>JAUCEF010000007.1:7500000-10000000 GCA_033558025.1 Phytophthora sp. 'mugwort' | reverse complement strand
GTGTAAAAAAGAAGCAAAACATTGCATATTGCGTGCTACTGAACGCACCCTTAACGACTGGATGTGATAATTTTGGTGCGATTATTTTAAGTGCATGAGCCAGTTTTGGTGCATGCTTAAATCAGGTATTTTCGATGAGGCCAGATGTCCGACTATCCAGTGACAAACGATGGCATTGGTGGAGAAGTTTAGCGGCGTCAAGTCCACGCGCAGTATCGCTGGTTCGGGTCTGCCTGCAAAAATAACACAGAAGGATCCTCCTCGGGGGATCTGGAACTGCCATGTAAGTTCTTTTGTTAATGCAACGACGAAAAAGGAATGATGTATGCATCATCTACAGCGACACTAAAGTCGTAGCCTGCTTGTCTCGCACCAAATTAATCCGAGTACAGCTCGACAATTGCCCTTAGCTCTCTGCTAAGCTGCTCCGCCTTCCATGCACCATCACTTTGAGCGTCCAGTCCGCACTGAATCATCGACTTCTTCGCCCAGATTGACCCCATTGCGGTCCTTCTCGTTATTGATCAGCTTGACGCACTGTGCAGCAAGCTCCAAAAAGAACTTCTTGCCCGGATTGGACAGCTTTCCCGACGCCGACGGGCTTGCCTTCCAGCCATCCCTTCTGATGGCCTCAGTGTTCCGTCTCTCAAAGAGACGCCCTCATTGCTCCTTGATGCGATTGATGGGGACCCGATTTGCTGGCTGCACTAGGTCTGTTGCATCCGCTGGAAACAGACTTATAGTCGTCCGCAGCTGCCGGCCGCATCTCCGACATCGCTACCGCATAGCCCGCTGGCAATTATCCATCCATAAAATCTTAACAGGCCTGAACGGCTTCCGTATCTCCCCGACAGCGCGGCTCTGCAACCATTGTAGCATGAGGCGGCCGTTAAATAAAGGCACTATCCTCGATGCCGAGCCGGTTAAGAATCGGATAGCTGGGCTTCTTGTTCTTGCAAATCAGCATGGGAAAAAGAAAATGGGCATCACTGCCTCTTTTTAGCAACGCACTCATTAAGACGCCTTCTCGATCTTCGCGTGACATCAATACGATAATGTCAGAACTAGACCCATTTTTTAGAACGTTATTACACACATACAACACATACCTGACACAGTACTGCGGTACTTGACAGACTGAGCACCGACGAAGTCCAGGGTCTTGCCGTCGTCCAGGTCAATGACAAATTAGCCTTCGCCCATGTTTGGGCAGGTGCGCTCGGTCCAATGCTCCGTCATGAAACTACTGTCTAGATGCCGTGCCACCGATCTGTCGATCTCCATCTGCTTTTCGTCGCTTACTTTTTTTCTTGTCCTTGTGGCACCTGTACGCGCGGGTAGCGCTCGGGAAGTATTGGATGCGGCGAGGCGTGAGAAGGCTGGCTAAACGGTTTGTCTTTCACGGTGAAGCGCACGTTGAAGACGCAGTGCTGTCATGACTCCCATCTCTGCAACCAGCCGATTTGTCAACTTGACACCAGCACGTCTGAGACGCCGATCACTCCCAAAGAGCATTATCTGCCGGCCTCGACCACCCAACGCCTTGACAATGAACTGGTGCCTGATTTGCTGGCGGCCGGCGCAGTACTTTAGTCGGTTGTGGTCTGCCAGCTGGGCCGACGTGTTCTGTCGCTTCTTCCACCACTCAAACGCCTTGTTCATATTGACACGGCGATTAGACGAGCGAAACAGGCATGGAAAGAAGTCCACTGCTCGGCCGTAGAGACCTTTGGATCCGTGCAGGGGCTTGCCTAGCTCCATTTAGCCAGTGCAGCGCCAACGATCCCACAATGAAACAACTGGTTGGAGGCTGCGACATTCTGCTTCTAGCATCGCGACGTTTTAATAATGGTGAGAATAAGCTGAGTTTACTGCTGTGTTGTTAATCTTAAGATGGGTTGTTGTAACCATTTAAGATGGTTGTTGTTGGGTATTCTCGACCCGGAGCTGTGTCTTGTCCGGTTAATTGAGGTACCCGACTATTAGGCAATTATACCTTGGTTGCTCCAATGGGAACGATTTATGTATATTCAAGTCACACCCTACATAGAGTGAACGGTGTACAGACCTAGGTAATGGCGAATCAACTGATACTAGTCTCGGAGAGCCATTAGTATACCCCATAGCCACCTTCTCTTCTTGGCACATTCGAATCATTCGCTGTTCTAGAGACTGTATTTGGACAGTACGGTGCATTTGAAATTTTGTGTCTTTGTTTCTGACTTTCAACGAAACGGAAAGGCTGTTGGTACCAAGGGGCATCCACCAATTATACACGTCATGCACCAGCAACTCTGTTCTTCGCGACCGCGCTTAAAAACACAAAACGAGCTGTAGTATTAGGAAAACGCCTGTGCTGCACGATAAAGCTGTTTTTTCTATTTGAAGACCTTGATTTGCACTCACTGCGGGGAACTCAATCCTAGTGGAAAAGGGAGACCGAAAAATCACGTGGTGGGGGCAACTAAACACACTGTTGTCTCGCTCTGACGATGGCGCTTATAACTGAGGTAACTTTCCATTGTAAAAACAAATATTTGACAGAACGAATATAATTTTATGGGTATTAAATTTGCCTCACAACCGTGTCGCGACAAAGAAAAGACCAAACAGCAGGGGTCAGAAGAAGAAGCAGCGCCATCACCCGCCAGCAAGAGGAGCGCCAACCACCGCCAGCGAGAGCAGTGCCGCCAGCAGAAGCACAGCCGCCAAGGCCAGAAGCAAGTGCGGTGCCACCATGATCAAGCCCAGCAGCAACTCCGTTACAAGAGCATCGCTGTACGCTAATGGCGAGTTCAATACACATCGATGATATCAATGTCACTTTGGTGTTATTGTTATCACGCCTAGTTGCTGCTGTAGCGGGTGGTGATGGCAGGAGCATAATACAGGAAGCTTTGAGAGAGTTGACTGTCAGCAACATCTACTTCGAAGAAAATTACACGGCTTCTGACGAGGCATTCCACCGGGCGTTTCGAATGTCTCGCCGCTGTTTCGAAATTCTGACTGCCTACATTCGACGCTACTGGGAAAATTACTATGGTCACGCCCCCAAGAACACCGGACAAAGCGTCCCTGGGGATAAAGCTAGCACTGACGTTGCACTGTCTGGGCTCGCTTGGCTTGCTATCCGACGTTTCCGGTCGATTTGGAATGAGCACACCAACGGGACGTGCCTATTTCTCAATATGGCGTGTGCTTTACGATGACCGCAAACGTTTTGTCCACTTCCCGGTCACTGAAGCCGGTTGGGATGAGGTGGTAAAAGACTTCAAAATTATTGGTTTAATCGCGTGCTTGGCGAGGTGATGAAGCTCTCATCAAGCGATCGCGTCCAGCAAACTTTTAGGGTCGGTACTGTAGAAAGCATTTCACGGCCTACAACACGCAAGCTATTGTGGATAGCAACAAACTATTCAAGGATCGATCCCCATGATTATAGTTTAAGGTTAAACCAGGCAGCATCAATGGCTGCACGTCCGTGGTCTGGAAGCTGGATTAGCGCCATGTCAAGAGCGTGATACCCTACAATCATCATTTGTTTTAGGCGATGGTGGGTACATGCTTCGTGAGTACTTGCTCACACCGTTCGAGCATGACGCTCGAACTTCTCCTGACCTCGACAATACAACCTGACTCACTCACGAACATGGATTGTCGGTCGGTAAGTGCGCATTTGTGGCTCATAAAGGCAGATTTCAAAGTTTGCGCCGTGAACTAGAAAGCAACATTGAATAAATTGACGGTACTGCCATTAGGGCATGCGCCATGCTTCATAATTTTTGCATTCTTCAAGATAGCAACGCCTTGGACACACTAAAATTATTAATTCGGGGGAAGAAATGGACATATCAGAATGAAAAAATGAGGTGGTTCAGGTGATCCAGCATTCAAGTACAAATGTGTTACGTTTAGGCGAAACCAACAGGAACATTATTTGCGACAAATATGCGCTCGTTAATAGAGCCTATTGACTTGAGTTTCGAAGCTGCTACTATCAATCAACTGCATCTGAAAGTATCGACTTCATTATCGACGGATGATAGTATCGGAGCGCAGCAATCTCGCCTTGTGCAGCAGGTACTGTACTGTAGTAGCTGCGTTTTCACGACGACCCAGCATTCCAATAAGCTTTCAATAGAATCGGAAGTTCGAGCGACAGTGTTGCGTAAAATCCTTTCTGGCTCAAACCACTAGTTTTTCTTTTTGCTTGGAGGGAGAACAGACGCGCGGGAGTTCAAGGATTCGTCACTTAAGCCCCCACTTACAGCTTCTGGCGAGTCAACATGGGATCCTCCCACGGTAAGGCCACGCAAACCAGGAAATCGAGCCAAGTAGTCAACAAGTAGATCCCAATACACAGGATATTTGGACCCTTGCGATTGTCGGTTGTTGTAAGAAATGCTTGTGTAAATCTCTTTAATCATTTCGGGAAATGAAAAGCATTGACAATTCGTTAACATTAAAATTAAGCTGGTTAGGTCAAAGAGCAATGCATACCCTGTACCGCTTGACGAGTGTCTTTAGACGATCACGGCATTTTGCTGCGCTCCAGGTAGGAATGCAGCTGCAACTAGCTCTCAGTTGTAGTCCTCGTCTTTTTTTTTCCACCGAACTGATGAACGATTAGTAAGCGTTCGCATACATAATTGATAGACACATGCGTTCACATTCCGTCTCGCAGAGTAGAAAAAATAGTCTTGGATTGTTACTTTTTTAACCTTAGCTTGAGTAGCTTGATCGTCAACAGGAAACGCAGATATAACGCTGGAAATGAATAACTTCGTTCGTGGTAAGAAATATCAACGTTCTTCTTCCGCAGTCAGTTTAGACTTCTTGTCGGGGTCTAGTTATGACCTTGGAAATGGACCTGAGTAGGTGACTCGTGCAATTCGATGCAAAATATGTCAGCCGTGTGGGGCCATCTGGCGCATGTGGCATTTGTGCTACAAGGGTGGCGAGCTGATAGCTGGTATTGGGTCACCTAACAAAGCACGAAGCTCCTTAGGCGTGCCCTCCATCCCTCTCTCCAAAGGCCAAGCCAGTGGATTTGCGACTGGTGACAACTAGTCTTCCAAAACAACAACAACAATCGAATTTGGCACGGATTAATTTGCCGAAGTTGGCCAAGCCGTTCTGGCCAAAACGCTCAGGGCAGCTAAGGCAAGATACCGGGATATGATTGATCGATAATGTTGTCCCAGTTAACCTGCCCCCGAATGAAAACACCCTCTAAAGACTTGCTGGTTGGTGGTGATCGCTTGTTGCTGTATCGAGAATATGTTTACTAGCCGCAGGGCAGCTGGTGAAGGCTCACGTTTGCCCAATCGGCGATTGCCCCGCCGGCGCTTGCCCTACCGGTGTCTGCTGTGCATGCGTCGCTGGTGCTTCCAGCCGAGTCGGCATTGCTGAACCTGAGCTTGCGGTGGAGGCCTCGCCTGGTACTGTTGTTGCTCAGGAATAGACTCCGTCATTCTCAGAAATTGAGCGCCGCTCTGTAGTACTCATCCGTGGAGGATGCTATTTTCGGAGGTTTGGTGATTCGTCTTCGGGTTGCCCAGCGGTTTTCCTTGAGCTCATGTTCCCGACCAATCGATTTGTACTGAAAAGACTTGGTATGGTGTTGCCTGAAAGGTTATTACAGAGCATTCAGCTCTAAGTTCGAAATTATCGTGCCTTTGGGCTAGGAGGCGAAATTAAGACTGAATTGAACTAAGTTAGGGGAACTGCGATTGTCTCTGTCCTGTTGTGTTATGCTACGCAGCAAACAATCAACGGACGCATGCGATCGGGAATTTAATGGGTTACATGAAGAGTGCCAAGTTACTCTTCAGAATGGTTTACCAAAGTACCCCTAAACGATGTAGACAGCATCAAATGACGTCACGGTAATGGCGTCACGAATGGGTACCACACATATGGTACAAAAAACTCGGAGCCACCCAATAGGATAACATAAGGACACTTTATAGGTGACTTATAGTTAGTATGTAAACGCATTAGAAGTCATCACCTATCTATCTACCTTATTTGGTAACCGTCCCCTCAGACCAGGGACTTGTGAAATGCCGTTCACTTAGAGCTTGTATACTCTCCGGAAGTAACACTTCCTGTGCGCAAGTTGTTGTCTGCCCGTCCCAAGGGGGGGAGGGCTACTCTCACTCAGGATCTCTCAATCGCGCGCAATGGACATCTGCAATCTCCATTACACCAGGCACCAACAGAATATGGACCACGGACACCACACAGGGACTATGAGACAGCTCTTTTCCGGTCAATCGTGTCGCGCTGTCGATTGTATCACGTTTAGTGCAGAAGACTATTAAATACACTGCTAGGCCACTCCCCCCCCGCGAATTTGAGAATTGCAGAAGACCACTTAATCGGAGGCTGCGCCTCGTGCGTGAATTGCAGAAAACCACGCACGAGGCGCAGCCTCCGATTAAGTTGTCTGAAGTATCCAATACTAAACTTATGCGAGCTCTGCGACGAGACCAATCCTGAAAATACTGCGGCGGGAGGAAACAGGAACACAACACCGAACTACCGTTCCACAATACTTCACAGGCTGTCGGGCGATTCGCCGGGATGGGTAAGTTTAGCCGAAATTTACAATCTTTTGGGAGAATGAGATCACCCGAAGCGACCTTGCAGTCGGAAAACAACCGCTTCCCAACGGCCACAGAGTCATCCACTAGAGCAAATTCCCAGTGGCAGCCCCACAGCAAGATGGCGAGTTGTCACGGAGGCGGTTCCCAGTCAACCGTCGCGGTGTTATTCGCGTTGTTCGGACCATGAGTGCACAGTATTCGACAGGCTTCAATATCCAGCTCACAAAGAACTTCCATCCAAGAAAGTGAAATCGCTTGCGGTAAATATTTCTTCATTTTCTAGCAGTATCTCGACTATTACACAGTTTTAGCTTGTCAAAAGTTATGCAAAGCTGCGATGGCTGTGCAGCGTCAAACACACAACTCAAGACGGTCTAGAGGGAAATTATACAACCTGAGATCCAACCAATCTTATTTTCTGTAGTCATCAACAAAGTAGGCAAATGGAGCGCGATACAGCCAGCATCCGCGTTAGATACGCTACATGTTTTGAGGATGCCGGGCCGGTCCGCTTCACGTGGACATGTATTTTGTCATGAATGTATGTATCCGTGTAGAATGTAGATATCGCTTCGTCGCAAGCAATAACAAGTACTGCCAACAGGAAAAAAGTAGCACATAAACCATTATTCCCTCCGAAACTACATTTCCTCGTAAAATCCAAACAAACGATTCCTCGCCGTCACCGTCAGTGTATGCTCACGATTCAAAGATGGACGCTGCCAATTCGCTAGTTAGCACTCTTACCTGCAAGTTCGAAAATGCAAGAAAAAAAAGTCACGATCATTTCAATTTTCTCTATAGATTCCCAGCGAATTCAATTTTGACAACTTTACCTTAATTTTCTTTCTTCTTGTCCACCAGCTCCGTCTTTTTCTTCGATCCGTGGCGCGAGGACCCCTTAATACGAAGCTGGCTCCAATCTGGCGCTGTTTCTCCATGATAGCCGTAGTCGAAAAACAACTCCTCGCCGTCGGCAATATCTTGCTGGGCCCAAATAGAAATTCGATGCTGGCCTGCCACCGTCAAAACTTTGCCCTTGCACTTCTTGTTCACAGCAGAGTGGTTGGCGAACTTACTTTTATTGCCCTTGCGAATTGCATCAACGACGGAATCATCATCGACATCGAACAGAAAGCTGATTGTCATCTTATCGTAGATACTGCCACGCCGTTCAGCTTCATCCTGGGAAAGGAGCGCTCCGTGGTATTCGTAGATGAATTCACCACGCTTGATCGGTTCCAATGCAAATGCGCCCCAACCGTGGGTGGCAGAGTAAGCGACGCCAATTTTCTTGTGCAGACCACGCAAGATATTCACGTTACAACAGATACCTAAGTCCAAAGCGGGCACGTTCCTGCGTTCCTCATCGAAAACCAGCGCAGGGACTTCGCTAGCACCACAAGTAATGCACAAATCAGGGTTGCACTCGCGAGCAGCGACGAAACATGGGCACGCCTTGGTTCGGCAATTTCCGAGACTACATCTGCAGCCGGGAAACCTAAAATCCATCGGCCAGAAATGAGTTAGTCAATATTTGCAACAAATTGTGAGTCAGTTTGAAGAAACGAACCTGTTGGGGCAGTCGCGTGAGCACGAGCACGCCTTGTCGCACGTGTGGTCTCGGGTCATACATGAGCAGTCCGTCGAATCGCATGCTCCTTCGTGGTTGCACGGCTCGTATTCGTGGTTCGCTCCCTTGTCCTTTAAGCGGTTGTTTCTTGTTCTGTTTAGCAGAATTCGATTATTACTGCTGCGTGAGTTCCGCGACCTACCACGCTTTCGACCATTGTGATGCGAAGGACCATCAGGCGAGAGTGGTGTGTCATCCATAGAACTGGTACGGATTGGCTTGCTTTGCCGCTCAGATTCCAAAAACGCCCCGACTTCCTTGCATGTTGTCGACTTGATCATAGAGGAAATAATACATGGGTTATCGCCGATGATGGAGCGCAGCTTCCGAAGTAAGACCAGTTCGGTCTCACTCAGTGCATTTGACTCATTCTTCAGCTGATCGGAAGCATTATCAATTTCAGCCACTGTACTGGGAGTTTCAGCTTTCCAGCATTCACTTGAGCATATTTCATCAGCCAGAAGTGACTTATTGACAATTGTAGTCACCTGGGCGTAGTGAGAATCGTCGAGGTACTCCGTCTGGTCCGCCACCTGCGGATATATTTGCACGCGATGGGGTCGAGACTGTTTCCTTCTCGATGGACGCGTAGCTTGTTTCTTTAAGCTTCGACTGGCTAAAGTATTGTTCCTCGTTGCAGTACGGGTAGATCGGCGAGTTTCATGCAGTTCTCCGGAAGGTGTCACTTCCTCGTCAGTAACATTCTCGTAGCATGTCTCGGTCATCCCGTTCTCAATAGCAGCATCTTCATCGGTATGTACATCCTCGCTATGGCTGCCAGAATCGTCATGTTTGAAGTTGTCTTCAGCTGAACAGTTGCCACTATCCAATGTATCTGCGCTTGGTGGTGGGCTGACAGTGGAGGCGCAGCTTTCCGGGGTCCGAGTTGACCTTTCTGCATTGTCATCCTGTTCTGCTTTCCTCGTAGCTGCAAGTGAGACAGCTGACAGGTGGACTGGTGGGTTGATGGGGTCAACTCGATGAGAGGGAAGAGGGTGCTCAATACCATGCTCAAGACAATGATAATCATAACACATCCGGCAGAACATGTCACGATACGTAACAAGTAACTCCGTATAATCCTCGGTCGAACGCAGTCCCAAACCGTAGCCACGGTTGGCATGATTCCTTGCGAGGTTGGAGTCAAAGTATGTTGGCGGCGGTGCTAACCGCTTCTCCAACGTCTTTTGAGAATCCTCAGTGTCTCCTAGTGCTGGTTCCAAGGCTGCCACCTTCGTCAGCGGGAACTCCAATGGTTTGCTTGCGATCAGCGCCTTCGCCTCCTTTATACGGCGTGCAGCGAGTCTGGTAGAATCATCTAACTTCTTGATTTCCGCATAGTCCGAGTAAGCTTGGGCAAAGCCAGACACCTTTTTCAGTGCATTAAACACCTTTATGGTGGCACCGCATTCACGCACAACAAGACGCAACAAATATTCATTCACCTCGCCGTCCAAACCACTCGACAAACTCGATTTTTTGGGTGCAAGCGCATCATACCAAGCTTCGTCGATATCCGCACCGTCATCATCTTCTCCGAAGTAGGGCTTATAACGCAAAATCGGATCGTCTTCCACACGAACATTGGCCTTCACGCCGATATAAGCAGTGCATTTGCTCAGTGGCCGAATGCAAGGAAGCTGATTGATGTCTTGAGGAAAGAGCCTCTCTTCGACGTCTATAGTTTCGCCCCAGATGTTGGAGTACCCCAACGATAACGTTTGCGTCAGTTTTTCCTGCTTCATTTGGTTGAGTAGAGATTTATCCAGTATAGCCACATCGCCCAGGCGGTTGCTTTCCACTACGGTCACAGCACGACACATGGTTAAGATTAGCAACCACGAGAATTTTTCACGTTTCTCGTCGAGAACACAGGGAGGATTTAGCTTACGGTGAGAGAGCTGGCGCTGTTTCTGAAGCGTCTCATGAGCAGCGAGATATACCTTCACTTTTGATTGCGCTTCAGCGAGAATTGCCGTGGTTTTTCGTTCGTGGCATGCTCGAAGTCTCGGTAGTTCCCGCTGGATAAGTTCCGTTACGCGGATATCCATTTCTTCTTGCGTTATGGTTTGCTCCGGTCCACCGGACACTAGCGCAGTTGGAATGAACTGGGTCGATTTTCCGAACTGTGGCAATAGTGTGCACTTACTCCTCAAGTCCCCGTCCACATCTGCGCAACAAAACGAGACGTAAACAGTTCTGTAAGCAACAAGGGGCGAGATGCAGGGATCATTCAAGTGCGTATACCATAGGTCAGCAACGGCCGATCAAACTCCGAGAAAAACGGAGGCGTCACATCCGCATCCAGCGGCAGCAAACTCGTCGGTGCCGTATCGAAACACACATTTCTCCAAACTGTGCTGTGCATCACTGTATCTCGAGCATTTCTTGGACGCTTCAGCTTGTCCGAGAAAGCACCAAATTGCACAGGCGAAGATTCATGCGCTCCCGATGTTGCAGATGACGATCGCGACTTAGTCTTCTCCTTTTTGCCTTTGGACTTGGAAGTGTTTTTCAATACACTAGACTTGTGTGCCTTGTCACTTTTGCCTTTATAATCACTAGCACGGGATGAAGCTGGTTGCACAGACTGCGTTTTGGGCTTGCTAGGCATGTACTCCTCATCGCTAAATCCGTCCTCATTAGATTCTGAATACGTTTCTCCCAAGACTTGGTAAGGTACTTTGGGTTTGCAATCTGCGGCACTCGCCTCACCATCACTCGACTCCGATTCAGACCACGCAGTTCCGTCAATAACACTGGAGCTGATCTGGGATCCAGATGCAGAAAAAGCTGGTTCGAATGCTGAAGATTTTAATGCCTTTAGCGCCGATTGCTTCGTTGCTGATAGCTTTGATGTCACTTTCTTTTTCTTCTTGGGGGGCGCATCTTGACTAAGCGGTTTCGAATTTTCTTTGCGCAGGCGCGCAAACTCACGCTCTTGAGCCACCACATCCTTGAGAGACATTAGCCTCGCTCGGGAACTCAACACGGCCGCACGGTTTTCACCCAGACAAGAAGATGAAGAAGAAGATTCGTCACTAGAACCAGGGAAGTCAAAGTCGAAGGGCGAGGGCGACGCAGTTTTCTTCAAAGCCGAGCCAATCGGTCGGGTACGAGACGATCTGTGCACCGTCTGCATCGTCGACATTGCATTAGTCGCCTTGCGCTTCGTACCTGTAGTCGCCCCACGCGTGTTGCGATGCGCCGACTTGCGATGCGCCATCGCCTGGAGCCTCTCGAACTCATGTTGCTGAGCCTGCAGCTCGCTGAACGACATGGCGTCTGCGTACATGCGTCCATCACTGTCAGCGAACTTCAGCTGCGTTGTCTCCTCCACTGTACCGTCGTCCGAGTCCGTTGCCGCGTTGGATTGGCCAGCTGAGCTCTTCCTCGTCTTTGGCGCTTTCTTCTTGTTGTCATGAGGCGCTAAGTGTCCACTGGCTCCACTATTATCATCCTCATTATCAGAGGGCTGCCTTTCGTCCTCTGATCCACTGCTACGGCCGTAGCTCAAGGCCTTGCGAGCACTGGGTTCACTAGACGACGGTTCCACGCGCGGCTTCTTGGATATACTGGGGCGGGCGGCGTCCGACTCTTCGGACGAACTTACAAGCAGCAGGGCGCTCTGTTGGCCGCTGACGGGCGCCGACTCGTCGTCGCTCGAGTCGTCCACGACGATGACAGAGCTCGGAGGACTCGGCATTAGCTGTGGAAATCAACATATTGCGTTAGAACCGGAGCGTATATACAGTCGGTGACCGCGCAAGAAGCAGTGCACGACGCGGTTGAAGCAGTAAGGCCACTGATGGCGCTGGATCGTGAGCTTTGAACGACAACATGCGTGGATAGAGATCTTACCTGGCGTCTCTCCTCCGTGAGCCGTTCGTTGGTTTTGCAAGTGAGCGCGAAATATTAAAATGACGTATTAGCACATATTTGAGGTATTTTAACTTAAAGTTTGTCAAATGTTGCCTATAGGATTGACAGAAAGGTAATGACGGCGCACGGCGCTTAAAGTATTGAAAAAGTGTTCGATGTTTTCAACTGACCGACCCTCATCATGAAAATACGGACACCGGGCCACTGTGGAAGAGTTTGAAGTCGCCGGCCTACAGTCGATAGTTGACGTACTATTAGAATTTGTTTTCCACCTTGATCAAATATTGTCGCATGTTCAGATCGATACCTATGCTGTCGTCCACGACTCGACCCTCCCGTCACATTCACACATGGCGCATTGCAGTAGGCATCGATTCGCAACGATATATTCGACAAAAATTGTCGGTATACCACAGTATTGTGTGTAATTATCATAAAATAGTAAAAAAAGAAATGGCCACTGAAGCGGTAAGGCGGACACTATTTAGTTCATATTAGAGGTTTGAATCGAAAACCGAGGCGTTTCGGCATCGCCTGTGGTACTATACTCTACTAGGATCAGGGTATCCCCTGGTTTGATGTGCGTCACACCACGGCTCAATTCGATGGATGGCCAGCATTCATTCAATGATCCTATTGGCAGAAAGCAGCGTTTTGACCTATCCGAATCGTGCATGGCTGGGGCGAGGTCGAATAAACTTTCCAGGGGAAACCTGTAGCAAAGCTTTTTTACAGGTAGGTAGGTAGCGAAGCTAGCGATCGGGTTACATAACGAGGTTTTTTTAATACTACACGTACTCTACTATCGGGAGTCAAACGTATTATGTTGTCAATCGTGTCGGTGTTCCTTCATCATGAGTGATAAACGAGGATTGGTGTCACAGCAATCGCGATCGCACGAAAGTCTCCCTACGTTTATACCTCCCAGACTCAACAACGTACCTATGATGGGAGAGAGCGAGCGTTGAAAAGACAACATGTACTAAGGCTCAATACATTGATGTGGTACTGGTATAGGAAGCAACGAAGTGCTAAATGGGACGTCTTATTCTACGGGATGATTGCACCTGTATATCGTTTGGCTACTGGTATGTCACTTCGCATTGTCAAGGTGCGGGTATTCATTACGAGATATGGTGCTTAAGGTGGGAGATGGCTTCGTCCCGTCAACTATATGGATGGGGGCGCCTCAGTGCCGGAGGCGGACGCAGCCTCAATAATGGAGGCTTTTACAGGCTGATTTCGATCTAGGTTTCATTGTTCAATTGAATGCTTTAGTCGTTAAACTCACAACAATATGTATTCTGTTATCCTCTTCAAAATGCCTATGCTCTAGACTCGTGGTCGGGGTCTGAGGCAAAAGAGGAAGTGAGCTCGTCTTTGGGCTTGCATCCTCGGAGCCTCATTATTCTGTGTCTTCACCTGCCAGTTGCAGTATCCATATGGTGGAATTCCGTGATATGAACTCCCTTATTACTTGCTATCATCTCAAAGAGGCGCTCGGGCCAAAGGCTCCTTCTTGTCTCTGGCGGGCAGACAGGCACTTCCGCCTGTTGCCCTTTCAAATAGACCGCTACGCCACTAAACATTCATTCCGCCTTAACGCTATGGTACTGAACATGTCAACTACGACTTCTGTTGTTTATGTCGTTCGTGAGATCGCGTTCTATATTGAGAATCGTCAGGTTTGCAGCGGGGCTGCGTAGCGTAGTGCGTCAGAGGAAGCCATATGACTCTTTGAGTCTTAGCTGTGGTTCTCCAAACCCCTAAGGTCTCCGCAGAGGCTACCATCCCTCTCATTATAGCACTAGAGGCTCAAAGGGTCAGTATTCCAAAAACCTAGGACGATACTCTCTTTGATGCTAAAACTGAACTGTTATTTGTTTGCTTACCTGCGGCAAAGCCGCCTGTGCTGTAAATGTATTACTCTAACTATCTACCATAGTTAAACCTAGTCAAATGCATATCGAGTGGCCACGTACTGGAATCCTGCTAACCCAAGTGGTACCAAGTACCACTTACTGCAAGGTAACACGTAGCATGGCCACATTTCGTGTTACCTCCGTGTAACCCCGTTACCCCCCCCCCTCCCCACGTCTAAACCGTGGGCATACCGTATCCACGATAGTCTGATTGCATCAATCTTAAAAGGCCAGGAACTTTCCGCTCCAGGAGCGCATCACTGTCCGCTCCGCATCAAGTGTTCGCACTCAGATGACCACAGCAAGTTGCTTGAGCCTCAACCGAAGTTGGCACCATAAGAACAATGACCGACCTGCATAAATACTTTTGCTACGGTATTATTTCACAAAACCTGAAATTTCTCTCGTTGGCGGACATCTACGCAACTGGCGGCACAAGCAACGTGTTTAAGCGTCCCGTGCCTTTATAAACACTAAGGAGGTGGATCCATACTGGACTCCATCACTACATTTGGAACGTGGTGGGGGTGCGTAAATATTAAGGACGAGGACTGTAACAATCGCTGCCGAGAGCGACGAGGTAGTTACGGTTGAACGAGAAGGCCACTTCGATTGTAGCTAGTTGAAGTGCAAATACGAGAAAGGAGCGAACGTTGTGAATGAGGCAACAGTCGTGGGGATACTGAAGACCCAAGAGATTGTGGACACGACGTCGCCCTGAGCTCAAGGTCGTGTCCCTGCTACTTGAAGTAGCCTGCAATGACTGTTATGGACGAATATCATCACTCATCCGACCATACTTAAGTGCGACAATTATTATTACAAAACCTAGGTAAAGTCAGTGCAATCATCCGGCCGCATATCAAGAATAGTCGATCAAGTATAATGCGATATTCAGGTACGCTGATTGGTCGGAACCTGTGGGGCGGAGGTCACCAACGCGAGCGAAGCGAGCATGCCTGCGGTTTGCAGGCCGTGGGCGAAGCATGCTGGTGCAAGCCCAGGACAAACCACTGTTCAACACTAATAATTCCTGGCGGCTCGCAGGGGCCGCTGGGTGACAGAACCCTAAGACCGCTATGGCTGCGCCTTGGCTTGACGTCAACACCGCTGAATATACCGGAACGAACATCCGAATCAGAGGGACGATTGGGCATGGGGCTATAGATTGCCTGAATATGCCCCGCCGGAGCAATCGATGCACTACAAGAAGCTCACGGAGAAGATTATTCGGTCCAATATCTGCGTATAGTTGGAATTTACGTTGCATCAACATTCATCAACAGTCTCGCCAGCTACATGATGCCACGTTGACAACGTGGCGCTCAGCAAGACAAGGATTAAGGGACTCAAAGACCTGGACCACACCCTGAGCAGATGACTAGGAAGCTAATGAAGCAGCTTTGACCGATCATCCTGCTCGAAGTGATCAGCGAGTGGACTCCCCCAAAACAATGATGGGCTACTACACGCCACTGCAGTAACCCAAGGCCAAGCATCAGTACCTGTTTGCAGGTTCTAAAATGGCCAAACCAACCCCGCCAAGGACCCAAGTCATCATCGGAGTGCATCGAAAAGCTCTGCGACCGACGCCCGAAATGGGCACCTGACGGCGGCGTTGTCGTCACGGCGGATTTTTGTTATCGTCCCTGACATCTTCACGACTCATCGTCGATCATCGCGTCTACTATTGTCGCTACCGCGGCTTCTGCCACAGCTCAAGCTTACTCACTGAGCGGCTAAGGTCCTTTTTGCGTCGTTCAGCGCGCAGTGACCATTTATTAACCACTTCAACTTCGGCAGTAATGTCAAACCGGCGAGAAAACAGCTGGCCAACCGGCTCATCGTTACCGCAGGTGTCCAAAAGCGCTTCACCCGGCGCCGTCAACTTGACAACCAAACCCACAGCGAATATTCGCCGCACTATGAGTAGTAATAATCTCGCATCAAGCTCGTGCGCGTCTTCTTCGAGAGTTGCAGACCCCAGTGAGTGGCGTCCGCTTCCATGCACAGCTGAAAGGCCTCATACACCCGCTTCTGTGAATGCTCCTCCCTTCCATCTCGTAAATGTCCGCGGCACCGATCGTTACGGTTAAGAAAAAAAAATCCCGGTGACCATCGTCAGCTTGCGCAGCAGAATATCTTAATTGGCTGAGTGTCTTTATCGTCATCTCAATCGTACGTCGGTCGAATTTGTGCCGCCAATTCGTAAGAAGCATTCCCAAAACCGTTGGAATCTCATCGGCGTCATCATAACCACTAACTCGCCGACCCTCCCTCGGCGTGAGTTCGTTTGTACGGCGTCTTCGACGTAATGCTGAACACCTCCTTCTTGGTCGTAGATGCTCGCAGCCAGGAGTCATTCCTGGCGTCTTTGACAGCGGGACGGTTCGCGGGTCATCTTCGTCGGCCTGTCTCAGGGACTATTTGTCGAGCATTTCAAAATGTGACTTTCATTCGGTGCTTTCACTTGATCAGCTCAGTCCTATATTTGCTTGTGTCCAAGTAACTAGTGCGACCTTTGTTGGCATTGCGGAGCCCTCGAAACCCATTTTCTCCAGCAAACGATTGGTCCCTTCTTCGAGTGCAATGATTCTGGCGCTTATTAGCGCCATCTACTTTTGATACAAGCCTACTTGGTACCTCTGACGTTCTCGGCGCGGACCTCGTCGACCACGATCTCATAGTAGCCATCGATCAGCGGATTCGATTCAGAGCTAGGTAGGCATTGGATGTATCACCATTCGCTACCAGCCAGCAATTGAGAATTGCATTCCGTTGACGCTGAGTAATAAATCCGGAATCGCTATCTGGGATAAAGTTCGGTATTACGCAGTTATCATTTCACAATTTAAGTACGCGTTATAAATATAGTATCTAAGCCAACAATTAGCCGGGCGCTCTACGCCAATTGCTCTAGCCAAAATCACTCAGTTTGCACTCACTTGGAAACCTACTGCGATGCAAGAAGCACCACAAGCTCCCACGACCGCCTGCAGAGCTGCCCCGCCGTCTCACTCACGACACGGTACACGTCCGCGATGACGTGACGAATCATGCCAACTCACACAGCGAGAGCGACGGCACTGAGGACGACACGACTCGCCGCTATTAGATACTTATTTTGAGAGCGGTGGTTCTCGATCGATCGTGACGATGCCAAATTTCGCGATGACTGAGTCCATTTGCTCTGGAGCCACGTAGAACCAGAGCTCACCAGCCAGTAGACGGCCAGACGCTGGAGCAAGCCCACGACGCCTCCCCTGAAGGATTCATGCTGCTGTTGTGCATGTTGGAGCACTAGGAAACGCTAAAATATAAACGCCATGGACTTCGGCTTCAAGGCCCCTACGTTCGAGAAGACGATGCACCGCGTGCTGGATAACATAACAACTGCCTTCATTCGCCCGGCGCCGATAGCTGCCAGAAAAACTTTAAGCCACTGCCCAACAGCATTATATACAACGCCAAGTTTACAGCCTTCTTCCCGCCCAGCGGGTCGTTTTAAGAAGTCAAAGCACTACTTCGCCAAAACATCCAGGCTGTACGGCTACAAAGTGGAGGCTTCTGATTTGTTGCCGGATCGAGCGGTATTTTTGACCAACCACACTAGGGTCAGTGCTCGACATCACGATTATGTCCGATCATATTGAATAACACAATACGGAGCTAAAGAACCCCAACCCGCTTGTCGAAGACAATGACGAAGGATCTTCCAGGAGTAGGGGGCCAATTCTAGCTGACAGGGGCTACCAAGAAGTCGCATCGATGTTGAGTTGTCCATCTGAGAAGAAACCGCGGAACGGTGAGTTCGCACCGAACGAGCTTATCCGGAACGGGGACGTGTCGTTCTCGTTGATATTTATTTTTGATTCGGTCGCGCTGTATGCTGTTGAAATCAACACACAACACGTTCAAGTGGAATACGGCGACATTTGGCTCGTTAGTTGGACGTGCTTCGCACTGATGAACTTCCACGTTTAAGTGAACCCACTTCGAGCTGACAACCGCCGATTTTACAGGTCGATGATGGGTCGTTTCGCGTCGATTGCGGATCATGAGCGCAACCGACGCGCATCGACCCAGCAACATTAACGTCGTAGACGTGAGGCCCACACTGCGGCGGCCATGATACCCGTACCCGTCTGTCCTTCAGCTCGCCTTCGCAGTAGGTTTGGTACAACATTCCATCATAGAGGAGTAAGTCAAGCTGACCAGTGGGACTGTCGTTTTTTTCAATACACGTACGATTGGAATAAAATCAGTTGACTCAAGCCCTGTTCGGGGAACAGTATTTTTGAATTCAGTAGGGTTTTTTATGCTAAAGTGAAGCGATGTGATTGGACGCAAGCCCATCGCCCCATTCTTTTTCGAGAAATTAAAACACCCACTGGAGGGTGTTTTAATTTAAAAGCCACCGGTTCTGGCCAGACTAGCGGCTAGCATTCCCACAACCAGCAATCTCGTCGGAATGGAAACTCGCCAGCTCGTAGTTGCAATTGCCATCGCTGACACCGCCGCCGCCGAAGCTGCTGTAATTGCTGAGCGGGCTACTCCTGAAAATATTATCACCCTTCACAACATCAACTTTGATGAGACGCTCTCTCAAGACGAGTATGATGCTTGGTTTCGCTGTCATCTCCGCTGCAGTCAAGCATCTTTTCGGGCTATATGCACCATCTTTCGCAGCTCCTGCACGACTACAACTTGGATGCTTTCAACAAGTTGCACGGATTTGAGGAGAAAGTGGCAATGCTGCTCCACTTCTTGGCGTCTGGAAAAGGCTACAGAAGAAGGGTCGTGCGTTGGGAATGTCGGGGTCATGGGCAAGTGAAGTGATTGGCCTTTTGTCCAAGGAGGTTCGCAAGTCGCGTCAGCAACCGCTGCTCAGTGGAGCGAAGTTGAAGCAGGTTTTCGACAAAAGCGAGGGCTTCCTGGTGTTGTTAGGGCAGTGGACGGCTCCCTGTTTGGGATCAACAGGCTGCAGACTACGAAGGGTTCTACTGTAGAAAATTCTACCCAGCGCTCAACATGCAAGCGGTGATCGACCGCAGATGCATCTTCATGAGCATCGATATTCGGCCTGGATCGTGGTCCGATCAAAACATTTGGAATGCCAGTCGGCTAGGAAAGACGTAGAGCAAGTTGATTCCGCCATGCACACACATGATTGCAGACGCCGGATATTCTATTCGGCCCTGGTTGATCACCCCCTAACCAGAGACACTTGACGGTGCATATCGAGGAAACGAGGCTTGACGATTCTACTTTATTCATTCCAGTACTAGAATGGTGGTTGAGCGAGCTTTTGGGATGGCGGAAGAGCGTTTTCGCGTTTTAAAGTCCTGCATCGATGTGGAAGATGATGTCACCAAAGCTGTCGACATCATTGCTCCAGCTTTAGTTTGCACAATATACTGGTGGCAGTAGGTGACGACGAAATCAGTTTTGACCTGCCTGTTGATGTGGGCGAAGGTAGTGATGACGAAGATTTAGATGAAGGTCTCTCTCAAGTCATTAGACAGATCGCCGTAAACAAGCGCGATGACATCGCCCGTAATTTACTCTAGAGCTAATTATTTTTGCTCGTCAAGTAATGAAGCAGCGCCTCAATGCTGTTATTTTGCTTGCGAATAACAGCCAAAATCTCGTCAGACTTGTCTGCCGTGGCAGTGCTCGACCCCATGCGCTCATTGATCGTGCGTAAGCCTTCACCCACCGCCACTAGCCCGCGTTCGATGTGTTCGCCTTGGGTCGGCTTGTTGCGCTTGATGTTGGGTACACGAACATCAAGCGCAATAAGCCCTATTGATAGATTTGCCAAAGTATGCACTTGCGGAGCCATTGCTTTCAGCATCGCTGGTAGTGGCACCAGCTGTCTGCTGCCCTAGTTGCAATGGCGCTGCGGCGGATTGAGCGAGCGGTCAACATCACTTGACTCTCCTTCAAGTCCGTCGCATCGGTTTCCAACGTGCTAAGTAGCGACACGTTTCCCATACCCGCTGAGTCACCCCAGTACTTAGTCATTACGTCCATGTGCTTTGGGTCTCCGCGGCGCAGGTTGGTCAGCGGTCTCGGTGGCAGCCCTACGAGCAGCTGTCCAGCGCGTTAGCACTTTTGCCCTACTGACGGACAACTGACTAGCCAACAGTGACCATGTCTCGTTAACCTGCTTTGATGTCTTGGCCCCTTCAAAGCGCTCCTCTATGGTAGAGTAGCGGAGCTCGAACAGCAGACGCACGTCTGCATCGTCCCACGAAGCCGCCACAACTTCTGTGTCCTGCTTCCGAGAGCGACCACGCCCGCGTTTGGTGGCACATGCTTCCTGCGGGGGAGGCTGCTACTGCTAATGCGATCATGGGAACGTGGAACTACATGCTCAAGATCAAGCTAACTGATCTACATCCCATTTTCAAGGAGCTAGACCTCATGGCGAACCCTCAGATCCGCCGACGCTTCCGTGTCAACCAGGGTACTTCCACTATTGCTGTCGTCGAAGGGTATGCCTCTCACAATTACTCTCGCGTTGGCAATACTTGTCCGGTGATGGTTTCTGCTTCATCGACTGGTAATCCCATGGCTGGTGTCCTTGCTGCTTTTGCCGGGTTCAGTATTGCTTGGGGTGCTGTCATCAATGCCCTTAACCTTCAATTGATGGTACTTATATGCCTTTCACTACTTCTCATCTTTATGTACCGTTCGTCCATCTTGAGAACCCTCAGGAAATCATTTCAAGCCTGTGAAGAAGGTCCGCTTTAATGATTGCTACACACAATGGTTCTAAAAGCGAGCTGGTGTAGGAAAGCAATCGACTCAACACAATGCTCTTTCGATCTACAATTATCAGCTTCTGTTAAGAATGCTAAATATGTCATTCTCCTCCGTTTCGCCGAACAGACTGGTAATTTCGCTTCTGCTGCTGTACAGGAGTTTCAAAGTCCTTTTGATTCGGCTCCCTGGACGCTTCACCCTGGTTCGAGTATCCGCAACTTCAATGTTCGCATTGGCTCCCACCAAACCTTCGACATCAGTCATGACTATGATTTTCACCACTTCACAAACGAGATTGCGAAAGTCGCTTCAATTAACGGTGATCTGACGCCTGAGCTCGTGAATGGTCTTCTTAATTACCAGGCAATGTCGCTGACTAACCGCGTACTCATTGCTGACGTAAGTCGCCTAACGGAGCGTGATGTTCCGCCAGCGATTCAGGTCCAGGGCACGAATGCTGGATGCCAGGGCACCAAAAAGTTGGTCCTGGTGGCGAGCGAGCAGGACCTAAGCTATGATCGTCTTACAGGGGAAGTAATAGATTTTACCACCGCTTAGGAAAAAAAACTCAATAGCTTAGTGTTCAATTCTTGAAGTAGTTTAGGACACTTCTCAATAACAAATTGACTCTTACGAAGCCAATCGATATAGTTTGAATCCATTCGACTAATCTGCTTGAGGGTCTTACCGCGATATTTGCCCCAAGTCATCGTATATGAGTTATCATCGTTAAGAAACTTGGAGTGGAGGAATATCTTGATTTCCTCACTAATATTTAGACTGGGTTGGTTGAATATCCATCAACAATAACCAGGATCAGAAGTATAAACTTCTTCGATTTTGGTGCCCTTGTATTTTCCAAAAGTTAGTTCGCTCGACATGTTATCAGTTGGGTGTATCTATATACATAGCCTCTTTTTTTGAGAAAAAATATAATTATGAAACTCATAGGAATCCTGTGAAATTCATAATATACTTCTGAAATTCATAAATAATCATGAAATTCAGGATTGTTCGCTTAATCACTTCGAGTTAAATAATTTTGGTGCTTCTTTGTCATTAAATGCCTACCCTTATTGTATCGACTATATATCGAGCCTCATTCACATTGAATCTTTCTTCTCGGGTCGTACTTTTCTGGGAGGTTATCGAGCGTTTCTTCCCTAATTCGAAATGAATGCTCGCGGTTGTTTATGCATTTGGTATTGTTTATAGCCACTTGCTTATGCTCCCAGATATCGATACTTTTTGTGATCTCATGCTCGCTGATCAATTTTATATCAAAACTATCGACCCCACCTTTTTAAAATGTTCATAAATTGTACGAAACGACTTGCCAGCTCTTAACCGTGCGGTGTAATTACCTCTAACATTCCAGTATAACTGTTGTGGTTTGGTTGAGCTCCCAATGAAGACGATAGAATCGTCTTTGTTCGAAATCTTATATATGAATCCTTTCATTCTATTTTATATCTTTATATTTATCTATTAGGATGGAACGTCTTTATGTTTCTTTTATCCTGATAGTTGGATACATCCATATAGGCAAAATATTGATTCTTTATATTCACAACATGATGCACCTTTACATATTTTGCTATCAGGACCCATATTTTTTGTTTGGGAACAAAAAATATGTCCCTTTGCATATTGGCTATCGACAGGGGCTGCCTAAATTATATAGGGTTTTATCCCTTTGCTAATTCATGGGTTAAACATTGTTTTAGTACATCCAGATGGAATTATAAAAAAAAGCCCCGATTGTGTACTGTAAACCACTACTGCCTTTTCATCACTTCCTAGTAACTACGAATTAATGTCCAGTAATTAATCAAGAAGCAGGGCCCAAATGTTATTAGTTTAGCTGTGCATTTCCCACTCCAATCGGACCACGAACTCATACTCGATTGGCGGTGCGACTGGCATCGGTGCAGGCGGTGCTGCTATCGCTTTCTTCTGAAGGCGCTTTGGTCTCTTCGCTCGGGTCTTCGGCTGAGTCGAAGCCATCTCATCTAGCGGTTAGAAGTCGGCCAATGACTGTCGCCGTTTTGCGATGCTTCCGCTTTCGAATAGGAGCAGGGAGCACCAATATTTCTTGCTGGACAACGTGATTCACATGCAGCCACTTTTCACGCTCTACTTGGGACGGGGCGCCATTCCGCTGGAAGTTCGCCAACTTGCTCAACATCTTAACGAGCGAATGAAGATAGATACCGCAGCTCTCGAACCCCGACTTGATATTCTTGCCGAAGTTGCAGGCCTCTCACGCCAGCGAGACCAAGCGCAAGCCGTCGCTTTGCTAGCGTTCACCTTCCCATTGTCGGGGCACAGCTCCTGGGCTCCCCAGCACCCACTCCTGAATGCCCTTCTCCCCTTTCTCGGTCAGCAGAGGAGGATGGCCCCGTCGCCGGCGCTTGAGAGGATGCCCGGCGCGAGCAGCAGTCACCCACTTCATCAGAGCGCTAGCGGAAACGCCAGTTCTTGCGCACGTAACCGCCCTCTTCTCGCCGTCGAGCGCCGCTTGAACTCCGGTAATGAGCTCCTCGTCAGTGTAGGTCATGCTGGCTTCTTGTTCTTCAAGAAGTGACAGTTCACAAGCTATCGGAGGGTACCTGCCTTAAGACTTTGTCATTGATTTCTGCTAATCGAACCGATCTATCCAAATAAGGAGGTTACATTGGTCGATATTACTCGGTCACGAAACTGGCAGGGACTACGAAAGCGATGACATACCTTATCTATTTTCTAAGACTTATTTATGAATTTAAATTCATCTTGCTCCTAACCGCGAAAAATTAGATTCGTGGAACCTAGAACCGTCGACTCCCAGCTTGCAGTGTCGGACCACAAACGACTGAACAAATTTGACTGAATTGGAGGGAGGGAGTGCTGAGGCACTCTACTGTCCAGTCTTTCACACTACCACTAAAGCGGAGGTAACATCAGACACGATAGGTGGTGGGCTTGCGGTCCTATAAATGCTTGTACTTGATCGGTACTTCGAGAACCCCCACACAGCAAAAATGTTGTGAAAACATGGTATAATGGTTGACTCGAACCCCGTGCCGTTTAGCTACTTGCACTTACCTGTACAGCTCAAGTGAGACTAATTATGAACCTGACTCAGTCAGACTATTTGTGAATGTTGAAAACTTGTTTGAACAAGAAAATAGTCTAGTTTTGAACTCAAGCACACACCTGTAAGTGTTTATTGTCCATAATAAGAATTTTAAATAGTTGCGGTGCGTCGGGAACTATAACCGCTAGGACCATTGCGTCGATTTGTTCAAGATCTTATATACCTTGCTCATATTAATAGCATATTCTTCGCATTGTAATGCTTTATCAGATCGATAAAACATTGCCAATCAGATAACAGAATTTGTCCGACGGTCGTGAAATACTGTCATATAGGTACCGTAGGCACAGTTACTGCCATGAAAATGCACAAGTTAGTAGACAATATTTGGAAACACACGAATAACTTGCGCTCCCAGAAAGCTCTGGATATTGATTTACCCTTATATCTCTGTTGCACCCCAATCGCCCCGCGAATGTTGCTATAGTAAAATGTCATGCGAATGTCCTTTATAGATTGTTTCAACGCTCACCTCCAGTGACATTGGATCTTAGAGTTCATAAGGTATTACGCTAAATATGTTATTTGTAAGGAGGCAGTTGCGTAATTATAAACGTGTCCAAATACAGTAAACGCTTACTTGTAAGTACACCGGATCATCGAACCTGATACCGACTTCCTCCGCTTATAGTGGACAACCTCATATACGAGCGACCAATCATGTTGCTGTATTTTGAGGAGCTCCTAAGTTACACATATAAACGACGTTGCAAACATATCACATCGTTTAAACTAGTTGTATACCGGTATTTAACCGAGACGATCACCATTCATTGCCCCCGCCGGAATGCGCCGCACTTCCTTTACAGTAAAGGAGAAGCTTAACGCTGCACGTGCGCTAAAAGAGTCGAAAGACGTTCGAAAGGTTATTAAGGAGCTGTTGCCCGACCTAGCCGTGATGCCTACGAATCTCGGCGAAGCTACTTTTGAAATGGAAATATAAAAGATTCTTCGTGGCTCTACCGTACTCAACGAAGCTGACATCTCAGCAGCAGATTTGATCGAAATCCATGCCAAATACTGCGCTATTGATGCACATGTTGGCGAAGTCGATCCGGATGACGACAATAGGAAATGAAGAGTGATAATTTGTCAGTAATACGAACGTACACCACCCATAACTTCATTAAAACTGCTACCCGAAAAAAATCACCCGTTCGAAGTTAGCCCACAGACATGCTACAGACCAGAATTTGCACACGCAGTTAGATTAGGTACGTAGTGTAGCTGAATACGAAAGCACAGCACCGTCGCTGCATCCATAGCAGAGATATTCTCGCTTGCACATGCCCATTTACCACCCCTATTGTAACTTCCATACCCCAAGTATAATCCACCCATCGAAGTTAGCCCACCGACACGTTATAGACCTGAAATTGAACACGCAGTTAGATTAGATACTGTATAGATGAATACGAAAGGACAGCGTCGTCGTTGCAGTCATCGCAGAGATATCTCCGTGTACGCGTGACCAATTGCCAACCGCTTATTTGATTGTGTGACTGTGATATATGTGTTTTGTATTACCGTACACAGTTTCTAAGTACACCTACGCTACTTTCGGTAATTACCGGCTACCGGAGCGTCACTTTTGGAGTGTGGTACCCTGTACCTGTACCTGACCTGTCCACTATAAGCGGAGGAAGTCGGTAAAGACTAAATATGCTAAGCATCACAATTTACTTTCACGTCAGATGGCTAGCGACACAAATTTCACGAATTTCCTCAAATTTCGTATTGATGTTTGAGGTACTACCTCAAATAACGGTCGATACGTTCAACCAGCAAGAAAGACCGCATGAACTGGGTAAGCTCTTCGCTGGAGCTCGCGGGCTCGCTGCTCGAATCTGTTGACCAGCAGGCCGCGCTCACACTCGCCGGTGGGTCTGCGGCAGCTTTCTCCTCCCTTGTCTTCGCCATACCCGTCCTAATACCTCTCTAATAATTTTGCCGCAGGAGCCGAAGATGAGGCGCAAGACGCTGACCTGTTGGTGACTGTGCGCGTGAGTCAAACGTCAGAAGGAAACACGGCTAACACCACGCAGATCAAGAATCCGGAAGAATCTGCGACAGAGGAGGTCGCAGTGTCGACGGTAGGCCGCTCTAGGCCGTGTAGCGTGCAGTGGAGTAACATTGATGATTTCTTGCCAACTGTGTTGAGCGCAATAGGATGACGCGTCGAGTACCAGCCCGACCAATATAACCGGTGCTAGTCATACCAGAAGCACACCACCTCAATCGAACTCGGGGAACAAGATGGTGGACTTTGTGAGTGCTATTTCCATGCAGATGGAGAATGTGTCGTCGGGCAGAGGTGGCGACCCTCCTCTGAGCAGTAGCGAGTCGCATTTGGCCTCGACGGAAGAATGTGCTCAACTGCACCAGGAGCTGGCACGGCTGAAGAACGATCTGCGACTGAAGGAGAAGCAGCTGGCCAGCACCCAGAAGAGCATGCAGATCTGCGAGGAAGAACTGGTCGCGCTGGAGCAGGAGTGCAAGGAGAAGATTGCACAAGTGCAACACGAGGTGCGTGTGTGGATTTGGCAATGTGTTGTTGTTGGATTAATTATCAATTTACGAACCCGCTTTCGACACGAGCAGGTGTCAGTCATTCAGCAGGATAAAAACTCGGACGAGCAGAATTTTATCCAAGCGTTGGACATGAAAGACCAACAGGTGCGCGCGATGCAGATTAATCTGGATGCGCTTACAGAGGCCAAAGTAAAGTATACAGATGAGATTGTTTCGCTAAAGGCTGAATTGGCAAAGGCAGTGGAGTCAAAAGACACGTTGTGGACCTCGGCTGCTTCAGCTAGCAATGAGTCGGAGCAGCTGGTTGAGTCGCTCCGATCAGAGTTGCAAGATACGCTGACGGCTATGAACAACTTAAAACGTGAATACGCGGAGTCGAAGAATACCATGTTCACACGCCAATCGCAGCTGGAGAGCACTAATACCGAGCTCGTTAACAGTGTGGCCAATCTGGAGCGAGAGCTGGCGAAGGCCAAGGAGGCTGCGGCTGCTACCTCTCAAACCAGCTCTACGGGCGGAGCGAGTTTAAATGCCAGTTCTGGATCTCCTCATTTTGGTGTAAATTCCAATTTTGCATCGATGAACGATGACTACCGGCGGGTGCAGCAGACGTTGGTGCTTACGAAGAAATCGTTGCATGACGAGTCAAGAAAAATCGAGGTTCAAAAGCAGGAGATCATTGCGCTAACAGAAGAAGTGCGTCGACTAAAGCAAGCTCTCAAAACCGCACAGGATAACTTTTCGACGCAGCTGAAGGCAACAACCCAGGAGAACAAGAGGATGAAAGAGCAGGTGAACCAGTTAGCCCTTCACAGCAGTGCTGCCGCGGCTGCCAACGGTGAGTTGCGAATCCAACGTCTGACGAACCGGCTGATCGAGAAGCAAGAGACGATCGACTCGTTGCGCAGCCGCGTGACGACAATGGAAGTGCGTCTCCAAGATGTGACGTTGCGGGCGCAGCGAGCCGAGGAAGAGCTTGCTCGGATGGAGCAGAACGGTGCTGTCGACGACATGGAGATGGCGACTCCTGTTGGGAAGCTAGGCATGAGAGGCATGCGCTCGCGGACGAACCGCATGGCCCACATGATCTCTCAAGTGGCCCCCGTGGTGGAGCGTAGCCACCGCGTATTGACGGCGTTGGACGTGCTGGATCGCTGGCTACTGTTCCTCGGCCGGGTATTTCTGCAGGCCCCGTTCGCCCGCCTCGCGATGTTATGCTACGTAGTGCTGATCCACTTCTGGGTGTCCATGATTCTGAGCTTCCACACGAGCCACTTGACCGAGGAGATGCAGCTCTCCACCGCCGGCGATAACGCTGTCATGGAGCCGGGAGAAGATATGATCCCAGGAGGAGGTCATTAAAAAGAAAACTGTCCTAATTTTCTGCCAGAATTTCTGGCAGAAAATAAAGGAAGGTAGCTTACTTTGACTTCAGTAATGCCTACATGTAATGTAGTTCGATCGTCAATCGTGCATGTTATGTATCCAGTCCGCTTGTATGGGCTTCACTATGGCTTACCACCTACCCCGCTCCGTCTAGCAGTTTCTTCCTGTCACTCTGCGTCGCAACGCCAGCAGCTCCATCGCCGTCATGAATCCGACGCTGAACGCGCTCGCCTCAACCGCGAGCGAGGGCGACGCCAGTGCCAGGTCCGCACACGCTGACACGAACACCACCGACGCAGAGATCGCGTGGCTGCGGCGCTGCCTGCCCATCTTCGTGCAGCCGGACGTGGACATTAAGAATCGCAACGACCTGGTCAAGGTCTTCTTCCGCTTCGAGCGCGACGACCAGTCCGGCCACCTGGTCTGCAAGCTCTGCATCGTATTCGCCGGAGAGTCCAGCTACAACCGCGTACAGGAAGAGATCGAGAACTCGCTGGCCACGCTGTGCTACCGCACCTTCAATCGGCGGACGTACAAGCGCACAGCCGACATCAACTACATGGAGTTCCGGTTCGTAGCCGATACCCCTGATGTGCTATCACTTCGTACTGATACATTATTGTATATTAATGCGTTGGCAATGAGCAGAAATGTCGACTTGGACCCGAACGCTGTCGTGCCGTGGGCCGTCATTTACTCTCAGGACCACGGGGGCAAGCAGCAATGGGCGCAGGGCGAGAAGAAGAACCTCGGCAACTGGTTCTCGCTCATGCACCACTACCATGCAGAGGTATCATACACGGACTGGGAGCTGCATCCGCAGACGCATCGCCCGTACATCTACCTAAACACGTGCAACCACATGATCGGCGAGAAAGATAACAATGTCAAGCTCAGTAAATTCAATTGGATTGATTACCCGTTCCAGCAGGGCGGGGACGAAGACGCCTTCTGCTACGTCGTGGATCATGTACCGACTAAATGCAACCTCTACTCGTACCTGTGCTTCTGGCGCGCACGCAACGGTGGCGGCTGGTGTGATCGTCACCCTGGAGGCAAAACGGTCTCGCGGGATGGCAAGTCCATCTACGTCAAGTACCCATCCACCACGTAGCAACATGCAACAATACCCGCTTATTGGCATGCGGGATACACACAAGTACATTACTGTAGCTAACGAATCATGAAATGAAAAAGTTTTTAGATGCATTTTGCCGACTGACTTCGAAGTAATATGTAGTCTTAAAAGACAACATGTACATATTACATACCTGTGGTAGGTAGTTTCCTGACCGTTTTTTTTTCGAGGCAACCTTTCAAGAGTCCCGACTGCACAGTACCGTACCGTAGGTCAAGATAAGAGAGGAAATATCGATTTGCTAGAAAAAATAGAGGTTAACCTAAAGGAGTAGTGCTACATTACCTACATATTTATTGTGAGCAGGCCCTCTGAATAATAGGCACATTGAAGGGTAAGTATAAAATTTGTGTTAAATATCGTATTTTTGGTACGGCATTTCATTGGTAAAAATACTTGCGATTAGGAAAAGCGTCCACCGTGGCGACAGAACCTGTAAATCACACTGATAAACGGTTCAGCACACATAGTATGTGACAGCACAATATGCGTGCGTGGTTTACATCAAGTGTACGACCCACCACACTACCAAAACGCGTGGCACACTAAGACTGGCTACAACACAACAAATCCGGGCATTTCCACACCACTCGAAATTAGCGAATCACTAATGCGTTTACTGACTCATGTCTACCAATCACCTAACAGAATTACTAGAAGGCAGCCTTCAGAAACTACATTGCTGTTGTTCATTTCCCTTCTTTCTCGGAAATACAAGCCCCCAGCGCAACCCCCGAAGCCCTCCGCCGCACCCAAGAATGTCCCCGAAGTACCAGTGGAAAACTGTTTGCAACGACATGGCCCGAGAGGATGCCCAGCTGCTCATGGAAGACATGAAAGTCTCCGTCATCGTGAAGAGTCAGCTGGTTCCATGCTCTATTTGCACACTTCAAGACCGCATAAGATGCGCTACCAGTTGCTGCTATGCTCCTCGGAAACATGCCAGGCCGCTACGCCATATGGTGCGTGTCCGTGGGTTGGTCAGGTGCTTACCTGCCAAGAACTGAACGGAGTGTCCAGTATGGAGTCTGGTACCCACGAAACCCCCATCCGTGATCCAAGGAAACCAAAGCTCACTCCCCGACTCAAGGACTACGGGCGCGAAATGGCGTCGCACGGGTTGAAGCCAGCACGCATCCACAGCGGAATGGCTCAGCGATTTGGTCTGACGGAGGCCGAGATGCCAACCTTGCGCCAGGTGCAGTGGTTCATCAGCAATTTCACCAAGAAGCAACTGCACCGCAACGACAACTACGACGAAGTTTTGGACCAGATCGACCAGTTGGAGTTCGGGTCTGCAGTTTCGGAGACGCAGCCGTTCTCATTCGGATGGTAGCGCAATCAACAGGGCCAGTCAGATGTTGGAAACGGCTCTGACGAGAACCCTTTTCTCGTTGGTCTAACAACCAAATGTTTGTTGCGGAACGCCACTCGCGACCCCACTTCTTTCGTGTTTCACGTGGATGGTACCTTCAAGTTGAACCAACTGGCGTATCCTGTCATTGTCTGTGGCGTTTCGGACCGAGCGCGGTCGTTCCACTTGGTGGCAATGTTTATTATGTCTCAGCGGCTGGAGGTGCTTTACGTGAAGGCTCTTGTTGCGCTCCGCAATATTTACCATGTTGTGACCAGGAAGCAGTTGTTGCTCAAGTCGTCAACCAAGTGTTTGGAGTGGATTCCGACTTTGAGTATCTGATGTGTTTCTATCACGTTATGGTCAAGGTTCACGAGAGGCTCAAAGGTCTACCAAGTTTCTTGTGTGAACAGGTAGTGGCAGATATTTATGATCTGCATTTTGCCGCTTGCAAAGCAAGTGTATAACGCACCTGGTTGTAACCGTTCTGGCGAAGTGGTCACATGACACACAGCTAGCGGCCTTTCGAAGCTACTTTACGAGCATGTGGATGACGAGTGAGCTTCATCGTTGGCAGTGTTTTCACTCGCCAGGTGGTTTCGCAACCACGAACAACCCCGTGGATCCTTCAAGCTCCATTCGGGCATAGTTGGCCCACCTGAGCCGAGATAGGAGCTAACTCTCGACGGCGACCCAGCTGAGGTAAGTTTACCCGATCATAACCACGTGACAGCACACGAACTTCGTCCGGGTTTGGGGATACCAACAAAAACTCGGTGCTTGATCGGTTTGGCGATAGATCCCGAATAAGTTCGCGACGTCGAAAGTTGGTCACCCGTGCCTTTAACTGCTGCGAAGCCTGGGGCACCTCCTTGAACGATCTTGGCCTCACTGACTCGTGTCCACAGCAGTCAGCAAGGAGACGGATAAGGGTTCCAATTTGTGCTTGGTACGGAGAGTGTAATCGCGCTTGATCAAGCGGTTAAACTGGACAACCAGAGGGTGGCTGGCATGTGGATGTGGGCAAGCTTACTTGCGGATGCAAGTACTACCTTAAGTTTGCCATCTGCATTCACGTCCTCTTTGCTCTATAGGTCAAGTACTACACCGGTTTGGACGGTAAGCGGGCCCTCGTCAACCGTTCAGCACCAAGGAAACGACGTCAGACGCGCAATACAAGCACCCGTGTTCCTGCTGGTCGTCCGCGCAACAACGGTCACGTCCTAAGCACTGAATTAGGTGTGTGACACCGTGCGATAACAAAACTATACTGATTATTGCATATTCTCTATCCGTTTTTTATCTTTAGATACTACAAAATGAAACCAACCCTGCTCTGTTTTCGCTTCAACATTTATTTTTCAAACTTACTTCACTTCATCTACTCCTTATGGCGACCTCAAGCTCCGGGCAAGCACCCCCCACCACTTCCAATGCATTTTTCGACTGGTGCGATCACTACCTTCAACAGCGTGGGTGGGGGAGGTTGGATGAGTCTGCGGCCCGTTATTTGAGGACTTGGGGACTCCTTCAGCAAACCCATCCGCAGATACCGGACGCGCAATCAAGCGGTTGCTCGACGCGGTACCTCAAGCGCACATCACCAATGCTCGTCTCATCGAGGCGGCGCTTCAGGGTGACGATGCTGGCGAGGCAGAGTGGTGCTGCCGGCTGACGTCAACCTTAGTGGCTGCCCAACCTACCAGATGCGTAGATTTTGGATGACGTTCGCGTCAATGGCAAGACCCTGTTCCTTACATCATGGGAGCCTACGCTAGAGCCACCGAAAACCTGCCATCGGGTGAGATCAAGAAGTACAGGCAACGTAAGCGCCGTCACGTTGAACACGCTTAAATCGAGGCGGAGGCAAAGGAAGAGAAGTAAAAACTAATGCACAGGTTCGGAATTTTCATTCAGATATGTCACAAATTATTTTTCTTAAGACACATAATGACGTCTGTCTTGCCTAAACTGGCGCGGAATGCGCGTAGACACCACGCAATCCTGGCCTTAGCTAGAGCAGTACAGGGGACGAGCCCCTTCAACTTGCTCCGCACAGGCCAGGATACCGGTCGCCTACGAACATCCGCGCAAAGTTTGCCGAGTCTGCCGATGCATCGCCTTGCCGGCCGTGCCGCGACTGAGGCACGCCGCGCTAGTTTCCGCCGTTAGTCCGTCCGCCGATGTGCCGCCTTGCCGGCCGAGGCGGCCGCGGTACTGTCGCTTGTCTGCTTGTTGGTGTTTTGTCGAATGAGATGGTAGGGACTTGGCGGGCCACGGGATGGATGGATCGTCCTCGTCCACCCGCTGGATCTGCCACGTCCCTGCTTCTTATCTTTGTGGCGCACAGATATGTTGTGTGCCACCTGCACCTTAGCTTGTGAATCTCCTATTATGGCCACAGTGGCCTGCAGCTGCGTGCCACAGCGCAGGATAGGCTGATTGACCTTTGAGGAATGATTTCACAGTACCACTTCTGGCTGTATATAATCCATACACTCGATCAGCCAAGGATGCACCACTGGTGCCACCAGGGGCTAAAACTCGATACACACAAGTGAACACCTAAGAGCACAGCTTACAAACGCCGTGCGCGCGCTCGCTGCTAGCATACGATCGGCGTTAAGGGTTCGGCATCGGTCTGGTCGAGCAGTATTCGGTACCAGTCTACTCGAGACATGCTCGCCAACGATTTAGTCCAGCGCCGGCGTGGGTTGGTAGTGAGGGTATGCGATTGTCCGCAGTAGATTTTGAATCATTCTGATTTCTGCTGTGACATCATGAGCACCGACAACGTCATTGCTGTCCTGAACGCGCTCCCGTTGGATGGCGACGAGCAAGCCCTGTGTCTTCGTCTATTAAGCTACCTGTTTAAATACTTTCGATGTGCATGCTCCAGTCTCCGTATTCAGCCCCAAGGAAAAGCCCAGTCGTCGACGAACAATAAGGCGGTTTTATGGCTCTTCTGTGCGAGTACTGGCAGGCTCGTAAACATGGCGTTACCGCTGCCGACGGCCCGGCGATGCAAAACCGGTAACTACACGTCGGACCAAGCATTGCCACTTTCGCTTGGCAAATGTGGTTTCAGCGAAACGTTTGCTGCGCGGCTGCACGAGATGGATGGCATTCCCTCCTTGATATCGGAGCTGCCAACGCATACAGTGACTTCTGGCAAGATGTCGAAGCGGCATTCGCTTCGACGAACGTAGTATGGCTTGCTCGTGCTGGACCAGCCCCAATACGAAGGCATCTATCCAAATAGTGCACCATCACACAATGCTGAGAAGCTGCGTGAGTTGTGGCGTACGAGTTCCGGGAACTACACGATGGCGTTGACGAAGCCACATCAATCAGGCACACATACGATTGATTTTTCGGCTTCCGTGAGGGAAATCTTGACGCGCTGTACCTGCACATTTGGCTCGGGCACCGACCCGCAATGCTTGCTACCGTGGAACGAATGTTGCCCAAGCGCGCAAGAGTCGACACCTTCTACACCTTAGCGCATAATGAAGTTGTTACCCCGCTACCGCCACGTCGGACCGCGATGTGTCCACGCCTGCAAAGAGGCGCATCAAAGTGTTGGACCGCATCGCTGGTATTCTGGAAGCACAGCAAAGTGCGGATAAGGACTGCGACCTACACATGCAGTGTCTGTGGTCTTAAATAAGACTAAGTTGCGCCTGCGTTCATCGGACCTTTTAAGGTCGTGGCCAGGAAGGGCCTTGCGTACACGCCCAATCTTCCAAAGAAGATGCGTACACATACTGTGTTTTACGTAGGCTTCCTTAAGCCATATCGGGACCCGGCTCGTGTAAGCGCGGAGACCTTGGCGCCACAGCCGGTGGTTTGCCGAAGCGCATGGAGGCGCACGAAGAGGTCCAGCTGACCACGTAGGTCAGCGAGCGAACGGTCCAGCGCTTCGAAGCGAAGAGCAGAGGACTGCTCCAGGCGGTTGGCAACCGCGGCAGGAGACTGAAGCTAATCGACCCGATGATGCACGGCATCGATCTCGTCAGCGAGACGGTCGAGGTGACTCGTCGCCCAATGCAGCGACTCCTGTAGGGCCTGCACCTGGTCTTGTACCGTTAGCAGGTCACTATGACTCGCAGCGGGAGGATCCAGCCGGTCGGAGACCGCCGCCGCCGTTTCTCGATGAGCAGGGAAATTCCCACTACCATGTGGAGCGCTTAGTGGCGTGGCGTCGTCGCCAGGGTCGTACCCAATATCTTGTGAAGTGAAGGGGGTATCCTCACCCACAGAACTCATGGGAGTACGATAGTCTCCTCCGGCAAGATTGCCCTGACGTCGTGAACGCTTTCGATCGGCGCGATCAGCAGCGCCCCGAGGACCAGCGACCGAGGTATCGCTCGCCTCGCGCTTCCGGGCAATAGCCGCTGGGGAGCCAAGGACAGCAGAGCTGTCGCTCTGGCCTCGGAAAGGGGCGGCCTCACATGCGTGAGAGCCGTAGCTGTGACAGCAGGATCACCGAGTGCGAGGGAGCCCTGTGGGTGAGGCAGGTAGGCAGGGGATAACTGGCGCTTCGCCTTCCGTTTCGCGAACTCGAAACGGAGTCTACATTCGATTCGAACATCAGTTTCACTGAACCTAGCCCGAAGGGCATCAATGGAAGAGAGATTGCGAGCTCCTTCAACTCAGCTCTGGAATTGACCCTCGTAGTCCCAAGACGTCTCTCCTGGCAGGAGCACCACGGGATAAGTCCGCATCGATGGGACCGAGCCATGCCAAACTTGCACTTGCAGGTGCTCACGATACTCGCGCTGGGTAGTCACTTGAGGAGTCAAGTATCTCTCTCGGAGAGACTCTCGCGCAACGAGCTGGTCGGGCGTAGGTGTCGCCGGCCCAATCACGTACGTGTTCAGCAGCTCCGACGCTGTTTGGCGAGCCACTTCGCTTGGGTCGCGATGATCGAAGCCATAGTCACGACGTAACGGGGTAAACAATGGCCGAGCCATAGGCCGCTGCAAGCGCGAGAGCTGCGGATCAGCAGCAAGCCGTTGCTCCTGGACTTTGTCTAAAGGATTGGTGACAACACCAGATCCCATGGGCTCATCTTCTGTTCCCCGCGAAGGTAGCGGAGGCGCATTGCGCAAGGCTTGTGGAGTCGAGAGCTCGAAGGGATTCGGAGCGCGCAATTGGCGGCGCGGACTCGGCGATCAGACAGGGTTACGCCGGTCACGGACTCGGTGTAGTCGACCACCTCTTCACCTTCCTCGAGGTCGTCAAAGAGGGTGTCTCGCGCAAAGCGCGTGGGGGCACTGCTTCCTGCGGCTTCGCCGTCGCCGCCACTCATGGTCTTCTGACCGTATAGACGCTTGTGCGCTGAGTGATGCTCAAACACACCGAGACCCTCGCGGGTACTGGTGGCGTGCGGTCAGTGACCTCTCCCGGACAGGACGACGGGGATAAACCAGGTATCGGAGACACAGAGGGGCTTAGCGGCGAGAACTGTTGTCGCGAGGTCAAAAGACAACTGGTTGTGGGCATCTGAGTGCGAACACTTGATGCGGAGCGGACAGTGATGCGCTCCTGGAGCGGAAGGTTCCTGGCCTTTTAAGATTGATGCAATCAGACTATCGTGGATACGGTATGCCCACCGTTTAGACGTGGGGAGGGGGGGGGGGTAACGGGGTTACACGGAGGTAACACGAAATGTGGCCATGCTACGTGTTACCTTGCAGTAAGTGGTACTTGGTACCACTTGGGTTAACAGGATTCCAGTACGTGGCCACTCGATATGCATTTGACTAGGTTTAACTATGGTAGATAGTTAGAGTCATACATTTACACCACAGGCGGCTTTGCCGCAGATAAGCAAACAAATAACAGTTCCGTTTTAACATCAAAGAGAATATTGTCCTAGGTTTAGGAATATTGATTCTTTGAGTATCTAATGGTATAACTAGAGAGATCTAAGCCTTTGCGGAGACCTTAGGGGTTTGGAGAACCCCAGCTAAGACTCGGAGAGTCATACGCCTTCCTCGGACCCACTACGCTACGCAGCCCCGCTGCAGTTTGGCTTCTTTCTATCGTATTTTGTACGGGACCTCAACAGCGATCTTGAAGTTACCTGAGCTTTGGATCTGATAGCCTATGTCGTCTAGTGCCCGTGAGGCAGTTGCACGCGGCTTCAAGGCGGTTAGCTCGGGGGACGTTATTAGTCGACGAATCGGTGCAAGTGATGGGTGGCTGTGCAATATCGAGACGCCAGCAGCCAGGAAGGCAGAGTGCGCCGGTTGTGACGGCGAGGATGGTGCTGGAATCCGTGTATACTATATGGGCACTACGGAACGATGGGTATTAACGTGCGGGCTATATGTGATCACCACAGCCGATTCACTTACATCAATGCGAGTCATCCAGGCGGACCGAACGACGCCAAAGCGTATCGCAAGTCAAGCTTACCGCAAGTTGTTGAAGGTCTCGAGCGCGGTCTGTACGTGATTGCGAAAAAAAACGCTTACATGGCTACGAGCTAACTCTTAATGCCATATACAACCCCCCAGATAGCTGGCGATCTGTACCGTGACTATTTCAACTTTCACGAATCTTAAGTTCGCATTCGAATCGAGATGGCCTTCGGACTTTTTGAGAACAAGTTGCGGCTATTCAACAATCCCGGCTATTCAACAATCCTTTCCGTGAAGCTAGTAAATGCTATACTGCTAATACATTGCGCCGTCGTTCATCACAATTTTGTTGTGAGCGAGCGACTGCGCTCAACGTCCAACGCAATCGGGAAAGAGCTTCGGTCTGTGGCAGATGGGGGCGAACTCGCTTACGGATATTCTTGCGTACGATGCTAGCGATCTCTCTAATGCCGACTCGATAACTAGTTTTGTTCGCGAAGGCATTGTCAACACGTTACGTACGAATCTTCAACTGCGGCCGCGCATGCCAATGAATCGAATGTCATTTGGTTCTTAATCTGTACTTGTGTGTACATCATCCTCATTGTTGCATTCCCGAACCTCACCAGTTCATCTGCACAGGTTGGCAGTTAAGCCAGACCACACTAGCAGTCAAAGAGCTGCCTGTCGATGTCGTGTTGGGTGATGCTGCCGTTATCTGCTACGGTTTGTTCGTTGGTGTGCCGCTGGGCTCCTTGCGGTTGGTCATCACCGTGCTGCTGCTCTCTGAGCAGTATGTCTTCGTCGACTCCGTGGTGTAGCTGATTGGTAGCCGCTTCCACAACGCTGTCAAACGCGGCACAAATTACCAGAAGACTTTTCGACGTATCACCAACACAAGCCAAAATATCAATATCGGAAGCCCATTCCTTGACGACACTGGCCTTATCGAAGGAAGACGACATCAAGGTTTTTAGCGTTTAATAAAATTTGTCCCCGCCCTTAAACACCTTAATGCTGCATCTGCCCTTTGCCCTTTTTAGCCTGTTCCTTCTGAACATCTTCGCTTTCAGCCATCTCATCGAGCCGTTTTAGCCTGTTCCTTCTGAACATCTTGGCTTTCAGCCATCGCATCGAGTGTTTGTCGTAAGACACTCAAACGCGTAGACACGAACGTGTCAACTTGCTTGCGAACTGCAGATGGGCTGATATGAGCTAGCCCATCGGCTATCCCTCCCCAACTAAGCCGAGAGCCACGGAGTGGTGGCGTCAGCGGGACGCGAGGGGTTGTGAGGTCGTTCAAGTAGAGCGGGGTGAAGCCTGTCGAGGCATGCACCGCATTGTGCAATACAAACTCATCGAGTGGGAGCATAGCGCTCCATTGCATGAGCCTGTACGCACAGACAACTGAAGCATGTCTTCAACAACATGCTCACGCGTTCCGTCTGATCACCGGTCTCCGGATGGTCCGCTGTGTACATGTCGAGTCGAATGCCGAGCATCTTAAAGACAAACTTCCAAAACTTACCCGTGAAAGGGGGGTCTCGATCCGAGACAACTGCCTCCGGCAGACCATGCTGTCGAAAAACACGATCCATGGACAGCGTGGCTGTCCCTTCGCCATCGATGGAGTCCGGCACCGCCGCTAAATGAGCCATCTTGCTCAAGCAGTCGACAAAGATCACGACGCCCGTGTTGCCCACCGCATCCCGCGGCAGATCGAGCACAAAGTCCATACTAATGGATTTCCAACACCCCGTGGGTACTGGCAAGCTGGCCAACGGCGCAGCCGAGTGTGGCGAGGGTTTAACCCGTTGACACGTCTCACACGTGCGTACATACGTACTGAACCACTTGTAAGGCTTTCGGCCATCAGTAGTGGGAGATCACCGAGCTGTAGACCGCAGCTGCGCATAGGCTGGCCCACCTACCGGGACCAAAACTAAACCCACCTCTCGCGGCGGTTATAGGGTTTAGTTTCGGCCCTAGGCTAGTTTTTCATAATCCGAGTTTTGTATGACAAACGATGACATTGGTGAATGGTCTAGCATCATAGATGCCGTATAGCCGTAACGCGTACAAGCTGCGCGAGCCGAATTGTACGGACCTTTAGGATGCTTGGTGAAGTGGCCCCAAAAGGGCCCTGGGCTTCGGCCCACGTGCTGATCGTTTGTTCAAAAAGGGCACGAGAGGAAGCACGTTCGTTTGTGGGGTGCTAGTACGTGCTAATCTTAACGTTCGACTAGACCTCTTTGAACAGGAAGGGGCGCTCATGATGGATGCCAAAAGTGACATCAAATAAAAAATTATTTAGGACCAAAAAGACCAAAATAACTATGTTGGTTATAAAAAAACAAATTTTCATAAAATACCATTCTATAGCATCACTGATGTCAACACGTTCTCGTTGAAGTTGACCATTAGTACAAAAACGTCGACACCCCTTCTTATCTAGGCAGTTGAACGGGTCCTTGGATGAGAAGAGGTGATGCCTATATGTACATGCTGGTACACTACACTGCACAACGACGACACTATCCGGCGGCGGGGGTAGGGGGTAAAATACCGTCTCGTGGCCGCGCTTCGTCCTCGAGCTTTGCCGATAGTTTGTGAGCTATTTGCTGAGCTACATGCTCATTTTCCAGCGCAGACGAAGCCGACGAGCTCGGTGAAGTCACGGCACTTGACTCGAAGTTCGTTGGTCCAGTAAACTTGGTCGTGTCCAGCTCACGCACCTTCATCCATGTCGTCCACATCTCCTCGACTGAGATCGGAGCCTGCTCCAGCAGCCAGCCCATTTGGCGCCTTGTGGCATCAAGCACGGGCTGGAAGCCCATCTGCGTCGCTCCAGAGTGCACCCAATGCAGGTCCAGCAGCATGAAAGCCATGGCGTGCAGCTTCAAGAATGCCTTCGAATCATCAAACACAGGCCAGAACGGCGTGCGACTCACGCGCTCCGCTACACGCAATTTCATCACAACGGCCGGAGACGTATCGCCGTTCGTCTCCACAGAGTGCAGAACTAGCTTGGTGCACACATCTGGTGCCTCATCAAGCATCAGCAAGTGCATCATCATACGCATAACATTGATGCTCGCAACTGGGAACGGGTAGCGGTTGCCGCCAGCAACCGCGTTGCGCTCCATCATCGCACGCGCTTTCTCCGGATACTCTTCCATGAAGAAAACCAGGCACTCAAGCGCCAGCACACCTCCGCCGCGGAAGCCACCTAGGGGGTTATCCGTGTGGAATCCACTGCACTTCCAGCGCGGTGAAGCCAGCATCGCACTCACATCAACGCCACCGACCTCACTTTCGCTGTTACTGGAGGCCGATAACACCGAGTCGCTTTCTTCAACCATCGGATCTTCTGGCACCAGTAGTGCATCCCAAAGTCGCTTCAAAAGAGCCACATGGGTCTCGTTTGTCATGTCAAGTGGCTCTTCCATGCCGAAGCGGAGGGTTTCCAAACGCCGAACCTTGTCACGCAACTTGGAGCGGCGCGAACAAAGCTCAACTCGGAAATCATGAAGTGCAGCCTCTTGTTCCGTGAACAGCATCGCAATTACTTGGACAGCCTCTTCAGCATCACGCGTTTTGTGACGAACTTCACGAGCCTCAGACGGGATACCTAAATTACTATCCGGGAATGTGGACAGGTAGTCCTCTTCGTTCGGCATCAAGCGGGAACGAACGGGAGTACGATGCTGATATCCAACGGGATATTTGCGATAGGTCGGGTCCTCAAATTCGTGAAAACGTTCGCTGTGCCTTCCTCGAAGCAATAACGGAGCCAAACAGTTCGCAATCGCATACACTGTAAGCCCGTTCTTCTCAGCATGACGCGGTTGCAACGCCACCGAGACCCAGTGGCACAGACGCTCTAGCAGAGGCTTGCAATACCATGGCAGGTCGTTCACAAGAACCACAAGAAGTGACTTGCACTCCTCTTCAGACATTCCGCTACCAGGGCGACCAGCACAAACCAGAAATCTGTCCAACCGCTCTTCTGTAAGAAGTGGATCGGGAAGCTCCCAAAGATACTGAAGCAGGATTGCCACAACTTCATGTGGATCCACCGGCATCTTTCGATGAAAACCGCCCAGTTCTTCAATGGTATCGCGCAGCTCTGTGACGTGATCGGCTTGCAAATGTGCTTGAAAAAGGCCGGGCGAGTCCACCTGCTCGTATAGGTAACAAAAGCAGGCTTCGACCACATCAGGGAGACCTAAAGCAGTCTCGAAACGAGCCATGCCGCTCAAAAACGGATTGCACAGCACATCCAGCAAGTCGCTGCCGAAAACGTCGTACTCGGGATATCCCAACTCCAAGAAACGAAGTACTGCAGTCCCTGCATCTTCCATCTTCTGTGACTGAGCTGCTCGCATCAATGTCTCGGACAATGGGTTGCCACCTTTGCGGGTATTGAACGCCAGTCGTAGTTCATGGTGCGAAACAAGTTTCTCGGCCAGGATATCCGTCTCGTCATCAGCCTGGCATAGGCGTACGCGTCCAGTCACCATATCCTCCGGATCAATGAGCTTGGGTGCCTGCTTTGTGATCTTGCGCGCCTTCGGACGAGGTAAGGGGCGAGAAAACGGTAGCGTTTCCGGAGCAAGATCCAGCCGCGGGTCGTCAATCAAGAATGCAAATGGTAGATCGTCGAGCCCTGAAAGGAGATTAAGAAACATCTTGACCTCATCACGCTGGCGAAACAGAGCAAACTCGGTGTAATAGGATGCCAAAAGGTCGAGATTGGTCTCAGATAGCACCATGCAGAGACTGGATTGCAACACGTGCGTGTTAAGCGCTTGGCGAATGAAAGCTCGCGCTTTGCCTTCATCGGTGTGCACGTTAATGAGGCCAATGACAGAACGCACAGCGCCCATCAGGCCGCGTACGTGACGAGGGAGATCCGCCTCGACACTGGAAGTCACGACTTCGCACACTTTGTTATTGGACGACGCTGTCCCCTTCGGAGCGGCAGCAGCGGCGCGGTGCATGGCCTCCACCATTTGCTTCTGGCGGATCGCTTCCATCCGAGTACACGTCCACTTGACGACGCCAAAGAATTTGACGGTGGCTCCAATGCCCGAGTCGTCTGCTTCTAGCAAACGTAGTCCGTGAGAGACACAACGATCCAGCTGCGTGCACAGCAAGTTGACCACTGCGTGCTCGTCGTTCAGCAGTAGCTCCCGAGCGTCGTCCGTGCTCTCCATCATAGCTGCCTTTGGACTGCCATTGTTGTCACTGGACGGCATCGCCGTATCCACGTCGTCGTCCATAGAGCTGCTGCGACGGCTGCTGGCCCCATTATTGTTGTTGCCCTTCTTGGCGTCCCTGAAGAGCTGCAGTCCTCGCACAGCACTCTCCAGATCTTCGAGGATGATGCCGCGTTGGCTCTTGGATTGCAGCTGGCGCTTAGCGCGGTTCCGGCGACGCAACTGCTGCTCTTCCACTGTCTCTTCCTCGGGCTCGCCCAGCACGAGGTTACCCAGACGCGCGAAGAACTCCATCGTCCTTTATACCTTTCACCGCAGATCCGCGAATGACGCCTCTTCAAAATTCGGCTTTGATTTGGTAGAAAGATCGCATTCAGCATTTAGATCGCGCTTGACTCGAAATGACTGAGATCCCCTAGAGCAGTTCGCTACTATGAGCAAGTAGTACCGGGTGCCATTTCCACCGTTTGGGCACCAAGTTTAATCTACAACTAGTCGAACTGTTAATCTACAACTAGTCGAACTGCTGACGCATTGCCATCTCTGTCTCGGACTTCCAGCCGCGGAAATCGAATCCGATACCTGCCTGGCCCTTTAACCTCTGGTGCTTGACACGCTCCTTTGCATCTTTCTTCTCACGCTTAGTCGACTCTTCTCGAGTCGCCACTCCTGGCGGCGGATGGCGCTTGCGGTCGATTTTGCGCGTCTCCATCACGCGTTCGACCGCTTCTTGCTCCCGCTTCTGCTTATCGCGTTCTCGTCCCTGTGCTTCATGCTCTTCCAGCAAGTCGAAGGGCTTGACGGTGCTATGAGCCTTAGCACTGGACTTGGGCGGCAGGAATGACGCCGTCACGCTGGACAAGACGCTGTCGGCTGACGGTAGGAGCTGTACAGGGATCTTCTCCTCGTTATTCGGCTCATGGTTCATCATCTGACTCGGTACCGTCTCTTCTTCATCGCTCTCGCTGGAGCTGCGGCTGCTCGCGTAGTCGTCTCCGAGAAGGAAAGACATCTCAGCCACTGGGGTGTACCGTAGCCATTATGTTGTGCCTAACCGTGGTCGACGGGTTTAGTGCAAAAAGGAAAAGTGCGACTTTCAACTTAATTTTTAACGCAGGAGGTATATGGCAGCCCCCGAGACAAAGGCGTGGCTCAAAGGTGAGCTGGTGAGCGCGCTGGGCTTCGCGGAGGTGGACGAGATCGTGGCCTACATCACAAGCACCTTTTACTCCAAGCAGGAGGCGTCCAGCTATCTCGTTGAGCTGCTTGGTATCCCGGCCGGACGGGCAGAGCACATCAGCACGCGGCTGTTCTCGCCCGAGCCGTCGGCCGTCAATCCTAGACGAGTGGGAGTAAAAGGAGGAGAGGCGGCGGCGGCGCAGGGGAAGGAGGGACTCGTCCCTCGGCCAACAGGAGTGAACTCGCGTCTTAAACCCAGTAAGAAGAACAAGAAGGGCACGGGCAAGGCGGCGGCGCTGCTCAACAACGCACTCATCATCAACTGCCTGCGATGCGGTCGCATCGAGTACAACGGAGCGCGCCGCTGCGCCTTCTGCGATACTGAGCTATGTTATGAGGCAGACGTGGTCATGACCGACCAAGCCGCGCAGCAACACATGGAGGAGCTGGTGCGTCTCGACAAGACGGGCGCCGAGCGCACGCGCGTGCTGGATATGGAGCAATATTTCTACGACGACGAGCAGGTCGAGAAAAATGAGGGCGACGATCACAGTACCGGCAGCAGAACTAGACACCCTATCAAGATGGCACTGGACCTGAATAACAGGCAGTTCGTGGACGTCAAGATCACACGTAACGAGCAGCTCGCCAAGGATGCGCGCGAGCTGGTGGACGGCGTTCAGCGCAAGATGAGCAAGGGCAAGCGGGGCAAGGGCAGCTTTCACCAGCCAACGGAATCCTCGCCCTCTTCAGGTGGTATCCACGAGGCGCTAGTGGTGGTGGACGACTCGTATAACTTAGTCTTCGTGTAGTGAGCCACCATTTCGTTCACGTCCCACAACCGAGCAAGCATATTGTCTTGCCCATGCCGCTGAAAAATTGCATCATTGCATCAACCTTTTTGTCTCGCTATCCTAGTGCTGGACCACCCACGTCTGATATGAACTACCATGCGTGGCCTCATGGATCATCTTGGTGAGACTTGCAGCGGTGGTGCAGATGCAAGTCGCCGCCGCAAGACGACGACTGCACAAAGACGACAAGCTTGTTGACGTCAGTGCCGGCTCAAGTGTCTCATTGAATTCGGTTGGCTATCGAGATGCGCCCCAGGTATGCGGTTTCGCGTAGCGAGCGGACGCGCGTTGCCAACGCCGACTTGACAGCCGCCGACGCCATTCCCAGATTTATCCGTGCCGTGGCACGACACCTTCCAGCGCGCGCCTTCGCTCTCCAGGCTCGAGCGGCCGCGGCCGACGACCCCCGCCGTCTATCCTGCCATGTCGACAACGATCAGCGCTGCCAAGGGACTGAACACGCTGCAGCGTCGCGTGACAGCGGCGGAGTCCTCGAGCCAGTGCTCGGCGCCGGCCAACCCGTTCTGGGACTTTTACGCGAGCGGGCTCGTGGACGAGAACGACGACTGCTCCGACGGAGAAGACACGGAGGACGAGCTGGAGACCCAGGACTGGATCCTGTTCCAGCGCCAACGCGCACAGGCGCGTCTTGCCAACGCGTGTCAGCGCGAGGCCCGCGTGATGCGTACTTCCCAGCACTGATCAATGATTAGTAACCATAGGCGACCTCAAGCCGAACGCTCGACCGAGCGCGCCAACCTGAGATCGCGCAATACAACCGCGCAATGCGACCATTACTACGACCAGCGTTCCCATGCGTAAATGTTTCATGACATGTAGAGTACGAATAAATAAAATAATGGGATTTTAGCGCTGGCCTCTAGCCCTGCGTCGCATACGGCATGCACGACACGCGAGGTTGTTGATACTGCGCTCCATCTCTGTCGGCGAAAACTTGCGCATCGAGACCCGATTCGAGTTGCTTGATGTGAAAATTACACATGGCGGTAACGTCGCTACCGCAGCGAAGCAAATCTTACTTGTCGGACACAGCTGGACTTGCATCATGGCGAGGCGGAATTTTACTTGTCGGACACAGCTGGACTTGCATCCGACAAGTAAAATTCCGCCTCGCCACCATTGCTGAGCATTACTTCGACGGCTGCACTCGAAATTCACAACGCTGCGAACGCTGTGCATCAACACCGCAAAAGAAATTTTGAGGAATCGACATGCTTGCTGTCTCAGTGTGCCAAGTGCGACCCCGCAGGAAGCCCACGCAGTCAGAAGGTGTCGCGTCATACAGAAAGTAGCCCATCAGTTGAACTGATTCAGTTCAAGCGACGAGTAAGTAAGTACTGGGATTTGGCCACCTGTGATGGCTACACTACTTATTTTTGGTCATTTACTGTGCACAAACGGTATTAGTTCTCTACATATTTATATCTAGAGTTTTAGGGCGAATCGAGAACCGTCGAGGATCCTGTATGAGCACATAATTGGTCACCAATGTAATTACCCAATACGTAGTCTCTTACAGTTTCCTAAACAAAGCGCCGAATCAAGATAATTGTCACATTGCATCCAAAATATGTGAGGCAAACATTAGTGCGACCGCACGAATGTTGACCCAGTCGACCTAGAGCAACGTTCGTGCGACAAAAACGCGAAAGTTATCCCCAGTCGGCCAAGAGGAACATTTGCAGCGACCTTGGCAGGTCTTGGATGTCGTCTACCGGCAAATGCTCGTGTCGCACGTAAAGAAAATCTCGCTCGATATTTCGCAAGTCCCTATGGTATCGCTAACAACCGAGAAGTGTCAAGGCCTCACCGTAGACAACACGATTCTCGCGCCTCTCCCGACATCCAACACGTCGAACCCCTCAACGGTCATCGTTTTACATGGCTGTCACTTCGAGTCACAACGTTAAAGCAGCTTTACTTGATGGCTCCGCTGACGAAACAATTCTTAGAGTACTTCGTCCCAAGCGAGAACGCCTTGCGAGAAAGCAACCGCTTGTATGTTATTGAGTAAGATCAACCGTTTAAGCGCAAGTCTGAAATCAAAAGAAGAGATCATATCCCTGTCATATATATCCAGAGCTTTCCGGGCGAAGCATGGCATTATAGAATCAGCCATTTCTGAAGGACATTTTGATTGGTCGACGGGGGATCTCCTGACACAGGTATCAGACAACCACCACACCTGGCGGACCTTCACATTCCGCTCTGCTCGCCATGACTGCTACCGCCTTGTCGCGCGTCCACTCGACCTCCGCCGGCTATGGGACTGTGGACTCACCGCCGACATCGCCATTGCTACCGTCGTCGTCTGCGCTGCGCCGAGACTCATCCGAGTACCTGTTCAAATTTCTCGTGCTCACGCAGGTGTTCATGTACCTCGAGGCCGGCGCCGTGCCGTCGCTACTGCAGCAGTTCACGTTCACGTTCCGCCTAAGCCCGCAGGAGCAGGGACTACTGGGAGCCATCGTGTACATCTCCATCTCGCTGGCTTCACCCTGGTGCAGCACACTCTTCCGCCGCTTCGATCCGCGTCAGCTGCTCGGCGTCTCGCTTGCGGCTAACAATTTGGCGGTACTTGGCCTCGCGTGCGCCCCCACCACGGCCTGGTACTCCAAGTCGCTGCTTATCTCGTTGCGCGGCTTCGTGGGGCTGACACAAGCCTTCAGTTGCGTTTACTCGCCGCTGTGGGTGCACGACTACGCCCCCAAGGCCAAGCGCGGCACCTGGATGAGCTACCTGCAAGGCGCCGTGCCTGTTGGTATCACCTTAGGCTACTTCGCCGGTTCTGTCACCATCTGGCTGGCTTCTCAGGGACCGGATGCGGCGTCGTCGTTCCAAACTGTCGTTACCCGTTTATCCAAGGCTGCGCTGGGTATTAATGCGAACGCCGATCTCGTTAACGGCATCGACGATGCCTCCATGCGACTTTGTCACGGAATTTACTGCTGGCGGTGGCCGTTCCTGACCCAGTTCGCTCTCATTCTTCCGCTCTCCATTTTGATTTTTTTCGTGCCGCGGGAGCACATCCGACTGCGCTCGACTCGTCGTCGCTCTATCGTCATTGTGGACGAAGACGAAGACGAGGATACCAGTGTGGAGCAAAGCATACCGACGACGCACGATGACGAACGCGTGCTAATGAGCCACTCGAGAGACAGCATCGTGTCGGACGGCTACATCTTCCGCACATTGGAGTCACACGAACACGAAGAGACCACTTCGAGCTGGAGCAACTTGTGGCTGTTGCTGCAGCACAGAGTGTACGTGTTTATCGTTATGGGTCTGTCTGGATTATTTTTCGTGGTCGCCGGTGTGCAATTTTGGACAACGCTGTATCTGGAGACCAACACGAAGGACTCGATGTACGAGATTCATCTGGCGTATCTGCTAGTGAGTGGCACAGGCCCGATCATGGGCGTGTTCTTCGGCGGCTGGCTCATCGATCAGTTCGGCGGGTACTCAGGCCCGTACCATCAAATGCAAGCGCTGCGGGTGTGCATGGTGCTTGGAGGCGCAGCTTGCCTGGCGGCTCTGCCTGTGTCGTATGTGCACAACACTTTCTATATCGCGGTGTTCCTCTGGCTCATGCTGTTTTGCGGAGGCAGTATCCTTCCAGCGTGCTCCGGTATTGTCATTTCAGCAGCTCCTCCACGGTTACGCCCACTGGCCTCTTCAGTGGCATACGCCAGCTATAACCTCTTTGGATATGCAGCGTCAAACTACATCCCTGGCTTTATTATGAATTTCATCATTGACCCTGCTGCTGACGCAGATACAGATGCCAGTGGTCTCGGAAGTGTCGGATCATGCAACGCTGCCTGCACGTACCGTGTCGGATTCCGCATCGTTCTGTTTTGGAGCGTGTGGGCCTTCTTTTGCCTCACCTGCGGCGCTATCGAGTCTGGTCGGAACTACGCGACGACTACTAGTATCACTGCGCACTATAGTAAATATAGTAATGGCAACGGAAAGCAGCGCACGACGACGGCGAATACCTCGCATCAACCGGTGTTCAAGAGCGTCGTGTGAATAATTGTTTTTGTTGAAACTAATTTACCCCATGACCCAGTTAGGGTGTTGAGAAAAGATAGATAACGTACGCGAGCGACATCGCGTATATTTAAAATCGTAAACCGCCTGTTTGCCTTTGGTTATTTCACTGCATTATGACCTTGCCATCATTTGCTTTAGGCGGGGTGCTTTGCGTAGGAGCGCATTGAGCATCGTTCCCACGAAGAAGGCGACGACAGTCGATGTCATCGTAATGACGTTATATGGCATGCTGAAGTCGGGTGTTGGCAGCGGCACAAGCAAAGGTTCCGTAAACAACGTCGTGATAAAAGATGGAAATCCAGCTTCCTTGCTACAGATCGACGCCTCCTCACCATCATCCGGCATGACAAAGGTAGCCACGCCTGAGGCGATATCAAAACCACGGTTGGCATCAGGTGGATGTTCCGACAAGCGCAGGAACGCCTTTTCCATCTGAAATGAGAAAACCAATGTGGTATTGGCTGGAACGAAAGCCACAAGGCGCAACTGATTCGGGCGCCCACGCAACTCCGCTGGCACAAAATCAAAAGCTTGAATCAACGTCTGCGCCTTCTGCTTGCTGCCATTGGCCGTTGCTCGGAACGTGTGGAAGTATACGCGAAGATACCATGGAACAACGTCGTGATACGTAACATGCAGGCCACATGATGGATGGTTGTTCTTAAGCTGTACCGCGATGCCACCGCCCACCTGACCGTATCCAGTGACAAAGCGGTGTACCGACACCACATCTTGCTGTGTTCTGTAGCTGCTTTTTAAAGCAGCTTCTTCGGCCGCAAGTTTCCAGTCCTCGAACCACGGTTCGGACAGCGACACGGGTTCCTTGCGAAGATTGGTGGTCACAACATTCGACGACTTCATGCCTTCTGTGTGAATAACGCTCTCTTCAGCAAGTGGACAAGCAACAATATCCGTGCTGGGCTGGTCACTTGCAAAGAACAGCGAGTCAAGACTCCACCGCGCTTTATTGTGCTTTGTAGGGCTTTGCACAGTCGTTAAATGCTGTCGGAGTCTCAAGTTGCCGTCCGAAGATATTTCAGCAAACAACGACAACGAGAAATACTCCCCCGACACGGCATTAATGGGGTCAATGAGAGACCCCAGACCAGCAATCGATCGGCACGGCAGCATCTTAAGCCAGGGTGTCAGGTTCTCCGTGCAGAGCTCCTCGCGAGCCAGCGAACCGTGCAGGAACACAAGTGCAGGGTCGGCGTCTATCGTCGGGAAGGCACCCAACTCCTGGGGTGTCGAGCCCGGTAACAGGCCCGTTACCACCGTCTCGTCCATCTGGTTCAGCGAGGCGGAGAAGATACCGCCCAGCTCCGATGTCAAGCCTCTCCAGCGCGGCTGGACGTCTGCGTCGCCGCGTAGAGATACATGCAGCCGTGTGCCGAAGGGCGCGCGGGCGAATCCAGAGCCACTGAAACTCTGCGTCGAGCCGTAACGCCAGTCTGCATACTTGCCGACGGTAAAGGTCAGGTGCAGCGACTCGGCGTCGTGTTTTCCAAGGATCTGGCGCAACACGTTGGGAAAGAGTGACGCGCCGTCCGAGGCGGAGTCCTCGTCCACGCAGAACTCGAAGTGGCCCAGCACCTGGTTAATGGCAGGCAGCGGCCGTAGAGTCAGCCGCTCTGTGAACGTGGCGCGGGACCCGTGGAGCAGCAAGAGCAGGCACAGGAACAGCGCGACGAGCGCCATCTTGATCGATCCCGTTGAATTGTGCTGATGACAATGTTGCTTGTGGAAGTTTACGTTGCACGCACCGTAGAGCAACTTGGTAGACTTCGCAAGGATGTTTACAACCGTAAACCTGTGTAGTATCCGGCAGAATGTTATATCCGACACGCCAAATAAGCCAATTAGACGCCAGCAATTGGACACATCTGAATTGTTGTCATTTCCGACAGTTCCAAAAATAGGTGACCACGGCTCGCTAAAAGGTGGGTTAGGCACCAGCCAGGCAAAGGTTAGTCATTTCGCAACTCTTTATGGGCTGCACACGAGCCAGTGCGGGTCGAGGTCGCAGCCCTCGGCTGTGCATCCGGCGGATATTGCTTGGAACCGCCCGTTGAAGCAGCGTCTGCGCCAACGCTGGGTCAACTGGCAGACAGGATAAGCTGGCGAGCCAGGAGAGCGGCAGCGTGGTTAAGGCGCCGTCCAGGGATAGACTGGTTGGCTGGGTTGCCAGCGCGCGGGACGAGCTGTCCGATTCGACGATCTCGAACAGGTTTAAGGGCATCCTCGCCGTGCCAACTGTCGACCCAACATTTGAAGCATTGTCTAATGCTCTCGCTAAGCAACTAAGGCGCATGGAGCTTTTCCTGAGGTTCGTGAGGTCGATGATGAAGAGGACATAGTAGACATGATGATCAAAGGAGAGGTAAGCGTCTAAGGCAAGTGTAATACTTTGTGTTATTTTTCCCGTGGTGTGAGGGTTGGCAGGGTAATCCTGGATCTAATGGAAGCACTCTTGAGTTCTAAATCGGTGGTTTTTAGTAAAGTGTCTGTTTTTCCGTACCCGACGCAGCACCGATTGTGCCCGAAAGTGCCCGACTGCAGTAAATATCTGTTTTCTCGGTCCTGTTCGGTTCGGTGTATAGCATACATCTTCCGGATAGTGACGGCCGTCAACCTGCCGATCGGGTAGCTTTACACAACTGATTTCTTGACAGACTAAGGCCACTTCCCCGCGCGATCAGGTAGCTGCAGACAATACACGGACCAAGGTACGTCATCACGTTCATCGGGTAGATAGATCTACATAACCTGACCTTTTGACAGACACGTTGACAGCAACCATCTTGCGAGGTATCAAAGAAGCTGAGTTAAATGTATTGAAAGTTATCATAAGAACATACGAAGACAGCGGTATCGTAACGTGTTCTTACGAAGCTCGCAATTGGTCCTTCTGCCGCGACGTAAATCGGTAATCAGCACAAAGATTCCGTCTGCAACGTGTTGTTCTTACGAAGCTCCCAATTGGTTCTTCTGCCACGACGTAAATCGGTAATCAGCACAAGAGATTTCTTCTCGCAAATATTCCACCACGTGGAATTAACAACGTTAATTTCGCACGCTTTTTGTTAAGGCAGCGTTCAAGACTCCAATTTTCGTGACATCTTTGTCAATCACCGCGCACTGCAATTTGTGCCAGGAGGGGTTGTTCTTCTTGAACTCCTCATCGCTGAAAACAATGCGCGTTCATTTTGAACAACAGCATGTTGTACATACTGACCCTTGCCATAAGCGTCATGTGCCATAAACGAAAATATGCGTACTTCGACGAATTCGTTCCATGGGTCGCATGATCATTAATACTTCAGGGAATTTACGAAAACCTTAACCATGTGCTTTGCTTGGAATTTAATGCAGGTAGCAATTTTCTAAGATGAGCAAATATTCACATAATAAACAAAGAACTGGTGAGTGGTGACCTCGGATTCAGAACGATAGCATTTGATCTACAAATCTTCCCGTTCACGAATATATATGGCCGCCGTTCCCTGGAACTCCGCAGAACACAAGTGTCCAGTTATTGAGACGCTGAACACGGTTCGAAATCCTTGTTCCCGCTTCTTGAGCGATCGAACACGACTCTGGACATCTTGTGGGGTAGGGTTGCTATCTGTTTGCTCTACAGAAATATGAGAGTGCTTAAACTTCTAGCCTGCTTTAGTCTACAGTCTCCAAAACCTCGTCGTCCACTGAAAGACGATTACGAGGATAACACTTTTACGCTCGCACTCCGAGGTGGTGGTTATGCGCCAGCGTAGCGTTTATCATACACGCATCGATTTCGTTTGTGAAAATGTTGACGATTCCGAGGCAGGCATTAATCTAATAACACATAGCCGCAAAGTTAGTAAAACACAGAACGCAACCGACTGCCGAGTCGGTACCAGAACGTGATCGACGGGCAGACTGTAACCGACTGTAACCGACTCCAATAGACGGCAACGACTGCGACCGATTAAAGTAATCACATACCGGTGCCTTACACTCAATAAGATGCACTTCTTGATGCGGACGATTGCCTTGACCACGGTACTTATACTTGTCTCCGTGGGTGCAGATCAGAGTCTTAGCGTAAATCTTCCATTCGGCTAGGATAAGCGATGCAGACGGCGCGTGAACGCAGGATACCCTTGTTGCGCTGGCTTACGCTCTTGCATGAGAGACCTCGGAAATCTACAGAGTAAAAGTTAGCTTAGCGTACAGTAGCGTACGGTTCGTACGAAATATTTCATTGCTGAATACTTGCCTGTAGCGTTTTGTTTCCGGTACTCGTCTGTGTAAGCGTGAATTCACTCGACGAAGGGATTTGCGTCTTCTCCAAGTATGGACAGTCGTGGAGACACAGTCGAGGAGACACCCATCCTCGGAGCTCAGATCTTCGATGGACTTGCTACCGGCCCGACACGTATCGATTAAGGTGAAGTTCGCATGCCAAGCCGCATCGCCGTCTGTCGAAGACGAAGCGGCCTCACCCGACTTGGCAGAGTCGATCTCCAGCTCTCAGCTCCACCGCGATCCCGCCCCCCCTTCGGGAGAGTCCAACCGAGGCCGCTTCCTTGATCTTCACTCCGTTCCTGGTTCCATTTGAATGCTCGACACGCGTTTCCCTGAATGAGTGGCTTTGCAGACTTGTTGTATACATGTACAAAATTGTATCCGTACGGAGTGGGTACTGAGTCAGGAACGTTCCTGCATTGTTCTCCGGCTGCATGGCTCAGTCGCAAGACTCACTCTCATTACATGTATTTACCGTAAAACCTGTGTATTATCCGACACACTTTTGTCTTTGGGATTTGGGCCCCTTAAAATCGATAATTCGTCCCATGAACAACCAGTCGGTCGCAATAATGCATGCCCTATATAATTCGACGAATAACATATTACGGTATTTTTTTATTTTCGTAGCATAATTTCGTATGAAAAACATAACATGAAATTCAAGACCGTGTTTCCAAATCTCCTCGAGTAACTTAAACTTCGGAAAGGGGTACAGTTCGGGATTCAAACTACATGTGATTCGGTCTTGTGCTGTACTTATCAATCGCGCCGCCATGTCCAGTCATTCGTGATTGGCTACTCACAAATCTACTAAGTGCTTCTGATGCAAATCGTGGATGTCTTGGCAGCTTAATTCTACTTTCACCTGCTACACCAACAACATGAAGACCGCGGTTCTCGCTCCCAAGTTTACCGTATAATACTTCATTGATCCGACACTATATCTTGGATTAGGTATAGGGGTAAGGGATTGTTTGCAAGATTGCAATATTTGTGCCATATGATTTTCAAACACATGTTTTGATGAAAAACTCGTCAAATTGAAAAATGGCTGTCAGAATCGTGTTCTAGGGGGGGGATTATACTCGGGAACCCTCCCAAAGCGAAAGCCGATCCCCAAAGTACCCATACACTGGGGCTTGCACGCGTGCATACACACCTGCCTGCACACGCGACCCAAATTAAGCAGAAACGATTGGCTACATATATTTAGTCAATGCCAAGCAGCGACGAGATCACGCCTTGTATAGCTGACACCTGGCCACTTGTGTGTCTATCATCTCAACGGTCTCTAACAGAGACACAACATCGTTAGCTGAAACAACCGTGCTTCTATCGAGCGGAGGTGGAGGAACATCGCATGCGTCGCTCAGCTTTAGATAAGCCAGGCGGCTCTTGATAACATTTGCTGGAATACTCTCCCAAGCCTCCATCAACAACTTCGTTACGTCCTTTCGTTTCGGTGAAACAAGATTTAACTTCACTCCTTCTTCTCGCGGGGGCCTTAACTGCTGTCGCAGATTCTCTACTCATCGAACGCGAGGTGAGCCTTCAGCGGGCCGTTCCAACTAACTTGTAATAGTTTTCTGCGTAATCAGTAACCCACACCACACACACCAAGTTCATAAAGAAGACAAAGATGACTTCGGTGAGAAAAGCTGCTTGTGCTGCCGAGTGTATTTCGTGGAGTGAGAGATCTCTCCCTCTGATTTCCTCATTCCTTCTCTCACCTTTTCCCAAGTTGGGAAAGTATTCCAACTTCTCGTAATGCTTCATCCTCACTTTCATCACCAGCACAATTCTGAGTAGCAGGTTTCCTGAGCTGCGCACTACATTTAAACCTCGCTTGTTTTGGAGATTCCGAACTCCCTTTTGCATCACTTGGTGGCCGTTCACCTAAGGGCTGACAGTCACGCACTTGATGTGATCTCTCTCCGCAGTGAAAACAGTTTCCATAGTTTGAAATTTGTTCTGAGTAACTATGTGCTGCTCCTTGGCTACCTCCTCGTCTACCAAATCGCTTTTCACGATTGTATCCACCACCACGGCCTCCACGACCACGGTCAAAGCCACGTCCACGGCCTCGACCTCGTCCTCGTCCTCGTCCTCATCCTCTGCTTATTCCACCAAACAACGCTTTATCTTCATCCTCCAGCTTCTTTCCCTGTCGCCGATCGAATGCCACCTCAAGCACATGCTCTAGTTGCTCATAGTTTGGAGGGTCATTAATGTCTCGTGGTACGTGGCTTGCCAGTGATGTTTCTACTACGTTTTCACAATCTTCCGGAAGCGTCCCAATCAAATAGGCCGGCTTCTGAAACTCGTCCAGTGGTTTACCCGACAGGGGTAACCGATCCATTACACGATGAACTTCACTTAAATGATCGGGTATATTTCTATTTTTCTGAAAATGGAGCTTCCATAAATGTATCATCTCAGCGGAATATTTAAAGTACGTCTTGCAGACGAATCTCTGTTTCAATCTCTCAAATACACGAAACGCAGCTGGTTCAAATTCAACTGTCTTCATAATTTTGTCCGTCATAGCATCGTAAAGCAACTCCTTCGCTCGGGCTTTCTCTTTCTCTCAGGTAGCAAGCTCCTGCTGCTTTGTCTCTTCTGGCTTGTCCACCTCCTTCTAGCAGTACTTTCACGCTTCTTTGCGTTCTAGCTTCAACTTCATCCGCTCAAACGATACTTCAAATTGCTGCCGTCAAAGGGTGGGTGTGCGCTCTTCTTTTCTCGATCTGTCACTGTCTTCAGATCTCCACTTGAATTCATGTTGTTACTTGTATGTCTGGCGAGTTACCGATGTGACTTTGGGCTCATAACCACTTGAAATAGTGCTCTGCGTAATCAGTAACCCACAAGTCACATCACAACCAGAAAATTGATTGTGTATCGTTTACACCTATGAGTGGTTTGATGCGGGTTGGTGGAGAAAATTGGCTGAATGTGGCCGGTGTTGGAACAGTGAGAAAAGCAATTCAAACTACTCATGGGCGACGTACACTACTATTACAAGTGGTTATGAGTCCAAAGTCACATCGGTAACTCGCCAGACATACAAGTAACAACATGAGTCCATGGCATGCCTGCTGGCTGACAAACAGCCGTACAGCCTGGAGGCACTTGGTGAGATCCACGTTGAGGCGGTCAGCACATGCTTGGACTGCGGGTGTCCAGGGAGCGGACAGATCGTCCCACATCAGTAGGACAGATTTTGCCATGTTGGCACGGGCGCCAAAATGGTGCTCCAAGAAGGCTACCGACAAGCCTTCATTCCACCTACCGCGGGTGTTGCCGTGCGTCACCACTTTCCCCTGCCGCTGTAGCTCCTTTACCTCTGACTTCTCCACCCTGTCGATGGAGAAGCCTTGACGAAAGACGGATGTTTTCCCTCGTCCGTTGCCGGCACCTTCGACGGGGATACCTTTGCCACAATATATGGGGGATACTTATCGTCATGAGAGTCCCCAAGCAGCGTGACACCGACCCGATCCTTGTTCTTACCTCCGCTACGAACACACACGGGCTTGGACCCTTTGACGGAGAAAGTATCTTGGGTACGTATTCAAAGAACTCGGCAGTCTGGTCGGCGCTGAACACGTGATCTACGCCCAGGTCAGTCATTCGAGCCCGCACTTTCTGCTTGAGTTCTGCGGCTATAACTATTGCATCGGGTGGTGCAATCTGGCCTGTCGTGTATTGTAGCGAAACGATAGGGCGTGGCGTCGAATGAACCCTCGTCGAAAGTTGCATTCCGCTGACAGGATAGACCGTGAATCTTAAGCGCGTCCCCCACATCTAGCACCATATTCTGTAGCATTAATGCTGACACCGGCACACCCTTGTCCCCTAGTGCTCGGACCCACAGCACGACCTCGCCTTCCGCTTGTGTTGGTAGAACTGTTATAGTGCCAAGAGGCCAATCCTGGGAGCGGCTCACGCTGCTTCTCCCATAAATAGACCGACTTTAGCTTCGTCTCTAGCTGTTTGCCGACTAAATCTGGATAGAAATTTGCTTACGTTGCTGACATGTTATGTCTGCTTTTGAAGTCGTTGATAGTTGCTAATTCGGTGTGGTATGGTTCGGTGCGGCGCCATTTTGTCCCCAGTACAGCGTTGCCGGCCGGGTCGTGAACGAATAGGGCTCGCCATTGCGCTTGCAGAAGTGAAGTGAGGGAGTGCAGGGAATGGTGGTGGCAGCAGCAAGACTGGTACACGAGCGGTACAGTCGGATAAAAGAAGTAGTTTTCACCAGTGATATAAAGATATTAGAAGTTGCAGGATCAAAGAAGTATTATGCGGTACCTCAAAGCAACTCAAGTCGTTCCTTGTCGCCCTCTTTCTGGGCGAGCAAGACGAGCCAACCACAACAAAGAAAACGGGCTTCTTTCGATGACATTGCTCCGCGGTGCGGAAGCAAGACGCCGACACCAGCTACACCAACTTTCTGTGTGGCCTGGATGTCTCGTACAGCCTGCCCTTCGCGTTTCCCAAGAAGGCGTTTTTGCGCAAATACAGCTCCCTCTCAAACACATTTGCACCGATACGCTAACGGGTACCTCGCGTTGCTCACACAAGATGTAAAGAAGCGTCATTGCTATTGGCTTGCACAGGGCGACTGATGAAGGAAGCGGGCTTAAGTGAAGTGCTTGAGGTTTAGGCGGAAGGTATAGAACTGAATTGACAATGGGCTCGACCGAAGTCGGTGCGAGCCCTTAGCACTAGATTACTGCAGCTAGGGTTGCTAACTCATAAATGCATGTCTCGTTCCAAGGGCTATCAAGGGATATTATCATCAGGACAACTTGTAGTTAAAGTGGCTGGATGCTTGCAGCTTTTGAAATGAACATCGATGGCAGCGTGTCCCCTTGACGCGCTGTCCTGCATTGTTGGCGCTGAATGTCAGCTATCGATTATGAAGGGGGAGGGGGGTCCGAGCCCCTATACACAAGATGGGGAGCCGATCATCCCCACAGCGCTCCCCGAAAAGTTTGGCATCATTTTCGATGGCTGGACTTTCTATTCGGAGCATTAGAGAGTTTTCGCACCAGGTACCATTTCTATTCCCACACAAAAATGAACACAGAAAAGACACAACCGTGGGAAACCAGCTTGTCCATTCACAGAAATCGAGATTCTGTGGGCAACTTCCCATTACCAGAGTCGCTGCCTGTCAAACAACCCCCGCTGATTATGGTTGCTGCTACGGAGACCACCGCCCAGCCGAACAGCCTGGTGGTGCCTCAGAGACGCCGAAACTACCGTGAAGAAGACAACACCGCCCTTATGCGTCAAGTGTTGTTTGATCGCCCGTTTAACAAGACACGGGGCAAGGTCATGTAGCACTGGGATTCACTGGCTACGACGCTGGTGTCATCCCGTGTCTTCTAGCGTGAAAAACTCAGCGGCAAGAATGCGCAGTCTCGCATGTATCAGCTTGTAATTGCTCACCGAGAAAAAATGAAGGAGGCAGAGTTGCTGTCCGGGATGCCGTAGGAGGTGAAATATTACATCACACATTATACAATCTGTCTTTATAGTCACGACTCTCGCGACCTTGTCCCAGCCTAGCTCCACGAATAATGCCGAATCCTTTAGTGTATAGATTTGCTAACCCTATATATACTTCTTATCCCAGAAAGGGGGGGGTAATTACTTTTTGAGCTAAGAACGCTGGTAATAGAAACTAAGTGCGAAGCAAGAAAATCTTATTAGTAAATGTCTTTAAAGTCATACACATCTGGGACGTTACGGCCAATCGCAGGTCCTTTGTTTAAGGTAGATGTCGCTGCACTCATCTGGAAAAAAAGTGACGAGGCATTGTGACCATCCGAGATCATTTCAAACCACCTCTTACCATGTCATGCACGTCTGTTGCCCGTCTCCAATCAAATCACAAAAACAGTTTTTTTTTGTCATCATCGGATGTGTGACGATAGTATACGTTTCATACACGTATAACCGGTAAAGCATATCATCTGCTCGCAGCGTACAATGCAAGGTCTTCAACTCGCCTAGTCATGTCCAGGTGAATTTTCTCTGCCGGCGACCCTGGAACTCAATTTCTGACGGGGCGGTGACTGAGGCATATGGACCAGTATCGTGTCCAAGTGTTTTCCTCAAGCCTGGGCGTGCAAACGGACAATTACAACTGCGGTATTTACGTCCTCCTCGCGTTCGAGATCTTTCCTGGGGCAGAGTCGCCAGGATTTGTTAACAATATAACATTGCAGGACTTCCGGTACAGATACTTATGCATGTGCCTTATACACTCTTGTTTAGTCTGGAAGCAGCGAGACGATCTTCTGCGGAGCGACATCAACCGTTACCTTGAAGGTCGACTTCACTGGCGGTCATCGCCCCTTCGACGTACATCGTCTGGCGGACGACGGTTCTCAAACCGTAAGCCAATCGACAGGATGCGCCGCACCTAGTTTCAGTGCTTCAGGAACTTCCGCTCAGTCTTCGCGTAGACCATCAACGACACCAGTTCCGAAGGTGAGACCTCTGCCACGACAAAAGGCCGTAGTCAGCCGACGCGACTTGCTTGCGGAGGTATTTTATGACATGACATTGGCAGAGAAGAATTTCGATGCCCGGTAGAAATGACTTAAGCACTGTCATCTCAGTACAGGCTTTGTCTATGACGACACACTGGAGCCTGATCGAGGCCGGGTTGTTCATCTTGAACCCCTCTATGGCAGTCAAGAGTGTAACAGCCCGCTCGTTCTGGAGGATTGCATGTTGTACAAACTGGACTTTTCCGTACGCGTCGTGCACCATGAAGGAGAATCCTTCGTACTTTGACACGTTGGTGCCATGAGTGCATCAATGAGAGCCACCTCGGGGAAACTGTGAAACATCTCGCGCGTGAGTTTCGTCTGGAGTGTGACACAGGTCGCGATTTTCTATGAGAGTAATGGGCAGTTAAATATCAGTATTTTGTAGATGGTGGTAGATATGGCGGAACTATCATTCCGTTTCGTGCCACTTCCCAGAGAAGATGCGTCTAACACTGCTCGGGCCCTCGTTATACTCCTCACCCACCGCTTCAGTCGCTGCGCACCGGGGTAGGCGACGCATCTCGCCCCTTCAACCGACCCACAAGTTTGTGTACGTCGCGGATGGTCATTTTGCAGTACGAATCTCTAGGATGAGCTGCACGATGTTTTTCTTCTTTGCTCCAGCCTTGCGTTCGTTGACTGTCTCGCCAACGGAAGCTGAGAAGGCAGTCCGGACAGATGAGTACTGCTCGAACGAGCCCCTCACCGCGGATGGTGCTGGAGCTTCGCGCTTGTAGTGCAGAGCGCAAAACAGGGTCGTCTAGCCGCCCATTGATCACACGCACACAAGCACTGATCTGTAGATTACTGGAGCAGATTGCATTAATGGACAACACCAATCGCTTTTCTGAACCCATCCAGACCATCTGGATCATCCAGGCACATCCAGACACATCCAGACACATCTAGACCCACCTCACAACCGGCGCTTTACATTTGGGGCCGCTTGCTTCGACCGCGCGACTTAATTGTCCCGGCATGCGTGCAGATTAGTATAGATCCCCCGTTACTCTGGAATGAGCGGCGATTTCGAATTCCCCTTCTGATATTTTTCTTGCGCTCCTCGTCTTTGTTATTTGTGCGAACACAGAAGCTCTGCGCAACATGAAACAGTGAACACATGACCAAATAAAACACAAAGTCAACGTACATCCACAAACCTGGAAACTACGCGCCATGTAGTCGTCGAGGAACACATGGAAGGATTCCCACGAGTCGAATTGCGTGTGGGGAATCGGGATAGCGATAGCCCCCGATGCCGACATAGACGCAGACGAGCCTGTGGCACGATAGAGATCGTCTTCTTGTACATTGTTTGTGTCGGCCATGCTTGATGCTTCAGCGCGCCTGACACGGGGCCTTGCCGACGACAGCGTCCACGCATCTTCGCGGTTGTTCTTGTCTCTCAAGAGCGCATGCTGCCTGCACTACTGCGACGAGCGTGGGCGCCTATCCACAGCGTAAAGTTGCCGAGATTGGCCGACACTGACGACACCCATAAACAGGCAAAAAGACGTGGTGTTATCTTTAAGAATATCTATTACCCAGATATGCGCTCCGTGCAATCCCACCGACCCTAGTCCTCGCTGCGCTCGCTGGGGAGAACCCTAACCCCGCTACGGCTCGCAAGCTTCACCTCCGCTTGCAGATCATTGCGCTCGCTTGGGCAGTACCCTAACCCGCTGCGACCCGCACGCTTCGCCTCCGCTTGATCGAGGGACATGGTATCCGTCCCCCCCTGACGACCAATCAGAAGGCTAAATTACTATTTTATACTTGTTTCTTGTATAGTTTGATCATTACCGGCCGATTTGCACCATTTTGACTTACTCGGTGTATAGTCTCCGCTTAGTATTGTCGACACTTTAATGATATTCATCCATATCGGCGCACTACGGGCGACAAAATGGGACTGGCAGGGGGGCGGGGCGGAGGATGACCTCTTCTGTAACGGGGTTACATGAAAGGTGCCCCTAGTGATGTGGCCAACATCACTATGACGTCACGGATGGGTACCACACATTTGGTACAAGGGACCTCACAGCCCCTCAAAAGGATAACAACTAGGATACTTAATAGGTGGTTTACAGTTAGTATGTAGACATCTATAAATATATTCAGTCTTATATGTACCTAACTTGGTAACAGTCCCTTCAGACCAGGGACTTGTGAACTGCAGTTCACTGAGAATTTGTATACTCTCTGGAAGTTACACTTCCTGCAAGGTGTCGTGTGCCCCGTCACACTTGGTAGCACTTGTAGTCAACCCACGCCTATGCGGGTTACTACCTGAAACCTCTGAGGTCCTGACAACATGGACCAAAATGAGTTTCCCCATGTGAACAACTCACAGCTCGAGTCCGTTCGTAAGATGACTGGCATCTTTGGCAGCTTGGCATCGTCAACGCAAGATTAGCAGGTAGAGCGCGCGACCGTGTTCGACGTATACGAGCGGGGGCTCATCGAGCACGTTCGGAGAACCTGCAGGTTCCGGCCGCAGAGCCGAGACCGGTCTACCCCAAGCCTTTGGCGATGAAGGTAAACCCATATGAAGGGAAGGAAGGTGAAACCCTTCACTTCTGGGTGCGAGAAGTAGAGCGCCAAATGGATGCGGCTCTTATCTCTTCCAAACCTCCGAGTGGCTTTCGCCCTTTCCAACCTTAGCGGGCGTTTAAGCGTTGGGCTATACGCGGGAAGCGACAACGCCTGTATGCATCGCATCCTGGGCTCAGCTGTGTGAACAGCTTAGAGCCGCGTTCCTCTCGGCGAACTATGAGTACCGCCAGCGGTCACGCTTCCTGTCATGTAAACAGGGCATCCGTTAGCTGCACGAGTACATCAAGGAGATGCGGAAGCTCACCGCATCTCTCGTGGGAAACCCACTCCATGAACGCACCGAGGTGACGGTGGCCGTGGACGGCCTAACAGTATGCCCGGCCAGCACCCAGCTGTTTCGGGTGCAGGCAAATACTCTAGAAGAGACGATCCAAGCGCACTTCGAGAGGAGTACAGTCACCGCCAGGCGCGCACGCCGGCGGCGATATGGCCTGGGACAGCGACACCAAGTCGCGGGGCCCCCAGCGAACCAGTTCTCATTGAACTTGGGCTCGCCGAGCAGCACGATATTCGCTGCTATAGCTGTGGTAACCAAGGGCACATGGCTCGTGTCTGTCCTGCGGGGGAACAACGAAAAAGTTTCAACGTTTCCCCCCTAAGCCCATCGCGCTCAAGTGTCGGTGGCACAGGCCGCGACCCCATGGTCAGGGGAACGCAGGACACCAGTATGGGAGGGGCGCCCAACTGGGGAAGCTCTAAGTCTTGATGAGCGGTGCACGAGTGGCGCGCACCATGGAGACTTAACCCTGAGAGTCTGTGCACTCTCGAATCGAAGAAGGGCTGCGTTGGGCTGCTAGTAGTACACGTACGTGTACGGTGATATACCCATCCCTTTGATAGACTCCGGGGCGTCAAAGAATTCGTACGCCACCATACTGTTGCGGAGAACAGCAACAACTGGCCTATGTTTTACAAGAAAGCAAATGCAACGGGATAGTGTCGGTACAACTGGCGGACGGAATGGTGATTACCGTTTCCAAATCATGTGGATCTAGCTGTGAAGTTCGAGGACTTCGATAGCATAGAGCAGTTTATATTTTTTTTTACGGTCCTAGAGATGGACAAGTATGACTTGATCCTGGGCATACCATTGCTCGAGAAACATGAGTCATGGATCGATTGGCGAAACAAAGCCATCGGGGCCGGCGGCCAGCAATTACTGACAGAGAATTGGTGAGTCATCTTCCCACACTGACAGGAAGTGGGCGCCGAGATGCAGGAGCAACCAGAGTTTTTTAGAGCCGCCGACGTATTGAGCGACTCCCTAGATACGGTGGCAGCATAAGCTGCATCTGGTCGAGTGCGGCAGTCCTTACAGCATAGGCCTCGCCCCCCTCTCGGATCTAGACCGGTGGCCAAGGCTTCAAGAGTGGCGGCGCCAGGTGGCACCGACCAGGTGAGTGACCAAGGTCCACACCAAGTCACCTAGATTGAAACTGGCGAGGAAGACACGCGAGGCGCTTCCTGTGTGGGTAGCCTTGTTCCACACTAGGTTGCCCAGAAACCTTAATGAAGAAGAAGCGGCAGACGCGCGTCTTCTGTGGGTAACCATGTTCCACACGAAGCCCTTGAGGCTTTGGCGTCGTCAATGAGACGTCCACAGACGTGGGTAACGAAGTGCACGTCGCTGTCGCCGTCGATGGCATACTCGACCACCGGAAGTCGAGTCAGAAGTCACTTCAGGCTGGTTCCGAGCCGCTTGAAGCGACTCGGAACCCAGGGTTCGGGTTCCTCCAACGCCGAAGGATGTTATCACATTCTCGACGGCGAGACCGGCCATCGGGTCTAGGCAGGCGGCATCCAGCCAAAGCCACTGCCCGAGGTGTCAGAGCTCCTGAACCTCGATGAGCTGACACCGACATATTTCCTGGCCAACCTGGAGGCAGGGGAGATCGCAGAGGTGGTACCCTTAAAGCAAGCGTCCACTCCAGAGGAATTGAATTCCTCCCCGTATGGACGAGGACGTCATGGAGGCATTCCCCTCCTAGCGTGCTTCGCTTGGGTTCTGAGATTATCAAGAGCCCGAAATAACCGGTGTGTCCTTTGATGAAGTTCGAGGATGTGGTATCCAAGGATCTACCGTCCCAACTCCCACCGGATCGTGGGATCAGGCACAAGATCGATCTCGAGCCGGGCACAAAGTACTGTCACTAGACAATGGCCACTGCCTCGAGAGCAGTGCGAGATCATTGATGCCTTATCGCCGCAAAGGCCAAGGCAGGCATGGTGCGGGAATCTGGATTATGCATTTGGAGCACCTCCGTCGAGTGTTAGAGGTCATGAGAGCGAATAGGCTCTATGCCAACATCGACAAGTGCGTCTTCGCGGCGCAAGAGATCAAAGCTCTCGGTTACTGCGTCAGTAACGCCGGCTTACGGGCCGACCCGGAGGACAAGGCCATTCCGGCTTGGCCAACACCAAGGTCCAAGAAGGACCTGAGGCAGCGGCTGGGCTTGGCCCTACCTAGCGAAGGGTACGTGGGTCTGGCTAAACACTTGTCGGGTCTCCTAAATAAGGATACCGATTGGGGCTGGGGGCTTGAGCACCAGGAAGCCTTTGACAATGTCAAGGCAAGCTTTCAGAAGGAGCCTGTTCTGGCACTGCCAGACGAGACGAGGCCATTTGTTTTTTAGCGTCGTCTGCGATGCATCCTATTATGCAATCGGATGTGCATGCTGCAGTACGCAGGATGTGAACGAGTAATCTCGTTTCTGTCCATGCAGCTCAAGGCTGCCGAACGAAACTACCCCGTTCGTGACAAAGCGCTGATTGCCATGAAGGATTCCCTTGTCCAACTCCGGGTGCACCTCCTGGGCTCCCAGCCCTTCCTGATTTACACGGATCACTCATCCTTGCGGACGCGACGAATTCGCCCCATTTGTCCCAAAGGATGGCGAGATGGCTGTCCTTCTTCGCGGAATAAAACTTCCGCGTCGAGTACAAGCCTGGCAAGCTCAACGTGCTTGCTGATGCGTTGTCACGCAGATCGGACTACGAGCTGACGCACATCAATCGTGCCACGTGCGATCTATACGATCTGATACGCATGGTGTATCGGGGCGACGAAGCCCTGGCACCTCTGGTACGGTTCCTGGCTGATGGTGAGGAATCCAAGGCCGAGTGGCTCACGCCACGTCAGAGAGCCCGGATCCATCGATATGAGTGGCACGATGGCCTGCTCTACTACCGAGTAGAGCTCCAGGAACCCCCACAGGTAGTCGTACCAACGACGAGGATCTCAAGTTTATATCATTCAGGAGGTGCACGATGCGCCGTCCAGCGGTCGCTTGGCCGCTAAATGACCTTCCAATCGGTCACTCAGTACTTTTGGTGGGCCCACATGTGCACAGTATGTGAAGACATGTGAGACATGTCACCGGGTGAAACCCGCTGGGCACGCCTCGGCTCCTTTGTACAGCCTGCCCACTTCAGCGCACTGCTGGAAGTCTATGAGTCTGGACTTCACCTTTGGACTTCCAGCGGACGTCCACGGAAACACCGGCACCTTGGTGTTCGCGTGCCGTCTGAGCAAGATGCACCATCTTGCTCGGAATAGGCTGCAAAGCTGTTCCTGGATGGCGTTTTCCGCCATCATGCCTGCCGGAGACAATTGTCGCGGATTATGATCCGCGGTTTACCGCTGCGTTCTGGCGAACGCTGTTCCTACTACGAGGCTGCATGTGCCGATCATTCTCAGGCGGATGGGCAGACGGAGCGTGTCAACCGAGCGCTTAAGGACACTCTACGCAATATTTGTGCGGAGTCTTCTCGCACTTGGTCAGAACGCATGCCAGTAGTTAAGTTTGCACTCAACAATGCGGTTCACGCATCGACCGGGTATACCCCCATTCTATCTGAATGGCTTACGCCATCCACGGGTGCCAGTCTTCTATTCTAAGTGGGGGAGAGGTTCGGAAAGCGCTTTCCTCCCGGGTCTCGGAGATGAGATCGGTTCCCTTGCGAAACAAGTGGGATCTTTTATAGACACCAAGCTGAACGAAATCAGCAATGTCCGTGACTATTCCATGGCGAGGTACAGGACAAACCAAAGGAATACTCAGACAAACATGGAATAGGAAACATACACGTGTTTAATGTGGGACTTATCCTACCAGACATTAGGAACCTACCACTAGCCACGGTAAGTTCCGAGCAACAAATGGAAGCACCGTTTCATTGGCCCTTCGCGATCCTGGCTAGACATGGTGCGGCGTACACCATCGATCTGCCTAAGTCGATGACAACCCACGCGACGTTCTACATGGGCTGGCGGAAGCGGTACCATGGTCTACAGGGCCCGGTATCCCCGCAGGCTCTGCACGTGAAGGCAAGGCCGGCTCCAGGAAGCGAGGCTGCGTCTCCTCCGCCTGGGAGAGCCCAAAAGCCCGAAGCCCAGGTCACTTGCGCGACCGTGGAAGGGACCCCATAGAAGGAACCCCGGCTGCATACGACGAATATGAGCCATAGCGATAAGGCTGGGAGTACGCAGGAGTCGCTCCCCGTATGGAGCACAAGCCGCAGGATGTCCCGAAGGAGGTACAACTCCCGCTACTGGACACGGTCCACGGACGCCCAAAGGGCATCCAGACATCAGAAGGCCTCGTCCACGTCATTGGTCGGAAGGTCAACTCAACCTTCAAGGGCCGACAAGTCGTCCGCCAAGCGACTCAAGTCATCACGTACCGGCCCAAGGATCCCAGCGTTTCCGGCCTGGCAGCAGCAGGCCCGCCCTCACCGACGCCAAGCGCAATCTCCAGCGCAAGGACTCGACGATGGAGAGCGGAGTCCTCAACGGCTCGAGGTGGAGCCGAAGACGGCACACCAGGTCCTGGGCCGGAGCGTAGGGGCGATGCCTCATACTTGTACTCGTACGAGGGCTCCGCTGCCTTTTCTCGAACGTATTGGAGAGACCACTACTACGTGGAGAGTGTGCTCCAGGAGCGGCGCGTTCACGGGAAGTCCCGGCTCCGCCTGAAGTGGAAGGGGTCATCAGAGTTAAGAGCTCCTGGAAGCCAATTGAACGGCTCCAAGCCGACTGCCCAAAGCCTGTCGCGATTTGGGAACAGAATCGGCGACGGCTTCGTAAGTAGTTCGGTCTTTCTTGCCCGAACGGGGTGTGGTCGTAGAGTCAAGACCACTCCCGCGCTCATCATGAGCGCGAGAAGCAGGATGCTTCTGCTGCTCTTTAGAGAGCTGTCGTTTGCCTATCACATGGGCAAACTCGATGCGGAGATCTCGGAGGTCGAGGACGTCCTCCAACGTGAGATCCCACCGGAAAACATCAGGTTGACCTTGTGAGCAGCGCGTAGCTGCCCACTGCCAGAACACGGCCTCAGCCTCCTGAAAAGAGTCACAGTGTGGGGGACATTACGGATGGGTAGCCCCACACAGATCGAAGTCCCGATTGAAGCTCTGGCTTCTTTTGCCGGCTTGCGAACGCTTTAAGAAGGATAAGTGCGGTGCCAGGAGCACGCACCTAGCCACACACAAGTTCTGTTGGAATAGGGGATGCTCGGCCACCAGGTGGCGCCCATACGCGCCCTAGAAGAACGCCCGCCGAGGAGCACACGAGGTGGCTGGAGCTGATCCAAGTAGGCATCAGCTCCATGAGACTCCTCAGGAAAGTACCCGGGAGCATAAGGCATACGGCGGTCCACCACGGCGAGGAGAAGGATACTTCTTCGCAATTAACGCAAGTCCGCCCGTCGAGTTCGTTATAGATCTGTCGACTGGGTCGCTGCGCCGGGACACGACTCCCTTTTGACGAGCACCTGGCTGCTGCCCGTCGAGATCGTTAGATCTCTCGACCGACTGGTCCTCTTCCTCCTCGTCGGAATAAGAGCTAAAGAGGCCCTTACCAGCGTAAGGATGGCCCCCCACTCTTCACGGAATGGAAACCAGGAAACAGCCCGTCTCTTACGGTCGACTTCCGAGTCTGCTGCTACCGTCGCAGCCTTGACGCGGGCAGCCGCCTCAGCGAGCGTAAGTTGTTGATCGGAAGACGAGGTTTCTCTTCGCCCCCCTTGGGTGAGTAAGTCCCCCTCCCTGACGTTCAAGCGTCTTAAGCTCGTCACCATCGCCATGACTGGACAGCGGGGTACGAGACCCAAGCGAATCGGACTGACTCGGTCACCGTAATACCCCTTGGTGAGTTGGTCTCGGAGGTCATTGTCACCCCAGGATATAGGAGACTTGTCCGAGTCCTCTTAATAGTCCACGAGGAGCTCAGGGTACTCCACAGGCGGCTCAGGCGCCTTGGGAGTCACCTTGGATGCCATCTTGGTGGATCCCTTAGTGGAAGAGTCTTTGCCAGACGGCTTAGAGCTCTTATCCTGCAGCTTGGAATCAAAAGGCTTAGCAGGCGCTTTCGCACCGCTATCACACCAAGTCTTGGTCACAGTTTAGGCTGACGTGAAAGCCGAGAAGGGCTGTATTCCATGGTGAAGCCAGGAAATTATGTTTTCCACTTCTAGTTGTACATTCGGTATACCGGTGCATGCCGGTATATTGTCCGAGACGTTCTCCGGAGACCACCCGATGGACGTGGTGCTCTCCCCTCACTTCGAATCCAGAAGAACGCCACGCAAGCAAGGAATACCCGCCTCTCCTCGTCCCTTATCGACTGAGCTGACGGTCATTGCATAAGCTCCCATTAATGTTACCTTGTTTGACCCCATGACTTGTGGAAGAAAAGAGAGCACGTGGAAGTGCTCGGGGCTCAAACAGAAATGAGCCAGCTGCGGAAGCTAACCGCAGTGAGTCGATGTCTTTCGACTTGGGGAGTGAAAGGCGGCGACTATTTTCCTTTCACACGTCGACGGTCGGTAAACCGAACCGAAGTGGGGGATGATGTAACGGGGTTACATGAAGATACCAAGTCACTCTTCAGAATGGTGTCCCCCAAGTACTCCTAGTGATGTGGCAACATCACTATGACTTCACTGCGATGACGTCACGGATGGGTACCACACATATGATGCAAGGGACCTCATAACCACCCCATAGGATACTATCTAGGATACGTTATAGGTGACTTACAGTTAGTATGTAGATGCATTAAGGAGATCACCTATAAATATATTCAGTATTATATGTACTTAATTTGGTGGCAGCACCCTCAGACAGAACTGCCGTTCATTGAGGGTATGTATACTCTCTGGAAGTTACAGTTCCTGTGCTCAAGGTGTTGTGTACCCCGTCACATCTCCGCCACTATACACTATACGCTGTACGGAAGGACGGTTGCAGACCGAGGTTATGGGGCAACGGGCAGAAACAGAGCACTAAAAATCAAGCTCCAGATGGGTGCAGGATGAGGACGTTCGGTCCACACACCGCATTGTACAGCAAACACCAAAGGTACTCTACTGTACTCTACTGGCACTTGCATAAACAATTTGGCACGTCAAATTTGTGGTGACCACTACTTCTTCTGAAAGAGCACCAACGAAATGCCGAAATCGCAGCTCAACACTGCTAGCTGCCAGTTGCCATTCACCAAACCCCCTTACAACCACCCACTACGACACCAACTCAAGTCATCATGCCTCGTCTCCCTTGGCTGACCCTCGCGTCAGCGATGCCGCACGAAGAAGCGGAGATGATCATCCAGTACTTCAAGCGCCACAAGATCGCGAAGAGCGACCTTGGCCAATGTCACGTTTGCCTACTTCCTCCCCCTAATGCTATGCGAGTGCAGCTAGTTCGCAGTTTCTCGGAGACCTGCGCTCGCGCCGCTCCGGATGGGACGTGTCCATGACGAATGTGTTTGTCGATATTTCAGTATGCTGCAGCTGGTGACGGTGGAGGAAGTGTACCTTACGGCACGGCTGTGCGTTCTCCTCTCCTCCCGCCCTCGTTGTCAGAGGAGATGAAACGGGTCGCTCAAGACTGGGCAGTGCAAGGGCTGAAGGTCAAGCGCGTTTGAACTGGCCTGCAGCAACGCTTTAACCTTGACGAGCAGAGCATGACGAGCTTTGCTGCTGCTCAAAGGTTCGTGCATTACCACGTTGATGGTCGGTTTGGAGGAAGTGACGTCCTTGACGTTGTAAAGGTAGAGACCGAAAGTTTAGTGGTGAAGTAGAGGAGACGGTAGCGTTTTCGTTGTGCTTGCAACAGGACGTGAAGGCAATCCCGTGGTTGGAAACGGCAGTGACATCACCCCAATTGTCGTCGGTTTGAGCACGAAGAAGCTATTGCGCCAAGCGGATCGAGACCCGGCTACTTTCATCCTGCATCTCGTGCGACGTACAAGTTTTTTTACGCAGGCGGGCTACCCCGCCATCATTGTGGGGCTGTCGGATCGGTCTCGCCGCTTTCACCCGCTCGCGGTGTTTATTGTGTCGGTGCCAGTCCATGAAGGTGTTCTAGCTGCTGCAGCGAGCATTCGCTGCCGTCACTGGCAAGCCGCTGCGCGTTCAATACGTGATGGTCGAAGCGGGCGTCGTGCAGTGGAACATTATACATGACGTCTTGGGAGCCGATGCGTGCTTTCTAATGTGCTACGTTCATGTAGCCAAAAAGGTCTTCGAGATAACGTGGTCACTCACCCTACGCGTGGCTGCTTCTGTCGTGGAGGATCGCACAAGCCGCACTTCACGATGAGTAAGGAAGAGTTCTTCGTGAAACTGGATTAAGTGCAGAGACGTTGGGCAATGGAGCCCCATCTCTCTGAGTTTCTACTTTTTTTGTCACGTGTGGTTTAACCGCAGGGTGTGGCGCTGGCAATGCTACCACATGCCCAGCGGGTTGCAAGTACGAACAATTCGTGCAGACCTATAACGAAAAAAGCTCGACGTTACTTTGCGTCGCGAGCTCAAGATCGGCACTATGCTGGATCAGCTCTTCACATTGTGCGAAAGTGAGAGTATTCGACCGCGGGTTTTTGCGGACTCGCCTACACCAAGACTCATCCGACGCGCTGCAGCACTTCATAGGGAGGGATTGCTGTTAGAGCGCCGAGTGGACTGGAGCTCCATCGCGTTCCTGCTCGGTGCAAGCGTGGCTGATGCCGACATCATAGTTCGTGTTGTGATCTTGCCAACACATGGAGTATTCGACGAGGTTTCGATCCACACGGTAGAGAATCTTCCCGTGAGTGCGCACGTGAGCCGCCTCACTGTTGCGATGGAGTGGCTGGGGGAGCCCGACGAGGGCTGTCCGGTAGACGTTGAGCGCCTGATGTGTCCTTGCCACATGTGCAGCAAGTTTGGGTGTTGCGTGCATGTGCTCTTCGCCTCTCTCTCTCTCTCTCTCTCTCTCTCTCTCTCTCTCTCTCAAGCTCACCGTGCGCGGAAGCAGTGACGTGAACGGCCGGATGACACTGGTGTACCGAGATGCACACAAGCGCCGACGCGAAGCCGGTGCTCAGACTCGTGGACGTCCGTCGAACTGCGGTGCAGCTCATGCACTTGAGTAATTCAAGCTGCTTTTGCTACAGTACGGGATCATAACATAACAGAAGCCAACACGAACGTCATGCCAGGAAACAATAGTTATCCAAACAAAAGATGTACCTACACGACGTGCTCACGGTCTCCCTTCTCTGTCGGCGACACCACGTTGCACCATACTACCAGCATCAAGTCGTCGCTGCTCGGAGTGGTCGTCGGCGGGCTTCTGCTGCAGGCGGCCGGTCTTCCTGGCCGGCTCCAGCGCCTCGCGGCTCGGCACCAGGCTGCTGGTGGTGGTGGTCATTCTGGCCGGCACCGGCGGCTCGCGGTGCGGCGCAAGGGTCTGCTGCAGTGCTCCTCTCCACTGCAAATTGGATTGTGTGAGAAAGCGTCTTGGGGCGTGTCTTCGTGGCGCCATCATGAGACACATCAATCGGGTTAGGGTACCATTGGTGCTGGTTGCTACTTAACAGTGTTAGCCCTTACGGATGCAAGTTTTTTTTTAATTTTCTCGCGCAGGAGCCACTGCCTACCCGTCCTACGCAGAAAACCGGTATTGGGGTTTCGCCCAATAAATAAGTGCAATAAAATGTTCTCTATTATTATTGTTCTAATTATAGCGCCGAAATATTATTTTCCGATCCGCGACCCGCAGCACTAAGCGCAAGCGCCGCACTGAATGCCCCCCAGTGTGCTGGCTACTAGCGTGGCAGCCAGTTGGTTTGCAGGATTCAACTAGGGAGTTGGCGTCTGAACGACTCGGATATGAAATGGGAAGTTCCCACGGTCTGGAGTTTGGATATGTGTCACACCTTTTGTGTGGTCGAAAGCGGGAACTTGCTCGCAACTTTTACCTAATGAGCGAGCGGTTAGCTTACTAGCTCTACGGAAGGCGACTTCCTTACTTTGTCCTTGAACCTCGGTAATATGTCCTTCAATCCTTGCTACCCGTCACTATAATACCATGGCGCCAGTGCTTTTCCTTTCGCGGATATATTTCCGAATGTTTGTTTGTCTGATATTATATGCGTATAGCTACGTACGCTGTGAGGACTATGTACCGGCGCCATGATGCGGAATTCCTTTTGGTTGATTGATATGCTAGTAAGCTCGCAGCTACGTACATGCCTTCTCTATACAACTACACTATCACGGGAGGGAAAGCAAAGCAACGCCACACGGAAGCCTGGCCTCGTCCTCACGTGTAGCTCATGAGCTGGCATAGCAGCTCCTCATCTTCCTTCTTCACGAAACGACCCTTGACGCGCAAGCGCGAGTTGGCGAAATTCTTGCGGACGTCGTAGTCCACCTTCTTGGCCCACACGCGGCGCTTGCGTTTCTCGAGAAAACGCTCGATACGTTTTCTCCGGGCCTCCGGCGAATAGCTGCCGATATACTTGCCCTCCGACGAGGGCGACGTGCCTTCCCTGTGCTGGTCGCTCTCGTTCGCGGCCGAAATCTCCATGCGGATGAATTCCTCCAGATGTTGACGGCCCAGTCCGCCGTACTCGCTGCCTTCGGACGAGCAGACGGATGCCAGGCGCATGCGCTGCTTGTAGTCGCTATCGTACCACGTGCCATCGTCCTCGACGCCGGTGGGGCTACAGTCGCGGCCCAGGAACGACTCGTCCTCCTGCACGCGCGACAGACTGCTAGCCTTGTGCTTCTTGCCGTACGACGACGAGTACGTGCGGTCGAAGGACGACGAATGATCGCGGTACCTCATCATGCTGCTGTTGCTGTTGTTGACACCGCGCATGGGGATCGAGATGGGCCTGCTGTTGGATGACGAGTAGTTGTCGTTGTCGTCTTGGTTGGAGGCCGCGGCGGCCACGAGGCCGTCGAACGGCGAGCGATAGGCGGACCATGCACGACAATCAGGGGTCTCATCGCTGGCATCGCTCGAGTCCATATCCACGTCGCTGCTGCTGCTGTCGGCGTCCTCACGGCCAGGGATCATGGACGTGAGAGGGCGCTCTTGGATCTTATGAGCTAGTAGCGACATTGGCGAGCTGTACGATTCGCCACGCGGCTGCAGGAAGCTGGACGAGGGTAGAGAACTGGCCACGCCAGCGTCGAAGGCTGCGAACCCGCGCTTCTTCCCAGCCTGCCACGACGACGGCGGCTCGGAGGCGTACAACGGGTTGTCGGCAAACTTGCGCTCGTCGGGCGCCGACAGGCTCATGAGAGTTTCGGCCACCTCGGACTCGATCATGGCGGGGGGGATGGCTGGCGGATGCTACTTGTTGCGGATATCGGCTTCGCTAGGACTGGCTGGCTACGGAGCGGCGATCGTTCCTGAGCTCGGTCGTTACGACTGCGCTTTTTGGGAAGTGCGCAGCGGCCGGTGTGTGGCGCAGATCCTCGCGTAGGGTTCGGACCGGTTGTCTCGGTTTTTGTATGATGAGTACAGTTTTTGCGCTCCTTCGGGTGTCAGCCACGACAGAGAAGCTCGAAGCGCGCAAAATCCATTTGACCAATGTATGCACGCCAAGTTCAAGCTGGCAGCGCAGGCAAGGAGGACATGTCGGCGAGCGATCATACAGTAGCGTCGAGGTTTGAGCCGAGTGCGAAGGTCCATGGTGCCACCGCCAATTTGATGGCAACAATCATGCGTGGTGGTCGCCACGCACATTGGCAACGGGTGGCCGAGAAGTTCTCGACTCCTGCGGTTAGGGTCGAAATACAGAAATGCAGCGCGGCCAGCCGACAACGACTGCAAGCTGCAGCAGTTGGGTCTTCTGCCGCCGACTTGCATCGGCTGGCGGCGCTTGCTGCTGCTTCGTAGACCCACGGACTGCAACTTGCACCCTTGCCCTTAGGTCCCTTCGCGCCCGGCGACATTCCGTCGAGGGCGCTGTTTCGCGTTGCCACGGTGAAGCCTTAAAACGGCAGCATTCTTCTCTTCCCGTTCTACTTTCGCACACGAAGGTATCACGCCGATGACGACGAGACCTGCAGCTAAAAGTGCCACCTCGAGCGAGGAAATTCGGTGGCCATTGTTCTTGTCGGACAGTTGAAGTTACACGTATTTGAACTCGTTTTAGCCTCCATTTTATAATTCCTTGCCTAAAATACAGAAGTCAGTCCACGGTGAGGCACGAACCCGCAATGGATATTAGGATGCCCAAGGCGGCGCGGCAGGCGCCACCCTCGCCGATCAAGCCCTCAGCGTTAAAGATACAGACCGAGGAGTATGCGGATACGCCCAGCAGCAGCGGCACGGCGTCCCCGGTTGATAGTTGCGCCAGTAACGTCAGAAAGCTGCTCAAGCCGTGGGAACGATCGGCGAGCATCGCCAGCTCCGCCAACAGCTCGGAGACCAGCGATCTGCTGTGGGAAGATGACGTCATTGACGCTGAAGAGCAGCCCGGGAATTCTATAGTGTCGGTGAACAACGTGAAGACGAGCACTCGGGCGCTCAGGATGCAGACGCACCTGCGCAGTATGCAGCGGCGGCTGCATGGACTACAGCGGCTGGTGCAGGAGGTAGCGGAGCAAGGCAGGCTTCGCTCGTACTCCCAGGAGTCTACGGCAGATACGCAGACGCATCCAGTTCCGGTGGCGGGCGCAGGCAAGTCGGCAAATCTTCAGAAACGCGCGGCGCCTGCGTGTACCGACGAGTTGGTGCTGTCGCCTGGCGAATCTATAGAGAACATACCGATTGATGAAGCGATCGATAGTCCAGACGACCAACATGACAGCATCCCAAGTTCCCGTGCTGAGGACGGTCCATCTGCGATGACCGCACTGCTGACTAGGATTAAAACACTACAGGGACAGTTAAAGGAGGCTACAGGCGAAAACCAGCGACTTCGGAATTCAGTACACCGATTAAAGGAGGAGAACGCCCGACTCCAAATTCAGACAGCGTGCAATCCCACAGAGCACTCGGGTGGCGGTAGTGGGGGGTCTTCATATGCAGGAGACGATCAGGAATCGAGTGGCGCGCAGAGGTGTGAAGCTAGAGAAGACCAAGATGAAAGCATTGCCCGCTTCACCACCGCGATATATGGCGAGCCATCAGCGTTCCAAATGGTCATGGTGGAGGACCTAGCGGTCCTAAAGAACCACGAGCGGTGTCAGCACAAACTGCGCGAACTTTGGGATACCATTCGGGTGCTCAGGACGTTCGTGGAAACGTATGAACTCGAGCGAAACGCCATGATGTTTCAGCGCGACGAAGCTTTTGCCGACGCGGAGCGTGCAGACGCCGAGAACCTAAAGCTCGCCAGCAGCAGCAATCCGCAGCAGAAGATCAAGTACCTGCAGCAAGTGAAGAAGGATAACCAGGCGCTGCGCCAGAAGAACCGCGCACTGAACGTGAGGATAGTCAAGCAGGCAGCCAAGCTTATCCGCGAGAAGAATGCTTGCTCGCTGCTTGAGGGGGATGGCGAGACGGTGGAATCTGCCACGCTTGAAAATACGCAGGTGCCGGAGCGTGGCGAAGCGTCCGTGCGCACTGGCGAAGAAATTCTGCGCAGTGTGCGAGACCGCAGTGAGGTATTGGAACAACGGCTCGATCGCCTGCGCTTGGCGAAGAAGGGTCTGCCGAAGGATGACGAAGGTGACATTTCGAATGAGGAGGCGTCCGGATCGGAAACGGAGCTTCGTACGGACTCTGCAGCGGTATAATAGGCCAGCAACAAGCGCCCGGTGGTGTCTCCGTCGATGTCACTGCGCAGCCCAAACTGCAAGAATCTGCGCGTCAAATGGGCCTTCTTCTGCTTTGTACTGTCGATTGCTCACCAGCGGTCTCAAGAGATTATTTATCGTTTCTATGCGATTTTTTGATATTTGGCAAGTCTCTATTCGCTGAAATCCAAGTTAGTACAGTATCGGATTGGACAAAACTGTAATTCTCGTCTTGTGATTGGATGCAACATCGCTTTCAAAGTGGTGCCTGGTTATTAGCTCGCACCGTTGGCGCTCGGATTACATAGGTAGGTATTACGAGAGATGGCGGGGACGCCCCAAAAGCAGGCGGGTGACAAGGTGCGCTCGATGGGGACCCCGCATGCCGGCGCCAAGAGCGCCGAGCATCTGGACAGCTTCGCGTCCGCCGCTGGGCTCATGCAGCTTAGCTCGGCGGCGATAGCAGCCGACGCCGCGTCTGCCAGGCCCAACAATGGCGGCAACAACAGCAATAGCCGCAACAATATCAGCAGCAATAGCAATGCCGCCGTCTCCTCGCCCGCAGATGCGTCGCTACCTCCGGGATGGCAGCGGATCATCCACGGATCTGGACTGCCCTGCTACGTGCATGACGGTCTGGGTGTCGTCTGCTGGACGCGGCCGTACCCGCTGGACGTCGGCGGCGACGGCGCGCTGTCGCAGCCAGAGCTGCATCGCCTCGTGAAGCAGCACGTGCCGCCGCTGAGCATTTTCGCACCGGGTTCGGATGTCGCAGCGCGGAGGCGGAGAGAGAGCTTGGATGTAGCTGCTGCAACCGCTTCGCCGTCGCTGCCGGCGTTGAACTCCCAGGAACCGAGTAGCGTAAGGAAGGGTGTTAGATGCTTTCGAACAGGGAGACAGCTCTTCTGTTGGTAGTGTCATTGACAGTAAGACTGAGTGAGGTGTGTTGTGGTTGTTTTGGGAGCAGCTCCAGACGAAGAAGCGCAGATTGGACGCGGTGATTAAGGAGCAGAAGGGAAGCGGAAAGCTGCAGTCGATGGTGGGTGATTGCTTCCATTTATCTCGCAGTCCCCACTAAGTTCTTGTCACAGTTGGGACTCACATTTCCTAATCATCTACAGACCCTGGAGGAGTTCAAGACACTGTCCATTGGCGATCCGCGTGTGCTCCAGGTGGGTTTCCTGATGCCAGAAGAGCGTATCTTATACAAGATCCTCAAAAAATGCAGTATCGACTAACTGACTTGAACTGGGACTAGGCATGCATGGAGCTGTCGATCAAGACGCCAGCCCAAGTTCTTCAGGAGTATCAGAACCGGAACCGCGGGGTGTCAATTAATTACAATACGGTGCCCGTGGAGGGCGACGGCGTGAAGCTCTTCAAGACCATAGTGACTGCCGGCAGTACGGTTGCAGAGGTATGAAAACCGCGACGGCAATTTGGGAACGTTTTAGATTGCTTTTGTTCTAATGGGTCCATTTTTGCAGGGTGTTGCCTCGACGAAGAAAATCGCCAAACAGTTAGGAGCGCAGCAGTTGCTAGCGATGTTACACGAGCGCACGGCCCAGAAGTACCATGAAGTAGCGGAAATGTACAACAGCACTCTAAAAGGTCAGCCGGTTATCGCCGAGTCATCCACGTACGGACCTTCGACCCCACTGCGCAGCGATGGAAGGGGTGGACGCAGCGGTAATGTGGATCCTCGCCTGCAACGTAGTGGTAGTGCGCCGAATCGGATGCGACGGGCTCGACGATCGCCTCCGAATCATCAGGAGTATGATACAGGTACAGGATATCGTGAGTATGAAGTTGATCGACAAGTGAATGCGTCACCCCATTGGAGTGGGTACAACCAGCAATCCATGCAGCATGTACCGCAGCAAAAGGCCCCATGGACTGCTGGAGTTCAGCGAAGTGGTATTGGATTGGAGAATGCTGGTCCCGAGCGCGTGGTGGTGTACTCCCAAACGCCGGCTGGGGGTGTGGACAATTATGATGGAGGGCAATACTACAACAATGCCAACGTCGGCGGAAATGCATGGGGCGGCTATCCGAATGTTAATCACCCCACGCCACAGCCGAATCTACCCGGAGCCTATCCCGACCAGCAGCACTGTAGCATATATGGTGAAACCCAGCCACCGCCGACGTTCGGTTACGGCAATTACCACTCGCGACCATCGGACCGTCCAAACACATCGACGCCGATCGAAAGAGTCACGGTACGTGCCTCCTCTATGCATGTTTGTTGCATCGCATTTGGTGCTCCAGTGAAGAGCGATGGCGGACAGCGAGGTAGTTGACTTTGACGAATGTTGTGCTCTACTGCAGGCCAATTTACGGAACCAGATGTCGAATCAGTGATCGATCCATCGCTTTGACAGAGACACACACGGTGTGGGTAAGATGGAGGACGGGAGTGTTAATGCGCTAGAGGTGCATGCGGAGACAGAGTACTATAGTTCGCCTAAAACTTCTCTCATTAAGTGCCCTCTGTAATAATTGCCACGATATTTATGCGGTCCGCGATCTCCTCTCTTCCAATATTGTGAGTTGCGCCGTGTAGGCAGGCGGTACATGTAATAGATCATTTATGATAAACGCAGCGTTGCAAAGCGCAACCATATTCTTGCTCAGTACTGTCTGTACCGGTACCAATAATTAGACTGAACATTGTGAAACCCTCCCTGTGAGACTCGCGCACGTCACGACGCGCGACAGCTGGGACGAGAGAGCCATGTAAAGATGTGGAGGCAATCAGCGCCCATTCACTGCGCAATAGAGACCACAGCGCGGTTGTGAGGGAAGAGCGTGGGCTCGAGCCGGAGCAGCGAAGTCTCGCTACGTTGAAAGAGTCATTTGGCTTTGCCTGTCGTCGGCGAAGAAACCGACTGCGTAACGCTCCGCTCGCTACCTGTCGCCACCAAAAGCTCACCTGTCAAATGGAGGGTTTCTTGCTTGTCTTCGCCAAGGAGCGCAGTGCGCAGGTGCAGTACTGTGTGCTGGAGCACGGTATGCTGCGCTGCTTCGACCAGCCGGGCGGAGTGCAGCGCGAGTCCATCGGACTCACAAGGCACCGTATCCGCGTCCAGCCGCTCTTCGGCGACAACGCCGGCATGTGTCCGAACCGGTTTGTGGTGCACGCACTCGAGGTGAAACGCAATGACCAGGCAGGGGCGTTCGTGGCGGCCCGCAAGCACGAAAAGACATACAGCTTCGCCGCGGCCACCTCGAACGCTATGATCAAGTGGGCCAACACCATTCACAATTGGCGACGCCACGCATTCGATGACCCGACTAGTGGCGCGCTGTCCGTTCACGACGCCATCACCGACAAGGCCATGAGGAACCCCGATGCTAAGCGGCGCGCTGTCCTGCTAGCGAACCAACGACAAAACCTCGTGAGCTTGGCAAACCGATTCGACCTGAAGCTTGTCACTTCCAACACGAACGATAAAAAAAAGTCCCGGAGCTTGTTCAAAAGACCGTCTTTCCGCATCTCCTCGACACATAAGGACCCCGTGGAGATGAAAACAGCTAGGCCCAGCTACGCCGTCATATCCTGGCTGCCAGGACGAATCTCATCGCTCCGACCTAACCTGCTAGGTAGGTGAACAACCCGAACTATATGTAATGCTTTGCTGTAACAGTAAATTAGAGTGTAACGTGTTAGTGTCAAGAATTCGCACACAGTACAACCAACAAAGAGTTGCAAATCGGCTTGCTGTGTAAATTTTCGTGTAGACCCTATCGAAGAGAACAACAGCCAGATACCAATATGGTTGCCTCTCGTGCACCCCCCTTTCCCATATACCGGTTGCTCTGGGACGCTTGAAGCCGTGGTTCGTCTCTCTATGCGATTATAGATAGAGTCCTTCGGGAATGTTAGCCTTCTTCTTGTAAAGCGCTTTCTCCTTCGCCTTTCGGAAGTCTGACTGCGTCACACGCATACGGCGCTCGCGTAGTGCGAGTAGACCAGCCTCCGTGCAAACAGCCTTAATGTCAGCCCCAGAAAGTTCGTCCTTGGACATGACGAACTCTTCCAGATCCACATCATCTGCCAAACTCATGCGACCTGTGTGGATGCCGAAAATACGACGCTTCGTTTTGATGTCTGGCAGCGGGAATTCAATCTGCAATGACAAACAATGTCAATGGTCAGTATCACGAACAAAATAAAGCATAAAGGGTCATCGTAATACACACCTTTCTGTCAATACGTCCAGGACGAATAAGGGCGGGGTCGAGGCTCTCAATAGCGTTAGTCGCCATAATCACTTTCACGTCACCACGCTCATCAAAACCATCCAGCTGGTTCAGCAGCTCAAGCATCGTGCGCTGAATCTCACGAGTGCCACCACTGCTTGAGTCGTAACGCTTGCTACCGACAGCATCAATTTCATCAATGAACACAATGGACGGCGCGTGGTCATCTGCCACGCGGAACATTTCGCGTACGAGTTTCGGGCCATCACCTAGGTACTTCTGAATGAGCTCCGAGCCGACAATACGCAGGAAGGTAGCCGACGTCTGGTTTGCCACGGCTTTTGCCAGCAGCGTCTTTCCCGTGCCGGGCTCACCGTACAGAATAACGCCCTTAGGCGGGCGGATACCGATGCCCTCGTAGAGCTCCGGGTGCGTGAGCGGCAACTCCACGGCCTCCTTGATCTCCTGAATCTGAGACTCCAGCCCGCCGATATCTGCATACGACTCGAGAGGCGCCTTGTCTACCTTCATGACGCTCACCATGGGATCCGCATCGTCAGCCAGTATGCCTACCACCGACATGACCTTGTTGTGCAGCAACACCGAGCACCCGGGCTCGAGCATGTCCTGGTTCACAAAGGACATAACGCCCACGTAGTACTCAGGCCCCACGGAGGAGGATACGATGGCGTGGTTGTCGTCGATCATCTCCTCGAGTGTGCCGACGCCCATGGGTGTGCCGCGCAGGTCGTCCACCTTGGAGCGTTCCTCCTCGTCCTTCTCCTGCTTGGGCTTCATGACCTCCTGGTTCTGAATGAACTCCTGCTCCATCAACAGGAAGTCTTTAATGCGCTCCATCTTAAGTAGACGCAGTTTGCACTTAGCCGTCGGGTATACGGTCGGGATACGCACGGCCGCGGCCGGGCCTTTTTTCTTTCGGCGCTTGCGTGTCATAGCGCCGCCGCGCGGCTCGAACTTTTTTTTCTTCTGCTTGGATGCTTCCTCCTTCTTCTTTGCGGCCTCCTCGCGTGTCTGGCGCGGCAGTCCGCTCTGACCCTGGCCCATGCTCCCTGCTCTTCTTCCCCTTCTCCCTTTGATGCAGTGCGGAAAGATCTCCCCTCAAACGAAACAAAAACAAAAAACCTCGAGCGATACGGAAATCAAGGTTTTACACCGCTTTTCGACTTTTTTGGCCAATGCAAAATGGCTAAGACAAAGGAAGATCGCGGATTGGATGTAAGGAAAAGGCAACTTTCAGGTTGAAGCGACCATCACTCCTCATTCCTTCACCATGTGCACTCCGTGATCGCTCGCTGAAGTTATGGATGGATGATATCCCCCTGGATATAGTCGACCCTAGCAGACAGGTGGCCGATCTCCGGCCATCGCCAACAGCCGCCGCCCTTCCCACGTGACAGGCTCTAAGTCCTGTTTTGGGAGATCGTGTCCGTTGCTGAAGGCGCCGGCTATTAATAGGCGACGGCGCTGCTTTTGGCTGTCTCTGCAAGCAATGGAATTTTTCGGGCCGTTTGGAGTTTCCCTTTGAGCGCAACGCGTTGACTAGAAAGACCTGATCCTTCGTCCCCGTGTGAGCCGCAACCGAGACTATCGTTGCAGCACAAAGAGCCCATTGCTCCAGCTACGACCGCTTTCCAGTCCGACAGATCGATCACACTGTTTCTATCTGTGTGACTGAGTATCTGAACTTCAGCTACTCGAGCAAGACAAGCCAGCGACAGGATGGCCAGCTACACGCCAACCGGGCCTCCCTCCTCCTCTACGTTGAATTCAGTTGGATCGCCTCTTCTCTCAGCCTCAAGAAGTCTGTCGGCGAAAGGGTTGTCCAGCGGCGACAATGTCAGCGGCCCCTCTGAAACTTCAGCGCCAGTTGGCGCAAGTGACACAGTGAGCTCTACTTGTAAGAGCACAACTAGTGCTGCTGCTCCGGCTCGGCCGGGGACGTACTCTTTTGTTGTAGCCGGAACAAACTTCCAAATCGACGAAAAATACCAGTTTATCAAGGTCATTGGGCGTGGTGCCTATGGCGTTGTCGTGTAAGAAACTGCATTAGCATTCATATCTATTTTTTCTAGATCTAACATTTGTCTTTATTACTGCATGTAGTTCAGCAGAAAACACCGAGACGAACGAAAAGGTAGCTGTAAAGAAAATATCAAGGGCCTTCGAAGACCTGGTGGACGCCAAACGCATTTTACGCGAGATAAAACTCCTGCAGCACTTCGACCACGAAAATGTGATAACTATTGTGGACTTGCTGCCGCCGCCATCCTTGGCACATTTTGAAGATGTCTACATCATTGCAGATCTCATGGAGACCGACTTGCACCGAATTATCTACTCGAGGCAGCCGCTCACTGATGATCACGTGCAATACTTCCTGTATCAGATCTTGAGAGCGCTCAAATACATTCACTCGGCAAACGTACTCCACCGAGACTTAAAGCCGTCAAACCTGCTGCTGAACTCGAATTGTGACCTGAAAGTGTGCGACTTTGGCTTATCGCGAGGTGTGGCGCCTGAGGAAGACAACATGGAGCTCACGGAATACGTCGTCACTCGTTGGTATCGCGCGCCTGAGATCATGCTCTCGTCCAGAGAGTACACCAAAGCAATTGACATTTGGTCCACTGGGTGCATTTTTGCAGAGCTACTCGGTCGCACGCCACTCTTCCCTGGCGACGATTACATCCACCAGCTACAGATCATTTGTGACAAGATCGGAACTCCATGTGAAGAAGACCTGCACTTTGTTGTCAGCGAAAGAGCTAAGCGCTTCATGAAAAATCAGCCCATTCGCCCCGGTGTCCCATTTGCCAAACTTTTTCCGAAAGCTACGCCCGAAGCCATCGACCTGCTGCAACACATGCTTGTGTTTGATCCAGCGAAACGAGTTTCTGTGGAAGAAGCTCTGGAGCACCCGTACTTGGCATCTCTGCACAACCTGGAGGATGAGCCAGTTGCAGACAGCTTCTTCAGCTTCGATTTTGAGAAAGAAGACCTGACGGAGTCTCGGCTGAAGGAGCTCATATTTGAGTAAGTCAACCAAGTCCAAATTGTTACGCCACACTTTCACACTTATCATTCAAATTGCCTTGCAGGGAGATACTTCAAATTCACCCGGATGCACCACGCAGTCCCTTAAAATCGCCCCACGCAGGGTTAAACAGCCCTCCTACTGAGCAAGTTTTTAGCCCAAGGTACGTCTTGATCAGGGGAATCCCTTCTGTTACCTTATAGCTAATTACTGTGCTTCTGTCTGTAATCGCCTATTAGCAGCACTACTCGCTCACGCGTGCAGGACTGAACCTCGCAATCTTGCGATGGATGCATTTATTATCAGCGGACAGAAAGACATCTCGAAGAAAGAGTGATCGTGCTATTGACAAAAATGCAAAAAACGAATCCTGGTAGTCCTGCAAAGAAATCAGCATGCTGTAGCTTACGCAGCCGTTTGGGTGTTTTTGCGATCATGATAGTTCGTCCAGGGTCCACTTCCCTTGGCGTAGAAGTCCATCGGATACGACCCCTCCTTCCATGGCGTCTGTTCCAAGCATACTTCCGCTTCATATGCGGTAAGCAACGGCTGCAGTATAATAGCAACAACACCGAAACAGCATTAGTAGCCGATTGAAAATGCCCATAACGACTAGCGAGAGCATATTACCTTCGGGAATGCGTAGCCCCAATCAATTGAAAGCCGAGGGCACGCAATCTGAATCCACGCGTCAACATCCTTGAAACGTGCAAGCTGTTCCGTCCGCGATGCATAAGGAGTTGGTGCAAGCAGCCAAGCAACGATACACAACCAATACTAACCTTGTCAGGGAAAAGTTCGGACAGCAACAGCACGAAGTATTCCTTGCCGCTCTGCTCCAGCAACTGCTTGACGTGGTCGAGAATTAGTGGGTTTCCCTGGTGTCCAAGCGTTCCGAGCACGACGCCAAACTTATTTGCTCCCTTGGCCCGGTCGATAGCGGCACGGCGAATTTGCATCATTTGCGGAAGGTCGTATTTCTCGATCGTGAGCAGCTTCGGGTATGGGTCGTAGCGGTACGCCTTCAGATTTGGGTTCATGATCATAGCCGACTGGTACATAAACATCCAAGGAACAACGTGAACTCAGGCGGGCATTTAGGAGATCTACCTCTTTACTCAGCAGACCTCGAGATGGAAGCGGCCATCGGCAATGAACACGAGAGCGTCTACTCCTTCAATGACGGGCGAGGTGCAGCCCAGCACTTCTCCAGGGGACAACGGCTTGACCTGCGGCACTACCATACTCGTGAAGTAGTCCTTCAGTCTCGAAAACACGAGGTGAATCGAACTGCTAAACTGGATCGTTCCCATCAGAGCGAGCTGTAGACAAGCGGAAATTCTGCAAGGTTAGGCGTGTCTGCGAGTTAGATGAGCAATGCTTGCTCGTTAACGGACCTTGGTTTCCGGCGGAAAAGTCAGCTTCATACAGTCGATGAGCTGCTCTCACACGAAAAACGATATTATTAGTCTTGGATAGACATGCACAAGATCAGCATTCGTCACCACGTACATGGTCGACATCAATGCCGATGTCCACGAAAACGTAGAGCATCTTGATCGACGTGACGTCAATTGGCACAAGACAGCTGTGACCATAATGCACCATGAAGTCGGCCCCGAGCGCAAGTGCACTAAGATCATCAACGCAACAGGCCCCGTACGTCACCTGCAGCACCACGTTATATACTTGTCAATAGTTGCCCTTCTCGTTGCAGCACTGTGCGAAGCAGTTTGACGTACATCGCCAAGAATGATGCTGTCGGCGCCCGTGAAGCGCTCGATGATGTCCGAGATGACGCAGGAATAAAGCAGCAGTCCTTCAGGGAATTGCAGCGCCACGCGCTTGCTGCCGGCCTGGCGGATACGCCACACGGTCTTGCGGATCTCAAAGTTGTAATTCCACGGCAGCTGCTCGATGGCCTTCGTTAACTCCAAGTCATTCATAATATCTTCCGGGATCTGGTTGGCCATACGTCGCTTCATAGCAGCCGCTGAAGGTTTGCGCTTTGTCTTGGTCATGTGCGCGACAACCTGCTGCGAACCACACCTGCGTCCATTGGTCCAGCGTCAATGACTTTTGTCGGATGGACGTCTGCTGGCGGTAGCGAGTAAACAAATACGTACCCATTGCTATGGCAGCCGGTGTCTCCGGACTGACAGGATCCTTTCTCTGCGGCGGCCTTGTTGTGGCCCGAGAAGCGCGGCGGCCCCGCGACGGCAGTACTGGTCTCCGATCCTGTCGTCTCCATTGCTGTGGTAAGTGACAACGGCTTTCAACCAATCGGCCGATGGCTACATCGGAACGTCTGTTGTAGATAAACCTACAAAACTGATCGCACTTAGAAGATTGCTAAACCTACCGGTACTGTACCATAGTCATGCATATTAAGAGGTTTTATGATTTGAACTCGGAGGCTGAACGGAAGGATGCCGCAATCAACCCTCCTTTGTACCACTCAACTGTCATGTCTCTCTCTGATTGGCTGTCGTCAGCTGCGATAACGGCGCAGGGAGGAAGTGCCTGACCTGTGTTGACCAATCCGAGCGGGGAGCAGCATCGATTGGACGTAATTTTCCGCCATCTGGCGAACCCGTCCTACTCTTGGTTTCACTTGGGTTTTGTAAGGAGCATCGCCCCTCTCTCCCGTCCTGTGGCAGCGAAGCGAAGACGACTGGCTCGCCGGCTTCACTTGAGAATCCGCGCTTACGTAAACGCTCCCGCCGGTCAGTTTGCTGCTCGTAATCACAGCGGCGTCAAGCAGCAAGGACATCGGGCGTACCCCAAGTGAGCCACCCTAACGATTGACCATGGACGCCTTCCATAACCTGCTACGCGAGGCTACGAACCCGCGCAACGCTGGCGCCACGGGATCTTCGCCTCTGCCCACGCCTGGGAGCCTCACGCAGGCGCTGCAGAACGCAGGCGGAGGCCACTCCATGGGAATGACTCCCCCGCATCTTGGCGGTGCCAACGGCAACTCTATGGGGCTGCCTATGGGAATGAGCATGCCACTTTCCATGTCTGGCCTGCAGCCTGGCGTCGCCAACGGCCTCGCGCCCATCCACGGCGGTCGCATGAACCCGCTCATGACTGCCAACTCACCAATGTTCCCGAGCCTCGGTGGCACTCCCACTTCAATGATGGCGACTGCAGGTGCTGCCACGGCAGCAGCCGCGACGACTGCGCCCGCAGCCCCCGCCGCTGAGAAGAAGAAGACAGCAACAAAGAAGCGCAAAGCCCCCAGCTCCAGCGCCGACGGCGAGTCTGGCGAGGATGGCCGCAAACAGCCCGAGGAGTACGAAGACCCCAAGGCCAAGCGACGCGCGCAGATCGCCAAGGCTGCCCGTAAGCACAGACAACGCCAGAAGGATGAGCTCATTGCTCTGCGCGCCAAGGTGAAGGACCTGAAGGAGCAGATTGAGGTCCTACAGTCATCGGAGCCGTCTGAGCACAACACGGAGCTCGGATGGAAGCAGGAGGCGGAGCAGCACGCCGAGATTCGCGCCCGCGTGGACCAGGAAAACGAGTTTTTGCGCAAGACGCTGATGGAACAGATGAAGTTCATCCAGAGACTGCAGGACTACTTCACCAAGCAGCCACTGCTCAACATGCCGTCGCTTGACATGATCCTGAACTCGTCGTCCTCGGCGTCCACCACGCCGGCTGCTTTGTCCAACACAATCTCTGCAGCACCGTCGGTGTTGCAACTCCAGTCTGGCTCGTTCCGTGACCGAATTATTGACATGGCTAACGAAACCATGATGAATGCCGAGAAGCAGCTCACAGCCTGCGAAACGGCCTTCCGCAACCCGAAAACATCCACCATGACTTACTTTGGTCTCCAGGTGCAGTACGAGATGGGCAAGAATGAAATGGGCATCTTCTTCCGTCACCACCTGTACGGTTGCAACTCGAATATAGTGATGAACGATCTCTGGTCGGTCATTGGTGATATCAGCTTCGAAAAGGGCTTCGCGTTCACAGAGACGGCCGAGATCCTGGAAGAGATGGACTCTAACACCAAGTACATTCGCCGCGTGGTGAACCTCACCATGTCCAATGACGCTGCTGTCGGCGGAGGCATGATGAAGGAGGAGAGCCTGACAATCAACCAGAAGCGCGACAACCCAGACGGCAGCTTTACCATGATCTCGCGGTCTGTTCTGGACGACCCAAGCCACCCCAAGTCTGTTGACCACCTTCGTCGCAACGCTACTACTGCGTACGTGACCAATTTTGATTATCCACTTGCCTTCTTGTATGTTTCTAATTGTTGCGCTTTGTTTGCTGAATATTTTTTTAGGGTTTCGCTGAAGAACTTTACCGACACAACCGGTCAGGGTTGCCTTCTGCTATGGTCAGTGAAGGTCGAGCTAGACAAGGACCCAGATGAGCGTGCCAAGAGTTTTAATATTCCGGACATTATCCTAAAGAACCTCTTTGAGGTTGCTCCTGTATTCGTGAAGGGCATTGTAGACCGCGCGCGCGGAACGTTGCCCCAGAGCTAGATCCGACGCATTTCAAAAAGATGGCACGAAGTCCTATCACGTAGGAGGTTTGTACGTTTTGAGTTCGATGCATGCCCACAGCCGCCGGGTCAATAGTAGTGTGCCTGAACGGTTAAGACTCAACAAGCAAATACATTTTGATTTAAGCTTGAGATTTAGTTGGAACACGGCAGCTAGTAAATTGCAGCGGACGCAGTTACCGATAACGTCTATCACGTCGACCGTGGTGACGTTCTCGACTGTCGCTGCGACCACGGCTACGACTGCGACGGCGTCGGTCGCCGTTCGGACTGCGATCGCGTCGGCTCCTTTCACGGCTTGGGCTGCGACGTCGTCGTTCTTGACTTCGATTGCGCGTGCTGAATGAGTCTCTCCGTTTTCCTTGTGATCTGCTGCGTCGCCGCTTCTCGTCTTGGTCCTCCGAGACTTTAGCGGCCAATGCTACCTCTTCATCTTTAGCATTCTCCGATTCGGGTACCAAACCAAGTAGCGAAGAAGTAGCACTTTGAGGCGGTTGGTAGATCGCGCTGAAACCGGGAACACCGTTAGAACTTGTCACGGTAACACCTAAAACCAATTTCCAGCGCACCCGTACGACTGCTGCAGACGTGCAAGTGCTGCAGCCTCCCGCTCAACCTTGGATGCTTTCACTTTCTAAACATCGCAACAGAAGCAGCAACTGGTAAATCCATTGTCACACCCCTGCAAATTATCTAATCGCAATACAAACCTTCTTCCTCATGCCAAAATCGTCGTAGCCATCTTCCCCGACCTCCGTCTTTGCCGACGCAACCCTATGTGTAAACACCAGCCACATCAGTGTGTTACATTAGCTCCGTGAACAAACAGCTCCAAATATTGCCGTAATTACAGCGCCTCACCGTTCTTGGCGCTCGTTAAAACCACCGCCCGCACCGTCGCGCTTCTCGTCCTGAATCAAGCCGACAGACACCACCGTGGGCATACTATCTCCATCTACTCTGCTACCACTCAACAAAGCACCCACCAGTCCTGTCATCCCCGGCTTCGAACTCTTGCACATGTTGCACTCGTTGCGTCGCTCCCAATTGACGTTGCCGCAGCTGTAGCGATGCATCAGTAAGTCCATCAATTCCGTCTCTAGACTCATCCCGCAATCCCCAGCTCAAAGCCTACGTATTGCACGTCCAGTCTCCAGGCTGGAAAAGCCCCGGCGGGCCTCGGAAGTCGGATTCTCCCTTGGGTTTGGGCTTGTCGCCGCCTACTCCATCGAGTCGGGGCGTCTGGCAGCGATTGCACGAGTTACGACGCGCAAAATTGATGTTGGAACAACTACAGACATGGGGCGATGAGTATCGGATGACAAGATCGTAGGCAACGTGAAGCTCATGCAGAATCTACCCGGGATTGGGGCAGGCCCAGTCCCCGTCCGACACCTGGAAGCCACCGCGCCCGGCCATCGTGGCGCTTGATTGATTCGGAGAAAAAGTGCGCGAAATAGTAGGATATGCACTCAGATCTGATTCCATTCAAAACTATACATATTCGCTACATAGCTACATTACTCTCCAGTGGTGTCTCTGACGGCAGTGGTGGTGTCTGCTTCGGGCTCCTTTGAAGAATCGTTCGCAGCAAGCGCCTCCTCCTGAGCAAGTTGGAACAGAAAGACCGCGGTCTCAAATGCCAGCTGCCGTTCCTGCGCATTTCGCGCGATCACTAGCCGCTCGAAGGTCCGCTGCAGCTCCACAAGGCGGTGGTTAGCAAACTTGTACCGGATGCTCACGAGCTGCGATTCATCTAGCCGCTGAAACTTGTAGGATGAGTAGTCCTTCAGCTTTTTTAACTGGCGCGCTGTGGTGCGCACGCCCTGCGCCGCGTCGGGCGAGAGATCTTGCAGCGCCGCTTCCACTGACAGCAGGACCTCGTCCAGCGCCGTCTCGAAAAACTCCTGCTCATAAAATGACAGCAGCAATGAGTCACAGCTTCCTTTCGTATTCATAGCTAACAGAGCACGACGTACCTTCAACTCATCCCCGTCCATCCTTTCCAAAAGCTCAAACGCGCCGTTCGCGCTGCTAAACACGAATGCGCCAGCCATCGGATTCTGGTCGTCCTCCTCCTCTGTCTCACTCAGCAGCACCATAGTCTCCTCCAGGAGCATCTCGATGTCCAGTACAATGTCCTCTTCCTTTTCCTCCTCGAGCGCAGCCGCTTGCAACTCGTACTCCTTAAGAACCTTTTCGATCTTCAAGCTCTTCGCCGTCTCAGTCATCGCCAACTCCTAGAATGACGTCATCGGTCAGTGCAGCACCATACTAAAGTGATAATGCGACATATTATCATTCAAAGAAAATGACCATGAACGGTCATGCATTGCTCTACGGTCTCACCTCTTCGTTTACGTCGAGGTTCTGCCTCGCGTGCAGCGGCGCTACTGTGAATCCAAAGCCTGAACCTTCGCAAAAAGGTCCATTTAAACTGCTACAAGCAGCGATACTCGCTATAGTGCCCGCTACCGCATCCACAGCAGCGCAAGCGGCCACGAACGCCACCGACAGCCTCATCAGCAGCAGCAAAAAAAAAAAATCGAATGTGGAAAACACGTTGCAACTTGTCGATTTATACAACATTCAAACGACATACTATGTGTAAGTTTTGTGTAAGATATTCGTGCAACATCCGCGATGCGTCGCCGAGACCATCAATCGTAGCCGCACGCTAGACAAGCCAAGCCTAAGGACCACCATGACCATGCGCGTGCTCTCCGTCTCGAGCGCCGTCAAGACCCACATCGCGCGTGCCAGATCGTGCTGGGTGCGTTCGTCCTCGACACTCGAGACTCCCAGCGCCAAGCCCACTCGATCGCCCACGGCGCTGGGTCTCGTGCCTCGCCGCTCCAGCGTGCCGGAGGTGCGTATGTGTCAATTGGAAGGACCTGCCGGCCTTTTGAGCTAATAAATGCGGTATTTACAATTTATGTGCGGCTTTCTTTAGCCTCCCATCGATGTTCAGACGGCCCTTATCAAGTGCAAGGCTCAGAATCCGCGCAACTTCGACGAGGTGAGGACTGGAATCGAGTAAATAATCGCTGTGCACTGCGCTGAGTTACGTTGCGCTGCCTATTGGTGTATCGATGGCTTATCATTATGCGATGGCAACGTTTGTTGCAGACCGTTGACCTAGCCGTCCAGCTGGGCGTGGACCCGCGCAAGCCTAACCAGAGCGTGCGCGGCGTAGTGAGTCTGCCGAACGGCACGGGAAAGCAGGTGCGCATCGCAGTGTTCGCCCGTGGCCCCAAGGCCGAGGAAGCCAAGGCTGCCGGCGCCACCATTGTGGGAGCCGAGGACCTCGTGGAGCAGGTGCAAAGCGGCAAGCTGGAGTTCGACCGCTGCATTGCCACGCCTGATGTGATGCCGCTCGTGGGTCGCGTGGCCCGGATTCTTGGCCCCCGCGGTCTAATGCCGAACCCGAAGCTGGGCACGGTGACGCAGGAGGTTGGTGATGCCATTGCGGCTGCGCGTGGCGGTCAGGTGGAGTTCCGCGCGGAGAAGAAGGGCATTATCCACGCTGGCGTTGGCAAGATGAGCTTCTCGGAGGAGGCGCTGCTGGAGAACGTGCGTGCCTTCATGGTCGCACTCAGCGACGCCAAACCGGAGGGCGCTAAGGGCAAGTACATCAAGGTAAGGTGTCGGTTTGGCCTTCAATCTGTTGACTAGGCGTCGTCCTCACTCTAATGTTTTTTGCTGTTAGGCTGCTCACCTGAGCTCCACGATGGGCCCGAGCTACAATTTGGACATTAAGTACCTGGACCCATCCTCTTCTTCTTTCATGCGTTTCGAGTAAGCAGAAGGATGCTCCGTCCTGCTAGGTAGAAGAGATAGTGCCGTCGTCCATCGACAGCAACAACATGTGGCTTATTGAAGAGACCATCATTCACAGTTGCTCAGTTTTTGCTCATTTTGTGACACCCAAACCTGTCGTCGATCTATATCCGATCCTATCGGCACATGCTCGGCAAGCAAATGACGGAAGAACTGTGCTACTACGCGCGCTCGGAGCGCCACCTACAAGCGCTGCAGACGTGGCTGGAGGGCGCCAAGCCCTCATACCCCGCCTCGGTGGCCTCGGGAGGCTCGGATCCGGTCCAGAGCAAGCTATTCCCGCTGCTCCAGACGCAGGAGCTGGGCGGCGTCGTGCTCTACGGTCCCACGCTGGGCTCGACCCAGACGCTACTGCGCGAAACGCTTAAGCCTGCGGCGCCTGCCGGTCTCCTTTGCTACACGGAACTGCAGTCGAGCGGAAAGGGCCGTGGCTCCAACACGTGGTCGTCGCCAGAGGGATGCCTCACCTTCTCTTTCCAGAGCGTCTTCACGGACGGCAGCACGCTGCCCTTCGTGCAGTACCTCGTGTCGTTGGCCATGATTAAGGCCGTGGAGATGGTGCACACCGCAGTTCCTGGCAGTGCGGGCCCCGTGAAGATCAAGTGGCCTAATGACATATATGCCAACCAGGTCAAGATTGGAGGCATTCTGTGTCAGTCCGAGTACCGCGACGGCAAATTCAGCGTCACAACCGGTCATGACGATACTTTGGTGAGTGTAAGATGAGATGACTGTGCTGACTCTTTTCTTTTTGCAGGTATTGGCATCAACATCTCGAACCGGTCGCCGACTATTTGTCTCCAAGACATCCTGGGCACGGAGGAGCATCCTTGCACCGTGACCAAGTGCGTCTTTGTGTTTTCCTTGTTGTGTATTCTGTTATTGCTATCAATTGACGAATCGTTGCATGCAGGGAGGAATTCTTGGCGGCTTTCTGTAACGCGTACGAGCCCCTGGAGAAGCTGTTCCTCGAGAAGGGCTTTGAGCCGTTCATGGCGGATTATCTCGCGCGGTGGTTGCACACGGACCAAGTGGTGCAGGTCGCAAGCGGTGATGACGCAGCCGGCAAGAAGGTGCCCGCTGTGATCAAGGGACTTACCAGCACGGGGTGCCTCCTGGCACAGGGCGATGACGGTTCTCGTCTCGAGCTCTACCCGGACGGAAACTCATTCGACTTCTTGTCGGGTTTGTTGAAGCGCAAGTTGTAGGTCAAGCGTATGAAATAGTACGACGTGTATGCAGGTTTCTGCTGTATCGGGTCATATTTCGTGCAGTCTAAGGCAAATGCAGCTCTCTTTTCATTTGGATCCGAATTCCTCTTCCCACCTGACGAATCGCTCCAGCTGATCATGACCAACGGACTTTGACACGTTTTCAAGTGCTGTCTGGAAGTCTGTCCATGTGATCTCCAATGCATTCTTCTCGTGAGCTTGCAATTCATCGTCGGTTGCACCCTCCTGCTGCTTGCGGTGTAGCTCCTTCAGGACTTCGGGTGTGTACAACCGCTTCACTGGCATCATCTTCGCCGTGTCGCAAAGTCCACAGATATCATCGCCACTGTATCCCTACTCAAAGCAAACGACAGGGAGTCAAACCGAATCAACTTATCATCAATAGTTGCAACTCAACTCAACTGAACGCACCTCAGTTGCTGCAACAAGCTTGTCGAAGTTCACATCTGATGCCACGTCCACCTTCTCCAGGTTTAACTTGAAGAGCTGTAGACGCCCTTCAGCTTCTGGTAACGGTATATCTGCACGTTCGTTTTCAAACAAAGGTTGGTTCAACAACCTGCAAGACAAAAAAAAAAAAGTAGCGAAATTAAACGAACGTACAGACTCGCTTGGTAAGTCGACGACGCATGGCTTCATCCAGCTCCCAGGGCAAATTCGTCGCGGCAAGAACCATCACTCGATTGCCAGGGTCCGCAGGATCTCCGGAGGAGACGCCGTTGATTTGAACGAGTAGCTCGGTTTTCACGCTATCAGAAATACCACAACAGTACACATGATGCGTTAGAGCCAAGGATTGACACAGTATCGGTACGATATTCAGAGCTTACCGGCGGCTAGACTCGTGCTCCTGGGCACCACCGCGTGCACCAGCAATGGCGTCGATTTCGTCCATGAAAATGATTGATGGTGAATAATATCGGGCCATGTCAAAGAGGATTCGCACCATGCGCTCAGATTCACCTCGATACTTCGAAGCGAGAGTCGATGCGGACACGTTGAAGAATGTGGACTTGCATACATTAGCCACAGCTTTTGCCAGGAGTGTTTTCCCTGTACCAGGTGGGCCAAACATGAGAACACCGTTGCATGGTTTGAGAAGACCGTCCTTGAAGAGGTGTGGAGCGATCTGCGGCAGCATCACAGCTTCTTGCAGTAACTGCTTAGTGTGCTCTAATCCAGCGATCTGCTCAAAGCTAATCGCCGCTGCCGAGTCCACAATGTCGCGCTCGATCATCTCAATCAGCTCCAGGTCGACCCAACCTTCTTCTTTTGCCATCTCAGAGTATTTGGGCTTCTCACTGCCACCACCGCGTTCTCGTGCTCGCTCATTCTCTTTTCTAGCGACCTTAAGCCCACCATCCTTGTTTTGTCTAGCTGGAGATGGGCCCGGTGGGGGTTTAGCCCCACTTCGACGTGGTGCTTGTCGACGTTGATCATCTCCGGGTGTACGTCTTCCTGAAGGTGGAGCAGCTCTAGCCCCTGCAGAACCTCCAGTCGGTTTTCTAGCCATTCGACTTCAAATGCAAATTACACAACACACCTCAACGTTTTGTCCTGCAAGGCTGGAAAAGACACACAGTCACGTACTTGTTGCGCTGTTTGTTATTGTTGTTATTGCCGTTGTTGTAGTTAGCCCACGATGGCGCCGCACGAGCAGCAGGAGCACCTCCACGAAAACGATTTGGGATCTTTTCCGGGGACGGAGGTGCCCATACGTCAGGGTCCCTAGCATCTTCGGCCTATTAACACAAATGTACAGGTTGAGATGAGCACAAAGAAGCTACACGAAGATATAAAAGGTAACATACGTTAGGATCTGGGCGTCGTGGATCAGGTGGGGCGCAAACCTCCCAACGTGGAGAAGCTGATACTTCTTGGCGTGGAGTTTGCGGGTGGATTCGCGCTTTAGCAGCTCCGGGTGTAGTTTTGAAAGCTTGGGTGAGCTCAACGTAGTCCATAATGACGTTCAACTCGTTCTCGAGATTAATCTGCATCTGCAAAAGATGACAGTTCGACAACAACACTACGCCAGCAAGTGAGGTCTTCCCTAAATACCTGTAGCCAAGGCTGGCGCTCGGACATCTGGGTCATTCGGCGGATGAATTGACTCAGCGTTTGCAACGTCGTCTGGTACAGTGCTAATCCCTTTTCATACTGTGCTTCCAGACACAGCTTTCTCGCTCGAGTCATAGCCTCACCCATGTCACGGATGTCCCGCAATTGCATGCCCGCCATGGCTGGAGCGATCCTATTTCTCAGATCCTAATCCTGAATAGACGCTTGCTGAGCAGACGCATCGAGGTCGTCCGCGAAAGAAATTATCAAAAGATGTCTGCTCGATCCATCTGCACGCAAGTCACATGTGTCACATCCTGTTTTATTCATATGCCTCTTCATTAATTGACTTGGTCGTGGCCTCCCGGCTTGGCTGCTGGTGCCACGTTTTCTCTTCATGCGCTCTAGGGACCCGCTTTGTCCTTGCGATTTTTCGTCCCATGACGCTTCCTACGACACCATCGTTCTCTCGTCGTATTATCCATCCGCTCGCGGGGTCTACTTTGTCCTGCGACGCGAATTGCACATTTACAAACTTTTCACAAGATGTTTTTAATGCTCGAGCGTAGCGTGCTCGATGAGGTTGCTGAGTTCAAAGGCTTGCTGTGTGTAGAACTCGCTGGACGTCGTCTTTATATGCAGAAGTTCCTCATCCATGGATGAGAGCAGCAGCACCAGCTTCTCGTAGTCGCCTTGACAGTATATGTGCAGACTGCGCATGATCCTCTCCCGCGTCTTGGCGCGATCCCACGGTGACAGCTTGTTACGCCACGGTGACGATTCGCGGCGAACGATACGAGGGCGTTTCGCAGCGATGTTGGTCTGTTCCTGTGATGAAGAAGGTGTGCGACGCTTGTGAGAGCTGGTCTGAATGTTCACTGTCGGGTCGGGCGAGAGGAGGTTGTGAATACGCCACGAGGACGTGGTAGGCGGGGTCGGAACGTGCCGACTAGTGGAGGTTACAGTGTGTCTCGGACTCGCGGTGGGGTCTAGCCGCTCGTTCGGAGGGCTCTCTTCCCACACGGAGCGTGGTGACGTCACATTGTCTAGTAGTCGGGGTGAGCCTAATTTGCTGGGGCGGCCGAGAAACGCTACGAGAGGCGATGAAAGCGAGGCCTTATCCTCTATATAGCTGCTGGTGCTGCTGGTTCGGGGTCGTTCCTCATCCTGTTCCTGAGCAGTCGCATCGCTTCGCTGTAGCATGGCCGCCGGATGCATGGCGCTTGCGGCGGCCTCGAGCGACATGACGGGTCGCGGGTTCCCCGGCAGCTGCTGGCGCCGTCGCAACAGTTCGCGCTGGTCCAGCAGCGGCAGCTGTTTGTCGGCATGGCTCGCGAGTAGCCCCAGTAGTCCATCGGCTGCGCGCTCCTTGGCGTACACGGCGCGGCTGGGCAGCAGATGTGTTATCCGCGGGGCATCACCGTCGCCCCCCGACTCTAAGCCGCGCTCGTAGCGCTCCGTCGTACTGTAGTGCGTCGGCATGGCGGCAGCGCATGTCAGCGGTCTATAAGCGGCCATCAACGCAGCAGAAAGAGAGAGAAATTGAGATGAAGCTTACCGGTGCTGCGCCAGGTGCTCCTGCTGCTGCTGCATAACTCGCCGAATAAGGATTTGGCAGTGTCGGTCGAGAAAACCTAATGATGCTGATTGGTCGGAAGTTAGAACAAAAAAGAAGGAATAGAGAGCGAGACCAAATTTCGAACCAAAAACTGGGCTTCATGATCCTCGGTTTAGCTCGCCGATATATCCTATGTTCGTATGTAAGTAATGTAAACAAAGCTTCAACAGCAAATCCTACACATGTTGAAATTCGTCCCTGTCGATAAAGCAAGGAAGGTGGACCTTTAAACCCGATGCAGCCTGAATGCAAGAAATTTCTTCAACATGTACAACTTGTTCACCATTCACATGGCACATGTACGGCTTTCATTACAGGGCCACGTAGGAATAAGCTGGTACAGTGGTAGATTGGACATCGTTTCGTGTCCACAATTCGTCGTTGCCGACCTTCACCAGTCCGGCCACGAACTCAAATCGTCAAACGACTGCACCCCACCTCTGTCTTTGCCAGCATCTTACTTTCTTCACGCTACGGGCCTCGTCTGCATTGGACAATGCGCGCTTCACGACACGGCAAAGGCAACGCATGAGTTGCACGGTAACGGGAAGCAAGTCTATCGGAATGAAGACATATGGTCGCATGGAATCGCTGCAACGCGACTTGTTTCTTGCAAATTTAATATTCCGCCTTCGAGCGGGTTGCCAGCATTTGAACGGAACTCATTGCTTGGGTGATCGAAATTGTGTAGCACCGCGGCTAGCCCGATTTTCACTGCCGTTTTTGTCGGCGTCCTCTACACCTACTGCATACTAAACCTTTCCGTTCAGATCCGGGACGAAATAGAATAGAGCGACAAGCCTTTCTCCTTGAAGCAAGAATGGGAGCGGCTTGGCATTTCATCGCTCGGTTGCCGCGACGAACCCAGTACTCTCTTCCGTTGCTGATGCTGCTGCCAGACTGGAATGCTCTGACTATTCGTCCGAAGCCGAGCCTCAAAGGTAGTTACTTGACAATTTCAGGTCACATATATCCACTGCCCTCACAACGAGACTCGCGTTCCAGAAGAGATCTCCAGCCGTTAGATTTAAGGTTGCTCGCCACAAAGGTGCTCCTTGGCTGAACACGCAGCCTGGCATACCTCGAGTCCAGAGCATGCTTTATGCCGACCAGGACAACAGCAAATATCGCCGGCGTCAGCAGCAATGCCACTAGTGTAGTGTTTGCGACTAGTGATTGCGACGCCTTGTGAGGCGCTAGAGAGGTTGTTCTCCCTACATGCGAGCTAGTGCCGTTGAATGCAAAGACCGCCTCGCAGCTACAGTAGCCACTAGATAACAGTAGCTGTAGGTTTACGTTAAAGCGGCTGATGACTTAAATACGACGAGGTAGGGCTGGGGCCCGAAATTTTCGGATTTAATGAAGAGATGGATACACATGAGCTTGCTACATGGAAACCTCCGCGCACACACGTCACAGATACCTCGCGACCCCTTCCTCGTCGCAGCGCGCCAGTCAAACGGAACCCTTCATTTACAGACTGGAGCGGCAGTGGACACGAAGATGACAGGAGGCGAAGCGTGTGTGACCCCGACATGCGGCAAGAACGGCACGCTCGTGTGTCCGACGTGCAAGAAGCTGGGCATCCCGCCGGCCATGAGCACCTTCTGCTCGCAGGAGTGCTTCAAGGGCTACTGGTCCACACACAAGGCACTGCACAAGATGTTCACGCAAGCCCTCATCGAGGAGCAGACCCGCGCCGAGCATGCGTCACCCTTCGATGGATACGAGTTTACGGGCAAGATGCGGCCCGGCAAAGTCTCGGAAACTGTCAAGGTGCCCGAGACCGTTAACCAACCGGACTACGCCGAGACGGGCATCCCTGAGTCGGAGCAGCGCGCCAGACGAGAGAGCAAGAGTATCCCAGTGTATACACCAGAGCAGATTAAGGGCATCCGCGAGGCGTGCCGTCTCGGCCGCGAGGTGCTCGACATGGCCGGCAAGGCGCTGCGTCCTGGTATTACAGGTGACGAGATCGACAAGATCGTGCACAAGGCCTGCATGGAACGTGGCTGCTATCCGTCACCGCTCAACTACTATCACTTTCCGAAGTCTGTCTGTATCTCAGTGAACGAGGTCATTTGCCACGGCATCCCGGATTCTCGTCCTTTCGAAGATGGAGATATTGTGAACCTCGATGTGACGGTATACAAGAATGGCTATCATGGTGACTTGAATGAAACATTCCTGGTAGGCAGTGTTGATGAAGAAGGCGTGCAGTTGGTCAAGACGACATTCGAAAGTCTTGCTGCAGCAGCCGCGATCATTCGCCCCGGCACGATGTTCCGTGAGCTGGGCAAGCACATCTCGGCCGTAGCCAACGGCGAGGGTTTCTCCGTTGTGAAGTCGTACTGTGGCCACGGTGTTGGAACGCACATGCATGCTGTCCCGGACATTCCGCACTACGCGAAAAACAAGGCCGTTGGCATCATGAAGCCCGGCATGATCTTCACCATTGAGCCGATGATCAATGTCGGCACGTGGCGCGACCAGACGTGGCCTGATGAATGGACCTCTGTGACAAGAGATGGTTTGCGCTCGGCGCAGTTCGAGCACACGTTCCTCGTGACCGAGACGGGGTATGAAATCCTCACTGCGCGTGAGAACGAGCCTGTCATGGAGTGGAGTCAGGCAAAGCTGCAGCGTCCACTCTAAGAATAACGCAGTAAAGCGAGCAGCGAGAACGGGTATCATGATTAAGATAGTGTAGTTTTCGCCATGTCAAATGCTTGTTTTCCTTCATTTTCGCATCCAATACTCATGACTGTAATACTTGCGATTTCGGAGCTGCTCCATGGCATAGATACTGCAGGCATAGTAGCACAACGCAACTGTGTAGTTGGCATCCAAGCACAGTGAGCCTGACACACGAGCACCAGCTAGGAGAGCGCTGCAAAACCTACCTATCTTGTGAATTCCGGAAAAAGCCGCGTAACCCCGAGCGTTCCAGATATCCGCATGAGTGGTCCCTGACGATAGTAAGTTCTAAGCAGGAGTAAACATCTTTAGCCGTAGTACACGAGACTCAGTAGCTGCGCAGTGCATATTACCACTCGAGTAGTGCCCAGGAGAATGGTCAGGCAGATGTACAGCGGATGGGCGAGCAGCACGAGGCGGAATTGGGAGTACAACATACCGAAGAGGCCACTGCGAAACAGAAAGGTGCCACCCAGCAACATGAGAAGGTTTACGAGGGCTGCGATCTGCAGCAGCACCTGCACACTATAGGGACCATCCCAGCAAAGCTCAAACAGAATGAGGTGACGATATCCACGACGGGTCAAAGTAGGCATTTTGCACACTTACAAGGATACAATTGCGTCGCTGCTGTTGTCCGATGAGTCTTGGCCCGGCAAGTCCCCATATTCAATAGAAGAATTGAATACGACGTCCACAAGGTACAAGCACGCAGCTAGCGCTGCATTGACACTGAAGAACGGCGGCAGGTCGCCGCCGATCTTCATGGAAACGATTGCTGTTTACGACCAGCGAAAGAGTAATTCAACGCCCAATCAAACCAACGTTATTATAGCCACGTGCACTGTTGTTGGTTATTTACCTCGTTTGAAAACTACCTTTGCGCGCCATTTCCAGTCGCCCGTCCAGCAGGGAAGAGGAGACACAAGGTGGGATGGGGATATCGGGCCTCCTGCCGGTGCTCAAGAGCATCACTGAGACCAAGACTATCGAGGAGTACAAGGGCCGCACACTCGCCATCGACGGCTACTGCTGGTGCGTGGTCCATCAAGCGGCCTCCATGTCAACAAGAAAAATAGCCCCCCCCCCCTACAATATTTAAACTTGAACTACTTCTTACTCATTTCAGGCTCCACCGCGCTATTTACTCGTGCAGCCAGGAGATCTGCCTCGGACAGGAGACAGACAAGTACGTGGACCTGGTAGATGTCCTTCAGTGGTGACGTCATTAACGAAATCTCGTTTAATTGTGCAGATATGTAACGTACTTCATGGATCGGGTCACTACGCTGCTCCACAACGGCGTCACTCCTTACGTTGTGTTTGACGGAGGCCCCCTCCCGATGAAGAAAGGCACGGAGGAGGAGCGACGCAAGTCGCGGCAAAAGAACCGAGAGCTCGGCATCCAGCACTACAACAACAAGCGCTTCGGTGAGGCTCGCAAGTGTTTCATCCGAGCGGCCGATGTGTCTCCCTACATGGCTCATCGGGTCATCCAGGTGAGTTGTGCGCGCTGTTATACTTTAATTTATGTGTGTGTGGTGCTGATCTTTCTAGTTTGCGTTAATCAGCACCTGAAGGCACAAAACGTGGCTTATGTGGTAGCCCCGTATGAAGCAGATGCACAGCTCGCCTATTTGGTGAAGAACGGACTCGCAGATGGTGTGATCACAGAAGACTCGGATTGCATTCCTTTCGGATGCCAAACTGTGCTCTTTAAAATGGACCGCGATTGTGTTGCACAGGAAATTCAGACGACTAACCTCAAGAAGAACAAAGGGATGAGCTTTCACATGTTCACTGAGCAAATGGTATGTCGCTCCCAAGTCGGATATAACACCTGGCTGTATCTCTAACTGTGTGCCTCGTCTGGAACAGTTCCTTGAAATGTGCATCTTTTCAGGATGTGATTACCTGCCAAGCATTCCTGGCTTTGGTCTGAAAAAGGCCTATACTGCGGTGAAACAGCACGGCTCCTACACTAAGGTGCATTGACAATCGTGTTTCCAGCCCAACGTGGTTGGCTTCTGGGCCTTGACTTTGCTATTTTCTTTCAGATTGTTCGAGCATTGCGTCTTGAAGGAAAAGCGCGAGTCCCTGCGACTTATGAAGACGACTTTAGGAAGGCAGTCTTGACGTTCCGGCATCAACGCGTGTATTGCCCCACGAAAAAGGTTTGTCAGCCAGTCAAAGCCAACACCAGAATTCTTTTTCACCAAGCTAACTCGTTGGCATGATCGCATATTTGACAGGAACTGGTTCCACTAATACCAATTCCTGCGAACGTACTGGAAACGGACCAAGCTATGGATTTTGTAGGACCCATGCTACCCAATGACGTTGCAAAGGCGGTTGCTGAAGGTGATATGGACCCTATTACCATGAAGCCATTCCCAAGTCACGCACCTCTTCCACGCCGCAACTCAATCCAGCCAAACGCTAGCAAAACCATGACGCAATCAATTCGCAAGCCAACAGCCGCGGTTAGACCGAAAGCAGGGATCACGTCGTTTTTCCATGCCTCAGAATCTGCTGCAGCTGCACTCTTTAATGCCCCTCGATCGAGCCAAGCGTCTGTGAAAAGAACCACCCCTCCGTCGCTCATGGATAAGTGGGCATCTAAAACCGCAACGCCCGAGGATAACCGTGAAATCAGCAAGTCTGATTCCGCTACGAAGCCAGTTGCGGCCAGTCCCCTTGTCACAAGTCGCTTTTTCGGTGGGAAACCCAAGAAAATGTCGCCGTCGGACGAATCTGTGAAGAAAAGTGTGCCACGTTCCCTGGACTCATCATCCACGTTTCAAAGCCAAGAGCCGCGCGGGGTTGACGTGGCAAGAAATATCTCGTTCGACCCGCTAAACGACAAGGTCCGAGTGCTGTCAACTGCGCGAGAAAACGCTGCTTCCAAAGAGAATCAAGCGCCAAATTCTCAGGAGGCGACACGCAGTGCCCCTCCACCGGTGAAAGAGACGGCGTTTTCGAGAATGATGCGCGCTGGCTCAATGCTCCAGCAGCATAAACTGAAGAAACGAAAGACCACGGGCCCTGGTTTTCGTAGCCGAAAACTTCACGAAACTCCAATTTCCAGTCGAATTGAACAGTTTGCGTTTCCTAGCAACTCGAAAACAGAAGAACCCGCTCCCAGCACAACTTCCGACCCGTCAGTTGAACAATCGACTGACGGAGAAAGCACGTCGGAAAATCTCGACAGCCCTGAAGACCCACCAGCAACCTTGAAATCATACGACATTGCAGATACCAAAGCGACTACGGGTATAGATACAACCATTGCCCATGCACCTGAAGTTGCCGGAGTACCAGCATCGATAGCATCCCTGGATCGATTCCGCTTCCAATACTGAAGAGTACCTTGTCCAGCTTGTTTTAAACATTGAATGTACGTAGGTATTCATGCAATCTACTTCAAAATATCTACAAGTATATTCACCGTTCGCCCTTCAAATCCCTACATCGAAGTAATTTCCCGTTTGCAAAGAGGACAACAGTTATTTTCATGAATCCAGCCACCAACGCAATCTACCCAACAAAATTCACAGTGAACTGTTAAGTAAAATCACAATCGCAGTCCAACGAAGACAAAGTCCCTTACCCTCATGAAACACATGAGCACATGGAAGAGTCATCGCTTGATCATTTGGCACAAAATTGTACTGGCAGATAATACAACTGCGGAATGACAACCAATCGGTCAGCAACGAGCTCAATCAATATTTTACGCAGTTAAAAAATACGTACGTGTCTTCACCATGGCCACGTGCCCAACGGTGGGTCGGTAAGCTCGAAAGTACCTGGACAGCCATTCGCCGCCACCGTTCTTTCTTCACATCACCGACTTCCTCCCCGAGCCTCAGCAGTTCTTCATACGTCATATTGTCCGGATCAATGTTACGCTGGTGACCCATTAACCCTGAGCTGCTGGACAAACGAGATCGCTCATTGAATTCTTGCTGACCCGACTCGCCAAGGAGACGTGCTTCGTACTCTTCATATGCCGCAATGTTCTGCAGGCAAACGCACACATGAGCTGAGTATCTCGTACGTTTCGATGAGACTATTGTATTGCGGCTTACCTCTTGCTGCTGAAGATAACGGGCCAACGCAAGCGACGCCTCTTCCTCGCTCTGAACTGTGGGGAGAGCCGCTGGAGAAGGAACCGTCGGTGGCAACGGCAATGGGTTTGTCGGCATTAATGGAGAAGATGCCATCTGAGACGGTGTGGATGGTTCAGGAGATGAATCAGTCGTCCAGCGGTATCGAACTTGGCAATGCGCTCGAGGCTCCAGTTCCTCTTCCAGCTGGTACCCATACGCGGGGGCAGCAGTTCGTTCTGGCGACTGATGGTGTAGGCGGAGTCGCGGTCGGGTCTGTGTGCGGGGTTCCCCACTGCGTGTGGTCATGGAGTGCGCTGCAGGCGGAGAGCTCTGCGAGCTTGTTGATTGGTCCGAATGCGGTAGATGATGCTGCGTCCGTCGCGGTGGCCTTGACAGTGGTCGATTTAAATCCGTGAGATTCGAAGGCAGAGTGAAGTCCAATTGCAGCCGCCTTCGTGACGTAGGAGACGACTGTATGCTGTCAGGCCTGCGTCGCCAGTTGTCTACCGTATTTTCCTTCTCCTCCTGATCTTCATTATTGCGCGACTGCCTCGTCGATAACTGTGGAGATCCCAGAGCCGAGCTCGGGCTTTCTGCGCAGATGTCGTCTCTCCACAGCATGTCCGGTCCAGAGCTGTGCAAGCCCCTCGACGTGCTATCCAGCGACCCGCTATTGCTCCTCACTGCAGCGCTGGAACTAGGACGTGGACTTGTGAGATCGATCACTGCAAACTGAGCACAACAACGGAGGGTTAGTCTCATGTATCATTACTGAAATAGTGACAACAACTACATGTAGAGCTCGGGATACCGTCGACGTCTCCGAGTTCGGAGTGGACTCAACGCTTCCTGGCATCTCAGCCTGGGGCGTCGGCGCTTGCATTCCATTGTTAATCTTCTACCAACAGCAGATGCAAGCAAATCGTTAGCGTTTTCACTATGGCATTACGCGTCGTTCTCGACCCGATATGACGCACCCCGTGCGACTCCATCAGCAGGCGGTTGTGCGAGCGTTCCAACCGCACATAGCGCCGTTTGAGACGCGCATACTTTTTCTCCAGCAGGTTGCGTTGCTGCCGCTCGCGCTCAAAGGCCGTCTCCATGGCGCACAACCGACGCTCTGCGTCCGATCCACTCCGCTCCATTTCACAGCCTAAGTAACAAGTATTTGGCGCCAATTTGAAGCATCGAGACATTTCGGTTTTAGAGCAGCGTGCTCTTATTACGAAATGCACATCGAAAAAAACAAGCGAAAGTCTAATGGATGTTTCATTCGGGGGCAGGCTACTGGGGTAACTTTCCACTGTCAACCTTTATATTTGACATAAATAATAAAATTTCATAGATATTAAATTTGCCTCACAACCGCACCCGCCAGCTCAAGCACCAAGACCCGGCAGCCCCAACCGCCAGCACCAAAGCCAACACCTTCGCCCCCGTCAGGAACAGCAGCAGCTCAACCACCAGGACCAGCAGCAGCCCCGCCACCAGGACCAACACCTTCGCCCCAGCCAGGGCCAACACCTTCGTCCCAACCAGGACCAACACCTTCGCCCCCGCGCAAGAAACGGCAACCAGGACTAACAGGAGTTACTCCGCCAGGACTAGGCAGCACGCATGGATGGTTCAATATACGTGGATGATTTCAATATCATTTTGGTGTTATTGTTATCACGCCTGGTTGCTGCTGTTGGTGCCGGTGAAGGGAGAAGCTTTGAGAGAGCTAACTGTCAGCAACAAGTACTTCGAGGAAAATTACAAGGCTTCTGATGAGACATTCCGCCTGGCATTTCGAATGTCTCGACCGTGTTTCAAAGTTCCGGCAACTTATCTTCGACGCCGCTGGTCTCACTACTATGGGCATCCGCCAGAGAACAACTGGACCAAGTACTCACTGGAGATGAAGCTTGCGCTGACGTTGCGCTATCTTGGTAGCCAATTTGGAATGAGCATGTCAAAAAAGGCATCGCGTGCATATTTTTCGATCTGCCGTGTGCTTTACGACGACCGCAAGCACTTCGTTCACTTTCCGCGCACTGATACCGATTGGAATGAGGTGGTTAATGGCTTTAAGGATATTGCCGGTTTTGATCGCGTGGTTGGCGCGGTCGATGGTACTCTCATCAAGCGATCGCGCCCAACTAACGTTTGGGGCTGGTATTGTCGGAAGCATTTCACAGCCTACAACATGCAAGCAATAGTGGACAGCAACAAACTATTCATGGAGTTTACAATTAGACCTGGAAGCAGCAACGACTGCACGCTGTGCAGCTGGATTGGCGTCAATGTGAAGATTCTGATCCCCTTCAATCATCATTTCCTTGGTGACGGTGGGTACATGCTTCGGGAGTAAATAGTCTCCTGACATAAATACCTACAACCTGGCTCATTCCCGGACACGCATTCCAGGAGAGTGCGCATTTGGAGCTCTGAAAGGCAGATTTCAAATTCTGCGGCGTGAAATAGAGAGCCACAATAAGCAAATTGACGGCACCGTGATTGGGGCGTACGGTATGCTTCGCAACTTCTGTATTTTGCAAGATGCCAAGGCCTTGGAGACACCAAACGACACTGTTATTTCGGACGAAGAAATGAACTTTGTAGAAGATGAGATGCTTCTGCACGAAAATGCTCAAGTGATACCGAATTCCAACTGAATAATGTTTAACGCGAGACAAAAAAAACTTTTATTTGCGGCAACTATGCATTCGCTAATAGAACCTACTGAGTTGAGTTTCGAAAGATGCTGTACTAGCTCTTCAACGGCATCTGTTAGAGCATCGCTTTGGTATTCACAGATGCAGATCCGAACGGAGCGAAGCAATCTCACCTTGGACCGCAGATAGCATTATGGCAAACTTCGTTCTCTCGAGGCCCCATCATTCCGATAAGCTTTCCATTGACTCGCAAATTCGGGCAACAGGTGCGGCTGTAGCAACCTTTTTGCTGGTGCCACAAACCTTCTGCTTCTTGCTTGGAGGAGGTCCGGAAGTGTTGGAGTTCCGTGTGTCTTCACTTAAATCCCCTCCTGCCGCTTCTGGCGTTTCAACATGGGACACTCCCACCGTGAGGCCACGCAAGCCAGGAAACGGAGCCAAGCAGTCTACAATTAGATCCCAATACACGGGATATTTGGGTCCCTTGTGATTTCCGGTTGCTGCTAAAATTTCTTACATGAGTCGCTAAATCAATTTGATAAATACAAAGCGTAGAATATTAATTAACGACAAAATCTCAGGGTCAGATCAATGAATACAGCAAACCTTGTATTGCTTGACGAGTGTCTTTAGACGATCGCGGCATTTTGCAGCACTCCGGGTAGGAAATGCAGCTGCAACTAGCTCCCAATTGTCGTCTTCGTCTTTTTTTTCTAGGACGCCAAGTAAAAGAGGGATTAGTTGACGTTCATATATTCATACTAATTGAACTTTGACAAGATTTTTCCGTACCCCGCTGAGTAGCAAACTTCTCAAGGATCGCTACGTCCTTAAACCTTAGCTTGAGCAGCTTCGTCTACAGGGACACATAGAAAACGTTAGTAATGCTTAACAGTAAGAATTATGACCAACGTACTTTTTCCGCAGTCCAGTTAAGACTTCGTGTCGGGGTCTGATCTTACGCATGACCCTGAGCAGGTGCCTCCGGCGATCCGCTGCACGATGTGCCTACCCCTGCTGTTGGTATGCGTGCGACAGGGGGGGAAGAACTGGTAGCTAGTGCTGGACCACCTAAGATGGCACGAAGCTCGTCAGGCATGCCCTCCATGACTGTCCAAACCAGAGACTTTGCGAGTGATGACAACCAGTGCTTCTAAAGCAACAAATCGCATTTGACAGGGATTAATTTGCCGAAGTTGCCCCATGTATCCTGGCCAAAAGATCAGGGCAGCTGGGGGAAAATACAGGGCTCTGATTGGTCGAGAAAGTTGCCCCAGTTAACTTACCCCCGAATGAAACATCCCCTAAGCATACTACTGAGATACTACTGTATGCATACTAATATTCCCCACATTTATACTACTGAGATATTACTATATTAGTCAGATTTTAATCTTAAAAAGAGCTATCATGCCAGGCGGCCAATGATAGTGACTACTGACACCATGATGCTGAAAACCCGTCAGTAACTGTAATCTCATGGCACTCATCCCGTAGTGTACTATTCAAGCTAGCTTACCATAGGCTGCCTCTGGTAATGGTACGTAGTAGTGTAAATGGTCGGGGGTTCATTAAGGTACAGGTATACAACGCTTTCATTTGGTATCACCAAAGTTTGCTGTCATTTCGCTATTTCAACCTTCACAAAATCGAAATGTGTTGACAGATGCATAGAGTTGTTTTGTCCACAACAATTCAGCATCAACACAGCTGCACATAATTCGGCACCGCCTGTGTATCAAGTACAAAGATGGTTGCCATCTACCTAATCGCGCGATGCGCTTAGCTATAGAACGAGCCACATAACCATCCACCAGTTTCGTTGGCTCATCTATCCAGGGCACTTACTGCTGATAGCATTCGTTATCTCGTATGTATAATTACGGTCTGTGCACCTTGGCGAAATCCCACTCCATCACGGGCTCGTTCTCGCGCGCAGTCAAGATTTCGTAGCCCGTCTCAGTCACAAGGAACGTGTGCTCGAACTGCGCCGAGCGCAGACCATCCTGCGTCACGGCCGTCCAGTCGTCCGGCCATGTCTTGTCCCGCCACGTGCCCATGTTAATCATCGGCTCAATGGTGAAGATCATGCCGGGTTTCATGATGCCAACAGCCTTGTTCTTTGCGTAGTGGGGGACGTTCGGAGAGCAGTGGAAGAGTGAGCCGATGCCGTGGCCGCAGTACGTCTTGACGACCGAGAAATCCTGCGCGTTGGCTACCGACGCGATGTGCTTGCCCAGCTCACGGAACATGGTGCCGGGGCGCACGAGCTTGGAGGCCGCCTCCAGACTCTCGAACGCCGTCTTGACCAGTCGCACGCCGTCCTCGTCCACGTTGCCCACTAGGAACGTGTCGTTTAGGTCTCCGTGGTAGCCGTCCTTGTAAACCGTCACATCCAAGTTAACAATATCGCCATCCTCGATGGGACGCGAGTCAGGGATGCCGTGGCAAATGACCTCATTCACCGAGATGCAGACTGACTTGGGAAAGTGATAGTAGTTAAGCGGCGACGGGTAGCAGCCGCGTTCCATGCAGGCTTGGTGCACAATCTTGTCAATCTCGTCACCCGTGATGCCGGGACATAGCGCCTTGCCGGCGATGTCGAGCACCTCGCGTCCAAGGCGGCAGGCCTCGCGGATGCCCGCGATCTGCTCGGGCGTGTAGATGGGGATGGCCTTGCTGGCTTGCTGCTCCGACACTGGGATGCCCGTCTCGGCGTAGTCCGGGCGCTGGATGTGCTCGGACACCACGCTCATCACCGAGACCTCACCGGGCCGCAATTTCCCTGTGAACTCGAAACCATCGAAGGGCGACGCGTGCTCGGCGCGGGCCTGCTCCTCGGCGAGGGCCTGTGTGAACATCTTGTGCAGTGCCTTGTGCGAGGACCAGTAACCTTTAAAGCACTCCTGCGAGCAGAAGGTGCTCATGGCCGGCGGGATACCTAGCTTCTTGCACGTCGGACAAACGAGCGAGCCGCTCTTGCCGCATGTCGGGGTCACACATACAGCTCCTCCCATCTTGACGGACTTGCCTCCACTCGTCGAATGAAGGGATACAGTACCAAGCGGCTGTCACAAAATAAGTAAAAACAAGGTTCATATTAGTGTAGCGCACATCACTAATGATGTTATTACCGTAATGTCTATGCCAAAGGCGGTGGTCATGTACACCAGATCCACCCAAAATGGGTAGCACCAATGACACAAACATGGAGAAAGGTGATTGCACATTGGGTTCGAGGAGCCGCCACATGGCCGCTGCCCCGCGCGGCACAATGCTCGTATAAGTACGACGAGAGGCTGGGCAAATCTCTCCGCGTCTTTGAGTGCTGGATAAAGTGGCAGCCAAACGGCCAGGCATGGTACTCACTTGTATATCAAGCTGGAAGTGCGCTAAAAGGACAACTCGCGTGTCAGAGCGCTGTACAAGCGTTACAGCATGTGTCACCCAGGCGAGAAGAATTACATCAAGTGTGCCAAGTAAAGTGGTATAATTTTAATAGAGTGCTTGCTGCACCCAGTTGAGCGTCGTTCAATCGCGATCAGATTTGCAGCTGTTGTGAGGGTAAGGACTGTCGCTATCCGACCAGCGTATACGAGTATAACTGAATATACCTGTTTCGAAGGGGGGGGATACGAAAAAGCGGGAAGCAACGGATGGAGATCGTCGGGACGCGCGGAATGGCGCGCCCTTCTGCCGCCGACGCCTGTAGCGCAGGCAGTGAAGAGCTGGATCTGCAGTCGCAGTGTCCAGCGACGAAGAATGGATCGAGTCTGCGGAGGAGTGCGACTCTGCTGAAGCCTCGTCCACTGCAGTCAGCACTACTTCCAAGAAAAGAAGGTTAGCTCCAGCGGACTACCCCAATAGTGTGATCAATCCATCAGGCCGCAATCCCTCTACGTTGGCGTTCACGTCAGACATAACGGAGTTCGGTTCTTGGGAAGCTCTAGATCTGTATCTACGAGAGTACACAAATGCCACACGTCAGGTAAGCATTGTTATACTGACTACATTGTTGCGATATTAATGTTACCGTTGCTATGTTTGTGTTATCAAGAGTTTTCGCGTACGTACGAACAACAAGGTGGCGCAGAGGAACAAACGCGCAAGAAAATCCAAGCAACCTTGTGCCAGATGAGTGGGTGTATTACGGGAGATATACGTGTGTATCCACGCAGGGAAGTACAAATCGCGGGACAGGGAAAGAGGATGCGACATCAGTCGAGGGCTTTTGAATGCGACGCTCAGGTACGCTCCATTCTAAATTGGTGGCAGATGGGATTCAGATGGGTGTCAAGTTGGGTATCAGATGGGTTTCCGTTGGTCATCTTGCCGATATGAGTTGGGAATTGAGTTAATTTCTTATTAATATGTTGCTGTCCATCGTTTCCGCTGTTTAGATTAACGCATGTTCAAGTTGTGGATACACCGCCTCCTACCTTCAAGTTACGCATCACTACGTTTCGCTTGGAGCACAACCATCCGCTTAGCAAACATACTTTCGATCATTACGCGCACAATAGGATTGCCTTGGAGCCTGCGGTCGCCGATACTGTGACTCGTCTGGCGAAGGCGGGGGCCAAGAAGAAGCGGATTTTGCAGTTTATTCACGGGACTCCAGCTGTACCCCAATCGCTTAAGACCATCATAACCTTGTATACAGACTGAAGAAGCAAGGACACGCCGCTTCAACAAGTGCGGAACGTATGAAACTGTGGATGAAAGAGTTTTCTCAGAGCCAGGAAATGTTGGAGGTATCTTCGTGGACATTGTCAACAGCAAGGTATCAGTTTCATTTTTTCCTTTCAAATGAAGCTTCTAACGACCTATCGCTGTGTCGTAGAATCTTACAACCTGTATAACTTTTCAGACAAATTGTATGCGCGAAATATTTAATAGGTTTCCTAAGGTTGTCGTGATTGACGCAACGCACGGGGCTAATTTTTCGAAATACAAGTTTTTCTCGATTATGTCACACGCGCGTTCGGCAAAAGGCAGTTCGTGCAACATGCACTTGTGCAAAACGAACGGAACACTACCTATTAACATCTCTCCAAGAGTTCAAGAAGAAGAATCCGGCTTGGACTCGGATTAAATGTGTACTGATCGACAAGGATTTTAGGGCGATCACAGTGTTAAAGACGGCTTTTCCGAACGCACGGCTGTTGTTATACCAGTCACACGTCCTGAATTATCTCCGTGAACAGCTTGCGTCAAAAGATTATGCCTTTACATCGTGGCAAATAGGTCAATTGGATGGAATAGTGAACTTATTAGTCTACGCGAAAACTGAGCGACAATTCCGGAAGCTCCGTGGCTACATGCGCCACATGATGCTGATAGGCTCCGGGATGGGGTCCCAAACCAGAGCTAACCGTTTGGGCACGGTTACCGATGGATTGGGCACCGGCAGTGAAGGCTTGGGAACGCGTTTTGCCCGAGTGGTGGACATACGCGGAGAATTGGGATCAGACTCTGAAACGTTCCCGATCACCCGTTCGAAGCTTATTTTGCGAGAAATTGGGACAGCTGTCGAGATATGTAGTGTGCATTCGAACAAAACGATTGCACGCTCGGGAATAACGTCAACAACAGACTAGAGGCACCATGGAAGCAGCTGAAAGAACTGGTGAATCCAACGATGCAGGTGGGCAAATGCATTGTGGCTATTATGTGGTATCAAACCCAGGAAGAGAAGAAGTTTGTACATGCTGTCCACAAACTTTCTGTCGTCCAAAATTCGAAGTATGACAATGAAATGAGTTTTCTGGGCAAATTGGTGAGCGGACACGCGTGTGAACTCGTTCATGAACAATACTCCTTTGCGATCGGTCGAGCAAATTACAAGTTTCACGAATCTGTTCTTGGAGTTTACCTGATTCAGTTCGATTCCGACGAGGAGGATTCAGTAAGTATTCAGTGATGAAGTCTACTTGGTCTTGCTCCTGCCTGTTCATGGGTTCATGGCAGCATGCCGCTACGTCTTTTACATTCGTAAAGCATTACAACTGGAGAACGTCATCCCTACTCGGCTTATCAATCCATGTTGGTTGCTGTCATCACTTCGTTCAGATTCGAACCTCCCACAATTGACTGGTGGCCGTCTGCATGTTGAACGCGTGCTGAAAGAAACGACGGCAAGCTGGGATTTGAACCGGAAGTTTCGTGAGGCGAACTTGGTGGCGACGTCGATCAGCGAACATTTGAGCGGTTTGGGAATGAAAGAGTATAAAGTTGCTCTGAAAGCTCTTCGGGAGGTAGCAGGTCTTTTTTAAGCATGGTGAATATGATACAATTACTAGACCAGTAACACAGATACACACTTATACAGCAAGTGGGGATGAGGGGATTGTTTAGCCGGTGAGGAATTGGTGGAAACGTCAGATGAGCTACATTCATGGTGCAACGATTCTTCCGCAGATACCCCATCTTTCCAGCTCACCTGGGCACTGGAACTGACGAGCTGGGCACTGGAACTGATGAGCTGGGTAGTGGAACTGATGAACTGGGTAATGGAACAAACGAGTTAGGATCTGGAACGAACGACTTGGGTCCTGTAGCAGATCAGTTGGGTTCTGGAGCAGATGAGTTGACCACTGGAACGAACGAGTCAGGGACTGGGACGGATGAGCTGGACACTGGGACCGGGGAGCCGGGTACCGAAGATGCTGTCGAATCAGGGGTGAATGAAGTTGATTTGGCAACAACAAACATCAATGAAAACCAACCTACAACACTACCTTTGGCGGACCTAAGTCAGGACATCGAAAGCTCTAGTCCTCCTAAGTCGAGAGGACGACCGAAGCAGAAATCCAAATCAGTGAAAGCCAAGCGAAAACAAAACATTGTTACGGTCGAAAAAGATCTGCAAATGCACCATAATCAACAGAACCAATTGACTGCTTACGGGATTCTAGAACGTTTTTTTACCTACCTACAAGTCATCGCACGAGAAGATTCTTCAGTTCAGCCAGTTTCTTTTCGGATCGAAACCTAACCCCCCATTGTACACGAATTGTCAAAATTACCTCGAACGATACCGCTGATGAGACCCAAAGCGATTATCAGAATATTTCCGATGGATCGCGCTGCAAAGACGATTAAAAGGACACTGGATTGGATTAGACAGGTAGGTTACTCGTGCTACGGAAACTCAAGTTTCTACGTCGAAACAGATGCAGAGATACCTGAAATGGTGAAAAATATGCCTATGCTGTCGTACGAAAAAAAAACAGAGTTGCTGGACTTAGCGGCAAGATCGGCAATTAGCGCCAAATCGATGAAGAAAATCCTCACAAAATTGTTTGGCGAAGATCCAAACATCTGAGTGATCGATCCTTAGATGTTGGTGTAAAAAATGGAGAAATTACGATGGAAACCAAGCATTTTCGCATGCTCTAGCTGGTGTATCCAAGGTGGCGAAGGTGCTATGCCCGATTAACCTTAATAACAATCATTGGTGCGCAGTGTTGATGGAGCTGGGAAAGGGCAGGGTTTACTGCTACGATTCCATGGCGTCGTCGTGACCTAATAACAGTTCGTTCCATGGCGCAATGGCTAACACCAATGGTACCAGAAGCGATGCTTCCCCGCTTTCGTTTGGTGTCTCACGACCCTGGCTTAGGAATCCAAACAGACAGTTACAATTGCGGTATTTACGTCCTGCTGGCTTTCGAGATGTTTTGTGGATCTGAGCACCTGAGTAAGAAGACACTGCAGTGCATGCGTTACTGATACCTGCGCGTGTGTATGAAAGAGTAAGAAAGCCGCGACAGGATCTAAGCGATCAATATATCACTTCATTTTGCAACGCCTGTCTCTTGTTATGGTTATAGCTCAGATCTGTACGATGGTAGCTCTGGCGCCGTAGTCTATGAACTGGACACAGGCAAATAGCTATCCGGCTACACGAGTCAGGTGTATAGTATACAGCACTGACTTTCTTGAGCTGGTTGCTCGATGGGCACGATATGGTTGTCAGATGGTCTCAATTGGTTGTAATTGGGTCCCGGATGGTTGTGGCTGGGTACAATTGCCTCGTCTCATATTTTCCAGCTCGGTGCAGCAAAGAGTGCCTAACTTTAAACATCTTACGATTCCTCAGTTACCGATATCGCTTCTGCATCGAAACTATCCACTACGCTTGTCTGCATTCGCGCAGCCCCCTTAACAAGGTTCAGTGCATCCAGCTTGTCGATCACTTCGTTGAATTTGCCCTGAGTGTATTCCGCTTCATCCTCACAAGATGGTTGTTACCAATGAAAACTATAAACACGCTTGTACCAAAAAAATGCGAGTACCGTTTATGACATATTACCGCCTATGACAAAGCTCTTACGGTAATAATGTTTGGCTGACACTGCCGACAGACATAAACAATATTTTCCTACCGACAGACATAAGTAATATTTATTCCTGTCGGCAGTGTCAACCAAACACTTATTAAAGATGCGAAAAGACGGGGTGTCATATTTAGGAATATCTATCACCCAGCTATGCATCCCAGCGACCCTAGTGCTCGCTGCGGGGCAAGACTAAGGAGGCCATTTCTAAGGAGGACAACCTAAGACCAATACCAATAAAAAAAGAGAGCGAGTGCTGCACCCAACTGAAAAAGGAAGGGGTGAATGCCGCATAAAAGAACCAACGGAGGAGAGCGGTTGCGAGCGCGCGTAGCCACATCAAACCCGCGCGGTATTTACGGAGGCGGGCCCAGCGCCGAGCTTTCCAGCGAGCCGAGCACTGTAGCGGACCGAACATAGTCTTTTCCTCGCAGGAGCGCAGTGACTGCCTTTGCGAAGCAAAACCCAAGCCCGCGATGCCATCGGTCCCCGGGAGGCTAGGGTTAACCTTGATGTGAAACAATCAATACAAAACGTAAGCTTAAGCTAAAAACGGGACGCGGCGAGTTGGGTGCAGCAACGCGTGCCATAAAAAACACTAACCGTGTAGAACACCGCGAGTATCCAACGCCAACCAGTAGCACCTTACTATGTACTAAAACACTAAGCTTCAGCACGAAAGCACTACAGATAACCCTGTCCTAGCTAATAGTTGCTGTTGCCTAGGTCAGTATCATTTATAGGAATACTATCAACTAGTGAGACGGTAAGATTGCGTGTGTCCTGAGCTCCTAGCTTAAAAATAGACCCGCTAAGCACTGCATAGAGTTTTATTCAGCATTCCGCAGCGGGGAGGAAGTGAAGCACATCGGGAGCTTCACGCAGGAGCACAAAAGAATGCGTGCGGAAACAAGCTTTTCCGAGCTTAATAGCCGAGAGGGTGGAACGCGAGTTTGCTCTGGCAAAGAGGCTGGTGCAAGGCGCCATTTGAGGGATAGTCAAACAAGCGAGCGCTATCTGGGCGTCAGGGACGATGGTCGAGAGGTCAGGCGCCCACAGCCGCTAAACGTTCCCGAGCTTGACGAGACCCCCGCGAACTGAATACTTCACTGTCCGCTTCGCCGCATACTCGACTGTAATATGATTACGGCGAAGGGCTTGCGCTTGCTGGAGAAGATGCAGGTCCCGCAGGAGGCTTCCTCAATGAATTACTACAGTCGTTTTAAAATCATCACGCTCTTAACAATTTTCGGGTGCATGGTGAAAAATGGTTTGGTTCGGTGGACATGGCTTCAATGTAAGCTCATATAGAGTGTCTGCGTAGTTTTATCAAGAACTACGCAATTGGGAACGTCTAGATTTAATGAACAGGTCTGTTCTACACATTTTTTTATTGAGACCCAACAAAGCATTGCAAGCCGCGAGCGAAGAGAAGCAAGACAATGGTTACTTGAAATCTTATACACCATTTATGTATCAGATTCTGGCCATAATGGTATCAAGTTTAGCGTTTGACAGGGATATCAAATAACTCTAAACGGTTGGCTAGGAACCAAGTAGGTGGACTTGGTACACATCAAATATAGCAGGATATCAGTGATTACAGGGACCATCTAGGACAGGATTATCTGTACCAGTCATTCTACCAACACCCAACCACCCTAAGCGCGTACCCGTTCACAACCAAAAGTAACCAGAGCCCTACATCCCTCCGCCCTCAGACCGCTGTCCGCGCACCCTCTCACACCATGCCAAGAGCCCTCCTGGACCGCTCTCGCTAACCGCATTTCTAGGTAAGATGCCAATATCTTGCTCAAGCCTTTAAAGGCGTCAAAGATAAGCAAGAGCGAGCCGTGTCATATACCGTGTGCAACGTGACAGCACCGCACAATTTGCGCTACCGCCTGCGGCGCTGCAGATGCCGAGCTGCGCAGACGAGGCTCCCTACGCGAAGTGCGTATGGAGAGCGAAGACGCTGCACTGCGAGAAGCTCGACCTCGTCGACATCCTCGAGACGGGAAATCATGTCACTGAGATGCCCTCGAAACGGAAGCTTTTCCTCACGCTTGAGATGAAGGTGTTTGGGCAAGAAATGGCGGCGGACGTAAGCCTGTCCGCATTCGGAATGGAATTCTACGCAAGTTCAACCTCGAACCGGAAGGTCTTCCATACAACTCAGCGTTTCTGTCAACACTACGCGTGCACGAAGATCGGCAACAACAACTGGAGGAGGAAACACGGGAGCTGATTCGCGACGCAGCTTACGTCAACACCATGGAGAGCTTTACGTTCACACTGAGCACGAATGGCGACGGACACCCTGCTATTGGGACTGGTTCCGATGTGAAACCGTTTATTGTGGGAGTCACCTCTCGCAGGCTTCTGCTGCGTGCCACTGGCACTGCCAGTCACGAGGCAGGCTCCCTGATATGCCCGCGACGCCACCTTCAAACTCAATCAGGCTGGCTATCCCGTTGTCGTCATAGGCGTGTCGGATCGTGCGCGTACCTTCCATGTGGTAGCACTATTTGTGTCGTTGCAGAGCACAGAGGCACACTACACGGAGATGTTTGCTGCGCTGCATCGAATTCACTATCAAGGTCTTGGGTTTCAAGTGTCTGGAAACTAACGATTTTCGTATGCACCGCCGCTACTGCACCAAGAATCCCACTTGCGCAGAGAACCAGAAAAACGTCTTCGCACGGACAACCAGGGTGAGTACAAGTACAACGTGTGCGACAAGATCTACACGAAGAGTAGCTCATTCAGGTCGCACGCGTTTCGCGGGCGCACGCCGAGTAGTACGAACTAGTTGGTTTATTATCTAGCTAAACGCAAGGATGGTCTAAGAACTCTTACTCAAATGCATAAGATTCGGGTTTAGTTCCTACCGCGTATCCCCAGAATCCTGCAGGGATGTTGGGCTCGTGAAAAGCAACATTTTTAGGAACCGTAGCTTAAGTCACAAGTCAACGGTGGAAGCACTGTCACCAACGACTCGTCGATATGCGGTGTCGTACTGACCAAAGCAGGTCAAATAAGGTATTTGCGCTACTTTCTATTTCGACAATACATGTCTATTCTCTGCAACGGACACGCTACATTTTTGTATTATTTTTTTTGGATGCTCTCCTTGGATAGTATCCAGATGATATGGATTGTGCAAAGTCTGAACAAACTGTCCTTTCCTATGAAATGGCCCTCCTCGGAGACAAAATACGGAAAATACCCGAAGGTAAAATCATAAATATCGCACAAAGCACATGAGCACCAATACAGGAGACAGGCAGTACGTGCACACAGCGCCAGCCGGCCAACCAACGATGCTCTGAATGGGCAACCTGTGCCCCGATATGACAACACTTCAAAACTGCAACTCATCCCTAAACTAGCAATACTGAACCTGCAATTATCGACGCCAATCCTTCAATGCTTCGCATTCACACAGAAGTTCCATGGAGAAATTAGCCCAGGCGCCATATCAGGAGAGGGTTAGTCGGCTCCGTGACCGTGGTGTTTTTATGGGGGGGGGGGGCTGCGATGCTCGTCATGTGCCCTTAGTGGTGCGAGGAATGTGCAGTGATCAGCTATGCGAAGGAGTACCCATTGATTGATCGGCTTTGTTTGATGGTGTCCAGGTGGTTGGAGGGCAGCTTAGACGATACAGCGCAGTCATGGCGGGCCGAACGGAACCCTGCAAGGGCTCCCTACGTGCGCGGTAATGTAAGGAAGGATATGCAGTGCTCTTCGGCTGCGCGTGCGTGATGTACGTGGTGCTGACCATGGTTTAGTGTACCGCAGGCCGCTGGTATACAAACTTTCAGTTATTTCTTGGCAGCGACAGCTTAGATGTAGCCTGATACGGACCCTCTCGTGCGCCTTGACGTGCGCAGGAGGCACGACCCTACTGATGCGAGTTGGCGCTCATTGTGCTGCTACACTTCGTTTCGGGTCGATACAGTGCTGAGTTTCAGTCCGTCTATGACAGCTCAGTCTGGCCGTCCACTTGAGTTCTGTGCGACGATCTTGAAGGTGGTTCATGTAGCTTATGTGACGGCTGAGCATTGACAAAAGTTTGTTTTGCAGCTTAATGCAATACAAGAGTTGCTGACAAGTGTTTGCTGTTTTTACTGTGTTCCCTTACGCATTCTGGCTTCGTCGAGTGCGTAGCCGTTTTGAGGAGGACGACCTGAGCTCTTAGCTTCGCTCATCAGTCGACGGGACTTACTCGCGCGATACACCAACATCTCGCGTTCCCAGCGCGAAGGAGCCCACGAACCGATAGTGAGTACGTCAAGTGAATGCAGGCAGCATACTTCTGGAAAAAGAGACAGCCACACGATCGTGTCAACGTATTGGCAGACCAACCCGTGCTCGGCATTCCGTGCACTTCCATTCGCGCCGAGTGGGGACCCTGATCTGTCGTGACCATGAGTGCTTCGTGTACTCGACCAACTTCAGGGTCGAAGATACGAGGGCACAGTTTCGATACGACGCGGACCACATCGACGAAGCTGTCGAAGTCCTCGGAGTCAAGCAGGAATGCGATAGTCTCGCAACCGGGCGCATACTTGTACAGCAAGGTTGCCGTCGCCAACTCTTCCGCGCCTGATGATAGACTTGGGGATTACTGGTTCGGTGGCAAAGCCATTGCCACTCAAGCTTTCATCTGTGCAGCAGTAAGGAACTACTGTAGCAGGGCACCCATGTTGAGTATGCTATGAAGAGTGTACTGACGCCTGAGCGTTCTGTTAAATTGTTCCACTGGGTTGTTTGTTGTAATCTTGGTGAGGTTCTTGGTCGCCTCCGTTGGACTGCGAACGCATAAATGAAAACGTAGTCGGCGTCCATGCATCGTGGAGGCGTTCTGTTACTATACATACATACATACATACATACATACATACATACATACATACATACATACATACATACATACATAGATACATACATACATAGATACATACATACATACATACATACATACATAGATACATACATACATACATACATACATACATACATACATACATACATACATACATACATACATACATACATACATACATACATACATACATACATACATACATACATACATACATACATACATACATACATACATACATACATACATACATACATACATACATACATACATACATACATACATGCATACTGCCTCCTTTTCCAGCTTCCTGACGACATCGGGATGGAGGTGGAGTCCGGCGATCATGTATCCGCAGTCTGGAAGAGGTTGTGTGGTCTTGGCGCCATTTCGCAAATGCAATGGGCGCGGTTTTCTATTTACCCTCGTGTTTGTATGTGTAGCCGCCTGGTAAAAATGCAACGGACACGCTGCATTTTGTATCATTTTTTGTATGGTATCCTTGAATAGTATTTAGCTGATCTGGATTTTACAAAGTCCGAACAAATTGTACTTTCCTATGCAATGGCCTTCTTTGGAAATGGCCCTCCTTAGGCTTGCCCCTCGCTGCGCTCGCTGTGGCAGAACCCTAAGCCCGCTACGGCTCGCAAGCTTCACCTCCGCTCGCGACTCGCTGCGATCGTTTGGGCAGAACCCTAAGCCCACTGCGACTCGAAAGCTTTCCTCCGATTGATCGGGGGACATGACACACGTCCTCCCGTGCCGACCAATCAGAAGGCTAAAACTCTTCTATACTTGTTTCTTGTATAGTTTGATCAGTGTCGGTCGATTTGCACAATTTGACTTACCCGGTGTATAGTCTCGTTGAAGTGCTGAAGTCCTATCGGCAACTTCATGATATTCATATGTAGTGCCAATGTGTTGGACCGTTGTTGGAACGCATTTAGTAGGATGCTAAAGGTACACAATAACATTGAGTGAAGCGTCTTTTGAAGATGGGAGATCGCGGGGAGGAGGTCGCAAACACGGAGTATTCGGCTGAGGAAGTCGCAGGCATGGCGTCGTTGGATAAGGATGTCCATGAAGTCTCAGATAACGTCATCGAGAAGAAGTCGAAGGATGTGTACTTGTACGGCATCAGCAGATACGTTGTGTGGCTTCATGGTAACAAGGAATCTCTATTACATCCGATATTACAAGCTCAACTGTGCGATACGAAGCTTCACCCCATCTCAAGCACGCCGCGGTGCGTCATTTTATGATTTCGCACCCTCCAACGCCTCCTGTCAACATTGATGGAGCTACTTCAAAGGATTTCCAGCGATTTCTAATGTCTCTACGAAAGGTCAACGGCCAGCGGTCTGGAAAATCGGTGTAGAGCTCAATGCCCTCGAGTTTTTTTCCATCTCTATCGCCTTTATGGAGTCACCATGCCAGTCGATTTCGTGGCAGATATGAAACTTTTTTATTTATTTATTTATTTTTATTTTTTAGGGGCTGAAACGAACAGTGATTGTACTATGTCGTGTCCCCGATGGCTGGCCCATGACCACTTGGTGTAGTCGCACGATCTGGAGTGGCCACACACTAGGTACGGATCGCACTTAGGAGAGAGGCATGGCTTGAGGACCACCGTTAAGAAACCGGTGACTAAGAGATGCATTAATTAGGCATATTATAGTAAGTAGGAACTTATGAGCATGCTAATAGAGGCTCAGTTTTAAATCTAACCTAGAAGTTCGCAAGCCGTGGGAATTCCGTCCCACGGATAATTGGAAAACCAGGCTTTCCTCGTGCGAAGAGAAGACAGAGACGCAGGGCGTATGTCTCGGTTAGAGGCTACGCTTCCTCAAGCCAGGGTGCGTGTGACTCTCAACTCTCGTCACGCTTCCTCAAGCCAGGGTGCGTGTGACTCTCGACTCTCGTCACGCGCACCCTCGACTCTCGTCTGACTCTCGACTCTCGTCACACGCGCCCTGGCTTGAGGAAGCGTAGCCTCTAACCGAGACATCCGTTGAGTTGTCTATATATCAGCTGATTTGCAAAGCGATGCGCCAGCTACCTCGAAAATAGTATATTTTTGCGCATACATTTCTGTTCTACCGTGGAATTTGGGGTGCCGCGCTGGAAACTCTGTACCCATTCGGTATCAACACTTACAACAGCATCAAGGTGCCCTTGCGATTCGATTCGTTCACATAAAAACGATCAGGAAGGTGAGCGTCCACGGGATGCCCGACGCGTGTATGCAAATCCTCTGCAGCCCGATGTATGTCCCGTGCTCGCGATTGCTGTATATCTGTTAGTGTTCGGTTTCGATTCGAGCTCGCTGCTGTTCCCCGGAAACAATCAGTACGATCGTTATGCAGATATTTGAAAAGAACACTCTCCTTACCGGAGATTGCTGACACTTTGTCTGGATCTGGTTTGAATTCTACTGATTTTGGTCTCACTCTGCTCGCAAAGGCTCGGCTACTTTCGTTTCTAGCTGTTCTACTGCGGGAGCATCGCCAGCATCAATCTGTTTAAGAGCAGGTTGGAGCCTCCCAGGTGTGCAAGACACGTACGTTAGGTATGAAGCAGCATGCGATATGGTTGTTGGACGATTTGTAGCAGGTCTTCCTTTTGAATCGCCAAATTTCGCTATCCCCCATTTTTGAGACCATTGATGATACAGTGGATAATGGAGTGCAACTGTGTTTCCCAGCGTCTCCACCAGTCATGCAGTCCGCATGCGTTTTCTTTTGGTGTCGTTAGTTTACCATTTCTCGCGCCTGTTGATATACCTGATAAAAACAACCGCAAGAGGCATGTCAGACTTTCGTTTTCTGACGGCCCGAATCGAATTGGCTCAAAGTGGCTCCTTCATTGAGAGCCCCTCACTTGCTCCAGCCCGTGGCATGCAGCTTTCCGCAACACAGAGCCTTCCCCGCACCACACGCAACCGCCCTCGCCGCAAAGAGCAGCTATAATGGTCGACAGCAGTAAATATATTGCGTAAGAGCGACAAGGCCTCCTGGGAGACGATATCCTAATTACATATAGCATTAACTCAATTACCTGAATACGCTTACATGATATAGTTGCGGTCGCGTTGTGTCCGTTGGATAATGCATAGCGCGCCACGAGCCTTTCTAGATAGTACGCGGAGAGCCTGTTCACTTTATAATGCGGATGCTACGCAACCGGTGCAGCGGGGCTGCGTAACCCTAAACCCTAACGTAGTGCGTCAGAGGAAGACGCATGACTCCCCGAGTCTTAGCTGTGGTTATCCAAATCCGTAAGGTCTCATCAGAGGCTTAGATCACTCTAGGTGTACCACTAGAGACTCAAAAGAGTCAGTATTCCTAAACCTAGGGCAATACTCTCTTTAATGCTAAAACTGAACCGTTAGTGGTTAGCTTATCTGCGGCAAAGCCGCCTCTGGTGTAAATGTATGACTCTAACTATCTACCATAGTTAAGCCTAGTCAAATGCATATCGAGTGGCCCTGTGCTGAAATCCTGTTAATCTAAGTGGTACCAAGTACCACTTGCGGCAAGGTGACACGTAGCATGGCTATACTTCGCGCCACCTTCGTGTAACCCCGTTACACCAACCTTCGGCATGTCATCCGTCAAGGCGCTGGAGCTCGACGTTTGCGATGGTCAACCGCTATTTCAAGCAGATCGAGTCTCGATGTCGAGGACGACGGTATCGTGGATCGGTTGACCTCCCCTGCTTGGAACAAGCGGCTTCGCCCCCTCCTGCCAGAATTGCGCGACATCGAATCGGTCGCCAAGGCCTTGCAAGGCCACGCTGTCGGCCTACTCGACGTTCGCCAATGATCCGACGAGCTCATTGCAACGAAGACGCAATTTACGCGCTATCTGATTAAGTGCATATATCTCTACTCGCTAGTGTATGTGCTATTCTGACAAATGGGTTCTGTAATGCTGGACAGGCCCCCGAGCCAAAATCTTTCATACTCCCGGCTTTGAGTCGGGCTGTGTCCGGTTGCTACGTGGCAGAATAACCAACCTCACGCGAGCCGAAAAACAAAAAGGCAGCGCTGCAACGTTTTGGCCATCCCAATTTCCGAGCCCGGTGACGCAGCAAAGGACACCGCATTGTTCGTCTAGTGCCTCCGCAAGCGGCGCCGACTTGCCGAAGCAGAAGTGGACTACGAGCAGGTAAGAAGCATCCTGCCTACCTCAAATGCTGCCGAGCGCTTCTTTAGTATCACACGGGCGACGTTTGGGATTCATAACCACAGTTTGCTGCCACTCACTCTCGAGACGATTGTTTTCCTGCGAGAAAGCCCTTGTAATAGAACGCGAGCACGGTTAATAATCTGCGCTAGATGCTAGAGCTTACTGTTGAGGTGTTATGAACAACATTGTATACAGAATGGGATAATTAATATGTTGTGCTACGGCAGCCCATTATTTATTGCGTCAGGGCGAGCTTCATCACATAACCTACTGCAAGCCCTGATGCGTACTAAGTATTAATGCCATATTTGGAACCACTGGCTATGTTCACGGCTCAATCACTTGTTTCATCCCGACGGCGATACCAATTTCTATCCTACCTATATTTCCTTGTTATAAAGTCTCAACCCCTCAGAGCATTGAAGACCTAAACTGTTCGCGTAAGTTCGGTGGGCTGCTCCCACCAGGAGGGCTAAAGCAGCGCTTTAGCGCTCAATTTTGCCATACATACTGCAAATTTTCATCACTTTCGGCGGCAACTTCTTCCATCGGCCATCGGCTGCAATCTCTGAGCGGTTTCCCTTGTGGTCCTTGCTAATTGTTCTCCAGTCAGTGTTGCATACAGTCGTCTCGTAACGACTTCTTCCTCTGCCCCACATTAATACGGCACGACCGATAAAGCTGGATAGATTCGCTCAGACTTTAAAACTGGTGTGGAATTGCAGTATTTGTATTTTCCTTATGGGACCCAAATTGTGCGATATTGGATAAAACCTGACGCGACTGAGACTGGTTGCCTGTGTAAAACATTCGAAGATACCATGGGTTCAAGAAATCGGATCGAACCAATATCCACAAGGGTATTCATTATCAAAAGGAGTATTCTTAAAATCTCTTTGAGGGTATATAAAGGACGCCTTAAAGCCCAGATTTTAAGTAGGGTAAGGTTGTTGTTATAACGTGTACATACCAGATATACCGTAAAATTCGGATTCAGTAAGACAATGCTAAAGTTTGCTGCTTCTACAAATTTCATTAAAGACTAATTTTTACTAGCAGTAACAAGACTAAACCTTTCAGCAACATTCACTCAGCACTGGCAGATCCATGCCATCCATCCTCATTCCCGCTTTAGCGATGATACGTCGTCCCAAAAACTAAATTCAAACTGAAGGCACTTAACCTCGGTGCGATGACCGCGATAGCTGCAGCAGCAGCAGCAGCCGCCGGCGTCCCTCGCTCGACGTGGTACCGCTGGAAAAGTCAACAAGCCGCTATTAAAATGGCAGAACAGGATGTCTCCACCAAGTTCTACACACACATGTACATAAAGAACCCTGGCCTCGAGAGGTTTTCATATCGCATGGTCACGTATGGATTTCGAAACAAGTTTCTTTTATACTTTTTCAACTAATGCTAATATTCCTGCTTAAACTGCTAGGATTGGATTATTAAAATGCGGAAAATCGATATATCTGTGTGTCCTTTGGCATGCCTGTTGCTAGTGCAGGCTCAATACGACCCGGATCGCTTCAAAGCACGTAGCCGAGGTGGAAACACCTCATTTCGTAGACTCTTTCTAAAGCGTAAATTGGCTGTCAGTTAGAAGGATCACGCGCAAGGGTAGAAAGCAGCGCCCAGACATGGAGATAGTTACCTAATTTCCTTGTATTTTTTTTTTAATATTGGTTTTAACTAAGTTTTGTGATGGGTGATACATAACTTGTTGCAAACGTATTTCAATTCAGCATGTCATAGAAGAAGACGGTATCCTTTCTGCGGAGCTGCGCGATGCCAATCTCGCCGCCGTGTTCATTTTGTTTTGTTCAACATGGACCAAATGGCCATATACCCCCATCGTTATGGCCGGAAAGGTAATCATTGATTTCACGGAAAACGCAACTGTGGACGTGCAGCAAGGCACATTTTGTATGTTTTTGTTTATTTTGTGGGATTTTGCTAATGTCATATACTTTTGGCTTTACAGGTAGCGAAAGCCGTGAATTTAGAGTATCGGTGTTTCTTACAGCATCAGTGTCGGGCCTAAATTGCCTCCGATGATCGTGTTTGCTGGTGCATCAGGGGGGGGGGCGTACCGCAGGAGGCTTGGAACCCGGTATTTGGGTTCCCGGAAGCTGATGATAGCGTTCAAAAGAAAGCTTTTGCAATGAAGGGTGCTGATGGAGTGGATTCAATCGGTACGTAATAACGTTTGTATTTGAAACTGTATTTTGGATCTAAAGTTTTATTTATAAATCAGAATTGAAAGCCTAGCGCGGAAGGATACCGGCTGCTGATCTTGGGCAGCCTTAATGTCCACAAAAGGGCCTCGGTGAGGGCGCCATTTCAGGAATGATGCACGTAGATGCAGTTCGTGCCACCAGGCATCACAGGATTGTGCCAGCCAACGGATGTTACAGTAATGAAGCCATGCGAGGACGCATTTCAATACGTTTATTTGCTTTTACTGTGCATTATTGAAGTTTAGCATTATTTAGTGTTTGTTGCGTGTGTTTTTATCCTTTAGGAAATTTTATCTGTAGCATCATCTCGACAGCCCGTTCCCGGCTTCGACAGCGGAGAACCTGGCGCTCATTTGGCGCTTCGTGGTCGAGGCGTGGGACGCTGTCAAGATCGGCACAGTCGTGAAAGGATTCGCGAGGACAGGGGTTATTCCAACGGGCCCCCGAACCACGACGGCCGTTTCCGCGTGGCTACCATCGTGATGGCGCACCGCTGGTGCAAGACGAGTAGATCAATAAGGAATCTATCAATACATGTCCATTTGCATCTCATATATAACTGTAGTGTGCGGACCTTTGGTCCGAGGGAGGTGGCACCTTATTCCAACAGTGCAAGTTGCCTATTTTGTATATCGCCTTGGTGTTTTTACGACTGTCGCAATAAAACCGTTTGTTTTACTGAAACATTTTTTTACGGCAGTGTCACCCGTGCGGTTTTACAATCGGAGCATAAAAAATAACCGTCGTACGAGGTAAGACATTAAAATCGCGTTAGAACTTCCCACCCGTTGCAACAAAACTCCGAATAAAACTAATATTTGAGCGCAGGATACCTTTAGAAACGTTTTTTTGCCTAGCACCGGTTCGACAAAGTACGGACCAAATTCCGTCGACAGTCATCTAGCGGCGATCCTTCAGCCAAATCTAGCGGGCTTATATCCTGCGCCGCCTCTGTTGCGTAAACACTTCTTCATTGCCGCCTCGAGGTGCCGCCTCGAGAGAAAGCAGCGCAGGAAAAACTATCACCCTATGGAGAACCTGGAACTGGCCAAAGCCTATGTCATCAGTTCCACCGATTCGTCGGTTGGAATAAACCAGACTGCTGAGACGCTTTGGACGCGCGTGAGGAAGCGATGGAGAGTTCGGAACCGATTGCTGAAGACATCGCGGAAGCGACCCTTGAACCATGAGCGTGGACTAGCCTGCAAGCGCGTTTTCGGTAGATGCAGAAATCGATTGCAAAATATGCTGATTGCTCGAAACGAGTCGAATCGCTTCTCGAGCTCTGGCTGTTGCCGCTGGACTTGACCTCGGGCTCTGGTTGTTGGTGCTGTTTGGCTTGGCCTCGGGCTCTGGCTGCTGCTGTTGGGCTTGGACTCGGGCTCTGGTCTCTGATTATATGTAGGTCGGGGTCAGATGGTGCGGATTCTGCGGACGACCAAATTTGCACTGGCGATTGTGGAAACGAATCTGGCCAATAACGGCTTTTCTAAGTCGCCACCGGTGGGATTCTCTTATTAGCTAGTACATAGATTTCGGAGAGGTATTGTGTAACCCAACAGGTATACAATATACACGTATCAAATATCTGAAATTTGAATATACATGTGCAGAACTTTAACAAAACTGAGAATAATGTCGGGACCCCCCCCTCTCGCAGGACAGGCGCATGCCATGTGCCCTATCAACCACAGCTATAGCAGTGAATATCATGCTGTTCGGTTAGCCCAAGTTTCATGGGAACTGGCCTGCTGGGCCCCCCGCCACTTGGTGTCGCTGCCCCTGGACACATTTCCGCCGGCGCGCGCCTGGCGGTGACTGACTCCGCTTGGAGGGCGACTTGGATCGCCTTCCTCCAGAGTATGGGACTCCACCCGAAACAGCTGGTGTGGGTCGGTCCTACTCTTCCGCTGTCCATGAACACCGTCGCCTTGATGTGTTGGTGGAGTGAGTTCCCCACGAGGGGTGCGGTGAGCCCCCGCATCGCCTGGATGTACTCGTACAGCTCACGTCTTCCCTGTTTGCATACACAAGAAGCGTGACCGCTGGCAATACTAGTAGTTTGCTGGGAGAAACGCGGCTCAAAGCTGCTCACACAGCTGAGCCCAGGATGCAAAGCATTCAGGCGTTGTCACTTCTCGCGTATACGCCCAACTCTTAGTACGACCGCTAAGGTTGGAGAGGGCGCACGCTACGCGGAGGTACTCAGAAGAGATGAGAGCCGCATTCATTGCAACCTCAGCTTCTCGCACCAAGAAATAAAGGTTTTCTCGTCCTTCCCCTCGTACGGGTTTGCCTTCAATCTCATCGACTTTGGGGCCGGAACCTGCAGGTTGCTCTAAATGTGTTCGATGAGCCCCTGCTCGTACATGTCGAACGCCGATCACGCGCTCGACCTGCTCAGCTTGCGTTGATCAAGCTGTGCAAGGCATCCATGCCTAAGATGACGAACGGACTCAAACTGTGAGTCGTTCAGATGAGGAAACTCATTCCGATCCATGTTGCTAGACCCTCAGAGGTTTCAGGTTGTAACCCGCATAGGCATGGACTGACTACAAGTGCTACCAATTGTGACGGGGTACGCAACACCTTGCGCACAAGAAGTGTGACTTCCGGAGAGTATACATATTCTCAGCGAACGGCAGTTCACAAATCCCTGGTCTGAAGGGACTGTTACAAAATTTGGTACATATAAGACTGAATATATTTATAGCAGATCTCCTAAAAGCGTTTACATACTAACTGTAAACCACCTATTAAGTATCCTAGTGGTTATCCTATCGAGTGGCTGTGAGGTCCCTTGTACCATATGTGGGGGTACTCATCCGTGACGTCATAGTTATGTTGGCTACATCACTAGGGGTACTTGGGTACACCACTATGAAGAGTGACTTGGCACTCTTCATGTAACCCCGTTACATTAGGACTGCGCGGAGTGCATAGCTAGGCGACATTATATAGTGCCACCCCCTCTTTCGCCGTTTTATGCGTGGTCGGAAGGTCGGATTGTATGGTATGGATGATTCCCCTGAAATTGTTGGACCGAATGCTCGGTTTAGTATGTGTGTGTCGGACGGATTGTTCAAGTGTTTCGTGATGTTCAGATTGCTACTCTATAGAGATTTAAAGATAGGTTTCAATAAACGCGATTGTTGGATAGAATCCAACAGGACCAAGTCTCTACATATTTATATCTGCCGCCCTTGGTGCGTCGCTATGGAGCTCAAACACACGCCTCCAGGATACGAGCGACTTGACCGCCCTGACGGCACAGCGCGTGGACAGCGCCAGCTATTTGAACACGCTGACGTCGCTATTAGCCGGTTTGCGGACGGCGCCAGTGGTTTGACCGCGCTGGCGTCAGTACTAGTGGACGGTACCGCGCTGGCGCCGCGGCTAGCAGATGTCCTGATAATATATAGGGTGCCATGGTTTGGCCTGGGTACACGCGGCCCTTAGTAGTAGGTTAACTCGCGTCGGGCCCGGTTGTAACGGGGTTACCCGAAGGTAACACGAGAGTAGCCGTGCTACTTGTCACCTTGTAGTAAGTGGTACTTGGGTACCACTTGGAATAACGGGATTTCAGTACGTGGCCACACGGCCACCCGATATGCATTTGACTAGGTTTAACTATGGTAGGTAGTTAGAGTCATACATACACCACAGGCGGCTTTGCCGCAGATAAGCAAACAAATAACAGTTCAGTTTTAGCATCAAAGAGAGTATCGTCCTTGCTATAGGAATACTGACTCTTTGATTCTCTAGTGGTATAACTAGAGGGATCTAAGCCTCTGCAGAGACCTTAGGGGTTAGGATAACCACAGCTAAGACTGGAGGAGTCATACGTCCTCCTCTGACGCACTATGCTACGCAGCCGTGCTGCAGTTGGTCTTCAAGATTTAATACAAAAAATAGAAAGAAGTCACAAGTTTGTCTAATCAAAAAGCAGCCACACAAAATCTACACAAATTATGCTTACCGTAATTCTACGGACTGGGTCGACGTGCGCAGCTTCACCATTTTTAACACATGCACGGCTGTCAAGTCGTCTTCGTGCGAGCCATATCTGCTTGGATAACAAAGATTAGCCGATGGTTTGCACAGCCCACCAGCGGCACTCGCATAAAGGCGGTTTACGGAGCAGTTGTCACCGACAACAAAATGACACTGCTACAGCTGCACCCGTAGTCGTGTGGTAGCATAGCGGCGAGGAACTCGCGGTGGCTCCTGCTGTAAGGTCGCCGTCCACAGGGTCAAGCAGCGGGGCATGCTGAGCCGCGTTGTCTTCTGGCGACAGCTCACCTCACTAGCAGGCAAATACGGTGGCGTATTGCTCGAATGCATGAGTCCAGCTGTCAAGCATGATGGCAAAGCGCGCTGGAAGCTCCGTCTCGATGTCGCGCATCACCGCCCATGAAGGATCGAGTAACTTAATAACAAACACCTACAAAATGAATGTCAGACTTTGAGAGATAATATATAGTGAAATCAGGTATAAACTTCCCGTCGCGCTTTGCGGCTCTCTCATAACGCGAGCGGCAGGTTGCATAGAACAATCCAAACCATCCACCACCTATAAATTTAGGCTTAATGGATCACGAGTTTATCAGAGATCCAGTTTCCGCTGTCGACGCGTTCAAGCATTACAGCCTCGTAGTCAGATCCTGCCTTTGTGCACATGCTGCATCAGATTCGAGTTCACATTCCGATGAGTTTGCTTTCGCACCGTGCCCCCAACGGCAGTGAAAGTACTCAGGAGTCACTTCGTTGTTCCCGTTGTGACACGGCCGAAAGTAGAAATTAGCTACTTGCGCGTTGCTGTAGGTTGGTCGAGGGGGAGGGGTCACGCGAACAATGAAGCTGCTGAGCGGTAGAAAGCGTGGGTTGGCGATTGGGAAACAGGCAGGTGTGCTAGATCAGGAGAATGACTGGAGGATAGATGGTTGGCTATCGTTAAAAAATAAGTTCCAAAATTACCTGTCACAAATGATCGAATCACTTTTCTCTAGAAATAAATTACTGCAAGGAGGGCGAGCGGTACTTTAGTTCACTGGCCCAAAGGTGTAAGATGTCAGACCGAAATACTATTTTATGCATATAATGCTATTGTCGATGCTACTGTATTTGCGTAGGCCCTGAATACAACGCATTATAATTTATAATTTATAATATGACGAGCGTACTATTATACAGTACGTAGTGCTTGCATCTACGGTCATTTATTGCCAATCCTAATTAGTTTTACTCACTAGGTTCCACCATGGTCGCTTTGCGTTGGCTTATGCGTCCTTCTTGCTATCCTCGTTCATGCGATGCTCGCCACCTGTCGGTGGGTCCTCTGTCTGTTCGAGCTTCTTGTCCCGGGCGCCCACGGGTACACTCGAAATCAACTTGCGCGCGATCATGTAGAACCAGGCGTACTGCAGCACGAAGAACGGAGAACAGCCCAGCACGTAGAGCCGCTGACAATGGTTGGTCACTTTTGGGATTATATACATCGTGTTAAACACCACGCGGGATACGAAGAAGGATATAGCGAACAGTGTCCCCGCTATCGTGCTGGCCGTGAGTCGGTACCAGTTGTAGAAGCCTGTGCTCACCTCGTTCGTCTGCATCCAGACGTACGAGTTACCGAACGACGCGTCGCACACTGTGGCCTCGTTTATAAAGAGCACCACACCCCAGTAGAGGCTGAATACGTGGTGCATATAGTCCATAAGTCGCGATTGTCGGAGCGAGAGCAGGTTGCGCAGCCCATCCGAGTGCACCATGACCACGAGGTCCACGAGGAAGTACGAGAGCGAAACGGCCACCGAGAAGGTCGTGTCCAGTGCGTAGTAAAGCGTGATCGTCGATGAGATCGTGGACACGACGCCGTGTGCCGCGTTCAGCGTGATAATATGGTTGCGACCCTGGACGCCCGCTGGCACGACGTTCAAGATAAGCGACCACACCACCGCCCAGCAGGCAACCGCTGCCGTTAAGCTCGGTACGCGCGAATCCGCCACCTCTGCTGTCATTTCGGGCGTGATTCAATCCCTTTAATGGATACCGTGATGGGCGCGCTTCCATGTACGGAGCCCCACTCCAAAGATCGCACTCGATACCGGTGATATACCGTCCGAGCTAGGCACCGGGGTAGAAAGGACTCGGCGAAGCGATCAAAGGGGATGTTGGTCGTAAGGGGGGGACGCGTTTTTGTATGGCAGGAGCACTCGACATTGGATTAAATGTTGACTTTCGAGATGTAGACGAAGACGTTGAACACGACCAAGCAAATATTAGATCGTTTTTTTATTTGTCAAATGCTTTTTTTTTTTTTTTTTGGGGGGGGGGGGGGGGGGGGCACGTACCCTGCACAATAGAATCATTTTTCACTGTTCGTTAGGACTGCTGCCCACTAAGTAAATACCTCATTCATACGTAGGTTCCCTTGGACTTGTCGCCATTATTACGCCCACTTGCCGATGAGCGCCATCAGTCCGGCACCCAGCCACAGGCAAATGTACAGCGTGAAACGCTGCGACGCAGGACGAGACAGGAACTGGCCATTCGTGGTCATGTTGTACGTCAACAGCTCCACAAGTCCCGTGTACAGCAAAATACCACCAGCAACACAATCCAGGATACCTTGCACCCACAGAGCTGTCGTCGATGATTCCGAATAAGTGGTGCGAATAGCGATGCCAATCACCTGACCGATTGGGGTCGTGATGGCAAATGCGAAGTTGACCATGAAGAGCTTGCTCTTGCTCTCGAGAGAGCTGAGAGCCGAACTACCGATAGCAACGCCTTCGAAGAACTGATGGAAGCACAGAGCCGCCAGTAGCGTCTTGAATTCGGAGCCGGTCGTGACGCCCAAATCAAGGCCAATGATAACGGAGTGGAAAATGACACCGGCCTCGAAGATGAGCGTGGCAATTTTCCGGCGCGTCTTGGATTCATGGGCGCCTTGCGACAGGGACTTCTCGCGATACGGGTGGTCAGCTGACCGTGGGGTCATCGCGCTTTCAGGAGTTATGACGGCCTCCTGTACTACCGACTCACCGTGGCCGTGGCCATGGCCGTGGAGCATGGAACCCTGTGCACCGAAAAACACCGTGCTCTCACATTCGATAAAGTGCATGAGCACAAGGGTGATCAGCACGAAGGCCAGACCCAGGCTCTCGTATTCTTCGACGATGGAGCCGAGGCACTCGTTGCTAAGCTTCTCGATTCCCTCATTGATCATGTGGATGAGACCCGTGGCGATCACCACGCCATAGGCAAACGCGCTGATGGCTTCCATGATCACCGAGTTGGCCTTGCACTGCGGGATCTTCTGCGAGATGATCGGGATCATAGTGCCCGCCGCGGAGACGCAAAAGATGATGAAGATGGCGCCGATGTGCAACCCCATGTCGTACTCATTGTCCGCGTCGAGCGAGACGCAGCCGCAGCAGGTTTCTTCGGCCATACCTCTGGGTTACAATATCGGAGCGCGAGTGTTGCTGTCGTGTGACCAGTGTCTGTCGACGCTGAGCGCAAATGCAAAAGTGACGACTGCGGCATTGTATCGGCCGTGGGTTCGTATCCACTCACCTTTTTCATAGAGTTTGCCCCATGAAGGACCGCACGTGTCACACTCACGCCGATGCCGGCCCCGCCGTCGGATAAGCGTTCGCACATTGTCGAGTGATATACACGGTACAGTAGCCTGGCTGTATTAGAGCCTGTAGGACTCCTACTAGGAGGAACAGCCGTTCTGCGCGCCGCCGTCGGACAAACTGAGCCTTCGACTGACAGGGACATAACGTGAAATCCATGTTTTTAACAGAGGGCGGTGCAAAGAGCGTATAATGGAGCGGGGTGCCCGCGAAGCAGGGCCACATGTGTACTTCTGTATGAAGTATGTATTTGCCAAGCGACGAGCTCACCAGCGAACGGAACCTTGCCCTGTCTTAAGGCTAGTGGTTACGCAGGAGTCTCGTCGTGCAGAAGGCTTGTCTGCGAAATTCCCTTCAATCTGCGCTTTCCCAGTGCTACCGTTCTCCCGTTGAACGCGCAATCTTCTTTTCTCCCGGTTTCACTTAGGTGTCAATTACCTAACATTGTTCGACTTCGAGTACATATGCCATGTGTGTGCGCGGTTGCATATCGAGATATGTAATGGTATTAAATAAAAGCCTAAACCTAGGTCAAATTCATTAAATGCTGACCCTAAATTTGACCCGTACAAAGACACTAAAATCAATTCCAAATATAACTGCAATAATCTATATTTTTGTAAACACTAACTAATGTATGCGTTTATAGAGGTACATATCAGCTCTAAAAATGTGCGCGAAGTGAGTTGCAGGCATACATGGGCTTTTCGTGTCTGTGATAATGGTTTCCGAAGGCAGAAGAATGCAGAGAGAGAGAGAGAGAGAGAGAGAGAGAGAGAGAGAGAGAGAGAGAGAGAGAGAGAGAGAGAGAAGGGCGCACATCAGAAAGGAAAAACAGCCGTCAAGCACGGGAGAACGAGGCTCCACCATAGAGCTCACACCGGAAAACCGGCCCGGACGCCGCAAAGTCAACCAGTTTGAAAGTTCCTTCCAACTGTGCAAGTACCTCAGCCTGCAGCTCCTCGCGCCAACTTTCAGCCTTCTTTCCTTCATCATGTCGACGGACCCATCATCCCCGTCCGCGCCATTCCAACGGCCACCCCCATTCGCGGTCGCGCGAACGGAGTCTTCCCCTGGTCAAGCACGGCAGCCATTCGTCCAAGCCTCACGCAACCCCGCCTTCTCCAACCGGTGCTATCGCTGGCGGGCCGACGGGGATGTCGGCCTCCGCAACGCCAGCTGCGGAACCTCCAGATTTCGACACCATCGTTGTCGACGACGCAGACGGTGCCCGTCCAATAGCCGCGCGGTTGTTGAACCAGACGAGAGCTAGCGCGCTTGGCCTCGTATCGGCTGGCGACGACAACGAAACCCAAACGCCGTCAGACGGGTCCTGCACCTTGAGGTAGCAAGGCAGAAGAAACACAAAGGCGGCACTCGTTCACCCAAGCGCCAACTGCCGATGTCCAAGAGCACGAGGCACCCGACGCATTTAGCGCCGTCGGACAACACCAGCCACGCCTCAAGAGAAGAGGTCATTCTCTCGCGGACAGCCGCCATCGGAAGGGTTATTGCTGCGGTCTAAGGCTACTGATCGATCAACCCGCCATTCCATTGTGTCCAATGCCAGTGCAAACGCGGGCAACGCACTTGATGCGAACGTACCTCCGCGGGCACCCGCACGACTCCTGAAGCTCCCGCGGGGGGGGGGGGGGCATTCTCGCTCCACCATCGGCCTCAAGCTCGGCACATTCATGGGCGAGTTTCACTACCAGCCCTCGGTGTCGTGGTCATCTCAACCCCCCCCCCCCAATCTCAAACGCCCCCCCCCCCCCCCCGCCCCCTAGTCAGTCCGTACTTGGAGACCAAAGTTGGTCGGTTGTTCACGATGACGCGCGACACGTAGGAATGACTACAAACGGCGGGCGAGGCGCCATTGACGGCAGACACGACGGGCAATCCACGCTTGGACACCGACTCAAATGGTACTGGCCTCCCCGTGACAACTTGGACTCTACCGTTGCACGTCAACACGGACGGCGTGCCCCCCGCCTGACATTCAATATCTCCGGTGTTCTAGCTTCCACCCCCAAAACATTTAACGTCGGCACGTAGGCTTTATCGCGTGTTCAACACCCCCACAGGTGCGTACACCACTCGCATGACTTGTTTTCTATAGCTGCGAGCTCGAGTGCGTTCACCTCGAGGTAAGCAGCGCCGTTCCGACGGCACTATACAGTGCGCGTATCGACAGACGAGGACTAACCATCATGCAGCCTAGACCGTTGATAGAAGTGTCACCTCCGAACGCTATGCCCATGTCGAGCGGACACACACGTGTAACCGTCGGGTGCCGCGCGATATTCAACTCTTCATCGATTAAAACTACACGCGTGGCAAGAAATCGAGCACGGACGCTCGTTCTGCCGCTTGCACTGACGCTTGCCCGGACTCCCGTCCCGACTATCGCGTGGATTCCCGCCAGGCTTGTCGGTGAGGTGGACGAGATGTCGCGGGCTCGCCATCACTTCGGACACAGCAGTTTACCCTAATAGTTATCCTTCGGTAATCGTTTTGTTAGTGAGCTATTGTCCGGTCCTCAAGGACCTAGAACTCCTGTTAGTGATTATACCTTACGCAAGACATCGCACCGCGGCAGGTCTGTGGCGTCGGTCGCACGCGTCACGCAATCCTGTGACGCTTCCAGTTTTCCCCATGGCGACGTACTCAGTTCGATGTCACCCTAAGGCAGCGTCCCTGGCCTGGTCACAGCAACCCTGCGCCTTCCGACCATAACGGACGCACAGGACGCGCACCACAAGCATCTACATTCCGGTCGCATCGAGGGTGTTGCGGGCCCAGTTCCACAATTTCCCCGCACGGGCTAGAACGCTTCGACGTGCCCCGTCCGTCGCCGCGTTGCAGCAGTATGCTCCCACGGCAACCCAACGCACCGTCATGTGGGAGTATCTACAACCCCATAGTATTCATTGCGCCTTCGGTACAGTCGGCCTGCCACTCCGGCGACCACTTCCACAGCAAGTCGTGACACCGCCAACTATCACTCGGCCAACGAGCGATACATCGTCTCTGTTGAGGACATCCATAAAGAACAAGATGCTTAGTGCTGCATCATCGTCGACGTGGATATTATCTCGTTGTGGCCGGAAGTCCACATTTGTCCATTTGGAGTCGTGGGCGAGGGGGGCGGGATCCTCAAACAACCAGTCGCGTGATACACGACTTGTCATACCCGATAAACAAGTCGCGTGATACACGACTTGTCATACCCGATGAACAAGTCGCTCGACGGCGTTATCAGGCAGGATACGGTTTGTCAAACGCGGTATAAATATTGCGACTATGTCTTCGAGATCGTGATACAACAGGCATGGTGTTCCGGTAAAGATGTTAAGAATCAGGCTAGCGACGTGTCCACGCGTACAGACATGTGTGCTTCCATAGCCACAGCGTTCATCTGTTCGGTAGCCGGCTTTCACTGCTAGAACGGCCTCCTTATTGATATACCGCGGCCTTCGACTGGTGGGGTTCCCCAGGCAACTACGGCGTGGTTGGTGGTGCGATCTCGTTCATCCACGGGCATAACACAAACACGATCAATCCGCGCGGCTCCTTCAGCGATCGCTGGGCGGATGCACATCAATGTTGCTACTATTGTGGGGTACAATTGTCGAGATGCGGAGCGTTCGCTATGACATTCCATGATTACTGTACTTGTCCCACCTCCATCAGCGAAGACAAGGTTTCCAATCTGAGTACTCGACAGAAAGTACTCAATCCCTCGGCGGGTTCTGGGTCCCTGCTCGATTCCAAAACGGTTTTCAATGCCGACCGAATTGTGTCGACCGCATTACAAGCCGCTACGCTACGCCTCTCCGAGTACCGTTCGTTGCTGGGTTGCCTTTGACGCGAGGCAACATGCGTCCGTCCATCCTGCAATGACAACGGCAGCATGAACGTAACTTGCACCGGTGGCAAAACGGTCCCGGTAACCCATGGTATGCTTCATATTTACGCTGGTGGTTGTTAATACTGTCCGCCGCACCCCAGAATGCTGTATCCTTGCCGTACTTCAACACGATTTCTGAGGTCGACATTATCGTTGAAGCGGACGCATCTGACGCCGGGTTGTGCGCTATTGTTCGCGCCGACGGCGCTTACCTATGGTTCGGCGATGTCGAGCAACATCTCATCCGCAGGTCGAAAGATGATACGAGCCTTGGTTTCGACATTAACTTTCGAGAACTTCGATCCAGCGCATTCGCTATTCGCGCATGGGGGGGTATCCTGGCCCGCGCGGGGCCTCCGCGGCAGGCCCAGCAGCATTCAGTCCCATATATACTTCCGTATCGACAACACCTCTGCGGTGTGCTGGCGGAAATATGGCATCTAGCGACCACCGGACCCAGAAGGCCATCCGGCTTCTGGCTTCGTGAGAATCCGAGTTCAAGCTTCAATTTTCTCACCATATATCTCCGGAATCGATAACAGATAGCGTATGAGGGCTCGCACAGATCTAACTATTTATCATCCGCTAAGTTGTTTGCTTCTTCGACATTTGGTTGGGTCCAGGTCTTCACCAACATCACTTCCACCAACCTGGAGCCGATATGCGCCCCATCTCCGCTCGCACTTGGTCGCAGTGACGACGTATTACCAGTACTTCAAAGCGTTGCGCAAGTGGTTCACTTGGTGCCATCACTGTGGCATGTCTCCGACTTTGGCACGCTCGTCGCTGCCCGCCCCTATCCGTTACTGGGATCCGGGAGGGTTACGGTTCCGGACATTAGTGCGCAGTACAATCATTTCGGTCACGTTATCCCGAATTCGTCATTTCTTCGTTGCAACAGGTTTAGCACTTCCGTGCGGTCACCCTCCAATCCGCATGCTCCTGAAAGGCGTCGGTCGCCTCGACAATCCCGTCCAAGGCACCCGTCTTCGTCCACCAGCTCGAGATCTGCTTCGCGTCCCTTAACCCGGCACAGCCCTCCGACCAAGCGCTGTGGGGGATCCTGTGTCTGGCCTTCTTCTTCTTGCTTTGCCGTTTGGAAGTTGCGTCGAGGGGGGGGGGCAGAATGTTTACGTAGTCCGTCTTGAAACCAGAGGTCATTGCTACCCTCGACGCGAACGGAACACAAACGTCAAGGCCTGGCGTCGCGGCCTCCGTGCACGTCAGTCTAATCGACTCGAAGTCAAACCAAAGGCGGCGGCACAACTCCGCGGGGCCGAGCTGGGCTAGGTATGCCCTGTTTTTGCAGGTCTCTGTCTACGGAAGGCTATGCATTCCTCGCCCCAGAATATTCCAACGGCCGTGCACTTAAATGCACACGCCAGACCAGTGTGAGCCCTCCGCGCGTATCTCCAGGGCAATTCAAATAGCAGAAAGACGCTCAAGCCACAGCACAAGCAAGTATGGTGCCCGCTCAGGCGGCGCTACGCACATGTACTGCGCAGGTGCCGATACTCTCATGATCCAATTATACAGTCTTTGGTCTTCGAATGCGCTCAAGCTGTACACACGCCTCTGCAAGGAATCTACGGCATTTCTCGCTTCACGTATCGTTAGTGGGTTGAACACATGGATGACCATTAGTAAAACTCTGTGACATCGTTCATCTTCCAGGGAATTCAACTTATCTCACTGGGATCGCGTTGAAAGCCGACCTCCCAAGGTCCGTACAAGCCAGTTGCCCCTGATACGACGGTTAGCTGAAGGAAAGTACAGGTTATCGTGACTACCCACATGTTGGGGTGCCGCTCTCACAATTTGTGAGATCAGAAGTGCGGTTTAGATATGCTGCTGCTGTCGTATAAAGGCATTTGGGATATGTTTAACGTTAGTGAAATAGCATTTTAGAAGTAATGTTTTAAACAAGCGACCGTTTTAGTCAGTGTGTCTTTTATTATGACCACCCACCTTCCATACGAAAAAACAAATGATGGGGGGGGAGATGGCTACATGAGTTGGTCTTATTTCCACGTTTTTAATGACTTCCTTGAATCGGCGCGGCATTGGCTTTATCACGAGGTCATGATTGATGTTTCGATCGACTCCCATGCCTTGTACCAAGCTGCAATTAGCTCAGATACGCTATTGAACTGCTTGCCATTGGAGCACACACGCCGACCCAAGATAGACCACAAGTTTTCGATCGGATTTATATTCGGCAATATGGTTGGCCAATCTAGCACGTGCATGTCTTGCTTTGAAAAAAAAGGATTAGTGCTCTTCGACCGGTGGATTGATTATCCGCCTTGTTGGTACACAAAATCGGTACCATAGTGCAGGTGCGCAAACGGCAGCAGATACTCGGACATGGTATACACGTAGTCGTCCGAGTTCCGCTTGCCGTGCAGCACCGGCAGATCCTCTTGCCAGCAATGCTGGAGCCTGCCCACACTATAACCGAGCCGTCTCCAGCCTGACGACATTTCGTCTGTCGAGGTGGCCGACGGATGTGCCTCATGTAGGTCTGGAAGTCGTCAGGCCCATCACGATACCACTTTGTCTCATCTGAGAAATGATGGAGTTCCAGATCCCGGCGGCATACATTTTGAGGATTCTTGCCCACTCCTCTCTTGCTGTCTTGTCACCCGCCGACAGCGGCAATGTCTTCCAGTTCTCTTTTGAATAGGAAATGTCAGCTGCGAGCAGTTCCGCTACGAGCTCGAACATCACGTTTCTTTTGACCGGTGATGTCGAAGCGCGGGGTCACTGCCCCCCCCGCATTGCCATGTATACTTCTTCTCCAGAAAATGTTTTTTTTTGTTTCATCATTTTTCGTCGAATTGCTCGTTTGAAGCGAAAAGGCAGTCAATGATTCGGGTTTCAGGAAACTAATTCCTGACAGCCTTGATCATTGCATACTCGTAAACATAGAACACGTGGGCGGGCTTGAGTTTTCTCTTGGCTGCAATGAGCACGAAATGCACCAAATGTTCGTAGACGTCAGTAATATTGCCCGTCGTCAGCACATAAAACGCGGTAAATAAAAAATGTCGGAATGTTGCCGGACATCATGATTATAAGCTGATAGAACTGCGCCAGCACACATGTACGTGGCGTCAATAAGGTCGGAGATGTTGTTGTATATCATGGTCAGCACAAGCTGGTAGAAATTGACCGGCACATATCTGTACGTGGCGTCGACGAAAAGGTAGGTTTGCTGATGCCGCATTTGATCGACAAGCTGAGGATGCGCCCACCCATCGCTTGATGCAAATCCTCATCTTTCGTAATAAGTGAAGTGAAACTGAAACAACCTTAGACCTAATTATTTCGAACGTCGTAAAGTAGCTCACTCTCGATACGCCATAGATGTCACGTCCAAAATGTGATGTTCTCGTGCGATAAAGCACGAGCCCAAAAGCTGCTTCTTGGAAGCACCATGAACGATCAAATCGCCATTGTTGTAGAATTTGTGGCGAATTGTGTGCCAAACGCTTTAATACGTGAGCGTCACATCAGCCAACCCAATTCCGTATGTCGCCAGCGTTACCTAGCCCATCCGTCGATGCAGTAAACTTACCGGACGGTGGCCATCAGAAGCTCACTCTAACTCATGCTCACCAGCCACCTTGATCTCAACATCTACCACAAAAGCCGTGACCTTACAACCCGTCCGTCGGTAGACACTGCACCGATAGTTCGCGGAAAAAGTCCCGATGTAGTACCAGGCATAAGAATACGGTAGATAGATTATGGACCTGTTCCCAAGGATACGTCGGTTGGCTCTTCAACATTAACGTCTGGAAGTTGAAGTTTTCCTTTCCTCTAACTGCAACTTCGGCATGTACACAAAGGGATTGAGTATACCAGTACAAGATCCGTGTTGTTTGCATATTGAGCTCAGGTGTATGCTGCCCCCCCCCCCCACAAACACACAGTCGATGCATTCCGGCGAACCACAGCGCCGACAAACCTCTATACAACTAGGTAGTGGAGTAGCCCCGATGCCGTTGATGGAGCCGGGATACAAGTTAAATAGCGGACTCGACTTAGGTTTGCCCAAACTGAGCACTCGTACGTTTTATTGACACACTCCATCAGCTTTACAAGAAGTGTAGATTTAGCGTTTTGGTCGAACTTGTAGCGAGCGCTGAGAAGTCAATGACCCAACGAAGGGACCGTACATGTAGAGAGAGAGAGAGCAAACCCTAGGTTTCGAGAAAGCGCTCTTCAAACGACACTTAAAAGTCATCGTTCGCATCGCTCGCGAACGCGAGCGAGAGCGCCGTCAAATACGGCAAATGCCAATAATCATGTCGGTTTGACCGACCAGGATGCCGCATCTTGTTCGGCGACTAATGGATCCGACACAATCTCCATGCATCAACTGCTAGTATATCTCAGCATCAGCAACTATTAATCCCGGATGCAAGTTCATATGCCAAAGAGCGCTTTGACGTTTTGCGTGGCATCAAGGGTTGAGCCGAAGAAGAAGATCATTCTGTTAGTGAGAGAACGTTCGGCAAAGAGATGGTGTAACAGAGTTACTCGAAGGTTACGCGTTGTGTGACACATCTTGTGTCCACACCTTGCATATTAAGCAGTAGTCAGTACTGTTTTGCTAACACGATCTCAGGTAGGTGGCCTTGCAGCATTAGATAAGCATTGACAGCTAGATAGTAAGCCTTGTATATCTACACCACAGCGACTATGCCGCGAATAACAAGAAAAAGTCAGTTAACGTTCTGAATCAAGAGTGTATGAGTCTGGTTTAAGGTAGTACTGTCGTTTGGAGCCCATATATCGTATATCTATCGGACTGTATTAGGGTCTCTTATATAGCCTAGGGTTAATAACCAATCTCGGAGTATGCGTCTTTCTTTGAGGCTAACGTTACTGCAGCCCGCTAATCATTAAACTATGGATGAATATCCTCACCGTTCCGACAGTACTTAAGTGGGAACCATACGAACTTTAATTCAGACGGTGCATATCTTCCGACAATGTGCCAAATATACAAAATTCAAGTATGTAGGATAAAGGAGGTGTTGTGATTGGATCAATCTGAGGACGGATGTCATGCCAAGCCAGCAGGCAGGCAAGCATGCCTATAGTTGGCATGCCGTGTGCGTAGCACGCGGATGCAAACTCAGGACCCAGCATGACCTCCTGGCAAGCGAAGGCTTCGCGTGCGAGCCGTAGCGGGATTAGGGTTCTGTCACCCGCAAGCCTTAATGGTTGGCTGGTTTAGGGACAGGTGATATTATAAGTGTGACACCCTTCCAAACGTATAGTTACTGTACAAGTTGGTTCGGGTCCGAGCGTCAGAGCTTTTGTGGTCTGGATCTTTGCAACGTAACAGTACTACGCCACCAAGTATTATTTGACGGAAGCAGAGCCGGCATACATTGGGTTCCTAATATTTAGCAATCTGGGCAAGTCCGTGCTGAATTATTACCGCGCATTTATTTCGTACTGTGAGCGCATGGACGTGCAAAAGAGATGGGTACTGTTCAAGACTCAATTGTGCACGCTTCAGGCTTAAGGATTTCGAGTATAATTTTCACGAACGGATGTTCCACTTGAAAAAGGTAACTATCGGCGAGTATATCCTTTAGTTCTAGGACCTGCTACGCAAACGGAACGAGAGATCAGTGTACTAATAAGTGTTTCTTCTATAGAATGGATTACAGGGGAAACCGCTTAGAACATTAAAGAAGCCAGTCCGTGTACCCTTCTAGGACTATTGAAATAGCCTCTAACGTCGGGTTACCCATTTACTCAGGCAAATCAGCTCGCGCTACGACTAAGTAATAAAGATGCTGCCCATCGAATCTAGCCATCCCGCAAGTCGTCCGCGAACTCAGAAACCAAAATCGTTTGACAAGGAAGGGCAGGCAAGATGAACAACAACATGATAGAATTGTGGCAAGCGTTCAAGAAGAGATCAAGAAAGGATAATCTCCAATTTAGCACGGCACCGATTGTTTTCTCTGGTGGCTCTTGCTAGAAGGTAGCCGTCCGTGCACGAAAGAGAAAAACTTCCTTCCAACCAATTGTCATGACTGCGACGAACAGATGGGCTAGCTAAAGATTCCAAACCTTTACGCTCCAGACGCTACGAGGTTTTATGTTCAAGGTTGACCAGAGGTCCGAAAAATTCAATATTGGATTGGGTTGAGCCATCAACTAGCCCTAATAAAAACTCCAATTTTGCCGTCGGTAATAATAAGAATTGCGGTCATTCCTATTGTATTGATGGCATTATATGTTATTCGTTGATCTATGACGAGCCCGTCTTCCATTAGCTGGTAGTCCGGCACCGAAACGGAACGGGACTGGCGTTCGGCGATCCAATGGCAAACAGTGCCAAGCTCGTTCCGATGGAAATCGGCGACGAGCGTTTGTGGCAGATCGTATGCAGGTTGCCACGAGAGGAGATGTTACCCGACCCAGCTAACTAAATAAAAACTTATCCTAGTTGATTCATTTTCTTCGCGTAAATGACGTTCATAACGAAGTGGTTGAGGGCGCCCCGAAATCGGAGCTCTCGCCTTCGGAGTCAGTCGACGGGCAGAACCAATCTACTTGACCGGCTGTGTCAATGAGATCAGCCACTACTTGGCGCCCACGGACCAGGCGCCCATAGCCGCTAATTGTTGGCTGAGCTAGTTCTTGCGAGATATTGTAGCAATTTGGAAAGTGATAACTGTATTTGAATCGCATCATAGGCGATATTTTATTGTTAATATTCTGACCTGTTTATATTGCAGCTGTCGCCTTCGAGAAAGCACACAATATCCAAGTCTTGTTGTAGGCGTCGAGGTGTTTTCTAATATCTGGACGTGCGTCAGCTGTCTGAGTTCCGTCGGCTTTAGGGGATAAGCCCAGCAGTCGTACGCAGAGTTCTCGATCTGCCTCGAAAACAGCAAGCGCCACGTAATGCCCACCGACGTGCGACCAGCCGTCGGACATCAGGCCGAATAGCTTTCCCAGCTCCTTCTTCAGCTTGTGGCCGACCTCGATCGAGATACCTTCCATGCAGTTCTATACAGCCTTGACGGTAGCAGGCCGTAGCTTGCTCACGATTTCGTGAGCGGGCATGTTCAGCATAAAGATCCACCCGACCACTAGAACATATGGCTTCACTCTTCTGCCCCAAAGCGGACACTCTGTAACGAAAGGTCGTGGTAGCCCTGCGGCGCCGTTACTGAGCGATGTAGCCTACATGCTTCCCATCTGGTGAGCGACGCGATTGGAGTACCCGGTACCTGTCTGTTGTTTTCGGTTGCTGCCATGGCCGTCGCAGCGAAATAGTCCTTGCCCCAGCGGTTCATAGAAGGACGCGGCAATTAGCTTGTTGGAGACCGTCGTAGCTGAACAAGATTGAGTTGTGAGGTTTTGTCAGGCCTCAGGCTAGTGAAACTCGGCTGAACCACAATATCGTGGCAGCATTTTTATTTATTTATCAAGCAGCGCTAATGTGATCTGCAACAGTCCAGTACTGATATTATCGGGCTGCGATATGATGGCAGTCCGCCATAATAATGGTTTAACCAAACTAATATTTTATTATTGGATCCATTACAATACCATCTTTGACAAATTTTAACAATTCATTCTTGACAATTATCTGTAAAATGATGTTATTGTACTGAATCCAATAATAATAGTTATTATTGTTGTTTTGAACAAATTCAGTCTAATACCAGCTGAAATCTGTTCCCAACACAGCTTCTACCCCAGCACTGTGGTCCATTGCGGACATCTCAAATTCGTACACACGTTCCCAGCCAAGAGTAATCTTACGAGAGCTCGGCGGGCACTAATATATAAAATGTAGTTTTTGTTACACCATTACAGTTGATTCGCTATTATAACTCGGCGTCGGCGCCACCGAACGCTTACTCATATGTGAAAGTAATTATGACCAATGAGATTCTTTAAATAACAAATGCTGCAATTTTAAAACGTCTCGGTTTGAATCTAAACCCTAAACCCTATATAGAGACTAAATCGGTACGTTACCACATCGATGAGCAACCTTCCATCCAGGGCACGACCAAGAAAACCGCAAGAGATACAAGCGCGTCACAGTTGCATATGAGACAGTTGCATATGGCAGCGCGGTGTGGCGACGATGCTATCCACATCAGCCGAGGAAGCGATTGTGTTGTGAATCAAACTCACCCAGGAAGACGGAGCTCAAGTGTCTCGAACTGTGCTGAAAAGTTGAAAGGTAAAGAGGTATCTGAAAAATGTGGGGTACCCGGTGAACAGTTTGCAGCATCATGCAGTTGTTTAGGAGGCGCCAGCGACTATCTCTTCGTGCGAAAACTAGACAAAGTAGTTTTACAAAATACACCAGAAGATGCAGCTGAAGCCGCTCAAGCATTTCGTGCAGAGGTTCTAAAGACTATCAAAGAAGAACTATTCAATGCAGATTAGACAAGTACTTCCTCGGGTTGAAAATGATCACCGGAAGTCATTATGACAGGAGGAGAGTTGTTTTTATCGATTTAGCCCTGGCAGCAGCTATAATGTTCTAGATGGTGACGATCTAAACCGCAGAGCACTTGCTCAGCCTTCAGACTCAAGCAAAGCAAGCGCAGCTTCGTATACCTCCCTGCTACACGTCAGGCTGGCGGGCAGCTTTTTTGTCGTCGCAATTTGTCCTTGCCCAAATGCGGCAACTTGTACAGGTTGCCTCCTGCCTCCTCCATGATTAACAGCATGCATGCCTGCAAGGTCAGAAATATGTCATCAACAGTCTCATACCTCAACCGGTGAAAAGCGTTGTTGACCAAGGCAATCAGCGCGTCGATTCCCTTTCTTGGTAGCTGATACTGGATGCTCTGCATCGACCGGGGCGAACACACCCAAGTCAAGGCAGTTCAGGTCCGGAGAGTTGGGGGCCTGGCACATCAGCCTGATCTTCCACCCATCTAATGTAGCTGCAGCTACAATGTCAGGGTCTGTATACAAAATACGGCTTCGCGTTATCTTGCTGTAGGAAGATACTCTTGTGTCGATCCTTCCTTGGCCACTTTGACTTCATTGCTGGAAAGACTTTCGAGAGCAGGTATTCCTTGTAAACCTGACGATCCACAGACTCGATGTTGCTCGTGCAAAGCGTTCCTTTTGCTCTGTCCTTGCTTCGTCGCTTGGCTTCGTACTTCTCGGTGAAGGACCATACGCTGACCTTGCCATCCCATCTCTATTTATGGTGCGGGTCATAATCTAATAAGTACCAAAACATAAAGGTTATTTTGAATAAAGAATATAATAATTAGAGTATTACCGTGGACGTGCCAGTGCTGCCAAGAAAATCGTCTTCGGTATGAAGCGCTTGCTCTTCCGCACCCGCGCTGGCATCTCTTCGCCGTCGAATACCAGGTGTGAATGCCTGTTGCGGTCAGCGTAGAACCATTTCTCATCTATGTGCACAAGGTTGTGCATCGACACGAACTGCAGGGTCCTGTCGTCGATGAACGACAACGCATGTTCGAGACGTCACAGCTTGTTTTCGCTTGTCAGGGCCGGTTTGATGAACATTGTGCGACGAGTGATCATGCCTTCTTCTTCACTGCCTGCCTGACAAGATGCCTAGACAGCCCCGCCGCTGCCGCAACATGTCTCTCCACTGTCCTCGATCGGAACACTGGCCAACTTTTGACGCACTTCATCTCTGCTCCTGCGCTTTCTGCCGCTGTCTTCTTTATTTTGCTGACCCATTCCCTCCCCCCCATCGACCCTGGCAGCAACAGCAGCGGCGTATCTTCCAAATTGTATTCACAGTGGTTGAGCCACGGTCAAAAATGTTGCCAACCTGGGCGTACGTTCCTCGTGGCAATTCACCGTTGTTGCTGATCTTCAGAAGCTCGTCGATGATGGCTCTGCGCTGTCGGTCCGTAAGGTTTGCTTTGGCCATGGTTTGGAGGGCGGAGACGAGAGTGTGCAGGCGTGGCGGGTGGCCCTCCGCGGAAGGCTTCTGGCTCGCTGTACTAAATGATGACTGGCGTGTGCGGCAGGAGTCCGTTCGGAGTGGAACTGGTGGCTATGGAAAACTGAGACGCAGCGCTATCGTTTTGTCCAATCCGCATGTCGATCAAGCGCTTAGTTGCAAAGTTATTGGCTAAAATGTATGTTTCCGGTGATCATTTCCAACCAGAGGAAGTAAAAAGAAACGCCGCATTTTGATATCGTGTAAATCTAACTTTTTAATTGTTTTTTTTTTATTTTTCCCGAGCTGTATTTTTCGAGTACGTACCAAAGCAGACAAACAACGCGAAGGAGTCAAAGACATTGTGGGTCTGGCGTGGAAATGAAGACAAGCAAGGAGCAACAGTGACTTTGCTCGGTGATTCTACCGTTACAAATTCGATCTGCTCATTTTGTTCAGGAGTGGTCCTGCCGTGAAAAAGCAAAAAACTGATGCCAACTACAAGCTGTGCAACGGTTTTGGCACAACGGTGTGGCGCGAAATTAAATTTCTTCAAGACAAATATTCGTTCAAAATTTATGGCAGCAAAACAGCACGATGGAATTCTGTCTTGTCGCTCAAGTTCTTGTAATACCATTTCGGCAATCCGAAAACTTGTCATATTGCACAATGCAATATGACATTCAGATGCTGCATACTCTAAAACTGATGGGGTCCAGTGCGCACTAGGTTATTCGTATGCCAACCGGCTAAATACCATGGAACATACCATTTGAAACTTTTTTAATTGTGAACTACGAGCATGGATTGACAGACTCAGGGAGCAACTTTTCTCGCAGAAGCAACGTTACAAAAATCGGACGGGGTAATAGGATGATGAGTGCAAGATAATCCGCACGCCAAAAGAATTCGATCGAGTTACTGCAGCCCGCAAACTTGCTGCGTTGCGGAAGAAGCTAGACAAAGAAAAGTTATTTCTAGTGCGCCGTCTCGTCCAGATATAACCAGGTGGGAAACATCATGCTGGACTTGGTTATCAACCTCAACAATTGCCTGTGATTTTGCGAATGCCGGGCTCCTTATCGACACTCGCGTAGCTATGACCGACGGAGAAATATTGGTCGACGTCGACGCCTTTCTCCAAGACCTACAGCGCTTTCACTCTCACAAGAAGAAGTGTCGACGGAAGATGATATTGGTATTGCATGCAGTACCGGGAGGGCGCACAACGGGAGTTGGTCAGGTGAGATTTGACAAGTTTAGCAGACTCGCATCCGGGTCTGCGCAAAACGGATTCGGAAAAAAATAATAAAACACCTACTCCTTTGTCGGTTAGGACTACGACGATACGGTAAATGCCAAATCAACTAGAGTGAAGGTCATGCTCAAGCATCGAGGAGTCGCATGAATGCCACCGTATTTTGAGGTGACGACGCCAGACGGAGGCAAGAACATGGCAGAGTCATCAGTGAGGAGTGCGGCGGTGCGTTGGTGTTGTATCGATGTCATTCGCTACGGTGTCAACTCGCTAATGATGTGCAATGCAGTCGGAACGAGCACATGAAGAGAGCATTAACGTCGCAGAGAGCCCAAACAAATGTACGTTACTGAGTGCTACCGTAGTATTACGACAAAAAGATACTGACTGGTTTGCAGATGAGAGTGTGACTAGGTTGGACATGAGCCTCAGTAGCACTCACGGTGATATCTTCGGTCGAGCCAGAGGGACGGAGGCTGGCCGATCCGTGGCACAGGTGTACGTGCCAACGCTTCAAGAAAGGACTCATATTGCACTTGCAGGGTCGTACGGATTGGCCTTGGAGCTTGTAAACTTCGCTCTAAGCATGCTCATCTTCTTCGCGTACATCGCCGAACTGTACGACAAGGATATCTACTACTCCGACTCTCGTAATGTGGTGGAGATAATCGCGACATCTTTCTTCATCTTCGACTTTGGTCTGCACCTGTTTATTGCCACTGATCCTTGGAAATACGTCTCCTCGGCACATGGCATGATCGACCTCGTCACGATCATACCGTCACTCATTGTGGTGAGTCCCAGCTCGAGTAATGTAAATGATTGCGAAGATGCTGACAATTATATTTTGCAGTTTATTGACCCAGCAAGTCGATCAAACCTGATGTTTGTGTTCCGTGTGCTTCGCATTTTTCGCGTTCTACGAGTTTTGCGGCTGGCTCGATATATCAAGTTCAAAAAACACGGGTTTGAGTACGAGGTGAGGCTGGTGGAATATATATATTCGATTTTTATCAGCACGGATATGGTAACTCCATAATGCTTCGTGTAAACAGCTTGGAGTTTTCGTTCTATCCGCTATCGCTGTCATTTTATGTGCGGCGGGAATATACCAAGCTCTGGAGTCTGACGAGTACAATGAAGACGAGAAGTTGCAATTCCATGACTCACTTTACTTTGTTCTGGTGACAGTCTCGACAATAGGTGTGTATAATACTTATTAACGTACTAGACAACCTCCTTGTTAAATTGCTTGCACACGTACTGCTTAGGCTACGGAGATGTCACCCCACGTACTGCGTTGGGTCATGTATTTGTGATTGTTGTCATTATTAGTATCTTTACGATCGTTCCGGCCAAAGTTAACAAGCTCAACGCGCTTGCCAAGCAAAGTAAACCATGGGATAAAGAGATCGTGGTAAAGTCCTCTGGACATGTTATCGTTTCAGGATACAACCTATCGGCCAGCACTGTTCTCGAGTTCCTCCAAGAGTTTTATCATCCGAGTCGCGGTTCCATTCATTTAGACGTGGTGTTTGTCAGTGATGAGCCGCCATCGTCAGATCTGCTTTGCATTTTGGAAAAGCAAAAGTACCGACGACGAACCAGTTATCTGCGAGGAAGCTTAATGAAGGAGCGAGACCAATGTCGAGCGAAGATGGCATCTGCAACTGCAATATTTTTCTTGGCCAACAATCGGCATGAACCAGCACAACAAGACGCAGCAACGATTTTGCACGTCGTCTCCATCCGAAACTATGCGGATAGTTGTGGAAAGCATGTGGATATTTACGTACAGCTGCTGTCGCGCGTTTACGAATACGAAATGTCGTCGCTGTTGCTAGGTGCAAACGCAACAAAAACATCTGCGCTGAAGGATATGCTGCTTGCTCGGGCTGCAGTGTGTCCCGGGTCTAGTACTCTTATTTTAAACTTACTCCGCTCGTACCATTTAGGTCAGTACGCTAAGCGACGACAATGGGGTAAGGGATGGATTCACGAGGTATGTCGGTGGTCAATAGATTCGTGTAATGTCTTGTCCGCTAATGCTGATTGTCATGTCCAGTATTTGGATGGGTTAACGTATCAAGTGTTCCCGATTATTTTCTCGTCTCGATTCGAGCACCGCAAGTTTGGGCTCGTAGCTCGCCACATCTATGAAAAGTACGGGGCTCTGCTCATCTCAACTCTCAGTCAAAAAGCGGGTCATGACGTTTCAACAAATGAAGGAGCACAAGCGAACGTTCATCTGGCACCTTTTGGTTCGTTTATCCGTGAAGGGTACGCGACGAATCGCAAGAGATTAGCTGGGGACTTGTCGGCTAACTTTTACTTCTTTTTTGATGTAAACAACAGGGACATAGGCTTTGTGATTGCTAAAACCGCATCGGACGTAATTCGCATCGTTAACTCGTATGGATATTGGGAAGATGGTTCCGAAGAAGAACTCAAATCATCAGCAAGTTTATTAGCAACGCCAGTCCGAGTTTCGTCGGAGTCTCTTTGGCGTCGGTCCCCTCGCCATCGTTTTCATCCTTCGACTAGATCAGCATCAGTCCGAAATATTTGTTTGGATCTAGCAGACCAAGCTGGGGATGGTCGATGGAGAGACCCAGTAGCAAGGGTAGAAGGCACGATTAACGACACTTTGGCCAAGAATTGCGATGCTGCCGATGCAAAACCGCCACCAATTCCGATTAGCCGGACGCAGTCCATGCCATCCGTGGTAAACTCGCCTTCTAATGGGAATTCATTGTATGCTGCTATCCGATCCAAAGACATGGAGAAAATTGAAATAATCTTCCAACGAGATCATTATCGATCGAACGTGAAAGATCAGTCGGGTCATTATGTCATTTGCTCAAGGAGCTTGTCCGATGCAGTATCAATTGCTAATCTTCTTCGGCAGTATGCTCAGCAAGAATATAAACGCAAGGCGATTGACAGTGCGCGAGCTCGATCTGCCGAAGAAGTACGGATTGTTTTCTTGCTGGCGTACAAACCAACAGCAAAAGATCTACTATTGGTGGCGGAAGGCAGTTCTGCGAACTTATTACGAAATGTGCTTCTAGTGGTGGGTAGCCCCGCACGGACCGACGATCTCGTGCGTGTTGCGGTATCGAAGGCTCAGCAAGTTGTGATTTTGCCACTGGGCAAGAGTGTATCCAAAGAAGCTGATCAACTTGCATCTACCTATAAAGTTTCTGAGTTTGGCCTAAGCGGACAAAATACCTGGGCAGACGATGAACGTCTTGCGGACTTCGGTGTTGTCTGCTCTTTGTTAGCAGTTGAAATCGCCAATCAAGGTTTTTCCAGACGTATTTCGCCTAGAAATCAACGTCGACAAAGTAGCAGACTTGAAAGTGATTCTTTCGCGTCTCCTACGACCCACATTTCTTTCAGACGTGAGTTAGAACAAGGCATTCCATTGGAAAGTGTTAAGCTCAGAGCGTTGGGACGCTTTCCTGGTCTCGGCTTAGGCATTTTTCGTGAAAATTCTGACATTATTGATGCTGCGTTGCAGCAATTCGATAACCAGTCTATAAAAACAGTCGAGCAGAAAATAATCACTGCTAGTTCAAGATCAGCCAATGGAAAGACACTTTCTGTGTTACACTACGCTTGCAATGCGAAACTCTGTCGGCCGTGCGATGAAGCCGTTCAAGACGAGTTTCCGTCTCTGACGCCATCATTTGCTGGAGGTACTATTTTCCTGTCGAGTCTCTTGAATCGTATTGTCTGCCAAGCGTTTTATAACCCTTACATCATGGAAGTGGTTGAAGCTCTGGCAAACGGAAGCGGTACTTTGGACTTCACCAAGAATGATGTAGAGCTGGCTTCGGCCCGACATGGCATAGCGAGTTCCAGTGAAAGTATCCATCGTCGGCTCTTTGACGAGGAAATCGACGATGAATTCGTTGGTGGGGCATTCTTCGATGTTTTCCTCGACTACATTTCAAAAGAAGTGCTCGTGATTGGTGTAATGCGTCATACCTGCCCAGAGCTGGACAACCTACTACCGTTTGTATACACTTGTCCTCCCTCTTCATTAATCATGCACTCGAAAGATCGGCTATTCGTGCTCGGTTGAACGGATACGGCAGTATATAGTATGTACAAAAAGCAAAGAAACGTAAAGGATAAAGTCATCGAGCATGTTGTTTCAACAACGACCCTCTCCTCCAAGTCTATCTTTTCCTCGCAGCTGCAGCTCGGGATCCAAGCTTTACAACTGGGGCCCGCTTTGCATTTGCCTTGATATTGTCACGCTGAGACTTTTCTCTGCAGAAGTTGATGTGACGCTCGGCGGCTTTTTCATTGAAGCGACGACTGCAGTACTCGCACTGGATAAGACTCGGGTCGGGAGCGGACGGCATCATAGGTGGAAGCTCCTTTCCTTCCTTCAGAGCCTTCGATACGTCACGACTAGCCTTCATGGCATTGCGGAACATCTCGCTCTTTTGCTTCCAATCTGCAGCACTTTTCGCCTTAATTGGTTTCTCCATAGCTGACAATGGCGTCTTTCGAGCTCCAGTACCCGCGTTTTTAGACTTCGCTTCCCTAGCTAATTTTTCTGCCTCTGTCCCCTCAAGTCGCTTAGCTGCCACGTTAAACACCTTGCGCTGTGCAGAAAAAACCTTTTCACAAATCTTTTGGTGCTTCTGGAATGACGCGATGTTGAATTTCCGGTTACAATTATGGCATTGCTCCATTTGTTCCGCGCCGTCCGGGTACTCGTCCTGTATATCCAATATCAGTAGTCAAAAGCAGAATTAAAAAATTAATGACGCACCTGCAAGAAAAAAAAATAAGTAACTCGTACCAGTTCTTCGGATATATTGAATCCTGTGGTGATTGGAGGAGGATAACGGATATTTCCTGTAGAATCTTCGTCGACATTAGCTAAAGGTGTTTTACGCCTTGCAGGTGGGGCTGCGGCCGTTATCTGAGCTGGAGCACGTCGTGGTGCGACAGGTTTTCTTGGTGGCGGACTTGGTGTCTCTCGGCTCATAACTGTGGATGATGGTAATCGTGCTGAATGAACAACTGCGCTGAGAGTGTTTTTCTCTACAAACAGAGAGCCCTGGTTCGTCGGAGCACTCCGAGCTTTCCGACGAGACATCTTGGACTTGAGGAGCATCAACGAGTTCTAAAAATCAACAAATTATCAGTGAAATGGATATAAACAGTTGCTAGCTAAAGAAACGTACCTCCATCTCGTTTGATGCCATCATTGCTCGTGGATTGCTCTCTTTGTATGGATCTGGTAACACCGTAGTTATGGGCTCCCCTTGACGGAAAGATGGCTTGGGGGTGTTACCACTGTTCATGTTTGGAACAAGACCACCACCAGCACATTTCGGACACCCACAACTTGAGTTTCGCAGGCATGGCCCGGCATGATTGCCTGTCCGAGATGGCGCCAAAGATTTTCGGATAGGGAGGTCTTCGATCTCTCGTCCTGTCGCTCGCTTAACTTCTCGGAACAAAGTGTCATGCTCTAAGTCAATTCCAGTATCCTATTAGAAATCGCATCATATTGAGCGGCATTGACAAAGAGTTTCATACCTGGTTCAAGCGGCGTCACGTGTAACGATGCCATCTGCTGTTGTGGTGTCGGAGGAGCTTTCTTCGGATATCTGCGCGATAAGGTATCGAGCGCATCGTTTCCGTAGCTAGTTGGGTCTTCTACGTCCTGAGGGTTATTGTTATTGTGGCCATATTTCCGAGAGGCCATACTGTCCGACGACAACGAGTTGGAAGCTTGATCGAGCTCTTCACGTGAACCTGGCGGTGACGAGTGAGTTCGGCCCCTCGCGTTCACTCTGTTGGAAGGCATATGTCATGAATAAATAACTCGATAAGGAACGAAGTTGATAGTAGGGCGATAGGGACGTACTTTGGACTAAAGGTATGATCGTCAGAGAAAACACCGCGTTGTCGCTGCTCTCGGAGTTCTTTTGCTCGCTCTTTTTTCTCTTGCTGCCGCTTGGCATAGTCCGTCGGATCACAACGCAAGCGAGTAGCAGACTGCAGCATTAAGATCTACGGCAGTCTGAAGTGGTGGAAGCGCAGACCCCGCGCACTGACACGATGCTTCAAGAGGGAGCAGAGCAATGACCGAGCTGGAGCACGTGTCACCCTTCTGGTTTTCCGTCCACTGTTTGAGGGGATGTACAACGGACTCTTTCAAAGGTCAGAATATTGCTATTGATATCACTGCATCCGTTATGGATGTCACGATAGTACCTCGATGATCCCACGTAATAATAGGTGAATCTGTCCGATTCGCGCCTTAATTTGTAGGGCGTGTCGTGAGCAGCTCACCAACTACTTCGCGGACCCACGGTTGTGTGAACTGCTGAGGGTGTGGAATACAGAATTCATCTAGCTCAGTTTCGGCAGTCAGAATCTGTACACATCACATTAAGGCAATGGCGTGTTTTAAACTCATTCCAGAAAACTAGGAAGCAAAATAAAAATCTACGAACCTCCTCGTCAGCTAGCTGAGACTTCTTCACGTCTGCCATGAACCCGCACGGATCATGGGCGAACTGCGTCATCCATTCTTTCTTTCGCGTGTACATTTGCAGGCGCTCCAGGATATCCACTTCCTGTTCCTTTAGCAGCGCCAACTCTTTTTTCTGGTCCTGCTCAAGCTCTTCACATTCCTTTAGAGCATGGGCACGAGTTTTATCCAGCTCGGATGTAGCAGCTACTGAGACGTCAAAGAACATTTCATCCAGCAATTCGGATTCACACGCCTTCGAAAGACTCAACGTGTACTCGAGATCGATGGCGTTGATAGGCGTCAGATGCTGCTTAAGCGCCACAATAATAGACGTGAACGGCAGCGACACGCACTTGAGCACCTGCACCAACCTATCGTCACAGAGAACTACACGACAGTCGTCCCCCTTGATAAGGTTGCGCAGCTTGATGTACTCCCACATCGCCAGTACGATATCCTGCTTTGTGTAAGCCTGTGCGGGACCGAGGTACTTTCCAATCGCTGCTTTCAACTCGGACGAAATGGTGAACCGCTCGGGCATTTGCGCTGGTAGCAGCTTAATCTTCACCGTGTGCGCCGTACTTCCCGTCCTCGACACCTCCAGACCATCCACATCATGACTTGTCTTCTGGAAGCTCGTCCACTGCCGATAATACCACTCTCATCAGACTCTGTCGGCATATGATAATGATAATTAAAGCATTGCAAGAGCCCAAGAGGGCTCTTGCTTAAGAGCCCACCTCAATCACGTGGTCCGAGTACAAGTGCGGGTCCAACTCGATCGACGCCTTCCGGAAGTAGCTCGAGAATTTCTACAGCGTTCGATACATACAGGTAAATACAGATTTAGTCCACGGAGCGAGCGAGGGGGCATATATACAGCTCGTCAGCGACTCACCACGATGGTCGGCTGTCCCGCGGCGGCGTCGAGGCCTTCGATCTTCAGCGTCCACCTGCCTGGTGTCGCTGGCGCATTCTCTGAGGCCTCCACGGGAGGGACGTACGTGTGATACAAGCGCACGCGAAGTTGTTTGGTCTCCGTTTGCAGTGGGTAATAGCGCTCTCCGCGCAGCTCGCGCATCATGGCCTGCAGCCGCGCTGTCAGCTGCTGGTGCGCGGCCTGCGTACGCTTAAGCAGGTCGATCTCATGCTGGCACTGCCATTCGCCGTGCAGAAAGTCCTGGAGAGAGAACGGGTTAGTGGTGGTAGGGAGACAGTCACGTAGACGCACGCACCGCCGGTAGCTCGTTCATGGTGCGAAATGAACCCAAGTGCTATGTGAATATGAAGTCTGTACACCATTGTCAGAAATATGGTGTTTTACACACATTATCAATTTTAAGTTGTTAAAACAGGTAAATACGCACGGTCTCCGATAAAGTATTTTTTTCAAGGCAACTTGGGTGGCTGGCTGCTTGGCGTCTTAAGCGCTTTCTCACCACGAAATGAGCTTCCGGCTTCATACACGTAGTGCGCGTTTGTGAGCCATCTGCTGTCTCGCGCCCACACAAGTCTCACTGACGACAGCATGAGCCTCGCTTTTGGACCAATCGGCAAGCGCGTATCACGTCGGACTTGTTTTTTTGCTCATTTTGGGTACTTATACTCTGGCGATTGCACGGTAGAGCCAGGTTGGTAGCAGGACAGTCTCTCTCGTTCGCGTCTTCTCTACCTCACAGCCTCCCCCCTCCCTCTTCGACTCAAGTACCCTCCGACTCGCGACGACAGGAACAACACTAGGCGGCGGCATTGCCATCATGGAGGAACGAAGCGGCGGTGCAAGTGGCATGGCCTATGTCGGCGGTCTGGGCAACGTGGCCAAAGTGCTGCTGCTGCTGCTCAATATGGCGTTCATGGTGGCTGGCTGCCTGCTCGTGTACTTCAGCCATCGCGTCAAGAGCTCCGGCTGGTTGGACGCCTTCCAGGGCGACTACGAGTGGATCGGCACGTCCACGCTCATCTTCACGCTCGTACTGGGCGCTGTAGTCATCGCACTCTCCGCGCTCGGATGTTTCGGCGCCCTGCTGCAGCAGAAGCTGCTTTTGACCGTTTACGCCATCGTGCTGGTTCTCACGGCCATCCTTTTCGTGGTGGTGGCTGTGGGTGCTCACATGGCCAACTCTAAGGCCGACGACTGGAGCAGCCAGAACTACCCCGCTACGGGTGACGAAGCCTCTCTCGGAGCCAACTTTAACAAGCTCTATTGCTACGCCCAGGTGCCGTATTATTGCGAGGATGCGACAGTTAGTACGGTGCTCGAGATGTTCAACGTGTCGTTGTCGGGCTACTTCTCGGAGTCCACCACCAACTTCAGCAACGTCTGCTCCACAGTGACCCTCGCAGCTATCGACGACGTTTGCGCCGTGTGTGACTTGGTCTCTCAGTACGACGAGTACTCGGTTGTGCTTGACTGGACAGAGTCCTCTTGCCCGCGTTCGAGCGCCAATCAGATCTGGTGCGGCGGCTTCCTGCTTAATGCTACGGCTGCTGACGATATGTCTACGAGTGCTCCGTTCATGGAGTGCCGCAGCGTATTTTACGACCTGGTGGAGAAGTGGACGAACGTCGTGATGGTGGCCAGCGTTATTTGCATCATCGCAGCTGTCATCGTCCTCGTCATGACGGGCGTCCTGTGGAAGAACGTACGCGCCGCACGACGGGAGAAGGCAATGCCGCCCGCCCCGGCATCAATGTACCAGCTCGGTGGCCAGAATCCCGGCTATTCCCAGCAAAGCGAGGGAAATACCAGCAACAATTACAGCATGCACTCAAATGCGCCTTATCGCCAAAACGCCGATCACCGACGATACAATTCGCCATATTAGGAGCACAATTTTTGTATGCATGAAGATATCTAATACTTTTTTGTTCAAAATGGTCTCAGTTATTGACATGCATCTATTGTTTTTGGCCAGCTACTTCTTGAATACCAGCAACTTGTCATCTGTGCGATGCTCATCCAGCTCCAGACATTTCTGGAAGAAAAGCGAAGCGTTCTGCTTGCGATACTGCTCATCCAAGCTAGCCAGCGGATCACGCACGAAAAACTGACGAGCACGACGTTGACGCTTCTTGCGCGAGTCGTTCTTGTTGTTTTCACTGGCGAGCTTCTTGTGCAGCGGGTTGCTAGGCGGCACTGATACCTTCGGTTTAAAGGCAAAGGTACCACCGGCATACGGGTCGAAAGTATCCATGAGCGCTCGTGCGTGTTCATTCGGCAGAGTAGGAGCCATCTGAGCAGTGGCAAGCGCATAACTTGACAGCTTGGGGTGGACATGGTGAGTAAGCAGCGCCAACTCCCAGCAAGCACTTGAGAACGGGTTGGCAAAGTCAGGATCGTCGATGTCTGCACGGTATTCGCCTGAAGCCACACGATCCACGTCCGACTCAAGGAGCTGCTGCAACTTTGAGTAGCGGTGGAATAGTGCACGCAGCAGTGACAGAATAGCGATCGACTGGTGTGGAGGCAGGTGTTGCGCCAATACCAGCAATCGCTTCACAAACGACGCGACACGCTCGACGACGATCTCCTTCCGGCGCAGGAATACTGTCTCCACACACTGAAGCAGAGTTGGGAAGCACGACAAGTCCGAGCCTGCCTCACCATCGGCGAACCGGTGCAACAGGCGGTACAGAATGTCCACAAACTCCTTCTCGTCGATCATGAGCTCCTGTCCGCCAGGGCCCTGCAGCGCGCGTAGTCCCGTGTGCACTGCCTGCAGTGCGGCCGGAAGAGGCAGCACATCCTCTTCGCGCAGTACTACCTTGAGCACCTTGAGCAAGTCGATCATAATATCCAGGTTGATCAGGAACGAGTACTTCGCCAGACCCTCGAGTACGGCTGGCAAGGCCTGCGAATAGGTAGCTTGTTTCAGGATACGGAAATAAATCAACACCAGCTCGTGTAGGATGTCAGCCTGTGTTTTCTCACGCTCAGCACGGTCTACAACAGCTTCGGCCTCCTTGAGACCAGCAGCAATGGTATCACCATCCGCCTGTAGTCGACGACGCTTCTTGCGGTCAGATTTGGCTTTCTTGCGAGCTGCCTCACCCTGCTCCATCGTCACCTCAAGCGGCATAACCAGCAGTGTACGAATGATGAAAGGCTGCACACGGTGCTGTTTCTGCTTCACGTAGCTCGAAATCTGCTGCACGATCTCGTACGAGCACGTACAGGTTTTATCGCTTTTGAAGACACTCTCGAATGATGCGCATGCCTGCTCACGAATACTCGTGAACTGCGAGTCTGCCATTGGCACCAGTGCGATCACAAGGTTGAGATGGAAATTGAAAGCATATTTCTTCTCCAGCAATTGTGCCAAGCACCGGACGCCAGTCTCAGCCAGCAGCACCTCACGCCGTCCGTGCGCAATCATCGTCGCCATCTGCTCCGGGCGCTTGCCCTTGAGCCCCGTCGTAACCAATTCAGCGCAATACTTGAGGAATTTCTGGTAGTTATTGAGCATCGCAGCCTCGTAGTCTTGCATTTGCTGCACCTTCTTCTTCATGGGACGTCCGTGATTCTGTTTGCCCTTCTCTTCAGTCTTCCGTTCATTATTCTGAAGACGGATGCGGTAGTCAGGCAAGATATCCAAAAACACTGACAACTGCGACATCAGACTGAGACGCTGCACGGTCGCGTCCGGATCATGGCATAATTCCTGCAGCTGCTGGATCTTGCTCAGCTGCTTCGGGTGCTCCTTGTTCTTCTTAAAAGACTCCTCTGGGTTCTCCAAGATGCTCTCGCAAAGCTGCGCAATCTCCACCTTCTTGGTGATCAAGCGAATCTCTCGCTGGCGCTTCAGGTCCACCGCTGACAGCTCGGCTTGGGGCACAGACGCCTCGGCATCCGTGATTTCTTCGAACTCCATATCCGACACGTCCGATTCCATCTCCTCCTCTTCTGCCTGCTCTTCCTCTTCCTTCTCTTCCTCTTTCTCCGTCGCCTTCTCCTCCTTCTCCGTCAGCAGCTTGTTGGCACGCACACTGCCGTCCATGAACTTAACCGGCAGCTTGTCCTTAAGCATCTCCTGGTTGTCTGTGGCCCATGCGGCCTTACGTGGACGCGCCTCCAGCTTCTCCAGGGGCATGTCCTCCTCATCTTCTTCATCCTGCTTCTTAACGGGATTAGATGCCGGTTTCTTGTCGCCCTTGAAGTGCACGGGCTTGCTCAGCGCCTTAGTATCCATGTTGGCCAGGAAGGACGTGAACTGCGCGTTGCCCTCGTAGAAGGCCACATCCTCCTCATCGATCTCCACGTCCTCCTCTTCGTCACGGTCGGCGAGACGCGTCGACTGCTGCTGCGGCTTCTTGTTGCTGACCTTCTTGCCGCTAGGTTTGTTGCTGCGGCCCTTGCTCTGCGTCTTGCTCTGTTTGGTCTTGGTGCCACTGGCGCCGCCTGGAGCGGCCTTGCGCTTCTTCCCCTTGCTGGTCACCGCCATTATCCACAAGTTGCTGTGCTCTTAAGACCAACGTCCCTTGCCGCCAATCAAAATTCGGTCACAGAAAAAGGTTCGAGTCAGTTTGTAGTCCGGACCAAAACAGTACCAAATGTTAACAACATTGTTCTCGTTACTAACCAAATGTAGCCATTATCAACGTTCGTCTACAACACGACACACTTCAACTACCAGAACGGACACCACCCGTAATAAAGCTGGCACAGATTCTCGTGCGACGTGGCTTGGTGGATCAACCGGTCGACTTGTGCGTCTACAGTGAGCACTCTACTGCCGTCATCGAAGTCGCGGCCAGCCAGTTTCTTCTTGACGCGATCGATGACGCTCAGTGCCTTCTCATTCAGCTGCGGGTGCTCGGCCACCACGAGCGAAGTGCCAAAGTTGTCGCGCTGCTGTGTCTCCGACATCGAGTTGCGCGCCATCGCTGGGTCCAACATGTCCATATTGTAGCCCAGCATCGCGGCCTCAGACGAAGAGTGTCGTCGCCTCCGTGGGGTCACGGGGGCCGATGATGTTGAGCTCTTCAGGCTTCCCGCCGCCAGCTTGTCCTCCTCCGGGTTGTCTCCGTTTGTGACGTCACCTTCCCTATCTGCATGGGCCTCGCTTCCGTCTTCATTTCCTACAGAACTTCTGTCACCGTTGGTATCCGGACCGTCTCCAGCGCTTTCTTCGCCTCTTCCACGTCCAGCCCCACCAGCACCGTCATCTTCCTCAGGTTGCGCATGAGACGGCACCGCGTCCTTCTTAAGCAGACGCCAATTGATGAGAGGATCATACACAAACGCCTCAAGCACGGCCATAAGCGAGTCACGGTTATCACGAAGCACACGCATTGACGCTTCACACGTGTAGCGGAAATTGCCTTCAATGCCGCTGACCTCCATCGCCTGCGTGAGCATGCGTGTGAGACGGAACGGGATCTTCTCCGGGTACTTGTCACGCTCCATTGCTACTTCGAAACAGTCTCCAAAGTCAATGTGCACGAGTTTGCCCGACACACGATCCAGCATGAGATTGCTCGGGTGACGATCACCAAGACCGAGAATGTAGCCAGCCATCGACATGACGGCGAGCGAACGCGTAAAGTTCCTACGGCGATCGAGCCAAACCTCCGAGTCCTGGCTCTTCAACCACAAAACACGGTACAGATCTTGACCGGTAGTCTCACCAAGAGCATATTTGAAAGCCTCTACCTTCTGCATGAGCGGTAACTTGTCATAGTCGGGCGCCATTTGCACCATAAGACGGTGCTCAACGTTCAACTGAATCTTCCGCGCCTCACGGTAGTCGCGGATCAGCTGGTGCAAGGTATCGCAGTTAGGCACCCATCCAATAAGCCCGCTCGTGTGCGACAATGGAAGCACTGAATAACGCTGTATAGCCAGGTTGCGTTTGCTGGTGTCGCTGTCGTTGGCCAGCAGCGTATTAATCACACCAAAGAGCTGCATCACACGTTCATCCTGACGCAAATCCTCATGGCCTTTGAGCAGGAACGGGTAGGCCTTTCCGTCACTTCCGTTGATTGTCACCTTTCTCGGACGTTGCTTCGATGTCAGCACTGTCACCATCGTGTCGAACGTCTGGATACGAACAATCGGAGCACCGGCCTTGTATGTGCCTGGTACTGCAAGCGAAAGGTTGCGCACGGATAAAAGCTTCGGTCCGACGTTAGCCAGCTCCAGCGTTGAAAGGTTTGCGAGTTGCTTGCGAATCTTAGAGAAAACACTGTAATAGATATCCCAGGCCTGGTTCAGATCGTCCAGGCTCTTTGTGCGCTCGTACACATTAGTCCACTCCTTGGCATATGCGAGATCCCGAGCAAAAGCTTGGTAGAATGCTACCTCGCGAAGAGTAGGGGCCTCTTCCGTCCCAATTTTATCCATTTGCTCGTGAAGTGGGGCCAGTTCAGCAATCATGGCAGTCACGTCGCGGTTATTGAAAAAGTGCTTCGAGGCTTCCTCGAGAGCACCATGCCATAACTCGTTCCAGAGGATTGCCACACGAATAAGCTCACGAGACACCATATCAGCCTCATACACAAGCTGGGAACTATGCCGACGCACAGCAGCAAGAATTCCTTCGGCTGCAAGCTTTCGTGTCGGGTTTAGCGCCTTCGACGCCACTGTAATCGGATAAATCAAAGCCTGAGGATGGGCTTGTCCAATTCGAGAGAGAAGATCATGGAGAAGCTCGCTAGTCTTTGGGTTTGGCGTATCGATACGCGCAATAAGCTGTGGAATTACATCCAGCCACGTGTCAATGGACGCCTCCTGGAAGCCCTCGACCATCGCCATGTGCACATCACTACGATTGCCTTGCGCAAACCAAAGCGTCAGCAGGCGCAAAACGTCTTTGGTCACATCGTAACTGGTGTGACCGAACGAAATTGACCGGAAGAAACCTTGGATAGCTCGAACAGCATAGTGTTTCGGGTCTCCTTGACCGGATTCCTTCACTGTAGCCTCAAGCGCCCGGAAATTCATAAGGGCCCACTCATGCCACGCACGGTCGTTGGTCGGATCCAGCTTTGTTGCCGTCTCAAGACACTCCAGGACGTGATCGTACGTGCCGTCGGCTTGCTTGTGTGGTTCAGCAAGCGACATTTGCCATTCGCCCAGTTGAATATACACCTGTACACGTAGTTTGCGCATATCTTCGTTCGTTGGGTCTCCATGCTGTTCCAAGGCTTCAATGAAGCAATCCATTTGCTTCAAGGCCACATCTTCGCGGTTCTCTGCCCATAAATGCCGCAAGTAGCTGAAAGCTACTCGAGGGTCTTGGGCTGCACCGTCCGCTAGACTCAACAATCCATTCGCGAAACCCTGACTCGCTCCAGCGTTACCACCTAGGTTAATCGGAATTGGTGCATACGGGTCTCGCTCAACACTGCGGATGAACGGTTGCGCACCAACGCGCCAGAGAGCGCTGGCAGCGAGGTTAATATGTCCCGACTTGAGGCACAAACGCGCATACTTCAGCCAAATATCCACGTCTTCTCTGGGATCAAACACCAGTGATCGCACCAGCATGAGGCTTTGCCATACTTGGATGTTTCGCTCCACTCCCAGCATGCGCCTCGTCCAGATTGTCTGCAATTTCTTCAGTGCGACTTGCTTCTCGTGTCCATACGATGTCGATGACGACGACGACACAAAGTTAAGGCTACTGATACTTTGCTTGCGATGTGACACAGTTGTCGACGTCGATGGTGTAGGCACCGACTGAAGTGTAAGCTCCCCGTTGTTCTTGTAGGCAAAAGTTTTCAGATACGCAACAATTTCCTCCAGCTCCGTCAGCATCTGCAGATTCACAATAGCAGGGAGATATGCTCGAGCATAACTTTCGCTCACTAGGGAGCGTAGCGTTGGGTCCATCTCCTTCCGGCAATCTGCAATTGAATTCATAGCCTCGTCCAGTTCCATGCGCCGAATAGACACTACCGCCTTAAACAGATGTGACTCTGTAGCGTCCATATCCGAGTTGATATACTTCGGAATCGAGTCCCAGTTTTGCAGCGAAAAGGCTACGCGAGCTCCGCTGCTGCACAGCTCTTTCTTCAGCGCAGGAGGCACATCAAGCAGCTTCTCGCCATCTTCCTGTTCACCGTTCAAATCCTGTCCTTCGCCGTAAATTTTGGACCATGTCTCCTGCACGTGATCATTCAGTTTACGCCACTCCCCAATTGCCCACAGACAGCGCATTTTGCCAAAGATAGACTCCACGTTGTTCGGGTCTTCTTGGAGCACGCGGTCGTGAGTTGCTAGCGCATCATCCCAACGAAGGAGCTTTTCGTGCCAGGAAGCCTTCACTTCAATACCTGGCAGCTTTTCCAAAGCGTATTTCAAGATACCACGCGCAGCCTCCGGCTGATTCAGCTTTGAGTTAATGCTAATAAGGGCCTGAATTCCATCAGTACTGGGGTTTGTGTTGAACTCCAGCTCCTTGTAGTGAAGAGCCTTGGCAAACGAATGACACTTGTCAGCCAAAGAGCCGAGTAACCGGATATCAATCGGCAGAGGTTGGTCATCGTGCTCCATGAATTCGGCAAGATTAAGCAGCGTCTGAAGGATCTCAGATGGAAGATGCGGCGACTGGAAAGCTGACTCCAAAGATCGAATCAAATTGTCCTGCGTCGCAGACGACAGATGAGGCCACACGCTTACAAAGGATGCGTTAAACAGCTCTCGCGCCAATGGCTGATACACGGACGCCAGCTCTTTGCATGCACGAAGGACAGGTGAGGGAGACTCTCGGAGCAATTCAACCGAGAACGCCAGAATCCACTCGTTCCAATCTTCCTTCGTGGATCGTTGAGATGCCTCCCACGCTTTCATGAGGTTCTTTTGATCACACGGTAAGCTCTTCGTTTCATCTTGCGCCGATGAGCTGGAGTCCTTATGGTCACTCGACGTATCAACGCGCGATTTCAAAGGGTCAGTCGCCCACGAAGCTACGGGAAGTGGTTGGTACTTCAGAATCTTCGACACCAATAGATCATATCGATCGAAAATATCATTCGAGCGCGATGTATGGCGGCCCAGAACTTGGCTGATAACTGGAACGAAAATTGCGTAGTCGTCACCCATAGTGTAAACCATGCAACACAGGCAGTCCATCGCAAGATACACCATCTCGGGCTGCGACGAGACCACACGTGCCAGCATGTGAATAATCTTTGACGCATACACGCTAACGTTAAGCTTCTTAACGAGCGAACCAAGCGAGCCCAAGCCTTGTTTCCTCGCGTTGACGTCCGCATCACTCTGGATAAGTGCTACAAGTGCTGGAATGATCAAATGGAGATATCCATCCAGCAAACGTCCAAGGGATACAGCCGTTTTTAGCACCAATAGCGTTCGTGGTCGAGCAGGATTATCACGTTCAGTCCGAATGACGCGCAGCATTTGAGGGATGAGATCCGGTAAATAAACACGAAAGTTTTCTCCAAGCGAAGTTGCCAACTTCTTGACCAGGTTAAGTACCTCTTCAAGGTGCTCGTCCCAATAGCTATTGACGATAGAAAGCAAGGCCACATGATCTAAGTGCGGTTGAATTTGCTCTTCGACAATTTGCACCAAGTCGCACAGTTGTTCAAACAGGAATTTACGCAAGGAACGGTTCACCTTCTCGAGCGCGTAAAGAAAAGCTGGGATGATCTTGTCCAAATGTTGCCCCATACGCTTCCGCTGGCTTTTGCAAATGTACATAATTGCCATAAAAGTACCTTGGTAGTGCACAGAATTACGCGGTTCAAGCAGAATGCGGATCAATGCATTGGTCGCGACGGTAGGGAAATACTGAGACGAGTCGGGGATCATTGACGGTAACAGATCATCGGGTGGGACTTCCAGGATGATGTTGGTCAGCTTGCCACTGGTCTGCTTGTCACTTTTTGCAACTTTTCGCGCTGGTGTCAGCAAGAGTGATTCTCCCAGTTGCTGGGCATCTTCATCACTGCTGCCATCTAGCATTCCAGGCCCACCGATACCATTACCAATACGAATACCAATTCCAACTCCATCTGCGTGAGACACATTTGACCTCGAACCAAATCCATTAATCGTCAACGCTTCGGAAGGGTTTGCAGCACAAGCCAATAGACTGAACACTCCACCAGCACCAACCGCAAATGCACTGGATCGGAACTCTTTCTTCTTGGCATCCGTGAGCTTGCCTCGTTTTTGCAAGTGGAACAGACGAAGATTGTACGGGTCTAACGCACCCAAGACACCAAGTGTACGTCCTGCTTCAATCCGTAAAGATTCGAAAGCATCACCAGACTTTTGTAAAGCTTGGCACAACAAGTCCAACAACTCCGGATACTCGTGATACGGCAGCACCACATAACCAGTCGACGACACCAGCTGACCAAGGGTCTTAATAGCCACCTGCAAGATCTGCGGATTGCTGGAGTCGCGCATCTCATCAATTACATCCGGCAACAGCTGACCGAGATATGGCGTCAATTCTTGCGCGCCAACTTCCGCCAAGTCGCCTAAGGTTGCCAAGATGGCTTTGCTCACACTGACAGTACTTCGACTATGGCTACGACGTTCGGAATCTTCACGCAGATTTTTCATCAACACGCGAAGAATAGGGAGAACATAGGGCTGGGCAAGCTGTGAAGCTGAGCGGAGCAAGCAACCGATCAAGAGTGCGCCTTCTTCCTTGCCTCGTGAGTCTCCACTGAACTCCAATTCTGCCAAAAGCTGCACCAACGTTTGTCGAAGTGAGGGTAGCACTGTGGATGGATTGTGGTGCGTCAGTCGTCCAAGCGTACTCATCGCTGTTTGACGAATGCTGAACACTTCATCGTTAAGCGCAATAAATAGGCACCGCAAGTTATCATTCAGTGCCAGCAGCGGGTCAAACCGTGAATCCAGAGATGCCAATACTCGCAGACGGATACTTGCTTCAGTATCTGCGATACCCACCGTTAGCAAGCGTTCAAGTACTGACGTCACCGGGCGCGCGAAATCGTCTGAAGTCATCGTCGTATTTCCTCCACGGTCTTCACCTGGCGGCAGAAGCAACTTACAGCACGTGAGCGCAGCGCTTTTGCGAATAGTTGCAACTTCGTGATCAAGGAACTTAACCACTGTTTCATGAACAAATGACATGATCGGGATAAGCCGATTGCCCTGGAAGTCAAAGTTTGCCAGCGTCTCTAGTGCCAGCGCTTGCATCGCAATAGCAGATGATACTTCCGTTGACGGAGCGCCATTATCTGATGTTCCATTGGTCTTCGCTCCTGTAGCTGAAAGAAACAAGTTCGACAGCATCCCACCCGTCACTGAAATGGACGTTGTTTTGAGTCTCCTACTGGTGGGGGTCGTAGCAGATCCCGTGATATCATTTTGTCTGGAGCGCAGAATTGAGCTTAACCGCTCAAACAGTTTTTGCTGGATAATGGGCTTCATCGGCGGAATCTTCTTGACAATCGTTGTCAATGTCTCGACGAGTGACGAGTCTAAATCATTCTGGAAAAGCGGCCCCACCATCGACTCCAAGTCGACTCTGATAAGTGCGGGACCCACAGTCTCCGCCAGCATACGCAGACACGCGAGTGCCTCTCGATGAGTATCAAAATCTTTCTTGCGCACCTGTAATCCGCCTTTAATTCCATTCATAATTGCCATCAAAGTCTGCTCGTCCCTCGCTAGCAACGGACCAATCGCAAGAGAAAGCTTTCCAATCGAAAGCAATGCGTCCGGACGCGTCGTTGTCGTCGCCGAGAAAAGCACCTCGAGCAAATGATTCATACACGGCCGATAGCACTTTTCCACGAACACCGACGTGTTGAACTTGGCTAAACGTGGAAAGAGACTGATGACAGCAGAGCGAACAGTGGCGCTCTTGTGGTCCTGGTGACTAAATACCAGTCGACAAGCACGGGCGTAGTGTGAGTGCATAAAGTCCCCTGTATTGCGCAGCAACTCGTTCAGAATCAGGAGCGCTCCGTGTGTAGCTTCCGAGCTGTTGCGTTTGAGGGCGCTTTCTGCTTCGTCCAGCGCGCGGTTGTACCACGACGTCTTGCGGTTAGATTCACGCTGCTGAATTAACATGAAGCACGACTGCAACGACTCGCTAGCGCTCACTCTCACCACGAGTTTGGAGTCCCAGAAGGCGCTCCAGATGAAGTCAAAGTACTTGTCCATGTATCTGAAGGACGTGGAGGGCGCGTTGATGGACAGCTCCTTGAGGATCATGACGGCGGCGTGGCGGCGCACATGGAACGTCTCGTTCTTGAGCCACTCGAGTGCTGGCTTGACGTGGTAATCTTCCACGAACTCGATGAGGCTCGTGCCACCGGTGGACACAATGTGACCCAAGGCCTTAGCAGCGACGCGCAGCATGGGCGGGTCGGCGCTTGGGATCTTCTCGAACACTTTGGTGAGCGAGTGCGCGAACTCGATGATGGTCTGGTCGTTGCGCTCAGCGATAAAGAGCTCCACCAGCTCGTCCATGGCAGCGATGCCGCCCATGCGGTCCGCATTCTCATTCGAGTTGCAAAGTAGCATGAGCCGCGCGCTGATATCTGTTACCCACTTCATGTAGAGCCCGTGGGACAGATCGCGCGACTCGGACTCGATGTACAACCGCAAGCTCTGCGCCGCGCGATGCCGCACACTGCTGTTGCCACTGCGCAGGCCCGACAGGAAGCGCGTGAAGCTTTCGGCCATGGCTGCTGCTTCTGCCTGTGCGTCCGCGGTTTTGTCTGGTCGATCGCCCGCGTCTTCCTTCCTTCCTGCACGTTGCGGTACGTTCGCAAATGCGGGTGCCGCGTATTATGAATGAGGGGGAAGTCGAATTCTTTCTTTACAAAAACCAAGTAAAAAATGGGTTAAAATAATTGCACCACTGCTACAGTGCACGGATCATGAAGTTGTATATTGTGCTGTCGACCGTCACAAGGCCTTGGTATGCGGCATTTGCTGGAACTTCATCTCGCGCTCGTAGGCGGCCTGCTTCATGGTGCAGTTGGCACTGAAGTGACCAAGCCGCTTGCAGTAGCGGCATGGCTGCGGACAGTCTTTCGAGTGGTGATCATCCTTCTTGCAGTTGTAACACCGGCGGTGGCGCTTGGTGTGCGTCATGGCTGGCGGCTGCTCGCCCGCTTGAATCGCCTTGGCGCGCGCCTCCCACGCTTGCAGCTTGTTCTCGAGCCGCCGCTTTTTGCCCTTTTCCTTCTGACTGTACATCAAACGACGACGCTCCTTCTCATCAGCGTCCATCGGCGGCTTCCGGTCTGTGTCTGCTTCATTTTCAAAGTGCTCAACGATGCGTGAGAACTGCAGCTTAAAGAAGAACAGGAGGTCCGTTAGCAGCGTTTCCTTTGAGCCCTCTGGCAAGACGATATGCGCCTTGTTCGCCGCAGAAATGTATTCTTCCAGCATCATTTGAATAGCTGCGACGAAAGGTACAAACATATGAATACTATCAGATTTAAACTCAAATTGAAACCAAGCAACACACGTTGCACCCACCTTCAATCGTGGAGACGCAGCCCGCTCCAGCCTTGTGATAGCGCCAGAAATTGCTCTCCTTGGGCGGCTGCGCCAGCTTCACATGGCGCAACTTGGCGATCATCGGGTCTGTCGTAATCACAGGCGCCTTCTGCCATGGGCAGTCGATGAAGATCAACGTGCGGATGCCTTGGAGCTCTTCGGCACTGATCTGCCCGAGCGTCTCAGCTTCAAAGGACGGATACACCACTACAGCGTTCTCGCGCGTGTAGGTCGGCAACGCGCCTCCATCTTTGACTGGAGGATATGGCACGATATGCACGTCCTGCGGAGCCAGCACCTTGGCATGCGGCGCCGTACTCTTCTTGATCTTGTCTTGGAACCACACGTGTACCTGCAGCGGCAGCTTAAGCGCTGGCACCACCACGTTCTCCGGCATGCCCAGTGGGATGTTGCACTTGGGACAGTAGAACTTGTAGCTGCGCTTGCACGATGTGCATGGCACGCGCGACCACGCCTTCGGCTGCTGCACATCGGCACTCATTTCGCGGGTCTGCAGTCGCTGAAGCACCATTAATTGGACCCGTCATAAACCGTTATCTTATCCAGCCAATCCATTTGTCGTATTTGCTTTTAAATCAATATGATTGGATGAAATGACGAAAAGGAGAACGGGCCTCACATTCCGGTCATGGTCGCACAAGTCTAGCTGGACTCCACTCTTAGTCTTCCCCGTATTCTGCCCGAAAATGTGGTCGACAATAATCATGCGCTTCCCTGCTCAGACCAGGTTCCTATCGCGTGGCGCGCTCGTGACGGCGGGTATGGCTGCGTTCGCGGCCTTCTCTGGTCCGTTCTCTTCGACGCAGTGCGAGGAGGCGCCCAAGGTGGCGCTGAGTCCCAAGGAGTTCCGCTCCTTCACTGTGCGCAAGGTGGAGACTGTGAACCACAATACCAAACGCGTAACGTTCGACTTGCCGTCACTTGAGCACGTGATGGGCATCGACACACCCAGTTGCCTCATGGCGCGCGCCAAGGTGGACGGCAAGACGGTGGTACGCCCTTACACGCCCACGAACGTGAACGAGGAGAAGGGGTTCCTGGAGCTCGTAGTCAAGGGCTACCCGCAGGGCAAGCTGAGCAAGCACATCGTGGAGCTTAAAGAGGGCGACTCGCTTGACATGAAGGGCCCCTTCCAGAAGTTCAAGTATTACCCCAACAGGTACAAGAGCATCGGCATGATCGCTGGCGGCTCCGGTATCACTCCTATGCTGCAGCTCATTAAGTCCATTTGCCGCAATCCGGAGGACCGCACGGAGATCACATTGCTCTACTGCAGCGTCTCAGAGGATGATATCATCCTACGCGAGGAGGTGGACGCCATGATGTACCTGTACCCACAGATTTCAGTGGTCCACGTGCTGAGTAACCCGTCTGCCAAGTGGAAGGGCCTCACGGGCTTCGTCTCCAAGGAGATGATCGAAAAGTACATGCCGGAGCCGTCGGACGACAACCTCGTGTGTGTCTGCGGCCCGCCTCCGATGATGTACCACGTCTCGGGCGACAAGGCCAAGGACAGGTCTCAAGGCGAGCTGCAGGGCTTGCTCAAGGAGCTGAACTATACTTCCACGCAGGTGTTCAAGTTTTAAACCGGTCGTAAGTTGAGTCTCGTTAGGTCTCGTGTGCTTGCATATAGTTAAGGCACACGAGAGTTTGGACTCGTGAGAGCGAGACAGAACACCTAGAACGAAGGCAGTACAAAACATGCTTACATTTATGCTGTGCTGTTGAAAAAAGTGTGGAGCTTTTTTCCGTTCGCTTTGCCCAGCAGCTTCGTGAGTTTGTCTAATGTTAAGCGGCTGAGCTCGGCGAGGTTCGTGACGCTCGTTAACACTTTCCGGAAGTTGTGCTCGTTGATGCCCGGCAACTTCTTGAGCACATCGATCGAGCTGGTGTTGTAGTAATTTGATGCCAATCTTCCCTCGCCACTGTTGGTTTGAGCAGCGCTGTCGTCCATCGGTAAGCCATTGCCTAGAGAAGCTGCAGCTTCCATGTCGGGCTCGTCCTGGTATTTCTTGACGATCTTGAAGAGATCCACTGTTGCATGCGGTGAGCGGGACCAGAGGATTCGCAAGGACGGGAAATGCAGAATCAGCAGCGTCAGCTTGGAAACGATATTGGTGGCATTGATCTCAGAACCAAGCTCCGACACGTCCTGAAGTGAGAACGCCTTTCCTTGCGTAAATTCAATGAGCAGCACCGGTGTTTTATAGAAGCGCCGCATGCTTTCGGCCTGGTTAAATAAACGTCCAGAGTTTAACGAGCCGAAAAGGTCACTGATGCTTTTGCGTTCGACACAAATTTCTGGTGACAACACGTAGTCGCCAATTTCCAGTGTCACGGGGAGCACAAATAATCCCTCTTTGTGAAGCATAGACGGCAACGCACTGCGGAACTCGCGGACGTCAACTACGACCTTGACGCCGGCGCGATGAGACTTGGATCGTCCACCCGTTCGTGTATCCATGCTGTATTCCACAGTCTGTTGTCGCAGCTTCATGTAAAGCGGAAGGTCATACACATTTGCAGGCATCATCAAGTGCGCTTTTTGGTGGATAAGTTTGTCGAATGCACGCTTCTCGCGCTGGATCTCGCTTAGGTAAGACTGCTGCTCTGTGCTTTCGTTATATATCATGAAATAAATCTCGAGAGGGGCAATGTGTGACGCGTGAAATACTTCCACTTCACGGATAAATGCCATATCTGGATCGTACAAGACGATACAGGACGGCATCAGATCCTCTAGAAAAGCGGAAGCACCGTAGCCGTGTTGGGTGGCTTGTTCGTAAGTGCACAATACGACGCTGCCCGACGGATCGGCCACTTCAAGTGACAGATGTGGCGTGCCTGATGGTTGCTCTAGGCGACTTGATGCAGCACGAAGATGCCCATCGAAAAACATTTTCGACTTGCTCTCTCGCTCCGATCTTTCTTGAGCACCAGTAATAGCTTCAAGTTCTGCTCTCGATAATCCAAAGCTCGAAACTTCAGTGTTATGAACTTGAACATCATTGTAACTTAATTGTGACGAGTCCTCTCGAGTACGCTTCTTCGCCTTAACAAACTTCTGCTTACTTTTCGACCCTCTTGAAGACTCCACATCGTCTTCAGTGTAAAGTTCATCGGATCGTAGCTTTGTTGCTGCCTCTAGAAGTAGTCGTTGTTCAAGTCCCAGTGATGCCATGCTACCTCCTTTTTGCTTCAGTGCAGCTTCTTTCTGCAGCAAATAGTGGCCGAAACGCCTCCGCATCATTTCCTGCGCACCCAAACTTAAAAATTCACGAAGCTGTGCACACGTCCGCTCGTCCTTGACCATCACCAACACGCTTGCCCCACCAGCAGCCAGTATATCCTTCTTCTGCTTCTTTTTCTTGCTTTGTTCATCATGCACTTCATCCAGGATCTCTTTGAGGGCGTCCCATTTGGGATTTTGTTCCAATACAAGCTTGAGCTCAGCGCTATCTGTAGCACTTGAGCCTGCAGCATTCGACGACGCAAGCTGACGAGGTTTTATGGGCTTCTTGGTCTTAGGGTCCACAATCTGATACAACCGCTCTTTTGCCGCAGTTAAAAGTCGATCTGCGGCATCTGTGAACAGCCATGGCGACGGGAAGCGCTGTTGGCCGTTCATCGTCTGATAATTCACGAGGAAAGAATAATACGAAATTGCGTCGTAGCGTGGGAGATACGCCAGCAGTTGACGCAGGGTCGAGAGATCTCCGACGAGTTGCTTGGTCTTGCCTGGCAGCTTGTGCCACAACGGGTCCAATTGTCGTCGAATAAAATGGCTAAACGACTTGGCCAGAGCCTTGTCCATCGTCAGATCAGCAGCATCTAATGACTTTGTACTACGTTGCAACTCCTTCACCGTAGCCTCCAGCGCAACAAGGAGCGCTTCCTGCATGATGTTCATCGACGGTGAAAAACCCACTTCGATCTCGTACACCTCAGGCTGGTGTTTCTCCAAGCACGAGTTGATGGCAACATGAAACCTCGGATAGAGATACACATTCCGCACATACAAGTGCTTTAGTACTTGTTCCACGCGGTTGAACCCTGACGAAAGAGCGATGCTATCGTCGCAGAATCCTTTGATGAATCCCTCTCGATTGCGTTCGCGGTACAGTCTGAGGATGAAAGCTTCAATTGACGTCTCCGTCACATGTTGTGCATCATTCACCAGTAAGCCGCTGATTCTGCTCGGGTCCACGTGGTTGGACAGCAGATCTACCACGAGGATACGCGCCGTCACGAAGAAGACGCCGCCGCGCTTGTACATCTGCTGCCGTTCATTCAGGTTGCTCCGGGCATCCACAACGCGCGGCAGCATCCGACGGTCCAGACCCAGCGCAAGCACTAGACGCCGCAGTGTCGCTGCCTGCTCATTGGCATTCAGACACAACACGAGGCAGCGGGGCGAGCAGAAAAGTCGTACGAAGCTCGCCAGCACGCGTAATAGACCCAGTCCACGACCAAGCACCAGTACTCCGTCCTGTGTGTACAGCTCTTCGACCATTTCTCGCTCGTACGGCAGCCAGCGTGCTGCTAGCGACGAGATCGCAGCATCGGACTCGACATCACCAGACAGATCGACCACTTCCACTTGTTGCGCCATCCGATACAAAAAACAAATGAAAATGTGGGCATGCAAAGGTAACACTGATATAACGGTTAAGTGGTGAAATTGCAGGTTGAAGAGCTATTTATTACCTATCGCTCGTACTGCCGTCGTCTATCGCGAACATGGCAATCGTGACGGGGAATGCCAGCTGAGTCCCAGCTGAACACGGAGCCGTAGTTGTAGCTGTAAGCTACGCAAGCAGACACGGCTCCGATAGTGCTGCCAGCTAAAATGTCCGAGTAGTGATGCCAATTATCGATGGATCGCGTGATGGCTACCCACGCTGCCACAAACGACGGCACGAAGCACAGCACCAGCTTCAGCATTTTTCGGCCACCTCGCATGACAGATGCACTGCGATTTCTGCAGTTGAGACGTGATCGCCCGAGTAAATAGAGCTGCCATTGCGGAACAAGAGTCAGCACCAAATATTGAACATGTTGGTAGCAGAAGAAGCCTACCGTCAGCACGAGCATCGTGGACCAAGCGAATGAAGCGTGACCAGAAGGAAAACTCTTGCGTCCTTCTTTCTCACCTACAGGGTCGGTGCACAGGTTGGTGACGCCATCCCAGACGACATCGTACCTCCAGCCGCACATGTCATAGAAACTTGGACGAAATCGACCCGTTAGGTTCTTCGTAAACTCCGTCAGCAGCTCGCATAAGCTTGCAGACTGCGCCAATGCCAGCAAAAAGTCACGAGAGTCGTAAGGAACAAGTCGGACCTTCAGTGCCCTCGGAAGCACGTAGTTCATTAGCAGATTGACTGCTACTGGGATGGTGATGCCGAAGACGACCAAAATCTCCGTCGTGACCTGCTCTGGACGCACCTTGGCGTTGAGCGTCGGATCTCGCGACCAAACAGCCGTAGTCATGTTTATTTGCACTTTGATATTGGGAATCGAACGTTGCTGTACAGGGATGCAGGCGAAAAAGAGCGCGAGGCCGAACATGACCAGCGTGCAGCTAAACTCGAGCACGCGAAACTCGCTAACCTGACGCTCGAGACTGCCGCGTGCGCCATACTCGCGAGTGAAAGAGATTTCCGATGTGCTCCTCATCATGAGCGTGTACTCGTCCACTTCGACGCCATCGTCATCCATCATGTCGAGAACACTCAGAAGTGCCGCATTCCTCGACTTTTAGCCAATCAAATTGTTTTTAGGACTGACCGTTTGAATCTCCTGAATTATCTTGAAGCGCTTCAAGTTCCCTTTGTCGCCAACGAGACTAGCTCAATGGTAGTACACATGTAGAGTGCTGTTTTGTAAGATGAAAACAAGTCGAGGTGTAGTTCGACAAACGACTTGCTTGCGGGCTTTCTAAGCAACTTTTGCTGTATGTTCTCGATTATCAAGAACGGTATGTACGTATCAATGGAGGCGTGGTCGCAAGCGATAATGCATTGCGCTTCAACTTTCAGCAACTCGTGAGTGACCCATGAAAAAGTAACATGCTACATTCGCTGGAGTGGAATCCTATAAGCTGTAAACTGCAACAGCAAGAGAGTGGAAAGATAGCGTAGATTAGAGGGGGAAAGGGTGTTGTTGAATTACAGGCTGCCCTGAGCACATTGCAAATACCGGCGGGGCTAATTACCATTATTGTTGCTGCGGTTGTGGACGTTCACAATATAATCGTTGCGCGCATTTGTCGGCTTGCCTAGCTCACTCTCCTGGTCAGTGCTGAGCGACCCGCTGCTCGCATAAGTGATACCGCTGCTAGTCGAAGTCAGCTTGCCCTGTGCAACCCAAGTACATTAAAATGTTAGTTATCGAGAACAGCAAACCTTAGAAAATCACCTCCATACCTTGCAGCTCACAGCATGGCATCCTTGCAGAGGAATACCAGCATATTGACTATGGAAGATGGATGCGTAGTTGTAGCTGTAAGATATACATGCGGAAACAGCGCCAATAATGCCGCCTGCTAGGATGTCTGCGTAGTGGTGCCAGTTGTCAATCGTTCGAGTCACTGCCACCCACGCCGCAAGGAACGTCGGAATAAAGCAGAGGAACAGCTTCAATGTCTTCCGTCCGCCTCGCATCAAAGTCTCGCTTCGATTCTCGCAGTTCAAAGATGACCGTCCGAGCAAGTAAAGCTGCAGGATTCAAATCAATAGAAATAGTCAGAAAATTGAGACGCAAACTGACGGCACAGCTCCACCTACTGTGAGAACAAGCATCGTCGCGAAAGCAAAAGACGCGTGTCCTGACGGGAAACTCTTGCGGCCCTCCTTTTCGCCCGACGTACTCTGGCAGAGGTTGGTTACTCCGTCCCAAACGACGTCGTAGTTCCACTTGCACATGTCGTAGAAGCACGGACGGAAGCGCCCTGTCATGTTCTTGGTGAACTGCGTCAACAGTGTAGCCATGCTCGTGGACTGCACAATCGTCAAGAAGAAATCACGCGTGTCGTGCGAGATGATGCGCACGTGGTGAAACTTGGGCAGCGCATAGTTAACGAACAGGTTAATGATGATCGGTGCGCCAACGCCAATGCCGACCAGGGCGATCATGGGCACTTGCTGAGCCTTTTCCTTGTTATTAATTGTCGGGTCCCGCGCCCACACGGACGTCGTTGCGTTCAGCTGCACCTCGATATTCGGGATCTCACCTGCAGGACATCATGCCACTTCCGTAACTACTCAAACGTCCATCCGACATACAAAAGCAAGTAGTCAAAGAGACACAGACGAGCAGTGACGTACGTTGGGCGACCTGAATTGCCGCGAAGAAGAGCGCGAAGCCGTACATTAGCACAGAGATGGCAAACTCGGCCGCGCGGTAGTCGCGAGCAAGGCGCTCCCATTTGCCGATGCGGAGACGGGACTCGGGCCCCGCCAGCGCCGGCAGCTCGGCCACGGACGAGATGGACTCCATGAAGGGCACGTCACTCGCGTTGCTCGAAGCAGCCCGAAGTCTACCTGGGCAACCGCGCTCCGTCGTGTTCACTGCGCCGCCGTAACGCGCGAAGAGAGGGTTTCTCCACCGCTTCTTCGCTAGTGGCTCGCTTGATCAACAGCCAGCCAGACAGCCAGACAGCAAGAGGGCAAGAGGGGCAACGACCCAACGAAATGCGGGGCCAGACTGTGCAACGCAGGGAGAATGAGTGAATAGCTCGAGCTTCTCTCTCGCTTGCATCTGGATCCTAAAAGCCATCAGGACTGGATTGATTAAATAGGTGCGACTGTATAAATCCCATGGCATCGATGATCAGAGGGACACTCCATACAACTGCTTTGTCAAGTTCCGAAAGTGTTGAGATCTTCATCCTAAAGTAATCGTTCTAAAAGAGGGCTGTATCAGATGTAATGTCACAGTTGGTCACCTAAAACAGTCACGAAAACAAGGACAGGCCGAAAATTACAGAAAATGTGACCACCAGCGTCGGCAAACCTATGTGTCACACAACCCCGTAAAACTATCGGGCACTCATTCTGTCCATTATCGTTCACCAGCCACCTTCGACGAGCTGCTGGCGCGGTTGCTCATGCCGATGAAGTGCTCCACCGGTTCCCTGATGCCCTCCTCAGACTGTGAGTTGCTCATGGCGTCCTCAACTTTTGCCTGCACACCCACGTCCTTGTAAGCTTCCGAGTGTCTCCGTCGACAGTATGTTGCAATTAGAATCAACGCACCTTTCTCCGTTCGTAGATGGTCTCCCACGGTAGCCCTGCCACCTCCCAGCCATAGATCGACCCGTAGTTGTGGTTGTATGCCAGGCAGGCAGAAGCTGCGCCAATAATGCTGCCCGCTACAATATCGCTGTAGTGGTGCCGATTGTCGACGGACCGCGTGACGGCTACCCAGGCCGCCCCCAAACACGGGAAGAAACAGAAGAACAACTTAAGATTCCATACGCCTTCCTGAAGAACCGAGTTGCTTTGTTCCGCACTGGTGAGTCATGCACGTCCAAGCAGATAGAGCTAGTGTGAAAGTGGCCAAGCGGGCAGTTAGATGCAGCTCGACAGACAATTCTGAGTCCTTGCGAGTACAGTCGAAGCAACTCACCGTGAGAACGCCCATCACCGACCACGCGAAGGACGAGTGTCCAGATGGGAAGCTCTTGCGACCTTCATCATCCCCAGCCGAGTCGCTGCATAAATCTGTGATGCCATCCCACACAACGTCGTAGTTCCAACCACACATCGCATAGAAGCATGGGCGAAAGCGGCCTGTCATGTTCTTCATGAAGTTGACCAGGAAGGTCGATAGCGTAATAGCCTGGCCCAGACTCAACAGGATGTCGCGGAAATCGTGCGCAATGACACGGATCTTGCTAAACATCGGTAGTATGTAGTTGATCGAGAAGTTGACCATGATGGCTATCGCAAGGCTGACGATATAAGCATGTGCATTGGCACTGAGCACGTAAACAGGAACGTATTAGCGAAAAACGATAGAGTTAGGTAGGTAATAGGTTCACAGTCCATTCATAAACCAAGTCGCACCTTGCTCCGACAGCTTTCCTTGATCCATGGCAGGGTCTCGTCCCCAGATGCTGGTGGTCGAGTTCAAGCGCATCTCAATCCGAGGGAGTGCGCCTAGTCCAAAGCATTTTTAACGACAGCTCCATCAGAATCTTGGCAATATCTATATCCTGTCACCATTTGCACGTCCAATACTCACGATCGTGTATCTTCATCCACTTGCCGAGCCTTCTTGCGATAATGTAATGAATGATGGCAAAGGCATATTCGATGACACGATAGTCGCGAAGGAGCCGCTGCCATTTCTTCGGGCCGGCTCCGGCATCTGCGCTGTCTACAGCGGTCACCACGCCATTACTATGCTTCTCGTTCGGTGCAGGCGTACAGACTGGCTGGTAGCTGTCAGATTCGAGACGGAAGCCGGCACCGCTCGCAGTCGCGTCGTCGCCCATTTCCGACGAGAAAAACGTAAAAGTACAGTAAATTTACGGTCTCAGCCAACTTGTCCCAGGGTTCACGAAGGTTATGCCAACCTGGAGAAGTTGTGTAAGTACAGCATTTCGATTTGTATGCTACCGAGTTGAGGATTTATTGGACAAACTCTAGATCGATCGACTACACTCGCTGGCTGCCAGAAATTCTAGTGTTTTGGCTCATCAGCTTCTCCCGCGCTTCTTGGTTGTCGTCATTCATAGACTCGGACTGCATTAAAAGTATCCACGATATAAGGATTCTGCAGCACCGCACGTCGTAAAGCATTGAGTAAGGGTTACCTTAAGTTTTTCGTGGACTGTTTCGCATGGTAAGCCCGCGTACTTATAGCAGAAAATGGAACCGTAGTTGTAACCATAGGCGAGGCAAGCTGCAATCGCACCAATGATGCTGCCTGCCAAAATGTCGCTGTAGTGATGCCAGTTGTCGATTGACCGCGTAATGGCCACCCATGAAGCCGCCAGGCAGGGCACGAAGCAGAGGAACAGCTTCAGAGCTTTCGTCGCACCTCGCACAGCCGACTCACTGTGACTTTTACAATTGAGTCTCGAACGTCCAAGCAGGTAAAGCTAATGACGAATACAAATTATAGAGCGTTAGCGTCGAGCACCGTAGAAACACAACAGCAGCATTCATTCGACAACCGGCGTACCGTGAGCAGGAGCATCGTCACCCAAGCGAACGAGGCGTGGCCGGATGGGAAACTCTTACGACCCTCTTTCTCCCCGGCCGCATCCGTACACAAGTTGGTCACTCCATCCCACACCGCATCGTAATCCCATCCGCACATATCGTAGAAACTCGGACGGAAGCGACCCGTTGTATGCTTGGTAAACTGCGTGAGCAGGGTGGACATCGTCACGCCTTGAGCTAGACTTAACCAGAAGTCGCGAACGTCGTGGGGAATCACGCGGACGTCACGGATCTTGGGGAGCACGTAGTTCAGCAGCAGGTTGGTAAGGATCGGAATGCCGAGTCCAAACACGATCAATGTCCACATGGGCACTGCAGGTGATGGCGAAGATACAAACAGCAGTTAGATCAAGTTTCGCACAGCGCAGGTGCAAGCCAGTTGTTCAGTACCTTGCTCGTGCAGCTTCTTCTCATCCACCATCGGGTCCCGCGCATAGATCGTCGTGGTGGAGTTCAAGCGGATCTCAATCCTCGGAATGGGGCCTGCACAGCCATTCACACCCACATCAGAGAGAGAACTCAAATAACTGTCACCACTGCCACGTACGGTCATTGACAGCCATCAGCGTAAAGGACTTGGCGACAAGGTACATGACGAGTGTGCAGCCGAACTCGGCCACGCGGTACTCGACCAGGAGCCGCTGCCATCGCTTGGGGAGCTGCGCGATCGCGTCGTCTTTCTCGCGGGGCTTCCACGTGGTCATTGTCGCTGGCGGGGGCGTCGTCACCGGCAGGAATGACCCTTGCTCAACCTCGAAGGGCGTGGTCGTCGCGTCGCAGGGCATCTTTGCACCAGTGAGCAAGAGCGGAAGTGAGCAATAGATAGCACAATATTGCGCGACTTGAATCAGAGGCAGCTGAGTGACACCGGCTCCAGCGTGGTCTGACGAGACTAAATGCGGCATACAAAATCGTTGTTATTTTTGAGTTTACCACTGACTGAACATTGCCCCTTTCGCTCAGCCAGCTCGACTACCAAGGAATCCAGTCCAAAGTCTCACGTTACGGTTGTCCACCGAGCGCACTAAGAAACTTGTCAGCCTTGCGCCACAAGGCTCTTTCTTCGCCGTCGAGGCGCTAGTGTCACAACGATACTGCTCGCCTTAAGGTCAAGGAGCTACAAGCATTGCGCGTAATGCTTGACACAAAAGTACTGCGTCTGGAAGGTTCAACCACGAGCGGGTGCAGGCTTTGCTGGACAGATACCGTATCTGATACTGTCACAAACGTCCTGTATCTGCCATACTAAGTGCAAGCTTACATTCTATACAGATAAACGTGTTGTATTTCGTGCTGAAGAGGCGTGCAATAATCTACAAAGTGCACTTTCCATTATCGGGTTTTTCACCGAGTCGAATGAATTCCGAACGCTCTGCATTTGCGAGGCTCGCGAAGCTATTCAGTGTAACGTACATTCCTATGCTGTATTTAGTGATCAAGTGAGTCTCTGCTGCGGCTACTCAGGTCGACGATATACTCGCTGGACATGTGCTTGAGCAGCGGCGGCCTAGAGTCGAAGTTGTGGCGATATCTTGGCTCTTGGACGAGATTCTCATTCCCGGCTTTCTTGGCCTTATTCTAAGTGATTAACAATCAGATTCTTAGTCAGGGCTGTCGTTTCTACATGTCAGCTATGCTTGCATCCTGCCCTCTTCTTACCATGCGACGCTCATGGATTTCCTCGAGAGGCAGCCCCGCTGAATCGTAGCTGAAGATCGACCCGTAGTTGTAGTTGAACGCGAAAAGAGCAGACACGGCTCCGATGGCACTACCCGCCAAAATGTCGCTGTAGTGGTGCCAGTTGTCGATGCAGCGCGTAATCGAAATCCAAGCAGCAAGAATAACGGGCGAACAGCACATGAACAGCAACAGAGATTTCTTGCCACCTCGCAGCGTCGAGTTACTGCGGTTCTCGCAGTTCAGACGAGATCGGCCTAGCAAATACAGCTGAAGCAAATAGAATAAGTAATAGTTAATGTCAACACCTTGATGTCAAAAAGGATCTCACGAAAACGTACCGCCAAAACGAGCATAGTTGCCCACGCAAAAGACGCATGGCCTGATGGAAAACTCTTACGACCTTCCTTCTCACCAGCAGCATCCGTGCATAAGTTGGTGACTCCATCCCAGACGACGTCGTGGTTCCACTTGCACATATCGTAAAAACTTGGTCTAAAGCGACCGGTGATGTTCTTGGTAAATTGCGTCAGGAAGGTGGCAAGCGCCATTGACTGGAACAGACTAAGCAAAAAATCGCGGGTATCGTGAGCGATAACTCGCACTTGGCAGAACATCGGAAATACGTAGTTCACGATGAGGTTCGTCCCGACTGGTAAACCGATTCCGAGCGCCAGCAGAAGCCACATTGGTACTGATATAACAAGAACGTGGTGCAAGTACGTAGTTCCATGGTTAGTTACGTCATCCATCCCACAGTGATCTACTGCCGAGCGTCTTACCTTCTTCCGACAGCTTCTCCTCGTCAATAGATGGATCAAGCGACCATGCTACAGCCGTCTCGTTCAAGCGTACTTTAATCCCAGGAATCGGACGCTCGTGCACTTCGATCGTGGCGAACATGAGAGCAAAGAGGTACAGAATGACGGCGCTGCCAAACTCCAACGCGCGATAGTGTCGAACAAATCGCTGTAATGCGCCCCTCGGTGGCCGGACGGCGCCTGCTTCCGCGATGTCAATTGGCATTTCATCGCTCTCCTCCGTCGGGTCGTCGCGCTGGCCTCCAGTCGTTGAAAAGTGCATCGCCGTAGGCAGCGAAGAGGTCGGCGTGGACGCCACCATGGCATGGAACCCCGAGACGACCTCGTCTTTCTCGAACGACCGTTTCATACTCTCCATTCCTTCTACAGTCAATTTAAGTCGAAAAATGAGAGGCTGTAGACCGCGTGGTTGGCAGGTGTAACAAAAGAACAGCAAATAATACTCGACATGAACCAGGCGGCAGATCATAAGCTGCTATCTTCCATCCGGGTACTAGCGATGGATTCTCAAATTTTGAGTCAAACGGCCCTCGCAGAGCTTCGAAGAAGCAGAAGTGTCGAATTGCTATCATTCCGCCGCGTTCCGTAATACATGTACTGTACATGTACCATGATACATGTAATGGACGCCAAGTGGGCAGTAACACCTAGTTTGAAGCTTCTGGTGCAACTTTCTGTAATTGGTTAAAACTACTGTACCCGAACCGTGGTACCATCTGATTCCTATCATCTGACTCGGAAGAAGATCGGCCAGTTCGCGAAGAGCTACAGCACCGATATGCGTCGCTCCGCGTCTCGTAGGTGCGTATGGCGCTGTTTCTTTTATTCGTGTCGATGTATAATACATGTACATCACCGCTAGTATCCTTGCTACTCATGCTCCAGTTGCTATCCCGCCTCCGCCTCTACTTACAGCGTCAGGTGCGTAGATACTTGCTGTTGACCTTCTGAGTCCACATGATATAATGCTGATACTCCCAGTGCCGCCGCAGCGACGAGCGCGAGCGCATGCTTGAAAGTTTGCAGCGTCAGCTGGCGGTCCAGGACCTGAATGACCCCGACTCCGATAATGACGACGAGGGGAATCGCAGAGTCCCGGCGGCTGCACGATCCTGTCCGGAGTCGGTGGCAGCGGTGCCCACGACTGCGCTCTGCCGCTTTTTCGTGCTGGGCAAGTGCCGCTACGGTAGCCGCTGTACATTCTCACATGCATTGCCGGCGCAGGTGAGCGAGTGTGCAGTAGATGAGACCGAGGGTCTGTCGGCGGCGGCGGCGCTAGTGGACTGTCCGTTTTTCCTGCGGGGCAACTGCAAATACGGCGAGCACTGCCGCCTTAGACACAACCCAGCTATGCTACGAGGCGCTGCATCTGCAGCTGCAGCTTCGGCTTCGGTTCGCTCGGCGCCGAGAGCGGGGAGGTTTGCTTCTTCGAACAATTACGCTGCTACAGGTGCTGCGTCTGCCAGTCGTGATGGCAACCAACAAGACTTTACGTGCGGCATCTGCTTCGACGATATCGTCCACTCCGGCAAACATTTTGGGCTGCTCAGTGAGTTTGTTTCTTTCTATTGACTGATGTTATGATTTTAAAAGCTTAAAGGAACGCACGGCTAATATGCGAGGATTGTTGTGTACATCAATAGGCTGCGACCACTGCTTCTGTCTCGATTGCCTGCGTTCCTGGCGCCAGTCGAAGGATATGGAACTGGAAGTGATTCGTGCGTGTCCGGCTTGCCGCCTCCCGAGCGACTTTATCGTACCATCTCTTATTTTCGTCACAGGCGAAGAAAAGCGCGAGGTTGTTGAGGCGTACAAGAGCCACTTGGCCTTGCGCGAGTGCAAATACTTTAATGGTCTCCTCGGTAGCTGCCCGTTCGGCCCACGTTGCTTCTACGCGCACCGTGACTGTGAAGGTCAAGACGTGAAGCACCTGGATCGCCCCAAACGATCGACGAAACCTCGATGTGGCCGAAATGGGCGCCAAGCTGGAGATGCGGCGCTGCAAACGTTACTACAGCAGTACAGCCACCTCTTTCGCTTCTTTGAAGCTGCGGACTGGGACGAGTTCGGATTGGCCGGTGGTTTGTACGACTCGGACGACTCAGATGACGATTACTTCGAGTACGGATTTTCAGACGACGACTACGACACAGAATAAGCCAGAGTGCACACGTGATCAAATACTGGACTAGCATGGAGGAAGATACGTAGCCAAGTTATGGCAGAATTTATGGTTGGGTAGCACTATGGTTTTCATACGCTATAGTATGAAAAGCAACAGAGCAAAAAAAGATCAAACCATGACAGAAAAAATGAAGTTAAAAGGTCATCTCCGGCACATTCCAACACGAGCACGTAACTATCATTCAATTAGATTTGTGTCCTTCCAATTGCCCGTTCCCAGCTTTATCCCCGACGACCCTCCAGCCACGAGCGAACAAGCAAGATGAACACTTACCACGACATCACCGCGACCAAGAACCACAATCACCACAACAACAACACTGGAGTGGATCATGTAGGTTCACATCCAAACCAACCCTCTTCTGCGCAACGTATTCCCTCAGCTGGGTCCCTTCGTCAACGCGGAAATCCTAAGCGACACCAAAACCAGAAGGGCAAGAAGCTTCACCCTGGCGGTCCCGATGCACTTAAAGCAGAGCTGAGTACAAATGGGTCGGCTGTAGAACAACGACTAGCTACTGCGTTACGAACGAAACGATTGGACTTGAGCCTTCCTCGATATGCTCAAGCTCCGCCCGAGCCGCCAGTTCGAAACCAATACCTTCACATTCAGGCTTTCCAGATATTCCCGGCGATGATAATCGAGCACGTGAATCAAGGTCATCATCTAACCGAGCTCTGGCTGACAAACCACCACCTGGCGTGCCTTCCAGCCGAAATTGCAGTTTTCACGAAGCTTCGGGTGCTTGGACTCGCTGGCAATGCACTCACAACTTTACCGGAAGAATTATGTCAATTAAGAGATCTAGAGGCATTGTATCTTGAGAAGAATCGGCTTCGAGCACTGCCAGCCAACGTGACGTTCCCACCCAAGCTGCGAGAATTGCGCTTGGACAACAATCAGCTTTCATGCTTTCCGACGCAGATCACAAAGCTGAGACTGCTCAACCGTCTCGGTTTGAGTCACAATCAACTGAAGGCTTTACCGGAGCGGATTCATCGACTTCGGAACCTCGTGGAGCTCGACTTGGATTATAATCACATTGATGGGGATCTACCCGATGGGTTTGCAGCCCTTCAACGACTGGAAAGGATTGGTCTTGAAGGCAATTTTCTTGCGGAGAGGCCAGCAATTCTCGATCGTCTACCTGAGCTTTCGTATATCCGCCTCAGTGGGAATCGTGCGAAGCACTTTCTAGCTACGACTAATGATTATGCGATGGCATCAACGCGGCAGCTTTTAGCTGTACCAAAACGACACGACGGATACTTCCAGTGCGTTGTGAACAGCAATATAATCCATGACAACGAAGACAATGGGGCAACCGAACACCGCAACGGAAATTGCCGAAGCTTGGAGGGTCTCGTTCAATGTCGTGACCAGAACACTCTGAATACGTTGGGTTACTATTCTCTGCCGGAATTCTAGTTATTTTTGCAAATAGCACGTCAACTGACGAGGTTATTGATACAATACCCAGGCTGGCCTGGCAGTGCGACCAGAGAAAGTCGAGGAAACCTATTATAAGAAACTCAAGATATCTACTTGCTCATACACCGCGCTGCACAGATCACCTCTAGATGTTGACGCGCTTCAAGCTCTATATAGACCTCAAAATACCCCGTCGCCACGGCGTGCGAAGCTGCTTTGTCGATCTATTATTCTACATGCTTGCAGCAGACGCGCCACCATCTCTTCTCGCAGCGCATTTGACGCATGACCAGATCGTTCGTAGTTACAAGATGGAGAAGCAAAAAGGGAGTCATAGCAGCAGTGCAAGTCAGAAAAAAAGCAGCTAAAGTGTCAAGCAAGCAAGTAATACGACAACCGCTTGTTGTCAATACTGCACTGCGTCAGACGGCAATCAAGTCGCAGGACCGTTGCCAGGGTTGGCTCGCCAAGTATGAATGAGCTCGGGATGCGCCCTGTTCGTGCAGGCGCGGATCAATCAGTGATGGAGGCATGGTGTCGGTTTTGCGAGCTTTAGTCGTGAAGAGGCAGAAAAATATTCAGACTCATCGGTCTCGGCTTTTTCAGATGCCTACGCGCCAAAACGCCAAAATACGAAGTGCATTAAGGTGTCCAGGGAACATTGGACAGCGTCCCGTGCGGCGTCCGCAGGACTGCGAGGCTGGAAGCTATACTCCCCACGAGCACTCAGAATGGCCGGGCCACGGGCCGTTAATGGGCAGACTGCCCATAATCTGTTCCTCTTGAACCTCATCGAGCTCGTTAGAAATGATCCCCGCTCCAATGGTCGTGTCGTCATCGCGTGCGGGCACGCCATGACTCGCCCGCAACACGGATGTGTGTTCTGGGAACGGATTGGGCGTGCGCAGCGTACGCTGCTCGGTCTCGTGAGCCTCCTCCTTATCGGACACGAGCGTGGCGGAACCGTAGTCCACCTCGCCACCCTCTTCTACAGCCCCTTCCGCGCATATCGAGGACGTCCATCAGATCGTCCGTCGACTTGCGTTGACGGGGCTCAAGATGGCGTTCCGCCCCAGAGTCCTAGGCTTGGGTACGTAGCGAGGCCGGAAACGTTTCTTCAGAAGGCGCACTAGGTGAGTGATGCGGGCTTTTCTCGGGCGATTGGGATGGCGTGTGTTGCCGCTAGTCGAAGGGCCAGAAGGTGTTGTGCCCTGAGGCCATCCAGAGTGGAACAGATAAGCTCGTTGGACCAGAACGTTATTGAGAACACGCCGTGACGTGGGGCGACACGCCACAAGTGAAGTCCAACGACTAAGGCCTGAGTTGAGGTGATGACAATCGTGGACGTATGTGTCCACAATCTTGATGGGGGGAGAGAGTGTAACGGGACTCGAGATACTAAGGTGTGTGATACACTAAGTGATGTTCACACATCAACAGAAAGAACCCAAAACAGTACTGGAAAGATAACAAGATTCAGTAGGGGGTTTCACATCCATTAGTTATGCATTTACTATACTAGATAGTGAGACTTATACATATATGACAAAGGCGGCTCTGCCGCGAATAAAGAGAAATAAAGTTAGTTTGCATTTGGAAACGGAGAGTTAATTAGATTTGTAAGGGTCGTGGTTACTCTTGGAGTCTCTAGATTGTGATCTACCGGACTCATACTTGGTCTTGGAATAGAACGAAGGTCACCGACCTTAACTAACCTCTACCTCTACGCAAAACTATGGCAGCCCGCTGCACAAGCTCAACTCAAGCATGGATAGGTCAGCAATAGGGCACGTCTATCTTAAGTCATCGCAGGTTTAAAAGACCGCATTTGTAAGATGGTGTTTGTTGCTTCGAAGCTGTCAGCGGAGCAGGCCCTTGTAGTGGTTGTCTCTGTGTGGGTGCTGGCAAGAAGAAACCAGGGGCGATTTGGAAGGATCATGGCTGCTCTGCAGCAGCACAGTTGCTTTCGTATACGCGATGCATCTCCACCCTAGATCGCGCTAGATCGCTCGATTCTATGGTGAACATTGCGATCGCAAAAGTCCGCTATCGTTTTACGATTACTGAGCTATCGGTTCCCGCGGTGAAGCGTAAGCTACCAGAAGATGGAGTGATAACGACGTGGGGCGATCGAGTCAAACGCGTAGAGGCACTGACAATGTTGGGTGCCGCCTATCGGAGCCCCCAATTTGTTGACTGTTGCGAATGAATTTGGTTAAGGTACGGCCTACATACAGCATTGAAGTTATGACAACGGCACAACTAATCCTGAATCAGCATCGCGATATGGTTTACTTTAACTACCACCTGTTACTGCAACGAATTGGACGAGTATGCAGCAGCTATGCACGTAAATGGGTCTCCATTTCGAACCTGCTGGGTTTTCATTGATGCTACCAAACATGTACGTAGCAAGGCCTCGCGCTCAGGCTGAGTCCGCGTCCCAATTCGAAACCTTACAGCGGTCTTTATACACCCCGCAGGCACCGTTTTAATTTACAAAGCGTGCAGGCTCCTGATGGAATACTTGTAACCTTGTACGGATCTCTCGAAGAAAGACGGCACGATTCAACAATGCTCAATCTCAGTGGGTTGACCGACAAAATGGAAGAGGATATAAGCGGCATTTTTTGGGGTGGGAACTACTTTTTATGGAGATCTTGCTTACGGATGTAGTCACTTTGCTGCTGTCCGTCAATTGACACGTCGCCAGTAGCAGCGGCCTTTAATCGCGAAATGGGCAGCGCCAGAGAAAGCGTCGAGTGAGAATTTGGGAGAGTAAAAACGCCAGGGAAGTTCCTTACGGGGATAAGAAGAACCGCGCACGTCAGAAAGTAGTCGAAAATCTTTTTTCGTTGGTGTGCTACCGACATATTGCCATACCTGCATGCAGCCATTGGGTAACCAGATATCCAGGTTCTTTGGCTTACCTCCTCCGACACTCGATGACTAAATAGGCATCATTGATGGGTAGTATGCTGATGTAAGCGCGCTACGCCTTCGCGTTATTCCGTTCTAGCACCATGCTAATGAATTCATACATTCGCCTTTCACGATCTTCTTCTGCATGTTGCCGTCGTGCTCCGAGCTCCAACCCATGCTGCCGACGCTTACTGGCCTCTTTTTGCGTTAGCGTTATTTTCATATTCTTCTTTCTCAAAAGCCAACCGCTGCACTTTATACTCGTATGTGTTGCCTCTCCCTCGCTCGCAGACTTCAGACTTTCTGTCAACGAATCCATCACAACAGCAAGACATTCCCGCTTAATGATCTTTTTTAACGCTGCCGGGTTGCGCAGTTCGTTGTGTCCTCGTTTACTCCACATGGTGGCAACAAGTCGCTGTCCCCTTCATTCTCCTCATTGCATTGAACGCGATCATTGCTAAGCGCCGCATCAACTCCCCCGAACTTTCAATCGACCTCTGTTTGCATCCTCCACGCGATTTTCTGCTTTGACTTGGTCGTTCCAGTCATCAGTATGGGTGATGAAAACAATGAGCAGTCTGTCGCACTCTTTAAACTGCTCTACCGCACCCTACTTCGCATTGGCCAACACTGGTCGCGCTTGAAGTATTTCACTAATGTGCGGGAGGAGTCCTGAGCGCGACTCTAGGCTTATTTTTCCATCATAGTTAGTCCACCGACACGCTACAGACCTGAAATTGCACACGCAGTTAGATTTCATACCTATGTAGATGAATACGAAAACAGCGCCGTTGCTGCAGTCATCGCAGAGATATCTCCGCGCGCGTGACCAATTTCCAACAACTTATTTGACTGTGTGATTGTGATAGAAGATATGCTTTGTATTGCCGTACACAGTTTTCTAAGTACACCTACGCTACTTTCGGTAATTACCGGTTACCGTAGCGTCACTTTTGGAGTGTGGTACATTGTACCGGTACCTGACCTGTCCACTATAAGCTGAGGAAGTCGGTAGGTCCTATTAGCCGGAAAAAACAATAAATTACTCTATGAACATTTGCTTGGTATGCTCTGCGCCAACCTCCGTCCTGACCGACTCACCTCCATCTGAAGTCGTGCGAAGCTTAAAAGGGGGCTAAGGAATAGGGCTAAGTCGTAACCTCATAACTCGAACCGCGTTAAGACCGAAAGTGTTTTGCGCCGTCTCATTTTGCCTTGCGAACTTAGACGGGCGAAGGCGAGTCACCAACTTGTGCACACGTGAGAGGATCGCAAGAGCATCCCATCGGGCCATGACAGACACCTACTTTAATGACTACTTTGATCAACAGCGTAGTCAGTTTGATTGAGTGCGCGGGAATGTTTTTGAAGCTTCGATGCCGAAACGCTATGCGGAACCCTCGAGACGGAGCACTCTTTTTAGATTGATTGTAGTTGTTGTTGATAGCTGTTGCTGCGCCAATGAAGTTACCCGCCAGGGTGCCGCTGTACAGCGGTGCCAGTTGTCAATCCAGCGCGACATTGCTATCCAGGCGGGCAAGCCGGACTGGTATATAACAAAGAAACAATACGACCGACTTTGTATAACCGCGAAGCATGGAAAGGCTGATAAGTCGGTGTCTATGAACGATAAAGAATAGGCACCATGTACAACGAGCTGTCAGTACGAGCATGGCAAGGATGTCCGAGTACCTTAGGGAAGAAAGATGCGAGCTGAGAGACATTCGAGCACCTATATTTGAAGAATCCTGTGTACTACACTCCATATTTCGCCAGTATGAGCTTGAAAAAAGGGTCGATGCGTCTTGGTCACTCAAACAACGCCCCGTGCAACAACTTAGACAATTTCCTCCGCCACTTCCGATTCATCGTTTCGATCTTTCAGCACAACGAGAGCTTCTTCTAGGCAGCGCGCACACAGCACGGTGGAGTTAAGCCGCTGATTGTGGCCATCATTAGGCGCGAAGCACAATCTGCATGCTGGCAACTCCAAATTTACAGGAAGACTTGCAGCCAAAAATTCTCGCCACAATGTCGGGTTCTGCCTGCGCACCTCAGCACGGTTGTCAATATGGTTTTGCTCCATATATGTGGCGAGTTTTCTCCGCGCGGTTGTAGCCGCATCATGGCAAGACTGTCGTCTGGCAACTGTAGCTGTGACAGCATCTGAATGTTGTTGCGCAAAGTCTTCAGCTTCAGCGATGCCGTCTGAGATCGGCAGCACGTCTGCAGTTTTTGTCGTACCAGCCGTGTCCTCTGTAAGGTTTCCGCTCAAAGTTCTGTGGTCATCTTCCGGAGCTGGCGCCTCTTTTTCGTTTTCCTCGGGTAGTTCCGAGCAATCTATCTCAATTACCTCTTTAGACTGCACAACAGCTTTGTTCACTAGCGTCGACACTGCCGAAGATGAATCGTCGGTTTTGCCAAGGGGTTCTTGAATTATGATTTGATCACCATCCTTCTCTGTAAGCATTGATGACACCTCAGGGTTCTCCTCGACCATGATTTGATCATCCCCATTTTTTTCCAAAGGAAGTCTGGAATCGACCTTTTCCACGATCATCGTCTCCTCTTCTTCGTCCTCTTTGGGTTTGCGTGCACATTCTTCCTCCATAATTCGATCTCCATTATCCTTTTTAGCCGCACGTGCAATGGTCACATTTTCCGCCGCCATAGAAGAATTTTCAACATTCGCAGAGTTGGTATCTCCCATAGTATGTTTGACCTCAAGCCGTTTGATCTCAGTCAGCATTGCGTTATTTCGTTGCTTCGTTGCAGTTTCATCCTCGTTCTCCTCCGGTTGCTGGTCCGATTTACGTCCAGCAGTTTGAGTTTCCAAATCAGGCGAGACGACATTTTCACGGCCAGACAACAGATTCGAGATTTTCGACAACTCGTCCACTGAAATTGTGTTATCTTCAGCTTGCAGTGTCTTGAGTTTGGTAAGTGTCACTAAGGCCGACACAGGAAGGCGAGTTATTGCATTCCAGCGAATGTCCATGACGACGAGACATGGTAGAGCCAGCATTGAAATCGTAGTCAAGTTGTTGTGCGCTAATCTCAGCTCTTTCAGCTTGGTTAGGCTGTTGATGCTTGAAGGAACCTCCAGCAACGCGTTTTCTGACGCGTCCAGTTCTTGAAGGTGATTCAGCTGCCGCAAACCCATGGGAAGTTCCACCAACTCGTTCCCACTAACATTCAACGATACCAACTTATTATGTAACAAAACCGCGTTCGGAAGGTACTCCAAGCCAAAACCCCGCAAGTTCAGCAAAACCGTTTCAAGAAACTTACTCCATGGTATTCCCTTCTGATCGAGCATTTTATCGTCGCCAAATGTGTTGCATGCCAGTATCAACTGTCGCTTCTCCATATCTTCCGAGATCATCTTCGACCTCTCATCCACTTTTTCACCAAACAAAATTTCCAGGCCCACAGCAAGACGCCAACACTCCAGAAGCAGCGGATTCGCTTGCATCTCAGCCTCAAGTAGACCGGATATTGCCTTCATATTTCTCAATCGCAGCTCCACACCAACTAAGGCTCGTAGTATCTGAGAATGATGGGTCTTCGCTCCAGCAAGACATTTTTTTAAGCTCGCTCGCGCGGCCAACAGTTCCCATTCGTGAGTAGCAACGTCTAGATTTATTGGTGTATCAGGTAAGCGGATACAGAGAGGTTGGTTAGTAAATAAATGAACGAACTCACGGCATATTTATCGCATAAAAGCATGTACCTGAAAAAGCAAGCGAAAACTCTGACGACAACGCTAATACATCCGAGTATGACGCATAGAAAGCAGCCTTCTCTGGCCCAGCAACTGCGGCGGAGCACAGCCGGAAAAGTTCCACGTTTACATCATAAGTGATCAGTTGACTTCGTTCCGGGTTTAGGCAATCGCACACGGCGTCTTCGACTGCGCTTTTGGCAATGTCGTGCTTAATCTGTCTCGAAACTTGACGCATCATCTCAGCCTCCACACTCATTTCTATCATATACTTTCGGAACAATTGAGTCAACACCGCTTGATGCTCACGCCATAATACGCTGTCCGAACCCCCCTGTTGTACAAGATCCACTTGAAATATAACGCGTTGCATCCACGCAAGTTGCCGAGCTTCCAAAGGTAAAGTACCGAAACTCGACGAGCTCAAAACCGTTTGAATACCATCGATGGCGACTGAAGGTTCCAATAAAACACCCATCAAATGACAGATATCTAGAGCCACGTAAATATCGGCTAGCAATCTCGTCTGTTTGTCTGTGGACTGATGTTGTGGTGGTCCTCGCCGGAGCAAAGAGAGCTGATTCATCCATGCACCCAGTAAAGCCTCCAACAGTGTCTTCAAAGCACGCGACTTGGAGATATTACTAGTGTCGTGCATAATATTCTGGATAGATTTCTCGACCAGATCGATATCAACATCCAGAAGACTCGCCACGCGCTCCATAACATCAGGGAAAGTCTTATCCAAAGCATTCACGAGCGCTGGAGACTGGCGACACGCGAACAGATAATGATGTAAGGCTTCCGGAAACTGGGTATCTGAGCTCTGGTTCATCATCCTGAGCATGAGATGACGCGCCTGTTGGTCACCAGTCGAGGTTAAACCCATTAGCTTCGCGGCTGTGAGAGAAGCACCAGGAAACTGCTGAATCATGTCATATTTCTCTCGAACAAATGCTGTCAGAGGCTCACCGTTCTTGCTCCTATCACCTCGCAACGCAAGTAAAAGCATCCAGTTGCTCAGTATAACATCACCGGCATCGTGCATGGCATCGCACTCCCTATTAAATATGTGAAACGCGAGCTCATATGACGCCAATGCCTGAGCAAAAGAATTTCCTTCAATCTCACAGCAGCCATCCCGTAAGGACTCGGCAGTATATGCCAACCCTTTAATTGGGATGCGTTCATGACAGCTAGCAGCTACCCAATGCTCAATCAGTTCGGGTGGTTCCATGAAAAGCAGGACATGCGCGAAAACCAAGCAAAAAACTATCCTCTCGTCGCTACGTAATCGACCACAAACCATACTACACGACGCAAGTTCTGAAGATACGTCATCAAGCTGCAGCACCGCTGACAAAATCTCGAGCACTCGAGTGGTTGCCCCAGCTCTCCACAGTTTAATACAAAGATGGAAACAGATTGACGCCAATAAAATGGACAGCTCCTTCGTTGTGGTTGGTTTGGAATGCTTTGATTCCTCTTGATCCAAGTTTGTTCGAGCAATATGCTCAAGAAGCCGCCAATAGATTCCCTCCGCCATGCCCACCGATTCAAACTCGTATATCGAAATATAATGAAGCCACAGCGCATGAGAATTCGGTAGAAATTGAACAGCTTGCTCTGCCATGTCAATTTCTGTCTGTCGATTGGTCACTTGTCTACATAAATGGAGATATAGCAGCCAAAGTGCTTCACAATAAGCATTTGCTTCGACTTCTAAAGCACGTGAGAGTGTATGCAGACATCGTTTCAAGTTTGCTTCCACCACAGCCAGCGTACCACTGCGTTGCTTCAAATTAATCTCCTTGCATAGGAAAAGGAGTTGTTGCTCCAGGCGGTCATCATCAGATAAACTCGCAGCTTCATCACTACAGGCAAACGGACGTGATGTCAGTCCAACAAATACAGTCGCATCACAATAGTTTACAGCACCAATACGTACCTCAGACCAACCTCTAAGTCAAGCTGGTAAATAGCGAGCAGGAGCCATGCATCAGTGTCGCATGGGTTTCTCTTCACTTTTGTTTGAAGCATCTCGCCATAGACTTTCCAAGAGTCACTACCATCGAAATACCGAGCGTCGCCTGTTTCAGGAATCTCTTTTCGTCTATCAAGAACAATGAAGTCGCCACCGTCTTCTACGGATTCTCTCTCTTTGCCCTCCGTATCTAGTGCAACGGATACAGCTGCATCATTTCTTTCATATGAAGGCGCATTTGTTGCGATGGACTCTCCGTCGTTGCTTTCTTTCCCTGTCTGCATTCAGTAAGAAAATTGGAGTCGCAGTAAGTTCCAGCCAATATAACAAATTATCATCTAAAGCGTTAGTACTTACTACTGAAGAAAACTGCGAAGTGGTTATAACGGGCCACTTCGTCGTAATTCTTGCACGAAACTCAGCAAACGACGCCAGCAACTTATCCATATCGTCGACAGTTACCACTCCAACACGAGCACTATCGTCATCTTCACCAGTGCAGTCACTGCCATTAATCCTCTCCTCAGCGACTGGTTCGTAATCTTTCTGGTGATAGTTGGAGCAGTTCTTGTCGTTGCAAACACCATTTAGCTCATAATGACACAGTACTCTAAAATTCAAGAACACGGTCATGACGTTAATGCCGATAAAACAAATTAAGCAGGAACATCAGCTTTTTCGTACTTCATGGGGTCAAACTTTTTCAAGCCAGGAGTCCTCAGCGCACCTCCCTTCAGTTGCCTTATAACTGAATCGTTTGCGATAGAAAACGGCTTGGCATATTTCGACGAGAAGAAATGCTCACGAACCACACGAGCACCATCTTGGCCATCAAATCTTGGCGCCAAACTGCTGTAAGGTTCGCTCATCTCGGCTTGCTCACGAAGCCATATCTCCAATTTATCCAGAACTCCGGCCATTTGTCCGTGTGATCGATAAGAAATCCTCAGATTGTTGCTGGTCGCTACCTTCGCCGTCTTGACCCCGATAAAGGCACAAAGAAGAGTCGATAGTGTAGGTGTTACGTCACTATCAGCAAGCAGGTTTGCCAGAAAATATTTTTGTCTTCGCCTCCTGACAAATGTTGTGACCTTGCCGTCTGGGCTATCCGGCACCCGCAATGAGTCGCAAACTGAGACAATCACGTCCTTCTCAAGTGCAATCAACGACTGAATTCGACCTATAGCACATTACTATGACTGTTAAGCTGAAGAAAACACCACCAGAAACAAGAATAGCGCGTACCCGCATCCGAAGAGAGAAATGATGGAGTCTTCAAAAATTGGCGCCCCGGTTGCCAGCACACAGATCTTCCTCCTGTCGAATTCGACGGATGAGTTGTACGCACTGAACCATCAACAGTTAAGCTCGCCAACGTGTGCTCCACCAAAGACCAGTCCACAACTTCTCCTAGCACATTGCCGGTATAGGTCTTAAACACTTGCTCCAGCTTCGCTCTCGATATTATCTTCTCGACCACATATTCCATATCATTTGGTTAGTCAACGTCGAACAAACATAAAGCGTCTATGACGAATTACCGTTCCCGTCTGCGCGAGATGGCGCGCTGCAATGCGGAAGCACGCAGCCTTAGCAAGCTCCGGCGTGTCCACATCCAGCTTCGGCGCAGCAGCAACTGCATGAAATAATCATACGGCATCAGCCCTCGACCACAATAAAGAGAGCCCAACATATACGAATACATCCACTCAAATTCCTCACAGGGATGCATTACAGGTTCAGCAACTGCAGTCCCCACTGCACCTTTGCAGCCCACGTCGGGTTTCTTCCTTGGCTGCTTGCCCGCTTCGTTCTCCTCTCGCTTGCGCTTGGCCTGCAGCTGCTTTAGGCTCCTAGCCAGCACAGTCGCTGCCGCTTGCTGCTTCTGCAGCCACAAAAACAGAGTAAATCCACCTTGTTTAGCCACTGCAACGGCCTAAAAGCTTGCTTAAAGATCGGACCTCTCGAGCCGCCTCTGCTCGCGCATGTAGCTCCTTCAGTTCTTTCTTCCGAGCCAGCGCTGAAGTTGCTACCTTCCCGGCTTTATCTTCTCCCATGTCGGCTAATTTTGAATCGTTAATCGGCTCAATTTGCTCCTTATTCGACTCCTTGGGACCGTAAAGCTGCAGCAGCTTCAGCAGCTTTTCTTTGCGCGCCAAAGCCTCCTCGCGCTTGGCAATCCATCTCTGCATCTCCACTTCTATTTCGCGAAGATGTTCTGCGGCCTTCTGTCGCGCTTCAGGAGCCACAGAGCCCTCTGCGGCTGACTCCGCGGTGCCCACCTCCCGCTCAACTTCCAGGCGCATTGTACGAGTGCGGAATCCATGGTGTAACCAACATAAATTATTATATTGGACAGAGAAGATACAGCAATTGCAGCCTTTCGCAGCGATAAGATCGCACAAGAGCATTGATCGCGATCATGTCGGGCGTGCAGGTCGTGGCGGGAGGCAACCCGCGGAAGGGAGCGATGGACGTGGACGAGAGAGACCAGTGCATCCGAGGTGCGGTATAGTTGAAGCGAAGCGAGTTGTGTTAAGTCTCATATTGGTGTCGGTGCACAGACATTGTGAGCTGGTTCCAGCGCAAAGCGGATCTCGAGCCTGTGGTGGAGAAGAACGCTGGTAAGGATCGTCGGATATGTATGATGTGTGGTACACTTTAATGACTCCGGCTTGCATTTATTGGGATAGATATTGAGGCTTTGGAGAAGACGCTGGGCATGGAGATCCCCGAGGTTTGGTCGTCTCTAGAACTGAGGATGTTGATCTCCTGATTGCTCAAGCCTAGCGAATATCTACGTGGTGTGTAGGAGTTGCGCAGTTTGCTATCGACGCAGAGTGGCGGTATCTGGTTTGACGACTACAAGGTAGGACGGCGAATATTGTTGCTGGTTGTATCTAGGATGGTGCTGACGCTGCGTGTTCTGGTTATGGATGTTCAGTCGCTCTCGGCAAATGTACAGACAGAGCAGCTGTAACTGTATTACGTCGTTGAGGTTTCACGGATTTTTTTATTTCCTATGACGTTACACTTGTAGGACATCATCAACAAGGCTGAGGCACTCGCGTCTGTGAAGGGCTGGGATTCTTCGTTGATTCCATTCGCGGCAAACGTGGACGGTGGGGCTCTTGTTGCGGATACCGGCTCCAGGAACGCTGTTTTTGAGTTTACTGAAGATGGGAGGGGTGATCGGTCACTCGCACCCTCGCTACTGGAGTATCTTGAAAAGTATCGAAACCGGCTCCTTTCTGGCAAGTTTGACTTTGTCGAGGACGTCGGGCTGGTTGAGCGCTCGAGAAAGTAACACAAGAGCGCCAAGGCTCGTGAAGCATATCCCGAACTCTACGAGAGCAACGAGTTCTCCGTGCAGCTTACGCCTGTGTGAGGCGTGCATTTCTGGAGATTCGTCAAATACACAGTTACCTCTTCGATCATTATATAGCACCAAAGCAAATGACGATATATTCAAGTGGTATTTACATACTAGTTATGTTGTACTCCTGATATCCATACGCTTCATGTCATTACTAGTCGCTTCGATGTCCGCGTCGTGTGTATCCATCACGTTTTCTTTTCGATCACTAAGATCCTTCAAGAGGCGGTAGTGACGGCGACGTAAGAACCAGCCAAACATCGAGACGAAAAAAGCCAGCACGAACATGGTTCCGATCAGCCCAGCGATAGAGATGTCTTCGGCACCGCCTGCTACGGTTTGATCGGCAATGGAGAAACTCAACTTCGCACCGTTGGGTTCAATACGTCGTGCAAACGTCCCGACAGACCGTAAGGTGCTCGTCTCATTCCCTAGCTGATCTTGCAGGTTTTCAACAATGTCGTTGAGTGACTGCTCCCCAACCCGCGATGCTGGCAGGATCTGGAAAAACACCACAATGCTGCCACGTTCAAGTGCCGTGATTTCTAGTCGCCAGTGTGGAATTTGTAGCGCGGATGCTACCTCTGTAGTGAAGGCAAGTTCAAAAGCTTCTCGGGCCGAGGAGGAGAAAAGTACTTCATCGTAGCTCATTTCAACCTCGTATCTTACGACAACTCGTTTCGAGCCGCATTCAATTCCGTTGCAAATGTCTGTGATCGACGGTTTTGGGTCAGTGCAAAAGTCTTCCGAAAGTGCCTTTTGGTTGGTACCAATGTCATGGCACGCTGCCTCACGTGACCGCCTTCCACCACCACAGCCACTATCACACTCGCTCCATTGCGTGACTTGCCAGACATATTGAGCCGCCTCCGCACTGCTCTTGGCGCTGCAGTCTGGAGGGCGGTAGCCTGGCCGGCAAATACACACAGCGTCTAACGAGTACTCGTCAATCGCAGTGCTGCTGTCTTTCCTGTTGGGCGCAGTCAATACGCGTTTGTGTCTGATCTTTCCCAAACCCATTGGTCTCTCGTTATGGTAGTTCGGGAAGCAGGTACCATGACCTGAACACGAGAGCCGTTCGCAAAGATCAGGAGGATGAAGCGGGCTCACTGCCAGTGACTTGGCCGACCACACCGAGAATCCATTCACGTTTTGTGCGCGAACCTTGAATGTGTAGGAGCGGCCATTGAGCAACGGCTCTACGACGGTAGACGTTGGTACCGACTCGGCCGCAGCTGTTAATGCACTTACATTCGTTCCAGCCTGACCCACAAAATTCACGGCAGATGAAGTAACGCTCTGAGTGCCCACCAACACATTGTCCTCCTCATCGAACCAACCCACTTCGTACGCCACAATAGGGTCTAATCCATCGTCGTCCGGGGCCTTCCACGTCACAGCAGCTCGGCCATCAAAGGCCACAGCATTCACGAGACTGGGATTCGACGGTACGCCATGGAGCTCCTCCGCTGGCTCAGTCGACCGCGGGACTTCTTCTACATCCGACCATGACACATCTTGAGAAGCTGCACTATTGCTTGAAGCTTCCTTCGCTGTAGATTCACTGGACGGTATGACCGACGTCGTCTCCTTCTCTTTCAGCACCAGTAGAGGTACCGTTTCGACAGGATAGGCCACGATCTCCAGCACATCGGTGCTGCCTTCGCTTGACTCCATATCAGAGGCCAGCGAAACGTCGCTACTTCTCGTGGTTGAGTCAGCAGGGAAGCGAATCTCCTCTGATGCCGCTTCTCGCTGCCACTGGCTTCCGGACCCATCGCCGACAGACGAGAACTCGATATTAACGCTTCCAATGCTGCTAGTACTGGAGCTCTGGGATGTAGCAGCGACTGTACTGCACAGCAACGCCAGTGAGATCAAGAGCCGCCAAGCTTGAGCTCCTGTACGCTTTGATCGACACTGCATCGAACCAGAAATGATGGAGTGGGCGGTGACGTGCCTAAACCGCATCCTGCTCTCTGATTGGCTGAAGGGACAAGGGAGGGATAGTCATGTCAGACTTGGCTTGTGATTACCGGTACAGTAGTGAAGAACGAGAACAATCGAGCTTTATTATTGTATGTGTTTAATACTGTAGCAACCAGTTTACGGCGCTAAAGCTTGAAAACGCAAACGCGTCACTTTGTTGTCGTTGCCCTCGGCTGTATGTCCTCCGAACACATACATCGCGTCGTTATAAACGACCGCTCTGTGCCAGGCGCGAGGAATCAATGCAGGGGAGCACTTAACCAGCTTCCAAGTCGGGACATCTTCACCTACGTCATAAGGCAAACACAAGCATCTTTAGTATGCGAGAAGCTCGAATTTATATTCACAAACAACATACCGGTTCCGAGGTCCAGCACGTACGCGTCGCCCTTTAAGCACCCAGTATTGCCTCCATACACGATGAGCTGGGAACCGATGCTGGCGCCCGAGTGCGTGTACCGGGATGCAGGTCCGTGTCCTTGGGTCTCTATCTTTCGCCACATGCAATCAACGCGTTCATTTGACACGCCCTCTGCGCAAACAGTTACGAGTTAGCTTCAAATTTTGCCACGAACACAACAAATCCACGCACAAACGTACCGATTTCAAAAGCAAAAAGCTCACCGCGACGGTGTTTGCCGTTGTATCCACCAAATATGTACATACAGTCTTTAATGACGCACACAGAGTGCGTCGATGACGGTCCAGAGATATCACCATGAGGTTGAAGCTCCACCCACGTCGGAATCTCAGTATCTGTTGCAAGCACCACCATGAATTAGGCGGGAAATACTAAATACTAACCTCATGCAAATTCCTACCAAATCGAAGTGCAAACGTATCGCTGAGCCGCTGGGGATGGCCATAACCTCCGTACAAAATTGCCATTCCCCTCACCACTGCCAGCGAGTACCAGTATCGCATTGACGGCGGCGTTCCGGCAATTTCCAACCTTTCCCACCTCCACTCTCCCGACTCTCCAGACTCTTCTCGAAGCGGAAAAGCGTATTACAAGCGTAGATGTGGTTAGTTGCAAGATTGCATCAGTGGTAACCAGCAGAATAAGACGTACTGAGGTTGATTCGGTGAAGCTCCGTGAGGAATTTGCCATCGATAGTGCCCCCGATCGCGTATAAGTCGTCTCCAATAACGAAAATTTGAAGAAGGTTACCTGATGGTGGTGGTGGACCGTTGATTGGCGGTTTAATCCAGCGAGGCGACGGCTGTGCTACGAGATCTAAAACGTGCAGGTCGTTTAGCCGGAGTTTGCCGACGATGCCACCTACGACAATCAGAAATCTCCCATAGATTGCCAATCCGCAGTCGTATCGCCTATCCGGCGGCATGCCCTCTGATCTCACCGTTTCCCATTCCATGTGAGCAATCGCAAGCTCCTCGCGTTTAATCTTTCGCGGTCTGCCTCTCCTTTTACCTACCTGGGTAGAAGGCGGTCGAGTAACTCTGGGCGCCGTTTTGACTACTGACTCTCTGGTCGACGAGGGCTGCCCAAACGAGCTACTGCGAATCTTTCGTAGCGATACTCGTGAATGCCTCAGTGAACCTGGGACAAATTTTCCACTAAGAGAGGTTTTCGCTGCGACTGGAGGTGAAGGACGCTCGCTGTCTGACGAAACCAGGTTGTCCAGGTCAATGACATCGTCCAAGTCGCTAAGACTATCCAACTGAAGAGATACATCGCTGGGATTCGGCAGTAGGTCGTGGTGGACCGTAACTGCATCGTAGCCTGTAGGCACAAGCGTGCTAATTGCATTGTTACCTTGATCCGGCCCCGACAGCATGTCTGCCGATGAGATCTGTCAAAACCACAGCAATATTCCACAGTTATCAGCAAGGCTAATTCGATGAGCGGATATATCATTAAAGTCGTCAGGGTCTACCGGTAGGTGGAGTTCTTGTCCCTCTGTAGCGTACGAGAACCCGATCGAGCGCATCTCCGTTTCCGGAGCAGCAGCACCACTCTTTCCAGCCTTGAAGATCTGCTGCGTTTGGCACAGCGGGCAGTCACTCAGCGACGATAGCGACTGCTGCATGCAAGACCAACACAGCACATGACCGCAATCTTGACGCACAGGGAATTGCGTCGCGCGGAGACATATTGGGCACGAGATAACCTGCATGCCAGGCCCGAGCTGCAGATGGAAGTTGTACGCAGCCTCCAGTCCGTCCCATGAGTTTTCGTCCATTGGGAAATGACCCGATGCGAAGAAGTCATCGTCCACATTGACCTCCGCATTTTTTTCTTCCTTGTCATCGGCAGGACGGCACGTGTCTTGTTCTCTTTCCGCGCTCTCCCCTTCGAAATTAGCATTGGACGGTGCAATGCCGTCCCCTGTAGAGGAAGAAGCCATGCTTGTGCTCGTTAAGCGCCTCATGCCGAGCCCGTGGACGGCCAACCGAGCATCACCGGCCCCAGGCGCGGGGAGAATTCCAAGCGCCGCCTCGCCTCGAGCTGTAGCGCAGCGATGATTTGCTGAAAATGATCAGACCAAAATACAGATGTATCACTTTCTAGGCGAATCCACACACGACATTCTAACGTTGCATTACAACTGGACGGTTTACTTATAGTATAGGAAAGAATTACCGTAAAATCGTAGTCCTAAGCGTCGTTTAGTTCTAAAGGTCATCTTGGAGCAACCAATAAGAGGCGTGCATTTTATACCAGATGGATGCGTTACTCGCTGCTATTTTTAGACTTTAGCGTTGGTAAAAAAAGGACTTGTTCATTACCGCAGCAACCAAGCCCAAAGCAGACATGGAACGCCCATGCACGACAGGTCTCGGCAAGAAAAAGGAAGACCTACCAGCGTACGGCAGTGGAGTACTCGCACAAGCTAACGTTACCAAGTACAGAGATGATGGCTACAATCTCGACGAGACGATTGAGCACTTCTACGGCAGCCTTCCCTCCTCCAAAGTCAGAGCTAAGAAGAAGATCTAAATTTCGTCGGCAATCACAGGGCCTGATTAGGCGGAGAATAACACTTGCGAAAGCTGGAGTTTCAGCTCTTCCCAGCTCGGGAAGAGCGCGTCCACCGACGTGCCGGACGTGAGTGCCCATTCTCGCGCTCGGCCACCGATCTTCGAGATCGCTAGCGCCACGCGCTGTTGCTCAGTACGGAGTATGGACGATCCCATTGCCATGTCGATCTCACGGATCCACAACATGAGGTTCTCCCCCTCCTTTCCTTCGAAAGTCTTGACGCTCACGATGAGCGGTTTAGGCCGAGAGGACCCATCCTGCGATGTCGTCGACCTCGGTGCAGACGCCGACATCCTCTGCTGGAGGTGCTCCAACAGAGCATTCTCGTAGCTTGAGAACGCCTCCAGACGCGCGTTCACCGCGCCGGTCCTTGAGAAGCAAGATGTGTTATGCCCTCAGGGTCGAGCTAAGACATAAGCTTTTTCAGCGCATCTTGCTGGCTCTGGGACAGGTTTTAAAATCCAAAATAAACAAAAACACAAAACGCTGTCTGCTCCATCCTCACCGAGGAATAGTCCTAAGACTCAGGTGCGGGATTGACTACAAGTGCTACCAGGTGCAGCGGGGCTGCGTATCGTAGTGCGTCAGAGGAAGACATACGGCCCCCCGAGTTTTAGCTGTGGTTATCCTAACCCCTAAGGTCTCCGCAGAGGCTTAGATCCCTATAGTTATACCATTAGATACTTAAAGAGTCACTATTCCTAAACCTAGGGCAATACTCTCTTTGATTCTAAAACTGAACTGTTATTTGTTTGCTTATCTGCGGCATAGCCGCCTTTGGTGTAAATGTATGACTCTAACTATTTACCATAGTTAAACCTAGTCAAATGCATATCGAGTGGCCCTGTGGCCGCGTACTGAAATCCCCTTAATCCAAGTGGTACCAAGTACCACTTACTGCAAGGTGACACGTAGTACGTTTACACTCGTGTTATCTTCGTGTAACCCCGTTACAGCTCCCGCCTATCAGAGCACGGCCCAGTGGGAATGGTGCCTCGGCATCGTGCCGATATGATGCGGCGTAACAGCATTTGGTTGAACGCGAGCCGCGATGAGCTCGTGGCAGTCACCAGTGTCAAAGTGACGGATATCCTCTTGGTATCTCCGTCGCCCTTCCATAGTCCGCGTAGAGCTTATAACCTGTTAAAAATAGGAATTGCAGAGGATAGGACATAGGAAGGTTAGTAGTAGGCGTTAATAATATAGAGACAGAGTAAGTAAAGGGGCTCGAAGGTGCTTGTGTATGGGAATCAGGAAAAGAAGGGGGGGGCTTAGAAGTCCTGTGCGAAAGGTGGATAGTTGTCTCCACCAACCACTCCAAATCATGTATACTATAATGTGGACTATCAGTATAGTGTCTACGTCTGTTAGCACATAAGTGAATGCATAAATGTACATCCGAAATGTACACTTTGATAGCCTCCCACATTGCGTTACAGTATCTGGTGACGGTGACGCTTAGGACGACGGTTATATGGTAATCTGGTACCAGTGCCGATGTCTGGTCGCTCATGCCGGCGTTAGGCTCGTGACGTACCCGCTACAGAACCATATCCACGACAAGAAGAAGAATGACGAGTGGTGTCTGGAGCAGCTGCGCCTGGCACTCAAACAGCAGTCGGCGCCGATCAACACGGCCACTATCATCATTAAGTCGGTTCTGGGCGAGGAGGGCTACGTGGCGCCGCCCAGCAGCACCGCGTGAGGTCACGCTTTCTGAGTACTCGCCAGGGTAAGAAGGAGTTGGTGGCCTTCGTCCAGGAGTTGTGAACTCTGATCGCCGGTATGGCGGCCGATCCTCTGCCAGAGGCAGTGACTGTGGCAGTCTTTATGGAGGGCCTCCGCACTGGCGTGGCCAGGACGGAAGTCTTCCGCACTCACCCTTCCTCTTTTGAAGAGGCCGTGAGAGTGGCGTTGAACGCCAAGTTCAACGTTAAGTCGTCTCGACTTAGCTGGGGTGTTGCTAACGCTACTCCGTCCGACGGACCGGTCCCAATGGACCTCAGCTACACTGAAGATGCGGAATCTGAGCTTCATGCTGCCGAACCGCGCATGGGTGTTCGTCGGTTCTTCATCTGTCGAAGCACCACCCATTTGAGGGCAACCTGCCCGTCGCGCAGGTCGCATCAAGCTCCTACGAGTCTTCGCTCTGCATCGAGCCAAGCCACCGGCTCGTCGCGGGGAAACGGCGACACTCAGTAGGCGCGGTGCGCCCTGCTGGGGAAACACTGAGTTCTGTTGAGCCTCATGGAGGTGGGGGGAACGGGGCCCAGCCCCGGAGAGAGCCGTACTCTTTAACATGGAAATTGTATGCAAACCAAAAAACGGGCTTGCTCGTCGTCGAGGCGACGGTGAAGGGCTTTGAGAATCCACGGATCATCTTGATCGATTCCGGAGCGTCGGGCAACTACGCTCGACACTCCACGAAGGAAGAAAGTCAGTAGTACTCTGAGGGGCTCAGAAAGCGCAGGAGTGACATCATCACTGTTCACCTAGCGACGGGGGCCCGGGTCACGGTGCCCAAGGTTCCTGTGAACCTGGGCGTGAAGTTTCTCGACTTCGATAGCGTGGAACGCTGTCTGGTCCTGGACCTGGATTCGAGGTACGACCTCATCCTGGGCATGGCATGGCTTGAACGGGATGAGCTATGGCTTGATTGGAGGTCAAAGACATTGGGCGTAATGCGCTTTACGCCTAGTGGAATGGTGAGTCATGAACCCACCTCTGCTAGGAAGCAAAGGGGCTTTTGGCGCGGGCACTGGACCGTTCGGTCAACGTGCTAGACATCGGAGTATCCGAACTTGTAGACACTGAAGGTGTCGAGGCCAAAATCCCCGAGCAGTGCTCGGGGGCTGTGACTGGTGCGGCAGGTAACCCGCTGGGTGACACAGGTGACATGTGTCACGACAACGACACTCGTCGCGATGACGGCGTCATATATCTTGTCTACACCGAGCTTAAGCTGATCGACTGGCGCAACAACTGCGTGCGCCTGGGGAACATCACCAAGTCGTCAAACGTAAGTGCCATGCGCTGATGTCTTTGCTTACGCTTCAATCTACTCACCATCTCATACTAACGACAGCTCTTGTGCAGCGGCAAGCGACGTCGAATGTGACGTTCCGCTGCGTCAACTCGCGGATCAACCTGGACGACCCGTTCCCGCTTGAAGAGCTGTTCCTGCTCATCGGCGACCTCCTGTCCAGCACACACGCAAGCGACGTCGCGTATCGGCATCAACCCGCGTTCTTCGTTGACGGATGTCCGTTCTTGCCGTGTCTTGGCACGGAGCGAGAGGCCATGGCGGGAAAGAAAACCTTCCTGGCGGCTCCCTTTAAATATACCGTCAAGACGACTTCATCGCGAGCTAAGTCCTGCGCTTTAGGCTGCAGCATCAGCAGCGCTACTGGAACACCTTCCCCACGCAATGAATTTACCCACCGCACGAGGCCACTTCACCAGGGCCGGAAGTGGTAGTTCCAGTGCCCCTCTTGCGGTCGGACTTGAAACTTGAAATTGAAGCTAAATCAGCCGTACCTTTAATTTGCTCCTTGTCTTAAACCCACTCGAATCTCGTTGTCGCTTATTTTCTAGAGTTTAGGGCACGAGATAACTTTAAAAGTTATCGAGAGTAGAATGTATGTCGTTATGCTAGAAAGTTCATTACATCGAGTTCCTCGTGTAATTCTCGCATTCTCGCTTGTAGTTGTGTAGGCATGCGCCCCGCGCCGCTCGGATTACTCCGACGGCCTCCTGCCATGTTGTTCTGATCGATGTTACGATTATGAGTGATACAGATCGCTTGTTTGGAGTTTCGCACCGAGTTTGTTCTATATCGGGCATTTGGTCTGTGCAGATTTATACGGAGATAGGTCTTTCCTCTTGAGCAGATGAGCAATGATGAGGTTCTTACTAAATATATGCATCGTTGTGATTGGCTAAACGTTGTGTTCGAATGTACAAAAATGTCCGCTTGCACACATATTTTATATAGTGGTGTCTACTTCTGTTACCACAGAAGTTGATGATAAAATGCATACTCAATAAAATGATAATGTCATTGGCGATTAAATTTGTGATTTCTCTTTTCTGCATTATGCAGGTGAACTTTAGCAGCTTAGAAGATGAATAGCACAGCTTTCACGTCTAGAGTGCTGGAACACGTTTTTTTGTGTGTTTTTTTTTCTCCCTAGCATCCATTCGAGTATTTGCCTTTTTTATTTATTGAGTTATACTAGCGATGTGTATGTGTACTCCCAAATTTACTTTGGTAAAGTTCTCACAACACAGTTGTTTCCACTAGGCAACGTGGGCTTGTTTTTAACTTATAAAGGAGTTGCAACAAAACGTATTTGTTTCGTTCTGTAGGCAGTCGCATTATATGTTTATCTTTACTTGGTTTTTATACGTGAGTTTTGAATATTATGCGACGCAACTGGTTATGGAGGCAAAATAGGCGTTAGCGGCTGGTTCTTGGAAGCCTGTGCTTTTTGCTTATGATTTTTGTTTCTTTGGTGTCTCTGTGGCTCACGAGTGGTTTACTTTTCACAGTATTGTTTTGTGGGGAGGAGGGGGGAGGAGGAGGGGGGAGGAGGAGGAGGGGGGGGCTTTCGTGAATGCTTTGCTTTGTGGTTTAGTTTCTCTTTTGCGGTTCTGTGGCTCGCAAGTTGTTCGTACTTCACAATTAGAGTACATGCTTACCTGCCTTGTTGGGTGGTACAAGCTCGGCTCGTAGCTGGCTAAGAAATACACATGCGTATTCGTGTTTCTTCTATGGATCAGGGCATTATAATAGCATCTGGCTCCGAGGGAATGGTGGGCAGCTGTTCTGCTCCCCCCCCCATCAGAGCACGGACAAGTGGGCATCTTGCCTCGGCGTCCGTTGATATGCTGCGCCATCATCTCCCTCAGTGCTCTCGCCGTTCTGAGCACTTGCATCGTCGCCCCTCCCAACCGCAATCAATCCCATTCGAATGCACGCCTGATCCGACTCCCGACGCTTCTTGCTGAAAGGCGCTCACAACCAAGTCGCGATCGGACTTCTCTATTAATACGTACTCGTTCGACTCGATTGGTTGGACAATCGTATTTGCTGGCAGCGTGATGTATGTGTCGGTCTACGAGACCGTCACGGACTCATAAGCCACGCTGTGCAGTACGTTGTCTGCTTCTCTCTCCGACTCATTGGACTTTTCGTCCTCGGTTTTGTCCTTCGTTCTATCATATACGACACGACTGCATACGCGCCCATTCTATGGATTTCAATTTTTCCTCTCCCAGCTTATATTGTTTTCTCCCAGCACATGACTTGATTGAAGTTTCATGTCAATTTTAAAGCCATTTTCGATTTGAAAAAAAAATGGGAAAACATGAACCAAAGTCGTAACTTACGTCACCTCGAAGTCGAAAGCCATGTGTAACTGGAGTTAACTGCGTCGATGTAGGAGCGGGTTGAGGAGAAAAAGGATGTATTGTCTTGAAGGTGGTAAAAGAAGAAGTGAGATATACTGAGTACTTATGAGTAAGGAGATCTCCTGCTTTTCTGCAGGAGATGGCTGGTGCTGAGAGCAACCAACCTCTTAAATATGGCTTCCAGTATTGCATGCAAAAGACCATACCTAACAACTTAAACAGTTTCCTATTACTGGCCATCAGTCACCAGAGGCTGATGGCACACTGTACCATCATGTCAAAGAGGCTACTTAAACAGCATCCCTGCGTCTTTGTATCAAATAGCGTACAGTCTGATTTTATCTGATATTGCAGGTATTCAGAACCTGAGTTGAGGCGACTACTCAGTCCACACGAAAATGTTGTCGAGGAAGCCTGCGGTCGCAGTTCGACCTTTGTACTCGTAGCTTTGCTACGTTGTAAAGGGAGACTCCGCTGGCACGCCATGACGAAGCTGTGGAAGACAGGAAATGCGCGCGCTTAAGCGCTCCTGGCCAAGCCATCTCCGAGTCCCAGCGGCTTGGGGGAGCGGGAGCCCAGGGCAGCAGCAAAAGTTCGGGCCATAAAAGGCCAGATCTGCTCGTCGCGGCGCCGCCGCGGACCAAGACATCTCCACGCCGAAGGGAAGCATTATGAGGAGGCTGTTGAGGCCAGTGTGTTTAGAGCCGCGGGACCATGGAGATGAATGCCGCGGGGGGCATGACGGACAGGGCTGCGGGGGCCAGATTGCAGGAAGCTGTTCGTGTTGCACGGATGGAGGTTGTTGCAGTGTCCGCTGCAGCCATGAAAAGAGGCGCGTCGACTGCGGCGCGGGTATCCACAGGTTCATAGTCATCGTCCATGGAGGCGCAGGCGGACAGCTCCGTTCCCGCCACCAACTAGGTGACTATAGGCACCGAAGTGTGTGCTGTTGGTCAGGCCGGTCTGCGCCAGACCTTGTAGCAACTGCACCAGACCAGGCAGCTACTGCCACCAGCCAGGTAGGACTGCCACCAACCAGGCAGGGACTGCCTCCGATCACACAGATGGCGACGACCTGGATGACGATGATAATCCTGGTGATGACTGGGTGTACATGATGTACATGTTCTCCAATCCAGACTGTCGGAATTGTACTTCCCAGCGACAGATTATTATACCAGGGCTTGGAGCTGGTGCCATCATCCAGTCTACGAATGCCTGTGAACAGACTGTTGTCCCCACCGCCTAGACCACTACTACCACAAATCAGACTGCTACTATCACAGACCAACTATATTACTCGATCTATGGGAAGTATTACATCGGCGATGAAATCACTATAGGCACAGAATATGCCACAACTACGCAGTCGTGGAAAGTGGCCAGGATTAATGATCGGCGTGAGACGAATTTGGCAACAGAGTATCACGTGCTTTTGGCTTCGTCAGCGGATTGAATCTCGCCGGTATTATCTCCGTACATGGGAGCCAAATGCTAAGCTACTTGAGGACGACTTCGAGAAAGAAATGGATCTCGTGGACTGCTGGAAAGAGCTCTGGTCTCACGAAGTTCGAAACCTTTTGGAAGCAAGACGATTATGGTAAGGCTTTTCTTGGCGCGGACTCACAAGTCCTTTGCATGTTCAATGCGTTGAACCGTGCAACAGCTTTGACGGGGCGTCCTGACATTGTGACCCAGGTGGACCATGGCCAGTTCGTTCATGATGGGCTCGACCTCTTCAATCGCGACCTGACCAAGGGAACAACGTGGAAGATCGTGCTTCGCTTCCTGCGTCGACTTCGAAATGCCGGCCGTAACCTGATCTACAATGCCATTTCCAAGAACAACTTTGCAGTTGCTGAGCGTCGTGGAGCTCGCGTCTGGAGGAGATTGATCTCTTTATATCGTTGTAGCTTACAACCACAGCTTCGTCGGAAAATAGATTTTGTGCTTAAGGTTCAAGATAGCACGCGCCTGATCTACGGTTTGGAACAAGGGAAGCCGATCGCATCAGTGAGCTGGATCAACTTCTACGCATTTGTTCGTCTGTTCATCGTCTTCAAGGGGAAGCAGATGATAAGAGTCGGTAGGGATTTCCGCAATTTGCCTTACTGATAATGAATTTTTCTAGCAATTTGGTGTTTTCTTGCATGGAATATATGATAGCCTGTGCCTATATGATTTCAGAACATGACCAGGGAAACCTCAGTGAGGAAAACCATTTTTCTGCGAACAAACTATAAACCCAGTAGGAAAAATAAAGAACGCATTATAAGTAGGCACGCTTCGCGCATCAGTTTTTTACTCGTACAGTATACGGAATGACCAGGCTTAGCTTCGAGGGGTCTCACCCTGAGCTTGGTCCTTAGTTCTCTGAACTGATGCTTATCTAGCGCTTTTGTGAAGATATCAGCCATCATTTCTTTGGTATTGCAGTAGACGACGTTGAATTCGTGCCAATCTACTTTTTCTTGCACACAGCATAACGAACACGTATGTGCTTCAATCTTCCATGTATTTCGGGATTGTAGCTCATATTGATGCAGCCTTGGTTGTCTTTGTAAATGACGTTAGGCTGTAAAGCTGTGAAGCCTAGCTCTTGAAGAAGGAGTTTGAGGAATAACATATCTTGTATGCATTGACATTTGGCGATATATTCCACCTCTGTTGTCGAGAGGACCACTGTGTGGTGCTTACGTTAGAGCCATGAGATTGGGCCGCTAGCTAGAATATTCACATATCCGGCAACCGAGCATCTCGTGATATGACAATTAGCGTAGTCCGAGTCGGTATAGGCTGTCAAATTGTCAGCTAGGTTCTCTGGGGTAATGGCCGTCGACCCTCCCAGTATCAGACCGTAGTCTTTCGTGCTAGCTAGGTACTTCAGGCCTCGGATATCAGCGTCCCAGTGTTCCATTCCAGGATTTGCTAGAAACTGGCTGACCTCACGCATGTAAAACCCATGTCGGGTCGAGTACCTACCATGAGATACATAACACTACCGACCGCTTCACGGTACGGTATATCCTTTCTATCGAATGTTTTTCTGTCTCACTGCTAGGTTGACTGCTTACGGAGAGTTTGAGTTCCGGTCAGCTGGGGTTGCAATAAAATACGGATGTAGTCGCTGAAGTGGTCAAGGATCTTCGTAGCGTACTTGTGCTGGTGGATAAAGATTTTTCGGTTATTGTGAGAAGAAGTCTGAGTACTCCCATCCTGATAAAAGGTGAAAAGATCGCGTTGTAATCCATACCATGTTGCTGAAGGAAACCTTTTATCACTAGCCACGCTTTGAAGCGGTCAATCTTGCCTGTGCCAGTATACTTGACAACAAATACCCAGCGGTTAGTGAGAATCTTTCGTCTCTTAGGAGAGGTACTAGCGTCCATGTTTTGTTCTTCATGAGAAACTTGTATTCCGACTTAGCTGCGGTTTTCAGCGCGAGAAGATTGCAGTGCTTCTAGATACGTAATGCGTTCAGACACATACCGAATAGCGAGTAGTGTGTACAGCAAGTCGCACCGTTGGTCATGTTCCTGCTTGGCCACTGCAGAAACTGGGATTAACTCCGTTGCATCGATACGGGGTCGCTTGCGGGCTGGAGAGCAGGGCGAGTCGGGTGCTGTCTCCCTTCGAAACGAGTATTGGATTTCGGTTGCTCAAGCGTATCCCGAAATAAGGGGAGTTGACGCTGACTTGCAAGAGCTGCAAAGCTGCCAGTGTGGGTACAGGTACAGATGCAAAGGGGTGCGTGTGCTCGTGACGTGATGACACAGGTATTGGCATCTGGTCAGCTAGAGGGGATCTTTGTAGATAACATCACGACTGTACACAATAGCATGGGTATTGATGTCCAGCAATCGATACCCTTTTTATGATCTGGTATGCCAAGATACACGCACAGCCGTGCTCCCGAGCATCGAGTTCGTCTCGATATTGCTCAGCGATGTGGACGTATGTACTGCATCCGAACAACTTGATGTAGTTCATGGACGGGATACAGTTGTACCACAATTCGTACGGTGTGCGCCTATCAGTTTTGGAGCTTGGCGTCATATTGATCAGTGTGGTCACATAACTCACACATTCGGCCCAAAGCGGCTTGGGAAGTTTACCGTCCAGCAGCAAAGCGCGAATCTTTTTCATAATTGTGCGCATGTGGCGTTCAGCAACTCCATTCTGCAGAGGTGTTTACGCATTGGTAAATTGGGCATGGGTTCCATACTTGTTGAAGATCAACCCGACCGAGCTTTTCGTATTCTTTTGCATTTTCAGCCCGTAGAACTCGGATTTCCTCATCATCGATGCGCCGGCGACGCCATACAGTAACATGGACGTATTTTCTAAATATATTCAGGCTTTCTTCCTGAAGTCTTCGTAGCATTTGTAAAGGCCTCTTTAGTGTGTTTCCTCCTTTGAACCCGAAATTCGCAGTGAATTGTGCTAGCCTTGACACGGCCGTCTCGCAGATCCATTTGCAGACCACGGCACTGTGCCGCGGGTGGTCGCAGAGCGAGCAGACATTGCAAGTATCAGGTCCTTGGGTTCGGGACGTAGGTACCGCAGCGACGAGGGCTCGCTCATTCTTGGTTTCCATCGTTTCCAGCGATCCCTCGGAGAGTGTGTAGCGCTTGGGCCTGAAGGTCGCGAACCTTGTCTTCAATGCTCTGCTTTATACGGGATATACTTCCGTCGACCCTTCCAGATGCGAAGGTCATTCTTCCAAAATTTGGCATGGATGGAACAGGTATATAGACTTCTGTCCTTCCGTCATCACCGATTCGGTGGCTTCATTTGAGGCTTTTATCGTTTTTCCAGCTTGAGGAAGAACTCAGTGAGATCGGAGCCTTCCTCGTACTTGATCTCCATCAAGTAGTGCAGGATGAAGTAGAGTCGCCGTGAAAGGCTGCGCCCTCGTACTTCTGGCAGATGAAGTCGAAGATCTCGTACGAGGTCGTGAGATTCTTGACCAGTCGGACGTGAGTGTGTCCACTGTCTTCATCGGAAAAACTTTTGTCTTAGCTTCCTGGCGGCGTCGCTCGCATTGGTTAAAAGATTGGGGCTTTTCTCCGGTACCACGCTTGCGTTCTTTGGTGGCTTGGCGGTGGTTGAACGGGCGGATGGTAGGTAAATCGTTGCGCTTGATCGGAGTGTCGGAGTCATCTCCTGAGTCGTCATCAAACTCTGAGTAGGCTTGAGTTCTTCGTCACTCTCATTGTAGTCCACGCCGTCGGAGTCGACATCAGCGTGCTCGGCCGGCTTGCGCTTCGGCGGGTCGTCGACGTCGGGCATCTCGCTTCCGATCTCTTCAGCGTCGCCCTTGGAAACGTCATCGTAGTCGGGCTTCGTCACGAAGCCGAGAAGATGCTTTCCATCGCGGGCTGCGCACACGCGGGTCTTCCACACGTCGAAGTTCTCATCACCGACGAGGCGTGGGAAGTTATCGCTTGAGGCTTGGCTTGAGCTCATAACCTGTCGATGTAGGAGCTGGTTGAGGAGAAAAAAACAGAGATATTGTCTTGAAGGTGGTAAAAGAAGAAGTGAGGTATATTGAGTAAGGAGGTCTCCTGCAGAAAACCAGGAGATGGCTGTTGCTGAGAGTAACCAACCCCTTAAATATGGCTTCCAGTATTGCATGCAAAAGACCATACCTAACAACTTAAACAGTGTTTCCAATAACTGGTCATCAGCCAACAGACACTGATGGCACACTGTACCATCATGTCAAAGAGGCTGCTTCAACAAAATGTAAGTACTACAGTGCGGGCACTTATTATACTGCCACCCATGAAAACGGTCAAATTTCAACCAATAGTTCTTTAGCGACCATGGCGTTCTTACCAATGAAAAGAGCGCTCGAAATTAAGGCGAACACCATTGGAAAAGCGCTCCATTTCGACAAATACTCGCTGTGAGCCAAGCCGACAACGATCGCGACGTCTTGTAGAAGGGGAACAAGCTATACTGCCACTGCGTACATTACGAGCTAAATGGCGTTGCTTATGCGTGATGCCTATACGTGGCGCAGTCGCTGATTTTGCGCGTTTGCTCATACATTTGGTGTCTGCCGCTATATTTTTTTCTTAGCGCTAGCATGCCTAGAGGAACGACCCTCACAACGGATGAGCAGGCAGCGATTTTAGCCCTCTATAGACGCGGTATGAGCGAGCGAGCAATCGCACAGGACCTAGGGCGCTCGCGACCTGCAATCCACACCTTTCTGATCTCTCCGAAGTCTTACAACACTACCAAGCGGCCCCGCCGCCCGCCAAAGCTGACCCCCGCTGCCAAGCGGCGCCTCTTGCGCGAGGCGTCGACAGGGGATTTGAGCGCCAGAGGACTGCAGGAGCAGCTTGAGCTGCCTGTTGGAGTACGCCGAGTCAAGCAGGTGCTTCAGGAGAGCACGCACTTGACGTACGCTAAGCGCAAGGCGTCGCCAGTGCTGACCAAGAAGCACAAGGAGGATCGGCTCAAGTGGGCGCGTGACAAGGTGACCTGGGACGAGGCCAAGTGGGCCAAGTGCGTCTTTTTCCGACGAGAAGAAGCTCAACTTGGACGGCCCGGACGGTCTCCAGTACTACTGGCATGACCTCCGCCGAGAGAAAAAGTTCTTCTCGACGCGCCAGAGTGGCGGCGGCAGCGTCATGGTGTGGGGTGCGTTTTGCTCTCACGGTAAAAGCGACCTCGTGATTTTGGACGGTACGCAAGACAGCGAGGGATACATCCTCACCCTGTCAGAGCATCTTTTGCCTTTTATCGATCGTTTGTACGGGCGCGACTGCATTTTTCAGCAGGAGAATGCGTCGATCCACTCGTCGCATACTACCAAAGCGTTCCTCCAAGAGCAAAACGTCGAGCTTATGGAGTGGCCAGCGAAGGCGCCGGATCTAAATCCTATCGAGAACATGTGGGGCGTCCTCGCCCGTGCAGTTTACGCTAACGGGCGGCAATTTCAACCCGGGCAGACCTCATTGCGGCCACTCAAGACTCATGGGCAAGATCGGGTCAGAGCTCATCGCCAAGTTGCTCAAGTCGATGCCCAAGCGGTGCATCGAAGTCCTTGAGCGTCGTGGAGCCAAAACTAAATAATAGCGGGAGCACAATGCGCTTGTGGTGGACGAAAATGGCAACGGCAGTATAGCTTTTTCCCGCTTTTCATTTGACTGGTGACGGTTTTGCTTGCCCCACAAAGAGAATTTGCGGAAATGGAGCGCTTCCAACGATGTTCGCCTTGTTTGGACAAGTTATTTCCATTAGTTAGAAAACCAAATTCTAAATCGAACTACCCGCTGAAATTGGACAGTTTACATCGGTGGCAGTATAATTAATGCTCGCACTGTAATATAGTTTCATAAGTGTCGAGTGAATTGAAGTAAACGTCAATCTTGAATAAACTATGATTGGAAAATATTATGTTGGTTACTTCCTTGCTACGAGTTATAAGTTCACCTACACGTCTTACAGGATCATGTGAAGGACACTTTCTTTAATTCATGTAGGACGTGTATACCAAAACCTAAAAACGAGCAATTCTACATGTTGTTGACCTAGATGTTGGATCATTTTGCATATTATCCGACGGCAAGGTGATAGCGGTGCCGAACACGCCATTTCTAACTGCATCGAAGGGGGGGGGGGGTAAAGAGAAACTGTTTCGGCATCTGAGCGACTACCCGACGTGACCCAAAGGTATCTTTCGTAATTCATATAGTTGCGCAACTGCACTACGTGGTGTGCGATCTGAACTGCAAGCTCTGACTTCGTTCGCGATGTTTGCGTCAAGGTGGCGGCGGTGTACTGAGCCTTGTAAATGGGAAGAGTATGGAGCATTGATTCTGCTGAAACATTGTAGACATATGGGTGTAGTACAGTAAACGATAAAATTTTTGAGTCCTTGTGAAAGTTTCCGATACGGCTAACCCGATTTTAGCCAAATCGTAAGCTACATGCACATTGATCGCACTCACGACGAGTCTTCGTCATCAATAGTGAGCATGTTCTCCGGGTCGTCGCAATCGTCGCCAATCGGGCAGTTGACGTCGTCGTCTGGCATGTGGTATAGACACTTGCTGATGAGGTATTCCTGACGGTATCTTTGCACAGTCACGTCTTCAGGCACGTCGTCAATGCAGACCTCAAGGGAGTACTTGAACAGGAACATGCTGCCGATGAAGATCGAGAACATCCACACCCGCGTCGACGTTTTCAGGTGATTGAAGAAGTCGCCAGTGAAAATGACGACGGCACCGTTCGTACAAACGGAGATGGCTGCGAAAGCCTGCAGCACCAGATACCAGTACCCCATGCTACGCACGTTACGCGGACGAGGACGACGCGACTCGAAAATGAGACGGTAGGCATCCAAACGAATCTCAAAGTAGTTGTTCACATACGAGAGTAGAGGCGCAAATGGGAAGGCTACGACGAACATAGTCGTAAAGCCGAACTGAAGCGCCATTTCGGTGTAGTCATCGAAGGTACCATGCCAGTCGTATTGCGCCATAAAGAGCTCGCGTTCGGCATCAGATTTCTTGTAGTCGTCCAGGTGACCCAATAAACGGTACTTACTCAAGTATACGAACAAACGCGGGATCGCCACCTCGGTGATGTTACCCACGAAAAGGCGAGAGCAGAAGACGATGGCGAGCATATACTCCAGTTCGTGCATGCAGCTCACATCGCAGCCTTCAAAGCCCTCTTTCAAGAACGCGACGTAGAAGAGACCCGCGTAGTTGTTCACGAACTGGAAGATCACAGTCTTCACGATGAGACTGTTCTCGTACTCCATGTCCGTGCGATGGTTCTCCTGGTCCACAAGCACAATTGAAACGTAGTTGTAGATTTTGGTCATGATGGTAATCTGAACAACGTTTGCCAGCGAGGACACAATCGAGCCGTACTTGTAGTTATCCAGCACAAGCTTGTCCGAGTCGTTACCCTTTGTAAGGTCGTACGTCAGCATGAAAATCGACGATACGATCACAAACACAATCAGGATGAGGAAGGAGATGACGACCCAGCTGTACGCCACTCGTTTGAGCTTTTCGCGCGGGGGAAAGTATCTGGTGGACTTGCCGTTGATGGGCGACGGGATGCGTTCGCCGTAGAATTGAGGTCGAGGGTTCACCGTCTCTGAGAAGTGTGCAGTGCCCCAGCGAAGCGTCTCGCGAGAGTTGAGTCGCTTCCAGTTCTCGAGGTAAATGGTCATCCAGATTGTCATAAAGGCACCGAAGAGAGGCGCGATATAGGCGAACACGGTGTTGTAGTCGTCATGCGGGATGGAATAGCTCACAATGCCCGTGACGATACCCACCAGGGTCGGATACAACAGCCACTTGGTGTAATGTCCCAGATACAGGAAGTAGAGCGCCACTTTGACGCCAAAGTACTGGCAAATGCGGTCGAAAGGCTGGTTCATAGGGGACATGTTCCACACGATCCAATGCTCCTTAAGATTCATCTTCTCCTCCTCTTCGTGTAACGGGTAAGTCTCCACCATAATTCCCTCGTAGATGAGACGGTCAATATCTTGGCCAGCACCTGTCTGGTGATTGGTGATAATGTGCTCGATGAGTCCGATGCGGTCGGTACTGGAAAAGAGCGAGCCGTTAGGGCCCTTTTTGGTGTAAAAGTGCTGTAAATCTCGCGCCTGAAAATAGGGGGCGAAGATGTAGTCGAACGGCGAGTAGCGGTACGTCTGCTTCACGTCGCGGATGGGGAAGGGGGCGATGCCGTACTCCGGGATGCCGTTGAACGAGGCGCGGCGCAGCTCCGTCGGGTCTAGCTGCAGATGCATCTTGAGCACTTCGGCCTCACGCCGCATGAGCTCCTCCGGCGCGCGGATCTTGCAGAATACGAGCTCCTTACCCACGGAGTGGAAGAGCCGCAGACGTAGCCCGGCGCCGCGCAGCCGGTTGATGATGGTGTCGCGTTCATCGCTCACCTCGATCACGTGCTTGGGCGGATTGGGAAACACGATCACGTAGTCCCAGCGACCACCCGTCTCCGGTGAGGACGTGCCATAGTCCACTGGCACGCGCAAGCGCACCTCCGCCGTCTGTGGCTGAGGATATGGATCGGTCATGGCGCCTGCTCGGAATTGGCCACTTCGTAGAGGATTTTGGTGGGAGGTCATTGGCTAAAGTTGATCCTGATTTATCGTGGATGGATATCCAGTATTTGCAATTCGGAAACCTTTGGTCAGTTTGGTCCATTGGCGCTGCAGTCCAGTTTTGGACTGTGCTTGACAGCATGAGAAATGTGAAATGCTGGCAGTGCTGCTGGTTATAGAAGACGTAAAGGTGTCCCGAAGCCGGCGTCCATAGCCAACCATTACCATTACCGGAGCCGAGCCCTTATTATTTTCGAACACGACATTTGTATCTTGCAGAGAAACTTTCATGGGCGTTATCGTCAGCCACCGCTGCGTTGAAGCCAGCAAAACTCTAGAATGAGACAGTGGCTGCAGCACATGCAGGCTCTAGATCCTGTATTAAGACACGACATGGGATCGCAGGAAACGCCATGGCTACAGCACGAGCAGCAATAAGGCTGTCGGTATTCATGGCGGCTCATCTAACTGTCAAATCGTTTCAGTGTTCTAACTACTGTATGTGGTGTGGAGCCGCTGACCCAGGCACTGCGCAACATGTTAGTCGAAAGTGGTGATGGCTGGTGTCGCTGCCATCAATAACGGGGCTGACTGCCTCAACAGTCGAGTACCCGTCGTCTCATATTATTTACGGGCAAGAATAGCGAGTGATCGACAATGGGTTAATTAGCGGGCGGATTCTCGAAAAGCCTGAAAGCAATCTAGGCCTGGGAAAACCAGGCTTTTGGATTCTCGTCTCCGTATCTATTAATAGGGAAAGTTCTGATTGCCACTGACCAAGCAGCAGCAGATGCCGCCTCCACACCATTGACTAACCCCTTTGACGCCCCATCGCACTTGTTAAACGCTCCTTTTGGGTGGCAGTGAACAACAGGCCGCACCGAGTCTAAATGCGTCGAGGCAAGTGGCCGGATCGCCAACAACGGCTGCAGTCGCGTCCAGCCAATTGCGAGTGAGCACCACGCGTGACGAAGCAGCCGCGGCCTTTCCTCTGTACGATGTCGATACGTCGTATCTCAGATGTTATATACTTGATTATAGAGGTTGGCATGAAAAGGTACAAGCGTGGATTTGGTATAGTGGATCTACAAACAGATAAGAATGAACCTTTTCATTAATGCCGAATATCGATGTGCACAGGTGAACTTTATCCTGAAGAGCCATATGAATCGAGGGGGTCATCAAGTTCAGAATGGGGTTGATGGTTAATTTCAGGAATCTCCAGATGCCGGGATATGTATGGTTGCGACGTCCTTGGCGTCGTCGGGTAAGTCGCAGCATTCGCAATTTGGCTCTGCAGTGCTCATTTCGTAGCTCTAGGGGCAAAATCGGCCATCATTGCGTGATTGACGGGGTAGCCGAGCAGTATGAACTCCTCCTTCGCCAGTCTTGTCAAGCAGCGCACACAGCGGGTCAACACGTTTAATGGCAGTGACGCGAGCACGTTCCTCTCGAGCGTTTCATCCCAGCGAGCCTCGGTGTTAACGTCCCCGTCGCTCTCATCGAGTACCGAGGCACTTGAGGACTGGATATACTGGCAGCGCGATGCCAGCAACGCGCACTGCTGGACCAAAGTGTACGGCGTGCTGGACAACGAGTTCCTGTGGCTCTTCAAGGGCAACCACTCGAGCAGGACCATGTTCCTACAAATCGCGGTCTCGAGCGTCGAGGTGTCGGGCCAGCGCCAGCTGCGGCTCGTGGATCCCAATGGCGAGGACATGGAGATCTGGCTGCTGGATGAGGACAGCTTCGCCACGTGGCGTCAGCGGCTCGAGGAGGCCGCTGTGCTCACCACGCAATTCTTCCGCTTTACAGAACTCGAGGCGCGCCGGCTCCCGCGCAACAGCGCCTACCGCGGCAGTCTCGTCACCTACCGCCGCAGTAGTAAGCGCGCGCGTTACAAGGCCGCGTTCGAGTGGATGGCGACGCGCTGGAGACAGAAATTCGTGCAACCCACACGGTGATCGGCCAGATAAAGATCGGCACCGGCGTGTCGGCGGGAACCCAATGGCACTTAACTCAAGTTGATCCCGTCTGCTGCAGCTGCGGTGCTGGGGCCGACCCAGCCTGCTTCGAGTTGTTACGGCATTTCGCATACTGCCGCTCCGGCTTGGTGGGCGGCGTCGATGGGCGGGCCCGTTGACAATAAATGACTCTCAGGATCAAGTGAAGACTTCCATAATTATGAGTGTAGCCACCGCAAACTATTTAATGACGACAACGTTTCATGCGTTCCCCCAAATTCAGTCAAGTCTGCGTGCGTTTGTCTTCAAGAGAGTCTCTTGCCGACCTCACCGCCTGAATATTTTGCTGTTGCCTGTCGTTGTTCGCCTTAGGCTGTGTGGCCACTGGCCCTTGTCTCGACCGTCTCAAAGGTGCGGGATTTGCAGTTTACAGCCTGCTGTGGTGGTCGAGAAGGCATCATTAAATGATTCATTTGTCCATGCTAACGACGCTTTGGCAAATTTCCGCCGCTTTCCATGGCATCAATGCTGATGTGGAAGCCACAGTGGGTGCCTTCCATATTCTAGTATGTGGGTCGAAAGTCGATTTGCCGTTGCCGTCAGATTGACTGTGTCTATGGAGACGATGGCGGTTTTCCCTCTAACCATAGTGAGCCTGGGTAAACTGTACAAAATCGACAAGATTGCCTCCCCGTCTAGACTCAGCAAGCCGTCGCATGTCTCGACCCCTCCACACGCTCTGGCCCTTGGGGCGGATCACTTCGCAATTTGCTCCGCATAAGCCCAAGATCCTTAGGGTAGGACGACGGAGTCATGCGGCGACTGTCGTTGACGGCGATGCCGTCGCGCCGGCATAAACAGCAGCAACAGCAACAGCGCGTAAGCCTCCGCTCGACATGTGGCAAATCCACGAGCAATCTGCGCTCGACGTTCGGCAACTTCAGTATGCTCTCATCACTATCGGGATCTGTGGCCATGTCGACGTCCTCAGAGTCGCTCACGTCGCTGTCGACCGCCTCAAGCTCGTACGGCGGGCTCATGGAAGATTACGACGACATGGATGAGGAGCTCGACCAGCAATGCTGCGAACAGGGATGGATGTACTGGAAACAGCGCGACGACTGCTGGCTTAAAATGTACGCGCGTCTGCGCAATGAGCTGCTGTGGCTCTCCAAGGGCGCGGATGACGTGGTTGCCGTCGTGCAGATCGCGGTCGCGGGCGTGCGCGCCACAGATATTGGCGGCATCATCGCACGCGGCCCCTCAGGCGAGAGCATGGAGCTCTTCGCCTACGAGCGCGAGCGCACGCGGGACTGGATAGACGCGCTCTACGTCGCCGCACAGCTCACTCAATCCTATGAGCGCTCGATGGCGACCGATCCGGCCGAGGCTGAAGCCGCGCACCGCAAAATTAAGGAGGTGGAGCAGGTGTACACAGGGACGCTAGTAATATACGACAAGGAGCAGAGGAAAGCCCCGTGGAAACAGTTCCTGTCAACCAAGCGTCTGCGCGATGCTTGTCGTCGACGACTCGAGAAGTTTGTGGACCGCTTGGACACTTCCAAGCGGTAGATTTGACGTCCGGGCCTCGAGAAGAAGGCATCAGCGGGTGGCAAAGGTAGCGAGCTCGACTGCTTGCTCAGTATTTATCAACAAATTATATTGCGCATGTGTAAATGCTCTCATATTGCTGTCAAGTGATCAATGTATACTAATAGATGGCAGGTCTAAAAATTCGGCTGAAATGAAACCTAGTGATAGAGGCAATTATCCGGCCCTAGGTTCAACACGGTGGCGGCCAGTCAAGAGATGGCACCACCAATGAGCACTCATTTACGACCACGACCGCCGAGTTGTCGCGGCATATTAGGAAGCGAGCACAAGTTGTTAAAGCAAGATGCCAGGCAGGTTCTCGTCCCGGATGACGGTACAGATCTCAGCGCAGAGCGTCGAAATCCTGAGCTGCAGGGCGTCATCAAGCAAAGCTTTCGGATCCTGGCAATGCAAATCTGTAGGCTTTCCACAGGGCAAAAAAAAAAAAAGAGCGGACGAGGAGCCTTACGCTGCAAGCCAATCTTCAGTGCTTCCCTCGAAAGTAGAGTCTAATAATACGATACGGCTTTTCAGTTTCTAACACGCCCATGTGGGCGAAGAACGCGTTCGTCCACTTGTGTATCTGCGACCGCTTCTTGGTCGCTCGGGCGGCTTTTGAGCGGAGCGGGTTGCTATTAAACACGAGGTCGAGCCGCTTTCGATGAGCACGCAATTATCGAGTCCGAAAGCTGAGCATGGGTCGTCGTTCCCAATGCTGGAGACGACGTTGTTTGCGACGTGACATCCACCATAGATGAATTAATGGCCAACTCTACCTGGCAGCGTGCATGCTCCAGAACATGTCCTAGACCCCGTCGGTGACGGGGTTGGGCCGAACAGCTCGGCGTAGCTGGTGCAGTCCCAAAGGGAAAAGTTGCTGCCTATTGCGTCTTCAGCTTACAGTGCGCTCAGCAAGTAGCTATCCTTGATGTGGGTGATATTGTAACACACTTTAATTGTCTTGGTAACCTTTTTGAGCAGCCCCAGCTCGTCCTCTTCAGAGTCGTCAAAGCTGTAACGTAGATGCGAACACGCCACACGCATCGTGCTGTTCATGATATAGCACGACGGGTCCGGATAGTTATTTGCTAGTCTGTCAGCGTTGCGCTCCGTCGACACGTCCTTGACGAACGGCACCGACTTGCCAAAGTAACGGTGCTCCGCGAACACGAGCATGGGTATCCAACGCGGTCCGCAATTGATCTTCATTCATCCACATTCAACAAGATGGGAATCTTCTCTGCTCGTTGCCTGTCATTTCTGATCCTTGTCCTTCGAAGATCTTTGCGCAGTAAAAAGCACGCGGCATCTGAAATTTGCAGCTCGATGCTGTGCGTGCGTGTCTGTTATGTTGAAGTGAGCCAGCCAGTTGTACAGTACTCATCCATGTAAAATGTTACTACAGTACTGATCAATATACCGTATCACCCATTGACGGAAGTGCTGCGTATATTGAGCCTGACCTAGTCTCCGCTCCACCAAATTGCGAACTTCTCTCCATGTCACTCCTTGGCGTCGGCAGCTTTGCGCTCGTAAAACTCGCGGGCCCACTTCTGCATGTGTTGCTTTTCTGCTTCACGCACGGCCAGAACCGACGGAGTGTCGAGCTTGTTGCTGAACATGAGGTCGAGGTGGTGAGCACCACCTTCGACGGAAAGAGCGACAACGGAGTCCGAGTAGTTCTGAAGCACGCCCGTACCCGACCACGGATCGTAGTTCCCGTTGCTGAAGACGATGTTGCTCGCCGCCTTGAGTGCCTTGCGACCGCCATACTGCGTTGTAGCCCAAAGCGGACGAATCTCGATCCCCCACTCGGACTTGCAGTTTTCGTTGTCGGCAGTGAAGTTCCACGGAACAGGCCAGAACATGTCGTTCATACCGTCAGCGCTCTGAGGTTGGTAAATCTCAGAGCAAAAGATATAGTCCCAGAAGTTCGAGTCCAGAGCCGACTCGTTGGACGAAGCGCTAAGTTCGTAGCATTCCTGGCTCTTTGTGCTGTTATAGTACACGCCCAATGAGTTGGCAAAGGCAGATAAAAGGCCCACATCATTGTCTACAGCGAAATCACCAGCCACATAGGAGCACGCCACACGAACAGGGTACGCGGGCAGCACACTAACGCCGTTCATGATGTAGGACGATGGGTACGGGTAGTCTCCCATTGCCATGTAGTCAAATGCTGATTTAGCCCAGTCCATGACTTCATCCACATCCTTCTCCGACTCCACCTTCACGGATTCACAGAGTGACAATATCTTCTTCAGCTTCTGTCGACCCTGCTCAGTCTCTCCTAGCTTTTTCATGGCCGGCCACGTCCGGCGAATGTTAGACGCACAGTTTCGAGCCGAGCCCGCCTCCTCAGATGCATCAAACGTGACAATGCGCTCGAACGATCCTTTATCCAATGGAGCTTCGTCGCCAAGAAACGAAAGGATAGGGGCAGATCCCGCCACAACACCGTCAATGATGTGAGGATACTTCATGCGGAACCAAGATCCCAACATTCCGCCGTACGAACCACCAAATCCGATGACGGGAATATCGCGCTTCAACTCATTCTTCAAATATGTGATCAACACCGCGTAGTCTGCCAGCGTTTGCTCCGTCGACAGGTACTTCATGTGTTTCGTCACGTCCTTGCCGAACGGCACCGACTTGCCAAAGAAACGGTGCTCTGCGAACACGAGCATGGCACCGAACTCAGCCGCGTTTTCCCACATGAGGCCCGTGTGGTTCAAATACAGCTCGACGTCGGCCTCGTTGCCGACGTAGAAGAACATGACGCCTCCGGGTCGAAAGTGGTTGTCACAGACGAAATATCGTTGCTGGTATGTGGGCACTCCGACGTCAAAGTGGTCGAGCGTCTGCGTGAAGAACCCCTCGTCACACTGTGCCAACAGATTTGCCGGCACGACATCTACGTCGAGCGTCGGTAGCTGGTGCAGGTCGCTACCGACTCGAGCTGTTGATGGCCTTATGCCCTTCCAGCTTAAGACCGTCGCGAGCAGTAGCACTGGCGTCGCTAACAGCCCCACAAGTGCTAGCAGCAAGTGAAAGCGAGTGCGTAGCGAGTTTTCGTTGCGGGAACTTGTCCCCAGCAGCATCGGCGTCTGCTCTTGAGCCATGGCGAACGTCCAGCAGATTAGAGAGTGATGAGTGTTGTTGAAGGGCCAACGAATCAGATTACTTCACTGATAACATTGCATAATAACCATCACATCACATACAAACCTGTTAAATTGTTTCAGCGGCATAATAAATCGTTTTAACAAAGAGCCGTGAAGGTCGCCCCAAGGTCTTCCCAGGATCTCCCCCTTTTAGGCCGCGTGGAGCTTCATCTCGATATCCGAGGGCAGGAAGAGCATCCGAGTGCCGCGCTAGCCGCCTCCCGGCCATGAACAACCCTCCGTACCAGCCGTACGGCGGACCGCCACAGCAGAATACGCAGCAGCAACAGCCGCCGCAGTCGCAGCCGCCGCGCGCTGCCGCATTCCGTCCCTTTAACCCGGCCCAGGTGAACGCGCCGCTCTCGGGCAGCGGCGGTCCCGCCTTCGCGCGCAGCGCGAGCAGCGGACCGCCCTCCGCCGGCAGCCTAAACGCGCCATCTCAGCCGCAGCACCAGATGGGTGCCGGCCCGCGCGGCTTCGCGCCAGTGAACCGTAGCTTCTCGTCGGGTCCGGCCAGCCAGCCCACGGCACAGCCCCCGCAGCAGTTTGTCGGCCATCCGGCGCCCATGAGCGGCGGCCCGGGCTACGGCCCTCCTCGAGGAGGCCTTCCCAACGCGCAGATGCCGCAGGTGATGCACGGTCCGCCGCCAACACCCCCTATGGGACAAGGACTGCGCGGACCCCCGCCGCCCGGAGCGGGAGCCATGAGCCAGGGACCCCCCAACGCCCAGAACGGACTCACGCAACAGTTTGCCAACATGGGACTTACGAATGGACCTACTGGTCCGGGCGCGGTCGGACCGCCCAGAGGAATCCCGCCGATGGGTGGAGCTTTGCCTCCGCCCATGGGCGGAAGTATGGCCCCGCCTGCCATGAACCAGCAGCTCCCACAGCAGCCAATGATGAACCAGCAGCCTCCACAGCAGCCCATGATGAACCAGCAGCAGCCACCCAAAGCGTACAATGGCAACCTCCCGAGTGGCAACTTCCAGCAGCCCGACATGATGAATGGTGCGTCATCTCTTGATGTAATTCTGGTGGTGTCAAGAAGTAACTGATACTTACTATTGTTTCTTACTGTTATGCAGATGGATATGGAGGTCAGCCAGGTTTCCAAGGCCAACAGGCACAACAGACTTCGCCCTTGACCGAGGAGATGATGACGGCGCAGAGCGACCCACGGTACATGCGACTGACAGTGAACACACTGCCGCACTCACTCGACCACGCCAACAAGTCGAAGCTTACGTATGGACTGATTATTCGCCCGTTGGCACCGCCTGATGAGGGAGGTGACCTGGATGTGGTGAATTTTGGCCCCACCGGCGTCGTGCGTTGCCGTCACTGCCGCACTTACATGAACCCGTTTGTACAGTGGGTGGATAATGGCCGTCGCTGGCGATGCAATCTCTGTGGTGTGTCCAATGACGTTGCCAGCTCGTATTTCTGCCACTTAGGTGCCAATCAGCTGCGTCAGGATCGCGACGAGCGTCCGGAGCTTAATTCTGGCAGCGTGGAGATTATTGCGCCTTCCGAGTACATGATGCGTCCTCCCCAGCCGCCCTGCTACGTGTTTGTGATTGATGTTTCGGCTACTGCTGTGGCGTCGGGCTCCGTTCAGATCGCGGTTGATACTATCAGGGAACAGCTTGACAATCTTCCTGGAGCCCCTCGCACGCGTGTCGGTTTCCTTACGTACGACAACTCGATCCACTTCTACAATCTCAAGGTTTGTGCTGCAGCTATTATATGTATTAGTGTTCGGAGTAGTGTCTGACTACTTTTTGTCGTTAATTTTTTATTGCTTTCAGTCAACACTGAAGGCTCCGCAAATGATGGTGGTTGCTGATCTGGACGAGCTCTTTATTCCCATCCCGGATGAACTGCTTGTGAACCTGAGCGACTCGCGCGAAGTTGTCGAAATGCTGCTGGAAACGTTACCAGCTATTCACCAGAATGCGCGCTCTGCTGAAACTGCGCTTGGACCTGCTATCCGCGTCGCTTTCAAGCTCATGGTACGTGCTAATTGGTTTATTTTTCATTGAGTGCGGCTGCGAGCTGTTGTATTGACACATCTCGAAAATGGTCGTGTTTTCTGCTAGTCGTCTATCGGTGGTAAAATGCTTGTTTTCCAGAACTCGCTGCCTTCGACTGGAAACGGAGCTCTCCGAAACCGTGATAACCCTCGTCTATACGGAACGGACAAAGAGCACACTCTTCTGCAAGCTGTGGACACGTACGCTGCGTATCTGTACATGTTTGTGGACTAGATCTACAATTTCTGTTTTGTGCGCTCACAACGGCCGTATTTTTATCTCCTGTTGCAGGTTTTACCGTACCAACGCCATTGATTTCTGTCGCCAGCAAGTCAGCGTTGACATGTTCCTATTTTCTTCAATGTACACTGATATCGCGTCCATGGGTACGCTACGATATCTGGTGCTGCTTGTTTGGTGTGTGGGCTAATATGTATTTGTGAAATTCAGGATCGCTGTCAAAGTACTCGGCAGGTCAAGTATACTATTACCCAGCTTTCAATGCTGAGCGGGACGGCGAGAAATTCAGCAAGGAATTGGCACATTGCCTCGTGCGCGAGACTGCGTGGGAGGCCGTGATGCGTGTGCGTTGCACGAAGGGAATGCGTCTTGCGAACTTCTACGGCAACTTTTTCTTGCGTGGACCGGATCTGCTGGCGCTCCCGACGTGCAACGCAGATTCAACTTTCGCAGTGGAGATTACGCACAGCGATGCTCTTTTGACATCTTCGACGATTTCCGTGCAGGCTGGTCTGCTGTACACGAACTCGGCCGGCGAGCGACGTATTCGTGTACACACAATCTGTATTCCTGTTACCAAGCGTACGTGTCACACGATGTTACTGCGTGAGTTTGAGAAGCTGACGCTGCTTACCTCGCTGTTTTGTTGATGTAGTTTTCGCGGAGCTCTTCCGTCAGGTCGATCAGGATGCTCTGTGCAACATCATGGCCAAGAACGCGCTGGAAGTTGCTCTCAAGACAGGCTTGGACAGTGGCCGCTCGCGCTTGCAGACACAATGCGCGGACATTGTGCGCGCCTACCGCAACTCTGGGGCCTACGGCGCGAAGCAAGCGTCTGGATACCAGCTGCACCTCCCGGAGTCACTTCAGCTTCTACCTCTGTACATCGTACGTCCAAAAATTTGTCCATGAGTGATGCACTATGTGTGCAGTGAGTCTGACTTTGTTGCTTGGGTCGATTCGTGTGCAGATGTCTCTACTGAAAAACTCGACCCTGCGTGGCGGCACTGACTTGAACGTAGACGAGCGTGCATTCCTGCAGTTTGAGGTACGCCTGGCTGCACTTTTCCGAGATTACCAGGATGTGTGCGCCTAGAATAATTAAAATGCTGACTAACTCTGGATTTTAATGCTCTCTGCAGCTGAACAACATGCCTGTCGAGCTGTCACGAGTGTTTATCTACCCGCGGATGTTCGCTTTACACAATATGCCACCGGAAGCGGGCCTGCCGGCTGTAGAAGACCAAGCGGCCGAGGGTTCTGACGGTGCCGCCGGCCCCAAGTCCATCGTACTTCCACCAGTGATTAACCTTTCGATCGAGCGGCTCCAATGCGACGGGGTGTTTTTGCTGGACGACACACTGAGCCTGTACTTGTGGGTGGGCCGCTCGGCTGCGCCTGAGCTTTTGGAGAGCCTCTTCGGCGTTCCGTCCATGGAGGGAGTGGACTGTAGCCAGGTGAGAGAAACAGTGGCCTTTTCTGACTCTTTGACTGGCAGGAGATGGATTACTTAATTTTTTTACTTTTTTGGTGGTACATTGTGCTCAGTTGAAACTTCTGGCGCCACACGACGACACAAGCAACCGTGTAGACGCAGTCCTGTCAGCAATTCGCGCCGAGAGATTGCCGTACCAGAACGTGGTGATCATGCGGGAGGGCGACCCGGCCGAGGGCCGCTTCTTTTGGAAGCTAGTAGAAGACCGGGCCAGCTTCCCCGGCGGCTCGTACTCGTACTCAGAGTACCTGGGCCAGATCAGCCGCATGAGCCTCTCGGGTGGCAGTGGTGGAAGATAGATTGCAAACAGATGAACACAACTCGTCGCGAGTCGAACGGGCAGCGTGGTAACGAAAACGAATGCGAATGGATGAGTACCCTTTTAGATACAACGAGCACTAGCTGGATCTTGAAGCTGGTTTGTTCTCCTGTATTCCAGCGGAGAGTATCGTCTGAGACCATATGTGACGTTTGTTTGCTGCCTCTTCCTCTGTCTAGGGGCGCGGAGGATTTGACTAAAACTTGAAGCTGTAATGGTCCACTTGTTTGAGCCTGTTGTCATACTGAATGCCCCTTGTCGACTACAGGTTGCACACGAACATTTTTTGCTTGAACGGATGCGTGAAGAAGTCGAAGCAAGCAGCATATTGGCGACGATGTCACACACGCAACCCCCTGCACCGTTTACCGTGTATATCAGTATTACTATTAACCTTATCCCAGCTCCATGCTGTATTTACTTCAAGATGTTTGTGGTGTTAAAAGCATTAGGTGTAAATAACGTTAGTCTTGACAGCCAACGCCGTGTACCACACGATATTTGGCCAATGTGGCACTGTCCGAACTGTCCACGATTACACATGGTGACAGCCTTATGGAATACTGTACTGTAGTTGCACACCTCTGGCGCTCCATGGGTGGATCGGTAGTGCACAGAGAGAGAGAGCGGGACAATTCAGTGATCAGCTTTGCGGGCGGAAGTCGGCGCGTCGCTCCGACGAGTGTGGCAGTTGGCAATGGAGGGCCCGCCTACTAAGTACTCGATGTTGTCGCACCAGTTCTTCGTGACAGGGTCGAGGGAAAGCTTGGGGCTACGTCGCTCATGCGCGACCTTCACGGACCCGCCGCTCACGCCGCGCATCTCGGACGAACAGCAGCCTCGCGGCGTGACTTTCTGCTGTGCCCCACCGAGACCAGCGTCGCCGCGCCAGTCGCGGGACTCGACGGTCTCAACTGTCTCTTCGTCCTCACAGATCTCGTCACCAGTGCCGCAGGGCATCCGGATTCAGGGCTGGATGTATTGGGCCCGACGTGAGGAAAGCAGCGCCGCGCTCGAAGCGGAACGGTACACAAAGGTGTACGCGGTGCTGCGCAATGAGTTTCTGCTGCTCTACCGCAACGACCAGCGTCCGTCCAAGCGGATTCGACCTCAGCCGCTGGTGCAACTCGCAGTGGCCAGTTCGTGGCGCGGCGTGGACGGCGTCTTGCATGTCAAGGATCCGTACGGTGAGGAGATGGAGTTGCACCTGTACGGACGCCAAAACTACGAGGCCTGTCGCCTCTGGGGTGACGCTCTCGAACGGGCTTCAGAGCTTACGCTCTCGCACTTCTCCACCTTCGACGTTAAGGTCGAAGATTTATCCCGTGGCAGCGTCTACCGCGGCACACTCCACGACTTCCGCTTGGAGCGTGAAAGCTCCATCCGGAGGTCCATCACACAGATCAAAAAGTGCAGTAGCTGGAACTCTCTGCGGAAGTTAATCCCGACGCGGCTATCAAGTCGCATCAAATACTCCCGATCCTATTCACCGAATTAATAGTGAACGGTTCGTATTTATTCACCTACGTAGCCTCCAGCATTTCATCGGAAGAATGTATAGGATATTGGCTCGTATTTCAAATGTATAGTTTGTTTTTACGTGACTGTACACTCACTTTTCCTTGGTTTTTCTATTCGCTTTGAAACTAAGTCCTTGGGTGGAGAGGACGGAACGTCGCTGTCTCCTCGAGACGCATCGACCATGGCTGGATACGTCGTGATTCGGCTCATTGTAGCAGTCGCCAATGACCCCACGGCGCGTATACTGCGTTGACTACCTAACGTCATTTCGCAATTCACAACTGCTTTCTCTTTTCTCGGCATTGACGATTCCTGTTTTTCGATCAATGGATCCCCAGAATCTGTTTTGCCTTCGACACCTTCTAGAACGACCATCCGATCCATTTCTGGTCGACATCTTCTTGTACTAGAGTTACCATTTGATTTGAGAATGGGGCCACGAGTCTCACTCTGAATAATTTTGGGTCTTGCTGGTGGTGGGACAGCAGTCGACTCTTGAAGAATTTGCTGCTCAAGCTTTGCCTTTAACAATTTATTGGTGCGTTCCAGACTTTCCACAACACAACGCAGATCCGTATTCTGAGTTCGCTCAAACTCGAGAAATTGCTGGAGCGTATTAACTTCTTGACTTTTGAGTTCAAGTTCGAGTGTGTTTTCCGCCAGCGTTTTCTCCTGAACAGCGAGTTGTTCTCGATACTGCTGCAAAGCGGTGTCCACGCTGTCGTCCTCCATTACTCTTCCTTTCCGACGCTTGTTCTTACTCAATAGCGTATTGCGGCCATTTTCATCGCTATTGTAAAACTGAACGGAGCCATCACTATCGAGCAGCTTGGCTGTCGACAATGGGCTCTTCAGGTTAACCGCATGAGACGCCACTTTGTTCAAGTTGCTACTCGGCACAATTCCATAAACATTAAATTCCAGAGGTGAATTTTGAAAAAACCCTACCAACTCCGGTGTTATGGTTTGTTCGACCACGACGTGAAAATCGAGTTGAGGGTCTACCGATGGCGAAGGTATTGGCTCTGATTTGTGCTCTACAATTTCGTCTTGCGTCGCATTGTTCATACCCCACTTGAAGCTCACGTAGGCATTTTTACACAATTTTCCAGGGATTCCACGGAGTGACTCAACAAAGATATTGAGCCTTAGGTTCGATCCGATGAAGGCGGTAAGTGTGGGAAGAAGTAGTGTGGATACATCATCAGGGCAAGTCTCGACGAGTCGATGTTGACTAGCCTGCCATTCATGCGACAGAATGGTTGGTGTGATCTCACACTTTAAACTGCCGCTATTCCCTCCCAAATGGTTCAAAATAGACGTCGTCTCGTTAATCTTGCAGCCAAATACAAGATTCTTGAGATACACAAAGCTTTTGCCAATCAAATGAGGTCGAGGAGGTTCGTAGAATGGATCATAGTCGTCACCGTAAGTGCTTTTCCATGTATCCACATAACTCGCCAAGCGATTGTGCTCAATAAATGTCTGGTACATCTCACGCATCACGTAGACATTGGCATGAAATTGTTCAATGTCCCACATGACGCTACGAAATGTCCCGGACTCCTGGAAATTTACCTCTACTTTTAGTTGCGCCCCAATCCCGTTACTGATCGCAACTTCTTCATCTTCAAGCGTCTCAGCTGTCCCCGCGAGAGCTTCAGTCGTGGGGCCACTAGTGATAAGTCGCAGTGTAAATAACGTCTGCTTCTGGAGCTCGTCGGCAATGGAGTTTGCTTCATTCACAAGAGGAATAGATTGGAGCAAGAGGTCGTCGAAAGTTGCTCTCTCGATCTGTTCTCTCTCTTTTTGGGATCCGAGCACCTTGGCTTCTCTCATTTGTTTTTGCAGCGACACCTCGAGCTCTTTTTGTCGTTCAACGAGCTCTTGTTGCTTCTTTTCAAACAAAATCTCAGCTTTCACGAGCTCTTCGGCCAGTTTGGACTCTTGCTGTGCTAACTGCTCGGCGAGTTTCTTCTTGTCATTGTCACCTTCTGTCTGCATCTGAGTCTTGATTTCAAGCTCCTTGTCTTTCATCTGCTCGTTCAACACTCGAACGTGCTGTTCCCATTCCTCTCGTTGCTTGCCAAGCCTTTCTTCGGCCAGTTGTTGCTCTGCTTGCATCATCTCCTCCATTTTCTTCATCCTCGCGTCCATTTCTCGCTTCTCCTTTGCAGCGATCGCTTCAGCCTCCAGCGTTGCCTTGATTTGCTTGTTGTTAAGTTCTTTCATCGCACATTGCCAATCAAACCGTGATTCATGCGCCAATTCTTCTCCAATAGGATAATTGCCAGATCGTGCATAAGGACTAACGACCCGGAAAACATTCGAGTTGCCCAATATCAATCGATCGCAGTGATGCAGCTCTCTCTCCTCGCCTTCTTGTAGTGGTTCTGCATTCACAAACACCTTCGCCCCACGACAAGCAACGATAAATAGTGACGACTGTTCTTGTGGTGGGTTGCTCGTTCCATCTTCGGGATCATCTTCACTGAGTTGTATTTGCTCTCGTCGTGTGATAATGCAGTGTTCTTTCATGATCCCAAGCCCTCCAACGACGATGTTCTGTTCGTCATCGGCATCGAGACGACCAACCTTGTTGGGTCCAGTGTTGATAAAATAGACGAGCTTTTCTGACATTTGCTGGTCTTCATTCAGGTTTAGCAGGTGAGGATTCGTCTTGGCCTTTTCCTGCAGTTCGTTCCTATTGCTCACAAGTCCAAGAACTTTCAGTTGTTCTTCCCGTTTTCTAGCGAGCTCTTCGGTCTCTTTGAGTCGTTCAGTCCACGTTTTCTGCAGTTCATGAAGTGTTTAGTGAGTGATTTAACTAAAAAACTGCATAGAAAGCCACAGCTTACCTCGCTCTCTTGTAACAAACGCTGGTTCTCCTCAAGCTGTTCTCGGATGGCAGCCAACTCTCGCTCACGCGCAGGGTTTATACGTGGAGACCCCGAGCCGCCAAGTTCACCATCCTCACCATCTGAACTTCCTCCACCAGTTCCCATTCCTCTGGATGGCGGTCGAGCGTCCATATTTTCCATCATGGATTTCCGAAGCATATCGAGCTCCTCTTTTAGCTGCCGGATGAGAAGTTGGTTGGGATCCTCATTCACGATCGCCTTGTTCTTGATCTGCTTTGCCCTATCTGCATAACGTAGAGTTCCAAGTGTTTCCTACAGGTAAAATATGTTTGTTAAATATTAAATAACTCTACGCAGGACCCGATAGACCGGAAGGCAGTGCTCGCACCGAATAATTTACACTGGCAGGACTTAACGCAGCGATCATAATCGTTTTCGAGTTTCCACCCAGTGAATCCTTTAGCAAATGAGTCTATAGCATCACATTTATAGCGTAAATAAGCATAAAAACTAGCCAAGAGGTATTAGTAGTCAATATTTACCAGCTTTGAATTGCGATACGGAACAAGCACTTTCTTGCCATTTGCCAGATCTGCCAACGCGGAAATACAATTTCCTAGCGCTGACAACGACTTCAGCACATTGTGAGCTCTTCACCTGACGCTTAATAATACAAAACAAAACTAAGGAAAACATAAATGAAAAGATGTTTACCTGGTTAATAGCAGCCCCTTCTTTCAAGCGAGACCCCGTCGCTCCTGTACTAGCAGCGCGTTCACTTCCTGCCAGATCAATGAGATTGATCCGGCTTACTTTATCCATCATTTTGCCGGTACTTGGATTGAGTTCTGACTGCGTAACAATAATTTGGAAGATTGTGTGTGCCCGCGAACTTGTGGCGTTCATGTTTGTTGACGCAGTTGTTCGTGCAAGAATACCAGCATTCATTAGCTATTGCGAACGATTCAACAAGAAAAAGCAAAAGAAATGTTAGCCTGAAGTACACCATTAAGTGGGTAGAATTCTACCGCACCCTGTCGATCTCCGCGTACGAAGAGACTGCACTACGAGTGAGGCCCTCAGCATACGGACCCTGGCTTGGATGATCTCGAACCTTCAGATTATCCGACGACGGATTGAACAAATCTACCAGCCGCATGATTAATTTCAATAGACCTGCCTAACCAAGAATCTTTCCTTACCTTTCACACGCTCATTGTAAATCTCCATCATACTGGCCTCCACTTTGAACGTGATTTCCGAAGTGTTCGCTTCAATTCGTTCAAAAATCACCTCGGAAGCCTTGGGAATAATCCCTTTGTCGCACCCATAGCCGACCATTGAAAATGACTTCCCAGCGCCTGTAGAGTCAAAACCTGTGTAAGTATTGTACTATCGTTATTTTACTTGTAAAAAATAGTGCGGACCTGTTTGGCCGTAAGCAAACAAACTGACGTTGAAGCCGTTCCAAGCGTGTTCAAGCACCTACTCATGATAACAAATTAGCCAGTTAAGAGGCATCCCACTGAGAGGAGGTTTAGCGCTGGCATCATTACAAACCTTGATACCGATATCCCCCCACACCGTTTGTTGAGAGGCGTGTTCCGGCTCGGACGACGGAATAAAACTGTTGTAGCTGTTGAGAAATGCGGCACGTTCAGTCTTTCAACCATTTCATGTTCAAGACTTAGGGTAAATTACCTGTAGTCGAACGTGAACGCTTTCTCGACGTTTGTTTCAGGGTCGGTGATAATCGTTTGTTGAGTCTCCTTGACCATACCTTGAGTGCAAAACGTTAGTCTTTGCAGACCTCTAGACGGAATATAGGTACATTTAATTGGCTCTGACGTACGGATACACGACGTGCTCTCCATGGACTTTTCTCGCTCGTTAAATGGACGAACCCGCACCGCGACTTGCACATTGTCGGACATGATTCAAGACGTGCAGGGAGCAATCTCCCAACAAACAGCGAGTCCCTCAGCTAGACCATAATAAATTATTCTCCGTAACGGCACCACGTTTAAAACTGTAACGTGTATTGACATGGAAACTGGGACTTTAACGGTGAGTGAAGGTGCTCCGATTACGATCCTTTCGGCTGTATAGCTCCTCTCGTCTACAACTCCCAACATCTGAGTTCCGGTATACTACGACTGGCGAAAACAAAACGAATAAAGTACGCATCAAAAGCACTTTTTTGGACTGAGATCAGATACCGTACCGCGTATCTGGTACCATGGTGTGGACGGACACAACCGACGGTGGCCCTACAATCAAAGGTGCTGCACCACCAGCACCCCATAGACACGCACCGAAGAGTCTCATCGGGACAGTGCAACTCGGTATCTCGCTTAGAATCGAAAGAGGTTCTCGGCGGTGGCGGTGGGTCACTGTTCCTCCCTTTCTTTCGACGTCGTCTCCATGCTCACGCTCGCCTCTGCTCTACGTGTGCGCACCTCGCTGCTCTCCGCGTCGCATGGCCGGCGGTCGGCTTTCCGCGTGCCGCCTCATGTGATTCGTGTGCTGTCGACTCGCCCGTCGGCCGAAATGGCCGCGGCCACGGGCACCAAAGTGGCGGCCACCGCGGCCATTGACGCTGCCAATGTAGCACCGCTGACCGCCTCGTCCATGACGCTCAAGGAGCGCCTCGCGATCTACAGCCAGCTGGGCAAGGCGCGGCTCAGCGCACTGGTGGTCATGACCACGGGCGCGGGCTTCCTCATGGCCGGCGGACCCATCTCTTGGAGCTCATTCGCTGCCGCCACGGTGGGCACGTCTCTGGCTGCGGCATCAGCTAATACATTCAACCAGTGCTGGGAGGTGGAGCTTGACGCCAAGATGCAGCGAACGCACTGCCGTCCGCTGCCCTCGGGACGCATCTCGCGGCCGCACGCGCTGGCCTTCGGAGCTGCTATGGCCACGGCCAGTACGGCCATCCTCGCGGCCGGCTGCAGCCCGCTGGTGGCCTCACTGGGCGTGCTTAACATCGGGATCTACTCACTCGTGTACACGCCCATGAAGATGAAGAGCGAATTTAACACTTGGATGGGTTCCATCGTAGGTGCCATTCCGCCTATTATGGGCTGGGCGGCAGCTACGGGCACGGTGCTAGCACCTGAAGCTGCGTTGCACGCGTATTTGCTGTACTGCTGGCAGATGCCCCACTTCTTCGCGCTGAGCTGGCGGTCACGTAAGGATTACGCCCGCGGCGGCTACAAGATGGTGGCGTGCAACGACCCTACAGGCTCCCGTAGTGCAGCATTGGCCCTGCGTTATTCGTACTACATGGGTGCGATCCCTATTGTGGCCGCGCTCACGAATGCCACTAGCTACATGTTCGCGGTGGAAGGCACAGTCGTGAACGCGTACACCATCTACCTGGCTCACAAGTTCTACGCCAAACCCAATAACGCTACAGCACAGAAGGTCTTCCTGGCGTCGCTGTGGTACTTGCCGGTCATTATGGGCTGTATGGTGCTGCACAGCCAACAGTGGATGGATGACGAGGAAATTGAAGCCAAGAAGGAAGTTCACGTGTGGCGCGAGGCATTTTTGGGCGAAGTGGAGAACTTCCAGTCGCAGGACCCGTCCACACACGTCGACGAGAGCTCCATGTCCGCGTGGTTTGTCTCAAAGGTGCGTGCCGTTCGCCACAGCCTTCGGGATTTCTGCATCCACGAGAATCTCTGGGGCGTCAAGGACGGTCAGCACCATGCCGACGAGTCCAACGTGCTCTGCCCCGTGCACGTGGGTCACCAGGCCAAGGAGACGGTGGCAATCACAGCACAAGCTTCCCGAAAGGACTTGTAACTGTGTCCGATCCTGAAGTACGAAGTATGTGTAAAGAAAGCAGAACGCCGAGCAGCAAAAGCAAATAGTGGCAGGCATCAATCAGACAGACTGTCGATAATCACAGAAAAATAGGGAAGAGTTTTGCGCGGGTGCAAAAAATCCCCCCCAGGCTCGATTCAGTCTTAAAAGCGTACACTAGTTTGTTCTACTTTAATGGGGATCACCACTTGATGCCCAACGGGTTCGACTGCTCCAGCTTCGGGACAGCGTGATACTGCGTGTGCAGCACTCCACGCGCTGCCTCAGAGAATGGGATTCCGCCCAAATATTTCTCGTACACGTACTTCACAGCGGGGTTGGCAATGGGGTCGCGCACTTGCAGCTCTTGGAAGCGAGTCGAGACGTTATCAAGCAGCTCAGACGCTAATAGCGTCGAAGTGGGTCTAATTTGACCGCCACCGTTCAGACACCCGCTTGGACATGCCATGATCTCGACGTAGTGATACGGGCACCTGTTCCGCCTGATCTTCGTCATAATCGACTGGATGTTGCGGAAACCATAAGCGATAGCGAATTTCAGCACCTCGTTGCCTTCTACCACCAGTGTCACTTCTCGGAAGTCCGGGTTGCGACCAGCAACATACTCAAGCGGACCATTCACCTCCACGTTGAAAAGTTCCTTCGCCGCGAACCGGAAAATGTGCTCGAGATGGCCACCCGAGCTGGCATTTAGGCTGCTACCCAATACACTCGAGCCATCCTCAGACACGCCGCTCAGCATGACTTCCTCTGCCGTAAGATTTGCGAGCTCGAGCGAAGTAAAGTCGACATTCAGAGACTCAATCAGCTCGATAATCTCCGTGGTGGCAAGCACACAATCAACATCTTTGGTTGCGTCCTCCGGGTCCTGGAAATCCTTACGCGAGGCCTCCAGTTTCTTGTCAAAGCACGGCATCACAGCGACATGGTAGACTTCGCTGGGCTTCACGCCGTGCTCGCCACACACAAAGCGCTTGATGATCGAACCTGCAATCTGCTGAGGGGATTTCGTAGTGTCAATGAACGGGATCGCGTTCGGCTGCGACTTCTCAGCGTAGCAAATCCACCCAGGACAGGACGACGCCAGCATCGGCATCGCTCGCAGCGGGTCTTGTAGAGGATTGGAAGCACTACTGGGCTCCAAATACTCTGTCTTGGCGGACGAGACGGCAATCGAGGAGGGCGGTCGCGCCCAGATGGTCTTTTGCTTGTTGCGGTACCTGTGCAGGAACTCTGCCCGAGACTCGAGCAGAGCAAAGTCTCCACTGCAGGTGGAGTCGATCACTAGATGCACTCCAAGGTTGCGGAACAGCGTCACGAGCTTGCGGTGCACGGCGATCACGGGCATATTGAAGTGCGCGGCCAGCGACGCGCGCGACTGCGGCGAGAGCGTCACCACCACACGTTTGTGCTTCTTGGCGGCCAGCACATCCAACATCTCCTTGTAGCTCTGCTGCGAGATGAGCACAGTCTCGGCAGACGTGACACAGCCGCTGCACGCGAGGCAGTCGTCCAGCGAGATCGTGGCCTTCTCCTGCGTCGTAGTGCGGATGATGTTGGGCTTAAGGGGCTGTGGCACCGCCAAGTCCGCGGCTGAGAGCTCCGTCTGCAGTGTGATCTTGGCCAGGCCGGTGGGCTGCGCGTCGCTGCCCTCAGACTTGTCCGACGTGAACAGAGGGTTCACGCAGGCCTGGGACGGCTGGATGTAGTCGTTGAGGTCGCCGAGGAATACGGACGCCTGCGGGTAAGAGACAGAGAGTCAGATACAGCTTTATCATGTAGGGAATGATGCATTGCCCACCATTATTTCTGCCAGTTCAATAGTGATTGAGTTTGGTAGACGCTTGAGGAAAATGGTCACTCATCCGGATCCGGATAATGATGACGCAAACGCAGACCTACACTCTGTTTGGACCAAAACATAGTCCGAGACACAACAAGTTGAGGTGCAATAATGGAATATTTTGGATGATAAAATAGTTTAAATACAATTCAGGATCGAGTCGTCGGCTTGTTAAAGATCAACTCCGCCATGGCCACATGTAGGTTTACCTCAAGCCGGCTTTTGCCATCTAGCAGCGAAGCGTGAGGCGTTCATCTACATTTGCATCCATGTAAACGCTCGTGCATAGTACGAATTCAGTCGAATTTATTTGGAGTTTTGGACCTTGGCATAATGCCAAGGTCTATGCGGTTGTTGCATGCACCTCTTGCGCTTTACTGGGCGCGACGCACTGGATCTACACCATCCAAAATACGTACTATCCGACAGCCAAGTCGCTGTGGATTCCTGTCCTTCCAATTGATATCAGACACTGAAAGGCATCTGCAGCGACGGCTTCAGGCTTGCTGGGCAGTGCGCGGGAGGGGGTCGGTAGTACGACTGCCGCCGCAACCAAACCACTCCGAGCATCCAAATAGGAAGTGTGATCTGCACATTCCCATCGCAATAAATTCAAATATTGTGTTAAACGACCCATTCAAAAAGTACGACCCTTCGAACGGCGAAGTGCCTAGTCAAAAGCGACGAAAACGAAATGCCGCTCGCCGCAATCAACTTTAACGAGGTGAACCCGTCTGCATTTTGGGCGGCGCATATGACCGCAGACTCGACTAATGCAGTTTTCCGTCCAGCAACCAAAAGAAGGGAAAATCCCACCCACTCATTTGCATTGATCGACTTACATGTAGTACAGGGCTACTTCGAAGTAATTCCTTGAAACGGGCTTCATAGCGGGTGTCACTATCGCCAGCTATACATGTTCACTCTACATGTACCAGCGCGATACATTTGCGATGTAATTGAGGGCACCCAGCCATAGTACTCGAAGCGACAAATATTAATTTCTTGCCTGCTCAGAATTTCGATATCGTCCCAGGGGGATCGTTTTTTTTCTTGTAATCTCACGTGATGTCCACTTCACAACCCATACAGAGTGAGGGCAACCGACCCGTCCAGTAAATAAACTCGTGGCGCCCACTTACCGGCAGTGACATTTTCGGGCTTTGCCATTGTACCGTGAGCTCCCAATTTTCGGCATCTGAAGCAAGCGCCTAGTCGTCACCTAGCCCTGTTGTGCATACTTTGCGCCAGTTCATTTCATCCAAGAGACCCATTCCACTGGCTCGAAGGCGGAGGGAGAGAGGAAAGACGAAAGGAAACAACCAGGCGGCACCGCGCACTCAACAGCCTCATAGACGAGAGAGTCTTGACGTCTTCTCGCGCTCTTCCAGCTACCAGAAGCGAGCCATCGTGTCTTTCCCCTGACCACTAAAGAGCGAGCGCAGGAACGCAGCCAAACAGTGGAGGACCATCGCCTCCGCCGTATACTTACACACACAACCGACAGGTAGATAAGAGACCGACACAGAGACAAACTGGCGGACGACAGGAATGCCAAGATGCCTCCGGGCGCGTGTGTACGACTAGTCGCGCTCGCAGTGATGCAGCTGCTGCTTCTGCCGGCCGTAGCGGGATCCCAGACGGCAGACGCGGCCTCGCGCGCTTTCCCTGAGAGTCTGGCGTACAAGTGCGAGAGTAACAAGTGTCTGTACACGGCAGACACGTCTGGGATAGTGTATAGAGACCCTGTGGAGTGCGTCAAGCAGTGCCGGACCGCAGATCTGCAGAGCGTGGACGAAGGCAGCGACCTGTCGGACGTGGCCAGCATGATGGTGACCTCATCGCTCAACGGCACGTGCTCCAACTGCTCGCTCGTGGTCTCGTCTACTTACAACTTCCCGCAGATGCTCGAGACTTTCGACCTTACGGCCAAGTCTGTCGCTGCTTCATCGTGTAACTTTACGTGTGAGATGACGCTCGACACACCCACGCTTTGGGTGCTGGAAGGCACGTCGTCGGATTGCTTTGTTGGCACAGAGGACACGTCTGTGGACTGCACAAGAGACGGCAATGCGACCATCATGTCGCTAGATGCAGATGCGCTTGGGGTCTTGATGTCGGTCGACAACAGCTACAAGTTTCTCGTGGACCACGTGACAACGAGATTGGGACCAGGCACGTTCACAGAGGATACGACTCTGTCTATGAAATTTGAGGGAACAGGTTGTCTTGCGTCATCCCGCAGCGCCTCAGGGTCGACGTCCAGCAATATTCAACAGGCTTTTCAATTGGACCTGACGTCAGATTCGTACGAGCTGATTGGCACGTTCACGAACACGGCGATGGAAGCAGACGACGACATTATCATGAGCACAACGCCCGTGACGATCAGTGTCACCAGTGGGGCTGTGCTAAGTGCAGGCGCGTTCTTTTTGCTCCGTGTAGCGAGCGACAAGGAGGAAGAGTTTGGCAAGTTGATCAGCAACGTGACGACAGCCTTTATGGTGCTTCCAGACTCTGGAACTTTGTCTTCTATTGACCTGGATCTCTTTGTTGGCGTTTCCAATATTTCATTCACGATCCCAGATTCATTTACAGGTAGTATTCAGAATGGCGACACGGTCAACATCACGTTTGCGACGTTCCAGAACCCAGCTAACAACTCGGTCGCGATTGATAAGGTCTATCTCTCGGCATATCAAGGACTGGCTTCAGCCGTTGATAATTCCGCCGTCAAGTTTTACACGCTGGACGATGCCAGTCGATCACTCAAAGCAGCTCCACTGGATATAGTGACCGTGGTGGTGTATGGTGCGTGCTTCCTGTTTTCTCTTGTGATTATTCGCTGGCATGGCTTGCCGTTGACAGTGAACACGCTTTGGACCGATTTGGTGGCAATTACTGCGCTGTTTTCGTTTGCTGCGGCAACTGGTGGGTACCTGGTGTGGGTCATTCAGCCGTCGAAGGCGTACGTGCACTGGTATACGGCGCAGTATTTCTTCAATACTGCAATGATTCTGTCACTCTGTTTTCATTGGGCAACAGTGTTGTCATTCAAATGCTTCAAGAAGCTTAGCTTCACATCGCCCGTCGTGTTGGCATACATTTTGATCAATGGGTGCGTATTGGCGTTCATTATCGTGGTGTCTGTCATGTCGGAAGACAAATTGGAGTGTGTTTACGACGTCAAGTCGACGTCATGTTCGTCTGAAGAGGAATGCGCGCTGTCAGTTGCTGCAGAGGGCAAAATTGTTCGGTCTGCGATTGAAGATTGCGATATGGAGGCCTTTTATCTGGCATTCGGCACGGGTTTCATTGTCTACACGTTGATGCTGATGGTACTTGGCTGCATGGTCATGAGTCGAGGACGAACGCTTATGCTGAACGAAGACCCGTCGGACGCACGGATTCGCAAGTCTTTGACGATTTTCTATGCCATCATCGCCACAACATGTGTCCTTTACGTGTCAGCACAGGTCATTTACATCGCGCAGTATGTTTCTCACAAGGGCGAGGATAATCAGCTCTCGGACGTGGTGTGGTACATTTTCATCGTGTGGCTGCCACACAGTCTTCCGCCGCTGCTGCTTCTCTTCTTGCAGTGGAATCCAAGTACCGAGAACATTCGACAGGATGAAGCGCCTTCGGTCGACCAGTCTTCCAAGGAGGATGTATTCAATTACACACCACGATCGTCTGGATCATCAAGTCATATGCCGTACTCGAAGCTGTTGCGCGACCGCTTAAGCATGGGCGAGTCAATGCTGAACAACGATGAGCCCGGCAGTCGATTGCGTCTTATCGTGCGACTAAAACTCCCAGCAACTTTCGATCGTGCATGCTTTGTATCGCTCGATTTCTATTCGTCGAAAGAGACGATTACGTCTAGTAACTCGCTACACAACATTTCGAACGCAACAGCCTGGAAATGCGTCGGCACTACCGAGCCAGTTGGCGTGGCGGGTGAAACGGAATCTGTGCTGACAACGGGGTCAACTCATGCCATTTTCCCCTTCGTGGCCGTGCTCGAGGTGCCTGTGATTGGCCCTGCTTCCAACACTTTGCTGCGGTTTATGGTGCATGCCAGCACGCTTGGAAAGCGTGATACGTCTTCTCAGGGTCTGGACCGTTCAAGCTCAAGCACGCGCAGTCAAGACACAGCTTCCAATCCTCAGCTGTCGTTCCAGATGACAATGTTCCACCCCGTGCTGGAGTTTGTTACTTCATCTCAGGCAGTGCTGGATGCTGCAGCAAGCGGCCACTCGTTGAACATCCACCCGTCGGATGACCACACGTGTGCTATCCTTGAGGAGTTTCCATCTCTGCAGAGTGAAATTAACACCATTTTGATGGGCAATGCTAAGAACGCTGAGCTTAGTGTGCAGACAGTCATGATGCCGGGCGACATTTCGAGCCGCGACGAGACCTCATCGCACAAGAACATCGGCAACATTATTCGCTTCTTCCAGTACGACACGGAAGATGGCGGCGGTGGTCTGGTGGTCGAGGATTTGCAGGAGAGTGTTTACTCTAACGCTATACCGCGCCAGTTGATTGAGTTGTTTGCTGCAGAGCGTCAGGAGCAGTCCGACCGTGCACGTGAGGACCTGCACAACTTCCTCAACCAGAAGAAGGGGAAGCAGAATATGGGCTTTTACGGCACTTTGATCGGGCAGATTCAGGACGATACGGACTCTTCACTTGCTCGTGAGTGGCTGGAGGATCGTGTACGACGACGTAAGGAGTATGTGGCTATGCTACGCAGAAATATCCAATATTTGGTGAACCGCGACAAGCACAAGAACTACTTTAAGGCCAGTGTGGAGAAAAAGTCGTCCGACTTGCGCTTTGTGCCGATTAACATGCACATCCAGGACCTGCTGATTGGACCAACAAACGCGTTCATCAACGACGAGCGGAGACGGTCTTCGAAGGAGGTGTCTGCGTACGACTTCACAACTGTTGGCGCGCCCGCAGCGCACGTCTACAAGTTCAACAAGGGTGGCATTCTTTCGTACCAGAACAGACGCAAGAAGATGGAGGCCAAGATTGCAGAGGCAGACCTTGACCTGTCCAAGTGGCCTGAAGAAGTTCGCGAATATGATGATCTCAAGTGGGATTTGCAGCTGCGAATGGATTGTGCGTTTGCTCAGGCACTAGCGGCGCTCACGTGCAGCTTTGTGCGAAAAGTGGAGGTTGCGATTCAAAACCCTGACGTCATTCGTGGTGAAGATATGTTGCGACAGTTTTCTAGCTTGGGCTTCCTTTTCCAAGTGGAATCGTTACTGTCTACACACGGCAAGGAAATTGGCATGCTGGAAGATATGGCTGGTTCAGTGGAGCACTTAAGTTGTGTGGCGTTTGTGATCCAAGATGTTCGGGACAAGCCGTTGAATCGGTTCTCATTCCGTATGTCACGTCGCAAGGATGTTGCTGACGAGGCGGGTGTCGTCAAGGTTACCGTCTCGAACAAGACAGGGGCGAAGCGGTCTCACATCAAGTACATTGTGACAGTCCAGGTCGCCACAAGTGAAGTGGAGCTGCCTGAACGCCTGGCTGCTGGCGGTGAGATCCACGTGACTCCCGTGCTCTTCTCGCAGGGTATCAATGAAATGCAAACAATTGCCAACAACACAGAACGCGCCAAGACGGAGCTGCAGGACATCATTAACTTCCGCAGTCTTAAGCCTCTGAAGGCGTTCTGCGAGAAGTACCGTCGTCTTGTAGTCGCCATGCCGAACAGCGGTATGAGTGGCTTGTCATCGTCAAGTCGTGGCCGCGTCGGATCGCACCGCTACAAGGCCATGTCGGCAGACTCGACGCTTACGTCACCTTTGCACCTCACACAGGACGAAGTAACACAGGAATTGCGTGCTCTCGAGACGTGTATCAATGAAGCGGCCCAGAGTCTGGTGAAGACGAAGCGCACGGAAATTCTCAAGCGCTCGTCGGACCTGTGTCGCGAGCTTGGTGGTGGACGTGTCACAGTCTGCAAGAGTGCCAAGGATCGGACGGCCATGTCGGTGACGCTAGAGCAGGTGCGTATCCTGCAGCGCCATCACGATCTGCCAGCACACCGCGTTCCTGCCACCGTTTCCGTTATGCGAAGTCACGGTGTTCGTATCGAGAATGCGCTCAAGAACACGGGCAAGCGTCAGTTTGCCTTTAACAAACTGCAGCGCTCGCTATTGCCTGAGGATTATCGCTGTCCTGACCAGGTGGGTGGCACGGGCAACGTCAGCTAGAGCGTGCCACGACATTTCGCTAAGCCAAGTCCGCAAGGGTATACAGATTTAATAGTAAGTTTTGTGTTTTTTTCAGTTCTCAATAATGTTTGGCAAATTGACTTAAAGATCGCTAAAGTGCATTTGTGTGACAAAAGCTCGAGACTGACTGGGGTTGAGAACTGAGGTTGAGATTGGAACTTGGTCTCCACTGGTTTCTTTCATTACAGCAGCAGTTTTGGCGAGAAAGAGCTGAGCTCCATGACGAGTTGGAGACGTAGCAAGTCGCGCGTCTGCCTCAAGCTGGTTCCGTTTTCGTAGTTTGGCCATCATTTCTTCGTCGGAAATACCCTTTTCCGCTGCCACTTTTTGCTTCTCAGCCAACTGCGAGCGAAATAATCAAAAATGAGTTTAATGCGAAAAGCCAAAAAATATTATAACACTTGAGAGTTTTGTACCTCTTTCTTGCGCATAACCTCAGCAAAATGGCGCGAACTGCTCATTTTTAGGATGCCACGCGACGGGACTAGTACGTTTCTCTGCTCGCCGTCAATGTCCGATACAGCCACAGAAGCTTCCGAGCGTGCTGAATCCGGTCCCTCGTCGTCACTATCGGGAAGAGTAAGGCCGATTCCAGCCGTCAGCAACGAAGTAGAAGACAGACCTCGTGTCGATGGTCGAACGCGAATATTGTTTTCGTGAAGACGCGGGTCATTATTTGCACTTGGCGACCACATTGTGTGGCCATCTTCGAGTAACTCAAGAGATTGGTGATTGTTATTGCCCGTGTCCTCTTGGTTCTTGCCTTGTATGGAGTTATCATCACCTGCACCACCATTCCCGTCCGCATTATCATATCCACCAAAACTGTTCACGGAAGAACTCGATTGGCCCACAATCTCTAAAATTTTCGTGAGCTTGAGCTCAGCCGTGACCAAATATCCTGCGTGCTCACCGCCTGAAATCAATGACAACATGGAAGTCGTCGTGGTCATCGTACCAGACCCAGCGTTTCCGGTCGCACTAGCAGAACCTCCAGCCATTGAGACATTATCACCCATACCCGTTTCAAGGACATCGTCAAAGGCTTGGAGTCGCCTTGCCAACCCAAATGATCCTTGCCGAACTGCTGACATGACACCATCGAGTCGCTCGTAGGCGGATTTGTTGACTTTAAGAGCGGCTTTTGCCTGTTGAATCTCGCTTTCCAACGTGTTGTAGACTTCGCGGTTGAGTTCGATGCCTCCAATGCCTGATGCCTTGAGCTCGTTGAGTTCCCGTACAATTTGTTCTTTCTCCTGTCGCACAGCAATAAGACGCTCCTCAGCTTGAGTTTTCTCCTTGTCTAGCGATATGCTGGTAGCTGCTTGAGCTCCAATTTTCTCTACCACTTCACGTAGACTCGAAGCTCCTAAAGCGAGTTTGAGCTCAGCAAGAACCGCTTGAAAATCGGCATTCTTTTGAGCCTTTACCAAGTTTGCCGCATGTAGCGCCTCGTTCGCACGCTCCCGGTTTTCAATACACTTAAGCAACCGAGTTTCTTCGTCTGCTGATAAATCTCCACGCATTTCAGCCACCATCTCAGCCCGCTCTTGAGCTCGTTGCGATCTCCATGACTCCATTTTTTGAGAATTTCTTGCACGAACTTCGTGATCTCCAAGCTCTCGTGCTCGTGCCTTGCGTTCCACTTGCAATTGTAACTGAACTTCTTGTAAGAATTGAACGGCACGACTCTTACCAACCTCGAGTTGTCTGCAAAGCATTTTCACTTCTTCCACTTCACGTTCGCTGCTATCAACCGCTGTAGCCATCCCAGCGAGTTGAGCGTCCACACGCAACTGGGTGGTTTGCAGACGCCTAGTCATGTGCTCGAGCTGCCGCCTCAAATGCATTTGCTCCTCCATGCTCGTTGTACACCGAGCAATGTGCTGCTTAATCTGAATATTTTTCTTCGACACGGGTGTATCCTGGTTCTGCATCCTACTGAGAGCTTCGTTCTCGAGCTGTAGAACACGTAATTCGTCCTGGAGACAACAAAAATCAGGCTCAATCGCTGTAGATTTACTAGCAAACTTAAAAAATACACATACCAAGAGTCCATGAAGTTCACGCTGCCTTCGATCGACCATAAGTTTAAGCTCGTTGAATTTTCGGGCGTTTAGATGCACGCCGTCTTCGAGACATTCAATGTCACGCTGACTTGAGTCTGTCTCTGGGGCTGGGCTGCTGCCATTCCATTCGAGTACATTCCGGTTCAAGCTAGATAATCCACTGTCTCGTCCTGGCAGCACAATAGGCGTGCTGGCCTTACGTACAGCCTCCATGAGCTCGCGCTTATGTGTGATTTTCTTGAGCTTTTGGGTTACGAGACCACTATTGACTCCGTTGCCAGGATTGTTACTCGAAAACATTTCATAGGCCCCCTGAGTGGATGTTTCGGCAAGCGGGAGCAGCCTCATCCTCCCGGTTAAACCACTACGCTTCTTCGTTTGTTTGTCATTGTTCTTCAAGGGCGTGTTCTGTCAGGGAAACAAGCAAAAATTACATGTGAGCGCTCAGTTCCATTACTATAACGGTGGACTGACATGTACCCCTGAAATGTCTGTAAACTCGCTGGTCATGCTGTCAATGGTAGCGTGGAGAGCACTGCGTCTTTTGCTTCGCGTATTTGCACCCCAGAGAGTTAGCGTTCCATATCGATTCCGAACAAACAAGGCGAAAGAAACGCTAGAGCCCAAATGGGGCATGACATTTGAAACGACCATGACAAGTGAAGCAAAAAATAACTCGCCAGGTTATGTGGAGGATGCATTCTCTCTTCAGTTTTGTAATTTTCTTCTCAGCATTTTAGCAGAATGTCGATGCCAGATTCCCCGAGCAAGTCGAAAAGCATGCCGTCCCCTATCCAGAAAATGGAGCGCGACGTAGCAAACGACATTTGGACTATTTGGTATGCGTCTCAATATGGCAAACTGGAGCGAGTGCGCTCTCTCGTCGATCGCCACGCCGTTGCTTCTATTGATGTCCAGGAACTTGTACGCAATCGTGGCCAAAATACGGCAAAATGTGGTTGAGAATCTAACAAATTTCGTTTTTGTGTTTCACTTAGCGAACACGATGGAGCCCACTGCATTTCGCCTGTCGTTACGGTCACAGCTCTTTGGTGGCATTTCTAATTGCACGAAATGCGAACGTTGATCTCCAAGATTGGGTACATCACAGAAGAGGATTTGCACCAAAAGTCCCTAACACTCACCGAGGGCTTTGTTGTTTATATTTGTGTGGCCAGCAAGGAAATACTCCTCTTCATTTGGCCGCTGGGTGGGGGGATCTCGAGTGTGTCACGTTGGTGCTAGAAGGAGGAGCTGATGTCCGACGGAAAAATAACAGCGGCCAAACTCCACTGGACATAGCCCAATCGTTAGCCCGCAAGAATCACATTCGACTGCTAAAAGATTGGAAACCATTAGGTCTTAGTGCTGAAGGTTTGTGCTCTCTTTGACCCAGCATTTCTACGGATTTTTTTTTTTTTTTAAAGCAGATACTAACATAATTATGACACGTGTTGAAACAGAACTAGCAGCGTTTCGAGAGCATCTTATTGCCAACAACACGGTATTGCAAAAGTTTGAGCGCGCTCTTGTAGAAGAACCAAACTCGGACATTCGGTTGGAGCTCCAGGCACTCCATTTCAAGCGCCAATGTTTCGGCGAGAATCATCCTGGTCTCTTGGGGACGTACAACAAACTCGTGAACCTTTACAGGTGAGAGGTTTGCCAGTAAAACTTTTATGTCAAAGATGAATGTCACTCATCGCTTTGATAAAACAGAGACAATGGAAAACTAGCCGATGCCTTTTCCATGGCTGACCGAGGACTTACCCTATGCGAGGCTACATACGATCGCCGACATGTAGATACCGCTCGATGGGTCAGTCTGCTTGGTGAGTTATTGCTTTTTCGAGGTAGCTGTGACCAAGCCATTCATTGTTTTGTAGAGGCATTCAAGACACTTACCAGGTGCGTGTGAAGCATTTTTGCTGCTTAAGATTGAGACTTTCCAGCTGACTCAGAAGAAGTTTAAAAGGAGAAGCCGACCAGGAGACGACAATTGCACTGGAAAACTTGGCAATTGCGTGCGAGCACGCAGGAATGCTCAAGATGACTGAAATTCACTTGAATACTATAATCTGCCTCCTGGACGAGCGATACGGTGGAGGCTACAACGCCAAACTTTTCCATCTCAATGTGCGACTTGCTTCTATCCTCTTGGCGCAGGTGTGTAGGCATCTTTCCATTTTCCTGTAGGTATACTTAAATTTAAACTCAATTCGTACCTTGGTATCCGGTTGCACCTACAGAAACGAGTCCAAGAAGCTCGCGAGCTGTACGCGAAGTGCTTGATACACGCCGAAAACCTATTCGGAGGCACAGACGACTACACGATGGCCTGCACCGACGCGCTGGGCAAATGTTGCTTCTTGCTCGGCGAGTTTAAAGTGAGCGACTGCAGCATTATAGCGATTTGTAGCCTGTGATTTAACTTGTTGAGGTGCGAACAGGAAGCGGAAAGATACTTCAAGCGCTCGCTAGTTGCTGTAACTCGACTCCCAACTCCAAGCACCAGCGAGAGCCAAGAAGCCACACTGTCTCCATCCAAACAGGATCGATTCCGTCGCGTGCAAAGCAATCTGGCTATGGTAGCGGTGGCGGCAAAGTCCAGTACTGCAGTACACGCGCAACTTAGATGTCTGGGGTATACTTTATCTCCAAGTTGAAAAACGCTAATCGTAAATCGGACTATTATTTGTGTAGATAGTATTTCCAACAAAGAAGGTTTCTTTAAGAAAAGAGTTGGCGCAACTTATAAAGTCTTGCTGCAACGTACGCGCGCTTCCACTGACCAGCCATTGAGAATCGTTTTTTACACAGCGGAGTCGTGCAACATGTCGGAGAAGGCGCCTCAAATACTTGGCGGCACGCGCCCCAACGTGGACGAGCGCTTCCACCTGAACGATGTGGACGCGAACGAGGGAGAGAACAAGGCACCTGCGCCGTCCATCTACGCGCTGCAGGCCGAGGACGACGTGCCCGAGGTCACGTCCATGGAGAGTCTTTGCATGAACTGTCACGACAACGGCACGACGAAACTGCTGCTCACCATGATCCCATACTTCCGCGAGGTCATCCTCATGTCCTTTGAGTGCGAGCACTGCGGCTTCAAGAACAGCGAGGTGCAGTTTGGTGGCAAGGTGCAGGAGCAGGGCGCCAAGATCGAGCTCGAGGTCAAGGACCAGAAGGTGCCCAGCTTCGATAGATGGATATTAAGTACTACAAAGGATACTGACCTTGTGGATTCACTGCATATAGGACCTCAACCGTCAGTTGATCAAGGCCGACCCCGGCGTCGTCTACTTCCCGTCGCTGGACTTTGAGATCCCGCGCGAGACGCAGCGCGGCAGCATTAACACTATCGAGGGTGTGCTGCAGAAGGCCATTGAGGACCTGCGTGAGAATCAGGATCACCGTCGCGAGATTGACCCCGAGACCACCGAGAAGATTGATGACTTCATTGCCAAACTCGCCTTGATGTCGGCCGGCATCTCGCTGCCGTTCAAGGTGGTACTGGACGACCCGTCTGGCAATTCACACATTGAAAACCCGCACGCACCTGCCGCCGACCCTCAGATGAAGATCACGCACTACTACCGATCGGAGCAGCAGGACCTGGACTGCGGACTGCAGCCCGATATGTCGCACGCTGCTCCCTCCCAAGCCCCGCGTGTGCTGCCGCACCGTAATGAAGGGCTGGATAAGTTCGTGGAGGAGGCCAACATTGCCAAAAAGGAGGTGATCCAGATCCCTGCCAACTGTTTCGCTTGCCAGGCGCCCGGCTTTTCATGCATGTGCATGACGGACATTCCTCACTTCAAGGAGGTGATCATCATGTCGTTTAACTGCGAGGCCTGTGGCTTTAAGACCAACGAAGTGAAGGCCGGTGGTGCCATCCCGCCCCAGGGTGAGCGTATCACGCTCAGGTTGGACCCGAGCAAGGACCCAGGTGTCATGGATCGTGATATTCTTAAGGCCGACTCGGCGTGTGTGAACATTCCTGAGATTGAGCTGGAGATGGCGCATGGATCTCTCGGTGGTCTGTATACGACTGTGGAGGGTCTACTCGACAAGGTTCGCCAGAATATCGAAGAGGGCAACCCGTTCGCTGTTGGTGACAGTGACGGCGGCCGCTCGCTGCTGAACGCATGGCTGGCACGTCTTGACGATCTGAAGCGCGGCACTGAGCCCTTCACGCTCATTCTGGAGGATCCGCTGGCCAATTCTTTCATCTACTCGCCGTATGGCGCTGCCGAGGACGATCCGTACATGACGGCGGAGAAGTTTACGCGTACGGAGTTTGAGGACGACGTGCTGGGTATTGCAGACATGAAAGTGGACAATTACTCGAATGAAGCCGGTCTGGGCAGCATCACTGAGGAGGACGAGGCAAGGCTGGGCAAGGCTGCCGAACCTATCCGCAGTGACAAGGAGACCATGGGCGGTGGCCGTGCCATTGACCCGTCCAAGTACCACCCGAACCCGACGGCTGTCATGGAAGTGCGACAGCAGCAAGATCAGCAGCAGAAGCAGGAGCAGCAAGAGCAGTAGGATGAGGCTGCAACGGCGACGTGCTCTAAGCTGAGAGGCTGGCAGAGCGCTTGCGACGAGCACCCGCCGTTGCGAATACACCGCACGAGGCACTCGAAATAGATGACTACTTTTTTGCCACTATTGGAATTTGTGACGCATAATTATATTTCGAATTTGAATTGCGCCGCATAATTTACGCGCCTTAAATGTCTAATGATCTCGACGGCATCTGTGCTTCAATCGAGTTCGTTATGCTTACTACAATAGTATTATATAAAATTACACTTAAACTGAATAAACATTATTCTCACACGTCACATATTTCGACAACTGTAGCCATCTCATCCATTCCTCGTTTCTCATTCGCCAAAAATCCCGCCAGATCAGGATGGCGACGGCGTGGCGGCTCCAGGAGCAGGAGGAAGTTCGGCGTCTGCGCGCGCTGCTGCAGCAGCAGCAGCAGGAAGAAGAAGAGAATCGGCAGCTGCGCGTGGGATTGCGTCAGCATGGCGTTCCGCGCTGGCAAGACGTGCGTACGGACGCCAGCTTTGTGGAACGCAGTCGCCGCCGCAAACCTGGTGCTATGAAGGCTCAAGAACGATATCTCCGCCGCGACGTGCACTGTGGTGTGGCTAACTGTGCCATTTGTCGCCATGCACGTGCGTTGCTTCCAATCCAGGCGCTGCCGAGGGTCAATGACGGCGAGTACGTGGTGCCCGACGCCTTCAGTCTGCTGCAGTGTATGGAGCTACTGGAGGAGGAAGCGCTCTTCTGTCGCGCGGCGCCACGTATCTTGGTGCTGGAGAGTGTGCTACAAGCTGCTTTGAGGCTGGCGCCGAGTCGCGACGCCTCTAGACTCCGGAAGTTCTTCCGAGGGGAGGACCAACGCACGGACGGAGGTGTCAGCGTCTACTTGTTCCCAGATCAACACCACGTGGAGACTTTCGTGGAGCCCGCGGCTATGGACGAACTACAGAGGACAAGAGATGACCGAGCGGTGTTCAAGACTGTGGAGTGGTATGTGGCACAGGGACATTTACCTCCGGAAGCGAAGCTGGTGTTCATGACGAGAGATATTGACACATCCACGAGTGTCCAACTTGCGGCGACGGTGAATGCTCAGGCAGTCACATGTGAGACGTTTTTGACTGAAAGGTTGCCAAAACACGCGACGGATACGACGTTCTTGATGGAACTTGCAGCTAATACAGCGGACGCGGTGAGGTATGAGGAAGCACAGAGACTTCCGGACGAGAACGGTAACGTCGTCTACTCGCAATCTGAATTTGCACCGCACTTGAAGCCTGCACAGCTTAATGAATTACTGACTCAGCCGTCCTCTCAGATACTGGCTGGCAAACTTCAAGTGAGTACGCATAACCCAATGGAAGCGTTTGTGCTAGTTGAAGGACCACATGCGATTGAGAAGGTTTTTGTCTTTGGACGAGCAGCAATGAACCGTGGCGTACACGGAGATCGTGTGGCAGTGGAGATGCTTCCTAAAGCTCATTGGCGTGCACCACAGAGTGACCGACTGCTGGTGCACTACATTCAAGACGAAGACAAGCATGAGCACGAAGCTGACAGCGTCAAGTCAGCAGTGGACAAGCAAGAGCCTGGAGCGATTCCCACGGGACAAATTGTCGGCGTTCTGAGTCGTTCACCAAGGTATCACGTTGCTACAATTATTGCTTCTACTGTTAGTATTGGGGATGACTACGCGCTTGCTGTGCCCATGGACTTGCGACTGCCCAAGATCCGTCTTCGCTCCCAACGACTTGATGCACTTCTGGACAAGCGTCTCAAGGTCGTCATTGATACTTGGGCGACTGATAGTTCGTATCCAAATGGTCACTACGTTGGCATTCTCGGTGCTCCTGGAAGTTTACAGACGGAGCTTAGCGCGTTGCTCGTGGACAATGAAGTGGACGAGTCTCCGTTCAGTGAAGCGGCACTCGCTTGTCTTCCGTCAAGTGATGAGTGCCCAATTGATATCGAAGGTGGTCGTGTGGCGGAGTGTTCAACAGCAAAAAGACCTGCCCGATGTGGATTATTAAACTGGAAAATCCCCAAGGAGGAAGTCGCACGACGTCGTGATCTGCGTACAACCCACCGCGTCTTCAGTGTCGACCCACACGGGTGTCAGGATATTGATGATGCCATGTCGATTCGTCGTTTATCCAATGGTAATGTGGAACTTGGTGTGCATATTGCAGATGTTTCTTACTTCGTTGAGCACGGCTCGGCATTGGATCTCGAAGGCAGACGCCGCGGCACGACGGTTTATTTGGTGGGACAACGACTCGATATGCTGCCGTCTGTACTTAGTGCTGATTTATGCTCGCTTCATGAGAATCGAGATCGATTGGCAGTGAGTGTCATGTGGGAGCTGAAAGCTGCGACTTATGATATTGTGGAGAATTCCACGTGGTTTGGGCGCACGATTATCCGCAATTGCTCGTCGATGACGTATGAACAAGCTCATCGCCTGGTACAAGGCGTACACGCCGACGCGGATGATTCCTCTCGACAAGGAGCAACGAGGTCCTCGCAGCTTTCTCTGGACGAACACGTCGAAGGTGTCGCGGGCGGACGCATCTCATTAAAACTCCAAGAGGATCTTCGTGAAGATCTTCGCGTTCTTACTGATGTGGGACGTCGTCTTGGACGTACGCGAGGCTCGCAAGGTGGCTTGGATCTGTCAAAGCAAGAGGAGGTGCGTTTTTCTCTTAACGTCTCGGAGCTGGGACAGGAAGATGTGGAAATTACAGTGAAAGAAAGCTTGGAGATTCATGGCACCATCGCTGAGCTGATGATCTTAGCGAACTCGACGGTAGCTCACAGACTCGTGGAACGTTTCCCAACCCACGCGTTGTTACGTCGCCATTCCCCGCCGTCTGGAGACCGGTTCAAACAGCTCGTTCAACTCGCGAAAGCACGCGACGTCGTCATTGACGCTACCAACAACTTCACGCTGCAGCAATCGCTGGCTGCAGCGGAACGCTCAGGACGTATGGACAGCAAAACAATGTCATTGCTCAAGTCTCTTGCAGTGCGTGTGATGACCGAGGCGGAATATGTGAGCTCGGGAGCTGTAGCTGCTGGAGATGAGGCCAGTGCGAATGGCGACGTGACCCGGTTTGCCCACTACGGTCTCGGTCTGCAGTTCTACACGCACTTTACATCTCCAATCCGTCGTTATGCCGACATCATCGTGCATCGCCAGCTTTTAGCGTCGATTACAACGCCAAACTCTCCCACGAGATCCATACAGCGACCTCCAGTCAACATTGTGCCGTTGGTGCTTCCGAAAACACTCGCTCCTTCTGTTTTGGACACTGAAGATGATGAAAACCTCCTCGATGACCTCATTGCGTGCGTGGATAGCCAGCTACAAGTAGAAACTATCCCGTTATCTTCCACTGCCATTAACGAAGCAATCAAGGATGGAGATAACCTGTTCCCACCCAAAGAGTTGGTGCCACTAGCTCAGCACCTCAACAAGAAAAACCGACAAGCCAAGCTTGCAGCACGTGCCTGTGACGAGTTGTTCCTGGCTCTTTACTTCAGCAGCCACACTGTAAAAGTTCCGGCAATCATTACGGCTCTCAAGCAGAATGGCTTCATCGTGTACGTGCCAAAATATGATCTGCGTGCGCCAGTATATCTTCGAGACAAGAATGGCGTCGTACAAATGGACCCGCTGTTGCTTGGTGTACGCATTGTGGATACAGACCCGGCTACTGGCGTCTTCGCTGGTGCCGAGTGTATCCGTCGAATCCCTCAAGCACAACTTGTGTGGGATGATACCGACCGTGAGACCCTTAACGTCATTGCTTCTGAAGATCAACGCACAGTATTTCACATTCTGGATGAAGTGGAAGTTCAAATTTCATGCGATCTCACAGCTTCAGGCGCTCGAGTGCCACAATTGCAACTGCTTCTGGTCGGACGTACAAGTGCTAGACAGAAGCACATTGTGTCATCGCTTTCGGAGCTGCAACGTGTTGTTCAAACCAAGTGTGAGGCTCAGAATGTCCCGAGCAGCTCGAAGGAAGTTAGTATACCGAACAGTTGTGAAGAATCCTCGGCTTCGACTCTGTACGAACTCTTGTTGAATGCGTCCAAGATTTCTCCGTCTGTCAAGAGTCTTACACGTCGGAAGTCGACACAGGAAGAAGAGGAAGGAGCGAAGAAGAATCATGGCTTTAAGCGACGTGGTCCTGGACGTTTAGTCTTTGGGAACTTTGCAACCAACTCGCGTCGTCATTACCAACACAAGCTCGCACAATACATGGATGAGCGCTCGGACGCACGTCACGAGGAGCTAAATATCCAGCGTTTTGCTAACGGTTCATCTGCGATGACCTCAGCACAGGAAGCTCGACGTGCTGAGCGTGAGGCACTCGTCCGTACGCAAAAACTCGCTGCCGAGAAGAGACACGACCGCATCAATCGCCGAAACAAAACCGGCAAGTAGATCCCTCTCAAGACTACATCAACGCCACGTTACACTCAAAAGGTCATACAAATGACGCGATTTCTTCTGCTGTTTGCTAGCCCCTAAGGCGATCGTCGTGCCGCTAGTAGTAATTGTATCTGTATGCTTGCTCAATCACGTCTGCCTACAACTCGGTCTCCTTGATGGGGGACTGAGCTTTGCCGCTGTTGTATTGTGCCATTGACAAGAAGCTATTGTCGTCCACGCTGTCCATTTCTGAGTCATCTCCGTATCCCTTGCGGTTCATCATCGCCACAAACTCCTCGAAGCTGATGACACCGTCGCCATTAGCATCCACATCGTTGATAACCTCCTGTGCCTGCTCTTCGCTGCCCATGAACTGGACAAGGTCGGCCTTGGTAATCTGGCCCGTGTTTGTCGTGTCGAAATAATTAAATGCGTTGATGAGATGCTCCTCCTGGTTGGCAAGATTACGCTTCATGGTGGCAGCCAGAAACTCCGGATAGTCGACAAGTCCATCGCCGTCAATGTCAATTCCCTTCACCAGTTCCAAAACTTCCTCCTCGATCATGCCGAGACCGGTATCACGCAGTGCCTCGGCCAGCTCCGATACCGTAATCACGCCGTTGCCATCCGTATCAATCGCCATAAACTGGTTCTTGAGCTCTGCAATCTCGCCCTCTGTGGCCAGATCGGCAATGACACCAAGTGCAGCCTTCTTGAGCTTATTATTGCCTGTAAAGCGCTTGAGACTCGAGAAGATGTTCGGGTTCAGCGTCATACTCGACCTCGGAGCCGAGCCAGAGATCCACGGGTGACGCAGCACTTCGTCAGCGGTCAGACGCTTCGATGCGTCCACCAGCAGCAGGTGGCTGATGAGGTCCTTAGCTTCGCTACTCACGTTCGTCCACTCGGGCGAGTCGAAGTCGTAGCGTCCAGCACGCACTGACGCAAAGATCTCGGGGTCCGTGTCTCCGTAGAATGGCGGGTATCCACAGAGTAGGATATACATGATGACGCCAATACTCCACAGGTCGCACGACTTGTCGTAGTGGCGGCCAAGTACCTCAGGCGCAATGTAGTAGGGTGTACCGACACGCGTCGTCATGACGCCAGCACTCAGTCCGTCGTCCATGCGGGAGAGTCCAAAGTCAATGACTTTAAGCTCAGCGTCCTCTGCTTTGGTAGCAAAGAGAAAGTTTTCGGGCTTGAGGTCGCGGTGGCAGATGTCGCGGTCGTGGCAATGCTTAACAGCATCGCAGATCTTGCGTACTAACACGGCGGCATCGGCCTCGCTGTAGTGACCACGCGCAATGATGCGGTCGAAGAGCTCTCCACCTGTGCACAGCTCTGTGACCAGGTGCAGGTGGCGGTTGCCCTCGCACACGTCATAAAGCTTAATAATGTTGGGGTGGTCCAGTGTCTTAAGGATGCTGATTTCGCGACGCATGGTCTCCGGGCGGCTGACTTTCGCCTTAGGGATGGTCTTGATGGCCACCTTCTCGCCCGTGGTCTTGCTCACACCCACACGTACCGTACCGTAGTGGCCATGACCCAGCTCCTTCTTCTCTATGTCGTACAACTCGTTTACGTCGCGCAGCTCGCCCGTAATCTGCACCAAACGGCCCGTCAGCCTCTTGTCAGTAGGTACATGTAACCTCATGACCATCACTCTGCCCTTACCAGTTCCTTGAATGCCTTGCGCTCGCGTGTCTGCGGATTGCGGCGCACGGCGGCGGGCGCGGCGGGTGGCATGGGGGCAGCAGCCGGAGCCGCAGCCTGCTGGGGCGTAGCCTGTTGGGTCTGAGCCGCCTTCTGCTGCTGTGCACGGCGGTGCGATGCGGTGTTACGCTTGCCATGCGGCCGCACGTTGGCGGCGCCGGCGTTGCTGCTGCTGCTGTTGCCCATGACGTGAGTGGGGGGCGGGAGGATCCGAATCTGGAGTGAGAGAGGCACCGAGTGTGATTTTTGGTCCCCCTGCGATCTGCACAAGCGATGGGTTCAAAAATGGCGCAACGTTGCCGCAACGTAAGAAACAAAATCCGGCAGAGTATCCGCTCGCCAACCTGAATTGTCGAGTTTACCACCGCATGCATTCCAATTGCATGGAAGCCATCCACGAGAAATAGTTGGTATATATAATATAAGTAATACTTAGTACATGTAGCAGAGCAGCCTACGGACTGCACGCTAAGAAATACGTGTACTGTATTGGATTTTATCTCGCTGGTAATACTTCAAAATGAATAGTGAAATTATTGGTAATGGGTTTTAATGTTTCAGTAAATAATACTGTAGTGACACAGCAGTTAATTTCCGTGTACCGGTAATTCTGGAAATTGTGTATTTTAAACAAAGGGGCAGTCTTTTTCCGAAGCACATCAATGGTAATGCAATTCACGTTGCAATGCAAGTTTTTCCGAAGCACACCAACGGTAAGGCAATGCAAGTTGCATTATCGTCGATGTGCTTCGGAAAAAGATGCATTATCGTTATGTAATTTGGAAAAAAAGACTACCTCGTTGCTTAACGTAGGCAAAGGATACATAATTTCCATTTGCATTATGCAACACATGCGAATGGCTTATTCAAACCGTAACGTTAGGCAAACATTTCAAACAACACCTTTTTAACAAGTTGCGTGATTATGCCCTGGACCCAAGCATCACAATGATTATGCCTGCAAACTTGTCGCGGATGGCTTCAGTCACCCCAAGCTCATCGCGGAGGAGGTTGTTGCGGCTGCTGCTGACCCGCGCCTTGCACGTGGTTCCAGGGCAACAACGTCTGCAGGAACAGCAGCAGCGGGTTGGCGTCGGCCGGCAAGTTGCCCGCCTCGAATTCCTCCTGCGCCCGCGCAAGTGCAGCGAGCGTCTCGGCGTCCAGCGGCTGACCGTTCTGAAGCTGGGGAGGTTGCAGCATTGGGTGATCCGCAGGCAGCGTGGTGATCTCATCCGAGTAGTCTACATGAAAACACACACAGAATTAGCTGGTGCAATGCTGCAGCCGTTTGTCTCCTCACGTACCTGCAGTGAGAGCTCGAAGATACTTGTGCAAACACGTGGGGAGCTCCATCACCTGAGGATTCGCTAAAACCAAAGCTGGCGAGGCGACAGCATGCTGTGCACTACGCAGGAGGAACAACTGCACATCATTCACTTTCCAAAGCGAGTGGTTCCTCGTGACGTAGATGTCCAGCAAATGCTGGAGTACGCTGTGCTCCCCATCGACGCCACGAGCGTTGGCGAACACGCGACTCGACAAGATAGGCTGCCACGAAGCTGTTTACACACAAGTGACACATGTAAGCACTTGTTCGAGGCAAGAATACTCGGGGTGCACTGACTAAAACGTACATGAAGATGGATTGGCTGCAATTTTCTCCAGGAGTGGCTTCAAGACCGTCGGGAACTTGAGCAGCGCCGCCGCTAGTTTATCCTTGGCTTCAGCCTCGTTTCCTAAAAAGTACTGGGCGAGTGCCAGCGAGAGCTGGAGGTTCGGAAGCGCGGCAATAGTATCAGATGCTCCGGAAGAAGCCTTTTTGCCGGCCTTCTTCTTGTACCCGGCGTCGTTGCTGGCAAGTCGATCAACTGCGGGGGTCTTGGAGCTGAACAAGTCGAGTAGGAACTGACACTGACGAGACGTCAGCGCGTAGTAATCAATCGCCAAAAGCACATTCATCGGGTCGCCTTGAGGGTCCAGACTGAGCAGCAGCTTGGCCGTTTCGAACGCACTACGCATGCAGCCTCGTCGTCCAACTTGCTTCATCAACAAGAACAACGCCCTGAAGAAGCCTGCATTGTGCTCCGTTTGAATGTCCATGCGACAGTTTCCCTTCACGACGTCAAACTGGTCAGCCCACGCCAGCTCGAGTACATACATGCAGCGTTTGATGCAGTCCGTAGCATGATCCATCTGGCCATGGTGTTGGAACACCTCGCTCATCGTGAGCAATGCATCGATGTGGTATGGGTACCGCTGCAAGAAGTGAGCAATGAGGTTCGGGTCGTGCGTCCGCTGGAGAAGTTCAAACTCTTCTTGTAACTGTCAAGGAAATACGCCAATAAATTCCACGTCAATCGACAAACATTCTTCGCGAATCAAAAGACACCCGTAGCTTCTGCACTCCCAACCTTCTTATAAGCGATCGACCACGTAATTTCATAGTAGTTGCACATACTGTTCCAGCCTGCACCCTTGGGTTTATTGGCTCGTGTCCAGCGAATACCGCCACCAACAAATGTCGGTGGACGTGGCCATTCGTCCAATGGTGACACCATCATCACCTTCTTCGTCGTCGTTCGAGCAGCATTCCTACAAGCGCGACAAAGCAGCATTTCGTCATGTTTTGCTTATCTCGCCAGAACAACTTAATGTCAATTTTGTTTTATCGTACCGAGGGTCTCCACGCTTTCGGTTGTTGCTTTGACCGGCTTCCTTTACCTGCAGTATCAAGCATACAAAACTCAAAGTTTAGCTGACCAAACACACCTTACTAAGGCATTTCCCCTGACGAAACCGACGTACGCCAAAAATGCGCTTCATCTCTTTGTCGGCATTCGCAAACTTGAGCTGCACGCCGAAAAGCGACTGCTCCTGTTCATTACGAATCGAGGTGGCTTCGTCGACGCTCAAGCTGTCAGCTTCCGCCGCCAACGCGTCCAAAATGTCATCCACCGACTGCTTCTCCTCGTCCTTCTTCTGGTACTTCCTGCAGTATCAAATGCACCCTCTCTCAGTACGAAGTGGCGTGACTGCACAAGCTGCAGCATCCCCCTCACTTATTCTTTCCCCTAGGGGCCGCCAGCACCGGCTTTTCCACCTCTTCGTCTTCGCTATTTTCCTCGTCTTCTTCGCTCTCGTCCGAGTCCGAGTCCGAATCCGCTAGGAACGCGAAGCCCATGTTAGCCGGCCGCTTCGCCTCCAGCTCCTCGTCCTCCGACTTCAGCTGCTCGTCGCTGTGGACATGGACCTCAGCGCCACGCTCCTTGGCTAGACGCTTCGCTTGGCGGGCAGACCTGGCGTCAGCACACAGAGACGTTAGATACAGGGCGCAAGCATTGACACATGTGTCACTCGCTCACATTGTCGTCAATCCAATTGTGACGCACTGCCGCAAAGTTACTTCGTAACTTGAATATGTAGTTTTCAAAAATGAAGTCACGGATACTTAACGGAAGGTCAAAATAAACAATAATGGCATTCAAATATGGCGCGTGAAGTTTAGTTGTGGCAAGCTTGGTGTGCTAGTCTTCGCTGATAGCGGTGGCGAGCAGGCAATCCATCCGGGCGTATTGCACACAGCCAATCAATGCTTCGGGGAGTTCTTCCTCTGTCTGACCCTCAATCACGAAGCCCATGTCCACTGTGAAGTGGGTCGACTGCGAGCGGCACAGCGACGTGATGTGTTTGGCGATCGTGTCGGACGAAATGTCCACGTGCACTTCTAGGTAGTTGGGCGTCTGGAAGTATGTGGTCTTGATGGCTTTGCCGATGATGCACGGAGTAGAACCAACGCTCTTGCGGATGACCCACGGCCCGTCAACAATTATGGGGATCAACTTGAAGCGCGAGTTGCGGAACGCGTCGTCACTCTTAAGGAATCGCTCCCATAATTTTTCAGCCTCCGTAGGCTCCTCGGCACTAGTGCTCTTGATCCTTGCAAAGTACTGTACGGTAGCGACCAACGGGCTACCAGGGATGATGAGCGTCACAATAAATAATTGGGGCATGTCGTTGCCGAATCTGGCCATCGCCTTGCTCACGAAGCTTTTTCTGGCATTACAAACGTGAATCAATTGATCGTGCGTGCCCTTGAACGACTCAAACCATACCAACTCGAACACTGAACAGGATAAGGAACGTGTGTGTTAACGCTGCATTGCACACAGCTACAATACTGGCGCACGTACGAGGCGGGGCACCAGTCTCCTTGATTTTGTTCTGGAGATAAGTCTTAGAACGCAACTTGAATTGCATCCAGTCCGGCTGTGACCACAGCTTTCGAAGCATCGGGTCTTGGCTCGTACAGCTCTCAGCCTGCGCCTTCCATGACTTGATTGGGACGGGATTGGGCTTCAAATTTTCAGGAGCTATGAAATCTGTTCCAAGCAATCTCAGTACATGTTTAGTCATCGATTAGTTCGCTGAAACCTTTCGTGCCGGATAACCATACCCTTCATGATTGTCGCGTGAAGAAGGTGGATACGTCGTGCGTCGTGAATAGTGGAGTGAGCGAAATTACGAGGGCAAAGCAACGACACAGAGACTGCAGCTCCTCGCTGTATAAATAAACTTTTGAGCTGCTTGAAGGTCCGTTACTTTGGCAAAGAATAGCTACCGGTAATAGTAGTCAAGCATGCAATTAGCCATATAAGTACATAATTTATTATTCTACAGCAAAATTGCATTTTTCAGTTTTTGCTGAAACAATTTTTTATTTTACACTAATAAATGTAGTATAAATATAAAATTATGGTCCCCGGGTCAAAGCGGTGAAGTGCTCGATGTTGCTGCCACGGTAGATTCATTACAATATTCATTACTAGCTGGTTCGAGGCTCCCTTCTGCCTCGGCTTGCTGTTAGTCTTCGATCGCGGTTGAAATAGACAAGTCGAGGTGGTTGTACTGGATGCAGCCCAGTAGCGCCTCTGGCAGCTCGGCTTCGTCCCGACCTTCGACGACGTACCCGACATCAACTGTGAGTCGAGGCGAGTGCGAACGGCAGAGTGCAGTCACGTGCCTGGCGATTCTGTCTGAGCAAATATCCACCACTACTTCAAGATAGGCCGACGTCTGGTAGAATGACGTCTCCAAAGCTCTAGCGATAATGAGGGGTTTAGCTCCGACACTCTTCCTGACCAACCATGGCCCCTCGTGAACGGTTGGTACCAGTTTCAGCCGCTCCTTCCGGAAGTCATCGTCACTCTCGAGGAATCGCTGCCATAGAGAATTGGCCTCGGACGGCGGGACGTCACCGTTCCTTGCAAAATACTGGACCCCGGCGACGACGGGAGTTCCTGGTACGATCAAAGTGACGACGAACAGGGGCGGCACGTCGCGGCCGAACTTGGTCATTGCCTTGCTCGCGAAGCTCTTCTTGGACTTGCATACGTGGTGAAGCTCCTCGGGGGTGCCACTGAAAACCTCAAACCACAGCAACTCAAACACTACGTAGTGTCAACTAACGTAGTACTAGGGTAAAGACACACACACAAGCACACGTACGGGGCGGCGCAGAGGTCTCCTTGACCTTGTTCTGCAAGTAGGTCTTGGAGCGCAGTTGGAAGCCCGACCACGTTGGCTCGGACCACATTTTGCGCAGTCGCGGGTCTTGCTCTGTGCATCCTTCAGACTTGAACTTCCACGATTTGGTCACGTCAGACAGGCATTTCTCGGGCTCCTGTGGCTGCAACGGCTTGAGCTCTGCAAGAGAGAGAGACCAACGTCAGTCACCGCGCGGTGTCGGCGTACAAAGGCGGTGTCTTACCTTTCATACTGTCCGTCTTGTGAGGGATTTACCAACTGGGCGGTTGAGAATAGCAACGTGTGCTCAGCGCAGTCCCAACGCCATGGATAATTTTATGCACTCCGCTAAGGCCTTGAAGCCTGAAGCGATCAAATCATTTCTGCGGCTCTGAATGTAACAGCCGTCGCTTCGAGCAGATCGAGAAAAAAGCACCAACAGATCGAAAATGGCGCCATGTGTGCCCTCCCCGAGCAGCGTGCGCTCGCCTATGGCAAGCAGGAAGCGCATGAAGAAGTTCCGCGACGTCGTGTCGCCGTTGGACCCGGCGGATGCGCGCTCTGGCGTGCACAGCTCCGAGTTCCGAGGAATGTACAACTTGGCCATGCTCGCCGGTGTGCTCTACGTGTTTACGACATTCTTCACCAACTTGCTCACGAGGAAGGAGCCGGCCGACTTGAAGCTGCTTCTGTCAGTCTTCTACTCGACTCATTTGCTCGAAGTACTCGCCACGTTCATGTGTCAGGCATTGTACGCCTACACGGCGCTGCTACCAGTGTACATGGCCGGCACCGACAAGTTCGCCAACCGACTGCTTATCAACATCGTGCACCACACGCTACAAAGTCTGCTCTTCTTCTTCACAGTTGTGTGCATCGTGTGGCGCGATTGGAACCTCATTCACGCCGTGTCGGCGTTTATTGAAGGTCTTGTACTGCTCATGAAGATGCAATCGTACATCCGTACCAAGCTGGAGATCTCCCGCTCAGAGAATAAACCGCCTTCACCCGACATTGAGGACTATACTATGTACTTACTGATCCCGTCACTGGTATACGAGCCCAACTTTCCACGCACTGATCGAATCCGCTGGGGATATCTCGCCGAGAAGACGTTTTCCGTCATTATGGGGATTTCAATGCTCTATATCATTGTTACGACTCATGTGATACCTAAACTGGAAGACTCGGGCACAGTGAACCCTGTGCTATCGGTTGTGAGCCTTTTGCTCCCATTCCTAGGGTGCTACCTCCTCACGTGGTTCATCATTTTCGAGTGTATCTGTAATGGATTTGCAGAGGTCACGTATTTGGCTGACCGGGATTTCTATTCCGACTGGTGGAACAGCACAACGTTCGACGAGTTTGCTCGCAAATGGAATAAACCGGTGCACGAGTTCCTATTACGACACGTGTATCTCGAGACGTTGGATTCGTACAATATCTCCAAAACCAAAGCCACAGTCTTTACATTCTTCATGTCTGCAGCACTACACGAATGCGTCTTCATCCTCATGTTCCGCACGGTCAAGATGTACTTCTTCTTTCTTCAGATGGTCCAGTTGGTCATTATTATCTACGGCCGCGGCCTACGTGGCACGCGTCTAGGCAATCTGACCTTCTGGCTCGGTATGATCCTCGGACTCCCGCTGCAAGCCGTCATTTACAGTCGCGAATACCACGGTGGGGAGCCGATCTTCATGGTCATTATGATGCCGGCCATGATCTTCGGGTTTGGTGGAGTAATCGTTGCTTCGCTGATGCATCTCAGTAGATCGAGGAAGAAGCAAGCATAAACCGCTGGAAAAACTGACACGACGTCAAGAGAAGCAAGTAAATAGCTAGTACACGTGTAGGTATCAACAAAATGAGAGCTTCTTGTATGATCAGACAGAGACAAGCAGTCTAGGAACATTCGACTCAATGAACGCACCTTTTCCTCTATGAAGTCTCGTGCTCCTACTGCGTATAGCGAAGTTGAATCTCACCAAACGACGTCTCATATAGCTCGCAGTTGTTGAGCTTGCGGTTCATCGACAGCATGCGCTTAAAGAATGACGAGTGCCCCACAACTGCAATGTATTGCTCCGGTCTCTCCGCCAGCTTGGCAACAAACTCCCGGATCCGTGCGTCCAGCTCCTCCTGCGTTTCTCGAAGTGGCAGCACTTGGTCCACTGTCCTGGGCGCCACGATGTTGGCAGGGGGCGCATTGCCCGGCCCCGTACGTGGAAACTTTTCCATTTCTAACCACCAGAACGGGTCCAACTGCGAGAAGTCCACGTCTGCTTGGGGTAGGAACTGCTGCGCCAGCTCCGCCGGCACTCGGCCAATGTCGCAGGCCGTGTCCAGCATCTCTCGACACGAAGGATCCACTGCAAATGGCAGATGCATTTTAGTAGTGCACAACCTTCAACACATTAAAATTGTATAGAATCTATTACCGATGATGGGGATCTTCGTGTCGGGGAACGCCCCGATGGTCGTCTCGATGGCTCGGGTCAATGGGCTCGTGATGATCTGCGCAAATATACAGCAGAATGACGTCAACATGTGGCGAGTTACTGGGCCTTGCGCTCTCCAGAGTCCGAACCACTTGAATCTTGTCCTCGAGCTGCTGGGCCTCGATCTGTTCGTGGAGTTTAGTCGCCTGATTCTTTCCCTTGGCACTCAGCGGCGCGTCCACAATCATGGGGTCGCGAACCCATATCCACGAGAAGTTCCATAGGCTGCGTTTGCGCCACTCGTTGAACGTGGACTCGCCGTGGCGGATGCAGTACAGCGTCTTAGTGGCGGAGGGGTCGTTCATGATGCGGAGGTGGCGACCAAAATGGGACATAAGGATTAGGTTGCGCGAAAGAAGTCGGAGATTGCGCAACTTAATGGGTGCATCTTAAAGCTGTAGACGAGTTTTATTTACTTATATCTACGAAGTACTTAAGTATTAACTGACTGACATCTGTTAGTCAGTTCTATCGAAGAACTGGAGCGGATCGGTTAAGGTTTCATAATTCAGGATCAAAAAGGCTTAGAGGACTCAGCTTACCTCAGATGGAAGATCGAATACAGTGAGTTTGCCTTCAGTAGTGCCACATATCATGGCTTTGCGGTCTGGCCAGCACCGAAGGCACTTGACGTTACCGTCCACCCTGCTCGTACACAAGAATATTAACTGTAGATACGGCTGAAAAAACTGATAATGGTACATACTTTGTTCGAAACACAATCTTTCCGTAGGCGTCGAGTGTGTTCTCATCTTGAAATTTCGTGTAGTCCCAGACGATCAGAGTTCCGTCGGCTGCGGCGCTCAGAACAAGACCACGGAACGGCATCACGTCCAAGCACACGATGGGCGACCCCGAGCCAGAAGATGAGGACGAGGAGGGAGGACGGAGGACGCCCAGTTCGTAGGTTTCTGACGGATTCAACATGTTCCACATACGAAGCAGCGTGTCTTCTGAGCCTGAGAAAAGGAAACAACCGTGTAGAGTCAAACAACATACTGCGTCGCTATGGGCCTTGAACGAACATATAACATCTTTCTTTGCGAAGCTCCACATCTGTCATCGCAGTAAAAGCCGCACGAGTTATTGTATAAATAAAGTCTCTAACCAATAAAAAAACTACAAGTACGTACAACAATCTGGCCTGTAAAGTAGCCAGCGACGAAAAACTCTTGTCCTCCTTGGGCTAAGAAGCTACCATTGCAAAATGCCAAAGACGTCATTTCTCCCTTCGTCTCAGGTAGAAGGGTCGGTTGGAACGGCACGGCTCGCGAAATACCATCATGAGTTGATTCCCACACAGAAACACACCCATCCGTGCTGCCAGCAAGTAAAACCTCCTGGTCTCGAACAATCCCCACTGCACAATTGTCATTAAACTACACCTCCTCCATTTATTGTGATAAGCACTTACCTGCTAGACACGTGACTGAGCCATTTGCTTCCAGTGATAACTCTGACATTTCGCCCGCGTGGATACTCCAGACTTTGACGCATCCGGCGTCGTGTCCTGTAAAAATCTTATGGAACTGCTTGGACGCAACCATGCAGGTAATTTCCGATCCTTTCTCTTCGAATCCGAACGATACCTTCATTTCATACGAGTCCCAGCAGCGAATTGAGCCGTCCAATGACACACTAAAAAACTGGCAAGTTTTTGCGGCAGGTGGTATCCCACGCCCTCTTTCATCAATTAAACAACCTGGGTCAGTTTTATCTTCTGCAAAAGAACTAATATCATTGTCGATGACAGCAACGGCAACAACTGCTTCAGAGTGGCCTGTACAATTAACATAGCCAACGTTGCGATTGCAGAGCCATTGCTTCACCCCATTTGACAGACATGTAAATAAGTAATCTCCTGCTTTGATACCGGTAAGTGAATGGATCTCAACAAGTGTCAAGGGCATTGTTGAGACCATTTGTTTCTTACCGACCAATTTGTCTTCGAAAAGATTCCACAAGTGCACAAAACCTGCCGCATCTCCGAGAAGTAAAAGGTGACCTCGGGCATCCCACGTGCACGAGACAAAGCGCGCCGCACTAGCACTATAGATTGTAGACGAGAGCGCACCCGAGATGGCGTCGATAATCTGAGCCTTTTCGTCATATCCAAGAGATACAATGAAGCAATTATCCGCGACCAGTTGAAGCCTCGATATCCCAAGCGAGTGAAAGTGTGAAAACTTTCGCTTGAAATCAAATCGAAATTTGGCGTCGAATTCATCGCTCAATGACTTGTCCACAAATTGAAACGCGGAATCTGAGACTATCGAGTTATGATTGTCCGAAGATTGGGCGTACACGGAGATCCCGCCAGCTGAATCTCCGACAAAGAGGGTGCCACTAGCACCAGAGCGGACACAAAACGTCGAAGGCCAGCTACTTCCCGGCTGCGAGATTGACTGAGCTGGTAGGTACCATGGGTAAAGCAGTAAAGCACGTCCTTCCGCTGGGTACCAAGTTTTCACAGTCCGATCCAAGCTGCAGCTGACGATACAATGATTTTGCTGTGCTAAGACTCGCAAACACACGACGCTACCGCAATGTTCGGTGAGAGTTTGCACACAAACGTAACTACTTCGAGTAGGAGGTAACGGAGACTCGGTGTTGCCCCATGGATCCCAGATTTTAATGGAGCGATCTGCTGAGCCCGAGAAAAGCAAACCTTCGGGCCCCAAATCTGGAGCGAAATCAAGCGAGAGTACAGCACCTGTATGTCCACGCATTGTGTATGCCTTATAATAATATATTGAATACACATTAGTAAGAACTCTCAACGGATAAATGCAGTTATTTAACGTACACATGGAATTGTCACACTTGGAGACCGTGAGAGAGGCCAATGCATAATGACACCATCGTGCTGCAAGCAACCACACGCAAATGCGATCTGTACGAATTGTTGTATAGAAAAAAATATCATACGTACGAAATACTAACCCTGCCACCAAATATCCCCTTGTCGACATGAATGTGATAGCTGTCAAAGGCTAGAGTTTTAGCTGAAATCTGGTATACCCGTAAATAATAGCATTAAGAACCAAGCAAAGAAATAGCTTTAATAAGTATACTGCGTACTTGTGGTAAATGTTCTGCGAGCACAACTCGTCTAATTCGGTTGCTACCGTGCACCGAGCTGAGGTCCTGCCGGAACTCGGACTTCGTTGAAGGGTGGCCAGGCCCTGTGCGGTCTTCGTTTGAAGCGCTTTTGCTGCTACTGCCATCTTCGAAAGCATAAACTTCCCACGCGGTGAACTCAATCATTCCTTGATGGTGTCTGGCCAAAACGACTACAATTTGGCGTCTTTTCAGAGCTGACAGACCGTTTATTTTCCGATGCAAAAGTCAGCAAAAAGGACGTCCAGTACGTCTTCGACATCAATCCGGCCGAGGATCCGGCCGATCGCCATGACAGCTCGACGGAGTTCCTCGGCCGCAATCTCACTCTGGTAAGGATCAACTAGAAATCGATCTAAGCACGAGAGGCACTCAACGAGATTCTGGCGGTGACGCTCTCGTGTGATCAGCGCTCCGTTAGCAGAATTTCCAGCAGAAACCTTCAACCTATGAAAGATAAAACACATTTATTGTGAATACCAAGAGATTGTACATATATGTGTGAAGCTCTAAAGTAATACGTACTTTTCCTTCACTGTAATCGCAAGTTTGTCGACGAAAACGTCGATGTTGTTCCCATCGGCACAGGAGACAACGAGCAGCTGGTCACGCTGCTTCGAGTCAAAAGATCGCAGTATTCTTGCGATATTGTCCTCGTCTATCTGATCGCTCTTGTTCAGCACAACAAGCGCGCCATCCTGCACATAAGACTGGTATTCCTCACTGTGCAGTTGGACAGCTTCCTATACAAGTATACAAGGACTAACGTTAGACACGAAAAGTGACATGGAATCTGCTCTCAAGATCCGTCATACCTGGATATCCATCATGACTACGCAAATATCTGCGCCACTGGCACATTGCTGGGCTCTCAGAACGCCCTCCTTCTCAACAATGTCCTCTGTTTCACGCAGTCCAGCAGTGTCGCTGACAATGACAGGGTATCCGGCGATGTTCAACGGCACTTGAACGACATCTCGTGTCGTTCCAGCGATGGATGATACGATTGCTGCAGGCCGCCGTGCAAGAACATTCAACAAGCTGCTCTTGCCCGCATTGGGAGGGCCAAGGATAGCTACTTGCACGCCACTGCGCAGGATTTCTCCTCTTCTGCCGTCTGCCAAGTGACCTCGAATGGAATCTGCAAGCGCGCGAACCCTAAAACGCCACGCACAACTACGTGTCAGCAAGATTGGAAAGGGGTTTTCATGCAATGAGTATCCGAGTATCACTCATACCGATCCACTGCAGCCACGTAGGCAGCATCTGTGACATCATCTTCGTCATCGCCAAAGTCGATCATAGCCTCCGTGTAGGCCAAACACTTGACTAGCCCGTGACGCCACCCTTCGTAGATCTCTCCAATATCACCTGAAAGTTGTCGAAGCGCCTGGCCGCGTTGCGCCTCCGTCTCAGCACTTAACAGATCCGCCAACCCCTCAACTTGCACCAAATCGATCTTGTTGTTGTCAAATGCTCGTTCCGTAAACTCACCCGCTTCAGCAGCACGGCAATGCTGTCCCAGCACCACCACACGTGTTCAATTTTATCACGTTACTCGCAATTGCAACATATTCACTCACGCACTCACCGACACATGACTAAGCGCTTCCAAGATGCCAGAGACCACTGCAACGCTTCCGTGGGTCTGCAGCTCCACAATGTCTTCGCCCGTAAAACTATGAGCACCCGAGCAACAAATTCACCATTAAATCAGCCCCCCACTTGACAATAATATTGTATTAATCGTCGTCACCTCTTGGGATGTGGGAAACGCAGCACCAGCGCGTCATCCAGATGCTCCTTCGTCTTGGGGTGGTACAGCTTCCTCAACGCGGCACTGCATCATATATTCCACCATCAGACTAATACTACCATCAATATCTCGATACTGATATTCAATTGCGCTCACACTCGAGGCTTCGGGAGCGTCGTCAACTGGCTCAGCTGCTGCAGGCACGTGTCTGCCTGATCACCGGAGATGCGAATGACCGCCACGCCAGCCTTCCCGGGTGCAGAGGATAGCGCGTAGATGGTATCGAGGTCGTACACGCCGATATCGTTCTCTCCAGTCGTCGTAGAAGCTGAAACGCTGGCGAAACGCCGAGCACGGGCGGCGGGGGCGTTGCTCCGCAATGCGCACAGGCGGCGGAGCATTCTAGTCGGCTACTGTACTTGAAATGCGTGGCGATAGTTGAAAACCTTTTGTATAGAATACAAAATTAGTAGGTTAAATGATAGGTAGTCAAGTTGAAGTCTTATCTGCCCAGGTATTTAATTTTGATTTCCGGTTAGTAGTTTAGGGAATAGTGAAGACGGTTAGATAGGGAGCGTCATACCTTCGAAGTACTCGGGCATGTCGTCGATGTCGTTACAGTCGAAGTTCTCTGAGCTGCTGCTGCACACGGCATTAGCTCGGCTGACAGCTGTGTCTTCTCCATGGGGTGTAGCTGATGGTGGCGAGGTGGGCGTAGGGACGACATCTTCTCTAGTAGTTGCTGAAGACGGCAGCGCGGCCTTGGACTCTGCCTATGACTTGCCCGGAATACTCAGCTTCAAGACTGTGTCAGACAGGAAGTCGTACTGCGGGGTGTCGAGAGTGGCGTCGTCTAGACAGTGGCGACTTCGAGCCGATGACGCTTGAGCCGCCGGAGCTGGCGGACTCGTGATCAGTGACACAGGGGAATGCAGGTGCGTAGTTGGCAGAGGAGTCGGCAAATAACGTATTTGTTCAGTACCAGTGGAAAGCAACTCGAAGATTATTGTACTCAGTTGAGGTTAAGACATCCATCTCGAAAGCATTGCGCTCTCCCCCAAAGCTTTTCAGACTCGATGAAGACGCCACAGAAGACGATGGTGACGGTATCGAAAGCGGGTTTCGTCGGCTCAGCGACGGTGAGAGAGGCTGTAGCTGCGGTAATAGAAATATTCATCACTTTACGTGTACATTTTCTAATTCCCGATAAAAATCCTTACCTTAATTTCGGTATCAATACAGTCACACCTCCCTTACTGAGCCTCCCTACCTGACTACACATCCTGTATCTGGTTAGTCTTCTCTGTGCGCAAATGAGACAATATGACTATCACTATTGTCGTTCTATAACTGATCAAAACCATCCTTACTCTCTAACTGATAACCAGAGCGGGTGGGGGACTCCCTAAATGGACGCCAAACGGTTCCCCGCCTATTGTTTCTCGACCGCTGTCTGCCAGTCATTTAGACAGCACCTCTTCCTGGAGAACGTTCAGTCCCAACCTCTCGCCTCAGCGCTCAGTCCGAACTAGCATTTCCAGCCGTGAGCCATACCACCCCAAGGCCGAACGCCTTCGTTGACGATGGAGGAGAAGTTCCAGACCTGCTTGAAAGCCCACCGCGAGCCCAGGATAAGGGATATGAAAGCTGTTGCTATGATCCTGCAGTACCTTTGAAAGACCATCAGCATCAGCACTATTCGGCGTATTCGAAACAAGCAGCCGTCTTACTATTGCAGCGCGAATTCGTCAGCAACTCGGTGGCATTGGGTGAAGTTTACTGAGTTCGAGCAGCAGCTCGTCGACTATTTCGCAGGCATGAAGGAAATGCTATCATTTCTGCAATTTTCCTAAGACAAGCAATAAGTGCGCCTCCCATTGCATTGCCTATCACACTCGATCAGACCCGGAGAAAGATTATCAGAGAATACAGGCTCTGGTGAAACTGGTATTCAATCGCTACTGTTCTTATAAAGGTCTTAGCTACTCGATGAAGCTCTTTCGCAATTTTAAACCGATCGATCTTCTGCAGCTCGATGGGAAGATTGCTTCAAGCTCAGCATCAGTGTATATACGATGGATGTGGCGTCGGGAAAAATTGAATGCATCCGCCCGTCGTATAAGAAATATGAACGTCTCAATATTTTATCTCACGAGAATCATGCTCTCTACACCAGTAATCTGAACATGCTTCAAAGCAAGTATCAGTGTCCAAAGTGTGAGATGATTTTGGTTAGCTCCGACACATAAGAAGAACCAATGTGAGCTTGTCAATATTGAAAGTTCTCCAGCTGAGCCAACTATTTACAGATAGCCTCAGAACACTATCAAATCGATGCTGACAAAGTACTCCATTAAAAATCTCGATCACTACATTGATCACTTCATCGTTTATGATTTTGAGGCCATTCTAAGCCGACGGGTATCCAACATGATGAAAGCACTGTCTTTACAAATGAGCATATTCCTGTTTCAGTATCGGTAACTGACAGTCTTTCCGGAAAGGTACGATGCTTTGTTAATGCTGAGCCAAAAGATTTGCTAAGATATATATTTAGTTACATTATGGAAGTCGGTTACATATTCAGCAGTACAATGTCCAAAAGTATGCCTCCCTTCTACAGAAGATTATTAAAGCTCATGGTTTTGGTGGTATGGATATCCCTGCTTTGAAGCTTGGGAAGAAGTATTCAATGCATGACGTTGATAGCTGGATCAAGGATGGGACGTATGCCAGTATCTTAGATTTTTTCATAGGAAATTTCCTTTGGGAAGGAGAGGTCTGATTACGGTAAAATCAAGAAACAGCTCGATCAGGTACCAGTATGGGGGGTTTAACTCCGGTAGATATGATATCAATTTGATTAAGAGCGATCTGTTTGCCGTAATTGGTACGGAGAACATCAAATCTGTGATCAAGATCCCGAGCTATATGTGTATCGCTACCTCAGACCTGAAGATGCTTGATATTAGCAACTATGTTCCTGCTGGAACAATCTATGAGAAGTATCTTAGTACGTATCTCGGTGAGTGTGAGTGCAAAGACAAGATTCGTTGTGTTTGCGGCCTTGCTAAAGGCTTATTTCCATATGAACACATCAAATCATTCGATGTACTCAATCAGACTTCTCTTCCTTCAAAGTTGGCTTTTAACAGCGATTTCCGAGAACCAACATTAGTAATGAAGATTACAAACGAGTCAGGTTCGTTTGGGAACATTACAAAATGAAGACAGTCAAGGATCTTTTGATGTGGTACAATAACTTAGATGTTGTACCATTTATTAAGCTATGGAGGCTCAGCGTGAATTATTTAAACGTTTTGATCTCGACATGTTCGCTGATGGTGTCTCGCTTCCGGGTCTTCTCGGAGAAGGTTATGTATCAAACTTGCTTCAATGAGCTTGAACACCCTATAAAAGTACCTGCTAAAGCTTTCAGTTTCTCAGCTAAGCGTATGAGTGGCTGCAAGCCCAAGATGTTGATGCCAAGCGTGAGTTCAATATGACCCTTGATCACTTAAACACTTTGCTTAAACGACAAAAATATCTTTGTGGGGTCTATGCTGGTGCCAGCTTATTGTCGATACTGATTCAGCCGATCGAATCAGTAACAAATTGGGGCACATTGACGGTAATGTTCTCATCTCATGCGTTCAATGCAACGTCGCACGCAAGAGTATGTCTCTCATTGGTTTAAGATTCAATAAGCTACTTGAATTCAACTCAGACAGACTTGTGTACTCGATTGATCGTGAGGAGAAGGACATTTATGAAGGCAAACATCGCTGGCAGACCATCAATTATCTTCAACCGCTACGCTAAACGCAACGAGACAAAAAAATCGAGGTAATAAGACTTGTAAGAAGATCATTGGATACGACGCTAAGGCACTGTACTTATGGGTGCTCGGTAATGAGATGCCGTGCGGGCGATTGACCACTATCGCGACTTATCCCGGTACCGTCGAAGACATCAAGGCTGACAAGATATTGGCTTCCTTGAATGTGACATTCTTTACCCCAGAGCACCTTAAAGAGTATTTTAGCGAGATGACACGAATTTTCAAGAATATACTAATCGATTGTACCGATGAGACCATCATTGGCTCACGCATGTATGAATGCAATCAGACTCGTGGAAAAGCCGAGCTAAGCCTGCTCGTAAGTGGATCGGTAGTTATTTCGGTGAGAAGATTCTGATCTACACACCTCTTCTCAAATGGTATCTAGCCCATGGAATGGAAATAACAAAAACTTACTCCTTTATACAGGCCAGCTCTCACAAGGCGTTTGCTCCATTCATGGATGCTGTGTCGAGCGCACGCCGTGTCGGTGACAAAGATAAGAGTAAGGCCATGATTGCTGAGATGATGAAATTGGTGGCAATTCTGCTTTTGGACATTGGGCATGGACATGCGTAAGCACAAACAAGTCAAATATGAGTCTAAGGAGGCTAAGATCAAGTCGCGTATTGAGCACTTCAGCGTTTGATGGATTGGAGGAGCTGAATGATTCTTGTGAGATAAATATGAAGAAACTTCGTCTAAATAACAAGTACCCAATTCATTTGTCCATTGCCATCTACCAGCTTGCTAAGCTGTGCATGCTTGAGTTCGACTACGAGTGCATTGACTTTTACTTCAATCGAAGCGATTTTTAATATCAAGAGATGGACACGGACTCTGCCTACATCGCTTTTAGAAAAACAAACCATCACAAGAGTGCATCAAACCTGAGCTTCGTGAGCTTATGAACAGCACCAGTTCGATTGGTTCCCGCGCGACTTATAACAAGGAAGTAGCTAAGTTTGACCGTTGAACCCCTGGTCTAGTCAAGGATGCATGGCCAGGCGATGCCATGGTCTCACTATCGAGTAATACTATATATTTGCTATCTTCCAGATGAGTTATATAAGGTCAAGATATCGGCCAAGGGTTTATAGCAGAGTCGTGGTCGCAATGAGGATGTAACCTTTCGGGATTCTAGTCAATATTTCGCGATCGTATCACACTTCGGGATATTAACAAGGGATTTGGGCTGTCAAAAGAAACGAATCAATCATCACATACAGTTAGAGCAAAACTCCACCTTCAAATTTCTACGACAAGCGACATGTGTCTTCGAATGGCATATCAACTACCCCACTAAATATTCAGGGAGAAGTCTTTGGTCGAAAACAGAAGCCGTACAGTTTTTATTTGATTACAATATATAAACTATGGCTGGGATCTTGAAGAACTTTACTACGATCCAAAACCCGGATAAGTTGCTGCTCGAGCTCTATATGAGAAAGCGAGAGAATTAGATCTAAAAATAACGTTCAAATAGTGAAGGAATGGTATGGGACTCGGCCCGATATTCAACGCTTCCAGGAGCCGAAAAGACACTACGATGGGTTCAAAATCACGTTCCATAACCCAAATTCATGGCAGATGGATCTCGGGTTTTGGGAAAAGTGACCAATACTGACAGTTATCAATATCAACTCACGAATTGGCTACGCTAAGTTACTCAAAGAGAAGACTGCATCAGTCGTATTGGCTGCGCGAAAAGATTTTGTTCAATCTCATGAGGCAGACATCATCACCAGCGACACTGGGAGTGAGTTCATGGACAAACAAGCACAAGCATGGTTTAAATCCAAAAATATCGAGCACTACAACAACGAGCCAGGAGATCACGGAACAATAAGGATAATTGAGCGATTCAACAGTACGATCAAACACAGACTAACTAAAATATCACCCAAGAAGATTACGCAGAAGCTTGTCAGCGATATTATTGATAACTATAGCAGCACTATTCATAGATCTATTGGAATGACTCCAAATGAGGCCAAAGGTAGGGTCATCGAGTCGGAGCTGAGCCATAATGAAGCGGAAGTTGATGATATTGACAACAAATTCGAAGTAGGAACAAATGTGTTATACCGACTCAAGAAGCAAAGTTCAACAAAAAGTCAGTACGCTGGAGCAAGGCTGTGTATACAGTCGTCGGAATAGATGGGTATCGAGTACAAATCAAGTCCAGAAATAATTATACACTCTACAAGGCACCAAATGATCTTAAAATGATACAATCAGAGCCAACTGATGCAACAATCAATCGTGGCGATATCCTTGAAGCTGAGAGGATCTTAGACCATAAAAATATGCGAAGTGGTAATATAAATACTTAGTTAGTTGGGTCGGAGATGAACCTGATTCCTGGGACCCACAAGATAATCTTAGACTTGTTAATAAGAGTAGAAGATCGACTCTCGAAAAGGAGTACTGGAATTCAAAAAATACATAAATGGTGAGACATAATCAGCTTGGTAATAAATCTGATAGAGACATCCTCTGTAAGCTTTGACTCAAGTGTATTATCCGCCACAATTTGTTTTGTACGAGCTTTTATATGCGACTCTCTCTCTATATATATATAGACTCTAAATAAAAGGAATGTGTACGAACTGCTTAGGTAAAGACCGCGAGCTTGTTAAGATACGGCGAAAGTTACGGATAATTCAGGAAGTATGCCGCATTAAAAACGAGTTGCTGAATCTTGATGCAGTATCCAAGTTCCACACAACTGTTGTTAATCGTAACTATCAACGTAAATTGGAAACAATCTTTGGCGTTCCATTTCATTGCATTTAGGAGATATATTTTAGCCTTTTAAAAGAGAGAAACACCATCTGTCATACGTGTGTCCCGTACCGACATGATTTAGTTATGCCGAGCTTTTGGTAATTATGAATACTCATTTTTTACGATACGCATGATATAGCCACAATGTTCCCCAATTTCAAATCCCTCGCTCAGAGAGAGCAAAAGCGACAGGAGCTTCTTGAGCGAGCTCAGCGATGCGTTAGACAAGCTAACACCAAGCGCGGTATGTATGAAGGTGCATCGTGGGCCAGCGATGCCGATAAAACTATTGACTTGGAAAAGACATCATTATCTACATCAACTCAGACAGATTTGTCTGATTCTTTAAGAAAACTCTGAGTGATAAATTCTCCCAGACAAACCCTGAGGTCTCATCAATTTCTGAAGTAAATGTTAGTCCATTATAAGTAGCGTATTATGGTAGATGCCGAAATTGATAATAGTGCTATAACAAAGAGCACCTTTACGAATACAAATCGAGTCAATATGACTGATCGAAACGTACAGGCTCAACCCATAACATTTGATGTTGGTGTTAACAACAGTCCACAAATGGTGAATGCTGCAATTGATAACACTCCAAATAATAAATGTTGCAACATCAACAAAAAGAGACTTGAGCGCTAACAATGTTGATACGGAAGAGCAAGTTCATTCCAGGAACTGGATTAACAATCTTAAATAGAAAATCCAAACTGGGCTTCTATTAGTATTCATCCCATTAGAAAAAAAGGGGTAAGCAAGATGAAAAAAAGTATGCTATTAGAGAAAAGGGTTCTCTCAGATCAGAACATACTGGGAAGAAATAAAAAGGATATAAGCATATTGACTGGTTAGCTACTGAAGAACTAATCAGGGGTATCTTATATGAAGGTGAAAGTAACTCAATCGATGAAGTTGGAGCCATACGTGATGAGGAAACTCAAGCGCGAACAGTCACGCGATTAAAAAAAAAGAAGCGAGCTGGTGAGGAATTAGAGAACTCGAAGTTATTCTTAAGGATCGTAGACTACCTGACATTCATTTTGGTCGGAAATCAACTTCGACAACAGCTGTAATGAACACAATCGAATCCAGTTGCTTTGGATTATTTCAAAAAGCATGGAGGTATTAGAGTCTAATGGTCTGATGAAGAGTGTTGTACCAATTCACCAAGAGATGTATAAATCTGACGGAACAACCTCAAACAGTATGTTTGGGTAAAAATATGATCCATAGATGTGTACGGAAACGAATCAAATTTGAAACACCCATCATCAAACAACAAGGTTGATTGGCAATCAACACTCCGAGCCTTTTTGAACATGGTCAAGAGCAGGGGTTTAGAACTCTCTATGGTGGGGAAAATGGATTCTGAAAGGGTTATAAAATCATATGAAGCTACTGCTGGTGATGACGAATGAGACGGACGTGATGGTATTAAAACTGGAATTGACGAAGACTTGGATCAAAATATATATATCTTCGACAGTGAAGCTAAGGAAATGCTGTACGAGTATTATTATACGATTCTTGATGAGAAGATTATGATTCCATTTCGCCTTCGACCTGTGGTAGATTCTAGAACTGGTGTAAGAACTCACCCAATCTATTATTTGGTGCACCAATGCGTGATCGTACTCTAAACATTAGAAACAAGGACAGTAAAATTGTTTACGGAAAAGCTTGGACTGATGTTATGAAAACTATTAGATGGATGGATACGTTCGATCTACTACTGAATGAGCTGAAAGATGTACATCAGGCTGTGAGTAATATGAAACCCCAGCAACCAAAGAAGAGATGAAAATGATTAAGAATGTAAATGCCAATTTCAAGATTGTTCGTGAAGTCATGTTTAGAAACGCATCTGATATTAAAGTGCAAAGTGCTGAGCCATATGATCACGACGAAGTATTACAAAATCTCCATGTTGACGCTGAACGGGCTTACCAGGAGTATGGAGAGGCACAGAAGCGACATGAAGCAACTAGAGAAGCTGTGGAAGGGTCAAACTCAAAATCAATAAGGTCAGCTTTGAAAGCTACACAATCAGCAGTTAAAGCTATGAAAGCTGTATATAATTCAAAGCTAAGCGATACTCTGAAGCTCTCAGTGATCCAAAGCCTAAATTAGAGGGTCGTGGTCTAAGAGGCGCTGGTGTTGCACCACTTGATGGTGTAGTTCGACAGGTAGAATATACAATCTGAATGAGATTCAGGGCTTAGCTACCCCGTCTGCATACATATATCGTCAGCTTGGTAGCAAGTACATTCGTTTGGCTGATCTAGATTCTACGACACTCGTGCTGGTACAGCCTAACGTAGAAAATGTGGCCTAAGTGTCAGATTAGTGACAATCTTCAAGCTATGATAAAAAATCCTCGTCTATAAGCAACATATCGATCAAGCTTCATACGATAAGCTCAAAATCGAGGATAAAAATGTTCAAGGAGATATTTGCCACCACCCATCTCCAGTACAACTTCCACGATAAGCCCGAGGATCCGTTGAAGACTCTTCGAGGTGAGTATGGTAAGCTAAAGGGGTGAACTTGAGCTAGCGAGCGATAATTCAAGCATAATCAAGCAGCTTAAGTCTCTCACCGTGGATATGTACAGCAATCAACTTATCAGTGATCAAGAATTCAAGCCTATTATCACTCGTCTACTATAATTAGTAAACTAAGAGAACTTGCTTCGACTTTTGATCATGTTCTTTTTTAATCCACGGATTATTTCAAGTTCCGGGTGGTAGCTATGGTGACAAAAGCGATCTTAATGTCGCTGAGCTCAAAGTCATAATTCAGAATTTAATAATCCATGATCGACCCCAGAAAACACAAGCAGCTGTTTGGGCAACTGACCTTAACAAACTATCAAGAAGGTAGATGTATCGACTCAGACTGAGGGAGGTCGTTTGTGGTTTACCAGCCAAAAATAAAAAGAAAAACTATAAAACCTTTTTTCCATTTCTTACCAGTTTATTCCGATACCCTCGAGACAGCGGCTGCGGCTGCGCCCCTTACCAACGGTAATAAAAGTTATTTTTTATCACTAATACTAATCTCAAGTATGGCAGATTCTCCATCAGGACTCTGTGTGGGTAGACACACGCTGTCACCTAAAACTATGATTTGATCCGCTTTTAATAAAGTCGAGCCAATAATTTGACTTGGTTCATCGGTAGTCAGAATGTTCTGAGATCTTTACTCAGTCTGTAACCCATGATTGTATTAGCTCCAAAGAAATTGCTTAACTGTGCATTTGCTATCATCGCGGAGTTTATCGTATAATCGCTCGCAGATCCTCAATTGCTTTAAGTAAATACTGAATCATCTCCATACTGTAAACGGCTATGCGACTATAATCAACGTTCAGCTGTTGTTTAGCAGGCTCAAGCGATGGATCTTCTCCTTCCTCAATATCATCTCGATAGAAAACCGATACCAAATCAGTCAGATGAGCCGAAACAAGATCTTGAGCGATGAGACCTACCTCTTGACCTGGACGATTCTCGGATTCGATCCAGTCGTACAAGCATACGTCAACGCTGTCATAGAGTCTCTTGATACGATGAAGAGGTGCAATCTGAATATCCTTTTTAGGTGTCTGTCTGAGGCCATCACCATTGCAGTGCAAGCAATGTACCCTCCAAAGACTGCCGCCATGCTATAGCTAATAGGACCCAGTGCACTCTCCGTTACTCCACTGTCCGTCCGCAGCCTATAGACCGTACTGCCCCCCGTTCCAAAACTGACAGAGACTGTGTACCAGGGACGTTTAGCGGTCAAGGATCTTACGTCGTTATAGCCGCCTGATTACCATATCCTAAACATCCATTTATACTAGCCGATACCGTCAGGCTGCCAGACACGCTTAGAGAAGTCAGTGTACCAACACTCGTAATATTTGGCTGAGAGGCAGTCAGGAGAGTACCTGTTAGCGATGTAGCAGAAAGCGAGTTAATATTTGAAATATTGCGACTTGATGATCACCGTCGTTGAACCGATTTGAAGCGATTGAAGTCGCCAATTGTGCCAGAAGTCTTCGTAATACCATTGATGGTTGAAGCTGAGAACGAATTAACACCTGAGAAGTATTTCGCTGAATTGAGAATCGTTGCTTTAGAACCAGTAGCACCGCCCTCTGTTATGCCGAGGTAGTACGTCTGATTAAATGTGGTGTAAGCCGATACACCATCCCAAAACTTCAACGATGGTATCTATTAGCCTGTTCCGGCTGTAACCAGCGTCAGCGATGAGAGAGTACTCACAGACGTGATTGATGGCTGAGTTGCTGTTTTAATGGTCCCGTAAATGTTGGTAGCAGTGAGCGAGCTGATAGTAGCACTAGCGCCTGAACTGTCAAGTACCAGTGCTTTTGATTAGCGGCTGTACCTGGAATGATGCTCATTATGTAATCAGGAGCAGGGGACATGGCGTATCCATTCATAATCAGGCTAGTGCAAGATAGTGTTCTAATGCCACTGATATCTTTGTTAGTACCTGGTACAAGCGCACACCTTGTGTTGCTGTTCCAGGAGTAATACCGGTGAGGTAGGTTAGTCGAAATCATTCTTGCGAATATATAAAGTCTGCGCATATTCGTCTGTTAGATAACCACTGGCGTCTAACGACAGATAGAATTGAGGATTGTAGATTGGTGATGTGTATATTGGCTGAGGATACGAGAAGCCAGAACTCATTGTTGTTTTATCTTAATCTATATAGATCCAGCGATTAAAAGACACGACCATGAGCGCTATTCCAAACTATGGGGCTTCGTTGTCGAAAAAGTCAAGTCAGCTGGAATAAGTGATATTCCTGCACTCGATATCAATAAGCTTTTTAGAATGGTAGTTCTTGGCCCCTCATTCAGCGGAAAGAACAATCTCTGCCTTTTCATTCTCAAATGGTCTCCACACGTATTTGCCCATCTTACGATCATTGCTCGTAATCCACATCAAGAGCTCTGTGATTGTCTTCGCGACAAGCTTGAAGATTTCATCACTTTCACTGACCCAGATAACCCTCCGAAAGTTGATCAGGTGCATCATACACCTTGTGCTCTAACAAACCCGAGCTTGTTATCATAGACGATTACAGCAACGATAAGCTACTCCAGAAGAATATATTTTCTCATTACATGACAAGAGGTCGCACTTCAGCTATCAACTATATTTCTAAGCCACAGCTACTTTGTAACTGATAAGATGGTCAGGTTGAACTCTGAGTATGTAGTGATTCTAAAAGCTAATTCGAAACGCGACCTCCATATGGTAGTGAAGGATTTTAATATAAAGGGCGTAGATGATCGCTCAATCGTCTATTATTACAATAAGGCAACTGAAAGCAAAGGCCAGATGTTGCTCATCGACTCTGTGAAGGGGGGAAATCAGATACAACTTCGATAAATCAATCAAAACTGAAGCTTTTGAATAAATATCAGCTAAGATTTGATGATCATCATATAGTCATCATGTCGAGTTTCTTGAAAATCGATAGCACCAACCTCGTAGCAGATGGATACAATTCGTCGTGAAAATATCAGTTTCCGGGATCAGCAGTTGACTTCTGCGATGTTGTTTGCGCCATCCAATCAATCTGTCTTCTTAATAGCGAGTATAACATCGATTCTACTCAATTTCAGAATACAACATCTCAAGTCGAGGTTCCGACGGCTACTACCACTTCTACAATTAGTATCAATCTCGCTGATGGATATTGCTCCTACGATGACATCAACCGGAGTATTCAGACACCTCTCGTTAATGCTGGAGCGTATCTTATTGATGTTACAGGAAACACGTATTCTATATCAAATTGACTGAGAACAGCGTCTATTATGCAGCTCATATCGACTTCTCTCCATCTCCTTCGAATCTTCCTGTGGGATACACGAGACCTGCTACTGGTCTATATTCAGCTGGAGGAACTGGTTTGCCTACAACGACTCGCGTTCCTCGTCTGATCATCAATCAATAAAAAAACGCTGCTTTTGGCTCAGTCCTTGGATTGTCTATAGCAACATATCCTGCTGCCTCAGCATAGTTGCCAGCGCTCAGCTATCCAATACCATTCCACAGATTCACCCAACCAGTTCATATATCGTTCGCTGTGATCTGATCAAAAATGATTACGTCGCATCCGGTGATATCCTAAGCGCTTTTGATAGAGGCGGGGCGGGTATTGGCCAGCTGATCAACTATAAGTCATCTCACTATGCGTGGATGAATTGCTACAATGGTTCGAGATTGACTATCACAATCAGTATCTCTAACCAGAATGACCAAAAGGTGAGATTCCGTGATACTTCAGTTTCATATTATGTTCTTGTTAAGACCAATACAATAGACTTGAGTTAGTTTTAAATCAAATGAGGCGGAACTCACATTCAAAAACTTCCTCCGTTCTTCTTCATAGACCGCAATCTGGCCATATGTTCGCGGGCTTCTTGCGAGCCCTTTACAAAAACCTTTTGCTTCGGCTCGACAACGCCAACACCATAACGACGACGGACTTCGCCACGAAGCGACTTTATTAAATATTTATACTGAGATTGGGTTGCCTTGGAAAGGAGAAAAATTTCTCCGGCATCTCCAGCATCTGTAAGAATACCCTTGCGCTTCGTGTAGGCAAGAGCACGTTTGGCCCCTTTACTAAAGTCAGCCTTGGTCAGACGTCCTCCTTCACTATCGCTATCGGAGTCATAAATTCCAATACCCGTCATAGATCGAATAGCAGGTCTGGCTGGGAGTGGCTGCGGTTGATTGACCAGCATACGTTGCAAGTGCGGGGACAGCTACACCAGTAACTCGAGACAAAATGCCCGAGTCCTTTGCAAATTTGAAAGTAGATTTGATACCTCCCCAAATGTTTCCCCAGATATTCGCTCCATGCATACCTCCACCTTGCATGTGCTTGAATGGATAGCCAACCTCTTTTTTCGTAATGGCTAACAGAGTTCCTTTACCAGACTTACAAGCTCGAAGAGCTTTAGCATATGATTCAGGATGAAGATGGAGCGTAGCATCGTTTCCAGCCAATTCGGTTGCGCTGAGTGATAGAATGCCTGTCTTGAATGCTCTCTTGAGCTTTGTCTCTGGGATAGACGCTGAAACTGCTAACTCTTTGAACATCTTGTTTGTATTATTTATATAAGAGAAAAACTGATTTTATTTAAAGAATAGTTAAGTTTAAGTCCTTAAACCTAGCTAGTAGACTCATCTTATTTTTTTTTGTTTGCAATACAGGAAGAGCATACACCATATTCCACAATAGTCCACGTATGTACCTTGGTATTGTTTAGGGTTGTAGTTTCCAAGCCCATACTTGGTAGGACCCGTCTCACCCATACTATCAAAGTATTCACCGTTGAAGACACAGGTCCAGGGTCTACAGCATGGTTAGGAGGTCTTAATAAAACAAGTAGGTAGGTACCTTTCTTTTGGGATTGGTTTCGTTATTTCGTTTGATTCATATATATTATCCAGATGTACTCCTATTCGATTTGCAAGCTCAATCAGGTTATAGTCCCTCACAATGGCTTCAATAAGATCGCTCATTATATTTAATTTCCTCAAAAGTATATTAGAACCGTATAGATTCAACAATGAGTGAAACTCAACTATCCGATCAGTATTTATACCAGAGTTCGCTTCAAAGCGACCCGGAGATCAAAGTATCTTCCGGCAAACGTGTACCGTTTGCAATCGATCTTAATCAAGGATCTTACCAGAATGGCGTTATAACTATCGATGCTACAGCCCGTTTGAATGGAAGTGAAGGATTTGCTTGCCTTCGCGATGCATACGTCATGCTCCATACAAGATAAGAATGGTGCTACTGTCCAGACGGCTGCTGCCAATCGTTTCTGCTCTACGCTGAAGTGCGGTAACTGGAATGTCATCGATAGCTTGTCGCTTGAACTTAATGGCAAGACCGTTGTTAGTATGTCGGACTACAAGCTATTTTTGGAACAACATTCGCGCTCAGACTAGCTATAGTCCTCAGTCGTTGAGAAGCATGGTGCGGAGTCTTTCTTTTCCCGGACGCTGCTCAGTCAGCTTTGTATAGTTCTGCTACTATTCGACAACGGGAGATGGTTATACTAACACTACAGCATTCTCTTTCTCATTCGCTACTACTGGCCCCTCTGGTGGTGCTTCTATCGTCAACGATGGTCTTGTAAAGCGTCTGTTACGAAACCCTCCTAACGCGGGCTCTGATTTCTCCACGTCGTGGCCTTCGCTCGGTGGAGCTGCAGCTTCTACCACAATCTGAAATCAATTGGCGCGTGGTGCCTTTGTAGCTGGTGCTGCTACTGCTAACGCAATCATGGGAACGTATGAAGGTACTTCTACTATTGCTGTCGATGCTTCGAAGGGTATGTCGCTGACCTGTACTACTCTTGTCTCTGGCGATACATGTCCAATTATGATTTTTGCTTCATCCACTGGAAATCGGGATGGCTGGAGTTCTTGCCGCTTCTGCCGGGTTCAGTATTGCTTGGGGTGCTGTTGGCAATGCCCTTGAGCCTACTTTTAATGGTACCTACATGCCTTTTACCACTTCTCGTTGATACGTTCCGTTTGTACATCTTGAGAATCCTCAGGCTATTATCTCAAAGGCAGTTAAGAAGGTTCGATTTAATGATTGCTAGGCACAATGGACTCAGTCAATGTGTCATTCGATCTACAACTATCTGCTTCTATAAAGAACGCCAAGTATGTAATTATAATGCCTTTGCTGAGCAAACTGGAAGCTTTGCCTATGCTGCTGTTCAGGAGTTCCAAAGTCCTTTTGATTCAGCTCCTTGGACTCTCCACCCCGGATCCAGTATTAGAAACTTTAATGTTCGTATGGGTTCCCAGCAGACCTTTGATATCAGTCATGATTACGATTTCCATCACTTTACGAATGAAGTTGCTAAGATTTCTTCGATCAATGGTGATCTTACCCCTGAGCTGGTAAACGGTCTTCTTGACTGTCAAACGTGGCCTCTAACGAACCGCGCGCGCATTGCTGACGTTAGTCGCCTAACCGAGCGTGATGTACCCCAAGCGATTCAGAATTAAGGAACAAACGCAGGATACCAGGGAAATATGATTGGTGATCATGGTGAGCGAGCAGGAGCTGACTTTTGATCGGCTTACAGGTGAAGTGATCCATTTTACGACCGCATAGACTTTGGATACCATTCGTCGAGAGAAAACAAAATAAGATCAACTTGTGAGGACACCCATAATTCTGTCGTAGCTTAAGTAAAAAAAAACTTTGTTATCTTCGTTTAATTCTGCTAAAAGCTTAGGACTGTTATCAATTACGAATTGACTCGTTCGAAGCCATCAATATAATCGGGATCAGTTCGACTAATTTGTTTGAGAGACTTAACTCGATATTTCCCCCACGTCATCATATATGAATTACCATCAGTCAGAAAGTTGGAGTGTAGGAATATATTAATATCTTCTCCAATATTTAAACTCGGTTGGTTAAATACCCATCGATAATTACCAGGATCAGAAGAATATATTTCCTCGATCCTTGGTCTTGTATTTCCAAAAGTATATTCGTTCGACATGTTTTCAGTTGGATGTATCTATATACACAGTCCCTATCTTTTTTAAGATAATTTTTATTAATTCAATTGATCGCGGAGTTTATTAAATTTATTTTGACTCGATGTTAATGATCCATAGCTTATGCGACAGCGTGTAACGCGTTAGTATATCCTTTTACTCTAACCCTATCGAATCGCTGCGTCGTCGAAACAACAGCTAAATATTAGAAATGTTTAGAAACGGTTAGAAGCATTTTATACCTACTCTCGATACAGAAGTAAGGTAAGAATTATCGAATTTTAAAAAAACGTACACGTAAATTCTGAAAGTTACGACTTGGGGGAGCTCCGGCAAGCAGGAGACTATGCGTTGGCTGCTGACCAAAAGGTGATAGACGATATTGCGAGCATGCTTGACGGGGTGAGCGCACACGACAGCCTGTCAGATATTTGAAGATTGATTCTGAGACTGAAGTTCACGAGCTACCAGAAGACGATAGTGACCCCAATGCTGCTGGAGAGGCTGGTGATGACGTGGACGAGGAGCACGAAGACGATGAGAACAACCAGCCCCCTGTGTCAGCATCGACAGCGCTCGCCTACTGTATGGAGCTTTCTTCGCTTTTATTCCAATGTGAAGAGGATACAAAACGTGAGCAGGAAATGCTGCAGCCCTTGACGACGGTAGCTAGAGCACAAGTTGTGAAGCTTCGGCGGCAGACGTCACTAGATAGTTTTTTTTCACACAAATGTGACTGTAGCCAATTCTCTTTCTGACTAACTCTCTAAATGTAACAACGTCCTGGCCCGGATCGATCGGGTGTCACTTATAGAGGTGCGACTGTAGTAGGTATAAACGCTTCTAACCGTTTCTAAACATTTCTTAATATCCAGCTGTTGGTAGGGTTAGAACACGAGGATGAGGCTCAAGCGTTACACGTTGTCGCATATGCCGACGACCTTTACCTTCCAGCGATCAATAAGATACTTAATTTTATTAAGAAAGTATAGGCTATGTATATAGATACACCCAACTGAAAACATCTGGAGCATCGAAGTTTGAAAAATACAAAAACAAGCGATCGACTTAGCTTCTGCGGTTTTCTCCCTAATGAATTCTGATTGGGTAAATTGGATGAGGGGAGACTTATCGATGACGTCCCTTTAACTGCCACTCACTATATTAAAAAAGAGTGGGGTTTGTCGCTGAAAAAAAGGGGGCCAGCTTAACAATGAATACGGGTAGTACCAAATTTTGGTATGAAGAGGTTTTGGCTAAGTACGGTTGGGTACATACAAGTGATGCTAATGGACTCAAGTGCGGTCGGGGCTCGGGTCGACTGGGCCGCGCGAGTATTGAGCGGTATACTTGAAACTTCCGCGGTCGATTGGTCGGGCGAATCAATCTGCAAATCGACCGAAACCGCGACGGCACCGGATTTCACTATGTCACATCTAAGTACGCAATCGGACCCCCGACGACACCTCTCCGAACCATATGGAATGGTTCACAAAACCTTGAGAATTGTATTGGTCGATTCAGTGGACCGACCAGCACCAGCAAGGATGAAAGGAGAAATGCACATTCAATTGACAAACGCACAGGTAGTCGTTGGTTGAGAACGTGTTAGGGTCACAAGTCCCTGATAACCTTTGTCTGCCAGAGTCGCTCCATGAACCTGGGAATTCTTCACGGAGAGAATCGTTGTCGGGTAGACCTTCCTCAGAGGGAGACTTCACCACAGCAACAACAATGGAAATCGTCGTTTCTGCGTAGGATAGTGATGTCAGCAACGGAGCCATTGTAGTGACTAGAGCAGTTGATCGCCAAGCCAGTCGGGATCATCGGAACTTCGGTCTTGTAGGCATGTAGCTTTTGATTAGCACTGCAGTATGCCGCTCGCTCGTGTTGCCTTCCGCTAGGCATATTAGCGGTTGGAACGAAACATCGACAGCATAGCGTGCAGCGGGAAAGTTGTTAAAAGCTTGACCTGACAGCACAACCTTCCGCATCGTATGCTCTTGCTCAGCGTGCACAACAAATCGCGTGAATAGATGCGGAGATAAAATGCCGAGGAACTTCGCCGCCGGCTTTTCGAATGTTGGTGCCTGTGTGTTAAAAGGAGACAGCAAGCACGTCACAATGGTCACCGTTCTTCAGAAAGCAAAGCGTCATGAACAGGATGTCTGCTGGAGCAACCTTTTGTTGCCCTTGTCAACATTCCACCTCGTAGCCATGAACGCGCTGACGCTTCTCCAGAGGCGAGAGATTACTGTAGGCGTAAAGTTTGCCAGTTTGAGTACGCCTTCCTCACATATCGTACGACTTAGGTGTCCAGGACGGGGTGAGGAGAAACTTCATCACCCTCGTTTGGTGGGAGTGGGTGGTTGTCATAGCATGTTCTCTTAGAAACTTGTTCAGCATCCAGTCCTTGCCAAATCATGAACGACCGTGAGGCCGTCTCCCTGGACACTCATCCAGGAGCGGGAGCAGAAGATACGGACATGCTGGCGCACCAGCGGACGAGAGAGAGGCGGATCGGCGAGACGAATTGGTGCGAGGCATGATACTTCTTCAGGGTGTTAAATGCGGAATGAGAGTACTCATAAAGCACAGCTGCAGAGAGAGAGACCCAGGCTGCACGAACGATGTGCACAATCGCTGTTTGAGAAAGAAATGAGTAGGTACCCCTACAGAAGCAGACCGCACACTCCCTCCCAGAATACCGCCTTTAGAAATATCTACCGGGCTGCTATCACTGACTACACGATATTCAACGTAGAACCCCAATTCTGACATGAATACTATTGCGTGATTGGATGTTGTGTTCCTGAATAAGACGCTGTGTCTTCTCGATGAAATCCATGCACGTCTTTTTTATCGTCTAGCAGAAATCGAGTTGTAATTTGGCCCCGCCTTAAACCTTGACAGCCAACCCGAAGAAGCAGCAAACGGGTTCGGTTTTCAACATCGGACATAGAGAGAGAGAGAGCGATGGAAGTCGAGAGTCTGACGTAGAATACTTTTGTATTTGACAAACGCAATCCATTCTTGTCCGTGACGTAACTCATTCGTGAAGCTGTTGTTCAACGTTGGTGACGACAGGCTTTAAGCTCTTCGACAGACGTCATCATCAAGTCGTACATGGTCCATCTGTTATGGTAGACTTGTAGTCGACTGGATACTTCGTAGCCCCACACCTTCCACGAAACCTTAGAGAAGAAATAGAGTTTACAAATCACGCTAACGCAATCGCCCTTCCAGATATCACAACCTTCTCCATCGCATTGGTGAATCGGATGGTTGTGTGCGACTCGTGAACAGCAGAACTCAAGATCCTGGAACTCGGAAATGGGCGAAGTCAAAGGAAGGTTGCGGAGAAGTTCCCAGCTAAAGCGACATGAGTCATGGCTCTAACATGCGTGGGAAGTCTCCGCTGCCATCGCACCAATCGAATGCCACTATGAACTCGTATGTCGCCAACTCTGGGACTGTCGCCATTAGTTCGGGTGTCACCGCTGAATCGTGTCACCACTAGATCTTGAATTACCACCCAAAAACTGGGACGAGGGTAGAGCTGCAACCCCATTCCCATCAGGGCGGAATGTTGGGTAGCTAGCTATCTGGAATGTGGTGGAGCGTTCGAGTGATGCAGCGGTGCCCAAATCTGAAACCTTGGCCATGTGTTACTAATGATCTTGTAGTATTTTAACGATTTTCGCTTTTTTTGCTATCTTGCAGTAGTACTAACGATTTTCGATTGGAGTTTTAATAACTTCTACATATATTACTACTTCTCTCATAATAGTGATATAGTACTAATGCTGAATCTATTAGCTAGTCAATATTATTCACGCACAAATGTGAGAAAAACTGAAAAATAGACTCACAGGTATGAGCTTTCGACCGAGCCGTGAATTCTTACTGAGGTACATGCCCGCTGATCTCTATTATATATTGTGGTACACGTACTGCACCGCCCGCATTTCACGAACGCCACACACCCAACCAGGGGAAGAAGAAGGAGCTTGCCAAGGAGGGCCTCTCGCAGTCCGAGGCCACAGCCGTTCTCAAGGGCAACAGAGCTTGCCCAGAGGCACCGACGCGTCCCGTAAAGGTCGCTCTTTATCAGGAAGAGCAACACCAGCTGCGGGCGCTTGCCAATGAAGGCTTACCGAGACCTAGCGCCACAGGAGAAACCGCTCGAGCTGTAGGAGTCGTCACCGCGTGCACGTCGCCCTGCTTGGGAGATGCCCCGACCAGCACAAGCCGGTGAATGCCAGCAAGAGACGCATCGGCAGAAGCTTGTCGACGGAGGCCGGCGCGCCCACATCAGGCCGCTTATCATCAGGAACAACAGCAGAATCTTGTCGACGGAGATCGCTGCGCAAGCAAAGCTATGGAAAGCTCCCAAGGAGCGCGAGACGCCATCACGAAGGATACCAAGTCGTTGGCTCCTGTTTGTTAGTGACAAGACGTTCACGATTATAGCGACAAGGTGTGTGGCTATCACAACACAACGGCGTATGAACAATTTAATATGAAACGAGGGATATGTGGAGCGGCTTCGCCTCAGCGTGAGCTCTGGATACTACGACGATAAAACTTGCGCGATCTACAAGCGCATTTCAAGGTTTCATGATCGTTACATTGCAGGCAGCTTCTCGTGGAATATGGCTGTGAAGAGTAGTGCGCCTGCCCTGGTATTTCGCCAGGCGTGCGGCAACGTCGCAGGGTTTCAAAGAAAGAAGAAAATACCAGGGGATCCTAAGCACATGAACGCGTTCTGAAAACAGAAGATATTCCTACGTTGTGAAAAAAGGCGCCCAGGCACGATGGAACGCTAACCAGAAAAGCCCACCAGACCAGTTGCGATGCCAATCTACGCTGGTATAGCTTAAAGCTTCACTTGGATAGTAACCCAAACGAGGCATACGTCTACGACTCAGATTTGGCTACAAGCTGGCAACCGCGAAACTCTCTCCAGTGCATGTTTTTTTACCACGGGCGGGTGGTATCTTACGTCCTACTAGCGATCGGCACTGCTTCAAGATTTGGGTATTCTGTTCACCGAACCACGTCGACTTGTTCAAGTGGACAGATAACATAAATTTCTGCAACCGCATGCTAGAATGCATCTTTGCGGAGGGACTTGTATAGAATCCTCGATACACGACATCTGTCGTGTATCTCAACGCTTCGGTTCCGAATGCTGCTCGGATTCAAGACCGAATCGAGTCCTTCCGGTACGCAACGAAGGTTGCTTCGGGGTCGCACTCGGGTTCCAAGGATGCCTGTCTGTCGCTGCTGCGGTGTATTGTGTCGTGAAAGGGCGAGAACGGGATGAATTAAATTAAGAAGACGATAAGCTTCAATTTTTGGAGATGCTACGAGCTCCTGGAAAAAAAAACTGTCCGAGCCAAAGCAGCACAAAGGCAAGTGGGTATGAGGAAGCGGCTACTTGACAAATTGAGCGAAGCTCGGGGATCTAAGAAGCAGGGGGAAAAGAGAAATGGAATAAAAGCATCAACTGTCTTATTATGTACGCTACCACAACAACCATGAAATAATTATCTACTTGCTTGTCATGCATGCATCCTATAGAAAATGACAACTGTGGTTTTTCAACTTCAACTTCAAGACACATCTTCCGACCTTTTGCAGCCCCGAAGTCAAATAGTGCTGTATCAACTTTCTGAAACTAGCATTACGCTGTCCTGACATATCCTAAGAACATCCATGGCCTATCTCACACCAAAACTATCATCTTCAACTTTACACGTGGCATACAAAACACTTGGTCAGCTTTAACTTCAATAATTTTCTAGCATTTTGCAGCCCTGAAGTCAAATCGTGCTGCATAAACTCTCTGAAACTTAGATTACGCTGCCCTGACGTCTTCTAGGAGAATTTATAGACTACTTAGTACCAACAATATCGCGGATGGTTACCTTCAACTTCTAAATGGTACATACCATACATTTTCTTTTTTGCAGCCCTGATGTTAATTCTATCTGTTAGTACTCTTGAAGGCGCTTAGTATACGTTTTTGTGGGCGCTTCGCAATACGAACAAGCCCGTTTATGCGAATTGTTGCGGAGAGGGTTAAGTTCAGCTCATTTTCAGCTTGCCCTGGCCAATCCATGGTTTGCAGCCTCAAGATCCAATCGACGAGTTGTTCAATGCTGACACATGATAAGTGCTTACGGAGAGATGCGCGGTACTTGCGCCGGCGTGGCGTCATCAAGGCATTGTCTTCACTTCGTTTAGAAACCCGAAACCGATCCCAAATGTTGGATAGTTAGCGTCGTAGCCCCACACCGATCACGAATGTTGAATAGTTAGCGTTGCAGCCCCCAGATTCAGCTGAAGTTCTGGCTTCCGTGCCTAGCAGGCAGCATACCGATTTGCTAAAATATCCGAAATAATCGATTTCTCAGTGCGCTTTGCCGTCCAGAACCTCCATAAGTATATCGAGAAAGAATAAATGTATTTTCTCGAATCTTCTTAATGAAACATTCAGCACTGTCCACATAGTTTTCGAGATAGTCTAAAGGACTCGATTATGATCTAGTCTGCGTAGGAAACAGCCGCCGGGTGGCCACGGTTGCTTCTTGTTGATAGCTTTGCACGCTTCACATGCCTATCGACAAAGCGGCGCTCTGTCCCTGGCCATCCTGGAATTTCTGGTTGGCGTGTTTCAAGCAGGCAAGGAAGCCCACAGAAGCGATGCATGGTTCGGGTAGCCGTCCGTGAGGCGAGCTCCAGCGGCAATCTCTATATCTGGTCGACAACGTCGGTGCCCTTCAACTTGCTTCGTCTGTAGCTGTTAACGAAGTATTGGATTTGCTTTCATGTAGGCATTGCGCCTGACGACAGCACAAAGATGTCGGCGAACACGTTGCGAACACGAGCTGCCTTAACATATTCCCCACCAACTCGCGGATTGCTGCTTTCATTTCGAGAGATACCTCTGTGCGCTTGGCAGGGCCGCTGGAAAAAGTCTGCTCGTCATATTGGTATATATGGCACTGGTGCGTGAGCTCACAGCACACGATCTTGCACTGAATTTGCAGGCAGGACGACGAGCAGGAACGCACAGATCTGACTTGTAGGAGTATATTCGGTACCATTGGGATGCTGTCACGTTGCTGGTGCAGACTGGCAGCGCCTGAGCTGACTTGCAATTACTCCTATCGGAATGAATGGCGTCGAGCTTCCGGTTGATGCGCTTCTCGCCGCGAAAGTTGTCGATGAGACGTGTGCGATGACATGGTCGTAGTGTTTCCGGGGCTTTGAGTTCTCCGAACTGAGCTCCCAGGTCAGCGTACGCGAGTCTCTATGCACTAGTCGATTCACTGCAGGCAACTATCGTTCCTGATTGGACGTTCTACTTTAGGAGGTATGTGTAAGAAGAATTTACAAGGCAGTCATCGAAACCTACAGCTCTTAGTGTATTGACCAGTACAAAAGTCGATGTATCAGGCTTTTCGTACAGAAGTCAAGTGTTTTGGTTCAAAATAAAGCTCTCGCGTGCTTATAATCCTGTAACGCCGAGCTTGGAGCTCGGGTTGGGGAACTCAAAACCCAGGAACATTACGAACGTGTCATCGCACTATAAAACTGGCGCCTCATCGACAACCTTCGCGGCGAGAAGCGCATCAACCGGAAGCTCGACGTCATGCATCCGATGGGAGTGATTGCAAGCCAGCTCAAGCGATGTACAGTCTGCCCCAGCAACGTCGACGAACATCCCATGCGGTACCGAATCTATGCTGCAAGTCAGCGCCATGCTCTCCTGCTCGTTCCGCTTGCAAATTCAAGCTTAAGACCGTGTGCTGTGACCGCACGCGCCAGTGTCACAGTTACCAACACGCGGATCACGCTCTCCCTGCGGCCCTGTCAAGCGCACGGAGCTATCCCTGGAAATGAAAGCTTCTATCCGCGAGCTGGTGGAGGAAGACGTTAAGCCAGCTCGTATTTGCAACGATCTGGTGGACAGCTTCGTGCTGTCGTCAGGTGCTGTGCCTGCGTTGAAGCAAATTCAAAACTTTGTCTACAGCTACAGATGAAGCACGTGAAGAACACCGACATTGTCAAGCAGATGGAGGAGATTGCCGCTGGAGCCCGTCTCACGGACGAGCTACCGGACCCTACACCGTTTACCTGCGGGTATTCGTAGAACGAGGACGGCTCACCGGCCCTTGGATATGGCAGTGATGAAAATCCATTAGTGATAGGTATTACGACGACGTTCTTGCTCAAGTCGGCAGCCAGGGATTCTGACACGTTCGTATTCCACATGGATGCAACGTTCAAGCTCGTCACGTGTGCGTACCCTCTCATTGTGTGCGGAGTATCTGACGCTGCACGTCAGTTCTACCCCATGACATTCTTCATAACATCGCAACGGATTGTCGTGCAGTACACTCACTCTCTCCGCCGCCTCATGGAGATTTTTCAGACGGTAGTTGGGCGGGATCTCGTCGTCAGTTATTGCATGGGCGACTGAAAACGCGCGACGCAACGCAGTCGAGCAAACTCTAGCTGTTCCGAGTCAGTTCGCGACGAGTTCATTCATGGACTACCTGATGTGCTTTTTCCACGTGGTGGAAAACGTCAAGAAGTGCGTATCAAGTCTCTCCAACAACTCAAAGTATCTGGTCTATCGACTAATTTACGAGATGAATTACTGTCCTGATGCACCGAACTCGGGGTAGTTCAGGAGCGAGGTGACACGCTGTGGCGAGCTGTCCCCGAGCTCCGGAGGTTTGCTGACTACTTCACCAGCACATTGATCAAGTCGAAGTTTTGCAAGTGGCAGTGCTACCGGTCTCCGATCGGGTTTGCAAAGACGAACAACCCCGTGGAGCAGTCCAACAAGGTCACCAAGCGTGATTACACCTTGCGAGTCCGCATAAAGCTGTGTACTTTGCTCACGAAGATGATGTCGATGTGTCGCCATCGTTCTATCATCCACCCTAACTTTGCGCTTAAACCAAAGCCGTCGACCACACTGATTGCAAGAACGAAGTCGTAGATCAAGGCTAAGAAAATAGTGGTCACTCAAGCTCGTCAGAGCGTGCAGTTTCTGCTGGACGGTTCTAGAGGACGACGAAGTGAATATCATGTACGCAGCTGGCTCGACCCACACGAAAACGCCAAGAATGCTGAGGAAGGCGAATAAACAATTGTCAGATGGAGCACCTTGGTCAGCCAGTGGTTGGCGGACAGTCGATTTAGGGCGGGAGGTGCGGTTGCCAAGGTTTTTACAAGTTTGGAGCGTATGTGCATCTCCTTGCCTGCTTGAAACAAGTCAACCAGAAAATTCCAGGCTGGCCAGGAACAGAGTGTCGCTTCGTGGATAGGCGTGTTGAAGCGTGTCAAGCCGTGAACAGGATGCCAACGTGGACCCCTGGCGGTTGGTTCCTACGCGCTATGTTTGGACTAATTTCAACCGAGTCCGTCAGACTATCTTGCGTTTTATAGAACTTGGAGAGCAGGGCTGCACGTTTTCATTAAGAAAATACATTTGTTGCTTCTTGACATACTTTTACGGGTGATCCAGACTGCAACGTGCGTCGGAAACCAATTATGCGATGCTATAGCGAATCGGTATGCTATCTGGTAAGCGTGGAGGTCAGTGACTTTAGTTTAATTCGGACGTTTTTGCAGCCCTGACGTCAATTCGTGTTGTTGAATTCTCTGAAACCTGCATCATCATGCTGTAGCGTTTGGCAAGAACCTTTAAAGACTAATGCAACCTGCAATAGCTTCCGCAACTTTACAGGCGACATACCAACTTTTGGGAGCTTCCACTTCCGGAATTGTGCAGCCCTGGCATCAATTCGTGTTGTATGAACTTTCTGAAACCTGCAGCTTGTTATACGGACGTTTACCGAGAACTTCATTAGACTAGTGAGCACGAACAATACCGGGAACGGTTAACGTTGACTTGAACGTTACATACCATACATTTTCTTTTGGCAGCCCTGTTGTTAATTCTATGTATTAGTACTCGTTGAGGCAATTAGAATGCGGCTCCGGGAGCTCTTCACAGTACATACAAGATAGTTCATGCGAATTGTTCGGCAGAGAGTAAAATTCAACTCAACTTCAGCTTTACCTGACCTACACATGATTTGCAGCATCTAGCTCAAATCAACGAGGTGCTCAATATGGACACCCGATTAATTCTAACGGAGAGATGCGCGGCACTTATGCCGGCGCAATATCATTACAATGTTGATTCGCATCATTTAGAAACCGGACAACCGATCGTAGAAAATGAATAGTTAAAGTTGCAGCCCCGACGATATATCTTGAAACTCAAATTCTTAAATGTTTGATATCTCTCATGTAAAGTTGCGGATGCTGTTTTTGTGCAAACTAGTTTATAGAAGTTATCGGTAAACGCTCATACAATGCCCTGCAGGTTTCGGTATGTTCATATCGAACGTATTGATGTCAGGGCTGCAAAAAAATAGAAGAGGTAGCTGAAGTTAAAGTAACCATACTTTGCATACTAATTGACTATAGTACGAATGCATGAAAATCATGTTATATTTGTTTTTATTCTCTGGGGTAGCGTTTATCCTAAGCCAGTTGAGGATTTATTCCGTTTCCCCCTGTCACTCTGCTTCTTTGCTTTCCGAGCTTCACTCATTTTGTTTAGCAGTCGCTTCCTCTTACCCCACTTACCTTTTGCTGCTGCCTTAGCTCGGACAGTATTTTTTTCAGGGGCTGGTAGCTTCTCCAGAAATCGACACTTCTCATCTTCGTAATTCGCTTCATCCGATTCTCGACCTTCCATGAAGTAGTACACTGACAACAGCGACAGCCAGACATCCTTGGAACCTCTGCGCAATCTGCGTTGCGTACCGGAAAGACTCGAGTCGATCTCTCGTACAATCACGTCCCCAAAGCTGCCACCCCATTGGTCCTTAGTAGGCGTCTCTGGCTGAAATCCGAGCAGCATAGCATGCGGAACAAAAACTGTTGAGGTACACGACATCTCCAGGAAACTGCATCAGCATCTCCGCAAAAGTGCAGCGTAGGATGCGGCTGAAGGAGTTTCTCTTGTCGGCCCACTTGAACGAGTCCATGTAGGTTGGTGAAAAGAATACCCAAATCTTGAAGCAGTGCCGGGCGCTGGGTGGGATGTAAGACACCACCCGCCCGTGGTCAATATGCACTGGAGTTTCGCGGTTGCCAGCTTGTAGCCAAAATTCTGAGTCGTAAACGTATGCCTCGCTTCGATCCCAACGAAGCTTCGAATGATAGCCGCGTAGATTGACAGACACCTGGTCCGGTGGACTCTCAATGTTTGCGTTCCATCGGGCCTGAGCACCATCTTTCACAAACCTTGGAATATCTTCTGTTTTCAGAATCTCGTGCATGTGCTTGGATCATCTCGTCATTTTTCTTGCTCTGACCCAGCGACGTCGCCGCACGCCTGGCGAAATACCAAGGCAGGCGCATTACTTTTTACAGCCATACTCCACGAGAATCCACCTTCAATATATCGATCGGAAATCTTGGAATGCGCTTGTAGATTTCAGCAAGTAGATATGGGTTCGCCGTAGTCTCCAGAACTCACGGTGAGGCGAAGTTGCTCCATATAGCCGTTCATATTTGCTTGTTTAAACGCCAAAATGAAAGCCACTAGCCTGACCGCTATAAACCTGAGCACCTTGACACAATAGAGTAGAGGCCGGCACCTCGATCTCCTTCCCGCTGACGCCTCGCTCTCCTTGTCAGCTGTCCGAAGCTTGCGTGTCCTGAGCGGCGCTGCGATCCCCGTCGACAAGCGCCTGTTGCACGTCCCGGTGTCGAGCGTCAGGATGTGTGTGCGTCGGTCTCTTGTCACGACCTTCAACTGCTGCGACCCTTGCTGGCAGCCACTGGTTTGGGCTAGACGTGGCGCCCTAGACAAGGGCGGCGTACGCGCGGCGGCGACTCCTGAAGCCTGCGCTGCTTCTCTTGAGATCCTCGGGCGTGGCGAGCCTTCCTCGGCGAACGCGTGCAGCTGGCGAAGCTCTGGGCGGCTTCACGGGACGCGGCGGTGCCTCTGGACAAGCCCTTGCTTGTTCTTGGGGTTGATTGCGGCCTTAGCCGGCTTGTATGGGTCGAGAGGAACCTCCTTGACAAGTGCCTGCTTCTGCTGCCGGTCGGGTGGGTAGCGATCGAAATGCGGCGGGGGGCGGCCACCGAAGCGGTACGTGTATGTGTACCACACAATGAGGATGTCCCCTAATCCACCTGAGTACAGAACTCAGTGCTTGGTCGGGAAGCTCAGACCGGTATGTCTATTTTTCAGCTTCTCTCTTATAAGCACCAGTCGATTCACTGCAGGCAACTACCGCTTCTGATTGGACATTCCGCTTTAGGGGTATGTGTAAGAAGAAACTCACAAGGCAACCATCCAAACCTACAACCCTTAGTGTATTATCTGAAATTTATCTTAAGAGCTAAGACACGATCGCAGTGGACGTATGATTTTGCAAAACAAGAATATCCGGTAAATTTATTTCAAAGTTCACATACCACTTAAAAGAAGTTGTATACTAAATTTCAATAGAGCAAGTAGCGTGAGTGATACAGGAAGTAATACCCTAGGAAACTGATGCTATTACGTGCATCTTGCCTGTGTCGTCACCCCATCACTCTAAGTACGTAATGTATTAGCCAATGGTTATAACGCATGTTGTACGAAGGTAGTTATGGTGGAGATAGTATCCGTGTTGGCTAAGAAAGACGTGAAAGCATTTCCCTTTCATGCAGTAGAAGTTGTTAGTTGGCGCTATCTTGGGTCGCTGTGGATGCAAACGTATTGGTGGCCATCTTGATGAAGGTTGTGGTGGTTGCGCTTCCGCCCGCTGCTAACGCATCCACACTCGGGCGGATCCTTAAAGCGCTACTCGGTGCGGGTATTCTTGGAGATTGCAAATTTAACATAGTGTTTCTGTCGGCACTAGAAAAGTAAGCACGTCGTAAAAGCATTTTCTTTCAATGTAGTAGAAGTTGTTAGTTGTCGCTAGCTTGGGTCCCTATGGATACAATACGTATTGGTGGCCATCTTGAAAATGTTTGCGCTGGTTGCCCCAAATATTTTTACCGGTTCAAAGGTGCCACTCGGTCCGGCTCTTACTCTAATTGATAAGTGTCAAGGCCTTACCGTGAACAAAGTGGTTATTGGATTGCTCCGACACCAGGCAAGGCGCAAACCTCAACGCTCCTCCTTCTACGCCGCTGCTACCCGCGTCAAATCCATGCATAACTTGTTTCTCATGGAGTCGCTCACTCGGCAATTCTAATCACTTCACTCCCTCCCACCCTTCACTTTGTGAAACACTTCGTCTTTAGCGACTTGAGCAAAGAGTGGTATCACTGCGATCCCAGTAAGATTCAGGATATAAAGTCCTGAGAATTCAGAGCTTCCTCATGCATCGCGCGACTTTGTTGCCCAGTACCAAAGTCGATGCCTCAGTCATTTCGTACAGAGGTCAGTCGTTTTGGTTCAAAAAATAAAGCTCTCTCCAAATATGTATACATTCAGGGTTTGCCAAACCTATGGTTTAAAATTTGGCCGGGTGAGTGTGACAGTTACAGCGGGTGGGTGGGTTGTTTGTTGAATTGTTTTTTTTACCCGAATGACGTCATCCACACGATAACCCATTTTATATACAATAATTTCGTACCGCACCGGGATGGCAACGGTCCAAGTTTAAACTCGGAGTCTTCCTTAATGGCTCGGTTAAGTCTTAGAACAATCTTTACGGCTGGAGATGCTCTTTGAGCATCAAAGGGTGGCATCGACGAGGAGCCTGTCGGGGCATGTGCATCGCTCCCCGAAGCACATAAATTTGATCCAAATTGGTGTGTGATCCACACCTCAAAGCCAGTCAAATCGCGACGTCTTTATAAAAGACCGATAAAAACGTTTAATAGGGAGTTTCAGAATCGACTGAAATGGACAGAATTTCAATTGCATGATACGAGCGAATCTTTGGCATCCTACTGTATTTTGCTTCTGTCAAATCCACCAGCCCCACAGGTGGTGGATTTGAAAATATCCTCAGATTTGTTAAGGGACATCGATACGCGTCAAGGTTACGGGAGCTAAACAAGCAGAACCGCGCCGCGATGTCTCGCCGCTCGACGCGAAGGGCGCTGCTGTCGGCGCTGCAAGCGCTGTATGTTGTTCTATATCTCGAGCGAGGACAACGATGCAGCAAAAGCTGTTCTAGCGGCGTATCTGATAGTTGACACAAGCTGATGCCTCTCGTTCCGTCTTGGCTCTCACCACACTGACTCTCGCATCGCTGCTCTCATGACGCTAAGCACCAAAGACTTCAGGCAGCTCACTCGGATCTCCAAGCGATCGTTCTGCGCGCTACACGACTACACCTCCAGCAAACCCAGTCTTGTATTCGACGTCGCCGAACGCACATCATAGCAGCAGCCAGTATGCTGGCAGTTAGCTGTAGGGCTAACACGCCTTGGAGAGAATGGAAACGGAGCCAGCGTCGGATAGCTGCACCGTTATTTTGGAATAGCAATCGGTTCCGTCGTGCAGTACACGACGAGGGTGTTAGTTGCGCTCAGGGACGTGCGCCCGTCGTGGTTAGAGTGGCCATGTCGAGTCGAACGTGCTGAGAGGAGATACGTTTGCTTTAGCACCAAACAGAACGTTCATATTTTCGTACCAAGGGCACATAGCCTCAAGCTTCTGCGCCATCGTGTACACGTCGTTGGTCATGTCGTCGGCTGTGATGCCAGCCCCTGTAGACGCCCCGTACTCCTTGGTCCTCATATAGCGAGTCTTGTACGTCTGAAAGCGCTCCTTCATCTGCTGGGCTTTCAGATCGAACCGACCTTTGCTGGTTTCTTTATCGCCACTGCCATCTCTCTGAAACCATCGGTTTCAGGGGCCTGCTTGTGCGTGGTGCCAGTCTTCTTCATCACCCGCGAAGCACTTCTCGAATTTCGGCGTGTGCTCGAACCACAGGACAAGCGAAAGCAAGTCCTCCTTCCTGAGGTGCTCCTTCGCCATGGTTGACGTAAAGAAAATCTCAAACTGACTCTTTTGTCGCAACAGCAAATCCTACGACGACATAACCACGGATCGGGTCGGATTTGATAGGAACAGTACGGCGAAGGAGACTGAATGCGACTGATTGTCAAATGCGTGGAGTCGATTCTGAAGCGCCCTAATATGTCAATTTTGTTTTGATAGAAAAAAAAATCTATAGAAATCGCTACGAAAAGCATATTGCCCTTCTGTTGTGCTGTCATTCCACAAATGGTACCATCTACAGTACCAGCACGTCTTTCGCCTCACCACATCTGTTAGGCGGTACACCAGACCGCTCAGATGCCCTTCTATTATACTGCTTTGCATAGTTTAATCCAAATGTTCCCATTTTTCTCACCGTCGGGTGGGTGGACTTTTTGCATCCCTAAACCCAAAAAACTTTATCCCGATTTCCGAACGCTGTATACATTGTATAGTCGGAAGTGCTCTTTTACAATATTGTCTACCAATCAAATCTTCGCGCGCAATAAGCGCTCGGAGCCGCGAGTACCATGGGAGCCGGGCCGTCCTTGGGCAGGTTCCTCAAGAGCATGGACGACGAAGACCTCGTCAAGCTCGTCGAGAGTGTGCGTCGCCTTTCTCTACCGGCAATTATCCCCAAAGACGCTGAATGGTGCCGTTCAAACGTCGTCAAAACGTTGTTCCTGCTCACAAAGACTCTTGTTGTTCACACATTGACAGGCTTACAATCTGGAGCCGCAGCGCATAGAGAAGGTGTTTGCATTGGCCAAGGAGAGCTACTATAGAGGTCAGTTGCAGCTGAATATTCGCGCCGAAGTATGGGGGGCGCAGGTCACGCTGTCGCTGATTCTGCCGCTTTTCTAGAAACCGGGCAACAGCCGCCTCGCGAGATCGTCGCCATGGACGCAGGCACTACATTGAGTATATCTGCAGCATTGTTGCAGCCCCCGCAATCCGCGACAGCATCTTCAGCCCCGCCGATGCTGAGTGAGGTGCTGCCGCCGTCAACCTCCACGGCGGCGTCGTGTTCTGTGATGAATTCCATCACGACGATGCCGGGCATGGATGTGATGACCGATGCAAGCGACGATAATCCCGTATTGTCTGGAGATCGAGACCCGATGAATGCCCTCTGGACGTTTGAAGGTCATCATTTATGCCAGTTAAAGGCAGCTGACAAGAATCCGCACAACTCAAAAAGACATGCAGTACAACAAGGACTGGGAGGTCATTTAGGCAAGAACAGCGGTGATATTGACCCAACGACAGGAATGATGACGGTGCCTCAGCGCGAGCTCGATGCACATGGGTATCCGGTCATGTATGGTAGCTGTGGTCGCGATAAGCGATACGGACGCTGTTCCGTTTGCTACTATCGTGGTCTCCGCTGCAACACAGATCACTACTGTGCCTGCTGCCAAAAGCCTGTGTGTATCCGGCCTCGAATGTACCCAGGCGAAGAACATCAGAAAATTTGCTGGAATGTGCTACACATGGACAAGGAAATCATCAAGCGTGTGCAGAAGAAGAAGAAGCGCAAAATACAAGCGGTTACAACTACAGCAGCGACAAGTCTGAAGAGTGTCGAAACCTTTAGTACTATTGATGGAGACCCAAATCATGGTGATAGACCGAACGACAGCCTTAGCCAGACTGCTGTAGATCTGCATCGAACACCATCCATTCCAACTGTAGTGGCCGATGTGAGCGGTGCTGTTGACTTGTGAAGCCTACTCGTGACTGGCAACAAAGGACCCCCTTTCTTGATCCAAAGAAATAATGGTAAGTACGGAAGTGTAAAATGCAAAAGAGCAATCGTGATTTTTACGAGGGCAAAGCGTACACTGTTTCGGTCAACACCCCCAAAGTATGAGGAAACAATAGTTAAGGCCAAAATGTCGGAAGTACATTGCACTGGGAAAACCCACAGCTTGCAAATATCAAGGACGGAAAAAGGAGCTTTCAAAGGTGAAATAGTTGCGATCAGTAGCGTGGAGGCGGGCGACGAGAATTGTCACGCGGCTGGTAGTCGCGTCCTCGCTGCGGTGGCGGGCCTCGGTCTCGGAACGATCGGTCTCGATCTCCTGGCCCTCTCTCGCGATTCCGACTGCGATCACGGCTGCGATCCCTTGGGCGCGACTGCATCGGCGGGTTCCAGCCACCTGAATCAGGGCCAGGACCATGCATAGGACCAGGACCAGGACCAGGAGTAGGGCCAAGACCAGGACCGGCGCCATTCCCGACAGGAAGCTGGTAGGCTTTGGAAAAGGATATGCGCATGTGCGAGTCCGGGTACGCCATGTTATCGAGTCGGAGGAGTGCCATAATAGCCTCGTCCATGGAGCCCATCTCAATCAGCGCCATCTTGGGGTTATTCTGCAAGTAGTGGAAGTTCTTGACGAAGCCATACTGCGCGAAAAGGTCGACAAGGGCATTCTGGTTGCGCTGTAGTTCCATCGGAATTCCTGAGATGTGAAGTAGCGGGCATGGCGAGACAGCCTCTTGCGGACTACGTCGTCGGTAGCGGTGAAGCGGTGAGCCCGAAAAGTCGAGCGTATTTTCAATCTCGAAGCGGTCTGCGTCTGCATGGGGCATCGACACACTCGTGTGCTTTGAGTAGTCCACGCGTAGCTTCTTGCCGAAAACGTAAACGCCATCCAAATGATCCAATGCCGAGGTCGCCTGGAATCGAAAAGCGGTTGCCGTAACCAGGACAAAATAACGCAACAGACCAGTTCATGTGAGTCATCATACTACCGACTCAGTTTGCCTACGAGAATGACGTACGTGAACTTCATCAACGAATTGGATCAGCGCTGTATCCCGCTTACGAAACATGATCTTGATACGAAGGACGTCGCCAAAGCAGCCAAATAGTGTAAAGAGACGGTATGGACTCTGTCATGTATAACAAGAAAATAAAAAAATTAATGGTGAATTGGAATAAATCTACAAAAACGAATTTTGGTACTTACAACCAGTTCACGGTCAATATTGCTGCAAATCAAGGCAGGAGATGGTCGGGTATCACCCCGAATAGCCCGCCCTGTCGAGTGTGCTGGCAACTCGCGCCCGCCGCGAGCTTCGCGAGGTCGATCCACATTCTGGGGACGTTCATCGAATCGCGACGGCAGGCTACGATTATCACGCAAGTCCGGAGCGTATTGATCACCACGTCCAACGCTGCTGGGGGGATTAATAGCAGGTCCGCGGTAGTCGAGATCATCACGGTGTACAGGTGGCTTGCTGTATCCGTTATCCCGAGGAGCATCTCGCCGGTCAGACGAAGTGGGGGTGACCGGCTCGATATCACTCGGAGCATCTCCTCCACGACCTGGACCTGGGGGAAGATTCGGATTGGTATAATCGCGTGACCGGTCGTCGTTGTAGCGAACGCGAAGCTCCGGGTGGCGCGAAAACACAATGCTTAGCTGGTTGCAGCCTGTGTAGATATCACGTCCATCCAGCGCAGACTGTGCGGCCTGGGCTTGATCTACCGACTCCATTTGCACGAGTGCTTTGAACTCGTTGTCCTTCCAGAATGTGACGATTTTCTGAACATTGCCAAACTTTTGAAAAACCTGCAGTGTAAAACAACCTTGTAAGCTTACTGGTGTCACCACCATTATGATGCAAATTATCATACCTGTTGCAACACGTCAACCGTGACATCGTACTCGATCTTGGACACTGACACCATCAGAATCTGGTTCGGCGGCCCAATGCCACGACGAGGCCCCTCATGGGGGATCAAGCCAGGTTGGCCTACATTACATAAACCCAGAAACATCAGTGCGTCGCCCAACCAAATTACACATAGCACAGCAGCATCGTACCTCCGCCATCTCCACGATATGGAGCCGAATCTTGTTGTGGTGCATACTGCATGGATGGGGGTTGCTGGTACGGGGCGGATCTGGGAGGTTGCTGCTGCTGTTGGTAGGGAACAGGGGCATCGTGTTCCGGCCGCACTGTGATTTCATCGCGGTTGCTGAACTCGAAGAATATCGTCTTGCCACGAATGAGAGCGTCACGCGTCTCATAGAAAGTGACGAGGTTGGAGGCCGACGTGACGTCTGGTAGTTGCACGAATGCTTGGCGTTTCTGCGGGATCATGAGGCACTTCTCGACGACTGCAAACGGGCAGCAAAGCGCGAGAAGCTCGCTCTCCAGACAATCAGCGGGCAGTCCGCAGACGAACACAACCTACGTGGTGGCAAGGGCAGGGCACAACAGGACATCAAGAGCAGGACAGAGCGTGAGTGAGCAGGCAGTACAGAAGTAGCCAGAAGAGGGGCCCCCCAAGGCGCAAACTCTGAGCCAAGGCACGTCAAACTCAAGTAGTTACCCGAGATGACGACTGTGAGCTGCGCTGGCGCTTGGACTGGTCGAAGGCGTCGCCGCCGTCAAACTGGCGCTTCATGCCAACTCCATCCGATGCCATCAGCAACAGAGGAAAGGGGCGGGAGGGTGTTATGCAGATAAAGGGGGTCGAAGATAAAAATCGCAGTCGGAGAACGAGGAGGAACGCAGCTGCAGAGACCGAAGAGCGGGCGCGTAAGCCAATGCGGAGAGCAACAGACGAAGAGTGTTGATTGTTTGCGACGGAGCGGCTAGTCCTAGACGTACTGCAGCTGTTAGCGGCACATGACACAGCACAGTCAGCTACAGCATAACATGGGCGGCTGCGGAGTCTGCTGAATGAACAGTGCAACGTGGGGCGACGTACCTGAGAGCTTCTTCCTATGTCGAGGTCTGGATTCGAACAAGACGTGGCTGGATCGCGCCGGGGACCCAAACTACGCTAGATTGGGTCGTACCAGGAGATAAGAATGGGTTTCAATGGTAGCTCAAATGTAAAACAAGGGTTATTTCGCCGGTGAGAGGAGTTTTTATCTTTGGTGGCAGCTTGTGATTGGCTAAAGCCGCTGCGGTTTCACTAATTTCTTGGTCTATTTCCAGCGTCGGCACCGGTCGTTTGATCGCTTCCCCCCCCTCCGCTCGGAGGTTTTCTCCCTCCACGCTGCACTCATTTGCGAATCGCGCCCAAAGAGAAGCAGAGAGCAAAGCAGGTGAGAGCCAAAGAATCAACCAACCAGCAACCATGGGTATGGCTTTTTCGCGCGTATTCGAGCGCCTCTTCGGCAAGAAGGAGATGCGCATCCTCATGGTCGGTCTCGACGCTGCCGGTAAAACTACGATCCTGTACAAACTCAAGCTGGGCGAAGTGGTCACTACGATCCCCACCATCGGTACGTGTTGTCGGCCACCGCTTTTAACAGATGCACAGGGGAGATCTAAGCCCCCACGCCTCACTGTCGCTGGCTTCCACCACTATCCTCTTATCCAAGGGGACAGGGTGGAAGACAACAGGACGGGGGTCGCACAAGTCAGGATCTCCCGCGTTTTCTCTTGTATTCTTAGTCCTTAACTGACAATTTGATTATTTCCACTACCAGGTTTCAATGTGGAGACGGTTGAGTACAAGAACATTAGCTTCACGGTGTGGGATGTGGGTGGTCAGGATAAGATTCGCCCGCTCTGGCGCCACTACTACCAGAACACACAGGGTCTGATCTTCGTGGTGGACTCGAACGATCGCGACCGTGTGGATGCGGCCCGTGACGAGCTGCACCGTATGCTGAACGAGGATGAGCTACGGGACTCTGTGCTGCTAGTGTTCGCCAACAAACAGGATCTTCCGAACGCGATGAGCGCCGCGGAGATGACGGACAAGCTGGGTCTGCACGGCCTGCGCCACCGCCAGTGGTTCATCCAGGCTTGTTGCGCGACGACGGGCGACGGCCTGTACGAGGGTCTGGACTGGCTGTCGGCCACTCTCCAGAAGGCGAAGTAAACAGCACGCGCTCGACGTACCCAATGTATCGGCAGGTAGTGGGAGAGATATAGACGACTATATATCATGGGTAGTAGGCGCCGCTATAATTTTGCATTTTCCTCCTCTGTGTGCCCGCATTTTTCTCGTGTCGCTCTGTAAACCAGCACCTTACACGTCATCGGTTACTTGCAGTCATGGGAAATACATTATTTGTTGTCCGTTACGTGTTGATGCCATGCCGTTTGCTCCCAGGCCTCCAAGCCAGGGATTTTCAGTGCAATGGGCTGGCTGACTGGCTGACCGTCCATTGCTTCTTGGCTACCTTTTGGTGTGAGATTAGACTGCTGCAGCCTCGCTATCGTCTACCGCGAGTAAGCAAGCTAAACATCCCCATACCCAGCTCTGAGCTTGAAGTGGAGAAGGCTACGATACCCCCTTACCACCTGGCTTACCGCAAACGCCGTCGTGGCGGAAAGGGGTATCGCCCACGACTGACAGTCCGCCACCTCATGATGCCGCGAATACGTTCGGCACCAAGGCGGCCAATGCCGCCGACACAGGTCAGCGTGACATCCTCCACGCGGCGGCACTTTCGACCGTCTGGTTCGGGCCGGGTTGAATGGCTGCGGGTTCGATCAATATATCGCGGGTTTCTCTCGCATAGCTGATACCTTGCGAACCGGATAGCGCAGTAGAAGACAAAAATCGAGTAAGGTTTCGAGTGCTCGTCTGAGCTTGCTTTTCGAAACAAATCGCCCTGATGTTAAAACTGGGAAAACATCTTAGCTGATGTTTCCCCTAGAGCGATCGAAGTAACTAGCTGAGGGGGGGGGGGGGGGGGTAGTTTCCAGGGAGGCAGCGTCGTCGATCTGTCAAGTGAGCTGATAAAGCGACCTGGTTAGCTTTATGTTGCGTTAAAATAATTGAATGCAGCTACATCCATCCATACTTCGGTTTCGTAAAACACGAAATAATGAGTTTCGCACGCTTGAGCACTTGAAACATAGGTATATTAATAAGCTGACTACATCTTGCCAGCTTGAAACTTCAATCTGATGTAGTGATACGCAGACAGTGGGTCTTCAGGAGTATATTCCGAGGTCCTAGTCTGTTACTTGCTTGCGAGCGAGTTAGGTACATTATATACATAATAAATATCGCCATTTTTATTTTGTTACTGTACCGGTACATGTAACACAATAATTTTCGGGATAAGTTTTTTTTTGTAAAAGGCTTGAACCCAATTTAGTTGCCTATTTGTATTTGCTGCGGTTGCGAGGGGTACTGCGCAACAGATGATCATTGAATCTAGCAAAACTAGTCTAAGATGCACATTTACAATGGACTTAAGTAGCTAGCTAAACCGGTCTGTTGGCGTAACGAATCCACAAATCCTCACGAACATTTAACCAGGTTCTGCTCGTTGGGCGTCACTTACTCCATCCACATATTCACCACTAAATAAACTGCCTCCACTCGTTATTAATATTAATACACTTAAAAATCATGTAAAATCTCTGATGAATGCTTTGACTGTGATCCTAGATATTATCAGTCACCGCAGGTTTCCAGGACGGGTGGGTCTAGAGCAAAGAAAAGGGGGCGTTTCTTCTTGTAGGCCTTCCTCAAGCTCATTTCAGAATTCCCGACGCTTTATCAAGGCGGTAGACGGTCGTAAAGGAAGCGAGGGCAAGACAACAACAACAACAGCCAGCAACCATGGGTATGGCTTTTTCGCGCGTATTCGAGCGCCTCTTCGGCAAGAAGGAGATGCGCATCCTCATGGTCGGTCTCGACGCTGCCGGTAAAACTACGATCCTGTACAAACTCAAGCTGGGCGAAGTGGTCACTACGATCCCCACCATCGGTACGTGTTGTCGGCCACCGCTTTTAACAGATGCACAGGGGAGATCTAAGCCCCCACGCCTCGCTGTCGCTGGCTTCCACCACTATCCTCTTATCCAAGGGGACAGGGTGGAAGACAACAGGACGGGGGTCGCACAAGTCAGGATCTCCCGCGTTTTTCTCTTGTATTCTTAGTCCTTAACTGACAATTTGATCATTTCCACTACCAGGTTTCAATGTGGAGACGGTTGAGTACAAGAACATTAGCTTCACGGTGTGGGATGTGGGTGGTCAGGATAAGATTCGCCCGCTCTGGCGCCACTACTACCAGAACACACAGGGTCTGATCTTCGTGGTGGATTCGAACGATCGCGACCGTGTGGATGCGGCCCGTGACGAGCTGCACCGTATGCTGAACGAGGATGAGCTACGGGACTCTGTGCTGCTAGTGTTCGCCAACAAACAGGATCTTCCGAACGCGATGAGCGCCGCGGAGATGACGGACAAGCTGGGTCTGCACGGCCTGCGCCACCGCCAGTGGTTCATCCAGGCTTGTTGCGCGACGACGGGCGACGGCCTGTACGAGGGTCTGGACTGGCTGTCGGCCACTCTTCAGAAGCAGAAGTAGGCGTATCGATCCAAGGCGTTGCTGCCGTGCTCCCCAGTCGTGAGGTCGTGTGGCGGGTTGTCTGTTGCCAAGGGAGAGGAAGGTGAAGCAATGGAGAGATAGGAGAGAAAGAGAGAGAGGAGAGGCCACCGCCGTGTAATAGTGCATCTATTGGTTTGCAAGCTACTTGAGTGCGATTGTTGGGTTTGTCTTCACACCGATCTTTGCGACTAAAAAACTTGTGAATCATTTGATACATTGCGAAGACGCCTGGAAGCACAAAAATCATTTTAAGGCGCACGCGCAATAGATAACACGTTGCCTTACACAAGTCACATCTGTAGAACAGTTCGCTACCCTCATGCCATGCGTCCTAGCAGCGAAGTGTGACGATCAGTGCTGCTCACGACTCTCCGAGCATAAGATTCACGCGCTTCATGATATAATCCTTAGCAGGGTCGTAGGGCGAGTCCTTGCTCGGAATCTCCAGCACTGTGGGGATAGTTTTCTCGTACGTGTTGAGAAGGTGGCGGATTTCTTCAGCCACCTAAAAAAAACCGAGCAACAGAGCAGCAACAGAGTAAGAAACTAGACTAAACCTCGATCTTGGACTGAAAGGGGAGAGTGACGCCGCCTTACATGCTGATTTATGAGGATGATAGCGACGTCGTCGCGGCTCGTAAGTGACCGGAAGCTAGCTTCAATGGCGGAGATCGGCGTGGCTGCAAAAACGTGTTCTTGTGTTAGTATTTATCTACGCCTGAAAGCCTTTCAGGAAGCGGACGCACTGGGCTTGACGACGAGGAAATTGGTCCCTTCGGCCGTTCGGTGGCCGATGCCGGCGAGGATGAAGCCCGTGACGGTATCTTCGTCTCCGATCACGGCGATGAGTTTGGTGTTGTCGCTCATTTTCTAGGCGGTAGCTCGCGGAGAGGAAGACGACGAAACGAAGCGATCTCCTCAAGCAGCAGCTTACTTCAAAAGGAATAGATTTCCGATTTGAGTCGCTCGCTTATTTTAGTCCGACTCAATGTTTGTGTCGACGCAAAACGGTCCAAAGACTTTTCTGAAGCCCGCGCTCGATGTTGGCCACGCCCGGAACGACTTCCTCTACGTCGTCACAACGCCACCTGCAGGGCCTTGTGACGCGCCGTGTGGCCGCCGCAGAGCCCAAGAATGCGGCGCAATACTTCGGCCACGTGGCCGACGTCGTGCACGCCAACGAGGAGCTTACCAAGCTGCGGTACGTGCTCGCCTGCGCTCTGCCCAGGTCACCAGCATGGGGCACTGCGGACGTCTCTAACATGGCTACATTTGTTGCTCCTGCAGCACGTACAACCTTAAGCGACGTGCCAAGGTCGCGTACAAGGGCTACGAAGCCGTGCTGAACCGCAAAAAGCGCGTCGGCGGCAGCGTTAAGCCGTCGGCGGGCAACATGCTGTACGTTTCGCGGCCCGCGACGTCGTCCACCACGTTTAACCCGGCGGCGGTGCTGCAGCTGCAGGCCATGCTGCCTAGGGCGCAGCCTGTGGCGGTCAAGCCGGCGCCGAAACTTGCAGCGGCGCCGCCCACATCGTCCGTGATCCCGTCCACGACATTGGCCTCGCCGACGGTGACGAGTTCAGTGGCGGCGACGACGTCTGGACGCATGACGCCGGCGCAGATTCAGTTGCATCAACAACAGATGAAGAGTGCAAAGCAGCAGCCAACGGCGAGAAGATCGGACTTCGTTGTAGGCACGACAGTTGTCATCCGGGTATGGTGGGGCTTGCTACTTCTGGTTGGCAATAGGGGGTTGATGCTCACTTTGTTTATGATCTGTTACTACCACTGCAGCATACTGCTGATTTGGTCGCGTGTGGAGCGCGGAATCTGGCGGGCAAGGCGGGTCGCATTGTTGCAGCTCCGCAGATCTACGGCCAGGAACTTTTTTCCGTCTACATCGACGAACATGAGGCACTGTTCCAGGTCCCATTCAACGCGTTGACACTCGTTGCCCGCCCAACGGCCGCTCATCAACAACAGACACAAACTACGCAACAAATACAGCAGATGCAGGCACAGCTTGCTGCCGCAGGAGGGCGGCTAGCTCCGAACCAGATGCAGCGTCTACAAAATGGCAATGCCCAAACACCAAGAGGGTCGAAATCAACAGAGCAGATAAAGATGGAGCACTCGTTCCAACTCCACCGACTCATGCAGCAGCAATACCGTGAAATCCAGGTCTTGCAACACCGCTATGCGGAGTGCAGGCTCGTGGACCCGACGGCGCTGTCAGGAATTCAGAAAGAACTGTCCAAGTTGCGGCTAGTGCATCTCTCGCAAGTGCAAACCCTTAAGAGCAAACAGGCACTAGATATGATCGGCAAGTAGGTAGGATGGCGGCAGACTGAACGAACTCAAAGAGACGATGTTTTATGTGTTGTTTTGCTATGCCTTTTCACGAGTTCTCGCGAGTTACTACCCTTCTCTACATCGTGCAAAGTGTTTGTCGGAAAGTAAAATGCCAGCTCAGACCCAATAGTGCATCACTACTGCTGCTGCTGGTAGTACATAGCGTATTGTGCTTGCGTATAGGTCTGCTGACTAGCAACAGCCACAGGATCAGCCTGAGAATAAACTTGGGTTTGAGCTCCATATCCCTACAATAAATAACACCAACGCAAACTCGGTTAGTACTTCAGATCGAGAGCAATATCCCCCTACATGAAAAAGCTTCGTCTATAGCGACAGCAGAAAAATACGAATGCAAAGTCGCCCCTGTCAAACGATGTCCCTCTGCCTCCTCATTCCTATCGCAACACGTGCGCCGCACTACCAGCATATTTCTTGGGTCGAAAGAAGGACATGGGGGTCAGTCACTTCTCCCCGGACAAAGCTCATCGGAGCTCCCATCGGAGCTCACTTGTAGCCCAGTCCGTATCCACAATTAAAGAAACGCAAGCAAAATTGGGGGAATGAAAAAGTGAAAAGCAAGGATTTACCTGGTAGCCTTGGTAATAGGCTGCAGCCGCCGATGTTGCCACCGCCGCCGTCACTGCTGGCGTCGCTGTTGTTCCTGTTATTGTGGATGCTGAGAGAACCACTGAAGCTTGCGGTGCTGTGTAACGCGGACGCTTCATTCCCAGGTCCACATTGGAACTGTATTCGCTCATGTCGCCGTCCCAGACAGGCTGGAAGCTCAGCACCTTGATGGTGCGATTACGAGACTGGGAGTTCTTCAACCTCCAGATCATTTCTTTCTTGCGACCTTCGCGCACTTCAGCAATGTTGTCTCCGTAATTCTCCAAAAATTCCCCATACTGGACCCACAAGTCGTTCTTTTCGTCCATCGAGAGGTTGCAGCTATCTTCTAGCGCAAGCTTGTAGACACAGGCGACTCGGGGCACAAAATCTGCGTTTTTGAAGCTTGCATTCATCTCAAAGTGGATGAAATTCAGCCAAAGCAGTACTGATTCGCTGTGCTTCTGCATTGCGCGCTCAAAGACAGCACGAGCCGATGCTGTATCACCAACAATCTTGTGAAGGAAAGTGGCGTACGAGGTAGCCATATACGCGTACACCTCGGACTCATTTTCAACTGCATCCATTCCACTTTCATACCACGTCTTAGCCATCTCCAAGTCACCTCGTCTTCGTTCAAAGTTGCAATAGTGCACGAACGCCTCTGCAAGCTTCGGGGCCACATCGGATAGTACCTTCAGGTACGTATCTTGAGCCCTTTGCAGCTTGTCGTGGGCCTCCAGGAAAGCCGCGTACTCCAGGTAAATGGAAGCGCGGTACTTGAGAAAGATCGTTACCGCGCGCTGAAACACAGCGTCCGCTGCGTCAAATCCATGTACCGTTTCGATCCAAGCAACGTAACGGAGCCAAATCTCCTCGTAATTGGCGCATGAAATCAGACAACGTTCGTACAAAGTTTGACAGCGCTCGTTATTGCCCGCCTCTTCTTCATAATCCAAGTAGCTGTGCCAATTTCTCATTGCGGCTTCAGTCACCGGCGTCACATGGAAATAACTTCGGTCAATGCCAGCTTCAAAAGCTTGGCGACGGTAAATATCCTCCATCGTCTTGTTCTTCACGGCCTCAACTGCATTCACGATCTTGACACGTAACAATCCTTCGTCCATGAGCTCTCCCCCATCTCCAGCAAGTGCTTTCTGCTCTTCAGAAGTCGCCAACGCATTCAACTGTTGGGCAAGCACAAACTGGTTGTATTTCTCCCAGAATTCTTCAAGATTACGCAGCGGCTGGTGCATGATCCGCTTAAAAACTTGATTCAGGCGAGGCATGTCATTCTGTACAGCAGACATTATTCATAAGGGTCAACGTTAAACAATATTGTGGCTAGAAGCAGCAAAGTAAGCATTAATACGACTTACATTAACCGTCTCTAGCTGGATGTAGAGCTCCCACAACGGACCAGCCATGGGGTCATCTCCGCACGCCTCCACCGCTCTCTCCAGGACTCTACATCAGCCCACAACATGTCAGAACTACTAATAGGCAATCAACCCGACGCTACTGCGACTTACGGTCGCGTTTCGTCGACAGGGCAGTGCAACATGTGAATGAGGAACTCGCAGTACTTCATCCACATGTCGACGCTGTGTCGGACCGCCACAACTCCGCGTTCATACACGTCCCGTGCCTTCTGCTTGGCTTCTTCCAGCGTCGCCACAGTGCCCAAGCCATCTTCCGACGTCCTGTTGCTAAGTGCGTACTCATATTGAGCGTACTACAAGACCCAAGCAGCCACCACAATACGAGCAAATGTCAGCATTAGATCCACCATCTATACAGTACTCTACACGTTGTTACAGCACCGCACCTTGTTCCAGTAGCCGAAGCACAGCGGGAACTCAGCCAAAAAGCGGTCGAACGTGCCCTCCACGGTCTCGCGGGGCGTTGCGGACTGTCACAAGCACATCAACCATCGAACGACCTATTAACCCTTTTTTCAGTCATAGTTGCAAGCACTTGCATCGCGTCGTACCTCGCTCTGCACGAGCGCGAGCAGACTGACCCACGAGTTGAAGTCCAGTGGGTTCTTGTCCACGACCTCCGTCAGCTTCTCCAGCGGCGTCGCGTCCGTCACGACAGCGGGAGCGGCTCCATTGGCAGCAACGTCGGCGTTGGAGCCTTTGGCGGCGGCGTCTACAGACGTGGTAGGGGACTCCATGAGCTCTTGAGGCGAATGGTGCGATTGGTGGGGGGTCACTAGCTAAAGCTCAAACTTTAGCGAACTGACATCCGTCCTGAACATCCCCAGCAATGGCTTTAGAATCGTGGATCGGAAGACGGGGTGTCATTTATATGATGTCCACCACATGATTATATGCCAACATTTAGATACACTGCAACTTGCAGTGCGAAGGTCTTATTAATTACATAGTACGCACTATATTATAGTGCTCGATACTTACATTAGATGGACCCAGCCTCTGCGGAAGCCTATTTTCTTGCGTTCTTTGAGCTCTACTTGCTCCTGTTGCTGGCGCTGCAGGTCGCGCACGAGTTCTTGCTGACGCACTTCGACGCGTCGTCGCAGTGTCTTCGAGTACCGCTTAATCTCATCACGTAGAGTGTCGTCATTAACCTCCGCAACATCCTGTATTTCTGACCTTCCAGCGTTCTGTAGTGTCTGTACTTGAGGAATGAAATAGTCGCTGGTCTTGAGCTCCAGCGGCGCCATCCCTTGTGTCGGGAACCTCTGGCATCGCCATGTCAGCATCAGATTCGCCGCCTTTGCGTCCAATCGTCGCCTTTCCTTGTCTCGACGTCGTCTATGGATATCTAATCGCTGTAGTGTGCACTTGTCAAGGTTGTGTGAGGCCAGATACTGCGCCCCGTAGCTCGTCAACGCCAGCGTGTCCTCCATAAAGTGGTTGCTATAGCATGCATCATAACGACACAATACATGTCAGAAGAGGGCTGCAAACCGAGCCGTTGTCACCACAACATCCTGTCTTGAACCTGGTGTGAGGGGAGTCGGCCGTATCGAGTGCCTCGCACAGCAAGTGCACGACGCCGAGCTTCAATCGTCTCGGCAGAGTCTTGTAGTCGTCCGCATTCATCCATGGAGCCAGCGACAGGCGATTCTCCTGTAATTTCTGCCTCGCTTCGCCGTTATTATCGCTGCCGATTGCATGTGTCACCACGGAGCTCAGCGCCGCCGCGTCGCCGTCCTTCTTGCGCCGAACCATCGCCAGCAAGTATGCGTCGCTTCAAGATAACGGTACGTCCGACTTTCTTCCAATCGTATCGTCCACATAATGTTACTTCAGCCAATCATCGCTGTCTACTACCGCATTGGCCAGCCGACGTCACACACTTCAGTATCGAATCGACTGGCAAGGACACACATTCTTGACTATGCGGTACCTGCGCGCCAAGGGCATTCGCAAGGCGCTGCGCCAGTTCCACTTCCTGTGTGGCATCAAACCGCCCTATAAGGTACTTCTCGATGGCAACTTCATCGCCATGTGCGTGCAGATGAAGGTAGACGTGCACGAGCGCGTGCCCAAGTACCTGCAGGTCAAGCCGCACGAGTGTGAGCTCTACGTTTCCCGTGCGGCGCTGGACGAGCTGAAGATGCTGGGAGAAGCCACTAAAGAGGCTTACGAACTGGCCAAGAGTTTCAAGGTGGCAGAAGCCTACGATCAATCAAAGAATGACCAGAACTCGCCCGTGGACGTGTCTAAGCAAATCCAGAGCATTATCGGCGACAAGAACGAGCGCAAGTTTGTCGTCTGTACGCAGGAGGTGGAACTCCGCAAGGCGCTGCGTCTGGTGCCCGGAGTGCCGCTTATGTACTTGAACCGCTCGGTGTTGGTATTCGAGGAGATCTCGCGATCCACGTTGGCGATTGTTCGCCAGGAGGAGAAGGCGAACATGGCCAGACTGGACGTGAACGAGAAGAGGAAGCTGGAGCAGATGCAGGAAGGAGAGAATGGAGCGGATCACACAGAACAACAGCGACTTCAGAAGAAGAGGGCTAAAGGACCCAATCCGCTGTCCATGAAGAAGCCAGCCGTGAAGAAAGTTCGTGCCAAAAAGAAAAAGAACTAAAACCTTTTTTGGCTTTGGTTGTTGCGGCTTTGGTTGTACGTACTGTACTGCAATTTATAGTACCTTTTCCTATCTATTCAGCTGTCTAGAAGTCTTTGTCCCATTCGTGACCTTCTGGCTTGTAGGCTGGAACTTCTTCTTCGTGGTCATTGATGGTTTCGAACTTGGAGGCGTCGAGCGGGTCTGTGAGTTTGGGTTTGTAAGGAGCGTTGAGTTTCTTTTGCAGCATGGCGTCCCAGTCAAGCTTGGCGAACCATGCGTGGGAGCGAATGGCACGTGCACCACCGTGCATCAAACCAAGTCGCTTAGTGAGGTCACGCTCCAGCAGCTTCGAAATGATGTCGCGGCAGGACGAACTCACCCACCCGGGGAACTCGACTTTCTCCTTGACAATATTCCGACAAATCTGCATCTGGTCAATCTGGTTTGACCCTGCAAATGGCGAATGACCAACGACCATCTCGTAGATGAGAATTCCCAGTGCCCAGTAATCAACGCCACGGTTGTGACCTTTACCAAGTACCAATTCCGGAGCCAAGTACTCAGTTGTACCGCAGAGTGTATACGTCCGGTCATGTACTACCTTGGCGAAGCCGAAATCTACCACTTTGAGGTATCCGAGCGGGTCGATAAGCAGATTCTCGGGTTTTAGGTCACGATACACGATGCAGCGCTCATGGAGATACTCGAGTGCCATGAGCACGTGGCTCGCGTAGAACCGAGCGTGGTCATTCGTAAGGCGACCTGGAGACGACGGTGGCGAGTGCAAATAGGTGAAGAGTTCTCCACCCTGTACAAACTCAATGAGCAAGTAAAGTCGGACAGCATCCTTGTATGTCGTGTAAAGTTTGAGCAAGAACGGGTGGTTGCATTGCGCCATGACAGACTTTTCATTCACCACATTCCGCTGTTGTTTGTAGGCAACTACTGATGCCTTGTTGAGCACTTTAAGCGCGTACGCTGCGCCTGTGGACTTGTGCCGTACCAGCTTTACACGCCCGAACGTGCCCGTGCCCAGGGTGCGCAGTAGCTCGAGTTCATCCAACTTAATTTGTTTCTGCTCCTGTATTTTTAAGGCATTCCTCCGCTCCTCAGCTTCACGATTCAAAATCTCTTGAATGGGACCTAGCAGCTCGACAAACTTGCTCTGATCTAGTGAAAGACACTCCAAATTGCCGTTGGCGACAACATCAGCTTGTCGAGGTTCGCCATGCAGTAGCGACATCTCCCCGAAAAAGTTACCCGTGGATAACGTCGCTACTTGCATCTTTTCCGTGCTCACGTCGCCATTTTCACTGGTCTTGGCGATCGATTTCGCGACGAGTGCAGACCCATTCTTGATAATGTAAAAGGTGGTGCCGTTATCGCCCTCCTTGATCACGAATTGTCCGTCAGTAAACGAAATGGGCTCCAACGCCAAGAACAGTTTTTCTTTTTCCGAGGGTGAGAGGATTTTCAAGATCGGGATGGATTGGAGGACGCGCATGCTCATATTGTGATCAATGACCTCTCGGAGACTGCCTAGCTGGTCATCAAAGGCCTGACGATCAAGTGCAATCAGAGTCACGTCCGTTTCTGCCGTCACATTTGCGGCACGAGGCTCATGTGTCATAAGCGCACGCTCCCCGAAGTAGTCGTTCTCGGTCAGACGCACTGACTCCATCCGATGACTCTCGCCCACATCGGTGCATATGACGGCACCGCTCTTGATGATGTACAAGATGTTCCCTCGTTCACCCTTTTTGATGATCCGATTACCTTTCGCAAACTTGACAAATTGAGCCGCTTCAGCGAGTTGACTCAGCTGAGTCTCAGTCAATGCGTGCAGCAACGACACTTTGCGAAGTGCGTTCTTGCACTCACCAATCTGTTCGGATTGAATGCGAGCTACCAACCGGCGGAAGGTGACACGGTCGAGGGCCCAAAGGCGACCAGACTGTAAACACGTCACACTGGCAGTCCGTGGGCAATTGTACACCAACGCCAACTCTCCGAAGGTGGCACCTCGTTGCACCGTGTTGACAACTTGGCCATGCATTGAGATGGAGAACAACCCAGTCTCAACGACATAGAAGAAGTCGCCGCGATCACCTTCGTTGATGATGATTTCGCCAGTTCCAGCAAGTTTCTCCGTCATGAAATCCACGATGGACTCGATGTCGCTGTGGCCAATAGTGTAGAAGAGGAAGTTGTTGAGCAGCGCCTGTCGAATGATCCCAGTGGATTCTGCTGATTTCGCCACACTTTTGAGTTCGAGCGGTGTGTCGAACTGAACGCTCTCTCCGAAAATGTCCCCACGGCGCATCGCAGCTTTGCGCTTCTCTCGCAAGAGGATACTCATCTTTCGTTCTGCAGTAACAAACAATCAAGCACGACCTTAGTATGTGGAAAACAAACGTACCATATCGTACAAACTTACCGACGGCATCATCGCTCATAATGACAGGATCAAACGTCTGCCCCACTTGGCTCGGTACCGAATTAATGCAACCCATGGCGGATACAGCTACCTTAGAGACAGGGAGGACTTTAGAAGTTCTATATCGTCACTTTGCCGTAGTTTTCCACAAGTGAAGAGCTGGACCTTACTGGACGATGACATCCTCGGTTCTGAGGCAGATGATTGAAGGTATTCACGGGACTCGCTCACCCTGCTAAGATGAGAGAGAACGAGTCAACGGGGACCTGGACATGTCTTACTTTGTCCCGTTCAGAGCTATTTGAAGCTGCGATTTTGGTCAGTGAAGGGCGTTTTGCAACGGGTCGACTCGATTGGGAGCCTCAAGGCTAAACCTTGCCAAGGCGTCACCTCATTGCTCATGAACTCATTGGATCTACCGTCTGCTTCATGGACCAAGCTGGAGATGAACGACGACTTCGAGCCAAAGGGGTCACGGACTCGGTTGCCAAGTCTTCCAGTGCTTGAAGACGATGCTGACAGCTTCATTTACGAAGATGACGGCGAGTCGAACGATGAAGATGGGAATTCGGGCTTGTGCCGATACATTCAGCGACTTGAGAAAGCGAACGAGGAGCTTGAAAATGAGTTGCACATACTGAAAGACCACGATGTCAGTCAACAGATCAGTCTCCAAGCTACAGAGCGACGCGTGGAGATGTTAGAGGCATCTCTCACCGACGCGTTAAACACCAGTGATGCCTTCCGACAAGAAAAAGATGTCGTGCTAGCACTGCAAGCTAGTGAGCGCGAACGAATGGCGTCATTGGTCGCGTTGCTCGAGGAAGCCCAAAATCGATACGAGGATGCCGAACGAGCTCGTCAAAGCGCGATTTTCAAGCTCAGTTCTCTGCAGGCGTCAAGAGCCGATGCCACGAGCCAAAGTCTGCTTCCACCGGTACCCAAGAACACTTCAACTCCACGAGGTCCCGCGAGTTTGGGATCCCATGCAATTGTGGATGAATCACTAGACTTCAGTGAGCGCCTTGAGAAGTACAAGCGGGACATTGAGTTGCTTCGTCAAAAGCTTGAGTTGACTGAGGAACATGCGGTTGAACGACAGAAGATGGCGGTATCACTGGCATTGCATCAGGCCCAGCTCGACTACTCCAATGTAGTTGAGCACGTGAAATTGGAATGTGAACGCCGATTGAACGAGTGGCGACACGACGAAGCTGTACGAGCGAAGGAAAACGAGAGCGCTATGGACGAAGATCGCTATAGTATTAGACTGGAGATGAAGCACGCGCTACAACGTTCACAGATCGATCAACGGGTTGCCTTTCTTCAAGCACAGGCCGAGTTGACGACGGGAAAGCTCAGTCCACGCGGATCTGCAGAGAGCGATTTCTCCATCGGAACACTCGACGAAGTTCTCGTGCGCATGCAACTGGAGCAAGTTCGCACTCGCCGGTTTGAAGCTCTCAAGAAAGCACTTTTAATCCGTCATGCGAAGCTGAATCAAGGAGCTAAGGAACTCTTCTGCCGATGGAAAATCCAAGCTTCCAACACGAGGATCCTCCGCCTCAACGCTGTGCTGCATATGCACCGCATCGCGTTGCACCTCGAGTCCCGTAAAAAGTTGAGTAGCTTCAACAGGTGGAGAGATCAAGTTCGACAGCTACAAGCACACATTTTCCAGACTCAGGCGCTTTCGTGTTGGAACCGCATGATCGCTGTCGAGAGAATTAGCCGTGTTATCGATCAAACCACGGTGTGTTTTGTGTGTGAGCTTACCTTTTGTGTAGTCACGGTGACCCCACTAACACTTTTTGTGTCGTGTCAACGATAGGTGAAGCGAACAGCATCGTATTTCCATCGGTGGCGCCAGCAAACGTTCGTGTCATCCGAAGGTGCTCCAACAGGTCCTTCCAAGAACGCAGGAATGGACGAAGAAGCGATGAAGTCCCTGCAACAGGAAATCAAAAAGCTGCACGATCAACTGTCATCGTCCAAATCTGAAGCATGGCGATACAAGAGACAATTGTTGAAGCAATTCCTCTAAGCACAAACCGAGACGTTGATATAACAAACAATAAGCAATCCGGTGTCTTGAACTCGAAAAGGGGACGACCTGCTCCAATTGCTGATCACAAGAGGAGATATTTCACGAATTGTCACCAAATCTCCTTGCTAACTTCAACTGGGGAGAAAAACGATCAGCCACGGTAGCCTGGAGCTGCTCCGTGGGGTGGGCCGTGCGGCGGGTAGCCTTGCTGCGGTGGATAACTTTGTGGTGGGCCTTGTGGAGGGTAGCCCTGCTGCGGTGGGTAACCGCCTTGTTGATAACCTTGCGGTGGACCCTGGCCAGGATATCCTGGCTGCGGTTGATAGCCACCTTGCTGATATCCTTGGGGTGGGCCTTGAGCGTAGCCTTGCGGTGCATATTGTCCTTGAGGAGCTTGCTGGGGTTGCGAGGCATATTGCTGCTGTGCTGGTGGAGCTGCTGCAGCTGGAGGTGGCTGAGTAGTGGAGGGGGGTGCATTCGGCACTGATCCCATTGGCTCGGAGAACAAATGATACGTTGGTGGTAGCGCTGGGTTGGGCGCCGCACCCTTCACTTTCATGTATTGGCACAGTTGATGGGGGATCTCTGCCAGTGTTTCTCGTGTCAGAGCGTCCGGGTATCCCACAAAGCGGTTGTATGGCACGAATTGGACGCTGCAACAGAATTAGTTAAAACGTTGATGTCAGTGCTTCGAAGGACACCATAAGCGGCAGTCTGACAAGAAACTTACATATCGCGTGCAGACACCCGCCCGTTGCTAGCCCGCAGCTTGCCTCCGTCTCCGTCAAGAGCGACCATGGACGAGAAGTCAGCGGGACCCACACCAATGATCACAATCTGTAGATGTAAAACACATCGCATTAGTACATAAGTCAAATTACGTCTCCTAACTGGGTGCTTACCGAAAGCGGTGAAGTGTGGGACGCCTCGACCAGCGCGTCAATGGTTCCCTGGATGTCCATAATTGCACCATCTTCATTCACACGATGCAATGAGAAGTAAGTATTTAATAGCTAAGGGGTCAGCAAGAAGAAACTACTGTGCGATACACCAACGAACCCGTGATAATCAGCAGCACAAAGTACTTTTGCTTGCGAGGATTATTGAGCTGATTCGCAATTCGCATCGACTGGTTGATTAGTCTGTCAAAACGTAACTCACAGTGTAAGTCTTTATCATAAAGCGCAATAACTCACGCGTTTTGTCTTACGGGGCGAAAAAGGTTGGTCCATGGAGGCGAACGTGTCCCAGAGATGCCGTATAGAGCTGGAAATATTCATGCATCGAAGGTAGTTAGCTCGACAGTACGGTAAATCACACACAAACCTCCTAGTAACCGATACCTGAAGCACTCCCTGAGAACCTGCAACTTCCGGGTTTGACGGGTTCAGATTGAGTGGAAAGCAGTGGTCCACGTCATATGCTCCAGGTGGGATCCCTCCAAATCCATAGACTGGGAACTGCTTGTCCACATCGTACTCTTGCAGAATCGAAACCGTTGCTGAGATGGCGTGCTGGTATTGATTGGGGCCACGTGGATCAATAAAATGAAGACTACATCCCAGAGTAAGCAGTGATTAACACTTCAATCTTGTTACTTCAGGTCCAAAGCAAAAGCGCATTGTACCTGCGCGGGTCGTTAGGAGGACCGTTGGACGCCGTATAGTCGATACCAATGATCAAGTTCATTTCCAGGCCACCACGAACTGTCACAGGAAAGAAATACAGCGTTAGATCTCAAGCACCTGTTGAGCTGCAAGCATTTTACACAGCAATTTATCACTCACGGTAGTCGATGAAGGTATGTTCTCGGTACATCTCCACCTCCGCAACCACAATCAGTCCAGCATTCGTGTACTTCTTGCCCTTTTTCTTTTGAAGCGCCTCATTGTGCAGGATAAAGTTGGTGCCTCGCTTTCCTTGAATCTCTTCGAGTGTCGTTTGCACTTGACCAATCAGTTCCGACTTGCCCCCACGATCCTCATCAAATACTTGCAGACTCAATGGACGTCTGTAGTCGCCGTTGCAAAGTTGCCGCACGGTCAACTCAATGCGTCTCCAGTTCGGGTTCAAGTTGTTGTCGATCGTCTCAGTCCTGTGCACTTGCGTCCAGGAGCTGCCATCCTCTCGGAGCCGACTAATAACCAGGAACGGGTCGCTCTTGCTGAACATTCCGTCCATATTGGCCAGAGCCGTGGCCGAGAAGCGGAGACGCACCGCCTCACTGGAAGCTTTAACCTCTTCAGCCTTAACCAACAACGAACCTTGGTGCTTGGACGTGCTCTTGCCCCGTGTGAGCAGGAAAGATCCGCTCTGGCCCGGAGCCCCCATGAGCTGGCCGAGAGTGAACTCGGCCCCACCGATGAAGTCTTGCTCCTTGAGCTTGTCCGGGGAAGAACTGTCCTGGTCGTAAACCTCTACCTTGAATTGTTGCACAAACTCGAAGTGAAATTCGACAAGGAAAAGCTTAGCCCATTGGGGATTCAGGTCGTTCTTCTTGACCTCCGTTTTGTCCAATTTGGTCCAGCCAGATCCACCTGAAATAGGGAGAACGAGTGAGTTCATTTAGGATGAAGGTGAGAGGAGGAGGAGGAGGGGATAATGGACCTACTTTTCACGTAAAGAACGGCAAAGGGATCGGACTTCGAGATGATGTCGCGGTCCTTGAGGTTCTTGGCGCTTAGAGACAGCTCTACGGACGATGTAGGGGGGCGAACGCCTCCGGGGAGAGGCGCGGCGGAGTACATGCTAGCGATGGATCTTGAAGGCGTTTAATCAATTAAGAGATTTTGCGACTGGGAGTAGGGACAGAAAATCCAGGGACCAAAATCTGGCCTCGTAATTGTGATTTGTGTATATATAGAAGTGAGTTATGATTTCCACCGTTCTGGGTATTCTGGGTAAGTACGTGCGGTAGCTTGCTGACACGCAGAAAACCCACTGACTCAGAGAAGGAGAGCGAGAGAGAAAAAGTGAGAGAGCAACGCAGTTTGCCACGATGAGAGAGAGATCCCGTCACCGTCGTGTCAGATTATGTTTTGACCGAGATATTTATCGGATAAATGCAGGACATGTATGTATATCGCCTTGACAGGAAGGCACCACCCACAGCGAGACAAAACGATTTTTGTAGCACGGCCCTAATCTAATAATCGCGGTGGTAGCTGATAAGGCTAGCCGGTTTTATTCTTGTATACTTTCGGAGCCTACTTTTGCGTTCGCAGCCTCACCTTGGCAGTACAGGACCATTGCGGCCACACGTCCAGGACGAGAGGTGCGCGGTTTGGCCCGTCCAGATCACCCAACCGGACAGTTGCTGTTCGGCAGTTTTTGTAGGTGTAGCAGTAAAGACGAGCTGTTAACCGTCAACATCGTCCAAACCCTGTATCGACGCCAGCTACCAAGGATGTGCATTAGCTAAGGCGCTGCGGCCGCTTTGGCTCCCTCCCACTTCGCAGTCAAAACGAACTCGCCAGCAATGCTTAAGCTCCCTTAACCGGTTACAAGAACGCGTTATGTCCGTCAGCTACATCAACAATATCTGCGCGTCCGACCGACCAGTCAACATATTTCGAACGTCGAAACAGATCCGACTTACGTGATATTTTGCGCAAGTGCGGGAATCACTGCGCCGAGTGAGACAATAAATCTCGCAGGAAGACAGGTTTGTGTAAAGCTGTAAACGCGTCGCTATATGTATTTGCAACGCACACGAGCTGCATACTTAAGTATGGCTAGTGAGCGCACTGCACATACATGAGAGTACCGGTAGCGGCGATAACGCAGCTGTGCCGTTGTAACGTGTCTTCAGCTAACCCTGCACGCCGGGTCTTGGTCGACAATGATGATTACGTCTAAAGTCCTGTTGGCCGTCGGTCGACAAACGTTGTCTCCCACGCCGGTGTGTGCCTATTAGACACACGACCTACTTTATTTATTCGTTTTCGTTTCGTTCGTTGCGGTTGTCCTCTGCGGACTACGCCTAGTTAGCTCGTCTCGCCGTACGTCCTCGCTGAGCAACTCAAAATGGACTGCTTTGGCCAACGCCCGCCTAGTCACTGGGACTCACGCCTCGGGCATCCATCCTTCGTGCAACCGTCGGCAAACTCAGGGGGAAACTGCCGCCCTGCGCCGCCACACTCCTCATTGTCGCTCGTACTCGTCCGCCGTGCTCGTCTCGCCGTCCGTCGCTTTCACCGCTCAAAGGGATCTGGGGTCGTCAATCCCCCAGGCTCAGTTCGTTATTCGTCAGCTACCGTCGGGTCGGGTGTGCTCAACTCGACCGTCTGGCAGTCTCTGGTTGTCGGGTGTGCTCAACCCGGCAAGTCGTAAAGTGAGGACAGCTTTGGCCGGCCGCCCCACTGCTCATTTCGTTCGTTAAGCTTCGTCGTTGCGGCTGTTCGTGCCGCGTGCTACTGACCGTCCATTTGCCATCGGTATATCGGGTTGCTCTGTTGCGTGAGCAGCCCTGTTACACCGTCGTAACGTGGATGCAATAGTTGTGGGATCTTACCGGTACCTTGCATTCATGCCTTGGGAAGCAAGGCACATTGCGGAGGATAGAGCCCGGTCACTGTGCGCTCGATGGTCCTGAATGAAGGAAATGGACGTTTCCGAAAAAATGAAGATCTGAAGATGGATCTTCATTTTATATAAGTTAGATTACATTAGTGATCTGCACCATTTTAGCGAGACCGGTGACCGTATATATAAATGTTGAAACTCAATTATGATTATAATGAGAACAAGTCGGTTAGTTGCCCCTCATGGTCGACGGGGTTAATTTCTTTAACTAACGTTAGCCAAAGAAAAAAAAACGTTCCCCCGCTATTTGTGTTTCTACTGAAATATTACAGGGAGTGTACAACGCAATATTTTGTGCAAAGCATTTATATCGCTAGGTTGTTTTTTTGCGGCAAGTTGTGACTGTGCGAAGTGGTAACTGGCCTCCCAGCAATGCGTCCAATTCGCACCAATCTACCCGGGACTGGTCAATGGGCCCACGTGCCCATCGCGGAAGAGAACGCTCCAGTCATGGTAGAAGATAGAGGTAAATTTCCAGGCAGACATCTTACGTAGTGATAAGCTCAACATGCAGGCGATACTTCTCTTTAAAACCTCGTTAAAGTTCTTAGTCCAACCTTAGCCGCGAAAAAGTGCCGTGCCCCATGGACGAAAAGCTTATTTGGTTAAGACGTTGGCTTCACCAACAGCGATTTACACGTGAAGTTATACTGCCATTGTGCCTCGCATCCCGAGACACGCACGTAAAGCGAAATCCCACCAGCTATTATATCCACCATACGTACTGTAGCCGCGCTACAGATACCGGTACCATCGCTACCCAAGCGTAGTCCGCTCACTAACTGTACTGGTATACTTTTAAGTAAAGACTGCTGTCCCCGACTGAGCCAAAAATGGGGCACTTTTGGTGAAGCGAGCCTCCGTTAGGTCTCGAGTTGGTTAAGAACACCTTGGAGTGGCTATACTGTCGTTCAAACTGCACAGCAGCAATTATTAAGGATTACAATCCCTTGTTAAGGACCTCAAAGGCGGGGACAGCATCACATGCCATTGAGTATTGCGAGGCTCGGAGTGCGAACGAAGCACGTGTGCGTTGCATGTAAATGTATTGTGCCTTTCTGTTTCTTTTTGGCTTTTCAGCCCAGAAAAAGTATGTTTTTGTACGTCGGATTTTATAGGGACACGTGGTTTTATGAGGTGGTTTTAGGATACTCAACGAAGATTAACGGAGTGTACCACTATAATTCATATTCGTGAAATGATTGGCGTAGCGTTTGTTTTCAGCAAGAAAGCCCGATTGCCGTTGTCACGGATGGTATTCGGGTTTTTCGTGTCAAAGGGATAGTATTCAAGCCCTTGGCGCTAGAAAAAATGATTTTTTCCTTAGATATGAAGTGGCGCGGCATCGTGCTCATTTACGCATACGATGCTCAGGTGAGTTTGGTATCTGTCCTAGGAGTTTCCGAAAGGAGCCTCACGAGATGATATCATAGGTTTATTAAAACTGGCAATGTTGACAAAAATAACAGCAACGAAAAGACCTCGAAGTGGCCCCAGCATGTGTGTGTATTTGTTCAGGAGTATATGAAACACCACCCTTGCTTTTATTTTAAAGAGTTATTGTGCCTTTCTGTCGTTTTGCGCTCGGTTTTAACCCTCTTCATCGAACTTAGGGCTCCAACGGAAGTACTCTAATCTGACCTTGCTATCCTCCTAAATCGTTTAGGGTTGGGCTAAGAACCCGTGCAACGGGGCTGAAGAGGCTGCAGCCAGGAAGACGCGCCGTCATCGGGATTCTCTGCCCGAAGCGCTGCACAGCAAGGGGAACGCCGGCCGCCTGAGGCGTCGAACTGCCCTCCTCCAAGTGTAGCACTACGACTTCGAATCCCACCGCAAGGTCATGAGCATCGTGGTGCGCAAGCGAAAGAGCGGTAAGTAATGCGTATTCTGCATTAGGTCGTACGAGTGCGTGCAGCATCTTTTGCTGACTGTCCAGCACGCTGGGCGACTACAAGTGCGTGTCCTACCGCCTCACCAAGGAGGGATGCTACGTGCTAGGTCCGTCGTACCTCGAGCTGCCGATCGGCCGGACGTCCGAGCAGGTGGAGACCCCGCTGACATCTGTGACGTGGTGGACGAGAGTCTGTCATTGCTGGGAGCTGATCCTGCTCAGCAACGCGCTCGAGGACGACAAGGCAGATGCCGTCGCGAAGCTCATGAGCAGCAACACCCGCACGGTCATGATCACGGGCGACAACGCCATGTGCGGCTGCTATATCGCGCGGCAGAGCGTATGGTGGCGTCCAACTGGGGCGTGATCGTGGGCGATAAGATGTCGAGGGAGACCAAGAAGCTGGTTCGGCGCGACGTGGACTCAGAGGAGGAGGAGGACCTGCCGGTGGTTAACACCTGGCGAAGCAAGGAGCGGACACGGAGCTATCACGAACGCGCATTCGTCTCCCTGGTGGATTGGGTGATGCTGCAGATGCGGGGATCTCAGCCTCAGCGCAATGGTATGTATTGTAGCTCTCTACTCTTACTGCGGTATGGATTGCACACTCACTATATTATGTATGTACCTCAGATGATATTTTGAGGTTGCGAGTGAAGTGTCTACCGCTTGGTTATTGATCACCGCTAACAAGACAATAGAAACGACGCAGCATGAAGTGCAGTTATTAACTTGTGATCTTAACCGAAAGCTTGTTTGTACCGTACCCACAGTGGTGATATAAATTCTCTCCAACTAATTCTTGTTTGCGTGTGCACCAATACATTGCGACCTTGAGAGCGGCAAGAGAATCTTGACGGAAAGCTGCTTCACCGTGGCGCTGGATCCACCGCTTCAACAGCGAAAAGGCCCCCTCAGTTGGATTGAGGTCTGGCGAATAAGGGGGTAGAAAGAAGAGCAATGCACCAGTTGAGCTGACCATATCCTGGATCTCCTTATACATATGAATCTTCGCATTATCCATGACCACAATCGATCTCGGTAGTGACCATGGGTTCAGGAAAGGCAATATCTTCGTATTGAAGGTGTCGTGGAAACCCTGTCGCGTGAACGTGTCCTCCAAATTACCCCACGCAACAAACAGTCACATCGAGTGCAGCAAGCACCGATACGCGGCTTCCCCTGCTGAAAGGGAACGTTACGGTTGCAGGAGTATTACGAGTAGACCACCCCTAATTGCGGAGCACACATCTAAGTTGAAGCATTCATTAGTATTGTAAAGAAACATGAACGCGTAATTGCAACTACCTCGCGTCCTTTGAAGTCTCGTCGACAAACACTAACTGGTCAGGCCCGCTGTAGTATGGTAGATAGCGCCGGGCATACTCTCGGTGCTCTTGTGGAAGACTCTCGCTGGCTCGTTTCGTCAAAACCTTGCGCGTGAGCCGCAGATCGAACCGCAGCGAGCGGCAAATTGTTGAGGCCGACAGGTTGTGCAGGCTAGGAAACTTATCTCGCAGTTCGATTCGCAGCTCCTCGAAGTAAAAGCACGGGTTAACTTTAACATTCTCCTTGACAAACAAATGTACACACGTCTGCAGGCCATCTTGAGGTCTTGTTCCTGCGTTGCTGGTGGCTTGACACATTTCCGGTTTTCCTAAAGAGTTGGTACCAGCGCTCTAAGCTGCGCAACGACATCCCTAAGACTATGCTCACCGTGCTCATGTCCACGTTGTAAACTGTAGGTAAAGACAATAGCACGCCACCGAATATCGATAGAGAAGGTTATTTGGCGTATAGTACGGTACCGCCTTATACTAGTCCTCTCTTCGCGATTGCCCGAATAGCGTCTCAATGCGCGCCAAACGGGCAAACACGATGTGGGGGAGGTAGTTCCTGCGGGAGTGCAAGAATCCGTTTAGGCCAGTGAAAATCGAACGATTTGATTGGCTACAAATTTGCTAAAACGTTGTTGCTCGTGCAGCTAAACGGAGGTGGACACCTAGCCCTCTGCTGAACGGAGGCAGTTCACAGCATCAAATTCGCCAAAAGAGTTGCAAAACACAATACGTACTAAGCTAGTTCAGCGCTTCGACGATGCTACGATTTGTCGTGCGCTAAAGTTTGACCTAGGCCGTACACGCAAGGTTCTAACAAAGCGCGCTGTGGAGTGTTTGCCTCGTGAGAGGCAAGAGTTTGTCCAGCGACTTACTCCCTACTATAGCAGTCCAGATCAACTTGTATTAGTTGACGAGACGTCCAAAGACGGAAGGTGTGATCATATATGATGGCTATGTTCATAATGTCTTCTAATAAATCTTACTTTGCTAGATCAATGCTGAGAACACACGGGTGGTCAGCTCGTAACACGTCGGCAAGAGTGCAGGTCCCGTTTGCGCGTGGAAAGCGCGCGTCTGTCCTCGCCGCCATGGACAGGTCAGGTTTTTTCGTGGGGCACTGTCGATGACACATTCACCCGGTCCAACTTTCACGCCGTTTTCAAGTCAAATATCGCTCCGTACCTGAACCCCTGGCCATTACCACGCTCCATCGTTATCCTCGACAATGCCAATATCCACATGTACCAAAAATTGCAGGCACTGGTGCACGCGGCGGGGGCCCTACTCTTCTTCCTGTCACCATACTCACCCGACCTGAACCCGATTGAAGTCCGGTTCTCTATTGAAGCGCTGATTCAGCGGCATGGGAACATGGCTTTTCACAAAGCCCCGCTAGACGTTTTGAAGGTAGCGATGCACTACTGCACGAAAAAGAGTGACCTAGTTGCACAAACCTCTACGGTCATTGTGGGTATTACTCTAACCAAGTACACCTTCCGTCTCTGTAGTCGAAGCATTGTCAACCGGGGTCCTACTCGTGTTCTGCATCGTCCACGTCTTCCATGTCTACCGCCGGGTTCGGCGTGTCAAGCTGTTGCGGGGCACGATAAGGTGGTCGCAAGCTGTAGGGAGGGAGGCCGATTGCGTCACGAAGGTCACTGACGTTGAGAAACATAGGCACCACCACACCGTGTACTCGGACCCGCACCATGCGATAAGCCTCGTCGCAATTCTCGTGCTGGTCAGATTGTTCTTGCTGCATTGCTCTCACTTGTTGGTCAATGAATTGTAGCTGGCGGATTGTAGTGTTGTCCGGTACTTGTATGGGTGCATCTTCCGGTAATCGAGCTTGGCTGGCAGCGGCGTAGCGGTGTGTTGCCGCACCACCTTCAATCCCACGTTCGGTAATGTAGGCTGCGACCCGTGGCAGTTGCTCTTGAATGCGGTTGTCGGTTGCGCGCCGAAGAGAAGTCAGTCGCTGGGCTCTTGGTCGTGGCACATACACGAACAGCAAGAGCACGAACGCAGCGTGGCCATGCTTCCTAAGTCGCCCTTGTGTCACGCCGTTGCGAAAAGGTCTTCCATATCGCTCGAGTTGGACATAACTAACACGTGGTCCTTCTGCGGTGCGTGGTTGCTAGGCTTCAGGTGCACCGCGACGGGTTCTTGCCATGTGAGACTTGCTGTATTGTCAAACACACGCTTGATGTGTCATAGCAAAACGTCTAAGCCATCGGCAACCAGGAAAACGAAGTCATGCCCGGGAACTTTGTCTGGCATGGTGTCATACATTCTCCCGACTTCACACTCAGACGGCAATTCAATTGCGGCGGAAGAGCAACAGTAATTTTCATTTTGCTAGGCTAAAATCCTGGTACAAGCCAAACAACATAATTATTAGCTGCTTCCTGTACAGTTTGACTTTTTTACGATGGGCGTACCTCTTTATACAAGCTGTTTGGACACCCTCCTCGTCTTCTGGCTGCTTCCCTATCCTGCTCACCTCCTACAATGTCACCAAACACAATCGTTAGCTCGTAATCCACGAACACGTGTCATAACCTCAATGAAAATGGCAGCATGTCGCCACTTTCTAGCTTGCTCACCACCACAAAAGCAATTCTTCAATCCAGCCTCGCGCGGCGACGTGATGACCTGCTGCAGCGTGCCCTCGTTCTGATGCACCAGCTGCACCGTCATCAAACGCAGTTGTTAGCTCATTTAGCCGCGCGTCTGTGCGATGAAGCACCTGCGTACCTGCCGAAGGAGAATGACCTGTTGTGTTCGACGGGCGTATTGTCCTGCTGTAGCGTGCCCTCGTTCTAATGCACCAACTGCACCGTCATCAAACACAATCGTTAGCATCTAATACACGGGGGTCTCTGCGATGAAGTGTGCGCACCTGCCGATGGAGAATGACTCCTTGTGTTCGGCCGTGTTTTGTGAAGTAGCCCACACAAATCCGAGCCCTACTGATATTTGCGTTCTGGGCTTGCTTTGAAATATGATCTCTTGATAGGACTTCGAAGTCCGATTAAGAAGCCCCGATTAGGAAGACAAACAGCAGAAAGACACAATACATGTATCGACGCGTTTACACTCTACCGTATTCCTTATGTGAATACCGACGTTCAACCATTCCTGACAATAACCAACAATCATATTCCTTAAGAGATCGCGTCACAGCAGGTTTTGTGCAGACTGACAGATTCAGTGCGGTGTAGAAAAAATGGCATTCTTCGATCGGCAATGATGCCGCAGCATGTAGGACGACCACGAGTCACCGGAAACGAACGCAAGAAGCCGGAGCACACCCGGTGTAGCTTCCCCAATCGACACAAGCTTGAAGTGGCGAAGCACTTTATCCACTACAGCGACGTGCAAGCCACTTTGCGAGCGTTTTATTCTAACCTTAGTGACCATGCAAAAGAACAGAGGCGCAAGCTGATTTATCAGTGGCGGAAAGAGCTGCCTGTCCTCGAAGAGCGCTGCGAAAATGCAGCCGTGGCAGACATGAAGTATGTCCGGGCGACTGGAGTCGCTACATTACTTCATCAAGATGCCGAGGTTGCTTTAGTACAGTGGATAAATCTGCTACGGAAGGACGGTGTGCCAATTAGCTCTTCAATGCTGCGATTGAAAGGTTCCGAGCTGGCTGAAGACCTAGGAATCGAAGGCTTTAAGGGATCGTGGCACTGGCAGGCGGGAATTTTTCGGCGTCATAGGCTCAGCTTCCGCGCGCGGACGCGAAGGGACAAGTGACACCGGATGCAGCAGACGAAGCGGCTGTAAGCTTTGGTATTGAGGTGCAGTAGAAAATGCTTGAACTCCGCTTGCTGAAAGTATACTACGCTGATCAAACTGGTACGCTTTTATTGCATTTACACTTTGGTATAGTGCTAACACTAGACTCGTGTTTGTGCGGCCGTCTCTTTTTTAGTACTTACCGAGAAATACCACCAACGTCGAGGCTCAAAAACGGTATGGGTGCGGCACGGCGGTAAAGACAAAGAGAGAGTGACTGCTATGTTGTTAGGCGAATCGGATGGCGGCAAATACCCGACGTACTGGTACTTAAATCAAACCGATCAACTGTGCCGGGCGGAGACCTCGCCAACTGGGAGAAACGTCGTGGATTCGGCATCCATATATGGAAGAAGGCTAAAGCAACTATGAACGCCCACGATATCGAGTTGTATGCAAATCCGACTGCCTGGTGGAATGAAGACGTTCACTTAGCGTGGCTGGAGGGACAGTTCGGCAAGCACCTTCAGCCGTTGCAACCTGCATATTGCTGGTTGACGATTTTTCGGGTCACTGGACCCCGGCGGTACAGAGCCACGCTGCGTCTACCGACGTGCATCTAATGCGTGTACCCCCGTCATGTACGGCGACCTGTCAGCCGGCCGATATTGCCTGGAACAGGCCATTCAAGTCATATCTACGGAGCGAGTGGGTAAGCATGCTATGGCGGCAGCTGCGTGATCACACAGGGTTAACACATGCTTCTAAGTTTGCACCTCCAACACGAACTACGGTGTGCCAGTGGGTTGCTCGAGCTGAAAAAAACTCTCTGACACGACCATCAAGAATGGCTTACGGCGGGCGCATATCTTAGCGCCTCTGTCAGCCCCAGAGCCGCTGGTTTTCGACGAACTGCATCCAGATGTAAGCTTCCCCGGAGCGCACGAGCTGCGTCTGATCTATGGTTGTGTTAGTGATATTGTGTCGGACGACTCGTTGAGTTTTCCGACTCGATTTCGGACGTCGGTGACATTGAACCTTTTCTCTAATTAAATTTTGCGCTCGTCACATAATTTCTTTGTGAAGGTAGCTTTTATGTGCGTGGATAGCACAACTTCAAATCCTGAATTTGGCTGTCAGTAAGCACACAAGGAATACGGTACACAAACCTGTCTTTCTGCGTAGATTATTGTCTCACGCGCGCAGTCATTCCCGCACACTGCACTTGCTCAAAATATCACGTAAGTCGGATCTGTTTCGACGTTCAGAAAATGTTGACTGGTCGGTCGGACGGGCAAATATTTGTGATGTATCTGACGGAAATGATTGTTCTTTTAACCGGTTAAGGGCGCTTAAGCATCGCCTTGGAGTTCCTTCTGACTACGAGTGGTCCACAGCGGCCGCACCTGTCGTCCATGCTGGCCCGCGTTAGCTAATGCGCATTCTGGCTAGCTGGCGCCGCTGCAGGTTGGGAGGTTTGGTCGATATTAACAGTTGACAGCTCGTCTTCACTGCTACCGCGACGAGACACCGCCGAACAGCAACTGTTATGTTTGGTAGTTCATGGACGGGCCAACGACGCCGCCGTTGCAGACCGACGTGAGGGCCTCACGGTGAGTCTGAGAACGCAGAAAGCAGGCACCCGAAAGATATAAAGATATAAGAACAAAACAGGCGCGTTCTATCAGCTACCACCACGATTATAAGGGGCTGTCCTACCCATGTCGGGGAAGAATAGTTTTGTCTTCGAAGAGTGCTTGGTCGAAACCGCATGTCGAGCTGCGACGGTGTCAAGCGACATCTTACCGCTGCCTTTGCTGCGTCGCCGTGCATGCATACAGCGTCCGGCGTCCTCCGACTCGGAAGCTCCGATCGGGTTCAAAAGAACGACGCCTCTTTCTGCACGCACCAGCAAAGGGCCTGTGCGTCCAGCCGTGCGCTGCCATCAAACGTGATCGCACTGAATGGACCCGCAACCTCGCGGGGAAGAAGGTCTTTGCCACGGTGTTCCTCGCCGGGCACAGAGGGGCGCTAGGTAAAAGTTATTATTTTCCGTTCCGCTCTGCTACAGGCACCTACTAGTACCTACCTTCAACCGTCTTGGCGCAGCCGTTCGTTTATATTTGCTGCTCGCGCATCTTTCCTTAATTAAGATATATCCCTATGGCATGAACTAAATGAGAAATTGTCTTGTGGGCAACAAACTCGTTAAAAGTACCTCTATTGGGGTATATATCTATTATACAGCATATCGTAATTGTCCTCCGCGCAGCGTTTCTATGAACTGTTTTGCCATCCTACCTGTACGTTTCGCGTTCGTTCATTCTTCGGTTGTGTTCTTTGGAGAGCGTCGTCCTCGAACCGAAGGCATATCGTCTTTTGCAGTCTTCAACTCGCCGGCAAGCCCTCAAGTGCTTTGAAACACGCAACCCCCCAAGCCACCTACCCGACTTCGAGTCGAAACGAAACTCGCTTACGACAGAACGCTCTACCACCAGGAGGAGCCTACTGACGTGACCACCGCAATGAACAACCCTGGCATGCGCCGCGACTGGAGCCCAAACAGCCCCATAAGCGACCGCATCTGGGCGCAGGCTGTGCACGCCGTCGTCGAGCGCCGCCTCTCGCTGCGCCAGGCCTCGCAAGCTTTCGGGGTCCAGCAGGCCGCGCTGCACCGCCTCGTGCGCCAGCACACGCTGCAGCAGCTGCGCCATTCTGTAGCACCGCCTTCACTGGCAACGACCCGCTCGATGCCCAGCGCCAACACAAGCCCGAGCAATAGTGACGACGGCCGCTTCCCTACCCCGGCCGCTACTACTAACAGCATCGTCAACGATCGCTACGTGTTCCCGCGCCTGAACCCGTTGGCACTTGGTCACAGCAGCCCGAACGGCGGGTCGCTGCCGGCCGTGGCGCCAATAGCCGCCGTGTTGACCCCGCCGCCAGTCTGCGAGCTCACGCCCGAGCTCAACGACGAGGTCGTGTCCGTGCTGCGGGAGCAGTTCATGCAGCAGCAACAATACGACGACTACGAGACAAGTGACGGACGCTACGACCGACTCGAGGGCTACGCTGACGCCGACATCGCCGACGTAGTGCGCGCCATCGTAGGCCGCAACGGACGTCGCGCGCTTCCGCCAGACTTCCCATCAGCCGGCTGGCTCGCCACGTTCAAACGTGAGAACGATTTCGTCGACGTGGACGACATGGTCCGGGCCAGTAGCAGAGCCAGCAGCTGCAAGAACGTAAAGGGCGTCCTACCATCGCAATGCCAACAGCAGGAGCGCTACACCCGCAACTATGAACGAGACCAGTATGAGCTCAAGTCGCAGCAGCGCCGCGGAGATCAATTACGTTGGATCCAGAACCGAAACTACCGTCAACCCGCCGCTCCACCTCCGACGTCACCGCAGCAGCTCAGTCCTGTACCACATTGCGCCTCGTACGTTTGGGAGAATGCTGATGGAGTGACCGATGGTGTTGACAACATGCCACAGCAACACCAGCGTCTGCGCTTCTACCAGCCACCACGTCAACATAGAGATGACAGCACGTTCCGTCGAAGCCCAAGCGCTGGAAGCAGCAACGGTCGTTCAGGCCACTCCGACAGCAACTCGAGCGACCGCAACTATCGGCAAAGCAACCTCGTTCCCGCCAAGGTATGGGAGGCGGCTATGGAGGACGTTGCGATCCACGGTATGAGTCTGCGCAATGCCGCCAAGGCCCATGGAGTGCACTTCGCGGCACTTCACCGCCGTCTCAAGAAACGTCAGCAGCACAAGCTGAGTATGCCCTGCGAACCCAACTACATTCCGTTCGAGGACGAAGCTGGTGTTGTCCGTGTGATACACGCACGCGCTGAGATGGGTGTCCTGCTGACGTTTACTGAGTTGGTTGACCTGCTCAAACGTACGGCGCTCAAGCACCGATCGGAGCTGCCTGAAGACGTCGCGACGTCGCTTGTGCGCAGGTTCCAGTCTCGCGTCGAGCAGTCCGTTCGCCACCTCATTATCGACTGGCCAAGCCTACCAAGCAATGTCCTGTATCGGCTGCGTGACAACAGCAACAATCAGAACGGCAAGGACGGCATAAGCGTGGCGGTCGTTACTGCCAAATCTGTACCCAAGAGCAACGCGCCTTTCACCATCAGTGTAAGTGGCGGCGAAGGCGGATCGCTGTCATCTTCGGGCTCTTCGTCCCTGTCTCCCCACCCACAAGCATCTGCAGCTCTACCGGTTTTGCGTAAGTCTCCGGTAGGCGCCGCACCGACCCCGGCGTGGAGCAACAACAAAAACAGCAACAATCGCGACAGTAGTGTCGAGACTGGAAGCAGCAGCAGCAACAACAGCACCGACAGTGGCGGACATACTCCTGCGGCTACCGTGTCAGGTGATGACAACGAGGCGGCACCGAACCATCCGTGCATGATTCTTCGCCTGTGAGCGTGATCGATCCCGTGGCCATGATGACGACCCAACAGTCCAAGCGTATTGATTGTTGTATCTATGAACGGACCAATGTTCATCCAGTCTGCCTATTACTGCGTTTGGTGTGTGCGGTTTTGCTCGCCCAACGAGTTACGCAGACACTAATGATTTCCCCTAAAATGCCTTGGTGCGGGCCTCACTGCCGCGCCGGACGCGTACAATATGAAGTAAGATAGAGGCGTATAGAGAAATTAATGTTCTTGTGTTGTAGATTGAACCCACTCCACCAAGGAATATATACTACTACAAGTGGTACGTTGCTATGCTGTGCATTGCCTTGGCACTTCGCCATCGATTTGATGGCTGCTCCATCCGAATGTGGCGCCGTATCACTACTGCTGCTCGTCGTCAAACTGCGCCAGTGCATATAACGCAGACCTTAACGAGGCGTTCCAGCTCCACGCGAGACCAGTGAGCATTACTTCCAGGCAATTTTAATGTCGTCGAAAACCAGCGCTCGCAGTTCTTTTGTCGTTAGTGGCCGCTCCAGCTGCGCAACGTCTTGATCTCGCAGGACCGCGTGCGTGTAGGTGCCCAAAGGCGTCGCGAGGTTTGTGCAGGCAAAAAGCGTCTGCCCAGCGTTGGTTATTAGCTTGTCGACATGCACAATAGTGCTGGTAGAGCCAGAGGTTTTTCAACAGATGAGCGAATAACGTTAGTGATAACTACAATGTTCTGTGTACAAGGACTGCTCTTCATTTAGCTGAGATAGCAAGCCTCACCTCTGTGTGGTATGGATAGATGTGGGGGCAGAATCGCTCGTGATCAGCGTCCATAAGCGCAACATGCGCGCCCGCGCTTCCTCGCGATCCATGACTGGTTAATTAAGAATTACCTAAAATTTAGGTATTTCTTAATTAATGTCCATTTTCACTTATTTCCTCCGGGCTCAAATGATTGCAAAAATGGACTATCCACAGGGTCCAGCACTGTGAGTCTTTATTAAAAAAGTATATATGTGAGTGGTATAACAAAAGATAAAAAAAACTGTTTGCATTTATACATCAATTACAGCACCTTCATGAAAAACTGCAACAGCGTGTCAAAAATCTCCAAGTCACATGAGAATGACTGTGGAAGCTTTCCTTGGCGCCTCAGCTTGCTTTTATCCATGTGCGGTAGCTTGTAATCATTAGCCCCGCCCCTACTTTCATCACACACTCCATAATCTTCTGAAAGGTGAGGAATATGTTGTCTAGTGTCTCTACTTTGAGAGCTGCTTACGACTTCCTTACTGCCTGTACTAGTTGATCAATGTTGTAGCAATCCTCTTGGTAGTGGAGGGCCTGGATAGAAGTGAAGTATCTCAAATCCAGGGTGTTGAGGTCGGGTGAGTTTGCTGGCTCGAAGGCAAGACGGATGTTCCAGCGATCAGCCAGTCCAGCGACTAAGATGTCGGCGTCGTCCGGTTTGCAGTGCGGTGTGGCGTTGTCTTGCTGGATTAGGATAGGCGTCCCTTTCTCAGCTGCAGGCCACTTGGTCTTAATTGCTGGGATAATGTTCTGCAACAGGTAGCGTTTGTAGACATCTCTGTTCACGGACTCCAGGTTCTTCGTCTCCAACGTGCCAGCTGGACGATTATTGCTGGTACGCTGCGCTTCCGTCCGCTTCGAAAAAAAAAAATCAAAATTCCAATTTTGCCATCAAATAAAACCTTTCCATTTTGATCATATCTGTACAAATCAAATCATAAAATGTTAGAGGGGTCAAATAACAACCTACGCTTGGTGTACAGACTTACCGAGGTCTAACACTGCAGCAAGAAACATGGTCTTGCCAATAATGCGCTTGCTTTTGCGCTCGCGGTGTGGCACAGTCTCCCCAGGCAACACGTAGAAAGTCTTTTTGTCGGTGTCCTCATTGAACCACTTCTCGTCCACATGCACGACGTTGTAGATAGGCGAGAAGTGGAGGCCATATGGCCCGTAAATGACATGGCGGACGGCGTGGCATAGGCGGGCGAGCTTGTTCGTCTTCGTCAGCAGCGGGTGGATCGTGGTCGAATGACGTAGAAGGCTTCCTTGGTCCACGGCATCTCGTACGACGGCGCGGGAGACGCCAAGCTCTTGGGCGAGGCACCGCTGCGTCATGCGCGCCGAAAAGGGATAGCGGCAACGCGCCCCAACAGCTTCTTCCTGTCCAGCTTGTGCCGCCCCGACGTGCCCTTGATCCGTGGAGCAACGCCGGCAATTCCTTCACTGGCATACGTCGTCACAAATCGAGACCAAATGCGGCTGGCGGTAGTCGTGTGGACACCAAACTCCTCAGCTGCGTCGCGCCAGACACCGCCATCAAACTGGCCTCTCTCGCCGTGCATCAGCAGGAAGATTACCACGTCTTGTCGCTCTCTCGTGGTCAGGTTGGGCTTCGTCGGGCGGGACATGGTGGAGAAGACTGATGGTGACAGGGAATCAAGAAAGTGCAAATTGATCAATGAATGGCATGCTGAGACGCACACTTTCGTCCATAACTCTCTTGTTTGTTGGAATTGTTTCGCGCTCAAAACGGTATCCGGTAGCGGCGATCAAACCGCGTCGATTCCGCCTGTCAGAGCTCGAGAAGCGAGCCCACAGGCGAAACTAGAGTTCAACTTCTGTTTTGCATTGCAATTTTTTCCAACCAGAGGAAGTATTATTTAAAATAATAAGTGAAAATGGACAAAAAGAGGGATTGGGTGCACGCGTCTCGACACGACTTCAATCTTGCTTTAAGATTATGCCTCCTTGGCATGTACGCATGCACAAATAAGGTCGATGTCCTGCTGTAGTTCGCGACGTCGCTCGTTCTTCATAATAGCAGCCTCGGCTCCAACGAAGAGAATCTCTTCCAGTTCTTTCTCCGAGGCATCTATGACTGCAAGAACGTCCTCGACTGAGATCAACCCCTTCTTGTGCGCAGCAAGCGCCGCACCCGCGTACGTCCCGAAAAGCTCGACGCCTTCCCTATTACATAAAAACACATACAGAAGATCAGTTTAACTACTATGATGGTTACGAACGACCAGCCAATTCGGCTTACGTACGCAGCATAAGCTCGCTTCCCTCCACCGTCACCAGTTCGGGCAAAGATTGGATTCACGTCGTGAATGAATGTGGCGAGTACTTGCTCCGGACAGCTTTTTAGCAGTCTTGAAGCAAGCAGAGCATCGCCTTGACCCGAATCCCCGAAGAAGACAAACTTGAATTCTGGGAACAGAGCTGCGAAGCGAGAGAAGTTGTCGAGCTTAAGATTGGCAATCTTCTGGTTGCTCACGAGACCTTTTACTGACCCATTGAGCACTGTGACGTTCGGCACACCGAGGCTTTTCAAGTGCTGTAACGTCAAGTAGCGCCCAACACTGAGCCATCCACGAGGCCTTGCGGTGAGAAAAGTGATCGACGGTCGTACACTGTCGCCGTTTGCATCTTGCGCGAGTCCACGTGAGAGCCGAGCGTAGAGATCCGAGACACCGGGATACGGAATGTGAAGCGGGTAGCGCTTGTCAATCCACCCTGGAAATAGCGTGTCGTCAATGTCGCTCACGACTTTAATCAGGTTGGGCTGCTGTTTCTTCACCTTAAGACTTTCGACTGCGATGTGCTGCATCATGGTGACGACTTCCGTGATGTTCTTGTTGCCAAAGATGAGCTGAATGAGGTCTCCCGAGTGCAGCGGCTCCTCTTGTACGTGTATGTTTCGTCGAAACAACATCTTCCCTGGCGCCACGCCATCTTCAAACTGAATGTGACCTGCCCTATCAATGAAAGCCTCTTCATCCGAGTGAATCTGCTCCTTTAGAACCGACAGCTCCAGTCCGTACGTGCCACAAACCACGTTCTTCGCCGCTGTGTGCAACACCGCCTTGTCACGGATCAACGGTGACAGCAAGCAATGCTGAATGGCTCGAATGACCAGCGCCCGATTGGCAATCGTGATCTCTTCCAGCCGCTGTTTTGTAAGGACGTCCAGCACTTTTGCGCGCTCGGACGGCGTGCACGAGTGCAGCATGAAGCCGACCATGGTCCTACAAAATTGTCTCGAGTCTTCAGGTGATGTGGCGCCCAGGATTCCGTTCAGACTGGCCGACGATGCCGCCGAAAGAACGTTATGGCAGGCCAGCGGGTCATCCAGCCGTCTATTGCGGGGCTTGAGGTGCACCTCCTTCTGCTTCTCGTCACTGAAAACGATGGCCGTATCGTCGTTCTTAAGCGTCTTGTAGCGCCAGACCGTGCGTTGCTTCAAACCCTTCCACTTTTGCTGCAGACCGTCAGCCGCTAACGCCCACGTCGACGCATCGCGCAGCTGGAATTAAGTCAACACGTCAACAAGCTTAGGACATTCTGCATATCATTTCGGTCTCCAACTCAACGTACCAATGACAGACCAAGCTGCGGGGGTGGAGAAGACGTTGCTACTGCATGGAGTTTGCATGAAGACGGGGTGCGCCGGCTGTGAGGCCGCAAGGGAGCCTGAGGTCGTCGGCGGAGGCGCATGAAAGTCCCCATTGGCGTTCGATGTTGTCTTACCCTGTACCACGACATGAAGAATGTCGTTTGAATGTTGCATGAAGAATTTTAAAATGAATCTGGCTAGGTTGTATAGTAGACTGGATTATTCGAAGGCGAGCTTAAATTCCGGCCTTCAGGACTTAGTACTACAGGGCATATTTGTGGAGAGCGTGGGTGATCATGTCCGATATGGATTCGTGTTTAGTACTTACCCAACAAATTAACATTTCTGATGTGACCTCAAAAGATCATATATCTCGAAGTAATAGAAAATATTTATATATGTACAGGCGAAACATTAGCGAAGCTGACCAAAGAAAATGCCGCTTAAACAAACGATCGACGCAGCTTTAACGGTTGGTATGTCTTGGGTTGGGTACGCATAATTTTACTCGAAACTCCTGTCCTAACTAGCGCACAGGAATTCAAACTCGGCCATGATGGGCACGTGATCGCTGCCAAAAACGGAGTTGGGGATTCCATTGTAGTTACCGTGCAGGCCCGATGGGAGCCGGCCAGCGCGGTTCAAGCTGTCCGACATGGCCAGGCGATTAAACCAATTACCTGGCCCGTCCTCAGCACGCAGCACACTCTCAGGTGGAATCTCCAGCACTCGAGCGGGCACCAGACTGGTCTTTGAATACCAGATATAGTCAATCGTCCAGCACCGCCTGAAGTTCACGGTGGTGTGGGGTGGCTCGGCCTTTTTGCCGTCTTCTACCTTGAGCGATTCCAGTACCTCCTCAGAGTGTTCCAATGCAGTCGCCAACGCGTTCGGTTTGTAGTTAGCGTATGCGCTACGGAAAACTTCGCTCAAGCCCTCCAGGTTGGGCTTTTGCATGAACGAGTTTTCCATATACTCATAGATTGGCGACTCGGGGGAGTTGTTGAAGTCACCGCAAAGTACGATTGGCACACTGATCTGACCGGTCACGGTGTCTACCATGTCGCGTTCGTATTTGTCCCTTACATCGCTGCTCATGCGGATCACCTCTTCCTCAAGCTCATACAGCTCAGCCATCTGGTGATCCACCTTTCTGAAAATGGGTCGGACATAGCATATGAAACTACGTTAGCTTTGGGATAGACCTTCAACACCAGCATCCAATAAGAAAAAATGAGCAACATACTTAGCATTCCACCATAGGTGCGTGCAGCCGACCAATACGAACTGTGCAAAGTGCCGCATTTTCAGCAACGCCAACACAGCCACGCGGTCATGCGGGTCATGGAAGTTCACCGCCTCGAACTCTTTCAACTCGAACTTGTCCTTTCTGGAGTCACACAAAACCATCACCAAGCACCATTAACGAAACGCACACTACATCACACCGGCACCACTTGTCGTTCTGCTCACTCACTTGTAAAAAATACCACAGCCGTCGTGCTTCTTCTCGCCGGACCAGTTCGAGACGTGGATCGATGGACGTTTGACATAGACGCTTTCGTACCCTCGATCCTGCAGCTCCGGTTTAAAAAACCTGCAGCAACCCAGCCAGAAGCACCTTGTCACAATCCTGTCCTCAACCAGCCACTTCTACACAGTGCCAAAAGCTATAGGCACGTACGTCCAGTAGTCACTCAGCTCCTCAAGACAGAGTACGTCGGCGTCCAGCGCATCCAGCTGCCGCAGTAATGCCATCTTACGATTCTCCCAGTTTAGACTCGACTCCAGCACGTACGGGAAGTGGTTGCGCGTGGCCAGGTTGCTCGCCAAAATGTTCAGCTGCACGACCGTTATCTTCTGCTTGCTCAGTCTGCTGGGCGCCACCTGATCCAGCTCGGCGGCGCATGGTAGCAGGCGCGCGCTAGACAGTCGATCGACGCCGGAGCTGCACAGGGCACGCCGAGCCCGGCAGTTCGCGGACACGCGGCGGAAAGCGCGCCACAGCTTCGCGTTGTTTCTGGACAGCGACACCGACGCCAGCATAGCCACGCCCATACCCAGGCACACGGCGGCGGGGCGACCCGATAGCGTCACGCTCATGGCAATCTAGAGTAGAAACTGTCCTCGGCAGGAGCTTGCGTGCACTTCAGCTCGTCATACCTAGGGTTCAGGCTGATGTGTGGAACATACGGTACATACCGGTATCACTCAAAACTGTCGTGCGGTACCTTGTACCACCGGGTTTTACGCAGCGAATGGCTGCCATCCATTCGCGACGCACCGCCAACAGCATGGACGCGGTCATTTTGGATTCAGGTTACTGTCAGTCCAAAGCTACTGGTACGTCTTATGCTGGGTGTCTGAACCGTGCTGTGCCTGCTTGGGGTGCTGACACCTTCTCTATGTTCTATTGTTTCAGCCCTCTATCCAGCATCATGTCCCTCGTCAACAAGCCGAAGACCGTCGAGGCGGAGGAGACCCGCATCCACCGCATTCGCATTACGCTCACGAGCCGTAACGTGAAGAACCTGGAGAAGGTGTGTGCTGACCTGAAGCGCGGCGCCGTGGACAAGAACCTGAAGGTGTCTGGCCCCGTGCGTCTACCCACCAAGATCCTTCGTCTGACCACGCGCAAGTCGCCCTGTGGTGAAGGTACCAACACGTGGGACCGCTTCGAGATGCGCATCCACAAGCGTATCATCGACCTGCACGCCCCCTCGGACATCGTCAAGCAGATCACGTCGATCTCGATTGAGCCCGGTGTCGAGGTCGAGGTGACCATTGCCGACTCCGCCTAATCGCGTTGTCGTTGACTGGTCTCCCGGCTTTGCATCTTCGCTGCCAGCATGCAGGATCGACTCAAGGTCTCGGGGTGTTGCTTGCTGCACCTCTCGACTTCGTGAGCGTAATGGGGGAAGGATTGTACTAAATGCCCCTGTGGCCGGAATATAATTCCAACCCCGCGTCTTTGTGGGACATCCAACCGCGTCTGTGCATATACATTTGCTGTTGTTTTGTGTGGATGGATATGCGAAGCTGGAGAAAAAAGGTTTGGACACTCCGCGATATTTTCAGCAAGTTACAACGTTATAGCAACGTAGTGGAAGAGAACACTTTGCTAATTTCACTCGGTCGACACATTCACTTACCGTGAGATGATATTTAGTTCGTTACATTCCGGCTCAGGCTCCTTAAACAGCACTCCAGCAGCAAGCTTCGCGGCAAACTCGCATCCGTGACGAATGCCTTCCTTGGCAGCCGGACTCACAGAAGTAGGGAGCATTACAACGTCATGGGGCATGTTCTCCAATAGATCGACCTCCCAGTTGACCACTCCCTGCTTTTGGCCTTTTGGGTGGATGATGCGTATTCCCTGCTCGTAGAAGCGTTCGAGAGTGCCAAACTGCACGAACATGGGCGGCAGGTTGCGGAGGTCGCCATTGATAGGCGACACCTTCAAGCGCTTCTCTGGATCCATCACATTGGCTAGGTACGTTTGGTGGACTGAGTCCACGAACGCGGATAGCATGATGCAGTCGGGGGTCTTCTCGTCGCCTCTTTTCTCCTCAGAGTCCACATTTGGGGAGTACAGCAAACACCCCAGTGGTAGCAGCTCGGGGGTCGAGTCACGTAGGCGCATGCAGTTAACAAGGGACATCTTAGCACCAGCACTGTCTCCACTGAACAGCACGTGGTCGGGTGACACGTTCTCATGCTTCAGCACGTACTTTTACATATCCAAGCAGTCGTTGTCCGGCGTCGGGTACGGATTCTCTGGGCTCTTGCGGTAGTTCGAGAGCAGGACGTCTACCGACACGTCCAACTGGTACTTGCTCTGGAGAATCTGCTGCAGCATTGTGTGGGTCTGTTTGGCAAGCTCGACGTCCTGTAGAGGGTCATACATCGCGAATCCTCCGCCGTGGTAATGGATGACCACTACGCGGTGTTGCTTCTTCTCTGTATCGCGCGTCCACATGTGGTTCATGCCATTCACATTAATCTGCTCGGGAAGGGTGTTGTGCTTACGACAGTTCGACTTGAGGATCAGCTTGCCGTGCATCGCGAACGGCTCGCGCAATCGCGCCGCATTCTCGAATGCGACGATCTTGCCGTATTCCTTGAACGTGAAGCGCATCATCTTGCACGTGATCTCAAATGTCAGTGTCCACTGCGGATAGAGCGGTCGGAAGCCTCGGAGCACGTACGCCAACGTCGTCGAGAGGATGTTTAGCTCCAGCCGCAGGGCGACAATCGGAGTCATGAATACTGAGCGGACCAGTGCTCGTGAAGCCACACAGAAAGCCAGGAACGTCAGCACGAACAGGACGGATAGCCCCACGCCGAAGCCGGCTACAACTGCCGCAACACCGAACTCGATGAGCAAGAAGGCGACCACTAAGACCAACATAACCACAGCGAATATAGACTTGAAAATATGGGCACAGGAGCGCTCATACAGCGTAGACTTCTCGTCGATGGTAATGGAAACCGAGGCGTACATTGACGCCATATATCCGAACGCGAAGTGGGCAGCACTCGACTGGAGGCAGCGGGAGAACAAGTGGCGTGCAACACTCCTACTGTACAGCCATTAAATTTCCCTCCGAGGGAACGACCCCCTCGCCATGGACCTCTCACTCGAGCCCGGATCAAACATAAGTACGTCGGTGACCGACACCTCTCGCTATTCAATTCGCCCCAGCATGTACGAGATGTCCGGTCGGGGCGGGTCTGAACCAAAGGAGCCGCACATGTTGAGGTCGCCGTGAAAAGCTGTTCAGAGCTCTTAGAGAGCTCTCTCGAGCCGCCAATTCGGTACAACGCACTTCAACAGGAGTGTGGCCCACACCATGTTTGATGTCGCGTTCCGCTGGGCCACATCTTCCCCGTGTTGTTTGTACCGCGCTTGAACTTCCTGGAATCAGCAATACGTTAGTGCATGTAGTCCTGCTTCATACTCGTGGCTTGACCCGCAGCGAGCACGGCACCTCCATGTTTGAAGCAGACAGCGAAAGCTTTTTTAATTGACGCCGCGTTGGCGCCTTTCGACCGCACATCCACCGCGCTGATCCACACAGTTTTGACACAGTTTTGAACCACCTGTTTTCAATCGAACAGGGATTGGCTACAATTGTATCGGTACGCGCATGGATTGGAGGAAAATGGTCTTCCGTCTTTTGCCGTGTTGTTAGCCATCCGCTGCACCCGCGCTCATGGCCAGCCATACCCGAATAGCCTGCGTCCCCGAGACTAAGCAACCTCTTCATCAATGGTCCCGTCGACGCCGCTCGTGGTGCTCTGTGGCGACCGCGCGCCCAACGCGCTGGTGCAGACCGCGGCAGATCTGCAGGCCGCCGGACTGCGCGTAGCTTCGCTGTGCTCGCCGGCAGTGGAGGCTGCGCTGGTGGCTGCTAAGGTGCCGCACGTGGCCGTTGTCACGCCCGCTGACGTACAGCTCATGCTTTCGGACCGTGTTGAGGCCGTGCTGGCGCTTCCGCCTAGCTCTTCGGAAGTTGGCCATGCACATGCACGTGTGACCCAGTGGGTCTCGGGCGTCTACTCGTTCGTGCGCACGGCCGCCTGGAACCACAAGCAGATCAGCGTCATCGTGGACGAGGCCGACCTGGCTACGGTGCAGAACAAGATCTCGCGCGACGGCTTGCTCGCCTTCTCGTTGCGCGAGCGACGGGCGCTGGCCGAGAAGGCATTTGCGCTGTTCGCCCAGCTAGACAAGGCCATTGCTGCCAGCCTCAGCGGCGAAGATGAGCTGGTGCACGACGTGCTGCTGGTCGGCAACGGCGGCCGCGAGCACGCTATCGCGTGGAAGCTGGCCCAGTCCGCCTCCACCGGCCACATCTATGTTGCGCCCGGCAATGCCGGCACGGAGGACGTCGCGGCGGGCATTTCCAACGTCAACATTGGCGTGGGTGCGCACGATGAGCTCATCGCATTTGCTAAGAGCAAGGGTGTGTCCTTCTGCGTCGTAGGCCCTGAGGCCCCGCTGATCGACGGACTTGCTGACAAGATGAACGCCGCAGGAATCCCGACGTTCGGCCCGAGCAAACTGGCCGCCCAGTTGGAGGCGTCCAAGGCTTTTTCAAAGGATTTTATGCGTCGCAACAACATCCCGACCGCCGCGTACCAAAACTTTACGGAGTATGAGAAGGCCAAGGAGTACCTCGACTCGATTGATCACAACATTGTCGTCAAGGCTTCGGGCATTGCTGCGGGCAAGGGAGTGCTCATCCCGACCAACAAAGCCGAGGCTCACGAGGCTTTGCGTGAAGTCATGCTGGAGAAGGCTTTCGGCTCGGCTGGCGATGAGGTTGTACTGGAGGAATTTATGACTGGAGAGGAAGTGTCGCTCCTGGCGTTCTGCGATGGTGAGCGCGTCGTGTGCATGCCTGGTGTACAGGACCACAAGCGTATCTCGGACGGTGACCAGGGCCCGAACACAGGCGGCATGGGCGCCTATGGACCTGCTCCGTGCCTCACTAGCGAGCTTGAGCGCGAGTGCATTGATGTTGTTGAGTGCGTGATCGCTGCCATGAAGAAGGAGGGTATGCCGTACGTTGGTGTGCTGTACCCAGGCTTTATGCTTACCCCTACCGGACCGAAGATTGTCGAGTTCAACTGCCGTTTCGGTGACCCGGAGACGCAGGTCGTGCTGCCGCTGCTACAAAGCGACCTGTTCGAGATTATGCGCGCCTGCGTGGAACACCGTCTGGAGCGCTCGCTTGTGTTGTGGAAGAACGGTGCTGCTGCTACCATTGTGATGGCCTCGCAGGGATACCCGAACAGCTACCCCAAGGGCAAGGTCATTACCGGACTGGATGATGCTCAGTCGCTGAAGGACGTGGATGTCTTCCACGCCGGCACGGCGAATGCTGCGGACAGCTGCATTGCGACGTCGGGCGGCCGCGTGCTCGCTGTTACGGCTGTGGGTCCCTCACTTCAGGGTGCTCTTGAGCGTGCGTACGAGGGTGTCTCGAAAATCCACTTCGAGGGCGCTCAGTACCGCTCGGATATTGGTCTGAAGGGCCTGCTGCACAGTGCCAAGAAGCTGAAGCTGGCCGTGCTCGGCTCTACTCGTGGCAGCAGCATGCAGCCCATCATCGACGCCATCGAAGCCGATGAGCTAAACGCAAGTATTGACATTGTGATCAGCGACAAAGCTGCTGCTGGCATTCTTGAGCGCGCGAAGACACACGGAATCGAGTCCGTTGCCTTGTCGGCCAAGGGCCTGTCGCGTGCTGAGTTTGACGCTCAAGTATCTGAGGTGCTGAGGAAGAAGAACGTCGACCTTGTGCTTCTAATCGGATACATGCGCATTCTGTCGGGCGAGTTCTGCAAGGAGTGGGAAAACAAGGTGCTTAACGTGCACCCGTCGCTCCTCCCCGACTTCGCTGGCGGCATGGATCTTGCTGTGCACCGTGCTGTGCTTGATGCGAAGAAAACCGAGAGTGGTTGTACCGTCCACTTTGTGACGGAGGAGGTGGACGCTGGTCCGATCGCTGTGCAGATGAAGTGTCCCGTGCTCGAGAGTGACACGCCTGAGACGCTCAAGGCGCGCGTACAGCCTCTGGAGGGTGCTGCTTTCCTGCACGCCATTAAGCTGGCTCAGACTGGCTTGCTGCTTAAAAACAAGGCTGGAAAGAAGGAGATCACGTACGCCGACGCCGGTGTGAGTATTGACGCCGGTAACGAACTGGTGAACAGGATCAAGCCGCTCTGCAAGTCGACTGTGCGTGTGGGCTGCGATGCTGACCTCGGCGGATTCGGTGGTATCTTCGACCTGCAAGCTGCTGGCTACGATAAGGACACGGCGCTTGTAGCGTGCACGGATGGTGTGGGTACCAAGCTGCGTGTGGCGCAGCTGGCCAAAAAGCATGACACTGTTGGTATCGATCTCGTTGCCATGTGTGTCAACGATCTGATTGTGCAGGGTGCTGAACCCCTGTTCTTCCTGGACTACTATGCTTGCGGTAAGCTTGAGGTGGAGGAGGCTGCTGATGTGGTGAAGGGTATTGCTGAGGGCTGTCGCCAGTCGGACTGCGGTCTTATCGGCGGTGAGACGGCTGAGATGCCTTCCATGTACCACGACGGTGACTACGACATGGCCGGCTTCTGTGTTGGTGCTGTTCGCAAGAGCGCTATCCTGCCACTGCCAGTGGAAGTTGGCTTCGCCGTGCTGGGTTTGGCATCTTCAGGTGTGCACTCGAACGGTTTCTCGCTCGTGCGCAAGCTTGTGGAGGTATCAGGTCTCGCGTATAGCGACCCGTGCCCATTCGAGGCTGGCAAGACCCTGGGTGAGAGCCTGCTTACCCCCACCAAGATTTACGTGAAGCAACTGATGCCTACTGTGAAGTCTGGCCTTATCAATGCTCTGGCTCATATTACCGGTGGTGGTCTCCTGGAGAATGTCCCGCGTGTACTGACCAAGGACTTGGCTGTCGATATTGACTGTGCTAGTTGGCCCCTGCCCCCCGTCTTCAAGTGGCTGCAAAAGATGGGTAACCTCTCTAACACTGAGCTTGCTCGCACCTTCAACTGCGGTATCGGCATGGTGCTGCTCCTGCCGGAGGCTAATGTTGCCGAGGTGACACGCCAGGTCGAGGCGACCGGCGAGAAGGTTTACCGTCTTGGTACAACTATTGCGCGCGCCCCTGATGTCGAGCAGGTTGTTCTCCACGGCACTATGGCTTAGATGCGCTCAGGTAGTGGAGGCTTGGGTTGTACCGCCTACTTTTGCGTTCACTTCTGAATATTACATTTCATATCCTGGCAACGAAGCGCTTTGCCTTCCCAATCCGGGACTCTGTAAGAATAATCACGCTAGTAATAAGCAGTAGTGTTCTTCATGAAGAGCCAGAGCAACATCGTACTGGTCAACACCACTTCGATGCATACGAGGCCAATAGCAATACTGTTGGTGGCGCGCTCTAGTTTCAACCTACAGATCCAAGATATGCTGTTAGTATCCAACAAAATATACTTAAAGTAGTGCTTCGAAGTACACACGTACAGTTGAGTCTGAGCTCGTAGGAAATAGCTGTGGCATACCAATGCCGGAACAGCCAACACCATAGCAAACACGAACGGACCTCGCTGCTTCGTTTTGTTGCCTTTTGAGCCTGATTAGTGTCAGCATGATGAACATTCGTGTCAGAAAGTAGGATATCCAGTAAAAAATAGTAATGCTTGAACAAACATTGATAGAGGCGTGTGTTCTCGATGACAGCATAAAAACCAAGCAAGACGACATTTCCTGCCAAACCTTCCTTAGGTAAGTTTTCAAGCACAGCATCTATCCAGTACGCAGATCGAGTTAGTCTAGCATGCATGGGTTGCAGTAAAAATAATACTAATCGACATGCTTTTGTAGGCGAAGATTGACACAGACAGCAGAACGAATCCGTGAAGGAACCACTGATGACTGCAGAGAAACACCTGCAGCAGCAGCGACGGAAGCTATTGTGCACAAACTATCAAGCTATTAGTTTACACTGAAATGGTATCTTCCTCGCCACTTACATGAATTGCTAAGGGGACAATAGTGTCAGACAAAGTGTTCATGGACTCAGAGATGAATTTACTTACTGCCAGCGTCGTCCATATCTTTTTAAGATCCGCCTCTCGAGCGTGATGTCACCGCTAAAAATGGGCTAAATTTGCTCAAGCGCCTAAAAGAGGACTTGCTCACTTACCAGAAGCATATACAGAATGGATCTCTATGGCCGACCTGCTCCTCGTCGAACATCTTCACCTGCTGTTACTTTCCTTAATGAACGCCCCAAGTACGTCGCTACGTTGGCCTTGACACTGAGATTAGCTAGCTAACTCCAAGATATTGTAGATCACAGTCATTGTCCTCGGGACTAAAGCCTCCCGGAGTGGGTCAAGGTCGCACCGAGGACGAGGTCCCACAAAATATTCTATCCGACCGCCCCAGCTTAAACCAGCTACAGCAGCAGCAAACTCAGCACCATCCACCCATTCTACACCAGCGATCGATAAGTAGCCGCTTTCTTGATCGGTACGACAAATGGGGCGTGAGATCACTCTAAATCTGCAAGCTAAGAACGCACTACGCTCCATTTGTTGCCTCGTTTTGTGCAGCCCTCAGAGCAGTAGCGGTGTGCGTCGACCAGAATCGTTTGCTGTGCCCCATAAAACAAAACAGCGACCGCGCACTGCTCGTGATGGCGTTCGAACACTACCAACAACAACTCCGACGTTTGTGAAAAAATCATCCTGCTTTACCCAAGGTAAGACTCTGCACGGGTCTCTGACTGAAGGACATTTGTTGCTGATAGACTATGCTTAACGAGCTCATCCCCCCTTATTAGCAGACACGGAATCCCCTGAAGTGGACGACCAAGAGAATGGAGAGGAACTGACAAACTCCTCACCGACACTGGATGAGCAATATTTACTGCAGCTTAAGGTCGATATTTTGCACCTTCACAATATTCATCATCAGCTTCAGAACGAAGCAAGCGAGAACGACAGCATTGGTACCAGATTATCGCAAAGTACGGCGACATCGGCGACCCAGGCACCAAATCACGTCAAAAACCTACTGCTCCATCGTGACACGAAGACATACCCAGAGTGGAAATCTAAACGCAATATGGACTTGACACAAACCTTAGGAACCTCGTCGTCCACCGGTAGTATCCAGACGCAACTGCTGAGGTATAACTACTCTTCCGACCCCAATGAGGTACATTGCCAGCATTTTTTACTTGTCCATTTCAATACTAATCTGCTTGTTAATGGTGCAGCTTGCTGCTGCAAAGGTTGGATTAGAGGGACTTTTAGCTGAAAAATTGATCTCGCTAATGGAGTTCGGCGTCGACCACGGTGCTTCTGATGTACATGGAAGTGACAGTGTTGGGTCTGATTCCGTTGGGGCAAAAGATTTCGAAAACGCTTTCAAACTGAAGCTAGTACGTCTTCCTACGCGACAACATGGCGACACGCGCATGCTACAGTTTGCAAATGGATGCGGCACTAGTCCGGTATCAATCTACGCCCAAGGTATGCTCAGTGTGCTCCAGCAGACGGAGGTAAGCCTAATACTTGTCTTAGAAAAATCTTCCCTACGCTGACTTTTGTGTGAATTCGGACAAAAGGTCTTGAAACGCTCTATGTTGGCAAGCACAGGCGAGAAAAAGATTCTCTTAAAATTAATAGCTGACAAGGACGCACAGCTATCTCGGCTGACGGAGCAAATTGGCTTGTTCAAGGACGCGCTGGCTCGCAGACGACCCCGCTACGAGAAAATTAAGCGAATACACGTCCAAGACGAGGAACGCGAGCAAAAAAGTAACTTCGACCCTGCTGAGAACGAAAATGCTGACCAATCGAAGTTAATCCTAGCGGTCGACCAAGTAACACGACTAACAGCGTTGGAAAAGGACCTAGTGGAGTCGATCCTGTCGACTAAGAGCTTGCAGAAACAGAAGGACGAGCTAGAGCAGCAGGTACAGTACAGTGTACTTACATTTGATAATTGAGATGACTCCGTTAACACGTTTCTTACACTTGTTTATTTTTCACTATATTACTGTAGTTAGGAATGGTAAATATCGAGATGCATGGCGCTCTTCAGCGACTTGAGATCGCCGAGCAGCTACACCAAGCAACCATGACGGAAGCCAACAAATCGTTTCAGAAGCAGGTACGTTTGTATGCCTGCCATTTCCATGCAATTGTCGCTGATGAATACAATTTTTTTCGTGGCAATCAGGTTGGAGCCATGGAAAAGCGTGCGACAGAGCTACAGTGCTCATTAGTATCAATAGTTGAGCGATATCGTTCCTTGGAAGACGCTAGTGCTCAGGAAAAGTCCCAGCTTAGGCGTGACAAACAGGAACTGGAGCGACTTATTCGTCTGAAAGAGGACGAAGCTGGCCAGCGCCAGATTCAAGCTACTGCGAAAGCGGAGGCTCAGGCTAACGCAGCTACGACCCAACTAAAACTTGTCACCAGGCAGCTCAGCCAAGCTCAACAAGCGTTAAATGGCCTTCGACACGAACTGAAGGCAGCGCAACTAGAGAAGAATCAGATTCAAAGCACTATACGCAGCCTCCACCACGACTTGAAAGTCCGGAATGAAGATGTCGAAAGGCTAAGCTCAAAACTTGTTGCAGCAAACGCCACTGCAGCAGGCCAAACGGAGTTGTTACAGCAAAGTGAAGCCCGAGTTGAGGCCACCTCCAAGGAGATAGAGTGTCAGCAGGTGCTGCTGGAAGAGCAAGCACAGCAAGTGCAGTTGCTGGAGGCTAAACTGAGTCGGTCAGTTCCAGTTGACGACGAAGAGCTGCAAAGTCGTCAACAGCGTCAAGAAAGCACGTGGCACCAGCGAGTTTCCGCCTTGGAGCATGCGCTGGTGGCTGAACGGCAAAACACAGCGTTATTCCAAGAACAGCAGCGTAAGGCAGTTGTCATGGAGCAGGAGAAGGCCGCGCATGCTGTGGAGCAAGCCCAGGCTGTGGCTGCTGAGCTTGCCACCGCGAATCTGTGCTTGCTAGAGCGAAAACGCCAACGCGAGCAGGAGCGACAGGCCTTCGAGGAGAAGTTGACGGAGTACACAGATCAGGTCGCAGGTCTTTTGTCCGATAAGAGTGCCTTAGAGCGCGACTTGGAGGCGCTACGATCTCAGCATGAACACATCCACCAACTGGAAGAGCAAAGTGTCAACGAAGCTGCTGCCACTGTGAAGAAACTGCAAGAGGAGTTAGTATGGATGAAAGGAGAGCTCAAGAACCTGACGGAGATTCGCGAGAACTTGGACCGAGCACTTGCACACGCTCTGGCTTCTTCGAGAGGAAAATCTGTGCGACACCAGGCAAGTTTGGCGGAGCTACGTGTCGAATTGCAGAAGGCCAAGCAGAAGACCGCTTCACTAGAAGAGCAGCTTTCTCTCAACAGCTGTGTTCGCACGAGCGAAATCCATGGGAAGCTCGCTCAACTCAACGCCAGAGAAAGACGTATTGCTGAAGAGCAGAGGTTTGCTTCGTGCCTCCATGCCGCTTGAATTATTAAGCTCATTAGTAATATTGTGTATAGAGGATTGAAGAAACAACGAGCGAGTGCGACGACCGAACGTCTGCAGATCGAGAAGGAGCGAGCTGAGCTTGAACAGCAACGCGAGTCACAGGAAAGAGTCGGATTCAAGCAAAAGACGGACCAATTGCTCCTCCAGCAGACCATCGTGTTGCTGGCTCATCGACTGCAAGTGACGATGGCACTGTTTGATACTGAGCCTGTCCCCGTCCTCGAACAATCACACGGTGCTCCTTCATCACCAGCAGATCCCAATGCTACAGTTAACCCGGCCCCGGAGGACACCGAGAGGTGGCGCCAAGTGCAACAACAGTGGGAAGCTCTGCGTCAGGAGCTACAGAATGTTGACTGGAAGTTGGAAAACATGCCCGCTCAACTCGAAGCCCTTCGCCTCGAGTACGTTAGAGACTCATTGACCCCTTGTAGCGAAAAGCAGGAGTTGTCTCGGTCGTCGCTGGTGCCAGGATTCTACGGACCCAACCCATTCTCGGACGCCGTGGCCGCTGGACGCGACACTGTCCCCGTAGCCGAGCAGTTGAAAGCGAGTCACCTGCTCCGACGTCTGTCTTGCCCCGGTGAAAGCCTTGAGAGCCGAGCTCGTCAAGTGAAAGGTGCGACTCGTACATTTTATCTCTTTCGGTTTACTCCAGGCTAATCAATCACCTCTCGTTTTACCTCAAACCAGCCGAAGAGCACGAGACCTTCGCGTTAGCACTAGCGAGAGAGATGACCGTCATGAAGGAGAGCTACGAGCGGCAGCTAAAAGAGCTGCGTGGTGAACTCCACAAAACGAAACAGCTACGGCTGCTGACGAGCCAGCGACTACGTGCTGAGTTCGCGACCGAGTGTGGGCGTAGTCAGCAGGCGGTAGCGCAGCTCACCGAGCGCATCGCAGAGTTGGAGGCGGCGCTTTTGGAGCAGGAGAAGGCACTCTCAGCCGTCCGGATACAGCAGCAGACGATTCTTGATTAGCACGCGGCGGCCACCAGCGACGGCGAGCGCCAGCGCGCACTGCAGGACCTGGTGGGGAGTGTTAAGAGCTAATTTTGATTGGTCAGAGCTGTAGCCAATAAAAAGCTTCACGCATCTTACTTTTTAAGGGCACTTAATTAGTAGCATTTATATTGCCGAGGGATGTTAGTGGCGAGGAGGACGCGTGTCCTCCTCACTTATAAACTGACGCCTTACCTAATAGGCAGCTAGTTTAACATTTCAGATACGTACTGGGACGTAACAATGGTAAAAGGGCACACTAGGAGTGACCAAGTCCTGGACCTGGAGAGGTTCAATGGGGAGGACTATACCATGTGGAGGGATAAGGTGATTACCCACATTGAAACGCTGGATGAAAAATACCAGCGTGGATGGTTGGAAAAGGGCCAACCCGAGGCTACGTTCGTCATGATGGACTTCCTAGATGGCAGCCTGAGAAGCCGGTCATTCGGTGAGTGAGGAGGTCACCCAAGAAGAGGCAAAGGCTATCCGTTGGCGTCACCAACACTGGACTAGGGCTCGGTCAGAGCTGTTGAACCTGTTCAATCAGGCGTTGCCTAAAGTCTTTCTGAGTGGGTTATCCGATTAAGTGTCCAAGATTAGTCCTTGTAACAATGGAAGGAGCTCGAGCAGAAGTACGGGCTTGGGGATGCAGTGGGCGTAATCGAGCTGCATCGCCAGTGGGAGCACCTTACCACGTCAAACTGGATAAATTTGGGTACCCTATTCGCCCAGTTGAAGAAGCTTTGTAACGACATCAATCGGAAGATGAGGGGTCTGGTTGGGAAGGACATGATTACGGAGGCGTGGTTGTGCATGGAAGTGCTGGCCATTCTCCCAAGTGAATTTTGGGGAAGTTCCATCAGCATGACTGAGGAGTGGTTTACGATCGAGAACGTTGAAGTGAGCCTTCGTCGTGTATTTGGTGATCGTTCGAGGAAGGAAATCAGTATGCTAACTGAGAAGAGACGCCCGATGGCTATCAACGTGTCGAAAAGCTTACGGGGATGAAACGAAGCAAGGAAGAATCTGCCGAGCCATCATCGCGTGAGTGCTTCTACTACTTTGAAGGTGGCCACTAGAAGAAGGACTGTCCAGTGATGGCAGAGGATCACAATCCTAAGAGGCCTGGTGGTAAGTTATTCCGGTCGAACATCCGGGCTACACCTCTTGCAAAGAAGAAAACGGCTGATGACGGTCAAGAAGGGAGTCAAGCCGACTACCGGGAAGGTTGCGAGTAACCAGAACGAAGACAGGGCTCCGGCTGAAACTGCCGCTTCCGACTCCCGGCTGGAAAAGACGATTCTGGAGGCGGACGAATTTGAGTACAAGGAAGCTGTCCAGCGAGTGAAGGTAGCAAAAATCAGGTTCCGATGACCCCAACGGGCGTTGACAATGAGGTACGGAGAAGATTTCCTGGATATTTATTTAGGTTGAAGCAGCTAAAAGTAACTGACAAACTATGGGTGGCTGATACAGGGGCTGGACGCGCAATAAGCTCGGCTAGAAGGTGGTTTAGCCAGCTTGGCAAAGGACGAACGCATACATTCGAGTACGGAAACGGAGGCACCACATCAACCAAGTTACAAGGAACAGTGAGATTTAGTATTCTCAAACCCAGAGGTTACTATAGTGATATCTCAGTAGAAAATGTTGCCTTTGATAAAGAGTGCGGTAGTAACTTGCTCAGTGCATATTATTTTAGCCACACAAGGGTATCATCGTATTCAGACTAAAACAGGGGAGTACTTGTATTTCCTTGATAGTAATAACCGATTCATATTTGCTGTGGTAGCAATAGATGAAGTGTATTATCTACCAAGCAGACAATCTGATAGTAATGCTAGGGTACTACCTGTTGGTAGAAATAACCAGTTGGTAGTTCATAAAACGCTAAAGGAGTGGCACTTAAGACTAGGTCATGTCGGAAAAGTCAGGTTAATGAACATCCTGGCTGGAGGCGTTATCAAAGGTGCGCCACAGCTATCACGACGAGAAATGGAAAAAGCACCCTTTTTTGCAGAACATGTGAACTAGCGAATTTAAGACGGATGTCGTACAGGAATATGGTTGCAGAAAAGACAACTGTCCCCTTGCATACGGTGCACATGGAATCCGTAGGAAAAACAAAAGCTTCAAGGTCTGTATACTACTACTGGACACAAGTATGCCTTAGCAGTAGTGGATGCTGCCACGGCTTATAAAAAAAAATGGTACTCTGTGATGAAGTCACTCAAAGAGGGACTATAGTGAAAAGCCTTATTAAGCAACTGGAGAAACAATTCCCATATAGAGTAAAACGTATAAGGACAGATGGCGGTACTGAATTTGTCAATAATATTCTTAAGAACTACTGTAACAGGAATGGGCTTGTGTACCAACAGCCCAATGTTAAGTTCAGGTAGAAATGGATCTGCTGAAAGAAACACATCTGACAATAATGGGCAAAGTGAGGTGCGCCCTAATAGGGTCCGGTATGGCAGCAAAATGATGGCCGAAGGCGCTGAAATATATGATGGCAGTAAATAACAGGATACCAACAGCCCGACTAAACGGTAATTGCCCATACGAGGCACTATTTGGCACAAAACCAACGGGAATAGGCCTATGAATTTGGTGCATCACATGCTACGCTCACAACGAGCCAATCAGAAGCTTAATGAGAGAGCTATAGAATGCAATTACTCGGTCTGTCTGATAGTTATAAAAGATACCGACTACTTGATGTAGAAGGAAATAGGTGCCTCATTGCTCACGACGTAAAGTCGGGACAACGTATACTGAAGGACTAATATCACTGTCATTTTCATCAGGGGAAATTACTCTAAACGAGGATAGTGTCCTAGAAATATGTGAATAGGGAAAGGGAGCGAAAAATTGACACGAATGTGCCTGAAAAGCGACGAAAGATTACTAATGAAGAGGCTGCGCGGGGGGGGGGGGGGGGGCACCGAAACGTGGGAGCTGAGGAACAGCGCACATCTGTTCTTCCTATCCCACGAAGCCATCGTAGACGGCAACCAAACTTCCGTTTCAGAGACTATGTTGTATCAATCAACGCTGCCACAATTAGCAGAAAAGTGATACCAATTCCGAAATCAATAAAGGAAGCAAGATAAGGGCCATATGCCAAACAGTGGGAGACTGCGCTACAGATTGATCTCAGGCATTAGTTACTAATGATACGTGGGGAATAGTACCTTTACCTAAAGGTCGCAAAACATTAGGCTGTCACTGGGTATTTGATGTAAAATATAACCCAGATGGCACAGTTGAGCGGTTTAAGGCAAGATTAGTTGTAAGGGGAAATACACAAAGCCAGGATGTTGATTTTAATAATAATGAGATATTTTCACCGGTAGCTAGATATGAATCATTGCGATCGCTACTGGCAATATCAACTATAAAGGATCTACACGTCCACCAAATGGATGTTTCTACGGCCTTCCTTAATGTATTATTCATTAAGGATATTTATATGCAACAACCGCATGGGTTTAGGCATGGTGACGCGTCTAGCGTGTGCAAACTAAAGAAGAGCCTATATGGGCTCAAACAGGCCCCACTCATATGGTATGTGCTCCTCAATAAGTTCTTGGTAAGCATAGGGTTCTGTCGGTGCAAAAAGGAGGACTGTTTGTACCGTTAAAATTGGGAGGTTAATAGAGTGACGCATATAGTACTCGTTTGCGTCTATGTGGACGATTTTACTATCGCTGCGAGTAGTATGGTATTGATGCAAAAGGTGAAAGCCCCATTGGTGTTGAGATTTACCATGAAGGACCTGGGTGAATCCACTATTTCCTGAAAATGGAGATTAAGCGCGACCGGGCCAATAAGATACTAAGCATATCCCACACAAATATCTTGTGGACTTACTACAAAAGTTTGATTTGACTGAGTGTAACTCAGAGCCAACTCTACAGTCAAAAAGTGTAGTACTTGAGAAAAAGGAGAAGTTAAGCCCAGAGCAGATCTCAGCTCAACCATTCGATTATAGAGGTTTAGTGGGATCATTGATGTACCTTGTTCGTGGTACACGTCCTGACACAGCAAATGCTATCAGAGAGTTTAATAAGTTTCTGTCGTGCTATAATAAGAGCCATTACAAGGCAGCCCAGAGAGTACTAAAGTATCTGAAAGGAACGTCGAAGTACGGTCTCATATTTGACGGGAAATGTAGGAGGGGGGGGGGGGGGGGTGAATATATGAACTGTACACAGACGCGAGCTTCGCGAATGCTAATGAAAACAGAAAACCAGTGCTGGGTATGTGAGTATTATGGCAGATGCGTGTATTACTTGGAAAAGTTCAAGAAAAAGTACGGTAAGCCTCCACACAGCGCAGGTAGAGCTAACAGCTGCCAGTGAAGGGATTAAAGAGAGTGAGTGGTTATGGGTATTATTAGAGGACCTAGGATTTAAACAAACCCAACCCATAGTATGTTGGTGTGATAATAAGGGTGCGATTAGTATTACTAGGGACCCAGTTAATCATTCATTAACAAAACACATTGATATTAAAGGGTTATATGCTAGGGAGATTTATGATAAGGGACGAATAGTAGTATCATACTGCAAGACGAATGGTATGATAGCAGATGTCCTCACGATGCATTGCCTCAGTCTCAGTTTGAGAAACTTAGAAGTCTAATGGGGGGTTAAGAACCTAAGCCTCCCCTTTCCACAATAGGTTTGGGTCTGTGTGCTGTCGCTGCATTGGATCAAAAGATACTTTGAAGTTAGAGATCCGCCATGTGGCATAATCCAAAGCCATCCGACTCAAGTTGAAGTCAAAGGTATTTCTCAAAATTGAAGATCAACCATGTGGCATATCCAAAGCCGTCCGTCTCAAGTTGAAGTGCACCAAGGGCAAAGACTTATGCGGTTAAAGCGAACAATAAGACGTAACGTTATGATGTTGATTAACACTCAGTTGCGTAAAAGTTCAAAGGTTAAAGATTAGACTATGACACACCACGATAACATGGCACAAGCACAACCAGAGCCGATCGTTGATCGCAGCCGAGGTTAATGCGGCTAATTGGAACCGTGCCACGCGCGCTCCACCGGCCTCTGAACGGTGGTGCCACAGGATTGCTCCTGATTTTTTAACTGTGTTTGTCGTAGCCCCCCGAAGGGTTTGAAAGCGGCCAGAGGCGCTTAGTCGAACCAGAACTTGTAAGTGCAAAACTGAAAGTGAATGAGCTGGTGGCAAGTGCTGTCAGCAAAGGCACAAAGGAGAGAGGCGTTAAAAGGCAGAGACCATAAGGAAATAAGAAATCATAAGGAATTAGGTATTTGATGGGGACACAATTTTGTGGTGTTACAATTTATAAAATAGGGAAATTGCAATGGGCTGTCCAAAATTTGAGTGATGCTAACTATAATAGGAACCATCAATTGTGGATTGCCTATTCTGCGAAAGGTCGCGACACGAAGAGTCGCATGTTATTTTTGAAAAGTCGCAACTTGATTTAGGGAACGCCTTTTCATATGAGATTAACGAAAAGAAGGATGGGATGTGTTTACTATTAAGAGCCAACATTTTTGAGAAGTATTGTTCGAAACGAAAGGTCGAAACTTGATTGAGGATAAAGCAAGTCATATGCGACCACAGAAGGGATAGTAAGACGTGCTTGAACTTTAAGCTACTTTTGATTGGTCAGAGCTGTAGCCAATAAAAAGCTTCACGCATCTTACAATTTAAGGGCACTTAATTAGTAGCATTTATATTGCCGAGGGATGTTAGTGGCGAGGAGGACGCGTGTCCTCCTCACTTATAAACTGACGGCTTACCTAATAGGCAGCTAGTTTAGCAGGAAGCGTGCAGCGGATTCGCGAGCGCGACAGGTTGTCCACGCTGCTCGCGTACTGCGGGGGTCGTCCGGGACCGTGGAGCGCCATGACCGCACAGGAAACAATGGACGCGGTCTTCACGTTGAAGAAGGCTGATTGTTAACCCCCCGAAGGCCTGTATCAGTAGATCAACAAAAATACATTACACGTTAAGGCTAGTAAGCAACCTACTTATCTACCCTACTTGGCTATTTGGGATCAATTTGAGTGTCATGCGGACCCAAAACTTGGTACGAACTACCCAATTTGAGTCCAAAAAAGGTCCATTTTCTCGAAAATGGGTACACTGAGATTCGTTTTAGTGTCCAGGAGGAAACTGGTGGACGTCCGGAGACGTCTCTGGGCCGAGTTGGACATTTGCAGGACCTTTCCGATGGGGTCTATACAAAAACCAAGTATAACCCGATGAACCAGGTGGTGGTGAGCCACCTACTTCTAGTGAGCTCAGATAGCTCAGCTGGTTAGGCATCCAGGGTCGGACGGAAGCGGCCAGGGTTCAATCCCCGGGCCGACCAGACCTTTCGGACGATGGTTGGGTTTTGGCCGCGAAGGTTGGGATATCTGGTCTTGTGACTGGACTGGTGGTCTTGGGGGCTACTGGGCGCCGTCTCATGGGCTGTAGGCCTGGAAGCACGGTTAGACCCGGTAGTTCTTGAGACTGCTTGACCGGGCACTTCAGTAGGAGAGATGTGGGTCATGGTTTATAGGGGCAAAGCCTCCCAGTCGTCGTCTCATGGGCTTGTAGGCCTGGTAGTACACGGTTCGGGAGTGTGGCCCCGCTCTAGACCTCGATCCAAAGAGTAGTCCACTGATGTCGTGCATGCCATAACACGCGTAAGTGTCTGTAGCGTGTCGCGTTCTTCACCCGCCTGTCCGCCGCCAACGTGGTGCCCCGCCTGGGTTCAAAGATCCACACCGCCTTCGGGTACAGCAGACATAAGGCAACGCCCGCTAAGCGATCGGCAAATGGAGCCGGGAACATGGCGTATGGCCGTGAAAGTGGTGGAGACTGAAGCCAGTAATAGCCGAGCACGCTGGCGACGGATTGCAAGACATCGGGATGAAGCCTTGAGCTTGTGGCCTTACCTTCGGGTCACAGGCGTCTCTTCCCGGCTACGGTTCAACATGGCCGCGGGAAAGGAGCCCCGCTGACGGGTTTCCACCCCGCGATCGCTTGAATCTGCAGTCGTGAAGGTCGCCAACGCTCCGGACGTCTCTTCCCTGTCGTGGTTCAACATGTCCGCGAGTAAGGAGTCCCGCTGACGGGCTTCCGCCTCGTGGTCGCTTGGGCCATTGTCGTCGAAGGGTGCCGACACAGGCAGTCCTCGCAATAAGGTGTGTAGTTGCCTACTCACCTGCGAGGACTGTCTTATTGCTTGCGCCTGGGTTGCCTACCATAAGGCAGCAACATGAAGGTCAATCAAGGCGTGCACCCGAGCCTTGACGCCGATGAGACTTGGTTCATACTCGTGGAAGCGGATGTCATTGCGGTGCGTCCATAGGCAGCGAAGTACCACAACTCTCACTATGTGGAAGACCGCAAAGAGGCTGTAACCAAAGTCTTTTTTGGCTCGGGCGTAGGCATGATGTCCGCGAAGTAGACCACAGTAGCCCACTCAATGGGAGACTCAAACCACTGTTGGAACACCTCAAGCCATTCCGCCCATACGGTTGCCGCAAAGTCACAATACCAAAAGAGATGGGGGACGGTTTCAATGACTCCACACCCATGATGGCAGCGAGCCATAGCGAATGGCACGTGCTGCAGCCTAAAGCCCACCCAAAGTGCGTTGTGCTGAAGTCTGTACAGCAAGTCCGCGTTCACTGGTAGTAGGTGCTTGTTCATCTTTAGGTCCCTGCCCCATACATTTGGGGGAGGCGCTTGTTCAAGGCCAAGTGCAGTCGTTGGCAGGCCGGGTACCTTGTACTGAACCAGGAGCTTGCGTAGTAACGACACCGTGAGATCAGCGACTTCATAGCCACTGAAGCTCCAAGTATGGAGTGCGCAGCCGTAGTGTGGCTTGGGGCGGGGTCCAATGGGCATGTTGGCCAACGGTCGTAACAGCGAGTCAATCTTAGTTAAGAAAGATCCGCAGAAGCTCACGCTGTTAGCACGCCCAGGCTGGCCATGCTCACGGATGACTTGGAATAGCTTGGCGGCTTGAGGCGGGTTTCCACTAAGCTCAAACAAGTCAGATATCCGATAAACTTTTAAGCGAATAGGTCTTGGACAATTTCCAGGTTTGCGGCTTGCAGGGTCTTGGGCGTCTTGGTTGCAGTCGTGATATCCACGTTGTCCAGCAGCGGCACTGTCAACTTGTCAAACTTGGTCATCTTGCGAGTGATCTTGGGGCGCAGTTTGGTGTTCCAAAGGAAGAGAACATTGTGCCAATACAAATCAAGCAGTCTCCATCGTCTTAGCCGTCGAGACACCACATGATGAGGGCTGTTCCAGACCGGCGCGTACAAGATGTGAAAGTCGCGTCCCCAAGGTTTCATCACGGAGTCAAACAGCGCAATGACTGGGGCGGCCCATGAGGGCACATCATCCGGTGACTGGCGTACGGCCATGAGCAGCTAGCAGAGCATGTTTAGTTGGAGTCCCTCGATCATCGTTTTCACAGGCGTTAAGCCGAGGCCTCCCATGTGCATGGGTAACGTCCACCAAGCTCGGGGCACGATGTTCATCGTAGAAGACTGGGTCATGAACCGTACTATCATGTCCTGGACTTGGTCTTGGAAACCAGTTTCAGGTATGTAGCAGACACTGGCCGTGTACCAGAGAACAGGCAAGATGATCTGTTGTAGGATGACCACTTGTCCTCGCAGAGTGCGTGCCCGGTACTTCCACAGTGAACACCTTGTCTGCATGTCCGCCAATATGTGCTGTAGACGTGCCGCGTCTGTGAGCTTGGGACCGTAGTATATACCAAGCAGTTTAGCCGAGTCGTTGTTCCCAACAACCTTTAGTCTCAATTGCTGTAGTGCCCACGGATGCTGTCGGTTTCACTGTTCCAGGGGTGGAACGGCAGCACTACGGTCTTGTTCTTGTTCATCTCCATGCCCGATGCCTCACAGAAGAGATCCACCAAGTCCAGTAGGGACTTGCTCCTCCAAGCTGGCGAAGCCACTATTGACCGGAATGAGCGGAGTCTTCCAGCAGGGCGTGCCGCACCTACTGGGAGCCGTCGTTTTCCGACAAGTCGGACTCAATTACATTGAGCGACGGCGACGCCGAGGTGGCCTCGCCACGGTTAACTCGCCGCGGGGTTGTCGGGAAATTGCGACGGAAGTGGCCTACTTCGTTGAAGCCGAAGCAGCGACCACTCGCTCGTGGTTTCTTCGAAGAGAGTCGAGCCGACTCAGCAGAAGAGATCGCCATGGGGTGGGGCTCTCAGACGAGTCCGAAGGACCAGCATGCACCTGTGTAGAACGCACACACTGGTCTTCAAGCAGAGCCAGGTGTACTGCCTCACTGAAGGTCTTGGGTTGACGCCGAACGAGCTCCGTTCGCACCGGACCCGTGCGTACACCGTCCATGAGCATCGTGACCTTCATGTCCTCCGAGAGGGGAGCTCCGGCCATAGCCGCTTCCAGGTTTTGCAGTTCCATGAGCTAGTCTTGGAGGGAACGCCTGCCTTGCTTGCATCGCAAGAACAGGGAGCGATGGCGATACGCCAGGTTGGCCAACAGGAAATTCTTGCGGAGCTCCTGTTCCACGAACATCATCGTTCATGGAACAGGAGCTCCGCAAGAATTTGGTGTGAAAATACCAAGGCGACGAGTCTCTCCGAGCCATAGCTCATGCATGTGCTCGACCTCCCAGTTTGGACAGGGCGAAGGCAACTTGAGATCTCGCATCATAGATCGGTCCCGCGCTCAGCGCGATCTCGATCTCGCGAATCCAGAAGACCAGGCTGTCGGACTCCTTCCCGTCGAATTTGGGAACCGTCATCTTGACCGCCTTCGTCGATCCTTGTCGCGAAGCGAAGTAGCGACTCCCGCGCAGCGGATTGAACTGCGCTCTTGGCATCCGCCCGTACTGTCGCGCGCTTCTTGGGCTGCGGCGTTCACATGTGCGATGCGTGAGGTCTTGTACTTTCAAAAAGCTCAACGCGGGCTCTCAGCTCTTCCGCAGAGATTGAGGGGAATCCAGCGAAAGCCTGCTCGCCTAGAAGGCTAACCATCTTCTCTAAGGTGGCCCAGTGGGCATCCGAGAGTTGAGGGAAGTCTTGGCGAGACGGCACTCGACTCCCGAGTCTTCCATACTCAAAGAGAACTTGATTGCTGTAGCAATTCGCGACGGTCGCGGGATTGACTACAAGTGCTACAAGGTGTAACGGGGTCACACACTCTGGCCTGAGGAAGCGTAGCTTCTAACCGAGACAGACGCCCTGCGTCTCTATCTTCTTGTCGCACAAGGAACGCCTGGATTCCGATAGTCCGTGGGACAGGGTTCCCACGACTTGCGAACATCTAGATTAGCTTTCAACTGAGTCTTTATTAACATGCTCCTATCCTACTACTGTAAACTATCTAATTAATGCACCCCTTAAGCACCGTTTTCTCAATGGTGGTTCTCACGCCATGTCTCCTTTTAAGTACGATTCGTACCTAAAGATGTTTCTTGTCTAGGTGCGATTCGTACCTAAAGGTGTTTCTTACCTAGTTGCGATTCGTACCTAACTGTATCTTTCGTCTAAGTGCGATCCGTATTTAGTAGTGTGTTTTACCTAGTGTGTGGGCGTCCTATATTGTGTGGCCACACCAACTGGTCATGGGCGATCCATCAAGAGCACACCCATTGCAATAAGTCTCTCGAGAGTACAGTGTATCAATCGTCCCATAGCCCCGGACGTACGCTTCCTGAGCGTAGACTCACAGGGTCGCGTATAATTAGCGGAGTTGGTATGACATCTCAAATGCGGCGGCTGCATTCATGCAGATATCTTATTCCGCGTCGTTGTTGAGATATCCCTGTTGTAAGGCAGCTTCGAGTACGTTTCGCAAACGGTTGAGTCCACCTTACGTATATCCGCAAAGGAGCATGGGTCCTACGATGACATAACAGCACACGCAGTAGAACCGCTCTATATCCCTCGGCGAAACATGGATCATCCGTCTGATGGCTGCTTGGTATTTTTTTATGGCGCACCCATCGCTTTCTTTTGGCGTCCCAGCGAAACAACAGCGCACGTTCGGGTACACGATTGTCTTCGCCACTTGGTCCTCGGGTGCTTCACTTACGCATAATTATAAAAACGAGGTAAGCATAGTGCGTCTACCACGAGTAAGCACTCCGTCGGGGTTGTCGCTCGGACGGAACGTGATCACTTGCTTGGCTTCCAAGTGCACCGCAAGTTGGACAATAGCACGGGTTTTCCCTGGACTGAGTAATCAAAAAGCCGCATACAGCTTTCATTGGAGAGATGTACCTCGCGTTTAAGAACGAAGGATCTCGATCTGCTCCTCCTGTGCGCTATTTCCTTACCGGCGAATGGATTCCACAGTTATAATCGCCTTCTAGGATCCCTTGCAAACGTACTTGTACAAATATTTGACCACCGTGCACACTTCAACGTTAGTGTGGCAGTTGTACTTATGCGAAATATATGGCACTACCCACTGATTCACTGTTTCTTTATCGTACTCTTTCCTTTTGAATTTAAGAACTCCGCCCGGGCGACGCCGTCGTCTGTACATTGGGTAGTCATCTTGGTTTGCCCGAATAACCTTCACTAACGGCTTGGGATACCCTTTCGTACACTTTCCACCCTTTATACAGGGGACGTCGGATTCGCTGCACCACATGGACCATGTATCATGCATGTCGTTACCGTTCCGAAAAGCGCTGGGTTTGCTTCAGGCAGCCCCGCAAAACACTAACTTGTCAATAATCTCTCGAATGCGCGGCTTGTCGTCGCCCAACAGGATGTTTAGGATGTGGGCATGCGAAAGCCCCGCTTTTGGAATTCGACGACGTAAATCCGAGCAGGAACGGGGCCGAGAACGCCCTCACTCAAGTCCGGCAAGAGCGATCCAGCTTTGCTGCCACACACTTGCAGCAATGTCAGATCGATCTTGAATCGCTTCGGTTTGCAGCGGGTATCTTTTTAATCGATTTTTTCCCACGTCGGATTGCAAGTCAGCGTCACGAGGCGTCTGGTTTACTGCAATGCCTATAGAGGCTTGGTACGCCTTGTACATCTGATGTGGACCCCCTGAATCCAACGATGGAAGGATAACCAGTTTACCTACTTGGTTCAGAAGGTGTCGGTCGCGTGTACGTCCTCGATAAAGATGAACCAAATCCCCGGGAGCTCGGTCGTCTCGGAGAGTAATCCCTCACCTTCGGACACTGTGGCGGTAGCTTCATCAAGAAGTGCGTCCTCGAGCCCGCGATATTGGTTAGCGCATTTTTCGGTCTGGTGGGTGGATACCTAGTGTAGTTGTCCTTGCTCATACTCGGTCTGCTGATCCACACAATACTGCTGGAATAGTCGTACTCCTTGGTGGATAGCGGCCTTGCCGTCCACCTTCTGATATAGCCGCTACGCAACATGTTCCCGTAGCGACATTTCGTGTTTGACTTTACGCACGGCATCGCCTTCGTTTGTATTCATTTAAGTCCACCGCACCTTTAAAGCGGCAGTAGCAATGGGTATTGGAGAGGATTATACATAGCATTCCTTTCGAACAGACGCAAGAGCTGAATGTTTTTGTAGAGAAGAAGGCTTCCAGTTCTTATTCAGGTTGCCTTCTCCAATGAGAGTCGCAGCCACTTCGGACACCGCAGGAAAATTGTAGGTTCCCGATCTTGAAGGTTTTCATGTCGTCGGAACACAGCGTCGACGACCTCGTCTGCACTGTGCTCCCGCACCCTCTCCCCAAACGTTCAGAACTGTTGGGCGAGCGGATTGTATTGAAGTCGCCGAGGGCGTCACTGTGGATGAATCCCCACCAGGCCCGTGGGTTGCATGACAGACCAGGCGTCGGCGCGTCCACGCAGCTGCTCAGGTAGCAGGGCGCTTACTTGACCGGAGACGGCACCGGTGTGAGCGTTATCGGCAGCCGCAACGCTCGGTACGTCTGTAAGCTTGCTCACCGCAAAGTATCTAAGTCATCGTGCACCGTCCGAGCTCGATAATCGGGCATTATGCCGCTTCCTGTACCCGGTTTGGTGTCGCCGCTTGTTTCCGAGGCCTTCCGCTCCCCCGCAGTGCTTGTACCCACGCGATTACTTGTACCTCCTCCTGTTGCTCGGTATGATACCCTTGGTCGGCAGTGCTTCCGCCGCCATTGTGCGCTGTGTTTCCTGGCGCTCCGTGCTTATCCCCTCGGGTGCTTCGCCGCCGAGTACTCCGCGATCAGCGTCTGCGCGAGCTTCCGTTGCTGTTGTCTGCCTTGACTCGTCAGGAAGAGCCACCCATCGCGCTGCCCGTGCTTCCCTTGCCGCCTTCTTAGTGTCGAGGCGTCGTTGCTCGGCTTTGACCTCCTCCACGGCCGATTCAGCTCCGGTAGACTGCCCCTTTTGGGGTCGTGGCCTTCCTCTTCGTCGTCCTGTCGTAGCTCTTGCTGTCGTAGCCGGTCGCGGATTATTCCTTGCATCCGTCGTGGTCGTTACGTCAATTCCGACCGTCGCGGCGTTGCCCGTTTGACCCACCGAGATGGTGCGTGTCGCGCCCCCGTCTCGTTGGCCTCCCTCGGGTCCACTTGCTTCCTGGTCACTCCCTGCGCTTCGTGCCTTCGGCGCCCTGATAACGCGTCGCGGTGACCGAGTCGCTTCTAGTCCTCGTGCTTGCTGTTCTGATCCACGACTAGAGACGCTCGTGCTAGCCGGTACGTCTTCAACCTCCGCCTCCGTACTTACGTTCTGAGGTGAGTGCTTCTTCCACGGTGCTGCTCGCCACCGCCGGTGCTTGCGATATTGTCTCGTCTACTTCCTCCGCCACTGGTTGCGATAGCCACGCGTCGTGGACGCCTTCCACCTCCTCCTCCTCGTATTGGACCGTTGCCTGCAGTGCGATCTCCTGGAGCTCTGTACATCTTCATGGAGGTCGTCATCGTGCTAACCACTTAGACCTCACACGACACACGGCCAGGAGGACCCACGTGGTCCCCTTGTCCATGGTGGCCTCAAACCACCTCCCGTGCCCTCCGTCTGCATAACCGGCCTCAGTAGCCTAGTTATTCCCGTCCTATAGCTTACCCCTCAACTTAGTCGTTTTGCTGCGGTAGTCACTTGATTCGTCCTTGGCCCGTCCGAATGACGGACGACTGAGAGGCGAGGTGAATGGTCGCCAACCTAGCACTGTCCTAGCTGCAGTCTCCGTCGCCTACCTACTCCGCCTACTGCCGTTCTTAAGCGACTCCTCGGGCTTTGGATCTTGCTCCTGCCCGCCTACTCAGCCGTCCGCTTGCTTCGCCAATGTCGCCCCGCTTGATCCTCTGCCCGCTCGTATGCCTCGCCTGCGCGTCGTCCCGCCTGAGATCCTTCTCCATGGCCTTTCAACGTCAGCCGCCTGTTCGCACTGGCGGCTCACCAGCCGCCATCACCTCGAGCTTCAACGGCGCTCCTCTGCCACTCGGTCGAGGCGGACCCGCGATTGTCCGCGTGACGTAGCCCACGCCTACTCACCATCCTCTCCAAGCTCGCCCTCGCGCTTGCCGGTGTCTAGCAAACCCTCGTACTTTGCAATGCCCAGCCATCTCCGTTTCGGTGGAACGTTTGCCGCCGTCCTGTACTCCACCGCGTACCGCAGTTCATATCATCCGGTGTCGCGAGCTGCCTCTGCCGAGGGGTCGGATAGTCTTGGGCTGTTGGCGGAAGGAGTGGAGGGGGACGGTAGAAGTATAGACAAAGTGTAAGTATAACAGAAAATAAAGTCAAGACACCCTTCCCAGATTCGCCTTGAAGAATGCCCTCGAGCACAACCGTCCTCAGCGTCGCCTCTCCGCGAGCGCTGCGCAGTCTGAGTTAACGGGACACGTCATCTCGCCCCGCATCGTGCGTGCCGAAGATGACCGTCGACCTCAGGTCATCACCACTATACGACCGTCTTCTCGCGGTCCCACTGTGAGGCCGTCAAACTGATTGGTCTGGTCCCGTGCTGGTGACCAGAGCACACCGTTGCGTCCGTGACGCGGCTGGTATGCATCCCGAATACCACGTACCGTATCGGGACACCTGCTCGGTTCCTTTATCACTGCTGCTGTGAGCCATTAGCGAATCCCCATCGTCCAGGCGTGTTACGCACCCGTTATCGTATCCCATGTCTTCCTCGATCCTTGCTGGGCCAACCCACTGGTGAACCAGCCTCATGATGCCCCTGCCACGCGAAGGCCGCAGTATCCACACCAAGCCCTTCACTTTGAAAATGCGTTGTGCTCCTCACGCAACGATTATAATACCGCACTCGTCGTCCCTGGTCTCGTGTTGTCGCTCGCTGAGGGATCGCCGTTGTCTGAGCCATGTGCTTCTCCAGCTTCCTATGGTAGTCTGACCTGCATGACTCCACTATCCCTCAGCAGCTCGTTCGGAGCGCTTAGCCGACGCCCCACCAGAAGTTCATTGGGCAAATACCTCGTCGTGGGGTGCCTCGCACCGTTGTACGCGTATACCGAGCACGGCAACCAGTCGTCCCAGTCCGGGTGGCTCTCGTTCACATACATACTCACCGTGCCCTTCCACGTCCGGTGGAAGCGCTCGACAAGTCCAAGCAGGGCGGGTCGGTAAGGAACAGGCGTGACTTGCCTTGCTTGTAATAATCCAACTAGCTCCTCAATCACTCGTCCGTTGAGCTCCGGTGCTCCGTCCATTATCAGTTCTCATAGTGGCCCGTACGTCAACACGATGCGTTTCATCACGAACCTTGCTATGTCGTTTGCCGTTGGGTCGGCACCGCAATTGCTACGCTGTACCTCGTCGCATACTCCACTGCTGCGATGACACATCTGTTATCTCGTCTGTTGCTGGCAGTGGACCAGTGCCATCCAAGGCCCACCGATCACCCACACTCCCCAGTCCCTAATGGCCGAAGTGGCGGAGTTACTTCGAGCGGTCGTGCTTTCCTCGTTCCGCAGTCTCGACAACTTCTCACCCATTGTCTCACAGTAGCATGCATGTCAGGCCACCAGTACACCGTCGCGATACGCGCGTACGTCTGCGGGATCCGGAGATGGCAGGCGAATATCGAATCGTGCGCCTCTCTCCGCACTTGTGCCGCAGCACGACTGGTAGCACCACACACCGTTCTCCTTCTGTTGTGAGTGCGTACACCATGCCTCCGTCCGTCACGATCTCCCGAGGTCCGCTTCTTCCTGTTCGCTGCAGCGTCTTCACCTGGCCGTCTCGTTGCCCGTTAGCTGGCCCCTCGACCCAACTGTCTCTGCTTGCGGCACTGCCTCAACTTGTTCATCGCCTTGCTGCTCGCCGACCACCTGCCGGACCGCGGCTCGGGACAGTGCGTCTGCCGCCCCGTTGGTAGAGCCCGGCCGGTATGTGATGTCAAAGTTGTATTCGTGTAATTGCAGTGCCCATCGGTGTAGCTGCCCAGTCAGGTCCTTGCTGCGCATCAGCCAGCTCAGCGCGGAGTGATCCGTGACCAGCTCAAACTGCCTACCGTATAGATACGGCAGAAACAGTTTAACGGCCCACACTACTGCAGCACACTCGAGGTTGGTGTTGCCGTACTTAGCCATCGTCGTCACGCAATCGGTTGTTTCCCCCGTCCTTGATCTTGCATTAACGTCGCTCTTACCCAACGACCGACGCATCCGTGACTAGTTTGAAGGGCTTAGAGAAGTTGGGATATACCAACATTGGTCGCGCTGTCAGCTCGCGCTCCAGCGCTTCGAGCGCCAACTGCTGTTTATCACCCCACTCCCAGTTAAAGTTCTCCCTCAGCAGCACCATCATTGGCGTGCCCTTGGTTCCAAAGTCGGCGATGGAGCGCCGATAAAAGCCCGCCAAAACTCACGAAGCGTTTTACCTTCGTCTCATCCTTCGGTACCGGGAACTCGCGAACACTCTTTACCAAAATCTCCATCGGTCGTATACCGCCCGAATCTAACTTATGCCCCAGGCATTCTACTTTGGTCGTAGCGAAGCTACACTTCGCCGCCTTCAGCAACAGTCCAGCTTTCGACAGTCGCTCGAGTACAGCCGCCAAAGCTACTACATGTCGCGCCACACTTCCCTTCGTGAAAATTATCACGTCGACCAGATAGACCAAACAGCACTGCCACGCTAGCCCTCGTAAAATGCGTCCATCATGCGCTGAACGTGCCGGGTGTGTTCGCCAACCCGAACAGCATCCGGACGAATCTGAACAGCCCCTTCCTGGTGATGAATCCCGTTTCGTCTCGGCCCTTAGCTGCCACTGGCACCTGCCAGTACCCTGCATTTAAACCCAAGGTCGAGAATCGCTGCGCTTGTACATGCCCTCCAGAGTTTCATCGATACGTGGTAACGGATATATATCTTTCGTAGTGACCGAATTCAACAGCCTGTAGTCGATCATGAAACGCACTGTTCCGTCTTCTTTCTCGACGAGGACCAATGGGACCCCCCCCCCCCAGTGTTCTCCAGATCTGATTCACCTCCTTATCAATCACTTCTTGGTCACTGTGCACGTGACGTCTTCTCCGTACTTTGATCGGGGCCGCGTCGCCCGTGTATATCTCGTGCTCCACGCCCAACGTCGCCATAGGTGGGTATCCTTTACGTGGCTCAATCATCGCCGGATAATTTCGCAACAACTCTAACAATATCTCGCTGTGTCGCCGTCCCTGGCTCCCATCGACAGGTCGCCCTCGTTGCTGAGGGGATCCTTCTTTGCCTTCATAACGTCGGCGAGCCACCGCTTCACCGCCGTTCGATCCAGCCCCCCCCCCTCCCCACACACACACGCATCCAGGACTTCCAATTCGCCGCCCGTCGGCGTCCACTTGCCCAGTGTCTCCTTCGTTAGCAACTTGGTCGTGCGCCCGGCCAAACTAAGAACTGGTACCGTGAGCTGTCCTGTCCGTACCGTAGTCTCGTGGGTGCTATCAGCAAGGGTCGCTCTTTCGTGGGTTTGGGCACGAACAACCCTATGGTACCGTCGGGAGCCTCCACCGCCATGTGCACGTGACGCATAGTATGCGTGACCACCTTGGTTTTTTTTTTGTTTTTTGTTTCAGCAGCCGCACCTTCGTCGTCCTTGCTTCCGGTGCAGTGCCGATCCACGTGAACGGTATGATAACCTTCTCATCGCCCGCATACCATTTCATTCACTCGCCAGGACATCGATCTTGACCCCTTGTGCGTACATCCACTCCTCACCAACTGAAACATCGGGTGTGTCGCTCTCGACCAACAATGCGTCCACTTGCATGTGCTGCTGGGAATGCGTGAGAAAGTGGAACTTCCACACGCCAAGTACCCGAACTGCCACACCGCTGAACCCCTCCATGTAGTCTACAGGAGCCATCGTGTCCAGCTTCGTGCCGTACCTGCTCCATTCCCGACCCGCTACATGTATTGTGTGCCCGTGTCAATCTTGATCAGCTTCTTCTCGTTGTATAGCACCACCGTAGCCGTCGGCAACAGGTCGATAGTTTGTGCGCGGGCTGCACGCAACTTGACCACTCGCATTCGCTGTGTGTACCCGTCCAACGGTTCCATCACTGGTGCTTGGTAATAGCTCCCAGTGTTGTAGTCGTACGCTTGCTTCTGCGTCCTCATCTGGTTTCATATTTGCAGTGACGCAGTCGCATGAGGGAGCACTAACTCGGCAGCCTCAACCTCCTCTCGGGTGAGTGGCCGGGCCTGCCGGTTTCCTTCCCGACGGAGCTCGTCCAACTCCATGAACGCCTCGGTCTCGTACTGCGGCAGCTTGCTCTCTGCACGTACTTCCGACGCATCTTGGCGCGTGCCTTCCGCACCCTCTTTTCATACCGCCGCCTACATCTCGATATCCGAAGAGGCGTGCCTTTTTTTTGTCGGTCCAGTCATCCTCGGCAATGGCTCGCAGACTGGAAGCAGCCTCGATCAGTTTCTGCGCAATGCCGTATCGATAGCTGCTCTCGCCTGCCATGTTACCGGCCGACAGTAGTTCAAGCCGCTTAGCCTCCGTCAACCGCTAACCCCGCGAAGTCCTTCGTCCGTACTTCCCTTCTCATGGCTCCTGACCGTCCTTCGTTCGCTGATGTGACAGCCGCAATGTTCTACACGGTCACCAGCTCACCTAGCTCCTGTTGCTGCACTTGTGCCGCCTTTGCAGTGCGTCGGTGGGGGTGGTTCGTGCTCGTCGTTTGGCCGCTCGTGCAACCCAACGCGCCGTTTCTTCGTCCTTCTCTCGCTGCACCACGTCGTCTGCGGTACGTGCCTGTAGCACCTCGGCAAAGCGGTAGCCTTCACAGTGCATCTCCGCTATTAGCACTGCCATCAACTGCTCCTCTTTGGCGGTCGCCGGAGCGCCTGCTTCGTCATGTCCTCCGCGGCCGCGCATCACTTCAGTCACCTCACGCTGTCGCCGAGGCAAGCGTCCAGTGTACACCGCAATGCCTCTGCGTTCTTGGCGCGATGCGTCGTCCCCGTGCACGTCTGTCTTCGCGCAACTGTAGTTCACAATGGCCACAGTTGCTGCTGCTGCTGTATCCCCTGGCTGTCCCTCGGCTGCCTGTTGTCCTTTCCCGTCCGTCGCCTTGTCGTCGCTTGGCGCAACCAAAGCGTCGTTTCTTCGTGGCGCGCCATCCCCAGTTGACGGTCCCCGTGGTGTCGTCGCAGTTCCGCCTTGTATACGTACGTCGTCGCGCACGCGTACGCCTTCTCGCCGGGTACCGAGTGGCCGTAGGCTGGTTGCGTGGTGCGCTATCCCCAGTCCCTGCATCTCCGTCGCTCTCGCGCCGCTGTCTCTTTAACAAGTCCTCTTCCCTGGCTCTGCTTCCGTCTTGGCCTGCTTCGATTGTCCGCCGACAGCTTCGCCGCTCTCTTTGCTTCCGCAACCGTCGCTTTGCCCTGCTTCGCGTCTGCCCTTGCTCCCGTCGTTCTGATACTGCGAGTAAAACGGTTGAGTCCCTTAAGCCGCTGCACGTTTCCCGCATTTGGCAACTGTTCCGCATCGTCGTCGCCGTTCTTGTCGGTCTCCGCGCCGGCCCCCGCGAAATATTGGGCCCTCAATCTGCACTCCGTCGCGAAGTGTCCAGTGTTTCAGCAGTAACCCCTAGCAAACCCGGTCGTCTTCCGGACGGGCTGTGGTTGCTGTCTGCTGCGGTTTGCCTGCCGGGTACCTCCGATGGTTGGTGAGCTTGTCCGCCTTGATTATGAGCGGCTGTCATGTTTGGAATGACTGTGGGCCGTATCTGCTGACCCCGCCACACACCCCTAGCGGCGCCCTCTGCACTCTTTGTCCTTCGACTTGGAGCGTCTGCCCGCTCCGTCTTCCTTGTTGGTCGCTGGCATAGCTGCGCTGCCCGGGGTTCGCGCTCGATGGATGGATGCTCCGACTGCTGATTGGTCGAGCTTTTCTTTCCGAGCCAGTTTGTATACCCAGGGGTACGAGTATGTAGCTCTGCGGAACACGGTTATTCCTGTGCCCCAGTCAGTCGTGCCTACCGGACTGATCGATCGCCCGTCGACATCGTAACGCGGTGACTTTTATGTTGGGAGCACATTCGCAAATCCGCCCGCTCCTCAATTCACGTTTCCTGCTGCCGCTGAGTGCTCATTTCCTCCGAGTACCAGTGGGGAGACTGCGCCGAGACGCGTGCTGTCGCTCCCACCTGCCCCGCTGACCCGGTTGGATCTTGTCTTGCTTCGCCATGGCTGCCTTCAGTCCGATCCTGTGGCCTTCTCGATTGGGCGAGGCCGTACCGTAGCCGCGTTGTCTCATTGCTACGGTACGGCCTCGCCCAATCTTAGTGGTTCTCGTCCTCGTACGTGTGTGGCTGAACTTGCGTTGCTCATGCCTTTCAGGATCGTGTCGACAAGCCTCTCCTCGCCGATGCTCCTGTCCGCCACGATCTCTCGCAGCGCTACCGCATACTCGACAAAGGGCTCACCCCGCATATATTCTTCCTGTCGTGGAGACTCGCCACCACTTCAGGATCCGAGCGCTGTTCCCATATCGGCTGCGTAGCCGTCTCGCCAAGTTCTCGTTGGTCTCGTCTGTAATCGACGGCATGACGTTGTCGTACCACCTGAGCGCCTTCCCTTCCAGGTGCGATGCCATCTCGTCGTACACCTCGTCCTGTTCCAAATCTGCTACAACCCTCAATTCCATAGCAAGTCTAAGCACATCGATGTTCGATTCCGTTTTGAGCAAGGGAAGGTGGAGCGACATGATTTCACCGTCGACTACTGCAATACCAAAGAAATGGTGGCTGATTTATTTACTAAAGCACTAGACAAACATCAGTTTAGAACACTAAGGACCAAGCTCAGGATGAAACCCCATGACTCTGAAGTGGTCATTCCGTATAGTGTACGAGTATAAACTAATGCATGAAGCATGCCTACTCAAATGCGTTCTTTTATTTTTCACACTGGGTTTATAGTTTGTTCGCAGAAAACATATTCTCATCGTTGAGGTTTCCCTGGTCTACATGTACCGAATTATACAGGCATATGGGTATTTAAATCATGCACAGCGACATTTACTTGCTAGGAAGAATTTATTATCGATAAGGCAAACCCGCTGAAATCCCTACCGACTCCTATCGTCTACTTTAAGAAGACGATAATGGACGAATAAATGCCACGAAGTTAATCCAGTCCGCTGCCTGTGGAAGCATACTTCATCTTGGTCGAACACGAGGCGCTTACCTCCTTGAAATATGAGTACGCTGGCGTGACCGACGAGCTGGTGATTGTAGGGTGCACAGTGGTACAACCCGTCGAAAAGCGAGACTTCATCAAACACACGCGAACCGCGTCGACCAGCGATAGCGAAGTTGTGGTTGGCACTTGAAGTCGTGACGTACATCCCGAAGCCGACGAAGAAACACCGAGAACGACCTTCCATGATGTGCCTTGACTTAAATCCAATTTGTGGTTCAGCAACTCATCAGCCACGAAATCATCAATGTTTTCTTGGGTCTAGATGTCAGGACGGCCGGTGTGCTTCGCAGTTAACTTGAACGCTTCGAATAAGCACGCGCCTTGCATATCTGCAGCAATTGTTATATTTCCCAAATTCATCCTTTTTGCAAAAAAAAAAAAATCGTCAAAGTTTGCCACCGATGAACTCTTCCAGCGGCATCTCCTCCTCGATGTGATCGTCCGTGAGAGCCATCTTTGACTCCCATGTACGCTGGTAGTAGCGCCTAGACCCACGTCGGCGAACGAGCCATAACACACGATACTTAAACCCGAGTGGACGGGTACGCCTGTCAATTATGCGCGCGACCAGCCACTTCTGTTAGTAGTTGCGTAAGACCGACCGACTGTCACTCGCCGTGGCTCATAGTACTTCCGGTAAATACGGAAAAAGAGGTTGTGCGCCTGGCTGGTGCTACAAGTTGCCTGGTCAGTGCCATTAACTGCCTGACTGGTGCCAGTTGCATCTTGACTGGTGCCATTAGTCTGTTCGGTGACTGTTTAGGAGACTGGTCGGTAACACTAGGCATCTGCTCGGTGAAATTAGGTGGCTGGTAGTTGACACTAGGCTTCTGGTCGGTGACTGTAGGAGTCTGGTCGGTGACAGGAGTCTATTGATCGGTGCTGCCTGCCCGCGCACGCGGCGCGCTTGCTCCGGCCCGAGCCACAGTTGAGGCAACTGTACCTCCACCAGCACGCGGAACAGTACGTGTGGTCACCTTCGTAAGCACAGGACGCTCTCGCAGCTCTGATTGCATCACTGAGACGCCTCCGACAACCTTGGTTCTCTTAGCACCTGCAGCTTTCTTAGTTCTGCCCCCCGCGGGCTTCTACGCCCCCCGTCCTAGCGACTGCACCTGCACTGCTGCCACACTCGTGTCCTTAGCTGGCGTGGCCTTTACGGCCTTCTCGACTGCATGGGCGGCGGCCTTGGCGCGCTTTCTCGCTCTTATCTTCGATGCGTTGGTGGTCTTGGAGGGCTTCCTTTTCTCTACGAGATGGCCTGCCCCCGCACCCGAGTCTCTCGCCACTCCTGTGTGCCAGATTCGCGTCATCGGCGTTCAATGTCGTCTACCTTTCACCAGCAGCGTAGCTGTGGGGCAAAGGTTAAGATCAGCACCAGCGATTCCTAGGCAAATTGCAGCAGTGAGTGGTCGCTTCGTAAATAATAAAGACAACTCTAATACGTAATAATGAGTCAGTTGTAAAAGTATATAAAGATCAGGGAGGCTGTTACGGTACTCTTCTTTCACACTTGGCACTCTGTGCCATCGATGATGCTTGAGATGGTGAATATCTCTCTTATCTGTTATTACTGTAGTCTATTATAGTTATAGTGGATACCATAGACTAGCTGTGGTTGCCTCTGGGCCAGTCGTCCCAGCAGGGCATCCTCCTAACGCGCTAGCCTCTAAATCTAACTCACTTCGTCTTTCAACACCTTCTGAACAAGCTCCTTCGTCCCTACTCTTCCTACGTAGCCCGCCATAAGAAACAGAGGAAATATCTGAAATTTCTTCAACACCACAAATATTGTGCTTCTTACTCAAAATTTTCATGCGCGATTCATCGAATCAATCACGAGCAATACGCGCAAGGTCGCGAAACGCTTGTGTTCACTATGATACCCATTAAGTACGATTAAAGTTGCATAGACCGGGCATGATTTAAAGGACTGAAATATTATATTGTATTGGTGCGATGCGTTTAATCGGTCAATTTTGGCAAATATACAGTAGGCGGGAAGCACAATATCGCCTATGCAATTAAAACTCCCACAATCGATTTGTGAGGAAAGTTAGCCTTGCCCAAAGTGGGCCTTCTGTGGTCCTGACTTAAACTGGTCGTTTACCTTACTACAGTACCCCGCAGAAAATGATGCGCCAAATACCTTGAAGCAGCTCCGCCGCACGATGAATTGGCCCACAATGCGATGAACGAACACAAGCGTCGCCTAGCATTTCATCTGCTACGCGCTGCGGTCCGTGCTCAAGGTACATACACTGTATCTGACAGCAACCTGCAGCTGGCCTGCCACTGGTCGCAGGCTACGTCGGTTAAACTTTAACCCCTGCAGTTCCGTTATGCCAGCCGCGGTGAACTTTGAAAATATCCCTATGCGCGCCCGTCTACGGAACGGCCGATGATCCCGCCGCGACTCACGCTCCGCGAGATCTTGGGGGCGCAGTGATGCATGCAAGCCGACGTGATTGGACGCCACGCATCGTTTCCTTCAGCTTCAGCTGAGCTTCCCTCTCCCCTCCCAGTGTACAGTGGGCGGATCTCAAATTTCACCGCAGCACCGGCATGGCGCCACGCCATTGGCGCGCGAGCTTTGAGCCAAGGTAATCCGTGAAGCTAACCGCCGGTTGCACGTGGCGGCGGTAGTGCTTTTCACTCGCCAACGGCCCCTGTTCCAAATGAGTTCGCGCGGTAACGCCATCGACAAGCTCGGGTATAAGCATGCATATTTTTGCATGGGCGATGCGCCCGGGAGGGATGCTGCCGTCCATCTGGACGAGCAGAGGTGACGGCCGAGCTGCTGCGGTGGCCCACTTACCTCGAGCTCCAGCTCTTTTGCCCTTCGCTTGTCGTCCGTCGACCGGCTTGCATGCAGCACCGACCTTGTTGTTGATGTTGAAGCGTGTACGTCGGTGAAAACTTCGAGACCAGTCAAACTAGAGCCAGGGCGTGCCCAGCTGAGCATTGCTCACGAAGCACTGCTTACCGAGTAATAATTGCTTAACGCAGCTGGGACCAAACTTGACTGTTCGGACCCCATTTTAGGGTGATGCATCGTTGCTCATAAATTGCATTAATCGTACGCTACCGCGACCGATACGTAGGTTACCCGTCCTTAATCTGCCGAGGAAACGTTTTGACAATACAAAGACCAAGTCTCCGGTCGTGCGCAGCAGCCGCATGTGTTGACTTGGCCGGTGTTTGGAGAGTGGGATTTCTATAGTGGCATTGGCCCGTTTCTGCTACAGCCCATCTCTAGTAGAACCCTTTCTTAACTGAACTGCGACCGATTTGCTGCACACATCGTGAAGCATTTCCGGATGTGAGTTGGAGCCTGCGAGGCGGCAGCTCCTGTCTCCGCTGGTGGCGCATCAACCATTTCGGCGGTGCATCTCCAATGCTCTTTTGCTGCTGTCCGGTGTGACGGTTGCTTCCATGGTCTCCACAAGAATCGCCAAGCCTTTTTTTCGCGCTATCACTGATACAGTAAGCTATCAGACCATCGTTTGGAGGAAGCATTTGCGGCGGCGAAGAACATTTTGCCGTCTTCTGATTGGCCAGAGACGAGGCGGCGCATCGTTTTTAACACACAATATGCTCACCAAGTGTAGACATTCTCTCCCCCCCATTAGTGAGCACTTTACTGTCTCACATGCAGGCACCGAAAACGCTTGGCGGGCGCGGCAGACAGCTAGCGAGAATCTGCAGATATTTGCAGCCGCGCCTAGGGCGATGGCCTTTAATGGTGATACTTAAGTAGATTAAGCAGCGAGGCGAGTAAAATTACGCGTGCCTCGTATTATCGTCGACCCATACATTGTCGACGCCGCTGTTTGATCAGAATATTTGTTGTGCATACAGATTGACTTAAATTAATTTGTCGAACGCGTTTTGTTTCTTTTCAACAACCGGTCTGTTGCTACCCCACTAGCTGCAAGCGCAGACCGACGGCGTCTTGCTTGCAGTCTGATTCGCGACCGTGATTCAATAGCGGCCTCCCGTAAACTGCTGGACAATGGGGTAGGTATAATATACTCATGATAAGGAGCTACATTTGGATCTAACAGCCTTGCCAGAACTCTCACTTGCTCAGTTGGTCGATCTGCATAACGAAGGGCTCATCGTGGCAAGGCTCGACCATAAAGTAACGTTTAAAAGTAGTATCCATCTCAAAATGGCAGCAGTGTTTTTTCCGTGCTGCTCTCCAAGTGTAAGGTGGATACTGAGCCTCGCTGTCACATGCGCCCGTCTCTGGCATTCCCCCATCCGCCATTTCTATATATTTAAGCTTGCTTTTGGTATGCTGTTTGTTTGCTCCTCAACGCCTCCCTCTCGCCCAGCCTAGCCCTACCGGTGCTTTTGGGCAACCACACGGTGTGTAGCACACCAGAGTTGTTGTCTACCGCCCCGTCACTCTTCACTCTCCATTTCGCGCCGCGCCCCATAGGTCTTCTCCTTTTGGATTTAAAGTGAGTGTTGATTCCCTCTAGTAAACTCTAGCGACAGACATGGACTGGATGAAACCCCGTGACCAGCTTCTGCATGGCTCAGCGCCCGCTAAAGTTCCCTCCTTCAGGCTCGTGGACTCTAACAAGCGGATGCGCGAGTTGACAGACCCGCTCAAGCGCCAGCTGGGTGCATCCCCGGGCTTCTATCAGCCCCAAGAGAGTGATGACGGCCTCTCTGCCGCCGAGTTGGAGGAGCAGCGCCAGCTTGAGCAGCAGCTTCAGGTGCAGAAGGAGGAGATGTGCTTCATCTCGCCGCTGCCGCGCCCAGACGCCGGTCGCCTGCGCGTGCCCGCTACGTCGCACGCCTTCACGTACGGCGGCTCCAGCTCGTCCAACCTGCATTCAACGCCTCCCCTCGCGCCACCCGTTTCGCCATTTGCCAGCTTGGCGCTCTCTGCACCCGCCGCGCCCATCGGCAAGACACACAACCCATTCCTGAGTGCTAAGGGCGAGAAGAGCCCGCGGCTGCCGTCGTTCAACGCGATTCGGAACTCGCCGGGCACGCATCTGAAGCCGCTGGGTATCGCCTCGCGCCCACCGCCTCTTTCGTTGCGCTCGTTCTCGGACGTGTCAACGCTGTCATCGTCGTCACCGTCGCCGTCGCCGTCCCCCTCACCGCTCCACCAGCCGCATCTGCTGCATCAACACCACCCCAAGACCCCGCTGCGCTCGCTGTCCAATTCGTCACTGTCGTCTGTGGCTTCGACGTCGCCAATGCTGTACTCGCAGTCTCTTCCGGGCGTGCAGTTTCTTCAGGAGAAGAGACGATCCCGAATGTCATTTGATGGTTCCGATCGCATGTCGATTTCATCAGAAGACGAGGATAGCGGCATGCGCCTTCTCAGCTCGAGTGTGGGTCGCAGTGAAGGTAGCAACGATGCTATGACCGCGGCGGCAAACGCTGCGGCCCAGGCGGCAACAAACAGCAATAATGCTCGTAGTGGCCGTGTTTGCAGGTACGCGAACTGCAGTAATATTGCTCGTTCACGTGGTCTGTGTCGAACACACGGTGGTGGCAAGCGATGCTCTCATCCGAACTGCAACAAGAGTGCGCAGGCAAACCGAAAATGCATCGCGCACGGAGGCGGCACTCCCTGCTCATTTGGAGACTGTGAGAAGACGGCGCAGTCGCGTGGCTTGTGCAAGGCCCATGGCGGTGGCGCTCGTTGCAAGTATCCTGACTGCCCCAAAAGCAGTCAGTCGAAGGGCCTGTGCCGCGGCCACGGTGGCGGCATTAAGTGCAAGGCAGAGGGTTGCGAGAAGTGGGTGCAGAAAAACGGGTACTGCATCAAGCACGGTCGTGAGCACGCTATGACCTCTTAAACAGTTACGTCTTAGCACGAGGACAGTGGATTTGGCCACTGAATGTGCTTGGCAGTAGTTGTAGAGCGGAGCTGCGCGTGCGGGGCCGTGGATTGATGTTGATCATTTATTCGGTGAGGGGTGACAGCCGTTCCTAGGGGAGCGCATGCCTGGAAGAAGGTCGCAGAGGAAGAAGGACCGACTAACTGTATGGCGGGAGCCGTGTGCGTCTAGTGCTTGGGAGTATTATTGACACCAGAGACTATCAGAGCCTCCGAGTTTGAGGCTTCGTGGCATGTATATATAAGTGAGCTTTGACTGACGTAATACTGACGTTCTTGGTTGCTTGCATTGTTTTCTGCCACGTGGCTGAGAACTTGGTACAACTACTGGAGGAGCATTGGCGATACGTACTTACGCAACTGGAGCCCATTCACGCCAACTGACACGACGTACAAAGCACCTTCATGGCGTAAGTTGAAGTGTCAGTCATGATGCAAGCTTAGGAACCAAGCTCAAATCTGGGCCGAGTCTGCTATTTTCGGCCTGCTTGCCATTCGCAAAAGTGGTCCGGCATGATGCAGGTCGAAGTGCGAGTAGTGCGTGCGCGCTTGTGGCTATCGAGCTCGCTCTTCCTTTATCAAGACGGGCTCTTGTCTCTTACTCGTGTCGGCGAAACGGAGGGTGTATCGCTCGCAACTTTGCGTTCCATAGAAGGGAAGGATGGAGATCAGTGCTCGCTTGCAGAAGTAACTTGGCATCAAGGTCAGAAAAAATGCTTCCGCACTGTCACCGCGGGTTGGGATGACCAGGGCGGTGCAATTGGCAACAACTCGCCAAAGTTTTCTTTGCCTGAGATTGCGCCTGCCCCTGGTGATAGTGATCGCTTCAGGAGAAAGACAAATCAGGAAACCATTTTACCGCGACTCGACTTCCAGCTGTTTCTTCTAAGACTCCGTTCCCGTTCGCGACCGCAGACGGTGTATATTGGGACGAGTGGGTGGCAATTAAGCGTGAAAGACGTGGAAGCGTTGGTCTCGTCCCGAGAGGTCGTGTTCCTTACCACATTGCAGGACGATCTCGGAACACTGGAGGTGAAACTTCGGTGTGTTAACTCGAACGACTCCAGCCGACCCAAAGCTGAAAAGGCAGTAGCATTAAATGACCAAACTGTGAATCATGAAGCTGATGCCCCCACTGGTTTTAACATCAACTGGAGCTCCAGCGAATCCCTGGAGAAGGACTTGGCTGAGAAAGGTGCGTCTAAGAGCATCATACACCTAAGCGTATCCCGTTTTGACAAAAATGCTGCTCTTATTCATATAGCTCGACTGAAAGGTATAGCAGACAAAAAGCTAATCGCGCAGCTTAAGCAAACTGCCACAAAGGCTGCAAAACTTCTTCAAAGCCGCGAGTACTTGATCATTCATTTGCATCGCTCACGAGCTGCTTCCAGAATCCAGCACCAATTTCGATTGCTGCAAAATAAGAAGCAAGAGATCATAGCTAAGCTGCGCAAAGAAGAAGAAGAACGCATAGTGGCAAAAAAGGCGAAAATCCGAGATAAAGTACTCGCGCGTAACCGCGAGCGCGCACGTGCCATTCGTGCACGCCTTCTGGAATATCTCGACAACAACCACAGCTGGAAGAATGCGAGCCCAGAAGACCCGGCGTCAGTGCAGCGGGGAGCGGGAGAAAGACTGGTGGTCCTCGATAGGCAACGGGAACAACTCGTAGCTAGCAAGCGAGATAATGCATCCAGAAGCAACCAACTTTCTCCGCAGAAGTGCAGCGATAAACTCTTCGACGACGAGCTCATTCGCGCGGTACAGAATCTGCATTTCACTCGCACGCATAGCAACCAGATGTAGCCATTTTCTTTTATTCGTACTTTGTCGAATATCTTATCACTATCAGTTGTGTAAGGCGAGCGAGAATGGTGCCTAAGCACGATGAAGTCGCCACCACTATGGCGGTGCCGCAGCTCCACATCAAGTAAGAAATAGACTGATAAATCTGCATTATCTCGTTTATCAGATGCTGTACTTGCCAAGCGCTAACGTGGGCTACATGCCGAGATAATAACACCCGCACTGACCGCTTATTTTCCCTGTTACGCCCAGGAACTTTGTGTGCTCCGCCAATCTGGGCATGCGTTTCGACCTGACGAACCTGCTGGTCAAGTCACACCGACAGGCGGAGCTGGTACCCAAGAAGAACTGCATCCTGATGAAGCTAAACAACCCCAAGTCCACGGCCATGCTCTTCGCGAATGGCAAGCTGGTTTGCACAGGCGCAGAGACGGAGGAGGCCATCAAGAACGTGGCCCGCAGGTTCACGCAGATAATCCAGAAAATGGACTTCCCAGGAGTGAATCTCATTGATTTCAAGATCCAGAACGTTGTAGGCACATGCGACCTGGGCTTTCGAGTCCTTGTGGAGGCACTCGCCTTCGCTCACGGTGACTGCTGCACGGTAAGAGGCTATTGTTAAATGATGGACCGTCATTGCTGTGACTAATACTGCTTTCTTGCTTATATAGTATGAGCCCGAGCTGTATCCAGCGTTGATCTACCGTTTGGAGAAACCACAAGTTAAGATCCTCGTGTTTGTGAGCGGGAAGATGGTATTTACAGACTCGAAGGAGCCGCGAGAGCTGTATGCAGCCTGCGAGGCTATCTTTCCGGTATGTTATGCCGAAGTTGACCCTGTAGGGAGCTGATGCTAACGTGTTTATCTGTTGGTATTAGATTCTCTCTCAATTTAAGGATATGAAGCCAGTCGACCCTAGCAGCGCTGCTCCCAGTGACGGACAGTCGGGTTCCCATTTCAAGGCTGACACAAATGATGAATCCCACCTTGACGACTAGGTGTTTTCCTTACTAACTAATGGGACGGTTGTGCTTCTCCTGCCGGTATTGGAGTGTATTATTCGCTAGTACTTTCATGTAAGCGTTAATTTCCCACCTCCACTGCCAGCATTGACAAAGAAAGCACGCTGGTATGAAAAGCGAAAGAATAGCACAAATATCCATATGCTCCGAAGGCTATCAATCAGTTCGCTGGTGATGATTATTGGGTCCTCACGGGGAGTTGGAAGAACCTCTGACGTTTTGGTTTTGCTTTGTTGCTGAACTAGCTGTTCTTCGGTAGGTGGTTGGACAGTCTGCCATCGGGTGACACACTTTCGAAGCATAGCGAGGGGGCCAGAGATTTCATGCAAGAACTGGAGCTGGTGGTTCAGTGGGACTATGATCCGCTCGACCTGCGCGATGATTTCGAGTGCCAGACGGTGGTGAATTAAAAACACTACAGGCGGTGGCAATTCAGAGAGGTCTCCCTTGCGAGAATTTGACGGTATGAGCTGCTGCGTCTTGACTTTCAGGGCGTCTAGGAGCCATCGTATTGCTTGTTCCTGCTCAAAGACAGCACCCGTTTTGTTAGCAGTGAGCCGCGGTTGGCATCTCGAATTGCAAGTTGTTCACTATATTCTTACCATTGAATAAAGCTGACAAACATCGGAATGAACAATTAGTCGTGTGGTGAGCTCGATGTCACATTCTTCCTGCGAACTGGCACAGCTTGGGGTATTGTGGACGACGCCGAGCTGATAGATTAAAAATCTATCGTCGTAGTGATATGCCTCCGATGCATATGGAGTCCATTCGTCCCGCGGTATTGCGGAGCCTTGCGGGCCAGACGTAGCAAACTCCATACTTTGCAAGCATAGCTGCGCATTCTCTTTAGAAAAGAAGACTCCATACTCAGACACTCGAAAACATACCAACGGAGACAAATTTGTCGAAGGACCAGCCATCCCCTGGTCATCTGAGGTGTGGTAATGAAATGCATACGCCTTCGTTACTTTGTGGATTTCCACGCTACTATTATCGCCTTGAGTCTTCACTTCCGCGATTTCGATAACCACTTGCAAGAGAAGCTGCGTTTGGGTAGTATTCTCGAGAATTCCAGGTAGTACATCATTTATCGCCGGAGTGAGGTCATATTCTGCGACTACGTGTCCATGAGGGTCAAGCACGCGAGCTTTTGCTTGAAAATGCCAGCAGCTGCTGTCCTTGGAGCTCGTACATGTAGTACCAAACAATGAAGTTATACTCCGCAGGTCGAAAAGAACCGCTTCCACAAATAATAAACGTGCGTGGACGAACTCTTTTCCTTCCACTAGGTAGTGCTCAATAGTGTCAACTTCTATCAGGGGCGCGACCCCTTGCGTATCATTTCTATTTGCCTTGACGAAGAGGATTGGATGGAGGATGATCATCATTGGGACAATTGCCACTGAGTAGGAGCTCTTTGATGGCTTATTGTGGCCTTCGTTGAAAATATGATGACCCGTTAGCCACCGATGAGTTTGAATTATCTGGTCACAGCCAACATGCTGCAACAACCTCGGGTTGACAGCACAGACATTCGTTCCTTCCATCGCGAACAGCCTTATTGAACCTGGTTTGGTAATTTTGGTAATACTCGTTGGTGTCCTTACTTGCAGTTTGTGCCTCCAGACAAGCTGCCGAAGAGCAAAAACTTGCAAGTAGTTCGACATGTCGATGAACGGATTTGGCGGAAGGTGAATAGCTACAGTGTTCATCACAGCACTTTCAAGAGCAACATCAAGACAGGAATCGATAATTGCTTGTGCAAATATGGCCTCAGAAACAACTGAAGGTGGGTACTTGCGCTCTTCAACTGCCATTTCTAGAGCCCTTAGCACATCAATCTCGCCCAATATGGCCGAGATCTCAGGTTGCATATCGGCTGGGGAATTTGTTATTGCAGGAGCTACCGGCGATGCCGTCATTGTTCTTACAAGACGAATAAAGTCACTGAAGACAATACGAACGACTGAGAGCAGTAGCTCATTCACGCATCGAAGTGCTTCCACAAAATCGTTGATCTGTCGTTCGTCTTCGTTTAAAACCGCAGCTTTTGCCTGACCGTAAAAGTATCGTAAGTGACGACAAATGGGCTGCAATATAGACGTCGATGCTGACGCAGATGATTCCTCCAGAAACCGCTTCATCCAATATTCTAGACTGATAAAACTTGCTTGGATTACTGCCGTCGCAGTAAGAGACTTGGAACGATAGAGAAAGCTTTCCAAGACCTGATGCGCACATACGAGATAGCCCAGATTGAAAGCATAGCATGAGACGAGACAATTTACTTGCTCGCGGAGGACTTCGTTAGAAAGACCAATCCGACGCAGTTCATCAACAGTATCTTGAAATATCCCAACGAATCCTGAGCGTTGTCTTATCCTATGAACTCCCACGGAATTATGGGTGATGGGAGCTGCTACTTGAGTTATCTTCTGGGATCGCTTATTCTGCTCTTCTTTCTCTAGCAACATTTGTGCCTCAATGTGAAATCTTGCCGCGATCTCAAGAGCACCTTGAGAATGAAAAAATAATCCACTGGCGTGTGCGCGACTTCCGCTGAGAAATGATCTGTGTGAGGTTGAAGTCTTGATACCCTGACTTTCAACGGGCATGTTTCCGTCTTCCATCGTAAAGTGAAAGAAAAATGCTTGCTCCGTTTGACACAAGTAGCCACCGCCAAGGTTGGACAATTGTATAGAGTCGTATCGATTGATCGTGATCAGCGAATTGCTCACGAGTGCCGTCTTCACAGCATTAGTGAAAGTAACGCGGCTTTCCTTCACACAGTCAATGCTCCATACTGCTGGAACTGCGTCTTCCGAAGACAATTCCACTGCAGATGAAGACAAAGGAGTTATCGTGATTCCATTGCACCCGATACAGCCATGATATTCTACGGCTTTGTCTGGAGGAAGAGATTCAAAACATGCTGCGGCATTGGCAGTTTCGTGCAATTGTTTAAGCAAAAACCGAGCGAATACTACCATTGCCTTCTCCAGGTGCATACCAGACACAAACACGTGAGTCTCCAGTTCAAGAAAGCAAGGCTGCAGTGCCTGAACTTGTGCGCCAAAAATGCTATTACCAACTAGCACAGCGTATACATTTGCTAGGCAGTCATTGTCCGTAAATTCCTTATAGTTCGCCAGCCCTTGGAAGGCAGAATGTACCAGTTCTAGCAGACTATACAGGTTTGCCCCTGTAAGCTGCTCCAGAGTAGATTTCATTCCCCATATCGGCATTGCAAATTGTTCGTGCTCCACACTACATACTTGGAACCGCGGAAGTGTCGAAATTTGACCACTCAAGGTTGTCAAATCCAGAGACGAAGCGCTGCTACAATTACTTTGTAGAACAAAAGCTTGGCGAAGTTCGTGCATGCGAATAGACTTGAGCAGATCGGGATATGGGTTTGCTGGCAATCTAAGCTGCGTCTGATAGGTGCTAGCCAAGTTAGCTATGAAATCCTGAACTACCGGCAACAATTTCGTGCTCTCAAAGTACTCGTCCAAAAGACGATTGCGCTGCTCAGCTTGAACCTGAAGAATGGGGGCTTCATCTGTCGAGGCGTTAAGATGTTTGCTCCGAGCTGGCTGGGACGACACTGCTTCAGCTTGCTTGGATGCCATCGTGGACGCCGTTTGACTCGAACCGACGCTGCAAAATACACCACAACACACGAAGTCCTCGGAACTCGTAAGGGACTTATAAAGCACCCAAATATCCATGCAAATTCAAATATACGTCTATGTATTGGACTGGCAGAGGTCGTCGAGATTGTCCTGCCTGCGGTGCCTCCTTTCCTATCGAGTATTTAGAAATGTTCACCACATTTGAAAAGTACGCCTGCCTACTTGATCTTGGCCGCATTGGCCTCTGGCAGCCGCTCAATCACATATTTACGGTTTGAGATATACATGATGGGCACGCCAGGAACCTTACGAATGCGGCGCTTGAGTTCGCGATCACACGTCGCAATGACGTAACAGCGGTGCTGCTGCACGCGCTGCACCAGGCAGTCATCGGCGTACGTGCCCTTGTGTGTGCACGGCAGTCGCTCGAAACGTGGGTCCTTCGCTAATCGCAGCGCAACACGGTACTTGTGACCAAGCCTCTCCAGCTCTGCCATCACGCAGTCTGTGATACAAGGTGTGCCTGTAGGAGTCCGAAACAAAATGACAACGTAAAAACTAGGCAACCGAATTTATCGATTGAGTACAAGTGAAGAGTAGCACGCATCGGGACGTACATTTGGCGAGCAGACAGTCCATCATTGCCGAGACGACCTCGAGCTTGTTCTTAATGGAGAAGTTGATGAAGTTCGTATCCACGATGACGTTGTACGGCGGGCCCAGCGCTGAATTGTACTTGAAGAACATGTTGGACGGGATCTGGTCACTGCACAGCAACGAAACAGTAGCAGAGACGACAGCAACAAACAACAGTGAGTCCACAGCCTCTATATCCCTGTATTTCATCCCGATGTCCGCTCACATCTGCTTGGGTTCCGCTTCCTTGCGCTTCTTCTCCTCCACCTTCGCAACCGCCTTGCGCACCGAGTTTCTGCAAAATTAACACGAACGCCACACCGTCAGATAAAATTTAAGGTACATCCTAAAGCAGTCGAGGCGGAGACGTACATGCGCGTGTCGCGAGGACTGATCATGCGCTTCACAGCGGCAAACTTGCGCGTCTTCTTGGCCTTTCCCTAAGGCAGCAAGCACCACAGATGCGTCGCTTAGTAAACATACAGGTAGATCACCCTCGGTCTTCGCCCAAGAGGCAACAACGGGGCGAGCGGATCACGCACCATTATCTTGAGTTTGTCTTGAGTCTGTGCACTGCACTGCCAACCACCAGCAAACACCTTTTCAATGAAATGAGTATGTCGTCTGAAGGTCGCATACCCGGTGGTCCACTATAATAGTTAGTACCGTATCTCATTATTCCTAGTCTGCCAGTGTACCCTGTGCAACAGCATCAAGCGAGGCGGCAATGGCGGGCGAGAATCGGCGCGGGATGACGGCGTTCAATATGGAGGAGGAGAAGGACGAGGGTCACTTCGACGCGAAAGGCAATTTTGTGTGGGATGACGAAGCCAAGAAGGTGCAGGAGGAGGCCTGGCTGGACGACGTCTCGGAGCAGCAGATGGGCGCGGCCAAGAGCGCAAAGAGCCGCCGCGAGTTTCGCGACGAGCACGGGGAGGAAACCATGACGGATGAAGTGGCCAATAGGACGCTGGCTACGCTGCTGAAACCCCGTGAGACAGTGCTTCAGGCGCTCAAGCGACTTGGCTCCAAGAAACCGGCTCGGGTCCGGGCCGGCAAGAAGCGCAAGCAGATGCAGAAGAGCGAAACGGAGCCGGCGCAGACGGTGGAGGAGAAGAAGCAGTTCGAGCAGATCACGGAGGCTGCTGACTACCTAATGAGGTCGGGAGAGGTGGATGTTTATAGCCAGATTAAGGAAGAGTTTTTCCCTGAGGAGGAGCTCTTGGTTCAGCGGAGGCGCGTGCAGTTTGCTGAAGAGAAAGAAGGCAAGAGCGAGGAGAACCCGCTCAAGCAAGAAATTATGTGGGAGTACAAAGCCGCAGACGGACATATTCACGGGCCGTTTCCGACTTCGAGCTTTGTGGCTTGGCAACAGCAGGTGGGTTTGATTGGGGTTTTGTTGATGAAAAGTTGATAGACTAAAGTGTTGCGGCTTGTAGGGCTACTTCAAAGGAGAAACTGCGGTGATCATGCGGCAAGTGCCGAATAGTGTTGTTGAAGCGAAGGAAAGGTTGAATAAGAAGCAGAAACAGGAGCCGGAGAAACTTTCGGCCGAGGAGGAGATGCTCAACGATTTCGAGGACAGCAACGATGAAGGCGACAATCCTGCTGTCGAGGACAAGGGACAAGCAGACGAGAGCCCATGGAAGCGGTCCGATACGATCGATTTTTCATCATATTAGAGCTGAAAGAATGGAAAATTCAGGCCTCCAACACACGCCCGCCTTAATATTGCTGAGAAAGTGGAGTTTTCAGCATACTGGGCAGAGCTGTGGGGGACAGAAATTTAATGACTCGTCGATAGTCACTCCGAGATAAAAACTAGTCGTCCTTCTTCGAATATGCACCAGCACCAGCGTTGGGCTTCCGTGCCCCGTTGCGAGGACTCCATCGTCTCGGCGATTCTTGGCTGTAGCGCTGGTCCATGTTGCGGCGTCGTACATCCGGGTTGTCGTTCAGGTCCTCATCCTCGCTGGAATCGGAGTCGTCCTCCATCAGCGGTCGTTGGCTAAAGCAGCATCAACAGTACAATGAAGTGAGAAGGCTTGTAGTACGCAAGACAATCTTCCATCACTGTCACCTCTTGGGATCTCTGCTGGCAGGAGCGTCGTTACGCATCTGGAAGCGCATGTACATGTCGTGCATCTTGTTCTTCATGGCTGTAGACCCATCAACCAACATATCACACATTCATCAGTCTCGACTCTTCTACAGCTACCGATCGAGTCACCTTCTGTTCCCACCTTCGCTCATGGATGTGAACTTCTCACTCATAGCCGCGTACGTCTCACTGGCAACCTCGGCGGCGGTCTTATCAGACGGATAAACGTGGTCCTGTCCAGCTGATCTGTCATGGAAGTGCGACGAAAACTCTTCGCTGGAAAGCACCTCGTCTCGAAAGAACTGGTCCTGTAGCATGCGAGCTAGAATTGCGTCGCGCTCCTCCTGCTCGGACAGTTCACGGAACTCGTCGATCGGCAGTCGCAAGAAGTCATCGGGCAATTTTATGCGTCCACGTGGCTGTCCACTTGGAGAGGATGACGGCGCGGCCATCGGACTGCGCGGACGCCGCGGCGGAGACCTCGGAGATTGTTGTGGAGCTGGCGGTGGCTGCGGAGCCTGCTCCTCGACAGCGCCGGGCGTCACGTCCATTGCAAGAAGTGAGTCTACAGTACTCTCGACGTCCCCCTGATGCGACTCCAGTAGCTCCTCCAGCAGATGGACCTCCCAGGCCGGAAACATGCCCCGAAGCGCGGCCAGCTCATCGCAGAAGCTCTGCGCCATCTTGGCTCGATTTTTTAGTGAGCCATTTTGGGAAATACTGTATATTTGGATATTAATTATTGAAGGTACGAATACCAAAACACGGGTGTGTCCACAACGTTGCTGTGGTGTCATTTGCCGATCGGCATCAAGGCGTCATCGCGAGACTTTAGACGATGAGAGCAACACAGCTTTGCACGGCGCTGCTGCTGGTCGTGCTACTGACGGGGGGAGCTGTACAGGCCGAACCCAAGGCCAAACCCGACAGCACGTGCCGCTCGGCTGGCGTACTCAAGTTCGACCCGGAGACGCACCCCATGCAGCGCGTACGTCTGAGCTCTCATTTGTGCATTGCCTGACTTGACAGGACTGTGATACGTTGCGTGTTGTATGGCTATGGTTCCCGCTCAGACGAAGGGGATGGAGGTCTGCAGCAAGTACCGTAAGAGCACGTGCTGTAATGCCACCCACGCGCACGCTCTACGTCTGTACGTGACGAGCGAGCCCATTATGCAGATGCGAGTAGTGCGGTGGTGATTGCTCATGCTGACTGGTATTCTTGTGCGATAATGCTGTGGAGAGCAGGAAGATCCGAGAGCCAGTGGTGGCCAAGTTCAGCCGCAAGTGCCAGGCACTGACAGAGGAAATGGCCTGCTCATCCTGCCACCCGCTAATGGGCACATGGGAGATGAAGAACGTTTGTCCGAGTTTGTGCAACGACTGGTACGACTCCTGCAAGGATGAGTATTACGCCTACGGAGGAGCAGGCACGCTGGCTCCTTGCTACGGTAATGCGCTGGTGTGTTCGCCGCTTAAGTCTATCGCCAAGTCTGGCGCAGACTTCTGCGTCCACATGGGCTTCCACGTGGGCAGTGACGCGGACGCCGATGGTATTGACTGTTTCGACGGATCTGTACCTGAACAGCTGGGCGAGTCTGAGCCTACTGAGCCTTGGCAAATACGATTGAAGCGCATGCTAGAAGAGGAGGCTGAGAACCCATCAGGACTGTTCATCGCCGGCTGCTTCGTTCTGGTTACAATGATTTTGATGGGAGGGAGATTTGCTAGACAGTTCGGCGATCCATTCGGCGGTGACCAGCTCAACCTCATGGAAGTGCGTCGCTTACAGCAAGAGCGCTATGAACGCGGCGAGCAGGTGTACGTCGACGAGACCGATAGCAGCAGCGACGAGGAGTACGCGCCGCGGTCAATGGTCGAACAAGCAAACGACGAAAGCGAAAGCAGCGTCCCAGCTACATCATAAAGAATCTAGTGCGCAAGCTACACCGCGTCGCGTATCTGTGAGACTCCCCTCGATGTCGTCCAGAGAATTTACACAAGATAGAGGATGTCTAGTAAATTGAGTATCACAACAGCTCGTGAGTCACACCGTACTGGATCGGACGTGACGGAGGAGTATAGCTGCCGTGTAACCTGCCTTTGCAGCAGAAAACTACCAAGCAACGCAGTTTCCAGCGGCACATGTATTCATTATTCACTCGTGGTTTTCTTGTGGCTCTAGCGTTTGTTGTCGGAACAAAAACATCCACGCCAGCTCCGCCCAAGTCAACCCCCGCCTCAATCGCCTTTTTCGTCTGACAATGTGTAGCCTGCTCCCCCTCGAGTATCAGCTTAGTCCTGGTTCTTGAGCAGCTCTACGCGGGTCTTCCACTCCTCGTACTGACACTTCTCGTAAGCGTGACGCAGGTCCTGGCATTTCCACGGGAGGAAGAACGTGGCCCGTCGGCACTCGTTCAGCGGGATCAACAGACCCGCGCACGTGTCGCGGTAGTGTAGGGGTAGCTTAGCATCAACCATTTCCTGGCGCGTCGGCACGCGCGGGGCTGCAGTGTCGGCGGCCATATACAGAGGGCAAAATCGTTAGAAGCGTCTCGTTCTCGGCCAACAAGGGGAGAGAATGCCGCAAAATTGCAGCTAAAACACCGAAAACGCATGTGAATGCCCTATGTCGTGTCTTGTGTCTCTACCTACGGGCGTACTGCCGCTACTCACGTTCGTAGTGTCCGCCGCCCATGATGGATTCTCGCTTGCTTGCACCTCCGGAAACGCTCCAAAGCTTACTCGCCTCACTCACCGCCCCTCATGAGAGCGTATAATTTTTAACCAATCATACAATAAAATCTCTATTTGCACCAATCCCGGCGCGCTCAGTGACTGGAGGGTCGCTTTAGTGATCAACGCTGTAGTGATAGGATGGCTATGAGCAGCGCCACGCCGGCCCCAGGGCTGCCGGCGGAGCTGCAGCAGGACCACAAGGCCGTGGGCGCAAAGGTACGCGTGCTCACAGCCGCGCAGGAGACCTTCGAGGGTGTCATCTTCACGCTGGATCTCGTGGCCAATTTCCTCGTGCTCGGTACGCTCTCCGATCTCTGAGCCAATGATACCAGCCTAATGACAATGGCTGGCACTGTACCGTATTGCTGTCATCAGAGGAGCAGGTTGGAGCCAAGGCCAAGACGCGGATCATTCAGCTTGAGGCGCTGCAAAAGGTCGAGGTGCTGGAATCCGCTCCTGCTGGACTGATGCTGACGCTGCCCACCATCAGCGAGGAGGAGCTGCAACGCGTGGAGCAGCGCAACAAGGGGCTGGCCGTGCGGGCACTGGCATCCATTGGTCAGGGCGTGTCCGGGGAAGCTCAGGCGATTTTTGATGCACTCAACAAAACGTACGTGGCAGGTGATTGGGGGCGCTCGCTAGTCGGGAAATGGATCTGATTGTTTATGTTGTAGGATGCCGTGTGAGTGGGAAGGCGCTGACATTCGAGTTATGGGCGAGGTGATGATCAAGCCTCCGTACCACCCGCAGAACTGTGTGAGTGGCAACACTCAAGTGCTCTCGCGGGTCAAGAAAGTGGTGAGTCCACGAAATGAAAGACTTGGAGACAATGAAGAAGAGATGAATGTGACTTACCACGATCTTTTACTTACAGCTGGAGGGCGAAAAGAGCAAGTTACAAAAGGCCAAGAAGTGGGCGAGACAGATAGGATGACTTCTCTGCTTTGTGAACAGTCCCGCGGTCGAGGCAGTCCTCTGCTTCAAAGGGGAGACGTAATAACCGATCGCTGTCGTCGCAGAAGCAAGGAGTCGAAAAGTGTCAGCAGTACATGTAGAACCTATAGGCTTGGCTCAAGTAGAAGCAAATGTCATGTGCAACAAGGGATGATAACGTTATGGAGCATACAGGATTGAACAGGGTATCCTTTGTAGACACAACGCGAATTTGCGCTTGAGTTCTAGAGGTTGCGGTTGACTATATATCGCACATCAAACGCAGGCCGGTGACAGTGAAAATGCTGTATTGACTTCATTTCTTAGCCTTGGTCACCTCAATTAGCGATTTAATGTCATAAACTCGACAGCTCAGCATTTCATACATGCGAGAAGGATACAATTGTGTTTGTCCAGATACCGTGAGCACGCTTACTACAGGTACATTAGTTGAGTGAAGGAAGTGCTATTTTACCCGCCAGGACTTAAAATATCTCTTTCACAGTGGAGAATGAAATTTGGACGTCTTTTGTACGAATCGAACCTGCGGGACGCCACGCCACAACTTACGAGCAGCAAAACGTCGAAAAATGCCCACACCTTGGTCAGTTGTAAAAGACTATTTATTGACTGGAATCCTTGCCAGTAGGTAATTGCTAACTGCATCAAACCAATCTCGAGATGCTTGCTTATACAAGCTTATTACCCTAGCATTAACTCAGAAAGCCGGGCATGACCCAGCGGCATGCGCAGCCCGGTAGTTGGTACCATCTCACGCATGCGCCACGTCCTCGATCTTTTTAGGACTCAACTTACACACCGGCATACCCGAACAGCGTGAGGCTGGCAACCATGATAAACATGCCAGCAAACATGCCGAAAGAAACCACATACGTTTTGCCCTTAGCAAACTTGTAAGCCGTTGGGATGAGTTCCTTGACGCAAATGCACACCATGATGCCACACACGATGCCGAACAGGATTCCCTCTGCGACCGGGTCCATGCCGTCGCCGATAGCCAACCACGCGATGACTCCGCCCACCGGCTCGGCACACGCGGAGATGGCGCACCACATGATGCCACGCCAACGGGAGCCCGTAGCAAAGTAGATGGGAGCAGCGACAGCGATGCCTTCCGGAATGTTGTGAAGACCAATACCAACAGCGAGCGAGAAACCAACCGAAGAATTCTGGATAGCACCGACGTAGGTAGCGATACCTTCCGGGAGGTTGTGAATGCCAATGGCTAGAGCACTGAGAACACCCATACGTTGAAGCGCAAGCTTCGCTTGGGGGTCCATTTTAATGTAGTGCGTCGCGGTGGGGGTCTGGCATTCCAATTCGAGGGCTGGGGTGATATCGTTGGTCTTGCTGAGCTCAAATTGGTCCATCGACTCGCGAACACCTTCCAGATTATCGATCTCCGTCATCTCATGTTCAGGAGAGATTTTGTGCACGATCACGTCGATAACGTAGATAATCGCAATGCCAACTGCAAAGCAAGCGGTAGCGCCGAGCCACCCATGACCAGTGGCCGTCTCGTCCGACATTTCATCGGTTTTCAAACCCTTCGTGAGCAGATGCACCGATTCGCCGAAGATCTCCACCAACGAGATAAAGAACATCACACCCGCTGAAATACTGAGGGCGATGGCCAAGCTGATAGGATTCGCCAGATGCACCAGATGCTTGCTGAAGATGACCATACCACCGAGGACTGTAGCGAAACCTGCAGCAATGTTTAGCGCGAAGGCTACTCCAACAGCGTGGCCGGTTTGCACCATGGTTGATGAGAGTAAAGAGGTCCGTCGAATGCCAAGCAGCGTGGAAAATTGAGAATGAACGGAGTGGAGGTTGTCATCGCAAGGAAAAAGACATGCGAGCGGCATGTGATCTCTGTTCCGGATGTGTTCGTTTTCTACCGGGCCCAACGACGTCCAGGCTATTTGGCGTTCTGGCAGTTGCTGGCGAGCGAAGTGCTGGCCCCAAGCAGTCAGCACTGCACAATCCTCTATACATTGGCAAACTGGGAGTTGTTAGGGATTGAAACCACACGTCGGCAAGAGTGATTTCTTGGTAGTTATGCTCAAACTCTCCTTCCGAACCTATGGCTCTCGATTGGCTCATGGCACGAGCAATAACGCTCGATCTTTTGTAATTGCAGTGCTACATGTAGGTGCGTCATTCGGATCGTTGGCGGAACAAAACCCGCCTCAATTTGCAGCACCATATATTGCATTTCTTCTGTACCGATTCCAATGACCCATCGATGGGTTATTGACCGTATTATATGCATCATAGTGCGGCACAGTTCGATTGCAGTATGATTTTGAATCCATGTTGATCCTCCTATATAAATTAGCAACGCGTACACGCTCGTATTTGACGAATATTCCAATTGAAAGAGACTCTTTAGCAACTACTCAGAAGATCTTAACTTTTATTCATAGAAATGGAAAATAAATCAAAGCACGTATTTACTATTTCAAATGACAAGAAGCAATTCCTAGCAATACCCTGTCATTACGTCGCCGTAAAGACATCACAACTAACTGAAGTGGCATGTTCTTTAAAAGCAAAGCATTTACCTTTTCAATAGGAGCCCTGGCTATCAGTCATCTCTATTCGTGTTCTCACGACATCCTTTAAACAATGGTGCCCGACGATTGTAGCTGAGTGCAAGCATGCAATGACATTACGCTAGCCACATGAACGAAAATTTTTCCATGCCTCAGGGCAGTCCTCATATCACCCAGTCTTAATATATTTGTTTACCATTTTGTCAAAATGCGTTGGTTCACTACTCCAATGCTGTTGTGGGATGTCAAATTAATAATTGACTGGAGAAAATATGGTGCATGTCCTCGTCACTATTGGAATACATGTCGTTAGCAGCACTTTGAACATTTGCTTTTACAAAAATTAAAGCTTACCTGAAAGGTGCCCAACGTATGTCGGACGAAGATTGAAATACCGCAGCAATTTAGTCGCATTTTGCGACTCGCATATGGTCAGCGAGCGACAAAAACTCGGTCCCTGACTCCACGTAATCTGATTGGAGCAAGGCACCATGCCTTGGACATACCAGCGGTCGTAGTCGCAGTTCCGGTGATATCATTGGCTTGGATTATTTAATGCGGATCCTAAAGTGATGGTCTACGCACGCATGCACTTCTTTCTTAATTCATAGTGCAGAATTGGCTGAACCTACGTGGTATGATTGGAGCGAGGCACGATGCCTTGGACATATCAGAGGACAATCGCGGTTCCGGTATTGTCGTTGGCCCTACATATCCGCCGTTTCGACGGAGCTCAACGGTCCCTGGATAGGTCTACATGTATTGAGCGACGAGATTTTCCACTTTCATACAATGTATTTCTCTTATAGTAAGCAAAAACATAATCTAACTCTGCAAAACAGTGCTTTTGCCACTGGGACTCACCCTTCGCATAAGATATTGCACCAGTCGACAGACCGTTTTTTTTTACGCTTCGGTGCTCGAGTTGGATATTTGCATCTACGAAGCTTTCTTCGCAAGTGCAGTTTCCTCTGGTCCCATTCAGTAGAGTGGACGGCGCGTCTGCATTCTACTCTATGTGAGTCTTCGTATTTGTGCAGCGCAATGTCGTGTGTCGCTGGTTCGGCTGCTCGGACCGCCGTCGGACAAGTTGCAGCCTGGTGTCGACGGTCGATTCGGATACATGTACAGTACCGCAGGCTGTGGACCACAGCCTGCGGTCACAGTGTGGTAGTACCACAGTGGTACTGTACCGAACCGCAAGACTAAAATGCGGACTCATCTCACTCTAGACCACCTCAGCGTTTGGCTAACGCTGTTTGTCATCCGGGCACTTTGTAGTATATGTATTGCATTTCGAAGGCGACCTTATTGTCCAACTTCTCTTCGGCGATACCAGGACAGTGGAGTCGCATCCCAAATATGACTGCCAGTACTATTGCCGCCTGCTATAGCCGAACCGGTTGCACATGTACAAGGACCACACTGCGTACGGTTTCTCGCAGTTGATTATTAGTAAGCATTAAGGATTAAAAATATGTCGTCAGCAGTGTTTTGCGGACCACCTTCAGTCAAGCTGGCTGCCGGTCCGGTTCTTCGGCACCGGTCGCGCTCGTTTCCATGTCAATCACCCGTTTATTGATAGAGCAACTATAGAGGACTCACTTCGGGATGGGTGGGGTAATCTGTCCTTCACGTGGTGACTTCTCTTTGCGCCTCTGAAACGTGCTTGCGCGACCGCGAGCTGGTGTTTACGCCACATTAGCAAATCCACTTGAATTTAACCATACCGACAACTGGTCGGCGACAAGCACAGCGTGCCCGATCTATCGCACGACGAAGCCCGTGCCTTTGATGCATAATGGATCATCTATCCAAGAGCAGTGGTTCCACGCAAAATTTTATTTAAGTCTCAGCTAACGACTGCTGAATCGCCACAGCTGTGCCAGAGATCGCAGCTGAAACTCGGAGACTATTATAATGGCTAGCAACGACCAGGAGTTTGAACTGCGCAAAAGGGGATATATCACTGCATATGTTCCTTTCCAGCACCTCTACAGACTTTAAAAAGTCGGAGTATTTACGCAACTAAAATGGCCAAGTGCCCCTTCACGAGAAACCTTTCAGTTCGCTATATCCTAAAGCGACACCAACAATGATCTGCGTCAATAACGTGGCAGGCCGTGCGCTGCTCGTTGGTGGTGTGGCAGCATGGCTAACGGCCATGTCCTCGGGGGAAGACTGGCTGACAAAGGATTACTTGTTCGTATTGGCTGTCGTGGCTGTCGTTTTGGTCGGTGGTCTCCGCAAGACGAAGTACGAGCGGCTGATGCAGCTCGAGAGCCTGCACCGAGGTTAGATTTATCAAAACTTTGAAGGCTGATTAATCAATCGCTTATATGTTGCTTGTTGGCTGTGATCTATACCGGTATGAACAGCACACGACCTGGAAAAAATCGAGTTCATTTACGGCGATCCGGTGAATCTGGAGCTGAACAAAGTCACTTGTATCCTCTTCTTCGTAGGTGCACATTATTATTGATATCATGCAAGAGTTTCCAAAGACGTGAATTTGTACCTATTAACCCCCGGTGGTATTAATCGTTTAGGGGACGTGGTGCAAAAAGTCTCGCGAGGCTCTGGAGGTCTTCTCGTATCTGCCCGAAGCATTTTCACTTAGAGGTACGATTCCATAAATCTCTCGTTGTTTTCAGTGGTCTGATCCGAATTATTCCTGTTGCTTTAAATCTCTGTAGCGACGAAATTTGTTGGGCTAACACAGGAGTCTCGCGAAGAGCTGGCGATGTACGAGGTCAAAGGTCGCAATGCTACAAACTTTCGCGCGCTTAAGGAGTTCGCCTTTAGCATCGGCATTGAAACCGGTTTCATGAGCAAAGAGTGAGTCCCACGATGAAAGAAAACATGGGACCTGTGCTGTATTTCTTTCTCAAACTGACGCCTTCTTGAGTGCTGCAGGTATCTCGTGCGATGCGACGTCCTCACGGTGCCACAATTATTCATCATTGGTAAAAATAAGAGCATTATGTGGCATGGCGATCCGTGCTCTAAAGTTGTGGAGGTAACGAGGTTTGCTGGGTCGTATGTTCAAAGCCTGGATTTTCACAAGTTTTTTCTCGGTATTTTAGACACAAATTCGTACAGCTCTGAATCAGGAAGACGTAAAAGTCTTGGAAAAAGTGCCCAAGACTCTCGAGTCTGAAGCGTGCGATCAGGAAAGAAAGCTGCGGAGTAATGCAGCCTAAGTAACAACTGCTTTTCGGGTGATGATGGCTTTAAAGCAAGAATTTCATAGGGTTTTCTGTTTACTGAGCACGATATCAACCTTCATTGTGCTGCTCGGAGTCGTTTCTACTAATCAGGTAGCTCCTCGCTAATCAGCGATCACCACATTCAGTACATCGTCGTATGTGAGAGGGAACGAGCATGCTCCGAGCGTGGCTACCGTTCGTGAAGCTGTTCCACAGCCCCAGCGCAGGGCATCAACCACATCTCCGCCATTGGTCTTCCAGGCGGAAAGGAAACCGGAGTTAAACGAGTCGCCAGCACCTGTTACATCTACAACAGCCGTAGGGAAACTCCCTTGCTTCCAGTGCTGTTTTGTCTTGGAGCAGTGGGCCATGGCGCCGCCAGCGCCGACCTTGATGACCGTCACTCCATCAATTCGATCTACAAAGTATGCCAGCGCTGCGTCCACCGAGTCCGTATGAGATATCTTCATCGCTTCGACCTCATTGGGTAAGAAGACGTCGATCAGCGGGAACAGCTCATTGAGATCGTCCCATTTCTCTGACGAGTCGTAGTTTGTGTCAAGCGAGGTGGTGATTCCGCTCTCTCGCGCTTTCTCCAGCAATGATTTCAGCTTAGCTCGGAGGCTGGCACAACTATAAAACCCTGCACAAAGAACAATTTTAATCGTCTCTATCAGCGATGACCACCACAAATCTATTACTTGGACTATGTACCTCCGATGTGCAGGTGGTCCGCCGAAAGCACCATCTTGTCGTCAATGTGCTGCATCACCACCAATCATGTGTATCATCAGTTAAGCGTTCATATATATTATATATCGATAAATTGCACACTCTCCTCACCTCAACACTGAACTTGCGGGCAGCTCCGTAGTGCGTGATGAAGCTACGGTCGTTCTGCAGTCAAACACCAAATCTACGTCAGTAACCACAAGCCTCAACGCATCCAGCAAATGTCAACAACAAACGCGCACCTTCCCGCTGAGAACAATGCAGACGCCCGTGGGGACGTCCCTCAGCATCGGGGAGCTCAGCGTTACATTGCGCTCCGCCAGATGCGCCTTCAGCACGTTCGCGAACGAGTCGGTGCCTGCCACAATCAACCAATCAAATGATCCGCGCTTAATTAAATCCCAGTATCACTACATCGGAAATTGGCATACCGATGGCCGTGTGCAGCTCCACCTGCAGCTCATGTTTCGGGTTGCTGTTGCCGAGGTTAGCCAGGTGCGTAGCTGTGTTGAGCGCCGAGCCGCCGGGCTGCAGCTGGATGGGGCGTGAGCACTCAACATCACCGCCCCACTGCGGCAGCTGGTCAGGCGACAAAGTGCCCGCCACCACGTCCACGAACGCATCACCCAGCACTGCGAACTTGACCTTCATCGAGTCTAAGTACAGTATTCGATAAGCTGCCAAAGACTGTGAGAGGAAACAATTAGATTAGGCAGGTGAATTAGTTGCCTTTTAGATCGAAGGCGCTAAATAGTAGTAATAGTAATAAACGTACACAAAGGTTCTAGCTACATTCTAGATTACTATTGAATTTAACTTGAAGTTTGCAAAAAGTACTACTATTAACAACATTTGTACATATATTAGTGCATAGAACTGCTTTCGATTCTGCTACTGCTAGTAGCAGTGGGTACAGTACACAACGAAAGGGTGGCGTCTTTTTCCCCCTCACTTCTCAACTCTCCGTCTCACGCACAGTTCGCACAGTTCGAGATTGTATGGAGTGCTCTATGGCGAATTGCATTATGAGCGGTTTGAAGGAAACATTCGTGTTGTACATGTACTAGCCGAGCGCCGCCGCCTACGCGGCGGAGGGTTTAGTTTTGGTCCAAGTATATTGAAAGCCCGTCGGAGCGCAGCGGATGCGGGCAGGCCCACCTAAACAAAAATTTAAATTTCCACCAATCGTTTAATTATATTTCCTCAAATAGCCGCCTTCGGCGGAAGATTGTTTTAGCGAATGAGGCCCGCCTTCGCTGCGCTCAGCAGCCAATGCGATTGCGTCTAGAATCACATTATGGCATGACAGACGGACGGAGCGACGTTAGCGTTAAGTTTTAGGATTGTGACCGCCTCGTCCATCATACATGCAGTAATGAGCTGTGTAGTGACGATGGTCTTTCAAAGTGGTGTGCGCATGTAAGCAGGGTTCGTGTCTACCTTTTACGAGGTCATTTTGGCATGCGTGACCCATCCTGTCGTGCACTTCAAAATTCAAGTATGCACGGACGATTCCCGAAACGCGTCCTTGCCCGTCAGCAATCAAGGGGTATCATTGTCGAACTAGGCTTCTGAGGTGGGTGAGCCTGATCTCCTTGAATCTCCCGATCCAGTTATTGGAATCCCCGACTTTATCGAGCATTCATTTCAAAGCGCCCAGAAGCAAGAAAGTAATCCGCGTACTTAGATAGCCTTTGGCAATCAAGAGAAGAAGTACGCATACGTTTGTCTGGTGTGTGCAAAGATGAAGGTGTGGAAAAGCAAACACCTCCAACTCGAAGAATCACATCCTTCACGCTCATTCTGGCCACCAACTTGCTGATAAAGAACGTGAGAACCGGTGGAAGCGGTCTGAAAACTTTATGGGGGCATAGAATGCTGGAGACCTGGAAAATAGGGAATTTGTACAAAATGGAAGTTACGGACAGGAGAGCAAGCGCCAAAACCCCTTTGGCATCGAAAAAGGTACAGAGACCCGGGGTTATTATACGCTAGTTCTTTCGGGATGGTACGTATTTCTCGCGTCTACTGTTGCTACGTGTGAGTGCCTGACTACGCCTATTTTACAGGCTGCTGTTTAATGTATCATGAACGCTGACATTCCGTTGTCTCATTGTTAGCTTTACCTATGCTATCCGCCAGGACTTACAATGACATTTAGATAAGCACTACAACGCACTTTTTGGGGAAACGAGTGAGTTGTTGAAATCGGAGTTTTGAGCTGTTATTCGTTGTACCTGATTCCTGAACCTGATGCACAATCTGTGGACTAATACGTCTAAAACGTGTATTATGCGCCGTTCCCGCCGTTTATTGATTGCAACTGGATATCTCGACACTTGGACCTTTTCGGTTGGTACTGGAGCCAAATGTGAGGTATACCATCTCAGATACAGCACCTGCTGTTCGCAAGGTGTTAAAATGCTTGATCATGCACGGTTTGAACATTTGTATTGACTATGGTGTCGACCTCATGGAGAACGTCCAGATCCAGCTTGTAGAAGACCCTGTCAAATCGGAAAAGAGGAAATCGTGACTGAAGGTGCCCATTTCGTGAAAGATTTAGCGTGGTTCGTGACTGAGGGTGACCCTTTCGTGAAGGATCTAGCGTGATTCGTAAGCTACGAGCCTCCAAAGTACTTCGCTGACAGCAACGCTTTTAACACGGCCACAGACTAACCGAAGTCCATCGATTTCACGGGCTGCCTGATCTCGCTGGTCTGATCGACATTGACGCCCGTGTGACATCCTTTGTAAGCCTTTCCAACCCTCAACTAAATTACACCGTAGGATTCCTATTACGCAGTGGCAATGAGGCCAAGAACGACAAAAAGAAGTCTTGCCATTGAAAATGGCGGCAATTGTACATAGTGTAGCCGAGCTTGCGTTGGTGGGATCCAAGGCGGCTAGCATGTTATCCTCTACAATGTATGCCTTGCTGCGAGTGGCATGAACTCATGAAAAAATACTATATCAGCTTAACGGCTCATGGGATGAGGATACTAACGAGACCAATTTCTCGTGTGTAAGGTACATTCGACAACGTATCCGACCTCTTACACCGCTGCATCGCTCGACGCTTCATCGAACTGCTACCAGACTACCCAAACCGTCGGTACAGATGGCCATGGCGTTGCCATTGGACCCGCGCACTCAGTGATCAGCGAATAACTACCTCCGGATACCGGATAAAACACACCTCAAACTCACACCGACAAGATCATGAAGGAGACAAAAAAGCTGTTATATATGGATCATCGAGAAATTTACCGATTGAATACGTCAATACGATTTCCGAAAGCAAGATGAGTATTTGTGTGGTGTCCAGGTGTCCCAGCGAACAGAACATACCTCTCCAAATCAAGCTGAACAAAGAGGCCGATGCTGTGATGGATAAATGGCTTGCATTTTGATTAGAATGGACTGAAGTGGTGAAGCACTAGTACACAAATACAAACAAACGCAATGCTGTCCTTGTGAAGCTACCAATGCACCGAGCCAATGGGAAAACGAGTCTGGAATGTGGAGCGACTTTGCCAGAACATTGCCGCCCGTCGGTAATTTCTGGGAAACCCGCGAGACCGACGATTTCGATGCTGGCGCGTAGCGAGTGGCTAGGCCGCAGCTCATCGACCACTTTTCAGGAGAAGGTGATTTCTACGGGATACTTTGTCATGGGCCCTTCACGTCCTCGAACAGGCAATGAACGATATCAAAGAAAGCTAACTCTGCGTCGCAACCACCAGGACGTCGTCAATGCCGAATCATCCGTGCCCTGCTCGCATGCACTTCAAAGCGATGAATAGGCGATACATCAAGACCAACGTGTTCCATTAGTGCAAGCATTTCGTGGCCGCTTCCTGACGTGCTGTACGAGGGACGCGATCGGTCTTCGTAGAGGACCTTCGCGCCCGCAGGAAGAATTTCGAGGCGCATCTAGGATCGTGTAAGCACGCTCCAGGCTGGGCAAGACCTTGTTCGCTGGACTTTCGTCCGTACTCTGAAGTAGATGTGGTGCAAGCTTGGTCCTCATCATTTGGAGAGTGGTCCGAGACACCGGTCTATTCCCCAGTGCAGCGGGGCTGCGTAGCGTAGTGCGTCAGAGGAAGACGTATGACTTCCCGAGAACCCCAGCGTCTTAGCTGTGGTTCTCCTAACCCCTAAGGTCTCCGCAGATACTTAGATCACTCTAATTATACCACTAGAGACTCAAAGAGTCAGTATTCCTAAACCTAGGGCAACACTCTCTTTGATGCTAAAACTGAACTGTTATTTGTTTGCTTATCTGCGGCGAAGCCGCCTGTGGTGTAAATGGATGACTCTAACTATCTACCATTGTTTAACCTAGTCAAATGCATATCGAGTGGCCCTGTGGCCACGTACTGAAATCCCGTTAATACAAGTGGTACCAAGTACCAATTACTACAAGGTCACACGTAGCACGGCTACACCCATGTTACCTTCGTGTAACCCCGTTACACGCAGCACTCCGCTCCAGACGAAAGGGTTCGTGAGGCTCTCGTCGAGTTTCGAGCTGGAAATCGATATCTTGACTCACTCATCTCTCGTACCTTAAGTAAGAACCCTTTGGCGTTCTTGAACACTTTGCGTTGCAGTCTCAACAAGTGCTTGGTGGTCGTATTCTCGACAAGTTGTGAAGATCGCCTGTCAAGACGACAATAATGGCTTACGCCAGACGACGTTTCAGGTGAACTTCCTCTCCAATGGCTGGATAAACATTACTAGGATGCACTTGCTTGGTTGTCAGCTCTCGCTCTATGAAGTTGTGTGTGCGCATGGTCTGTCGTCAATCGGCGATCATCACGATGAAGCGGCTATCGCTAAACACATGGAGAATGTGACGGGGTCACACGCACCCTGGCCTGAGGAAGCGTAGCTTCTAATCGAGAAGATGCCCTGCGTCTCTGTCTTCTTGTCGCACGTGGAAAGCCTGGCTTTCCGACAGTCCGTGGGACAGGGTTCCAACGACTTGCGAACTACTAGGTTAGATTCAGCTGAGTCTTTATTAACATGCTCCTCTGTTCGTACTACTGTAACTGCCTAACTAATGCATCCTTTAAGTCACCGGTTTCTCAATGGGTGGTTCTCACGCTATATCTCCTTGTAAGTGCAATTCGTACCTAAAGGTGCCTTTCATCTAGGTGCGATTTGTACCTAACTGTGTCTCTCGTCTAAGTATGATCCGTACTTAGGGGAGTGTATCTCTCCTAAATACGATCCGTACCTGGTCTTATATTGTGTTGCAACACCAACTGGTCATGGGCCATCGATCAGGAACACACTCCATTACAGAGAAGGTCACGATCGAAATCGAAGCAAGAGGTGGTCTATCGCCGCGGTGGGCGACCGATGACGCCTGGCAATCTACTTGGGCTCGCCGAATCTTAGCGGTGGCATCCGTAAACGCAGTATGAAGAACTCCCTTCACCAAGTTGTTAATTAATATATCGCTTTTGCCAAGAGTGATACTCCCGCGCTGCTTTGCCCGCTCAATCAACAACTTGGTGAAGGGAGTTCTTCGTATGCGTTTACGGATGTCACCGCTCAAGCATCCACGGTGGTTAACTGCCTCAACGCCTCTGGCTCGTGAGAGAAGACCTTTACGAAAAAAGGTGTTCGAACCCTGCTGCCGATGTGTGAGACGATGTGGAACTCAATGCAGGGATGCTTCGCTTCACTATTGTATTCAAACGGCTGTCATTATTTTCGAGGTCACTAACCTCGACGACGCCGAGTTCCCGGAGCAGTTAACAGTGCTCGATAATAACGCGTGCATGGAGGACGCAGAGCAGATTACACGACCTCTATGCTTTGTGTCTTTCGTGATACCATGATGACAACACTGTGAGGGTCACTCGCGTATTGCTTTCAGCAACTTCCCGACTTGCTCTCAGCTTCGTCTTGGGGCGACACGATTTTGGAGCTCTTGAGATATTTTGGGATAATTGTGAACAGCCACTGTTTCTCCTGGCTTATGCGTTGAATCCAAATAGACCGGAGGTGGTAAACGAGCTACCCATTGCATTCGTGATCAAGATTGGCGACTTTGTGTTGCTTTACTACCGCAAGATTTTTCGACCTGATGCTCCGTCAATCGGAGGTGATATATCGCGAAGGGGGTGAACGGGAAATACATTACGAGGGGCAAGTATATTAATGAATTTCAGTGCTTGGCTACCCCCCTCCCCCTCGCCCATTTTCTGGCAGGACGCAAACCAAGATCACAAGAAACGTCGCGGCCTGGGATTCCCTCTGCGCGAGCTCGGGCTATCAAATCTTCACGATGGCGGTGAGCACAGCTAGATGCGAGAGGTACTTCTCGGTGTTAGCGCTGATCCACACTGTCCGTCGCAACGAAATCGCAGTCGAAAAGGCAAAAATGCAACCATCTGGCGGCAAATTCGAGAACGTCAGCTTCGGAAAGGAAGGGCGCAACAGCCAAGCAAACCCCGAAAATCGGATCGCGAACCCCAATGAGCTTAAGAAGATCGTGGCGTTCGGAACCCCAGTTCGTTTTCGCCACAACAGACCATGTAGTGAGTTACTCTTTGATCCGAGCGTCGAGACGAGCACTGCAGAGCACGATGAATGCTCGCTGCAATTCCATAACCAGAGGTTGCTACGAGTAACGACAGAGTGAGCGTAGACGAGGCAACGCGACGAGAGCGATGAGGAAGAGGGTGCTGATGACAATCAACACGGCGAAGGACAAGCTCCACTTCAGAACTGGGAAGAGGTTTTCAAGAAGCTATAATGCCGACGAGCGCTCGGAGGCAACGACTGACTCGGTGACAATCAATGACCAGTTTGTGGAGAGCAGCCGAACGCACCGTTGCCATCGCCCAACGACAGTGGATTTGCTCAAGAGCGCAGACTACCTGAGTATCGGGGCTTCAAGATCACGCTGAAGGAATCCTTCGGAGTTGGGGCTTTCAATAACATTCTTTCGGTCGATGGTGACGAAGAGATCGACAGTCCCGATGAACAGTTCAATGAATCATTCTCGTTTTGCTCATAAGGGGGACGTTCAATTCGATACCGGTTTTTCATTTTGTGACATAATTTGTGGAGACCTATCTCACATGGAATGTATGTTGTGGCAGTTTTGAAAAGCGGGCTGGTCAAACTTGTTTATTAAGTTTTTATTTTCCACCAACCAATGAAATAGTGTTGCGGAGCCCGTCACCAAAGAGACCACTTCGATTTGCCTAATGCCCTAGAGGTCGGAAATATACATTGAAATTCGGTAGTAGCTAGGTAATATCATGGGAAGGCTTATTGTCAAAATTTATATTGGTGTCCTTAGACAGGTTAATTAACTAATTTATGTACACCAAAGTCACTTTCGAAAGCACAGCATTCCCAAGGTGTGCGTGCCGACGCCACAGACGCGCGCGTGTACTGGATCTCTTTGTGGTCCAAGGCCACGACTGTATACCCAAGCCCGCCGGACAGCTTCCCAATGTCTCTGATTCACGTCTCTAGTCCTCGTTCTCGACTCAGTCGGCGTGCTATGAGTTCTACAACCCGGCGGGGCGGTCGCAATGCTGTTCGAGTTTTAATTAACATGCAAGCAAAGCCATATGTATTTGTATGACTTAATTTCTAACACCACTGATGTTATTGTTCTTGCGTGCAGCTGTACTAGCGTGGATTCAACAATGTAACTTGCGCTAGACACGCTTGCATTCGATTTCTTGCGCTTGTTACCCCCTGATCGCGCCGCAATTTCTTGCAGTACATTGTGAGTTAAGAGTCGCTCACCAACTGCAACCCGCTTCCGTTTCTTGGTTCTGTCGTTTCCAGAAGGCGACGGCAGCTTCAGGATCTCGTCTTCGACAACACTCTTCATATGTAGCCAAGTGGCTAGCTGAACATGATCCGTCGCACCATTCCGCGCGAATCTATTTCAGCCCATCATTCATCGTTACCAGCGACATCGGAAAGAGACAGCACGCCTTGAACCCTCGCACAGTATTCTTACCAGCCTTGGATCCACTACAGACAGAGCTGGTCTACTGAATTGCGTCGTCCTTGCTACTAGTGGCCATGGTTATCTTCCTCCACGAGTTCACCAATTAAGTTCTGGATCTCGTTCTTGAGCTACGCAAACACGGCATCATCCAGTGGTTGAAGAAGGTGCGTACAAGCAAAAAGACTAGTATAAGAAATGCATACATACATGGCGTGGCAAACACTTTAGACGAGTGGTGCGATGAGCAACCGTCAAGATCAGCACAAGCGGGTGATTGGCCGAGTTAGGGACGGAACAATGTAGCCGTTCCTCAAAACAATCTGTGTTCATGAAGCCCGAAGGCGATGTCTCACAGCGGCTCCTGGCGCCTCGCAGCACCGTGAGGATACCAACACTTGCACCGCAAGTCCTCCTGAGGTTTTCGTATGATAACAGAACGGTCAACAGGATGGCCTACTATTTGGCGACCGACGACCTAGTCGTAAATAGGATTCTCGACCGCTTTAGGACCGAAAGGAAGTGAATAAAGTCACACGATGAGTGCACGTAAGAAATGCGTAAATAAAATACGGGGCTGAAATAAAAATCCCGACAAATCAGCCAGCAGCAAAAGTCAGAAACACCCCTCCTCCCCCCTTTCCCCCCGCCCCGATGCATTTGAGCCTTTCATATCGAAATAGGCGCGAAAACCAGCGTGGCGAGTATCGCGTCGCCTTCCGAGCCCGACAACGATCCAGTATGAAGGCCAATCTCCGGAGGAGCACGTCTCTGTATCGGCCGCTGCTCTCACACAGGCTCCACGTATGAAGGAGGATGCGTTTGACAGCTGGGAGGCGTTTTTTTCACGCATTTTGATGCGTATCAAGAGGAGCCCCGCCAGATTTTCAAAATGCGAACCTCTACCAGCTCGGCAGCTAGGAATGCGGATCTCAAACAGCGTGGCAAGGACACCCCTCAAACACTCATCCCCAACTTGTTCGACAACTACTACCGGAAGCTGGTATGTACACACAGTTGGACGCGACCCAGTCGGTCCAAGGGCAAGCGGCACAACTACTTCGTGAAATCGACAGGATGTGGAGCGCAATGACGGCAACGCTGGTGCGGGATGGTTCTAGGGGCTTTCAAGTAAAGATTACACCACAGCACACCAAGCACAACCACGCGCTGGACTCGGGATCGTATGGAAATCATCCCTCCAACGTCGTGTCGAAGACGAAGATATGATTAACTTCGTAGACGAGCTCCAAGCTGCCGGAACTAAGAAGAAGTTGATATTGCAGTTCCTGAGGAAGGGGGCAGGTACGCTACCCAATTTTCTGTTGCTTTGCTAGCTGTGCTCCTAATCTTTGCTCTCTAGGCAAACATGATACGCTGCGCGACCTACACAATATGGTTGCCAATTTGAAAGTGACTCGACGCGGATCTACAACTGTCGAATCAAGACTGGAAGCAGGACTCCGCGATTTCTGCTCTCGTAAGGGTAACACGGCGACGATCTACGTCGACGATGCAAGTTGGCGCAGACAATTACTTTCCAGACCCATCAGATGCGGCGTTTCTTCGAGGCTTTCCCCCAAGTGTTGATGGTGGATGCTACGCTCAACTCGAACGACGCCCGGTACAATATTTTCAGCTTCATGATCCACGACGTCTTCGGCCACGTACGTACCTGCTCTGTGTCTTTTTGTGACTTGGTGACAATATTGACTTTTTGGTGCCTCTTTGTGTCTCTATTTGTGCTTGTGTGCCTTTGTGTATTGTGTGACTGTTTGGGATACACAGGGACAATATGTTCAGCACGCTCTAATGGAGAATGAGAGCGCTGAATGTTTGACGGATGCAGTCACCGCTTTCAAGTCGTCGACCCAACTTGGGACGAAGTTCGAGTTATTATCGTCGACAAAGACTTCGGGGAGATATCACTGCTGCAGGTCGCCTTCCCTGCTGCGCGAAGTCTTCTCTGTGTGTTCCATGTGGTGAAATATCTTTGGAATGAAATGTCGAAGAGATAATGCAATATTGAAGATCGTGACAATCTATAGCCGAGTTGGAGTATTCAAAGAACATAACGGACGTTGGATCCATGCGCTATGCTGGAGCAGATGCTGAGTTGTACAAGCTGTCAAAAGAGGTCAGCCAACAGGCGTATGAATCGGTGGAGAAGCAGTATCGTGTTGCCAACGACCGCAAAACGCAGTACACGACTCTCGAGATACAGCCGCATATGATCGAGATGGTATCAACGGTAGACACAACCCGTAAGTACCATCTTGAAACTAGGGTACGAATGTTCAAATGCTAGTGCTAGACGAATAATGCCTGAACACTAACCAATAATTGCAAGTTATGGTTGATTACCATGACACCATGGGATTATTAATGGAAGTGTCGGACGCGATCGAGTGGATGACTGCTACGTCGCTCACAGACTCCGAATCCCAGAAGGCCTGAACGAGTATGCCGAACTGGATAAAGAGAGAGCTACAGTCGCTATGCAGCAAGTGATTTGCCGATGTCACGCGATACACCTTTGGATGGATTTCCAACAAATCCATGTTTCTCTTGAGGGAAGATTTTTTCATGATGCATGCAATGACGACACTTTAACAAGAACATGAATCTATTGGGAATAATTCGCCTGGCTTCAGCGGAACGGAGAGCACTGCAACGCAACACAAAATCATCGACGGCTCTCGTCCGCTCCTAGAACGCAACACGCATGCGTTGATGCACATCAATAAAAACCACTGGTGGGGTGCCAGCTTCGACTTCAAGTCCACCCCGAAAACGATAACAGTTTTCGACCCTCAACAAAAAGCCGAAGCAGTTTGAGTGATGTGAAGACATTATCAAGGCACTTTTACCAGAGATAGCAGCCACCATGGACTTGAAACTAGAAGTGCAGTTGAAGCAGACAGACGGACACAACTGTGGGCCACTAGTTCTTCTATTTTTCGAGTGCTCAGTGCCCGATTTTGCTCTGCCAAAGGAGCCATCAAAGGCGCTGATGCGGTACTTCAGATAGAGATATCTTTTGAAGTATCAACATGTTTAGAAGGAAGAGATCATGTGGACTGGTTCTCATGTTTAATCGATATAATCGTGCACGTATGATAACAATGTCTCCATCTGCTGCATCATAGTATCTATCTCTGGTCTGAGTGGCTACGCACGATAGAGTCGAAGCGATGCATCGTCGTGCCGATGTTCTCAACTGCAACAGGTCACCACATACATGTTGGTAGCCTCATCAACGAACAGGTTCCGTGCATTCAGGTCCACCACGCGTCCATCAGCGTCTTCTCTGCGTCTGATATGCCCGCTGCCTTTACCTCCTTCGCCAGCTCTGCAACTACAGCACATCGTGGGAAAATGCAGTTAGATTGCAGGTAACGCTCCAAACAACCACACACGGCATATTTACGTACGCTGTACTGCTCCTTGTTGCACTGTCGCCTCCTTGTTGCCGCTCGCACAGCTTCAGCACTCCCACTGCTGATGGCCATCTCCACGTTGAGCACTCGCGACACTGCCCACCGCCTTGGAGAGAGAAACTGCTCCTGCTCAGCAGGCGCCTCGCATCTTCGTCTTGTCGGACGGCACGTTGGTCGCGGCCAGCCCGTCATGCAGATGGTCACAATGGTGCGCGCTTCGCCGCCCCGAGCTTCGCGCTGCCACGAAAATGAAGACCACAGTCCGCATGATGCCGGTCGCGCACGTTTGAGTGCTCACTGTCTTTTCACAAAGTGTTGTATCTACGACATTCGCGCAACACTGACGATCGCGCATACACAAATCTACGACATTCTCGCAACACCGACGTTTGCGCAAACACATCCATGCTCTCCAGAATGTCCATAAACGCCGTAATTTTTGAAATTTATCCGGTATTTTATTTCAGTGTGTGCCACAATTGTGACATTGTGCCTTTGTCGAAGATACACCCAACGGAGTGGTGGCTGGTATATGCACTTAAGTACGAAGGCACGAAACCATTGTGTGACTCTAACATCGATCTTAGGAAAAAAGGCTTCTGCCCTGAGCATTTGCACCCAGATACCTACCCCTTTTGCCGCTGTCACCCACTTCCGGATTGTTCGTTCGTGAACACCGGAAGTTGCGGCGACTGCAACAACAGCGGTGCCTGCTTAAACTTGAGTGACAATTTTCCCCTTCATTTCCGTTGGATACATGTTTGCTCGTAAGTGACGGTTGCGGTCCCACGAAAAGTTCGCGCCTAAAGGCATAAATTTGTATTTTTTTGTACTTAAACTATTTTAAAGAACAATAGACAAGAAATCGGAAGAAAGCTTCCCGCCGGCCAACAACACCTGGATCTGCATTGACTATGTGATCAGGATGAACCGGTTTAGGTCTGTTATTTATTTATTTATCATGCACAAACAAACCATTGGGTCTTTGTAGAAGTTGTCGGATTTTTTGTTAGTGACGTCGCTACATAAGAAAACTATCATCTGTTTCTTTTTGCGGTTAGTCAAACGCGTTTGAGATGCAAGACGCTGTTGTATTCCGTTAATAACGCTATCTACTTTCCTACGCCTTCTCTATCTTATGGTTAGAAGTAACTACCAAATGAGCACGTACGTTCGAGATGAAGTAGCTCACTTTCCAATTCACTTCATACCTGTTCACTTAACTAGACTCGCCTCTCAACTCCCATGATGTCGTCACGCCCGTCACCCTAGTCTTCACGTACACCACGACGTTCGACTCCCCTAACGCCGACAGCGAGTACGACACATACCGGTACTTCTCGGCGGACTTCGTCTCGCTCCCAGACTTCGTCCCGGACTCCCTCAGCCCTTGCCAGCTCGACTTAAGCAGAGCATCTGCAAAACGACGCTAGCGATGGTGGAGAACCGCGACTAGGCTCGGCGCGATGAGCTCGGTCACTGTGTCCGACGGCAACGACACCGAAACCTCGTCGACGTCTCCCATCTTGGACGGGTGTTTCGAGACGGTGGTGCCGTGCCGTGCTCCGTCTCACCAACTTCTCCCCGAGAGAGTTGAACCTACTGTGGATCTCAGTGCGCAGCCATGTTCACCACTACTGGAATGTCGGCCGAGGACAACGCTCAACATTTGGGACCAATGACGTTTTCTTCATGATGGTAGCGGCCATGAAGTGCGATGGAGCGTGGATATGTTGTCTAGGATCTTCAAGATCAAGAGACCCACCTTCGTCAAGACGATCACGGGGTACATCGAGGTGGTGTCTCTTAAACGGTATGAGGAATGGGTGGCTTCTTAGGCGACGAGACCAACATGCGCGCCTTGGTGACGTTGCGGCACACGTTTCATAACGTTCCGCGTACCATATCCTCCACCGACGTCACCTTTCAGCAGTCCAATCGTCCTGGCGGCTCAATGGCGGAGGCTATGCAGTTCTACAGTGTTAAGCACAAGTTGTATGGGTTCTAGGTCGTGGTGTCCGTGAACCCCCGGGGGCTCGCTGTCAACTGTACTCGTCACTCGCGCGGAACTACGGCTGATTCACGTTGTTTAGGAACAACGAAGCCTTCCACCAGTCCGCTCGTCTTAAGGCTGAAGGCGACCATCGTATCCCTGATGACGGTCTGTTGGCTGTGGACTATCCTAAGGAGTGAGCTTCCTCGCTGATAAATGATACCAAGGACTAGCCGACCATGTTCGCTGCATCCACCCAATGAAAGGCAACAATCTTACGCCGAGGAGCAACAACAAAATTCTCCCATTTCAGGTGACAGAGTGACCGTGTAAATTTGTTTTGGTCGGTTGTGTGGACTGTGGAGGATTTGTGCTGAGAAGTTTCGCTGAGGTGAAGCCCTCTACGACGACATATACCACGTATCTGGGAGCCTCATCAACTACCTCGTCACTATACACACCCTCCCAGACGATAATGGCCTCGTCTACCGGCAGTATCACAATCGACGTCTGGCTATTGGAGCTGAGATGAAGAAGAAGCACCGCCAAAATCAAGATTGATTTAGGCGGAACACGCATTTCCGGCACAAATGGAGCTTAAGGACCATCCTGCACACGTTGGATACGGCAGCTTTAGCGACTTGAGCAATGGTGATTCATAGATCACCCGGATGTTGCTTTAGGGGGCAGATTTGAATTTTCAAGGTGATCTAATAGCTAAGGAGGATTGCCGTATTCTTTCATTTATTAAGAAACGTTTTAGTCCCTTCGGATCACGTCGGTCTCTTCGTGTGTTATTCAGCTCTTTTGATGGTGTGTAGTTCCTTTCGTATGACCCATAAATTTGATTGTTACTCGTCTTCTTCCTTTGAGTACTATTATTGTTTAACGGTGTTCCTAAGTACCCTAAGTGATGTAGCCAACATCGCTATGTCGTCACGGTAACGACATCGCGGATAGGTACCACACATTTGGTACGAAGGCTCAGAGCCACCCAATAGGATAACATCTAGGGTACTTTCTAGGTGACTAATAGTTAGTATGTAGACGCATTAACATGGGTTGCCTATGAATATATTCAGTCTTATATCTACCTAAATTTGGTAACAGTCCCCAGACCAGGGACTTGTGAACTGCCGTTCACTGAGATGTTGTATACTCTCCGGAGGTCACGTGCGCAAGGTGTTGTGTAGCCCGTCACACTTGGTAGCACTGGTAGTCAATCCACGCATACGCGGGTTACTACCTCTGGATCCAAGCAACATGGACCGGAATGAGTTTCCTCATCTGAACGACTCACAGTTCGAGTTCGTTCATAAGATGACTGGTATCTTTGGTATGGATGCCTTGCGCAGCTTGGCGTCGTCAACGCAAGCTGATCAGGTCGAACGCGTGACCGGGTTCGGCATGTACAAGCGGCGGCTCATCGAACATGTTCGGAGCCACCTACAAGTTCCGGCCGCAGAGCCGAAACCGTTCTACCCCAAGCCGTTGATCCTGGAGGTAAACCCGTACGAAGGGAAGGAAGGGGAAAATCTTCACTGCTAAGTGCGAGAAGAAGAGCTCGCAATCGATGCGGCTCTCATTTCTTCAGAGCACCTCCGAGTAAATTTTGCCCTCTCCAACCTAAGCGGTCGTGCTAGTTGGGCGTATATGCGGGAAGCGACAACGCCGGGACGCTTCGCCTCCCGGGCTCAGCTGTGTAAATAGCTCTGGCAAACTATGAGTACCACCAGCTGTCACGCATCCTGTCATGTAAACAGGGAAGACGTGAGCTGCACGAGTACATCCAGGAGATGCGAGAGCCCACCGTATCCCTCGTGGGAAACCCACCCATGAACCCATCAAGGTGACGGTGTTCATGGACGGCCTAAGAGTAGGCCCGGTCCGAACCCAGCTGTTTCGGGTGCAGACCAATACCCTGGAAGAGGCGATCCAAGTCGCCCTCCAAGAGGTATACAGTCACAGCCAGGCGCGCACGCCGGCGGCGCTGTGGCCACGGGCAACGCCACCAAGTCGTGGGGACCCGAGCGGGTCAGTTCCCATGGAACTTGGACTTGCTGAGCAGCATAATATTTGCAACTATAACTGCGGTAAGTTAAGGCACACCATAGCACTCTCGAATCGAAGAAGGGCACCGTTGGACTGCCAGCAGTACACGTAAGTGTACAGGGATATACCCATCCCTTCCGAGTCTTAATAGACTCCGGGGCGTCGAAGAACTTCGCGCGCCGCCAGACTGTTGAGGAGAACAGCAGCAAGTTGGCCGGTGTTTTACGAGAAAGCAAAGGCAACGGGACAGCGCTGGTACAACTGGCCGACGGAACGGTAATTACCGTTTATAAGATCCATGTGGATCCAGCTGTGAAGTTCGAGGACTTCAACAGCAAGATCAGTCTACTGTCCTAGAGATGGACAAGTATGACTTGATCCTGGGCACGGCCTGATTCGAGAAATATGAGCCATGGATCGATTGGCGCAACAAAGCCATCGGGGCCAGCCGGCCCACTGTTACCGGTAGAGCATCTGTGAGTCATGTTCCCACCTTTGGCAGGAACTGGGGCGTCCGAGAGGGACACCGGGATGCAGGAGCATTCAGTGAAGTTTTGGGAGCCGACGACGTATTGAGCGACTCCCTAGAAGCGGTGGCAGCAGAAGACGTACCTGGTCAAGTGCGGCAGTCCTTGCGGATAGCCCTCGACACCCGCCGGAATCTAGACCGGCGGCCAAGCCTTCAAGAGTGCGGTGCCGGGTGGCACCGACCAGGTGGGTAGCCAAGATCCACACCGAGTCACCCAGACTGAAACTGGCGAGGAAGGCGCAGAATGCGCTTCCTGCGTGGGCAGCCTTGTCGACACCAGGACGCCCAGACCTTAACTGAACAAGTGGCGGAATGCACTTCTTGTGTGAGTAATCATGTTCCAAAGCCCAAGAGGCTTTGGACGTCGTCAATGAGACGTCCACAGACATGGGTAACGAAGTCCCACGTCACGGTCGCCACCGACGACATAATCGACACCGCGAATCGAGTTTGAAACCACTTCAGACTGGAGACGCTTCAAGCGATTCGGAACCCGGGGCCGGGTTCCTCCGACGCGGCCAGTCGGAGGGTGTTATCGCATCTTCGACAGCGAGACCGGCCATCGGGTCAAGGCAGGCGGCATCCAGCTAGAGCCGCTGCCCGAGGTCTCTCGGAGCTCCTGAACCTCGACAAGTTGACGTCGACATATTTCCTGGCCGAACTGAAAGCTGGAGAAATCATGGCGGTGGTACTCTTGAAGCAAGAGTCCACTCCTGAGGAATTGAATTCCTCGTCGGTTATGGACGAGGGCTTCCTGGAAGCATTCTCCTCCCAGCGTGCCTCGCGCTTGGGTTCTGATATTCTCAAGAACCCGAAGGATCCCGTGTATCCTTTGATGAAGGAATTCGAGGACGTGGTGTCCAAGGACCTACCGTCTCAACTTCCACCGGATCGTGGGATCGGGTACGAGATTGATCTCGTGCGGGCACAAAGTACTGTGTCACCAGACAATGGCCACTACTCGCGAGCAGTGCGAGGTCATTGATGCCTTCTTTGCCGCTAAGTCCAAGGCAGGCATGGTGCGGGAATCGAAATTCCCGCACTCGACGCCAACCTTCTGCGTTCGGAAGCCGGACGGGAAGTGGCGTCTGGTTCATGCTTCCAATATGCTGAACAGCGCGACGGTTCCGGCCCAGACACCCATCCCGCGAAAGAATGTGTTTTGTTGAACAACATGGCCGGGTGCGAGTTGTACAGCGCCCTGGATCTGATGGACGGATACTACCGGATCCTGATGCGCGAGAGCGACATCCCGCTCACTGCAGTGAGCACCCCGAGCTGTATGCTCTGAGAGCGGCTTGTAATGTCCCAGGGTCTGTCTAATACCCCGACGACGTGGTCACGCAGGTGTTTAGAGCACTGCGTGAGTATGCACAGTCGTATTTCGACGATAGGTTCGTCCATAGCCGTGCCGAGGGAGGGAAGATGGCTATGGAGGTGCATTTAGAGCACCTCCGTCGAGTGTTAGAGGTCATGAAGCGAACAAGCTCTGTGCCAACATCGACAAGTGCGACTTCGCGGCGCAAGAGATCAAAGCTGTCGGTTGCTTCGTCAGCAACGTCGCTCGAGCCGACCCGGAGAAGGTCGAGGCCATTTCGACTTCGTCAATGCCAAGATCCTAGAAGGACCTGAGGAAGTGGCTGGGCCTAGCCAACTACCTCCATAAGCACAGCGAAAGGTACGCGGTATGACGAGATCCTTGTCGGATCTTCTGAAGAAGGATACCGACTGGCACTCGGGCGTGAGCACCAGGAAGTTTTTGACAATATCAAGGCAAGCCTTCAGAAGACGCCTGTCCTGGTACTGTCGGACGAGACGAAGCCGTTCAGCGTCGTCTGCGACGCATTCGATTATGCAATCGGATGTGCATTGCTGCAGAACGATGCAGCAGGACATGAACGAGTGATCTCGTTTCAGTCCAGGTTGCCGAATGCTACTAGCCCGTCCATGACAAGGAGCTGCTTGCCATGAAGTACGCCCTTGTCAAATTCAGTGTGCACCTACTGGGATCCCATCCCTTTGTGATCTACACAGATCACGCATCCTTGCGGACGGCGATGAATTCGACCCATCTGTCCCAACGGATGGCGAGATAGATGTCCTTCTTCGCGGAATACAACTTTCGCGTCGAGTACAAGCCTGGCAAGCACAATGTTCTTGCCGATGCATTGCCACGCGGATCGGACTATGAGCTGGCGCACATCAGTCGTGCCACGACCGATCTATACGAGCCGATACGCATGGAGTATCGGGGCGACGAAAGTCACGGCACCTCTGGTACGGTTCCTGCCCGCTGGCAAGGAAGCCAAGGCCGGGTTGTCCACGCCACGTCGGAGAGACCGGCTCCGTCGATATGAGTGACACGATGGCCTGCATTACTATCGAATAGACCTCATGAACCCCCCACGGGTAGTTTAACAAACGACGAGGATCCCAAGTTTGATATCCTTCAGGAGGCGCACGATGCGGTGTCGAGCGGTCGCTTGGGCCGCGATACGACCTTCAATCGGTCTATCGTCTATGGTAGATCCACATGTACAAGTGGGTTGCACAGTACGTGAAGACATGTGAAACATGTCAGCGGGTAAAAGCCGCGGGAACATCTCGGCTCCTTTTCAGAGCCTGCCCGTTCCAGTGGACAGCTGAAAGTTGATGAGTCTGGATTTCATCTTCGGACTTCCGGCCACGGAAACACCGGTATATTGGTGTTCGTGTGCCGTGTGAGCTAGATGGTGCGTCTTGCTCCGGTCAAAGACACAGTACCGGGAAGCTGGCTGCAAAACTGTTCCTGGATGGCGTTTTCCGCGATCATGGTCTGCTGGAGACAGTTGTCTCGGATCGTGACCCGCGGTTTACCGCTGCGTACTGATGAACGCTGTTCCAACTAGTTGGAAACGAGGCTGCACATGTCCACTGCCGATCGTCCTCAAACGGATGGGCAGACGGAGCGTGTCGACCGAGCGCTTGAGGACACTCAACACAGCATGTGTGCGGAGTCTCCTCGCATTTGGTCAAAACGCGTGCCAGTATTTGAGTTTGCACTCAACAATGCGGTTCGCGCATCGACCGGGTATATCCCGTTCTTCCTAGATGGCGTAAGCCATTGCGGGTGCCGCTCACTTTACGAGGCAGCACCACGCCTTCAGTTCTAAGTGGGGGAGATGATCGGAAAGCGCTTTCCTCCCGGATCTCGGACATAAGACCGATTTCCTTACGGAAACAAGTGTAGACACCAAGCTGAATGTAATCAGCCGTGTCCGTGATGCTATGGAAGCGGAACACGACATACAAAAGGAGTTATCAAACAAATAAGAGGAAATTTAAACGTGTTTAATGTTGGTGACTTAGTCCTACTATACACTAGGAACTTACCACTTGCCACGATAAGTTCCGTTGGGGGCAACAAGTAGAAGCACCGCTTCATCGGACCCTGCGCGGTCCTGGCCAGACATGGTGCGGCATATACCATCGATCTGCCTAGTTTATGACGACCCAACCGGGGTTCTATGTGGGCCATCTGAAGCGGTACCATGATCCGTAGGGCTCGGCAGCCCCACGGGCCACAGCTCCTGGAAGCGAGGCTGCGACGCTTCCCTCTGAGAGCGTCCAGGCCAGAAGCCCATATCGATGACGACCCACTCGAGGTTCTACGTGGGCCGTCTGAAGCGGCACCATGATCCGCAGGGCTCGGCAGTCCCGCGGGCCACAGCTCCTGGAAGCGAGGCTGCGACTCTTCCCTCTGAAAGTGTCCAGGATAAACCTTGGTCCCCTTACGATCCCGCGGAAGGGGGTCCATACGAAGGAACCCCGGCTGCATATGACGAGTATGAGCCATACTGATACGGCTGGAAGTACACAGGAGTCGCTCCCGCCTGGGCAGGCCTCAGGAGGTCCCGAATGACGTACATATCCCGCTGGACACGGTCCACAGACACCCAAAGGGCATCCGGACGTCTGAAGGTCTCGTCCACGTCATTGGTCCGACGGTCCACCCCACCTTCCAGGGCTGATAAGTCGTCGGCCAGACGCCTCAAGTCGCCACGGACCGGCCCAAGGATCGCAGCGTTCCCGGCCAGGGCAGCGGCAGCCCCGCCCTCATCAACGCCAAGCGTAATCTCCAGCGAAAGGACTCGTTGACGGAGAACGAAGTCCTCTACGGCTCGATGTGGGGCCGAAGGTGGCGCACCAGGCTCTGAGACGGACCGTAGGCGCGGTGCCTCATACTCGAACTCGTATCAGGGCCCTACCGCCTCTCCTTGACCGTAATGGAGATACCCACTACCATGTGGACCGTGTGCTTCAGGAGCGGCGAGTTCACGGGATGCGCTGGCCCCACCTGAAGTGGAGGGGGTACTCGGAGGCTGAGTTCTCCTGGGAGCCGGTTGAACGGCTCCAAGCTGATTATCCAAAGACTATCGCGATCTGGGAACAGAATTGGCGGCGGCTTCGTAAGTAATTCAGGCTTTCTTGCCGGAACGGGGTGTGGTCGCAGAGCCAAGACCATACCCGCGCTCGTCATGAGCGCTAGAAGCGGAATGCTTCTGCAGTTCTCGAGAGAGTTGCCGTTTGCCTACCACATGGGCAAACTCAATACACAGATCTCGGCGGTCATGATGGCCTCTGGCCTCCAAAGTGAGCTCTTGCCGGAGAACTTCAAGTTGTCCTTGTGAGCAGCGCGTAGCCGACCACTTCCAAAAGACGGTCTCGGCCTCTTGGAAAGAGTTACAGTGTTGGGACATCACGGCCGGATAGCCCTACAACAGATCACAGTCCCGACCGGAGTCTGGCTTCTTTCGCCGGCTCGTGAACTCCTTCAAGGAGATGTTGTGCGGTACAAGGAGAACGCACCAGCGATGCTTACGTTCTGAAACAGATGCTTCTTGGCCCCAAGTGGCGCTCATTAGCGCACCGAGAAGATCGCTCGCCGAGAAGCACGCGGGGCGGCTGGAGCTGACCCATGTAGGCGTCGGTTCCGTGGGACTCCTCCGGAGGGAAGTACCCGGGAGCGTAAGGCGGTCCCCCACGGTCAGGTGAAGAATCCCTCACAGGCGACCGGGTCACCGGGGCCTGCTCGCCCTTATGACGAGCAGCTTGGTACTCCGACTGCTGCCCGTCGAGATCGTTGGAGATCACTCGGCCGTCTTGTCCCTTTTCCTCCTCGTCGGAAGAAGAACTGAAGAGGCCCTTGTTCGTGAGCGTGAGGGTCCCATACCCTTCACGGATCGGAGAGCTGGAAGCAGCCCGCGGCTTACGGTAGACTTCCGAGGCTGCTGCAACCTTTGCAGCCTTGACGTGGGCGGTTGCCTCAGCGAGCGTCAGATTCTTGACCGGAGAACGAGATTTCCCTTCGTCCTCCTTGGGTGAGCCTGGACCCCCTGGCATTCGGGCACCTTCGTCGCATCGCCATCGTCGCCATGATGACTAGACAGCGTGGTACAGGACTCAAGCGCGTCTGATGACTCGGGTCGCCGTCAGACCCTTGACGAGCGGGATTTTATTATCACCCCAAGACATGGGAGACATTTCCGAGTCCTCTCCATAGTTCACGAGGGGCTCAGGATCCTCCACGGGCGGCTCAGGCGCCTTCGGAGTCACCACCTTGGTGGATTCCTTAGTGGCAGAGCCTGTGCCAGACGGCTTAGAGCTGTCAGCCTGCTGCTTGGAATCAAAAGGCTTGGCAGGCGCTTCGCACCGCTGCCAGACCTAGTTTTGGTCATGCTTGAGGCTGACGTGGAAGCCGAGAAGAAGAGCACGTGAAAGTGCTCGGAGCTGAAAAGGAAATGAGCCGGCTGCGGAAACTAACCGCAGCGAAGTCGATGTAATTCGACTTGGAGAGTAAAAGGCGGTGACTTCCTTTCACTCGCCCTGGATGGTCGGTAACCCGAACCTAAGTGGGGGAGGATGTAACGGGGTTACATGAAGAGTGCCAAGTCAGAATGGTGTATCTAAGTACCCTAAATGATGTAGCCAACATCACTATGGCGTCACGGTAATGATGTCACGGATAGGTACCACAGGTATTGTACAAAGGCCTCAGAGCCACCCAATACGATAACATCTAGGGTACTTTCTAGGTGACTAATATAGTTATTATAATATGTAGACGCATTAACAGGGGTCACCTATAAATATATTCAGTCTTAAATCTACGTAATTTTGATAACAGTCCCCTGGACCAGGGCTTGTGAACTGCCGCTCACTGAGAGTTTGTATACTCTCCGGAAGTCACACTTCCTGTGCGAAAGGTGTTGTGAGCCCAGTCACAATTATGGTGGAGTCGAACCTTAAAAAAATAATAAATAAGCAGAAAATTAAGCAAAAAGGAAACGCATAAATATGCAGGTATTCGTCAGATAAAGAACTCACTACTGTTTCCCTTGCGTGAAATGAGCTGCTTATTTCTAATACCAGTCACCTCGAGAGGTGGCTGATATTATTATTAGAAATCGATACAAGCAAAAAGTCGTCTAGAATATCAATATGAAAATGGCCAAGAGAAAAGCTGGGTTTTCGCTAGGTTCGACTCCCCCTATTGAAGCAACAAAAACGTTTCATTGTTTGATCACGGCTCACAAAAGAAAGGCTCGCAAGTATTTATTGTTATTGCCACTATAATAACTTAGGTACTTACAAAATTTAACCGCGACAATGCGTCGCTTGCTTCTTGGTCGCTGCCTGGCGTGGAGATTCTCCACCGCTGCATCTCCGACCGCGTGCAACTTCAGCTTCAGCGGCTGCGGGTTCCTAATTCCGTATCATTTAGGCGTGGCGCAGGGGTTACAGGACGCCGGCTACATCCAGGCCAGCTCAAAGTTCGCAGGGGCTTCAGGAGGCGCCATCGCCGCACTGAGTCTGGCCACCAACGCGAGCATGCGCGACATCCACGAAGAGACCAAGGCCATGGCCAGACTTTGTCACAATCATGGTACCATATGGAAGCTCGAGGAGCGACTGCGCGACATCTTCCGCACCAAGTTCAGCGAACTACCCGTGGAGACGCTTGCGCAACGACTCACGATCGCCACGGAGAAAATGTGGCCCACTAGAGCGCTGGTGCTGACCGACAACTTCCACTCGGCCGACGATCTGTGTGATGCACTGATTGCCTCGTGCTATATCCCGTGGTATTTGGCCAAGCGAGGCACATCGGTGTTTCGAGGAGAGTACCATGTGGACGGAGGGCTTCTAACGTTGGTGCCGGAAGTTCCCGGATATGTCAAGGTGTGTGCTTTCCACGCGCACTTGATGCGTCGGAACGACTACGAGATCAGTCCGTCGATCGATCCAGACTTCCCATTTACAATTATGCAGTTGGCACGCTTCGCAATGATCCCACCGGAGATTGAAGTGCTGGACCAACTATTTGACTTGGGCCAGAAGTCCGCCAAAGCCTGGGTAAGGAAGCAGGCAAAGACCTTCCCTACGACAGATAAAATTAACGCGAAAAAAAGAGCAGCAGAATAGAACCGAGCGCGATGAGAGCATTAATTAAGCAGAAAACTTTTGTCTCTTGTTGTTGTAACCTATCCATTTGGGCTCCTAGTCATCTGCCATGTCGTCGTCAGATGAGCTACTGGATACTGACGAGTGAGATGACGCCGAAGACGAAGACGACGATGAAGAGGAGGACGATGACGAAGAAGATAACGACGAAGAAGAGGATGTCGATGCCGAGCTCTCGTTCCCGGGGTCTTCGCCCCCCTCGGCGCGGTTCTTCTCGATCTCTGCTAGAACTCGGCCCTCCTTGGAGCAAACCACCGGCTTTGGCTTGGCTTGCTCACTTTTGACTGGTTTGGGCGCCTTAGCAGGTGCAGCTGCGGTCTTAGTGGTTGAAGCGGTCGTGGCCTTCTTTATACGCCTACTTGAAACCGTCATCTTCTTCTTCGAGGCTGGGGCATTTGTAGGCTTACCATTTGAATTCACACTAGCTTTGGCTGGCTGTGCTGGCGCAGGCTTCGGTTTCGCCTTCTTGGTACTTCCTGCGGAGACGTCGCTGGGAGGATTCGACGAAGGCGTGGCAGTTGTCGTCATAGATGCAGCTCCTGCAGCCGGCTTCTTTCGACTTCGCTTCCGTGAAGAATTGCTTGAGGGTCTTAAACTGCTCAAAGATACTAATGGTTTAGATGCCACGACCTTCAGGGTGGCGTCCGATATTTTGATCTTCTTTGACGGCGGCTGCAGCGCTTCCATTAGTCTGCAAAGATAAATCACCCCCGGTTACTGTACGGTAAAATTAAACCGCAAGACGAAAGATAGTTGCTCACCGCTCCTGTCGTCTCCTCTGCCTTTCCTCCTTCGCCTTCAGCGCTACGGCTTTTCGCATTTGTTCCAACTTCTCCCGTTCAAGTGCAGCGGTCCGAATGTCCAATAGCTTAAACTGACTCGGATTGATCTGCGGCGATAAAGGTCATTAAACAACAAGTAATTAGCATATCCATCGTCAACATCATAGTCAACCAAATGGCACGCAACATACCAGCAAGTTGTTGCAATAAATAAAGTCCTCGGGGTTCTTCCCGAATGCGCTTTGCCCCGTGAACAGTGTAGACAGTTTGGCGAGGTACGCCGGGTACGGGTACTCTGTGCTGTCCAGGTGGGTCTCCGTCAGACAGTCCGTGTAGCCTTTGCGTCGGTCTTCCTCCTCTTCAGCAAATAGAATGGCCTCCGCGTCCTCTTCGAACACATCGGACTCATCCGAGTACGCGTCCAGATCTGCTTCATCTTCCTCACCTTCACCCTCGCCTTCCCGAACACTCTCAGCTGTTGACCTTTCAACCTGTCGCTGCTTCACTTGAGACGACTGACGTCTCGACGACATCAGCGGCTTCTTTTCCTGCTTCGTGTCCGAAGTTTCGGGTGTCGCCTTCTTGGATGTTTTTTTGGCTGTCGTCGAAGTATTGGTCTTTGGGCGTCGCGGCCTCGTAGACTTGCACTTTGTATCCACGGGTGGAGGCGGGCCGGGCGGCGGTGGCGGCGTCATGTCCATGTCCGGCGGCGGCGAGCTCGGCGGTGGCGGCGGAGGATGCATCGCGGTGTGCCGTTTGAGGCTGAGGCTGAGAGGCGCGTCGTCGCTGGAACTGTAGGGACTGGGGCTTGAGCCGGCGCTGCTTGAGCTGCTACTCAGACAGCGCGCGCTCAGCAGCAGCGCGTCCATGGCGACCACAACCTACGAGGGAGCCAATAATGCGACGCTGCGAAGGCTATTTTTGCTGCTGTATCATTATAGACAGGGAATGACTATATGGAGTGGACCACGTAGTATTATGCAGTTGACTGTGAGCTCGCAGCTTTTTGCGGATGACAGCGTGACACGCACATGAATCTCTAGCGTTTTCTACATAGTATCATGGGTCTTCTTGCTGCGTTTACCGTCACCATTGCCGTTGCCGTTACCGAACAGATCCAGTACGTGGTGGTTCTGGCGAGCCCACATCTCAGCATACTTGCCCTCGACGTCGCGCAAGAGCTCCTCGTGCGAGCCCTGCTGGATCACCTGGCCCTTGTCGAACACGATGATCTCGTCGGCGTCCTGAATGGTCGACAGACGATGAGCAATGATCAGCGACGTGCAGTTTTCTCCGATGGCCGCGAACTCGCGCACGATCTCCGACTCGGTCTCAGAGTCCAGCGCGCTCGTGGCCTCGTCGAACAACAGGATCGGCGAGTCTTTGAGCATCGCGCGCGCGATTGAAACACGCTGCTTTTCGCCGCCAGAAAGCTTCAATCCGCGCTCACCAACGCGGGTGTTGTACCCATCAGGGAATGTCTCGATCGAGCGATGAATCTGCGAGACACGGGCGGCATTCATCACTTCCTCTGGTGTCGCATCGAGACGGCCATAGTTAATGTTATAGAAAATCGTGTCGTTGAACAAGACGGTGTCTTGTGGGACGATAGCAATCGCCTGGCGGAGCTCATCCAGACTCAACTGACGAATATCCTTGCCGTCAATGAGAATTGTGCCGTTCTGCGGGTCATAGAAGCGGTAGAGCAAGCGGAGTACCGTGGACTTGCCAGAACCACTCGTGCCGACGATAGCAACACGTTTGCCAGCCTCCACCTTGAACGACGTCTTGCGCAAAATTGGAAGCTCTGGGCGATATCCAAACTCCACGTCGCGGAACTCAATTGTTTTGGGCGCCCTACCCTTCAAACTCAAATTCTCGTTCGGGTTCGTGATAACCGGCGTTACAGCACCCAACTTGAACATTGACTCCATGTCCGTGACAGACTGGCGAACTTCGCGGTAAATGCTACCAATGAAGTTCAGCGGGATAGACAGCTGGAACAGCAAGCCATTCACAAGTACTAGATCACCTACGGTGAGCGTGCCGGCAGCGATTCCTTCGCACGCCATGTACATAATGGCAGTAAGACCAACACTGAAAATACCGTTTTGTCCAGCGTTCAGCAAAGCCAAAGACGTTTGTGTCTTCAGCGCCGCTTTCTGGTATCCCTTGAGAGATTCGTCGTATCTCGCGGTCTCATGCTCTTCGTTGTTGAAGTACTTCACCGTTTCGTAGTTCATCAACGAATCAATTACCTTCGCACCAGCCTCGTTCTCAAGACGGTTCATCTCACGCCGAATCTCGTCTCGCCATTGCGTGATCAGCACCGTGAACGTCGTGTACGCTGCCAGCGTACCAAGAGTGACACCGGCGTACGGCAGTCCAAAGCTCGTCGCCATGATAGCACTCACTAATCCAATTTCCAGCACTGTCGGCACCACTCGGAACGCCATTGCACGCAGCACGAAATCAATCGACCGCGAGCCACGGTCGATGATGCGCGAAAGTGCACCTGTCTGTCGGTCCAAGTGGAACTTGAGATCCATTGCATGCAGATGATTAAACACGCGCACAGCAACCTTTCGGATGGTCTTCTGCGCCACGGTCGCGAAAACGGCGTTGGCCAGTTCAGACGACGCGCTGGCGCTCAACCTCGCCAGCCCGTAGCCAAGCACCAGGGCTAGCGGAACTGCGATCTCAGGTGATCCAGCCAGAACGGTTGAGGCCTCGCCCATGCCGTTCACCAGCTCTTTAAAGATGAACGGCACCTGGATAGTCAGCGCCTTGGAGGCCACAACGAGGCCCGCCGAGATGAGCACCTTCTGCTTAATCTCCTTGGCCTCGTTGGAGCCCTCGCTAGGCCACAAGTGACCCATAAGGAAGCTTAGGATCTCCTTGGCCGTGTCGGGCGGGCGATCCAGGCCCATACCACTAAGCGCATTTAGCGGCTTAATCTTCGTCTGCAGCGGCGTTTTCTGCTGCTTCTCATCGTCCATCACCGACGTCGAGAAGTTTAGCGCACTGTTGCCCAGTGTGGGCAGCGAGAACGAGGCGGGGCGGCGGCCGCCCACCCACAGGGGTGAAGAGGCCGGCGCCCGGTGCACTGCCCCAAGGCGCCGCACGCCCCGCAGGAATATGCTGCGACCATGGAGCAACGACATGATGTGGATAAAGCTAGCAAATCCGAAAGTGAGAAATCGCTGATGGCCTACGCACTGGTTAGAGGAGTGATGGTCGATTAGTGATGCTTGCGTACACAACTACAGTTGTACTGTACAAATCTACCTCGCATTTTTTTTTATTATTTAATACATTCGATTCGTATTATGTACAACAGCTTCTTCGATATAAGAGGTGTCAAGAGCATACAAACAACCACAGGGAGAAGTGGTGGATGACACAATGTATTAGGTTCGATAAAAAAAATTAGTTTGCACAGCTACTAAACTGGCGATGGGGAACTGTACACGTACATGTGCTTCGAAGTACATGTACAGACTAGCGCCAGAGAACGAGACGGTTGAAACTTGATGCCTTTTGAAGTTCTAAATACCGTCTTGAGTTTGAATATATCCGGCGTCTCGTTCTCAAACGCTCTAGTCTGTATACCTATTATGCCTTTCCCATATTTTGTCTAATCTGAGCGTATAAACTATGTTTTTCTTGCGAAGGCATGTTTATAATTCTGACCTCGCCTCAGTTTTACAGTACGATTTTATGCACAAAAGTCAGCTTTAGCACGCCAACTAGCAAGCCTGCGCTGACCAACCAATCGCCCGTTTGCCGACTGCTTGATCGGCATTCTGACTGTCGTAAGGAAAAACGTAGATACTACGGCCGCTCGCGCTGAAACAAATGACTTTTTCTCTTGATCTAAGTGGCATGCTATTGGCCTCACCTATGTCTATGACATTCAGTTGAGCATGGTGGCTACACTTCTAGGTATCTCTGAGCGAAGCGTAGCGAGGTGGGGTACCAAAGGTTCTTATTGACAGGCAATGTAGAAAAGAAAGTGGTTGCTACGAAGAAGTCAAGATGGCCAGAAGCGGTTTGTACTTTTGTATCCGATTATGTAGAGAATCATGCATGTTTCTATTTTGAAGAGCTTCGCGAAGCTATTCTGGAAAACGTTCCTAACGGACTCTGCTTGTCGGATGCGACAATTGTCGCGCACTGCGTTTCGACCTTGGGTTGGCTCATAAAACGTTAACAAAGCGGGCTCGTGAGGGCCTCTCCCGCGAACGCGGGGAGTTTATCTCTGGTCTCAGTCCTTTTTATAGTGGACCTGACTAGCTCGTGCTTGTAGATGAAACGTCGAAAGACGAAAGATAATATGGGGCTTCATATCTACGGTATCACTAGTATCTTACCATTCATCATATTTTTTGTTAATATGGCCAGTTCAGGCTACATCAGCGAGGATGGTCGGCCTGCAACACACTTGTTAGTGTGAGTGTTCTATTCGCTGGAAAACGGGCCTCTGTTTTGGCCGCAATGGACGTCAGTAGATTCTTCGCGTGGGGGGTGGTTGAGGATACTTTACAAGACGCAACTTCCACAATGTCTTCAAGAACAAGATCGTTCCCTTCCTCAACCATGGCCGCTGCAACGCTCAAAATTGTTGTACCAGACAACGCCAAGATTCATATGTACAAGGAGTTTCAAGATCTCATCCACGCTACAGCAGCTCTACTATTCTTCCTCCCCCCCCCCCTACTTTCCTGACCTGAGTCCGATCGAAGTCCAGTTCTCCCTTTTGAAGCGTTGGCTTCAGCATCACGCCTTCCGCGAAGTCCCTAAACAAATTTGAAGGTTGCCATGTACTCCTGCACCAAGAACCGTAAAACAGTAGGGTTAAACTTGTATAGCCATTGTGGATATCAAACGAACGAAATAAACTTACCAGCTCTTTAGCATTTGCGAGTAGATCGATAGTCACCATCGCCTGCTCCCGGGTGATCCACGTCTTCAATATCTTCAGCAGGTCCGGTGTGACCAGATCACGTGGCTCTCGAAAAGGCGGCCGCAAACTATAGGCATGTAGCTCTACTGCATCCCGAATGTCAGATAAGTAGAACGGTACGACAACACCGTGCATGCGCGCTCGAATTAGACGGTATGCTTCAGCTTCATTTATTGGTGGCGCTGCTCGCTCTCCATGGCTGCAGCTTGGCAGTCGATGAATTGCAGCTGCCTGAATGTAGCATTTTCCAGCACAGACGTCGCTGTGACTTCGGGTAAACACGCCTGGCTGATTGCTGTATACCGAGTAGTTGCTGGGCCGCCTTCAATCTGGTGTTCCTCCATGTACACCGCAGCTCGGGGTAACTGCTCCTGAATACGAGAATCCGTAGCACGCCGGAGGGACGTTAATAGCTGCGTCCGACGCTGGGGAACGTACACGAAGAGCAACAGCATAAAGGACGCATGACTGTGCTTTCTTAGGCGATCCTTGTGCCATATCGCCTGCAGCTGATTGATGAACTCCTTCGAGTTGCTGGACAACTACAGGTACTTTATCTGTGGAGCGTTGTTGGCCGGTTTGGCGTACACTGCAGCCGGTTCACTCCAAGTCAAGCCGTTCGTACTATTAACTATGCGTTTGATATGACCAATCAATACGGAATAACCTTCAGCAACCACGAAGGCAAAATCATGGCCTGGCAGCCGGTCATGGCATGGTGTCAACGGCTCGCCTGCCTTGATGCTCAGACGGCAATGAAGTCGAGGTGGAAGCGGTTCAGTAACTGATGCGTCGTCCATACTTACTATTGCAGCAAACGGAACAGCCAGACACCCAGTAGTTAGCGCGAACGACGCGAGCGCCCGCATGCATCACCACGTTGCTTACTTGCAGCAAAGCGACTGGTGCCGAGTCCCCTTTCCCTGTACCTGGGAGCTACTAGTGTCGTAGCTAACGAATTGGCAGATCGTAATTGCCGATCATAGGCCGAATTAGAAGTCCGATTTAGCTGGAAAAATCAGAGAAAGGCATATTACATGTGTACTATAGTACTATACCACCTATTTTACCTTTGTTTATGGTTAAAAAAAATGATGAAAAAGACTGACCAATCTGATGATACAGTGCCATCATAACACTTTTACAGTAATTTGTCTACTGCAGTAACCACTACCACTTCTGGTACTACTCACAGCTAATATGTCCCATCACATGATGAAATCGTTTTAGAAAGGTTTTGAGTTTGGGCGGGAAATTATGGACACCAGTAAAGCTCGTGAAGCGGGGCACCCACGCCACACACCAGTTGTTGCCGCGCCCACGTCACACAACCGAATCGGAGCTGCGCCCCACCCGCAGTGCTTTATGGGGGCCTGCATGAGGATCTACCAAAAACGAGACCCCATCCAGAAGGACCCAACAATGACCCAGCAGGAGCTCGCTGCATGGGCAAAGGTTACCTTCAAGCTGAAGAGGGTGCCCGCACAGACGCACCCTCTTCAGCTTGGAGGTGAGCTGTCTGCGGATGGCACCCGCCACCATGAGCGAGGTCAGCTTTTACATGTTAATCCAAGCAAGAATTCTATAAAGCTATTGCAATCGGATGATGTGGGCATACCACGATACCGGAATTGGAAGAGGTTACAGAACATGTAGCCGAGCGCGGCCAGCTTTGCGGGCGGTAGTGAAAGTTTGGATAAAGCCCGTTTTGCTCGCTTAAAAGCTCCCTCCACTACTGAGAAAGCTACCTACGCATCGCTCCGGTAGTAAATGCATCCGCTCCGCTCGCTGAGGCTCGCTGCACTATTTGCCGTGTTAGTATACTAAGTGAGCTACCTACTCATTCGGCTTCGGTCGGAAGGGCGGGCCCACCGGCCCCCTCGACAAAAAAACATTTAATGGCGGCGCAGTCTTCGCTTCACTCGGCAGCAAAAAAATGCAGTTTGAGCCAATGGAAGGCCGCGTTCGCTTCGCTCGGCGGCAAATTTGACCGATCGCAAAAACCCGGTACTGAAGGGTGACGTACTGAGGGACGGACACCCATCTACGTTAGAGTATGTTAGAATGCCTGACCAGGTCAGCCCAAAAATCGATAGTACCCCTCAATTTATGTACAGTACCGGTAGTTACATTTTATCCTATCTCCGAATGAGAACAACGACCTCGTGCAGCGGGACTGCGTAGCGTAGTGCATCAGAGGAAGGCGTAGGACTCCCCGAGTCTTAGCTATGGTTATCCTAACCTCTAATGTCTACGCAGAGGCTTATATCCGTCTAGTTATACTACTAGAGTGGTGTAAATGTATGACTCCAACTGTTTACCATAGTTAAACCTAGTCAAAAGCTTATCGAGTGGTCCTGTGGCCACGTACTGAAATCCTGTTAACCCAAGTGGTACCAAGTACCACTTGCTGCAAGGTGACACGTAGCATGGCTACACTTCGTGCCACCTTCGTTTAATCACGATCGAAGTATGAAATAAGCCATCACCTGAAGGATCCCAACGCTTTGGAAAAGCAGCATGATGAACACGTGTAAAAAACAAAACGCTAGGTGTAACGTCGCTACAAGAAGAGTGACGTGCTACTTCATAGGTGCCATGCGGTGTGGAAAAAACACTGACACCCGAGGGTACGCTGTACCAGTTGCTCTTAGAGCCATCCACTTGGCGGCTCTCTAGGTTAATTATAGGTAACTTATACAGTAGTTGTACTGAAAGCCAAGCTAAATCACCTATAAATGTATTTTGTTTTGAATCTATCTTACTTTGGTAACAAGTCCTCCTCAGACCAGGGGACTTGTGAACTTCGGCTCACCGAGAGTCTGTATACTCTACGGAAGTCACACTTCCTGTGCGCAAGGTGTTGTGTGCCCCGTCTCGCTTGGTACCACTTGTAGTCAATCCAAGCCTACGCGGGTTACTACCTGAAACCTCTGAGGTCCTAGCAACATGGACCGGAATGAGTTTCCCCATCTGAACGACTCACACTTCGGGTCCGTTCGTAAGATGACTGGCATCTTTGGCATGGATACCTTGCGCAGCTTGGCATCATCAACGCAAGCTGAGCAGGTCGTGCGCATGACCGCGTTCGACATGTAAAGCGGGACTCATGGAACATGTTCGGAGCAACCTGCACGTTCCGGTCGCAGAGCCGAAACCGGTTCTACCCCAAGCCATTGAGGTTGAAGGTAAATCCATACGAGTGGAAGAAAAGTGAAAACATTAACTTCTGGGTGCGTGAAGTAGAGCCCGCAATGAATGCGGTTCTCATCTCTTCGGAGCACCTCCGGGTGGCTTTCGCCCTCTCCACCCTTAGCGGTTGTGCTAAGAGTTGGGCGTATACGCGGGAAGCGACAACGCCTAGATGCTTTGCATCCTGGGCTCAGCTGTGTGAGCATCTTAGAGCAGCGTTCCTCCCGGCGGACAACGAGTAACCCCGCGCCAGCGGTTACGCTTCCTGTCATGTGTGTACAGGGAAGACGTGAGATGCACGAGTACATCCAGAGATGCGGGAGCTCACCGCATCCCTCGTCGGGAACCACTCCATGGACAGATCAAGGTGACGGTCTTCATGGACTAGGCCCGACCCGCACCCTGCGGTTTCGGGTGCAGGAAATACTCTGGAAGACGCGACCCAAGTCGCCCTCCAAGAAGAATTAGTCACCGTCAGGCGCGCACGCCGACGGTGATGTGGCCAGGGGCAACGACATCAAGTCGCGGGGGACCAGCGGGAAAGTGCCATGGAATTGGGCTCGCCGAGCAGCATGATATTCGCTGCTATAGCTGTGGTAAGCTAAGGTACATGGCACGTGCCTGTCTTGCGGGGGGGGGACAACGAAAGCGTTTCCCTCCAAAGCCCATCACGCACCGCAAGTCGAGTTTGAAGTCACTTCAGACTGGAGACGCTTCAAGCGATTCGGAACCCGGGGCCGGCTTCCTCCGACGCGGCCAGTCGGAGGGTGTCATCGCATCTTCGACAGCGAGACCGGCCATCGGGTCAAGGCAGGCAGCATCAAGCTAGAGCCGCTGCCCGAGGTCTCTCGGAGCTCCTGAACCTCGACAAGTTGACGTCGACATATTTCCTGGCCGAACTGAAAGCTGGAGAAATCATGGCGGTGGTACTCTTGAAGCAAGAGTCCACTCCTGAGGAATTGAATTCCTCGTCGGTTATGGACGAGGGCTTCCTGGAAGCATTCTCCTCCCAGCGTGCCTCGCGCTTGGGTTCTGATATTCTCAAGAACCCGAAGGATCCCGTGTATCCTTTGATGAAGGAGTTCGAGGACGTCGTGTCCAAGGACCCACCGTCTCAACTTCCACCGGATCGTGGGATCGGGTACGAGATTGATCTCGTGCGGGCACAAAGTACTGTGTCACCAGACAATGGCCACTACTCGCGAGCAGTGCGAGGTCATTGATGCCTTCTTTGCCGCTAAGTCCAAGGCAGGCATGGTGCGGGAATCGAAATTCCCGCACTCGACGCCAACCTTCTGCGTTCGGAAGCCGGACGGGAAGTGGCGTCTGGTTCATGCTTCCAATATGCTGAACAGCGCGACGGTTCCGGCCCAGACACCCATCCCGCGAAAGAATGTGTTTTGTTGAACAACATGGCCGGGTGCGAGTTGTACAGCGCCCTGGATCTGGTGGACGGATACTACCGGATCCTGATGCGCGAGAGCGACATCCCGCTCACTGCAGTGAGCACCCCGAGCTGTATGCTCTGAGAGCGGCTTGTAATGTCCCAGGGTCTGTCTAATACCCCGACGACGTGGTCACGCAGGTGTTTAGAGCACTGCGTGAGTATGCACAGTCGTATTTCGACGATAGGTTCGTCCATAGCCGTGCCGAGGGAGGGAAGATGGCTATGGAGGTGCATTTAGAGCACCTCCGTCGAGTGTTAGAGGTCATGAAGCGAACAAGCTCTGTGCCACCATCGACAAGTGCGACTTCGCGGCGCAAGAGATCAAAGCTGTCGGTTGCTTCGTCAGCAACGTCGCTCGAGCCGACCCGGAGAAGGTCGAGGCCATTTCGACTTCGTCAATGCCAAGATCCTAGAAGGACCTGAGGAGGTGGCTGGGCCTAGCCAACTACCTCCATAAGCACAGCGAAAGGTACGCGGTATGACGAGATCCTTGTCGGATCTTCTGAAGAAGGATACCGACTGGCACTCGGGCGTGAGCACCAGGAAGTTTTTGACAATGTCAAGGCAAGCCTTCAGAAGACGCCTGTCCTGGTACTGTCGGACGAGACGAAGCCGTTCAGCGTCGTCTGCGACGCATTCGATTATGCAATCGGATGTGCATTGCTGCAGAACGATGCAGCAGGACATGAACGAGTGATCTCGTTTCAGTCCAGGTTGCCGAATGCTACTAGCCCGTCCATGACAAGGAGCTGCTTGCCATGAAGTACGCCCTTGTCAAATTCAGTGTGCACCTACTGGGATCCCATCCCTTTGTGATCTACACAGATCACGCATCCTTGCGGACGGCGATGAATTCGACCCATCTGTCCCAACGGATGGCGAGATAGATGTCCTTCTTCGCGGAATACAACTTTCGCGTCGAGTACAAGCCTGGCAAGCACAATGTTCTTGCCGATGCATTGTCACGCGGATCGGACTATGAGCTGGCGCACATCAGTCGTGCCACGACCGATCTATACGAGCCGATGCGCATGGAGTATCGGGGCGACGAAAGTCACGGCACCTCTGGTACGGTTCCTGCCCGCTGGCAAGGAAGCCAAGGCCGGGTTGTCCACGCCACGTCGGAGAGACCGGCTCCGTCGATATGAGTGACACGATGGCCTGCATTACTATCGAATAGACCCTCATGAACCCCCCACGGGTAGTTTAACAAACGACGAGGATCCCAAGTTTGATATCCTTCAGGAGGCGCACGATGCGGTGTCGAGCGGTCGCTTGGGCCGCGATACGACCTTCAATCGGTCTATCGTCTATGGTAGATCCACATGTACAAGTGGGTTGCACAGTACGTGAAGACATGTGAAACATGTCAGCGGGTAAAAGCCGCGGGAACATCTCGGCTCCTTTTCAGAGCCTGCCCGTTCCAGTGGACAGCTGAAAGTTGATGAGTCTGGATTTCATCTTCGGACTTCCGGCCGACGGCCACGGAAACACCGGTATATTGGTGTTCATGTGCCGTATGAGCTAATGGGGCGTCTTGCTCCGGTCAAAGACACAGTGACTGGAGGCCATAAGCGCTCGCCGAGAAGCACTCGAGGCGACTGAAGCCAACCCATGTAGACGTCAGCTCCGTGGAATTCCTCAGGAGGGAAGTGACCGGGAGCGTAAGGCGGCCTCCCCACGGCGCGGATACGAATACTCCCTCGCATGCGGCTGGGTCGCCGAGAAGCGCACTGCCATCCGACGGGCGACTGGTATCCCAACTGCTTCCCATTGGTATTTCCACGCTGTCTTGGTCACCGTCTTCATCGTCCGAGGATAAGCTAAAGAGCCCCCTCTCAGGCTTGCGCCTGATTACCCCAACACGTCGCGGAGCGGAGACCGGGAAGCACCCCGCCTTTTACGGTTGATTTCCGAAGCTGCTACCTTCGCGTCCTTGACGCGAGCAGACGCCTCAGCGAGCGTCAAGTTCTTGATCGGAAGACGAGGTTTCGCTGCGTCCTCCTTGGGTGAGCCAGGACTCCCCTGACGTCCAGACGTCTTAGGCTCGTCGCTGCTGTCATGCTGGCTGGACAGCGGTGTACGCGATCCAAGCGAATTGTATTTGCTCGGGTCGCCGTCGGACCCTTGACGAGCGGGATTTCATTATCACCCCAAGACATGGGAGACATTTCCGAGTCCTCTCCATAGTTCACGAGGGGCCCAGGATCCTCCACAGGCGGCTCAGGCGCCTTCGGAGTCACCACCTTGGTGGATCCCTTAGTGGCAGAGCCTGTGCCAGACGGCTTAGAGCTCGTAGCCTGCTGCTTGGAAGCAACAGGATTGGCAGGCGCTTTCGCACCGCTGCCAGACCGAGTCTTGGTCATGCCTGAGGCTGATGTGGAAGCCGAGAAGAAGAAGAGCACGCGGCAGTGCTCGGGCTCAAGAGGAAATAAGCCGGCTGCGGAAACCAACCGCAGCGAAGTCGATTCTCTCGCCATGGATGGTCGGTAAACCGAACCTAATTGGGGGAGGATGTAACGGGGTTACGTGAAGAGTGCCAAGTCACTTTTCAGAATGGTGTATTTAAGAACCCAAGTGATGTAGCCTACATCACTATGACGTTACGATAATGACGTCATGGATAGGTACCACAGATATGGTACAAAGACCTCAGAACCACCCAATAGGATAACATCTAGTACTTTATAGTTACTTATAGCTAGTATGCATACGCATTAAAAGGTGTCACTTATAAGTTTTTTCAGTCTTATATTTACCTAATTTGGTAACAGTCCCCTCAGACCAGGGACTTGTGAACTGCCGTTCACTGATAGTTTGTATGCTCTTAGGAGGTTATACTTCCTGTGCGCAAGGTATTGTGTAACCAGTCACAAGTACGATGGCGCTTGAGCTGCTCGAGCGCGATTTGCAAATTGTATCGCCTGCGCTCTCGTCTTAATCGTTCTGTTCGGCTTTCATTTTCATCTTGGCCTCCTTTTCGTGCCTACTGTCCTCTAATTTGGACAGGAGCTCGTTAAGAAGGACGCCTTTGTCCGTATGGGACTCCGTCACTCCAGAGAGCCTGACAGCAGCCGGTTCTTCTTCTGCGTTGTAACCACAAAACAAAAACAAAAGCCCATAGCATGAATTAGTTTGATAATACAGCACAAGTTATCTCAGAATTATTACGAATTCAGTAACGCGTTGACGAGGTTCTGAGCCGTCTTCAGGTCAGATTCTTCCTCAGAAAGTCCAGCGACGCGACCGGCGTGTCGGCAAGGCTATTCCACTTTTCCATGGCTTCTAATGCTCTTAGCTGTAGAGATCGTCAGCAAGAGCTTGTTTGAGCAGCATCACGTATTCGACGTCCGGGAGATTGTTGGGCTTCGATGGCTCCGTCTTTATCAAATGAAGCAGTGCAGAGCCAACGAAGCTGGGCTCAAGAGCAAATGAATGGCGGAGTTAGTTTGTGCGGGTAGAGGTGTGGATATTGGAATCCCGATCTTGGGATTACTTAGGTACACCATTCTGAAGAGTGACTTGGCACTCTTCACGTAACCCCGTTACATCCTCCCCCAATTAGGTTCGGTTTACCGACCATCCATGGCGAGAGAATCGACTTCGCTGCGGTTGGTTTCCGCAGCCGGCTTATTTCCTCTTGAGCCCGAGCACTGCCGCGTGCTCTTCTTCTTCTCGGCTTCCACATCAGCCTCAGGCATGACCAAGACTCGGTCTGGCAGCGGTGCGAAAGCGCCTGCCAATCCTGTTGCTTCCAAGCAGCAGGCTACGAGCTCTAAGCCGTCTGGCACAGGCTCTGCCACTAAGGGATCCACCAAGGTGGTGACTCCGAAGGCGCCTGAGCCGCCTGTGGAGGATCCTGGGCCCCTCGTGAACTATGGAGAGGACTCGGAAATGTCTCCCATGTCTTGGGGTGATAATGAAATCCCGCTCGTCAAGGGTCCGACGGCGACCCGAGCAAATACAATTCGCTTGGATCGCGTACACCGCTGTCCAGCCAGCATGACAGCAGCGACGAGCCTAAGACGTCTGGACGTCAGGGGAGTCCTGGCTCACCCAAGGAGGACGCAGCGAAACCTCGTCTTCCGATCAAGAACTTGACGCTCGCTGAGGCGTCTGCTCGCGTCAAGGACGCGAAGGTAGCAGCTTCGGAAATCAACCGTAAAAGGCGGGGTGCTTCCCGGTCTCCGCTCCGCGACGTGTTGGGGTAATCAGGCGCAAGCCTGAGAGGGGGCTCTTTAGCTTATCCTCGGACGATGAAGACGGTGACCAAGACAGCGTGGAAATACCAATGGGAAGCAGTTGGGATACCAGTCGCCCGTCGGATGGCAGTGCGCTTCTCGGCGACCCAGCCGCATGCGAGGGAGTATTCGTATCCGCGCCGTGGGGAGGCCGCCTTACGCTCCCGGTCACTTCCCTCCTGAGGAATTCCACGGAGCTGACGTCTACATGGGTTGGCTTCAGTCGCCTCGAGTGCTTCTCGGCGAGCGCTTATGGCCTCCAGTCACTGTGTCTTTGACCGGAGCAAGACGCCCCATTAGCTCATACGGCACATGAACACCAATATACCGGTGTTTCCGTGGCCGTCGGCCGGAAGTCCGAAGATGAAATCCAGACTCATCAACTTTCAGCTGTCCACTGGAACGGGCAGGCTCTGAAAAGGAGCCGAGATGTTCCCGCGGCTTTTACCCGCTGACATGTTTCACATGTCTTCACGTACTGTGCAACCCACTTGTACATGTGGATCTACCATAGACGATAGACCGATTGAAGGTCGTATCGCGGCCCAAGCGACCGCTCGACACCGCATCGTGCGCCTCCTGAAGGATATCAAACTTGGGATCCTCGTCGTTTGTTAAACTACCCGTGGGGGGTTCATGAGGTCTATTCGATAGTAATGCAGGCCATCGTGTCACTCATATCGACGGAGCCGGTCTCTCCGACGTGGCGTGGACAACCCGGCCTTGGCTTCCTTGCCAGCGGGCAGGAACCGTACCAGAGGTGCCGTGACTTTCGTCGCCCCGATACTCCATGCGCATCGGCTCGTATAGATCGGTCGTGGCACGACTGATGTGCGCCAGCTCATAGTCCGATCCGCGTGACAATGCATCGGCAAGAACATTGTGCTTGCCAGGCTTGTACTCGACGCGAAAGTTGTATTCCGCGAAGAAGGACATCTATCTCGCCATCCGTTGGGACAGATGGGTCGAATTCATCGCCGTCCGCAAGGATGCGTGATCTGTGTAGATCACAAAGGGATGGGATCCCAGTAGGTGCACACTGAATTTGACAAGGGCGTACTTCATGGCAAGCAGCTCCTTGTCATGGACGGGCTAGTAGCATTCGGCAACCTGGACTGAAACGAGATCACTCGTTCATGTCCTGCTGCATCGTTCTGCAGCAATGCACATCCGATTGCATAATCGAATGCGTCGCAGACGACGCTGAACGGCTTCGTCTCGTCCGACAGTACCAGGACAGGCGTCTTCTGAAGGCTTGCCTTGACATTGTCAAAAACTTCCTGGTGCTCACGCCCGAGTGCCAGTCGGTATCCTTCTTCAGAAGATCCGACAAGGATCTCGTCATACCGCGTACCTTTCGCTGTGCTTATGGAGGTAGTTGGCTAGGCCCAGCCACCTCCTCAGGTCCTTCTAGGATCTTGGCATTGACGAAGTCGAAATGGCCTCGACCTTCTCCGGGTCGGCTCGAGCGACGTTGCTGACGAAGCAACCGACAGCTTTGATCTCTTGCGCCGCGAAGTCGCACTTGTCGATGGTGGCACAGAGCTTGTTCGCTTCATGACCTCTAACACTCGACGGAGGTGCTCTAAATGCACCTCCATAGCCATCTTCCCTCCCTCGGCACGGCTATGGACGAACCTATCGTCGAAATACGACTGTGCATACTCACGCAGTGCTCTAAACACCTGCGTGACCACGTCGTCGGGGTATTAGACAGACCCTGGGACATTACAAGCCGCTCTCAGAGCATACAGCTCGGGGTGCTCACTGCAGTGAGCGGGATGTCGCTCTCGCGCATCAGGATCCGGTAGTATCCGTCCACCAGATCCAGGGCGCTGTACAACTCGCACCCGGCCATGTTGTTCAACAAAACACATTCTTTCGCGGGATGGGTGTCTGGGCCGGAACCGTCGCGCTGTTCAGCATATTGGAAGCATGAACCAGACGCCACTTCCCGTCCGGCTTCCGAACGCAGAAGGTTGGCGTCGAGTGCGGGAATTTCGATTCCCGCACCATGCCTGCCTTGGACTTAGCGGCAAAGAAGGCATCAATGACCTCGCACTGCTCGCGAGTAGTGGCCATTGTCTGGTGACACAGTACTTTGTGCCCGCACGAGATCAATCTCGTACCCGATCCCACGATCCGGTGGAAGTTGAGACGGTGGGTCCTTGGACACGACGTCCTCGAACTCCTTCATCAAAGGATACACGGGATCCTTCGGGTTCTTGAGAATATCAGAACCCAAGCGCGAGGCACGCTGGGAGGAGAATGCTTCCAGGAAGCCCTCGTCCATAACCGACGAGGAATTCAATTCCTCAGGAGTGGACTCTTGCTTCAAGAGTACCACCGCCATGATTTCTCCAGCTTTCAGTTCGGCCAGGAAATATGTCGACGTCAACTTGTCGAGGTTCAGGAGCTCCGAGAGACCTCGGGCAGCGGCTCTAGCTTGATGCTGCCTGCCTTGACCCGATGGCCGGTCTCGCTGTCGAAGATGCGATGACACCCTCCGACTGGCCGCGTCGGAGGAAGCCGGCCCCGGGTTCCGAATCGCTTGAAGCGTCTCCAGTCTGAAGTGACTTCAAACTCGACTTGCGGTGCGTGATGGGCTTTGGAGGGAAACGCTTTCGTTGTCCCCCCCCCGCAAGACAGGCACGTGCCATGTACCTTAGCTTACCACAGCTATAGCAGCGAATATCATGCTGCTCGGCGAGCCCAATTCCATGGCACTTTCCCGCTGGTCCCCCGCGACTTGATGTCGTTGCCCCTGGCCACATCACCGTCGGCGTGCGCGCCTGACGGTGACTAATTCTTCTTGGAGGGCGACTTGGGTCGCGTCTTCCAGAGTATTTCCTGCACCCGAAACCGCAGGGTGCGGGTCGGGCCTAGTCCATGAAGACCGTCACCTTGATCTGTCCATGGAGTGGTTCCCGACGAGGGATGCGGTGAGCTCCCGCATCTCTGGATGTACTCGTGCATCTCACGTCTTCCCTGTACACACATGACAGGAAGCGTAACCGCTGGCGCGGGGTTACTCGTTGTCCGCCGGGAGGAACGCTGCTCTAAGATGCTCACACAGCTGAGCCCAGGATGCAAAGCATCTAGGCGTTGTCGCTTCCCGCGTATACGCCCAACTCTTAGCACAACCGCTAAGGGTGGAGAGGGCGAAAGCCACCCGGAGGTGCTCCGAAGAGATGAGAACCGCATTCATTGCGGGCTCTACTTCACGCACCCAGAAGTTAATGTTTTCACTTTTCTTCCACTCGTATGGATTTACCTTCAACCTCAATGGCTTGGGGTAGAACCGGTTTCGGCTCTGCGACCGGAACGTGCAGGTTGCTCCGAACATGTTCCATGAGTCCCGCTTTACATGTCGAACGCGGTCATGCGCACGACCTGCTCAGCTTGCGTTGATGATGCCAAGCTGCGCAAGGTATCCATGCCAAAGATGCCAGTCATCTTACGAACGGACCCGAAGTGTGAGTCGTTCAGATGGGGAAACTCATTCCGGTCCATGTTGCTAGGACCTCAGAGGTTTCAGGTAGTAACCCGCGTAGGCTTGGATTGACTACAAGTGGTACCAAGCGAGACGGGAAACGCAAAACCTTGCGTGCAAGAAGTGTGACTTCCGAAGATATACAAACCCTCAGTGAACGGCAGTTCACAAGTCCCTGGTCTGAGGGGACTGTAACCAAAATAGGTAGATATAAGACTGAATATATTTATAAATGGCCCCTCTTAATGCGTCTACATACTAACTATAAATCACCTATAAAGTACCTAGATGTTATCCTATTGGGTGGTTCTGATGTATGTGTACCATATATGTGGTACCCACCCGCGACGTCATTACCGGTATGTCATAGTGATGCTGGCTACAGTCCCCCCCTCGCCAATTTAGTAGCTGTGCACGCTAATGATTTATTAAACCTAATACGTTGAGGCATCTACTCATTTCGCTCCTCATGGTTGTTTGTATGAACAGTTCCCGCTCTGATAGCTAATCAGTTGTTGTACATAATATGAATAGCTTCCACCGAAGGTATTAAATTGGGAAGGGGAATTTGTACTTCACTTAGGGGTATTACGGTATACCATTCTGAAAAGTGACCCCCTTACATCAGCGGGGTTCGCTGCGCTCCGCAAAGGCAATCTCTGCGCTCTATCGAGGAAAAAAACAAGCTCAGCCCGCTACAGTGATCTGCGCGCTGGAATGATCGGCGCCGGGCATGCCTTCGCAAATACCGCGCATTCTTGCTGTCACGGTCCGCGCTCGGATGACCGGTTGACACTCCTCATGGACTACTTGAGCCACGCGTGTGCAGAGGACCTGAGGCGTCCCGTCGCCGGGCCACCGAGTGTCTTCGCGAAGGAGAAGCGTACCAAGCTTCAAGAGACCAGTGTCAGCGTTCGACAATGGAACGCCTGGAGTGCGACGAGGGACTCGTGTGCGGGGTGCACTTGACAGGTAAAAGGTAATGAGTATAACTAAGGAGAAGGTGTGTATGTGCGAACGCTTGAAGGACGCTCGGAAACGCAAGGTGAAGACAGGAGTGGCGTGTCGGCAGGATAGCTGCCGGCCGCATCGAGGAAGTCAGCCGTGAAACTACCTCGTTGAACAGAACATCAACAAAAAAACAAAAGTTTTTTTTATTAATTTCCCTTTTAAGTTCCCGTTCTCTCTTTCCGTTAAGCTACAAGTCATCCCTCTAGGCCGAAGGTACTCACGACCCCGACGAGGATAGATCGCGACACTGCTTCGCGGACACCCCACCCCGCGCGGGTTTGCTGTGTCTACGCACGCTCGAAACCACACTCCTCCGTTGGTCGTTTTATGTGACTTCACCCCCTCTTTTTCAGAGGGTACAACACTTCGAAATACACGAATCACTCTCTATATTTAAGCGAGATCAGCGAGAATATTTTTAAACATTTCATTCTCTGTAAAGTTTAAACATTTTCACTCTATTTAAAGTTGAAATGTTTAAAACATTCTCACTGATATCTCTGCCACGTCGAAAACCCAGGTTTTGGACCATTTGCTCGCTCATTTCTGAATCAGAGCTCACACATCCAGATCCCTACAGCGACAAGCGACGATGTGCAACGGAAGAAACATTCGAGGAGAACCCTGCGGAACAAAGTTGGAGCTTGATGCTGGCGGCTGGTGCGATCAACACAGGCCGGATGCTCCGCAGTGTCGAGGTACCAAGAAAGGGACCAATGAGCGTTGCCGAATCAGAGGAAATAAGGTGAATGGTGAAGGGTTTTGCGTGCATCACACGACCTGAAGGGCGATCAATGCCTTGTCGTCGACGGGTGATCCCTGCCGCAAGAATTGGAAAGTACGTTCCAATGGCATGTGTCACTATCAACAAGGACAAGCAGTTCGCAAAGCTTGGACGAAAGCGCCGAAGGCAGACGCTGAGCGAGGGACAAGCAGCTGTCGAGGCTTTGACAAAAGCGCGGAAGGCAGACGTGGACACTCAGCAAGCGGCTGCTACTTGGGCTGCGCATTTGGAGCAACGTAAGAGTCGTCGTAGCGAATTGTAGGATCGGTTGCATTCTCGAAACTGTTAAGTTTTAAAAATTTCAACAGTCGCACGAGAATCAACAAAGTGTCTAGACACAGCTCATTGTTCAATCTTTCATCAACGAGATTTTCCTCATCCTGTTCGCCCTCCAGTAACTGTTCATTTGTGCTTGTATGCTCATCTTCTGCAGCGTGCAGTGTTGTTGCTGTGCCAACCGCACTATTGTTTCCCGTACGGAAATCCAGATGTGAGCTGCAGGGCGAAAGTGAGGAAGGGGGAACGAGGGAATTCGAATCTTGAACTTAGAGATGAGCGCTCATTTCTCAAAACAAGCCACCTCCGTTAGTTGGCTGGTTTCAAAAGTAATTCTCCCCCGTAATGAGAGAAAATAAATGGCGGATAGTGGTACTTGATTCTCGCGTAGTTTCCTTGAATGATTCAAGCAAACTCCGAGTTGAATCCGCGCGGCGAAGAACAAAATCATCTTCTTGCCCGAAATACCCTTCGAAGATCCTGCTCATTTGTGAATTTGCGCTCAAGCAGATCAGTAAGGGGACAGAGCGGCAATCAACAAGCGTCGATGTGCAACGGAAGGAAGATGAACGGAGAGCGTTGTAGGGTGCAGGGCAAGCTCGACGCAGATGGCCTCTGTCATCAGCACCGACCAGGCGCTCCTCAGTGCCGTGGTACCGCAAAATCTACGAATAAACGTTGCGGAAGAAAGGGAGACAATGTGAACTCGGAGGGATACTGTGACCAGCACAAGAATCAAGCGCCTGGTCCGGAGGTGTATGTCCGTAGGTACGACCAGTATCGATGCCGTGGTATTGCCTCGTCGACGGGCGAACGGTGCCGCAAGGACTGGGAGATATGCTCCAACGATTACTGTATTTATCACCAAGGGCAAGCGCCGACTATGCCAACTCGCGTGGTTAAGACGAAGACGTGCACGCCGAATCTGGATATCCAGCGAATGGGTATGATTATGGTTGCGCGTGCGGCGCAACGTAAGAATCGTCGTCACTTGTAAGTGTCGTCATTGGCTGTAAGATGAGATGAACCGTTAATTTAGAAATAAAAAGAAAAAAGCACAGTCTTGTGGCTGTAAGAAACATGTTCTTTAGTACTACGTCGTATTTTTGCTTCATGCGGAATGTGAGCCCAGCATATATTGCCGAGCGATTAGTGATATCGCCTTCCTTTTACCTTCAGATAACCGAGGATTGGTGTTTACGCGCTGAGAGAACCGCGTGAATCACGCATTATCGCTTTTGTGGTGAACAGCGCAGAATGGGAGCTACGCAAAGCATACCGTCGCAACAAGAGCATGAGCTGAATCACGGCGTCTTTCTTCTACTGACTTTGCCGATTCTAGTCGTATGCTGCTGCGCTTGGGCGGCACTTCTCGAGTGAACCTAAAGAATCTCCCCAGAACATGGCGGCGTTGAACAATCGCGCGAATCAGCTCAATTCAAACAACATGGCGTACTACAGCAGTCGTGGAAGCTCTGACTATTCGCAAAAGGCGGCATTGAATAATCGATCGAATCAGCTCAACACCAACAACCAGCGCTACTACTCCAGCCGCGCCTCGGAATATAACTAGGCACGTTCGATTCGCAGTTTAATTATTATTTTTAGTTTCGATCTAGTTCCACTACCAATCTCTACAATATGTTATGTGTATAAGTCTGCAGACGAAACGGTAGGACGTTGAACGCTGTGTTATCGTTGCGAACGGCCTTGTAACCACACTCCGAATACACGAAACTGAAAATGCGACTGCATCGACCACAGTTTTACTGGTGTACATCATCGAACACGGTTCAGACTCAGCATCCCCTCGTTGTGTAGTGAGGCAATGGTCTTCAGGACCTGACCACGCGTCTGGGCTGAGAACTTAAGTCAAGCTGGCGTAGAATAAGACTAGGAGGAAGGGAGAATACTAAAGAATATTCAGGTAGAGAATTAGGAGTACCTGACGTAGGATTAGCCGACCTCGTTCTGCTATTCACAAGTAGTAAACTAGCAAGAGCTCTCAGGAAGCGCCAGCTTCCCTCGTGAGTGTGTCCATTCGGATCCCACTACACGTTGAAGCGTTTGTTGAGAGCGGCTTTAGGGTTTAGCTGAAGGATCGGGAGCACGATCGCGGCATTGGATGGATATTTCTGCAGCTAGTGGGCAAGATGCATTTCTTTTTTGTATTCTTGAGCATAGCTACTGGATTCGATTCAATCACTGCCTTGGGCATTCCAAGAAAAAAAGTCAGTATACCAAGGAAAACAAGCCTCAACGACTTGATGAAAATCTACGACTCGGGCGCGATGGAACTTCTGAAGGACAACCGTAACATGATCGATTGTAAGTATTTATCTATTAGCCCTGCTGCGATCGACCTTGAACTCTGACAAGATCGAATGGGAACATTGTGTAGGAACACTGCTCCAATGGACTTTCTGGAGTCGAACCCTGACAAGATCAATTGGTCTGCGTTGTCTGAGAACCCTGCTGTGATGGATTATCTGAGGCGAATCCTTACATTATTCGTTGGACCTGCGTTGTCGAAAAACTCTGCTGCAGTGTACCATCTGAGGCGAACCCTGATCAGATTAAACTGGATCAATTGTCTCAGAATCCTGCTGCGACTCACAGTGCGAGGGACATCTTTAAGGTCACTTTCCCCGGGATCAATTGGGAAAGGTTGTCTACCAACCTTGCTGCGATGGAACTTCTGGAGGCGAACCGTGTCAAGATCAATTGATGTGCGTTGTCGGCGAACCCTGCTGCGATAAACAAGATCATTGGTCTTAGTTGTCTATGATTTACTGGGATCCATCGATTCTGGCTTGATGCCGGTAGTCGAAAAGACTCAAAAGGAGAAGCCGGAAATAATATTGAGATGAAATGCAGAGACGGAAGACGTTAAGATTAAGATGGAGGCGATCGAATTAAAAACTCGAACCGATTGAGAGTGAAAACGAGGAGTTAAGCGTTGGACTTCGATCGCCGCGCAAAGCACTGTTGAGCAACGAATCGCTGAGCTTGAGCAGCAATTGCAACAGCAGGTATCGACTTTCTTGAAGCCAAGCTACTTGCTTAAATCATTGTTGAGCAACGAATCGCTAATCTTGAGTAGCAGTTGCAACAGCAGACGATCGAGCTTGAGCAGTAGTTGCGACAGCAAACGATCAAGCTTGAGCATCAATTGAAACAGTGTGGACAAAGCTGAAAATCTTGCGTTGTGAAAGCGCAAGAAGAAGACTTGGAAAGAAATTAATCACAACAGAAGATTCAAAAGCCGTGGAGACAATTAAGACAATTACGAAGCAGCTTGATGACGCTGAAAACAAAGGATTCAAACTAGAGGGTGAAATCGACCCTGACATTGTTGCAGAAGCTCAAACTGATCAAATACTGGACATTGGGTCGATTTATTGAATATAATTTCCGCCTCAACTTTTTTTATGATTCAATCGAGTGCTTCTGTTATCGAGGAGCTTGAAGGTAGCTTTCAGTCCCACAAGGCATATTTAGATTGACACCACCAGGTAATTGTAGATTTAGTGGAGTTCGTTCAAGCTCAACCGGCCAGTGAACGCGTTTCTCGCATTGGGCGATGAGCTGAAGAAATGCGCTATCTAAAACGCTCGGCCAAGGGCGCCTACTCAGAAGCAGAGTCGAAATACGTCAACACCGCAAAAATCACTTCAGCCTGATTTCGCAAAGCAAACGCAAAATATCAAATCTCGCGATATTGCCATTGAAAGACTCGAAGCGCAGATGAAAAGTCATTCCCAGGCATTTACTGATAACACATAGATATTGGAAAGTCTGCTCGACAACAGGCGCAACAAGAGTATACTTCTACAGCAGTAGCCAGTAGCTCTCGGATCTTCAAAAAACTACTACATGTAGTGAACTTACACATGCAATCTAGCTGTTCAACAACATATTCAGATGATCCTAGAGCCTTGCGAAGCTAAAATCAACAACGCCGTGTTGAATGTGCCGCAGCCGCCAGAGCCTTAAAGACAAAGCGATGAGAATTAGCGCGAGAGCCGAGTTATGTGTCTAAGCAGCCGGTGAAGATAGATAAATATGACTCCGATAAAGTGTGGTTTCATGGCAACCATCGCACCTTAGAAACAGAGAGCAGACTCCGGTCGCCACGAACTACCTCAATAATTAATTTCATCGCACGTCGAAGCTAGCGGACTACCGGTAGCTAGACAAATGGAACAACTTCAACTTAGATAACAGACGCTTCGGCAGGAATACCAAACTGTAGCCGCAAGCAACACCAGGGTCAAGCATCGTTGCGGGCGCGGCTTTCAAATGACAGAAGTATTCGAGCTGAAACGCGCAAAAATGCTGACGCACTGGCAAATGTGCAAATCCTTGAAACTGATAAGCTCTCTAATCAATTAGAATTTGAGACCTTGGAGGAAAAGATGAGAGGCATCATTGGAATTCAGAGTGAGTATGAATCAAGGAATCCGAGCAAAGCGAGCAAATCCAAGCTCTCAAATTCAGCTAGAAGAGCTCCAAGCAACTAAGGCGGCCGTCGATCAAGAATTGGCTCCATTGGCGCAGAAGCAAGAGCAGCATTTAGCTTTCGTGGATGCAAGCCTCAAACTCCGATACAACAGCAAGCTGAAGAATTCGAAAGGCGAAGTCTGAGAATGTGTTGAAACAAACGTTTACCCAGGAACGACGTAAGTTAATTATCAAGCAAGCAGCTGCATTTGAACGAGTGGCTAAGAATAAGAAGTCTCGGACTCAACAGATGTCAAGAAACCTAGATCACTAGTAACAAGTCAAGCTTTGCGAGAACAGCAGAAGCAAGAATACGAAATCATTCAAAGGGCGGTCGTGCAGAAAGAGCAGGTATTCCAAGAACAGTTGCGGGAGCAGCAAATAGAACATTAATCTAATTTGCACAAGTATTAACAGCAAATGCAATAGCAGCAAGAAGGCGTGCGTATACAAATGCGAGAGCCAAGTGATGCAGCTTCAATTGAAGACGGACGCCGACATTGAGCCAGGAGAAACAATCCTCAACTCTATGATTGCGGAGCTAGAATCTAAACTATCAGAAGCTACTAGTCTATCGGGCAGCCATAAGCAGACACAAGAAACCTTAAACTCGCAGATCCAAGATTTGCAATCGCAGATCGAAGCAAGCGTATTCCATATGATTATATCATACGAGACTACGACCTAGGTTAGGATGATGCCAATCAATCGAAAAGAGAGAGCGTTCAAGCACTGTTGGGTCAGAATAACACTCCGGTCAACCAAAATGTTCAGCTTCAAATGCTGGTAAATGTCTTGACTGCAGATAAGGCAGCAGCCGAGTCCATCGCTACCGAGGAACAAACTCTTCAGTTAGAAGAAGTGCGGGGATCCCTAGCGACTATGAGTAACGAGCTTTCCAAACTTCGGTCAGAAAATGGAGAACTCGCAAAAGGATTGGTTACCTTTAGTCTGAAAAAAAATAGCTTAGTCATATGCTTGCAAGCGAAGCGGATGCGTTGGAAGAGCAGTACGAAGCCCAGCTCGATAACTGACGCTGACAATAAGGAAATGACGAAACGTACGTATAAAATCGGCCAAGACCAGTCTTTGCAAGGAATGGGAACCAGTCAGCCTTTACGAGATATACTGTGAAGCACAAAGTCCTCCTACGGGCACACTATTAAACCAAGCATTTGGTCAAGTAGTTGTCCTAATGTATGCCTTATATACAATTACTTCAGGTCCGACAAACACATTGAAATGGGACGCACAAAGACTCAAACCCAACATTTGCATTTGCCACCATTTGCATTAGCAGTGAGGTATCAAACAAGCAACATCCGCTTCTTGTCAATTTGCTTAAAGTCATTGACTACGCAAAGCGATTCTGTGACCCAAAAAAAGAAAACGAGCTTGATAACTCGCTGTATTGACTCGGAAGAGAATCGAATTTGTGGTTTGGTAAGATCCCTACCGATAATATGGTTGAGGTGTTGGCGTTTTAGAAATCGAAGCTAGACCTTGTTAGCTTTATAGGCAAAAACCATTTGGGCGGCCCTCACTCCAAACACAAGCATAGCAGCAACAATTAAACCCTCCATGTTGAAAATGTGAGAGCAAGCCACTGAGAGTCCAAAGCTCAGGACGTGAGAGAAATAGCAACCACAACTACGCCACTAAACGATACTTGAAGTACTGAGTAAATTCGAGACTGAGCCTCAGTCTCGAATCTCCTTAGCTATCCTACTTACAGATACTGCTAACGACCCCCTGCGACTCCCCATAGCCGCACGATCTTCGGCTGCATAGGTGCGCGCCGCCTCGCAGAAGATCCCGCCAGCACGTCGGTGTCGCCAGCCCCACCAATATTTCAACACCTCAGACCTGTAGCTCCCAGGAACATGTAAAATGCATATGCTACACTATTAACCTTAGCGTTGGTATGCGCAAAAAATGTAGGGGGTGGCAATACAGGAAGGTCAGTGAAAAGGCTGTGCTAAAGTATCACATAAGCTGCGTGTGTGCTTAGTTTGATGGACCCCCACCATCACCACCACCACCACCAAACAGAAGCAGTCGCCCCGAAAATGTCCATTTACCAAAAATATGAATCCATTACTGTACATACATGCATACAGCATATGAACTAAGTGTGTCACCTCGACAAATACCGCAAGCACACGATGCGTCCGAAATGCATGCTTTGCACCACACAAACTTCAAATGAAGTTGATTGCAGCTGGCGGAGCAATCACTCGTCATGCTCACTCATGTTTGAAAGTAATGTGTCCGGGATGCAGACTAGGATCGGAACGTGTGGAGACGTGCACTGTTTAACGTGTGTTGCAGATATGAGGTGCATCTATGCTAGTCAAAAGCAAACACAAGTTGCTGCATATGTGCAGCTTAGCAGCATCCTAATATGCATCTTAGCGCATACGGACTTGTGCGGCGTTTCTTACGTGAAGCCGGAGTAACAGGAGTAGATGGTGTGTCTGGCCCAGTCTCGTCAGCCTTACGACGGATACGGATTGCCTTGGAACGCTTCAAAGGGATCAATTCCCATTTGCCCACTCGTTGTGCCATACATCCCAGCATGTTATCGCAAACCCGCGAACTTGTCGACGACCTTTCATGCAGAGAAATACCGGGCCCACCTCGCTGCAGTCGCCGCAGATATACGACGTCGTCGCGGCGTGCTTGCTGTCGGGGCGCAAGGCAGAATATACCTTGCATACCAGTTGGTGTCTCTTAGCCTGCTGATCTTTATCGCTCCATTCATTGAACTGCCGTGCCGCGTGGCTTGTTGGTTGGGGTCAGTTGGAACAGCTTCGTAGGCTAGTGTAGTGGAATGGACATGCGATCCGAACGTGTTTCACTCGTACGTGTCTGCAGCCCGAGGTTGCGTAAGCTAGAATGGAGCTTGATCATGTACTGAACGTGCGTTAGTGGCTTCGAGGTATTGTTCTTGTGGTAGTCTTTGTGGCAATATAGCCATTTACAATTGCCAACTCGACCAAGCCCAGCGCCAGCAACTTGTAGTATTTTCGGAAGCGAAGGGAGCGCAGGGGAGATTAGCGTTGCAGCCGCAACTGATCATGGACGTCTATGCCATCCATTACGGCGTGGTAGTCGACTCCACTCTTCTCGGCTCCATCCTGGCGCCCAACGCTGTCGATACCAGTGCTCCACTCAGGAAATGCACAGGTCGCGAGTCCCACCAACTAATTGCTGACATATTCGGTACCAGTTTGAATCGGGAAACTTTGAACGAGCCGCTCTAGATTGATCGGGTTCGGCTCTTCTTCGTCTCAGCAACTTCCTTGCAATATCCGAGCCGGTTCGTCATAATAGTCCCTACACAGTAAAACCCAACACGGCCAGCTGGATAGCCGATGTCGCTGACGTGTAGAATCGGTCAATGACAATCAACCTCATGCCTTGCTTACGAGCTTCGGGTCCTCATAGTGATGTTTGCTACATCACTTAGGGTTCTTAAGTACACCATTCTGAAAAATGACTTGGCACTCTTCATGTAACCCCGTTACATCCTCCCCAATTAGGTCCGGTTTACCGACCATCCAGGTCGGGTGAAAGGAAGTCGACGCCTTTCACCCTCCAAGTCGATTACATCGAATTCGCTGCGGTTAGTTTCCGCAGCCAGGTCATTTCCTCTTGAGCCTGAGCACTTCCGCGTGCTCTTCTTCTTCTCGGCTTCCACATCAGCCTCAGGCATGGCCAAATTCGGTCTGGCAGCGGTGCGAAAGCGCCTGCCAAGCCTGTTACTTCCAAGCAGCAGGATAAGAGCTCTAAGCCGTCTGGCACAGGCTCTGCCACTAAGGGATCCACCAAGGTGGTGACTCCCAAGGCGCCTGAGCCGCCTGTGGAGGATCCTGACCCACTCGTGAACTATGGGGAGGCTCGGAAATGTCTCCCATGTCCTGGGGTGATGATGAAATCCCGCTCGTCAAGGGTCCGATGGCGCCCTGCGTCAGTCAGGCTCGTTTGGTTCCCGTACCTCGCTGCCTAGCCATCGCGGCGACAATGACGGCGCACCGTAGACGCCCGAGCGTCAGGGGAGCCCGTGCTCACCCAAGGAGGACGAAGAGAAACATCGTTCTCTAGTCAAGAACTTGACGCTCGCTGATGCAACCGCCCGCGTCAAGGCTGCGGAGGCTGCAGCAGCCTCGGAAGTCAGCCTTAAGCGGCTGGCTGCTTCCTGGTCTCCAGTCCGTGAAGGGTATGGGACCATCACGTACACGAACATGGGCCTCTTCAGCTTTCTCCCGATGAGGAGGAGAAAAAGCCAAATCGGCCGAGAGATCTCGAACGGTCTGGACCGGCAGCAGTCTGAATTCCAGGCTGCTTGTCATAACAGAGTGCGAGCCCCGACGACCCAGTCGCCTGTGAGGAAGTATTTTTCGCCTCTTTGTGAGGTATCGCCTTACGTTCCCGGGTACTTTCCTCCTGAGGGGTCCCGCCGGGCTGATGCATACATCAATCATCTCCAGCCGTCTCGTGTGCCTCTCGGAGGACGCTCTTCTCGGAACGCGTATGAGCACCACCTGGTGGCCAAGCCGCCCCTGTTCAACAGAAACTTGGGTGCTGCTAGGTGCGTGCTCCTGGCACCGCGCCACATTCCCTCAACGGGTTCGCGAACTGGCGAAAGAAGCCAGAGATCCTGTCGGGACTTCGACTGGGGCTACCCATCCGTGATGCCCACACACTGTAACTCTTTCCTGAAGGCCAAGGCCGTGTTGTGGAAGTGGTCAGCCACACACTACTCACAAGGACAACTCGATGTTCTCCGGCGGGATCTCACGTTGGAGAACGTCCTCGACCTCCGTGATCTCCACATTGAGTTTGCTAATGTGGTAGGCAAAAGGCAGCTCTCTAAAGAATTGCAGAATCATCCTGCTTCTAGCGCTCGTGATGGGCGCGGGCATGGTTTTGACTCTACGACCACATCCCGTTCGGGCAAGAAAGCCCGAACTACTTACGAAGCCGTCACCGATTCTATTCCCAGATTCCGCCACCCTTCGGGCAATCAGCCTGGAGCCGTTCAATCGGCTTCCAAGAGCACTCATCCTCCGAGTACCCCGTCCGCTTCATGCGGAGCTGGCGATTCCCGTGAATACGCAGTCCCTTAAGCACACCCTCCACATGGTATTGTGCGTCTCCCCATTATGGTTGAGGAGAGGTGGCGGCTCACTCGTGCGAGTACGAGTATGATACACCGCCTCTCCGATCCGGCTCAGAACCTGGTGTGCCGCCTTCGCCTCTACCTCCAGCAGGAACGTGCCATTCGCCTTAGCTTACCACAGCTATAGTAGCGAATATCATGCTGATCGGCGAGCCCAATTCCATGGCACTTTCCCGCTGGTCCCCCGCGACTTGATGTCGTTGCCCCTGGCCACATCACCGTCGGCGTGCGCGCCTGACGGTGACTAATTCTTCTTGGAGGGCGACTTGGGTCGCGTCTTCCAGAGTATTTCCTGCACCCGAAACCGCAGGGTGCGGGTCGGGCCTAGTCCATGAAGACCGTCACCTTGATCTGTCCATGGAGTAGTTCCCGACGAGGGATGCGGTGAGCTCCCGCATCTCTTGGATGTACTCGTGCAGCTCGCGACTTCTCTGTTTACATGACAGACAGCGCGGCCGCTGGCGCGGGGTTACTCGTAGTCCGCCGGGAGGAACGCTGCTCTAAGATGCTCACACAGCTGAGCCCAGGATGCAAAGCATCTAGGCGTTGTCGCTTCCCGCGTATACGCCCAACTCTTAGCACAACCGCTAAGGGTGGAGAGGGCGAAAGCCACCCGGAGGTGCTCCGAAGAGATGAGAACCGCATTCATTGCGGGCTCTACTTCACGCACCCAGAAGTTAATGTTTTCACTTTTCTTCCACTCGTATGGATTTACCTTCAACCTCAATGGCTTGGGGTAGAACCGGTTTCGGCTCCGCGACCGGAACGTGCAGGTTGCTCCGAACATGTTCCTTGAGGCCCGCTTTACATGTCGAACGCGGTCATGCGCACGACCTGCTCAGCTTGCGTTGATGATGCCAAGCTGCGCAAGGTATCCATGCCAAAGATGCCAGTCATCTTACGAACGGACCCGAAGTGTGAGTCGTTCAGATGGGGAAACTCATTCCGGTCCATGTTGCTAGGACCTCAGAGGTTTCAGGTAGTAACCCGCGTAGGCTTGGGTTGACTACATGTGGTACCAAGTGCCCACAGGAAGTGTGACTTCCGGAGCGCGTACAATTAGTGAACAGCAGTTCACAAGTCCCTGGTCTGAGGGGACTGTTACCAAATTAGGTAAAAATAAGACTGAATATATTTATTACGCGTCTAGCGCCCAGGTATAATGGAAGGGAGCTCTTTTCACACTACATGTATTGACCAGGTATTTGCGCAGGTATTGCCCAGGTTTGATGAGATGCGCAAACCGTGATGAAAGTAATTTAAACTGAGATGCGCTACAGGTATTCCACAGGCATGAGTGCCTGGAATATGCGGAACGTACCGATAGTAACGCAATATGATCACTACTATTTTTGCCAGGTATGTGAGCGAAGTGCCCGAGCATCCACCAGGTATTGTCCATATATTAAGCGAACGTTTAATTCAACATGCATTCGACGACTCCGTGCTAGCTACTTGCAGCATGCATCGGGTCCAAACAGCAAGTAGCATATCCTAACGGAGCTATGCTACACCGGATGCAGACACATACGTCGGTGCCTCGCTTGACACTTGCTTCCAGAAGTACAGGCAAACGAAGACTCCACAGCTGTCACCGTCCTTCTGGATCGGTGTCTTCGAGACAGCGACGTCGTACTTGTCGCCCACAACATCCCTGATAATTGCGTTGGCCATGCTCACCAACAGGTTCTTCGTCTTCTTCTTGTTCACGCTGTCATTCATGTGCAGTTTCTTGGCATTTCGATCCACGACGAGCCAACACCAGTGGCTTTTGTCGATGTTCAAAGACAGCAAAACGTAGTCGGTACTGTCGGTTTCCACACACACGGATCTCCAGAATGGTCGCTGTTCAGACCACTTCAACCTTTTCGTTTGAGTCTGTTGCTGCAGACGAAGCTGGTGGAAGAAACGAGGTGGCGTTGTTGCTGTATGTCCGCTCCAGGTATACCGCGGACGCTCATACGGCGTCATCATTAAGCCACGTACCAGCGTGGAAGCTAAACATATCGGCGTACATTAGGTCGACTTCAATGCCAGGAAGAACGGCATACGGCCAAGAAGTTAACAGATCTTCTGCCACGACTCCCCAAGATGCACGATCCTCTACTAACGGGCTAACTTGGTTTAAGATCCAAGCACTGCAGTTCACCCCTTGTCTGCATGTAGCCTGCAATTCCACAGCCATTTCATTCAGTCCAACCGATCGCGCGTAAACTCGCCCATTTTTTCGATGACTGCTACATCCTTTTCGTCAACATCATCACCAACTAGCGCGATAGTCTCAGCGGGGACTTTTCCCCCGTTCTCTTTAAGTTTTCCAGCAAGTGACTGCGCAGAGCGTAATCGATCACAGCTTCTGGCAAGCGATACAGCACTCGTTCTGCTACAAAACTCGTATCAACTCTCCATGCGACAGTCTTCACACTAGGCAGGAATCGCACTTGATGCGTAACCATGAACGATCCTGCTTTCTGCAGTCTTGGTAGGACCTCTTGAAGACAAGCAACAACCTCACGCACGTATTTCTCTCTCATAAGCGCTCTCAGGTGCATTCCTCGGTTGTACTCCTCCAATGCTTCCTTAGACTATTTCCGTTGCTCGGCGCGATTTAATCAGGGGCGTCCTACTTTTCGTGCGGCTCCGTTCATTCTCATGCGAATAGCATCAGCTGTAGCAGACCGAGCGAGCGGTTCATCGGAGTGATCACCAGATCAATCTCCAGCACCTGGCCGTTCGCCATCTCCACCAGCATCGACACCGCCTCCAGCATCTCCGTGGCCAGCTTTACCCGCTTCTGCTGGTGCACTCCCGTCGCTGGGGTTGCCATCGTCATCAATGTTGCCGTTGTCGTTGGCACCCCAATCTTTGTGCACGTGCTCGACGATCGGACCACGCCCTCGAGGGTGATTAAGCCACTGTTGGCCAAAGTGAGACATAGCGCTCTCAAAAGCATTGTCTTCAAACTGCGTCAACTCTCGGCTTATGCGGGCGAACGCTTGCTAGGCCCGGCGATACTTCTCTCTCTGTCAATTTCCCATCGCGCTTCTGAGAGTCGTGTTTAAAAATCTTCGCTACGAAAGGTGTAGCTAGCTCGGTCACGCTGTCCTTCGAAACACGACTCTGGCTGTACCACCTGCGAACAAGATGTAGCATCATAACATCGGGACACATCAGGTAGACACTACCAAAATGGTCACTACCTGAAAAAAAAACCTGTAAAAAACAGGAATTACCTGGAAGAAATTGAACCGTACGGGATGACAAACGGGTCCCCACAGAAATTCTCGTAGAGCATAGTGTGTCGGCAGGGAGCCACATCGTCTGCGCGAATTCGCAGTCACATTCCCGGCCTTCCTTAGTAAACCATACTCTCCGTGCCGTGGTGAATTGTAACGGTGGCGTCAGGGTCTTCATACGTGAATTTTGATAAAGTCAGGTTCTACTGCCAGCTTGTACTGCGTGTGGAAAGCAACAGCCACCCATTGCTTGTCATACTCAGGACAATATTCATCTCATCGCTGTATGTGGTGTTACGAAGTGTTCCAGGCATCTCCACTTTCGTTCAGTACGTCTCCTCCTTTCTCCGTTGATACGCCAACAGGGCCTCCAGACTCGAGCCCATGGTAGACTGGCCGTGAAAATGCTGTTTCAGCTTGCTGAAGAAAATCTCCACACGATTGTTCGTGTGGTTGCTGAAATGTGGGAGCTGAGTCCTATACACCATTACCCACATGTCTTTCACGGCGTCCCAGTTTTTCAGGAAATAGTCCCATAGCTCCGTATGCCCCTCTCTCCTCGACAGGTCTCGAACTCGCCGCGGTGCGCGGTGTAATCAGCCTCGGTTTTGGAGTACGTCATGCTCGTGACACAGTGCCTCAGCTGTGTCAGCACATCCTCTGGGTAAACGCCAAATTTCTTCGACTGGCGGATGCGCCCATCTAGCCATTTGATGACGTGAAAGTGGCAAAGGAACACCTTTGCGTCGGGTAGTTTGCGCCGGATCACGTCTACTTCCCGCATGTCCTTATCCATGATGACGATCCGCACCCAATCGCCAGTGCTTGTTTGCGCGTTTGAAGTGGTCAAGCTCTTAGCTATGTGCCAGTCAGCTGTCGTCTGCAACATCGAGTACTGGACTGGCTGTCCGCGTTCAAATTGATCCATCACAACTATTGTCAGTAGTTGATAGTCGTATCTGAACACGAATACATGGGAAATATCTGGTTAAATATCTGGTTAACACCTGTTCGATGCCTGTCTGTTACAACCAAAGAAACTTCATGAGATACTCACTCGTTCGTTTTGTGAGTACAATCCATCTGGAGCACCTCCGGGAAATGGTCGAACGTTGTGCGCATATGTCCGTTGATATCGAAACGACTCCAGATTACCATTCGCGCTTTAGTTCACTGTCGCCACATTCGTAGGCAATTCCATAATGAAGTTCACCAAGGTCTCCGCGAAAGCACCTTCATCTGAAATAGCCGCACCTAAACGTAACACTCGTGTGAGGCTTACAACGACACCAAATAATATCACGATGCATCACTGTTGACTCACCATTGCGCCGCAAGCGTGAAATCATGTTGTGGACATCTTTGGGGTCACCAACTGATTCGAATTGGAGCGGATATAATCGTAAATGCTTATCGGAGTTGCTTGCGTATCTCTCAATACCCGGCATGAGAGGAGAATCGGCTGCAAACTGTCTTATACCTGGATAAGACCTGTACACGTCACTAGAGATGATGTGGTTGTGACTGTACACTTCGCGCTCACCTGGACCATCCATGAGCCCTCATCACACCATACCACTTGAGCAAGAAACTGGAATGGACACACAGTCTCCCATAGTTTGTGTACGTTCCCCTTCCCCGTGGATCGTTCTCGCTCTGGACATCCATGCGTGCAAATGTATTTCCTCTTATATGGCTCCATCGCCGTTGGAATGAGTGGAATCTCCCGACCCGTTAACGCCGCGACACTGCACCTGCGATTGAATGGCATTGTTACGCCGGGCGATATTTGATCACCTCCTTGCTAACTAAGACTTGCCGTGTCAGCTTCATGTACTCTCGCAGGTTTTTGTCGAAAATCGGTCACGACTCGTGCTCTGTCTGGAACGGCGGAACGTGCACAAGGCTGGCTTCTTCAACTTCGTACGCAGAGCGCTTCTTTCCGCTTCGACTCTGCCCCGGACCAGGTGGGTCGCCTTCATTGTTGTTAACATCGACGGCAATGTCGTCAATCTCCGCTGCGGCCTCCTCAGCACTTTCAGCTTCCTCCCGAGCCTTTCTCGTCACCTTCCCTAGAATCTCCAGCATTATCCTCGTCTTCCTCCTCGTCGCTCCCTTCGGCAACACCAGCATGGTGTTCAAGCTCATACTCGAGGGCCTGTTGAGCGCGCGCCATAACTTCTGCCTTCTCAGCACGCGTCCGTGCACTCGCCACGTCCGACCTGAAGCTTCTTCGGCCACGCGAGCCTCCTCCTCTATCTGTGCAGCCTCTGCCATCTGCTTCTTGATGAGATGCGTCTTGTGCGTTCTTGCCATGACCTCGCTGCGTCGTAGCGCCGAGAGCGGCGGGATTAGGACTAACTAACTGCCTGCCGTGTCACCTCCGAGCTGTTGGCGGTGGCTGAACGGCAGAGCGAGAAGAAAACAACAATACGGTACGGAAATTAAAACTTCGACCTGGTCAATACCTGGTCGTTATCCTGTCCAATACGTGTAGGTACATACCTGGGTCCGACCTTGCCGATATATTTATAAGTGGCCCCTCTTAATGCATCTACATACTAACTAGTAGTCACCTATAAAGTACCCTTGCTGTTATCATATTGGGTGGCTCTGAGTTCTTTGTACCATATCTGTGGTACCTCTCCGTGCCATCATTACCGTGACGCCATAGTGATGTTTGCTACATCACTTGGGTTCTTAAGTACACCATTCTGAAGAGTGACTTGGCACTCTTCATGTAACCCCGTTACAAGTAATCACGGTGCGGCGCCTGCCACTTACTTGTGTGAAGTTGCCAGTTCTTGTGTGATATCACGGACTTTGCTGTGTGGGTTTCCTATTTCGTCTCCGATTGGGGGGGTTAAACGCTCTCCGCGTAAACACCCTGAAGCAAGCAAATGTACACTCGAAGAAATAACAACAAATGAAATCGAGACAGGCGTCGCCTGTCGCTCAACAACAAATTTAAAAAAAAAAAATTGTTACCAATCGCCAACGTCGGCACCTGTGGAAGCTCATCCTTACTTCTAGCTACGTTTTGCGGACTCCTCATGGTTGACATTAACCTTGAATACACTTCGTTTCGGCGCACAAACACGTGAATTAGAGGTGCTTGTCCGTGTACAACACGATATTTTAAATCGCACCGACTCACAATAACTCGCGCTGGTTCACATTAACTCGCGCTGCTTCACATTAGCACGCGCTGATTCACATTAACTCGCGCGGGTTATTTTATTTTGCGAGTTTTACCGAACAGTGGCCCTCGAAGCTGAAGTAGGGCTTCGCCGCGGGCGATATCCGTACGCGCATAGTTCCGAACAATGCACAGTTTCGAACCACCCCGTCCCGATACAAATTCTAATATAAACTCCATTATGTTCAATCGAATCGCAACATCGTTGTGTTGCGAGCTTTGAGTGGCTGAAAATAAGCAAGGGGCCTCCCTTCGAAGCCCGTTCGATTGCGATCTTCTGCAGCCGTCAAACTGGACCAGTGCGCTCACTTCGCCCGGTCAAAATGAAAATCGCCAAGGTTGTGAGCTGCGACGAGTATGGACAACGACGCTCTACAGCGCCTAAAAGTTGCTATGGACGCCGTAAAGACGAAGAAGCACTCGACTCGGGAAGCAGCCGTCACGTTTGGAGTTGATCGATGCAAGATTATGCGGAGAACTTCGGGTAGCGTTGGAGCGTGCAGCATGGAATGGTCCTGATGCTACACTGAAGGAAGGTGAAATCGAGGGCATATTGGCAGCCGTTATTGATAGAACAGCCAAAGCTCAGTGCTTTACCATGGACGAGCTCGCGCGGTTTATCCGAAAAGTGTTGGAGGAGAGTCCGTATCGGCGGCTTGTACGTGATGCCTTCCCATCCCGTCGATACGTGCAAGTTTTTGTTAAGGAGTACTCCAGGTTTTTCAGTCGTCGTACGGCTCAGCCTCTGGAGGAATGCAAAGCTGCCGCATCGACAACTGCTACGGTTGAATCTCATTTTGGTAACCTGAAAAGTACATTGGATGGTTTGAGTCCTATTTCTTCAGAATGCATTTGGAACTTGGATGAAACGGGAGTGTGTGGTCAAGGTTCGCAAAACAAAGTGGTATTGGCAGCGTGAAAGCCAACATATTGCCGTCTAACGATCGAACATGCATGAAAGCCAACATACTGCAGTCTAACGATCGCACAAATGTGTCTGCTCTCGTCTGCGTTAACGCCGATGGATCATTCGTCCCACCATTTCTCATTGTTCCGGGGGATAGTGTCACACCATAATTTACTGTTGGGGGGATGAAGGGAGCACTTTTGGGATCTAGCAAGTCGTCGTTCTTGGCGACTTCTCTTTTTATCCAGTACTTTGAATGGTTTTTGCGTTATTCCGCCCAAACGACCAGTGTTAGTCATAATAGATGGCTACAAAGGGCATTTCTCGCGACAGACGCTCGAGTTTGCAAAACGTAACGACATACATCTCTATGCTCTCCAAGCTCACACATCACACTTCCTGCAGCCTCTTGACGTGTCCGTTTTGGGCATTTCAAAAAGAATTTTGACAAGCAAATAACTCTGTTTCGAGGTGCTCGTGGATCTGTTGCGGCTGAGAACATGGTGGAGATAGCATCTAATGCGTTTCCAAAAACGTTGGCAAGAGCACATATTGTTAATTGATTTGAAAAGACCGGTATATATCCGCTTTCAGAAACTGTGATACTATAGCATATTGTTGGCGATGCAGGAGCCACCATGGTGAAGAAGCTGCTTCAAGTGGAGCCAACTGTGATCATGACAGACCGAACAAAGCGCAAGCTAAAACGACAGAGACTTGATCACGATAAAGTTCGAGTTTTGAGCATTAACTATGAAGAGATGACTGCGAAACGTCTTCCAAAGAAGCAGAAAATCGTTCGTAGCCCTGATGACTACATGCATGGCGGGTTGTTAATGATAGCGGATGCTGTTATCGCTAAGGTGAAGGCGAAACAGGAAGCACGCATTCGAAAAGAGGTTTCAAAAGCGGAACGTATCGCATGCAGAGAAGCAAACCGATTACGTCGTGTACAAGAGCAAGAAGCTGCTGCTCTCCGCATCTGCTGCTGTTAGGTCACTGCGAGAAGAGGTTACAAAGGCAAAGGACGTTTTAAAGCAGGTAAAGCGACAACAGACAGAAGAACGGAAGCACATGCGAGCAAAGGATTCAACTGCAAAACGTATTCGCAACGCGGAAAAAAAGCGAGTTCACGTCGCGAAGCAGTCGCTGGGTAAGCGAAAACCGGTGGCGACAGCACCACAACAAGAACATGAGCTGATGGCACTTGAGGATGGCCTCTCACACAAACTCAGAGTATTTCAGCAGGAGTTCGACGCAGAAGGCTCATTGCTGCCGTTAATTATAGTCAAGATATAGGTGATTCGGACCAGTGCGCTAAAAAAGACGATGTTTTTCACGATCAATTCTCCTGGTGTTTCTCAACTGAATTTGCGAAACCAAGTGCATTCTTAAACTGAATGCGTCTTCCTCTCTCTCATGGTGTGCTTTGGTCTGTGCTGTGACGTCGGCGTCTTAGTCAATTCGATCCCTCAACAGTAGTTCGGAACTATGCGCGCACGGATACGAGCTCATCAGCGGCTGTGGAGCCTTCAAGCAGGCGTTTTGTCGTTTCGATATTGCAATCATGCTGAGGTGGACCACACATGGTAGAAAGGGTAGCGGCACTGTCAAGCGGAATAGTAAATCTCCCGTTGCGCAGTGTTTTTGCAGCCCTGCCTGTTGCTACTAGCAACTTGCTAGCTGCTCCCTGAAGGTGACGGTAAGGAAATTCGACGTCCAGAACACGAGCAAGAAAAGCTGGTAAAGCGTCCTATCGTCGCAGATAGTGCCCAACCCGCAAAGCCGGCTGTTCCATTGATCCCTTCGGTTGCGTCGTCGTCTGCTTTAGTGCAACTGATCCAAAACATGAAAAGCGAGGACTACGGAAGCATACTAAAAATAATTACGATAACAGGCTATGATGATCTGACCAACTACCGTGTCGATAGCTTTGAACAAACTATCACATATCTTCTCCAATGCACTCTCCAAAGAATAATCAAATCGCATCGGCTTATAAAGAATCGACTTATTGCAGCAGCTAGCGCCGTACTCTCGACCACATCGATTCTATCAATCGATGTCATCATGACACGTCCAGATCCAGGGATTATAGCCTAGCGGGAAGGGTAGGTGGGCTTCAGGAATCCTGGAGCATTCTATCTCAAATGCTCCAGCGGCATCAGCTACACAAATTTAAGAAGGGTGGATTTAGCAGGAAAAAACAGCGATAGAGTATATACATCGATAATGAGCGACGATTTTTACGTTCTTCTTCGCCATCAACCCACTATGGGTGTAGCTCTGAGAACTGCCTACCCCGACGACCAGAACACATTTGATCAGAGAAAACGCTGAGAACACGAGCATGGGGCATGTTATGTAAGGATGTGGTTTGCAATTACGACACATTTTACATCGGTTACGTAAGGGTAAAACCTTTGGTCCCGACACAATCGATATACGCACAGTCTGGTGCAGACGTAAAGTTTCTATCGTCCAAGGCAAAGGTCACGGGTTCGAGTCCCATCGATAACACATTTTATTTTACACATTTTGCATAAATTGCACATAAGGAGGCGCCGCGCGACACCACGACATCTTCCAAGGATCACGTATGTGAACTACACTCATGGTACACGCAATCATTATCATGATGACGAAACCAGAGAATGTCCCAGAGTCTCCAGCCAGTCAGATAGTCAATAGAGTGTGACGTGTAGGTTTGCATGTGATGTAGAGGAATGGTTGGTCACCGTGCGGAGAATATCCAGCGTGGCACAAAGGACACACAAGAGCCTCCATGGCGGCTTAGATATGGCGCTAGCGAACTAAGGACCGCCCAAAATGAATCACTTCCAAATTTCCTTCCTACTCGACAACTCCTTCTCCTTCTCCTCCGCCCCACATCATTACAAGTGGTAGCACTTGTTGGTCAAGTCTCGGAAGGGTCTGCAACTGCTCAAGAGGTCCCATCTGCGAAGTGGTTGACTGGGTGGCATACGCCGGAAGGTCTCCCTCGCACATAGAACAAGTTACTGGGTGGCATAGCCAGAAGGTGACTTGTTCCTACAAATCCTTGTCTGGTTTTCGGACTGGTTTGTGCCGTTGCTGGTGACAATCGCGCATCACATAGGGAACTCCAAGCTTTGGGTCTGTGGTTTAGTGCCGTGTGCCTGCCCCGCCATTGCTAACACGGAGGATAACTTCCCTACAGCGTGTCGTACACTAGCTGGTTGCGCAACAGTTGTCCGGACGGTTGGCAAGGTCACCCCTCTCGACCCCAAGCGTATGGGAAAGAGAAAACCCCGGGAAACGGAAGCCTGCTTTTGCAGAAGTACCGGGGATCTCCTTAAGTACCCTGGCGACAAAGCTAAAATCGATAAGCTTCGCCACGACCTATTTGGCATCCTCGTCAAGCAACAAAAGCTTGTCAAGTTTATTCGGAACGAAATCCCCAACGCCAAGGACTCGGACGCCCGCAACCTGCTGCAAGAACTGACGGATCGCCTCAATCACCGTCTCGAGCAGGTCGAAGACTTACTCACCGCTTTCACGGACCGGCAGATCACCTCGTACAAGAAAATCCGCAGAAACAAGTCAGGAACTTCTAATAGGGCTTAATAATAAGCGCTCATTTTTTTTGGTATAGCAAATTGGTATAGCAGAGCCCCAACAAAACAAAACAAAAGAAAAAAAAAAAACGAACATTCAAACAAAAGAGGCAATTAGGAAAATGAGTACCCTCGATCTAGTGAAACAAATGACAGAGCTCGCCGAAAGGCAGCAACAACTTATGGAGCAACTCGCACGCAAAGAAACGCGAGTCGAAGGCATCTCACTCCCACATTTTTCGGGTGAGATTGGAGAATCGGTCGATCTATACTTTGACCAAGTCATGCGGTTCCTTGAGGCCAAAAACATCAACTGGGAAGACCCAGTCAACGGCTCATGCATTGTGGCCACGATGAGCGCAAACTTCCGAGGAAATGCAGCCGCGTGGTACATGCTGAACCGCAGCAATGTCCATGACGTGCAAGACCTCATGCACTTACTCACGAATGAGTTTGTGCCTCGGGACAATCAGCGTCGGTTGCGTGACCAACTATATCAGTTGCGTCAGAATCGATGCAAGTCCCTCGAAGACTACATTGGCAAGTTCCGAATGTTGCTGACGCAAGTCAAAGACATTAGTGAACTGGACAAAATCACGTACTTTACGCGTGGACTTGTCGCCCAATTAGGCCGCGAAGTGGAATACCGCCAATGCGACACGATCTCGGAGTGCTTTGCAGTTGCCCTCGAGTACGAACGCACTCATTTCGGCGGATCGTTCAATCAACGGTATGACTGCCACCAGCGACCTCCACAAAGGTTCTCAAGTCAACCAAGGTATCAGCAACAAGCTCCCCAGTTCGCCACGAACACGAAGTTTGGTCGACCATACCAGTCGCGTAATTCGGGTCCGGAACCCATGGAAATCGACAACGCACAAGTTCGGTATAATCCGCAACCATCACACCAGCCACGGAAAGTTTGTGCGTATTGCAAGAAGACTGGGCATCTCATCAGCGAATGCTACAAGAAGAAGAACAGCGATGCACGCAGACAAAACAACGGTGCCCCTGCAAATCAGCCTTGGCGCAGAACGGGGTCAATTACTTCGAACAGGAGGGAAACACCGAGGAGTATGGTACTCACGACATCGAAGAGTATGACACTCACAACACGGAAACCAACACCGTGGAATTCGTCGTCGATCCAACACCAAGTGCGAGAGAGGAGACTGTAGTGGAAGTTAACCACAACACCCCCATCTCCAAGGAGGAATACGGGGAACATGAGTTAGTGCGTATCCCAGCCAAGTGCAACGGCAACGACGTGATAGTTATGTTCGACAGTGGAGCCACCGACAACATTGTGAAGCCTGGAGTACTCGGCCACCTGGCCACCTCCGAACACATCAAGGTCAAGAGGTTCGATGGCACAACCACCACGACTCAAGAGGCCAAGCATGGATTGGTGGACCTCGAGGTAGGGGGTCGAAGTTTCAACATCCGCGTCATCGAGTGGAAAATGGGCGATGGACAAGACATGATCTTGGGAAAGCCCTTTTACCATCGGTACAATCCCCAGATCAACTATCAGACGCACGAAGTCAGCTTTGAGGAAGGCAACAATAAAAGGTGGCCTTTGGGAATCGAACCCACACCAGGTGTATTGAATCCTGCTCAACCAACCGCTAAGCCAAGTTTGGACATCGAATCCGACCATCGACCAGAAATATCACGACAAGAACATGAACGCACACAATACGAGCAACCCGCAACACAAATTGCGATAAAAATTGCGACACAAGTCTCCAGTGTGGAGTTTGCAAAAAGGCTCAAACAACAAAGCTACGAAGAGGTCTACCGCGTCAAGGTGTGCCAGGTCGATACGCAACTGTCAACTATACCAACACGCATCGAGTCGCTAATTGCAACGTATCAAGAAGTATTCCCCAAGGCATTACCAGACGGGTTACCACCTCACCGCCGCGTCGAGTTCGAGTTGACAACAAAACCAGACGCAAAACCAAGCAATCGTCCACCTTTTCGGTTGTCCAAGACGGAGCAAGACGCTCTCGACCTGTTTGTGGAAGAGAAGCTGAAGAAGGGATGGATTGAAATCTCCGATTCTCCCTGGGTGTCCAATGTGTTTGGTATTCCCAAAAAAGATCCGCAAACAGGGACACAACCTTCACAATCGGAGTGGGTGCGATCCGGGAATGCAACACTACCGATTCGTTGGGTTATTGACTATCGGTATGTTAATTCGCAAAACATAGTTCCAAGAATCCCTTTACCGCGAATGGAAGAGCTGTTCGACAAAATGCACGGTGCTACGGTGTTCTCAGTGCTCGATCTCGCGCAGGGTTACCACCAAATGCGCATATCGCGTGAGTCTCGCAAATACACCGCATTCCGCACACACACAGAGACATATCAATGGTGTGTTGCACCAATGGGTCTTGCAGGCATGCCGGGCGTGTGGTCACGTCTCATGCGGGTTCTGTTTGGCAAATACTCATTTATTGTGGTCTATCTTGACGACATTTGCGTCTTCTCCAAGACTATGGACGAACACACTGGGCATCTAGAGACGCTGTTCCAAGTACTGCAACGCGAGAAATTGTACGCTCAAGTTACCAAGTGTCATTTTGGCGCAAAATCGGTTAACTTCCTCGGACACACCGTCTCCGCACAAGGCATCGCTGTCAACACGAAGAAGACGGAGGCTATCGCCAAGTGGACGACACCAGCAAACACCAAAGAGCTTCAGAGCTTTCTAGGACTTGCAGGCTACTACCGTCGGTTTATCTGCAACTTCGCTACACTAGCGCTGCCTTTGAGCGCGTTAGTCAAGAAAGATGCAAAATGGGAATGGCATGCATCGCAAAACAACGCATTTCAAGCACTCAAAGACGCTCTGTAAATTGCGCCTGTGCTTAAATTGCCCGACTTCGAACGCGAATTTATTGTAACCACGGATGCGTCGGGACACTGTGTTGGTGGAGTTCTTTCGCAAAAATATGGCACAAACGACCATCCAATTGCGTTCTACTCGAAGAAGCTGGGACCACACGAGCTGAATTGGCCCACACACGAGAAAGAATTATTCGCGATCAAAACAGGACTCGAGAAATGGCGTCACTACCTCTACGGACGGCCTTTTGTCCTCCTCACCGACACCGCGCATGCTCATGGTTGTTGCACCATCCTAAAGTGTCCTTCAAGTTAGCACGCTATTTGACATTTTTCGCGCAATTCAACTTCCAGATCCATCATGTTAGCGGAAGTTTGAATGCGGTTGCAGACGCATTATCGCGACAACCCACCGACGTCAGCTCTATCCAGTTCCATCGTTGCTCGGATCAATGCAGGAGGCATGCAATTGCGTATAAAGAAAGCTTTCGTGCCACACCCACGGCGAAGCAAATTGTCGGGGGAGCGTCTTTGCCTCAAATTTCCTCCGCCATGACTGTGTCACACAGCGTTATGACACTCGCACCTTCCGTTAAAAAAATGTTTGTGCAAGGTTACAAAAGCGACAAGGATATCAAAGAAGGCATCAACTCCAACAAATTCGAGATAGTCGACGAGCTAGTATATTTACACACGCAAAACAAGACATTGCGACTTTGTGTGCCGAACGACTACCAACTTCGCACAAATATCATCTCGGGTTTGCACGACGCAGCCATTGCAGCACATCCCGGAGTACGGCGCACATTCCTTCGGGTTGCACAATGGTACTACTGGAAAAACATGGAGAAAGACATCTACGACTACGTCACAAGTTGCGAAACATGTGCAAGATGGAAACACAGCAACGCCAAGAAAAATGGGAAACTTGTTCCTATTTCAATCCCCAAAGAATGTTGGGAAGTGGTGTCAATGGACTTCATCACCGGCTTACCGGAATCCAACGGATTTGATGCGATCCTAACAGTCGTCGACAAACTCTCAAAACGTCCCAAGTACATCGCAGTGAATACAACGGACGACGCAGAGAAAACTGCCCACATCTTTTTCGACAATGTCGTGCGACACCATGGAATACCCGCAGTCCTCATCAGCGATCGAGACCCGAAATTTACATCGAAATTTTGGCGTTCGCTCGCTAAAATTATGGGCATCAAATTGAACATGACAACCGCGCACCGAGCTCAGGCTGACGGCCAGACAGAGAGACAGAATCTCGTTCTGGAAGACGCACTTCGTTGTATGACTTCGTATCATGGCCAGGATTGGTCAGAAAAATTACCAACGACAGAGTATGCACACGCAACTCTAACTAGTGCCTCAACGGGACTGTCGCCGTTCGAAATCGACACGGGACGCAAAGAGCGACTACCTATCGGACTCCCAACAGCGCTAGCTACGTGCGCTAACAACCCCGAACTCGACATTGCCGAATTCGCGAAAACATTCCACGAAGATCGGCAGAAGCTCGTCGAACAAGCAAGAGTGCATTTAAAGCACGCACAAGAGTCACAAAAACGCTATTATGACCAAAAGCGCAATGACGTTGCGTTCAAAGTGGGCGAGTTGGTGATGCTCGACACTCGTCGTCTTCCCCTTCGACACGCAGCACAGGACATGGAAGTTAAACGTGCAAAACTTGCAGCAAGGAAGATCGGTCCATTCAAAATCGTCAAAATGATCGGGGAAAACGTCGCAAAACTCCAATTACCCGCAAACATGCAGAGAATGAACCCCACATTTAATGTGGATATTTTAGCGCATTTGGTCCGAGATCACGAGCGGTTCAAGAGCCGACCAATACCCAAAACATCGCGGGTCGTCGTGGACGAGAACACCGGTGAAGAAATGTATTTCGTCGAAAAACTTCTTAAACACCGAATCGTGAACCGCAAGAAACAATGGTTGGTCAAGTGGAACGGATACCCAGACCACGAGGCAACATGGGAATATGAAAGTGACATCAACCACGTCTCCCACTGGAAGGTTCTCGTCGAAGAGTTCCACAAGCTTCGACTCGAAGTCACTCGCCGGAGGATGTAAGGATGTGGTTTGCAATTACGACACATTTTACATCGGTTACGAAGGTAAAACCTTTGGTCCCGACACAATCGATATACGCACAGTCTGGTGCAGACGTAAAGTTTCTATCGTCCAAGGCAAAGGTCACGGGTTCGAGTCCCATCGATAACACATTTTATTTTACACATTTTGCATAAATTGCACATAAGGAGGCGCCGCGCGACACCACGACATCTTCCAAGGATCACGTATGTGAACTACACTCATGGTACACGCAATCATTATCATGATGACGAAACCAGAGAATGTCCCAGAGTCTCCAGCCAGTCAGATAGTCAATAGAGTGTGACGTGTAGGTTTGCATGTGATGTAGAGGAATGGTTGGTCACCGTGCGGAGAATATCCAGCGTGGCACAAAGGACACACAAGAGCCTCCATGGCGGCTTAGATATGGCGCTAGCGAACTAAGGACCGCCCAAAATGAATCACTTCCAAATTTCCTTCCTACTCGACAACTCCTTCTCCTTCTCCTCCGCCCCACATCATTACATGTTAGGGCTTTGGTCGTCGCGGAACCAAGTCGCGCAGGCGGTATCTAGTGACGCTGACGGACAAGTTTGGCGTGTACCTGGCATTTCACGCAGGAGCACGGAGGCAGTACCTGTCGCGCCACTCCGTCGCTATATACTTCCGTCAGGTGAAGTGCTGGCTCCTGGACGAGTATCCTGTCCAAGGCGGCACTGTAGCACTACAGCTGTTGAGAATGGGGCGCACGCTTGAGCAGCACTACATCAGCGCGAAAGTGGTGGATTTCTCAAGAAGGCGGTTGCATGCATGAAAGATGATCTCAAGAAGATGACAAGATATCTGTATTCAACGTCTAGCTTCACTTCGGACTACCAAGATGTAGCTCTGTTATGCCTCTTGTGGTACCTCTTTGGCCGCGCTTCGGACCTGACCTTCGTTCGGAAGCAGCAGCTCTCCATAGGTACTGGCGGCGTGTTCTTCATCCGCTTCATCCGCATGAAGACGTCCGACGAGCAGGCACTGTCGCTCTTCCCCGCTGACTTCGCGACTTGTCCGCCTGGCGCTCGTCGCTGGCTTTGATCACCCAGGAGTCGCCGCGCGCAGCGCTCCTCAATACCACTTGCCAGTGCAGTCGAAAAGCATCCCCGTTGAGCTGATTGAGATGACCAACCCCATCCCGTTGCTGGACCTGCTAGAGGACACCAGTACCCTGGGTTCTTCCCAGGCGTCTGTAAGAAGCAGCATAGCCCACACGACGACGGTTGGTATCCACGCTCTTGTTAACCGCTTGCTCGATCGTGTCGCTGGACCCGCTGGAGTCAAGCCGCTAACCTCTGATTCGTTTCGACGCGGCAGTGCCCAGCATGCCAACGCGTGCTCAGAGCTGACGGCACAGTGGATCTTCGATCGCGGACCTTGGAACTTGACCACGACGAACAAAAAACCTTCCTTTACGTATTCAATACTCCGAAAGAAGACCATCAAGTCGCGAAGGTACTGAGCGGAGTGGCGCCAAAGCAAACCTCTGTTCTTCCATCGCTGGAAGTCTTCGACTCGGCAACACAATAACAGATTAGGGAGGTTAGCCACAAGCTCTTCAACGCGAGTTATGCGCTGGGTAACAAGGCCTTCAACGTTTGCGCTGCTGTGAGAGACATGCTGACAGCAATCATCATCCTCCACTACCCGTCGCTGATGAAGACCAACGCGCAAGGGCGAGCGATGACGACGATCCAGCGCTGCTCCGAGGCCTCTTGTGTGACCACGTCGTACCTGCTTGCTTGGTCACAGCAACTGACGAGGTCTGCTGCTTCCGCTCATACCACCGCGGACGACCTGATGGAAGGAAACATGAAAGTCAAAGTTGCGTTCGATCATCAGACTGCATTGATAAAAAGGTTAATCGAGGTCAACAGTCGCCTCGAGGCTCGAGTTAACTTGCTAGAAGCTACAAACATCAACACTGGAGGGAGCACATCAGCACACCGCGGTGAGCAAGCAAAGCGACCTAGAGATGAAGATGAAAACGTACCAGTGAAGCACCGACGTCGATTGAAGACGATACCTCTCGTCGACACCTCGTTTGCGTGGTACACGGCAGTTCCGCGTGGATGGCTGAGTACTAACAAGCACAACAAGTCGGGCGCCAAGCACCTCGTGGCCTTCATGAAGCTCTTCATTGAAGACGAATACGCTCTCGACGAGTCGTCACCGAGCTACAAGAATAATGTCCGCCAGCTTGGAGAGATAGCCTCAAGCAAAGTCGTGGCATACCCTCCGCGCGCGAAACGAACCGTCAACGGAATCTATCGGTGGTGGTGGTGGTGTGGTGTGGTGTGTGTGGGGGGGGGACAACAACATCACAGGGGATATCAGTTGGAAGATCGACGGGGAATTAACGACCACGGTTCTTTGTGGAAGCGACAACCCTCTTAGAGGTGCCATGGGCACAACCCCTCAATTCTACCAGCCCAGGTGGTTAATCGATTACTGAGGTCGCAGGACGAAATGGCGCAGTCAAACTTGCACGTGTGCCACTCATTTGCAAGATGTAATAATGCCTGCCATCTATCAATGAGCCAATCATTTGCGAGGGGAGTTTTTACGGGCCGTATGTCATTTTACGAAAGCCTCCACAACTTGGTGCGATATAAAGCTTTGCGATATGGTCGGATGCTAGTCGGAAATGCGGCGACGGTCGGAGTCGTCTCATTATATGGGTAATAAGGTCGTGTTCGCGATACCTTGAAAAAGTGAATTTAGACGACAGAATGAGCTTCACACGCTGATAGTAAAATCGTATTATTGCCCATAATTCAATTATGTAGCCCCCTTGAAATTCGGGAGACCCTCGAATTCTGCAAAATGGTCATTTCAATCTGAGACTCCCGATTTTACTAAACGAGGTGTCACTAAAGAGAGTGGTTTTCTCCAACGTCTTGCAGTGAACAGTGTACGGGAAGAACACTAAGGCAAATGAGAGCAGGACGACTAGCTCATCCAATATGACATCCGAGAGCAAGGGAGGTAAGGACAGTGGAAAGCCAAACAACTGTACCAAGTCCAAGGCTGAGGCAGGGGCGCAGCGAGCCACGTGGACCGAAGTCCAGGAGCTTCACTTCACAAACAAGTACTCTGATACCATCAACTAACGTAAGCTAACTACAGACAAATGACTCAAATCCAAAGCGTGGAATGCTTTAGTAGATGCGCTTAACAATATGCACAAACGCAAGCATGGCAAAGGTAAGTAACCCCATCGTAGATCTGCAAAGAGAAATTAACGCTGGTTTGTTCTGTTCGGTTAACCAGATCAGTACGAGGCCAAGTTTGGACGTTTAATGCATGACTACGACCCATACCAGCACACCCTGGCTTAAGTGGCGGTGGTGTGGATGCGGAAAATGTTCCATGCTAGACGACGATGTCTGGGGGCGCCTGATCGAGTCTAAGCCTCAGGATAAGGGCAAAATCAAGATATTCGAAATGTCGGATTCGTTCACGCAACAGTGTATTGCTTGGTAGCCGGTATGTGTACAATCTGCTTATATGTACATTATTCTACTAAGTGGGTTCCACATTTAACAGGGGGTACATGCACAAATGGCAAACAAGCTCGTACTCTGCCACAGCTAATTAACGCAGCTGAAGACCAAGATTGAAGCGGCTGAAGACCAGTCGTTTGTAGAGAAGGCTGATATACCCAACGGTGTTTTATCTGATGGTCAATTCGGGTCAAGCTCCAAAGAAAAAGCGAGCGTGGAGACGACAATGGTGCGTCTGCAGCGATGACTTCTCTTAAGGTTGCGCGGATACCCCAAAGCCGCCTAGTCATCAGCGTCGCGTTGAGAAAATCAAGCGGATTCGCGGCGGCGCTGTGAAGTCTAACCGCGCAAAGAAAAACGCAAGGCTTATCGGAACGTTGGAGGGAAAGTTTGACTCTTTAGTAAGTTTTATGAAGAATTACATCAAGGGGGAAGTGGTGGTGATGGAGACTGAGATGAACCGCAGTGGTGCTGATATGAATTCCGGATTTGTTGCTTCTCTACTGGGACCGGCCTGCGAAAATGGCGATGCTAAAAGTGACAGCAGTAACGAAGTTGTTGCCAGTGACAGCGTAGAAGAGGAGACCAAGTTCGAAGTGACAATCTAAGGCGATATACTGTAACAGGACAGAGCAGCAATTAGAACTCGAGCAAGCAGCACATTGTGGCACTGTGAAGAAGCATAATGCAGGACAAAGATCGAGAAAGAAAAACAAGGTCACCACAGAGGGTCGGCTGAGCTAACGAGCGGCTGGCAACGCAGGGAACTGATATGGGTGGAGAATAGGAACCTGAGAGAAGGATTTAGCGACGGGTGACGACACCCGAGAGCGAAAGAAGCTCACTTCCCAATCTGAGCCGTAGTGCAGAGGTTGAGGAAACGAGTAGCATAGGGAGTCGTAGAGTGTGAGTGCGCGGACTGGGAACAGCAGGGAAGACTACGTACCGTGGTGAAAGAGTGCCCGTGTTGACGGAATGAGCCGCAGGCAAGGATCTGCACTATTCCTAGAGGCACGGCGCGCTAGCATCAAAGCGACGTGGCACCCGTGAGACTGAGAACGAGCGCGCAGCAAGCAAAAGTTAGTACGAGGGCGAGTACGGATCGGAGTAAAAGCGAGACAACGACGAGTACGCGCCGGAGTACACAACGAACACGAGTCGAGAACGAGTACGAAAGCGAGTGTGAGTCGGAGAACGATAGAACGACGAATATGGGCTTGAGTACGAGAACGAGTCGAGAACGAGTACAAGTCGGAGAACGAGGTAACGACGCGTACGAATTAAGTTGAGATTGAGTACAGGCACAAGTACGAGTCGAAGAACGAGACAAAGCGACCAGTACGAGTACCAGTACTATTACGAGAACGAGCACGAGTTCAAGAACGAGAAATGGACGAGCACGAGAGCGTGTTCGAGTGTGACACAGGTACCAAACGCACGAGTACAGTGGGTAGCAAAGGCTACGACTAGTAATATAAGTAGGGAGGACCGCGAGGGCGTCCCGGCCATTGGCCAAGAATCTTCAAGTTACGTAAATCGCGGTTCCGCGCAGCGCAGCATTGTGGCTACACGATTTGCCCAACGAGCCGGGCAAGATAAGAGGCCCGTTACAACACGTTTGCCAATTCATGCAACATTCGTTTAAGATAGTGTCCGCGATGTTACCTCCGCTAGTTTTACGCTAGCAGCAAGCAAATCGTAACATCATCGGCGGGCAGAATATTATACGTTTTAACAGAAATTTAATGCTGTTAGTTGATTTATGGTTTAATATTGTTGTCGTTGCTTGACTAGGAGGGGGCGCTCGAAATATCCATCGCATTGTCAGTAACTTTGTACCCCCGTTCAAAGTCTTCGTCAATCACTATCACACGACACACTTGACTCATATCAATGTCATTGCTAGCCTCTTCGTTATCAACTAAACTTTCTTCGCAGTCTGATTCCGTTCGAGCATTGACTCTGAAGTCCTCGTATTCTCTCCAGATAACACTCCTTATCCACTTTCGCCATGATGTGCCATCTCGAAAATCAAAAGCCATCACCTCACCGTCGTTGAAGTCGTTCGCGTCATCGTAGCTGCTCTCAGCATCGTTTCCGAAATCCTCAGCGAGGTTAGATTTGTCACACTTTCTGACAAAGGTGTGGACTAATGCACACGCAACGATTACAGCTTTGATGGTTGTTAGTTCAAACTCCATACAGGTTCGGAACACATTAAATCGACGTTTGAGAAATCCAATAACTCGTCCCACGATGTTTCGCGCCTTTGTATGACGTTGGTTGAGCAATTCCTTCCCGTTTCTTGGTCGTCCCAATGATTTTGCCCACTCTTTTAAATGGTAATGTACGCACAGGTATGGGATCAGTCAGTACCTGAGCTCCAACTGCATACCCTGCATCCGCAAATACGTACCAATGCTCAGGAAGGGCTTTCAAAAGCTGACTCCGCTGAAGAACCATGGAGGCATGTGCGTTTCCTTCCGCACGTGGATAAAAAAAAAACAAATGTTCATTCTCCAGTCGCAAGCAATGAGCACATTGATTGAGACAAATCCTTTGTGGTTGCGATACCGCTTTGCGTCCTCGATTGTGACCGTAATGCTGAAATGATTTCCATGAATGGCACACAAGGCCTTGGTCGAAATTGGGATGTCTCTTCATGAACTCACTTGGCACATATGTTGGCAGCACCAGCAGATTTGCAAGGCTCGAAACATCGCATAAACGCCGTGAAGACAGTATTTATGTACTGTTGAGTATGCCAAATTGAAGATAAGTTCTTGTCCTCGACACGTCGACGCTGTTTCAAGCTAATGAAGAGCAACAGCTAGCCTTTCCCGTGGATGCTGAAACAAACTGCGAATATGATATTTACACACGTCGTAAAGCGCGTCGAATGTTTCAGCATCCATGCCGAAATGGAATCGAAAGATTCGCCTGTTTTGCGAGCTGTGAATGGCATCTAAGAGGTGCTCTCCGCGGCCTGTTGAGCACATCATGGCGAAAGTGGATAAGGAGTGTTATCTGGAGAGAATACGAGGACTTCAGAGTCAATGCTCGAACGGAATCAGACTGCGAAGAAAGTTTAGTTGATAACGAAGAGGCTAGCAATGACATTGATATGAGTCAAGTGTGTCGTGTGATAGTGATTGACGAAGACTTTGAACGGGGGTACAAAGTTACTGACAATGCGATGGATATTTCGAGCGCCCCCTCCTAGTCAAGCAACGACAACAATATTAAACCATAAATCAACTAACAGCATTAAATTTCTGTTAAAACGTATAATATTCTGCCCGCCGATGATGTTACGATTTGCTTGCTGCTAGCGTAAAACTAGCGGAGGTAACATCGCGGACACTATCTTAAACGAATGTTGCATGAATTGGCAAACGTGTTGTAACGGGCCTCTTATCTTGCCCGGCTCGTTGGGCAAATCGTGTAGCCACAATGCTGCGCTGCGCGGAACCGCGATTTACGTAACTTGAAGATTCTTGGCCAATGGCCGGGACGCCCTCGCGGTCCTCCCTACTTATATTACTAGTCGTAGCCTTTGCTACCCACTGTACTCGTGCGTCTGGTACCTGTGTCACACTCGAACACGCTCTCGTGCTCGTCCATTTCTCGTTCTTGAACTCGTGCTCGTTCTCGTAATAGTACTGGTACTCGTACTGGTCGCTTTGTCTCGTTCTTCGACTCGTACTTGTGCCTGTACTCAATCTCAACTTAATTCGTACGCGTCGTTACCTCGTTCTCCGACTTGTACTCGTTCTCGACTCGTTCTCGTACTCAAGCCCATATTCGTCGTTCTATCGTTCTCCGACTCACACTCGCTTTCGTACTCGTTCTCGACTCGTGTTCGTTGTGTACTCCGGCGCGTACTCGTCGTTGTCTCGCTTTTACTCCGATCCGTACTCGCCCTCGTACTAACTTTTGCTTGCTGCGCGCTCGTTCTCAGTCTCACGGGTGCCACGTCGCTTTGATGCTAGCGCGCCGTGCCTCTAGGAATAGTGCAGATCCTTGCCTGCGGCTCATTCCGTCAACACGGGCACTCTTTCACCACGGTACGTAGTCTTCCCTGCTGTTCCCAGTCCGCGCACTCACACTCTACGACTCCCTATGCTACTCGTTTCCTCAACCTCTGCACTACGGCTCAGATTGGGAAGTGAGCTTCTTTCGCTCTCGGGTGTCGTCACCCGTCGCTAAATCCTTCTCTCAGGTTCCTATTCTCCACCCATATCAGTTCCCTGCGTTGCCAGCCGCTCGTTAGCTCAGCCGACCCTCTGTGGTGACCTTGTTTTTCTTTCTCGATCTTTGTCCTGCATTATGCTTCTTCACAGTGCCACAATGTGCTGCTTGCTCGAGTTCTAATTGCTGCTCTGTCCTGTTACAGTATATCGCCTTAGATTGTCACTTCGAACTTGGTCTCCTCTTCTACGCTGTCACTGGCAACAACTTCGTTACTGCTGTCACTTTTAGCATCGCCATTTTCGCAGGCCGGTCCCAGTAGAGAAGCAACAAATCCGGAATTCATATCAGCACCACTGCGGTTCATCTCAGTCTCCATCACCACCACTTCCCCCTTGATGTAATTCTTCATAAAACTTACTAAAGAGTCAAACTTTCCCTCCAACGTTCCGATAAGCCTTGCGTTTTTCTTTGCGCGGTTAGACTTCACAGCGCCGCCGCGAATCCGCTTGATTTTCTCAACGCGACGCTGATGACTAGGCGGCTTTGGGGTATCCGCGCAACCTTAAGAGAAGTCATCGCTGCAGACGCACCATTGTCGTCTCCACGCTCGCTTTTTCTTTGGAGCTTGACCCGAATTGACCATCAGATAAAACACCGTTGGGTATATCAGCCTTCTCTACAAACGACTGGTCTTCAGCCGCTTTAATCTTGGTCTTCAGCTGCGTTAATTAGCTGTGGCAGAGTACGAGCTTGTTTGCCATTTGTGCATGTACCCCCTGTTAAATGTGGAACCCACTTAGTAGAATAATGTACATATAAGCAGATTGTACACATACCGGCTACCAAGCAATACACTGTTGCGTGAACGAATCCGACATTTCGAATATCTTGATTTTGCCCTTATCCTGAGGCTTAGACTCGATCAGGCGCCCCCAGACATCGTCGTCTAGCATGGAACATTTTCCGCATCCACACCACCGCCACTTAAGCCAGGGTGTGCTGGTATGGGTCGTAGTCATGCATTAAACGTCCAAACTTGGCCTCGTACTGATCTGGTTAATCGAACAGAACAAACCAGCGTTAATTTCTCTTTGCAGATCTACGATGGGGTTACTTACCTTTGCCATGCTTGCGTTTGTGCATATTGTTAAGCGCATCTACTAAAGCATTCCACGCTTTGGATTTGAGTCATTTGTCTGTAGTTAGCTTATGTTAGTTGATGGTATCAGAGTACTTGTTTGTGAAGTGAAGCTCCTGGACTTCGGTCCACGTGGCTCGCTGCGCCCCTGCCTCAGCCTTGGACTTGGTACAGTTGTTTGGCTTTCCACTGTCCTTACCTCCCTTGCTCTCGGATGTCATATTGGATGAGCTAGTCGTCCTGCTCTCATTTGCCTTAGTGTTCTTCCCGTACACTGTTCACTGCAAGACGTTGGAGAAAACCACTCTCTTTAGTGACACCTCGTTTAGTAAAATCGGGAGTCTCAGATTGAAATGACCATTTTGCAGAATTCGAGGGTCTCCCGAATTTCAAGGGGGCTACATAATTGAATTATGGGCAATAATACGATTTTATTATCAGCGTGTTCACGGTTGCCATTTTTAACGAAAATTTCATTCTGTCGCCTAAACTACCTTTTCGAGTCATCGCGAGCACTACCTAAATATATTCTTTGCGTTCCACCACAGCGCTTCCAATTCCGTACTTCTCCGGTCCGCATTAAATGGTCGCTTCATGAATTCTACAATAAAAACTTGATTATTTGACCATTATATTTAAAAGCACACCAACTGACCGCTGTTCATCTTGCGCAAATCGGATTTCACCCAAAATAAAACATATCAAAAACTCATCTCCCAAAAATATAAACAAATCTCAAACAATATTTTGGTTTTTACCTATTAATTTCTTAACTATATCGATTTACCTATATGGATCTTGAGGAGTCGCAAAGTAGAGTCAAGATAGTTCACTCGCTGTGATGGCATCTCGTCGCTACCTACCGCCGTCCGCGTCGCAACACATAGCAATCTCGTCAGGGGATTTATCATGGGAGAGTTTCTAGAAGCTCTTTGTATCGGTGGCAGACCCGCAGACTGAGAGCAATCATGCAAGACACTTGGCACTTACCAAGAATATTCTTTACGAGAGCGAGTAAAAAAGTGGCGTATACGCTATGCCAAACTTATATTCAGAGGTCAGAATAGAAAAAGAAAACTTGATATTTAGTGTTATTTTATTGATGGAAAACAAATATCGCATTCAGTGTCGATGATAGTGGCCGCTTGCACCGATTCACGATGAGGGGGTGAAAGTCATAAAAAACGACCAACGGTTGCGAGCGTCTGTAGCCATAGCAAACCCGCGCGGGGTGCGGGCGATGCAAGGCCGCTCGGTATAGCGAGGCGGGCCCAGCACCGAGCTTTCCATCGAGCCAATCACTGTAGTGGGGGGGGAGAGCCCAAGACCGCGATGACATCGGTCCGCGGGAAGGCTAGTGGTCAAGGGAGATGGGAGACTTCATATACAAAGTAAGTTAAAAACAAAATGTGACGTGAGTCGGTGCAAACAGCCTCTGCCATCATCTACTTAGCGAGTTTTGTTTCCGTACCGTTTAGGGTAGTTTAGATAGGTGCATCTAATGTAGTAATCTAGACTACACTAAACGGTTAAAAATACAGTAGTCGCAATCTTTCTATCTCAAAACGAAAGTGTATGTTATGTTGATTAATGACTGTTACAGCAAGTGCACTTTGATTAGTTAAAATGGTCATATGTGGAGTAATACAATACTATAGTCAACAAACGTTATTGTGGCTTTCGCGCAGCCTATTGTAATAGATTCCGTTTTCTAATTTGTGGCAGTAATCAGGTTTGACTCCTTTATTTTGAACTGTTCTCCCCGTTTCGGCATCGCCCACAAGTGTTGGCTATCAAATCGGAGCCAGTGACGAGACGGAAGTCGGATGCCGACGTTTAGGGTGTGCGAAACCTACAAGATCAGGTTCGATAGTGTCTTCGGGTGCTGCTTTAACTGCCCCACTGTACTAATTGCTCGTGTGACATTCTGTGCTATACAGCCCTTTACGTTTTGCTGTTCCGGCATGTGCAGCTTGTCTGGGAAGGCACGAAGCGACCGACAAAGCAATGTCCTAGCTCGTAGCGGAGACCTGGTGACGGCCGAGCTGGTAGCTGTGGCAATTCCCCAGACGAGCGAGGTGGCTGCCGGGTACCGATCGCCACTGAGGAGACCGCAGAAGTGTGCTAAAGGGAAGGGGACCATGGGACACGCTAGCTGACACAAGCAACTGGTCACCAGGTACTGCCGGGAACACAGTGAGCAGGTAAATTAATGGACATAGTTTACTGCAATGTGGCTGTGGAGGCTAACGACACCTTTGCCAATTTACACGAGCAGCTGGAATTCAGCCGATGCTGGAAGCTGCTGCTCTGCGAGAGGGGTGCAAGAAACGCTGGAGATAGGGACGCAACTTGTGCCAATATGTTTGCGAGCATGACGGCTCAATACACCGCAAGCGATGGGAGTCAGTTTGTGATCGGACGAGATCGGTCTACAGACGTTTACGACAATATTGTGTCTGTGAATGCTAACTTCTCTGTATTGACATTCACGTCCTTCATTAGACTGCAAATAAACAAATCGTTCATCCGTAGAGGTTAGTTGTTGTCGGTTAAACTATGCCGCATACGCGAGAGCACATCCCCACACTCGAGCCGACGTTGCTTGAAGAAGGCCACGAGAGGCTGTCGAATCGTTTACGAATTAAACCAATTAAACGATGCCGCCATCGCAGCGCAGATACCGATTCCCCGAAAGACATTGTGCTAGACTATATGTCTGGCAGCGCGATCTACAGAGCGATCGATCTGACGGACGATATCTATCATGTCCTCATGCGAGGAAAAGACGCACCTCTAACCGCTGTAAGCATTCTGGACGGGATGCCCTGGGCGTGGCTAATCCGCCATACAACAGGGCTTGCACGTCCAATCGCACGGCGCCCCATGTGCTGCGCCCGGTCCGCGAATTTGTGCACGACATATTCGTGCACAGCGGCGCTAAAGACGGTCTTTGTGCTATCGATGTTTATCCCCAAATCCTAAATCCTAAACCCTAAGGATCAGGACGGTAAAAGGAAGCCTTGCGTCCGCGCCCCTCTTAAAGCTCCCGATACGTCAAAGCCATACCATGTCGTTTGTGGCGCGAGCGATTTGCCATCGGATGTGCACTCATACGGTTTGTCGATGAGGGCTGCGAAGGCGTCGTTAATTATTAATCACAACAGATGAAACCAGTGGAAGAATTAACACGCGCACATCAAGAAGCTCCTCTCGATGCGCTACGTTCTGATCAAATTCAGAGTGTAAACCTCCGGCGAGCAGACGTTCGTGGTGTACACAGACCACGCTTTGCTTCGTATGGCGATGAAGAGCCCCCATCTCTCAGCGAATGGCGCGGTGGCTCTCCTTCCCTGGAGGTGACTGCACAATCACAGGCAATCGATGGAGGAAGATGAAGCTATAGTTGTTGCAGCATGCTCCACTGTCGCGAATACGATTGTGATGTACGCTGCAAGATGCTAGCCCGGCCTGCCAGGTGCCAAGAAGCATATTTTGACTATGCGTACTCTGAACCTCGAGGCGAGGCTCCAGTCCGCTGCCTGGCAAAGAGGTCTGGATTCTAAATAAGCTTGTTGTAGTGAGGGTGGTGCATGGGCTGCGAAGCCTCCAGCAGCGACAGAAGGCACGCGGGCAAAAGCACGAGTGAGGTGCGTAGGCATCATTGCCAATAGCCGACTGAATGTCAGTCCGAGAACCACATGATTCGCAGCTTCTCATTGGTTAAAATATCTGGAGATGTATACACGGCGAACTCAGCTGAAGATGGAGATCTGGGCTGGCGATGCCCCAACGGCTGTCGAACGCGCCTGTCATGTGCAATCGTCTAGCGACGGAGAATTTCAGGCCCCATCAGTCGTATGCACAGGCATATTTCGACGACATCTTCGTGAAGAGCACGGGAAGTCGGATGTGGAGAATCCCATGGAGAGTGCTCGAGTACTTACGCACTAACAAGTTGTACGCTAACGTACCGAAGTGCACCTTCGGAGCTAAAGAAAATGGTTTATTAGGATGCTTCAATGGGAAGCGCGGCCTTCGAGCGGATCCCGTTAAGGTCAAAACTATTGTGGATCCACCCGTTCCTAAGAACCAGAAGGACTTACGCAAGTGGTTTAGCCTAGTCAACTACTTGAAAAAGTACAGTGATAATTACGCTGTTATGACTCGGCCATTGTCCAATCCCATTAAGCATAGTGCGGAGTGGTTTGGGGATACCGATCACTAGGCTGCCTATGAGACGGGCACGGAGAGTTTTCTTCATGCACCGATCCTGGCGTCGCCAGACCCCGAACTGCCGTTCAGTGTTGTCTGTAGCATCCGACTTATCCTAGGCAGTGCACTGCTACAAACAGACGACGCCAACGGGCGCGAACGCGTGGTTGAGTTGAAATCTCGCCAGCTGAAGGCAATCCGGAGAAGGATTACCCACTTCATGACAAGGAGCTACTTGCAATGAAGTATGTCATTGTCGAGTTCAGGGTTCATCGGCTCGGTTCTAAGCAGTTTGTGATCTTCACTGATCACGCGTTGTAGACACTATGGCCCAGTCGCCTCATTTCTAGCAAAGGATGATTCGCTAGCTGTCCTTCTTCGCGGAGTATAACTTCGAGGTGAAGTACAAGCCTGGCAGGCAGAAATTTCTTGCAAACGCGTTGTTACGTCGACCGGACTATGAACTTTCTTATGACACGACGCTAACCTCGTCTGTGACAAATTAGATCCACGTTGCATATGTGACTGGTGAGACATTTGTAGCTCTGATAAATGCTCTCGGGAGAAAGGCGTTTCAAGACTCGGGCATTAACTGTCGATGAGCTTGCGCGCAAAGCATCGCCATTCCGTCGATGAAGACAGCTGTTTTAGCTTGTCGTGCCTGTAAGAAGAAGCCACAAAAGGTGTGAAAATCAATCCGGGAATTGCATTGTCATTTTCGTATTTGCTCATAACATGCGACGAATTTTCTAAGCTGCATGCCGCATTCGCTATCGCATGACTCGGATGCATGTTGCAGCCGTAAGGCGAGACCGCGAGAGGTGATCCCGTCGTTTGAGAAGCATACAAGGTGGAGACGTGGGCGATAGATGGGCACTAGACATGGCCGGGCCTTTTCCGATATCGGACGGCGGAGAACGCTACGTAGTGGCAGCATTGGAGTACGTGACGAGGTATGCTTTGGCGAAGAGCGTGAAGCAGCACACAGCAGAAAGCGTAGCAAGCTTCCTGATGAAAGTACTCGTGCTGAAGTTTTGGACGTTTCACGAGCTGCTGACGAACGGAGCTCCCGAGTTGACGGGCAAAGTGACCGAGTGCTTGGTGAACTCACTGCAGTCGAAGAAGACCAACCCGGTGCCCTATCGACCCCAGCTGATCAGCCTGGTGGAACGCTTCCATCGCTCTTATAAAAAGACTGCGTGACGACGTTCACAGCCGACGAAAATCAGAATGATTGGAGTTCGTGGGTACAGTGCCCCGCGCACGCGTACAATTCAGCTATCCATTCAACTGTTGCTCTGTCCCCTAATGAGCTAATGATGGGAAGACGGCTGAGACCGCCTAACGCGCGTTGAGACAAATGGAAGTGACGGAAGCGGGTGACTTGATGCGCTACCGCACCCGGTTAGTTCGGGCAATGACATTGAGCCACGAGTGCGCAGAACGAGCTCGGCGCAAAGAACAAGAACGTCAGGCAAAATACTACGACCGGAGGGCAAAGAGGACGCGGGAGTTCCGTGTTGGCGACCGCATTTGTGTCTACAACCCACCGCGCGGGACGGTTGAGCCGGCTAGCTACGAGAACTTCCTGCAGCAGCGAGAGGATCGGAACGGAGCGCCGCAGCTAATGATAGCTCACGTGTCGTCCATGGTGAGCTACCAGTTCCTGGTTCCCCTGCTGCCTTAAGCGGCCGACGGCATCACAGCGCAGCTAGACTATGAGTTCAAAACGAGGTGGGGGACGATGTCGACGCGTCAGTAGCGTACGAATAACGGTGGCAGTTCGGCCTGCCACAGCAACTGCTCGAGCATTGAAACGAAATCGACAAACAATGGAGGGTGCGACTGCAGCACTTCCCACGAAGGCAAGCTGGTGGAGATACGACGACGACGTCGCAGCAACCGTGGGGGCAGTACGTCCTCGAGTACCAGCTGCGACCTCTCGGTGAATCTCCGTCAGCAAGGTGGGTTACTAGCAACGAATACGACAAGCTGCACAGCGAGGGCAGGGTCGTTGAAGACCGGCTAAAGGGCGTTTCTGTCTCGTCAATATGTTGCTCCATGTCTCATGCGTTAAGTTGTTTGTAGAGGGCTCGTTCGTAGAATGGGATTGTCTTGCTTGTGATTGTTATTGAATTCGTTTGCTGAGCAAACGTACCATTTCGATTAACGACGCTTATCACTTAAGTAATGCCCGTCGACGGGAGAATAGAGTCTGCACAATGTTTTGATATACTCTTGGTTATAAGCTTGTAATAGATCTCACATACTGAACGACTGAAGCGCAAGACTTTCCGTCGACTGTGATTAACGAATGATCAAACTTGCCAAGATTCTTCCACGATAGTAGACGCCGATTCACCTTGGCGGTGACCTCCATGCGAGTTCTTGAGAAGTCATGTTGCGCATCGGGCCTGCTCTTTCGATGATTCTATTGGAGAACAATTCAATGTTCGACGGATCCATCGCCATGTCGCCTTCATGATTGTCGCTCGCGCGCGCTTGGTGTTGGCGAGCCTTAAGTCGTTCGGGGTCATCGTTATGGGTCGGAGAGGCGGCAAATATGAGAGTGATACGTGACCACCACACGTTTGTAGCGCGATACACATATCTGGGCATCAGCTCCGGCCAGATACGTCGGAATCGCTCTGCTTCCGACTGCAACCTCTATTCGCGTTTATTATTATTATATATATATATAAATATATATATCGCCAAAACCTTTTGAAGCTGTTGTTCATTGGCTAATCAAATCGGAGAAGAATCAGATTGGTTAATATGCACCATACTATGATCAAGTTTGGTCGGAAAGACAATGTTATTAATCCTATCAGTGCTGCTTGACAGATACTTCATTTCGCGTTAAATATTGGCCAATCTGCGTTCGGATAAAGTTTAATCAGTCCGTCATTTCCGAACAGCGGAGTACATGTATACTTAATCGGGTGGCATTGCGTTCTGACAAACAAGCCGATGACATATGCTGTAACTCGATGTCGAAAAAAATAAAATTCTTATCTCGAGCTCGAGCTATCTAATTCGATCGTCATAATCTGAAACCATACTGTTCGATTAGATAATAATACTTCTATTATGCTTGTAGTACTGTAAAACCTGAGATTGTGCCCCATCCCTCCAATAATGCCCCACCTCCCAAATATGGTTCTGAGTGGGGACATGTGATACATCCCTCTAAAAAATGCACCACCTCTGATTTTAATTATCAGCATAGATTTATCAAATCCGAGCCCGCATAAATCAATGGCATGGGGTACTACTTTCCCATTGTGCAGCCAAACACCATTCTGCTCGTCGTTGACTCTGCTTTCTCGGGTCGGACGACCAACTGTCGCTGTCGACTCACTCCGTCTACGAGAAAGCTGTCGCGGACTTGCTTGGTAAGCACCGTGCTGCGTCTGCAATCTCCAACGAAACCAGCGAGCGATCAGCAGCGACTCCGCCAATGGCGAGGCTTTGTCGACACGATTGTTGAGATCGATCTCTAACGGCATGCTCGAAGCACATGAAAACTACGACTTCCTAACTTAACATGACTCACATTGACAATTCGACACTTTTAATACCCCATCCCTTTAATAGTGCCCCACGGGGCACAATCTCATGTTTTACAGTATTATGAAAAGTAACGAAACCACACGTCAGCCGCTTCAATGCGATCACGTTCATCACAACCTTCTTTATATGTACGCTACAAATCTGAATACGATTGGCGACAGCGAGCGAATGATTGAATCTGCTGCTTTTTCTTTTTCCTTTTTCATCACTTCACATGAAGCCGTGGCCATCTCCTTATCTTGCTCTTGAGTTACGCGCGCGCGTCGACGCTGCTGTCCGCGGCGCGCGTTACCATTGTCGCCGCTTTACTCGACCATCGCGTCTAATTTTGCCTCCATCCGCGCCATCGCCGTCGCCAACTTGTCGATGTCAGCAGTATGTTGACCTAGTGTGTGGAACATCGCTCCCTGCTGTGTTGCTAACTGTTGCTGGGTCTCCGTGGTACGACACAGCAGATCCATAAGCATCGTCTCCATCTTCGGACCCGCAGTCACCTGACCATCCCCAGCGTTAGCCGCGACAAGATCCTGCGACGCGCCAGCCACGGGCTGAGATACCACTTGGTTTGCAATTCCAATTCCTGATTCCCGGAGCGGCTCGGCGGGACGCTTCGGAGCCTCGGCATGATGGTCATTGCCTTCGACGACCTCCACGGCCTCACCATTATCAAGAGGCGCGGCCACAGCGTTCTTACGGTCCTCTAGATTTTTCATCGCCACATTCGACAGCTTCTCCAAGGTCGCGATATCGCACGTGTTGCGCGGCTGCGTGTCGAAAACAAACACCGTGCCCAGAAGGTGACCGGACGGCGTGCAGATCGGTGCACCAGCGTAGAAACGGATCTTGGCGGCGCCCGTAACCAGCGGGTTCTTTGCGAATCGTTTATCCAGCAGCGTGTCCATGACGACCATTGGCTCCTTGGACATAATAGCGTGCGCACAGAAGGACACGGAACGAGGCACTTCGTTTTGTGCCAGACCTACGCTCGCCTTGAACCACTCGCGATCCTCGTCCAGCAGACTCACGGCCGCGATTGGGCTTTTTAGAGCGTTGCTAGCCAAGTCGCAGATAATATCGAACACATCTTCGCTGGGCGTGTCCATGATGTCGAAGCCGCGGAGAATCTCGAGACGCTCCGACTCGCCCGGGACGATGGGGGGCTTAGGCCATGGGTGGTCCCAGCTGAAGTCCAGCGGGTAGTCGAACTCGGGCTGCTGGAAGTCTCGCGTGAAGTGCGACAGGTCGCCCTCGGAATTACCGGTGGGTGAGTGGAAGTTCTGGGCCTCCCAGTGCTCATCGCGCGGGGGCGGTGGGGATGCCGTGCCAGACGTAGGGGCTGGAGGTGCTTGCGGGTTGGCCTGCCCGTTGGCATGCGACAGGATGCACGACATGCATACACGCACCAGCGAGCGGCCGATCACGGGCAGCTCCGCCTCCTTCTTAAGAGTGCAGTTGCCACACACTACCTCACCGCACTACAGTCGTCACAGTACAAGAAAACACAGAGAAACGAGTCAGCAGGTCATTGTTCCCCCATTCAGAGACTGCGATGGCGGGATTCGCGTTACCTTGCGACAATGATGCTTTCGCCGGAAGCGCGTGAAGTTTCGCGTGCACACGTGGCATCTGTATCGCTCCGTGTCGAGCACCCAGTCGTCCTGGTGGCGAAGCTGGTCGATGGTCAGCACGTCGTTGCCGCCGATAGTGCTGCTGCCCTTGAGTCCCTTGCGCGACATGGGTCTTCTGCGTTATGACTACCTAGACATACGGGGGAGGAGGGAACGAGGAGGGGGAGAAGAGGGGGGTCCTTAAGTCTCGGTCACAAAGCACAAAGGCATCGGCAGAGCTGCGGGCTTACGTTAAAAGTGCGTTCTGCTGTGCGACAAGGCCTGACGGACGGACTGTTTTGGCTCGAGTGGGGAGCGCTCTCTTTCTCGCTCGCTCGCTGCCTTCCGGTCCACGCGTGTACACGAGTCGAGTCGGCCGCCAAACTGTTGAGTAAGTGGCGCGGTCTGGGCTTCTTTGCCTCACGGCTGGTCTGCCGCGCGAAGAGAGCACATACAAACTCCAAGTGCACTTCACCACTCCAGAGAAAGGTCATTCCGACTCTTTTATATCCGACTTCGCCCCCTCGTCAGCTTTCGTGCGGTCGTAACGGCTGGAAAGGGCCTGAAAATGGGCGTCGATGAAAATAGGGTGCAATTGGTCTCACGCAGTAGATTGCGGTGTGTGGTACTGTAAGTATGTAGTACACCCCCATTTCATTTTGGAGTAGCAACGTTTTCATCTACGTACAATAGCAGCACTGGCTAGGTCATGCTTTAATTGCTGCACGTTACTCCTAGTATTTGGCATTTGCCATAGCGATGCGACTTATTTCTACAATTAATAGCAACCGATGTTCATCCACAGTAACTAATAGTATTGATAACTAATAAACTTTTCATAAGATGCATCCTCAATTTGCCTTGTCGTCTGCTACAGCTACAGGCGCTGCCTACATTGACGGGCTGCATCGAGCATCGTACAATTTGGAACCTTCACTATTGGGGTGTAAGCCATGTCAAGCGCGTGCTGTGGGGTCGGTCCATTATACTATTGACCCTGTTCTACTCCGGCCGAAAGTCCTGCCCACTCGGGGACATCAAGCGTCGTACACCGTACGACGTACAGTAACTGGAAAATTGGGTAAAATGGATTGCCTGTTTATGCAGTTAGCACTTTTCGGAAACGGGACCCGAGCTCACTGAGTCCGAACCTCTGCCGCCGTGTGTGGCTGAGCGCACCGAGGCTACAGAAGCGGACGCGCTGCTCTTATGACAGCGACGACAAGTTGGGTTGACACCCACAGCTGTGAGGATCGGCGACCTCGAGATAATAAACCTGGCGGTCAGTGAACCGTCTAAGACTGCAGCGGAGCTAAATATATGGCGACTAGGGCTTCTCTCAGCGTCTTCAAAAACGGATCATCTCTCCCCGCGGAGCACGTAAGCCCCTGGATTGCCAAGAGCTGTGGGGGGGGGGGCGAAGGGCGGCGTCCTGATCGGGTTTTCACAGTCGCTTGACGACCGCACGACTCATTTTGGAATTTAGGCTCGCACTGTGTAAATCATAGAATACCCAAGTGTAATGTGTCTCGAAACTCCTCGCAATCGGCAGAGAAGAGCCAAGAAGGCAACACGAAGTTGCCGAGGCAGGCACCACACGGAAACCATGACGGACGCCACGGCTTGCGAACGTCTAGACGCGTCGTGCAGCGAGCCTGCCCAAAACTCTGCTTCAAAGCCCAGTGCTTTTGGTACGAGAGGCCACAGATACGCCCCGTTTGACTACGTGGAATTTGTCCGCCTCGTGCTAGCAACGAGCGGATGCCTTCACCGCCGACTTGCATACTGTAGTGAAATCAGCGGCTCGTTTCCTTTTGAAGTTGTTCCACCCCGGCTACCTCTCGGTGCATTGCCGCCTCGAAACCTGTAACGATTTCGACAGCGAGCTGCAGTGACACCTGAGACGAACGTGCACGACGTTATCCTCCTTCCACACACGGACTTGAAGCGGCTACAGAGCGTTCGCGCTAGGGCCGTTGGCAACGCGACCAACAGCATTTTGCGATCGCGAGCCGGACACGCAGCTCACCGTCGATTGTCGACCGAAAACTGTAAGTCATCTGCCTTGCAGCCCACAGGACCTTGCTCATTGTACGACGTGTGAAATGGCTTCGCGGGAATCCATTCTCACAACGTCACGCCTTTTTTGAGAACCTGTCGTACTGAATACTTTCACTTTTTCGCAATCCGTAGCACAGGCCTGTCGCGTCACCTTCTCCATCCTGAAAGCGCAACTGCAGCCATGGCGAGCCGCCTCAAGGAGTACCGCTACTACCTCAGCAGTGGCGTGAGCACGGGCATCAGCGTCAAGATCTCGCTGGTGGAGCTGGCCCCCGCGCTGGGCTGCTCCGTCAGCGGCGACGCGCCAAAGCGCGCCATGTCGGAGGGCCCGCACGCGGGTCTGGAGCAGCTGGCGGGCACGTCATCGGAGGTGCGCAACTCGCCCGTGAGCGAGATCTTCCTGACGGCGCAGGTGTTCTCTGATGGGCTTCCACTTCATCCCATGGTCATAAGGTTCGTATCTTGTCGCTCCTGGTGCTTTTTACATTGTCATCCGAGCACTGGAAGCTGAGATATCGTGTGAATTATGTCGCCATTATTATCATAGCTCCAAGAGCCCCACCAAGTGCAGTAACTCGACCATCTACTGGAACGAGTGGATCTCTTTCCCGGTGCGCTATCGCGACCTCTCGCGCAACTCATTGTTGGCTATTACCATCTGGAGCGTGGGCTGGGTGCCCATCGGTGGCTCCACCATCTCCTTCTTCACCAAGCAGGGCGTGCTGCGCGACGGAGTGCAGTGTCTCCGCATCTGGGAGGGGCAGGAGGCCGACTCGTCCCCTAACACCGCCACGCCCTCGGAGATTGACGAAGAATGGGTGCGACAGGAGTGCTTCCGACTCGACAAGCTCCGCGAGAAGTACGAACGAAAAGAAATCGCCCGCAACGAGTGGATGGACAGCGTGACAGACCGACGTATTGCTCGCATACGACGAGGCAGTGAACCACCGACAAGGAAGGATGCACTTGGCCCATTCTGCTCGTATCGTGAGGATGCACTGCTGTGGCTCGAGATGCCGTACTTTGGAGACGTCGTCGTGTACGAGGAGGAGCCTTACTCGCAGCGTAACTTAACGTCGTCATATACTTCGGACACGGGTCCCAGACGGATGAACTACGACAGCAGCACTGCTTCGTCCTCGGCTCAATCGTATGACGCACACACACTGAGTGGATTGTACGATCTGGCCACGACCGCGTCATCGTCTGGATCCAGAGAGCTGCCGAGTCTCGTGACGGTGTGGGACCCCGACCTCAACGAAGACAATCCGGCTGAGCGCAAGTACCGTCGACTTGCGCGCGACATCCTGCGTGGTTCGATCGATCCCAACCTCAAACCCAGTCGTGACGAGAAGGCTCGCATTGAGCTCTTGCTGGCTACGCCGACGGACAACTTAAAGAATGAAGATAAGGATTTGTTGTGGAAATTCCGCTACACTCTGACCGACAACAAAAAGGCAGTGGTGAAATTTTTACTATCGGTGGATTGGAAAGACGAACTGGAGGTGAAGCAAGCGACGGATCTGCTATCTCAGTGGTGCGAAATTGATATCGCCGACGCCCTCAAGCTTTTGGGTCGCGAAAAGGAATTTAAGCACGAAATCGTGCGCCATTTTGCGGTGTCTACTCTAGCAACAGCCAAGAATGAAGATCTGCTCGACTTCTTGCTGCAGCTGGTCCAGGCGTTGCGATATGAGAAACCTGGAGCCCCCATCACATCTTCTCGTGGGACTATGAGTGGAGATGAAAGCGGTAGTACGGACGGATCAGCAAGTGAGCTTGGCCCATTGGCCCGGTTCCTTATTGCTCGGTCGAGCACAAATTTTCAGATGGCTAACTACTTTTATTGGTACCTTAAGGTAGAGGCGGGTGAGCAAACCAACGACTCGGAGATCTTCCACACTGTACTGAATCAGATGCTGACGGAAATGAAGCGGGACGAAGATAAGAAACCGACATATGACATGCTGATGGCCCAACGCGATTTCATGAGCCACATCTTGGCAATCCACAACAAGGCTCGCGAAGAAAAAGGAAGAAAGGACCAGAAGGAGGAGAAGCTGCGACACTATTTGAAGCAGTTTCCCTGGTCTAAGGGGGCAGTGATCTTGTTACCACTGGATCCGACAGTTCATTTGAGCGGAGTTGTTGCCTCTTCAGCGAAGATGTTCAAGAGTGCAATGTACCCGGCCGTGATCCAGTTCCAGACGGTGATTCCTCCTCCGACTGATCAGAACCACCACGCGACTACGGCCGAAGGCGAAGGCCATCACCCACCTAATTTAAGCCAGACAATGTTTGGCGGAAGTGACTCCAACATCATGCGTGAATCGTTGCCGACTCGTATGATCAGCTACTTGCACCGCGAAAAGGAAGGTCCGATGTACAAGTTCATGGTGAAGAATGGAGATGATCTTCGGCAAGATCAACTGATCATGCAAATGTTCATTTTGATGGACCGATTGCTTAAGAAGGTGAACCTGGATCTGAAGCTGACCCCATATCGCATCTTGGCAACGGGCGCCAACGATGGTTTGATGGAGTTTGTGCAAGATTCGTACCCGGTGTCGTATGTGGTCTCCCACTTTGAGTCGCCTCAGATTGTGGGATTCTTGCGAAAACACAACCCGGATCCGAGTGCAGAGTTTGGAATTGCGCCTGAAGCTTTGAGTACATATGTGAAATCTGTGGCCGGTTATTGTGTACTGACGTATCTATTGGGAATCGGCGATCGTCACTTGGACAACTTGATGATGAAGGCAGAAGGCCACTTGTTTCATATTGATTTCGGTTTTGTCTTCGGCGCTGATCCGAAGCCGTACCCGCCTCCATTCAAACTGACAAAAGAAATGGTGGAAGGCATGGGGGGTCCAACAAGCGAGCACTACCAAAAGTTTACAACCTACTGCTGTCAAGCATACAACTGGCTGCGCAAGAGTGCTGACCTGATTTTGAACTTACTCAGTCTGATGGCTGACTCTGGAATTGAAGAGTTGTCAGCGAATCCTGCCACAACTTTGCTGAAGGTGGAGGAAAAGTTCCGGTTGGATTTGACTGATGAGCAAGCAGAACAGTTCTTCCTGGGTCTCATTAACGATAGTGTGTCGGCTCTGTTCCCGCTGCTTGTGGACTGGATCCACAAGGTTGCAACGAAGTTAAAGTAGGCGATGTATCAAACTCGCTAGTTCATTTCCTACCAATACTATTTTTCTCTCCTCCGTTTATATTGACAAAACTCGGTCTATCGAAAGACGCTAATAATGAAAATACTTCTTCACGTGACTGCTTTCTCACTACCGAATGCCAATTGTGAACGCAGAAGGTTATTGGCCTGACGGAAATCCTGAAGCACCACCAGCTTCTCCGTTCGCTGATGTGCGTGCACAAAGCCTCCCGTTGCGTCATTTATTGCGATTGCTGCTGCTTGCTTCTGAACGTGCTCCTGGAACTGCAAGTCGAGCATTTGGTTCATTCGACGGTGTTTTCTCGGCTTGGAGGTGGATGCAGATGTCGATCGAGTCGGGGAATACGGAGGCAGTACTAGGCGGCGTGATGCTACAGCCCCTATTGGACTAAGCGAATTATAAGCAGCGATAGAATCTGCGCTCGGTAACGAAATGGTAGGAAGTGAGACGTGAGGAGATTTGAGAGAAAGTTGCGTCGGCTCCAGTGGAAAACCTCGTTCTAGTAGCTTCGACACGTCAATGACGGCACAGACGTACGTGAGCTCTCGTTCGTACGACGCATCTTGGAGCTTTTCGGCTGCTTCATGCACATTACCGATGCTTTCAGCCAGAGCACAAAAAGCAACTTCGTCGCTCACTAATGGCAGTCGACCGCGAATTCGTGCAACGCTTCCATACAAAGCTTGACGCGACTCGAAGAGCTTTAGTGCAAGAGCAAGCAGCTTTTCCCAAAATTCAATCCATGGCATTGTCGAGGAGACATATCCAAGCTAAGGGAACGACAAAACAACATATAAAATGAGAAATCGGGGCGAAAAAAAAACTAACAAACGAAGTGATTTTTACCTGACGAAATGTCTCCATGGACTGCTTTCGACGTGCATCCAAACGGTCTATCTCGGGTGACAGGAATCCACTACGCAGTTGGATTGCACCTTTAAGCCGTACACTCGGGCGAGAAGACGGCAATATTTCTCGTGCCCGATACTGCGGATTTGTGAGCAGCTCCGCTATTTCCTCTATGACCGCCTGCTTCCGCGCAAGAAAAGACTTGAGACGGCGCACATCGATCTCAAGAGTGCTGTCTTCATACCTACTAGCTTGATTGTCATCAAGGGCCACAGCTTGCTGCGGTAAGCTCTCGTCTTCTTTAGCTTCCGTTTCGTCTCTGGCATTCTCAATTTTAACAAAAGTAGGCGGATTCCGGGCTTCAGCTATGCTTAGTCTTCGCTTTGACAAGCTGGGCATCTTCGTTAGTGGAACTTCCAAGTTGGTGCTGTCAAGATTAATGTTCAGATTTCGTCGGCTCTGTCGGAAAACGCGTTGAAGACGTCGAACAGCTTTGCCGTACAACTCGACACGTACAACTTCTATCGTCTGGACAACCGATTGCTGGAGAAGTTGTGCAAAGCGTTCGTCGTAAGTGCTACTGAGCTCAGTCAGTGAAACTAAGGGAGGAACTTGGCGGTTTGCGGTGCGTGCACGTTTGTACTCTGTCATACACTTGTTGTCTTCACCCAAAGATTGGAAACAAAGGCCGAGGTTATAGTGGATGGCAGCCAGCACTTGGGATTGTTTTGCAAAGTTCAGAGCGATGGCATAATACTCCAACGCGAGCGTATAGTCTTCGTGATGAAAACATTTTTCTGCCAGGGAGCACCACAGATCGAAATACTCTTCATCTTGGAGCGTGGTGTCTTGCTGGACATTCTTAAGTGTCAAAACCGAAGCAAGGGTTTGAGCTGCGGACAAATAGTCTCCACTGGCTTGTTGGCATTGCATCAACATCAACCGATAATCCGCCGCATCATAGAATGCAAAATGCGGCGTTGCATTTGCTGAAGGCAGAACGAGTACACCCGTTGACGATGCTTTGCGCGGTGGACTTTTGCTGAGAGCGAGGATCTTAACCATACAATCAATTGCGTCCACGTATAGCTTAAGGCGGTGAAGTACTTGGAACTGAAGAAATAACAAATTCGGTCGGTCTTTATCGCAGAAGCCTACAAACCGCGAGAAAAGCTCATGAAAAATATCACGCGTTTTCTCGAGATTGCCATCGCCTTTGTGCCAGAAAAGACCAATAGCATAACGGAGAAGTAACATCGGATCCGCTAGGCTTTCCATGTATGCAAAGGCGCTTGTAAAAGCTCGAAGACTCTTGCTCAAATGAAAACGCGCAGCAGGGAGATACTTACGGTGACGCATGAAGATATCCAAGTGCGCTGAACCAAGCCAGAACCAGTACTCTGGTGTTCCTGTTGCATTTTCGTGCAATAGAGCTGCATGCTCCAGGAGTAAAATTGCTGGCATACTTGTCCCCGACGAACGAGCGTACCGAAGACCCAATTTAAGTAAGTTTTCTTCGTTCTTCGGGTCTGCCATGAGGAGCTCCTCCTGCTGAAGACAACCGATCTTCTCGATGATGTTCTTACCAGCCATCCATTTACCCCATTTCTTGTGGTAGTTTGTCATGCTTTGGACTACTCCAGAGTGTTGAGGGGAGTAGTGTTTTGATGGTGTTTGGTGTTTGCTATTGAAACGTAGCGCTGAGACGAAACTCTTTTCCATCGGCACTTTAGCCACTGTCTTCGCATTATTTGAAGAAGGTAAGCCTGGTAGTGGGTCACTTGGGTCGATAGTACTCATTCGGCGCATTCCTTGGGGAAATCCGTTCTTCTTCACATCCGCTACTGTGTGACGTCGCTCAAGTTTGAGCGTTTGTTGAGTCACCACTTGTTTATCTACCACTTGTGCAGCGATGCTTTTTCGCTTAGAACCTCCTAATCCTTTCGAACTTGTCTTGACTTGACTAGAACTTGTAGGTGAAGACTTTTTACTTGGGCTCAACGACTTTTTGCGTGAAATCCCGATTGGTCTCTCCCGTGCCGGAGCAGCGTCTACTGCAGGCTGATCTTCCTTACCAGAATTGGTTGCTATTTCACTACTCGTTCCACCAGAAATGGATGTAGTCACATTACGTCGCTCCATTTGATTTACCTTGTTATCGTACTGCTGTGTCACGATTGCTGGATACGAGTCGACCTTTTCAGATTTAGCATCAAGCATTTTCTCATGGACTCCATCGCGATGGTTATCTTCGCAAACTGTCGTATCTTCTTCAGCTTCGGGGTGCACATTCACTTGATCTTTAGAAGGCAAAGTGTTGTCGTCATGCTGGATAAGATTTCCATCCTGAATACTTGAGTCAGTAGTACGGCTGGATGCGAGATTATTTCCAAAATAATTTTGATCGTCGACGAATGGAATCTTGCTTAAGCTGTCTGCAACCAATGTAAGGTGCATCATCGCATTCCCACTGCCCTCACGAATGTAGTCGGTTGGATGCTCCATTGCTTTCGTGTCATGGGGCGCAACGCTGGCAGAAGAGCTATCTACCTTTACCGCTTCGTCGGCGCCATCATCACTAGCATTTAAACCATCCTCGGCAGTGTCGTTTGCATGGCCAGTGATTTCTGCGTTACTGATGGTATCAGAGGCGATACAACCAAGAATCAAGCTGGAGCTTGCAGACCTGTATTCATTTCCACATTGATCCCGATCGTCCCGATCCAGGTACTCGACACCGTTACCAGGTAGTGGATTGCTAATTGCATCTTTAAAGTTGTGTCTATCTTCTTCACCGATTCGTGGAGAGTTTCCATAAGATTGAACTTGGTTGTCAGATTTGGCATTCTTGATCATTTCCACCAGCTCAGAAGAATTCTGCTCGGCAACAATTCCTTTTTCCTCTAAGGTTGAAGACTGCAGCGTTGTATTATCCCATATTGCCTCAAACCCGTGTTTCCTTGCCGGAATTTGTTGTCCTCCTTGTATTATTTCCTCTTCATCAGGCTTGGTGGGGTTTCCCATTTTCACCGCTGCCACATCACTGGAAAACCCTCCAACAGCTTCCTCGGACGCATCGGAAGAAATAACGGGTAGACTCGATTCTTCCCAACATCCTTGCCGAGCTGTAGGAGGGAATACATCTTGCTGACAAGTTTGAGGAAAAGTTCTTCGTTCGATAGGAGTTGGCAATTGTTCCGGGTTTTTTTTATCGATCACCATATTCACGTTAACGGGTGACTTGAGAGCGTTCTCAAATGCATCGATATCACCATTAAACCCTTGAAAACTCAGTTTGTCAGCTCGTAATAACTCGTCCACGCTCTCGCTCGTGTGCGCTTCAATGTCCTCTTTCTCTTCGAAAATTAACTCGTTCGGATGATACAACACAACTTCTGGATCTAGAGGGGGAATGTCCTGCAGAACTTCACATTCGGCAGAAGAACGAGGAGTTTGTTCTGGGTCTGGCGGAGCCAGAAATTCTAGTACGGATGGCTTCGGCGCTACGCTTGGTAGTGGTTCGAAATGCTCAACCCTTTCATAGCCCAGGGAATCAGACCGTGGTCGCAACATGCTCTCCAATTCCTCATCTCTCTCATTGAGTATTGAAAGATTTGACGGTAGAATATCCTCTGTCGTGTCTTGGAGGATCCCTTGATCATCCGGTTGCTTCTGGAAAGACTCGGGAATTAACGCGGATGTCATAAGGTTGACCGGCTCCTTTCTAGGCTGATCATCAATTGCAGCATCCGTTAACTTTGTTTGGGACCGCGGACTACCTTTCGTGATTGACTCGACTGCATCTTTTAAGTGTATCCCAGCAGGATTCTCTTCCAGGGGCTGCGGTGCCGCTATCGGCCCCTGAACAGAAGATTCAGGTTTCGCCGAGTCATCCCGGGGCTTCTCGACTTTCGGACTTTGAAGAAGTGGTGCCGAGTGTGATGCACTAAGAGCGGCATGATAAGGACTCGGCGAAGCTAACACTCTGTTCGATCTCCTCTCAGAAACCAACCTCGAGGTGCTTGTGTTCCGTTTCATAGATGATCCTGCTGTATTCAGCAGCATAACACGACGCGCAGTGTTTAACAACGCATCCAGTTTATTTGGCGGGGTTTGGAGAGTTGGTCGTTGGTCAGTGATCTCAATTCCCATACCAGGAATATCATCCTGCCAGCGATCCTTTCTCAACACGATTCGGTGCACATTTGAAGCTCGTCGGCGTAGAAATTGTTCCGGTTCCGCTTTAGCATAATCAGGTAAATTTTTCAGACCGTACGCATTCCCAACAACGACACTAGACCGAGGAGTTGAAGAAGCTGTTGGCTGGGGAATGGGCTTTTCATTGATACTCACGGTGGTGACTGTCGAGGTTTGTCTCCCGGAATCTGGAGATAACAGATCGGAGTCTTGCTCTACTTCTTCCATTACTGCTGAATATGAGTCTTGCGCTTGAATTAACACAAGCATTGCCGAGTTTGGGGCCTCTTGAGCCGCCTGTGCGATCAGAATACGTTGGTGACGTCCCTTTTGCCGACGTTCTTCGAGATCTTTGTGCTTTGGTTTGCGTTCCGGAAGAGCTCTTCTCACCGGCGACAAGCCCGGCGATAAAGTATATTCTTGAGTTGCTGTTGGTGTATCGCTTTCGTAGAGTGACGGGCGTTCGGACTCCTCATAGTTTGTCTCTAACTCTGCTTTCCACATGGTTTTGGAATCAGCTACTGCCATGCGATGCAATATACTTGCTTGGCTGCTTTTGCGATCAAATTTCCCAGACTCCATCGCGCTTCCAACACTTTCCTCGTCGCCGTTCAACTCCGAATCTGGGCGTCGCATTGCTTGTGCGACTGCTTCCATGGTACGCTTTGATGTTTTCAACACGCGAACAGCACGTTGATCCTGCCGCTTGGAGGGTAGGTGCGGGTTCTTTTGCATATTCGGTGGGGTGCTGACGGGTAAGACACGAATCTTTTTTTCAACGTGTGGCTCCGGCTCCCGACACACGAGCCTCCCAACATCTCTCTGTCGATTTCCGATGATACTGAGGTGTGCGAGAATTCCGTTGGCCATCGCCTCGGTGGTGGTCGGCTCGATAGCTGCCGATTCAGCTGGGTAGGCTGCTCGGTACAAGTATTCAGCCTTTTGCCGCGTTACGAACAGGGAATATTCATTTTCCACATCATCTCGAGCCGCCACTCGAAATCCGCTTGCTCTGGCAGAACTCAATGATATTGACGATGTGGAAGGCGCCGAACGAACAGCTGAAGAAGGTGTCCCCATTGCTTTGGTCGGCGCTACATTCTGCATCTCGAAAATCGCAATCGTGAGCAGTCTCCCAGCGAGCGGCACATTCTCAACGTGAAGGACGAGATGGTCTCTTGGCTGCGAAGCAGGGCGCAATGCGGTAGAGCTTGCTGCACTCATGCTTCACCTCGCAGGCCACAGAGCTATGAGTTGGGGTGGAGGAACTCGTTAAAGATGGAGATTAGTAGCACGACACAACACCAAAGCACTCAAATTTAGCCAGGGCTGGGTATTATTAGGATAAAGCCATACCGGTTTAACCCCTTGATTCCCGGAAAAAGGGCCCCGGAACACGTAAGCGAATGTCGTATCTTACGACGTAGCCATGTACCATTGAATTTGTATGTGGCGAAAGTACCACGTGGGGCTAGGTGTATAAGCTCTTAAGAGGTTTCAAGATCGATGTCGTATGTTGTACACCTTTCCGATTTCGGAAGGAGCAGCTAAGTCGTAATTTACGACCCTCAAACACTTCGCAGGAAAAAAAGAGCCGAAGTGCTGCACTGCGAGGCCAGTCATTTCAGAAAAGGAAGGAAAGAAGGTACCTTCATTCAAGAAAACGTGCATTATGATCTGCCGACAGCTGACACTCATCGCGTGACACGCAGCTCACTCATCGTCGCTCTCACTTCCGTTGTCGCCGTCGTCCGCGCGCAGCTGGAACTCCCGTCGGGTCTTCTTCCGCGAGCCAGCTTTCAGGTCAAGGCGGCGCAGGACCACACGCTTCCCCAAGGTAGGTGGCATCGAGTCCCCAGCGTTGAAGTCGTCGTGCCAAATCTCGAAGCACATCTTGGCGAATCCTTTGTACTCACGTCTGATCTTGTTGCACAGCCACAACTTGGCGTCGTACAGCGGGCACTGCTCGCAGAAGTAGGTGGTGGCGTACGACGTTTTGGACGAATCCGTGCGCAGCAGCGCGAAGACCTTGCACGACCGCTGCCGGCGCTTCTATGCACCGATCACGGTCACCCAGTCCTCGCTCTGCTCGGGCGCATGCGCGTGGTGGCGGGGCGGGGTTCGCCTGCGCTTCTGGCTCGTGAGCGGCGGCGTCGCGACCACAACGGCAAAGTCCGGAGCCTTGAGCTGCAGCAGTTGGTTCTGAAGCACGCCGAACCACTCGCCACGCTTCATTGCCGGCGTCCCCGCCATCCGCGCGGCCTCCTTGTACGACAGGTACGAGTTGACCATGGCCATGCCGATGAAGCCGAGGGATAGGCTCTTGTTATACTTCTTGAACTTTGTCGAGGTCTGGAGGTAGAAACACTGGAGGCGGAGTTGATCATGTACATCAACTCCGCCCATACAGCACTGGTAATCCGTCACCGTGCTCGGGCACGGCTCGGTGATCGCCCTCACATGCTTGACCTTCCTCCTGATACTTGACTCCTCCATCACCGCGCCCGTGCACAAGTATTGGACGGCTTCCGGTCCCACCAGTGGAAAGCGACCATTGTGGGGACGGCCACGGAGCGGGAGAGCGTAAAAGTGCCGCGGGGGATACTTGCAATCCTGGTCTGGCGGTTCTCCTTAACGCTGCTGTTGAAACTGAGCCGGTTGGTCATGATCGTGCCGATCACGTACACGTTCATCTTGATGAGCTCGATCGCCAACATGATCGACGAGTAGAAGCGGGCGATCACAACCGCGTGCCACGGGTGCCGATTCGGCCGAGCACGACCTTCAAGTTGCGCACCAGTGCGGCAGCGCCTGTCTTGTGGTCGAATGCGGCGTCAACTCGGTCAACCGCATCGCGTTTGCTGGTGTACTGCTCAATCTAGTTACATACGACATAGAACGTAAGCATTGGATCGTTAAGTCATAAATTACGACATTGACAACTTTGCAAAAAAAACAACGTACCTGTGGCAGTACGCCGTCCTCGAGTCGCATATCATAAACATTTTCGATCCGTACCGATGCGGCTTGTCGGGCATGAACATGCGCGTCGTGTTTCGCTGGGATGTCGCCGAAACCACACCCTCGTCGAACGGGAACACCGCCGGCAATGACCACCCCGTTATAAACCGCTGCTGCCGCTTGTCGACGACCGGCCGGAGTTTCCAGAGCTTGTCTCGCGTGTGCGCTGCCTCGCTGTCGACAAAGTCAGGTCGCGGAGGATGTCGTGGCATCGGTTGCACCCCATGAAGCGGCCGAAGCTGCCGTTAGGGACCGCGCCGTCCTCGACCATCGACCAGTGGTCGGCGAAGCGGCGCTTCTTCGGGCATAACATCCGCGCGACGAGGAGCACAATCACGTTCAGGATCTCGTAGGCCTCGTACTCGCGCTTCAGCTTCAGCCGCCGTCGGATCTGCTTGAGAGTCTCGGCCCGCCCGCCCCGCTGCTTGCCATGAAGTGCCTGCGCGCACCTGTCGAGCTGCTGGAGCGCGTAACGGTTGGTCTCGGCGTTGCCAAGACCCACTGCGACTTGGGCATGATGTACAGGAACGTCAGAATCGGCGAGTGCGCCAAAGCACGGAACTCGGCCACGGGAAGAGCTATCTCGTCGTCCATGCCGGCATACGCGGTCCCGCCCCTCTTGAAGTCCAACGACACGGGCGTCCACGCAGTCGTGCGCAGCGCGTCCTCGCCCTGATTCTTCGCCTCCGCGATAATCAGCGAGTCGATGAACGCCTCGTCCATCTCGACCGCGCCGCCATCCGAGAGGACGTCATCTTCGCCTGGATCCCCGCGCTCGGGCTCGTCCTCGCTGAAGCCTTCTCCGTCCTGTCACTGGAGTTGATGCTCACGTAGTCGCTTGTGTTCTCGTCGTCCGGTACGTAGTTCACATCCTTCTTCACGCGTGCCCGCGGGCGATGAGTCCGGCCAGTCGGAGCCGGGGCCTTCTCCTTGAGCTCGTCCTCGAACCCGGGCGCCTCCATAACAGCTGCGGGTTCACTGCGGCCTCCTGCTGTGACACGGCGGCCTGGAGGTCGCTCGGGGACAGGCCGAAAGCCCGCGGAACAGCGGCTTGGCCCAGTTCGACGTCAGACATGCCCTGCGACTCGAACAAGGCGTCGAACGTCCCCTGGGACAGCGCTACGGTCGTCGCAATCTTGGACGCGCTCACATTGACGTCCGCACTAGCCTTTGGGGTCGTCGCTGTCGCGATGGATGTGTTGGGCGTCGCGCTTGCGCTAGGCGTTGCGCCGGCCGCACTGGACGCCGCTCTCGCGATCCGGGTTCTGAGCGTGCTCGGCGTCGACACAGCCGAGCTGGTCGTCGCGCCGGCCGCGCTTGGCGTCACTATTGCGCTCGGGGCTGCTGACGGCGCTCTTGGGCGTCGCGGTCGCGCTCTGGGCCGCCGTGTTCGCGCAAGACATCACGGTGTCGTCGTCGTCGTCGTCGTCAAGCAGCCGACTGCACCACGTGCGTCACCAGCGCGCTTCCCGACGAACAGGCCAGAGACATCGGGGCTGATGTAGCTCCCTCCGACGCGGGACCGCTCGGCCGCTTGTACGTCCACCCCGCCGCCCCTAGCTGCTTCCAGAAGTGTGGGAGGTCGATGTCGCGGGCGACGACGGCGACGGCGGCGATCTTCCCGCGCGGGCTGAAGCGGATGCGCTCCATCCGGCCGATTCATGAGTGAGTGGCCTCGCTCTAACTGGCGCTTGTGGCCCTAACCCCAACTTCTTTTTTGCCCTGTCACTGTTCACTCCCTTGCTTTTTTTTTTATGCCTGCACGATCTTACTTTTCTGAGGGTGCAAAAAAAACACTTGAATAAAGTATTGGAAAGTGCTACTCGAGCCAATCTCTATTGCTCGACGCGCAATGTCGTAACTTACGACATAACAAAAACGTTACGTCGTACGTTACGATGTCGGGAACCAAGGGGTTAACTACTTTGCCCCAGTGAAACAACACCAACACGTGCATTGTATCTAAAGCCATGTTCATGTTGCCCAGACGCGTGAAGCAGCATTATGTTTTAGTTCGTACGCATCACGACACAAAGGAATTACTAGATTTCAAAACCAGTAATCACGTATTACATATACCCTTTCGCGGTATAATTTTGCCGCGTTTAACGGAAGAGGGTGGAAAACGGGAGAAACTACGAGCATAGTTTGAAAAACTGTCATTCCAGAAGGTTTTCGGATGTCAAGGAACAACATTCGCACTACATACACATCTGGCTGATGTCGTGGAACAACACTAGCGCTACACACAGCTGCCACGCATGAAGCAAGAACCAGCTCTCGATCGGCACATTTGCAGCGGAGGTAAACCTGGAAAAATGGCTGCATCAGCGACTACCTCGGCTTCTTCATTAACATCATCATTGTGCTGGTCGTTGCCATCCCCGAGGGGCTTCCACTTGCCACCACGAGCGCCCTCGCATACTCGGTCAAGAAGATGATGGTGTCGGATGGCAACCCCGTCAGACACCTCCATGCGTACGAGACAATGGGAAGTGCCACGATCATTGTGCTTGAGGAATCTGTACGGGTTCGTGATGACCCAGAATGGGGCGCGGGATGTGCAGCGGTTCGCTTAGGGAATCTGTCGCAAATTTTGTAGATGTAACTCATTCGCGGCTTGTACGCAACAGCCCAACTAGCGCGTCCTTTTCGATGCGTAGGTGATGCTCGAAACGATAAAGGTCATTATGTGGCTTGCATCATTGACCGCATAACGACGAGGCCATAGAGACACCGGAGGCCAAGCCGGACGAGTTCGGGCTCGCTCAGCTGCAGGACGACGTGATGGAGGACATGCTCGTCCAGGATGATGTCAGCGTCCTCGCCACATGGTTCAATAAGACGGCTGGGAGCCGCTACGAGCTCGCGTATGATGAGCAGGTGGACGCACAAGCTTTAATCAAATGGTCTCACCCGCCACCAGCGCAAGTCTCTCGCAGAATAACTTCGTTTAAATCAGATGTCTGGCCGTACGTTGGAGGCACCCAACATGAGCTTTTCACGTGAATAAACCTTTTTTGTACTTTAACCCCCCCCCCCCGGCCCACCACCCGGGTCCCGAATTTCGTTCTCGGCTCAACAAGAGAACGTAATGAAAACAGCGTCGAGTTGTTGATTGACTTTCCTAACGAGAAAGTGGTGGTGAACGCCACTGCACATCGATTAAACGCAAACTGCATGGCGAGCGCCACAGTAAGTCGCTAGCTGAAGCGCATGCTGCACTGATTTTTCGCCTCGCTGGTTTGATGCATTTAATGACGAGTGTTGTGCGCAGCCACGTTCACAGCTTTAGACTCGCAAGTCTCTGCGTTTCGTCGCTGTTTTCATTGCCCCCCGGGCTCGACCTGCTGCGGGGCTGTCGTAACATTAGCGTCAGAGGAAGGATTAGACTCAGAGTTTATGATGGAAAGCTTAGGTTCTATACAAGAACCAAGACGAACCCATAAGATAACTACGTACGGATTCCAAGGGTCAAAGGTGTAATACCTTAAACAAGGCAAATGAACTCTTTACTTTAGAATGTGATCTGAATGTATTCTTCCAATGGGCGGCAGAGCCGCATTTGGTGTAATATATAGTACCCAATATATATCATAGCAGAGCGTAGTCTAATGCATAACTATTGGAAGGCCACCTAATGGAATCTCGTTAACTATATCGTACTGAATACTGTTATAAGGGAAGGTGGGAACATGTGTTTCACATCATCCTTAACCTCGAGAATAACTGCTTTACACCTCCCCCACAAGCCGGAGGATACAGCGTGTCATCACTCGTTATTGCCTCTATCTGAGTTGTCATTCGGCTGGACCAGTGTGGTCGCCTGGTCGCTAGGCATCACAAGACATCGCTTGAGAACTTTCTCAGCTCAAGGATCTGGCCCGTCGTGGCCCCGTGTATGGCTTCCAGCCATAAAGATTATTTTGGTCCTCCGACCAGCGTCAATGCTCCGCGTCTCGTCCGTCCGAGTAAAGCGCCACAGACCCCGGCACCTATTGCACGCTCGGCCGCCGGTCCAGAGATCGTTCGCGCTTAGCGCGTGTCACGCCCCACTGTGGAGGTGTATCCCGACGATTACAACTCGTCGGCAAGGACCCCAGGTAATGTCAGACTCGACAAGCGGCGACGGAATGATTGAGCGAAGCCCACCTCGCTTTTCAGACGATCTCTACGCGGCCCACGATGAGGAGATGGAGCTGAATTACGAGTCCGACATGAGTCTTCCGTGCTCCCGGGAGCCTGGTTCCCGCGTGCTACGCACACCAAGTCCATTACCCGAACGCCGCACGCCTGAGACGCTGTCTGTCCTGCACGAATCATCGGGTCGTGATCACCAGTAACCTCGATGAGGCTCAGAGCCAACGGCCCGTAGTCACGTGAGCGAAGTCAGAGACATTTGAAGCTGCATTGCGCTCGTACGGCGCAAGGACTGCATCTTCTTCCGCGTGCATGTTTGCTATGAATTTCCGCGCCCGACCCCACTGAGATCGGGATACCATCGATGCCGAGTCAAGTTCTCACGACGCCTAGATTCCCCAGGGGCCCGATTTAAAAACGGCAATCGGGAGCTCATTTGTCGCCGATGCCGTAAGGCGCGCAGCTGTGTGCCGCGCTCCGGCACCGCTCTTAACAAGTGCCGAGGTCGCCGGCGACAAGTTCCCGGCCCTATTAATCAAAAACTCGGATCAGCCAAGTAAGCTCTGCCGACAACAGCCGGCCCTCCTCATCCCCGTGCTTTACGAACAATAATTTCACGACGACGCCCGGCAACTAAAGGCTGATCCTCATTAGACTCCACGTAGCCTGTGATTGCGGTGCCATGAACGCCTTCACTAGTGACGACTGTCTACCACTAGGTATGGCCCGCTAAGTTCTGGACGATATCGTAGTGAGGTTTGCTGACGAATAGATACCATGTCTACGGCTCGCTGTGTCATTGCCGTACAAGTTCGACGGCTTCTGCACCGGCGATGACTTCCTGGTGACCACGCTGAACTACCCTTCGACAGTGTTTTGGGGATGGCTGTGTTTAACGCGACCAGCCCTAGAACGACTGGTTAGCTGGCTCGCCTCGGTGACGTGTCGGGTATGACGCCAGCGAGGTATTCACGCACCATCCTCGTTGCCCTTACGTCTCATGTTTCCGCTGTGATCCTCACCCACTTGCTCTAGTGGTGAGAACATGAGCTATGTCCCTCGCTGCGTGGTGGGGCAACGACCGTTGCAGAATCAATCAGTCGCTCGACATCACGGGCGCGCGAGGCAATATGAAATGATGCTGTCGGCAGAAGTTCCCGCCTGTTGTTAACACCGTGAGCAGGGGCATCGCATGCAATTGAGAGGTCGAAAAAGGGTTAATGCTTGTGAACATGATGGTCGAGCTGCGCCCCCGTCCGATGATGATTATATCGTGCAGGAGCGCCACCTGCACGGCGCCGGCCTGGTCGGGAACGAGCTTCCACGCATAGAGGAGAGTGACGAGCCATACAGCGACTCATCGTCCAGCGAGACCTCGGCCTCGCGTGTACACATGAAGCGACTTAGGAAGTCCATGTTTAACCGATCCGGATGCCGACCAGCGCTCTCCGCGCTTGACGGCACCCCATCAACGGAAATACTAATTTTTTAGTACTTGGAGGGATCCCCGAACCGAGCGTGTATCGTCGAAGTGGTGAGCTCTCCTTCCGACGCGGCTTCCAGGCCTGTCATGGAAGCATTTCTACCGTGACTAAAAGGCCGGTGAGATCGAGCAGGTATGTCTCTTCACCGGTCCCAACAATCCCACCGTCGGATCCAAAGCGATCAGCGACGCCATGTCGTCGTCGTGATCGAAGCCTAAGTCGGCTCGCAAGGAAAACTTCGTCGTGCGGTACTACAGGAGTTGGATATTCCAGTATATCCGCTCGCTGGTGGGTACGCCGTGGTCGTAACTAGTATCTGGTGAAGAGGCGTTGGTACCGTCACTCGGCAACGCTTGGGGTTTTGAGGTGCCCCTCTGGCAAGACTGACCAGACGTCGTAGACGCTTTTGATTACGCAATGAGACGCGCTCTTCGTTCCCGCGACCGCGGCTTGCTCGCCTCGTGTTTCCCGACAATAGGTTTTTCGGGGGGGGGGGGGGGGGGCTGCCGGACCAGCTGCTGAGATCAAGCACTGATCCTGGGCTAATGCAGTCACTGAGCCAGGTTTGGGGAGGTCTGCATCTCCCTCAGGAGCATGGTGGGCGGGCCCATAGGGCCGAGGGCGGAAGGCAGGAGGCAATTGGCGCTTCGCCTTGAGCATCTCGAAGTCGAAATTTGTGCTCTATGCGCACATCGACTTCCGGGAAGCTGGCTCGTATAGCAAAGATTGAAGGGAGCCGTCGGGCTCCTTCCGCCCACAGGGCAAACCGAGCGTCGGCAATCTCCTTAGCCATCAAGACGATGGGGATCGTCCGCATGGCGGGTACCGAAGTACCTCGTTCTTGATTGTTGGGACGATCGCGATACTCACGATGAGTAATCACCTGAACAGTGAGGAACTTCTCGCGGAGAGCAACACGTGCTACGACGTCGGCAGGGACATAGGCCTCTAGGCCGACGACCTATGTGCTCGAGGGCCCCGTGATAGGGTCAAAAGCCATCGCGCTCTTCGACGCCATACTTTCGACGACGGGAGCTAACGATTGGGATCTCCGCAGGGAGCTCGGAACGCGTCAGCTCCCATGAAGTTCCGTGTCGATCCTTCGCGCATGCAAAAGATGAGCATGTGGATTTGGGAGGCCACGTCAATCGGGTTTGTGGCGTTTCTCGAAACCAAGGGGCGTGATTTTACGGATGTAATCGTCTTCCTTTGACGGAGGTAAACAACCCCGCGCGCGTGCGAGGCTTGTATTGCAGAGGTTCGAACGCGAGACGCAGGTCACTTTAGATGCCTTCCGTAGTGAAGGGGTGGAGGCATCTGTCGTCAGCCTACCGAGCATCCTTTCCTTGGCTTTCCAAGTCAGTCGATAAATCAAGAGGTTCGCCTAGATCGTTTCAGCCTCGACGAGCCTTGATACAATCGCGATGTCGATATCGCGGATCCAGCGGCCCCACGGTACGCGACCGTTGACGAATCCGGAATATGCGGAGTTGGCATGATGTCGAGCGAAGTAATACGAGCAAAGCGATCGAAGCCGGAAATTTAGGAAACTGCATTTGATTTTAGCGCCGCGCAGCGGCACCGTACCTATTCGCCGCCAAATCATCTCCAGCCCTTGCTGTTCGTATCCATTTCCAAGCAATCCGCCAATCACATGGCATTATTCCATTCGACTGGCGATTGGTCGGCTTATCACTCGGGACGAAGACATGGAAGAAAATTGTTAAGGACGAACAACCGATGAAAGCTTGGTGATGATTCGCCTTCTCCCGATTTTTAGCCATAGTACTGCGAATTTCACGAAATGCAATTGGAACGTTCTCGCCCTTTCAGTTGTACTTAAAACGGAAAGTGCATTCGCGACGCACCCATTTCAACTTGTCCAGAGCCACCTCAAGTAGAGGGTTAGCATATGGTCCAGTTGCTGCCGACGGCAATAACGCGGTGCAGGTGTTTCTGGTCGCAGTAACCCAAGGCCAGTAGGTGTAGGCGGCTTCATTGGCCGTGGTCTCGTCCGAATGCCGATGTACGAGTGTCTCAGCGCAACTGGTACGTTGTGTCGCAGCGCAGCCCCGATATAGAACCTAACGGACAGGCGATGCATTTTTGATGGACATATTGCAGCTCTCGTTTGGGAATGAACAACACTTCCTCCAACTAGCAAATTCGCATGCGTATGTGGGTATCCCACTCTCAACTTAGAATATCTCCTCCGTTTTCTGGCGCAGAGCGACTGATCTAGATGAAAACGTTGCTGTTTTAAAGATCGCCCGCGATGCAGTGTACGAATTTTGTTTAAGTAATTCCGGCTCAAACTTGTGTATGATCCCTCAATCCCGTACGAATACGTTCAGGTTTTTCTGGGCCCTGTTACTAATTATTAAGAACGCGGTCTGAATACTTAACGTCAGAGGGGCAAAACGCAAATATGCGAGGTAAGAACAACCCACGAGGGCAACGATTTGCTTGAATGATATTTATACCGCCAATGCTAGCAGAAAAGGCGCCTTCGTGTACTACCCAAATCGTCAAAGCGGACTTCGAGGTTGGGCTCAACTTGGGCTGGACTGTTTTCAAACGTTTGGCCACAGGCGCTGAAATGCATGAGGTATTCCGGTTCCGCACAATCAAGATCGACAACAGCACTCCAATCGACTTTTCCAACTCAGCAATGCGTACAGACGATCAGAGCAATTACAGCACTATGATGGCTGACCAGCTAAAGCGTACATGTGATTTTATATTCTCTTCTGCACAGACGTAGCGGTTCAGTTGCACACTACAGAACAGGAACTCGGCATCGCTACTGGATAGAAATGAGCAGTTGCGCATCCGCGGCGTGAATAGTATGTGTAGTTAAGTTCAGGAAAGATCTGGGCTAAGTCGTCACGATAAGGTCAGCGACTTGCATATTTAAGATCAAGAGCCTTCGCCAAGACCCCAGCTCGACGCGTATACCAGGCAACCTAACCTCCGGAGTTTTGCATGTAGAACTTGGTCAGAGTAGGTATGGTTGGGTTTCTTTGGACTTCCATTCGATCAGCTGCTTGGATGATTCCCTGTTCACGCTCCTTAAGTTAAAAACATAATAAAATGCCTTGTCGTCTCCGCCATATTTCAAATACCCGGAACAATGATATGCAGCGAGCTTTGCAATCAATGTTCCGCATCGGCAGAACGAATGCGACGATACGCCCGTCAAGACACCAGCCTTGCCTCGATATGTGCTTGCAACTTCGAGTACGCGATTGACAATGTCATTAATTTTCAGTGTGGAAGATGTTCAACACTGGGTTTTGTCAACTCTGACGTGTATTCATTATTTCAGCTCTCTCGTTGCAGACGCTTTTTTTCAACCTCATTATTATACGAAAGTTATTCGAGGTTGGGTGCAGATGGTGTTGAAAGCTTGCATTACTAGTGTCGTACCGTTCGAATACAGCGGGTACGTGGTTAGTGGGAATATTGTCCTTTTTAAATGCAATTCAGGCGCTCATCCCAACGCGTACCACATGATGCAGATAAATGCTATTGACACTCGGCTCGTCGATCAGAGAGCGCAAGGCGCCCTTCGTGCATGTTCACGCCTTGCTCACATTATCGCCTTGTTGTCTCTCGAGGCAGTAACGTCCCAGAGTACGTCCCGTATTGAGTAGCCGCTGCTCGATAGCATGACAGTAGTACAGAATACCTTCTTGCTGCCAGTTCTTGATGTTGTGGTAGTGCTCGTCATGGTGTTCGCTTGCGCAGCATGGAATTTGAGCGGAGCGAAGGCGGCCTCCCATTCGTTAAAACTGTATTCTTGCTGCCGAGTGAAGCGAATGCGACCTCCCATTGGCTGTAATAAATTTTATGACAAACATTATATCGTACTTAGAAAAACTGTATCGTACCTAAAAGGATATGAAAGGTGTGAATGTGATAACTGCGCAATTTTCAAACTCCGAAGCGCGCGATGGGACCCCGAGGACAAGGTACGCTGCGTGTATGCATGTTTGCTTCAGTTATCGACACCATTGCCATGATGCTCTGGGACTCGTATTTGGAGGTAAGGGTAACGTTTAATTGCCTGCGCTGGACGGGGGACCTGTCGCGGGGACGTGGGCTAAGGGGGTGTAGAAAAAATTAGGCTGGGTTGTTTGGACTACTATTAGTCTAATCAGTTCAGTCTATAAAAGATTATTCAACCCACCGCCCACTCTGTGCGAGAGCACATCTGCGTCTGCCTATTGTCCATACTTACCAGACGCTATCTCACACAATTGAGTCGAACAAAAATATCCCTTAAGCACATGATCGTTCGTGGAAGATTAGCCCCGAAATCTAGACGGACGTTCATGGGTGGAATAAACAAAGGGCCACCCCCACCGCACTCCCGCCCAACCTGACAGTGCCGACTGCACGTTTTGCAACGAATACCACTCCGGGTCGCAAGGTTTGTCGAGGCGGGGAAGTGATTGGTTTATTGAGGAAAGGGGCTTGGCGGTCGTGCGGCAACAAAACACGCTACTCCGGCTACTGCTTCACGCGGTATACTTAGACTGCACGTCTAACGTGTCACGTTACTCTGTTCCGTATTTGCAGTGTAATCATGGGCCGAAAGAAGAGAATGCGAGAGGAACTTGAAGAGGCACTGGCTGAGAACGAGCTTGCAATGCGACATCAGTCGTACCAGAAGAGCCCCGCGACAAGCAGCGGCGCCGAGATAAACGACGACGAAAGCGGTGCGACTTAAATAAGCAACTTCGAACCCTTACCGTCGCAGAGAATGCCCAAACTGCTCTCGCAAGGGGCTCGGCTACCGCTACAGCTGGTGAGAGTAGTGAAGTCGCTGTGGTCCTACTGCCGCGACTGAGGTCACAGAGAACATTGTGGGACAGCACTCAGCAGCCGCTAATACCCCTCAAACCGAGGAAGCCCACGTGGCTGCAAGGCGAGCACGGGATGCCGAGGGACAGCGGGCAAGACGGGTTAATATGACTTCGTCTCAACGAGAAGTCACTAATCGGAGAAATGCCAAGCAGAGTCGCCGACGCAGGGCTCAGCAACGTGAGGAATAACGGCAAGATGAAAGGCAACGGAACCGGGAGAACAAGAACAGCTACGGGCACGGCAGAGCCGGGAGGAGCGGGGTCAAGAGCGAAAGCTAGTTCAGCAGCTCGCGATGCACAACGCTCCCAACAGACGGAAAAAGAACGTGCTTTTGAGCAAGAGCTAAATTCAAATGCCATGGGAGCTCAGCGCGATCGAGAACGTGAACCAAATCGCCGACAGCACGTTGCTCAGCGAGCGAATTTACCAGATGAAGATCATAAAGCCGAACGAGGGTGAGATAGGATCAGGTGCTGAACAGCCCCTCGCGGGGAGGCCCGAGCGAACCGCGAAATGTGTTGCGTCTCCATGGTTTCCGGGTCTCATATGGTTGATGGAAGGCATAGACTACCCCTACCACTGTTAGCGGCCATTGCAATGCTTGGAATGGCCCCGTGAGACTAAACTAGGGTGCTGTCTTGTAGGCAAGGTGAAGCTGCCACCTCTACCACCCTCATCCGCGGCTTCTTCAGCTTTACGGTGACGTGCGTTTCGCCTAAATATCAGGTCGTACAACCAGGCGTTTGAATTCACGTCTATCGGCGCATCCTGCTCAAACAATCATTTCAAGAAGTGCACCAAGATGGAAGTGTCGCAGGCCAGCGTGGAGTACACATGTACCGCATCCAAGACGCCATGGGGCACTATGTGGGATCTCTGTCACCTACGTCACTGGCGAACGGGCTGCTCTAAGTTTGCGCAGATCTACATTGTTGACCCAGGGGTGTTTTCGCTGATATAACTCAAGTCGCGCTGTGAGTATCGAGAAAATGGTGCAAACATACAACCCGCTCGCCCAACAGTTCTTAACGTTCGGGGAGAGGGTGCGGGAGTACAGTTCAGACGCAGTCGTCGACGTCTTGTTCCGATTACATGAAAATCTGCAAGGCCAGGGACCTACAATTTGCCAACGGTATCAGAACTGGGTGCGACGCTCATCGAAGACGTCAAACTAGACCAGCCTCGGGACCTTCTCCTCTACACACGAAACCGTCAGCTCTTGCGTCTGTTCGAAACGAATGCTAACTATGGCCCTCTCCAGCACCCATTGCTTCTGCCACATGGGGAACTGGGTGGATCACACGGACACATACGAAGGCGATGCTGTGCGTAGAGGCAAGCACGAGATGTCACTACGGGAACATATTGCGTATCGACTATATCAGATGGTGGATGCCGAGTCAGCTCTTCATCAAGGCGGACGGCTACCCTGTAATATTGCGTGGATCAGCGTGCCAAGTGTGAGCAAGTACAACTACGCTGGGTAGCCACCCACCAGCCCGAAATACGCGCTGACCAATATCGCGGGCGCCATGACGCACTTCTTGACGAAGCTACTGTCTCAGTGGACGAAGGGGAGGGATTACTCTCCGAGTACGACTAAGCTTCCGGGGATTTGGTGCATCCTGATTGAGGACGTAGACGCGACCGCCACGTTTTGAACCAAGTAGGTAAAGAGGTTATCTTTCCGTCGTCCTATTCGGGGAATCCGCGTCAGATGTAAACGTCGTACCAAGCCTTGATGACTATAGTCCAGGAATACAGTAAACCAGACGCCTTCGTGATGGTGACGTGCAATCCGACGTGGGAAGAACTCGAGGAAAAGATACCCTCTGCGAACCAAAGCGCTCAAGATCGACCGGACACCGTCGCGAGGGTGTGGCAATAAAAGCTGGCGTCCCTCTTGGCGGAGTTAAGTGCGGGCGTCCTTGGCCACATTCTTGCTCGGATTTACGTCGTGAATGCCGAAAGCGGGGTCTTCCGCACGCCCATATCCTAATCATCCTGGCGGATGAGGACAAGCCATGCACTCGAAAAATTATAGGCAAGTTAGTGTCAGCGGAGCTGCCTGACGCTGAAGCAAACCCAGCGCTTTTCGAGACTGTAATGACATGCATGATGCATGGTCCATGTGGTGCACCGAATTCCCCTGTATGAAGGATGGAAAGTGCACAAAAGGGTGTCCCAAGCCGTTAGGGAGGTTACTCGGGCGAACCAAGATGGTTACCCAATGTACCGACGACGCCGTCGCCCGGACGGATTTCTCCAGTTTAAAGCGAAAGAGTACGACAACGAAATCAGTGGGTGATGCCCTACAACCGTATATTTCGCAAAAAGTACAACTACCACATCAACGTTGAAGTGTGCACGGCAATCACAGGGAAATACGCATGCGATTGTTCAGCTTATCCTGCATTTGGAAGACGAGCAAGTGATCACGTTCCGTCCGAGCGACGACCCTGACAGAGTGCTTACGCGGTAAACGCACTATGATAACCGCGCTTTTTTAATTATGCGCAATTCAAGCACCGGAGGGCCCAAGTGGCAAAGACAATCGTGTACCAGAACGTGCGCAAGTTGTTTCGCTGGGACGCCAAATTAAGTGCGCCCTACAAGTACCAAGCAGCCATCGGACGAATGCTCTATGTTTCGCCAAGAGATATCGAGAGGTTCTACATGCGCGTGCTGCTGTGTCATCATAAGGGCCCAATGTCCTTTGAGGATCTACGCAAGGTGGATTCAATCGTGTGCGAAACATATCGCGAAGCTGCCTCACAACTGGGATATCTCGAAACGATGCGGAATGGGCTGCTTGCATGAATGAAGCTGCCACATTCAAGATGCCATACCAGCTTCGCGAACTATTTGCGACCCTGTTAGTGTACGCTCAGGTAGCGCACGTCCGGAGGCTGTGGGACGATTGATACATTAAACTCTCGAGAGACTTCACCATTACGTATCGCACTTGGAAAGGTCAGGCAAAGGGGAATATGATCAAGTACCATACGCTGAAGAGCCTGCACGACTTGCTACAAGCTAGCGGGTATGCGGTTGCCGATTTCCCTCTGCCGCAACTTCATGAGTTTCCGACGTTGACGGTGACCTCGCTGCTGCGAAACAATCTCATTCTCCGCGCGATGGAGGGCTACAACCACTCCGCGCTTCAAGACATCGTCGGCCAAGAAGACCAACTGAATGCATGCCAACAAGAGATCTATAACGAAGTCATGAAGGCTGTTGATTCCGCCAGGGTTGGCAAAAAGCTGTTAGATGGACCCGGTTGCACTGGAAAGTCTACGCTGCGTAACCACATTCTTGCGAAAATGTGTATGCCCGGAAAATTGCCATTGCGGATGCTTCGAGCGGGGGTCTTGCTGCTGATGGGTGGTCAGACACGCTGCATTCAAGATTCACTTGAAGTTGAACGAAAAATGCCACATTCTCGATCTATAAGCGGTCCCAGTTGAGAATTAATCAAATAGCCAGCTTAATCGTCTGGGAAAAGCTCCGATGACGCACCGTCACGCGTTTGAGACCGTCGATCGATCACTGCGGGATGTACTGGACAGTGAGGATGAGCCGTTCGAAGGAAAAGTATTGGTGCTATAGGGTTATTTCCGCCAAATTCTCCTGTGGTTGTTCACGGAACCTCAGCACAAACCGTCGGCGCGTGCCTAAAGGCATCTGGGTTTTGGCCGCATTTTCGTCAGGTCCATCTAACGGAGAACATGCGGGTGCGGACCGCTCAGAACGCAATCACCCCGATGAGCTTTTAGCATTCTCCGAGTTTCAGCTTCGACTCGGAGAAGGAAGACACGATGTCGATCCGTCGCTTGGTCACCACTCCATTAACATTCCGACCGATCTTTTAATCGACAATTATCAGGACGAGGCAACCGAGGAGGAGGAAGAGATTCGGCCTGGTGTCATTCCCAAGGGGTACGACTGGCCTTCGATGAGATGTACGCGGACATCAACAGCCCCGAAATTGCCACCGACGAGTACTTCGCCGACCGCATGATTTTGACGACAAATAGCGCGGTGGTGCATTGTGCCAACGAAGCGGTGGCGCAACGGCTGGAAGGCCTTTCGCAAGAGTATCTGTCCAAAGATTCAGAGGAGGAAGACGAGGAAGCAAACTTCTTCGAGCCGGAGGTGTTACACACCGTTAATATCAACGGGGTCCCTCCGCACAAAAATACTCTGAAAAAGGATGCCCCCGTTATGATGATGAGGAACCTGAACCAGGGCTTGGATTGTGCAATGGAACGCGACTTCGTGTCGTCGAGCTCGAGCCCCACGTCATACATGCCACCATCATGATAGGCGAGCGTCAAGGCCAGCACGTGTTCATCCCGCGGATCGTGTTTATCACTGATGGGGATGCTCACGAGTTCCCGTTTCGTCTGCGACACAAGCAGTTTCCAGGCAACCAGCCTTCACCATGACCATCAATAAAGCGCAAGGGCAAACGTTTCAAAATCTGGGGCTCTACCTGTCGACCCCATGCTTCTCGCACGGACAACTGTACGTGGCGTTATCAAGGGTATCAGCATGTTCAAGAGTCAAGGTGCACATCGAGTATCCGAAGCTGGAGAAAGCCGATGGAGCTTACACACCGAATATTTACAGACAGATATTCGACTGAATGCGAGAGGTAGACTGCATAATTAGCTTTGACCATATATATGTTCTTTTTACACAGCGAGCATAGCGTATACGTTTTTTTTTAATACTTAACCATTACCAGTCCCCGTCGAGCGAAGCGAAGGCGGGTGATATGCGCTATAATGGAGTGAACTTGATAAGCCAACGCAACGGAAATTCACATAGACCTCCCGCGAAGCATGCGGCGCTCGGGTAGTTCCGACTCATATATCGTACCAGTATGTCGGTATCCATAGCATAAATGCAGCGGGCTGCGTAGCGTAGTGCGTCAGTGGAAAACATATGACTCTCCGAGTCTTTTTTTTGTTTCTCAGCTATGGTTATCCTAACCCCTAAGGTCTCCGCAGAGGCTTAGATCGCTCTAGTTATACCACTAGAGACTCAAAGAGTCAGTATTCCTAAACCTAGGGCAACACTCTCTTTGATGCTAAAACTGAACTGTTATTTGTTTGCTTATCTGCGGCAAAGCCGCCTGTGGTGTAGATGGATGACTCTAACTATCTACCATAGTTTAACCTAGTCAAATGCATATCGAGTGGCCCTGTGGCCACGTACTGAAATCCCATTAATCCAAGTAGTACCAAGTACCAATTACTGCAAGGTGACACGTAGCACGGCTACACCCATGTTACCTTCATGTAACTACGTTACACTCTCCCCCACCAAACCGTGGACACACCGTATCCACGAGGGTCTGATTGTATCAATCGAAACTGGTCCGGGACCTTCCGCTCAAGAGCGTTTCACTGTTTGTTCCACATCGAGTGTTCACACTCAGATATCAACAGCCAATTGGGCTTTTGACCTCCCTCGTTCGCCTCGCGATAACAGCCCTCGCCGCGGGCTAAGCCCTTCTGTGTCACCGACACCTTCGCGATCCACGTCATCCCGTACGGGAGAGGTCTCTGACCGTGCGCCACCCGCACCCTCGCGGCTCTCGGTGGGAGAGTATCACTCGGCGCACAAGCGCCGATACGGTCAAGGACCATGAGTGGAGGCGGCGAAGCCGCTGGAGGCAGTGCCCCCGTACGCTTTGCGCGAGACGCCCTTTTTGATGACCTTGAAGAAGGTGAAGAGGAGGTCGACTACACTGAGTCCATGACCGGTAGTACCCCTGTCCTCTAACCGAGCCCGCGCCGCCAACTGCGCGCTCCGAATCCCTTCGAGCATTCGACTCCGCGAGCCCTGCGCAATGCGCCTCCGCTACCTTCGCGGGGAACAACCGATGATCCCAGGGGATCTGGTGTCGTCACCACTCCTTTGGACGAAGTCCAAGCAACAGCTCGCGGCTGATCAGCAGCTCCCCCGTTCGAGGCGGCCTATGGCTCGGCCATTGCTTACCCCGTCACGTCGTGCTATAGCTTTAAGCTCCGCAATCCCAGCGAAGTGGCTCGCTGAGCAACATCGGAATTGCTTAACACGTATGTGATTGGGCCGGTGGCTGCAACACCCGACGAGCTCGCCGCGCAAGAGTCTCTCGGAGAGATACTTGGCACCTTAAGTGATTCCTCAGCACAAGTATCGTGAGCGCCTGCAAGTGCAAGCTCGGCACGGCTCGGTTCCACCGATGCGGACCTATCCAGTCGTGCTCCTATCAGGAGAGACGTCTTCGGAAGACGAGGGTCAATTCCAAAATTAGGTTGAAGGAGCACGCGAGCTCTCTTTCATTGATGGCCTTCGGGCTAGTTTCAGTGAAACTGATGTTTAAGTCGAACGTAGCCTCCGTTTCGAGTTCGCGAAACTGAAGGCGAAGCGCCAGTTACTCCTGCCTATCGACTTTGCCCACAGGGCTCTCTGGCACTCGGTGCTTCTGCTGTCACAGCTAGCGGCTCTCACGCTCGTGAGGCCGCCACTCTCCAAGACCACAGCGATAGTTTTGCTGCTGGCCTTGGCCTCCAGCGGAAATTGCCGGGAAGCACCAGGCGAGCGACGCTCGGTCGCTGCTGATCGCGTCGGTCGAAAGCGTCCACGACGTCAGGGCAATCTTGCCGGAGGGGAACCTTGTACTCCCAAGGGTTCTGTAAGTGAGGATAACCCTCCACTTCACAAGATATTGGGTACGCCCTGGCGACGGAACCGCGCCACTACGCGCTCCACATGATAGTGGGAAGCTCCCTGCTCATCGAGCAACGGCGGTGGAGGTCGATGACCCGCTGGATCCTCGCGCTGCGAGTCGTAGTGGTCTGCTAGCGGCCGAGAGGCGGGTGCAGACCCTGTTCGACTCGCTGCAGTAGTCGACGAGGCACCGTGACCGTCTCGCGACGAGATCGATGCTGTGCATCATCGGGTCGACCGGCTTCAGTCTCCCGTCTCGATTGCCAACCGCCTGGAGCTCCTGGGGCAGCCCTTGGCGCGTCGCTTCGAAGCGCTAGACCGTTCGCTCGTTGAGCTACGTGATCAGTTGGACCTCCTCGTGCGCCGCCAGCGCTTTGGCCAGCCACCGGCTGTGGCGCCAAACCCTCCGCGCCCACCCGAGCCGGCTCTCGATATAGCTTAAGGAAGCCTACGTAAAAGATGGTGTGTGTACGCATCTTCTTCCGAAGATTGAGCGTGTACGCAAGGCCCTTCCTGGCCACGACCTTAAAAGGTACAATGAAGCGCGAGCGCAACTTCGTCTTAAAGACCGCAGACACTGCATGTGTAGGTAGGTGTTTAGTGTTTAATCAACTTTGATACCGACCTTATACACTTCAATGTTGCTTCTGCCTTTGCATCAGCCTGTTCCTTCTGAACATCTTGGCTTTCAGCCATCGCATCGCGTACTTGTCGTAAGACACCTTAAACGCGTAGACACGAACGTGTCAACTTGCCTGCGAACTGCAGCTGGGCTGATATCAGCTAGCTCATCGGCTATCCCTCCCCCACTAAGCCCAGAACCATGGAGTGGTGGCGCCAGCGGGACGCGAGGTGTGTGGGACCGATCACGTAGAACGTGGTGAGGCCTGTGGAGGCATGCACCGCATTGTTCAAGGCAAACTCAACGAGTGGGATCCTGGCGCTCCGTTGCTTGGGTCTGTCCCCATAGACACTCCGAAGCATGTCTTCGACAACGCGATTCACGCGTTCCGTCTGACCATCGGTCTGCGGATGGTCCGCTCTGGACATGTCGAGCCGAACGCCGAGCACCTGAAAGACCGACGTCCAAAATTAACCGTGCAACGGGGGTCTCGATACGAGCCAATTGCCTCTTGCAGACCATGCTGTCGAAAGACACGATCCATGAACAGCGTGGCTGTTCCTTCTCCATCTATGGAGTCCAGCGCCGTCGCTAAATGAGCCATCTTGCTCAATTGGTCGACAAAAACCACGATGCCCGTGTTTTCTGCCGCATCCCGTGGCAGACCGAACACAAAGTCCATACGCATGGATTGCCAACTCTCGTGGGTACAGGCAAGCTGGTCAACGGCGTAGCCGAGTGTGGCGAGGGTTTAACCCGTTGACACGTCTCACACGTGCGTACATACGTACTGACCCACTTGTAAAGTTTCGGACACCAGTAGAGGGAGCTAACCGAGCTGTAGGTCTTTTCTCGACTGAGATGACTGCCAAGTGGGGTATCATGTGTGTAATGATGTGGGGCGGAGGAGAAGGAGAAGGAGTTGTCGAGTAGGAAGGAAATTTGGAAGTGATTCATTTTGGGCGGTCCTTAGTTCGCTAGCGCTATATCTAAGCCGCCATTGAGGCTCTTGTGTGTCCTTTGTGCCACGCTGGATATTCTCCGCACGGTGACCAACCATTCCTCTACATCACATGCAAACCTACACGTCACACTCTATTGACTATCGGATTGGCTGGAGACTCTGGGACATTCTCTGGTTTCGTCATCATGATAATGATTGCGTGTACCATGAGTGTAGTTCACATACGTGATCCTTGGAAGATGTCGTGGTGTCGCGCGGCGCCTCCTTATGTGCAATTTATGCAAACTATTCAAAATAAAATGTGTTATCGATGGGACTCGAACCCGTGACCTTTGCCTTGGACGATAGAAACTTTACGTCTGCACCAGACTGTGCGTATATCGATTGTGTCGGGACCAAAGGTTTTACCCATACGCAACCGATGTAAAAGGTGTCGTAATTGCAAACCACATCCTTACAATGTGCCTTATAGAGGATATATACTTGAGATCCTCCTCGTGAGGAACCACGACTCGTGGGGTGCCTTCTGGACCAGTACCTCAGTACAATAGGCCATCATCGAGCGTGTATCGATGCAGCCTCGCGCGCAACCGCGCTGACAGTTGAATGTCTGAGTTAGCAAACTCCGCGCTTCCTAGCGCATGTAGCAGACTCGTCACGCGCGTACGCAGCGCGGATCAAGTCTGTCACAGCCGAAGTCACCGTCGTGAAATGAGCGATCGCATAGTCTGGTCTGCGTGATAACGCATCGGCCAAGACGTTCTGCCTGCCAGGCTTGTACTTCACATCGAAGTTGTACTCCGCAAAGAAGGAGAGCCAACGGGCCATTCTCTGAGATAGATGAGGCGACTGCATCGCAGTGCGTAGCAATGCATGATAGTGTAGATCACAAACGGCTTGGAGCCGAGCAGGTGAACCATGAATTTGACGAGCGCATACTTCATCGCAAGTAGCTCTTTGTCATGAACTGGATAGTTCTTCTCAGCAACCTTAAGCTGGCGAGATTCAAACGCGATCACTCGCTCACGCCCTTCAGCGTCTGCTTGCAACAAAGACTGCCGATGGCAAAGTCCGACGCGTCATAGACGACACTGAAAGGACGATCGGGGTCTGGCAGGGCCAGGATCGTGGCCTGAAGAAGACTCTCCTTAATGGGTTCAAAAGCCGCTTGATGTCCGGTGTCCCAACACCAGTTCACATCCTTCTTAAGGAGATTGGATAGTGGCCTTGCCACCTCAGCACAGCTCTTGCTGTACTTGTGCAAGTAATTGGCCAGGCCAAGCCACTTCCGCAAGTCTATCTGGTTCTTTGGAACCGACCAGTCTACAATGGCCTTGAACTTAACGGGATCCGCTCGAAGGCTGCGCTTCCCAATGAAGCATCCCAGAAAGGGGATCGCTTCAGCGCCGAAGACACACATGTCATGCCGGCAGACAACTTGTGTGTGCGCATGCGCTCGAGCACTGCTCGCAGGTACTCAATGTGGTTCTCCACATCAGTCTTTCCGTGCTCCGCACGACTATGGACGAATATATCGACGAAGTATGTCTGAGCATACGCCCTATGGGGCCTGAACAGTTGCGCCATAAGACGATTGAACGTCGCAGGCGCATTTGACAGCCCTTGGGGCATTACTAACCACTCCCAGAGCATACCGCTCGGAGTGCTGACCGCCGTAAGCGGAATATCGTTTGCTCGCATGAGCAATTGATAGTATCCATCGACCAAGTCGAGGGCGCTGTACACCGTACACCCCGCCATGTTGTTCTGGAGAACGTCCTTCCTAGAAATAGGCGTCTGCGCCGGAATGATGGCCCCGTTGAGCTTATGGAAAGTATGAACGATTCGCCACTTGCCATTCAGCTTTCTGACACAGAACGTAGGCGTTGAGTGCGGAGACTTGCTCTCGCGCACCATATCTGCCTCGTGCTTAGCACGGAAGAACGCGTCAATGACGTCACACTGTTTTCGTAACAAAGGCACTACCTTGTCACGCAGTATTTGGTTCCAGGAACCAGGTCAATCTCATGACGTACACCTCGATCCGGAAGTAACCTCGTTGGCGTCCTTTGAGACCACGTCTTGATATTCCTTCACCAAAGGGTAGTCCGGATCCGAGGGATCCTTGAGGATCGAGGATCCTGCCCGCGCATTCAGCGCCTTCTTAGTGTCTCCAAGGACTGCTTTATCAAAACACGACGAGTTTTACTCCTCTTCAGGTCGTAGAATGACCAACTCGGCTAACTCGCCGGCCTTCAATCGTCGCCGAACTCGGCCATTGACATCTCGTCCAGCTCCAACATAGCGTCCCCAGTGGGCATAGTTTCTAGACTGATGTCGCCATCGACTTCCCCTGTCACTCCATTGACGAGTGTATATAGCTGCTCGCTATCACCAGGAGTCTCTTCACTCGTCATGCTGGACGCATCAGACGCCCTGCGTCTCATGGCTCACGCTTGGCGTCATAGCCTTCTCCCCGCTGAGACTGTTTGCCTCGAAGAGGTCCTAACAGTCACATCAGCTGCGTCTCCAGGTGCTTGAACCGTGTGCGTTTCACCCGAGACTGTTATGTCTTGACCGACAACCGTCGCAGAGCTGCGACGCTCGCAGTCTCCACCCCGTGGAATCCGTGCCACGTCACCTCCATCAGTGGGCCCTCGGCCTTGATGGCCCGGCCCACGGCCGGCCACACCACGCATGGCGTGTAGCGATAACTCGTCGTCGTGATGAGTGTCACTGTTGTGACCAATGTCACCATGACGTCGGTCACCCAGAGGATTGCCGCCGCTCCACTTGCATCCTGAGGCCCGCGGCCATGATGCCCCGGCATACTGCCGGCCACGACACGCACGGTGTGTAACGACACCCCGTTATCGTGACGAGTGTCGTTGTCATGACACACGCCGCTCCAGTCACCGCCCACGAGCACTGCTCGAGACCTTTGGCCTCAACACCTTCAGTGTCTGCAAGTTCCGATACTCCGATGTCCAGCACGTTGACCGACTCGATCCAATGCCCGCGCCAAAAAGCTTTTTGCTTCCTAGCAGAGGTGGGTTCATGACTCACCAAAGCTCCACCAGGTGTAAAGCGCGTTGCGCCCAAGGTCTTCGACCTCCAATCAATTCATGGCTAATGGCGTTCCAGCCATGCCATGCCAGGATGAGGTCGTACCTCGAATCAGGTTCAGGACCAGACAGCGTTACACGCTATCGAAGTCGAGAAACTTCACGCCCAGGTTAACAGAAACCTTGGGCATCGTGATATGGGTCCCCGTCGCTAGACGATCCGTGATGATGTCATTCCTGCACTCCCTGAGCGCCTCAGCGTATTGCTGACTTCCTTCTAACGTGGAGCGTCGAGCGTGGTTGCCCGACGCTCCAGAATCGATTAATATGATCCATGGCTTTCAAAGCCCTTCATCGTCGCCTCAACGACGAGCAAGCCCGGCTTGCATACACGTTCCGTATGAGAGAGTACAGCTCTTTCCAGGATTAAGACATGTTGCCCTTCACCTCCATGAGGCTCAACAGAACTCAGTTCTTCCGCAGCAGGACGCCCCGCGCCTACTGAGTGTCGCCGTTTCCCCGCGACGAGCCGATGGCTTGGCTCGATGCAGAGCGAAGGCTCGTAGGAGCTTGACGCAACCTGTGTGACGGGCAGGTTGCCCTCAAATGGGTGGTGCTTCGGCAGATGAAGCACTGACGAACACCCATACGCTGCTCGGCAGCGTGAAGCTCAGCTTTCTCATCTTCAGCGTAGCTGAGGTCCATAGGGACCGGTCCGTCGGACGGAGTAGCGTTGGAACTCCCCAGCCAAGTCGAGACGACGTGAAGTTGAACTCGGCGTTCAATGCCACTCTCACGGCCTCTTCAAAAGCGGAAGGGTGAGTGCGGAAGACTTCCGGTCTGGCCACGCCAGTGCGGAGGCCCTCCATAAAGACTGTCACAGTCACTGCCTCTGGCAGAGGATTGGCCGTCATACCGGCGATCAGAGTTCGCAACTCCTGGACGAAGATCACCAAGCCCCTCTTACCCTGGCGGATACTCAAAAAGCGTGACCTCACGCGATACGCCTGATTAGGCGGAACAAACACTTGCGAAAGCTGGAGTTCTAGCTCTTCCCAGCTCGGGAAGGCCGCGCCCACCGACGTTCGGCACGTGAGTGCCATTCTCGTGCTCGGCCACCGAGCTTCGAGATCGCTAGCGCCACGCGCTGTTGCTCAGTCCGGAGCATGGACGATCCCATCGCCTTTTCGATCTTACGAAACCACAACATGAGGTTATTCCCACCTTTCCTTCGAAAGTCTTAACGCTCACGATGAGCGGTTTAGGCCGGGAGGCGCCATACTGCGATGTCGTCGACGTTGGTGCATACGTCGACATCCTCTGTTGGAGGTGCTCCAACAGAGCATTCTCGTAGCTTGAGGACGCCTCCAGACGCGCGTTCACCGCGTCCGGTCCTTGCGAAACAAGATGCGTTATTCCCTCAGGGCCGAGCGAAGACATAAGCTTTTTCAGCACGTCTTGCTGGATCTGGAACTGGCTAGAAAAAATGCTGTCTGTTCCATCCTCACCGAGGAAAAGTCCTAACCTCAGGTGCGAGATTAACTACAAGTGGTACCAGTGCAGCGGGGCTGCGTAGCGTAGTGCGTCAGTGGAAAACGTATGACTCTCCGAGTCTCAGCTGTGGTTATCCTAACCCCTAAGGTCTCTGCAGAGGCTTAGATCGCTCTAGTTTACCACTAGAGACTCAAAGCGTCAGTATTCCTAAACCTAGGGCAATACTCTCTTTGATGCTAAAACTGAACTGTTATTTGTTTGCTTATCTGCGGCAAAGCCGCCTGTGGTGTACATGTATGACTCTAACTATCTACCATAGTTTTAAACTAGTCAATGCATATCGAGTGGCCCTGTGGCCACATACTGAAATCCCGTTAATACAAGTGGTACCAAGTACCACTTACTGCAAGGTGACACGTAGGACGGATACACTCGTGTTACCTTCGTGTAACCTCGTTACAATAAATGCTCCGACGCTCCGACCCGCCTCCGACCCGCTCCGACCTGTACAGAGACAGTTCTTTTGGAGCGATGCCACATTTAAGGTATCACCTGTCCCTAAACGAACCAGCCCTTAAGGCTCGCTGCGCTCGCTAGTGACAGTGCTATAAGCCCGCTACGGCTCGCGCGCGAAGCCTCTGCTTATCAACAGGGCAAGCTAGGTCCTGGGTTTGCATCCGCGTGCTCCGCACACGGTAGCAAACCACAGGCATGCTCGCTTTGCTCGTCAGTGACATCCCTCCCAATGCTCCGACCAATAAGCAAATGAGGCAACGACATTATCTTGGGAAATCTATGCATAACGATTTGTTCAGGGGTAGGGCTATCGAACTATATTTGGTCGGAGCGTGACTAGACAATTGTATGAGACGCACTTAAGTACGTCGGAGATGTGACAATATTCATCGATAGTTGCAAAAATGTTATTATTAAGATTGTAGCAAATATTGCTATGGTATATTAATAGACTTGAATATTACACCGATACCTATACCTGCTACGTAAGCACAAGCAAAGTGCGACCTCACATATGGGCTCGTCAAAATGTGCCTTGTTATACTGTATCTGACTGATACAAAAACGGAAAACGGAAAAGGATGTCGGTAACTATCTGGTCCACGAGCATTCCTTCAGGGACTCAGGAATAAGAGGGCGCCAAAACTGTCTGGGCTCCGTTCTTGCAGCAGTGCTATTTCCAGCCTCCCTGCCTAATTTCATGCCGTCGGAACTTCTAGCACGGTTCTCGCGTTCTCAGAAGCGTTTGACAGCAGGTGGTTGTCTATAAATGATCGATTCAATGGAAAACCGTTCCTAGCCAAAAGATCAAGTAGCTTAGCTGTAGAGCTCCTCGGCATAATTCACTTTGAATTTCTCCTCGTTTGCGCTTTAATTCCCACGTTTGCTTCCCTGCTTCCCTGGGCGCAATGCACTTGGCACATCTTATTGCTGCTGCACTCATCAGTGCTATCACCGATGGTTCAGTGGGCACTAGCTGCAACCCCGCATCTCAACTGAAGGTCATGAGCTTCAACCTTCGCACGTCTATTGCCAACGACCCGTGCCCGAGTGGCTGCTGGGAACAACGCAAATTGCGGGTCAAGCAACTCGTGGAGAAATACGAACCTGATCTCATTGGCACCCAGGAGGGGGCCCCTGATCAAATCAGTTTTTTTCAAGATCACCTTTTGTTCGCGAGCACGGGCGAGTGTGCGGGTGACTGCCAGTGGAACGAACGTAATAGCATCTTCTACAAGACTGAACGCTGGGAGCTGCTGGATACGTCCACTTTCGCTTTGGTAATTTTTTGTTGACGTTTACTTCTGCACATTTTTCTCGTAAAACTAACTGTTTGCTGCCTCTGTATTCTTTTATTCAGAGTGATACGCCCGATGTGCTCCCGTCCAACACGTGGGGCCTCCAGTATCTGCGCGCCGCGGTAATCGCGCGTTTTCGTGATAAGATTACCCGTCGTGTCGTGTGCATGCTTAACACACACTTCGACATAAGCCTTGGTCAGCCTCAGTCGTCGATTTTGGTCGCGGAACGATTGAGCCAGCACTGCCATGTGGAAGATACAGTGCTCATGACTGGAGACCTGAACGCTGTCCCTCAGAGCTCCGCCATTCAGTACCTCGCCAACCAAGGCCTGATTGATGGGGGCTATACGCCGATCCCGCTGTACGAAACACTGACTGCGGCAGGCGCAGGCGGGCCTACTTGGATCGGGTCTTCCTTTGGGGACCAGCCAGTAGATTGCAAGTTTGACTACATTTTCTCTCGCCGCGACACCCACACTTGCCTGCGCAACGGCACGATTTTGGTTGACAAAATTGACGGGTACTCCAGCTCGGACCACGCAGCGCTGCTATCGGAATTCTGCCTTGGAACGGATTGTTCGAGCTGCATCGCGTAGACGTTGCACAGATTTCAGGATAGGAAAGCTAGACGTCAGCAATAAAAATGTATCCCTCTGAGCTGCAATCTTGCATTGCCTTCCCTATGCAACTGTCCTGTGGCTTTGCGCTGTTTTCTTGATCCTTCCTTTTTCAAATGATTATGAGTCCGTGTCGAGTTGCGCTCGACTTCTTCTGAGTAGATCGAGCTGGAACCAGTAGATTCTTGTTGGCTTTGGATGGGGAACGCTACAGCGAAGGTAGTTATGGCAGCAGCACCGAGAAGGATTGGCTTGATGAGGACCATTTTGGATGATGGGATGGTAGATCTGAGTTCGAGCCGGTCAAATGAAAAGTGGATTGAAAGAAAGCGCTCGTGGCACGGTGGGCTACATGTGGACTAGCCGGTCGACGCGCGCCACTCTTTCCTTGTGGAACAGCAGCTTGTAGCGCTGGGAAGTTCATCGAGCAGTAAAGAGAGCAAGACAGCGATAATACAATCGTTGTTTGCTACAAGCTCCGTGAAACTTGGCGTACGCTATCGTAGATTGCACCCTTCAAAGAACTGAGCAAGCAAAAAAATGTCTGGCTTTCGAGTCTACAACAATATGTGCCATGAACTTAAAACTCCATACATTGCGCGATCAAACAAATCGCGGATGGCCTTCTGCTCATTACTTCAGTATTAAACAACGTTACTACGGTTAAAGCGCCTAGACTGGGCGTGATCAAATAAGTACAGACAATCCTCTCGTCCGTGGTATTCTGAATAGTGATTCACTCCAACTAGATATACTCCCGATTACCGGCGACATACCGTATAATACTTGTCCGATCCGACACCCAATCTGCACACCAAGTCGACAAATGCAAAAAAGACAAAAACCAATCTGCACGACATATTACCGGTAATCTGCGATCTGAGCACGTTTTGGACCGCAAGCTTTCACCCTGCGCGTGTCGCGTATACAGGTAAGCCCTTTTTCGGCCCTCTTCCCCCTCGCTTAGGTCTGCATATTTGGTCATTACTCTGCAAGCAAAGCCTAACACGCACTTTAAGTGTCGATGATGTATTATTGTGAAGCAGCTACATCGTCGAGTCGCGCGGCATGCCATCGCGTCCCCCCCCCCCGACGTCGGCGTCAATGCGGGCGTCGTCGGCCGTTGTACGTTCCAACATGCATTGCCGCGTTACCGACCAAATCCATCTGTGCGAGCAGCCTGTTAACATCATCATTTTCCTCTTCGAGCGCACCGACCTGCACTCTTGTCGGAAAATAGACAAGTGGTTACATGGTACAGTGCACACCTCAGCTATTGACAGCTGATTGGTTGAATGTGACTTGTCGGAATGGACAAGTTGTCGGAAAGGACAAGTATTATACGGTATGAGCAAGTCAAATGTTCCAATATCCTCTGGTAAGCTGATTGTAATACTAAAAACGAGATATCACAATAAAATAGAGGCTCTTAACTATAACGATGACCCATTTCCAACAAGACACCCAGCGTTGACTTTTGCGACCCTACTCAATTCTAACTCCTCTCCAAATGCTCGCTGCATTGTTCGAAACCCCTGCACTGCTCATGGCGATACCCCCATCGCATCAGCACCAACAAAAAGTTGTGCCATCCAATGAAGTCGCTCCTTCAGTTCTTCCGTAGTGTAGTGGGATCCGAATGAACACAATCACGAGGGAAGCTGGCCCTCGCTAAGAACTCTTGCTCGTTTTGTTGCCTGTGAATAGCAGAATGAGGTAGTCTAAGGCTACGTCAGGTACTCCTAATTCTCTACCTGAATATCCTTCAGTAGTCTACCCCCCCCCCCTTATCTTATTCTACGCCAGCTTGGCTTAAACCGTCTTCGTTCCCAGCCCAGATGCGTGGTCAGGTCGTGAATACCATCGCTACACTACACGTAGTCAGATGTTCCGGTGTGGGGGGACACCAACCTCATCCCTTCCTCGTCTCCTTCGCTTGCACTGTGATCTTCTAGCTCGCATTGAGCATCGCCCACGTCGTGCTCGACGCGGCAGAAGTCCTCGCTGTGGGATCATCCATCGAGGCGCTCTCCTTCGGTGTGTTCAACAGCTCATCTACTGACATCGGGTTGGAGGTATTCAAGCGCGACAGCATCGCCGTTAGCTCATCCGTAATGCCGTCTTCGACGACCGATTTCGCATACCCGCGCGTAATTATTACTTGACAAGAAGACCTGTCTTCATCCAGCTGTTAGCTAAAATGCTAGTAGGCACATATTTGTACCTCTCAATGTCCCACAGCACCGCTTGCAGCACGTCTACGTCGTAGAGTCTAGTGACGATGTTTAGGTCCAGTGACGAGTCAGCTTCCAGCTTGTCAAGAGCGTGTGTGACGCTTGGAGGCGGCAATGAGCCCACAACATTGTCACTCATCGGAGTCATCACAAAGTGGAGTGTGCAAGAATAATGGTACATTCACCGCGCCGCTCGCCGCGATCCGAGCTATCACTCGAGGCGATTGTCAGTACTGAACTCCCTCTCAATAAGCGCACATCGCCACTTACACATCCCGGTATATCTGCTCAAAGCACAGTGGTACACCTCATTTTCGGCGATGTGGACCATATAAAACCCTGGAGTACATCGAGAGAGGAGCTATCGTTGATGGTTAAGCGTATCATTAAGTCATACAAGTTATTGATTCATACGGTGGACGAAAACGAGGTGCACCGCTGTAATAAAGTCAAAGCACGTATTGCTGTGTCAATCAAGCCTCGTCATATTTTTGGTTTATGCTGTAGTTTTGTTTTGAAGGTCTCCCTTTACCCTAACCCCCAGGGACCGATTGCATCGCGGTCTTAGGCTTTGCTTCGCAAAGGCAGTCGCCTGCGTTCCTGCGAGGAAAAGATTCTAATTTCGGCCCGCTACAATACTCGGCTCACTGGAAAGTTTGGCGCTGAGCCCGCATCCGCAAGTATTGCGCAGCCTTGCTTCGCGGGCACCCTGCGCTGGTTTGCTGTGGCTATGCGCGCTCGCAACCGTTCTCCTCCGTTGGTCGTTTTATGTGACTTTCACCCCCTCTTTTTCAGGTGTGCAGTCACTCTTTAAGGTCAATAAGGCACTGTATAGCTAAATATCAGTACATTGAATATAACCGTATTTTGTCCATATTTAATTAATTAATACAGTAGGGGAAATTGTGTGTCGGGTCCGTCATTTTAAAATAATTGTGAATCGTGTCCGTTCTTTTCAAACCAATGTTATTTTTTTCAGCCCTGCCTTGTTTTGTAAACAAATCACCGTACCAAAGCGTACCCTGATAGCCATGAATCAGCAAACTAAGATATATCGCGTACCGCCTAGTTAAAGCTCATATCGGCGCTCCCAGGGTATAGAACTAGGTATTATGGACTTCAATGCTGGAGAACGCTTTCTAAGGATACTGACTGCCACTTCCTCAGTGTCAGACGCTACCACATCTGCTTGTCACGTACATCGTATCGGTGATGAGGATAATAGTAAGGCTATGATTGCCGAGATGATGAAGTCTGCTAGCGATATTACATCAAAGCATTGCGTAGAATGCATCTCTCTTTCCAAAGTGAAATTCGTCAGCTGCGATCGAATCTTTTGTTTTTACTCGTCGAAGAACACTGAAATTACACTCCACCGTGTGTGTGCCGGGTGGAACGCTAGTTAGACCAAGAGCGAAGATTTTGAGTTCTCCAAATCAGCAATAACGACTTGAGAAGAAGCTTTTGAGTTCTCCAATCGTCTTGCAAGTCGTTATTTTTCCATGCATCGTTCACCGGAAGCTCGAATACTCTATCAACAGTGACTCTGAATGGACGGCGAGCATCGTACTGTTCTTTGAACGTCTTCCCCTACGTCCATATCCTGCTGATGAGTATACCGCCATACGGGTTAATTAAGCGCTTCACATGCTGGTCGAAAATCGTCGGTGAAGTCGTTGTCAGATACTTGAACAAGGCCAAACAGATCGGAATTGTTGCCTTGACTGCAGACATCCAAGGTAACACGCATGGCTCTATCGATCGGTTGCTCAATCGTGCCTCCTACAGCAAGTAGCTGTTGCTGATCTTTCAGGTATATATCTTGGTACAGCTGTAGAGAGAATAGCGCAGCGTGGCACGATTCGGCTTCGAATTTCACCTCACAGAGCAGTTGGGCTCCGTTGACGCCGTTTTGCTCAGATCGTTTTTGAATGGTTCGGGCAAGAGTGTGTAAGACTTGGTATTGCTCTGCAGTGGTGGCATTCTGGTACTGCCGTTTCGCGCAGCACATTTAATAGTTCGAACCACGTCTGTCAACTAAAACAAGCAGGGCTACCAGAAGGGGCGGAACTTGCACGCTTCTTTTCGTTTTGGAGATTGATGAGCTCTAGATTGTTGGCGGGAGGAACTCACGTGAACCGTAGAGCGGATCCCAGTGAGTCGCTGCATACGTGGGGCAGCTACCAACACGCTTTCTTGACAGTTTCGTGAGTGTAGGTGAAGGCTATTTCGTGACCTCGCGTTGAGCGGAAGTCTACGTACGCGTCTAGCACACTTAGCTGCGATCTACCGCCAGTTTAGCTGGCTTCTACAACAATTCGCTACAATTCCTTGACCATTTCCTACAGCAATGCGTGCATCTTTATTCTTGTTACATAGCCCCGGGTGTAACCCAACATGTTGGCGGCTCCGTCCGTCGCGATACCAATTAAATTCAATAAGACGGTATGGCTTGCGACTGATTGAAATGCATCTAGTACCGACCCAGCGTTTGTTTGTCCCGTGTGGGCGCGGTCCCCAGTGGTACGCTAAGCAATGAAAGTTGCAAGAGGAACCGTGCAACGCAAATGTAGTTCGAACCCCTCCGACTGGTGTGTAGCACCGTCTACCATGACAGGGAAACTCCGTACGCGGTTCGACAACACGTTTAAGACCGTCAAATTGGTAGCAGCTACATAGCGCATCGAATGCCGCACCAGTTGTTCATTGAGGCGCCCAGGTTTCATGTTTCCAAGAGCTTGCCGAAACACTTGAAAAAGCTTCGTGGTTGCTCTATAGTTTATCGAAGAGGCAACAGCACATCGCACAATTGTCTCCAACCGGTCTCGATTCATAACCGTGAAACGAAGGGGGTCACCACTCTCCAACTCAACAAAGCCGGGTAGAAAAGCAGCACTGTCCTCTCCACCGGTCGGCTCGAAGTACAATGACCGAAGCGTTGTTATAAACCCCGTAGGGACACGAAACTCGAACACCGGCGTTGAAGGTAAAAATGGAGCGATGGTGGGTGTCCTGGACGAAACAAATCTGCTTGTGCAGCCCCCGTTAAGCGGTAGCGCTTGAAATTCCACTCCACTTTATGGGGTGCTGGTTCGTCCTGCGCCCCTGGTGTTGTCATGTCTAAGGGACGTGAAGGTCTTTGGGTGGATCGTTTTTTGTTTTCGCTTGAGCTTCATTAAAACGCTGGTTATCTGATGCCGTTCCAAGCGCGATCCGGCATTGTCTCTTTGCGGCCAAAGCAAGTGCAGAACTTGCATATCGCCTCTGCTACGAGGCCGTCTGCAGTCCGACGTCTTGGCTGCAGAGCCAGCTCAACCTCGTAGCGCTGCAGATACTCCTGGCGTTGCTTGCACTGCTACTGCTTCGATTGTTGTCGAGAAGAGATAATTAAAGCTATGCGTCGGCGACATTGAGTTGGTAGTGCGCGTGGAGGGTCTGGGCGACTACGAGCCATTCTTCACGAAGGCGGAAGGGGGAGGTTGGAGCGGAATAAGGGTGAAAGCGAAGTGTGATGCCCTTGGATGCAACGGCTCCACTACAGCCGAGAATAGCGACACGAGCGCCATGAGACCGCATTAGTTGTACGACCAGACTCACATGCCATCCTCTTCAACGACGCTGTCTTGAAATGGTATTTATGCAGAATGACTCTTTTTTAATTAGTGCCTAGTTGTTTTTAACCCTGCTGATAGCAAAGTGTAGTCAGTTACCGAAGTACAGTATATGGCGTGAATAAGAAACGGGTGTCATCCGATATCCTAAAAAAAACTAATACTATGCAATCCTGGACGCATGGGCTTGAAGCACTGACATTGGCCATTGTTATTGTCCAGAGGGGTTTGAATCTAGGCGGGAAATTTGAATTTGACGCGAGCAAGATGCAGCAGCAAGCACGGAGAATGCGCCTTACCAAGCAGCAGCAGCTCGACCTCAGTGCAATGCACACCGGGGAGCCTACGTAGAGATTCGCCACGCTTGGAGAATGGGCTCAGGATCACTTCGATCTGGAAAAGGCCCCGGGTGAGTCGTCAGTAAAGAGAATCCTCGACAGGGAGACCTCCCGCTAGCGCGTTGCAGTTGACTTCCTCTGCAGCACGAAGATGCCGCGCCCCTCCATGGTGGCCCTGGACTCGTGTTTCGTCGAGATGGTGCTATACGCCGAGCAGGAGCGCGTGCCCATTTCCGGGCGGATGTTGATGATACTCGGTTGGCTTACGTGGATGACCCGTATCCGATGGGCCTCACTTCACGCGTGATGGTTGACTCAAGCACTTTCTTCGTCGGTACGGACTTCGGCACCGCCGTGGTTATGGCGAGATCGGGTCGGTTGACCTGCCGGCTGCGCTCAAAGCAACATTAGCGCTGCGCAAAAGGATCGCTAAGCATCACCCCAGCGACGTTTTCAATATGGACGAAGCCGCGTTATTTTTCAAAGCATATCGAGGTGTCTGGGTATGCTTGCAAGAAGAAGAAGAATGACTGTATGTCAATCGTGGTGGCTACTAATATCTCCGGGACGGAGGAAAAAAACAAAAGAAAACCGCTACTATTCCTGGGTAATACCAAGCCTCGTTGGCTGCCCAAGAATCCCGCGACCACGCTCTACAAGGGCACAAGCAAAGGCTGGATGACTGTATCGGCCTTTCAGGACTGGCTGCAGGACCTGGTCAAGACGATGGGCGAGGTCGGGGGAAAGATTCTTCTGCTTGTGGGTAATGCGCCGATGCATGTAACTCCTGAGGACACATTGGCGAACGTAGAGTTGCAGTTCTTATTCCCCCTCCCGACACGGCAGCAGCGATCTAACCAATGGATCAAGGTGTGATCGCATGGGTCAAGGGGCCCGTGCTGCAGGATTGCGGCGAAGAAACAGTGTGGAGATTGTGCTGCGAGTTGGGCCCCTTCGTCATCGAGACCTCGGACGCAGTCACATGGTGTAATAACGCGTGGAAGGCTCTGGACACCGACACCATCAAAGCTTGTTGGCGGCACGCCGGATTGTACGTTGATCAGACTCAGATTAGTGACATAGTTAACTAAATCGAGTAGTTTCCCCAGTAGATGACAATTTATCCCTCTAATCGCGTCATGCCACTTGAGAATTGTTATTATATCAGGCGTTCCTTATTCACGCCTTATACTTTATACGTCTAGGCAGACGGTACCGTGTATACTGTATGTGACCACACAAATACGTGTATTTAGCAACTTAGATGACGAAGCTCGCTTTCTCCGCGTCGACGCTTCTGCGAGCGCAAGCCGCTACTTCTTCGGTATGGGCGTGCAACCTGAGCGGGGATTTATCTCCTGAATCAGCCTCCTCGCCTGTCGCTTGCCCATCTGGATCGTTATCGCTTCAGCTTTGCTTACGTCCTCGCTTTCATCCTCCCCCTCTTCGACCTCGCTCTCAGCCCCCTCACCTTACTCTTGTTCTGCCTCGTCTCCATGGCGTGCTTTCATCGCTCCCCATCTCGATTTATTCGGTATCGCTGGCGTCTCCGCAACTTGCGCGCCGCAGAGGAGCTCGCCCTGCTCCAATCTCGCGCAGGAGACCTTCAATCACCTGCAGCCGGGCTCCACTTGTGCGAAGCTGCGACTATTAACGCATTGTTGCGATTTCGCTGTTCATGAGCCGGTTGCCGTTTAGTGCCCTCTCGTATTAGTCACGATGATGTACCAGGTACTCTTTCCCCTCCCCCAGCTGCCTAAAGTGCTGCTTAAACTTGATGGTCTGCATGATCCGGTTGCAGCCCGGAAAGATGCAGATAACCCTTCCCACACACACGCTAGTGGCCTACTGCTCAAGCGCTCACCTCGATCGATCGGAATTTCAGTGCTTGGCAGACGATCCTGTCGACTATCAACTCGCAAGATCCCGGTAAAGTTTAGTAGCGACACGCAACTAAACGAAAGGGGAGGAGCAATGCCACACGGCAACCTCGCCCTCAGGTCAAGGCCAGGCCCCCGAGCAAAGGTCGACTACCCCAGATCGGAACCAAAAACGGCAGCAGAGCGAAAACTTTCGCGCTGCTCCACACACACCCGCGACCCGCATATTCGAGACTTTACATCGCTGCATCCTTCGGAGTTCAAAGAGAGTAGAGTCCATTCCACCGATGGGTACACAAGGTGAATCGTATTTTTTTTACCGATCCCGCTACACCTCAAGTGTATGGATGACACGTGTCAGGGCCCGTGCATTCAAACACAAGTCGCAGAGACATCATGTCTGACAAGGGAAGCGCGGGGATCTCAGACAACGAGGTATATGCGGATCTGCGAACGCCGGATCTGCCCGATTTGCAAGATACCGAATGCTAGATCGGCCCGATCTATGCAATTCCGCCAACGATCAGCCCGATCTACCAGATCCAGGATGTCAGATCGGTCTCATCTGCCCGATCTCAGACTACGGGTGCGTGCCGATCTGTGAACGCCGGACCGATCTGCCAGATCCTGAACGCCGGATCGGCTCGACCTACCAGAACCTTCTGTCCGGGTCCGTATGCCGATCCAATCGAGGGCCGATCCTGTTTGGTCGAGCTCGACCGGTCGCCAGCAGGTCCCGATCTCAGCCTCTTGCGCCGATCCTGCCGCCTGACAGAGTTGATCTGAGACCACCATCATCGATGGTCGATCGGGTCCAGCAGGCGTCAGATCAAGCCAGATCGGCCCCGATCTACCCGTCGCCAGACAGTATTAATCTCCTGTCTTCATGTCTTGCCTAGATCTGGATTCGGGCGTTTGGCCGATCCCCGATCGGTCGGGTGACCATAGCAGATCCATTCTTGATGACTGTTCGGTTTTGGTTTCCTTTCCCTTCGTCGGAGTATCCGCTATGGCTCCAGATTAGGTCGAACGTCGCCCCGCTTTTACCTCGCATCTTGATCTAGCTCGATCATGCCCTTTCCTCACGGCTGGAACCGACTTTCTCGCAGATCTGGCAATTTCCTTGGGATCTGATATTCTTGATTGACGCTTCTCCACAACCGCCCCCTGTCCGAAGCCGTTGCCGTAGGCGGCCACATTCCGGTCACACTTTTCAATTTTTGCCGCAAGAAACACTCACTTTCAGCGCTATGAGTGATCGTCATTCCAACATCTCCGGTGAGGACCGATCGCCGCCGGCTTAGTCTCGCAGCGTTAGGTCGCGCCGTTCAGCCGCGTCGCGTGTACCTGCCGACTCTGTAACTCAAGTTTGTAGCGCATCAGGTGACATACATGGAGGACGTGCTCCGTCGGACACGGGGTACGCATGACGATCTCCTTCGAGATCGCATGCATCAGGACCGCGTCATAGCTCAGATGTATGAAACAATTCCGGCGCGATCAAGGTGAGGAGATCCGGCGTTTGCGGGCTGAGACGGATGATGCTCTCCCCGCTCAAGGGGATGAGCGGGGTATTCGTCGCCTACGTGACCAACTCCGTCAGCAGGCAGCCAAATCCAAGACGTGGAGGATCGTCTCTCGGATGTTCAGCGAGGGCTCTCTGAAGCTGATTCCCACGGAGACGAGCTTGTGCATCGCCTGGAACTTCGGGCGGAGGAGGTAGATGACCTACGCTACCAAATCATCGCCCATGAGCTAGAACTGGAGGAGACTCACGCCGATCTCGACTCATTTCGTGTCAGCTTAAACTCCGATAATGCTGCTTTGGACAAGGCTACTGCTGAGGCTTCTCGATCTGACACTGATAGAACTCTGTAGGTTCGGCTTCGTGTCGAACGGGACGCGGATGTGGCGCGGCTGGAGAACCCCCCGAGCTCCGTCAAGTCCAGATCAGGCATTATCGCGTTGCTTCCTCCGATCCGATAGCCGATCCGACATCTGCGGGTCTGCGGACCACCACGCCGACTGTCGATCGGCTCATCCGTGAGCGAGACCAGCTTCGGGCCAAGCGGGATCAGCCCCAGATCGAGTGATATCAGCTTCGAGCAGAGGTTGATACCCTGTGACGTGGTCCGTCCCCTTTAAGATCTGATCTCGAGGCAGCGGTCCGTACTCATGGCGCAGCGACGACGGAATCTGCCGACGCACGTAAGTACCATAATCTGCCGCTCGTCCGATTGGCCGACCCTTGACTAATTCTCTCATAACAGTCCTGGCGTGTAGATGTTTAGCTGGGTATATCTCAGCGGACTCTTCGTGCGCTGGAAACTCAGATCGCCGACGTCCGGACTGCCTACCATCGCCTCTGTCAAACTCAGGACGAAATCGGCACTTCGGTTGATCTGATCACTCAACGTCTTGCCGACGTGGCGTTGTTGTTGAGGCCCACTGGGTCTGGTCCTCCTCGCGCTGGCAAGCGGGAACGTAGCCGGTCGACCTCCTTTCATCTCCTCGCCCTTTGCCCAAGCGTCCGTTATGGAGCCGATCGGTTCCTCCTCCCGGTCGATCGTTAGCTCCGTCCACGCCGACCTTAAGCCCAGGGGGTCTGATTCCGCGAGGCTTCCCCTCTGGCCAAGTGGGGGCCTCAGCCGGAGATTGATGACGATAGTCCCGAGATCGAAATCGAGCAAGGCTTCGTTGCTTCGCGGGCGCCCCTGGGTTGGTACCTTCCTCTCTCGATTTCCAATGATTCAGAAGTTTTTTTTTGTTCGGAGTGATGAACCGTGCTAGCAAAGGGCCTATGAAGACACACAGCTCTCTAGCCTCGATAGGTAGTGCCTTCAGCACGTCTTCTCGAATGTCTTCTCGTGACTTGGCCTCAACTCCAGGGTGCTCAAGCTCTAGCACGACTTTGCGTTGGATGTTGGCCGTCTGCTCGTTCCTCGATGCTAGCTTCGAAATAATCGTTCGGTTCGTCAGCAATAATCCTCCCACAGTTGTGGCTGTAGGAAGTAGAAGAAAACTCCTGATGGAGTTGAAGCAGCGGCTAGAGGCCTAGCTGTTAACCCTGAGTCAACACTGTACCGTAGTGGATAGTCTCAACGCATTACATCAGGCGAACGGAGTTCGTCAGGCTCCTGTATGTAGTCGTACGGTGCATGCGTCACCAATCTGGCCAGCCCTTCACGCCCAGCTCCTTCACAAATACGTCTGGTACTACACCCGATGCAATGTTCTCCACCCCGCCAATTGCTGACAGCGACCGGTCGGCAAATCGCAATTTAGGGTGGAACTGGTAGTTGCACGACCCCAGATTCTGCAATACCAACCGGCTGGTTTTCATCATCGTTCCCAGCGTCCGATCCAAATCCTGCAAACTTGCTTGGTTCGTCATTGTCCGCACCATGATTGACATATCTCCGTTACCGGACTGCCTGAATCTGGTGACGATGAAGTGGAAGACATCAACGATCAAGATTTGGCGGTCTTTTCCCAATCTCGCTCTAGAGCCTCCGTCCTTCCGGGCGGAGACGCCTCCCGGTCGATCGAGATAGCCGATATGGTAGCGCTGAAGGGTCTTTGCATGGATCTGGTGTAGCGTGGCTTCCCCGTGTGGACTTTTGAGACCTAGACGTGCCGATCGTGGGAGGCAACCGGTCGCTCAACCTGGATCGGAAACTCATGGTAGATCTGGTCACCCGTGTCCGCCAGCTTCTCGATCTGGACTGGAGGTTCTGGCAGGTCCGATCCGGGAGTTCTCCTGCTTCCACTCCTGGACCTCTGCGGCTGCTGGTTCCCGCGTTATTTCGGCTTCCATCTCGATTCCCGAGTTGACCATCATCCTGCCTTGACTCAGGCAGAGACGGATCCATGACCGGCTATGACTTTGAGTCAACCTCAGGTGACAGCTATAATTATGGCGCATCTTGACCGTCCGGCTCCTGGTTCCGCCTGGTTGGTTATTCTCCGACGTGAATGAGGGGTACACGCCCCCAGGGCCGGCATCGACCATCTGGACAACTTGATCACCGGCCCTAACATCGCCGCCTTGATCACCGATCGGCCCTGGGAGACGATGGAAAACATGGAGGAGACTTTGGCCTCCGATCTGCCGCTCCATCTTAGGTCGAACACCACACTGGCCCAAATCGCGAACTGTTACCTCTCCCTCGAGCGGCGACACCTCCAAGCCTACTGGGAAACGACGTATTATTTGCCAATCACCGCTGAACACCGTCGCGATCCGGGGGTGGAGCAGTACCATCATAGTCGTCGTCGGCGGCGGATCCGGGCTGGTGACAGCTGGCGGGTGTTGTTACGTCAGTTTCCTCCGATGATGCGAGAACAGTGGGCCGATCTGGATCTATTCCTCGACCCCTTCTTCCTCCATTTTCCGACGACGGCGGACGACGGAACCTGGTAACCACCACCACCACCACCGCTAACCTCTTGGAGGCTCTGCGTGAATCCGATGCCGCTGATCCATGGCGTAATCAATTTCGCGACCGGCCTATGGAGCTCCCGGCGTATCGGATCAGCCAGCTCCGAAACAAATTTGACCCTCGATGCGGTCCACTCTCCACTTGTCTACAGTCACCTCCCAACGATCCCGGGTGAGTTCGTCGCCCGTGAGGAACTCACACTTCACTCCTCCTGGTAATGTCTCCCTTCAATACATCCTCGCTTATCTGCATCTGACTGCTGAGTTTTCCTGATTTTTTCTGTTAATTCACGGGGAATCCGCTCGATCCGGATTTTGTCTTCAATTCTCGAAACTGCGCATAGATATGTATAACTTCACACACAGTCCGTTTCCTCCGATCTGTGGCCTTCCCAGACACCCTTTTTTTCATCCACCAGGTCACCGCGATCTCCTCAAACTCACTCCTCCTCGTGGGACTGCATCACACCGAAACGATTCCCGTTAGCTTTTCCCCGAAGAAAATCGGTGGAGGAGTGCTCGGCAGTGAGATCGGCTTCGTCAACCCAGATTGGGCCTTCGAATCCCTTCCAGTAAACAAAGAACTCCCGATAGATCCGGCCATATCGCGTTCTCCCGCCTGTCCTCAGATCAGTGATCTTCTCCACTTCGTATTCGTCTGCTCCTAGCTCCTGTGTCCAGCTATCGTCGGTCAACAGAGTTTTGTCACAATCTAGTCGATCCAGAATGGGGACAGCCAACTCGGTCCGTGACCGAGGCGGGAATTCCTCGACCAGCTTCAAATAAATTTAGACACATGCACAACCAGGAAGAGCCGGTATTTCGTTCTAGCGATTTCGAGCCGCAATGAGTATTCGCTGATCTTCTCAGCGCTCGAAAAGGACTGTGCCACAGATGCGCCAAGTTCCGGGTGTACGCTTTCTCCACCCGATCTAGATACAGCCAGATTTGCGATCCGGTCCCGGTCTGATGTCGATCGACTCCGCCATTGTGCCGATCGGCCCGATTTGAGATCGCTTCCCGCAGCTTAAGTTTGACTTGTTCTCTTGCCGACGTGTAATAGCGCTGGAGATGGTATCTTCATCTTCTTGGGTCTCAGTTTCGAGAACGATTAGTGCCTAACGCTATAGTGGCTTCCACCGTTGATCTGGGGTCTCATACATGTACGAGATAGAACGGTGTATCTCCTCGATCTTGAGCTGTGTTGATCGCAAACGTCAGTCGCTCAGCGTACTCACCCCAATCTTGCTGGTTTAGATCTTGGACATACATCTTCAGAGCTCAGGTTATAGTCTTTACCATCCGTTCCGTTGTTCCGTTTGCTTGCGGTCGATACCCCCCCCCCCTCCTGCCATTATCCGAGGATTTTGCTAAACGCTCGAAAGAAGTCAGACATGAACCCAGGCTCCTCGAACGTGACGGATCGATCCACTAGCGCCAATCCTCCGGAGGATGTACTCCTCATACGACTCGGCAATCTTCTGAGCCGTTCTAAACTCACTTGCCTTCGCGATCACATATCCTGTGAAGAGATCTACCCAGATCAGTAGTTCCGCGTTGCCTTTAAACGACTTCGTAGCAAGGATATGTGATCCATTGCAATGATCTGAAAAGGGTATGACGCCTGGAAGTTCCCAAGCGATTATCCTCTGAACGTGGCACGACCCTTTCCGGTCTCACAATCTACATATCTCTGCACACTGCGATATAAACCTCGCCAATGAAAATGCTATCTAATCTGATGATACGTACGACCAATCCCTTGATGATCGCCTTCCACGCTCGCGTGATAGTGATATAGGATATCGAGGTGGAGTGTCTCAGCGCGGCAAGTCTCATCAATCCTTCCCGATCTGCTTCCGATCCCTTGGTAGGAGGACAGTAGAGAGCAGGAGAGCAGATTGCCACATAGTCTAGCCTGATCTTGTGTGCGATTGGTCACCTCTCCAGCCAGATATTTCTTCAAACGCGAAATCCACACTTCCCCGTCTTGGGCTTACCGAGTACGATCAACATGGAGCTCTTTTATAAAACCATTAGAACTGTCGGATATATACGGATCTAGTTCCTAATCGGGTAGCCACCGGTGAGACTCGTACCACAAAGCCCTCCGATCTGATCATTAGGATCTCATCTAAGCGATTCAGCGGTCAGATCTTGATACGCCTTCTCCTCGCTGACGGCCACTCCTTGCTGCCGCTGTAATGCAGCGCTGGCTAAACTGTCCGCACTAGCATTCCAGTCGTTTTCACGTGTAACAGTTCGTGATTTGGCCAGACCTGAAGCCGGTCCAGGGCTTTCTGCCTCACTAGTGTCAGTCTGGGTGACTACAGTCGATATCGCCTCGTACCTGCCTGATCACTAGATTCGAATCGCCACAAATCACCGATCGCCCCTGCGCCATCCCTTCCAGCAATTCAAGACACAACAGTAGTTTATTGTACGCTGCCTCGTCCACAGTCAGATCCGCAGCGTAACCGGATTGGGCCTGCACTACCGTCCACTCAGATAGTTTCAACAGGATTGTACTGTAAGCTCCACCGCCTCGTTTTGTTCGTGCAGATCCGACAAAACTCACCCCAAATAGCTCATCGTCCGTGCCTTTCACTGGGATCGGTACTTGGATCTGGCGGCGCGGCTCTTTCCTGGGTGCGATCACGATCAGTGCCTCGTTCACCTTAAACCGAGATGTGATTTGGCGGCGATCGCTCCGAAGATCTCGTCATCTTCCTTGATACAGTTCTCGATCTCGGTCCACTGACCTAACCGTCCTTGGAGACCGGGCGATCTGAGCCAACGTCGATGGTCTGGTCAGGATCCGGATCTGTCGTACAACCAACATGTTGTAGTTCATTTCGAAGCTCCACAAAAGGGCCAACATTTCCTACGTTGTAGTTGAGTTCATTCGACTATAGTACGACTCGCAAACATCAACGGCAATACCCACGCTCGTGCCCTTGAATCAAGGCGGTCGAGAGCGCCCCGTCGCTGGCATAGACAACTACCACAAGTTAACGATCTGGATCAAAATGACACAAGATTGGAGTGGCGGCGACCTTCTCCTTCAACTTACTAAACGATCGGTGTGCCCGAACCCAATTCTCATCCGCTGCACTCAAGCTCGTTCTCGACGACTCAAGAACAGCACGACCGGATCCACCTGGATCGAGAACACCGCCCCCCCCCCCCCCCCCCCCCTCCCCGATCTGGATCGGTGGGAGCTCGACCCAGTAATGGGGGTGTAGATCTCGACACTTTTGCATTTCGTTCAAGCCCACTTCGCGCAACGCGTACCAGACCACAGCGTAGATCGCGTAGTCGTCGATGTGTCGCTTTCGCACTGGCGCGAAGAACGCAGTACTGTAAACATATCGTTACTGCGCTACGTGTCAAACGAATGTTCAAGTGTGCACTCGACCCGGATCAGTTCTCTATGCTTCAGCCGTTTGACACGAGAGCCGGCTTGGCACAGACAACCGCCTTGCACAAGAACGAGATGTTGTCCTGGCAGTCCACTGCAAGCTTACTGAGCTAGGTGCGAGAGGCTCGGTGGTGGCGTTACAGGGATAACCATAATATATGTTGGTATGATCACGTCGCGTTGCAATCATAATCTCGACATGGGGGTTGCGAGGGGTCGTGTGATGGCGTCTAAGATGGCGTCGTACCGGTGGCGATGCGTGGCGTGGTTTTGTGGTGCATGACAAACGTTGAGATGGAGCTCCCGAGGGAGAAGGGGTGATTTGTAGATGTTCATGCAGGCGTTCGTTCGATCGTTGGTACAGTACGTGTGTGTGAGGGTGCCTGCGCATTGTTGTTGTTTGGGTGTTTTTGTGTATTATAATTTGCGTTGCTTGTGTTAAGTTGCTGTAAGTTTCGTGAAGGTACACCCGTCTAGCTCAGTTGGTAGAGCGCTGGCCTTTTAAGCCAGTGGTCGTGGGTTCGAGCCCCACGGGGGGTGCTTGCTTCTTTGCGACCGTGCGTTGGCGCAAAGGACTTGAGCGTGCGTATGGTGCGCAGCTCGCCCGCTGTTGCGTTTGTGCCGCGATCATCGGGGTAACGGGGCAGTACTCGCAAGCAGCGCTTATTCTCCGCCTTTTTGCGCTAGACTTCTCTTGTCCGTCGTGATTGAGACCATAGCACTTGCATCCAAGCTTCATTGACGCTGGTCCAATTGCTTGCAAGCTATGTACACACGTTTTTGATCGCGAGCTGTGCGACGACTAGAGCGTATTGGCGCTGAATTACGCCGACTGAGCGGACAGATAGATCATCTGCAACATAGATCAGTCGCGACTGGCTCGGTGGGACTGTAGAAGTAGCACGCGGACTAGATTGTGAATTCTACCGCACATATCTTAACTTGTATTCGACTGACACGATACTCACAGAAACCTTTTGTAGTGAGCAGTCTCATGATATACAAGACGATGTGAATCCCACAGAATAGATTTGACCCGATGGCTAGCTGGTTTGCGTGGCAAGAGCAGCAGGATGGGCCATCAACATCTAGCAGAAGCCGCGCACTTTTCACCGCTACGCTCCGGCTCGACTTGCCATGTTTGTGCCTGCGGGTATGGTTTCAGGATTTCTTGTACTGGTACTTGCTTTCCAACAGAATGTGTCGCTTTCGCACAGACGAGAACGACGCAGTACTGCAAACATATCGTTACTGCGCTACGTGTCAAACGAATGTTCAAGTGTGCACTCGACCCGGATCAGTTCTCTATGCTTCAGCCGTTTGACACGAGAGCCGGCTTGGCACAGACAACCGCCTTGCACAAGAACGAGATGTTGTCCTGGCAGTCCACTGCAAGCTTACTGAGCTAGGTGCGAGAGGCTCGGTGGTGGCGTTACAGGGATAACCATAATATATGTTGGTATGATCACGTCGCGTTGCAATCATAATCTCGACATGGGGGTTGCGAGGGGTCGTGTGGTGGCGTCTAAGATGGCGTCGTACCGGTGGCGATGCGTGGCGTGGTTTTGTGGTGCATGACAAACGTTGAGATGGAGCTCCCGAGGGAGAAGGGGTGATTTGTAGATGTTCATGCAGGCGTTCGTTCGATCGTTGGTACAGTACGTGTGTGTGAGGGTGCCTGCGCATTGTTGTTGTTTGGGTGTTTTTGTGTATTATAATTTGCGTTGCTTGTGTTAAGTTGCTGTAAGTTTCGTGAAGGTACACCCGTCTAGCTCAGTTGGTAGAGCGCTGGCCTTTTAAGCCAGTGGTCGTGGGTTCGAGCCCCACGGGGGGTGCTTGCTTCTTTGCGACCGTGCGTTGGCGCAAAGGACTTGAGCGTGCGTATGGTGCGCAGCTCGCCCGCTGTTGCGTTTGTGCCGCGATCATCGGGGTAACGGGGCAGTACTCGCAAGCAGCGCTTATTCTCCGCCTTTTTGCGCTAGACTTCTCTTGTCCGTCGTGATTGAGACCATAGCACTTGCATCCAAGCTTCATTGACGCTGGTCCAATTGCTTGCAAGCTATGTACACACGTTTTTGATCGCGAGCTGTGCGACGACTAGAGCGTATTGGCGCTGAATTACGCCGACTGAGCGGACAGATAGATCATCTGCAACATAGATCAGTCGCGACTGGCTCGGTGGGACTTTAGAAGTAGCACGCGGACTAGATTGTGAATTCTACCGCACATATCTTAACTTGTATTCGACTGACACGATACTCACAGAAACCTTTTGTAGTGAGCAGTCTCATGATATACAAGACGATGTGCATCCCACAGAATAGATTTGACCCGATGGCTAGCTGGTTTGCGTGGCAAGAGCAGCAGGATGGGCCATCAACATCTAGCAGAAGCCGCGCACTTTTCACCGCTACGCTCCGGCTCGACTTGCCATGTTTGTGCCTGCGGGTATGGTTTCACGATTTCTTGTACTGGTACTTGCTTTCCAACAGAATGTGTCGCTTTCGCACAGACGAGAACGACGCAGTACTGCAAACATATCGTTACTGCGCTACGTGTCAAACGAATGTTCAAGTGTGCACTCGACCCGGATCAGTTCTCTATGCTTCAGCCGTTTGACACGAGAGCCGGCTTGGCACAGACAACCGCCTTGCACAAGAACGAGATGTTGTCCTGGCAGTCCACTGCAAGCTTACTGAGCTAGGTGCGAGAGGCTCGGTGGTGGCGTTACAGGGATAACCATAATATATGTTGGTATGATCACGTCGCGTTGCAATCATAATCTCGACATGGGGGTTGCGAGGGGTCGTGTGGTGGCGTCTAAGATGGCGTCGTACCGGTGGCGATGCGTGGCGTGGTTTTGTGGTGCATGACAAACGTTGAGATGGAGCTCCCGAGGGAGAAGGGGTGTTTGTAGATGTTCATGCAGGCGTTCGTTCGATCGTTGGTACAGTACGTGTGTGTGAGGGTGCCTGCGCATTGTTGTTGTTTGGGTGTTTTGTGTATTATAATTTGCGTTGCTTGTGTTAAGTTGCTGTAAGTTTCGTGAAGGTACACCCGTCTAGCTCAGTTGGTAGAGCGCTGGCCTTTTAAGCCAGTGGTCGTGGGTTCGAGCCCCACGGGGGGTGCTTGCTTCTTTGCGACCGTGCGTTGGCGCAAAGGACTTGAGCGTGCGTATGGTGCGCAGCTCGCCCGCTGTTGCGTTTGTGCCGCGATCATCGGGGTAACGGGGCAGTACTCGCAAGCAGCGCTTATTCTCCGCCTTTTTGCGCTAGACTTCTCTTGTCCGTCGTGATTGAGACCATAGCACTTGCATCCAAGCTTCATTGACGCTGGTCCAATTGCTTGCAAGCTATGTACACACGTTTTTGATCGCGAGCTGTGCGACGACTAGAGCGTATTGGCGCTGAATTACGCCGACTGAGCGGACAGATAGATCATCTGCAACATAGATCAGTCGCGACTGGCTCGGTGGGACTTTAGAAGTAGCACGCGGACTAGATTGTGAATTCTACCGCACATATCTTAACTTGTATTCGACTGACACGATACTCACAGAAACCTTTTGTAGTGAGCAGTCTCATGATATACAAGACGATGTGCATCCCACAGAATAGATTTGACCCGATGGCTAGCTGGTTTGCGTGGCAAGAGCAGCAGGATGGGCCATCAACATCTAGCAGAAGCCGCGCACTTTTCACCGCTACGCTCCGGCTCGACTTGCCATGTTTGTGCCTGCGGGTATGGTTTCAGGATTTCTTGTACTGGTACTTGCTTTCCAACAGAATGTGTCGCTTTCGCACAGACGAGAACGACGCAGTACTGCAAACATATCGTTACTGCGCTACGTGTCAAACGAATGTTCAAGTGTGCACTCGACCCGGATCAGTTCTCTATGCTTCAGCCGTTTGACACGAGAGCCGGCTTGGCACAGACAACCGCCTTGCACAAGAACGAGATGTTGTCCTGGCAGTCCACTGCAAGCTTACTGAGCTAGGTGCGAGAGGCTCGGTGGTGGCGTTACAGGGATAACCATAATATATGTTGGTATGATCACGTCGCGTTGCAATCATAATCTCGACATGGGGGTTGCGAGGGGTCGTGTGGTGGCGTCTAAGATGGCGTCGTACCGGTGGCGATGCGTGGCGTGGTTTTGTGGTGCATGACAAACGTTGAGATGGAGCTCCCGAGGGAGAAGGGGTGATTTGTAGATGTTCATGCAGGCGTTCGTTCGATCGTTGGTACAGTACGTGTGTGTGAGGGTGCCTGCGCATTGTTGTTGTTTGGGTGTTTTTGTGTATTATAATTTGCGTTGCTTGTGTTAAGTTGCTGTAAGTTTCGTGAAGGTACACCCGTCTAGCTCAGTTGGTAGAGCGCTGGCCTTTTAAGCCAGTGGTCGTGGGTTCGAGCCCCACGGGGGGTGCTTGCTTCTTTGCGACCGTGCGTTGGCGCAAAGGACTTGAGCGTGCGTATGGTGCGCAGCTCGCCCGCTGTTGCGTTTGTGCCGCGATCATCGGGGTAACGGGGCAGTACTCGCAAGCAGCGCTTATTCTCCGCCTTTTTGCGCTAGACTTCTCTTGTCCGTCGTGATTGAGACCATAGCACTTGCATCCAAGCTTCATTGACGCTGGTCCAATTGCTTGCAAGCTATGTACACACGTTTTTGATCGCGAGCTGTGCGACGACTAGAGCGTATTGGCGCTGAATTACGCCGACTGAGCGGACAGATAGATCATCTGCAACATAGATCAGTCGCGACTGGCTCGGTGGGACTTTAGAAGTAGCACGCGGACTAGATTGTGAATTCTACCGCACATATCTTAACTTGTATTCGACTGACACGATACTCACAGAAACCTTTTGTAGTGAGCAGTCTCATGATATACAAGACGATGTGCATCCCACAGAATAGATTTGACCCGATGGCTAGCTGGTTTGCGTGGCAAGAGCAGCAGGATGGGCCATCAACATCTAGCAGAAGCCGCGCACTTTTCACCGCTACGCTCCGGCTCGACTTGCCATGTTTGTGCCTGCGGGTATGGTTTCACGATTTCTTGTACTGGTACTTGCTTTCCAACAGAATGTGTCGCTTTCGCACAGACGAGAACGACGCAGTACTGCAAACATATCGTTACTGCGCTACGTGTCAAACGAATGTTCAAGTGTGCACTCGACCCGGATCAGTTCTCTATGCTTCAGCCGTTTGACACGAGAGCCGGCTTGGCACAGACAACCGCCTTGCACAAGAACGAGATGTTGTCCTGGCAGTCCACTGCAAGCTTACTGAGCTAGGTGCGAGAGGCTCGGTGGTGGCGTTACAGGGATAACCATAATATATGTTGGTATGATCACGTCGCGTTGCAATCATAATCTCGACATGGGGGTTGCGAGGGGTCGTGTGGTGGCGTCTAAGATGGCGTCGTACCGGTGGCGATGCGTGGCGTGGTTTTGTGGTGCATGACAAACGTTGAGATGGAGCTCCCGAGGGAGAAGGGGTGTTTGTAGATGTTCATGCAGGCGTTCGTTCGATCGTTGGTACAGTACGTGTGTGTGAGGGTGCCTGCGCATTGTTGTTGTTTGGGTGTTTTTGTGTATTATAATTTGCGTTGCTTGTGTTAAGTTGCTGTAAGTTTCGTGAAGGTACACCCGTCTAGCTCAGTTGGTAGAGCGCTGGCCTTTTAAGCCAGTGGTCGTGGGTTCGAGCCCCACGGGGGGTGCTTGCTTCTTTGCGACCGTGCGTTGGCGCAAAGGACTTGAGCGTGCGTATGGTGCGCAGCTCGCCCGCTGTTGCGTTTGTGCCGCGATCATCGGGGTAACGGGGCAGTACTCGCAAGCAGCGCTTATTCTCCGCCTTTTTGCGCTAGACTTCTCTTGTCCGTCGTGATTGAGACCATAGCACTTGCATCCAAGCTTCATTGACGCTGGTCCAATTGCTTGCAAGCTATGTACACACGTTTTTGATCGCGAGCTGTGCGACGACTAGAGCGTATTGGCGCTGAATTACGCCGACTGAGCGGACAGATAGATCATCTGCAACATAGATCAGTCGCGACTGGCTCGGTGGGACTTTAGAAGTAGCACGCGGACTAGATTGTGAATTCTACCGCACATATCTTAACTTGTATTCGACTGACACGATACTCACAGAAACCTTTTGTAGTGAGCAGTCTCATGATATACAAGACGATGTGCATCCCACAGAATAGATTTGACCCGATGGCTAGCTGGTTTGCGTGGCAAGAGCAGCAGGATGGGCCATCAACATCTAGCAGAAGCCGCGCACTTTTCACCGCTACGCTCCGGCTCGACTTGCCATGTTTGTGCCTGCGGGTATGGTTTCACGATTTCTTGTACTGGTACTTGCTTTCCAACAGAATGTGTCGCTTTCGCACAGACGAGAACGACGCAGTACTGCAAACATATCGTTACTGCGCTACGTGTCAAACGAATGTTCAAGTGTGCACTCGACCCGGATCAGTTCTCTATGCTTCAGCCGTTTGACACGAGAGCCGGCTTGGCACAGACAACCGCCTTGCACAAGAACGAGATGTTGTCCTGGCAGTCCACTGCAAGCTTACTGAGCTAGGTGCGAGAGGCTCGGTGGTGGCGTTACAGGGATAACCATAATATATGTTGGTATGATCACGTCGCGTTGCAATCATAATCTCGACATGGGGGTTGCGAGGGGTCGTGTGGTGGCGTCTAAGATGGCGTCGTACCGGTGGCGATGCGTGGCGTGGTTTTGTGGTGCATGACAAACGTTGAGATGGAGCTCCCGAGGGAGAAGGGGTGTTTGTAGATGTTCATGCAGGCGTTCGTTCGATCGTTGGTACAGTACGTGTGTGTGAGGGTGCCTGCGCATTGTTGTTGTTTGGGTGTTTTTGTGTATTATAATTTGCGTTGCTTGTGTTAAGTTGCTGTAAGTTTCGTGAAGGTACACCCGTCTAGCTCAGTTGGTAGAGCGCTGGCCTTTTAAGCCAGTGGTCGTGGGTTCGAGCCCCACGGGGGGTGCTTGCTTCTTTGCGACCGTGCGTTGGCGCAAAGGACTTGAGCGTGCGTATGGTGCGCAGCTCGCCCGCTGTTGCGTTTGTGCCGCGATCATCGGGGTAACGGGGCAGTACTCGCAAGCAGCGCTTATTCTCCGCCTTTTTGCGCTAGACTTCTCTTGTCCGTCGTGATTGAGACCATAGCACTTGCATCCAAGCTTCATTGACGCTGGTCCAATTGCTTGCAAGCTATGTACACACGTTTTTGATCGCGAGCTGTGCGACGACTAGAGCGTATTGGCGCTGAATTACGCCGACTGAGCGGACAGATAGATCATCTGCAACATAGATCAGTCGCGACTGGCTCGGTGGGACTTTAGAAGTAGCACGCGGACTAGATTGTGAATTCTACCGCACATATCTTAACTTGTATTCGACTGACACGATACTCACAGAAACCTTTTGTAGTGAGCAGTCTCATGATATACAAGACGATGTGCATCCCACAGAATAGATTTGACCCGATGGCTAGCTGGTTTGCGTGGCAAGAGCAGCAGGATGGGCCATCAACATCTAGCAGAAGCCGCGCACTTTTCACCGCTACGCTCCGGCTCGACTTGCCATGTTTGTGCCTGCGGGTATGGTTTCACGATTTCTTGTACTGGTACTTGCTTTCCAACAGAATGTGTCGCTTTCGCACAGACGAGAACGACGCAGTACTGCAAACATATCGTTACTGCGCTACGTGTCAAACGAATGTTCAAGTGTGCACTCGACCCGGATCAGTTCTCTATGCTTCAGCCGTTTGACACGAGAGCCGGCTTGGCACAGACAACCGCCTTGCACAAGAACGAGATGTTGTCCTGGCAGTCCACTGCAAGCTTACTGAGCTAGGTGCGAGAGGCTCGGTGGTGGCGTTACAGGGATAACCATAATATATGTTGGTATGATCACGTCGCGTTGCAATCATAATCTCGACATGGGGGTTGCGAGGGGTCGTTTGGTGGCGTCTAAGATGGCGTCGTACCGGTGGCGATGCGTGGCGTGGTTTTGTGGTGCATGACAAACGTTGAGATGGAGCTCCCGAGGGAGAAGGGGTGTTTGTAGATGTTCATGCAGGCGTTCGTTCGATCGTTGTTACGGTACGTGTGTGTGAGGGTGCCTGCGCATTGTTGTTGTTTGGGTGTTTTTGTGTATTCTAGTTTGCGTTGCTTGTGTTAAGTTGCTGTAAGTTTCGTGAAGGTACACCCGTCTAGCTCAGTTGGTAGAGCGCTGGCCTTTTAAGCCAGTGGTCGTGGGTTCGAGCCCCACGGGGGGTGCTTGCTTCTTTGCGACCGTGCGTTGGCGCAAAGGACTTGAGCGTGCGTATGGTGCGCAGCTCGCCCGCTGTTGCGTTTGTGCCGCGATCATCGGGGTAACGGGGCAGTACTCGCAAGCAGCGCTTATTCTCCGCCTTTTTGCGCTAGACTTCTCTTGTCCGTCGTGATTGAGACCATAGCACTTGCATCCAAGCTTCATTGACGCTGGTCCAATTGCTTGCAAGCTATGTACACACGTTTTTGATCGCGAGCTGTGCGACGACTAGAGCGTATTGGCGCTGAATTACGCCGACTGAGCGGACAGATAGATCATCTGCAACATAGATCAGTCGCGACTGGCTCGGTGGGACTGTAGAAGTAGCACGCGGACTAGATTGTGAATTCTACCGCACATATCTTAACTTGTATTCGACTGACACGATACTCACAGAAACCTTTTGTAGTGAGCAGTCTCATGATATACAAGACGATGTGCATCCCAAAGAATAGATTTGACCCGATGGCTAGCTGGTTTGCGTGGCAAGAGCAGCAGGATGGGCCATCAACATCTAGCAGAAGCCGCGCACTTTTCACCGCTACGCTCCGGCTCGACTTGCCATGTTTGTGCCTGCGGGTATGGTTTCAGGATTTCTTGTACTGGTACTTGCTTTCCAACAGAATGTGTCGCTTTCGCACAGACGAGAACGACGCAGTACTGCAAACATATCGTTACTGCGCTACGTGTCAAACGAATGTTCAAGTGTGCACTCGACCCGGATCAGTTCTCTATGCTTCAGCCGTTTGACACGAGAGCCGGCTTGGCACAGACAACCGCCTTGCACAAGAACGAGATGTTGTCCTGGCAGTCCACTGCAAGCTTACTGAGCTAGGTGCGAGAGGCTCGGTGGTGGCGTTACAGGGATAACCATAATATATGTTGGTATGATCACGTCGCGTTGCAATCATAATCTCGACATGGGGGTTGCGAGGGGTCGTTTGGTGGCGTCTAAGATGGCGTCGTACCGGTGGCGATGCGTGGCGTGGTTTTGTGGTGCATGACAAACGTTGAGATGGAGCTCCCGAGGGAGAAGGGGTGTTTGTAGATGTTCATGCAGGCGTTCGTTCGATCGTTGTTACGGTACGTGTGTGTGAGGGTGCCTGCGCATTGTTGTTGTTTGGGTGTTTTTGTGTATTCTAGTTTGCGTTGCTTGTGTTAAGTTGCTGTAAGTTTCGTGAAGGTACACCCGTCTAGCTCAGTTGGTAGAGCGCTGGCCTTTTAAGCCAGTGGTCGTGGGTTCGAGCCCCACGGGGGGTGCTTGCTTCTTTGCGACCGTGCGTTGGCGCAAAGGACTTGAGCGTGCGTATGGTGCGCAGCTCGCCCGCTGTTGCGTTTGTGCCGCGATCATCGGGGTAACGGGGCAGTACTCGCAAGCAGCGCTTATTCTCCGCCTTTTTGCGCTAGACTTCTCTTGTCCGTCGTGATTGAGACCATAGCACTTGCATCCAAGCTTCATTGACGCTGGTCCAATTGCTTGCAAGCTATGTACACACGTTTTTGATCGCGAGCTGTGCGACGACTAGAGCGTATTGGCGCTGAATTACGCCGACTGAGCGGACAGATAGATCATCTGCAACATAGATCAGTCGCGACTGGCTCGGTGGGACTGTAGAAGTAGCACGCGGACTAGATTGTGAATTCTACCGCACATATCTTAACTTGTATTCGACTGACACGATACTCACAGAAACCTTTTGTAGTGAGCAGTCTCATGATATACAAGACGATGTGCATCCCAAAGAATAGATTTGACCCGATGGCTAGCTGGTTTGCGTGGCAAGAGCAGCAGGATGGGCCATCAACATCTAGCAGAAGCCGCGCACTTTTCACCGCTACGCTCCGGCTCGACTTGCCATGTTTGTGCCTGCGGGTATGGTTTCACGATTTCTTGTACTGGTACTTGCTTTCCAACAGAATGTGTCGCTTTCGCACAGACGAGAACGACGCAGTACTGCAAACATATCGTTACTGCGCTACGTGTCAAACGAATGTTCAAGTGTGCACTCGACCCGGATCAGTTCTCTATGCTTCAGCCGTTTGACACGAGAGCCGGCTTGGCACAGACAACCGCCTTGCACAAGAACGAGATGTTGTCCTGGCAGTCCACTGCAAGCTTACTGAGCTAGGTGCGAGAGGCTCGGTGGTGGCGTTACAGGGATAACCATAATATATGTTGGTATGATCACGTCGCGTTGCAATCATAATCTCGACATGGGGGTTGCGAGGGGTCGTGTGGTGGCGTCTAAGATGGCGTCGTACCGGTGGCGATGCGTGGCGTGGTTTTGTGGTGCATGACAAACGTTGAGATGGAGCTCCCGAGGGAGAAGGGGTGTTTTGTAGATGTTCATGCAGGCGTTCGTTCGATGTTGGTACGGTACGTGTGTGTGAGGGTGCCTGCGCATTGTTGTTGTTTGGGTGTTTTTGTGTATTATAATTTGCGTTGCTTGTGTTAAGTTGCTGTAAGTTTCGTGAAGGTACACCCGTCTAGCTCAGTTGGTAGAGCGCTGGCCTTTTAAGCCAGTGGTCGTGGGTTCGAGCCCCACGGGGGGTGCTTGCTTCTTTGCGACCGTGCGTTGGCGCAAAGGACTTGAGCGTGCGTATGGTGCGCAGCTCGCCCGCTGTTGCGTTTGTGCCGCGATCATCGGGGTAACGGGGCAGTACTCGCAAGCAGCGCTTATTCTCCGCCTTTTTGCGCTAGACTTCTCTTGTCCGTCGTGATTGAGACCATAGCACTTGCATCCAAGCTTCATTGACGCTGGTCCAATTGCTTGCAAGCTATGTACACACGTTTTTGATCGCGAGCTGTGCGACGACTAGAGCGTATTGGCGCTGAATTACGCCGACTGAGCGGACAGATAGATCATCTGCAACATAGATCAGTCGCGACTGGCTCGGTGGGACTGTAGAAGTAGCACGCGGACTAGATTGTGAATTCTACCGCACATATCTTAACTTGTATTCGACTGACACGATACTCACAGAAACCTTTTGTAGTGAGCAGTCTCATGATATACAAGACGATGTGCATCCCAAAGAATAGATTTGACCCGATGGCTAGCTGGTTTGCGTGGCAAGAGCAGCAGGATGGGCCATCAACATCTAGCAGAAGCCGCGCACTTTTCACCGCTACGCTCCGGCTCGACTTGCCATGTTTGTGCCTGCGGGTATGGTTTCAGGATTTCTTGTACTGGTACTTGCTTTCCAACAGAATGTGTCGCTTTCGCACAGACGAGAACGACGCAGTACTGCAAACATATCGTTACTGCGCTACGTGTCAAACGAATGTTCAAGTGTGCACTCGACCCGGATCAGTTCTCTATGCTTCAGCCGTTTGACACGAGAGCCGGCTTGGCACAGACAACCGCCTTGCACAAGAACGAGATGTTGTCCTGGCAGTCCACTGCAAGCTTACTGAGCTAGGTGCGAGAGGCTCGGTGGTGGCGTTACAGGGATAACCATAATATATGTTGGTATGATCACGTCGCGTTGCAATCATAATCTCGACATGGGGGTTGCGAGGGGTCGTGTGGTGGCGTCTAAGATGGCGTCGTACCGGTGGCGATGCGTGGCGTGGTTTTGTGGTGCATGACAAACGTTGAGATGGAGCTCCCGAGGGAGAAGGGGTGTTTTGTAGATGTTCATGCAGGCGTTCGTTCGATGTTGGTACGGTACGTGTGTGTGAGGGTGCCTGCGCATTGTTGTTGTTTGGGTGTTTTTGTGTATTATAATTTGCGTTGCTTGTGTTAAGTTGCTGTAAGTTTCGTGAAGGTACACCCGTCTAGCTCAGTTGGTAGAGCGCTGGCCTTTTAAGCCAGTGGTCGTGGGTTCGAGCCCCACGGGGGGTGCTTGCTTCTTTGCGACCGTGCGTTGGCGCAAAGGACTTGAGCGTGCGTATGGTGCGCAGCTCGCCCGCTGTTGCGTTTGTGCCGCGATCATCGGGGTAACGGGGCAGTACTCGCAAGCAGCGCTTATTCTCCGCCTTTTTGCGCTAGACTTCTCTTGTCCGTCGTGATTGAGACCATAGCACTTGCATCCAAGCTTCATTGACGCTGGTCCAATTGCTTGCAAGCTATGTACACACGTTTTTGATCGCGAGCTGTGCGACGACTAGAGCGTATTGGCGCTGAATTACGCCGACTGAGCGGACAGATAGATCATCTGCAACATAGATCAGTCGCGACTGGCTCGGTGGGACTTTAGAAGTAGCACGCGGACTAGATTGTGAATTCTACCGCACATATCTTAACTTGTATTCGACTGACACGATACTCACAGAAACCTTTTGTAGTGAGCAGTCTCATGATATACAAGACGATGTGCATCCCACAGAATAGATTTGACCCGATGGCTAGCTGGTTTGCGTGGCAAGAGCAGCAGGATGGGCCATCAACATCTAGCAGAAGCCGCGCACTTTTCACCGCTACGCTCCGGCTCGACTTGCCATGTTTGTGCCTGCGGGTATGGTTTCAGGATTTCTTGTACTGGTACTTGCTTTCCAACAGAATGTGTCGCTTTCGCACAGACGAGAACGACGCAGTACTGCAAACATATCGTTACTGCGCTACGTGTCAAACGAATGTTCAAGTGTGCACTCGACCCGGATCAGTTCTCTATGCTTCAGCCGTTTGACACGAGAGCCGGCTTGGCACAGACAACCGCCTTGCACAAGAACGAGATGTTGTCCTGGCAGTCCACTGCAAGCTTACTGAGCTAGGTGCGAGAGGCTCGGTGGTGGCGTTACAGGGATAACCATAATATATGTTGGTATGATCACGTCGCGTTGCAATCATAATCTCGACATGGGGGTTGCGAGGGGTCGTGTGGTGGCGTCTAAGATGGCGTCGTACCGGTGGCGATGCGTGGCGTGGTTTTGTGGTGCATGACAAACGTTGAGATGGAGCTCCCGAGGGAGAAGGGGTGTTTTGTAGATGTTCATGCAGGCGTTCGTTCGATGTTGGTACGGTACGTGTGTGTGAGGGTGCCTGCGCATTGTTGTTGTTTGGGTGTTTTTGTGTATTATAATTTGCGTTGCTTGTGTTAAGTTGCTGTAAGTTTCGTGAAGGTACACCCGTCTAGCTCAGTTGGTAGAGCGCTGGCCTTTTAAGCCAGTGGTCGTGGGTTCGAGCCCCACGGGGGGTGCTTGCTTCTTTGCGACCGTGCGTTGGCGCAAAGGACTTGAGCGTGCGTATGGTGCGCAGCTCGCCCGCTGTTGCGTTTGTGCCGCGATCATCGGGGTAACGGGGCAGTACTCGCAAGCAGCGCTTATTCTCCGCCTTTTTGCGCTAGACTTCTCTTGTCCGTCGTGATTGAGACCATAGCACTTGCATCCAAGCTTCATTGACGCTGGTCCAATTGCTTGCAAGCTATGTACACACGTTTTTGATCGCGAGCTGTGCGACGACTAGAGCGTATTGGCGCTGAATTACGCCGACTGAGCGGACAGATAGATCATCTGCAACATAGATCAGTCGCGACTGGCTCGGTGGGACTTTAGAAGTAGCACGCGGACTAGATTGTGAATTCTACCGCACATATCTTAACTTGTATTCGACTGACACGATACTCACAGAAACCTTTTGTAGTGAGCAGTCTCATGATATACAAGACGATGTGCATCCCACAGAATAGATTTGACCCGATGGCTAGCTGGTTTGCGTGGCAAGAGCAGCAGGATGGGCCATCAACATCTAGCAGAAGCCGCGCACTTTTCACCGCTACGCTCCGGCTCGACTTGCCATGTTTGTGCCTGCGGGTATGGTTTCAGGATTTCTTGTACTGGTACTTGCTTTCCAACAGAATGTGTCGCTTTCGCACAGACGAGAACGACGCAGTACTGCAAACATATCGTTACTGCGCTACGTGTCAAACGAATGTTCAAGTGTGCACTCGACCCGGATCAGTTCTCTATGCTTCAGCCGTTTGACACGAGAGCCGGCTTGGCACAGACAACCGCCTTGCACAAGAACGAGATGTTGTCCTGGCAGTCCACTGCAAGCTTACTGAGCTAGGTGCGAGAGGCTCGGTGGTGGCGTTACAGGGATAACCATAATATATGTTGGTATGATCACGTCGCGTTGCAATCATAATCTCGACATGGGGGTTGCGAGGGGTCGTGTGGTGGCGTCTAAGATGGCGTCGTACCGGTGGCGATGCGTGGCGTGGTTTTGTGGTGCATGACAAACGTTGAGATGGAGCTCCCGAGGGAGAAGGGGTGTTTTGTAGATGTTCATGCAGGCGTTCGTTCGATGTTGGTACGGTACGTGTGTGTGAGGGTGCCTGCGCATTGTTGTTGTTTGGGTGTTTTTGTGTATTATAATTTGCGTTGCTTGTGTTAAGTTGCTGTAAGTTTCGTGAAGGTACACCCGTCTAGCTCAGTTGGTAGAGCGCTGGCCTTTTAAGCCAGTGGTCGTGGGTTCGAGCCCCACGGGGGGTGCTTGCTTCTTTGCGACCGTGCGTTGGCGCAAAGGACTTGAGCGTGCGTATGGTGCGCAGCTCGCCCGCTGTTGCGTTTGTGCCGCGATCATCGGGGTAACGGGGCAGTACTCGCAAGCAGCGCTTATTCTCCGCCTTTTTGCGCTAGACTTCTCTTGTCCGTCGTGATTGAGACCATAGCACTTGCATCCAAGCTTCATTGACGCTGGTCCAATTGCTTGCAAGCTATGTACACACGTTTTTGATCGCGAGCTGTGCGACGACTAGAGCGTATTGGCGCTGAATTACGCCGACTGAGCGGACAGATAGATCATCTGCAACATAGATCAGTCGCGACTGGCTCGGTGGGACTTTAGAAGTAGCACGCGGACTAGATTGTGAATTCTACCGCACATATCTTAACTTGTATTCGACTGACACGATACTCACAGAAACCTTTTGTAGTGAGCAGTCTCATGATATACAAGACGATGTGCATCCCACAGAATAGATTTGACCCGATGGCTAGCTGGTTTGCGTGGCAAGAGCAGCAGGATGGGCCATCAACATCTAGCAGAAGCCGCGCACTTTTCACCGCTACGCTCCGGCTCGACTTGCCATGTTTGTGCCTGCGGGTATGGTTTCAGGATTTCTTGTACTGGTACTTGCTTTCCAACAGAATGTGTCGCTTTCGCACAGACGAGAACGACGCAGTACTGCAAACATATCGTTACTGCGCTACGTGTCAAACGAATGTTCAAGTGTGCACTCGACCCGGATCAGTTCTCTATGCTTCAGCCGTTTGACACGAGAGCCGGCTTGGCACAGACAACCGCCTTGCACAAGAACGAGATGTTGTCCTGGCAGTCCACTGCAAGCTTACTGAGCTAGGTGCGAGAGGCTCGGTGGTGGCGTTACAGGGATAACCATAATATATGTTGGTATGATCACGTCGCGTTGCAATCATAATCTCGACATGGGGGTTGCGAGGGGTCGTGTGGTGGCGTCTAAGATGGCGTCGTACCGGTGGCGATGCGTGGCGTGGTTTTGTGGTGCATGACAAACGTTGAGATGGAGCTCCCGAGGGAGAAGGGGTGTTTTGTAGATGTTCATGCAGGCGTTCGTTCGATCGTTGGTACGGTACGTGTGTGTGAGGGTGCCTGCGCATTGTTGTTGTTTGGGTGTTTTTGTGTATTCTAGTTTGCGTTGCTTGTGTTAAGTTGCTGTAAGTTTCGTGAAGGTACACCCGTCTAGCTCAGTTGGTAGAGCGCTGGCCTTTTAAGCCAGTGGTCGTGGGTTCGAGCCCCACGGGGGGTGCTTGCTTCTTTGCGACCGTGCGTTGGCGCAAAGGACTTGAGCGTGCGTATGGTGCGCAGCTCGCCCGCTGTTGCGTTTGTGCCGCGATCATCGGGGTAACGGGGCAGTACTCGCAAGCAGCGCTTATTCTCCGCCTTTTTGCGCTAGACTTCTCTTGTCCGTCGTGATTGAGACCATAGCACTTGCATCCAAGCTTCATTGACGCTGGTCCAATTGCTTGCAAGCTATGTACACACGTTTTTGATCGCGAGCTGTGCGACGACTAGAGCGTATTGGCGCTGAATTACGCCGACTGAGCGGACAGATAGATCATCTGCAACATAGATCAGTCGCGACTGGCTCGGTGGGACTTTAGAAGTAGCACGCGGACTAGATTGTGAATTCTACCGCACATATCTTAACTTGTATTCGACTGACACGATACTCACAGAAACCTTTTGTAGTGAGCAGTCTCATGATATACAAGACGATGTGCATCCCACAGAATAGATTTGACCCGATGGCTAGCTGGTTTGCGTGGCAAGAGCAGCAGGATGGGCCATCAACATCTAGCAGAAGCCGCGCACTTTTCACCGCTACGCTCCGGCTCGACTTGCCATGTTTGTGCCTGCGGGTATGGTTTCAGGATTTCTTGTACTGGTACTTGCTTTCCAACAGAATGTGTCGCTTTCGCACAGACGAGAACGACGCAGTACTGCAAACATATCGTTACTGCGCTACGTGTCAAACGAATGTTCAAGTGTGCACTCGACCCGGATCAGTTCTCTATGCTTCAGCCGTTTGACACGAGAGCCGGCTTGGCACAGACAACCGCCTTGCACAAGAACGAGATGTTGTCCTGGCAGTCCACTGCAAGCTTACTGAGCTAGGTGCGAGAGGCTCGGTGGTGGCGTTACAGGGATAACCATAATATATGTTGGTATGATCACGTCGCGTTGCAATCATAATCTCGACATGGGGGTTGCGAGGGGTCGTTTGGTGGCGTCTAAGATGGCGTCGTACCGGTGGCGATGCGTGGCGTGGTTTTGTGGTGCATGACAAACGTTGAGATGGAGCTCCCGAGGGAGAAGGGGTGTTTGTAGATGTTCATGCAGGCGTTCGTTCGATCGTTGTTACGGTACGTGTGTGTGAGGGTGCCTGCGCATTGTTGTTGTTTGGGTGTTTTTGTGTATTCTAGTTTGCGTTGCTTGTGTTAAGTTGCTGTAAGTTTCGTGAAGGTACACCCGTCTAGCTCAGTTGGTAGAGCGCTGGCCTTTTAAGCCAGTGGTCGTGGGTTCGAGCCCCACGGGGGGTGCTTGCTTCTTTGCGACCGTGCGTTGGCGCAAAGGACTTGAGCGTGCGTATGGTGCGCAGCTCGCCCGCTGTTGCGTTTGTGCCGCGATCATCGGGGTAACGGGGCAGTACTCGCAAGCAGCGCTTATTCTCCGCCTTTTTGCGCTAGACTTCTCTTGTCCGTCGTGATTGAGACCATAGCACTTGCATCCAAGCTTCATTGACGCTGGTCCAATTGCTTGCAAGCTATGTACACACGTTTTTGATCGCGAGCTGTGCGACGACTAGAGCGTATTGGCGCTGAATTACGCCGACTGAGCGGACAGATAGATCATCTGCAACATAGATCAGTCGCGACTGGCTCGGTGGGACTTTAGAAGTAGCACGCGGACTAGATTGTGAATTCTACCGCACATATCTTAACTTGTATTCGACTGACACGATACTCACAGAAACCTTTTGTAGTGAGCAGTCTCATGATATACAAGACGATGTGCATCCCACAGAATAGATTTGACCCGATGGCTAGCTGGTTTGCGTGGCAAGAGCAGCAGGATGGGCCATCAACATCTAGCAGAAGCCGCGCACTTTTCACCGCTACGCTCCGGCTCGACTTGCCATGTTTGTGCCTGCGGGTATGGTTTCAGGATTTCTTGTACTGGTACTTGCTTTCCAACAGAATGTGTCGCTTTCGCACAGACGAGAACGACGCAGTACTGCAAACATATCGTTACTGCGCTACGTGTCAAACGAATGTTCAAGTGTGCACTCGACCCGGATCAGTTCTCTATGCTTCAGCCGTTTGACACGAGAGCCGGCTTGGCACAGACAACCGCCTTGCACAAGAACGAGATGTTGTCCTGGCAGTCCACTGCAAGCTTACTGAGCTAGGTGCGAGAGGCTCGGTGGTGGCGTTACAGGGATAACCATAATATATGTTGGTATGATCACGTCGCGTTGCAATCATAATCTCGACATGGGGGTTGCGAGGGGTCGTGTGATGGCGTCTAAGATGGCGTCGTACCGGTGGCGATGCGTGGCGTGGTTTTGTGGTGCATGACAAACGTTGAGATGGAGCTCCCGAGGGAGAAGGGGTGTTTTGTAGATGTTCATGCAGGCGTTCGTTCGATCGTTGGTACGGTACGTGTGTGTGAGGGTGCCTGCGCATTGTTGTTGTTTGGGTGTTTTTGTGTATTCTAGTTTGCGTTGCTTGTGTTAAGTTGCTGTAAGTTTCGTGAAGGTACACCCGTCTAGCTCAGTTGGTAGAGCGCTGGCCTTTTAAGCCAGTGGTCGTGGGTTCGAGCCCCACGGGGGGTGCTTGCTTCTTTGCGACCGTGCGTTGGCGCAAAGGACTTGAGCGTGCGTATGGTGCGCAGCTCGCCCGCTGTTGCGTTTGTGCCGCGATCATCGGGGTAACGGGGCAGTACTCGCAAGCAGCGCTTATTCTCCGCCTTTTTGCGCTAGACTTCTCTTGTCCGTCGTGATTGAGACCATAGCACTTGCATCCAAGCTTCATTGACGCTGGTCCAATTGCTTGCAAGCTATGTACACACGTTTTTGATCGCGAGCTGTGCGACGACTAGAGCGTATTGGCGCTGAATTACGCCGACTGAGCGGACAGATAGATCATCTGCAACATAGATCAGTCGCGACTGGCTCGGTGGGACTTTAGAAGTAGCACGCGGACTAGATTGTGAATTCTACCGCACATATCTTAACTTGTATTCGACTGACACGATACTCACAGAAACCTTTTGTAGTGAGCAGTCTCATGATATACAAGACGATGTGCATCCCACAGAATAGATTTGACCCGATGGCTAGCTGGTTTGCGTGGCAAGAGCAGCAGGATGGGCCATCAACATCTAGCAGAAGCCGCGCACTTTTCACCGCTACGCTCCGGCTCGACTTGCCATGTTTGTGCCTGCGGGTATGGTTTCAGGATTTCTTGTACTGGTACTTGCTTTCCAACAGAATGTGTCGCTTTCGCACAGACGAGAACGACGCAGTACTGCAAACATATCGTTACTGCGCTACGTGTCAAACGAATGTTCAAGTGTGCACTCGACCCGGATCAGTTCTCTATGCTTCAGCCGTTTGACACGAGAGCCGGCTTGGCACAGACAACCGCCTTGCACAAGAACGAGATGTTGTCCTGGCAGTCCACTGCAAGCTTACTGAGCTAGGTGCGAGAGGCTCGGTGGTGGCGTTACAGGGATAACCATAATATATGTTGGTATGATCACGTCGCGTTGCAATCATAATCTCGACATGGGGGTTGCGAGGGGTCGTGTGGTGGCGTCTAAGATGGCGTCGTACCGGTGGCGATGCGTGGCGTGGTTTTGTGGTGCATGACAAACGTTGAGATGGAGCTCCCGAGGGAGAAGGGGTGTTTTGTAGATGTTCATGCAGGCGTTCGTTCGATCGTTGGTACGGTACGTGTGTGTGAGGGTGCCTGCGCATTGTTGTTGTTTGGGTGTTTTTGTGTATTCTAGTTTGCGTTGCTTGTGTTAAGTTGCTGTAAGTTTCGTGAAGGTACACCCGTCTAGCTCAGTTGGTAGAGCGCTGGCCTTTTAAGCCAGTGGTCGTGGGTTCGAGCCCCACGGGGGGTGCTTGCTTCTTTGCGACCGTGCGTTGGCGCAAAGGACTTGAGCGTGCGTATGGTGCGCAGCTCGCCCGCTGTTGCGTTTGTGCCGCGATCATCGGGGTAACGGGGCAGTACTCGCAAGCAGCGCTTATTCTCCGCCTTTTTGCGCTAGACTTCTCTTGTCCGTCGTGATTGAGACCATAGCACTTGCATCCAAGCTTCATTGACGCTGGTCCAATTGCTTGCAAGCTATGTACACACGTTTTTGATCGCGAGCTGTGCGACGACTAGAGCGTATTGGCGCTGAATTACGCCGACTGAGCGGACAGATAGATCATCTGCAACATAGATCAGTCGCGACTGGCTCGGTGGGACTTTAGAAGTAGCACGCGGACTAGATTGTGAATTCTACCGCACATATCTTAACTTGTATTCGACTGACACGATACTCACAGAAACCTTTTGTAGTGAGCAGTCTCATGATATACAAGACGATGTGCATCCCACAGAATAGATTTGACCCGATGGCTAGCTGGTTTGCGTGGCAAGAGCAGCAGGATGGGCCATCAACATCTAGCAGAAGCCGCGCACTTTTCACCGCTACGCTCCGGCTCGACTTGCCATGTTTGTGCCTGCGGGTATGGTTTCAGGATTTCTTGTACTGGTACTTGCTTTCCAACAGAATGTGTCGCTTTCGCACAGACGAGAACGACGCAGTACTGCAAACATATCGTTACTGCGCTACGTGTCAAACGAATGTTCAAGTGTGCACTCGACCCGGATCAGTTCTCTATGCTTCAGCCGTTTGACACGAGAGCCGGCTTGGCACAGACAACCGCCTTGCACAAGAACGAGATGTTGTCCTGGCAGTCCACTGCAAGCTTACTGAGCTAGGTGCGAGAGGCTCGGTGGTGGCGTTACAGGGATAACCATAATATATGTTGGTATGATCACGTCGCGTTGCAATCATAATCTCGACATGGGGGTTGCGAGGGGTCGTTTGGTGGCGTCTAAGATGGCGTCGTACCGGTGGCGATGCGTGGCGTGGTTTTGTGGTGCATGACAAACGTTGAGATGGAGCTCCCGAGGGAGAAGGGGTGTTTGTAGATGTTCATGCAGGCGTTCGTTCGATCGTTGTTACGGTACGTGTGTGTGAGGGTGCCTGCGCATTGTTGTTGTTTGGGTGTTTTTGTGTATTCTAGTTTGCGTTGCTTGTGTTAAGTTGCTGTAAGTTTCGTGAAGGTACACCCGTCTAGCTCAGTTGGTAGAGCGCTGGCCTTTTAAGCCAGTGGTCGTGGGTTCGAGCCCCACGGGGGATGCTTGCTTCTTTGCGACCGTGCGTTGGCGCAAAGGACTTGAGCGTGCGTATGGTGCGCAGCTCGCCCGCTGTTGCGTTTGTGCCGCGATCATCGGGGTAACGGGGCAGTACTCGCAAGCAGCGCTTATTCTCCGCCTTTTTGCGCTAGACTTCTCTTGTCCGTCGTGATTGAGACCATAGCACTTGCATCCAAGCTTCATTGACGCTGGTCCAATTGCTTGCAAGCTATGTACACACGTTTTTGATCGCGAGCTGTGCGACGACTAGAGCGTATTGGCGCTGAATTACGCCGACTGAGCGGACAGATAGATCATCTGCAACATAGATCAGTCGCGACTGGCTCGGTGGGACTTTAGAAGTAGCACGCGGACTAGATTGTGAATTCTACCGCACATATCTTAACTTGTATTCGACTGACACGATACTCACAGAAACCTTTTGTAGTGAGCAGTCTCATGATATACAAGACGATGTGCATCCCACAGAATAGATTTGACCCGATGGCTAGCTGGTTTGCGTGGCAAGAGCAGCAGGATGGGCCATCAACATCTAGCAGAAGCCGCGCACTTTTCACCGCTACGCTCCGGCTCGACTTGCCATGTTTGTGCCTGCGGGTATGGTTTCAGGATTTCTTGTACTGGTACTTGCTTTCCAACAGAATGTGTCGCTTTCGCACAGACGAGAACGACGCAGTACTGCAAACATATCGTTACTGCGCTACGTGTCAAACGAATGTTCAAGTGTGCACTCGACCCGGATCAGTTCTCTATGCTTCAGCCGTTTGACACGAGAGCCGGCTTGGCACAGACAACCGCCTTGCACAAGAACGAGATGTTGTCCTGGCAGTCCACTGCAAGCTTACTGAGCTAGGTGCGAGAGGCTCGGTGGTGGCGTTACAGGGATAACCATAATATATGTTGGTATGATCACGTCGCGTTGCAATCATAATCTCGACATGGGGGTTGCGAGGGGTCGTTTGGTGGCGTCTAAGATGGCGTCGTACCGGTGGCGATGCGTGGCGTGGTTTTGTGGTGCATGACAAACGTTGAGATGGAGCTCCCGAGGGAGAAGGGGTGTTTGTAGATGTTCATGCAGGCGTTCGTTCGATCGTTGTTACGGTACGTGTGTGTGAGGGTGCCTGCGCATTGTTGTTGTTTGGGTGTTTTTGTGTATTCTAGTTTGCGTTGCTTGTGTTAAGTTGCTGTAAGTTTCGTGAAGGTACACCCGTCTAGCTCAGTTGGTAGAGCGCTGGCCTTTTAAGCCAGTGGTCGTGGGTTCGAGCCCCACGGGGGGTGCTTGCTTCTTTGCGACCGTGCGTTGGCGCAAAGGACTTGAGCGTGCGTATGGTGCGCAGCTCGCCCGCTGTTGCGTTTGTGCCGCGATCATCGGGGTAACGGGGCAGTACTCGCAAGCAGCGCTTATTCTCCGCCTTTTTGCGCTAGACTTCTCTTGTCCGTCGTGATTGAGACCATAGCACTTGCATCCAAGCTTCATTGACGCTGGTCCAATTGCTTGCAAGCTATGTACACACGTTTTTGATCGCGAGCTGTGCGACGACTAGAGCGTATTGGCGCTGAATTACGCCGACTGAGCGGACAGATAGATCATCTGCAACATAGATCAGTCGCGACTGGCTCGGTGGGACTTTAGAAGTAGCACGCGGACTAGATTGTGAATTCTACCGCACATATCTTAACTTGTATTCGACTGACACGATACTCACAGAAACCTTTTGTAGTGAGCAGTCTCATGATATACAAGACGATGTGCATCCCACAGAATAGATTTGACCCGATGGCTAGCTGGTTTGCGTGGCAAGAGCAGCAGGATGGGCCATCAACATCTAGCAGAAGCCGCGCACTTTTCACCGCTACGCTCCGGCTCGACTTGCCATGTTTGTGCCTGCGGGTATGGTTTCAGGATTTCTTGTACTGGTACTTGCTTTCCAACAGAATGTGTCGCTTTCGCACAGACGAGAACGACGCAGTACTGCAAACATATCGTTACTGCGCTACGTGTCAAACGAATGTTCAAGTGTGCACTCGACCCGGATCAGTTCTCTATGCTTCAGCCGTTTGACACGAGAGCCGGCTTGGCACAGACAACCGCCTTGCACAAGAACGAGATGTTGTCCTGGCAGTCCACTGCAAGCTTACTGAGCTAGGTGCGAGAGGCTCGGTGGTGGCGTTACAGGGATAACCATAATATATGTTGGTATGATCACGTCGCGTTGCAATCATAATCTCGACATGGGGGTTGCGAGGGGTCGTTTGGTGGCGTCTAAGATGGCGTCGTACCGGTGGCGATGCGTGGCGTGGTTTTGTGGTGCATGACAAACGTTGAGATGGAGCTCCCGAGGGAGAAGGGGTGTTTGTAGATGTTCATGCAGGCGTTCGTTCGATCGTTGTTACGGTACGTGTGTGTGAGGGTGCCTGCGCATTGTTGTTGTTTGGGTGTTTTTGTGTATTCTAGTTTGCGTTGCTTGTGTTAAGTTGCTGTAAGTTTCGTGAAGGTACACCCGTCTAGCTCAGTTGGTAGAGCGCTGGCCTTTTAAGCCAGTGGTCGTGGGTTCGAGCCCCACGGGGGGTGCTTGCTTCTTTGCGACCGTGCGTTGGCGCAAAGGACTTGAGCGTGCGTATGGTGCGCAGCTCGCCCGCTGTTGCGTTTGTGCCGCGATCATCGGGGTAACGGGGCAGTACTCGCAAGCAGCGCTTATTCTCCGCCTTTTTGCGCTAGACTTCTCTTGTCCGTCGTGATTGAGACCATAGCACTTGCATCCAAGCTTCATTGACGCTGGTCCAATTGCTTGCAAGCTATGTACACACGTTTTTGATCGCGAGCTGTGCGACGACTAGAGCGTATTGGCGCTGAATTACGCCGACTGAGCGGACAGATAGATCATCTGCAACATAGATCAGTCGCGACTGGCTCGGTGGGACTTTAGAAGTAGCACGCGGACTAGATTGTGAATTCTACCGCACATATCTTAACTTGTATTCGACTGACACGATACTCACAGAAACCTTTTGTAGTGAGCAGTCTCATGATATACAAGACGATGTGCATCCCACAGAATAGATTTGACCCGATGGCTAGCTGGTTTGCGTGGCAAGAGCAGCAGGATGGGCCATCAACATCTAGCAGAAGCCGCGCACTTTTCACCGCTACGCTCCGGCTCGACTTGCCATGTTTGTGCCTGCGGGTATGGTTTCAGGATTTCTTGTACTGGTACTTGCTTTCCAACAGAATGTGTCGCTTTCGCACAGACGAGAACGACGCAGTACTGCAAACATATCGTTACTGCGCTACGTGTCAAACGAATGTTCAAGTGTGCACTCGACCCGGATCAGTTCTCTATGCTTCAGCCGTTTGACACGAGAGCCGGCTTGGCACAGACAACCGCCTTGCACAAGAACGAGATGTTGTCCTGGCAGTCCACTGCAAGCTTACTGAGCTAGGTGCGAGAGGCTCGGTGGTGGCGTTACAGGGATAACCATAATATATGTTGGTATGATCACGTCGCGTTGCAATCATAATCTCGACATGGGGGTTGCGAGGGGTCGTTTGGTGGCGTCTAAGATGGCGTCGTACCGGTGGCGATGCGTGGCGTGGTTTTGTGGTGCATGACAAACGTTGAGATGGAGCTCCCGAGGGAGAAGGGGTGTTTGTAGATGTTCATGCAGGCGTTCGTTCGATCGTTGTTACGGTACGTGTGTGTGAGGGTGCCTGCGCATTGTTGTTGTTTGGGTGTTTTTGTGTATTCTAGTTTGCGTTGCTTGTGTTAAGTTGCTGTAAGTTTCGTGAAGGTACACCCGTCTAGCTCAGTTGGTAGAGCGCTGGCCTTTTAAGCCAGTGGTCGTGGGTTCGAGCCCCACGGGGGGTGCTTGCTTCTTTGCGACCGTGCGTTGGCGCAAAGGACTTGAGCGTGCGTATGGTGCGCAGCTCGCCCGCTGTTGCGTTTGTGCCGCGATCATCGGGGTAACGGGGCAGTACTCGCAAGCAGCGCTTATTCTCCGCCTTTTTGCGCTAGACTTCTCTTGTCCGTCGTGATTGAGACCATAGCACTTGCATCCAAGCTTCATTGACGCTGGTCCAATTGCTTGCAAGCTATGTACACACGTTTTTGATCGCGAGCTGTGCGACGACTAGAGCGTATTGGCGCTGAATTACGCCGACTGAGCGGACAGATAGATCATCTGCAACATAGATCAGTCGCGACTGGCTCGGTGGGACTTTAGAAGTAGCACGCGGACTAGATTGTGAATTCTACCGCACATATCTTAACTTGTATTCGACTGACACGATACTCACAGAAACCTTTTGTAGTGAGCAGTCTCATGATATACAAGACGATGTGCATCCCACAGAATAGATTTGACCCGATGGCTAGCTGGTTTGCGTGGCAAGAGCAGCAGGATGGGCCATCAACATCTAGCAGAAGCCGCGCACTTTTCACCGCTACGCTCCGGCTCGACTTGCCATGTTTGTGCCTGCGGGTATGGTTTCAGGATTTCTTGTACTGGTACTTGCTTTCCAACAGAATGTGTCGCTTTCGCACAGACGAGAACGACGCAGTACTGCAAACATATCGTTACTGCGCTACGTGTCAAACGAATGTTCAAGTGTGCACTCGACCCGGATCAGTTCTCTATGCTTCAGCCGTTTGACACGAGAGCCGGCTTGGCACAGACAACCGCCTTGCACAAGAACGAGATGTTGTCCTGGCAGTCCACTGCAAGCTTACTGAGCTAGGTGCGAGAGGCTCGGTGGTGGCGTTACAGGGATAACCATAATATATGTTGGTATGATCACGTCGCGTTGCAATCATAATCTCGACATGGGGGTTGCGAGGGGTCGTTTGGTGGCGTCTAAGATGGCGTCGTACCGGTGGCGATGCGTGGCGTGGTTTTGTGGTGCATGACAAACGTTGAGATGGAGCTCCCGAGGGAGAAGGGGTGTTTGTAGATGTTCATGCAGGCGTTCGTTCGATCGTTGTTACGGTACGTGTGTGTGAGGGTGCCTGCGCATTGTTGTTGTTTGGGTGTTTTTGTGTATTCTAGTTTGCGTTGCTTGTGTTAAGTTGCTGTAAGTTTCGTGAAGGTACACCCGTCTAGCTCAGTTGGTAGAGCGCTGGCCTTTTAAGCCAGTGGTCGTGGGTTCGAGCCCCACGGGGGGTGCTTGCTTCTTTGCGACCGTGCGTTGGCGCAAAGGACTTGAGCGTGCGTATGGTGCGCAGCTCGCCCGCTGTTGCGTTTGTGCCGCGATCATCGGGGTAACGGGGCAGTACTCGCAAGCAGCGCTTATTCTCCGCCTTTTTGCGCTAGACTTCTCTTGTCCGTCGTGATTGAGACCATAGCACTTGCATCCAAGCTTCATTGACGCTGGTCCAATTGCTTGCAAGCTATGTACACACGTTTTTGATCGCGAGCTGTGCGACGACTAGAGCGTATTGGCGCTGAATTACGCCGACTGAGCGGACAGATAGATCATCTGCAACATAGATCAGTCGCGACTGGCTCGGTGGGACTTTAGAAGTAGCACGCGGACTAGATTGTGAATTCTACCGCACATATCTTAACTTGTATTCGACTGACACGATACTCACAGAAACCTTTTGTAGTGAGCAGTCTCATGATATACAAGACGATGTGCATCCCACAGAATAGATTTGACCCGATGGCTAGCTGGTTTGCGTGGCAAGAGCAGCAGGATGGGCCATCAACATCTAGCAGAAGCCGCGCACTTTTCACCGCTACGCTCCGGCTCGACTTGCCATGTTTGTGCCTGCGGGTATGGTTTCAGGATTTCTTGTACTGGTACTTGCTTTCCAACAGAATGTGTCGCTTTCGCACAGACGAGAACGACGCAGTACTGCAAACATATCGTTACTGCGCTACGTGTCAAACGAATGTTCAAGTGTGCACTCGACCCGGATCAGTTCTCTATGCTTCAGCCGTTTGACACGAGAGCCGGCTTGGCACAGACAACCGCCTTGCACAAGAACGAGATGTTGTCCTGGCAGTCCACTGCAAGCTTACTGAGCTAGGTGCGAGAGGCTCGGTGGTGGCGTTACAGGGATAACCATAATATATGTTGGTATGATCACGTCGCGTTGCAATCATAATCTCGACATGGGGGTTGCGAGGGGTCGTTTGGTGGCGTCTAAGATGGCGTCGTACCGGTGGCGATGCGTGGCGTGGTTTTGTGGTGCATGACAAACGTTGAGATGGAGCTCCCGAGGGAGAAGGGGTGTTTGTAGATGTTCATGCAGGCGTTCGTTCGATCGTTGTTACGGTACGTGTGTGTGAGGGTGCCTGCGCATTGTTGTTGTTTGGGTGTTTTTGTGTATTCTAGTTTGCGTTGCTTGTGTTAAGTTGCTGTAAGTTTCGTGAAGGTACACCCGTCTAGCTCAGTTGGTAGAGCGCTGGCCTTTTAAGCCAGTGGTCGTGGGTTCGAGCCCCACGGGGGGTGCTTGCTTCTTTGCGACCGTGCGTTGGCGCAAAGGACTTGAGCGTGCGTATGGTGCGCAGCTCGCCCGCTGTTGCGTTTGTGCCGCGATCATCGGGGTAACGGGGCAGTACTCGCAAGCAGCGCTTATTCTCCGCCTTTTTGCGCTAGACTTCTCTTGTCCGTCGTGATTGAGACCATAGCACTTGCATCCAAGCTTCATTGACGCTGGTCCAATTGCTTGCAAGCTATGTACACACGTTTTTGATCGCGAGCTGTGCGACGACTAGAGCGTATTGGCGCTGAATTACGCCGACTGAGCGGACAGATAGATCATCTGCAACATAGATCAGTCGCGACTGGCTCGGTGGGACTTTAGAAGTAGCACGCGGACTAGATTGTGAATTCTACCGCACATATCTTAACTTGTATTCGACTGACACGATACTCACAGAAACCTTTTGTAGTGAGCAGTCTCATGATATACAAGACGATGTGCATCCCACAGAATAGATTTGACCCGATGGCTAGCTGGTTTGCGTGGCAAGAGCAGCAGGATGGGCCATCAACATCTAGCAGAAGCCGCGCACTTTTCACCGCTACGCTCCGGCTCGACTTGCCATGTTTGTGCCTGCGGGTATGGTTTCAGGATTTCTTGTACTGGTACTTGCTTTCCAACAGAATGTGTCGCTTTCGCACAGACGAGAACGACGCAGTACTGCAAACATATCGTTACTGCGCTACGTGTCAAACGAATGTTCAAGTGTGCACTCGACCCGGATCAGTTCTCTATGCTTCAGCCGTTTGACACGAGAGCCGGCTTGGCACAGACAACCGCCTTGCACAAGAACGAGATGTTGTCCTGGCAGTCCACTGCAAGCTTACTGAGCTAGGTGCGAGAGGCTCGGTGGTGGCGTTACAGGGATAACCATAATATATGTTGGTATGATCACGTCGCGTTGCAATCATAATCTCGACATGGGGGTTGCGAGGGGTCGTGTGGTGGCGTCTAAGATGGCGTCGTACCGGTGGCGATGCGTGGCGTGGTTTTGTGGTGCATGACAAACGTTGAGATGGAGCTCCCGAGGGAGAAGGGGTGATTTGTAGATGTTCATGCAGGCGTTCGTTCGATCGTTGGTACAGTACGTGTGTGTGAGGGTGCCTGCGCATTGTTGTTGTTTGGGTGTTTTTGTGTATTATAATTTGCGTTGCTTGTGTTAAGTTGCTGTAAGTTTCGTGAAGGTACACCCGTCTAGCTCAGTTGGTAGAGCGCTGGCCTTTTAAGCCAGTGGTCGTGGGTTCGAGCCCCACGGGGGGTGCTTGCTTCTTTGCGACCGTGCGTTGGCGCAAAGGACTTGAGCGTGCGTATGGTGCGCAGCTCGCCCGCTGTTGCGTTTGTGCCGCGATCATCGGGGTAACGGGGCAGTACTCGCAAGCAGCGCTTATTCTCCGCCTTTTTGCGCTAGACTTCTCTTGTCCGTCGTGATTGAGACCATAGCACTTGCATCCAAGCTTCATTGACGCTGGTCCAATTGCTTGCAAGCTATGTACACACGTTTTTGATCGCGAGCTGTGCGACGACTAGAGCGTATTGGCGCTGAATTACGCCGACTGAGCGGACAGATAGATCATCTGCAACATAGATCAGTCGCGACTGGCTCGGTGGGACTTTAGAAGTAGCACGCGGACTAGATTGTGAATTCTACCGCACATATCTTAACTTGTATTCGACTGACACGATACTCACAGAAACCTTTTGTAGTGAGCAGTCTCATGATATACAAGACGATGTGCATCCCACAGAATAGATTTGACCCGATGGCTAGCTGGTTTGCGTGGCAAGAGCAGCAGGATGGGCCATCAACATCTAGCAGAAGCCGCGCACTTTTCACCGCTACGCTCCGGCTCGACTTGCCATGTTTGTGCCTGCGGGTATGGTTTCACGATTTCTTGTACTGGTACTTGCTTTCCAACAGAATGTGTCGCTTTCGCACAGACGAGAACGACGCAGTACTGCAAACATATCGTTACTGCGCTACGTGTCAAACGAATGTTCAAGTGTGCACTCGACCCGGATCAGTTCTCTATGCTTCAGCCGTTTGACACGAGAGCCGGCTTGGCACAGACAACCGCCTTGCACAAGAACGAGATGTTGTCCTGGCAGTCCACTGCAAGCTTACTGAGCTAGGTGCGAGAGGCTCGGTGGTGGCGTTACAGGGATAACCATAATATATGTTGGTATGATCACGTCGCGTTGCAATCATAATCTCGACATGGGGGTTGCGAGGGGTCGTGTGGTGGCGTCTAAGATGGCGTCGTACCGGTGGCGATGCGTGGCGTGGTTTTGTGGTGCATGACAAACGTTGAGATGGAGCTCCCGAGGGAGAAGGGGTGTTTGTAGATGTTCATGCAGGCGTTCGTTCGATCGTTGGTACAGTACGTGTGTGTGAGGGTGCCTGCGCATTGTTGTTGTTTGGGTGTTTTTGTGTATTATAATTTGCGTTGCTTGTGTTAAGTTGCTGTAAGTTTCGTGAAGGTACACCCGTCTAGCTCAGTTGGTAGAGCGCTGGCCTTTTAAGCCAGTGGTCGTGGGTTCGAGCCCCACGGGGGGTGCTTGCTTCTTTGCGACCGTGCGTTGGCGCAAAGGACTTGAGCGTGCATATGGTGCGCAGCTCGCCCGCTGTTGCGTTTGTGCCGCGATCATCGGGGTAACGGGGCAGTACTCGCAAGCAGCGCTTATTCTCCGCCTTTTTGCGCTAGACTTCTCTTGTCCGTCGTGATTGAGACCATAGCACTTGCATCCAAGCTTCATTGACGCTGGTCCAATTGCTTGCAAGCTATGTACACACGTTTTTGATCGCGAGCTGTGCGACGACTAGAGCGTATTGGCGCTGAATTACGCCGACTGAGCGGACAGATAGATCATCTGCAACATAGATCAGTCGCGACTGGCTCGGTGGGACTTTAGAAGTAGCACGCGGACTAGATTGTGAATTCTACCGCACATATCTTAACTTGTATTCGACTGACACGATACTCACAGAAACCTTTTGTAGTGAGCAGTCTCATGATATACAAGACGATGTGCATCCCACAGAATAGATTTGACCCGATGGCTAGCTGGTTTGCGTGGCAAGAGCAGCAGGATGGGCCATCAACATCTAGCAGAAGCCGCGCACTTTTCACCGCTACGCTCCGGCTCGACTTGCCATGTTTGTGCCTGCGGGTATGGTTTCAGGATTTCTTGTACTGGTACTTGCTTTCCAACAGAATGTGTCGCTTTCGCACAGACGAGAACGACGCAGTACTGCAAACATATCGTTACTGCGCTACGTGTCAAACGAATGTTCAAGTGTGCACTCGACCCGGATCAGTTCTCTATGCTTCAGCCGTTTGACACGAGAGCCGGCTTGGCACAGACAACCGCCTTGCACAAGAACGAGATGTTGTCCTGGCAGTCCACTGCAAGCTTACTGAGCTAGGTGCGAGAGGCTCGGTGGTGGCGTTACAGGGATAACCATAATATATGTTGGTATGATCACGTCGCGTTGCAATCATAATCTCGACATGGGGGTTGCGAGGGGTCGTTTGGTGGCGTCTAAGATGGCGTCGTACCGGTGGCGATGCGTGGCGTGGTTTTGTGGTGCATGACAAACGTTGAGATGGAGCTCCCGAGGGAGAAGGGGTGTTTGTAGATGTTCATGCAGGCGTTCGTTCGATCGTTGGTACAGTACGTGTGTGTGAGGGTGCCTGCGCATTGTTGTTGTTTGGGTGTTTTTGTGTATTATAATTTGCGTTGCTTGTGTTAAGTTGCTGTAAGTTTCGTGAAGGTACACCCGTCTAGCTCAGTTGGTAGAGCGCTGGCCTTTTAAGCCAGTGGTCGTGGGTTCGAGCCCCACGGGGGGTGCTTGCTTCTTTGCGACCGTGCGTTGGCGCAAAGGACTTGAGCGTGCATATGGTGCGCAGCTCGCCCGCTGTTGCGTTTGTGCCGCGATCATCGGGGTAACGGGGCAGTACTCGCAAGCAGCGCTTATTCTCCGCCTTTTTGCGCTAGACTTCTCTTGTCCGTCGTGATTGAGACCATAGCACTTGCATCCAAGCTTCATTGACGCTGGTCCAATTGCTTGCAAGCTATGTACACACGTTTTTGATCGCGAGCTGTGCGACGACTAGAGCGTATTGGCGCTGAATTACGCCGACTGAGCGGACAGATAGATCATCTGCAACATAGATCAGTCGCGACTGGCTCGGTGGGACTTTAGAAGTAGCACGCGGACTAGATTGTGAATTCTACCGCACATATCTTAACTTGTATTCGACTGACACGATACTCACAGAAACCTTTTGTAGTGAGCAGTCTCATGATATACAAGACGATGTGCATCCCACAGAATAGATTTGACCCGATGGCTAGCTGGTTTGCGTGGCAAGAGCAGCAGGATGGGCCATCAACATCTAGCAGAAGCCGCGCACTTTTCACCGCTACGCTCCGGCTCGACTTGCCATGTTTGTGCCTGCGGGTATGGTTTCAGGATTTCTTGTACTGGTACTTGCTTTCCAACAGAATGTGTCGCTTTCGCACAGACGAGAACGACGCAGTACTGCAAACATATCGTTACTGCGCTACGTGTCAAACGAATGTTCAAGTGTGCACTCGACCCGGATCAGTTCTCTATGCTTCAGCCGTTTGACACGAGAGCCGGCTTGGCACAGACAACCGCCTTGCACAAGAACGAGATGTTGTCCTGGCAGTCCACTGCAAGCTTACTGAGCTAGGTGCGAGAGGCTCGGTGGTGGCGTTACAGGGATAACCATAATATATGTTGGTATGATCACGTCGCGTTGCAATCATAATCTCGACATGGGGGTTGCGAGGGGTCGTTTGGTGGCGTCTAAGATGGCGTCGTACCGGTGGCGATGCGTGGCGTGGTTTTGTGGTGCATGACAAACGTTGAGATGGAGCTCCCGAGGGAGAAGGGGTGTTTGTAGATGTTCATGCAGGCGTTCGTTCGATCGTTGTTACGGTACGTGTGTGTGAGGGTGCCTGCGCATTGTTGTTGTTTGGGTGTTTTTGTGTATTCTAGTTTGCGTTGCTTGTGTTAAGTTGCTGTAAGTTTCGTGAAGGTACACCCGTCTAGCTCAGTTGGTAGAGCGCTGGCCTTTTAAGCCAGTGGTCGTGGGTTCGAGCCCCACGGGGGGTGCTTGCTTCTTTGCGACCGTGCGTTGGCGCAAAGGACTTGAGCGTGCGTATGGTGCGCAGCTCGCCCGCTGTTGCGTTTGTGCCGCGATCATCGGGGTAACGGGGCAGTACTCGCAAGCAGCGCTTATTCTCCGCCTTTTTGCGCTAGACTTCTCTTGTCCGTCGTGATTGAGACCATAGCACTTGCATCCAAGCTTCATTGACGCTGGTCCAATTGCTTGCAAGCTATGTACACACGTTTTTGATCGCGAGCTGTGCGACGACTAGAGCGTATTGGCGCTGAATTACGCCGACTGAGCGGACAGATAGATCATCTGCAACATAGATCAGTCGCGACTGGCTCGGTGGGACTTTAGAAGTAGCACGCGGACTAGATTGTGAATTCTACCGCACATATCTTAACTTGTATTCGACTGACACGATACTCACAGAAACCTTTTGTAGTGAGCAGTCTCATGATATACAAGACGATGTGCATCCCACAGAATAGATTTGACCCGATGGCTAGCTGGTTTGCGTGGCAAGAGCAGCAGGATGGGCCATCAACATCTAGCAGAAGCCGCGCACTTTTCACCGCTACGCTCCGGCTCGACTTGCCATGTTTGTGCCTGCGGGTATGGTTTCAGGATTTCTTGTACTGGTACTTGCTTTCCAACAGAATGTGTCGCTTTCGCACAGACGAGAACGACGCAGTACTGCAAACATATCGTTACTGCGCTACGTGTCAAACGAATGTTCAAGTGTGCACTCGACCCGGATCAGTTCTCTATGCTTCAGCCGTTTGACACGAGAGCCGGCTTGGCACAGACAACCGCCTTGCACAAGAACGAGATGTTGTCCTGGCAGTCCACTGCAAGCTTACTGAGCTAGGTGCGAGAGGCTCGGTGGTGGCGTTACAGGGATAACCATAATATATGTTGGTATGATCACGTCGCGTTGCAATCATAATCTCGACATGGGGGTTGCGAGGGGTCGTTTGGTGGCGTCTAAGATGGCGTCGTACCGGTGGCGATGCGTGGCGTGGTTTTGTGGTGCATGACAAACGTTGAGATGGAGCTCCCGAGGGAGAAGGGGTGTTTGTAGATGTTCATGCAGGCGTTCGTTCGATCGTTGTTACGGTACGTGTGTGTGAGGGTGCCTGCGCATTGTTGTTGTTTGGGTGTTTTTGTGTATTCTAGTTTGCGTTGCTTGTGTTAAGTTGCTGTAAGTTTCGTGAAGGTACACCCGTCTAGCTCAGTTGGTAGAGCGCTGGCCTTTTAAGCCAGTGGTCGTGGGTTCGAGCCCCACGGGGGGTGCTTGCTTCTTTGCGACCGTGCGTTGGCGCAAAGGACTTGAGCGTGCGTATGGTGCGCAGCTCGCCCGCTGTTGCGTTTGTGCCGCGATCATCGGGGTAACGGGGCAGTACTCGCAAGCAGCGCTTATTCTCCGCCTTTTTGCGCTAGACTTCTCTTGTCCGTCGTGATTGAGACCATAGCACTTGCATCCAAGCTTCATTGACGCTGGTCCAATTGCTTGCAAGCTATGTACACACGTTTTTGATCGCGAGCTGTGCGACGACTAGAGCGTATTGGCGCTGAATTACGCCGACTGAGCGGACAGATAGATCATCTGCAACATAGATCAGTCGCGACTGGCTCGGTGGGACTTTAGAAGTAGCACGCGGACTAGATTGTGAATTCTACCGCACATATCTTAACTTGTATTCGACTGACACGATACTCACAGAAACCTTTTGTAGTGAGCAGTCTCATGATATACAAGACGATGTGCATCCCACAGAATAGATTTGACCCGATGGCTAGCTGGTTTGCGTGGCAAGAGCAGCAGGATGGGCCATCAACATCTAGCAGAAGCCGCGCACTTTTCACCGCTACGCTCCGGCTCGACTTGCCATGTTTGTGCCTGCGGGTATGGTTTCAGGATTTCTTGTACTGGTACTTGCTTTCCAACAGAATGTGTCGCTTTCGCACAGACGAGAACGACGCAGTACTGCAAACATATCGTTACTGCGCTACGTGTCAAACGAATGTTCAAGTGTGCACTCGACCCGGATCAGTTCTCTATGCTTCAGCCGTTTGACACGAGAGCCGGCTTGGCACAGACACCGCCTTGCACAAGAACGAGATGTTGTCCTGGCAGTCCACTGCAAGCTTACTGAGCTAGGTGCGAGAGGCTCGGTGGTGGCGTTACAGGGATAACCATAATATATGTTGGTATGATCACGTCGCGTTGCAATCATAATCTCGACATGGGGGTTGCGAGGGGTCGTGTGGTGGCGTCTAAGATGGCGTCGTACCGGTGGCGATGCGTGGCGTGGTTTTGTGGTGCATGACAAACGTTGAGATGGAGCTCCCGAGGGAGAAGGGGTGATTTGTAGATGTTCATGCAGGCGTTCGTTCGATCGTTGGTACAGTACGTGTGTGTGAGGGTGCCTGCGCATTGTTGTTGTTTGGGTGTTTTTGTGTATTATAATTTGCGTTGCTTGTGTTAAGTTGCTGTAAGTTTCGTGAAGGTACACCCGTCTAGCTCAGTTGGTAGAGCGCTGGCCTTTTAAGCCAGTGGTCGTGGGTTCGAGCCCCACGGGGGGTGCTTGCTTCTTTGCGACCGTGCGTTGGCGCAAAGGACTTGTGCGTGCGTATGGTGCGCAGCTCGCCCGCTGTTGCGTTTGTGCCGCGATCATCGGGGTAACGGGGCAGTACTCGCAAGCAGCGCTTATTCTCCGCCTTTTTGCGCTAGACTTCTCTTGTCCGTCGTGATTGAGACCATAGCACTTGCATCCAAGCTTCATTGACGCTGGTCCAATTGCTTGCAAGCTATGTACACACGTTTTTGATCGCGAGCTGTGCGACGACTAGAGCGTATTGGCGCTGAATTACGCCGACTGAGCGGACAGATAGATCATCTGCAACATAGATCAGTCGCGACTGGCTCGGTGGGACTGTAGAAGTAGCACGCGGACTAGATTGTGAATTCTACCGCACATATCTTAACTTGTATTCGACTGACACGATACTCACAGAAACCTTTTGTAGTGAGCAGTCTCATGATATACAAGACGATGTGCATCCCAAAGAATAGATTTGACCCGATGGCTAGCTGGTTTGCGTGGCAAGAGCAGCAGGATGGGCCATCAACATCTAGCAGAAGCCGCGCACTTTTCACCGCTACGCTCCGGCTCGACTTGCCATGTTTGTGCCTGCGGGTATGGTTTCAGGATTTCTTGTACTGGTACTTGCTTTCCAACAGAATGTGTCGCTTTCGCACAGACGAGAACGACGCAGTACTGCAAACATATCGTTACTGCGCTACGTGTCAAACGAATGTTCAAGTGTGCACTCGACCCGGATCAGTTCTCTATGCTTCAGCCGTTTGACACGAGAGCCGGCTTGGCACAGACACCGCCTTGCACAAGAACGAGATGTTGTCCTGGCAGTCCACTGCAAGCTTACTGAGCTAGGTGCGAGAGGCTCGGTGGTGGCGTTACAGGGATAACCATAATATATGTTGGTATGATCACGTCGCGTTGCAATCATAATCTCGACATGGGGGTTGCGAGGGGTCGTGTGGTGGCGTCTAAGATGGCGTCGTACCGGTGGCGATGCGTGGCGTGGTTTTGTGGTGCATGACAAACGTTGAGATGGAGCTCCCGAGGGAGAAGGGGTGATTTGTAGATGTTCATGCAGGCGTTCGTTCGATCGTTGGTACAGTACGTGTGTGTGAGGGTGCCTGCGCATTGTTGTTGTTTGGGTGTTTTTGTGTATTATAATTTGCGTTGCTTGTGTTAAGTTGCTGTAAGTTTCGTGAAGGTACACCCGTCTAGCTCAGTTGGTAGAGCGCTGGCCTTTTAAGCCAGTGGTCGTGGGTTCGAGCCCCACGGGGGGTGCTTGCTTCTTTGCGACCGTGCGTTGGCGCAAAGGACTTGTGCGTGCGTATGGTGCGCAGCTCGCCCGCTGTTGCGTTTGTGCCGCGATCATCGGGGTAACGGGGCAGTACTCGCAAGCAGCGCTTATTCTCCGCCTTTTTGCGCTAGACTTCTCTTGTCCGTCGTGATTGAGACCATAGCACTTGCATCCAAGCTTCATTGACGCTGGTCCAATTGCTTGCAAGCTATGTACACACGTTTTTGATCGCGAGCTGTGCGACGACTAGAGCGTATTGGCGCTGAATTACGCCGACTGAGCGGACAGATAGATCATCTGCAACATAGATCAGTCGCGACTGGCTCGGTGGGACTGTAGAAGTAGCACGCGGACTAGATTGTGAATTCTACCGCACATATCTTAACTTGTATTCGACTGACACGATACTCACAGAAACCTTTTGTAGTGAGCAGTCTCATGATATACAAGACGATGTGCATCCCAAAGAATAGATTTGACCCGATGGCTAGCTGGTTTGCGTGGCAAGAGCAGCAGGATGGGCCATCAACATCTAGCAGAAGCCGCGCACTTTTCACCGCTACGCTCCGGCTCGACTTGCCATGTTTGTGCCTGCGGGTATGGTTTCAGGATTTCTTGTACTGGTACTTGCTTTCCAACAGAATGTGTCGCTTTCGCACAGACGAGAACGACGCAGTACTGCAAACATATCGTTACTGCGCTACGTGTCAAACGAATGTTCAAGTGTGCACTCGACCCGGATCAGTTCTCTATGCTTCAGCCGTTTGACACGAGAGCCGGCTTGGCACAGACAACCGCCTTGCACAAGAACGAGATGTTGTCCTGGCAGTCCACTGCAAGCTTACTGAGCTAGGTGCGAGAGGCTCGGTGGTGGCGTTACAGGGATAACCATAATATATGTTGGTATGATCACGTCGCGTTGCAATCATAATCTCGACATGGGGGTTGCGAGGGGTCGTGTGGTGGCGTCTAAGATGGCGTCGTACCGGTGGCGATGCGTGGCGTGGTTTTGTGGTGCATGACAAACGTTGAGATGGAGCTCCCGAGGGAGAAGGGGTGATTTGTAGATGTTCATGCAGGCGTTCGTTCGATCGTTGGTACAGTACGTGTGTGTGAGGGTGCCTGCGCATTGTTGTTGTTTGGGTGTTTTTGTGTATTATAATTTGCGTTGCTTGTGTTAAGTTGCTGTAAGTTTCGTGAAGGTACACCCGTCTAGCTCAGTTGGTAGAGCGCTGGCCTTTTAAGCCAGTGGTCGTGGGTTCGAGCCCCACGGGGGGTGCTTGCTTCTTTGCGACCGTGCGTTGGCGCAAAGGACTTGAGCGTGCGTATGGTGCGCAGCTCGCCCGCTGTTGCGTTTGTGCCGCGATCATCGGGGTAACGGGGCAGTACCTCGCAAGCAGCGCTTATTCTCCGCCTTTTTGCGCTAGACTTCTCTTGTCCGTCGTGATTGAGACCATAGCACTTGCATCCAAGCTTCATTGACGCTGGTCCAATTGCTTGCAAGCTATGTACACACGTTTTTGATCGCGAGCTGTGCGACGACTAGAGCGTATTGGCGCTGAATTACGCCGACTGAGCGGACAGATAGATCATCTGCAACATAGATCAGTCGCGACTGGCTCGGTGGGACTTTAGAAGTAGCACGCGGACTAGATTGTGAATTCTACCGCACATATCTTAACTTGTATTCGACTGACACGATACTCACAGAAACCTTTTGTAGTGAGCAGTCTCATGATATACAAGACGATGTGCATCCCACAGAATAGATTTGACCCGATGGCTAGCTGGTTTGCGTGGCAAGAGCAGCAGGATGGGCCATCAACATCTAGCAGAAGCCGCGCACTTTTCACCGCTACGCTCCGGCTCGACTTGCCATGTTTGTGCCTGCGGGTATGGTTTCACGATTTCTTGTACTGGTACTTGCTTTCCAACAGAATGTGTCGCTTTCGCACAGACGAGAACGACGCAGTACTGCAAACATATCGTTACTGCGCTACGTGTCAAACGAATGTTCAAGTGTGCACTCGACCCGGATCAGTTCTCTATGCTTCAGCCGTTTGACACGAGAGCCGGCTTGGCACAGACAACCGCCTTGCACAAGAACGAGATGTTGTCCTGGCAGTCCACTGCAAGCTTACTGAGCTAGGTGCGAGAGGCTCGGTGGTGGCGTTACAGGGATAACCATAATATATGTTGGTATGATCACGTCGCGTTGCAATCATAATCTCGACATGGGGGTTGCGAGGGGTCGTGTGGTGGCGTCTAAGATGGCGTCGTACCGGTGGCGATGCGTGGCGTGGTTTTGTGGTGCATGACAAACGTTGAGATGGAGCTCCCGAGGGAGAAGGGGTGTTTGTAGATGTTCATGCAGGCGTTCGTTCGATCGTTGGTACAGTACGTGTGTGTGAGGGTGCCTGCGCATTGTTGTTGTTTGGGTGTTTTTGTGTATTATAATTTGCGTTGCTTGTGTTAAGTTGCTGTAAGTTTCGTGAAGGTACACCCGTCTAGCTCAGTTGGTAGAGCGCTGGCCTTTTAAGCCAGTGGTCGTGGGTTCGAGCCCCACGGGGGGTGCTTGCTTCTTTGCGACCGTGCGTTGGCGCAAAGGACTTGAGCGTGCGTATGGTGCGCAGCTCGCCCGCTGTTGCGTTTGTGCCGCGATCATCGGGGTAACGGGGCAGTACTCGCAAGCAGCGCTTATTCTCCGCCTTTTTGCGCTAGACTTCTCTTGTCCGTCGTGATTGAGACCATAGCACTTGCATCCAAGCTTCATTGACGCTGGTCCAATTGCTTGCAAGCTATGTACACACGTTTTTGATCGCGAGCTGTGCGACGACTAGAGCGTATTGGCGCTGAATTACGCCGACTGAGCGGACAGATAGATCATCTGCAACATAGATCAGTCGCGACTGGCTCGGTGGGACTTTAGAAGTAGCACGCGGACTAGATTGTGAATTCTACCGCACATATCTTAACTTGTATTCGACTGACACGATACTCACAGAAACCTTTTGTAGTGAGCAGTCTCATGATATACAAGACGATGTGCATCCCACAGAATAGATTTGACCCGATGGCTAGCTGGTTTGCGTGGCAAGAGCAGCAGGATGGGCCATCAACATCTAGCAGAAGCCGCGCACTTTTCACCGCTACGCTCCGGCTCGACTTGCCATGTTTGTGCCTGCGGGTATGGTTTCAGGATTTCTTGTACTGGTACTTGCTTTCCAACAGAATGTGTCGCTTTCGCACAGACGAGAACGACGCAGTACTGCAAACATATCGTTACTGCGCTACGTGTCAAACGAATGTTCAAGTGTGCACTCGACCCGGATCAGTTCTCTATGCTTCAGCCGTTTGACACGAGAGCCGGCTTGGCACAGACAACCGCCTTGCACAAGAACGAGATGTTGTCCTGGCAGTCCACTGCAAGCTTACTGAGCTAGGTGCGAGAGGCTCGGTGGTGGCGTTACAGGGATAACCATAATATATGTTGGTATGATCACGTCGCGTTGCAATCATAATCTCGACATGGGGGTTGCGAGGGGTCGTGTGGTGGCGTCTAAGATGGCGTCGTACCGGTGGCGATGCGTGGCGTGGTTTTGTGGTGCATGACAAACGTTGAGATGGAGCTCCCGAGGGAGAAGGGGTGTTTGTAGATGTTCATGCAGGCGTTCGTTCGATCGTTGGTACAGTACGTGTGTGTGAGGGTGCCTGCGCATTGTTGTTGTTTGGGTGTTTTTGTGTATTATAATTTGCGTTGCTTGTGTTAAGTTGCTGTAAGTTTCGTGAAGGTACACCCGTCTAGCTCAGTTGGTAGAGCGCTGGCCTTTTAAGCCAGTGGTCGTGGGTTCGAGCCCCACGGGGGGTGCTTGCTTCTTTGCGACCGTGCGTTGGCGCAAAGGACTTGAGCGTGCGTATGGTGCGCAGCTCGCCCGCTGTTGCGTTTGTGCCGCGATCATCGGGGTAACGGGGCAGTACTCGCAAGCAGCGCTTATTCTCCGCCTTTTTGCGCTAGACTTCTCTTGTCCGTCGTGATTGAGACCATAGCACTTGCATCCAAGCTTCATTGACGCTGGTCCAATTGCTTGCAAGCTATGTACACACGTTTTTGATCGCGAGCTGTGCGACGACTAGAGCGTATTGGCGCTGAATTACGCCGACTGAGCGGACAGATAGATCATCTGCAACATAGATCAGTCGCGACTGGCTCGGTGGGACTTTAGAAGTAGCACGCGGACTAGATTGTGAATTCTACCGCACATATCTTAACTTGTATTCGACTGACACGATACTCACAGAAACCTTTTGTAGTGAGCAGTCTCATGATATACAAGACGATGTGCATCCCACAGAATAGATTTGACCCGATGGCTAGCTGGTTTGCGTGGCAAGAGCAGCAGGATGGGCCATCAACATCTAGCAGAAGCCGCGCACTTTTCACCGCTACGCTCCGGCTCGACTTGCCATGTTTGTGCCTGCGGGTATGGTTTCAGGATTTCTTGTACTGGTACTTGCTTTCCAACAGAATGTGTCGCTTTCGCACAGACGAGAACGACGCAGTACTGCAAACATATCGTTACTGCGCTACGTGTCAAACGAATGTTCAAGTGTGCACTCGACCCGGATCAGTTCTCTATGCTTCAGCCGTTTGACACGAGAGCCGGCTTGGCACAGACAACCGCCTTGCACAAGAACGAGATGTTGTCCTGGCAGTCCACTGCAAGCTTACTGAGCTAGGTGCGAGAGGCTCGGTGGTGGCGTTACAGGGATAACCATAATATATGTTGGTATGATCACGTCGCGTTGCAATCATAATCTCGACATGGGGGTTGCGAGGGGTCGTGTGGTGGCGTCTAAGATGGCGTCGTACCGGTGGCGATGCGTGGCGTGGTTTTGTGGTGCATGACAAACGTTGAGATGGAGCTCCCGAGGGAGAAGGGGTGTTTGTAGATGTTCATGCAGGCGTTCGTTCGATCGTTGGTACGGTACGTGTGTGTGAGGGTGCCTGCGCATTGTTGTTGTTTGGGTGTTTTTGTGTATTATAATTTGCGTTGCTTGTGTTAAGTTGCTGTAAGTTTCGTGAAGGTACACCCGTCTAGCTCAGTTGGTAGAGCGCTGGCCTTTTAAGCCAGTGGTCGTGGGTTCGAGCCCCACGGGGGGTGCTTGCTTCTTTGCGACCGTGCGTTGGCGCAAAGGACTTGAGCGTGCGTATGGTGCGCAGCTCGCCCGCTGTTGCGTTTGTGCCGCGATCATCGGGGTAACGGGGCAGTACTCGCAAGCAGCGCTTATTCTCCGCCTTTTTGCGCTAGACTTCTCTTGTCCGTCGTGATTGAGACCATAGCACTTGCATCCAAGCTTCATTGACGCTGGTCCAATTGCTTGCAAGCTATGTACACACGTTTTTGATCGCGAGCTGTGCGACGACTAGAGCGTATTGGCGCTGAATTACGCCGACTGAGCGGACAGATAGATCATCTGCAACATAGATCAGTCGCGACTGGCTCGGTGGGACTTTAGAAGTAGCACGCGGACTAGATTGTGAATTCTACCGCACATATCTTAACTTGTATTCGACTGACACGATACTCACAGAAACCTTTTGTAGTGAGCAGTCTCATGATATACAAGACGATGTGCATCCCACAGAATAGATTTGACCCGATGGCTAGCTGGTTTGCGTGGCAAGAGCAGCAGGATGGGCCATCAACATCTAGCAGAAGCCGCGCACTTTTCACCGCTACGCTCCGGCTCGACTTGCCATGTTTGTGCCTGCGGGTATGGTTTCAGGATTTCTTGTACTGGTACTTGCTTTCCAACAGAATGTGTCGCTTTCGCACAGACGAGAACGACGCAGTACTGCAAACATATCGTTACTGCGCTACGTGTCAAACGAATGTTCAAGTGTGCACTCGACCCGGATCAGTTCTCTATGCTTCAGCCGTTTGACACGAGAGCCGGCTTGGCACAGACAACCGCCTTGCACAAGAACGAGATGTTGTCCTGGCAGTCCACTGCAAGCTTACTGAGCTAGGTGCGAGAGGCTCGGTGGTGGCGTTACAGGGATAACCATAATATATGTTGGTATGATCACGTCGCGTTGCAATCATAATCTCGACATGGGGGTTGCGAGGGGTCGTGTGGTGGCGTCTAAGATGGCGTCGTACCGGTGGCGATGCGTGGCGTGGTTTTGTGGTGCATGACAAACGTTGAGATGGAGCTCCCGAGGGAGAAGGGGTGTTTTGTAGATGTTCATGCAGGCGTTCGTTCGATGTTGGTACGGTACGTGTGTGTGAGGGTGCCTGCGCATTGTTGTTGTTTGGGTGTTTTTGTGTATTATAATTTGCGTTGCTTGTGTTAAGTTGCTGTAAGTTTCGTGAAGGTACACCCGTCTAGCTCAGTTGGTAGAGCGCTGGCCTTTTAAGCCAGTGGTCGTGGGTTCGAGCCCCACGGGGGGTGCTTGCTTCTTTGCGACCGTGCGTTGGCGCAAAGGACTTGAGCGTGCGTATGGTGCGCAGCTCGCCCGCTGTTGCGTTTGTGCCGCGATCATCGGGGTAACGGGGCAGTACTCGCAAGCAGCGCTTATTCTCCGCCTTTTTGCGCTAGACTTCTCTTGTCCGTCGTGATTGAGACCATAGCACTTGCATCCAAGCTTCATTGACGCTGGTCCAATTGCTTGCAAGCTATGTACACACGTTTTTGATCGCGAGCTGTGCGACGACTAGAGCGTATTGGCGCTGAATTACGCCGACTGAGCGGACAGATAGATCATCTGCAACATAGATCAGTCGCGACTGGCTCGGTGGGACTTTAGAAGTAGCACGCGGACTAGATTGTGAATTCTACCGCACATATCTTAACTTGTATTCGACTGACACGATACTCACAGAAACCTTTTGTAGTGAGCAGTCTCATGATATACAAGACGATGTGCATCCCACAGAATAGATTTGACCCGATGGCTAGCTGGTTTGCGTGGCAAGAGCAGCAGGATGGGCCATCAACATCTAGCAGAAGCCGCGCACTTTTCACCGCTACGCTCCGGCTCGACTTGCCATGTTTGTGCCTGCGGGTATGGTTTCAGGATTTCTTGTACTGGTACTTGCTTTCCAACAGAATGTGTCGCTTTCGCACAGACGAGAACGACGCAGTACTGCAAACATATCGTTACTGCGCTACGTGTCAAACGAATGTTCAAGTGTGCACTCGACCCGGATCAGTTCTCTATGCTTCAGCCGTTTGACACGAGAGCCGGCTTGGCACAGACAACCGCCTTGCACAAGAACGAGATGTTGTCCTGGCAGTCCACTGCAAGCTTACTGAGCTAGGTGCGAGAGGCTCGGTGGTGGCGTTACAGGGATAACCATAATATATGTTGGTATGATCACGTCGCGTTGCAATCATAATCTCGACATGGGGGTTGCGAGGGGTCGTGTGGTGGCGTCTAAGATGGCGTCGTACCGGTGGCGATGCGTGGCGTGGTTTTGTGGTGCATGACAAACGTTGAGATGGAGCTCCCGAGGGAGAAGGGGTGTTTGTAGATGTTCATGCAGGCGTTCGTTCGATCGTTCGTACAGTACGTGTGTGTGAGGGTGCCTGCGCATTGTTGTTGTTTGGGTGTTTTTGTGTATTCTAGTTTGCGTTGCTTGTGTTAAGTTGCTGTAAGTTTCGTGAAGGTACACCCGTCTAGCTCAGTTGGTAGAGCGCTGGCCTTTTAAGCCAGTGGTCGTGGGTTCGAGCCCCACGGGGGGTGCTTGCTTCTTTGCGACCGTGCGTTGGCGCAAAGGACTTGAGCGTGCGTATGGTGCGCAGCTCGCCCGCTGTTGCGTTTGTGCCGCGATCATCGGGGTAACGGGGCAGTACTCGCAAGCAGCGCTTATTCTCCGCCTTTTTGCGCTAGACTTCTCTTGTCCGTCGTGATTGAGACCATAGCACTTGCATCCAAGCTTCATTGACGCTGGTCCAATTGCTTGCAAGCTATGTACACACGTTTTTGATCGCGAGCTGTGCGACGACTAGAGCGTATTGGCGCTGAATTACGCCGACTGAGCGGACAGATAGATCATCTGCAACATAGATCAGTCGCGACTGGCTCGGTGGGACTGTAGAAGTAGCACGCGGACTAGATTGTGAATTCTACCGCACATATCTTAACTTGTATTCGACTGACACGATACTCACAGAAACCTTTTGTAGTGAGCAGTCTCATGATATACAAGACGATGTGCATCCCAAAGAATAGATTTGACCCGATGGCTAGCTGGTTTGCGTGGCAAGAGCAGCAGGATGGGCCATCAACATCTAGCAGAAGCCGCGCACTTTTCACCGCTACGCTCCGGCTCGACTTGCCATGTTTGTGCCTGCGGGTATGGTTTCAGGATTTCTTGTACTGGTACTTGCTTTCCAACAGAATGTGTCGCTTTCGCACAGACGAGAACGACGCAGTACTGCAAACATATCGTTACTGCGCTACGTGTCAAACGAATGTTCAAGTGTGCACTCGACCCGGATCAGTTCTCTATGCTTCAGCCGTTTGACACGAGAGCCGGCTTGGCACAGACAACCGCCTTGCACAAGAACGAGATGTTGTCCTGGCAGTCCACTGCAAGCTTACTGAGCTAGGTGCGAGAGGCTCGGTGGTGGCGTTACAGGGATAACCATAATATATGTTGGTATGATCACGTCGCGTTGCAATCATAATCTCGACATGGGGGTTGCGAGGGGTCGTGTGGTGGCGTCTAAGATGGCGTCGTACCGGTGGCGATGCGTGGCGTGGTTTTGTGGTGCATGACAAACGTTGAGATGGAGCTCCCGAGGGAGAAGGGGTGTTTTGTAGATGTTCATGCAGGCGTTCGTTCGATCGTTGGTACGGTACGTGTGTGTGAGGGTGCCTGCGCATTGTTGTTGTTTGGGTGTTTTTGTGTATTATAATTTGCGTTGCTTGTGTTAAGTTGCTGTAAGTTTCGTGAAGGTACACCCGTCTAGCTCAGTTGGTAGAGCGCTGGCCTTTTAAGCCAGTGGTCGTGGGTTCGAGCCCCACGGGGGGTGCTTGCTTCTTTGCGACCGTGCGTTGGCGCAAAGGACTTGAGCGTGCGTATGGTGCGCAGCTCGCCCGCTGTTGCGTTTGTGCCGCGATCATCGGGGTAACGGGGCAGTACTCGCAAGCAGCGCTTATTCTCCGCCTTTTTGCGCTAGACTTCTCTTGTCCGTCGTGATTGAGACCATAGCACTTGCATCCAAGCTTCATTGACGCTGGTCCAATTGCTTGCAAGCTATGTACACACGTTTTTGATCGCGAGCTGTGCGACGACTAGAGCGTATTGGCGCTGAATTACGCCGACTGAGCGGACAGATAGATCATCTGCAACATAGATCAGTCGCGACTGGCTCGGTGGGACTGTAGAAGTAGCACGCGGACTAGATTGTGAATTCTACCGCACATATCTTAACTTGTATTCGACTGACACGATACTCACAGAAACCTTTTGTAGTGAGCAGTCTCATGATATACAAGACGATGTGCATCCCAAAGAATAGATTTGACCCGATGGCTAGCTGGTTTGCGTGGCAAGAGCAGCAGGATGGGCCATCAACATCTAGCAGAAGCCGCGCACTTTTCACCGCTACGCTCCGGCTCGACTTGCCATGTTTGTGCCTGCGGGTATGGTTTCAGGATTTCTTGTACTGGTACTTGCTTTCCAACAGAATGTGTCGCTTTCGCACAGACGAGAACGACGCAGTACTGCAAACATATCGTTACTGCGCTACGTGTCAAACGAATGTTCAAGTGTGCACTCGACCCGGATCAGTTCTCTATGCTTCAGCCGTTTGACACGAGAGCCGGCTTGGCACAGACAACCGCCTTGCACAAGAACGAGATGTTGTCCTGGCAGTCCACTGCAAGCTTACTGAGCTAGGTGCGAGAGGCTCGGTGGTGGCGTTACAGGGATAACCATAATATATGTTGGTATGATCACGTCGCGTTGCAATCATAATCTCGACATGGGGGTTGCGAGGGGTCGTGTGGTGGCGTCTAAGATGGCGTCGTACCGGTGGCGATGCGTGGCGTGGTTTTGTGGTGCATGACAAACGTTGAGATGGAGCTCCCGAGGGAGAAGGGGTGTTTTGTAGATGTTCATGCAGGCGTTCGTTCGATGTTGGTACGGTACGTGTGTGTGAGGGTGCCTGCGCATTGTTGTTGTTTGGGTGTTTTTGTGTATTCTAGTTTGCGTTCTTGTGTTAAGTTGCTGTAAGTTTCGTGAAGGTACACCCGTCTAGCTCAGTTGGTAGAGCGCTGGCCTTTTAAGCCAGTGGTCGTGGGTTCGAGCCCCACGGGGGGTGCTTGCTTCTTTGCGACCGTGCGTTGGCGCAAAGGACTTGAGCGTGCGTATGGTGCGCAGCTCGCCCGCTGTTGCGTTTGTGCCGCGATCATCGGGGTAACGGGGCAGTACTCGCAAGCAGCGCTTATTCTCCGCCTTTTTGCGCTAGACTTCTCTTGTCCGTCGTGATTGAGACCATAGCACTTGCATCCAAGCTTCATTGACGCTGGTCCAATTGCTTGCAAGCTATGTACACACGTTTTTGATCGCGAGCTGTGCGACGACTAGAGCGTATTGGCGCTGAATTACGCCGACTGAGCGGACAGATAGATCATCTGCAACATAGATCAGTCGCGACTGGCTCGGTGGGACTGTAGAAGTAGCACGCGGACTAGATTGTGAATTCTACCGCACATATCTTAACTTGTATTCGACTGACACGATACTCACAGAAACCTTTTGTAGTGAGCAGTCTCATGATATACAAGACGATGTGCATCCCACAGAATAGATTTGACCCGATGGCTAGCTGGTTTGCGTGGCAAGAGCAGCAGGATGGGCCATCAACATCTAGCAGAAGCCGCGCACTTTTCACCGCTACGCTCCGGCTCGACTTGCCATGTTTGTGCCTGCGGGTATGGTTTCAGGATTTCTTGTACTGGTACTTGCTTTCCAACAGAATGTGTCGCTTTCGCACAGACGAGAACGACGCAGTACTGCAAACATATCGTTACTGCGCTACGTGTCAAACGAATGTTCAAGTGTGCACTCGACCCGGATCAGTTCTCTATGCTTCAGCCGTTTGACACGAGAGCCGGCTTGGCACAGACAACCGCCTTGCACAAGAACGAGATGTTGTCCTGGCAGTCCACTGCAAGCTTACTGAGCTAGGTGCGAGAGGCTCGGTGGTGGCGTTACAGGGATAACCATAATATATGTTGGTATGATCACGTCGCGTTGCAATCATAATCTCGACATGGGGGTTGCGAGGGGTCGTGTGGTGGCGTCTAAGATGGCGTCGTACCGGTGGCGATGCGTGGCGTGGTTTTGTGGTGCATGACAAACGTTGAGATGGAGCTCCCGAGGGAGAAGGGGTGTTTTGTAGATGTTCATGCAGGCGTTCGTTCGATCGTTGGTACGGTACGTGTGTGTGAGGGTGCCTGCGCATTGTTGTTGTTTGGGTGTTTTTGTGTATTCTAGTTTGCGTTGCTTGTGTTAAGTTGCTGTAAGTTTCGTGAAGGTACACCCGTCTAGCTCAGTTGGTAGAGCGCTGGCCTTTTAAGCCAGTGGTCGTGGGTTCGAGCCCCACGGGGGGTGCTTGCTTCTTTGCGACCGTGCGTTGGCGCAAAGGACTTGAGCGTGCGTATGGTGCGCAGCTCGCCCGCTGTTGCGTTTGTGCCGCGATCATCGGGGTAACGGGGCAGTACTCGCAAGCAGCGCTTATTCTCCGCCTTTTTGCGCTAGACTTCTCTTGTCCGTCGTGATTGAGACCATAGCACTTGCATCCAAGCTTCATTGACGCTGGTCCAATTGCTTGCAAGCTATATACACACGTTTTTGATCGCGAGCTGTGCGACGACTAGAGCGTATTGGCGCTGAATTACGCCGGCTGAGCGGACAGATAGATCATCTGCAACATAGATCAGTCGCGACTGGCTCGGTGGGACTGTAGAAGTAGCACGCGGACTAGATTGTGAATTCTACCGCACATATCTTAACTTGTATTCGACTGACACGATACTCACAGAAACCTTTTGTAGTGAGCAGTCTCATGATATACAAGACGATGTGCATCCCACAGAATAGATTTGACCCGATGGCTAGCTGGTTTGCGTGGCAAGAGCAGCAGGATGGGCCATCAACATCTAGCAGAAGCCGCGCACTTTTCACCGCTACGCTCCGGCTCGACTTGCCATGTTTGTGCCTGCGGGTATGGTTTCAGGATTTCTTGTACTGGTACTTGCTTTCCAACAGAATGTGTCGCTTTCGCACAGACGAGAACGACGCAGTACTGCAAACATATCGTTACTGCGCTACGTGTCAAACGAATGTTCAAGTGTGCACTCGACCCGGATCAGTTCTCTATGCTTCAGCCGTTTGACACGAGAGCCGGCTTGGCACAGACAACCGCCTTGCACAAGAACGAGATGTTGTCCTGGCAGTCCACTGCAAGCTTACTGAGCTAGGTGCGAGAGGCTCGGTGGTGGCGTTACAGGGATAACCATAATATATGTTGGTATGATCACGTCGCGTTGCAATCATAATCTCGACATGGGGGTTGCGAGGGGTCGTTTGGTGGCGTCTAAGATGGCGTCGTACCGGTGGCGATGCGTGGCGTGGTTTTGTGGTGCATGACAAACGTTGAGATGGAGCTCCCGAGGGAGAAGGGGTGTTTTGTAGATGTTCATGCAGGCGTTCGTTCGATCGTTGGTACGGTACGTGTGTGTGAGGGTGCCTGCGCACTGTTGTTGTTTGGGTGTTTTTGTGTATTCTAGTTTGCGTTGCTTGTGTTAAGTTGCTGTAAGTTTCGTGAAGGTACACCCGTCTAGCTCAGTTGGTAGAGCGCTGGCCTTTTAAGCCAGTGGTCGTGGGTTCGAGCCCCACGGGGGGTGCTTGCTTCTTTGCGACCGTGCGTTGGCGCAAAGGACTTGAGCGTGCGTATGGTGCGCAGCTCGCCCGCTGTTGCGTTTGTGCCGCGATCATCGGGGTAACGGGGCAGTACTCGCAAGCAGCGCTTATTCTCCGCTTTTTTGCGCTAGACTTCTCTTGTCCGTCGTGATTGAGACCATAGCACTTGCATCCAAGCTTCATTGACGCTGGTCCAATTGCTTGCAAGCTATGTACACACGTTTTTGATCGCGAGCTGTGCGACGACTAGAGCGTATTGGCGCTGAATTACGCCGACTGAGCGGACAGATAGATCATCTGCAACATAGATCAGTCGCGACTGGCTCGGTGGGACTTTAGAAGTAGCACGCGGACTAGATTGTAAATTCTACCGCACATATCTTAACTTGTATTCGACTGACACGATACTCACAGAAACCTTTTGTAGTGAGCAGTCTCATGATATACAAGACGATGTGCATCCCACAGAATAGATTTGACCCGATGGCTAGCTGGTTTGCGTGGCAAGAGCAGCAGGATGGGCCATCAACATCTAGCAGAAGCCGCGCACTTTTCACCGCTACGCTCCGGCTCGACTTGCCATGTTTGTGCCTGCGGGTATGGTTTCAGGATTTCTTGTACTGGTACTTGCTTTCCAACAGAATGTGTCGCTTTCGCACAGACGAGAACGACGCAGTACTGCAAACATATCGTTACTGCGCTACGTGTCAAACGAATGTTCAAGTGTGCACTCGACCCGGATCAGTTCTCTATGCTTCAGCCGTTTGACACGAGAGCCGGCTTGGCACAGACAACCGCCTTGCACAAGAACGAGATGTTGTCCTGGCAGTCCACTGCAAGCTTACTGAGCTAGGTGCGAGAGGCTCGGTGGTGGCGTTACAGGGATAACCATAATATATGTTGGTATGATCACGTCGCGTTGCAATCATAATCTCGACATGGGGGTTGCGAGGGGTCGTGTGGTGGCGTCTAAGATGGCGTCGTACCGGTGGCGATGCGTGGCGTGGTTTTGTGGTGCATGACAAACGTTGAGATGGAGCTCCCGAGGGAGAAGGGGTGTTTTGTAGATGTTCATGCAGGCGTTCGTTCGATCGTTGGTACGGTACGTGTGTGTGAGGGTGCCTGCGCATTGTTGTTGTTTGGGTGTTTTTGTGTATTCTAGTTTGCGTTGCTTGTGTTAAGTTGCTGTAAGTTTCGTGAAGGTACACCCGTCTAGCTCAGTTGGTAGAGCGCTGGCCTTTTAAGCCAGTGGTCGTGGGTTCGAGCCCCACGGGGGGTGCTTGCTTCTTTGCGACCGTGCGTTGGCGCAAAGGACTTGAGCGTGCGTATGGTGCGCAGCTCGCCCGCTGTTGCGTTTGTGCCGCGATCATCGGGGTAACGGGGCAGTACTCGCAAGCAGCGCTTATTCTCCGCCTTTTTGCGCTAGACTTCTCTTGTCCGTCGTGATTGAGACCATAGCACTTGCATCCAAGCTTCATTGACGCTGGTCCAATTGCTTGCAAGCTATGTACACACGTTTTTGATCGCGAGCTGTGCGACGACTAGAGCGTATTGGCGCTGAATTACGCCGACTGAGCGGACAGATAGATCATCTGCAACATAGATCAGTCGCGACTGGCTCGGTGGGACTTTAGAAGTAGCACGCGGACTAGATTGTGAATTCTACCGCACATATCTTAACTTGTATTCGACTGACACGATACTCACAGAAACCTTTTGTAGTGAGCAGTCTCATGATATACAAGACGATGTGCATCCCACAGAATAGATTTGACCCGATGGCTAGCTGGTTTGCGTGGCAAGAGCAGCAGGATGGGCCATCAACATCTAGCAGAAGCCGCGCACTTTTCACCGCTACGCTCCGGCTCGACTTGCCATGTTTGTGCCTGCGGGTATGGTTTCAGGATTTCTTGTACTGGTACTTGCTTTCCAACAGAATGTGTCGCTTTCGCACAGACGAGAACGACGCAGTACTGCAAACATATCGTTACTGCGCTACGTGTCAAACGAATGTTCAAGTGTGCACTCGACCCGGATCAGTTCTCTATGCTTCAGCCGTTTGACACGAGAGCCGGCTTGGCACAGACAACCGCCTTGCACAAGAACGAGATGTTGTCCTGGCAGTCCACTGCAAGCTTACTGAGCTAGGTGCGAGAGGCTCGGTGGTGGCGTTACAGGGATAACCATAATATATGTTGGTATGATCACGTCGCGTTGCAATCATAATCTCGACATGGGGGTTGCGAGGGGTCGTGTGGTGGCGTCTAAGATGGCGTCGTACCGGTGGCGATGCGTGGCGTGGTTTTGTGGTGCATGACAAACGTTGAGATGGAGCTCCCGAGGGAGAAGGGGTGTTTTGTAGATGTTCATGCAGGCGTTCGTTCGATCGTTGGTACGGTACGTGTGTGTGAGGGTGCCTGCGCATTGTTGTTGTTTGGGTGTTTTTGTGTATTCTAGTTTGCGTTGCTTGTGTTAAGTTGCTGTAAGTTTCGTGAAGGTACACCCGTCTAGCTCAGTTGGTAGAGCGCTGGCCTTTTAAGCCAGTGGTCGTGGGTTCGAGCCCCACGGGGGGTGCTTGCTTCTTTGCGACCGTGCGTTGGCGCAAAGGACTTGAGCGTGCGTATGGTGCGCAGCTCGCCCGCTGTTGCGTTTGTGCCGCGATCATCGGGGTAACGGGGCAGTACTCGCAAGCAGCGCTTATTCTCCGCCTTTTTGCGCTAGACTTCTCTTGTCCGTCGTGATTGAGACCATAGCACTTGCATCCAAGCTTCATTGACGCTGGTCCAATTGCTTGCAAGCTATGTACACACGTTTTTGATCGCGAGCTGTGCGACGACTAGAGCGTATTGGCGCTGAATTACGCCGACTGAGCGGACAGATAGATCATCTGCAACATAGATCAGTCGCGACTGGCTCGGTGGGACTTTAGAAGTAGCACGCGGACTAGATTGTAAATTCTACCGCACATATCTTAACTTGTATTCGACTGACACGATACTCACAGAAACCTTTTGTAGTGAGCAGTCTCATGATATACAAGACGATGTGCATCCCACAGAATAGATTTGACCCGATGGCTAGCTGGTTTGCGTGGCAAGAGCAGCAGGATGGGCCATCAACATCTAGCAGAAGCCGCGCACTTTTCACCGCTACGCTCCGGCTCGACTTGCCATGTTTGTGCCTGCGGGTATGGTTTCAGGATTTCTTGTACTGGTACTTGCTTTCCAACAGAATGTGTCGCTTTCGCACAGACGAGAACGACGCAGTACTGCAAACATATCGTTACTGCGCTACGTGTCAAACGAATGTTCAAGTGTGCACTCGACCCGGATCAGTTCTCTATGCTTCAGCCGTTTGACACGAGAGCCGGCTTGGCACAGACAACCGCCTTGCACAAGAACGAGATGTTGTCCTGGCAGTCCACTGCAAGCTTACTGAGCTAGGTGCGAGAGGCTCGGTGGTGGCGTTACAGGGATAACCATAATATATGTTGGTATGATCACGTCGCGTTGCAATCATAATCTCGACATGGGGGTTGCGAGGGGTCGTGTGGTGGCGTCTAAGATGGCGTCGTACCGGTGGCGATGCGTGGCGTGGTTTTGTGGTGCATGACAAACGTTGAGATGGAGCTCCCGAGGGAGAAGGGGTGTTTTGTAGATGTTCATGCAGGCGTTCGTTCGATCGTTGGTACGGTACGTGTGTGTGAGGGTGCCTGCGCATTGTTGTTGTTTGGGTGTTTTTGTGTATTCTAGTTTGCTTGCTTTGTTAAGTTGCTGTAAGTTTCGTGAAGGTACACCCGTCTAGCTCAGTTGGTAGAGCGCTGGCCTTTTAAGCCAGTGGTCGTGGGTTCGAGCCCCACGGGGGGTGCTTGCTTCTTTGCGACCGTGCGTTGGCGCAAAGGACTTGAGCGTGCGTATGGTGCGCAGCTCGCCCGCTGTTGCGTTTGTGCCGCGATCATCGGGGTAACGGGGCAGTACTCGCAAGCAGCGCTTATTCTCCGCCTTTTTGCGCTAGACTTCTCTTGTCCGTCGTGATTGAGACCATAGCACTTGCATCCAAGCTTCATTGACGCTGGTCCAATTGCTTGCAAGCTATGTACACACGTTTTTGATCGCGAGCTGTGCGACGACTAGAGCGTATTGGCGCTGAATTACGCCGACTGAGCGGACAGATAGATCATCTGCAACATAGATCAGTCGCGACTGGCTCGGTGGGACTTTAGAAGTAGCACGCGGACTAGATTGTAAATTCTACCGCACATATCTTAACTTGTATTCGACTGACACGATACTCACAGAAACCTTTTGTAGTGAGCAGTCTCATGATATACAAGACGATGTGCATCCCACAGAATAGATTTGACCCGATGGCTAGCTGGTTTGCGTGGCAAGAGCAGCAGGATGGGCCATCAACATCTAGCAGAAGCCGCGCACTTTTCACCGCTACGCTCCGGCTCGACTTGCCATGTTTGTGCCTGCGGGTATGGTTTCAGGATTTCTTGTACTGGTACTTGCTTTCCAACAGAATGTGTCGCTTTCGCACAGACGAGAACGACGCAGTACTGCAAACATATCGTTACTGCGCTACGTGTCAAACGAATGTTCAAGTGTGCACTCGACCCGGATCAGTTCTCTATGCTTCAGCCGTTTGACACGAGAGCCGGCTTGGCACAGACAACCGCCTTGCACAAGAACGAGATGTTGTCCTGGCAGTCCACTGCAAGCTTACTGAGCTAGGTGCGAGAGGCTCGGTGGTGGCGTTACAGGGATAACCATAATATATGTTGGTATGATCACGTCGCGTTGCAATCATAATCTCGACATGGGGGTTGCGAGGGGTCGTGTGGTGGCGTCTAAGATGGCGTCGTACCGGTGGCGATGCGTGGCGTGGTTTTGTGGTGCATGACAAACGTTGAGATGGAGCTCCCGAGGGAGAAGGGGTGTTTTGTAGATGTTCATGCAGGCGTTCGTTCGATCGTTGGTACGGTACGTGTGTGTGAGGGTGCCTGCGCATTGTTGTTGTTTGGGTGTTTTTGTGTATTCTAGTTTGCGTTGCTTGTGTTAAGTTGCTGTAAGTTTCGTGAAGGTACACCCGTCTAGCTCAGTTGGTAGAGCGCTGGCCTTTTAAGCCAGTGGTCGTGGGTTCGAGCCCCACGGGGGGTGCTTGCTTCTTTGCGACCGTGCGTTGGCGCAAAGGACTTGAGCGTGCGTATGGTGCGCAGCTCGCCCGCTGTTGCGTTTGTGCCGCGATCATCGGGGTAACGGGGCAGTACTCGCAAGCAGCGCTTATTCTCCGCCTTTTTGCGCTAGACTTCTCTTGTCCGTCGTGATTGAGACCATAGCACTTGCATCCAAGCTTCATTGACGCTGGTCCAATTGCTTGCAAGCTATGTACACACGTTTTTGATCGCGAGCTGTGCGACGACTAGAGCGTATTGGCGCTGAATTACGCCGACTGAGCGGACAGATAGATCATCTGCAACATAGATCAGTCGCGACTGGCTCGGTGGGACTTTAGAAGTAGCACGCGGACTAGATTGTAAATTCTACCGCACATATCTTAACTTGTATTCGACTGACACGATACTCACAGAAACCTTTTGTAGTGAGCAGTCTCATGATATACAAGACGATGTGCATCCCACAGAATAGATTTGACCCGATGGCTAGCTGGTTTGCGTGGCAAGAGCAGCAGGATGGGCCATCAACATCTAGCAGAAGCCGCGCACTTTTCACCGCTACGCTCCGGCTCGACTTGCCATGTTTGTGCCTGCGGGTATGGTTTCAGGATTTCTTGTACTGGTACTTGCTTTCCAACAGAATGTGTCGCTTTCGCACAGACGAGAACGACGCAGTACTGCAAACATATCGTTACTGCGCTACGTGTCAAACGAATGTTCAAGTGTGCACTCGACCCGGATCAGTTCTCTATGCTTCAGCCGTTTGACACGAGAGCCGGCTTGGCACAGACAACCGCCTTGCACAAGAACGAGATGTTGTCCTGGCAGTCCACTGCAAGCTTACTGAGCTAGGTGCGAGAGGCTCGGTGGTGGCGTTACAGGGATAACCATAATATATGTTGGTATGATCACGTCGCGTTGCAATCATAATCTCGACATGGGGGTTGCGAGGGGTCGTGTGGTGGCGTCTAAGATGGCGTCGTACCGGTGGCGATGCGTGGCGTGGTTTTGTGGTGCATGACAAACGTTGAGATGGAGCTCCCGAGGGAGAAGGGGTGTTTTGTAGATGTTCATGCAGGCGTTCGTTCGATCGTTGGTACGGTACGTGTGTGTGAGGGTGCCTGCGCATTGTTGTTGTTTGGGTGTTTTTGTGTATTCTAGTTTGCGTTGCTTGTGTTAAGTTGCTGTAAGTTTCGTGAAGGTACACCCGTCTAGCTCAGTTGGTAGAGCGCTGGCCTTTTAAGCCAGTGGTCGTGGGTTCGAGCCCCACGGGGGGTGCTTGCTTCTTTGCGACCGTGCGTTGGCGCAAAGGACTTGAGCGTGCGTATGGTGCGCAGCTCGCCCGCTGTTGCGTTTGTGCCGCGATCATCGGGGTAACGGGGCAGTACTCGCAAGCAGCGCTTATTCTCCGCCTTTTTGCGCTAGACTTCTCTTGTCCGTCGTGATTGAGACCATAGCACTTGCATCCAAGCTTCATTGACGCTGGTCCAATTGCTTGCAAGCTATGTACACACGTTTTTGATCGCGAGCTGTGCGACGACTAGAGCGTATTGGCGCTGAATTACGCCGACTGAGCGGACAGATAGATCATCTGCAACATAGATCAGTCGCGACTGGCTCGGTGGGACTTTAGAAGTAGCACGCGGACTAGATTGTGAATTCTACCGCACATATCTTAACTTGTATTCGACTGACACGATACTCACAGAAACCTTTTGTAGTGAGCAGTCTCATGATATACAAGACGATGTGCATCCCACAGAATAGATTTGACCCGATGGCTAGCTGGTTTGCGTGGCAAGAGCAGCAGGATGGGCCATCAACATCTAGCAGAAGCCGCGCACTTTTCACCGCTACGCTCCGGCTCGACTTGCCATGTTTGTGCCTGCGGGTATGGTTTCAGGATTTCTTGTACTGGTACTTGCTTTCCAACAGAATGTGTCGCTTTCGCACAGACGAGAACGACGCAGTACTGCAAACATATCGTTACTGCGCTACGTGTCAAACGAATGTTCAAGTGTGCACTCGACCCGGATCAGTTCTCTATGCTTCAGCCGTTTGACACGAGAGCCGGCTTGGCACAGACAACCGCCTTGCACAAGAACGAGATGTTGTCCTGGCAGTCCACTGCAAGCTTACTGAGCTAGGTGCGAGAGGCTCGGTGGTGGCGTTACAGGGATAACCATAATATATGTTGGTATGATCACGTCGCGTTGCAATCATAATCTCGACATGGGGGTTGCGAGGGGTCGTGTGGTGGCGTCTAAGATGGCGTCGTACCGGTGGCGATGCGTGGCGTGGTTTTGTGGTGCATGACAAACGTTGAGATGGAGCTCCCGAGGGAGAAGGGGTGTTTTGTAGATGTTCATGCAGGCGTTCGTTCGATCGTTGGTACGGTACGTGTGTGTGAGGGTGCCTGCGCACTGTTGTTGTTTGGGTGTTTTTGTGTATTCTAGTTTGCGTTGCTTGTGTTAAGTTGCTGTAAGTTTCGTGAAGGTACACCCGTCTAGCTCAGTTGGTAGAGCGCTGGCCTTTTAAGCCAGTGGTCGTGGGTTCGAGCCCCACGGGGGGTGCTTGCTTCTTTGCGACCGTGCGTTGGCGCAAAGGACTTGAGCGTGCGTATGGTGCGCAGCTCGCCCGCTGTTGCGTTTGTGCCGCGATCATCGGGGTAACGGGGCAGTACTCGCAAGCAGCGCTTATTCTCCGCCTTTTTGCGCTAGACTTCTCTTGTCCGTCGTGATTGAGACCATAGCACTTGCATCCAAGCTTCATTGACGCTGGTCCAATTGCTTGCAAGCTATGTACACACGTTTTTGATCGCGAGCTGTGCGACGACTAGAGCGTATTGGCGCTGAATTACGCCGACTGAGCGGACAGATAGATCATCTGCAACATAGATCAGTCGCGACTGGCTCGGTGGGACTTTAGAAGTAGCACGCGGACTAGATTGTAAATTCTACCGCACATATCTTAACTTGTATTCGACTGACACGATACTCACAGAAACCTTTTGTAGTGAGCAGTCTCATGATATACAAGACGATGTGCATCCCACAGAATAGATTTGACCCGATGGCTAGCTGGTTTGCGTGGCAAGAGCAGCAGGATGGGCCATCAACATCTAGCAGAAGCCGCGCACTTTTCACCGCTACGCTCCGGCTCGACTTGCCATGTTTGTGCCTGCGGGTATGGTTTCAGGATTTCTTGTACTGGTACTTGCTTTCCAACAGAATGTGTCGCTTTCGCACAGACGAGAACGACGCAGTACTGCAAACATATCGTTACTGCGCTACGTGTCAAACGAATGTTCAAGTGTGCACTCGACCCGGATCAGTTCTCTATGCTTCAGCCGTTTGACACGAGAGCCGGCTTGGCACAGACAACCGCCTTGCACAAGAACGAGATGTTGTCCTGGCAGTCCACTGCAAGCTTACTGAGCTAGGTGCGAGAGGCTCGGTGGTGGCGTTACAGGGATAACCATAATATATGTTGGTATGATCACGTCGCGTTGCAATCATAATCTCGACATGGGGGTTGCGAGGGGTCGTGTGGTGGCGTCTAAGATGGCGTCGTACCGGTGGCGATGCGTGGCGTGGTTTTGTGGTGCATGACAAACGTTGAGATGGAGCTCCCGAGGGAGAAGGGGTGTTTTGTAGATGTTCATGCAGGCGTTCGTTCGATCGTTGGTACGGTACGTGTGTGTGAGGGTGCCTGCGCATTGTTGTTGTTTGGGTGTTTTTGTGTATTCTAGTTTGCGTTGCTTGTGTTAAGTTGCTGTAAGTTTCGTGAAGGTACACCCGTCTAGCTCAGTTGGTAGAGCGCTGGCCTTTTAAGCCAGTGGTCGTGGGTTCGAGCCCCACGGGGGGTGCTTGCTTCTTTGCGACCGTGCGTTGGCGCAAAGGACTTGAGCGTGCGTATGGTGCGCAGCTCGCCCGCTGTTGCGTTTGTGCCGCGATCATCGGGGTAACGGGGCAGTACTCGCAAGCAGCGCTTATTCTCCGCCTTTTTGCGCTAGACTTCTCTTGTCCGTCGTGATTGAGACCATAGCACTTGCATCCAAGCTTCATTGACGCTGGTCCAATTGCTTGCAAGCTATGTACACACGTTTTTGATCGCGAGCTGTGCGACGACTAGAGCGTATTGGCGCTGAATTACGCCGACTGAGCGGACAGATAGATCATCTGCAACATAGATCAGTCGCGACTGGCTCGGTGGGACTTTAGAAGTAGCACGCGGACTAGATTGTGAATTCTACCGCACATATCTTAACTTGTATTCGACTGACACGATACTCACAGAAACCTTTTGTAGTGAGCAGTCTCATGATATACAAGACGATGTGCATCCCACAGAATAGATTTGACCCGATGGCTAGCTGGTTTGCGTGGCAAGAGCAGCAGGATGGGCCATCAACATCTAGCAGAAGCCGCGCACTTTTCACCGCTACGCTCCGGCTCGACTTGCCATGTTTGTGCCTGCGGGTATGGTTTCAGGATTTCTTGTACTGGTACTTGCTTTCCAACAGAATGTGTCGCTTTCGCACAGACGAGAACGACGCAGTACTGCAAACATATCGTTACTGCGCTACGTGTCAAACGAATGTTCAAGTGTGCACTCGACCCGGATCAGTTCTCTATGCTTCAGCCGTTTGACACGAGAGCCGGCTTGGCACAGACAACCGCCTTGCACAAGAACGAGATGTTGTCCTGGCAGTCCACTGCAAGCTTACTGAGCTAGGTGCGAGAGGCTCGGTGGTGGCGTTACAGGGATAACCATAATATATGTTGGTATGATCACGTCGCGTTGCAATCATAATCTCGACATGGGGGTTGCGAGGGGTCGTGTGGTGGCGTCTAAGATGGCGTCGTACCGGTGGCGATGCGTGGCGTGGTTTTGTGGTGCATGACAAACGTTGAGATGGAGCTCCCGAGGGAGAAGGGGTGTTTTGTAGATGTTCATGCAGGCGTTCGTTCGATCGTTGGTACGGTACGTGTGTGTGAGGGTGCCTGCGCATTGTTGTTGTTTGGGTGTTTTTGTGTATTCTAGTTTGCGTTGCTTGTGTTAAGTTGCTGTAAGTTTCGTGAAGGTACACCCGTCTAGCTCAGTTGGTAGAGCGCTGGCCTTTTAAGCCAGTGGTCGTGGGTTCGAGCCCCACGGGGGGTGCTTGCTTCTTTGCGACCGTGCGTTGGCGCAAAGGACTTGAGCGTGCGTATGGTGCGCAGCTCGCCCGCTGTTGCGTTTGTGCCGCGATCATCGGGGTAACGGGGCAGTACTCGCAAGCAGCGCTTATTCTCCGCCTTTTTGCGCTAGACTTCTCTTGTCCGTCGTGATTGAGACCATAGCACTTGCATCCAAGCTTCATTGACGCTGGTCCAATTGCTTGCAAGCTATGTACACACGTTTTTGATCGCGAGCTGTGCGACGACTAGAGCGTATTGGCGCTGAATTACGCCGACTGAGCGGACAGATAGATCATCTGCAACATAGATCAGTCGCGACTGGCTCGGTGGGACTTTAGAAGTAGCACGCGGACTAGATTGTAAATTCTACCGCACATATCTTAACTTGTATTCGACTGACACGATACTCACAGAAACCTTTTGTAGTGAGCAGTCTCATGATATACAAGACGATGTGCATCCCACAGAATAGATTTGACCCGATGGCTAGCTGGTTTGCGTGGCAAGAGCAGCAGGATGGGCCATCAACATCTAGCAGAAGCCGCGCACTTTTCACCGCTACGCTCCGGCTCGACTTGCCATGTTTGTGCCTGCGGGTATGGTTTCAGGATTTCTTGTACTGGTACTTGCTTTCCAACAGAATGTGTCGCTTTCGCACAGACGAGAACGACGCAGTACTGCAAACATATCGTTACTGCGCTACGTGTCAAACGAATGTTCAAGTGTGCACTCGACCCGGATCAGTTCTCTATGCTTCAGCCGTTTGACACGAGAGCCGGCTTGGCACAGACAACCGCCTTGCACAAGAACGAGATGTTGTCCTGGCAGTCCACTGCAAGCTTACTGAGCTAGGTGCGAGAGGCTCGGTGGTGGCGTTACAGGGATAACCATAATATATGTTGGTATGATCACGTCGCGTTGCAATCATAATCTCGACATGGGGGTTGCGAGGGGTCGTGTGGTGGCGTCTAAGATGGCGTCGTACCGGTGGCGATGCGTGGCGTGGTTTTGTGGTGCATGACAAACGTTGAGATGGAGCTCCCGAGGGAGAAGGGGTGTTTTGTAGATGTTCATGCAGGCGTTCGTTCGATCGTTGGTACGGTACGTGTGTGTGAGGGTGCCTGCGCATTGTTGTTGTTTGGGTGTTTTTGTGTATTCTAGTTTGCTTGCTTTGTTAAGTTGCTGTAAGTTTCGTGAAGGTACACCCGTCTAGCTCAGTTGGTAGAGCGCTGGCCTTTTAAGCCAGTGGTCGTGGGTTCGAGCCCCACGGGGGGTGCTTGCTTCTTTGCGACCGTGCGTTGGCGCAAAGGACTTGAGCGTGCGTATGGTGCGCAGCTCGCCCGCTGTTGCGTTTGTGCCGCGATCATCGGGGTAACGGGGCAGTACTCGCAAGCAGCGCTTATTCTCCGCCTTTTTGCGCTAGACTTCTCTTGTCCGTCGTGATTGAGACCATAGCACTTGCATCCAAGCTTCATTGACGCTGGTCCAATTGCTTGCAAGCTATGTACACACGTTTTTGATCGCGAGCTGTGCGACGACTAGAGCGTATTGGCGCTGAATTACGCCGACTGAGCGGACAGATAGATCATCTGCAACATAGATCAGTCGCGACTGGCTCGGTGGGACTTTAGAAGTAGCACGCGGACTAGATTGTAAATTCTACCGCACATATCTTAACTTGTATTCGACTGACACGATACTCACAGAAACCTTTTGTAGTGAGCAGTCTCATGATATACAAGACGATGTGCATCCCACAGAATAGATTTGACCCGATGGCTAGCTGGTTTGCGTGGCAAGAGCAGCAGGATGGGCCATCAACATCTAGCAGAAGCCGCGCACTTTTCACCGCTACGCTCCGGCTCGACTTGCCATGTTTGTGCCTGCGGGTATGGTTTCAGGATTTCTTGTACTGGTACTTGCTTTCCAACAGAATGTGTCGCTTTCGCACAGACGAGAACGACGCAGTACTGCAAACATATCGTTACTGCGCTACGTGTCAAACGAATGTTCAAGTGTGCACTCGACCCGGATCAGTTCTCTATGCTTCAGCCGTTTGACACGAGAGCCGGCTTGGCACAGACAACCGCCTTGCACAAGAACGAGATGTTGTCCTGGCAGTCCACTGCAAGCTTACTGAGCTAGGTGCGAGAGGCTCGGTGGTGGCGTTACAGGGATAACCATAATATATGTTGGTATGATCACGTCGCGTTGCAATCATAATCTCGACATGGGGGTTGCGAGGGGTCGTGTGGTGGCGTCTAAGATGGCGTCGTACCGGTGGCGATGCGTGGCGTGGTTTTGTGGTGCATGACAAACGTTGAGATGGAGCTCCCGAGGGAGAAGGGGTGTTTTGTAGATGTTCATGCAGGCGTTCGTTCGATCGTTGGTACGGTACGTGTGTGTGAGGGTGCCTGCGCATTGTTGTTGTTTGGGTGTTTTTGTGTATTCTAGTTTGCGTTGCTTGTGTTAAGTTGCTGTAAGTTTCGTGAAGGTACACCCGTCTAGCTCAGTTGGTAGAGCGCTGGCCTTTTAAGCCAGTGGTCGTGGGTTCGAGCCCCACGGGGGGTGCTTGCTTCTTTGCGACCGTGCGTTGGCGCAAAGGACTTGAGCGTGCGTATGGTGCGCAGCTCGCCCGCTGTTGCGTTTGTGCCGCGATCATCGGGGTAACGGGGCAGTACTCGCAAGCAGCGCTTATTCTCCGCCTTTTTGCGCTAGACTTCTCTTGTCCGTCGTGATTGAGACCATAGCACTTGCATCCAAGCTTCATTGACGCTGGTCCAATTGCTTGCAAGCTATGTACACACGTTTTTGATCGCGAGCTGTGCGACGACTAGAGCGTATTGGCGCTGAATTACGCCGACTGAGCGGACAGATAGATCATCTGCAACATAGATCAGTCGCGACTGGCTCGGTGGGACTTTAGAAGTAGCACGCGGACTAGATTGTAAATTCTACCGCACATATCTTAACTTGTATTCGACTGACACGATACTCACAGAAACCTTTTGTAGTGAGCAGTCTCATGATATACAAGACGATGTGCATCCCACAGAATAGATTTGACCCGATGGCTAGCTGGTTTGCGTGGCAAGAGCAGCAGGATGGGCCATCAACATCTAGCAGAAGCCGCGCACTTTTCACCGCTACGCTCCGGCTCGACTTGCCATGTTTGTGCCTGCGGGTATGGTTTCAGGATTTCTTGTACTGGTACTTGCTTTCCAACAGAATGTGTCGCTTTCGCACAGACGAGAACGACGCAGTACTGCAAACATATCGTTACTGCGCTACGTGTCAAACGAATGTTCAAGTGTGCACTCGACCCGGATCAGTTCTCTATGCTTCAGCCGTTTGACACGAGAGCCGGCTTGGCACAGACAACCGCCTTGCACAAGAACGAGATGTTGTCCTGGCAGTCCACTGCAAGCTTACTGAGCTAGGTGCGAGAGGCTCGGTGGTGGCGTTACAGGGATAACCATAATATATGTTGGTATGATCACGTCGCGTTGCAATCATAATCTCGACATGGGGGTTGCGAGGGGTCGTGTGGTGGCGTCTAAGATGGCGTCGTACCGGTGGCGATGCGTGGCGTGGTTTTGTGGTGCATGACAAACGTTGAGATGGAGCTCCCGAGGGAGAAGGGGTGTTTTGTAGATGTTCATGCAGGCGTTCGTTCGATCGTTGGTACGGTACGTGTGTGTGAGGGTGCCTGCGCATTGTTGTTGTTTGGGTGTTTTTGTGTATTCTAGTTTGCGTTGCTTGTGTTAAGTTGCTGTAAGTTTCGTGAAGGTACACCCGTCTAGCTCAGTTGGTAGAGCGCTGGCCTTTTAAGCCAGTGGTCGTGGGTTCGAGCCCCACGGGGGGTGCTTGCTTCTTTGCGACCGTGCGTTGGCGCAAAGGACTTGAGCGTGCGTATGGTGCGCAGCTCGCCCGCTGTTGCGTTTGTGCCGCGATCATCGGGGTAACGGGGCAGTACTCGCAAGCAGCGCTTATTCTCCGCCTTTTTGCGCTAGACTTCTCTTGTCCGTCGTGATTGAGACCATAGCACTTGCATCCAAGCTTCATTGACGCTGGTCCAATTGCTTGCAAGCTATGTACACACGTTTTTGATCGCGAGCTGTGCGACGACTAGAGCGTATTGGCGCTGAATTACGCCGACTGAGCGGACAGATAGATCATCTGCAACATAGATCAGTCGCGACTGGCTCGGTGGGACTTTAGAAGTAGCACGCGGACTAGATTGTGAATTCTACCGCACATATCTTAACTTGTATTCGACTGACACGATACTCACAGAAACCTTTTGTAGTGAGCAGTCTCATGATATACAAGACGATGTGCATCCCACAGAATAGATTTGACCCGATGGCTAGCTGGTTTGCGTGGCAAGAGCAGCAGGATGGGCCATCAACATCTAGCAGAAGCCGCGCACTTTTCACCGCTACGCTCCGGCTCGACTTGCCATGTTTGTGCCTGCGGGTATGGTTTCAGGATTTCTTGTACTGGTACTTGCTTTCCAACAGAATGTGTCGCTTTCGCACAGACGAGAACGACGCAGTACTGCAAACATATCGTTACTGCGCTACGTGTCAAACGAATGTTCAAGTGTGCACTCGACCCGGATCAGTTCTCTATGCTTCAGCCGTTTGACACGAGAGCCGGCTTGGCACAGACAACCGCCTTGCACAAGAACGAGATGTTGTCCTGGCAGTCCACTGCAAGCTTACTGAGCTAGGTGCGAGAGGCTCGGTGGTGGCGTTACAGGGATAACCATAATATATGTTGGTATGATCACGTCGCGTTGCAATCATAATCTCGACATGGGGGTTGCGAGGGGTCGTGTGGTGGCGTCTAAGATGGCGTCGTACCGGTGGCGATGCGTGGCGTGGTTTTGTGGTGCATGACAAACGTTGAGATGGAGCTCCCGAGGGAGAAGGGGTGTTTTGTAGATGTTCATGCAGGCGTTCGTTCGATCGTTGGTACGGTACGTGTGTGTGAGGGTGCCTGCGCATTGTTGTTGTTTGGGTGTTTTTGTGTATTCTAGTTTGCGTTGCTTGTGTTAAGTTGCTGTAAGTTTCGTGAAGGTACACCCGTCTAGCTCAGTTGGTAGAGCGCTGGCCTTTTAAGCCAGTGGTCGTGGGTTCGAGCCCCACGGGGGGTGCTTGCTTCTTTGCGACCGTGCGTTGGCGCAAAGGACTTGAGCGTGCGTATGGTGCGCAGCTCGCCCGCTGTTGCGTTTGTGCCGCGATCATCGGGGTAACGGGGCAGTACTCGCAAGCAGCGCTTATTCTCCGCCTTTTTGCGCTAGACTTCTCTTGTCCGTCGTGATTGAGACCATAGCACTTGCATCCAAGCTTCATTGACGCTGGTCCAATTGCTTGCAAGCTATGTACACACGTTTTTGATCGCGAGCTGTGCGACGACTAGAGCGTATTGGCGCTGAATTACGCCGACTGAGCGGACAGATAGATCATCTGCAACATAGATCAGTCGCGACTGGCTCGGTGGGACTTTAGAAGTAGCACGCGGACTAGATTGTAAATTCTACCGCACATATCTTAACTTGTATTCGACTGACACGATACTCACAGAAACCTTTTGTAGTGAGCAGTCTCATGATATACAAGACGATGTGCATCCCACAGAATAGATTTGACCCGATGGCTAGCTGGTTTGCGTGGCAAGAGCAGCAGGATGGGCCATCAACATCTAGCAGAAGCCGCGCACTTTTCACCGCTACGCTCCGGCTCGACTTGCCATGTTTGTGCCTGCGGGTATGGTTTCAGGATTTCTTGTACTGGTACTTGCTTTCCAACAGAATGTGTCGCTTTCGCACAGACGAGAACGACGCAGTACTGCAAACATATCGTTACTGCGCTACGTGTCAAACGAATGTTCAAGTGTGCACTCGACCCGGATCAGTTCTCTATGCTTCAGCCGTTTGACACGAGAGCCGGCTTGGCACAGACAACCGCCTTGCACAAGAACGAGATGTTGTCCTGGCAGTCCACTGCAAGCTTACTGAGCTAGGTGCGAGAGGCTCGGTGGTGGCGTTACAGGGATAACCATAATATATGTTGGTATGATCACGTCGCGTTGCAATCATAATCTCGACATGGGGGTTGCGAGGGGTCGTGTGGTGGCGTCTAAGATGGCGTCGTACCGGTGGCGATGCGTGGCGTGGTTTTGTGGTGCATGACAAACGTTGAGATGGAGCTCCCGAGGGAGAAGGGGTGTTTTGTAGATGTTCATGCAGGCGTTCGTTCGATCGTTGGTACGGTACGTGTGTGTGAGGGTGCCTGCGCATTGTTGTTGTTTGGGTGTTTTTGTGTATTCTAGTTTGCGTTGCTTGTGTTAAGTTGCTGTAAGTTTCGTGAAGGTACACCCGTCTAGCTCAGTTGGTAGAGCGCTGGCCTTTTAAGCCAGTGGTCGTGGGTTCGAGCCCCACGGGGGGTGCTTGCTTCTTTGCGACCGTGCGTTGGCGCAAAGGACTTGAGCGTGCGTATGGTGCGCAGCTCGCCCGCTGTTGCGTTTGTGCCGCGATCATCGGGGTAACGGGGCAGTACTCGCAAGCAGCGCTTATTCTCCGCCTTTTTGCGCTAGACTTCTCTTGTCCGTCGTGATTGAGACCATAGCACTTGCATCCAAGCTTCATTGACGCTGGTCCAATTGCTTGCAAGCTATGTACACACGTTTTTGATCGCGAGCTGTGCGACGACTAGAGCGTATTGGCGCTGAATTACGCCGACTGAGCGGACAGATAGATCATCTGCAACATAGATCAGTCGCGACTGGCTCGGTGGGACTTTAGAAGTAGCACGCGGACTAGATTGTGAATTCTACCGCACATATCTTAACTTGTATTCGACTGACACGATACTCACAGAAACCTTTTGTAGTGAGCAGTCTCATGATATACAAGACGATGTGCATCCCACAGAATAGATTTGACCCGATGGCTAGCTGGTTTGCGTGGCAAGAGCAGCAGGATGGGCCATCAACATCTAGCAGAAGCCGCGCACTTTTCACCGCTACGCTCCGGCTCGACTTGCCATGTTTGTGCCTGCGGGTATGGTTTCAGGATTTCTTGTACTGGTACTTGCTTTCCAACAGAATGTGTCGCTTTCGCACAGACGAGAACGACGCAGTACTGCAAACATATCGTTACTGCGCTACGTGTCAAACGAATGTTCAAGTGTGCACTCGACCCGGATCAGTTCTCTATGCTTCAGCCGTTTGACACGAGAGCCGGCTTGGCACAGACAACCGCCTTGCACAAGAACGAGATGTTGTCCTGGCAGTCCACTGCAAGCTTACTGAGCTAGGTGCGAGAGGCTCGGTGGTGGCGTTACAGGGATAACCATAATATATGTTGGTATGATCACGTCGCGTTGCAATCATAATCTCGACATGGGGGTTGCGAGGGGTCGTGTGGTGGCGTCTAAGATGGCGTCGTACCGGTGGCGATGCGTGGCGTGGTTTTGTGGTGCATGACAAACGTTGAGATGGAGCTCCCGAGGGAGAAGGGGTGTTTTGTAGATGTTCATGCAGGCGTTCGTTCGATGTTGGTACGGTACGTGTGTGTGAGGGTGCCTGCGCATTGTTGTTGTTTGGGTGTTTTTGTGTATTCTAGTTTGCGTTGCTTGTGTTAAGTTGCTGTAAGTTTCGTGAAGGTACACCCGTCTAGCTCAGTTGGTAGAGCGCTGGCCTTTTAAGCCAGTGGTCGTGGGTTCGAGCCCCACGGGGGGTGCTTGCTTCTTTGCGACCGTGCGTTGGCGCAAAGGACTTGAGCGTGCGTATGGTGCGCAGCTCGCCCGCTGTTGCGTTTGTGCCGCGATCATCGGGGTAACGGGGCAGTACTCGCAAGCAGCGCTTATTCTCCGCCTTTTTGCGCTAGACTTCTCTTGTCCGTCGTGATTGAGACCATAGCACTTGCATCCAAGCTTCATTGACGCTGGTCCAATTGCTTGCAAGCTATGTACACACGTTTTTGATCGCGAGCTGTGCGACGACTAGAGCGTATTGGCGCTGAATTACGCCGGCTGAGCGGACAGATAGATCATCTGCAACATAGATCAGTCGCGACTGGCTCGGTGGGACTGTAGAAGTAGCACGCGGACTAGATTGTGAATTCTACCGCACATATCTTAACTTGTATTCGACTGACACGATACTCACAGAAACCTTTTGTAGTGAGCAGTCTCATGATATACAAGACGATGTGCATCCCACAGAATAGATTTGACCCGATGGCTAGCTGGTTTGCGTGGCAAGAGCAGCAGGATGGGCCATCAACATCTAGCAGAAGCCGCGCACTTTTCACCGCTACGCTCCGGCTCGACTTGCCATGTTTGTGCCTGCGGGTATGGTTTCAGGATTTCTTGTACTGGTACTTGCTTTCCAACAGAATGTGTCGCTTTCGCACAGACGAGAACGACGCAGTACTGCAAACATATCGTTACTGCGCTACGTGTCAAACGAATGTTCAAGTGTGCACTCGACCCGGATCAGTTCTCTATGCTTCAGCCGTTTGACACGAGAGCCGGCTTGGCACAGACAACCGCCTTGCACAAGAACGAGATGTTGTCCTGGCAGTCCACTGCAAGCTTACTGAGCTAGGTGCGAGAGGCTCGGTGGTGGCGTTACAGGGATAACCATAATATATGTTGGTATGATCACGTCGCGTTGCAATCATAATCTCGACATGGGGGTTGCGAGGGGTCGTGTGGTGGCGTCTAAGATGGCGTCGTACCGGTGGCGATGCGTGGCGTGGTTTTGTGGTGCATGACAAACGTTGAGATGGAGCTCCCGAGGGAGAAGGGGTGTTTTGTAGATGTTCATGCAGGCGTTCGTTCGATCGTTGGTACGGTACGTGTGTGTGAGGGTGCCTGCGCATTGTTGTTGTTTGGGTGTTTTTGTGTATTCTAGTTTGCGTTGCTTGTGTTAAGTTGCTGTAAGTTTCGTGAAGGTACACCCGTCTAGCTCAGTTGGTAGAGCGCTGGCCTTTTAAGCCAGTGGTCGTGGGTTCGAGCCCCACGGGGGGTGCTTGCTTCTTTGCGACCGTGCGTTGGCGCAAAGGACTTGAGCGTGCGTATGGTGCGCAGCTCGCCCGCTGTTGCGTTTGTGCCGCGATCATCGGGGTAACGGGGCAGTACTCGCAAGCAGCGCTTATTCTCCGCCTTTTTGCGCTAGACTTCTCTTGTCCGTCGTGATTGAGACCATAGCACTTGCATCCAAGCTTCATTGACGCTGGTCCAATTGCTTGCAAGCTATGTACACACGTTTTTGATCGCGAGCTGTGCGACGACTAGAGCGTATTGGCGCTGAATTACGCCGACTGAGCGGACAGATAGATCATCTGCAACATAGATCAGTCGCGACTGGCTCGGTGGGACTTTAGAAGTAGCACGCGGACTAGATTGTGAATTCTACCGCACATATCTTAACTTGTATTCGACTGACACGATACTCACAGAAACCTTTTGTAGTGAGCAGTCTCATGATATACAAGACGATGTGCATCCCACAGAATAGATTTGACCCGATGGCTAGCTGGTTTGCGTGGCAAGAGCAGCAGGATGGGCCATCAACATCTAGCAGAAGCCGCGCACTTTTCACCGCTACGCTCCGGCTCGACTTGCCATGTTTGTGCCTGCGGGTATGGTTTCAGGATTTCTTGTACTGGTACTTGCTTTCCAACAGAATGTGTCGCTTTCGCACAGACGAGAACGACGCAGTACTGCAAACATATCGTTACTGCGCTACGTGTCAAACGAATGTTCAAGTGTGCACTCGACCCGGATCAGTTCTCTATGCTTCAGCCGTTTGACACGAGAGCCGGCTTGGCACAGACAACCGCCTTGCACAAGAACGAGATGTTGTCCTGGCAGTCCACTGCAAGCTTACTGAGCTAGGTGCGAGAGGCTCGGTGGTGGCGTTACAGGGATAACCATAATATATGTTGGTATGATCACGTCGCGTTGCAATCATAATCTCGACATGGGGGTTGCGAGGGGTCGTGTGGTGGCGTCTAAGATGGCGTCGTACCGGTGGCGATGCGTGGCGTGGTTTTGTGGTGCATGACAAACGTTGAGATGGAGCTCCCGAGGGAGAAGGGGTGTTTTGTAGATGTTCATGCAGGCGTTCGTTCGATCGTTGGTACGGTACGTGTGTGTGAGGGTGCCTGCGCATTGTTGTTGTTTGGGTGTTTTTGTGTATTCTAGTTTGCGTTGCTTGTGTTAAGTTGCTGTAAGTTTCGTGAAGGTACACCCGTCTAGCTCAGTTGGTAGAGCGCTGGCCTTTTAAGCCAGTGGTCGTGGGTTCGAGCCCCACGGGGGGTGCTTGCTTCTTTGCGACCGTGCGTTGGCGCAAAGGACTTGAGCGTGCGTATGGTGCGCAGCTCGCCCGCTGTTGCGTTTGTGCCGCGATCATCGGGGTAACGGGGCAGTACTCGCAAGCAGCGCTTATTCTCCGCCTTTTTGCGCTAGACTTCTCTTGTCCGTCGTGATTGAGACCATAGCACTTGCATCCAAGCTTCATTGACGCTGGTCCAATTGCTTGCAAGCTATGTACACACGTTTTTGATCGCGAGCTGTGCGACGACTAGAGCGTATTGGCGCTGAATTACGCCGGCTGAGCGGACAGATAGATCATCTGCAACATAGATCAGTCGCGACTGGCTCGGTGGGACTGTAGAAGTAGCACGCGGACTAGATTGTGAATTCTACCGCACATATCTTAACTTGTATTCGACTGACACGATACTCACAGAAACCTTTTGTAGTGAGCAGTCTCATGATATACAAGACGATGTGCATCCCACAGAATAGATTTGACCCGATGGCTAGCTGGTTTGCGTGGCAAGAGCAGCAGGATGGGCCATCAACATCTAGCAGAAGCCGCGCACTTTTCACCGCTACGCTCCGGCTCGACTTGCCATGTTTGTGCCTGCGGGTATGGTTTCAGGATTTCTTGTACTGGTACTTGCTTTCCAACAGAATGTGTCGCTTTCGCACAGACGAGAACGACGCAGTACTGCAAACATATCGTTACTGCGCTACGTGTCAAACGAATGTTCAAGTGTGCACTCGACCCGGATCAGTTCTCTATGCTTCAGCCGTTTGACACGAGAGCCGGCTTGGCACAGACAACCGCCTTGCACAAGAACGAGATGTTGTCCTGGCAGTCCACTGCAAGCTTACTGAGCTAGGTGCGAGAGGCTCGGTGGTGGCGTTACAGGGATAACCATAATATATGTTGGTATGATCACGTCGCGTTGCAATCATAATCTCGACATGGGGGTTGCGAGGGGTCGTGTGGTGGCGTCTAAGATGGCGTCGTACCGGTGGCGATGCGTGGCGTGGTTTTGTGGTGCATGACAAACGTTGAGATGGAGCTCCCGAGGGAGAAGGGGTGTTTTGTAGATGTTCATGCAGGCGTTCGTTCGATCGTTGGTACGGTACGTGTGTGTGAGGGTGCCTGCGCATTGTTGTTGTTTGGGTGTTTTTGTGTATTCTAGTTTGCGTTGCTTGTGTTAAGTTGCTGTAAGTTTCGTGAAGGTACACCCGTCTAGCTCAGTTGGTAGAGCGCTGGCCTTTTAAGCCAGTGGTCGTGGGTTCGAGCCCCACGGGGGGTGCTTGCTTCTTTGCGACCGTGCGTTGGCGCAAAGGACTTGAGCGTGCGTATGGTGCGCAGCTCGCCCGCTGTTGCGTTTGTGCCGCGATCATCGGGGTAACGGGGCAGTACTCGCAAGCAGCGCTTATTCTCCGCCTTTTTGCGCTAGACTTCTCTTGTCCGTCGTGATTGAGACCATAGCACTTGCATCCAAGCTTCATTGACGCTGGTCCAATTGCTTGCAAGCTATGTACACACGTTTTTGATCGCGAGCTGTGCGACGACTAGAGCGTATTGGCGCTGAATTACGCCGGCTGAGCGGACAGATAGATCATCTGCAACATAGATCAGTCGCGACTGGCTCGGTGGGATTTAGAAGTAGCACGCGGACTAGATTGTGAATTCTACCGCACATATCTTAACTTGTATTCGACTGACACGATACTCACAGAAACCTTTTGTAGTGAGCAGTCTCATGATATACAAGACGATGTGCATCCCAAAGAATAGATTTGACCCGATGGCTAGCTGGTTTGCGTGGCAAGAGCAGCAGGATGGGCCATCAACATCTAGCAGAAGCCGCGCACTTTTCACCGCTACGCTCCGGCTCGACTTGCCATGTTTGTGCCTGCGGGTATGGTTTCAGGATTTCTTGTACTGGTACTTGCTTTCCAACAGAATGTGTCGCTTTCGCACAGACGAGAACGACGCAGTACTGCAAACATATCGTTACTGCGCTACGTGTCAAACGAATGTTCAAGTGTGCACTCGACCCGGATCAGTTCTCTATGCTTCAGCCGTTTGACACGAGAGCCGGCTTGGCACAGACAACCGCCTTGCACAAGAACGAGATGTTGTCCTGGCAGTCCACTGCAAGCTTACTGAGCTAGGTGCGAGAGGCTCGGTGGTGGCGTTACAGGGATAACCATAATATATGTTGGTATGATCACGTCGCGTTGCAATCATAATCTCGACATGGGGGTTGCGAGGGGTCGTGTGGTGGCGTCTAAGATGGCGTCGTACCGGTGGCGATGCGTGGCGTGGTTTTGTGGTGCATGACAAACGTTGAGATGGAGCTCCCGAGGGAGAAGGGGTGTTTTGTAGATGTTCATGCAGGCGTTCGTTCGATCGTTGGTACGGTACGTGTGTGTGAGGGTGCCTGCGCATTGTTGTTGTTTGGGTGTTTTTGTGTATTCTAGTTTGCGTTGCTTGTGTTAAGTTGCTGTAAGTTTCGTGAAGGTACACCCGTCTAGCTCAGTTGGTAGAGCGCTGGCCTTTTAAGCCAGTGGTCGTGGGTTCGAGCCCCACGGGGGGTGCTTGCTTCTTTGCGACCGTGCGTTGGCGCAAAGGACTTGAGCGTGCGTATGGTGCGCAGCTCGCCCGCTGTTGCGTTTGTGCCGCGATCATCGGGGTAACGGGGCAGTACTCGCAAGCAGCGCTTATTCTCCGCCTTTTTGCGCTAGACTTCTCTTGTCCGTCGTGATTGAGACCATAGCACTTGCATCCAAGCTTCATTGACGCTGGTCCAATTGCTTGCAAGCTATGTACACACGTTTTTGATCGCGAGCTGTGCGACGACTAGAGCGTATTGGCGCTGAATTACGCCGACTGAGCGGACAGATAGATCATCTGCAACATAGATCAGTCGCGACTGGCTCGGTGGGATTTAGAAGTAGCACGCGGACTAGATTGTAAATTCTACCGCACATATCTTAACTTGTATTCGACTGACACGATACTCACAGAAACCTTTTGTAGTGAGCAGTCTCATGATATACAAGACGATGTGCATCCCACAGAATAGATTTGACCCGATGGCTAGCTGGTTTGCGTGGCAAGAGCAGCAGGATGGGCCATCAACATCTAGCAGAAGCCGCGCACTTTTCACCGCTACGCTCCGGCTCGACTTGCCATGTTTGTGCCTGCGGGTATGGTTTCAGGATTTCTTGTACTGGTACTTGCTTTCCAACAGAATGTGTCGCTTTCGCACAGACGAGAACGACGCAGTACTGCAAACATATCGTTACTGCGCTACGTGTCAAACGAATGTTCAAGTGTGCACTCGACCCGGATCAGTTCTCTATGCTTCAGCCGTTTGACACGAGAGCCGGCTTGGCACAGACAACCGCCTTGCACAAGAACGAGATGTTGTCCTGGCAGTCCACTGCAAGCTTACTGAGCTAGGTGCGAGAGGCTCGGTGGTGGCGTTACAGGGATAACCATAATATATGTTGGTATGATCACGTCGCGTTGCAATCATAATCTCGACATGGGGGTTGCGAGGGGTCGTGTGGTGGCGTCTAAGATGGCGTCGTACCGGTGGCGATGCGTGGCGTGGTTTTGTGGTGCATGACAAACGTTGAGATGGAGCTCCCGAGGGAGAAGGGGTGTTTTGTAGATGTTCATGCAGGCGTTCGTTCGATCGTTGGTACGGTACGTGTGTGTGAGGGTGCCTGCGCATTGTTGTTGTTTGGGTGTTTTTGTGTATTCTAGTTTGCGTTGCTTGTGTTAAGTTGCTGTAAGTTTCGTGAAGGTACACCCGTCTAGCTCAGTTGGTAGAGCGCTGGCCTTTTAAGCCAGTGGTCGTGGGTTCGAGCCCCACGGGGGGTGCTTGCTTCTTTGCGACCGTGCGTTGGCGCAAAGGACTTGAGCGTGCGTATGGTGCGCAGCTCGCCCGCTGTTGCGTTTGTGCCGCGATCATCGGGGTAACGGGGCAGTACTCGCAAGCAGCGCTTATTCTCCGCCTTTTTGCGCTAGACTTCTCTTGTCCGTCGTGATTGAGACCATAGCACTTGCATCCAAGCTTCATTGACGCTGGTCCAATTGCTTGCAAGCTATGTACACACGTTTTTGATCGCGAGCTGTGCGACGACTAGAGCGTATTGGCGCTGAATTACGCCGGCTGAGCGGACAGATAGATCATCTGCAACATAGATCAGTCGCGACTGGCTCGGTGGGACTGTAGAAGTAGCACGCGGACTAGATTGTGAATTCTACCGCACATATCTTAACTTGTATTCGACTGACACGATACTCACAGAAACCTTTTGTAGTGAGCAGTCTCATGATATACAAGACGATGTGCATCCCAAAGAATAGATTTGACCCGATGGCTAGCTGGTTTGCGTGGCAAGAGCAGCAGGATGGGCCATCAACATCTAGCAGAAGCCGCGCACTTTTCACCGCTACGCTCCGGCTCGACTTGCCATGTTTGTGCCTGCGGGTATGGTTTCAGGATTTCTTGTACTGGTACTTGCTTTCCAACAGAATGTGTCGCTTTCGCACAGACGAGAACGACGCAGTACTGCAAACATATCGTTACTGCGCTACGTGTCAAACGAATGTTCAAGTGTGCACTCGACCCGGATCAGTTCTCTATGCTTCAGCCGTTTGACACGAGAGCCGGCTTGGCACAGACAACCGCCTTGCACAAGAACGAGATGTTGTCCTGGCAGTCCACTGCAAGCTTACTGAGCTAGGTGCGAGAGGCTCGGTGGTGGCGTTACAGGGATAACCATAATATATGTTGGTATGATCACGTCGCGTTGCAATCATAATCTCGACATGGGGGTTGCGAGGGGTCGTGTGGTGGCGTCTAAGATGGCGTCGTACCGGTGGCGATGCGTGGCGTGGTTTTGTGGTGCATGACAAACGTTGAGATGGAGCTCCCGAGGGAGAAGGGGTGTTTTGTAGATGTTCATGCAGGCGTTCGTTCGATCGTTGGTACGGTACGTGTGTGTGAGGGTGCCTGCGCATTGTTGTTGTTTGGGTGTTTTTGTGTATTCTAGTTTGCGTTGCTTGTGTTAAGTTGCTGTAAGTTTCGTGAAGGTACACCCGTCTAGCTCAGTTGGTAGAGCGCTGGCCTTTTAAGCCAGTGGTCGTGGGTTCGAGCCCCACGGGGGGTGCTTGCTTCTTTGCGACCGTGCGTTGGCGCAAAGGACTTGAGCGTGCGTATGGTGCGCAGCTCGCCCGCTGTTGCGTTTGTGCCGCGATCATCGGGGTAACGGGGCAGTACTCGCAAGCAGCGCTTATTCTCCGCCTTTTTGCGCTAGACTTCTCTTGTCCGTCGTGATTGAGACCATAGCACTTGCATCCAAGCTTCATTGACGCTGGTCCAATTGCTTGCAAGCTATGTACACACGTTTTTGATCGCGAGCTGTGCGACGACTAGAGCGTATTGGCGCTGAATTACGCCGACTGAGCGGACAGATAGATCATCTGCAACATAGATCAGTCGCGACTGGCTCGGTGGGACTTTAGAAGTAGCACGCGGACTAGATTGTGAATTCTACCGCACATATCTTAACTTGTATTCGACTGACACGATACTCACAGAAACCTTTTGTAGTGAGCAGTCTCATGATATACAAGACGATGTGCATCCCACAGAATAGATTTGACCCGATGGCTAGCTGGTTTGCGTGGCAAGAGCAGCAGGATGGGCCATCAACATCTAGCAGAAGCCGCGCACTTTTCACCGCTACGCTCCGGCTCGACTTGCCATGTTTGTGCCTGCGGGTATGGTTTCAGGATTTCTTGTACTGGTACTTGCTTTCCAACAGAATGTGTCGCTTTCGCACAGACGAGAACGACGCAGTACTGCAAACATATCGTTACTGCGCTACGTGTCAAACGAATGTTCAAGTGTGCACTCGACCCGGATCAGTTCTCTATGCTTCAGCCGTTTGACACGAGAGCCGGCTTGGCACAGACAACCGCCTTGCACAAGAACGAGATGTTGTCCTGGCAGTCCACTGCAAGCTTACTGAGCTAGGTGCGAGAGGCTCGGTGGTGGCGTTACAGGGATAACCATAATATATGTTGGTATGATCACGTCGCGTTGCAATCATAATCTCGACATGGGGGTTGCGAGGGGTCGTGTGGTGGCGTCTAAGATGGCGTCGTACCGGTGGCGATGCGTGGCGTGGTTTTGTGGTGCATGACAAACGTTGAGATGGAGCTCCCGAGGGAGAAGGGGTGTTTTGTAGATGTTCATGCAGGCGTTCGTTCGATCGTTGGTACGGTACGTGTGTGTGAGGGTGCCTGCGCATTGTTGTTGTTTGGGTGTTTTTGTGTATTCTAGTTTGCGTTGCTTGTGTTAAGTTGCTGTAAGTTTCGTGAAGGTACACCCGTCTAGCTCAGTTGGTAGAGCGCTGGCCTTTTAAGCCAGTGGTCGTGGGTTCGAGCCCCACGGGGGGTGCTTGCTTCTTTGCGACCGTGCGTTGGCGCAAAGGACTTGAGCGTGCGTATGGTGCGCAGCTCGCCCGCTGTTGCGTTTGTGCCGCGATCATCGGGGTAACGGGGCAGTACTCGCAAGCAGCGCTTATTCTCCGCCTTTTTGCGCTAGACTTCTCTTGTCCGTCGTGATTGAGACCATAGCACTTGCATCCAAGCTTCATTGACGCTGGTCCAATTGCTTGCAAGCTATGTACACACGTTTTTGATCGCGAGCTGTGCGACGACTAGAGCGTATTGGCGCTGAATTACGCCGACTGAGCGGACAGATAGATCATCTGCAACATAGATCAGTCGCGACTGGCTCGGTGGGACTTTAGAAGTAGCACGCGGACTAGATTGTGAATTCTACCGCACATATCTTAACTTGTATTCGACTGACACGATACTCACAGAAACCTTTTGTAGTGAGCAGTCTCATGATATACAAGACGATGTGCATCCCACAGAATAGATTTGACCCGATGGCTAGCTGGTTTGCGTGGCAAGAGCAGCAGGATGGGCCATCAACATCTAGCAGAAGCCGCGCACTTTTCACCGCTACGCTCCGGCTCGACTTGCCATGTTTGTGCCTGCGGGTATGGTTTCAGGATTTCTTGTACTGGTACTTGCTTTCCAACAGAATGTGTCGCTTTCGCACAGACGAGAACGACGCAGTACTGCAAACATATCGTTACTGCGCTACGTGTCAAACGAATGTTCAAGTGTGCACTCGACCCGGATCAGTTCTCTATGCTTCAGCCGTTTGACACGAGAGCCGGCTTGGCACAGACAACCGCCTTGCACAAGAACGAGATGTTGTCCTGGCAGTCCACTGCAAGCTTACTGAGCTAGGTGCGAGAGGCTCGGTGGTGGCGTTACAGGGATAACCATAATATATGTTGGTATGATCACGTCGCGTTGCAATCATAATCTCGACATGGGGGTTGCGAGGGGTCGTGTGGTGGCGTCTAAGATGGCGTCGTACCGGTGGCGATGCGTGGCGTGGTTTTGTGGTGCATGACAAACGTTGAGATGGAGCTCCCGAGGGAGAAGGGGTGTTTTGTAGATGTTCATGCAGGCGTTCGTTCGATCGTTGGTACGGTACGTGTGTGTGAGGGTGCCTGCGCATTGTTGTTGTTTGGGTGTTTTTGTGTATTCTAGTTTGCGTTGCTTGTGTTAAGTTGCTGTAAGTTTCGTGAAGGTACACCCGTCTAGCTCAGTTGGTAGAGCGCTGGCCTTTTAAGCCAGTGGTCGTGGGTTCGAGCCCCACGGGGGGTGCTTGCTTCTTTGCGACCGTGCGTTGGCGCAAAGGACTTGAGCGTGCGTATGGTGCGCAGCTCGCCCGCTGTTGCGTTTGTGCCGCGATCATCGGGGTAACGGGGCAGTACTCGCAAGCAGCGCTTATTCTCCGCCTTTTTGCGCTAGACTTCTCTTGTCCGTCGTGATTGAGACCATAGCACTTGCATCCAAGCTTCATTGACGCTGGTCCAATTGCTTGCAAGCTATGTACACACGTTTTTGATCGCGAGCTGTGCGACGACTAGAGCGTATTGGCGCTGAATTACGCCGACTGAGCGGACAGATAGATCATCTGCAACATAGATCAGTCGCGACTGGCTCGGTGGGACTTTAGAAGTAGCACGCGGACTAGATTGTGAATTCTACCGCACATATCTTAACTTGTATTCGACTGACACGATACTCACAGAAACCTTTTGTAGTGAGCAGTCTCATGATATACAAGACGATGTGCATCCCACAGAATAGATTTGACCCGATGGCTAGCTGGTTTGCGTGGCAAGAGCAGCAGGATGGGCCATCAACATCTAGCAGAAGCCGCGCACTTTTCACCGCTACGCTCCGGCTCGACTTGCCATGTTTGTGCCTGCGGGTATGGTTTCAGGATTTCTTGTACTGGTACTTGCTTTCCAACAGAATGTGTCGCTTTCGCACAGACGAGAACGACGCAGTACTGCAAACATATCGTTACTGCGCTACGTGTCAAACGAATGTTCAAGTGTGCACTCGACCCGGATCAGTTCTCTATGCTTCAGCCGTTTGACACGAGAGCCGGCTTGGCACAGACAACCGCCTTGCACAAGAACGAGATGTTGTCCTGGCAGTCCACTGCAAGCTTACTGAGCTAGGTGCGAGAGGCTCGGTGGTGGCGTTACAGGGATAACCATAATATATGTTGGTATGATCACGTCGCGTTGCAATCATAATCTCGACATGGGGGTTGCGAGGGGTCGTGTGGTGGCGTCTAAGATGGCGTCGTACCGGTGGCGATGCGTGGCGTGGTTTTGTGGTGCATGACAAACGTTGAGATGGAGCTCCCGAGGGAGAAGGGGTGTTTTGTAGATGTTCATGCAGGCGTTCGTTCGATCGTTGGTACGGTACGTGTGTGTGAGGGTGCCTGCGCATTGTTGTTGTTTGGGTGTTTTTGTGTATTCTAGTTTGCGTTGCTTGTGTTAAGTTGCTGTAAGTTTCGTGAAGGTACACCCGTCTAGCTCAGTTGGTAGAGCGCTGGCCTTTTAAGCCAGTGGTCGTGGGTTCGAGCCCCACGGGGGGTGCTTGCTTCTTTGCGACCGTGCGTTGGCGCAAAGGACTTGAGCGTGCGTATGGTGCGCAGCTCGCCCGCTGTTGCGTTTGTGCCGCGATCATCGGGGTAACGGGGCAGTACTCGCAAGCAGCGCTTATTCTCCGCCTTTTTGCGCTAGACTTCTCTTGTCCGTCGTGATTGAGACCATAGCACTTGCATCCAAGCTTCATTGACGCTGGTCCAATTGCTTGCAAGCTATGTACACACGTTTTTGATCGCGAGCTGTGCGACGACTAGAGCGTATTGGCGCTGAATTACGCCGACTGAGCGGACAGATAGATCATCTGCAACATAGATCAGTCGCGACTGGCTCGGTGGGACTTTAGAAGTAGCACGCGGACTAGATTGTGAATTCTACCGCACATATCTTAACTTGTATTCGACTGACACGATACTCACAGAAACCTTTTGTAGTGAGCAGTCTCATGATATACAAGACGATGTGCATCCCACAGAATAGATTTGACCCGATGGCTAGCTGGTTTGCGTGGCAAGAGCAGCAGGATGGGCCATCAACATCTAGCAGAAGCCGCGCACTTTTCACCGCTACGCTCCGGCTCGACTTGCCATGTTTGTGCCTGCGGGTATGGTTTCAGGATTTCTTGTACTGGTACTTGCTTTCCAACAGAATGTGTCGCTTTCGCACAGACGAGAACGACGCAGTACTGCAAACATATCGTTACTGCGCTACGTGTCAAACGAATGTTCAAGTGTGCACTCGACCCGGATCAGTTCTCTATGCTTCAGCCGTTTGACACGAGAGCCGGCTTGGCACAGACAACCGCCTTGCACAAGAACGAGATGTTGTCCTGGCAGTCCACTGCAAGCTTACTGAGCTAGGTGCGAGAGGCTCGGTGGTGGCGTTACAGGGATAACCATAATATATGTTGGTATGATCACGTCGCGTTGCAATCATAATCTCGACATGGGGGTTGCGAGGGGTCGTGTGGTGGCGTCTAAGATGGCGTCGTACCGGTGGCGATGCGTGGCGTGGTTTTGTGGTGCATGACAAACGTTGAGATGGAGCTCCCGAGGGAGAAGGGGTGTTTTGTAGATGTTCATGCAGGCGTTCGTTCGATCGTTGGTACGGTACGTGTGTGTGAGGGTGCCTGCGCATTGTTGTTGTTTGGGTGTTTTTGTGTATTCTAGTTTGCGTTGCTTGTGTTAAGTTGCTGTAAGTTTCGTGAAGGTACACCCGTCTAGCTCAGTTGGTAGAGCGCTGGCCTTTTAAGCCAGTGGTCGTGGGTTCGAGCCCCACGGGGGGTGCTTGCTTCTTTGCGACCGTGCGTTGGCGCAAAGGACTTGAGCGTGCGTATGGTGCGCAGCTCGCCCGCTGTTGCGTTTGTGCCGCGATCATCGGGGTAACGGGGCAGTACTCGCAAGCAGCGCTTATTCTCCGCCTTTTTGCGCTAGACTTCTCTTGTCCGTCGTGATTGAGACCATAGCACTTGCATCCAAGCTTCATTGACGCTGGTCCAATTGCTTGCAAGCTATGTACACACGTTTTTGATCGCGAGCTGTGCGACGACTAGAGCGTATTGGCGCTGAATTACGCCGACTGAGCGGACAGATAGATCATCTGCAACATAGATCAGTCGCGACTGGCTCGGTGGGACTTTAGAAGTAGCACGCGGACTAGATTGTGAATTCTACCGCACATATCTTAACTTGTATTCGACTGACACGATACTCACAGAAACCTTTTGTAGTGAGCAGTCTCATGATATACAAGACGATGTGCATCCCACAGAATAGATTTGACCCGATGGCTAGCTGGTTTGCGTGGCAAGAGCAGCAGGATGGGCCATCAACATCTAGCAGAAGCCGCGCACTTTTCACCGCTACGCTCCGGCTCGACTTGCCATGTTTGTGCCTGCGGGTATGGTTTCAGGATTTCTTGTACTGGTACTTGCTTTCCAACAGAATGTGTCGCTTTCGCACAGACGAGAACGACGCAGTACTGCAAACATATCGTTACTGCGCTACGTGTCAAACGAATGTTCAAGTGTGCACTCGACCCGGATCAGTTCTCTATGCTTCAGCCGTTTGACACGAGAGCCGGCTTGGCACAGACAACCGCCTTGCACAAGAACGAGATGTTGTCCTGGCAGTCCACTGCAAGCTTACTGAGCTAGGTGCGAGAGGCTCGGTGGTGGCGTTACAGGGATAACCATAATATATGTTGGTATGATCACGTCGCGTTGCAATCATAATCTCGACATGGGGGTTGCGAGGGGTCGTGTGGTGGCGTCTAAGATGGCGTCGTACCGGTGGCGATGCGTGGCGTGGTTTTGTGGTCCATGACAAACGTTGAGATGGAGCTCCCGAGGGAGAAGGGGTGTTTTGTAGATGTTCATGCAGGCGTTCGTTCGATCGTTGGTACGGTACGTGTGTGTGAGGGTGCCTGCGCATTGTTGTTGTTTGGGTGTTTTTGTGTATTCTAGTTTGCGTTGCTTGTGTTAAGTTGCTGTAAGTTTCGTGAAGGTACACCCGTCTAGCTCAGTTGGTAGAGCGCTGGCCTTTTAAGCCAGTGGTCGTGGGTTCGAGCCCCACGGGGGGTGCTTGCTTCTTTGCGACCGTGCGTTGGCGCAAAGGACTTGAGCGTGCGTATGGTGCGCAGCTCGCCCGCTGTTGCGTTTGTGCCGCGATCATCGGGGTAACGGGGCAGTACTCGCAAGCAGCGCTTATTCTCCGCCTTTTTGCGCTAGACTTCTCTTGTCCGTCGTGATTGAGACCATAGCACTTGCATCCAAGCTTCATTGACGCTGGTCCAATTGCTTGCAAGCTATGTACACACGTTTTTGATCGCGAGCTGTGCGACGACTAGAGCGTATTGGCGCTGAATTACGCCGACTGAGCGGACAGATAGATCATCTGCAACATAGATCAGTCGCGACTGGCTCGGTGGGACTTTAGAAGTAGCACGCGGACTAGATTGTGAATTCTACCGCACATATCTTAACTTGTATTCGACTGACACGATACTCACAGAAACCTTTTGTAGTGAGCAGTCTCATGATATACAAGACGATGTGCATCCCACAGAATAGATTTGACCCGATGGCTAGCTGGTTTGCGTGGCAAGAGCAGCAGGATGGGCCATCAACATCTAGCAGAAGCCGCGCACTTTTCACCGCTACGCTCCGGCTCGACTTGCCATGTTTGTGCCTGCGGGTATGGTTTCAGGATTTCTTGTACTGGTACTTGCTTTCCAACAGAATGTGTCGCTTTCGCACAGACGAGAACGACGCAGTACTGCAAACATATCGTTACTGCGCTACGTGTCAAACGAATGTTCAAGTGTGCACTCGACCCGGATCAGTTCTCTATGCTTCAGCCGTTTGACACGAGAGCCGGCTTGGCACAGACAACCGCCTTGCACAAGAACGAGATGTTGTCCTGGCAGTCCACTGCAAGCTTACTGAGCTAGGTGCGAGAGGCTCGGTGGTGGCGTTACAGGGATAACCATAATATATGTTGGTATGATCACGTCGCGTTGCAATCATAATCTCGACATGGGGGTTGCGAGGGGTCGTGTGGTGGCGTCTAAGATGGCGTCGTACCGGTGGCGATGCGTGGCGTGGTTTTGTGGTCCATGACAAACGTTGAGATGGAGCTCCCGAGGGAGAAGGGGTGTTTTGTAGATGTTCATGCAGGCGTTCGTTCGATGTTGGTACGGTACGTGTGTGTGAGGGTGCCTGCGCATTGTTGTTGTTTGGGTGTTTTTGTGTATTCTAGTTTGCGTTGCTTGTGTTAAGTTGCTGTAAGTTTCGTGAAGGTACACCCGTCTAGCTCAGTTGGTAGAGCGCTGGCCTTTTAAGCCAGTGGTCGTGGGTTCGAGCCCCACGGGGGGTGCTTGCTTCTTTGCGACCGTGCGTTGGCGCAAAGGACTTGAGCGTGCGTATGGTGCGCAGCTCGCCCGCTGTTGCGTTTGTGCCGCGATCATCGGGGTAACGGGGCAGTACTCGCAAGCAGCGCTTATTCTCCGCCTTTTTGCGCTAGACTTCTCTTGTCCGTCGTGATTGAGACCATAGCACTTGCATCCAAGCTTCATTGACGCTGGTCCAATTGCTTGCAAGCTATGTACACACGTTTTTGATCGCGAGCTGTGCGACGACTAGAGCGTATTGGCGCTGAATTACGCCGACTGAGCGGACAGATAGATCATCTGCAACATAGATCAGTCGCGACTGGCTCGGTGGGACTTTAGAAGTAGCACGCGGACTAGATTGTGAATTCTACCGCACATATCTTAACTTGTATTCGACTGACACGATACTCACAGAAACCTTTTGTAGTGAGCAGTCTCATGATATACAAGACGATGTGCATCCCACAGAATAGATTTGACCCGATGGCTAGCTGGTTTGCGTGGCAAGAGCAGCAGGATGGGCCATCAACATCTAGCAGAAGCCGCGCACTTTTCACCGCTACGCTCCGGCTCGACTTGCCATGTTTGTGCCTGCGGGTATGGTTTCAGGATTTCTTGTACTGGTACTTGCTTTCCAACAGAATGTGTCGCTTTCGCACAGACGAGAACGACGCAGTACTGCAAACATATCGTTACTGCGCTACGTGTCAAACGAATGTTCAAGTGTGCACTCGACCCGGATCAGTTCTCTATGCTTCAGCCGTTTGACACGAGAGCCGGCTTGGCACAGACAACCGCCTTGCACAAGAACGAGATGTTGTCCTGGCAGTCCACTGCAAGCTTACTGAGCTAGGTGCGAGAGGCTCGGTGGTGGCGTTACAGGGATAACCATAATATATGTTGGTATGATCACGTCGCGTTGCAATCATAATCTCGACATGGGGGTTGCGAGGGGTCGTGTGGTGGCGTCTAAGATGGCGTCGTACCGGTGGCGATGCGTGGCGTGGTTTTGTGGTGCATGACAAACGTTGAGATGGAGCTCCCGAGGGAGAAGGGGTGTTTGTAGATGTTCATGCAGGCGTTCGTTCGATCGTTGGTACAGTACGTGTGTGTGAGGGTGCCTGCGCATTGTTGTTGTTTGGGTGTTTTTGTGTATTATAATTTGCGTTGCTTGTGTTAAGTTGCTGTAAGTTTCGTGAAGGTACACCCGTCTAGCTCAGTTGGTAGAGCGCTGGCCTTTTAAGCCAGTGGTCGTGGGTTCGAGCCCCACGGGGGGTGCTTGCTTCTTTGCGACCGTGCGTTGGCGCAAAGGACTTGAGCGTGCGTATGGTGCGCAGCTCGCCCGCTGTTGCGTTTGTGCCGCGATCATCGGGGTAACGGGGCAGTACTCGCAAGCAGCGCTTATTCTCCGCCTTTTTGCGCTAGACTTCTCTTGTCCGTCGTGATTGAGACCATAGCACTTGCATCCAAGCTTCATTGACGCTGGTCCAATTGCTTGCAAGCTATATACACACGTTTTTGATCGCGAGCTGTGCGACGACTAGAGCGTATTGGCGCTGAATTACGCCGGCTGAGCGGACAGATAGATCATCTGCAACATAGATCAGTCGCGACTGGCTCGGTGGGACTGTAGAAGTAGCACGCGGACTAGATTGTGAATTCTACCGCACATATCTTAACTTGTATTCGACTGACACGATACTCACAGAAACCTTTTGTAGTGAGCAGTCTCATGATATACAAGACGATGTGCATCCCACAGAATAGATTTGACCCGATGGCTAGCTGGTTTGCGTGGCAAGAGCAGCAGGATGGGCCATCAACATCTAGCAGAAGCCGCGCACTTTTCACCGCTACGCTCCGGCTCGACTTGCCATGTTTGTGCCTGCGGGTATGGTTTCAGGATTTCTTGTACTGGTACTTGCTTTCCAACAGAATGTGTCGCTTTCGCACAGACGAGAACGACGCAGTACTGCAAACATATCGTTACTGCGCTACGTGTCAAACGAATGTTCAAGTGTGCACTCGACCCGGATCAGTTCTCTATGCTTCAGCCGTTTGACACGAGAGCCGGCTTGGCACAGACAACCGCCTTGCACAAGAACGAGATGTTGTCCTGGCAGTCCACTGCAAGCTTACTGAGCTAGGTGCGAGAGGCTCGGTGGTGGCGTTACAGGGATAACCATAATATATGTTGGTATGATCACGTCGCGTTGCAATCATAATCTCGACATGGGGGTTGCGAGGGGTCGTGTGGTGGCGTCTAAGATGGCGTCGTACCGGTGGCGATGCGTGGCGTGGTTTTGTGGTGCATGACAAACGTTGAGATGGAGCTCCCGAGGGAGAAGGGGTGTTTTGTAGATGTTCATGCAGGCGTTCGTTCGATGTTGGTACGGTACGTGTGTGTGAGGGTGCCTGCGCATTGTTGTTGTTTGGGTGTTTTTGTGTATTCTAGTTTGCGTTGCTTGTGTTAAGTTGCTGTAAGTTTCGTGAAGGTACACCCGTCTAGCTCAGTTGGTAGAGCGCTGGCCTTTTAAGCCAGTGGTCGTGGGTTCGAGCCCCACGGGGGGTGCTTGCTTCTTTGCGACCGTGCGTTGGCGCAAAGGACTTGAGCGTGCGTATGGTGCGCAGCTCGCCCGCTGTTGCGTTTGTGCCGCGATCATCGGGGTAACGGGGCAGTACTCGCAAGCAGCGCTTATTCTCCGCCTTTTTGCGCTAGACTTCTCTTGTCCGTCGTGATTGAGACCATAGCACTTGCATCCAAGCTTCATTGACGCTGGTCCAATTGCTTGCAAGCTATGTACACACGTTTTTGATCGCGAGCTGTGCGACGACTAGAGCGTATTGGCGCTGAATTACGCCGGCTGAGCGGACAGATAGATCATCTGCAACATAGATCAGTCGCGACTGGCTCGGTGGGACTGTAGAAGTAGCACGCGGACTAGATTGTGAATTCTACCGCACATATCTTAACTTGTATTCGACTGACACGATACTCACAGAAACCTTTTGTAGTGAGCAGTCTCATGATATACAAGACGATGTGCATCCCACAGAATAGATTTGACCCGATGGCTAGCTGGTTTGCGTGGCAAGAGCAGCAGGATGGGCCATCAACATCTAGCAGAAGCCGCGCACTTTTCACCGCTACGCTCCGGCTCGACTTGCCATGTTTGTGCCTGCGGGTATGGTTTCAGGATTTCTTGTACTGGTACTTGCTTTCCAACAGAATGTGTCGCTTTCGCACAGACGAGAACGACGCAGTACTGCAAACATATCGTTACTGCGCTACGTGTCAAACGAATGTTCAAGTGTGCACTCGACCCGGATCAGTTCTCTATGCTTCAGCCGTTTGACACGAGAGCCGGCTTGGCACAGACAACCGCCTTGCACAAGAACGAGATGTTGTCCTGGCAGTCCACTGCAAGCTTACTGAGCTAGGTGCGAGAGGCTCGGTGGTGGCGTTACAGGGATAACCATAATATATGTTGGTATGATCACGTCGCGTTGCAATCATAATCTCGACATGGGGGTTGCGAGGGGTCGTGTGGTGGCGTCTAAGATGGCGTCGTACCGGTGGCGATGCGTGGCGTGGTTTTGTGGTGCATGACAAACGTTGAGATGGAGCTCCCGAGGGAGAAGGGGTGTTTTGTAGATGTTCATGCAGGCGTTCGTTCGATCGTTGGTACGGTACGTGTGTGTGAGGGTGCCTGCGCATTGTTGTTGTTTGGGTGTTTTTGTGTATTCTAGTTTGCGTTGCTTGTGTTAAGTTGCTGTAAGTTTCGTGAAGGTACACCCGTCTAGCTCAGTTGGTAGAGCGCTGGCCTTTTAAGCCAGTGGTCGTGGGTTCGAGCCCCACGGGGGGTGCTTGCTTCTTTGCGACCGTGCGTTGGCGCAAAGGACTTGAGCGTGCGTATGGTGCGCAGCTCGCCCGCTGTTGCGTTTGTGCCGCGATCATCGGGGTAACGGGGCAGTACTCGCAAGCAGCGCTTATTCTCCGCCTTTTTGCGCTAGACTTCTCTTGTCCGTCGTGATTGAGACCATAGCACTTGCATCCAAGCTTCATTGACGCTGGTCCAATTGCTTGCAAGCTATGTACACACGTTTTTGATCGCGAGCTGTGCGACGACTAGAGCGTATTGGCGCTGAATTACGCCGACTGAGCGGACAGATAGATCATCTGCAACATAGATCAGTCGCGACTGGCTCGGTGGGACTGTAGAAGTAGCACGCGGACTAGATTGTGAATTCTACCGCACATATCTTAACTTGTATTCGACTGACACGATACTCACAGAAACCTTTTGTAGTGAGCAGTCTCATGATATACAAGACGATGTGCATCCCACAGAATAGATTTGACCCGATGGCTAGCTGGTTTGCGTGGCAAGAGCAGCAGGATGGGCCATCAACATCTAGCAGAAGCCGCGCACTTTTCACCGCTACGCTCCGGCTCGACTTGCCATGTTTGTGCCTGCGGGTATGGTTTCAGGATTTCTTGTACTGGTACTTGCTTTCCAACAGAATGTGTCGCTTTCGCACAGACGAGAACGACGCAGTACTGCAAACATATCGTTACTGCGCTACGTGTCAAACGAATGTTCAAGTGTGCACTCGACCCGGATCAGTTCTCTATGCTTCAGCCGTTTGACACGAGAGCCGGCTTGGCACAGACAACCGCCTTGCACAAGAACGAGATGTTGTCCTGGCAGTCCACTGCAAGCTTACTGAGCTAGGTGCGAGAGGCTCGGTGGTGGCGTTACAGGGATAACCATAATATATGTTGGTATGATCACGTCGCGTTGCAATCATAATCTCGACATGGGGGTTGCGAGGGGTCGTGTGGTGGCGTCTAAGATGGCGTCGTACCGGTGGCGATGCGTGGCGTGGTTTTGTGGTGCATGACAAACGTTGAGATGGAGCTCCCGAGGGAGAAGGGGTGTTTTGTAGATGTTCATGCAGGCGTTCGTTCGATCGTTGGTACGGTACGTGTGTGTGAGGGTGCCTGCGCATTGTTGTTGTTTGGGTGTTTTTGTGTATTCTAGTTTGCGTTGCTTGTGTTAAGTTGCTGTAAGTTTCGTGAAGGTACACCCGTCTAGCTCAGTTGGTAGAGCGCTGGCCTTTTAAGCCAGTGGTCGTGGGTTCGAGCCCCACGGGGGGTGCTTGCTTCTTTGCGACCGTGCGTTGGCGCAAAGGACTTGAGCGTGCGTATGGTGCGCAGCTCGCCCGCTGTTGCGTTTGTGCCGCGATCATCGGGGTAACGGGGCAGTACTCGCAAGCAGCGCTTATTCTCCGCCTTTTTGCGCTAGACTTCTCTTGTCCGTCGTGATTGAGACCATAGCACTTGCATCCAAGCTTCATTGACGCTGGTCCAATTGCTTGCAAGCTATGTACACACGTTTTTGATCGCGAGCTGTGCGACGACTAGAGCGTATTGGCGCTGAATTACGCCGGCTGAGCGGACAGATAGATCATCTGCAACATAGATCAGTCGCGACTGGCTCGGTGGGACTGTAGAAGTAGCACGCGGACTAGATTGTGAATTCTACCGCACATATCTTAACTTGTATTCGACTGACACGATACTCACAGAAACCTTTTGTAGTGAGCAGTCTCATGATATACAAGACGATGTGCATCCCAAAGAATAGATTTGACCCGATGGCTAGCTGGTTTGCGTGGCAAGAGCAGCAGGATGGGCCATCAACATCTAGCAGAAGCCGCGCACTTTTCACCGCTACGCTCCGGCTCGACTTGCCATGTTTGTGCCTGCGGGTATGGTTTCAGGATTTCTTGTACTGGTACTTGCTTTCCAACAGAATGTGTCGCTTTCGCACAGACGAGAACGACGCAGTACTGCAAACATATCGTTACTGCGCTACGTGTCAAACGAATGTTCAAGTGTGCACTCGACCCGGATCAGTTCTCTATGCTTCAGCCGTTTGACACGAGAGCCGGCTTGGCACAGACAACCGCCTTGCACAAGAACGAGATGTTGTCCTGGCAGTCCACTGCAAGCTTACTGAGCTAGGTGCGAGAGGCTCGGTGGTGGCGTTACAGGGATAACCATAATATATGTTGGTATGATCACGTCGCGTTGCAATCATAATCTCGACATGGGGGTTGCGAGGGGTCGTGTGGTGGCGTCTAAGATGGCGTCGTACCGGTGGCGATGCGTGGCGTGGTTTTGTGGTGCATGACAAACGTTGAGATGGAGCTCCCGAGGGAGAAGGGGTGTTTTGTAGATGTTCATGCAGGCGTTCGTTCGATCGTTGGTACGGTACGTGTGTGTGAGGGTGCCTGCGCATTGTTGTTGTTTGGGTGTTTTTGTGTATTCTAGTTTGCGTTGCTTGTGTTAAGTTGCTGTAAGTTTCGTGAAGGTACACCCGTCTAGCTCAGTTGGTAGAGCGCTGGCCTTTTAAGCCAGTGGTCGTGGGTTCGAGCCCCACGGGGGGTGCTTGCTTCTTTGCGACCGTGCGTTGGCGCAAAGGACTTGAGCGTGCGTATGGTGCGCAGCTCGCCCGCTGTTGCGTTTGTGCCGCGATCATCGGGGTAACGGGGCAGTACTCGCAAGCAGCGCTTATTCTCCGCCTTTTTGCGCTAGACTTCTCTTGTCCGTCGTGATTGAGACCATAGCACTTGCATCCAAGCTTCATTGACGCTGGTCCAATTGCTTGCAAGCTATGTACACACGTTTTTGATCGCGAGCTGTGCGACGACTAGAGCGTATTGGCGCTGAATTACGCCGGCTGAGCGGACAGATAGATCATCTGCAACATAGATCAGTCGCGACTGGCTCGGTGGGACTGTAGAAGTAGCACGCGGACTAGATTGTGAATTCTACCGCACATATCTTAACTTGTATTCGACTGACACGATACTCACAGAAACCTTTTGTAGTGAGCAGTCTCATGATATACAAGACGATGTGCATCCCAAAGAATAGATTTGACCCGATGGCTAGCTGGTTTGCGTGGCAAGAGCAGCAGGATGGGCCATCAACATCTAGCAGAAGCCGCGCACTTTTCACCGCTACGCTCCGGCTCGACTTGCCATGTTTGTGCCTGCGGGTATGGTTTCAGGATTTCTTGTACTGGTACTTGCTTTCCAACAGAATGTGTCGCTTTCGCACAGACGAGAACGACGCAGTACTGCAAACATATCGTTACTGCGCTACGTGTCAAACGAATGTTCAAGTGTGCACTCGACCCGGATCAGTTCTCTATGCTTCAGCCGTTTGACACGAGAGCCGGCTTGGCACAGACAACCGCCTTGCACAAGAACGAGATGTTGTCCTGGCAGTCCACTGCAAGCTTACTGAGCTAGGTGCGAGAGGCTCGGTGGTGGCGTTACAGGGATAACCATAATATATGTTGGTATGATCACGTCGCGTTGCAATCATAATCTCGACATGGGGGTTGCGAGGGGTCGTGTGGTGGCGTCTAAGATGGCGTCGTACCGGTGGCGATGCGTGGCGTGGTTTTGTGGTGCATGACAAACGTTGAGATGGAGCTCCCGAGGGAGAAGGGGTGTTTTGTAGATGTTCATGCAGGCGTTCGTTCGATCGTTGGTACGGTACGTGTGTGTGAGGGTGCCTGCGCATTGTTGTTGTTTGGGTGTTTTTGTGTATTCTAGTTTGCGTTGCTTGTGTTAAGTTGCTGTAAGTTTCGTGAAGGTACACCCGTCTAGCTCAGTTGGTAGAGCGCTGGCCTTTTAAGCCAGTGGTCGTGGGTTCGAGCCCCACGGGGGGTGCTTGCTTCTTTGCGACCGTGCGTTGGCGCAAAGGACTTGAGCGTGCGTATGGTGCGCAGCTCGCCCGCTGTTGCGTTTGTGCCGCGATCATCGGGGTAACGGGGCAGTACTCGCAAGCAGCGCTTATTCTCCGCCTTTTTGCGCTAGACTTCTCTTGTCCGTCGTGATTGAGACCATAGCACTTGCATCCAAGCTTCATTGACGCTGGTCCAATTGCTTGCAAGCTATGTACACACGTTTTTGATCGCGAGCTGTGCGACGACTAGAGCGTATTGGCGCTGAATTACGCCGGCTGAGCGGACAGATAGATCATCTGCAACATAGATCAGTCGCGACTGGCTCGGTGGGACTGTAGAAGTAGCACGCGGACTAGATTGTGAATTCTACCGCACATATCTTAACTTGTATTCGACTGACACGATACTCACAGAAACCTTTTGTAGTGAGCAGTCTCATGATATACAAGACGATGTGCATCCCAAAGAATAGATTTGACCCGATGGCTAGCTGGTTTGCGTGGCAAGAGCAGCAGGATGGGCCATCAACATCTAGCAGAAGCCGCGCACTTTTCACCGCTACGCTCCGGCTCGACTTGCCATGTTTGTGCCTGCGGGTATGGTTTCAGGATTTCTTGTACTGGTACTTGCTTTCCAACAGAATGTGTCGCTTTCGCACAGACGAGAACGACGCAGTACTGCAAACATATCGTTACTGCGCTACGTGTCAAACGAATGTTCAAGTGTGCACTCGACCCGGATCAGTTCTCTATGCTTCAGCCGTTTGACACGAGAGCCGGCTTGGCACAGACAACCGCCTTGCACAAGAACGAGATGTTGTCCTGGCAGTCCACTGCAAGCTTACTGAGCTAGGTGCGAGAGGCTCGGTGGTGGCGTTACAGGGATAACCATAATATATGTTGGTATGATCACGTCGCGTTGCAATCATAATCTCGACATGGGGGTTGCGAGGGGTCGTGTGGTGGCGTCTAAGATGGCGTCGTACCGGTGGCGATGCGTGGCGTGGTTTTGTGGTGCATGACAAACGTTGAGATGGAGCTCCCGAGGGAGAAGGGGTGTTTTGTAGATGTTCATGCAGGCGTTCGTTCGATGTTGGTACGGTACGTGTGTGTGAGGGTGCCTGCGCATTGTTGTTGTTTGGGTGTTTTTGTGTATTATAATTTGCGTTGCTTGTGTTAAGTTGCTGTAAGTTTCGTGAAGGTACACCCGTCTAGCTCAGTTGGTAGAGCGCTGGCCTTTTAAGCCAGTGGTCGTGGGTTCGAGCCCCACGGGGGGTGCTTGCTTCTTTGCGACCGTGCGTTGGCGCAAAGGACTTGAGCGTGCGTATGGTGCGCAGCTCGCCCGCTGTTGCGTTTGTGCCGCGATCATCGGGGTAACGGGGCAGTACTCGCAAGCAGCGCTTATTCTCCGCCTTTTTGCGCTAGACTTCTCTTGTCCGTCGTGATTGAGACCATAGCACTTGCATCCAAGCTTCATTGACGCTGGTCCAATTGCTTGCAAGCTATATACACACGTTTTTGATCGCGAGCTGTGCGACGACTAGAGCGTATTGGCGCTGAATTACGCCGGCTGAGCGGACAGATAGATCATCTGCAACATAGATCAGTCGCGACTGGCTCGGTGGGACTGTAGAAGTAGCACGCGGACTAGATTGTGAATTCTACCGCACATATCTTAACTTGTATTCGACTGACACGATACTCACAGAAACCTTTTGTAGTGAGCAGTCTCATGATATACAAGACGATGTGCATCCCACAGAATAGATTTGACCCGATGGCTAGCTGGTTTGCGTGGCAAGAGCAGCAGGATGGGCCATCAACATCTAGCAGAAGCCGCGCACTTTTCACCGCTACGCTCCGGCTCGACTTGCCATGTTTGTGCCTGCGGGTATGGTTTCAGGATTTCTTGTACTGGTACTTGCTTTCCAACAGAATGTGTCGCTTTCGCACAGACGAGAACGACGCAGTACTGCAAACATATCGTTACTGCGCTACGTGCCAAACGAATGTTCAAGTGTGCACTCGACCCGGATCAGTTCTCTATGCTTCAGCCGTTTGACACGAGAGCCGGCTTGGCACAGACAACCGCCTTGCACAAGAACGAGATGTTGTCCTGGCAGTCCACTGCAAGCTTACTGAGCTAGGTGCGAGAGGCTCGGTGGTGGCGTTACAGGGATAACCATAATATATGTTGGTATGATCACGTCGCGTTGCAATCATAATCTCGACATGGGGGTTGCGAGGGGTCGTGTGGTGGCGTCTAAGATGGCGTCGTACCGGTGGCGATGCGTGGCGTGGTTTTGTGGTGCATGACAAACGTTGAGATGGAGCTCCCGAGGGAGAAGGGGTGTTTTGTAGATGTTCATGCAGGCGTTCGTTCGATCGTTGGTACGGTACGTGTGTGTGAGGGTGCCTGCGCATTGTTGTTGTTTGGGTGTTTTTGTGTATTCTAGTTTGCGTTGCTTGTGTTAAGTTGCTGTAAGTTTCGTGAAGGTACACCCGTCTAGCTCAGTTGGTAGAGCGCTGGCCTTTTAAGCCAGTGGTCGTGGGTTCGAGCCCCACGGGGGGTGCTTGCTTCTTTGCGACCGTGCGTTGGCGCAAAGGACTTGAGCGTGCGTATGGTGCGCAGCTCGCCCGCTGTTGCGTTTGTGCCGCGATCATCGGGGTAACGGGGCAGTACTCGCAAGCAGCGCTTATTCTCCGCCTTTTTGCGCTAGACTTCTCTTGTCCGTCGTGATTGAGACCATAGCACTTGCATCCAAGCTTCATTGACGCTGGTCCAATTGCTTGCAAGCTATGTACACACGTTTTTGATCGCGAGCTGTGCGACGACTAGAGCGTATTGGCGCTGAATTACGCCGACTGAGCGGACAGATAGATCATCTGCAACATAGATCAGTCGCGACTGGCTCGGTGGGACTTTAGAAGTAGCACGCGGACTAGATTGTAAATTCTACCGCACATATCTTAACTTGTATTCGACTGACACGATACTCACAGAAACCTTTTGTAGTGAGCAGTCTCATGATATACAAGACGATGTGCATCCCACAGAATAGATTTGACCCGATGGCTAGCTGGTTTGCGTGGCAAGAGCAGCAGGATGGGCCATCAACATCTAGCAGAAGCCGCGCACTTTTCACCGCTACGCTCCGGCTCGACTTGCCATGTTTGTGCCTGCGGGTATGGTTTCAGGATTTCTTGTACTGGTACTTGCTTTCCAACAGAATGTGTCGCTTTCGCACAGACGAGAACGACGCAGTACTGCAAACATATCGTTACTGCGCTACGTGTCAAACGAATGTTCAAGTGTGCACTCGACCCGGATCAGTTCTCTATGCTTCAGCCGTTTGACACGAGAGCCGGCTTGGCACAGACAACCGCCTTGCACAAGAACGAGATGTTGTCCTGGCAGTCCACTGCAAGCTTACTGAGCTAGGTGCGAGAGGCTCGGTGGTGGCGTTACAGGGATAACCATAATATATGTTGGTATGATCACGTCGCGTTGCAATCATAATCTCGACATGGGGGTTGCGAGGGGTCGTGTGGTGGCGTCTAAGATGGCGTCGTACCGGTGGCGATGCGTGGCGTGGTTTTGTGGTGCATGACAAACGTTGAGATGGAGCTCCCGAGGGAGAAGGGGTGTTTTGTAGATGTTCATGCAGGCGTTCGTTCGATCGTTGGTACGGTACGTGTGTGTGAGGGTGCCTGCGCATTGTTGTTGTTTGGGTGTTTTTGTGTATTCTAGTTTGCGTTGCTTGTGTTAAGTTGCTGTAAGTTTCGTGAAGGTACACCCGTCTAGCTCAGTTGGTAGAGCGCTGGCCTTTTAAGCCAGTGGTCGTGGGTTCGAGCCCCACGGGGGGTGCTTGCTTCTTTGCGACCGTGCGTTGGCGCAAAGGACTTGAGCGTGCGTATGGTGCGCAGCTCGCCCGCTGTTGCGTTTGTGCCGCGATCATCGGGGTAACGGGGCAGTACTCGCAAGCAGCGCTTATTCTCCGCCTTTTTGCGCTAGACTTCTCTTGTCCGTCGTGATTGAGACCATAGCACTTGCATCCAAGCTTCATTGACGCTGGTCCAATTGCTTGCAAGCTATGTACACACGTTTTTGATCGCGAGCTGTGCGACGACTAGAGCGTATTGGCGCTGAATTACGCCGACTGAGCGGACAGATAGATCATCTGCAACATAGATCAGTCGCGACTGGCTCGGTGGGACTTTAGAAGTAGCACGCGGACTAGATTGTAAATTCTACCGCACATATCTTAACTTGTATTCGACTGACACGATACTCACAGAAACCTTTTGTAGTGAGCAGTCTCATGATATACAAGACGATGTGCATCCCACAGAATAGATTTGACCCGATGGCTAGCTGGTTTGCGTGGCAAGAGCAGCAGGATGGGCCATCAACATCTAGCAGAAGCCGCGCACTTTTCACCGCTACGCTCCGGCTCGACTTGCCATGTTTGTGCCTGCGGGTATGGTTTCAGGATTTCTTGTACTGGTACTTGCTTTCCAACAGAATGTGTCGCTTTCGCACAGACGAGAACGACGCAGTACTGCAAACATATCGTTACTGCGCTACGTGTCAAACGAATGTTCAAGTGTGCACTCGACCCGGATCAGTTCTCTATGCTTCAGCCGTTTGACACGAGAGCCGGCTTGGCACAGACAACCGCCTTGCACAAGAACGAGATGTTGTCCTGGCAGTCCACTGCAAGCTTACTGAGCTAGGTGCGAGAGGCTCGGTGGTGGCGTTACAGGGATAACCATAATATATGTTGGTATGATCACGTCGCGTTGCAATCATAATCTCGACATGGGGGTTGCGAGGGGTCGTGTGGTGGCGTCTAAGATGGCGTCGTACCGGTGGCGATGCGTGGCGTGGTTTTGTGGTGCATGACAAACGTTGAGATGGAGCTCCCGAGGGAGAAGGGGTGTTTTGTAGATGTTCATGCAGGCGTTCGTTCGATCGTTGGTACGGTACGTGTGTGTGAGGGTGCCTGCGCATTGTTGTTGTTTGGGTGTTTTTGTGTATTCTAGTTTGCGTTGCTTGTGTTAAGTTGCTGTAAGTTTCGTGAAGGTACACCCGTCTAGCTCAGTTGGTAGAGCGCTGGCCTTTTAAGCCAGTGGTCGTGGGTTCGAGCCCCACGGGGGGTGCTTGCTTCTTTGCGACCGTGCGTTGGCGCAAAGGACTTGAGCGTGCGTATGGTGCGCAGCTCGCCCGCTGTTGCGTTTGTGCCGCGATCATCGGGGTAACGGGGCAGTACTCGCAAGCAGCGCTTATTCTCCGCCTTTTTGCGCTAGACTTCTCTTGTCCGTCGTGATTGAGACCATAGCACTTGCATCCAAGCTTCATTGACGCTGGTCCAATTGCTTGCAAGCTATGTACACACGTTTTTGATCGCGAGCTGTGCGACGACTAGAGCGTATTGGCGCTGAATTACGCCGACTGAGCGGACAGATAGATCATCTGCAACATAGATCAGTCGCGACTGGCTCGGTGGGACTTTAGAAGTAGCACGCGGACTAGATTGTAAATTCTACCGCACATATCTTAACTTGTATTCGACTGACACGATACTCACAGAAACCTTTTGTAGTGAGCAGTCTCATGATATACAAGACGATGTGCATCCCACAGAATAGATTTGACCCGATGGCTAGCTGGTTTGCGTGGCAAGAGCAGCAGGATGGGCCATCAACATCTAGCAGAAGCCGCGCACTTTTCACCGCTACGCTCCGGCTCGACTTGCCATGTTTGTGCCTGCGGGTATGGTTTCAGGATTTCTTGTACTGGTACTTGCTTTCCAACAGAATGTGTCGCTTTCGCACAGACGAGAACGACGCAGTACTGCAAACATATCGTTACTGCGCTACGTGTCAAACGAATGTTCAAGTGTGCACTCGACCCGGATCAGTTCTCTATGCTTCAGCCGTTTGACACGAGAGCCGGCTTGGCACAGACAACCGCCTTGCACAAGAACGAGATGTTGTCCTGGCAGTCCACTGCAAGCTTACTGAGCTAGGTGCGAGAGGCTCGGTGGTGGCGTTACAGGGATAACCATAATATATGTTGGTATGATCACGTCGCGTTGCAATCATAATCTCGACATGGGGGTTGCGAGGGGTCGTGTGGTGGCGTCTAAGATGGCGTCGTACCGGTGGCGATGCGTGGCGTGGTTTTGTGGTGCATGACAAACGTTGAGATGGAGCTCCCGAGGGAGAAGGGGTGTTTTGTAGATGTTCATGCAGGCGTTCGTTCGATCGTTGGTACGGTACGTGTGTGTGAGGGTGCCTGCGCATTGTTGTTGTTTGGGTGTTTTTGTGTATTCTAGTTTGCGTTGCTTTGTTAAGTTGCTGTAAGTTTCGTGAAGGTACACCCGTCTAGCTCAGTTGGTAGAGCGCTGGCCTTTTAAGCCAGTGGTCGTGGGTTCGAGCCCCACGGGGGGTGCTTGCTTCTTTGCGACCGTGCGTTGGCGCAAAGGACTTGAGCGTGCGTATGGTGCGCAGCTCGCCCGCTGTTGCGTTTGTGCCGCGATCATCGGGGTAACGGGGCAGTACTCGCAAGCAGCGCTTATTCTCCGCCTTTTTGCGCTAGACTTCTCTTGTCCGTCGTGATTGAGACCATAGCACTTGCATCCAAGCTTCATTGACGCTGGTCCAATTGCTTGCAAGCTATGTACACACGTTTTTGATCGCGAGCTGTGCGACGACTAGAGCGTATTGGCGCTGAATTACGCCGACTGAGCGGACAGATAGATCATCTGCAACATAGATCAGTCGCGACTGGCTCGGTGGGACTTTAGAAGTAGCACGCGGACTAGATTGTAAATTCTACCGCACATATCTTAACTTGTATTCGACTGACACGATACTCACAGAAACCTTTTGTAGTGAGCAGTCTCATGATATACAAGACGATGTGCATCCCACAGAATAGATTTGACCCGATGGCTAGCTGGTTTGCGTGGCAAGAGCAGCAGGATGGGCCATCAACATCTAGCAGAAGCCGCGCACTTTTCACCGCTACGCTCCGGCTCGACTTGCCATGTTTGTGCCTGCGGGTATGGTTTCAGGATTTCTTGTACTGGTACTTGCTTTCCAACAGAATGTGTCGCTTTCGCACAGACGAGAACGACGCAGTACTGCAAACATATCGTTACTGCGCTACGTGTCAAACGAATGTTCAAGTGTGCACTCGACCCGGATCAGTTCTCTATGCTTCAGCCGTTTGACACGAGAGCCGGCTTGGCACAGACAACCGCCTTGCACAAGAACGAGATGTTGTCCTGGCAGTCCACTGCAAGCTTACTGAGCTAGGTGCGAGAGGCTCGGTGGTGGCGTTACAGGGATAACCATAATATATGTTGGTATGATCACGTCGCGTTGCAATCATAATCTCGACATGGGGGTTGCGAGGGGTCGTGTGGTGGCGTCTAAGATGGCGTCGTACCGGTGGCGATGCGTGGCGTGGTTTTGTGGTGCATGACAAACGTTGAGATGGAGCTCCCGAGGGAGAAGGGGTGTTTTGTAGATGTTCATGCAGGCGTTCGTTCGATCGTTGGTACGGTACGTGTGTGTGAGGGTGCCTGCGCATTGTTGTTGTTTGGGTGTTTTTGTGTATTCTAGTTTGCGTTGCTTGTGTTAAGTTGCTGTAAGTTTCGTGAAGGTACACCCGTCTAGCTCAGTTGGTAGAGCGCTGGCCTTTTAAGCCAGTGGTCGTGGGTTCGAGCCCCACGGGGGGTGCTTGCTTCTTTGCGACCGTGCGTTGGCGCAAAGGACTTGAGCGTGCGTATGGTGCGCAGCTCGCCCGCTGTTGCGTTTGTGCCGCGATCATCGGGGTAACGGGGCAGTACTCGCAAGCAGCGCTTATTCTCCGCCTTTTTGCGCTAGACTTCTCTTGTCCGTCGTGATTGAGACCATAGCACTTGCATCCAAGCTTCATTGACGCTGGTCCAATTGCTTGCAAGCTATGTACACACGTTTTTGATCGCGAGCTGTGCGACGACTAGAGCGTATTGGCGCTGAATTACGCCGACTGAGCGGACAGATAGATCATCTGCAACATAGATCAGTCGCGACTGGCTCGGTGGGACTTTAGAAGTAGCACGCGGACTAGATTGTAAATTCTACCGCACATATCTTAACTTGTATTCGACTGACACGATACTCACAGAAACCTTTTGTAGTGAGCAGTCTCATGATATACAAGACGATGTGCATCCCACAGAATAGATTTGACCCGATGGCTAGCTGGTTTGCGTGGCAAGAGCAGCAGGATGGGCCATCAACATCTAGCAGAAGCCGCGCACTTTTCACCGCTACGCTCCGGCTCGACTTGCCATGTTTGTGCCTGCGGGTATGGTTTCAGGATTTCTTGTACTGGTACTTGCTTTCCAACAGAATGTGTCGCTTTCGCACAGACGAGAACGACGCAGTACTGCAAACATATCGTTACTGCGCTACGTGTCAAACGAATGTTCAAGTGTGCACTCGACCCGGATCAGTTCTCTATGCTTCAGCCGTTTGACACGAGAGCCGGCTTGGCACAGACAACCGCCTTGCACAAGAACGAGATGTTGTCCTGGCAGTCCACTGCAAGCTTACTGAGCTAGGTGCGAGAGGCTCGGTGGTGGCGTTACAGGGATAACCATAATATATGTTGGTATGATCACGTCGCGTTGCAATCATAATCTCGACATGGGGGTTGCGAGGGGTCGTGTGGTGGCGTCTAAGATGGCGTCGTACCGGTGGCGATGCGTGGCGTGGTTTTGTGGTGCATGACAAACGTTGAGATGGAGCTCCCGAGGGAGAAGGGGTGTTTTGTAGATGTTCATGCAGGCGTTCGTTCGATCGTTGGTACGGTACGTGTGTGTGAGGGTGCCTGCGCATTGTTGTTGTTTGGGTGTTTTTGTGTATTCTAGTTTGCGTTGCTTTGTTAAGTTGCTGTAAGTTTCGTGAAGGTACACCCGTCTAGCTCAGTTGGTAGAGCGCTGGCCTTTTAAGCCAGTGGTCGTGGGTTCGAGCCCCACGGGGGGTGCTTGCTTCTTTGCGACCGTGCGTTGGCGCAAAGGACTTGAGCGTGCGTATGGTGCGCAGCTCGCCCGCTGTTGCGTTTGTGCCGCGATCATCGGGGTAACGGGGCAGTACTCGCAAGCAGCGCTTATTCTCCGCCTTTTTGCGCTAGACTTCTCTTGTCCGTCGTGATTGAGACCATAGCACTTGCATCCAAGCTTCATTGACGCTGGTCCAATTGCTTGCAAGCTATGTACACACGTTTTTGATCGCGAGCTGTGCGACGACTAGAGCGTATTGGCGCTGAATTACGCCGACTGAGCGGACAGATAGATCATCTGCAACATAGATCAGTCGCGACTGGCTCGGTGGGACTTTAGAAGTAGCACGCGGACTAGATTGTAAATTCTACCGCACATATCTTAACTTGTATTCGACTGACACGATACTCACAGAAACCTTTTGTAGTGAGCAGTCTCATGATATACAAGACGATGTGCATCCCACAGAATAGATTTGACCCGATGGCTAGCTGGTTTGCGTGGCAAGAGCAGCAGGATGGGCCATCAACATCTAGCAGAAGCCGCGCACTTTTCACCGCTACGCTCCGGCTCGACTTGCCATGTTTGTGCCTGCGGGTATGGTTTCAGGATTTCTTGTACTGGTACTTGCTTTCCAACAGAATGTGTCGCTTTCGCACAGACGAGAACGACGCAGTACTGCAAACATATCGTTACTGCGCTACGTGTCAAACGAATGTTCAAGTGTGCACTCGACCCGGATCAGTTCTCTATGCTTCAGCCGTTTGACACGAGAGCCGGCTTGGCACAGACAACCGCCTTGCACAAGAACGAGATGTTGTCCTGGCAGTCCACTGCAAGCTTACTGAGCTAGGTGCGAGAGGCTCGGTGGTGGCGTTACAGGGATAACCATAATATATGTTGGTATGATCACGTCGCGTTGCAATCATAATCTCGACATGGGGGTTGCGAGGGGTCGTGTGGTGGCGTCTAAGATGGCGTCGTACCGGTGGCGATGCGTGGCGTGGTTTTGTGGTGCATGACAAACGTTGAGATGGAGCTCCCGAGGGAGAAGGGGTGTTTTGTAGATGTTCATGCAGGCGTTCGTTCGATCGTTGGTACGGTACGTGTGTGTGAGGGTGCCTGCGCATTGTTGTTGTTTGGGTGTTTTTGTGTATTCTAGTTTGCGTTGCTTGTGTTAAGTTGCTGTAAGTTTCGTGAAGGTACACCCGTCTAGCTCAGTTGGTAGAGCGCTGGCCTTTTAAGCCAGTGGTCGTGGGTTCGAGCCCCACGGGGGGTGCTTGCTTCTTTGCGACCGTGCGTTGGCGCAAAGGACTTGAGCGTGCGTATGGTGCGCAGCTCGCCCGCTGTTGCGTTTGTGCCGCGATCATCGGGGTAACGGGGCAGTACTCGCAAGCAGCGCTTATTCTCCGCCTTTTTGCGCTAGACTTCTCTTGTCCGTCGTGATTGAGACCATAGCACTTGCATCCAAGCTTCATTGACGCTGGTCCAATTGCTTGCAAGCTATGTACACACGTTTTTGATCGCGAGCTGTGCGACGACTAGAGCGTATTGGCGCTGAATTACGCCGACTGAGCGGACAGATAGATCATCTGCAACATAGATCAGTCGCGACTGGCTCGGTGGGACTTTAGAAGTAGCACGCGGACTAGATTGTGAATTCTACCGCACATATCTTAACTTGTATTCGACTGACACGATACTCACAGAAACCTTTTGTAGTGAGCAGTCTCATGATATACAAGACGATGTGCATCCCACAGAATAGATTTGACCCGATGGCTAGCTGGTTTGCGTGGCAAGAGCAGCAGGATGGGCCATCAACATCTAGCAGAAGCCGCGCACTTTTCACCGCTACGCTCCGGCTCGACTTGCCATGTTTGTGCCTGCGGGTATGGGTTCAGGATTTCTTGTACTGGTACTTGCTTTCCAACAGAATGTGTCGCTTTCGCACAGACGAGAACGACGCAGTACTGCAAACATATCGTTACTGCGCTACGTGTCAAACGAATGTTCAAGTGTGCACTCGACCCGGATCAGTTCTCTATGCTTCAGCCGTTTGACACGAGAGCCGGCTTGGCACAGACAACCGCCTTGCACAAGAACGAGATGTTGTCCTGGCAGTCCACTGCAAGCTTACTGAGCTAGGTGCGAGAGGCTCGGTGGTGGCGTTACAGGGATAACCATAATATATGTTGGTATGATCACGTCGCGTTGCAATCATAATCTCGACATGGGGGTTGCGAGGGGTCGTGTGGTGGCGTCTAAGATGGCGTCGTACCGGTGGCGATGCGTGGCGTGGTTTTGTGGTGCATGACAAACGTTGAGATGGAGCTCCCGAGGGAGAAGGGGTGTTTTGTAGATGTTCATGCAGGCGTTCGTTCGATCGTTGGTACGGTACGTGTGTGTGAGGGTGCCTGCGCATTGTTGTTGTTTGGGTGTTTTTGTGTATTCTAGTTTGCGTTGCTTGTGTTAAGTTGCTGTAAGTTTCGTGAAGGTACACCCGTCTAGCTCAGTTGGTAGAGCGCTGGCCTTTTAAGCCAGTGGTCGTGGGTTCGAGCCCCACGGGGGGTGCTTGCTTCTTTGCGACCGTGCGTTGGCGCAAAGGACTTGAGCGTGCGTATGGTGCGCAGCTCGCCCGCTGTTGCGTTTGTGCCGCGATCATCGGGGTAACGGGGCAGTACTCGCAAGCAGCGCTTATTCTCCGCCTTTTTGCGCTAGACTTCTCTTGTCCGTCGTGATTGAGACCATAGCACTTGCATCCAAGCTTCATTGACGCTGGTCCAATTGCTTGCAAGCTATGTACACACGTTTTTGATCGCGAGCTGTGCGACGACTAGAGCGTATTGGCGCTGAATTACGCCGACTGAGCGGACAGATAGATCATCTGCAACATAGATCAGTCGCGACTGGCTCGGTGGGACTTTAGAAGTAGCACGCGGACTAGATTGTAAATTCTACCGCACATATCTTAACTTGTATTCGACTGACACGATACTCACAGAAACCTTTTGTAGTGAGCAGTCTCATGATATACAAGACGATGTGCATCCCACAGAATAGATTTGACCCGATGGCTAGCTGGTTTGCGTGGCAAGAGCAGCAGGATGGGCCATCAACATCTAGCAGAAGCCGCGCACTTTTCACCGCTACGCTCCGGCTCGACTTGCCATGTTTGTGCCTGCGGGTATGGTTTCAGGATTTCTTGTACTGGTACTTGCTTTCCAACAGAATGTGTCGCTTTCGCACAGACGAGAACGACGCAGTACTGCAAACATATCGTTACTGCGCTACGTGTCAAACGAATGTTCAAGTGTGCACTCGACCCGGATCAGTTCTCTATGCTTCAGCCGTTTGACACGAGAGCCGGCTTGGCACAGACAACCGCCTTGCACAAGAACGAGATGTTGTCCTGGCAGTCCACTGCAAGCTTACTGAGCTAGGTGCGAGAGGCTCGGTGGTGGCGTTACAGGGATAACCATAATATATGTTGGTATGATCACGTCGCGTTGCAATCATAATCTCGACATGGGGGTTGCGAGGGGTCGTGTGGTGGCGTCTAAGATGGCGTCGTACCGGTGGCGATGCGTGGCGTGGTTTTGTGGTGCATGACAAACGTTGAGATGGAGCTCCCGAGGGAGAAGGGGTGTTTTGTAGATGTTCATGCAGGCGTTCGTTCGATCGTTGGTACGGTACGTGTGTGTGAGGGTGCCTGCGCATTGTTGTTGTTTGGGTGTTTTTGTGTATTCTAGTTTGCGTTGCTTGTGTTAAGTTGCTGTAAGTTTCGTGAAGGTACACCCGTCTAGCTCAGTTGGTAGAGCGCTGGCCTTTTAAGCCAGTGGTCGTGGGTTCGAGCCCCACGGGGGGTGCTTGCTTCTTTGCGACCGTGCGTTGGCGCAAAGGACTTGAGCGTGCGTATGGTGCGCAGCTCGCCCGCTGTTGCGTTTGTGCCGCGATCATCGGGGTAACGGGGCAGTACTCGCAAGCAGCGCTTATTCTCCGCCTTTTTGCGCTAGACTTCTCTTGTCCGTCGTGATTGAGACCATAGCACTTGCATCCAAGCTTCATTGACGCTGGTCCAATTGCTTGCAAGCTATGTACACACGTTTTTGATCGCGAGCTGTGCGACGACTAGAGCGTATTGGCGCTGAATTACGCCGACTGAGCGGACAGATAGATCATCTGCAACATAGATCAGTCGCGACTGGCTCGGTGGGACTGTAGAAGTAGCACGCGGACTAGATTGTGAATTCTACCGCACATATCTTAACTTGTATTCGACTGACACGATACTCACAGAAACCTTTTGTAGTGAGCAGTCTCATGATATACAAGACGATGTGCATCCCAAAGAATAGATTTGACCCGATGGCTAGCTGGTTTGCGTGGCAAGAGCAGCAGGATGGGCCATCAACATCTAGCAGAAGCCGCGCACTTTTCACCGCTACGCTCCGGCTCGACTTGCCATGTTTGTGCCTGCGGGTATGGTTTCAGGATTTCTTGTACTGGTACTTGCTTTCCAACAGAATGTGTCGCTTTCGCACAGACGAGAACGACGCAGTACTGCAAACATATCGTTACTGCGCTACGTGTCAAACGAATGTTCAAGTGTGCACTCGACCCGGATCAGTTCTCTATGCTTCAGCCGTTTGACACGAGAGCCGGCTTGGCACAGACAACCGCCTTGCACAAGAACGAGATGTTGTCCTGGCAGTCCACTGCAAGCTTACTGAGCTAGGTGCGAGAGGCTCGGTGGTGGCGTTACAGGGATAACCATAATATATGTTGGTATGATCACGTCGCGTTGCAATCATAATCTCGACATGGGGGTTGCGAGGGGTCGTGTGGTGGCGTCTAAGATGGCGTCGTACCGGTGGCGATGCGTGGCGTGGTTTTGTGGTGCATGACAAACGTTGAGATGGAGCTCCCGAGGGAGAAGGGGTGTTTTGTAGATGTTCATGCAGGCGTTCGTTCGATCGTTGGTACGGTACGTGTGTGTGAGGGTGCCTGCGCATTGTTGTTGTTTGGGTGTTTTTGTGTATTCTAGTTTGCGTTGCTTGTGTTAAGTTGCTGTAAGTTTCGTGAAGGTACACCCGTCTAGCTCAGTTGGTAGAGCGCTGGCCTTTTAAGCCAGTGGTCGTGGGTTCGAGCCCCACGGGGGGTGCTTGCTTCTTTGCGACCGTGCGTTGGCGCAAAGGACTTGAGCGTGCGTATGGTGCGCAGCTCGCCCGCTGTTGCGTTTGTGCCGCGATCATCGGGGTAACGGGGCAGTACTCGCAAGCAGCGCTTATTCTCCGCCTTTTTGCGCTAGACTTCTCTTGTCCGTCGTGATTGAGACCATAGCACTTGCATCCAAGCTTCATTGACGCTGGTCCAATTGCTTGCAAGCTATGTACACACGTTTTTGATCGCGAGCTGTGCGACGACTAGAGCGTATTGGCGCTGAATTACGCCGACTGAGCGGACAGATAGATCATCTGCAACATAGATCAGTCGCGACTGGCTCGGTGGGACTTTAGAAGTAGCACGCGGACTAGATTGTGAATTCTACCGCACATATCTTAACTTGTATTCGACTGACACGATACTCACAGAAACCTTTTGTAGTGAGCAGTCTCATGATATACAAGACGATGTGCATCCCACAGAATAGATTTGACCCGATGGCTAGCTGGTTTGCGTGGCAAGAGCAGCAGGATGGGCCATCAACATCTAGCAGAAGCCGCGCACTTTTCACCGCTACGCTCCGGCTCGACTTGCCATGTTTGTGCCTGCGGGTATGGTTTCAGGATTTCTTGTACTGGTACTTGCTTTCCAACAGAATGTGTCGCTTTCGCACAGACGAGAACGACGCAGTACTGCAAACATATCGTTACTGCGCTACGTGTCAAACGAATGTTCAAGTGTGCACTCGACCCGGATCAGTTCTCTATGCTTCAGCCGTTTGACACGAGAGCCGGCTTGGCACAGACAACCGCCTTGCACAAGAACGAGATGTTGTCCTGGCAGTCCACTGCAAGCTTACTGAGCTAGGTGCGAGAGGCTCGGTGGTGGCGTTACAGGGATAACCATAATATATGTTGGTATGATCACGTCGCGTTGCAATCATAATCTCGACATGGGGGTTGCGAGGGGTCGTGTGGTGGCGTCTAAGATGGCGTCGTACCGGTGGCGATGCGTGGCGTGGTTTTGTGGTGCATGACAAACGTTGAGATGGAGCTCCCGAGGGAGAAGGGGTGTTTTGTAGATGTTCATGCAGGCGTTCGTTCGATCGTTGGTACGGTACGTGTGTGTGAGGGTGCCTGCGCATTGTTGTTGTTTGGGTGTTTTTGTGTATTCTAGTTTGCGTTGCTTGTGTTAAGTTGCTGTAAGTTTCGTGAAGGTACACCCGTCTAGCTCAGTTGGTAGAGCGCTGGCCTTTTAAGCCAGTGGTCGTGGGTTCGAGCCCCACGGGGGGTGCTTGCTTCTTTGCGACCGTGCGTTGGCGCAAAGGACTTGAGCGTGCGTATGGTGCGCAGCTCGCCCGCTGTTGCGTTTGTGCCGCGATCATCGGGGTAACGGGGCAGTACTCGCAAGCAGCGCTTATTCTCCGCCTTTTTGCGCTAGACTTCTCTTGTCCGTCGTGATTGAGACCATAGCACTTGCATCCAAGCTTCATTGACGCTGGTCCAATTGCTTGCAAGCTATGTACACACGTTTTTGATCGCGAGCTGTGCGACGACTAGAGCGTATTGGCGCTGAATTACGCCGGCTGAGCGGACAGATAGATCATCTGCAACATAGATCAGTCGCGACTGGCTCGGTGGGACTGTAGAAGTAGCACGCGGACTAGATTGTGAATTCTACCGCACATATCTTAACTTGTATTCGACTGACACGATACTCACAGAAACCTTTTGTAGTGAGCAGTCTCATGATATACAAGACGATGTGCATCCCAAAGAATAGATTTGACCCGATGGCTAGCTGGTTTGCGTGGCAAGAGCAGCAGGATGGGCCATCAACATCTAGCAGAAGCCGCGCACTTTTCACCGCTACGCTCCGGCTCGACTTGCCATGTTTGTGCCTGCGGGTATGGTTTCAGGATTTCTTGTACTGGTACTTGCTTTCCAACAGAATGTGTCGCTTTCGCACAGACGAGAACGACGCAGTACTGCAAACATATCGTTACTGCGCTACGTGTCAAACGAATGTTCAAGTGTGCACTCGACCCGGATCAGTTCTCTATGCTTCAGCCGTTTGACACGAGAGCCGGCTTGGCACAGACAACCGCCTTGCACAAGAACGAGATGTTGTCCTGGCAGTCCACTGCAAGCTTACTGAGCTAGGTGCGAGAGGCTCGGTGGTGGCGTTACAGGGATAACCATAATATATGTTGGTATGATCACGTCGCGTTGCAATCATAATCTCGACATGGGGGTTGCGAGGGGTCGTGTGGTGGCGTCTAAGATGGCGTCGTACCGGTGGCGATGCGTGGCGTGGTTTTGTGGTGCATGACAAACGTTGAGATGGAGCTCCCGAGGGAGAAGGGGTGTTTTGTAGATGTTCATGCAGGCGTTCGTTCGATCGTTGGTACGGTACGTGTGTGTGAGGGTGCCTGCGCATTGTTGTTGTTTGGGTGTTTTTGTGTATTCTAGTTTGCGTTGCTTGTGTTAAGTTGCTGTAAGTTTCGTGAAGGTACACCCGTCTAGCTCAGTTGGTAGAGCGCTGGCCTTTTAAGCCAGTGGTCGTGGTTCGAGCCCCACGGGGGGTGCTTGCTTCTTTGCGACCGTGCGTTGGCGCAAAGGACTTGAGCGTGCGTATGGTGCGCAGCTCGCCCGCTGTTGCGTTTGTGCCGCGATCATCGGGGTAACGGGGCAGTACTCGCAAGCAGCGCTTATTCTCCGCCTTTTTGCGCTAGACTTCTCTTGTCCGTCGTGATTGAGACCATAGCACTTGCATCCAAGCTTCATTGACGCTGGTCCAATTGCTTGCAAGCTATGTACACACGTTTTTGATCGCGAGCTGTGCGACGACTAGAGCGTATTGGCGCTGAATTACGCCGACTGAGCGGACAGATAGATCATCTGCAACATAGATCAGTCGCGACTGGCTCGGTGGGACTTTAGAAGTAGCACGCGGACTAGATTGTGAATTCTACCGCACATATCTTAACTTGTATTCGACTGACACGATACTCACAGAAACCTTTTGTAGTGAGCAGTCTCATGATATACAAGACGATGTGCATCCCACAGAATAGATTTGACCCGATGGCTAGCTGGTTTGCGTGGCAAGAGCAGCAGGATGGGCCATCAACATCTAGCAGAAGCCGCGCACTTTTCACCGCTACGCTCCGGCTCGACTTGCCATGTTTGTGCCTGCGGGTATGGTTTCAGGATTTCTTGTACTGGTACTTGCTTTCCAACAGAATGTGTCGCTTTCGCACAGACGAGAACGACGCAGTACTGCAAACATATCGTTACTGCGCTACGTGTCAAACGAATGTTCAAGTGTGCACTCGACCCGGATCAGTTCTCTATGCTTCAGCCGTTTGACACGAGAGCCGGCTTGGCACAGACAACCGCCTTGCACAAGAACGAGATGTTGTCCTGGCAGTCCACTGCAAGCTTACTGAGCTAGGTGCGAGAGGCTCGGTGGTGGCGTTACAGGGATAACCATAATATATGTTGGTATGATCACGTCGCGTTGCAATCATAATCTCGACATGGGGGTTGCGAGGGGTCGTGTGGTGGCGTCTAAGATGGCGTCGTACCGGTGGCGATGCGTGGCGTGGTTTTGTGGTGCATGACAAACGTTGAGATGGAGCTCCCGAGGGAGAAGGGGTGTTTTGTAGATGTTCATGCAGGCGTTCGTTCGATGTTGGTACGGTACGTGTGTGTGAGGGTGCCTGCGCATTGTTGTTGTTTGGGTGTTTTTGTGTATTCTAGTTTGCGTTGCTTGTGTTAAGTTGCTGTAAGTTTCGTGAAGGTACACCCGTCTAGCTCAGTTGGTAGAGCGCTGGCCTTTTAAGCCAGTGGTCGTGGGTTCGAGCCCCACGGGGGGTGCTTGCTTCTTTGCGACCGTGCGTTGGCGCAAAGGACTTGAGCGTGCGTATGGTGCGCAGCTCGCCCGCTGTTGCGTTTGTGCCGCGATCATCGGGGTAACGGGGCAGTACTCGCAAGCAGCGCTTATTCTCCGCCTTTTTGCGCTAGACTTCTCTTGTCCGTCGTGATTGAGACCATAGCACTTGCATCCAAGCTTCATTGACGCTGGTCCAATTGCTTGCAAGCTATATACACACGTTTTTGATCGCGAGCTGTGCGACGACTAGAGCGTATTGGCGCTGAATTACGCCGGCTGAGCGGACAGATAGATCATCTGCAACATAGATCAGTCGCGACTGGCTCGGTGGGACTGTAGAAGTAGCACGCGGACTAGATTGTGAATTCTACCGCACATATCTTAACTTGTATTCGACTGACACGATACTCACAGAAACCTTTTGTAGTGAGCAGTCTCATGATATACAAGACGATGTGCATCCCACAGAATAGATTTGACCCGATGGCTAGCTGGTTTGCGTGGCAAGAGCAGCAGGATGGGCCATCAACATCTAGCAGAAGCCGCGCACTTTTCACCGCTACGCTCCGGCTCGACTTGCCATGTTTGTGCCTGCGGGTATGGTTTCAGGATTTCTTGTACTGGTACTTGCTTTCCAACAGAATGTGTCGCTTTCGCACAGACGAGAACGACGCAGTACTGCAAACATATCGTTACTGCGCTACGTGTCAAACGAATGTTCAAGTGTGCACTCGACCCGGATCAGTTCTCTATGCTTCAGCCGTTTGACACGAGAGCCGGCTTGGCACAGACAACCGCCTTGCACAAGAACGAGATGTTGTCCTGGCAGTCCACTGCAAGCTTACTGAGCTAGGTGCGAGAGGCTCGGTGGTGGCGTTACAGGGATAACCATAATATATGTTGGTATGATCACGTCGCGTTGCAATCATAATCTCGACATGGGGGTTGCGAGGGGTCGTGTGGTGGCGTCTAAGATGGCGTCGTACCGGTGGCGATGCGTGGCGTGGTTTTGTGGTGCATGACAAACGTTGAGATGGAGCTCCCGAGGGAGAAGGGGTGTTTTGTAGATGTTCATGCAGGCGTTCGTTCGATGTTGGTACGGTACGTGTGTGTGAGGGTGCCTGCGCATTGTTGTTGTTTGGGTGTTTTTGTGTATTCTAGTTTGCGTTGCTTGTGTTAAGTTGCTGTAAGTTTCGTGAAGGTACACCCGTCTAGCTCAGTTGGTAGAGCGCTGGCCTTTTAAGCCAGTGGTCGTGGGTTCGAGCCCCACGGGGGGTGCTTGCTTCTTTGCGACCGTGCGTTGGCGCAAAGGACTTGAGCGTGCGTATGGTGCGCAGCTCGCCCGCTGTTGCGTTTGTGCCGCGATCATCGGGGTAACGGGGCAGTACTCGCAAGCAGCGCTTATTCTCCGCCTTTTTGCGCTAGACTTCTCTTGTCCGTCGTGATTGAGACCATAGCACTTGCATCCAAGCTTCATTGACGCTGGTCCAATTGCTTGCAAGCTATATACACACGTTTTTGATCGCGAGCTGTGCGACGACTAGAGCGTATTGGCGCTGAATTACGCCGGCTGAGCGGACAGATAGATCATCTGCAACATAGATCAGTCGCGACTGGCTCGGTGGGACTGTAGAAGTAGCACGCGGACTAGATTGTGAATTCTACCGCACATATCTTAACTTGTATTCGACTGACACGATACTCACAGAAACCTTTTGTAGTGAGCAGTCTCATGATATACAAGACGATGTGCATCCCACAGAATAGATTTGACCCGATGGCTAGCTGGTTTGCGTGGCAAGAGCAGCAGGATGGGCCATCAACATCTAGCAGAAGCCGCGCACTTTTCACCGCTACGCTCCGGCTCGACTTGCCATGTTTGTGCCTGCGGGTATGGTTTCAGGATTTCTTGTACTGGTACTTGCTTTCCAACAGAATGTGTCGCTTTCGCACAGACGAGAACGACGCAGTACTGCAAACATATCGTTACTGCGCTACGTGTCAAACGAATGTTCAAGTGTGCACTCGACCCGGATCAGTTCTCTATGCTTCAGCCGTTTGACACGAGAGCCGGCTTGGCACAGACAACCGCCTTGCACAAGAACGAGATGTTGTCCTGGCAGTCCACTGCAAGCTTACTGAGCTAGGTGCGAGAGGCTCGGTGGTGGCGTTACAGGGATAACCATAATATATGTTGGTATGATCACGTCGCGTTGCAATCATAATCTCGACATGGGGGTTGCGAGGGGTCGTGTGGTGGCGTCTAAGATGGCGTCGTACCGGTGGCGATGCGTGGCGTGGTTTTGTGGTGCATGACAAACGTTGAGATGGAGCTCCCGAGGGAGAAGGGGTGTTTTGTAGATGTTCATGCAGGCGTTCGTTCGATCGTTGGTACGGTACGTGTGTGTGAGGGTGCCTGCGCATTGTTGTTGTTTGGGTGTTTTTGTGTATTCTAGTTTGCGTTGCTTGTGTTAAGTTGCTGTAAGTTTCGTGAAGGTACACCCGTCTAGCTCAGTTGGTAGAGCGCTGGCCTTTTAAGCCAGTGGTCGTGGGTTCGAGCCCCACGGGGGGTGCTTGCTTCTTTGCGACCGTGCGTTGGCGCAAAGGACTTGAGCGTGCGTATGGTGCGCAGCTCGCCCGCTGTTGCGTTTGTGCCGCGATCATCGGGGTAACGGGGCAGTACTCGCAAGCAGCGCTTATTCTCCGCCTTTTTGCGCTAGACTTCTCTTGTCCGTCGTGATTGAGACCATAGCACTTGCATCCAAGCTTCATTGACGCTGGTCCAATTGCTTGCAAGCTATGTACACACGTTTTTGATCGCGAGCTGTGCGACGACTAGAGCGTATTGGCGCTGAATTACGCCGACTGAGCGGACAGATAGATCATCTGCAACATAGATCAGTCGCGACTGGCTCGGTGGGACTTTAGAAGTAGCACGCGGACTAGATTGTGAATTCTACCGCACATATCTTAACTTGTATTCGACTGACACGATACTCACAGAAACCTTTTGTAGTGAGCAGTCTCATGATATACAAGACGATGTGCATCCCACAGAATAGATTTGACCCGATGGCTAGCTGGTTTGCGTGGCAAGAGCAGCAGGATGGGCCATCAACATCTAGCAGAAGCCGCGCACTTTTCACCGCTACGCTCCGGCTCGACTTGCCATGTTTGTGCCTGCGGGTATGGTTTCAGGATTTCTTGTACTGGTACTTGCTTTCCAACAGAATGTGTCGCTTTCGCACAGACGAGAACGACGCAGTACTGCAAACATATCGTTACTGCGCTACGTGTCAAACGAATGTTCAAGTGTGCACTCGACCCGGATCAGTTCTCTATGCTTCAGCCGTTTGACACGAGAGCCGGCTTGGCACAGACAACCGCCTTGCACAAGAACGAGATGTTGTCCTGGCAGTCCACTGCAAGCTTACTGAGCTAGGTGCGAGAGGCTCGGTGGTGGCGTTACAGGGATAACCATAATATATGTTGGTATGATCACGTCGCGTTGCAATCATAATCTCGACATGGGGGTTGCGAGGGGTCGTGTGGTGGCGTCTAAGATGGCGTCGTACCGGTGGCGATGCGTGGCGTGGTTTTGTGGTGCATGACAAACGTTGAGATGGAGCTCCCGAGGGAGAAGGGGTGTTTTGTAGATGTTCATGCAGGCGTTCGTTCGATCGTTGGTACGGTACGTGTGTGTGAGGGTGCCTGCGCATTGTTGTTGTTTGGGTGTTTTTGTGTATTCTAGTTTGCGTTGCTTGTGTTAAGTTGCTGTAAGTTTCGTGAAGGTACACCCGTCTAGCTCAGTTGGTAGAGCGCTGGCCTTTTAAGCCAGTGGTCGTGGGTTCGAGCCCCACGGGGGGTGCTTGCTTCTTTGCGACCGTGCGTTGGCGCAAAGGACTTGAGCGTGCGTATGGTGCGCAGCTCGCCCGCTGTTGCGTTTGTGCCGCGATCATCGGGGTAACGGGGCAGTACTCGCAAGCAGCGCTTATTCTCCGCCTTTTTGCGCTAGACTTCTCTTGTCCGTCGTGATTGAGACCATAGCACTTGCATCCAAGCTTCATTGACGCTGGTCCAATTGCTTGCAAGCTATGTACACACGTTTTTGATCGCGAGCTGTGCGACGACTAGAGCGTATTGGCGCTGAATTACGCCGGCTGAGCGGACAGATAGATCATCTGCAACATAGATCAGTCGCGACTGGCTCGGTGGGACTGTAGAAGTAGCACGCGGACTAGATTGTGAATTCTACCGCACATATCTTAACTTGTATTCGACTGACACGATACTCACAGAAACCTTTTGTAGTGAGCAGTCTCATGATATACAAGACGATGTGCATCCCAAAGAATAGATTTGACCCGATGGCTAGCTGGTTTGCGTGGCAAGAGCAGCAGGATGGGCCATCAACATCTAGCAGAAGCCGCGCACTTTTCACCGCTACGCTCCGGCTCGACTTGCCATGTTTGTGCCTGCGGGTATGGTTTCAGGATTTCTTGTACTGGTACTTGCTTTCCAACAGAATGTGTCGCTTTCGCACAGACGAGAACGACGCAGTACTGCAAACATATCGTTACTGCGCTACGTGTCAAACGAATGTTCAAGTGTGCACTCGACCCGGATCAGTTCTCTATGCTTCAGCCGTTTGACACGAGAGCCGGCTTGGCACAGACAACCGCCTTGCACAAGAACGAGATGTTGTCCTGGCAGTCCACTGCAAGCTTACTGAGCTAGGTGCGAGAGGCTCGGTGGTGGCGTTACAGGGATAACCATAATATATGTTGGTATGATCACGTCGCGTTGCAATCATAATCTCGACATGGGGGTTGCGAGGGGTCGTGTGGTGGCGTCTAAGATGGCGTCGTACCGGTGGCGATGCGTGGCGTGGTTTTGTGGTGCATGACAAACGTTGAGATGGAGCTCCCGAGGGAGAAGGGGTGTTTGTAGATGTTCATGCAGGCGTTCGTTCGATCGTTGTTACCGTACGTGTGTGTGAGGGTGCCTGCGCATTGTTGTTGTTTGGGTGTTTTTGTGTATTCTAGTTTGCGTTGCTTGTGTTAAGTTGCTGTAAGTTTCGTGAAGGTACACCCGTCTAGCTCAGTTGGTAGAGCGCTGGCCTTTTAAGCCAGTGGTCGTGGGTTCGAGCCCCACGGGGGGTGCTTGCTTCTTTGCGACCGTGCGTTGGCGCAAAGGACTTGAGCGTGCGTATGGTGCGCAGCTCGCCCGCTGTTGCGTTTGTGCCGCGATCATCGGGGTAACGGGGCAGTACTCGCAAGCAGCGCTTATTCTCCGCCTTTTTGCGCTAGACTTCTCTTGTCCGTCGTGATTGAGACCATAGCACTTGCATCCAAGCTTCATTGACGCTGGTCCAATTGCTTGCAAGCTATGTACACACGTTTTTGATCGCGAGCTGTGCGACGACTAGAGCGTATTGGCGCTGAATTACGCCGACTGAGCGGACAGATAGATCATCTGCAACATAGATCAGTCGCGACTGGCTCGGTGGGACTTTAGAAGTAGCACGCGGACTAGATTGTGAATTCTACCGCACATATCTTAACTTGTATTCGACTGACACGATACTCACAGAAACCTTTTGTAGTGAGCAGTCTCATGATATACAAGACGATGTGCATCCCACAGAATAGATTTGACCCGATGGCTAGCTGGTTTGCGTGGCAAGAGCAGCAGGATGGGCCATCAACATCTAGCAGAAGCCGCGCACTTTTCACCGCTACGCTCCGGCTCGACTTGCCATGTTTGTGCCTGCGGGTGTGGTTTCAGGATTTCTTGTACTGGTACTTGCTTTCCAACAGAATGTGTCGCTTTCGCACAGACGAGAACGACGCAGTACTGCAAACATATCGTTACTGCGCTACGTGTCAAACGAATGTTCAAGTGTGCACTCGACCCGGATCAGTTCTCTATGCTTCAGCCGTTTGACACGAGAGCCGGCTTGGCACAGACAACCGCCTTGCACAAGAACGAGATGTTGTCCTGGCAGTCCACTGCAAGCTTACTGAGCTAGGTGCGAGAGGCTCGGTGGTGGCGTTACAGGGATAACCATAATATATGTTGGTATGATCACGTCGCGTTGCAATCATAATCTCGACATGGGGGTTGCGAGGGGTCGTGTGGTGGCGTCTAAGATGGCGTCGTACCGGTGGCGATGCGTGGCGTGGTTTTGTGGTGCATGACAAACGTTGAGATGGAGCTCCCGAGGGAGAAGGGGTGTTTTGTAGATGTTCATGCAGGCGTTCGTTCGATCGTTGGTACGGTACGTGTGTGTGAGGGTGCCTGCGCATTGTTGTTGTTTGGGTGTTTTTGTGTATTCTAGTTTGCGTTGCTTGTGTTAAGTTGCTGTAAGTTTCGTGAAGGTACACCCGTCTAGCTCAGTTGGTAGAGCGCTGGCCTTTTAAGCCAGTGGTCGTGGGTTCGAGCCCCACGGGGGGTGCTTGCTTCTTTGCGACCGTGCGTTGGCGCAAAGGACTTGAGCGTGCGTATGGTGCGCAGCTCGCCCGCTGTTGCGTTTGTGCCGCGATCATCGGGGTAACGGGGCAGTACTCGCAAGCAGCGCTTATTCTCCGCCTTTTTGCGCTAGACTTCTCTTGTCCGTCGTGATTGAGACCATAGCACTTGCATCCAAGCTTCATTGACGCTGGTCCAATTGCTTGCAAGCTATGTACACACGTTTTTGATCGCGAGCTGTGCGACGACTAGAGCGTATTGGCGCTGAATTACGCCGGCTGAGCGGACAGATAGATCATCTGCAACATAGATCAGTCGCGACTGGCTCGGTGGGACTGTAGAAGTAGCACGCGGACTAGATTGTGAATTCTACCGCACATATCTTAACTTGTATTCGACTGACACGATACTCACAGAAACCTTTTGTAGTGAGCAGTCTCATGATATACAAGACGATGTGCATCCCAAAGAATAGATTTGACCCGATGGCTAGCTGGTTTGCGTGGCAAGAGCAGCAGGATGGGCCATCAACATCTAGCAGAAGCCGCGCACTTTTCACCGCTACGCTCCGGCTCGACTTGCCATGTTTGTGCCTGCGGGTATGGTTTCAGGATTTCTTGTACTGGTACTTGCTTTCCAACAGAATGTGTCGCTTTCGCACAGACGAGAACGACGCAGTACTGCAAACATATCGTTACTGCGCTACGTGTCAAACGAATGTTCAAGTGTGCACTCGACCCGGATCAGTTCTCTATGCTTCAGCCGTTTGACACGAGAGCCGGCTTGGCACAGACAACCGCCTTGCACAAGAACGAGATGTTGTCCTGGCAGTCCACTGCAAGCTTACTGAGCTAGGTGCGAGAGGCTCGGTGGTGGCGTTACAGGGATAACCATAATATATGTTGGTATGATCACGTCGCGTTGCAATCATAATCTCGACATGGGGGTTGCGAGGGGTCGTGTGGTGGCGTCTAAGATGGCGTCGTACCGGTGGCGATGCGTGGCGTGGTTTTGTGGTGCATGACAAACGTTGAGATGGAGCTCCCGAGGGAGAAGGGGTGTTTGTAGATGTTCATGCAGGCGTTCGTTCGATCGTTGTTACCGTACGTGTGTGTGAGGGTGCCTGCGCATTGTTGTTGTTTGGGTGTTTTTGTGTATTCTAGTTTGCGTTGCTTGTGTTAAGTTGCTGTAAGTTTCGTGAAGGTACACCCGTCTAGCTCAGTTGGTAGAGCGCTGGCCTTTTAAGCCAGTGGTCGTGGGTTCGAGCCCCACGGGGGGTGCTTGCTTCTTTGCGACCGTGCGTTGGCGCAAAGGACTTGAGCGTGCGTATGGTGCGCAGCTCGCCCGCTGTTGCGTTTGTGCCGCGATCATCGGGGTAACGGGGCAGTACTCGCAAGCAGCGCTTATTCTCCGCCTTTTTGCGCTAGACTTCTCTTGTCCGTCGTGATTGAGACCATAGCACTTGCATCCAAGCTTCATTGACGCTGGTCCAATTGCTTGCAAGCTATGTACACACGTTTTTGATCGCGAGCTGTGCGACGACTAGAGCGTATTGGCGCTGAATTACGCCGACTGAGCGGACAGATAGATCATCTGCAACATAGATCAGTCGCGACTGGCTCGGTGGGACTTTAGAAGTAGCACGCGGACTAGATTGTGAATTCTACCGCACATATCTTAACTTGTATTCGACTGACACGATACTCACAGAAACCTTTTGTAGTGAGCAGTCTCATGATATACAAGACGATGTGCATCCCACAGAATAGATTTGACCCGATGGCTAGCTGGTTTGCGTGGCAAGAGCAGCAGGATGGGCCATCAACATCTAGCAGAAGCCGCGCACTTTTCACCGCTACGCTCCGGCTCGACTTGCCATGTTTGTGCCTGCGGGTATGGTTTCAGGATTTCTTGTACTGGTACTTGCTTTCCAACAGAATGTGTCGCTTTCGCACAGACGAGAACGACGCAGTACTGCAAACATATCGTTACTGCGCTACGTGTCAAACGAATGTTCAAGTGTGCACTCGACCCGGATCAGTTCTCTATGCTTCAGCCGTTTGACACGAGAGCCGGCTTGGCACAGACAACCGCCTTGCACAAGAACGAGATGTTGTCCTGGCAGTCCACTGCAAGCTTACTGAGCTAGGTGCGAGAGGCTCGGTGGTGGCGTTACAGGGATAACCATAATATATGTTGGTATGATCACGTCGCGTTGCAATCATAATCTCGACATGGGGGTTGCGAGGGGTCGTGTGGTGGCGTCTAAGATGGCGTCGTACCGGTGGCGATGCGTGGCGTGGTTTTGTGGTGCATGACAAACGTTGAGATGGAGCTCCCGAGGGAGAAGGGGTGTTTTGTAGATGTTCATGCAGGCGTTCGTTCGATCGTTGGTACGGTACGTGTGTGTGAGGGTGCCTGCGCATTGTTGTTGTTTGGGTGTTTTTGTGTATTCTAGTTTGCGTTGCTTGTGTTAAGTTGCTGTAAGTTTCGTGAAGGTACACCCGTCTAGCTCAGTTGGTAGAGCGCTGGCCTTTTAAGCCAGTGGTCGTGGGTTCGAGCCCCACGGGGGGTGCTTGCTTCTTTGCGACCGTGCGTTGGCGCAAAGGACTTGAGCGTGCGTATGGTGCGCAGCTCGCCCGCTGTTGCGTTTGTGCCGCGATCATCGGGGTAACGGGGCAGTACTCGCAAGCAGCGCTTATTCTCCGCCTTTTTGCGCTAGACTTCTCTTGTCCGTCGTGATTGAGACCATAGCACTTGCATCCAAGCTTCATTGACGCTGGTCCAATTGCTTGCAAGCTATGTACACACGTTTTTGATCGCGAGCTGTGCGACGACTAGAGCGTATTGGCGCTGAATTACGCCGGCTGAGCGGACAGATAGATCATCTGCAACATAGATCAGTCGCGACTGGCTCGGTGGGACTGTAGAAGTAGCACGCGGACTAGATTGTGAATTCTACCGCACATATCTTAACTTGTATTCGACTGACACGATACTCACAGAAACCTTTTGTAGTGAGCAGTCTCATGATATACAAGACGATGTGCATCCCAAAGAATAGATTTGACCCGATGGCTAGCTGGTTTGCGTGGCAAGAGCAGCAGGATGGGCCATCAACATCTAGCAGAAGCCGCGCACTTTTCACCGCTACGCTCCGGCTCGACTTGCCATGTTTGTGCCTGCGGGTATGGTTTCAGGATTTCTTGTACTGGTACTTGCTTTCCAACAGAATGTGTCGCTTTCGCACAGACGAGAACGACGCAGTACTGCAAACATATCGTTACTGCGCTACGTGTCAAACGAATGTTCAAGTGTGCACTCGACCCGGATCAGTTCTCTATGCTTCAGCCGTTTGACACGAGAGCCGGCTTGGCACAGACAACCGCCTTGCACAAGAACGAGATGTTGTCCTGGCAGTCCACTGCAAGCTTACTGAGCTAGGTGCGAGAGGCTCGGTGGTGGCGTTACAGGGATAACCATAATATATGTTGGTATGATCACGTCGCGTTGCAATCATAATCTCGACATGGGGGTTGCGAGGGGTCGTGTGGTGGCGTCTAAGATGGCGTCGTACCGGTGGCGATGCGTGGCGTGGTTTTGTGGTGCATGACAAACGTTGAGATGGAGCTCCCGAGGGAGAAGGGGTGTTTGTAGATGTTCATGCAGGCGTTCGTTCGATCGTTGTTACCGTACGTGTGTGTGAGGGTGCCTGCGCATTGTTGTTGTTTGGGTGTTTTTGTGTATTCTAGTTTGCGTTGCTTGTGTTAAGTTGCTGTAAGTTTCGTGAAGGTACACCCGTCTAGCTCAGTTGGTAGAGCGCTGGCCTTTTAAGCCAGTGGTCGTGGGTTCGAGCCCCACGGGGGGTGCTTGCTTCTTTGCGACCGTGCGTTGGCGCAAAGGACTTGAGCGTGCGTATGGTGCGCAGCTCGCCCGCTGTTGCGTTTGTGCCGCGATCATCGGGGTAACGGGGCAGTACTCGCAAGCAGCGCTTATTCTCCGCCTTTTTGCGCTAGACTTCTCTTGTCCGTCGTGATTGAGACCATAGCACTTGCATCCAAGCTTCATTGACGCTGGTCCAATTGCTTGCAAGCTATGTACACACGTTTTTGATCGCGAGCTGTGCGATGACTAGAGCGTATTGGCGCTGAATTACGCCGACTGAGCGGACAGATAGATCATCTGCAACATAGATCAGTCGCGACTGGCTCGGTGGGACTGTAGAAGTAGCACGCGGACTAGATTGTGAATTCTACCGCACATATCTTAACTTGTATTCGACTGACACGATACTCACAGAAACCTTTTGTAGTGAGCAGTCTCATGATATACAAGACGATGTGCATCCCACAGAATAGATTTGACCCGATGGCTAGCTGGTTTGCGTGGCAAGAGCAGCAGGATGGGCCATCAACATCTAGCAGAAGCCGCGCACTTTGTACCGCTACGCTCCGGCTCGACTTGCCATGTTTGTGCCTGCGGGTATGGTTTCAGGATTTCTTGTACTGGTACTTGCTTTCCAACAGAATGTGTCGCTTTCGCACAGACGAGAACGACGCAGTACTGCAAACATATCGTTACTGCGCTACGTGTCAAACGAATGTTCAAGTGTGCACTCGACCCGGATCAGTTCTCTATGCTTCAGCCGTTTGACACGAGAGCCGGCTTGGCACAGACAACCGCCTTGCACAAGAACGAGATGTTGTCCTGGCAGTCCACTGCAAGCTTACTGAGCTAGGTGCGAGAGGCTCGGTGGTGGCGTTACAGGGATAACCTAATATATGTTGGTATGATCACGTCGCGTTGCAATCATAATCTCGACATGGGGGTTGCGAGGGGTCGTGTGGTGGCGTCTAAGATGGCGTCGTACCGCGTGGCGTGGTTTTGTGGTGCATGACAAACGTTGAGATGGAGCTCCCGAGGGAGAAGGGGTGTTTTGTAGATGTTCATGCAGGCGTTCGTTCGATCGTTGGTACGGTACGTGTGTGTGAGGGTGCCTGCGCATTGTTGTTGTTTGGGTGTTTTTGTGTATTATAGTTTGCGTTGCTTGTGTTAAGTTGCTGTAAGTTTCGTGAAGGTACACCCGTCTAGCTCAGTTGGTAGAGCGCTGGCCTTTTAAGCCAGTGGTCGTGGGTTCGAGCCCCACGGGGGGTGCTTGCTTCTTTGCGACCGTGCGTTGGCGCAAAGGACTTGAGCGTGCGTATGGTGCGCAGCTCGCCCGCTGTTGCGTTTGTGCCGCGATCATCGGGGTAACGGGGCAGTACTCGCAAGCAGCGCTTATTCTCCGCCTTTTTGCGCTAGACTTCTCTTGTCCGTCGTGATTGAGACCATAGCACTTGCATCCAAGCTTCATTGACGCTGGTCCAATTGCTTGCAAGCTATGTACACACGTTTTTGATCGCGAGCTGTGCGATGACTAGAGCGTATTGGCGCTGAATTACGCCGACTGAGCGGACAAATAGATCATCTGCAACATAGATCAGTCGCGACTGGCTCGGTGGGACTGTAGAAGTAGCACGCGGACTAGATTGTGAATTCTACCGCACATATCTTAACTTGTATTCGACTGACACGATACTCACAGAAACCTTTTGTAGTGAGCAGTCTCATGATATACAAGACGATGTGCATCCCACAGAATAGATTTGACCCGATGGCTAGCTGGTTTGCGTGGCAAGAGCAGCAGGATGGGCCATCAACATCTAGCAGAAGCCGCGCACTTTTCACCGCTACGCTCCGGCTCGACTTGCCATGTTTGTGCCTGCGGGTATGGTTTCAGGATTTCTTGTACTGGTACTTGCTTTCCAACAGAATGTGTCGCTTTCGCACAGACGAGAACGACGCAGTACTGCAAACATATCGTTACTGCGCTACGTGTCAAACGAATGTTCAAGTGTGCACTCGACCCGGATCAGTTCTCTATGCTTCAGCCGTTTGACACGAGAGCCGGCTTGGCACAGACAACCGCCTTGCACAAGAACGAGATGTTGTCCTGGCAGTCCACTGCAAGCTTACTGAGCTAGGTGCGAGAGGCTCGGTGGTGGCGTTACAGGGATAACCATAATATATGTTGGTATGATCACGTCGCGTTGCAATCATAATCTCGACATGGGGGTTGCGAGGGGTCGTGTGGTGGCGTCTAAGATGGCGTCGTACCGGTGGCGATGCGTGGCGTGGTTTTGTGGTGCATGACAAACGTTGAGATGGAGCTCCCGAGGGAGAAGGGGTGTTTGTAGATGTTCATGCAGGCGTTCGTTCGATCGTTGTTACGGTACGTGTGTGTGAGGGTGCCTGCGCATTGTTGTTGTTTGGGTGTTTTTGTGTATTCTAGTTTGCGTTGCTTGTGTTAAGTTGCTGTAAGTTTCGTGAAGGTACACCCGTCTAGCTCAGTTGGTAGAGCGCTGGCCTTTTAAGCCAGTGGTCGTGGGTTCGAGCCCCACGGGGGGTGCTTGCTTCTTTGCGACCGTGCGTTGGCGCAAAGGACTTGAGCGTGCGTATGGTGCGCAGCTCGCCCGCTGTTGCGTTTGTGCCGCGATCATCGGGGTAACGGGGCAGTACTCGCAAGCAGCGCTTATTCTCCGCCTTTTTGCGCTAGACTTCTCTTGTCCGTCGTGATTGAGACCATAGCACTTGCATCCAAGCTTCATTGACGCTGGTCCAATTGCTTGCAAGCTATGTACACACGTTTTTGATCGCGAGCTGTGCGATGACTAGAGCGTATTGGCGCTGAATTACGCCGACTGAGCGGACAGATAGATCATCTGCAACATAGATCAGTCGCGACTGGCTCGGTGGGACTGTAGAAGTAGCACGCGGACTAGATTGTGAATTCTACCGCACATATCTTAACTTGTATTCGACTGACACGATACTCACAGAAACCTTTTGTAGTGAGCAGTCTCATGATATACAAGACGATGTGCATCCCAAAGAATAGATTTGACCCGATGGCTAGCTGGTTTGCGTGGCAAGAGCAGCAGGATGGGCCATCAACATCTAGCAGAAGCCGCGCACTTTTCACCGCTACGCTCCGGCTCGACTTGCCATGTTTGTGCCTGCGGGTATGGTTTCAGGATTTCTTGTACTGGTACTTGCTTTCCAACAGAATGTGTCGCTTTCGCACAGACGAGAACGACGCAGTACTGCAAACATATCGTTACTGCGCTACGTGTCAAACGAATGTTCAAGTGTGCACTCGACCCGGATCAGTTCTCTATGCTTCAGCCGTTTGACACGAGAGCCGGCTTGGCACAGACAACCGCCTTGCACAAGAACGAGATGTTGTCCTGGCAGTCCACTGCAAGCTTACTGAGCTAGGTGCGAGAGGCTCGGTGGTGGCGTTACAGGGATAACCATAATATATGTTGGTATGATCACGTCGCGTTGCAATCATAATCTCGACATGGGGGTTGCGAGGGGTCGTGTGGTGGCGTCTAAGATGGCGTCGTACCGGTGGCGATGCGTGGCGTGGTTTTGTGGTGCATGACAAACGTTGAGATGGAGCTCCCGAGGGAGAAGGGGTGTTTTGTAGATGTTCATGCAGGCGTTCGTTCGATCGTTGGTACGGTACGTGTGTGTGAGGGTGCCTGCGCATTGTTGTTGTTTGGGTGTTTTTGTGTATTCTAGTTTGCGTTGCTTGTGTTAAGTTGCTGTAAGTTTCGTGAAGGTACACCCGTCTAGCTCAGTTGGTAGAGCGCTGGCCTTTTAAGCCAGTGGTCGTGGGTTCGAGCCCCACGGGGGGTGCTTGCTTCTTTGCGACCGTGCGTTGGCGCAAAGGACTTGAGCGTGCGTATGGTGCGCAGCTCGCCCGCTGTTGCGTTTGTGCCGCGATCATCGGGGTAACGGGGCAGTACTCGCAAGCAGCGCTTATTCTCCGCCTTTTTGCGCTAGACTTCTCTTGTCCGTCGTGATTGAGACCATAGCACTTGCATCCAAGCTTCATTGACGCTGGTCCAATTGCTTGCAAGCTATGTACACACGTTTTTGATCGCGAGCTGTGCGACGACTAGAGCGTATTGGCGCTGAATTACGCCGACTGAGCGGACAGATAGATCATCTGCAACATAGATCAGTCGCGACTGGCTCGGTGGGACTGTAGAAGTAGCACGCGGACTAGATTGTGAATTCTACCGCACATATCTTAACTTGTATTCGACTGACACGATACTCACAGAAACCTTTTGTAGTGAGCAGTCTCATGATATACAAGACGATGTGCATCCCAAAGAATAGATTTGACCCGATGGCTAGCTGGTTTGCGTGGCAAGAGCAGCAGGATGGGCCATCAACATCTAGCAGAAGCCGCGCACCTTTTCACCGCTACGCTCCGGCTCGACTTGCCATGTTTGTGCCTGCGGGTATGGTTTCAGGATTTCTTGTACTGGTACTTGCTTTCCAACAGAATGTGTCGCTTTCGCACAGACGAGAACGACGCAGTACTGCAAACATATCGTTACTGCGCTACGTGTCAAACGAATGTTCAAGTGTGCACTCGACCCGGATCAGTTCTCTATGCTTCAGCCGTTTGACACGAGAGCCGGCTTGGCACAGACAACCGCCTTGCACAAGAACGAGATGTTGTCCTGGCAGTCCACTGCAAGCTTACTGAGCTAGGTGCGAGAGGCTCGGTGGTGGCGTTACAGGGATAACCATAATATATGTTGGTATGATCACGTCGCGTTGCAATCATAATCTCGACATGGGGGTTGCGAGGGGTCGTGTGGTGGCGTCTAAGATGGCGTCGTACCGGTGGCGATGCGTGGCGTGGTTTTGTGGTGCATGACAAACGTTGAGATGGAGCTCCCGAGGGAGAAGGGGTGTTTTGTAGATGTTCATGCAGGCGTTCGTTCGATCGTTGTTACGGTACGTGTGTGTGAGGGTGCCTGCGCATTGTTGTTGTTTGGGTGTTTTTGTGTATTCTAGTTTGCGTTGCTTGTGTTAAGTTGCTGTAAGTTTCGTGAAGGTACACCCGTCTAGCTCAGTTGGTAGAGCGCTGGCCTTTTAAGCCAGTGGTCGTGGGTTCGAGCCCCACGGGGGGTGCTTGCTTCTTTGCGACCGTGCGTTGGCGCAAAGGACTTGAGCGTGCGTATGGTGCGCAGCTCGCCCGCTGTTGCGTTTGTGCCGCGATCATCGGGGTAACGGGGCAGTACTCGCAAGCAGCGCTTATTCTCCGCCTTTTTGCGCTAGACTTCTCTTGTCCGTCGTGATTGAGACCATAGCACTTGCATCCAAGCTTCATTGACGCTGGTCCAATTGCTTGCAAGCTATGTACACACGTTTTTGATCGCGAGCTGTGCGACGACTAGAGCGTATTGGCGCTGAATTACGCCGACTGAGCGGACAGATAGATCATCTGCAACATAGATCAGTCGCGACTGGCTCGGTGGGACTTTAGAAGTAGCACGCGGACTAGATTGTGAATTCTACCGCACATATCTTAACTTGTATTCGACTGACACGATACTCACAGAAACCTTTTGTAGTGAGCAGTCTCATGATATACAAGACGATGTGCATCCCACAGAATAGATTTGACCCGATGGCTAGCTGGTTTGCGTGGCAAGAGCAGCAGGATGGGCCATCAACATCTAGCAGAAGCCGCGCACTTTTCACCGCTACGCTCCGGCTCGACTTGCCATGTTTGTGCCTGCGGGTATGGTTTCAGGATTTCTTGTACTGGTACTTGCTTTCCAACAGAATGTGTCGCTTTCGCACAGACGAGAACGACGCAGTACTGCAAACATATCGTTACTGCGCTACGTGTCAAACGAATGTTCAAGTGTGCACTCGACCCGGATCAGTTCTCTATGCTTCAGCCGTTTGACACGAGAGCCGGCTTGGCACAGACAACCGCCTTGCACAAGAACGAGATGTTGTCCTGGCAGTCCACTGCAAGCTTACTGAGCTAGGTGCGAGAGGCTCGGTGGTGGCGTTACAGGGATAACCATAATATATGTTGGTATGATCACGTCGCGTTGCAATCATAATCTCGACATGGGGGTTGCGAGGGGTCGTGTGGTGGCGTCTAAGATGGCGTCGTACCGGTGGCGATGCGTGGCGTGGTTTTGTGGTGCATGACAAACGTTGAGATGGAGCTCCCGAGGGAGAAGGGGTGTTTTGTAGATGTTCATGCAGGCGTTCGTTCGATCGTTGGTACGGTACGTGTGTGTGAGGGTGCCTGCGCATTGTTGTTGTTTGGGTGTTTTTGTGTATTCTAGTTTGCGTTGCTTGTGTTAAGTTGCTGTAAGTTTCGTGAAGGTACACCCGTCTAGCTCAGTTGGTAGAGCGCTGGCCTTTTAAGCCAGTGGTCGTGGGTTCGAGCCCCACGGGGGGTGCTTGCTTCTTTGCGACCGTGCGTTGGCGCAAAGGACTTGAGCGTGCGTATGGTGCGCAGCTCGCCCGCTGTTGCGTTTGTGCCGCGATCATCGGGGTAACGGGGCAGTACTCGCAAGCAGCGCTTATTCTCCGCCTTTTTGCGCTAGACTTCTCTTGTCCGTCGTGATTGAGACCATAGCACTTGCATCCAAGCTTCATTGACGCTGGTCCAATTGCTTGCAAGCTATGTACACACGTTTTTGATCGCGAGCTGTGCGACGACTAGAGCGTATTGGCGCTGAATTACGCCGACTGAGCGGACAGATAGATCATCTGCAACATAGATCAGTCGCGACTGGCTCGGTGGGACTGTAGAAGTAGCACGCGGACTAGATTGTGAATTCTACCGCACATATCTTAACTTGTATTCGACTGACACGATACTCACAGAAACCTTTTGTAGTGAGCAGTCTCATGATATACAAGACGATGTGCATCCCAAAGAATAGATTTGACCCGATGGCTAGCTGGTTTGCGTGGCAAGAGCAGCAGGATGGGCCATCAACATCTAGCAGAAGCCGCGCACTTTTCACCGCTACGCTCCGGCTCGACTTGCCATGTTTGTGCCTGCGGGTGTGGTTTCAGGATTTCTTGTACTGGTACTTGCTTTCCAACAGAATGTGTCGCTTTCGCACAGACGAGAACGACGCAGTACTGCAAACATATCGTTACTGCGCTACGTGTCAAACGAATGTTCAAGTGTGCACTCGACCCGGATCAGTTCTCTATGCTTCAGCCGTTTGACACGAGAGCCGGCTTGGCACAGACAACCGCCTTGCACAAGAACGAGATGTTGTCCTGGCAGTCCACTGCAAGCTTACTGAGCTAGGTGCGAGAGGCTCGGTGGTGGCGTTACAGGGATAACCATAATATATGTTGGTATGATCACGTCGCGTTGCAATCATAATCTCGACATGGGGGTTGCGAGGGGTCGTGTGGTGGCGTCTAAGATGGCGTCGTACCGGTGGCGATGCGTGGCGTGGTTTTGTGGTGCATGACAAACGTTGAGATGGAGCTCCCGAGGGAGAAGGGGTGTTTTGTAGATGTTCATGCAGGCGTTCGTTCGATCGTTGTTACGGTACGTGTGTGTGAGGGTGCCTGCGCATTGTTGTTGTTTGGGTGTTTTTGTGTATTCTAGTTTGCGTTGCTTGTGTTAAGTTGCTGTAAGTTTCGTGAAGGTACACCCGTCTAGCTCAGTTGGTAGAGCGCTGGCCTTTTAAGCCAGTGGTCGTGGGTTCGAGCCCCACGGGGGGTGCTTGCTTCTTTGCGACCGTGCGTTGGCGCAAAGGACTTGAGCGTGCGTATGGTGCGCAGCTCGCCCGCTGTTGCGTTTGTGCCGCGATCATCGGGGTAACGGGGCAGTACTCGCAAGCAGCGCTTATTCTCCGCCTTTTTGCGCTAGACTTCTCTTGTCCGTCGTGATTGAGACCATAGCACTTGCATCCAAGCTTCATTGACGCTGGTCCAATTGCTTGCAAGCTATGTACACACGTTTTTGATCGCGAGCTGTGCGACGACTAGAGCGTATTGGCGCTGAATTACGCCGACTGAGCGGACAGATAGATCATCTGCAACATAGATCAGTCGCGACTGGCTCGGTGGGACTTTAGAAGTAGCACGCGGACTAGATTGTGAATTCTACCGCACATATCTTAACTTGTATTCGACTGACACGATACTCACAGAAACCTTTTGTAGTGAGCAGTCTCATGATATACAAGACGATGTGCATCCCACAGAATAGATTTGACCCGATGGCTAGCTGGTTTGCGTGGCAAGAGCAGCAGGATGGGCCATCAACATCTAGCAGAAGCCGCGCACTTTTCACCGCTACGCTCCGGCTCGACTTGCCATGTTTGTGCCTGCGGGTATGGTTTCAGGATTTCTTGTACTGGTACTTGCTTTCCAACAGAATGTGTCGCTTTCGCACAGACGAGAACGACGCAGTACTGCAAACATATCGTTACTGCGCTACGTGTCAAACGAATGTTCAAGTGTGCACTCGACCCGGATCAGTTCTCTATGCTTCAGCCGTTTGACACGAGAGCCGGCTTGGCACAGACAACCGCCTTGCACAAGAACGAGATGTTGTCCTGGCAGTCCACTGCAAGCTTACTGAGCTAGGTGCGAGAGGCTCGGTGGTGGCGTTACAGGGATAACCATAATATATGTTGGTATGATCACGTCGCGTTGCAATCATAATCTCGACATGGGGGTTGCGAGGGGTCGTGTGGTGGCGTCTAAGATGGCGTCGTACCGGTGGCGATGCGTGGCGTGGTTTTGTGGTGCATGACAAACGTTGAGATGGAGCTCCCGAGGGAGAAGGGGTGTTTTGTAGATGTTCATGCAGGCGTTCGTTCGATCGTTGGTACGGTACGTGTGTGTGAGGGTGCCTGCGCATTGTTGTTGTTTGGGTGTTTTTGTGTATTCTAGTTTGCGTTGCTTGTGTTAAGTTGCTGTAAGTTTCGTGAAGGTACACCCGTCTAGCTCAGTTGGTAGAGCGCTGGCCTTTTAAGCCAGTGGTCGTGGGTTCGAGCCCCACGGGGGGTGCTTGCTTCTTTGCGACCGTGCGTTGGCGCAAAGGACTTGAGCGTGCGTATGGTGCGCAGCTCGCCCGCTGTTGCGTTTGTGCCGCGATCATCGGGGTAACGGGGCAGTACTCGCAAGCAGCGCTTATTCTCCGCCTTTTTGCGCTAGACTTCTCTTGTCCGTCGTGATTGAGACCATAGCACTTGCATCCAAGCTTCATTGACGCTGGTCCAATTGCTTGCAAGCTATGTACACACGTTTTTGATCGCGAGCTGTGCGACGACTAGAGCGTATTGGCGCTGAATTACGCCGACTGAGCGGACAGATAGATCATCTGCAACATAGATCAGTCGCGACTGGCTCGGTGGGACTGTAGAAGTAGCACGCGGACTAGATTGTGAATTCTACCGCACATATCTTAACTTGTATTCGACTGACACGATACTCACAGAAACCTTTTGTAGTGAGCAGTCTCATGATATACAAGACGATGTGCATCCCAAAGAATAGATTTGACCCGATGGCTAGCTGGTTTGCGTGGCAAGAGCAGCAGGATGGGCCATCAACATCTAGCAGAAGCCGCGCACTTTTCACCGCTACGCTCCGGCTCGACTTGCCATGTTTGTGCCTGCGGGTGTGGTTTCAGGATTTCTTGTACTGGTACTTGCTTTCCAACAGAATGTGTCGCTTTCGCACAGACGAGAACGACGCAGTACTGCAAACATATCGTTACTGCGCTACGTGTCAAACGAATGTTCAAGTGTGCACTCGACCCGGATCAGTTCTCTATGCTTCAGCCGTTTGACACGAGAGCCGGCTTGGCACAGACAACCGCCTTGCACAAGAACGAGATGTTGTCCTGGCAGTCCACTGCAAGCTTACTGAGCTAGGTGCGAGAGGCTCGGTGGTGGCGTTACAGGGATAACCATAATATATGTTGGTATGATCACGTCGCGTTGCAATCATAATCTCGACATGGGGGTTGCGAGGGGTCGTGTGGTGGCGTCTAAGATGGCGTCGTACCGGTGGCGATGCGTGGCGTGGTTTTGTGGTGCATGACAAACGTTGAGATGGAGCTCCCGAGGGAGAAGGGGTGTTTGTAGATGTTCATGCAGGCGTTCGTTCGATCGTTGTTACGGTACGTGTGTGTGAGGGTGCCTGCGCATTGTTGTTGTTTGGGTGTTTTTGTGTATTCTAGTTTGCGTTGCTTGTGTTAAGTTGCTGTAAGTTTCGTGAAGGTACACCCGTCTAGCTCAGTTGGTAGAGCGCTGGCCTTTTAAGCCAGTGGTCGTGGGTTCGAGCCCCACGGGGGGTGCTTGCTTCTTTGCGACCGTGCGTTGGCGCAAAGGACTTGAGCGTGCGTATGGTGCGCAGCTCGCCCGCTGTTGCGTTTGTGCCGCGATCATCGGGGTAACGGGGCAGTACTCGCAAGCAGCGCTTATTCTCCGCCTTTTTGCGCTAGACTTCTCTTGTCCGTCGTGATTGAGACCATAGCACTTGCATCCAAGCTTCATTGACGCTGGTCCAATTGCTTGCAAGCTATGTACACACGTTTTTGATCGCGAGCTGTGCGACGACTAGAGCGTATTGGCGCTGAATTACGCCGACTGAGCGGACAGATAGATCATCTGCAACATAGATCAGTCGCGACTGGCTCGGTGGGACTTTAGAAGTAGCACGCGGACTAGATTGTGAATTCTACCGCACATATCTTAACTTGTATTCGACTGACACGATACTCACAGAAACCTTTTGTAGTGAGCAGTCTCATGATATACAAGACGATGTGCATCCCACAGAATAGATTTGACCCGATGGCTAGCTGGTTTGCGTGGCAAGAGCAGCAGGATGGGCCATCAACATCTAGCAGAAGCCGCGCACTTTTCACCGCTACGCTCCGGCTCGACTTGCCATGTTTGTGCCTGCGGGTATGGTTTCAGGATTTCTTGTACTGGTACTTGCTTTCCAACAGAATGTGTCGCTTTCGCACAGACGAGAACGACGCAGTACTGCAAACATATCGTTACTGCGCTACGTGTCAAACGAATGTTCAAGTGTGCACTCGACCCGGATCAGTTCTCTATGCTTCAGCCGTTTGACACGAGAGCCGGCTTGGCACAGACAACCGCCTTGCACAAGAACGAGATGTTGTCCTGGCAGTCCACTGCAAGCTTACTGAGCTAGGTGCGAGAGGCTCGGTGGTGGCGTTACAGGGATAACCATAATATATGTTGGTATGATCACGTCGCGTTGCAATCATAATCTCGACATGGGGGTTGCGAGGGGTCGTGTGGTGGCGTCTAAGATGGCGTCGTACCGGTGGCGATGCGTGGCGTGGTTTTGTGGTGCATGACAAACGTTGAGATGGAGCTCCCGAGGGAGAAGGGGTGTTTGTAGATGTTCATGCAGGCGTTCGTTCGATCGTTGTTACGGTACGTGTGTGTGAGGGTGCCTGCGCATTGTTGTTGTTTGGGTGTTTTTGTGTATTCTAGTTTGCGTTGCTTGTGTTAAGTTGCTGTAAGTTTCGTGAAGGTACACCCGTCTAGCTCAGTTGGTAGAGCGCTGGCCTTTTAAGCCAGTGGTCGTGGGTTCGAGCCCCACGGGGGGTGCTTGCTTCTTTGCGACCGTGCGTTGGCGCAAAGGACTTGAGCGTGCGTATGGTGCGCAGCTCGCCCGCTGTTGCGTTTGTGCCGCGATCATCGGGGTAACGGGGCAGTACTCGCAAGCAGCGCTTATTCTCCGCCTTTTTGCGCTAGACTTCTCTTGTCCGTCGTGATTGAGACCATAGCACTTGCATCCAAGCTTCATTGACGCTGGTCCAATTGCTTGCAAGCTATGTACACACGTTTTTGATCGCGAGCTGTGCGACGACTAGAGCGTATTGGCGCTGAATTACGCCGACTGAGCGGACAGATAGATCATCTGCAACATAGATCAGTCGCGACTGGCTCGGTGGGACTGTAGAAGTAGCACGCGGACTAGATTGTGAATTCTACCGCACATATCTTAACTTGTATTCGACTGACACGATACTCACAGAAACCTTTTGTAGTGAGCAGTCTCATGATATACAAGACGATGTGCATCCCAAAGAATAGATTTGACCCGATGGCTAGCTGGTTTGCGTGGCAAGAGCAGCAGGATGGGCCATCAACATCTAGCAGAAGCCGCGCACTTTTCACCGCTACGCTCCGGCTCGACTTGCCATGTTTGTGCCTGCGGGTGTGGTTTCAGGATTTCTTGTACTGGTACTTGCTTTCCAACAGAATGTGTCGCTTTCGCACAGACGAGAACGACGCAGTACTGCAAACATATCGTTACTGCGCTACGTGTCAAACGAATGTTCAAGTGTGCACTCGACCCGGATCAGTTCTCTATGCTTCAGCCGTTTGACACGAGAGCCGGCTTGGCACAGACAACCGCCTTGCACAAGAACGAGATGTTGTCCTGGCAGTCCACTGCAAGCTTACTGAGCTAGGTGCGAGAGGCTCGGTGGTGGCGTTACAGGGATAACCATAATATATGTTGGTATGATCACGTCGCGTTGCAATCATAATCTCGACATGGGGGTTGCGAGGGGTCGTGTGGTGGCGTCTAAGATGGCGTCGTACCGGTGGCGATGCGTGGCGTGGTTTTGTGGTGCATGACAAACGTTGAGATGGAGCTCCCGAGGGAGAAGGGGTGTTTGTAGATGTTCATGCAGGCGTTCGTTCGATCGTTGTTACGGTACGTGTGTGTGAGGGTGCCTGCGCATTGTTGTTGTTTGGGTGTTTTTGTGTATTCTAGTTTGCGTTGCTTGTGTTAAGTTGCTGTAAGTTTCGTGAAGGTACACCCGTCTAGCTCAGTTGGTAGAGCGCTGGCCTTTTAAGCCAGTGGTCGTGGGTTCGAGCCCCACGGGGGGTGCTTGCTTCTTTGCGACCGTGCGTTGGCGCAAAGGACTTGAGCGTGCGTATGGTGCGCAGCTCGCCCGCTGTTGCGTTTGTGCCGCGATCATCGGGGTAACGGGGCAGTACTCGCAAGCAGCGCTTATTCTCCGCCTTTTTGCGCTAGACTTCTCTTGTCCGTCGTGATTGAGACCATAGCACTTGCATCCAAGCTTCATTGACGCTGGTCCAATTGCTTGCAAGCTATGTACACACGTTTTTGATCGCGAGCTGTGCGACGACTAGAGCGTATTGGCGCTGAATTACGCCGACTGAGCGGACAGATAGATCATCTGCAACATAGATCAGTCGCGACTGGCTCGGTGGGACTGTAGAAGTAGCACGCGGACTAGATTGTGAATTCTACCGCACATATCTTAACTTGTATTCGACTGACACGATACTCACAGAAACCTTTTGTAGTGAGCAGTCTCATGATATACAAGACGATGTGCATCCCAAAGAATAGATTTGACCCGATGGCTAGCTGGTTTGCGTGGCAAGAGCAGCAGGATGGGCCATCAACATCTAGCAGAAGCCGCGCACTTTTCACCGCTACGCTCCGGCTCGACTTGCCATGTTTGTGCCTGCGGGTGTGGTTTCAGGATTTCTTGTACTGGTACTTGCTTTCCAACAGAATGTGTCGCTTTCGCACAGACGAGAACGACGCAGTACTGCAAACATATCGTTACTGCGCTACGTGTCAAACGAATGTTCAAGTGTGCACTCGACCCGGATCAGTTCTCTATGCTTCAGCCGTTTGACACGAGAGCCGGCTTGGCACAGACAACCGCCTTGCACAAGAACGAGATGTTGTCCTGGCAGTCCACTGCAAGCTTACTGAGCTAGGTGCGAGAGGCTCGGTGGTGGCGTTACAGGGATAACCATAATATATGTTGGTATGATCACGTCGCGTTGCAATCATAATCTCGACATGGGGGTTGCGAGGGGTCGTGTGGTGGCGTCTAAGATGGCGTCGTACCGGTGGCGATGCGTGGCGTGGTTTTGTGGTGCATGACAAACGTTGAGATGGAGCTCCCGAGGGAGAAGGGGTGTTTGTAGATGTTCATGCAGGCGTTCGTTCGATCGTTGTTACGGTACGTGTGTGTGAGGGTGCCTGCGCATTGTTGTTGTTTGGGTGTTTTTGTGTATTCTAGTTTGCGTTGCTTGTGTTAAGTTGCTGTAAGTTTCGTGAAGGTACACCCGTCTAGCTCAGTTGGTAGAGCGCTGGCCTTTTAAGCCAGTGGTCGTGGGTTCGAGCCCCACGGGGGGTGCTTGCTTCTTTGCGACCGTGCGTTGGCGCAAAGGACTTGAGCGTGCGTATGGTGCGCAGCTCGCCCGCTGTTGCGTTTGTGCCGCGATCATCGGGGTAACGGGGCAGTACTCGCAAGCAGCGCTTATTCTCCGCCTTTTTGCGCTAGACTTCTCTTGTCCGTCGTGATTGAGACCATAGCACTTGCATCCAAGCTTCATTGACGCTGGTCCAATTGCTTGCAAGCTATGTACACACGTTTTTGATCGCGAGCTGTGCGACGACTAGAGCGTATTGGCGCTGAATTACGCCGACTGAGCGGACAGATAGATCATCTGCAACATAGATCAGTCGCGACTGGCTCGGTGGGACTTTAGAAGTAGCACGCGGACTAGATTGTGAATTCTACCGCACATATCTTAACTTGTATTCGACTGACACGATACTCACAGAAACCTTTTGTAGTGAGCAGTCTCATGATATACAAGACGATGTGCATCCCAAAGAATAGATTTGACCCGATGGCTAGCTGGTTTGCGTGGCAAGAGCAGCAGGATGGGCCATCAACATCTAGCAGAAGCCGCGCACTTTTCACCGCTACGCTCCGGCTCGACTTGCCATGTTTGTGCCTGCGGGTATGGTTTCAGGATTTCTTGTACTGGTACTTGCTTTCCAACAGAATGTGTCGCTTTCGCACAGACGAGAACGACGCAGTACTGCAAACATATCGTTACTGCGCTACGTGTCAAACGAATGTTCAAGTGTGCACTCGACCCGGATCAGTTCTCTATGCTTCAGCCGTTTGACACGAGAGCCGGCTTGGCACAGACAACCGCCTTGCACAAGAACGAGATGTTGTCCTGGCAGTCCACTGCAAGCTTACTGAGCTAGGTGCGAGAGGCTCGGTGGTGGCGTTACAGGGATAACCATAATATATGTTGGTATGATCACGTCGCGTTGCAATCATAATCTCGACATGGGGGTTGCGAGGGGTCGTGTGGTGGCGTCTAAGATGGCGTCGTACCGGTGGCGATGCGTGGCGTGGTTTTGTGGTGCATGACAAACGTTGAGATGGAGCTCCCGAGGGAGAAGGGGTGTTTGTAGATGTTCATGCAGGCGTTCGTTCGATCGTTGTTACGGTACGTGTGTGTGAGGGTGCCTGCGCATTGTTGTTGTTTGGGTGTTTTTGTGTATTCTAGTTTGCGTTGCTTGTGTTAAGTTGCTGTAAGTTTCGTGAAGGTACACCCGTCTAGCTCAGTTGGTAGAGCGCTGGCCTTTTAAGCCAGTGGTCGTGGGTTCGAGCCCCACGGGGGGTGCTTGCTTCTTTGCGACCGTGCGTTGGCGCAAAGGACTTGAGCGTGCGTATGGTGCGCAGCTCGCCCGCTGTTGCGTTTGTGCCGCGATCATCGGGGTAACGGGGCAGTACTCGCAAGCAGCGCTTATTCTCCGCCTTTTTGCGCTAGACTTCTCTTGTCCGTCGTGATTGAGACCATAGCACTTGCATCCAAGCTTCATTGACGCTGGTCCAATTGCTTGCAAGCTATGTACACACGTTTTTGATCGCGAGCTGTGCGACGACTAGAGCGTATTGGCGCTGAATTACGCCGACTGAGCGGACAGATAGATCATCTGCAACATAGATCAGTCGCGACTGGCTCGGTGGGACTGTAGAAGTAGCACGCGGACTAGATTGTGAATTCTACCGCACATATCTTAACTTGTATTCGACTGACACGATACTCACAGAAACCTTTTGTAGTGAGCAGTCTCATGATATACAAGACGATGTGCATCCCACAGAATAGATTTGACCCGATGGCTAGCTGGTTTGCGTGGCAAGAGCAGCAGGATGGGCCATCAACATCTAGCAGAAGCCGCGCACTTTTTACCGCTACGCTCCGGCTCGACTTGCCATGTTTGTGCCTGCGGGTATGGTTTCAGGATTTCTTGTACTGGTACTTGCTTTCCAACAGAATGTGTCGCTTTCGCACAGACGAGAACGACGCAGTACTGCAAACATATCGTTACTGCGCTACGTGTCAAACGAATGTTCAAGTGTGCACTCGACCCGGATCAGTTCTCTATGCTTCAGCCGTTTGACACGAGAGCCGGCTTGGCACAGACAACCGCCTTGCACAAGAACGAGATGTTGTCCTGGCAGTCCACTGCAAGCTTACTGAGCTAGGTGCGAGAGGCTCGGTGGTGGCGTTACAGGGATAACCATAATATATGTTGGTATGATCACGTCGCGTTGCAATCATAATCTCGACATGGGGGTTGCGAGGGGTCGTGTGGTGGCGTCTAAGATGGCGTCGTACCGGTGGCGATGCGTGGCGTGGTTTTGTGGTGCATGACAAACGTTGAGATGGAGCTCCCGAGGGAGAAGGGGTGTTTTGTAGATGTTCATGCAGGCGTTCGTTCGATGTTGGTACGGTACGTGTGTGTGAGGGTGCCTGCGCATTGTTGTTGTTTGGGTGTTTTTGTGTATTCTAGTTTGCGTTGCTTGTGTTAAGTTGCTGTAAGTTTCGTGAAGGTACACCCGTCTAGCTCAGTTGGTAGAGCGCTGGCCTTTTAAGCCAGTGGTCGTGGGTTCGAGCCCCACGGGGGGTGCTTGCTTCTTTGCGACCGTGCGTTGGCGCAAAGGACTTGAGCGTGCGTATGGTGCGCAGCTCGCCCGCTGTTGCGTTTGTGCCGCGATCATCGGGGTAACGGGGCAGTACTCGCAAGCAGCGCTTATTCTCCGCCTTTTTGCGCTAGACTTCTCTTGTCCGTCGTGATTGAGACCATAGCACTTGCATCCAAGCTTCATTGACGCTGGTCCAATTGCTTGCAAGCTATGTACACACGTTTTTGATCGCGAGCTGTGCGACGACTAGAGCGTATTGGCGCTGAATTACGCCGACTGAGCGGACAGATAGATCATCTGCAACATAGATCAGTCGCGACTGGCTCGGTGGGACTTTAGAAGTAGCACGCGGACTAGATTGTGAATTCTACCGCACATATCTTAACTTGTATTCGACTGACACGATACTCACAGAAACCTTTTGTAGTGAGCAGTCTCATGATATACAAGACGATGTGCATCCCAAAGAATAGATTTGACCCGATGGCTAGCTGGTTTGCGTGGCAAGAGCAGCAGGATGGGCCATCAACATCTAGCAGAAGCCGCGCACTTTTCACCGCTACGCTCCGGCTCGACTTGCCATGTTTGTGCCTGCGGGTATGGTTTCAGGATTTCTTGTACTGGTACTTGCTTTCCAACAGAATGTGTCGCTTTCGCACAGACGAGAACGACGCAGTACTGCAAACATATCGTTACTGCGCTACGTGTCAAACGAATGTTCAAGTGTGCACTCGACCCGGATCAGTTCTCTATGCTTCAGCCGTTTGACACGAGAGCCGGCTTGGCACAGACAACCGCCTTGCACAAGAACGAGATGTTGTCCTGGCAGTCCACTGCAAGCTTACTGAGCTAGGTGCGAGAGGCTCGGTGGTGGCGTTACAGGGATAACCATAATATATGTTGGTATGATCACGTCGCGTTGCAATCATAATCTCGACATGGGGGTTGCGAGGGGTCGTGTGGTGGCGTCTAAGATGGCGTCGTACCGGTGGCGATGCGTGGCGTGGTTTTGTGGTGCATGACAAACGTTGAGATGGAGCTCCCGAGGGAGAAGGGGTGTTTGTAGATGTTCATGCAGGCGTTCGTTCGATCGTTGTTACGGTACGTGTGTGTGAGGGTGCCTGCGCATTGTTGTTGTTTGGGTGTTTTTGTGTATTCTAGTTTGCGTTGCTTGTGTTAAGTTGCTGTAAGTTTCGTGAAGGTACACCCGTCTAGCTCAGTTGGTAGAGCGCTGGCCTTTTAAGCCAGTGGTCGTGGGTTCGAGCCCCACGGGGGGTGCTTGCTTCTTTGCGACCGTGCGTTGGCGCAAAGGACTTGAGCGTGCGTATGGTGCGCAGCTCGCCCGCTGTTGCGTTTGTGCCGCGATCATCGGGGTAACGGGGCAGTACTCGCAAGCAGCGCTTATTCTCCGCCTTTTTGCGCTAGACTTCTCTTGTCCGTCGTGATTGAGACCATAGCACTTGCATCCAAGCTTCATTGACGCTGGTCCAATTGCTTGCAAGCTATGTACACACGTTTTTGATCGCGAGCTGTGCGACGACTAGAGCGTATTGGCGCTGAATTACGCCGACTGAGCGGACAGATAGATCATCTGCAACATAGATCAGTCGCGACTGGCTCGGTGGGACTGTAGAAGTAGCACGCGGACTAGATTGTGAATTCTACCGCACATATCTTAACTTGTATTCGACTGACACGATACTCACAGAAACCTTTTGTAGTGAGCAGTCTCATGATATACAAGACGATGTGCATCCCACAGAATAGATTTGACCCGATGGCTAGCTGGTTTGCGTGGCAAGAGCAGCAGGATGGGCCATCAACATCTAGCAGAAGCCGCGCACTTTTCACCGCTACGCTCCGGCTCGACTTGCCATGTTTGTGCCTGCGGGTATGGTTTCAGGATTTCTTGTACTGGTACTTGCTTTCCAACAGAATGTGTCGCTTTCGCACAGACGAGAACGACGCAGTACTGCAAACATATCGTTACTGCGCTACGTGTCAAACGAATGTTCAAGTGTGCACTCGACCCGGATCAGTTCTCTATGCTTCAGCCGTTTGACACGAGAGCCGGCTTGGCACAGACAACCGCCTTGCACAAGAACGAGATGTTGTCCTGGCAGTCCACTGCAAGCTTACTGAGCTAGGTGCGAGAGGCTCGGTGGTGGCGTTACAGGGATAACCATAATATATGTTGGTATGATCACGTCGCGTTGCAATCATAATCTCGACATGGGGGTTGCGAGGGGTCGTGTGGTGGCGTCTAAGATGGCGTCGTACCGGTGGCGATGCGTGGCGTGGTTTTGTGGTGCATGACAAACGTTGAGATGGAGCTCCCGAGGGAGAAGGGGTGTTTGTAGATGTTCATGCAGGCGTTCGTTCGATCGTTGGTACGGTACGTGTGTGTGAGGGTGCCTGCGCATTGTTGTTGTTTGGGTGTTTTTGTGTATTCTAGTTTGCGTTGCTTGTGTTAAGTTGCTGTAAGTTTCGTGAAGGTACACCCGTCTAGCTCAGTTGGTAGAGCGCTGGCCTTTTAAGCCAGTGGTCGTGGGTTCGAGCCCCACGGGGGGTGCTTGCTTCTTTGCGACCGTGCGTTGGCGCAAAGGACTTGAGCGTGCGTATGGTGCGCAGCTCGCCCGCTGTTGCGTTTGTGCCGCGATCATCGGGGTAACGGGGCAGTACTCGCAAGCAGCGCTTATTCTCCGCCTTTTTGCGCTAGACTTCTCTTGTCCGTCGTGATTGAGACCATAGCACTTGCATCCAAGCTTCATTGACGCTGGTCCAATTGCTTGCAAGCTATGTACACACGTTTTTGATCGCGAGCTGTGCGACGACTAGAGCGTATTGGCGCTGAATTACGCCGACTGAGCGGACAGATAGATCATCTGCAACATAGATCAGTCGCGACTGGCTCGGTGGGACTGTAGAAGTAGCACGCGGACTAGATTGTGAATTCTACCGCACATATCTTAACTTGTATTCGACTGACACGATACTCACAGAAACCTTTTGTAGTGAGCAGTCTCATGATATACAAGACGATGTGCATCCCAAAGAATAGATTTGACCCGATGGCTAGCTGGTTTGCGTGGCAAGAGCAGCAGGATGGGCCATCAACATCTAGCAGAAGCCGCGCACTTTTCACCGCTACGCTCCGGCTCGACTTGCCATGTTTGTGCCTGCGGGTATGGTTTCAGGATTTCTTGTACTGGTACTTGCTTTCCAACAGAATGTGTCGCTTTCGCACAGACGAGAACGACGCAGTACTGCAAACATATCGTTACTGCGCTACGTGTCAAACGAATGTTCAAGTGTGCACTCGACCCGGATCAGTTCTCTATGCTTCAGCCGTTTGACACGAGAGCCGGCTTGGCACAGACAACCGCCTTGCACAAGAACGAGATGTTGTCCTGGCAGTCCACTGCAAGCTTACTGAGCTAGGTGCGAGAGGCTCGGTGGTGGCGTTACAGGGATAACCATAATATATGTTGGTATGATCACGTCGCGTTGCAATCATAATCTCGACATGGGGGTTGCGAGGGGTCGTGTGGTGGCGTCTAAGATGGCGTCGTACCGGTGGCGATGCGTGGCGTGGTTTTGTGGTGCATGACAAACGTTGAGATGGAGCTCCCGAGGGAGAAGGGGTGTTTTGTAGATGTTCATGCAGGCGTTCGTTCGATCGTTGGTACGGTACGTGTGTGTGAGGGTGCCTGCGCATTGTTGTTGTTTGGGTGTTTTTGTGTATTATAGTTTGCGTTGCTTGTGTTAAGTTGCTGTAAGTTTCGTGAAGGTACACCCGTCTAGCTCAGTTGGTAGAGCGCTGGCCTTTTAAGCCAGTGGTCGTGGGTTCGAGCCCCACGGGGGGTGCTTGCTTCTTTGCGACCGTGCGTTGGCGCAAAGGACTTGAGCGTGCGTATGGTGCGCAGCTCGCCCGCTGTTGCGTTTGTGCCGCGATCATCGGGGTAACGGGGCAGTACTCGCAAGCAGCGCTTATTCTCCGCCTTTTTGCGCTAGACTTCTCTTGTCCGTCGTGATTGAGACCATAGCACTTGCATCCAAGCTTCATTGACGCTGGTCCAATTGCTTGCAAGCTATGTACACACGTTTTTGATCGCGAGCTGTGCGACGACTAGAGCGTATTGGCGCTGAATTACGCCGACTGAGCGGACAGATAGATCATCTGCAACATAGATCAGTCGCGACTGGCTCGGTGGGACTTTAGAAGTAGCACGCGGACTAGATTGTGAATTCTACCGCACATATCTTAACTTGTATTCGACTGACACGATACTCACAGAAACCTTTTGTAGTGAGCAGTCTCATGATATACAAGACGATGTGCATCCCACAGAATAGATTTGACCCGATGGCTAGCTGGTTTGCGTGGCAAGAGCAGCAGGATGGGCCATCAACATCTAGCAGAAGCCGCGCACTTTTCACCGCTACGCTCCGGCTCGACTTGCCATGTTTGTGCCTGCGGGTATGGTTTCAGGATTTCTTGTACTGGTACTTGCTTTCCAACAGAATGTGTCGCTTTCGCACAGACGAGAACGACGCAGTACTGCAAACATATCGTTACTGCGCTACGTGTCAAACGAATGTTCAAGTGTGCACTCGACCCGGATCAGTTCTCTATGCTTCAGCCGTTTGACACGAGAGCCGGCTTGGCACAGACAACCGCCTTGCACAAGAACGAGATGTTGTCCTGGCAGTCCACTGCAAGCTTACTGAGCTAGGTGCGAGAGGCTCGGTGGTGGCGTTACAGGGATAACCATAATATATGTTGGTATGATCACGTCGCGTTGCAATCATAATCTCGACATGGGGGTTGCGAGGGGTCGTGTGGTGGCGTCTAAGATGGCGTCGTACCGGTGGCGATGCGTGGCGTGGTTTTGTGGTGCATGACAAACGTTGAGATGGAGCTCCCGAGGGAGAAGGGGTGTTTTGTAGATGTTCATGCAGGCGTTCGTTCGATGTTGGTACGGTACGTGTGTGTGAGGGTGCCTGCGCATTGTTGTTGTTTGGGTGTTTTTGTGTATTCTAGTTTGCGTTGCTTGTGTTAAGTTGCTGTAAGTTTCGTGAAGGTACACCCGTCTAGCTCAGTTGGTAGAGCGCTGGCCTTTTAAGCCAGTGGTCGTGGGTTCGAGCCCCACGGGGGGTGCTTGCTTCTTTGCGACCGTGCGTTGGCGCAAAGGACTTGAGCGTGCGTATGGTGCGCAGCTCGCCCGCTGTTGCGTTTGTGCCGCGATCATCGGGGTAACGGGGCAGTACTCGCAAGCAGCGCTTATTCTCCGCCTTTTTGCGCTAGACTTCTCTTGTCCGTCGTGATTGAGACCATAGCACTTGCATCCAAGCTTCATTGACGCTGGTCCAATTGCTTGCAAGCTATGTACACACGTTTTTGATCGCGAGCTGTGCGACGACTAGAGCGTATTGGCGCTGAATTACGCCGACTGAGCGGACAGATAGATCATCTGCAACATAGATCAGTCGCGACTGGCTCGGTGGGACTTTAGAAGTAGCACGCGGACTAGATTGTGAATTCTACCGCACATATCTTAACTTGTATTCGACTGACACGATACTCACAGAAACCTTTTGTAGTGAGCAGTCTCATGATATACAAGACGATGTGCATCCCAAAGAATAGATTTGACCCGATGGCTAGCTGGTTTGCGTGGCAAGAGCAGCAGGATGGGCCATCAACATCTAGCAGAAGCCGCGCACTTTTCACCGCTACGCTCCGGCTCGACTTGCCATGTTTGTGCCTGCGGGTATGGTTTCAGGATTTCTTGTACTGGTACTTGCTTTCCAACAGAATGTGTCGCTTTCGCACAGACGAGAACGACGCAGTACTGCAAACATATCGTTACTGCGCTACGTGTCAAACGAATGTTCAAGTGTGCACTCGACCCGGATCAGTTCTCTATGCTTCAGCCGTTTGACACGAGAGCCGGCTTGGCACAGACAACCGCCTTGCACAAGAACGAGATGTTGTCCTGGCAGTCCACTGCAAGCTTACTGAGCTAGGTGCGAGAGGCTCGGTGGTGGCGTTACAGGGATAACCATAATATATGTTGGTATGATCACGTCGCGTTGCAATCATAATCTCGACATGGGGGTTGCGAGGGGTCGTGTGGTGGCGTCTAAGATGGCGTCGTACCGGTGGCGATGCGTGGCGTGGTTTTGTGGTGCATGACAAACGTTGAGATGGAGCTCCCGAGGGAGAAGGGGTGTTTTGTAGATGTTCATGCAGGCGTTCGTTCGATCGTTGGTACGGTACGTGTGTGTGAGGGTGCCTGCGCATTGTTGTTGTTTGGGTGTTTTTGTGTATTCTAGTTTGCGTTGCTTGTGTTAAGTTGCTGTAAGTTTCGTGAAGGTACACCCGTCTAGCTCAGTTGGTAGAGCGCTGGCCTTTTAAGCCAGTGGTCGTGGGTTCGAGCCCCACGGGGGGTGCTTGCTTCTTTGCGACCGTGCGTTGGCGCAAAGGACTTGAGCGTGCGTATGGTGCGCAGCTCGCCCGCTGTTGCGTTTGTGCCGCGATCATCGGGGTAACGGGGCAGTACTCGCAAGCAGCGCTTATTCTCCGCCTTTTTGCGCTAGACTTCTCTTGTCCGTCGTGATTGAGACCATAGCACTTGCATCCAAGCTTCATTGACGCTGGTCCAATTGCTTGCAAGCTATGTACACACGTTTTTGATCGCGAGCTGTGCGACGACTAGAGCGTATTGGCGCTGAATTACGCCGACTGAGCGGACAGATAGATCATCTGCAACATAGATCAGTCGCGACTGGCTCGGTGGGACTGTAGAAGTAGCACGCGGACTAGATTGTGAATTCTACCGCACATATCTTAACTTGTATTCGACTGACACGATACTCACAGAAACCTTTTGTAGTGAGCAGTCTCATGATATACAAGACGATGTGCATCCCAAAGAATAGATTTGACCCGATGGCTAGCTGGTTTGCGTGGCAAGAGCAGCAGGATGGGCCATCAACATCTAGCAGAAGCCGCGCACTTTTCACCGCTACGCTCCGGCTCGACTTGCCATGTTTGTGCCTGCGGGTATGGTTTCAGGATTTCTTGTACTGGTACTTGCTTTCCAACAGAATGTGTCGCTTTCGCACAGACGAGAACGACGCAGTACTGCAAACATATCGTTACTGCGCTACGTGTCAAACGAATGTTCAAGTGTGCACTCGACCCGGATCAGTTCTCTATGCTTCAGCCGTTTGACACGAGAGCCGGCTTGGCACAGACAACCGCCTTGCACAAGAACGAGATGTTGTCCTGGCAGTCCACTGCAAGCTTACTGAGCTAGGTGCGAGAGGCTCGGTGGTGGCGTTACAGGGATAACCATAATATATGTTGGTATGATCACGTCGCGTTGCAATCATAATCTCGACATGGGGGTTGCGAGGGGTCGTGTGGTGGCGTCTAAGATGGCGTCGTACCGGTGGCGATGCGTGGCGTGGTTTTGTGGTGCATGACAAACGTTGAGATGGAGCTCCCGAGGGAGAAGGGGTGTTTTGTAGATGTTCATGCAGGCGTTCGTTCGATCGTTGGTACGGTACGTGTGTGTGAGGGTGCCTGCGCATTGTTGTTGTTTGGGTGTTTTTGTGTATTCTAGTTTGCGTTGCTTGTGTTAAGTTGCTGTAAGTTTCGTGAAGGTACACCCGTCTAGCTCAGTTGGTAGAGCGCTGGCCTTTTAAGCCAGTGGTCGTGGGTTCGAGCCCCACGGGGGGTGCTTGCTTCTTTGCGACCGTGCGTTGGCGCAAAGGACTTGAGCGTGCGTATGGTGCGCAGCTCGCCCGCTGTTGCGTTTGTGCCGCGATCATCGGGGTAACGGGGCAGTACTCGCAAGCAGCGCTTATTCTCCGCCTTTTTGCGCTAGACTTCTCTTGTCCGTCGTGATTGAGACCATAGCACTTGCATCCAAGCTTCATTGACGCTGGTCCAATTGCTTGCAAGCTATGTACACACGTTTTTGATCGCGAGCTGTGCGACGACTAGAGCGTATTGGCGCTGAATTACGCCGACTGAGCGGACAGATAGATCATCTGCAACATAGATCAGTCGCGACTGGCTCGGTGGGACTTTAGAAGTAGCACGCGGACTAGATTGTGAATTCTACCGCACATATCTTAACTTGTATTCGACTGACACGATACTCACAGAAACCTTTTGTAGTGAGCAGTCTCATGATATACAAGACGATGTGCATCCCACAGAATAGATTTGACCCGATGGCTAGCTGGTTTGCGTGGCAAGAGCAGCAGGATGGGCCATCAACATCTAGCAGAAGCCGCGCACTTTTCACCGCTACGCTCCGGCTCGACTTGCCATGTTTGTGCCTGCGGGTATGGTTTCAGGATTTCTTGTACTGGTACTTGCTTTCCAACAGAATGTGTCGCTTTCGCACAGACGAGAACGACGCAGTACTGCAAACATATCGTTACTGCGCTACGTGTCAAACGAATGTTCAAGTGTGCACTCGACCCGGATCAGTTCTCTATGCTTCAGCCGTTTGACACGAGAGCCGGCTTGGCACAGACAACCGCCTTGCACAAGAACGAGATGTTGTCCTGGCAGTCCACTGCAAGCTTACTGAGCTAGGTGCGAGAGGCTCGGTGGTGGCGTTACAGGGATAACCATAATATATGTTGGTATGATCACGTCGCGTTGCAATCATAATCTCGACATGGGGGTTGCGAGGGGTCGTGTGGTGGCGTCTAAGATGGCGTCGTACCGGTGGCGATGCGTGGCGTGGTTTTGTGGTGCATGACAAACGTTGAGATGGAGCTCCCGAGGGAGAAGGGGTGTTTTGTAGATGTTCATGCAGGCGTTCGTTCGATCGTTGGTACGGTACGTGTGTGTGAGGGTGCCTGCGCATCGTTGTTGTTTGGGTGTTTTTGTGTATTCTAGTTTGCGTTGCTTGTGTTAAGTTGCTGTAAGTTTCGTGAAGGTACACCCGTCTAGCTCAGTTGGTAGAGCGCTGGCCTTTTAAGCCAGTGGTCGTGGGTTCGAGCCCCACGGGGGGTGCTTGCTTCTTTGCGACCGTGCGTTGGCGCAAAGGACTTGAGCGTGCGTATGGTGCGCAGCTCGCCCGCTGTTGCGTTTGTGCCGCGATCATCGGGGTAACGGGGCAGTACTCGCAAGCAGCGCTTATTCTCCGCCTTTTTGCGCTAGACTTCTCTTGTCCGTCGTGATTGAGACCATAGCACTTGCATCCAAGCTTCATTGACGCTGGTCCAATTGCTTGCAAGCTATGTACACACGTTTTTGATCGCGAGCTGTGCGACGACTAGAGCGTATTGGCGCTGAATTACGCCGACTGAGCGGACAGATAGATCATCTGCAACATAGATCAGTCGCGACTGGCTCGGTGGGACTGTAGAAGTAGCACGCGGACTAGATTGTGAATTCTACCGCACATATCTTAACTTGTATTCGACTGACACGATACTCACAGAAACCTTTTGTAGTGAGCAGTCTCATGATATACAAGACGATGTGCATCCCAAAGAATAGATTTGACCCGATGGCTAGCGGTTTGCGTGGCAAGAGCAGCAGGATGGGCCATCAACATCTAGCAGAAGCCGCGCACTTTTCACCGCTACGCTCCGGCTCGACTTGCCATGTTTGTGCCTGCGGGTATGGTTTCAGGATTTCTTGTACTGGTACTTGCTTTCCAACAGAATGTGTCGCTTTCGCACAGACGAGAACGACGCAGTACTGCAAACATATCGTTACTGCGCTACGTGTCAAACGAATGTTCAAGTGTGCACTCGACCCGGATCAGTTCTCTATGCTTCAGCCGTTTGACACGAGAGCCGGCTTAGCACAGACAACCGCCTTGCACAAGAACGAGATGTTGTCCTGGCAGTCCACTGCAAGCTTACTGAGCTAGGTGCGAGAGGCTCGGTGGTGGCGTTACAGGGATAACCATAATATATGTTGGTATGATCACGTCGCGTTGCAATCATAATCTCGACATGGGGGTTGCGAGGGGTCGTGTGGTGGCGTCTAAGATGGCGTCGTACCGGTGGCGATGCGTGGCGTGGTTTTGTGGTGCATGACAAACGTTGAGATGGAGCTCCCGAGGGAGAAGGGGTGTTTTGTAGATGTTCATGCAGGCGTTCGTTCGATCGTTGGTACGGTACGTGTGTGTGAGGGTGCCTGCGCATCGTTGTTGTTTGGGTGTTTTTGTGTATTATAGTTTGCGTTGCTTGTGTTAAGTTGCTGTAAGTTTCGTGAAGGTACACCCGTCTAGCTCAGTTGGTAGAGCGCTGGCCTTTTAAGCCAGTGGTCGTGGGTTCGAGCCCCACGGGGGGTGCTTGCTTCTTTGCGACCGTGCGTTGGCGCAAAGGACTTGAGCGTGCGTATGGTGCGCAGCTCGCCCGCTGTTGCGTTTGTGCCGCGATCATCGGGGTAACGGGGCAGTACTCGCAAGCAGCGCTTATTCTCCGCCTTTTTGCGCTAGACTTCTCTTGTCCGTCGTGATTGAGACCATAGCACTTGCATCCAAGCTTCATTGACGCTGGTCCAATTGCTTGCAAGCTATGTACACACGTTTTTGATCGCGAGCTGTGCGACGACTAGAGCGTATTGGCGCTGAATTACGCCGACTGAGCGGACAGATAGATCATCTGCAACATAGATCAGTCGCGACTGGCTCGGTGGGACTTTAGAAGTAGCACGCGGACTAGATTGTGAATTCTACCGCACATATCTTAACTTGTATTCGACTGACACGATACTCACAGAAACCTTTTGTAGTGAGCAGTCTCATGATATACAAGACGATGTGCATCCCACAGAATAGATTTGACCCGATGGCTAGCTGGTTTGCGTGGCAAGAGCAGCAGGATGGGCCATCAACATCTAGCAGAAGCCGCGCACTTTTCACCGCTACGCTCCGGCTCGACTTGCCATGTTTGTGCCTGCGGGTATGGTTTCAGGATTTCTTGTACTGGTACTTGCTTTCCAACAGAATGTGTCGCTTTCGCACAGACGAGAACGACGCAGTACTGCAAACATATCGTTACTGCGCTACGTGTCAAACGAATGTTCAAGTGTGCACTCGACCCGGATCAGTTCTCTATGCTTCAGCCGTTTGACACGAGAGCCGGCTTGGCACAGACAACCGCCTTGCACAAGAACGAGATGTTGTCCTGGCAGTCCACTGCAAGCTTACTGAGCTAGGTGCGAGAGGCTCGGTGGTGGCGTTACAGGGATAACCATAATATATGTTGGTATGATCACGTCGCGTTGCAATCATAATCTCGACATGGGGGTTGCGAGGGGTCGTGTGGTGGCGTCTAAGATGGCGTCGTACCGGTGGCGATGCGTGGCGTGGTTTTGTGGTGCATGACAAACGTTGAGATGGAGCTCCCGAGGGAGAAGGGGTGTTTTGTAGATGTTCATGCAGGCGTTCGTTCGATCGTTGGTACGGTACGTGTGTGTGAGGGTGCCTGCGCATCGTTGTTGTTTGGGTGTTTTTGTGTATTCTAGTTTGCGTTGCTTGTGTTAAGTTGCTGTAAGTTTCGTGAAGGTACACCCGTCTAGCTCAGTTGGTAGAGCGCTGGCCTTTTAAGCCAGTGGTCGTGGGTTCGAGCCCCACGGGGGGTGCTTGCTTCTTTGCGACCGTGCGTTGGCGCAAAGGACTTGAGCGTGCGTATGGTGCGCAGCTCGCCCGCTGTTGCGTTTGTGCCGCGATCATCGGGGTAACGGGGCAGTACTCGCAAGCAGCGCTTATTCTCCGCCTTTTTGCGCTAGACTTCTCTTGTCCGTCGTGATTGAGACCATAGCACTTGCATCCAAGCTTCATTGACGCTGGTCCAATTGCTTGCAAGCTATGTACACACGTTTTTGATCGCGAGCTGTGCGACGACTAGAGCGTATTGGCGCTGAATTACGCCGACTGAGCGGACAGATAGATCATCTGCAACATAGATCAGTCGCGACTGGCTCGGTGGGACTGTAGAAGTAGCACGCGGACTAGATTGTGAATTCTACCGCACATATCTTAACTTGTATTCGACTGACACGATACTCACAGAAACCTTTTGTAGTGAGCAGTCTCATGATATACAAGACGATGTGCATCCCACAGAATAGATTTGACCCGATGGCTAGCTGGTTTGCGTGGCAAGAGCAGCAGGATGGGCCATCAACATCTAGCAGAAGCCGCGCACTTTTCACCGCTACGCTCCGGCTCGACTTGCCATGTTTGTGCCTGCGGGTATGGTTTCAGGATTTCTTGTACTGGTACTTGCTTTCCAACAGAATGTGTCGCTTTCGCACAGACGAGAACGACGCAGTACTGCAAACATATCGTTACTGCGCTACGTGTCAAACGAATGTTCAAGTGTGCACTCGACCCGGATCAGTTCTCTATGCTTCAGCCGTTTGACACGAGAGCCGGCTTGGCACAGACAACCGCCTTGCACAAGAACGAGATGTTGTCCTGGCAGTCCACTGCAAGCTTACTGAGCTAGGTGCGAGAGGCTCGGTGGTGGCGTTACAGGGATAACCATAATATATGTTGGTATGATCACGTCGCGTTGCAATCATAATCTCGACATGGGGGTTGCGAGGGGTCGTGTGGTGGCGTCTAAGATGGCGTCGTACCGGTGGCGATGCGTGGCGTGGTTTTGTGGTGCATGACAAACGTTGAGATGGAGCTCCCGAGGGAGAAGGGGTGTTTGTAGATGTTCATGCAGGCGTTCGTTCGATCGTTGGTACGGTACGTGTGTGTGAGGGTGCCTGCGCATTGTTGTTGTTTGGGTGTTTTTGTGTATTCTAGTTTGCGTTGCTTGTGTTAAGTTGCTGTAAGTTTCGTGAAGGTACACCCGTCTAGCTCAGTTGGTAGAGCGCTGGCCTTTTAAGCCAGTGGTCGTGGGTTCGAGCCCCACGGGGGGTGCTTGCTTCTTTGCGACCGTGCGTTGGCGCAAAGGACTTGAGCGTGCGTATGGTGCGCAGCTCGCCCGCTGTTGCGTTTGTGCCGCGATCATCGGGGTAACGGGGCAGTACTCGCAAGCAGCGCTTATTCTCCGCCTTTTTGCGCTAGACTTCTCTTGTCCGTCGTGATTGAGACCATAGCACTTGCATCCAAGCTTCATTGACGCTGGTCCAATTGCTTGCAAGCTATGTACACACGTTTTTGATCGCGAGCTGTGCGACGACTAGAGCGTATTGGCGCTGAATTACGCCGACTGAGCGGACAGATAGATCATCTGCAACATAGATCAGTCGCGACTGGCTCGGTGGGACTGTAGAAGTAGCACGCGGACTAGATTGTGAATTCTACCGCACATATCTTAACTTGTATTCGACTGACACGATACTCACAGAAACCTTTTGTAGTGAGCAGTCTCATGATATACAAGACGATGTGCATCCCACAGAATAGATTTGACCCGATGGCTAGCTGGTTTGCGTGGCAAGAGCAGCAGGATGGGCCATCAACATCTAGCAGAAGCCGCGCACTTTTCACCGCTACGCTCCGGCTCGACTTGCCATGTTTGTGCCTGCGGGTATGGTTTCAGGATTTCTTGTACTGGTACTTGCTTTCCAACAGAATGTGTCGCTTTCGCACAGACGAGAACGACGCAGTACTGCAAACATATCGTTACTGCGCTACGTGTCAAACGAATGTTCAAGTGTGCACTCGACCCGGATCAGTTCTCTATGCTTCAGCCGTTTGACACGAGAGCCGGCTTGGCACAGACAACCGCCTTGCACAAGAACGAGATGTTGTCCTGGCAGTCCACTGCAAGCTTACTGAGCTAGGTGCGAGAGGCTCGGTGGTGGCGTTACAGGGATAACCATAATATATGTTGGTATGATCACGTCGCGTTGCAATCATAATCTCGACATGGGGGTTGCGAGGGGTCGTGTGGTGGCGTCTAAGATGGCGTCGTACCGGTGGCGATGCGTGGCGTGGTTTTGTGGTGCATGACAAACGTTGAGATGGAGCTCCCGAGGGAGAAGGGGTGTTTTGTAGATGTTCATGCAGGCGTTCGTTCGATCGTTGGTACGGTACGTGTGTGTGAGGGTGCCTGCGCATCGTTGTTGTTTGGGTGTTTTTGTGTATTCTAGTTTGCGTTGCTTGTGTTAAGTTGCTGTAAGTTTCGTGAAGGTACACCCGTCTAGCTCAGTTGGTAGAGCGCTGGCCTTTTAAGCCAGTGGTCGTGGGTTCGAGCCCCACGGGGGGTGCTTGCTTCTTTGCGACCGTGCGTTGGCGCAAAGGACTTGAGCGTGCGTATGGTGCGCAGCTCGCCCGCTGTTGCGTTTGTGCCGCGATCATCGGGGTAACGGGGCAGTACTCGCAAGCAGCGCTTATTCTCCGCCTTTTTGCGCTAGACTTCTCTTGTCCGTCGTGATTGAGACCATAGCACTTGCATCCAAGCTTCATTGACGCTGGTCCAATTGCTTGCAAGCTATGTACACACGTTTTTGATCGCGAGCTGTGCGACGACTAGAGCGTATTGGCGCTGAATTACGCCGACTGAGCGGACAGATAGATCATCTGCAACATAGATCAGTCGCGACTGGCTCGGTGGGACTTTAGAAGTAGCACGCGGACTAGATTGTGAATTCTACCGCACATATCTTAACTTGTATTCGACTGACACGATACTCACAGAAACCTTTTGTAGTGAGCAGTCTCATGATATACAAGACGATGTGCATCCCAAAGAATAGATTTGACCCGATGGCTAGCTGGTTTGCGTGGCAAGAGCAGCAGGATGGGCCATCAACATCTAGCAGAAGCCGCGCACTTTCACCGCTACGCTCCGGCTCGACTTGCCATGTTTGTGCCTGCGGGTATGGTTTCAGGATTTCTTGTACTGGTACTTGCTTTCCAACAGAATGTGTCGCTTTCGCACAGACGAGAACGACGCAGTACTGCAAACATATCGTTACTGCGCTACGTGTCAAACGAATGTTCAAGTGTGCACTCGACCCGGATCAGTTCTCTATGCTTCAGCCGTTTGACACGAGAGCCGGCTTGGCACAGACAACCGCCTTGCACAAGAACGAGATGTTGTCCTGGCAGTCCACTGCAAGCTTACTGAGCTAGGTGCGAGAGGCTCGGTGGTGGCGTTACAGGGATAACCATAATATATGTTGGTATGATCACGTCGCGTTGCAATCATAATCTCGACATGGGGGTTGCGAGGGGTCGTGTGGTGGCGTCTAAGATGGCGTCGTACCGGTGGCGATGCGTGGCGTGGTTTTGTGGTGCATGACAAACGTTGAGATGGAGCTCCCGAGGGAGAAGGGGTGTTTTGTAGATGTTCATGCAGGCGTTCGTTCGATCGTTGGTACGGTACGTGTGTGTGAGGGTGCCTGCGCATTGCTGTTGTTTGGGTGTTTTTGTGTATTCTAGTTTGCGTTGCTTGTGTTAAGTTGCTGTAAGTTTCGTGAAGGTACACCCGTCTAGCTCAGTTGGTAGAGCGCTGGCCTTTTAAGCCAGTGGTCGTGGGTTCGAGCCCCACGGGGGGTGCTTGCTTCTTTGCGACCGTGCGTTGGCGCAAAGGACTTGAGCGTGCGTATGGTGCGCAGCTCGCCCGCTGTTGCGTTTGTGCCGCGATCATCGGGGTAACGGGGCAGTACTCGCAAGCAGCGCTTATTCTCCGCCTTTTTGCGCTAGACTTCTCTTGTCCGTCGTGATTGAGACCATAGCACTTGCATCCAAGCTTCATTGACGCTGGTCCAATTGCTTGCAAGCTATGTACACACGTTTTTGATCGCGAGCTGTGCGACGACTAGAGCGTATTGGCGCTGAATTACGCCGACTGAGCGGACAGATAGATCATCTGCAACATAGATCAGTCGCGACTGGCTCGGTGGGACTGTAGAAGTAGCACGCGGACTAGATTGTGAATTCTACCGCACATATCTTAACTTGTATTCGACTGACACGATACTCACAGAAACCTTTTGTAGTGAGCAGTCTCATGATATACAAGACGATGTGCATCCCAAAGAATAGATTTGACCCGATGGCTAGCTGGTTTGCGTGGCAAGAGCAGCAGGATGGGCCATCAACATCTAGCAGAAGCCGCGCACTTTTCACCGCTACGCTCCGGCTCGACTTGCCATGTTTGTGCCTGCGGGTATGGTTTCAGGATTTCTTGTACTGGTACTTGCTTTCCAACAGAATGTGTCGCTTTCGCACAGACGAGAACGACGCAGTACTGCAAACATATCGTTACTGCGCTACGTGTCAAACGAATGTTCAAGTGTGCACTCGACCCGGATCAGTTCTCTATGCTTCAGCCGTTTGACACGAGAGCCGGCTTGGCACAGACAACCGCCTTGCACAAGAACGAGATGTTGTCCTGGCAGTCCACTGCAAGCTTACTGAGCTAGGTGCGAGAGGCTCGGTGGTGGCGTTACAGGGATAACCATAATATATGTTGGTATGATCACGTCGCGTTGCAATCATAATCTCGACATGGGGGTTGCGAGGGGTCGTGTGGTGGCGTCTAAGATGGCGTCGTACCGGTGGCGATGCGTGGCGTGGTTTTGTGGTGCATGACAAACGTTGAGATGGAGCTCCCGAGGGAGAAGGGGTGTTTGTAGATGTTCATGCAGGCGTTCGTTCGATCGTTGGTACGGTACGTGTGTGTGAGGGTGCCTGCGCATTGTTGTTGTTTGGGTGTTTTTGTGTATTATAGTTTGCGTTGCTTGTGTTAAGTTGCTGTAAGTTTCGTGAAGGTACACCCGTCTAGCTCAGTTGGTAGAGCGCTGGCCTTTTAAGCCAGTGGTCGTGGGTTCGAGCCCCACGGGGGGTGCTTGCTTCTTTGCGACCGTGCGTTGGCGCAAAGGACTTGAGCGTGCGTATGGTGCGCAGCTCGCCCGCTGTTGCGTTTGTGCCGCGATCATCGGGGTAACGGGGCAGTACTCGCAAGCAGCGCTTATTCTCCGCCTTTTTGCGCTAGACTTCTCTTGTCCGTCGTGATTGAGACCATAGCACTTGCATCCAAGCTTCATTGACGCTGGTCCAATTGCTTGCAAGCTATGTACACACGTTTTTGATCGCGAGCTGTGCGACGACTAGAGCGTATTGGCGCTGAATTACGCCGACTGAGCGGACAGATAGATCATCTGCAACATAGATCAGTCGCGACTGGCTCGGTGGGACTTTAGAAGTAGCACGCGGACTAGATTGTGAATTCTACCGCACATATCTTAACTTGTATTCGACTGACACGATACTCACAGAAACCTTTTGTAGTGAGCAGTCTCATGATATACAAGACGATGTGCATCCCAAAGAATAGATTTGACCCGATGGCTAGCTGGTTTGCGTGGCAAGAGCAGCAGGATGGGCCATCAACATCTAGCAGAAGCCGCGCACTTTTCACCGCTACGCTCCGGCTCGACTTGCCATGTTTGTGCCTGCGGGTATGGTTTCAGGATTTCTTGTACTGGTACTTGCTTTCCAACAGAATGTGTCGCTTTCGCACAGACGAGAACGACGCAGTACTGCAAACATATCGTTACTGCGCTACGTGTCAAACGAATGTTCAAGTGTGCACTCGACCCGGATCAGTTCTCTATGCTTCAGCCGTTTGACACGAGAGCCGGCTTGGCACAGACAACCGCCTTGCACAAGAACGAGATGTTGTCCTGGCAGTCCACTGCAAGCTTACTGAGCTAGGTGCGAGAGGCTCGGTGGTGGCGTTACAGGGATAACCATAATATATGTTGGTATGATCACGTCGCGTTGCAATCATAATCTCGACATGGGGGTTGCGAGGGGTCGTGTGGTGGCGTCTAAGATGGCGTCGTACCGGTGGCGATGCGTGGCGTGGTTTTGTGGTGCATGACAAACGTTGAGATGGAGCTCCCGAGGGAGAAGGGGTGATTTGTAGATGTTCATGCAGGCGTTCGTTCGATCGTTGGTACAGTACGTGTGTGTGAGGGTGCCTGCGCATTGTTGTTGTTTGGGTGTTTTTGTGTATTATAATTTGCGTTGCTTGTGTTAAGTTGCTGTAAGTTTCGTGAAGGTACACCCGTCTAGCTCAGTTGGTAGAGCGCTGGCCTTTTAAGCCAGTGGTCGTGGGTTCGAGCCCCACGGGGGGTGCTTGCTTCTTTGCGACCGTGCGTTGGCGCAAAGGACTTGAGCGTGCGTATGGTGCGCAGCTCGCCCGCTGTTGCGTTTGTGCCGCGATCATCGGGGTAACGGGGCAGTACTCGCAAGCAGCGCTTATTCTCCGCCTTTTTGCGCTAGACTTCTCTTGTCCGTCGTGATTGAGACCATAGCACTTGCATCCAAGCTTCATTGACGCTGGTCCAATTGCTTGCAAGCTATGTACACACGTTTTTGATCGCGAGCTGTGCGACGACTAGAGCGTATTGGCGCTGAATTACGCCGACTGAGCGGACAGATAGATCATCTGCAACATAGATCAGTCGCGACTGGCTCGGTGGGACTGTAGAAGTAGCACGCGGACTAGATTGTGAATTCTACCGCACATATCTTAACTTGTATTCGACTGACACGATACTCACAGAAACCTTTTGTAGTGAGCAGTCTCATGATATACAAGACGATGTGCATCCCACAGAATAGATTTGACCCGATGGCTAGCTGGTTTGCGTGGCAAGAGCAGCAGGATGGGCCATCAACATCTAGCAGAAGCCGCGCACTTTTCACCGCTACGCTCCGGCTCGACTTGCCATGTTTGTGCCTGCGGGTATGGTTTCAGGATTTCTTGTACTGGTACTTGCTTTCCAACAGAATGTGTCGCTTTCGCACAGACGAGAACGACGCAGTACTGCAAACATATCGTTACTGCGCTACGTGTCAAACGAATGTTCAAGTGTGCACTCGACCCGGATCAGTTCTCTATGCTTCAGCCGTTTGACACGAGAGCCGGCTTGGCACAGACAACCGCCTTGCACAAGAACGAGATGTTGTCCTGGCAGTCCACTGCAAGCTTACTGAGCTAGGTGCGAGAGGCTCGGTGGTGGCGTTACAGGGATAACCATAATATATGTTGGTATGATCACGTCGCGTTGCAATCATAATCTCGACATGGGGGTTGCGAGGGGTCGTGTGGTGGCGTCTAAGATGGCGTCGTACCGGTGGCGATGCGTGGCGTGGTTTTGTGGTGCATGACAAACGTTGAGATGGAGCTCCCGAGGGAGAAGGGGTGTTTTGTAGATGTTCATGCAGGCGTTCGTTCGATCGTTGGTACGGTACGTGTGTGTGAGGGTGCCTGCGCATTGTTGTTGTTTGGGTGTTTTTGTGTATTATAGTTTGCGTTGCTTGTGTTAAGTTGCTGTAAGTTTCGTGAAGGTACACCCGTCTAGCTCAGTTGGTAGAGCGCTGGCCTTTTAAGCCAGTGGTCGTGGGTTCGAGCCCCACGGGGGGTGCTTGCTTCTTTGCGACCGTGCGTTGGCGCAAAGGACTTGAGCGTGCGTATGGTGCGCAGCTCGCCCGCTGTTGCGTTTGTGCCGCGATCATCGGGGTAACGGGGCAGTACTCGCAAGCAGCGCTTATTCTCCGCCTTTTTGCGCTAGACTTCTCTTGTCCGTCGTGATTGAGACCATAGCACTTGCATCCAAGCTTCATTGACGCTGGTCCAATTGCTTGCAAGCTATGTACACACGTTTTTGATCGCGAGCTGTGCGACGACTAGAGCGTATTGGCGCTGAATTACGCCGGCTGAGCGGACAGATAGATCATCTGCAACATAGATCAGTCGCGACTGGCTCGGTGGGACTGTAGAAGTAGCACGCGGACTAGATTGTGAATTCTACCGCACATATCTTAACTTGTATTCGACTGACACGATACTCACAGAAACCTTTTGTAATGAGCAGTCTCATGATATACAAGACGATGTGCATCCCACAGAATAGATTTGACCCGATGGCTAGCTGGTTTGCGTGGCAAGAGCAGCAGGATGGGCCATCAACATCTAGCAGAAGCCGCGCACTTTTCACCGCTACGCTCCGGCTCGACTTGCCATGTTTGTGCCTGCGGGTATGGTTTCAGGATTTCTTGTACTGGTACTTGCTTTCCAACAGAATGTGTCGCTTTCGCACAGACGAGAACGACGCAGTACTGCAAACATATCGTTACTGCGCTACGTGTCAAACGAATGTTCAAGTGTGCACTCGACCCGGATCAGTTCTCTATGCTTCAGCCGTTTGACACGAGAGCCGGCTTGGCACAGACAACCGCCTTGCACAAGAACGAGATGTTGTCCTGGCAGTCCACTGCAAGCTTACTGAGCTAGGTGCGAGAGGCTCGGTGGTGGCGTTACAGGGATAACCATAATATATGTTGGTATGATCACGTCGCGTTGCAATCATAATCTCGACATGGGGGTTGCGAGGGGTCGTGTGGTGGCGTCTAAGATGGCGTCGTACCGGTGGCGATGCGTGGCGTGGTTTTGTGGTGCATGACAAACGTTGAGATGGAGCTCCCGAGGGAGAAGGGGTGTTTGTAGATGTTCATGCAGGCGTTCGTTCGATCGTTGTTACGGTACGTGTGTGTGAGGGTGCCTGCGCATTGTTGTTGTTTGGGTGTTTTTGTGTATTCTAGTTTGCGTTGCTTGTGTTAAGTTGCTGTAAGTTTCGTGAAGGTACACCCGTCTAGCTCAGTTGGTAGAGCGCTGGCCTTTTAAGCCAGTGGTCGTGGGTTCGAGCCCCACGGGGGGTGCTTGCTTCTTTGCGACCGTGCGTTGGCGCAAAGGACTTGAGCGTGCGTATGGTGCGCAGCTCGCCCGCTGTTGCGTTTGTGCCGCGATCATCGGGGTAACGGGGCAGTACTCGCAAGCAGCGCTTATTCTCCGCCTTTTTGCGCTAGACTTCTCTTGTCCGTCGTGATTGAGACCATAGCATTTGCATCCAAGCTTCATTGACGCTGGTCCAATTGCTTGCAAGCTATGTACACACGTTTTTGATCGCGAGCTGTGCGATGACTAGAGCGTATTGGCGCTGAATTACGCCGGCTGAGCGGACAGATAGATCATCTGCAACATAGATCAGTCGCGACTGGCTCGGTGGGACTGTAGAAGTAGCACGCGGACTAGATTGTGAATTCTACCGCACATATCTTAACTTGTATTCGACTGACACGATACTCACAGAAACCTTTTGTAATGAGCAGTCTCATGATATACAAGACGATGTGCATCCCACAGAATAGATTTGACCCGATGGCTAGCTGGTTTGCGTGGCAAGAGCAGCAGGATGGGCCATCAACATCTAGCAGAAGCCGCGCACTTTTCACCGCTACGCTCCGGCTCGACTTGCCATGTTTGTGCCTGCGGGTATGGTTTCAGGATTTCTTGTACTGGTACTTGCTTTCCAACAGAATGTGTCGCTTTCGCACAGACGAGAACGACGCAGTACTGCAAACATATCGTTACTGCGCTACGTGTCAAACGAATGTTCAAGTGTGCACTCGACCCGGATCAGTTCTCTATGCTTCAGCCGTTTGACACGAGAGCCGGCTTGGCACAGACAACCGCCTTGCACAAGAACGAGATGTTGTCCTGGCAGTCCACTGCAAGCTTACTGAGCTAGGTGCGAGAGGCTCGGTGGTGGCGTTACAGGGATAACCATAATATATGTTGGTATGATCACGTCGCGTTGCAATCATAATCTCGACATGGGGGTTGCGAGGGGTCGTGTGGTGGCGTCTAAGATGGCGTCGTACCGGTGGCGATGCGTGGCGTGGTTTTGTGGTGCATGACAAACGTTGAGATGGAGCTCCCGAGGGAGAAGGGGTGTTTGTAGATGTTCATGCAGGCGTTCGTTCGATCGTTGTTACGGTACGTGTGTGTGAGGGTGCCTGCGCATTGTTGTTGTTTGGGTGTTTTTGTGTATTCTAGTTTGCGTTGCTTGTGTTAAGTTGCTGTAAGTTTCGTGAAGGTACACCCGTCTAGCTCAGTTGGTAGAGCGCTGGCCTTTTAAGCCAGTGGTCGTGGGTTCGAGCCCCACGGGGGGTGCTTGCTTCTTTGCGACCGTGCGTTGGCGCAAAGGACTTGAGCGTGCGTATGGTGCGCAGCTCGCCCGCTGTTGCGTTTGTGCCGCGATCATCGGGGTAACGGGGCAGTACTCGCAAGCAGCGCTTATTCTCCGCCTTTTTGCGCTAGACTTCTCTTGTCCGTCGTGATTGAGACCATAGCATTTGCATCCAAGCTTCATTGACGCTGGTCCAATTGCTTGCAAGCTATGTACACACGTTTTTGATCGCGAGCTGTGCGATGACTAGAGCGTATTGGCGCTGAATTACGCCGGCTGAGCGGACAGATAGATCATCTGCAACATAGATCAGTCGCGACTGGCTCGGTGGGACTGTAGAAGTAGCACGCGGACTAGATTGTGAATTCTACCGCACATATCTTAACTTGTATTCGACTGACACGATACTCACAGAAACCTTTTGTAATGAGCAGTCTCATGATATACAAGACGATGTGCATCCCACAGAATAGATTTGACCCGATGGCTAGCTGGTTTGCGTGGCAAGAGCAGCAGGATGGGCCATCAACATCTAGCAGAAGCCGCGCACTTTTCACCGCTACGCTCCGGCTCGACTTGCCATGTTTGTGCCTGCGGGTATGGTTTCAGGATTTCTTGTACTGGTACTTGCTTTCCAACAGAATGTGTCGCTTTCGCACAGACGAGAACGACGCAGTACTGCAAACATATCGTTACTGCGCTACGTGTCAAACGAATGTTCAAGTGTGCACTCGACCCGGATCAGTTCTCTATGCTTCAGCCGTTTGACACGAGAGCCGGCTTGGCACAGACAACCGCCTTGCACAAGAACGAGATGTTGTCCTGGCAGTCCACTGCAAGCTTACTGAGCTAGGTGCGAGAGGCTCGGTGGTGGCGTTACAGGGATAACCATAATATATGTTGGTATGATCACGTCGCGTTGCAATCATAATCTCGACATGGGGGTTGCGAGGGGTCGTGTGGTGGCGTCTAAGATGGCGTCGTACCGGTGGCGATGCGTGGCGTGGTTTTGTGGTGCATGACAAACGTTGAGATGGAGCTCCCGAGGGAGAAGGGGTGTTTGTAGATGTTCATGCAGGCGTTCGTTCGATCGTTGTTACGGTACGTGTGTGTGAGGGTGCCTGCGCATTGTTGTTGTTTGGGTGTTTTTGTGTATTCTAGTTTGCGTTGCTTGTGTTAAGTTGCTGTAAGTTTCGTGAAGGTACACCCGTCTAGCTCAGTTGGTAGAGCGCTGGCCTTTTAAGCCAGTGGTCGTGGGTTCGAGCCCCACGGGGGGTGCTTGCTTCTTTGCGACCGTGCGTTGGCGCAAAGGACTTGAGCGTGCGTATGGTGCGCAGCTCGCCCGCTGTTGCGTTTGTGCCGCGATCATCGGGGTAACGGGGCAGTACTCGCAAGCAGCGCTTATTCTCCGCCTTTTTGCGCTAGACTTCTCTTGTCCGTCGTGATTGAGACCATAGCACTTGCATCCAAGCTTCATTGACGCTGGTCCAATTGCTTGCAAGCTATGTACACACGTTTTTGATCGCGAGCTGTGCGATGACTAGAGCGTATTGGCGCTGAATTACGCCGACTGAGCGGACAGATAGATCATCTGCAACATAGATCAGTCGCGACTGGCTCGGTGGGACTGTAGAAGTAGCACGCGGACTAGATTGTGAATTCTACCGCACATATCTTAACTTGTATTCGACTGACACGATACTCACAGAAACCTTTTGTAGTGAGCAGTCTCATGATATACAAGACGATGTGCATCCCACAGAATAGATTTGACCCGATGGCTAGCTGGTTTGCGTGGCAAGAGCAGCAGGATGGGCCATCAACATCTAGCAGAAGCCGCGCACTTTTCACCGCTACGCTCCGGCTCGACTTGCCATGTTTGTGCCTGCGGGTATGGTTTCAGGATTTCTTGTACTGGTACTTGCTTTCCAACAGAATGTGTCGCTTTCGCACAGACGAGAACGACGCAGTACTGCAAACATATCGTTACTGCGCTACGTGTCAAACGAATGTTCAAGTGTGCACTCGACCCGGATCAGTTCTCTATGCTTCAGCCGTTTGACACGAGAGCCGGCTTGGCACAGACAACCGCCTTGCACAAGAACGAGATGTTGTCCTGGCAGTCCACTGCAAGCTTACTGAGCTAGGTGCGAGAGGCTCGGTGGTGGCGTTACAGGGATAACCATAATATATGTTGGTATGATCACGTCGCGTTGCAATCATAATCTCGACATGGGGGTTGCGAGGGGTCGTGTGGTGGCGTCTAAGATGGCGTCGTACCGGTGGCGATGCGTGGCGTGGTTTTGTGGTGCATGACAAACGTTGAGATGGAGCTCCCGAGGGAGAAGGGGTGTTTTGTAGATGTTCATGCAGGCGTTCGTTCGATCGTTGGTACGGTACGTGTGTGTGAGGGTGCCTGCGCATTGTTGTTGTTTGGGTGTTTTTGTGTATTCTAGTTTGCGTTGCTTGTGTTAAGTTGCTGTAAGTTTCGTGAAGGTACACCCGTCTAGCTCAGTTGGTAGAGCGCTGGCCTTTTAAGCCAGTGGTCGTGGGTTCGAGCCCCACGGGGGGTGCTTGCTTCTTTGCGACCGTGCGTTGGCGCAAAGGACTTGAGCGTGCGTATGGTGCGCAGCTCGCCCGCTGTTGCGTTTGTGCCGCGATCATCGGGGTAACGGGGCAGTACTCGCAAGCAGCGCTTATTCTCCGCCTTTTTGCGCTAGACTTCTCTTGTCCGTCGTGATTGAGACCATAGCACTTGCATCCAAGCTTCATTGACGCTGGTCCAATTGCTTGCAAGCTATGTACACACGTTTTTGATCGCGAGCTGTGCGACGACTAGAGCGTATTGGCGCTGAATTACGCCGGCTGAGCGGACAGATAGATCATCTGCAACATAGATCAGTCGCGACTGGCTCGGTGGGACTGTAGAAGTAGCACGCGGACTAGATTGTGAATTCTACCGCACATATCTTAACTTGTATTCGACTGACACGATACTCACAGAAACCTTTTGTAGTGAGCAGTCTCATGATATACAAGACGATGTGCATCCCACAGAATAGATTTGACCCGATGGCTAGCTGGTTTGCGTGGCAAGAGCAGCAGGATGGGCCATCAACATCTAGCAGAAGCCGCGCACTTTTTACCGCTACGCTCCGGCTCGACTTGCCATGTTTGTGCCTGCGGGTATGGTTTCAGGATTTCTTGTACTGGTACTTGCTTTCCAACAGAATGTGTCGCTTTCGCACAGACGAGAACGACGCAGTACTGCAAACATATCGTTACTGCGCTACGTGTCAAACGAATGTTCAAGTGTGCACTCGACCCGGATCAGTTCTCTATGCTTCAGCCGTTTGACACGAGAGCCGGCTTGGCACAGACAACCGCCTTGCACAAGAACGAGATGTTGTCCTGGCAGTCCACTGCAAGCTTACTGAGCTAGGTGCGAGAGGCTCGGTGGTGGCGTTACAGGGATAACCATAATATATGTTGGTATGATCACGTCGCGTTGCAATCATAATCTCGACATGGGGGTTGCGAGGGGTCGTGTGGTGGCGTCTAAGATGGCGTCGTACCGGTGGCGATGCGTGGCGTGGTTTTGTGGTGCATGACAAACGTTGAGATGGAGCTCCCGAGGGAGAAGGGGTGTTTGTAGATGTTCATGCAGGCGTTCGTTCGATCGTTGGTACGGTACGTGTGTGTGAGGGTGCCTGCGCATTGTTGTTGTTTGGGTGTTTTTGTGTATTCTAGTTTGCGTTGCTTGTGTTAAGTTGCTGTAAGTTTCGTGAAGGTACACCCGTCTAGCTCAGTTGGTAGAGCGCTGGCCTTTTAAGCCAGTGGTCGTGGGTTCGAGCCCCACGGGGGGTGCTTGCTTCTTTGCGACCGTGCGTTGGCGCAAAGGACTTGAGCGTGCGTATGGTGCGCAGCTCGCCCGCTGTTGCGTTTGTGCCGCGATCATCGGGGTAACGGGGCAGTACTCGCAAGCAGCGCTTATTCTCCGCCTTTTTGCGCTAGACTTCTCTTGTCCGTCGTGATTGAGACCATAGCACTTGCATCCAAGCTTCATTGACGCTGGTCCAATTGCTTGCAAGCTATGTACACACGTTTTTGATCGCGAGCTGTGCGACGACTAGAGCGTATTGGCGCTGAATTACGCCGGCTGAGCGGACAGATAGATCATCTGCAACATAGATCAGTCGCGACTGGCTCGGTGGGACTGTAGAAGTAGCACGCGGACTAGATTGTGAATTCTACCGCACATATCTTAACTTGTATTCGACTGACACGATACTCACAGAAACCTTTTGTAGTGAGCAGTCTCATGATATACAAGACGATGTGCATCCCAAAGAATAGATTTGACCCGATGGCTAGCTGGTTTGCGTGGCAAGAGCAGCAGGATGGGCCATCAACATCTAGCAGAAGCCGCGCACTTTTTACCGCTACGCTCCGGCTCGACTTGCCATGTTTGTGCCTGCGGGTATGGTTTCAGGATTTCTTGTACTGGTACTTGCTTTCCAACAGAATGTGTCGCTTTCGCACAGACGAGAACGACGCAGTACTGCAAACATATCGTTACTGCGCTACGTGTCAAACGAATGTTCAAGTGTGCACTCGACCCGGATCAGTTCTCTATGCTTCAGCCGTTTGACACGAGAGCCGGCTTGGCACAGACAACCGCCTTGCACAAGAACGAGATGTTGTCCTGGCAGTCCACTGCAAGCTTACTGAGCTAGGTGCGAGAGGCTCGGTGGTGGCGTTACAGGGATAACCATAATATATGTTGGTATGATCACGTCGCGTTGCAATCATAATCTCGACATGGGGGTTGCGAGGGGTCGTGTGGTGGCGTCTAAGATGGCGTCGTACCGGTGGCGATGCGTGGCGTGGTTTTGTGGTGCATGACAAACATTGAGATGGAGCTCCCGAGGGAGAAGGGGTGTTTGTAGATGTTCATGCAGGCGTTCGTTCGATCGTTGGTACGGTACGTGTGTGTGAGGGTGCCTGCGCATTGTTGTTGTTTGGGTGTTTTTGTGTATTCTAGTTTGCGTTGCTTGTGTTAAGTTGCTGTAAGTTTCGTGAAGGTACACCCGTCTAGCTCAGTTGGTAGAGCGCTGGCCTTTTAAGCCAGTGGTCGTGGGTTCGAGCCCCACGGGGGGTGCTTGCTTCTTTGCGACCGTGCGTTGGCGCAAAGGACTTGAGCGTGCGTATGGTGCGCAGCTCGCCCGCTGTTGCGTTTGTGCCGCGATCATCGGGGTAACGGGGCAGTACTCGCAAGCAGCGCTTATTCTCCGCCTTTTTGCGCTAGACTTCTCTTGTCCGTCGTGATTGAGACCATAGCACTTGCATCCAAGCTTCATTGACGCTGGTCCAATTGCTTGCAAGCTATGTACACACGTTTTTGATCGCGAGCTGTGCGACGACTAGAGCGTATTGGCGCTGAATTACGCCGGCTGAGCGGACAGATAGATCATCTGCAACATAGATCAGTCGCGACTGGCTCGGTGGGACTGTAGAAGTAGCACGCGGACTAGATTGTGAATTCTACCGCACATATCTTAACTTGTATTCGACTGACACGATACTCACAGAAACCTTTTGTAGTGAGCAGTCTCATGATATACAAGACGATGTGCATCCCAAAGAATAGATTTGACCCGATGGCTAGCTGGTTTGCGTGGCAAGAGCAGCAGGATGGGCCATCAACATCTAGCAGAAGCCGCGCACTTTTTACCGCTACGCTCCGGCTCGACTTGCCATGTTTGTGCCTGCGGGTATGGTTTCAGGATTTCTTGTACTGGTACTTGCTTTCCAACAGAATGTGTCGCTTTCGCACAGACGAGAACGACGCAGTACTGCAAACATATCGTTACTGCGCTACGTGTCAAACGAATGTTCAAGTGTGCACTCGACCCGGATCAGTTCTCTATGCTTCAGCCGTTTGACACGAGAGCCGGCTTGGCACAGACAACCGCCTTGCACAAGAACGAGATGTTGTCCTGGCAGTCCACTGCAAGCTTACTGAGCTAGGTGCGAGAGGCTCGGTGGTGGCGTTACAGGGATAACCATAATATATGTTGGTATGATCACGTCGCGTTGCAATCATAATCTCGACATGGGGGTTGCGAGGGGTCGTGTGGTGGCGTCTAAGATGGCGTCGTACCGGTGGCGATGCGTGGCGTGGTTTTGTGGTGCATGACAAACGTTGAGATGGAGCTCCCGAGGGAGAAGGGGTGTTTGTAGATGTTCATGCAGGCGTTCGTTCGATCGTTGGTACGGTACGTGTGTGTGAGGGTGCCTGCGCATTGTTGTTGTTTGGGTGTTTTTGTGTATTCTAGTTTGCGTTGCTTGTGTTAAGTTGCTGTAAGTTTCGTGAAGGTACACCCGTCTAGCTCAGTTGGTAGAGCGCTGGCCTTTTAAGCCAGTGGTCGTGGGTTCGAGCCCCACGGGGGGTGCTTGCTTCTTTGCGACCGTGCGTTGGCGCAAAGGACTTGAGCGTGCGTATGGTGCGCAGCTCGCCCGCTGTTGCGTTTGTGCCGCGATCATCGGGGTAACGGGGCAGTACTCGCAAGCAGCGCTTATTCTCCGCCTTTTTGCGCTAGACTTCTCTTGTCCGTCGTGATTGAGACCATAGCACTTGCATCCAAGCTTCATTGACGCTGGTCCAATTGCTTGCAAGCTATGTACACACGTTTTTGATCGCGAGCTGTGCGACGACTAGAGCGTATTGGCGCTGAATTACGCCGGCTGAGCGGACAGATAGATCATCTGCAACATAGATCAGTCGCGACTGGCTCGGTGGGACTGTAGAAGTAGCACGCGGACTAGATTGTGAATTCTACCGCACATATCTTAACTTGTATTCGACTGACACGATACTCACAGAAACCTTTTGTAGTGAGCAGTCTCATGATATACAAGACGATGTGCATCCCAAAGAATAGATTTGACCCGATGGCTAGCTGGTTTGCGTGGCAAGAGCAGCAGGATGGGCCATCAACATCTAGCAGAAGCCGCGCACTTTTCACCGCTACGCTCCGGCTCGACTTGCCATGTTTGTGCCTGCGGGTATGGTTTCAGGATTTCTTGTACTGGTACTTGCTTTCCAACAGAATGTGTCGCTTTCGCACAGACGAGAACGACGCAGTACTGCAAACATATCGTTACTGCGCTACGTGTCAAACGAATGTTCAAGTGTGCACTCGACCCGGATCAGTTCTCTATGCTTCAGCCGTTTGACACGAGAGCCGGCTTGGCACAGACAACCGCCTTGCACAAGAACGAGATGTTGTCCTGGCAGTCCACTGCAAACTTACTGAGCTAGGTGCGAGAGGCTCGGTGGTGGCGTTACAGGGATAACCATAATATATGTTGGTATGATCACGTCGCGTTGCAATCATAATCTCGACATGGGGGTTGCGAGGGGTCGTGTGGTGGCGTCTAAGATGGCGTCGTACCGGTGGCGATGCGTGGCGTGGTTTTGTGGTGTATGACAAACGTTGAGATGGAGCTCCCGAGGGAGAAGGGGTGTTTTGTAGATGTTCATGCAGGCGTTCGTTCGATCGTTGGTACGGTACGTGTGTGTGAGGGTGCCTGCGCATTGTTGTTGTTTGGGTGTTTTTGTGTATTCTAGTTTGCGTTGCTTGTGTTAAGTTGCTGTAAGTTTCGTGAAGGTACACCCGTCTAGCTCAGTTGGTAGAGCGCTGGCCTTTTAAGCCAGTGGTCGTGGGTTCGAGCCCCACGGGGGGTGCTTGCTTCTTTGCGACCGTGCGTTGGCGCAAAGGACTTGAGCGTGCGTATGGTGCGCAGCTCGCCCGCTGTTGCGTTTGTGCCGCGATCATCGGGGTAACGGGGCAGTACTCGCAAGCAGCGCTTATTCTCCGCCTTTTTGCGCTAGACTTCTCTTGTCCGTCGTGATTGAGACCATAGCACTTGCATCCAAGCTTCATTGACGCTGGTCCAATTGCTTGCAAGCTATGTACACACGTTTTTGATCGCGAGCTGTGCGACGACTAGAGCGTATTGGCGCTGAATTACGCCGGCTGAGCGGACAGATAGATCATCTGCAACATAGATCAGTCGCGACTGGCTCGGTGGGACTGTAGAAGTAGCACGCGGACTAGATTGTGAATTCTACCGCACATATCTTAACTTGTATTCGACTGACACGATACTCACAGAAACCTTTTGTAGTGAGCAGTCTCATGATATACAAGACGATGTGCATCCCACAGAATAGATTTGACCCGATGGCTAGCTGGTTTGCGTGGCAAGAGCAGCAGGATGGGCCATCAACATCTAGCAGAAGCCGCGCACTTTTCACCGCTACGCTCCGGCTCGACTTGCCATGTTTGTGCCTGCGGGTATGGTTTCAGGATTTCTTGTACTGGTACTTGCTTTCCAACAGAATGTGTCGCTTTCGCACAGACGAGAACGACGCAGTACTGCAAACATATCGTTACTGCGCTACGTGTCAAACGAATGTTCAAGTGTGCACTCGACCCGGATCAGTTCTCTATGCTTCAGCCGTTTGACACGAGAGCCGGCTTGGCACAGACAACCGCCTTGCACAAGAACGAGATGTTGTCCTGGCAGTCCACTGCAAGCTTACTGAGCTAGGTGCGAGAGGCTCGGTGGTGGCGTTACAGGGATAACCATAATATATGTTGGTATGATCACGTCGCGTTGCAATCATAATCTCGACATGGGGGTTGCGAGGGGTCGTGTGGTGGCGTCTAAGATGGCGTCGTACCGGTGGCGATGCGTGGCGTGGTTTTGTGGTGCATGACAAACGTTGAGATGGAGCTCCCGAGGGAGAAGGGGTGTTTTGTAGATGTTCATGCAGGCGTTCGTTCGATCGTTGGTACGGTACGTGTGTGTGAGGGTGCCTGCGCATTGTTGTTGTTTGGGTGTTTTTGTGTATTCTAGTTTGCGTTGCTTGTGTTAAGTTGCTGTAAGTTTCGTGAAGGTACACCCGTCTAGCTCAGTTGGTAGAGCGCTGGCCTTTTAAGCCAGTGGTCGTGGGTTCGAGCCCCACGGGGGGTGCTTGCTTCTTTGCGACCGTGCGTTGGCGCAAAGGACTTGAGCGTGCGTATGGTGCGCAGCTCGCCCGCTGTTGCGTTTGTGCCGCGATCATCGGGGTAACGGGGCAGTACTCGCAAGCAGCGCTTATTCTCCGCCTTTTTGCGCTAGACTTCTCTTGTCCGTCGTGATTGAGACCATAGCACTTGCATCCAAGCTTCATTGACGCTGGTCCAATTGCTTGCAAGCTATGTACACACGTTTTTGATCGCGAGCTGTGCGACGACTAGAGCGTATTGGCGCTGAATTACGCCGACTGAGCGGACAGATAGATCATCTGCAACATAGATCAGTCGCGACTGGCTCGGTGGGACTGTAGAAGTAGCACGCGGACTAGATTGTGAATTCTACCGCACATATCTTAACTTGTATTCGACTGACACGATACTCACAGAAACCTTTTGTAGTGAGCAGTCTCATGATATACAAGACGATGTGCATCCCAAAGAATAGATTTGACCCGATGGCTAGCTGGTTTGCGTGGCAAGAGCAGCAGGATGGGCCATCAACATCTAGCAGAAGCCGCGCACTTTTCACCGCTACGCTCCGGCTCGACTTGCCATGTTTGTGCCTGCGGGTATGGTTTCAGGATTTCTTGTACTGGTACTTGCTTTCCAACAGAATGTGTCGCTTTCGCACAGACGAGAACGACGCAGTACTGCAAACATATCGTTACTGCGCTACGTGTCAAACGAATGTTCAAGTGTGCACTCGACCCGGATCAGTTCTCTATGCTTCAGCCGTTTGACACGAGAGCCGGCTTGGCACAGACAACCGCCTTGCACAAGAACGAGATGTTGTCCTGGCAGTCCACTGCAAGCTTACTGAGCTAGGTGCGAGAGGCTCGGTGGTGGCGTTACAGGGATAACCATAATATATGTTGGTATGATCACGTCGCGTTGCAATCATAATCTCGACATGGGGGTTGCGAGGGGTCGTGTGGTGGCGTCTAAGATGGCGTCGTACCGGTGGCGATGCGTGGCGTGGTTTTGTGGTGCATGACAAACGTTGAGATGGAGCTCCCGAGGGAGAAGGGGTGTTTTGTAGATGTTCATGCAGGCGTTCGTTCGATCGTTGGTACGGTACGTGTGTGTGAGGGTGCCTGCGCATTGTTGTTGTTTGGGTGTTTTTGTGTATTCTAGTTTGCGTTGCTTGTGTTAAGTTGCTGTAAGTTTCGTGAAGGTACACCCGTCTAGCTCAGTTGGTAGAGCGCTGGCCTTTTAAGCCAGTGGTCGTGGGTTCGAGCCCCACGGGGGGTGCTTGCTTCTTTGCGACCGTGCGTTGGCGCAAAGGACTTGAGCGTGCGTATGGTGCGCAGCTCGCCCGCTGTTGCGTTTGTGCCGCGATCATCGGGGTAACGGGGCAGTACTCGCAAGCAGCGCTTATTCTCCGCCTTTTTGCGCTAGACTTCTCTTGTCCGTCGTGATTGAGACCATAGCACTTGCATCCAAGCTTCATTGACGCTGGTCCAATTGCTTGCAAGCTATGTACACACGTTTTTGATCGCGAGCTGTGCGACGACTAGAGCGTATTGGCGCTGAATTACGCCGACTGAGCGGACAGATAGATCATCTGCAACATAGATCAGTCGCGACTGGCTCGGTGGGACTGTAGAAGTAGCACGCGGACTAGATTGTGAATTCTACCGCACATATCTTAACTTGTATTCGACTGACACGATACTCACAGAAACCTTTTGTAGTGAGCAGTCTCATGATATACAAGACGATGTGCATCCCAAAGAATAGATTTGACCCGATGGCTAGCTGGTTTGCGTGGCAAGAGCAGCAGGATGGGCCATCAACATCTAGCAGAAGCCGCGCACTTTTCACCGCTACGCTCCGGCTCGACTTGCCATGTTTGTGCCTGCGGGTATGGTTTCAGGATTTCTTGTACTGGTACTTGCTTTCCAACAGAATGTGTCGCTTTCGCACAGACGAGAACGACGCAGTACTGCAAACATATCGTTACTGCGCTACGTGTCAAACGAATGTTCAAGTGTGCACTCGACCCGGATCAGTTCTCTATGCTTCAGCCGTTTGACACGAGAGCCGGCTTGGCACAGACAACCGCCTTGCACAAGAACGAGATGTTGTCCTGGCAGTCCACTGCAAGCTTACTGAGCTAGGTGCGAGAGGCTCGGTGGTGGCGTTACAGGGATAACCATAATATATGTTGGTATGATCACGTCGCGTTGCAATCATAATCTCGACATGGGGGTTGCGAGGGGTCGTGTGGTGGCGTCTAAGATGGCGTCGTACCGGTGGCGATGCGTGGCGTGGTTTTGTGGTGCATGACAAACGTTGAGATGGAGCTCCCGAGGGAGAAGGGGTGTTTTGTAGATGTTCATGCAGGCGTTCGTTCGATCGTTGGTACGGTACGTGTGTGTGAGGGTGCCTGCGCATTGTTGTTGTTTGGGTGTTTTTGTGTATTCTAGTTTGCGTTGCTTGTGTTAAGTTGCTGTAAGTTTCGTGAAGGTACACCCGTCTAGCTCAGTTGGTAGAGCGCTGGCCTTTTAAGCCAGTGGTCGTGGGTTCGAGCCCCACGGGGGGTGCTTGCTTCTTTGCGACCGTGCGTTGGCGCAAAGGACTTGAGCGTGCGTATGGTGCGCAGCTCGCCCGCTGTTGCGTTTGTGCCGCGATCATCGGGGTAACGGGGCAGTACTCGCAAGCAGCGCTTATTCTCCGCCTTTTTGCGCTAGACTTCTCTTGTCCGTCGTGATTGAGACCATAGCACTTGCATCCAAGCTTCATTGACGCTGGTCCAATTGCTTGCAAGCTATGTACACACGTTTTTGATCGCGAGCTGTGCGACGACTAGAGCGTATTGGCGCTGAATTACGCCGACTGAGCGGACAGATAGATCATCTGCAACATAGATCAGTCGCGACTGGCTCGGTGGGACTGTAGAAGTAGCACGCGGACTAGATTGTGAATTCTACCGCACATATCCTAACTTGTATTCGACTGACACGATACTCACAGAAACCTTTTGTAATGAGCAGTCTCATGATATACAAGACGATGTGCATCCCACAGAATAGATTTGACCCGATGGCTAGCTGGTTTGCGTGGCAAGAGCAGCAGGATGGGCCATCAACATCTAGCAGAAGCCGCGCACTTTTCACCGCTACGCTCCGGCTCGACTTGCCATGTTTGTGCCTGCGGGTATGGTTTCAGGATTTCTTGTACTGGTACTTGCTTTCCAACAGAATGTGTCGCTTTCGCACAGACGAGAACGACGCAGTACTGCAAACATATCGTTACTGCGCTACGTGTCAAACGAATGTTCAAGTGTGCACTCGACCCGGATCAGTTCTCTATGCTTCAGCCGTTTGACACGAGAGCCGGCTTGGAACAGACAACCGCCTTGCACAAGAACGAGATGTTGTCCTGGCAGTCCACTGCAAGCTTACTGAGCTAGGTGCGAGAGGCTCGGTGGTGGCGTTACAGGGATAACCATAATATATGTTGGTATGATCACGTCGCGTTGCAATCATAATCTCGACATGGGGGTTGCGAGGGGTCGTGTGGTGGCGTCTAAGATGGCGTCGTACCGGTGGCGATGCGTGGCGTGGTTTTGTGGTGCATGACAAACGTTGAGATGGAGCTCCCGAGGGAGAAGGGGTGTTTTGTAGATGTTCATGCAGGCGTTCGTTCGATCGTTGGTACGGTACGTGTGTGTGAGGGTGCCTGCGCATTGTTGTTGTTTGGGTGTTTTTGTGTATTATAGTTTGCGTTGCTTGTGTTAAGTTGCTGTAAGTTTCGTGAAGGTACACCCGTCTAGCTCAGTTGGTAGAGCGCTGGCCTTTTAAGCCAGTGGTCGTGGGTTCGAGCCCCACGGGGGGTGCTTGCTTCTTTGCGACCGTGCGTTGGCGCAAAGGACTTGAGCGTGCGTATGGTGCGCAGCTCGCCCGCTGTTGCGTTTGTGCCGCGATCATCGGGGTAACGGGGCAGTACTCGCAAGCAGCGCTTATTCTCCGCCTTTTTGCGCTAGACTTCTCTTGTCCGTCGTGATTGAGACCATAGCACTTGCATCCAAGCTTCATTGACGCTGGTCCAATTGCTTGCAAGCTATGTACACACGTTTTTGATCGCGAGCTGTGCGACGACTAGAGCGTATTGGCGCTGAATTACGCCGACTGAGCGGACAGATAGATCATCTGCAACATAGATCAGTCGCGACTGGCTCGGTGGGACTGTAGAAGTAGCACGCGGACTAGATTGTGAATTCTACCGCACATATCTTAACTTGTATTCGACTGACACGATACTCACAGAAACCTTTTGTAGTGAGCAGTCTCATGATATACAAGACGATGTGCATCCCAAAGAATAGATTTGACCCGATGGCTAGCTGGTTTGCGTGGCAAGAGCAGCAGGATGGGCCATCAACATCTAGCAGAAGCCGCGCACTTTTCACCGCTACGCTCCGGCTCGACTTGCCATGTTTGTGCCTGCGGGTATGGTTTCAGGATTTCTTGTACTGGTACTTGCTTTCCAACAGAATGTGTCGCTTTCGCACAGACGAGAACGACGCAGTACTGCAAACATATCGTTACTGCGCTACGTGTCAAACGAATGTTCAAGTGTGCACTCGACCCGGATCAGTTCTCTATGCTTCAGCCGTTTGACACGAGAGCCGGCTTGGCACAGACAACCGCCTTGCACAAGAACGAGATGTTGTCCTGGCAGTCCACTGCAAGCTTACTGAGCTAGGTGCGAGAGGCTCGGTGGTGGCGTTACAGGGATAACCATAATATATGTTGGTATGATCACGTCGCGTTGCAATCATAATCTCGACATGGGGGTTGCGAGGGGTCGTGTGGTGGCGTCTAAGATGGCGTCGTACCGGTGGCGATGCGTGGCGTGGTTTTGTGGTGCATGACAAACGTTGAGATGGAGCTCCCGAGGGAGAAGGGGTGTTTTGTAGATGTTCATGCAGGCGTTCGTTCGATCGTTGGTACGGTACGTGTGTGTGAGGGTGCCTGCGCATTGTTGTTGTTTGGGTGTTTTTGTGTATTCTAGTTTGCGTTGCTTGTGTTAAGTTGCTGTAAGTTTCGTGAAGGTACACCCGTCTAGCTCAGTTGGTAGAGCGCTGGCCTTTTAAGCCAGTGGTCGTGGGTTCGAGCCCCACGGGGGGTGCTTGCTTCTTTGCGACCGTGCGTTGGCGCAAAGGACTTGAGCGTGCGTATGGTGCGCAGCTCGCCCGCTGTTGCGTTTGTGCCGCGATCATCGGGGTAACGGGGCAGTACTCGCAAGCAGCGCTTATTCTCCGCCTTTTTGCGCTAGACTTCTCTTGTCCGTCGTGATTGAGACCATAGCACTTGCATCCAAGCTTCATTGACGCTGGTCCAATTGCTTGCAAGCTATGTACACACGTTTTTGATCGCGAGCTGTGCGACGACTAGAGCGTATTGGCGCTGAATTACGCCGACTGAGCGGACAGATAGATCATCTGCAACATAGATCAGTCGCGACTGGCTCGGTGGGACTGTAGAAGTAGCACGCGGACTAGATTGTGAATTCTACCGCACATATCTTAACTTGTATTCGACTGACACGATACTCACAGAAACCTTTTGTAGTGAGCAGTCTCATGATATACAAGACGATGTGCATCCCAAAGAATAGATTTGACCCGATGGCTAGCTGGTTTGCGTGGCAAGAGCAGCAGGATGGGCCATCAACATCTAGCAGAAGCCGCGCACTTTTCACCGCTACGCTCCGGCTCGACTTGCCATGTTTGTGCCTGCGGGTATGGTTTCAGGATTTCTTGTACTGGTACTTGCTTTCCAACAGAATGTGTCGCTTTCGCACAGACGAGAACGACGCAGTACTGCAAACATATCGTTACTGCGCTACGTGTCAAACGAATGTTCAAGTGTGCACTCGACCCGGATCAGTTCTCTATGCTTCAGCCGTTTGACACGAGAGCCGGCTTGGCACAGACAACCGCCTTGCACAAGAACGAGATGTTGTCCTGGCAGTCCACTGCAAGCTTACTGAGCTAGGTGCGAGAGGCTCGGTGGTGGCGTTACAGGGATAACCATAATATATGTTGGTATGATCACGTCGCGTTGCAATCATAATCTCGACATGGGGGTTGCGAGGGGTCGTGTGGTGGCGTCTAAGATGGCGTCGTACCGGTGGCGATGCGTGGCGTGGTTTTGTGGTGCATGACAAACGTTGAGATGGAGCTCCCGAGGGAGAAGGGGTGTTTTGTAGATGTTCATGCAGGCGTTCGTTCGATCGTTGGTACGGTACGTGTGTGTGAGGGTGCCTGCGCATTGTTGTTGTTTGGGTGTTTTTGTGTATTCTAGTTTGCGTTGCTTGTGTTAAGTTGCTGTAAGTTTCGTGAAGGTACACCCGTCTAGCTCAGTTGGTAGAGCGCTGGCCTTTTAAGCCAGTGGTCGTGGGTTCGAGCCCCACGGGGGGTGCTTGCTTCTTTGCGACCGTGCGTTGGCGCAAAGGACTTGAGCGTGCGTATGGTGCGCAGCTCGCCCGCTGTTGCGTTTGTGCCGCGATCATCGGGGTAACGGGGCAGTACTCGCAAGCAGCGCTTATTCTCCGCCTTTTTGCGCTAGACTTCTCTTGTCCGTCGTGATTGAGACCATAGCACTTGCATCCAAGCTTCATTGACGCTGGTCCAATTGCTTGCAAGCTATGTACACACGTTTTTGATCGCGAGCTGTGCGATGACTAGAGCGTATTGGCGCTGAATTACGCCGACTGAGCGGACAGATAGATCATCTGCAACATAGATCAGTCGCGACTGGCTCGGTGGGACTGTAGAAGTAGCACGCGGACTAGATTGTGAATTCTACCGCACATATCTTAACTTGTATTCGACTGACACGATACTCACAGAAACCTTTTGTAGTGAGCAGTCTCATGATATACAAGACGATGTGCATCCCACAGAATAGATTTGACCCGATGGCTAGCTGGTTTGCGTGGCAAGAGCAGCAGGATGGGCCATCAACATCTAGCAGAAGCCGCGCACTTTTCACCGCTACGCTCCGGCTCGACTTGCCATGTTTGTGCCTGCGGGTATGGTTTCAGGATTTCTTGTACTGGTACTTGCTTTCCAACAGAATGTGTCGCTTTCGCACAGACGAGAACGACGCAGTACTGCAAACATATCGTTACTGCGCTACGTGTCAAACGAATGTTCAAGTGTGCACTCGACCCGGATCAGTTCTCTATGCTTCAGCCGTTTGACACGAGAGCCGGCTTGGCACAGACAACCGCCTTGCACAAGAACGAGATGTTGTCCTGGCAGTCCACTGCAAGCTTACTGAGCTAGGTGCGAGAGGCTCGGTGGTGGCGTTACAGGGATAACCATAATATATGTTGGTATGATCACGTCGCGTTGCAATCATAATCTCGACATGGGGGTTGCGAGGGGTCGTGTGGTGGCGTCTAAGATGGCGTCGTACCGGTGGCGATGCGTGGCGTGGTTTTGTGGTGCATGACAAACGTTGAGATGGAGCTCCCGAGGGAGAAGGGGTGTTTTGTAGATGTTCATGCAGGCGTTCGTTCGATCGTTGGTACGGTACGTGTGTGTGAGGGTGCCTGCGCATTGTTGTTGTTTGGGTGTTTTTGTGTATTATAGTTTGCGTTGCTTGTGTTAAGTTGCTGTAAGTTTCGTGAAGGTACACCCGTCTAGCTCAGTTGGTAGAGCGCTGGCCTTTTAAGCCAGTGGTCGTGGGTTCGAGCCCCACGGGGGGTGCTTGCTTCTTTGCGACCGTGCGTTGGCGCAAAGGACTTGAGCGTGCGTATGGTGCGCAGCTCGCCCGCTGTTGCGTTTGTGCCGCGATCATCGGGGTAACGGGGCAGTACTCGCAAGCAGCGCTTATTCTCCGCCTTTTTGCGCTAGACTTCTCTTGTCCGTCGTGATTGAGACCATAGCACTTGCATCCAAGCTTCATTGACGCTGGTCCAATTGCTTGCAAGCTATGTACACACGTTTTTGATCGCGAGCTGTGCGATGACTAGAGCGTATTGGCGCTGAATTACGCCGACTGAGCGGACAAATAGATCATCTGCAACATAGATCAGTCGCGACTGGCTCGGTGGGACTGTAGAAGTAGCACGCGGACTAGATTGTGAATTCTACCGCACATATCTTAACTTGTATTCGACTGACACGATACTCACAGAAACCTTTTGTAGTGAGCAGTCTCATGATATACAAGACGATGTGCATCCCACAGAATAGATTTGACCCGATGGCTAGCTGGTTTGCGTGGCAAGAGCAGCAGGATGGGCCATCAACATCTAGCAGAAGCCGCGCACTTTTCACCGCTACGCTCCGGCTCGACTTGCCATGTTTGTGCCTGCGGGTATGGTTTCAGGATTTCTTGTACTGGTACTTGCTTTCCAACAGAATGTGTCGCTTTCGCACAGACGAGAACGACGCAGTACTGCAAACATATCGTTACTGCGCTACGTGTCAAACGAATGTTCAAGTGTGCACTCGACCCGGATCAGTTCTCTATGCTTCAGCCGTTTGACACGAGAGCCGGCTTGGCACAGACAACCGCCTTGCACAAGAACGAGATGTTGTCCTGGCAGTCCACTGCAAGCTTACTGAGCTAGGTGCGAGAGGCTCGGTGGTGGCGTTACAGGGATAACCATAATATATGTTGGTATGATCACGTCGCGTTGCAATCATAATCTCGACATGGGGGTTGCGAGGGGTCGTGTGGTGGCGTCTAAGATGGCGTCGTACCGGTGGCGATGCGTGGCGTGGTTTTGTGGTGCATGACAAACGTTGAGATGGAGCTCCCGAGGGAGAAGGGGTGTTTTGTAGATGTTCATGCAGGCGTTCGTTCGATCGTTGGTACGGTACGTGTGTGTGAGGGTGCCTGCGCATTGTTGTTGTTTGGGTGTTTTTGTGTATTCTAGTTTGCGTTGCTTGTGTTAAGTTGCTGTAAGTTTCGTGAAGGTACACCCGTCTAGCTCAGTTGGTAGAGCGCTGGCCTTTTAAGCCAGTGGTCGTGGGTTCGAGCCCCACGGGGGGTGCTTGCTTCTTTGCGACCGTGCGTTGGCGCAAAGGACTTGAGCGTGCGTATGGTGCGCAGCTCGCCCGCTGTTGCGTTTGTGCCGCGATCATCGGGGTAACGGGGCAGTACTCGCAAGCAGCGCTTATTCTCCGCCTTTTTGCGCTAGACTTCTCTTGTCCGTCGTGATTGAGACCATAGCACTTGCATCCAAGCTTCATTGACGCTGGTCCAATTGCTTGCAAGCTATGTACACACGTTTTTGATCGCGAGCTGTGCGATGACTAGAGCGTATTGGCGCTGAATTACGCCGACTGAGCGGACAGATAGATCATCTGCAACATAGATCAGTCGCGACTGGCTCGGTGGGACTGTAGAAGTAGCACGCGGACTAGATTGTGAATTCTACCGCACATATCTTAACTTGTATTCGACTGACACGATACTCACAGAAACCTTTTGTAATGAGCAGTCTCATGATATACAAGACGATGTGCATCCCACAGAATAGATTTGACCCGATGGCTAGCTGGTTTGCGTGGCAAGAGCAGCAGGATGGGCCATCAACATCTAGCAGAAGCCGCGCACTTTTCACCGCTACGCTCCGGCTCGACTTGCCATGTTTGTGCCTGCGGGTATGGTTTCAGGATTTCTTGTACTGGTACTTGCTTTCCAACAGAATGTGTCGCTTTCGCACAGACGAGAACGACGCAGTACTGCAAACATATCGTTACTGCGCTACGTGTCAAACGAATGTTCAAGTGTGCACTCGACCCGGATCAGTTCTCTATGCTTCAGCCGTTTGACACGAGAGCCGGCTTGGCACAGACAACCGCCTTGCACAAGAACGAGATGTTGTCCTGGCAGTCCACTGCAAGCTTACTGAGCTAGGTGCGAGAGGCTCGGTGGTGGCGTTACAGGGATAACCATAATATATGTTGGTATGATCACGTCGCGTTGCAATCATAATCTCGACATGGGGGTTGCGAGGGGTCGTGTGGTGGCGTCTAAGATGGCGTCGTACCGGTGGCGATGCGTGGCGTGGTTTTGTGGTGCATGACAAACGTTGAGATGGAGCTCCCGAGGGAGAAGGGGTGTTTTGTAGATGTTCATGCAGGCGTTCGTTCGATCGTTGGTACGGTACGTGTGTGTGAGGGTGCCTGCGCATTGTTGTTGTTTGGGTGTTTTTGTGTATTCTAGTTTGCGTTGCTTGTGTTAAGTTGCTGTAAGTTTCGTGAAGGTACACCCGTCTAGCTCAGTTGGTAGAGCGCTGGCCTTTTAAGCCAGTGGTCGTGGGTTCGAGCCCCACGGGGGGTGCTTGCTTCTTTGCGACCGTGCGTTGGCGCAAAGGACTTGAGCGTGCGTATGGTGCGCAGCTCGCCCGCTGTTGCGTTTGTGCCGCGATCATCGGGGTAACGGGGCAGTACTCGCAAGCAGCGCTTATTCTCCGCCTTTTTGCGCTAGACTTCTCTTGTCCGTCGTGATTGAGACCATAGCACTTGCATCCAAGCTTCATTGACGCTGGTCCAATTGCTTGCAAGCTATGTACACACGTTTTTGATCGCGAGCTGTGCGATGACTAGAGCGTATTGGCGCTGAATTACGCCGACTGAGCGGACAGATAGATCATCTGCAACATAGATCAGTCGCGACTGGCTCGGTGGGACTGTAGAAGTAGCACGCGGACTAGATTGTGAATTCTACCGCACATATCTTAACTTGTATTCGACTGACACGATACTCACAGAAACCTTTTGTAGTGAGCAGTCTCATGATATACAAGACGATGTGCATCCCACAGAATAGATTTGACCCGATGGCTAGCTGGTTTGCGTGGCAAGAGCAGCAGGATGGGCCATCAACATCTAGCAGAAGCCGCGCACTTTTCACCGCTACGCTCCGGCTCGACTTGCCATGTTTGTGCCTGCGGGTATGGTTTCAGGATTTCTTGTACTGGTACTTGCTTTCCAACAGAATGTGTCGCTTTCGCACAGACGAGAACGACGCAGTACTGCAAACATATCGTTACTGCGCTACGTGTCAAACGAATGTTCAAGTGTGCACTCGACCCGGATCAGTTCTCTATGCTTCAGCCGTTTGACACGAGAGCCGGCTTGGCACAGACAACCGCCTTGCACAAGAACGAGATGCTGTCCTGGCAGTCCACTGCAAGCTTACTGAGCTAGGTGCGAGAGGCTCGGTGGTGGCGTTACAGGGATAACCATAATATATGTTGGTATGATCACGTCGCGTTGCAATCATAATCTCGACATGGGGGTTGCGAGGGGTCGTGTGGTGGCGTCTAAGATGGCGTCGTACCGGTGGCGATGCGTGGCGTGGTTTTGTGGTGCATGACAAACGTTGAGATGGAGCTCCCGAGGGAGAAGGGGTGTTTTGTAGATGTTCATGCAGGCGTTCGTTCGATCGTTGGTACGGTACGTGTGTGTGAGGGTGCCTGCGCATTGTTGTTGTTTGGGTGTTTTTGTGTATTCTAGTTTGCGTTGCTTGTGTTAAGTTGCTGTAAGTTTCGTGAAGGTACACCCGTCTAGCTCAGTTGGTAGAGCGCTGGCCTTTTAAGCCAGTGGTCGTGGGTTCGAGCCCCACGGGGGGTGCTTGCTTCTTTGCGACCGTGCGTTGGCGCAAAGGACTTGAGCGTGCGTATGGTGCGCAGCTCGCCCGCTGTTGCGTTTGTGCCGCGATCATCGGGGTAACGGGGCAGTACTCGCAAGCAGCGCTTATTCTCCGCCTTTTTGCGCTAGACTTCTCTTGTCCGTCGTGATTGAGACCATAGCACTTGCATCCAAGCTTCATTGACGCTGGTCCAATTGCTTGCAAGCTATGTACACACGTTTTTGATCGCGAGCTGTGCGACGACTAGAGCGTATTGGCGCTGAATTACGCCGACTGAGCGGACAAATAGATCATCTGCAACATAGATCAGTCGCGACTGGCTCGGTGGGACTGTAGAAGTAGCACGCGGACTAGATTGTGAATTCTACCGCACATATCTTAACTTGTATTCGACTGACACGATACTCACAGAAACCTTTTGTAGTGAGCAGTCTCATGATATACAAGACGATGTGCATCCCACAGAATAGATTTGACCCGATGGCTAGCTGGTTTGCGTGGCAAGAGCAGCAGGATGGGCCATCAACATCTAGCAGAAGCCGCGCACTTTTCACCGCTACGCTCCGGCTCGACTTGCCATGTTTGTGCCTGCGGGTATGGTTTCAGGATTTCTTGTACTGGTACTTGCTTTCCAACAGAATGTGTCGCTTTCGCACAGACGAGAACGACGCAGTACTGCAAACATATCGTTACTGCGCTACGTGTCAAACGAATGTTCAAGTGTGCACTCGACCCGGATCAGTTCTCTATGCTTCAGCCGTTTGACACGAGAGCCGGCTTGGCACAGACAACCGCCTTGCACAAGAACGAGATGTTGTCCTGGCAGTCCACTGCAAGCTTACTGAGCTAGGTGCGAGAGGCTCGGTGGTGGCGTTACAGGGATAACCATAATATATGTTGGTATGATCACGTCGCGTTGCAATCATAATCTCGACATGGGGGTTGCGAGGGGTCGTGTGGTGGCGTCTAAGATGGCGTCGTACCGGTGGCGATGCGTGGCGTGGTTTTGTGGTGCATGACAAACGTTGAGATGGAGCTCCCGAGGGAGAAGGGGTGTTTTGTAGATGTTCATGCAGGCGTTCGTTCGATCGTTGGTACGGTACGTGTGTGTGAGGGTGCCTGCGCATTGTTGTTGTTTGGGTGTTTTGTGTATTCTAGTTTGCGTTGCTTGTGTTAAGTTGCTGTAAGTTTCGTGAAGGTACACCCGTCTAGCTCAGTTGGTAGAGCGCTGGCCTTTTAAGCCAGTGGTCGTGGGTTCGAGCCCCACGGGGGGTGCTTGCTTCTTTGCGACCGTGCGTTGGCGCAAAGGACTTGAGCGTGCGTATGGTGCGCAGCTCGCCCGCTGTTGCGTTTGTGCCGCGATCATCGGGGTAACGGGGCAGTACTCGCAAGCAGCGCTTATTCTCCGCCTTTTTGCGCTAGACTTCTCTTGTCCGTCGTGATTGAGACCATAGCACTTGCATCCAAGCTTCATTGACGCTGGTCCAATTGCTTGCAAGCTATGTACACACGTTTTTGATCGCGAGCTGTGCGATGACTAGAGCGTATTGGCGCTGAATTACGCCGACTGAGCGGACAGATAGATCATCTGCAACATAGATCAGTCGCGACTGGCTCGGTGGGACTGTAGAAGTAGCACGCGGACTAGATTGTGAATTCTACCGCACATATCTTAACTTGTATTCGACTGACACGATACTCACAGAAACCTTTTGTAGTGAGCAGTCTCATGATATACAAGACGATGTGCATCCCACAGAATAGATTTGACCCGATGGCTAGCTGGTTTGCGTGGCAAGAGCAGCAGGATGGGCCATCAACATCTAGCAGAAGCCGCGCACTTTTCACCGCTACGCTCCGGCTCGACTTGCCATGTTTGTGCCTGCGGGTATGGTTTCAGGATTTCTTGTACTGGTACTTGCTTTCCAACAGAATGTGTCGCTTTCGCACAGACGAGAACGACGCAGTACTGCAAACATATCGTTACTGCGCTACGTGTCAAACGAATGTTCAAGTGTGCACTCGACCCGGATCAGTTCTCTATGCTTCAGCCGTTTGACACGAGAGCCGGCTTGGCACAGACAACCGCCTTGCACAAGAACGAGATGTTGTCCTGGCAGTCCACTGCAAGCTTACTGAGCTAGGTGCGAGAGGCTCGGTGGTGGCGTTACAGGGATAACCATAATATATGTTGGTATGATCACGTCGCGTTGCAATCATAATCTCGACATGGGGGTTGCGAGGGGTCGTGTGGTGGCGTCTAAGATGGCGTCGTACCGGTGGCGATGCGTGGCGTGGTTTTGTGGTGCATGACAAACGTTGAGATGGAGCTCCCGAGGGAGAAGGGGTGTTTTGTAGATGTTCATGCAGGCGTTCGTTCGATCGTTGGTACGGTACGTGTGTGTGAGGGTGCCTGCGCATTGTTGTTGTTTGGGTGTTTTTGTGTATTCTAGTTTGCGTTGCTTGTGTTAAGTTGCTGTAAGTTTCGTGAAGGTACACCCGTCTAGCTCAGTTGGTAGAGCGCTGGCCTTTTAAGCCAGTGGTCGTGGGTTCGAGCCCCACGGGGGGTGCTTGCTTCTTTGCGACCGTGCGTTGGCGCAAAGGACTTGAGCGTGCGTATGGTGCGCAGCTCGCCCGCTGTTGCGTTTGTGCCGCGATCATCGGGGTAACGGGGCAGTACTCGCAAGCAGCGCTTATTCTCCGCCTTTTTGCGCTAGACTTCTCTTGTCCGTCGTGATTGAGACCATAGCACTTGCATCCAAGCTTCATTGACGCTGGTCCAATTGCTTGCAAGCTATGTACACACGTTTTTGATCGCGAGCTGTGCGATGACTAGAGCGTATTGGCGCTGAATTACGCCGACTGAGCGGACAGATAGATCATCTGCAACATAGATCAGTCGCGACTGGCTCGGTGGGACTGTAGAAGTAGCACGCGGACTAGATTGTGAATTCTACCGCACATATCTTAACTTGTATTCGACTGACACGATACTCACAGAAACCTTTTGTAGTGAGCAGTCTCATGATATACAAGACGATGTGCATCCCACAGAATAGATTTGACCCGATGGCTAGCTGGTTTGCGTGGCAAGAGCAGCAGGATGGGCCATCAACATCTAGCAGAAGCCGCGCACTTTTCACCGCTACGCTCCGGCTCGACTTGCCATGTTTGTGCCTGCGGGTATGGTTTCAGGATTTCTTGTACTGGTACTTGCTTTCCAACAGAATGTGTCGCTTTCGCACAGACGAGAACGACGCAGTACTGCAAACATATCGTTACTGCGCTACGTGTCAAACGAATGTTCAAGTGTGCACTCGACCCGGATCAGTTCTCTATGCTTCAGCCGTTTGACACGAGAGCCGGCTTGGCACAGACAACCGCCTTGCACAAGAACGAGATGTTGTCCTGGCAGTCCACTGCAAGCTTACTGAGCTAGGTGCGAGAGGCTCGGTGGTGGCGTTACAGGGATAACCATAATATATGTTGGTATGATCACGTCGCGTTGCAATCATAATCTCGACATGGGGGTTGCGAGGGGTCGTGTGGTGGCGTCTAAGATGGCGTCGTACCGGTGGCGATGCGTGGCGTGGTTTTGTGGTGCATGACAAACGTTGAGATGGAGCTCCCGAGGGAGAAGGGGTGTTTTGTAGATGTTCATGCAGGCGTTCGTTCGATCGTTGGTACGGTACGTGTGTGTGAGGGTGCCTGCGCATTGTTGTTGTTTGGGTGTTTTTGTGTATTATAGTTTGCGTTGCTTGTGTTAAGTTGCTGTAAGTTTCGTGAAGGTACACCCGTCTAGCTCAGTTGGTAGAGCGCTGGCCTTTTAAGCCAGTGGTCGTGGGTTCGAGCCCCACGGGGGGTGCTTGCTTCTTTGCGACCGTGCGTTGGCGCAAAGGACTTGAGCGTGCGTATGGTGCGCAGCTCGCCCGCTGTTGCGTTTGTGCCGCGATCATCGGGGTAACGGGGCAGTACTCGCAAGCAGCGCTTATTCTCCGCCTTTTTGCGCTAGACTTCTCTTGTCCGTCGTGATTGAGACCATAGCACTTGCATCCAAGCTTCATTGACGCTGGTCCAATTGCTTGCAAGCTATGTACACACGTTTTTGATCGCGAGCTGTGCGATGACTAGAGCGTATTGGCGCTGAATTACGCCGACTGAGCGGACAAATAGATCATCTGCAACATAGATCAGTCGCGACTGGCTCGGTGGGACTGTAGAAGTAGCACGCGGACTAGATTGTGAATTCTACCGCACATATCTTAACTTGTATTCGACTGACACGATACTCACAGAAACCTTTTGTAGTGAGCAGTCTCATGATATACAAGACGATGTGCATCCCACAGAATAGATTTGACCCGATGGCTAGCTGGTTTGCGTGGCAAGAGCAGCAGGATGGGCCATCAACATCTAGCAGAAGCCGCGCACTTTTCACCGCTACGCTCCGGCTCGACTTGCCATGTTTGTGCCTGCGGGTATGGTTTCAGGATTTCTTGTACTGGTACTTGCTTTCCAACAGAATGTGTCGCTTTCGCACAGACGAGAACGACGCAGTACTGCAAACATATCGTTACTGCGCTACGTGTCAAACGAATGTTCAAGTGTGCACTCGACCCGGATCAGTTCTCTATGCTTCAGCCGTTTGACACGAGAGCCGGCTTGGCACAGACAACCGCCTTGCACAAGAACGAGATGTTGTCCTGGCAGTCCACTGCAAGCTTACTGAGCTAGGTGCGAGAGGCTCGGTGGTGGCGTTACAGGGATAACCATAATATATGTTGGTATGATCACGTCGCGTTGCAATCATAATCTCGACATGGGGGTTGCGAGGGGTCGTGTGGTGGCGTCTAAGATGGCGTCGTACCGGTGGCGATGCGTGGCGTGGTTTTGTGGTGCATGACAAACGTTGAGATGGAGCTCCCGAGGGAGAAGGGGTGTTTTGTAGATGTTCATGCAGGCGTTCGTTCGATCGTTGGTACGGTACGTGTGTGTGAGGGTGCCTGCGCATTGTTGTTGTTTGGGTGTTTTTGTGTATTATAGTTTGCGTTGCTTGTGTTAAGTTGCTGTAAGTTTCGTGAAGGTACACCCGTCTAGCTCAGTTGGTAGAGCGCTGGCCTTTTAAGCCAGTGGTCGTGGGTTCGAGCCCCACGGGGGGTGCTTGCTTCTTTGCGACCGTGCGTTGGCGCAAAGGACTTGAGCGTGCGTATGGTGCGCAGCTCGCCCGCTGTTGCGTTTGTGCCGCGATCATCGGGGTAACGGGGCAGTACTCGCAAGCAGCGCTTATTCTCCGCCTTTTTGCGCTAGACTTCTCTTGTCCGTCGTGATTGAGACCATAGCACTTGCATCCAAGCTTCATTGACGCTGGTCCAATTGCTTGCAAGCTATGTACACACGTTTTTGATCGCGAGCTGTGCGATGACTAGAGCGTATTGGCGCTGAATTACGCCGACTGAGCGGACAAATAGATCATCTGCAACATAGATCAGTCGCGACTGGCTCGGTGGGACTGTAGAAGTAGCACGCGGACTAGATTGTGAATTCTACCGCACATATCTTAACTTGTATTCGACTGACACGATACTCACAGAAATATTTTGTAGTGAGCAGGTCGTGGGTCGAAAAGGCATATTGATGAGATCGATACGTTGTTCACCGAGGGATGCACTTCGAGCAAAAAATGTCTGCACCGTTTCCAAGGTAAACGTATGAGGAACCTTAGCGTGTGCACGGACAGCATCTACGGCCATCTTGAGCTGTGATACGGAGGCTTCTCGTCGTTGACCACTCAATTGTTGATGAATAGCTGATACCAACGAAATATGGTGCGAGGTTTTGGACCTCACTAATGTAGAGTACGTTGATGCCGTAGGCGTAAATGAGTGACACCGCGCGCCAACGGACGTCGGAGAGTATTTTATTGTGGTCGGTCGTGTTCTTTGGATTTATTCCTGAGTTGTTACAGTGATCGCACCGGGAGGTCTGACTATGTTGCTTGTAACATTAGTACACATTCCAAACAGTGGTTGTCATAAAAACATCGACTCGTGCAACATCATCGCACTTAGACGAGCACTTAGAGCAGTCAAATAGACTTCATTTCGGATCGACTTCAACGAGCACTGACAGCAGGCAACTTCTCCTTGCACTACATTTTCCACTCCGGCTCTCCATTTCGACTCTCTCCACAGCGGCACCTCTCTTTTCCATTGGAATCCTGCGATGATACGGAGCAGCACGTTTGATACATGCATCACACCGCGAACGTACAAGATCTCTTCGTTGTGATGGCTGCGGGCACGAGCACATCATTTTTCCCGCTGTGTCACCGTTTAGTAGATAACATTTACACAACAAACCTATGGGGCGTGCGCTACTAAATCCAGAGCTTTTCCGTGTGAGAACACGGCCTCTTTTTGAAAGTGTTATTATATCGGAAATGTGCTGTGACTTTCGGAAATGCATTTGCTATTCCGGCTAAAAGCTTTGATATACGCGTTAAAATTGTCATCAATTCGCAGTTGCTTGAGGATAAAACATACCAAGCAACACTCCAACTACAAAGTTGTAAAACGAGATTTGTGGGTCGTTTCGCCAAAACGAATGCAAAACACAGTAATTAATACGTTAAAACGAAAAGTGATCTTCCTGTTGATGTATCAGATCTGCATCTTCGCCATGGCAATCAAGCTAAAGTGGTCGCTCTTGCTTTCCGTGGCCTTGGGGCTGTCCCTCGCTAGCGCCAGCGCTCGCGGTCCGATTATCGGCGTCTTCGCGCACCCAATCTCCCAGCACGGCGAGTACATCGCGGCGTCTTACGTCAAGTGGGTGGAGAGCGCCGGGGGACGCGTCGTCCCCCTCCCGTACAACGCGCCCAAGCCATACCTGGAACAGCTGCTACCGCAACTTAACGGGTTGTTATTCCCCGGCGGCGCTGCCACCGTGAACGACCGCGCCGAGCGGCTGTTTCAACTTGCACTGGAACTCAACGATAAGGGTGTGCACTTCCCCGTGTGGGCCACGTGCCTGGGCTTTGAGTGGCTCGTGCAGCTCACGACGAGGAACATGGACTCGCTCACCAAGGGCCTTGACTCCATGAACATCTCTTTGCCCTTGAACTTCACGGACTCCGCGCCCTCAAGTCGGCTCTTCAGTCAGGCGAGCCCCGAGCTGTACTCTTGGCTCAAGGGCAAGCCTATCACGATGAACAATCACGAGCAGGGGATCACGCCCGATAGGTTCAACCAGTACTCGTCCCTCACGGACTTTTACACGGTGCTGGCCACTAATATGGACCGACAGGGGGTTGAGTTCATCTCGGCTTTTGAAGCGAAGGAGTACCCGGTGTACGCCGTGCAGTTCCACCCCGAGAAAAACAGCTTTGAGTACGGAGAGTATCAGGACGGCACCCCGTACGAGGTCATCGATCACTCGCGCGAAGGCATCGCGAGCGGACAGTTTTTCATCAACTTCTTCATTAACGAAGCACGCAAGAACGATCTGCGGTTTGAGGACCCAAAGATGGAACGCAAGGCACTGATCTACAACTACCAGAAGTCAACGATCACGGACCCGGGCTTTGTCGAGTCGTATATCTTCAAGCACGACTTTAAGATGGACTTCTGGAGTGTGCAGATGTAAAAACCACAAAGCTGACCGAGAGGCTATATACTGCTACAAGAAAGTGGTGTGTATTGTCGTCGGTGATGCCATTTTCACGAGCAGCTACAAACTAAGCTAATAGACCTCGACCAAGATAAACTGTGTCCTCTTCATGCTGGAAGACAACAGTTTAACACCGAACCTGCTAGCCTTCATGTGAACATCGCCTCCAACTTTCAATGAAAACTGACTCGTGGACTTCTCTTGCTTGTCGTTCAAAATGCCAATCTCTACGTCACAGTCGTTTAGTGCTAACAACACAGCTTCAGTCGGCAGGTCGATCCTGATCTCCGGCGTTGCTTGATCACTGTCTTGCAACGTGACGCGGTACACACGACATTCCGGTTCGTCGTTTAGCAGCTCGATCCCCTCGCCTTCATGCAGTGGCAAATGCTCATTCGGGATCACGTCAACCTTCTCCTTGAGCAGCTCGACTTCAATGAGGAATGCAGGCAGCTCGCTGGTGGTCGCCAAATGGATTAACTTGTCCTTGGTGTGGTCGCGGCAGAAGACTGCCCCCTTTTTCTGTACTAGCGGCCGAGGCTTCTCGCCGTACGGCTGCTCCACCACGTCGAGCGGCGCCATGACCACGTAAACCCCGTACTTGAGATGTTGATGCCACAGACACGTCGTGAATGGAGGAAACTCGGCACACACGAGACGCACAGTGTCCGTACGCCAGCGTTGCTTGTGCAACGGCTCGAAGTCCACGAGGACGTAGTCGACGTCGGGCTTTTCGGGCTCCATGGTGCAGCACTTGCGGTCTTTTACGATTTGAGAAAAGGTTGGCTACAGTAGCACCAAATCTGGTGACGATAGTACTGTAGTCATGGTGTGACTGTCACGCGTATAGTAGTCGCTGCAGCTCCAGCGCACGATCTGAGAAATGGCTCGACGTGATTGCATCGATAAAAAGTAGATTAGACACACGTTAGACTGATTTGAGCTTTTCCTACTATGTACGACCACCCCATTCTAGTAGACTTCGACAAGGATGAACTGCGTCTGCTTGGAAGTGGATGACAGCAAGTTGAGGTTAAACTTGCCAGCGGTCAGCGCAATGTCGTCCGCCACTTTCAGCGACAGCTTACGCTCCGTGTCAACCTTCGCGTCCTCCGATGCGTTGGTCACTTCCACCTCGCAGTCGTCTAATACGACCAGCACAGCGCCCGTGGCCAGGTTGAGGGAAATCTCGGTGGTCGAGTGGGCATCGTTCTGCAGCGTCAGGCGGTACACCCGGCACTCGGGCTCGTCGTTCAGCAGCTCAACGCCCTTGCAAGAGTGCAGCGCCAAAAGGTCGTGCGGCACGACATCCTGCTTCTTTTTGAGCAGCTCCACCTCCACGATGAAGAGCGGAGTGTCGTGGCTCGAGATGACGTGCAGCAGCTTGTCCTTGGTGTGATCGCGACAGAAGACGGAACCCTTGTCCTGCACCAGTGGGCGGGGCTCCTGGCCGTGCGGCTGCTCGGTCACGTTGAGCGGCGCCATGACGACGTAAATGCCGTAGTTGAGGTGCTTGTGCCACATACTCTGCGTGTGGGGGGGGAACTGCACGCACACGAGACGCACAGTCTCGCTGCGCCAGCGCTGCTTGTGCAGCGGCTCGAAGTCAACGAGCACGTAGTCGACCCCCGACTTGTGCGTCACCAGCTCGTCGTCTGTTGCGCCCATGCTGATTGATTTCTCGGGGTTTTCTCCGCGGCTTCTACTTGTCTCGGAGGTCTGCGTCCGTCCGAGAAAGGTTGGTAATGAGCTCCGTCAGACTTGCTTGGGCTTCGTCTAGACAGTGCTGTCACGTCTGTGACACACACAGCGCGGTGGATGCGCAAGCACCAAACACCAATCGCTGTCTCATGTTGCACCCGCCATGATAGCACCCTTCAAGCTTCGCTTGTGGACCGGGACTTGGACACCGGCGCCAGATTAACGGCAAGACCGGGAATTTACCATTGAGTAGTATACGGCCTAACAATAGCTTCTTCGTTTGCACTCGCTGGTCCACTCAGCTCGAAACCACAAAGCAGTCTCATTCGGCAAGCTCCCTTTGTCCGATCACGCCAGACACACCAGCTCGACCGAACTACTCGGTCAGAATACTTGACAAGTTAGAAAAATCGGAAAGGTCGAAGTATTCCGTATCTTGCATCGCGGGGTGGTGTTTAGCATCGCGCTTTGGTACGTGGCCATCTCGGTGGAGGCCTTCGTGGCGGCCATCACGGTGCTGCGCGGCTTCGAGTCTAAGGACTTGGGTGTTGAGTGCATAAGTGCATTCTCATCGCAGACTACATGGGCTCAAATAGCATCAACAACAGCCCAGATACAACAGGTACTGGGAGGGTCCACTGCCCTAAAAGGCGACACGCTTTACCTCGAAACGGACTCCAAACATTCCTCACATTCCTTTTCCAGGTGCAATGATGTCGACGGATTCGACGACGAGATCTACAGCAATACCTTCCTGCGGTTTATGTTCAACTCAATACAGAAGCACACGATGGAGGAGCTGTCGTACCTCGTGAATCTCGGATTAGTTGTCTCCGTCGTGGACTGCACGCACGTTCGATCTGCTGGCTTCAAGCGATAGAACGGCACTCCGAGTGTATTACCTCGCTAGACAGACTAGTAATATCAGTAATACGCTGCTGCTGTCGACTTCATTCTCCTCGCAAGATTACGAAGTGACTCAGCGTCTCAGAGTGGTGCTAGTGTGTTAGCGACAATCGCCGCTATTGACAATATGCAGGCAACTTCAGTGACACACCGCTTCGACACTGCACTGAACTATCCGTATGTAACAGATCCACCCGTTTGCCTACAACGAGTCCGTGGACATTGAACATAACAACAACTGGCTATTCAAAAGCATACCGCAACGAATGCTGTCAACCTAACAAAAGAAGTACGTTCTGCACGTCGAATGGGAGGTTATATCGACGAATCGGTGGCCCAGTCAAACATCATCGTGAGCTGGAATCTACCAACTGACCCCGTGTCAAAATTGAGCACGTGGAATTGGCACCTAGTCACCTCTTTACACGACTCATGGGCGACGCATACGATCCACGGGATCTTCGCACTCAACGTACTCTTCGACCTCGGCGTCTTATTCTTTGTGATCAACCGCCACCTCCGCCAGGGTCATCTATGGGTGGGTGATGCATTTGCTAGCATTTCCAACGCACTGCTTTATCGCGGCGTGCTCGTTCCCTTATCTAACCACCTCAACGGCTACTGGACACTCACTGAGTTCTGCTTGTCCATTGGCAACGAAATCAACGGCCGCCGAGATACTCACTACCGTCCCGAGCTAGTGCACGCAGATCTACTGACGTTTTTCCTGAACGTGACGAATATCTTAAGTTATTTACTTCGCGAGCGGATTGATCCAGTGCTTGCATTCGCGGCCTTCGAGTTGGGCTTTACCTATCGTGTTGAGCTAGTGGAAGTACTTCCTGCACTCAGGACAATCATCGCGACGTTTGCAAACGACGAGTACTGGCTTGGGCTCGTGCAAGTGAGCTCGTTTCTCGCTCGATTGTCTCCCATGATGTTTTACTGTTCATGCAATCGATACCGACAGGAAACCCGTCGTGTTCTCTACCATAATCGCCATCTTCAGCACAATGACACTGCTACTGGTCTACATTATTGCTAGGAAGATGCATCGGTTCACACAAATTAAGAGTGGGCCTCTACCCGTCGGAAAAGCCTTTACAATGCTGAGAAACAAGACATCGCGCCTCACCCGGAAGATCAGCTGACATCATTTGAAACGGCTACGGGTGCAGCACTGAGCAAACGGTTCGGCGCGATTTCCGGTTTTATCGCAACAACCGGCGCTACTGCAACAATTGATGCTGTATACGGTAATGGATACCTCATCGCCAATGGCAAATTCCTGATTGCTACGGAGGACATACAGGCACTGCTCTTCATGAAGATTACCCATGTGCGCTTTCACTAACCTCTACGCGTACGAAATGGTGGAAAATGGGGGCGTGAAGCAAACCGCACAACTTGTATACCCGTCGACGATCCCATGGTCCGATCTCGCACATTTAGGCGTTGCGAGACCATCGTAATCGGGGAGTTTGGCAACCGATGACTTTACACCGCACTATAGATAAACTTTCGATATAACCAGAAATGGACTTAAAACATCTTCGTGGTCTTGTCGACCATAAGGTCACATCACATTTATGAAGTCGGTCATGCTCTGTGAGAATGCCTGCCATGTTTTGCTATTTCAGTCCTCCTCAGATTTAGAAGATGGCAACCTTCTTGTCCTGATCCTTTGCCCTGTCAAACTGACCCGCACTTTCATCTCTGCATTTCATTTAGTAGCAGTGGGAAACGAAAAGCGTGGAACGGCGTCACTTTGCCTGGTGGTGATGACGGGGCTTATCGCTCGCGTTACTCCGCACCGCGGGTCTGCAAAAGATGTCCCCTCCATGAACTCCCCGCATCGAAACAAGCGATCAGGCCACGGCGGGATGCCCAAGAAACGAATCACCGGTGCCCAACTCTTTAACTTGGTACGACGCATAGCAGGAGTAGCTGCCGCATTGATGTATGCTGGTATCGGCCTTCAGTCAGCGTACAAGACGATTGATGTGCTACAAGGAACGAATTTTGGGATGCAGTCCTTCGGAACAATGGAAGCCGAGCTCATCGTGGGGTACTGCGGCGACGAACTCATTCGAAACAGTCCGTTGGTTCAGCAGGTGCTGAAAGGTGACACGACGCCAAGAACCGACACGCTGTATCTGCAGTCTCCGACGTCCACATCATTCGAGAAATGCGCTGACATCGAAATGTTTAACTCGGAAATTTACGACGCCAGTTTCCTCGATAGCGGCTTCTTGGGTCTCGTTTGGACGAGCTCGTACAACCTCACGATTCTTCAAGACCTCGAGTACATCATGGCTGTGGTTGACTGCACATCCCCACCACTGGTGAAAGGCGACCCGAGTTTGCTGCGTGTATTTAACTTGGTTCGACGTAGAAGCAACCCGGAAGATGTACATGTCATCGCAATCTCGTTGTCGATTCAAGACTACAGCATTCCAGAGCAGAGTCGAAAGGGTCCAGCCATCATGGCCACGCTCTTCTCGGTGAACGACATGCGGGTCGCAGAAGTCGAGCAGTTTTTTGTTCTTGGGCTCGACTACCCGTACACAAGTGCCCCCGCTTTTAGTGTCTTCACTCTGGACGGTGTATCGGAGAACGGGTTCTGGCAGATGTCGAGCGTGCCCCACAATATTTCCGTAGATCCGATCATCCACGCAAGTACAGCTCGTCGCCGAGGGTTTTATCTGCATGCGGAGTCGGAGCAGGCGAATATGCGCAATTTGTACTGGAAGGTGGAGGGTCAAAGTCCGGCAACTGCTCTGTCAGTGTGGGAATGGTACGGCGAGCCGATCATTTTCGACTCGTGGGCTTGGGTGCACGGCATCCATCTGATTTTTGCGTGGCAGACGATTTTTTCCCTGGGAGTTCTGTCAATTGTCGTGTTCCGCAACTTGCGCATGGGGAAGATCTGGATTGGCGATGCCTTTGCATCCGTGTCTAACGGCACACTTATGATGAGAGGGTTGCTCGTACTAGCATCCTGGTACGTGAACGAATTCTGGACACTTGTGGAGTTTTGTATCGCAAGCGCCAACGAAATTGCTGGAACTCAGACAATTCACATTCATTCGGAACTTGCGCACGCTGATCTGCTGGTTATGTTTCTCAGCGTCATTGGGCTCATTGGGCGATTCACGAAAGAACGCATTGACCCAGCGTTCGCGCTTTTCCTGTTCGAGGCAATCCATAGCAATCGACAGGACATCATACGCAAGTCTTCCTCAGTACTCAGGGCGGTGGTCGACTATGCCAATACCGAGTACAGGGCAGGCATCGCCACAGTCACAGAGGAGCAGGCATCGTTATCCGCGATGCGCCTCTGGACTACGCACATGCTAAATGGCGTTGATTTCGGCTTTTTGGCAGCCACCTTGTTCCCCAAAGCCTTACTGGTACTTCTTGTACTCGTGTATGTAGGACTGCGGAAGGTGTATCACCATTTTTACCCAGACCAGAAGCCCGTAGGGATAACTGGGCGTAGTAGTGGCGACCGATCCACCAACGAGAAAACTGCCATCGCGCAAAAGGGAAATCTCACTAATTTCGAAATCTCTACCGGTGCGGAGCTCGAAGCGCGTTATGGACTCATCTCCGACTACAAGAACTACGTCTTTTTCAAGGGGCTTAAGTTCGCATCAGCCGATGGCGTGTATTGCTCGGGATACGTAGTAGCGAACGGAAGGTTTCTTGTTGGTTCGAAGGATCTGTTGTCGATCATCATGATTAAGGCGTTCAGGTCTCGGTTTACGAACGTGTACGTGTATGCTGTGGACGGTAACACGGTTCAACGCACAGCTCAGCTCGTGTATCCCGAGACGTTGAGTTGGCAAGACTTGATCTTCCTCAACATAAATATTCTAGCCTAAATGGATGCAACAAATAATACAAAATAATTAATCGTTAATCTCGTCGGCTCGCCTACGATCTCCGCTTCTTGTGCTACCACGACTTCTTAGCCACCGCCTGGCAATGCTGTGGTGGATATCGGTGCGACTTTTGGGAATGAGGAGCGACTGCCAGATCAGCTAACCCGCCCAAGGTCATCTGCAGCTTGGTTAGCACAACTCAACGGAAAAAACGTTTCGACTTGTGCTGTACGTAGCCAATGGTGTGAGAGGGTTGTCGATGAGTTCTAACGCTTTTCATCATCATCCTTCTGATGTAAATATTTCGCTAGAAAAGCTACCCTAAAGAAAAAAAACTGTAAGCATATTTTTTTGAATGGTAGAAAAGAAAGTCTGGTTGAGCGGCAGCCAAGACACAAAGATAGGCTTATAGCCTATGTTCTTCTCCTGTCTTGCCAACCGGACAAACTCGACGAGACTACGATACCCAACGTCAATTCTCTCTTGATCTCAAAGCACTGGCATGCCGCCCACACGACTCCACCTGGACGTCTGGCATCGATCGACACCATCCAGAGTTCTTTGTGATGCCGCGAGTACAAATCAAATCAACCCTCGTCACATTGTACGATCCGACACCACGTACTCCTTGACCCGTTTTATTTACTGATACCTACACAACATACAGTCCAGATAAAACTATTAGTGTTGACAACTTAGCTAAAATTCCTTGGCGAATAATATCGAGTTGCATAGATTTGTTGCGTGTCCCTAACAATGGGTGTGGGGATAAAGTTATTCCTCATGACTGTTGTTGGCGGCCGCGGCAACAAGATCAAAAACCGAAGACTGCAAAGTGAAGCGAATAACAGCGATGCAGCTAATCACGACGAGTGGCTAGAGTGGTTGCGACCTTCGTTTACGCTTTATCGGATTCCACGCTGTCAGCACCTGTTGCAAGAAGCATGTGTTGAGTGTCAAAAACTCGTCGTATCACTCCGGACAGAGCTGTGCTGAAGACGGACTGATCCATTCGTCCAGGCGAGAGAGGGAGTTCATTCGGCTAAACGATTTGTTTCGATAGTGACAGCTCGGCATTACTGATCTATTCTTTGCTGTGGTAATGTCGATCGAGGACGAGAGCACACTGAACAGAAACAAAACAGTCAGGAAGTTGAACTGGGCGGCCTAAAGAAAAACTTTTGGAGTGTCAGAAATGACGAAACTGACGCCGAAAATCGCATGCGATTTCGTCCTGAAGTGGCATGCGAGTTTCGGACAAATGACATGCCATTTCCAAGCTACGTCCAAGGGGTGTCAGAATTCTCCACCCAGACAAGAACCCAACCGAACAATCACGGTGTTGTGTTGCCAGAGACTGCAGAGACTAGTGACCACCAGGTTAATCGCCGAGGTCGTAGAACTCCTCGCTCCCGCTATCCTGGAATTTGAAATTGTCGGTGGGAACTCTCCCGTTGACGACTGGATGTTGAGTGCTTCCCAGTCGAGTCTATGGGTGGAAGCGCTGTAACAGATCCTTATGCAGGTTTTATCGCGGCGCTGCGTGACAGCGAAAGCAAACTGAGCTGTGAGTGGCGGTGTCTGCACCGCGTTGTGGTTTCGGTGGTCATAGTCGGATAGCGATGGTAACATCCTGGCAGCGAAGACGGCGTTGGGAAGCTTCTTGCTCTTGAAGGTTGCCGTTGCCGTTTGCCGTATGGGATATTATTTGTCATTTGGGCAAATAACATGTGCTATTTCGTGAAACCGCCCACTACTGGAGGTGAGTGATCTCGAAATGGCATGTCATTTGCCTTCAATCGCATGCCATTTCGTGTCGAAACCGCATGCGATTTCTGCAGCAGCTCTATCAGTTCTGACACCCCCTATTACACCACCAAAAAGTAGAAACTGTGATAAAACTATTTTTAAGTCATAAGAATTCTACCGGAATCTGACAAATAAAAAGCATTCCTTATCTTTGAAAAGCCTTCGGAAGGCCGGCGCGGTGTTTCGAAAGGTCCTATAAACTGAAGCTCGCTTCAACAGGCCCGCAGAAGGACAGCGAAGCTCGTTGAACTCTCTGGCTAGTTTCGAGATTACTCGCCATTTTGCAGCATTCCAAGATCAATCCAACATGATGGACAAAGGGTTCACCGACATTGCGGACCCACCAAAGTTGGGATCCAGCCTCTCGCAGACGGCTGCGAGAGGCAGGGCTCTAGGCTCGTTAGACAAAAAATTGCGACGACCTGAAGGCAGAGCCGAGATTATTCGACTGATTCACCGCGTCGCCGTCTTCGTCGTCGCAGTGTTGTACGTGAAAATATCTCTTCAGTCGTTTTCGACAGCACTTGTTATTCTGCGCGGTGAAGTGTCCCGTGACCTGCCTATCAAAGTATACACGTCGAATCTCATCGCAGGGTATGCTGGCACAACGACAATCACAGAGAGTCCCCTCGTTCAAGTAGTACTCGGTGGATTGACAAGTCCCCGAAACATCTCGATCTACCTCGAAACATCGTCGGCGCAATCTTCGACTGGTTGCTCGGACATCGCGAATTTCGACGATGCGATCTACAGCAACGGATTTATGCGATTCATTTTCTCAAGACTACAAGCACATGCTTCGTATAACCTCTCATATGTTACAGAACTGGAGCTAGTGGCTCCCGTCGTGGACTGCACGTTCCAACTGTTGGGGTCAGGAGACCAGACAGCTGCCCGGATATACTATTTGGCGCGTCAGAAGAGCGATCCGACTCAAGTGCTGCTGCTTTCGACGTCACTATCGGCGCAGGATTACCAAGTTGCACAGCAGTTCCAACAAGGAGCCGGTCTCTTGCTACTGGTTGCAGTCATTGACGATACCCAGGCCACCTCGCTGACTCACCATATCGCTATCGCACTGAACTATCCCTACGTGGCCGAACCATCATTTCTGTACTCAGAGCTTGAAGGTATTGATGAAAATAATTACTGGCTTCTGCAAACGAAACCAAACCAACGCAACAATGATCCAGCAAAGCGTGTAAAAATGGCTCGCCGCTTTGGGCGCTATAAGAGTGACGTGGCAGCACAATCCAATATCGAGACGGTACACTGGGACTTGCCCACAGATCCGGCTACAGAGCTTCGAGAATGGAGGTGGTATGGGCGAGCTGTACTTCACGATTCATGGGCCTGGACACATGCTATCCACGGTGTCTTCGCCTTGAGTGTTATCTTCAATTTGAGTGTGCTGACATTCGTGATGTACCGACGTCTACGCATGGGTCATATTTGGGTAGGCGATGCCTTCTCCACGATCTCAAATATGCTGCTGTATCGGGGCGTGATCGTGCTAGTCTGCAACCACCTTAATGGCTACTGGACAATCACGAAGATGTGTATTTCTATCGGAGGCTCCATCACCAAGCAGCATTCAATTTACTATAAGCCAGAGCTCGTGCATGCCGACTTGCTCGCTGTATATCTGAATTTGGCGGGTCTGTTAAGTTACATTACTCGCGAGCGCATCGACCCTTTGGTGGCATTTCTAACGTTTGAGTTGGGGTGGGAGTATCGCGTGGAGCTGGTGAATCTGTTTCCAGCGCTCAGAACGCATATCACGGACTTCGCAATTGCCGATTCAACCATGGGTCTTTTGGACGTGAACCCTGACCTGGCGAGTTTATCTCCGATTGATCTCTTGACTGCGTACCCAATTCAAAGCGATCGAAAACTCGTTATATTTTCCGCTGTAATTTCGATCTGCAGTCCGATCGTGCTAATGCTGGCGTATATTCTTGGTCGAAAGTCGACCCGATATGCAAGTGACCCAGTCGCGGTTAATGAAGATAAGGACATGAGTACTAGTCGTCGACGTTCAAGTGCTTACCGGAAACGGTTGCAGCAGAACGAGCTCACTTCGTTTGAGATAGCCACAGGTGCAGCACTAACCAAGCGCTACGGGGTAATCTCCGGATACGACAATTATTTGCATCATGACGACCAGATCATCACAACGATCGATGCCGTTTACGGAAATGGATTTCTTGTCGTCAATGGCAAATTTCTCATTGGAGCTCAAGATTTGCTACCGCTCATTATGATGAAGCTAACTCGAGTACGCTTCGCCAATATCTTTGTCTACGAGATCATCGGAATGCGTGCCGTGAAGGCGACGGCACAGCTGGTGTACCCGACGACAATCACCTGGTCTGACCTTCAACACTTGGATGTGACACCATTGACGTAGCGAGCTCACTGGATCGAAGGAACGAGATAGATATCATTAATTGAGCTTCTGGGTGCTCCAATACGATTCTGTTTAAGGATTGCTCTAGGATGAATACATCTAAGATCGTGTATTTTTGTTTTTGCGCAGTTTCCATTTAAACTTAGTTATACAGTCATGGGCCTACTACTCGAAGCGCTAAGGTGCCGATCCCGATCATTTTTGAATTGGAAAGCTGTTAATTAAGTGAGGTGGCTTAGAGACATAGAGTGATAAACATTACTCATTTTAGATTAACATAGTATCGCTTGGAGGACTTTTCATCTAGAGCGGGTAAGACGCTTAGGGAGGGAATCCATGCGGAAGAACAAAAATATTGTGCCTAAATTTGATAGCTAATTGTTAGTAGCACTAACAGGATATTTCGTGTAAAGTAAAGTTACTCTTCCCTGATAAGTGGTCGAAGTCGTCACAAGTCTCACAGCTGATCAAAACAATGCCTCGTCCAAAACCTATTTCTTAACGCGAGTACTAAAAACAGCACATGGGCTCCGGAGAATCTAGCCGTTCTAGTGACCTCCGGACCTCACTTACTTCTTAACCTGCACAAGCGAAGTCGTCCCGATGGGGGGATCGTCGCCTCCTAACACCTCAACTGAAGCACATGCAGCGGAAAATTTTCCAATAGATGATATCTCCATGGAAGTCTTTCCTCCATTCAAGACCCTCCCGGAGCAAGAAGCACGTCCTTCGACATTAATGGTTGGGGGAATATTTGTCGAGAAGCCTGAAGCGTTCACGCTTCCTCGTATCGGATTTCTACTGTACCGAACGGCAGTGTTTGTCACGGCCGTGCTTTACATGACGATATCGGCCCAGTCATTTGGAATTGCTCTCCAAGTTCTCCGCGGGGCCGTGTCACGTGACTTACCAATCGAAACCCACGTGTCCAATCTAATCGTCGACTATGTTGGTATGGCGACAATCCGAGAGAGCCCACTAGTCCAGGAAGTGCTCGGAGGATCCACCACTTTACGCAACGATTCCTTGTACCTCGAAACTGCGACAGCTCAGTCATTCACGAGTTGTTCGGATGTTCCTCACTTTGACGCTCACATTTACAGTAATGAGTTTCTGCGCTTCATCTTCTCGAGGCTGCAGATGTACGCGTCGTACAACTTGTCTTATGTGAAGGAGCTGGAGCTGATTGCACCCGTGGTGGATTGCACGTTTGATTTGCTTGTATCCGGTGACAAGACGGTTGCTCGCGTGTACTACCTGACGCGTCAAAAGAGCGATCCATCCAACGTACTGCTCCTATCGACGATGCTCTCGGTTCAAGACTACGAAGTGGACCAACAATTCCAACGAGGAGCAGGGATGGTGCTTCTCGTCACGCCTATCGACAATATGCAAGCTACGACGGTGACTCACCATATCGCTGTCGCGCTCAATTACCCGTACGTGGCTGAACCTGAATTCGTTTACTCGGAGCTAGACGGGATCGATGGCGACAACTACTGGATTCTGCATACGCTGCCGAATCAGCGCAACCAAGACCCCGCCAAAGACATCCGGATGGCTCGTCGCTTTGGGCGCTACAAGGGCGACGTGACTGCACAGTCCAATATCGAGACTGCGCATTGGGATCTTTCGAGCAATCCGACAACGGAGCTACGTGAATGGAGATGGTACAGCCGAGCTGTGCTTTACGATTCGTGGGCCTGGGCGCATGCTGTCCACGGCGTCTTCGCACTCAACGTCATCTTTGACCTGAGCGTGCTGGCATTTGTAATCTACCGTCGTTTTCGCATGGGTTTCATTTGGGTTGGCGACGCCTTTTCCACGATTTCAAGCATGCTCTTGTATCGAGGCTTAATCGTGCTGGTCTGCAATCAATTGAACGGGTACTGGACGATCACGAAGATGAGTATTTCCATCGGAGACACCATCACGGGTCAACATGTTATTTTCTACAAGCCGGAACTCGTCCAAGCCGATTTATTAGCCGTCTATATGAACTTGGTGAGCGTCTTAAGCTATTTCGCTCGCGAGCGCGTGGACCCACTGCTGGCCTTTGCTACATTTGAACTGGGATGGGGATATCGCGTTAAATTAGCGCAGCTCTTCCCAGTGTTGAGCGCAAATATCGCCAACTTTGCCATCGCCGATGCAACTCGAGGTCTGCTGAATGTTCGCCCTGGTCTGGCAGTCTTGTCGCCGATGGAGCTACTCACTGCATATGGAATCCCAGACAACCGTCTGAACGTTGTCTCTTCGATCGTTGTCTCAATCTTCAGCCCCATGGCTTTGATTGTGGCCTACATTGTAGCAAGAAAAGTCTCGCGATGCGAAGATCGTATGGCTGGGGACCATGGCCTCTCTCGCCGTCGTCGGTCCAGCGCGTATATGGCTGGGGACGTGCAGCAGATTGACCTCACGTCGTTCGAATCAGCTACTGGCGCGGCCCTGAGAAAGCGCTACGGTGTGATCTCCGGCTATGAGAACTACGTCATGCGCGATAACCAGCTTCTAGCCACGATTGATGCGGTTTATGGCAATGGATTCCTCGTTGCTAACAACAAATTTCTAATCGCGATCCAAGATCTGGTGCCACTGATCCTGATGAAGATAACGCGCGTGCGCTTCACTAATATCTTCGTGTACGAGATCATCGACGGTTGTGCGGTGAGGGAAACCTCGCGACTCGTGTACCCGACGACCTTAACGTGGTTCGACCTCACACATCTTGACGTGACGGTGCTTTCTTAAGGCGGCAGCAATTCGACACGCTGCAGTTTAGCTATCTAGTTAGTCTAAACTAGAACCTTGTAGCTATATAGCGCCTTGAGCTACCGCATGACAAGTAAAATGCGCTCAGATATTCTTAATTAATCCTCGCCATGCTTTTGCGCTGCTGGTGTTCAACGGAAAACCGGCAGGGTGGCAGCTTAAAATTACGCTGCCATTTAGTTGGTGCTGGTAGGTCTCCCCAGACCGGAGGCCAGACGCACTGATGTTACTACATCTTACAGGTTTAACTGTCATCTTCAAGATGCTATTTTTGCAGCTGAAGCGTCATGTTCTTGTCCAGCACCTTGAACTCTCTTTCAAGTTGTGCAGCATTTGGGGACAAACTCTTCCAGCGACCAGCAAACGCTTACGACGAACACGTCTGTCAAGTGCTTGTTCTAGGCGATGGGGACGCCGAGTGCGCAGGTGTCACCGAGCAAGGGGGCGACCACTTTGAACAGCTCAGCCGCCATTGCCAATGTTCAGACGTCCAGCGGGCAGAAACTGAAAAAGAAGCGGATCACTCAGACTCAGTTAGTGAACCTCGTGAGGCGAGTCATGGGCGTCGGAGCTACACTCATGTGCTTGACCAACTACCTCAGAGCTACAATCGTCACATTTGAGGTGCTGAGGGGGGCTCCAGTCGATTCAAGATCGTTCGGTACAATGCAATCCGAGCTCATACTCGGTTACCTTGGTGACGGCTTGATTCGTGACAGTCCGCTAGTCAAGAACGTCCTAGGGGGTGACACCTCACCACGTCACTACTCTCTCTTTCTCGAGAACGCGACTACCATATCGACTGACAAGTGCGGGGCGGCCGAGCTCTTTGACACCGATATCTACAGCAACGAGTTTTTACGTACCAACTTTGAGAGCGTGCTTACTACGGGCTCGTACAACCTCACGCAACTAACGGACTTGGAGCTTGTGGTACCAGTTATCGACTGCACTTCGCCACCTCTAGTTGAGGGAGACCCGTCGTTGCTGCGGGTGTTTAATGTCGTCCGCCACAAAAGCGATCCGACCAATATTCAACTCGTTACGACCTCCATCTCTATCCAAGACTATCGCATTCCGGAAGCTAATCGAATGGGGCCAGCGATTGTGACGTCGCTCTTTGCTGTAAGCGATATGAACGCCACGACGGTCGATCAGCACGTCGTGATCGGGTTAGACTACGCGTTCACACATGAGCCTCTCTACGAAGTGTATACACTCGAAGGTTTGTCAACAGACGGCTACTGGAACCTCACAAGTATCCCGAAAAATTTTGTTTTGAACCCGGTTAAGACTGTGCTCACTGCGCGTCGACGGGGATTTTACCTGGGGGCGGAATCTGAACAGTCGAACATTCGCAATCTCGTCTGGACGCTGGAAAAGACGAGCCCTTCTCGAGCCATGTCACGATGGGACTGGCGAGGCAAACCTCTCATTTTTGACTCATGGGCTTGGGTTCATGGCATTCATCTCATCTTCTGCGTGCAAACCATCTTCTCCCTGAGTGTCTTGGCGCTCATCGTGTATCGGAACGTACGCAACGGCAAAGTCTGGGTGGGTGATGCGTTTGCCTCCTTATCCAACGGTACTCTTATCGTTCGCGGTCTTCTGGTATTTGCCTCCTGGTACGTGAATGGGGAATGGACACTTCTCGAGTTCTGCATCTCAAACGCCAACGACCTCACAGGCACGCAACTCGTGCCAATCCACTCGGAAATTGTGCATGCAGATCTCATGGTGATGTTCCTAAGTCTGTTTGGAATAGTCGGCCACATTTTCAAAGAAAGGATCGACCCCACTGTCGGCGTCTTCCTCTTCGAGGCCATCCATGACAATCGCCAGCCAATTGTGAAGATGGCACCTGCCGTATTCAAGACTGTTCGCGCCTACTCGGACAAAGAATACCGCCTTGGCATCGCTTCTGTCACTGACTTCCAGCGAGAAATGTCGCCCATGCGGCTTTGGACAACGGACAAGCTCACACGCGTTGACAACGAATTTGTCATTGCGTCCTTCTATCCAAAGTACATTCTGATGGGAACGCTACTTTCTTTCGTAGTGGTGCGTAAGATCTACAAGAAATTTTACCCGGACGCGCTAGCTCCGAGCATGACGGGCAGAAGTACAGAACGATCCACAAATGAGAGAGCTGCCATCGCTCAAAAGGGGAATCTCACCAACTTTGAAATCTCTACCGGTGCCGAACTACAAGCTCGCTACGGTTTGATCTCCGACTACAAAAACTATGTTTTCTTCAAGGGACTCAAGTTTGCATCACCCGACGGTGTGTACTGCTCCGGTTACGTGGTTGTCAATGGCAAGTACCTTGTTGCTACAGAAGACATCCTAACAATTGCCATGATCAAGACCGTCCAAACTCGCCTCTTCAACGTGTACACGTACGAAGTGGATGGCTTCACTGTTCAACGCACGGCAAGACTCGTGTACCCGAATACTTTCACGTGGAACGACCTTTTCCATCTGAACATTAACATCCTAGCGTAGAAGAACCAGAAGGTAGTTAGCTGATGAAGGGCATGAAGGGGTAAATCATAAATGCATCCGTATTTATGCTTTTTTCTGTTGAATTTCACTTTTAGCTATCGAAATGAAAGATATTTTTGTGCTTGTAGACGATAGCCTGTCTACCCTCAGGTTAAGACAAGGGACTGACGCTCACCTTCGCCAGATCGTGCCAGGAAATGGTTGTCGGATACACCAAGCGCGCTGTTTGATTGACGTCCGTGCCTTCTTTAATCGTGTACACGTAAATGTTTGTGAACCGCGCCCGAGTGACCTTCATGATGAGCAGAGACATCAAATCTTCTGTGGCAATAACGAATTTGCTGTTGGCAACCACGAAGCCGTTGCAGTAGATTGCGTCGCCCGAGGCATATCTGCGGCCGTTGATGTACGTGTAGTTTTTGTAGGTCGACAAGATGCCAAAGCGATTCTTCAGTACCGATCCCGTGGCTGTCTCAAACTGCATTAATTCTCGCGGCTCCGAGTCACTGCGACCCAAACCTGCACTTTGGCGTCTGGATACGCTTTTATTGTCACTGCTCTGGCTACCAACTTGAAATCTCGAGGAATGGCATCGCATGAGTTTTCGCACAATAATGTATAACACAATGATCAAGATGGTGCTGTAGATGATTACGAAGGTGACGACTAGCAACGGCCACACGTTCTGTTGGATCGGATGCACTGTCCAGAGCCGCATTGGGGACAAGTTGGACAAGAAATCATCCACAGCCACTTTACCATAGGTGGATTCTGTGTCAGAGAAATCAACGAGCACGTTTTTCAGCGCTGGAAAGATTTGTGTCATGCCTTTTCGAGAGTTGAAGCCCACTTCGAAGCAAACTAGCACAAAAATTGGGTCGATTCGCTCTCGTAGCAAATAGCTAAGCACGCTCACGATATTGAGGTAGATTGTGAGCATATCGGCGTGGGCCAACTCTGGTCGGTACTTTACGGCTGAGTTTCCTCCAACAGAATTCGCTAGGGCAAGGCAGAACTCGGTGAGAGTCCAGTACCCGTTCACGTGGTTGGAAATGATGACGTAGATGCCACGATAGAGTAAAGCATTCGAGATGGACGCGAACGCGTCTCCGATCCAGAAATGCTTCTGCAGAATGCTGCGATAGACGAGAAATAACAGCAAACTCAGCTGAAAGATCACATCAATGGCGAAGAGGAGGTGAATAATGTGCACCCAGGCCCAATTATCTCGAATAACAGCGTCGCCACTCCAGTTCCAGATCGTTAGCGCAGAGACAGGGTCATCGGCGAGTTTCCAATGATAATTGATCTGGTTCACTTGTGAAGTTTCTTTAGCGAGATAGAATCCAAGTTGTCGGGCTGTAAGCAGCGGCTTTGGGGGTCTCATGAATGGATCTCGAGGAATCGTCTCAAACGACCAAAATCCTTCGTCTGTGAGCTCGTAGAACGTGCACGCTTCAAAATCTGGTTTGTACTCGTACGGGTAGTCCAGTGCAATTGCGTAGTGGTGGGGAACTGGCTTTGTAGACGCCATATCCTCAATGACAGAGAATGTCACTAATAGCGCTGAGCCCCGCTCGTACTGCTCCGCGATATAGTAGTCTTGAATCGATAATGACGTTGGTAGTAACAGCACGCGATTAATATCATTCTTGTAGCGCACAAGATAGTTTACTCGTGCTATAGCCGCACCCCCCTTTTTGACCATTCGCATCTGGCAGTCCACCACAGGGACTATCAACTCGACTTGGTCAAGTAGAGAAATGTTGTATGCCGTCTTGATCTGCAGGTCTTCAAACATCCAACGCAGATATTCGTCAGTGTAAATAGCCGCTCCATCTCCACCAGACGCAGCAAGGCACTGAGTATACGACGAAGTCGATTCAGACTCGAGAAACAACGTTCCCGAAGCTTTCGGATCGGTCGAATCCCCCATAACATCTACGACGAGCGAACTCTTTCGGATCGTGCTTGTCCCAGCGTATCCGGCAATTAGTGGTGACTTGACAGGGATCGGACCGCTGTCGTAACGAGCTTCGTCCCTTAAAATGGTCAGCGAGGCACCGGTCGCCAACAGGGAGATCACAATGTACCACACAGCAGCGCCAAACACGAGCAAGCGGTGAAAGAGGCGAAATTTGCGCTGGAGTGGCGTGCTGCCTTGAACGTGGGGCTTCTCGACCGCTGGAGGCCCAGCCTTGTCCACCATAACCTTGTCATCAGGCCCCATGACTAATAACGGACTCGATTCTTGATCAATGAACTCAAATGCCGTACAAGAAATGGGAAATTAAACTCAACGTCGGCATCAGAGGAGATGTCCGTTTCAATATATTGTCATACTTGATCGCAGGGCCAGAACACGTGCACACTTCATACTAACCACCGAAAAATCACAAAACGAAACGAATACCGGTCTATGCAGGCGTTGTCTCGTATAGACGTCGTTTAGACTAATATATGACGCCTATATTAGTCTAAACGACGTCTATACGAGACAATGAATGCAGTGAAATAATAGACCGGTATTCGTTTCATGGAAACCTGACAGGGACATGAGTGCGTTGTGAATGGATACAACGAGCGACGCCTTCTTACCAAGCGCTCAATGAAAAGTAGAGCTGTTTTATTTCCTTTTCAACGTACAAAAAGTGGGAGGAGATCGCACAGAAGCTCCGTTCGGTTGCTGTGAATGGCGCCACACGCTCCTAATCTCGTGACTTTTTCACGTCATTCGAGCCCAACCTGAACCAGTTTCCATCTCGACGACAAGGAAGCAACTGCTGAAGACGAAGAACTTGACCACGGAAGACTAAGCACTCGACCACAAACCACCATGAAGCCCCGTATCTTAGCGGGAGGGAAAAGCTCAGGGTGGAGAGGGCCGCGCACAAGCTCGGTAGACTCCACAGTTGTCACGAGGGAGAATGAAATCGTCATGGTGCACGCGAAGACACGACGCACGTTCGCGAAGTGGCAGATTTTCAACATTGCGCGTAGACTCGCCGCGGTGGCGGCTGCTGTCCTGTATATCCAAACCTCATTGTCGGCCACTTGGTGGTCGTTGCACACGTTGAGTGGTGCATCGAATCCAACCGAGACCCTCCGTGTATTCCCGTCGTCACTCATCGGAGGCTACGTAGGTGACGGCCTTATCCGTGATAGTCCACTAGTACTCGACGTACTACACGGGGACACGACGCCTCGAGAGTACGCTTTGTTTCTCGAGTCGGAAAATCGTACGTCAACCGAGAATTGTGCCTCGGTGCCGCTCTTCAATAACGACATTTACCAGTACGAGTTTTTGAGCAGAAGTTACGAGGCGCTGGTTACTAACACCAAGTACAATTTCTCGACACTTGACAAATTGGAATTGGTGCTGATTGTAGTCGATTGCTCGTTCAGCCAGCTGATGGAGGGAGATCCATCGGAAGTCAGAGTCTACAACTTGGTTCGCTCGCGGGATGACCCCCGCAATCTTCACTTGATCACAATGTCGCTTTCAGTTCAAGAATACAAATTTCCGGATCTAAGAAAACAAGGTCCAGCCCTGGTTGGCATGCTTACGCTCGTGCAGAATGTGCAAGCGGATCGCGTGGAGCAGTTTTATATGGTTGCTACGACGTATCCGTACCAGCGTTCTCCAGATTTCCTCATGTACGAATTCGTCGGGGTCACAGAGGAGAGTTTCCTCGAGCTGCGTAGTATTCCACGATACCCATCCGTTGAGCCAGTGAAGAAGCTAATCACGGCGAGAAAACGCGGGTTCTTCAATCGCGATAGTCAGTCGAACGTTCGTACGATGTACTCGACACTAGACGGAGTAGACGCAAAGAGTGCGATGACTCGCTGGGAATGGACTGGAGAGGCAGTTATGATTGATTCCTGGGCATGGGTACACTGCGTTCACTTCTTCTTCGCCTTGCAGACGATATTTTCCCTCATCGTGCTCAGCCTTGTCACGTACCAGAAGTTCCGCTCGGGCAAGGTCTGGATTGGCGATCCATTCGCAACGGTATCTACCGCAAGCATTGTCGGGCGTGGAATCCTAGTATTCATTTCATGGTTTCTTGATTCCTTCTGGTCTATGAACGAGTACGCCATGTCGAGGGCCGCAATGCTCACAAACGTACCAACTGTACGTGTCCACAAGGAGATGATGCAAGCTGACTTGCTCGTCATCTTCCTAAGCTTGGCGGGGTTTCTGAGCTCAATATTCCGTGAGCGGATCGATCCAGCGATCGTCATTTTCCTATTTGAATTTATCCACACGTACCGATTAACATTTGTACGCTCATGCTCTGCTGTTTTAAACGAGGTTGTGAGCTACTCCTCGGCTCAATACGAGATCGGCATCGCTAAAGTCACACCCGTTCTTGCTGCAATGTCTCCCCTCCGGTTGTGGTCTTCATTCCAGTTTCCCACGAAGGATCCAACATTCCTGGCCGCCTCTTTCTTCCCCACAATGTACTTAATCGTAATCGTCACAGGCTACGCCATTATCCGCAAAATTTACCACTATCTTTACCCTGAGCAAATTCGTCAGCGATCGAGTCAAAGCACTGACACATTGGGTAACGAGAAGGCTGCAATGACGACGAAGGGGATCGTCACAAACTTTGAGATTGCGACAGGTGCTGAACTTCAAACGCGCTTCGGATTGATTTCAGACTACACCAACTACGTCTACTTCAAAGGCATGAAATTTGCCTCGGCGGATGGCGTTTACTGCTCGGGGTACGTGATCGTGAATGGCAAGCTTCTGGTCTCGTCCAAGGATCTTCCGGCGATTCTGATGATTAAAGTTTTACGAGTTCGCTTCACGAATGTGTACGCGTATGAAGTTGAGGGCAACACGGTAAAAAGCACAGCTAGATTGGTGGGCTCCACTACATTTTTGTGGTCCGATCTATGGCGTCTGAGTGTCACAGTACTGCTGTAGGAAGACAGTATTATGCCATTGGGGCTTACTCCGATTTCAATGCTCATGTAAGGCTGGTAATACATGTAGTTCAATTTCGTATTATTTTCTGAAGTGTCTGTGTAATAGGTCTGGACCTTAAGATAAGGGCGTTTTCTAACGTGGAACATACCGTATATGAGATCTCATAACACAGAGAGATCTTTTACTTCGTACCACGCATTGGCCAATCATACGCTCTGAATCATCCAGCTCATCAGTTGAGATCTCTAATAGTAGTGCATAAATAGGGTGAAAGCATCAGCGGACCATCCAAATTTCATTGCAAGAAAATTGCAACGGAACGCATGCCAAGCTCAAGGAAGGTAGTAGCGCGCACGCCAGGACAGCAATCGGGGAGGACGCGGACCACAGGACAAGGCCAAAGCACCCAAGCAGCACTTCAAACGGGTTGCAATTTCGTTTCGTCATAAAATTGACGTGATTGAGTTTTATGATGCCGTCGTTTCAAAGGCGAAAATGCACGCAACTGTTAACTACTTTTACCCCTCCCTTTCAGAAGACCAGATTAAAGCCAAAAAGAGACAAGTCTAAAACTGGTTAAATCTGCGTGCTCTCATTCCGAGAAGTGCGAGATTAGATGTGGCGCACACTGTAAGGACCTGGAGTTTTGGGATGTCGGCGACACTGTCGCCAGAGTTTGAGGAACAACTTGTCGTTTTGATTAATTCCTTAAGGAAGGAAGGCATACCAGTGACCGGTACAATGGCTCGCATGCATGCTAAGGATTGCTATGAAAGTGCACGACTCCCTGAGATTAAATTGCAGCATCTCAGACGTGGCTGCTTGCATTTCTCCGGCGGAACCGGTAGTCAATCCGGCGGCGAACACAGCAAAGTCAGAAGACTCCAGAAGATGCAGTGATAGAGGCAGAAAGGTTTGGAAGCAAGGTTCGGAGAAAAAAAATGACCGAACTGGGAGTAGATAGAGTTTTCAATGCCGATCAGACTGGTAAGTTATATTTTTATTTATTTTTTATTTCAAACTAACCTTGTGCTTCTCTAACATACTTTTTATTTGATCACAGCAATAAATTATGAGTATTTACCCACTCAGACTATTACTTCGACAGGAGCGAAAACGGTTTGGATGAAAAGTGCTAAAAAAACATTGATGCTGTTGGGGGACGGTACAGGGCAAAAGTATGCCCCCTTCACGATTTTCAAAACGAAATCGTCGAAAATCGCAGAACGGGGCACGCCAGAACACAGCGTTCCAGCACGGGTTTGAAGCAAACTATGGCGGGAGCTCAGGGAGAGCAAGTTGGAGTTCAAATTTATGGAAATGATGCGGGCTGGTAGATGGTGAAATGACGATTCAATTTTTGATTTATCATTTTCTAAATCGACGTAACATGCACGTTTCCACACTGCTACTACTCGATGATTTCTCGGGTCACTGGCGAGACGATGTACAAGTTTTTGCGCAATTACTAAATGTGGAGCTCATGCGCATACCGGCCGGGTATACATTTGCATGCCAACCGGCCGATATTTCGTGGAATAAACCACTGAAAGACTTGATGCGCAAGAACTGGATCGATATTATGCTGCAACAACTGAGAAGCAGCAGGACCGCCATTCCCTTCAAGCTGAAAGCTCCGAGTAGACGCGAGCTAATATTATGGACTAAAGCAGCGTGGAAATCGCTGACGATTTCCGTTATTGTGAGTGGCTTAAAAAAAGCTCAAATAATCCTGAAGGAGGCGACTACAACACAGGTGGACGTCGTTGAACAGAGGCTGCCCTACACAGAACCCGACTGGGATCTGCCCAATCGTCTTCTCGAAGAAGTCCCGGTGGTTCGTCATGTAGTGGATCCGAGCCGAGATATTGATTGATACCTTAGATAACGACACCCAGTTGGATTAGCTAAAGTAAAGAAAAATACATTTCCTGTATTTGTGATATGTTCATAAAATCGTCAGTACATGTACATCTCGTGTCCACTTTACGACACTATAACTTCAAGAATCAATGGTATGAAGTATGAGATCTCAAATACGGTACACGTTAATGGTATACTTGATTTTTTGTATTGACCCTACAAACTCGATGTCAATGAGGGGTAGGAGATGTATCCTTGCTTTCCCGATTGAAGCTATAATCAACATAAAAAATACTTATAGAAAGTCCACCTGCAGATCAAGCCGGCATTTGCATATGCTGTGTTGTAAGGGACCGGCTCCCGCTACTCAAACTCGTGTCTGGCTTCTAGATTTTTCTCCTGGAACGCAAAACCACGCAGAATGGAGTTCCAAGCTCACTGGCGCGAGCTGAAGAAAGATGGCTGGACCTAATACGACCTGGTCTGTCTGTTGACTTCACCTATCTAAAGCCCCGTAAAACGATCAAGAACATCAAAGGAGAAGACATTTTCTTTGGCGAGGACACGCTGATGAAGTATTTGGACAAGATCGACATCGGTAGGACTGAGTGTTTTATGGGATGGCCCTATGCTATACTAATAGTGTAACATGAAAAACGGAGCTTCAAGCGAAGAAGCAGGCGTGGCAGGACGAATCTGCAAACGCTAGAAGACGTAGGAACTCTGTGAAAGTTACGTAAGTCAGCACACTGGTTGCGGCAGAATGTATGTGTATTGCATGCTGTATGGTCCACGTCTGGATTGAATTAGTCGTGTAAATTGTGGGTTAGCTTGTCCGGCTCAGCCACCTTTCGGAAGCCCACCGGTTCAGCCACCCGTCCGCAGCCGGCCACATCAGACCCAGCCATTTCCCCCTGCACTGTCATCGGAACCAAGCCCAAGCACACCAAAGACACCGATTGTCGTACGGGCTTTTTGTTTTCGCACGACACAACGTTTTCACTAGGGAACCGTGGTGGTCGTTCCAACGAAGGGCAGAAGGTAATATCTTGTATGGTTCAAGTTATCTCTTCATTTAATCTTGTATATGGCCTCGTATCGTGTACTACCTCACCGATTACTGACAGAAACCGCGAGCCAGATTTCGAAGATGCAGACAAGAGCAGTGACGCATTGGACAATTCAGATGTCTACAATCAGCCTGAGAGCAACGCGGATCAGGCCGGAGTTGACTATGAATCGAAAGCAGACTCACAATCCAATGACAATCTACTGAATATGGGCCTAACTTGTATGTACACGATACACGTAAGGCAAAAGTTGCCTTACGTGTATCTTCCGCTTCTACTATTGCAGAATATGTCAATCATGTTGCGGACAAAAGTGACCCAAGCAAGTTTGCGGGGTTTGGATCGGACGCTGAGAAAGATGATGGCAATGATGAAAACCAGCCGGTTGATACTGTAGAAGCTGGGATCGTGCAACTACCAGCTCCACCTTAAATTGCGATTTGCCGACCGGTCGCCGTCGGAAATTGGCGGGATGGAGAACATTTCATCGGGTATAGTACCAGCCGCATTTATGAAGGAGCTTGGCGTGAAGGGCTGGTTAGCGCTGGTGACGCACGCACCGTGCGACTACGTACAGGAGCCTGACGAACTCTGTTCGCCTGATGCAATGCGTTAAGACTATCCACTATGGTACAGTGTTGACTCAGGGTTAACAACTAGTCCCTAGCTGCTGCTTTAACTATCAGGAGCTCACTTCTACTTCCTACAGCCACAACTGTGGGAGGATATTGCTGACGAACCCAACGATTATGTCGAAGCTAGCATCGACGAACGAGTAGACGGCACACATCCAAAGCAAATCGCGCGAGAGCTCAAGCACCCAGTATTCGAGGCCAAGTCATGAGAAGGCATTCCACAAGACGTGCTGAAGGCACCACCTATCGAGGCTAGAGAGCTGTGTGTCTTCATAAGCCCTCTGTTAGCACGGTCCATCGCTCCAAACAAGAAAAAGCTTCCGAATTATTGAAAATCGAGAGGGGAAGGTACCACACCTCGTGGGTGTTTTGGGCGCTTCATGACGCATGACCGATTCATGCACATCTATCAGAACCTAAATATCAGACGAAACAACAACCTAAGGGCCGCGATGGATTGTGCGAGGAAGCTGCTTCCTGGTTTAGACGCGCTACAAGATCGGTTTGCTGCTATACGCCACCTGCCATCTTGGCCTTTGACGAGGCAATGGTGCCTTTGCGCTCCGCGTTCAAGCCATGGGCGTGTCAAAGAGAAGCAGGCCAGATAAGCTCGACGCATCACAAGTCTGGTCCTGCCGCCGTTCTGCGCACTCGGCAGCAAGCCTTGGTCATACGGCCCCACCAATGGCGAGATGCGACGCGTCGTCATGGATCGATTCTACTCGTCAGGGATCATCTTCAGTGCTGTCCGTGCAGCTTCGAATCTCCCACATGAAGTATTTGAGACAGCTGCACCTCGAGCTGTGGCAGCTTCGGGATGAAGACTGGCAGTTACTCATTAAGAAAGAGAGCTTTCAAGCAGCAGGATCCAAATGTTGCCAGAATCCGTCGGGCTAACCACAAACCGACACTAAACGATGAATGGGGATCTGGCAACAAGAATCAAGGGCAGAATCGCCGGACACGGGTAGGCAAAGTGTGCTCACTACTGATGGGCGCTGGCAACGACCGTGGTGGAGATTCTTCAACTTTCTGCAGTACGTTGCAAGCTACCAACCTCGTCTAAGAAAACCATGGCATGGCGCGTCTTCATGTGCAAGAAAAAGCGCCAAATCGTGAAGGGCGAGTTACGAGCCTGCTTCGGCATTTGGCACAAGGAGTGGCACAATGGGACTTGCGCCGCCGCCGCAGCGCGGGGGGGGGGGAGATGTCGATTCGCGCGCGGGCTCCGGTGCGTCGCCTAGATGAAGTTAATGGAGAAGCAGGAGGAGAGAGCGGCGAGCATGCAAGTGATGAGTCCACGGCAGATGACTCTCGCCCACCGCACACCCGATATGACGGCGACTGATTGAACAGCTGATGACGTCTTCCATCTCTACTGAGGTTCAGCATAACAAAATATCACGGTTTTTCTAATCAGTTGAGCCTGTTTGCGGCGATGTTATAACACTGCATATTATGCACTACATGTTCACGGCTGTACACATCAACGCAATGTTTGTTGAACAATCTGCATGTAATGAACATAAACACATGCATAGCTCACAGCCCGAGCCGTGAACCATACACGAAGACCCCTTTCTCGATGTTTAGGTTTAGCCTGCCGCTATCCACTATACAACTTACGAAAAGATATTATAACCTTTACCAGCGCATACACGTTAGAAACACCTAGGGCTTAGGGATAGAGGGGCGGGAACCCCTCGGGTTCAAGGGGTTAACAAGATCTAATACATAATGTATTCAGCTAGCCTATCAGCCATATGTCTATGTTGACATTGGTAAGTTCAAGACTGAGGCATATCCTTTCTCTATTTTTTTTCCACGTGTATCGTTTGCTGAGGTTCCTTGCTAGTCGGCTAACATCTACAGTTAGGTTTTCTTCCGCTCTTGCTGTTGCTCCCAGTTTACCTATTTTGGGATGTTATGAGCATCTATCGTCCAAATGCGGTTTAACCGGGGGACAGCGAAGTCATTGTGTAGTATTGTGCACACAGAGATAACATCACTACCGATAAAAGTTTTCCATTCGCACAGAATATAGAAATTCGTTCGGTCCGCAGCCTCTCATTTATGGTGCGGTGAACCCGTTCGACGACGCCTTTCGCTTAAGGTTTGCTGTCGCACTTCTCCGCGCAACGCCATAGCTTTCAAGGGGAGCTATAAATTCCGCTTTATGTTCTCGTCCTAGGTCGCAGATGCATCGCTCAGACCTTGGATCCTGTTGAACTGCCATTGATCCACAATACGAGCGACCTCGGCACATGTTTCATCGGACATCGCTGCAATTTCCGCGAGCTGCGTACAAGTGTCCATAATTGTCAATGATCCCAACATGTCTTTGTAATAATCCACCATCCCGATGAACCAGGGCAGATCTTGAATGTTTCTAGATTTGTCGAGGGTTAAAGTGCATCAATATGTCAGCGAATCGGTTCCTTTCCCCGCCCGCTGATGCAATATTCAAGATATTCGATTTCAGTCATACTTAATATCCTTTGCTCGGGGTGTGCGATACTTCGGTATCCTTTAGTCGTCGGAGAATCATTTGTATATGTTCAAGATGTTCCTCAAATGTACCCAACCGGGTCAAAACGTCCTCCAGACGAATTGTAGATCACCTAGTAACTGTTGTATAATACCCTGGAATTCAACTGGTGCTGTACGGATTCTTGGAGGCGGTCGACAACATCAATGCTACCCCATGGTAAAACCACGACACTGTATTGGCAACTTTGCTCCACCAGATTTCGACTGTAGTACCCCATCACTAGATCAAAAGTTGTCACGAACGCAGGTTTTGGTAATATTCGTAAGATCCTGAATTCGTGGCAACGGGTAGTATTACCGTTGAAGACACCGATTAACTTCACGAAAGCCTGTGAGAATCATACAGTTCTATCTCTCTTGAGAATAGTAAATGCAGAAGCCGCCCAAGGTGAATCCTTCTCGGGTTCAAGTACGCCTAGCTTGACCAGCCTTTCCACTTTCGTCAGTGCTCACAGCGTGGCCGCATAAACATGGCTACACATACAGCAGTAGCAACTGAAATCACTAGACCTTTTGTGGAGTCTGTTGGCACCTCTCTCGAGTGTTTTGTACCCACCTAGAAACACATGTGGAAATGTACAAATCCCAGGTGCCTATGGACGATGTTCGAGATGCCGACTTCGATTGTCTTCTCGATTTTTTGAGATCGTTCTTACACATTAGCATCTTCTAGAATAATGCGAGCCGAGGAGAAGCAAGACACCTATTGTGGCAATCCAGGTGCTCACTTCCGAAAACGCCAAGCTCTCACCAAGTAACCCACCACGCCTCCGAACACATCTCTATCAAGATGCCCCATGCCTCCTGTCGTCAACATCTGCCGTCCGTGCTGTTGGAGCTTCAAGAACGCCACAACAGCCGCCGCCAAGAGCTCGCCGACTACCCACGCGTCCTCCAAGAACACGAGAGCTCAGCACCGCAACACCCAATCTTTGATGGATTCGTGACGGACGGGGGCGCTGACGCCATCCTGCGCCTCACGAATTTCACGCCGCGCGAAATCAACACGCGTTGGTTGTCTGTGGCAGCCACGTTACCCGGTACTGGAACGTCGGGCGAGGACGTCGCTCCAAGTTCACGGACAGAGACGTCATGTTCACGTTGCTCTAGTGCTGAAGAACGGCGGGACGTGGGAGATGTTGTCCAGCATCTTTCACGTCAAGACCCCTACCTTCATCAAGACCATCACCACTTTCATCCGAGTTATTGCCCCGCGCCTCTACGATGACTGGTTTAGCGAAAAGGCCCAGAGGTGAACATGCGGATGTTGCTCACGTCAGGCAGGACGTTCGAGCATCATCCGTACGCGTTGTATGCGACGGATCTCACGTTTCAGCAGGCCAACAGGCCCACCGGTAACATTGCGGAAACGCTCCCCTATTACAGCGCCAAGCATAACGGAATGGCTACAAGGTCGAAGTGTCGGTAAGCCCTCGTGGCTCTGCTATCAATTGCACGGAGCACTCTCGCGGCAACACTGCCGACATCACGATGTTCAGGCGCAACGAGGCCTTTCACCACGCCACACGCCAAAAGTCGGACGACGACCGCACGCTGCGGGACACCGGTCTCCTTGCCAGGGAGTATCTCGGCAAGTGGGCGGTCTTGGCGGACAAGGGGTACCAGGGCATCGAACAACACGTACGCTGTATCCACCCAACCAGGGGCACCCACCTACCTGCTGCCATCGTTCAGTAAAATGCCGACATTTCTAGCGATAGAATCATTGTTGAGAACTGGTTTGGGAGACTGTGCGGGCTTTGGCGCATTTGTGCCGACAAGTACAGGTGTGGGGGGATCTCTACGACGACATCGTCCAGGCCTGCGCGGCGCTGACGAACTTCCACTTCGGATTCTACCCGCTTCGCACGCAACGGCGAGGAGTACCGCCAGCGCCAGAATAGGCTAGTGACTATCGGTCGAGAGAAGCAGAAGAAGCGACGCCTCTCTCAGGGACGATACCGGGAGTGCCAACGTCTTCGCCAGCGAATGTCGCTAGACGACCGAGCCGATAGTGAGGGACCCGATGACGACGACGACTTAACGCAGATGTAGCGTAGTTCGCGTGGGTTGTAGGTCAGGGCAAGAAACACACCCTTTTACTAAGTGGTAGTAAAAATCCTCATTTGGCGTGTCCAACCTGTATCAGTGCGCGTTATCGTGTGCTTCGGGTTTATTATTGTCAACAGCATAACTTCCGGGTTGCACACAGCCTGGTAATGAGATCAACTGAATCCGATTATGCGTGCTGATATGTATATCACTGGTTCTCCGCAGTATATAAACTCCCACCTGATTCATCGCTCCGGACTCTTCATTGAAAAAGAACGAGCTGGTCAGCTGGGGATGGACGAGAGCAGGCGCTAGCTCGAGGATCACGGGTCCTGGCCGAAATCTATTTGGCCGTTTCCAATAATCCCAACTTCGGATTCAATCGTGGAATCGCTATTGTGGAAGCAAAAAAAAGCGGCGTTTGGCTGACGCACTTTAAGTAAACTTTCCTCACATATGGGTATATGCTCCAATACATTGAACAGCACTTATGACGCCGACAACACCGCTGTAGTCACCATGACGCCGTCGCAAGCTTTGCCCACCAAAGCTAACTTAGCTTAACGCGAACCAGTGAAGACGCTAGCACAGTACAACTGTCCCGTGTTCGGCACACCCAACCTCGGAAGCACGTGGCTCCCATTAGATTCCTTCTGAACGTATGTACACTTACTCGCAACAGTTATACCTGCAAACGAGATCGCGGTGGGGATGGCTAAGTGGCACGATTTAAACGAAATGCACAAGCCTGTTGCGCAAATCCGGCACCACTTCCGTGCTGAATGCTTCGGGTTTCAGGGGTTTACTTGGTAAGTAATCCATCCGATTCTGCCAAGGAGTTGCATAGTTTTTATTCGCTCAGCCACGCCAAACAATGCCGGCAGACCAACACAAATGTTGTGCAGTCCTGCCATGGCCACCAATGCCCGACTAGCGTTCCTAGGCTTCAATTAAAGAGACGATTTGAGACATCTCCATTTGTTGCTATACCTCCGAAACGTTTGTCCAATCTTGATCCTCAATTGGCTGAGATAGAAGTAAAAGGTGTCGTGGGTTCGGCGAACCTGCCAGCCCATTAAATACGTCGACATATTCTCTGAAAGCATATACGCTCCGTTCCCAATTCAATTTCGATTGTCATCGAACCTTTCCGCATATCTGGCCAGTTTCGCCCTCGCAAAGGCGCACAGGTCGCTCGAACCACCAGGAGCAGCGAAAGTAAAGTATATAAAGCGTCATAAACGATCATATACAGCTTGAATATTTAAACGCACGTGGTAATAATATCCCCTGTTGTAAGCCTGAACGCTATCGCCTACATCCTATTGCGAAGGTGTCATAATCTTACAAGCATTCCATCCACGCAGTCAATACAGCCATCCAGCTCAGTTTCTGGAATTCAGCCGCTGTCGCCGTTGTAATTGGTAGTCGAATTTCCAACTGCGAGCAGCTGAGAATTGCTGAAACACCCTCGTTCAAACACCGATAAACGAAGGCACACTGATTTAATCCACTTCGCGAGTACCCACGCACGAACTACCATCGAAGTAGCGCAGCGTACGTGTACATATAAAGCAACTTCTTCAAAAATAAGGGCCTGCTCCAATTTTTCTCCGTCGACATCACCGCGTCAACACCACCAAGATTCGGGCTTAAAGATAGCAAAGCTGCTACATGATCTTCGTCAATGCGATATGTTGGACCAAACATATTCTCGCGCTGCAGCGTCTGATGCGCGGTTTCTCCAATTACTCGCGGGCGAGCGTGAAAGATCTACAGGACGTTAAGCGCGGAATACGCTCCGACGAAGCAGGTGAAAAGACCTCCAATATTCATTTCTTCATCCAAGTCACTATCACTCCAGATAAACATACCTTCGTCGAGTCGATGTCTTTGTAATACGTGAGCCCCCCATCCGAGTCACCGTCGCTGTACAGATCCATGCTTGAACGCGTGTCGATTTTGGTTTTTTGGGGGGGAGAGGGAGAGGGAAATTGCAGTGGGGCTGCGTACCGCAGTGCGTCAGGGGAAGACGTATGACTCCCCGAGCATTAGCTGTGGTTATCCTAACCCCAAAGGTCTCCGCAGAGACTTAGATCCCTCTAGTTATACCACTAGAGACTCAAAGAGTCAGTATTCCTAAACCCTAGACCATACTCTCTTTGATGCTAAAACGGGACTGTTATCTGTTTGCTTATCTGCGGCAAAGCCGCCTGTGGTGTAAATGTATGACTCTAACTATCTACCATAGTTCTAAACTAGTCAATGCATATCGAGTGGCCCTGTGGCCACGTACTGAAATCCCGTTAATACAAGTGGTATCAAGTACCACTTTCTGCAAGGTGACACGTAGCACGGCTACAGTCGTGTTACATTCGTGTAACCCCGTTACACTCTCCCCATCTCAACCGTGGACACAACGTATCCATGAGGGTCCGATTGAATCAATCTCAAAAGGCCAGGAACCTTCCGCTCCAAGAGCGTTTCACAGTCCGTTCCGCATCGAGTGTTCGCACCCAGATGTCCACAGCCAATTGGTCTTTTGACCTCCCACGTTCGCTTCGCGACAACAGCTCTCGCCGCGGGCTACGCCCCTCTGTGTCTGCGACACCTTCGCTATCCTCGTCATCCCGTACGGGAGAGGTCTCTGACCGTGCGCCACCCACACCCTCGCGGCTCTCGGTGCGAGAGTATCACTCAGCGCACAAGCGCCGATACGGTCAAAAGACCTTGAGTGGAGGCGGCGAATCCGTTGGAAACAGTGCCCCCCGTGCGCGTTGCCCGCGAGACACCCTTTTGACGACCTTGAGAAAGGTGAAGAGGAGGTCGACTACACCGAGTCCGTGACGGGTAGTAGCTCTGTTCTCTCGCCGAGACCGCGATGCCGACAGCGCGCTCCGAATCCTTTCGAGCTCTCGACACCAAGAGTCCTTCGCAATGCAGCTCCGCTACCTTCGCGGGGGACAGAAGATGCTTCCATGGGATCTGGTGTCGTCACCAATCCTTTGGACGAAGCCCAGGAGCAACAGCTCGCGGCTGATGCGCAGCTCCTCTGTTCGAGGCGGCCTATGGCTCGGCCATTGCTTACCCCGTCCCGTCGTGACTACGGCTTTGAGCCTCGCGATCCAGCGAAGTGGCTCGCCGAGCAGCACCGGAGTTGCTTAACATGTATGTGATTGGGCCGGTGGCCGCAACACCCGACGAGCTCGCCGCGCGAGGGTCTCTCGGAAAGAGATACTTGGCACCTTAAGTGATTCCTCAGCACAAGTATCGTGAGCGCCTGCAAGTGCAAGCTCGGCACGGCTCGGTTCCACCGATGCGGACCTATCCAGTCGTGCTCCTATCAGGAGAGACGTCTTCGGAAGACGAGGGTCAATTCCAAAGTTAGGTTGAAGGAGCACGCGAGCTCTCTTTTTTTGATGGCCTTCAGGCTAGTTTCAGTGAAACTGATGTTTAAGTCGAACGTAGCCTCCGTTTCGAGTTCGTGAAACTGAAGGCGAAGCGCCAGGTACTCCTGCCTACCGACTTTGCCCACAGGGCTCTCTGGCACTCGGTGCTTCCGCTGTCACAGCTAGCGGCTCTCACGCTCGTGAGGCCGCCCCTCTCCAAGACCACAGCGATAGTTTTGCTGCTGGCCTTGGCCTCCAGCGGAAATTGCCGGGAAGCGCCAGGCGAGCGACGCTCGGTCGCTGCTGATCGCGTCGGTCGAAAGCGTCCACGACGTCAGGGCAATCTTGCCGGAGGGGAACCTTGTACTCCCAGGCGTTCTGTAAGTGATGATAACCCCTCCACTTCACAAGATATTGCGTACGACCCTGACGACGACGCCGCGCCACTAAGTTCTCCACAGGATAATGGGAAGCTCGCTGCTCATTGTGCAATGGCGGCGGAGGTTGATGACCAGCTGGATCCTCGCACTGCAAGTCGCAGTGATCTGCTAGCGGTCGAGAGGCAGATGCAGACCCTGTTCGACTCGCTGCAGTAGTCGACGAGGCACCGTGACCGTCTCGCGACGAGATCGATGCTGTGCATCATCGGGTCGACCGGCTTCAGTCTCCCGTCTCGATTGCCAACCGCCTGGAGCTCCTGGGGCAGCCCTTGGCGCGTCGCTTCGAAGCGCTAGACCGTTCGCTCGTTGAGCTACGTGATCAGTTGGACCTCCTCGTGCGCCGCCAGCGCTTTGGCCAGCCACCGGCTGTGGCGCCAAACCCTCCGCGCCCACCCGAGCCGGCTCTCGATATAGCTTAAGGAAGCCTACGTAAAAGATGGTGTGTGTACGCATCTTCTTCCGAAGATTGAGCGTGTACGCAAGGCCCTTCCTGGCCACGACCTTAAAAGGTACAATGAAGCGCGAGCGCAACTTCGTCTTAAAGACCGCAGACACTGCATGTGTAGGTAGGTGTTTAGTGTTTAATCAACTTTGATACCGACCTTATACACTTCAATGTTGCTTCTGCCTTTGCATCAGCCTGTTCCTTCTGAACATCTTGGCTTTCAGCCATCGCATCGCGTACTTGTCGTAAGACACCTTAAACGCGTAGACACGAACGTGTCAACTTGCCTGCGAACTGCAGCTGGGCTGATATCAGCTAGCTCATCGGCTATCCCTCCCCCACTAAGCCCAGAACCATGGAGTGGTGGCGCCAGCGGGACGCGAGGTGTGTGGGACCGATCACGTAGAACGTGGTGAGGCCTGTGGAGGCATGCACCGCATTGTTCAATGCAAACTCAACGAGTGGGATCCTGGCGCTCCGTTGCTTGGGTCTGTCCCCATAGACACTCCGAAGCATGTCTTCGACAACGCGATTCACGCGTTCCGTCTGACCATCGGTCTGCGGATGGTCCGCTCTGGACATGTCGAGCCGAACGCCGAGCACCTGAAAGACCGACGTCCAAAATTAACCGTGCAACGGGGGTCTCGATACGAGCCAATTGCCTCTTGCAGACCATGCTGTCGAAAGACACGATCCATGAACAGCGTGGCTGTTCCTTCTCCATCTATGGAGTCCAGCACCGTCGCTAAATGAGCCATCTTGCTCAATTGGTCGACAAAGACCACGATGCCCGTGTTTTCTGCCGCATCCCGTGGCAGGCCGAACACGAAGTCCATACTCATGGATTGCCAACATCTCATGGGTACAGGCAAGCTGGTCAACGGCGTAGCCGAGTGTGGCGAGGGTTTAACCCGTTGACACGTCTCACACGTGCGTACATACGTACTGACCCACTTGTAAAGTTTCGGACACCAGTAGAGGGAGCTAACCGAGCTGTAGGTCTTTTCTCGACTGAGATGACTGCCAAGTGGGGTATCATGTGTGTAATGATGTGGGGCGGAGGAGAAGGAGAAGGAGTTGTCGAGTAGGAAGGAAATTTGGAAGTGATTCATTTTGGGCGGTCCTTAGTTCGCTAGCGCTATATCTAAGCCGCCATTGAGGCTCTTGTGTGTCCTTTGTGCCACGCTGGATATTCTCCGCACGGTGACCAACCATTCCTCTACATCACATGCAAACCTACACGTCACACTCTATTGACTATCGGATTGGCTGGAGACTCTGGGACATTCTCTGGTTTCGTCATCATGATAATGATTGCGTGTACCATGAGTGTAGTTCACATACGTGATCCTTGGAAGATGTCGTGGTGTCGCGCGGCGCCTCCTTATGTGCAATTTATGCAAACTATTCAAAATAAAATGTGTTATCGATGGGACTCGAACCCGTGACCTTTGCCTTGGACGATAGAAACTTTACGTCTGCACCAGACTGTGCGTATATCGATTGTGTCGGGACCAAAGGTTTTACCCATACGCAACCGATGTAAAAGGTGTCGTAATTGCAAACCACATCCTTACAATGTGCCTTATAGAGGATATATACTTGAGATCCTCCTCGTGAGGAACCACGACTCGTGGGGTGCCTTCTGGACCAGTACCTCAGTACAATAGGCCATCATCGAGCGTGTATCGATGCAGCCTCGCGCGCAACCGCGCTGACAGTTGAATGTCTGAGTTAGCAAACTCCGCGCTTCCTAGCGCATGTAGCAGAGCTACGCAGGACTCGTCACGCGCGTACGCAGCGCGGATCAAGTCTGTCACAGCCGAAGTCACCGTCGTGAAATGAGCGATCGCATAGTCTGGTCTGCGTGATAACGCATCGGCCAAGACGTTCTGCCTGCCAGGCTTGTACTTCACATCGAAGTTGTACTCCGCAAAGAAGGAGAGCCAACGGGCCATTCTCTGAGATAGATGAGGCGACTGCATCGCAGTGCGTAGCAATGCATGATAGTGTAGATCACAAACGGCTTGGAGCCGAGCAGGTGAACCATGAATTTGACGAGCGCATACTTCATCGCAAGTAGCTCTTTGTCATGAACTGGATAGTTCTTCTCAGCAACCTTAAGCTGGCGAGATTCAAACGCGATCACTCGCTCACGCCCTTCAGCGTCTGCTTGCAACAAAGACTGCCGATGGCAAAGTCCGACGCGTCACAGACGACACTGAAAGGACGATCGGGGTCTGGCAGGGCCAGGATCGTGGCCTGAAGAAGACTCTCCTTAATGGGTTCAAAAGCCGCTTGATGTCCGGTGTCCCAACACCAGTTCACATCCTTCTTAAGGAGATTGGATAGTGGCCTTGCCACCTCAGCATAGCTCTTGCTGTACTTGTGCAAGTATTTGGCCAGGCCAAGCCACTTCCGCAAGTCTATCTGGTTCTTTGGAACCGACCAGTCTACAATCGCCTTGACCTTAACGAGATCCGCTCGAAGGCTGCGCTTCCCAATGAAGCATCCCAGAAAGGGGATCGCTTCAGCGCCGAAGACACACGTGTCATGCCGGCATACAACTTGTGTGTGCGCATGCGCTCGAGCACTGCTCGCAGGTACTCAATGTGGTTCTCCACTTCAGTTTTCCGTGCTCCGCACGACTATGGACGAATATATCGACGAAGTATGTCTGAGCATACGCCCTATGGGGCCTGAACAGTTGCGCCATAAGACGATTGAACGTCGCAGGCGCATTTGACAGCCCTTGGGGGATTACTAACCACTCCCAGAGCATACCGCTCGGAGTGCTGACCGCCGTAAGCGGAATATCGTTTGCCCGCATGAGCAATTGATAGTATCCATCGACCAAGTCGAGGGCGCTGTACACCGTACACCCCGCCATGTTGTTCTGGAGAACGTCCTTCCTAGAAATAGGCGTCGGAATGATGGCCCCGTTGAGCTTATGGAAAGTATGAACGATTCGCCACTTGCCATTCAGCTTTCTGACACAGAACGTAGGCGTTGAGTGCGGAGACTTGCTCTCGCGCACCATATCTGCCTCGTGCTTAGCACGGAAGAACGCGTCAATGACGTCACACTGTTCTCGTAACAAAGGCACTGCCTTGTCACGCAGTATTTGGTTCCAGGAACCAGGTCATTCTCATGACGTACACCTCGATCCGGAAGTAGCCTCGTTGGCGTCCTTTGAGACCACGTCTTGATATTCCTTCACCAAAGGGTAGTCCGGATCCGAGGGATCCTTGAGGATCGAGGATCCTGCCCGCGCATTCAGCGTCTTCTTAGTGTCTCCAAGGACTGCTTTATCAAAACACGACGAGTTTAACTCCTCTTCAGGTCGTAGAATGACCAACTCGGCTAACTCGCCGGCCTTCAATGCGTCGCCGAACTCGGCCATTGACATCTCGTCCAGCTCCAACATTGCGTCCCCAGTGGGCATAGTTTCTAGACTGATGTCGCCATCGACTTCCCCTGTCACTCCATTGACGAGTGTATATAGCTGCTCGCTATCACCAGGAGTCTCTTCACTCGTCATGCTGGACGCATCAGACGCCCTGCGTCTCATGGCTGACGCTTGGCGTCATAGCCTTCTCCCCGCTGAGACTGTTTGCCTCGAAGAGGTCCTAACAGTCACATCAGCTGCGTCTCCAGGTGCTTGACCGTGTGCGTTTCACCCGAGACTGTTATGTCTTGACCGACAACCGTCGCAGAGCTGCGACGCTCGCAGTCTCCACCCCGTGGAATCCGTGCCACGTCACCTCCATCAGTGGGCCCTCGGCCTTAATGGCCCGGCCCAAGGCCCGCCACACTACCATGGCATAGCGACAACTCGTCGTCGTGATGAGTGTCACTGTCGTGACCAATGTCACCATGACGTCGGTCACCCAGAGGATTGCCTGCCGCTCCACTCGCATCCTGAGGCCCGCGGCCATGATGCCCCGGCATACTGCCGGCCACGCCACACACGGCGTATAACGATACACCGTCATCTTTACGAGTGTCGTTGTCGTGAGACATGTCACCTGTGTCACCCAGCGGGTTTCCTGCCGCTCCTATCACAGCCCACGAGCTCTGCTCGGGGCTCTTGTCCTCGACACCTTCAGTGTCTATAAGTTCGGATACTCTGATGTCCAGCATGTTGACCGACTCGGTCCAGTGCCCACGCCAAAAGCGCTTTTGCTTCCTAGCAGCGGTGGGTTTATGACTCACCAAAACTCCATTAGGAGTAACGCGCATTGCGCCCAAGGTCTTCGACCTCCAATCAATCCATGGTTCATGCCGTTCCAGCCATGTCATTCCCAGGATGAGGTCGTACCTCGAATCCAGGTCCAGGACCAGACAGCGTTCCACGCTATCGAAGTCGAGAAAATTCACAGGAACCTTGGGCACCGTGACACGGGTCCCCGTCGCTAGACGAGCCGCGATGATGTCACTCCTGCGTTCCCTAAGCGCCTCAGCATATTGCTGACTTCCTTCTAACGTGGAGCGTCGAGCGTAGTTGCCCGACGGTCCGGAATATCAATATGATCCATGGCTTTCAAAGCCCTTCACCGTCGCCTCAACGACGAGCAAGCCCGGCTTGCATACACGTTCCGTATGAGAGAGTACAGTTCTCTCTGGGGCTGGACCCTGTTGCCCTTCACCTCCACGCGGCTCAACAGAACTCAGTTCTTCCCCAGCAGTACGCCCCGTGTCTACTGAGTATCGCCGTTTCCCCGCGACGAGCCGATGGCTTGGCTCGATGCAGAGCGAAGGCTCGTAGGAGCTTGACGCGACCTGCGTGACGGGCAGGTTGCCCTCAAATGGGTGGTGCTTCGGCAGATGAAGCACTGACGAACACCCATACGCTGCTCGGCAGCGTGAAGCTCAGCTTCCTCATCTTCAGCGTAGCTAAGGTCCATAGGGACCGGTCCGTCGGACGGAGTAGCGTTTGAACTCCCCAGCCAAGTCGAGACGACTTGAAGTTGAACTCGGCGTTCAACGTCACTCTCACGGCCTCTTTCAAAGCGGAAGGGTGAGTGCGGAAGACTTCCGTCTGGCCACGACAGTGCGGAGGACCTCCATAAAGACTGTCACAGTCACTGCCTCTGGCAGAGGATCGGCCGTCATACCGGCGATCAGAGTTCGCAACTCCTGGACGAAGATCACCAAGCCCCTCTTACCCTGGCGGGTACTCAAAAAGCGTGACCTCACGCGATACGCCTGATTAGGCGGAACAAACACTTGCGAAAGCTGGAGTTTCAGCTCTTACCAGCTCGGGAAGGCCGCGTCCACCGACGTTCGGCACGTGAGGGCCATTCTCGTGCTCGGCCACCGAGCCTCGAGATCGCTAGCGCCACGCGCTGTTGCTCAGTACGGAGCATGGGCGATCCCATCGCCATTTCGATCTCACGGATCCACAACATGAGGCTCTCCCCCTCCTTTCTTCTTTCGAAAGCCTTGACGCTCACGATGAGCGGTTTAGGCCGGGAGGCCCCATCCTGCGATGTCGTCGACGTCGGTGCAGACGCCGACATCCTCTGTTGGAGGTGCTCCAACAGAGCATTCTCGTAACTTGAGAACGCCTCCAGAGGCGCGTTCACCGCGTCCGGTCCTTGCGAAGCAAGATGCGTTATTCCCTCAGGGCCGAGCAAAGACATAAGCTTTTCAGCACGTCTTGCTGGATCTGGAACTGGCTAGAAAAAATGCTGTCTGATCCATCCTCACCGAGGAAAAGTCCTAAGCCTCAGGTGCGGGATTAACTACAAGTGGTACCAGTGCAGCGGGCTGCGTAGCGTAGTGCGTCAGTGGAAGACGTATGACTCTCCTAGTCTCAGCTGTGGTTATCCTAACCCCTAAGGTCTCCGGAGAGGCTTAGATCCCTCTAGTTATACCACTAGAGACTCAAAGAGTCAGTATTTCTAAACCTTAGACCATACTCTTTGATGCTAAAATGGGACTGTTATTTGTTTGCTTATCTGCGGCGAAGCCGCCTGTGCTGTAAATGTATGACTCTAACTATCTACCATAGTTTAGCCTAGTCAAATGCATATGGAGTGGCCCTGTGGCCACGTACTGAAATCCTGTTAATCCAAGTGGTATCGAGTACCACTTACTATAAGGTGACACATAGCACGGCTACACTCGTGTTACCTTCGTGTAACCCCGTTACAACTTCTCTTCTGGGAATCGCTGAAGTGGTGAAGTACAGCGCTTCACCATATCTTTTACGTCAACAGTGTACAAGATAAAAGTAGATATGCCACACATCCATAGTGCTTTTCACCGATTGGGTGGTGATTTTCATATTTTTCTCGCTAGTGGCGGCACAATCGCGCTGGATCATAGTACAGTAAAATGCGTGATTAGTCCGCGCTGCTATATATAGATTGCAAGAGTGTATAGGATGACTTCGACGTGAACAAGCGTATTGATTCAGTATCTCCAGCCATATCCCTCCTCGCTTCCCGCCTATATATTTTGTCAGGCTATTTACTTTATGTCTGTGACAACACTGTACAGTAGTCAGTACAGCGTGGTCGTATAAACATGGCTACATAAACAGCTGTAGTCATCTGAAATCTCTGTATCTGACTATGCGTGCTGATATATACATTACATGTACCGTTCTCCACAGCGTATAAACTCCCACCTGATTCATCGTTCCGGCTTCATTTGAAAAAAGAATCAGCGGCGATGGACGAGAACAGGCGCCAGCCCGAGGAGCACGAGGTCCTGGCTGAGATCCACGCGGTCATTTCCAACAATCCCGATTTCGGATCCAAGCGCGTGGCCACCAGCATCAAAAACAGCAACCCGGACTGGCACATTGGTGACAAGCGAGGTTTGTTCCGCCGCAAGCTATGAGATAACCCGTTGAGCGGGGCAGACGAAGCGGGTCGCCCGTTACACTTGACTACTGAATGCATATCATACAGTTCCAAAGTGTTAAGCGGTAGATATTTATCCACCTACAGTACCTTCGCGCGGAATATCCCTATGGATATTTCCCGGCCCCGCTCCATTCCTGCTTTTGCCGGCGTTCGCTCACCCTCTTTGACGCTCACTTTTGGTGCATGTTCGTAGTCAACAAGATTCTTAAGAAATATAAATCATCAATGAGCTCCGAGGACAGTGGCAGTAGCCCCTGGAACGTGGCGCCCGCGGCCGCCAGCACCAGCTCCGAGGACGCGAGCCCCTGGGCCGTGTCCCCCTTCCAGACTGTTAACCCGTTCAAGTCGCCGGGCACACCGCCCCCTTCTGCCGAGGCCGAACCCGAACCGGATGTGGTCAGCTCCGCTGTGATGGAGGACCTACCACCTAAGGAGGAGCCCGTGTCCTCTGCCTTCTCGTCGGGCTCTGATCCCACCAAGCAGGGGGAAACCCCCGCGACGTCATCGGCCTGGACGGCGACATCCGTTGCAGAGACTGAACAGAGCTACCAGACGTCCGCGTGGACGTTGGCTGCGACGGAGACGGTGGAACAGGTGCAGGGAACCGTTGAGGAGACTGTTGGTAAGGAGCCCGTGCAGAAGACCGAGGAGGTTATTGCGCGAGTGGAGGAGGAAGGTGCGGCTGAGGCGCAGGAGGAGGTTGTAGAGAAGGAGGCTGAGCCGGAAGTGCAGCAGCAAGTCGAGGAGAGCACATCGAGCGCCTGGACTTCGGCTCCTGTGCAGAAAGAAGTCCCCGCCAGCGCATGGACCATGGCACCTGTCGAGGACCAGTCTTCCTCAGAGTCTATTGTCGAGGAGGTTGGTGCTGAAAAAGCTGTGGTGGAAGATGGACCGGTAGCGATCAGTAAACCCGCTGCCGAGAACGCCAGTGTTGTGGAAGAAGTTATTGAAGAACCCACTGCTGTTGAAAAGCTAATCGCACCTGTCAAGGAATCCGCTATTGTCGAAGAGATTGCCATCCCGCACAAGGATGAAGAGGCGCCGGCTGCGACTTCTAGCGTATGGACGACTGCCCCTGTGCAGGTGGAGGAGCCGGCGAGCGGCTGGACTACTGCACCGGTGCAGGACAAGGCGGCTGCGGTTGAGGAGTTTGTTGTTGAGCCTGCCCTGAAAGAGGAAGCCCCGGCTGTTACAGAGGAAGCCGTGGAACAGCTTTCCGCTGTTCAGTTTGAACCTAAATGGGTGGTGGAAGCTGCTGCTCCCGAGACGGAAGTGGGGTCAGCTCCTGTCGAAGAACCGCCGGAGGAGAAGCCCCTCACACTGGAAGCGCCTGCTGCTAGCCCGTGGACCGCTGCGCCAATGCCGAAGAAAGTTGTAGAGGTCCCTGCGGTTGTCGCGAAAGCTGCGGCTGCTGAGAAGACCTCGGCACCGGTTGTGGACGAAGAAGATACAGTCGCGTTTGAGGAGGAGCAGAATCCGGCTCCTGTTGTGGAGGAAATTTCCGTAAAGGAAGAGGACCTGGCGACCAGCGCCTGGAACTCGACGCCGTTCCAGGAGAAGGTTGTTGCACAGAAAAAGACGCCTGAGCCATCAGTGGAGACCCCGGAGCTTGTGGTGGACACGCCGAGTCTGGAGGTGGAGGCCCCTGTTAAAGACGAAGTGACTAATTACGCTTGGAACACAACGCTTGTGCAAAGAGTCGGGAAAGCGGATGCTCCCAGCGAAGTAGTGGAGCCCGTCAAGGCAGCGGTTGAAGAAGAGGCGGCTCCTGCTACAGAGGTTGCTGCTGTCGTCGAAGCTAAGGTCGAGGATGTGCCAATTGCGTCTTCTGCGTGGAACACAACACCGGTGCAAGAGAGTGCAGCTTTTGATCAGAAGGAAATTGCCGTTGTGAAGAAGACCGTGGTGGAGACGAAGGCGGCACCTGTAGCGGCCGACAAGGAGGTTGTTGTGGCCACAGAGGCCGTGGTCGAGGATGCCAAAATTGACAAAAAGACCATCGCGAACGCCTTCGATGGCGTGGCCAGCTACAAGGTGGACAGCGTGTCCAAGATCAAGAAGGTCCCGAGTGTGGAAGCGGCTGTTGCCAAGTCGGCCGACACACCCGGAGCGTGCGGCGCCTGCGGTATCGCTGCCTGCAGCATCATGTAGTTGCTTTCCTTCTTTAGTAGCGAGCTGTCGTTGGCGAGCGCCGCATGCCTTGAAGCGAGACGCGCCAATAAGACTAAGATACAATAGGTACGCTTGTTATGACCCCCAGGCTTGCTCCATTACGGCGATTTGTCCCACTCAACGTGGATTTTAGCCTCTGTAAATACATAAACTTCCTGTTCAAACATATATCAGTGGATTTTGGATTGGATGAAATATTTAGCAGAGCTCGTGTACGCCACACAATATTTCCCGTTTCTGAATCAGTTTGGCTTAGCACCCGATCTTTTGGCTCATTCGCAGATTCGCCTTGGACTGCCCGAGTAGCCAGCCAACTGAAGACTTTTACTTTCGTTAAAATGTCGGATTCACCGTGGAATGCCGCCCCCGTGCCTGGCCAGGAACCGCCTGCCCCCAAGCCCGCTTCCCATGCGCCGCACGCCAAGAAGGAGGAGCACGTTGTTTGGAACGCCGCGCCCAAGCCGAACGCTGGAACGGCAGAGAAGATTAAGGACAAGACGCGGAACGTGGTAGAGGACGCCAAGGACATGACAGCCAAGGTGGCGAGCACCGTGGAGGGCTACAAGAACGACAGCGTGGCTAAGGTGAAGAAGATCAAGGAGGAGCGGAAGGTGGCCAAGGAGGAGAAGAAGAAGGCCGAGAAGAAAGAGAAGAAGGAGAAGAAGAGCGAGGAGTCCGCCGGCGCCTGCGGTCTGTGCGGCTGCACCGTCATGTAATCTTTCTTCGAAGAAGTACGTGATGGTCAGCACCACCAATCTCCCCATCGGGAACAGTTTTTACAGAGCTCTGCTGAGGTAGTACTAGTAGTAGCCGTAAGCCCGTGTAGAGCTTCGCTCCTTCAGCGGCTCGACGCCCTTCGACGTTCGTTGCCTTAAACAACATGCCGTGGTTGCGCATTTGTTAATTCGTCACTTTGTTTCTTGTTCCTGTCGCTCTAGCAGCATGATGGCTTGCGAGTTGCCAGCCGCCAGCTTGCAGACATGGCGTCCGCTCTCAGTTAGCCACCCTGGATGCGGTGATTTCAGGCAGGTCATGACACCTTGAAGTGCGCTATTTGCTGGCCTTGGACCCCAATACTGGACGGATCCGTCTCTACACAGTGCAAGAGTGAAGCGGTTGCCACATGCGACGGTAGTTACGTCCTGAGCCGCGTCATTCGCTGTTGATACATTCACCACGCGAGGAAGCACAACGGTCGCGATGGAAGCTTCGGAGCCCTACATTCAAAGGCGCGCAAGTGTCACGTAAAGACGCAGGATACTGATGAGTGAGTCTGAAACGCACCAGTTGGCCATCTTGTCCCCAGCCCCACGTGTACAGATCGCCAGACGCCGTCAGCGCTGCACAAGCGAATGAATGTCATCCACAAGTTAGACAGGGAAAACTTGATGCCAGGCTGGCACTGCCAGCATATAAAATCGGTGGTGTTACAGTACCTGCTGTGTGCCAATTGCCACACGCGACCTGCACGATGTTGCTGTCAAGTCCATGAAGGGCGTCGACGACAACGGGCTGTAGCTCGTTCTGCGTTAAGCCGTGTCCGAGCTGGTTGTACAGCCCCCAGCCGAAGGTGAACACGTCGCCTGATGTCGAGATCAACGCACTGTGCGCCCATCCCCCAGCAATATGCTGGGCCCGAACATCAGACGGCAAAGCAATGCGCGTCGGGGTGTGAAAGTGCCCCACCTCGAAGTCAATGCCCAATTGGCCGTATGCGTTGCACCCCCACGCCCAGACTCCACCGCTTGAGTCGACTGCGAGCGAGTGCATTCCTCCTGCGGCGACCTCGACAATTTGCACAGACTCCAGAGGAAACTCGACGACAGTCGGAACGCGCACTACCTCTTCAGTTACATCCACTGCAACTTGCCCAAATCTGTTCCAGCCCCACGCCACAACGCGACCTGAATCGGTCAGCGCCAACACATGATTTGAGCCGCAAGCCACGGCCTTGCAACGCTCCTTCAGCTTCAGCTTGACGAATTGATCCTTCTCCTCCGCAAAATCTTCACACAGCTCGCCGTAGAATGCCCGACCCCATCCGACCGCCTCCCCACTATCAGCCACTACGCCGATCGTGAAGGTGTCGCCTCCGTCTGCATCCACGAACATCAGGTCCGTTGGGCCCCAACTTGGGGAGACACACTCATTGAAGAGCCCAGCAGAGATCAAACCTCGCACCGGAATACACTTGCACTCCATTTCAGCCAATCGCTGCCCCAAATCTTCTACTCGCGTGTCAAGTCCCAGCCCGAAGGAACCTAGCAGCACGATGCAGCACTGCCACGATGAACACGCGGTACATGGAAGCCACGACCACAACCACGACCACAACCACGACAATGAGGTGGAGGATGCCAACGGGGACTCGCTCTACCCTTTCATCGACACCAGCAAGCTGCGTGTGCTCAATGCTCTAGACCCACAGGCAGCCTCCAACCCGTTCAAACCCTTTCACGAACGCAATGATCACTCACGCTTCCTAGCCAGCAACGTCGACGACCCGGAGATGATCCTGTTCATCCCCTTCACGGAGGCCGTTAGCATTAAGTCCATCTGTATCTCGGGCAGTGCAGGCGATGGCACCCACCCTAAAGCAGTCAAACTGTATACTACTAAAGCTGTTAAAGAGGTTGATGAGAGCGCACTTACACTGCTGTTTGTATTGTGATCCTGTTTAGCTTTACGAACCGAGAAGACATTGATTTTTCCAATGCGAACGAACTACCGGCGCAACAGAAACTAGATCTTGTCGAGGATCAAAGGGCCAATATTGACTACCCACTACAGTAGGTGAATGTGCTTTGTGGGGTGCAAGAAGAAGAACGTGAGATCTTAGCCAGTTTTGCTGTAGGGTGCGCAAATTTCAAGGCGTGAGTAGTGTTACGCTTTTTATCGAGGACAGCTACGGAGGCGACGAAACTAAGATCTATTATATTGGCCTCAAGGGGGAAAGCAAAAAGGTGCGACGCTTTCATCATTGAAATGGCTGATACGCATCAAAACTGACATTAACTGCTTGCTTTCTAATGTACACAGTGGCGCCACGGCATCGTCGAGTGCGTGTACGAGGCCCGTCCGCAGCCGGCTGACCACAAGGTCAACGACACGATCGGGTCAATGTCACTCATTTAGTTCCGAGCAGTAGAACGCATAAAAAGCCAAACAAGCGCATCAGTTAGCTCGGCTCATCTAGCGTCAAGTCAAGACTCCGGAGAAAGTTGCAAGCCCTGCATCCCCTGTTGCAGTTGTTGGAAATCCGAGAGCGCCTTCTCTGCCAGTGAGGCTTTTTGCTCTTCTTCCTTTCGTTTCTGCTCAAGTCCGTTAAGCATCTCATATAAATCTCGAGCCAGGTCGTTTGGTGAATGCTCGCCTGCCGTGACCTTTTCCCCGCGATCATGATGTGCCTGCTCCATGTTAGTAACCTCGCCTGCGTCAAACTCATCGTGTAGTTCCTCAACAACTGCATCATCTTTGTCGGACTCTTTTTCTTCCTCGTCGTCGTCGAACTCCAGTTCAGCAAGACTTCCATTTCCAGCAAACGATTCACCTTCAATCGTGTGTAACGAATGGCAACTGGCCTCCTTGCCTTGGTGCTGCTCTTCTTCAAAACTATCTGCTTGGACCTTGCTGGACTCCGCATATCCAGGATCAGATACCCTCGTCATGCTCTTATCGTAGTGAATTGTGCTAGTGCTGATGTCCATGGGCTTTGAACTAGCTAATGCGGGGCGCCCTGTTTGTTCATCTTGCAAGGTCGAGATTTCAGACGCGCTGTCGATAAACGTCTCCCAGTCGAACGGCTCGTCAGCAGCACCAGTAAAGGTGTCTACTTCAAACCCTTTGGAAGAAGTGCTAAGATCTCTGGAAACCGCGTCGAGCTCCTTGGAATATCCTTGCTTACTAGAATTAGCGTCGCTTCGGTGAGACGCATGACCTTGGTAACTTCTCTTTGCATTGTTGTTAATAGTCCCAACCTCCTTTGAGAGGTTGAAATGGCTTTGTTCTGCCGAAGACAAGTCAAAAGACTCATTTGACACCGACAATTGACTTCTTGACAAAGACGACCCGCTTTCAAACTGGCGATCATCGTCAAAAATACCGTCACTCCATAATGCATCGTCACCCGAGGGAGAAATGCTTCCCAAAACACTCGTTTGACCTGAAAGACGCCTGGTATCCCCCATCGTTAATTGCCGTGCACTGAATGCTTGCGAAAGAGCATCGTCTCGCTTCATTAACTCCTGTTTGACGCGGTCGATCTCTTGACGTAACTTTTGCTCACTTGCCGCGTTCTCCTTCTGCAGCCGGCTAATTCTGGCGGCGTATTGTGAGCGAATATCGTTAATATCATTCGTCTGAAGCATATCAATTTCAGATCTCAAAGCCTCCACCTCGGACTCAAGCGATTGACATGTCTCTGTCAGCTCGTCAATTTGTGCCGCAAAGACATCCTTAGACTCCGTCGTCTCTTCAAGCAGTTGCGTCAAGTGATCGCGGTCAGAGCTCAATCCGCCCACCTGCTCTTGCAAAACTGCATTTTCATGTTCCAAAAGCGTAACACGGGCTTGTGCCTCTCTTATGCGATTGCTGACCACACTCAGCTCCTCTTCCTTCGTCTTATCGTGCCTAGCCAGCGCCGACTCCACCTCATACAACTTCCTCTCCAGACTCGAGTGCAGCGTGGAACGCTGCGAAATCTGCCTTTCTAACTGCTGAATTTGTTTGCGGTCCGCCGCCGTTTTGCTGTCGTGTTCACGCTGCGTCTTTTTAAGTAAGAAGTCCAGTTCTTCCCGCAGCAGCTCCTGGTTGTGCACCTCTTCCTGCAGAACCTCGATCTGCTTGGTAGCTTCCTGTAGTTTATCACCTCGAAAGGCCAAGATGGACGGTGTCAAGTCCATGGCGTGGCTCTTGTTCTTCTTGCAGCAGTTGTGCCATACGAAGTGGGAAATCGCCACCGCGCACGCCTTCTTCTTCGAGGAGCCTCGAGAGTGCAACAGATCGTTGCGCTCCTTGACCACTTGAGCCGCATATCTCTCAAGGAATTGCTTTTTCTCCCGCTCGCTCACCGCCTCGCGAGACAGCAGCCGGACGTGGCTCTTGACCTGCTCCATATCCTGCTCCAGCGTCGATGCGTACAGACGGAGGTGAGTCGTCAGCATCTCCATCTCGGTGTAACGCGGCAGAATGTGTAGCACATAGCCCAGAAGCCGCTGCGGGTCGGATGTAGGCGGCACGGGTGGTAGCTCCAGTGCTGTTAGCGTCTGCTCCACCTCTTCCCACCCGGTACCGTCCTGTTCAGCGGCTGCTGCAGGAGCGTCCGCCATGCGGGGCCAATGGTTGTCAACTTATTCACGTTTTGTCAAAACAAAATATATCGACGCAATTCATTTCTGAATTGGTGACCGATGTTGAAGTGACCTTCACTCCTTTGATTCCGCTTGTCCGCATTCTCCGTAGACGCCATGGACGATGATAGCCGCATGAGTGAGACGTCAAGCGTACGAAACCGCGGGCAGCGACACGATGCGGTGGGGGATTTGGACGGCGGAGGCGACGCGACCTCGCTCTCGACGTTGCACATCCGACCACAGCTGCGCTGCAACGCGTGTTGGGAGCCGATACTTCCTGACGCGCAGTCCGCGGAAACGTGCTACCGCACGAGCTGCGGACACTTGTTTTGCGTAGGATGTTATGCATCTATGTGCTTTATATATATGTAAACTAGGGTGCTAATCTGCTGCTGTGTGTGGTGCAGGAAAAATGCGCATACAAGCATTTCGGGCAGGGAAGACTGCAGTGTCCCGCCTGTAGTGTTGGTGGGTTGACCAGACTGGATTGTGGAGCTGATGGACTGGTGGGATAACGATGTATTATCAATGCCGACAGATTTAAGCCAAGCGTACGTTTCCCACGTGTGAGCGTTGTGGGCCCTGGAAGCTGATATTATATTGTCGATTTGATTATGCGAAGTCGTGGCGGGATCTCTGAGACGTAAGGTGGAAAGCAGCGTTGTGTATTATAGTTCGTTGCACTGACACACTTTACAGAACGATACATGGCGTAACAGATCCCAAGGTATGTTGTGTGGAATTAATACTAACGTAGATTTACTAATGGATAGTTATTGACCGTCACTAGAGGACGGAGGTGCTGTGCTAGATTGCTGGTTAGATATTGTGTTGTAGCTGCGGTCTTATTGAGCATTAAATAGGCGATATGGGAGGAGATGATGGCGGATCCATCGTCATGCTTCGGTACGATTTCGTGCTGATCTTAATGCGAGCCAATGACTCACTTTTGCAAGAAAATTTGCACAGAACACTTCCAGCATGCTCTAGGTACTATACAGATGCAATAACCAAATGAAAATTTGATAGGGACTGATCAAGCATGTCTACAGATTTTATATTGGCATGTATTGCTCTGCGGGGTAGTAGCAACAGGTGCTCAAGTGGGTTGGGAATATTAACAATAATTTCTGCTGCAGTTTCAGCTGGCCCAAGATTCATTCAGGTACGTGAGAGATGTTAACGGAATTGTTCCAGTATGGTGTGGTCGCTGACGATAGTTTGAGCAGGCAGGTGTGTGCCGTAATGAACGCTTTTAAGTATTCTGCGGAGTCTAATACATGGAAAATTGACCTTTATAGGAAGAGATCAGGCGCCAGCAAGGTTTTCTGCTAAGCTTGTGATGCCTCTGTGATAGCGCAGTGCGTATGAACTCATGAAAACTTGACTCGTAGCGGATGAACAGAAGGCTTTTCAAATCCAGCATGGAGAAAAGTACATCCAGCTGAAAAATTACACGGACCAGCTTGAAGCGGAGCTCCGCGAAACGAAATCCAAGATGCAAGCCCTCACCACCTCAAACGACGAGCTTCGTGAGGTGGGTATCTGCATCATATAGAAGACAATTTTGGCGTTGTCCTGACTGTTTACTGTATGGAGGCAGGCGTACAAGGAGAAATCGCGGAAATGCCGGAACTGGGAAAAAATGGTGAGCCCTCGCAATGGTGATGCTATCGCAACGTGGGGGTAAGCCACTGAAACAACGTATTATCATAGTGTAAGACCCTAAAGGCTCAGCCGAGTGCCCGACAACTGCCGTCACCGACGCGCTCCACAATGGGAGCAATGGGAATGCAGCAGCAAGACGGTGGGGCGCTGATCACGCAAGGCAGCCAGTTTAGCCGTCCTTCCATGCGGCCGATGGCTAGACCTTACGCGGTCGATGCACCGAATACGTCTAGGCGGAATTCGATGACAACTATGGGAAGACCAGAGACACCACGAACAATTCAGAGACCGAATGTCGGCATGTTCGAGCGCTTTTCAAGACCCCAAATTGGTATGTTTCATCGTTTCTTAGGATACATTTCCTCCAAACTCGGGTATCTGACATGCATTTATGCAGGAGGAACTTCACGCGCATCGGTTCAGCCGCTGGGAGGGCCAAGAACTCGGATCATGCGACCGAAAACACCGGTGCAAGCTTCTCAACGCGTTGGATTCCTCTCCAAGAGGTACAATGCATAAAATGCTTATGGATGAGTGCACCATCGAATGACTTCATCACTGCAGGCCGACCTTCCGTATGTAAGCGGAGCTGGTTTCGTCAGTTAATGCCGTCGCTTTGCCGTTCAATAAGCTTTAGTTAGCATTTTATGTATTGGTCTATTTTTCAATTCATTACGACGTGGCTAGTTTGCTGTCAGCATCGAGAACGTCGCCGATGACCAAACCAGACTTCTCGCCCGGTAGTGCGATTCAAAAAGCGAAACCATTATTCGCGCTGTCTGATGCAGATGTTGAGGCCAACCGCAAGCGGGTGAAGAAGCCTTTGGCAAAGTTTGAGTCTCCGCTTCCGGTGGAACGAGTCGTACCATTCGACTCCGAAACGATACTAAAGGTTGTACATGTAGATTGCTCGCCTGGAACTCGCCTTGGTAGTAGCGAAAGCCAGCTTAGTCTATCAGACTTGAGCTTGGAACTAGCCGACTTCCAAGACTTTTTCACTGAGTCTACAACTTCAATTGATGATGAACATACTGATCAAGGCACTGAACGACAAGGATTGCGCGACTCCGCGGAAACGATCAATGGCAGCGTTGATTCCCTTTTGGAATTCACAACAAGTCGACCGTCCATTTGCTAGCCCCTTTAAAAGCCCAACTCAAAAATCTAGAGTGAGTCAAACAAAGTTTATAGCATGGTGGGGAAATTGTTTCGTTGATAACTTGCTTTATGATTGGTGCACAGAGGGAAAAACGATCTTCAGTGACGTACTCAAGTCCTCGTACGCGCAGAGACATCCCATTTACTGAAAGCTAATGTCACGAAAGTTCATTTGCCCAAGTTACTCAACGCTATGGTATTGTCAACTAACTAGGCTTCGTCGTCCAAATGATCTGATTGCCGAAGCTAGCGAGTATACATGTAGGCGGATTGTCGACGAGGTTTTTACTGTTTACTATGCATAATAAGAATGCTTTGATCGCAGTCTTCGTATCGTATGCTGATAGGTTTGATCAACAAATAAAAAGCGGTGTAAATAAGAAGTAAGGCCTAGTGGCCCGTTCACACACTTGAGCAGCAGCCGGAATTCTTCACAGTCCCGACGAATAGAGAGCGAAAGGTTGTTTGCTGAGGAGGCCCGCAATACTTAGTAAACGGTCATCTATCCTCAGCTTATATCACGAGCTTCTTGACCGCGTGCATGAGAGCACCGATCCGTTTCTGAACAGATGCCGCTCGTGCCACCAGACGTCGAAGTGCTTGCGTGAAGTCGGCGTTTTGCTGCTTGCCGACACTCGCCAAAATCAATGTCGTTCCGTTTGTGCGAATCTGTTGCGTGGTCTTGATGAGCAGCTCCATCTCCTTCAGAACGCGCATAGCCAACGTCGAGAATGACGGGGTCTTCACGCAGCTCTCAATGCTACCCACCAGAGCTTCAATCTCGGCTAGTTGTGAGGCCAACGTCGTGTACTCCGGATCTGTCACACGCTTTGCAGGCTGTGATCTTACCAGCGCTGTCTCGATGCCCTCATCAGATCTCCCATCAGTCAATACCAATCGCCCGTTCAACACATCTTTGTCCACGGACGATCCCCTTCTGAAGTGGAACCTGACCCCGTTATCCTCCTTCATCTGCAAGGACACCTCGGGGCACGACATTTGTGGTCTAAACACCCTCGTGGCTCGCTCCTTATCCAGAATCCCCATCATTTTGGTCTCCTGTGGTGTCGCAGCACTTTTCGTCGTGTTATATGATAGTCTCCCGCGTTCCGTCTTCCTCCACGATTCGGACGGGTACGTTCTTCTACCGGAGTACATGACTGATACATCATGTCCCTCCCCCACGGGGACAAGGCCTGGTCCGCTGTCTCGCCTACCCAAGAAGCTCTTGGAGATCCGCGCTTCCAGCCTATCCGTGCACGAGGAGCCTCCAGCGTGCGACGACAGCGGCATGCCGAACGCGTCGGTTAGTCTCTTTGTGCTGGGCATCGACGCGTCATCGTTCACCACTGAGCGCAAGTTGAACGCGGAGTCGCCCAGAGTGTGCTCTGTAACTCTCGCCGACATCCGTCGACGCGTCGGCGTCGCAGCAGCTCGGTGCTGCGATCGGTGCTGCTGCAGCGATTCTAACATTCGCTGCGACATCGTGCGATTTGCTGGCGGAAGAGGAGGATAGAACGGCGCAGGCTGCTCGTGCTGTAGCCGAGCTTCGATTTCGGCGTCAATGTCGCGCTCCACGACGTCGAAGTCGGACGAGAAGTCGTCGCCGTCTTCATAATCGTAGGAGGCCAGGGGTCCAGCGGAGACCCGCTGGCAGAAGTGCGGGTGCGGGTAGCAGCCGTCGTACCCGTGCAGATACGCGCTCATTGTTTGACGCGTTTCCTGTAAGTGTGTTATCAGCTGCGAGCAATATTCCGTTGTGGTGCTAGGAAAGTGGCAATTTACTGGCGCGATCAGGTGGGACCCTAGTAAGGTTTCAGCCAATGGAAGAAAGGTATTCTCGGATTTCTGCATGTAGAATGTCTGTCTATGTGCGAAAGACTGGGCTTTGATCAATGAACGTTCGGTTGAGCTGCTGGCGAGCTGCAGCTGGTCGTACACTACGAAGACAAACAACCACCTGCAATAGATTGCTATAGGGAGAATTTAGTCGACGAGGTCTTGCCGCAACATCTTCGGGCAGCGCTACAGCGTATCGCGACCGGCAATAAGGGCCTGACGACGAGCCCATGCAATTCTTGTGGCGTAACACGCTCCGCGACGCTGTTGATGGACACGGTCAACCCATCTGTTGTGCCGCGCTGGCCGTGCTCTCGCAGTGCTGAATCAGTGTTGGTAAAGTCCGCGGTTTCGACAAAACGTAAAAAGGCCGGCCGGCCGATTGGCCTTAACCCCGCGGCGGAATGACTTTTGGACCTAAACGGCGAAATCTTAAATCCAGATATTTTAACCTAAATAGGCATGAATTCGCTAAATCATCGCCCTGGACTTGCAGCACATTTTCCGCTTCGCGGCTGAGGAGAACTACTGCTGGGCTGCGCGCGATGGTGCTCGTGAACAAGAAGGTGTCGCTGGCATTTGTTCACGCGCAAACACTGCTGACAGGCGTGTGCTGGTGGTGCAGAGCGTGAGCACGGTGCTGTGAGCTGGCTGAAGACGGCCGAGGTGGTTAGAGCGCGGAGCACTGCCAAGTCACAGACCGTCACGGTGTCGACGAGTGTGATGGTTCTGGACTCCGTGTCTTCGAGGTCCGTGATGTTGGAGGAGTCGCACATGGTTCGGACCATTCTCGGCCTCTGATGCCGGCGACGATATTGCTGCCGATCGCGGAGGAGAGCACGGAGGACGAAGCGGCGTTGGTGCCGATGGGCGACTTGGACGTGCTCGGCGACTCGCTCGACAGCGCTGCGATGTGGTCGGAGTACTCGTCCGTGGACATGGAAGTTCACGGGTGCGACGTGGGGGCCCTCGATGAGTGGGTTGGTGTTCGACGACGTTTACGCCAACGTGAAGGAGCGTGCTGGCGACAACGTGGTGAATGTGTCTGCGGCGCCGTTGGCGTGGAACGGGTCTGACGAGTCTGCGACAGGCTTGCTGCAGGTGCAGAGTACGGAGGACGAGGCGGCGCTGATGTTGATGGGCGACTTGGCGTGTTCAGGTGCACCCTGCGGTGGCGCGGGTGTCTTCCGTGGATCGCTGGTGCTGGCATTCAGTGACACGCGCAATGCCGCGCAGAAAATGGAGGTGGTGTGTCTGCTGGTGATCTCGTGGCAGCGTCGCGACTTGGACCTGTCGTGGAGCTGCGCGATGGTGTTCGTGAACGAGACGGTCACTGGCACTGGGTCGTGCGTCGTCGTCGCTGACCGGCACTCGACTGGAGGAGTATGGCGACTTCGTGCTGCGGTCGCGAGTGGACGGTGGCCGGCGAGCCACAGTCGAGCTACGTGAGGTGGCTGATGACTGTTGGTATGGGCTACCGCCGCGCACGACCAAGTCTCAGACTGGACGACGTCGACGAAGGTGACGCTGCTAGACTCGGCGTCACCTCGGCCCGTGATGGTGGAGGTGTTACATGTGGCTCGGGCCACCTCACTCTCGATCGCTGATGTCGGCGGCTACCCTGCGGTCTGTCACGTTGAAAGCGTGGACAACGAGTGCATTCAATTTATTTGGTGTTATCAGCGAAATGTGGGCTAGGACAAGTGATACGTGCAGAAAATATATCCGTTGTAAATCTCAGTTAAACAATTCACTCAGTGTCGTCTTCTGGCCACGAAAACCTTGCAGCTTCACCGATTCTTGAGGGAAGTTTCGATCGTTACTCTTGGGAAACGCCAGCCTGGTCGACTCTAGAATTTCTTCGAACTCGTCGTTGTCATTGTTGCCCAGTTCCTCGTCACTCGTTTCACTATGTCCGCGCTAGCCTGTTGCCGGTCTGGACTCGACCGCTGGTATAGTGCCCTGAGTTGCGGTGTATCCAGCGTCAATTCCCTCATGCACGAATACCTCGTCAAGAAAATCGTTCCAAAGTGATAGTGTTTCGTCACCGTCAATGCCATCTCCAGGGTCTTCATCGTCACTGTCTTCATGAGTACTCACTACATCCCGGCTAGGTGAGGACGTGGATAAGGTTGAACTGGATGCACCATCTAGAATAATAGCTCTCTCCTTGGGAGATATCAGCAGTTTTGTGTTAGGGTTCTGCGATGCAGCAGCCTCCTTTTGTTTGCGTTAGCGGAATGCTTAGCAATAATGTGGAAATCAAGCACCTTGCTCGCATTCGAGCGGTCCGCTTTGCTGTATGCATCATGCCCAGCTCACTGTAGAGACGCTCACACGTCGCGGTATTCACCGCAAGAGATAGCACCCGCATTGTCAGCTTTGGAAGCAGGCTATTCGGACCTTCATTCATAACGCATCCCCAGTACGCCTACGGGCAATCGACGAATTCAGTGGCCTTCGTTCGTGTAAATCTCCCATTCATCCAGGCCCAGCCTTATGCCTTCGATTTCCTCAGTATTAAACAGCCGACGGTAGTAGTAGACTGCCATTTTACACAGGGTACCGATCCCGAGCACGGCTGTATTAGGCAGTTTTCGAGCAAATTCCACAGAAACAGGATTCAAAGGAGTTGAACTCCAGCATAAACAACGGTTGCTCGGTCTGTGCTCAGCGATGCTTGACGCAGGCAGCCAGTTCATCATGGCGTACAAGATATTGCTGAAATCTTTGTGTATATCGCGCAGAGAGAGAACAACAAATTACCAACAGTATTCTGGTCGCGCTGTAGGCGGCGGGACGCGAACGATAGCGTTGTAATTACTGCTTCAGCGTCTTTGAGTTCATACCAGAAGATATCATCTCCAAACACCTGCAGCTGGTCAGGGAAATAGCTATCATTTTGTGCTGGCGGAACGGCAGCTGGAGAGCTGTCTGCACGCGCAACAAGGATGCAAAAAAAAAATCCTTGCATCGAGTTCCATCTCGTGTCACAGAGTGTTCGCAGACCCAACTGCTTTCCGTGATACGCTTCATCATTTGTCTTGCCCTCGGAAGCCATTTTGACTGGGATGCGTTCAATGTTTTGACAGCAGTGCTGCTTGCGCGGCTACATCTCGAAAAGAAGATCGCAAAACAGCCTTCACAAGGTTGTTCAAGTCATGCGCGAAGCAAAACAAAAAGGCAATATTAGGCCACCGAAGAGCTAATATGCGGCGGGCACGCCCACACTGTCCCGCGGTATCGGTGGCAATTGCTCCAACACGCTACTTCTCCTCTTTCTCTTGCTTGAGAACTTCTTTGAGCTGCGCAGCTATAGCTACTCCGTGGTGTTCGTCTCCAGCAGGAATGAGCCCATATGTAAGCATTACCCCGAAAAGGACAAGCTGGCAGCCGAGCAAGTGATCTTTAAAGATACTCTGCCATACATCTGACAGGAGATTGACCCAACCCTTTGCTGTCTCCTCCATCGACTTCAGCGCTTTTGTATCGACCGTTTTGCACCATCTAGCATACTCCTTCACAATACGGCTGTCTACAACTCGTCGAGAAGGAAGAACGTCTGTCACCCCTTGGCACAATAGCTCCAGAGATCGCAGGACTGAAGCCTGCTCAATGAAGCGGTCGGCGAGATGATTGCCAGCGTGTAGTTCAACAAGCAACCGTTCAAGTTGCTTTATTTCACCATGAGAAAACTTGCGTGTTTGTGTCTTCTGGGTCTTCATCTTCTTCGGTGGGATGGTTTGCGTTGTTTAAACACCAGGGATGGTCGCTTTTCAAGCATCAACGAACGACGTACACGTGATGGACCTTGTCTCCATAAATCAGTGCGCACTTGCGGCATGGCGCCTCTCTGCGATCTTGTTCGAGAAGCGACAGATGAAGGTGTTTCTGCAAGCGCTGGTCCTAGGCTTGCTCTTGTGCTGGCGCTGGAGTTGCATCCGCTGAAATGGCCACCGGTGGAGAGAAAGGTGACGCGGACGGAAGGAGATACGCTTGGTAATGAGCACATGTGGCGAGGTGGCTCTTGTAGTTGCGCAACCTGCCTATGATCACCTTTGGCGGGCTGGTGGAGGGTCGTCTACGTGTGCAGCGATGCAGAATGTGCACTCTCGATATGTGTATCCCCCGGCGCCTTCCCTAGGTCTTTCCGTTATTCAAATATTTTCGCCTCTGGGCCCGGAGGGCGTCCTCCGCGATGTGACATTATCGGTGTCGACGAACTTGCTGGCGGAGGCGGTGGCGGACTTGCTAGTGGAGGCGGCGGGGTGCTGCGGTCGTGGACTTGCTTCTGGCTGCGGCGAAACTTTGACGAAATGTGAGGCCGGAATCGGCCAAAATCTGCCTGGCCCGGCAATGGCCGCATGGCCTAAACCACATGGCACAACCACGTTTCGGCAAATTGTTGGACGAATGGTTAAGTCCCTCCTGCCTACACTGGATGAATGGCTGTGGCCTGCAGCGCGGCAATGACGATGCGCCTTGCTCTGCTCTGCCACACTTACTTCGAAGTAATTTCGTCGGAACAACGCAGAAAGCAAATGTTGTAAGGTCATACGAACGGCCTGGATGCCGACCAGCAATGCACGACAAGACAATTCGTTAGCGTAGCTCCGCGTGTGCGGAAGACACGGGAGAAAGTGCTGATTATTTTGAGATTCGCGTCGCGTCGGAATCCGACAAAGCTGCAGTGGGATACAATTACATTACTAATTGGGCGAAGCACCATTACTGTGAGTTCGTTTGAGGACTTTTCGGTGTCTCTCGCTTTACTTGCTAATCTTCGAACAACTCCCAATCTTTGCCCTGATTCCGTTTCTCAAAGCTGGACAGGGGTTAGGGCGAGTCGCTAAGCAGAGAGCCTGGTCAGCGGGGCTGCGTAGCGTAGTGCGTCAGAGGAAGACGAATGACTTCCCGAGTCTTAGCTGTGGCTATCCTAACCCCTAAGGTCTCCGAAGAGGCTTAGAGCGCTCTAGTTATACCATTAGAGACTCAAAACATCAGTATTCCTAAACCTAGGACGAAATTCTCTTCGATGCTAAAACGGGAATGGTTTTTGTTATTTGTTTGCTTATCTGCGGCATAGCCGCCTGTGGTGTAAATGCATGACTCTAACTATCTACCATAGCTTGAACCTAGTCAAATGCATGTCGGGTGGCCCTGTGGCCACGTACTGAAATCCTGTTAATCCAAGTGGTAACGAGTACCACTTACTGCAAAGTGGCACGTAGCACGGCTACACTCGTGTTACCTTCGTGTAACCCCGTTACAGCCTGGCACTGCGATCGGCCGTGGTGTCCCGGGTGGGTATGACTTTAAAGATATTTACAGATAAGGTTTTTCTTCGCACTTGGTTTCTGTTATGACTGTTCTTATCTCAAAAAGGCATTAAACGCCCCCCATCTGGGATAAGAAGTATATATAGGGTTAGCAAGGCTGTACGCTGAACAATTCGACATTATTCGTGGGCCTAGGCTGGGGTAAGGTCGTAAGGATGGTGATTATAAGGGGAGATGTATTAATATCTATATACAACGTCCAACATTGTACTGTAAGTTCATCAGTCATTAAGGTCTAAAAACTATTTTTGAACACATACTAATTTGGAGCACCAAAATTAGTCATGTTTAAAAACTGTCTTTAAGGTACACCATTCACCCTATTTAGGCATGCCACGTCTATTTTAGGTTTAATGGCTTGATGCGATAATCTAAATGTGATTAATTTATGTGCATGATCATTGTTGGTGCATGCTTAAATCAGGTATTTTCGATGAGGACAGATGTCCGACTATCCAGTGCCAAACGACGGCATTGCTGGAGAGGTTTAGCGTCATCGAGTTCGCGCGCAGTATCGCTGGGTCGAGTCTACCTGCATAGATAACACAGAATATCCTTCTTGGGGGATCTGGAACCGCCTTTTAAGTCATTTTGTTAATGCAACGAAGAAAAAGGAATGTAGTATGCATTATCTATAGTGACACTGAAGTCGCACTCTGGTTGCATCCTCATCAAATGAATCCGAATACAGCTCGACAATTACACTTAGCTTTCTTCTAAGCTGCTCCACCTTCCACACACCATCACTTGGAACGTCCGGTCCACACTGAATCATCGACTTCTTCGCCAAGGTGACCCCATTGCGGTCCTTCTCGTCACTGACCAGCTTGAAGCACTGCGCAGCAAGTTCCAAAAAGAACTATTTGCCTGGGTTGACCAGCATTCCGGACGCCGACAGGCCTGCCTTCCAGTCACCCTTTCTGATGGCCTCACTGTTCCGTCTCTCAGAAAGACGACGTCAGTGTTCCTTGATGCGCGGGGTGGGGAACCGATCTGCTGGCTGCACCTTGTCTGTTGCATTAGCTGGAAACTGACTTATAGTCGTCCTCAGCTGTCGGGTCGCATCTCTGACGTCGCTGCTGCAGTGCCCGCTTGCATTGTCCATCCGCAGCGTTCTAACAGGCCTGAACTGTCCCGCGTACCCCCAACATAGTGGCGCTTGCAACCGTTGTGTCACAAGGCGAATACTAGTGAACGCACGGGGTGACGATCCATAGCACACACCATCCTCGGTGTCGGGCACGTTAAGAATCGGATAGCTGGACTTCTTGCTCTTAAAGAGCAGCATGGGGCAAAGGATACGGGCATCCCTGCCTCCTTTTAGCAACACGCACATTGTGGTGCCCTGTTGACCTGTCGCATGACACCAGTACGATCATGTCAGAATTGGGAACATTCAGAAAGCTATTACACACATACAGCACATACCTGGCACAATGCTGCAGTACTTTACCGATTCAGCACCGACAAAATTCAGGGTCGTGCCGTCGTCTAGTCGGTGACGAAATGGTTTTCGTCCATGTTGTACTGATCCTCTGGGTCCAATACTTTGTCTTGCAAATGGCGCTTCAAGCTGCCTAGATGCCGTACCACCGCTCTTTCGATCTCCATCTGATCTTCCTCGCTTACTTGTTTCTTGTCCTTGTGGCGCCTGTATACGATATTGTAGCCCTCGAAGAAGTATTGATTGCGTCGAGGCGTGATGTGGCTGGCAAAAGGTTTGTCGTTCAGGTGAAGCGCACGTTGAGACGTGGTGCTCGCTTATCTTCTTTGAAAACGACCCCCATCTCTGCAAACCAGCTAGTTTGCCAGCTTGACACCAGCACGGCTGAGACGCCGGAATTCGGTCAGCCCATAAGCGGAGATAAGCACCCCCAATGGTCACTGAGCTGCCGGCCTCGACCACCCAGCGCCTTTACAACGAACGGGTGCCTGATTCGCAGGCGGTCAGTGCAGTACTTTAGTTCGTTGTGGTCTATCAGCTGGGTCGCCGTGTCCTCTTGCTTTTTCCACCAGTCGCGTTCCTTGTTCAGATTGTCATGGCGATTAGGCGAGCGAAACAGACCTTGAAAAAAGTCCACTGCTCGACCGTAGAGACATTTACATCAGTGCAGGGCCTTGTCTAGCTACATCCAGTCATCCCGTCAGTACAGCGCACACGATCTCACAGCGGAAAAACTAGTTGGAGGCTGCGATATTCTGCTTCCGAGAACAAGGTGCATTAACGGTATGCTTAAGTCTGAAGATGGTTTTTGTAGACTCGATCCGGAGCTGTGTATTGCCCGGTTAATTCAGTTGCACGACTATTTTAGGCCAGTATACCTTGGTTGGTCCAATAATTCAATTAGTACGTGCATGCCTATCAAGTCACAGCCTAAATAGGGTGAACGGTGTAGATTGTCAAAAACGGCATTTGATCGGTCTACCGCACAATTCCCGCCAAAACTCCGAAAGCGCGCTTCACTTCTGAATTACAAGTCAACCGAGCAGCATACCCATGTTTTTCGCTAATGCCGACCAGAAGCGACTTCTAAATGATCAGTGGCCCTAACATAGATGGAAGACTCCATGCTGCGTCGGGAGGAGATGTTGCAAGAAACGGCCAATTAAATTGCTGACGAGTACTTAGCATCTGTTCGAAGACAAAATCGACTCTGGCGGCCCGATCCACAACCGTTTCTTCGCTGATCAAGGATCAGAGGGAATCTGCAACATGACAACTAACCCCACGCTGAGTTCGAGACACTGTATGCTCTGGTCCAACCAACGCTCCCGTCGTACTGGGATGTTGGCCGAGGTCGGAGATTTATATGCACCGCGCGCGATGCCTTCTTTTTGGTGTCGAACGACCTGAAGCGGTACTCTCCGTGGGACATGCATGCCAACGTTTTCGGGCGGAAGACGTTTTCGCGCGAGAAAATGACGGTGAAGATGCTCGAGCTGATCAAAAAGCCACTCGTGGTTCGCTTCATCCAGCCGATCGCAATGACAACGCAGCATCAAAAGTCTTAACTGTTCAAGAACTACCGATACGCACTATACGCTACATACGTGAGGTTCCAAGAGGCTCACCGCCCGAGCGAAAGATTCGCGGAAGTAAAAACGTATTGTCCGGGTAAGCACCGCCTTATGGACTAAATCTTGAAGCGTCTGTTGTAGTTCCAGGTGTGTGCGTCTCGTTGTCATCGCACTATCCGGGGGTTACGCACGACAACACCACACCATCTTCACGCAGCGAAATGAGCTTCACATAGACATGCTGGCCAAGCTTGCCATCACCGAGGAGTCGGAATCGAAGACACTGTAATGGGGTGTGCTCCTGATGGGTAGATCATGACTACTTGGTCTGGCGACACAATATGGGATAGCCATACACTAGGTACGGATCGCACGTTAGGCGAGAGACACAGTTAGGTACGAATCGCACTTAGGAAGGATGCATGGCTTGAGCACCACGCATTGTGAAACCGGTGATTTAAGGGATCCATTAATTAGGCAGTTTGGAGTAAGCAGGAACATAGGAGCAGGTTAATAATGCTTTGTTTAAATCTAACCTAAAAGTTCGCAAGTCGTGTGAACCCGGTCCCACGGACAATAGGAAAGCCAGGTTTTCATCGTACGAAAAGAAGACAGAGACGCAGGGCGTCTGTCTCGATTTGAAGCTACGCTTCTTCAGGCCAGGGTGCGTGTGACCCCCGTCACACTTGGTAGCACTTTTAGTCAATCCTGCCCCCGTCGCGGACTGCTACAGAAATCAAGCTCCCTTTGAGTATGGAAGACTCAGGGAATCGAATGCCGTCTCACCAAGACTTCCCTCAACTCTCTGATTCCAACTGGGCCACCGTAGAGAAGATAGTTAGCCTTCTAGGCGAGAACGCTTTCGCTGGATCCCCCTCGCTCTCTGAGGAAGAGCAGAGAGTCAACGCGTTCTGACCAGTATGAGACCTCACTAATCGCACACGTGGGCACAGCGGCCCGAGAAGCTGCAAGCGCGACAGTGCGGGCGGAAGCCCAGATTGCTGGTCAATCTGCGCGGGATTCCGCTACCTTGCCTTCGCGACAAGGGTCTACGAAAGCGGTCAAGATGGCTGTTCCAAAGTTTGACGGGAAGGAGTCTGACAGCTTGGTTTTCTGGATTCAAAAGCCTGAGATCGCGCTGAGCGCGAAACAAATCTATGATGCGAGATCTCAAGTCGCCTACGCCCTGTCCAACCGGGAGGTTGGGCACGTGCATGGGTATGGCTCGAAAGCCATCGTCTCCGGGGTATTTAACCTCATGGTCGTTTATGGAACAGGAGCTCCGCAACAGTTTCTGGTGGTGAACGCGGAGTATCGCCATCGCTCTCTCTTCTTGTAATGCAAGCAAGCTAAGCGCTCCCTCCAAGACTATGTTATGTAACTGCAAAACCTTGAAGCGGCTATAGCCGCAGTTCCCCTCCGGAGGACGTGAAGGTTACTGTGTTCATGAACGGTGGCCGCACGGGTCAAGTGCGGACGGAGCGTTTCGGCGTCAGCGCAAGCCGTTCACTGAGGCAGTACACCTCGCACTAATTGAAGACGACTGTGTGTGTTCTGCACAAGGGCATGCTGGCACTTCGAACTTGTCCGATGGTTCCACCCCCATGAAGATCTCTTCGGCCGAGTCGGCTCGACCTATTTCGAGAAAACCATGAGGAAGTGGTCGCTGCTTCGGCTGCAACGAAGTGGGCCACTTCCGTCGCAATTGCCCGGCAAGCCCGTGGCGAGGCAACCGTGGCAACGCTACCTCGGCGTCGCCGTCGCTTAATGTGATTGAGTCCGACTTGTCGGAAAACGACGTCTCCCAGTAGGTGCGGGACGCCCTGCTGGGAAACTCCACTCTGCGGTCAATGGTACTTTCGCCAGCTCGGTGTAGTTGTTTTTCTCGGTGGCCACTGCGCGGTTTAACCTCACGATTGTCATCGCCTGCGTCAAAGGGTATGAAGAGCCGATGCCCAGCGTTCTGCACCTTCCTCGCCAGTTTCTGTTTGGGTGACTTGGTGTGGAGCATGGTTACCTACACGGAAGTGAATTCTGCACCTTCCTCGCCAGTTTCGGTTGGATGACTTGGTGTGGAACATGGTTACTCACCTGGTCAGTGCCGCCCGCTACTGCCACTCTTGAAGCCTTGGCCGCCGATCCAGATTCCGGCGGGGGTCGAGGGCTATCCTGTACGGACTGCCACACTCGACCAGGTACAGCTTCTGCTGCCACCGCTTCTAAGGAGTCGCTCAATACGTCGGCGGCTCCCAAAACTTCACTGGATGCTCCTGCATCCCGGCGCCCCTTTCGCACGCCTGGCAGCGGTGGGAACATAACTCACCAATGCTCTGCCAGTAACTGCGGGCCGGCTGGCCCCGATGGTTTTGTTTCGTCAATCTATCCAGGCTCATGTTTCTCGAGCCAGGGCATGCCCAGGATCACGTCATACTTGTTCATCTCTAGGACAGTAAACGCTCCATGCTGTCGAAGTTCTCGAACTTTACAGCTAGATCCACATAGATCTTGGGAACGGTAATCACCGTTCCGTCGGCCAGTTGTACTGACACTGTCCCGTTGCCTTTGCTTTCTCGAAAAGCATCGGTCAACTTGTTGCTGTTCTCCGCAACAGTCTGGCGGCGTGCGAAGTTCTTTGACGCCCTGAAGTCTATCAAGACTCGGAAGAGATGGGTATTATCACCGTACACTTACGTGTACTACTAGCAGCCCAACGCTGCCCTTCTTCGATTCAAGAGTTCAAAGACTCACAAGGGCTAAGTCTCGATGGTGCGCGCCACCCGCGCACCGCTCATGAAGACTTAGAACTTCCCCAGTAGGGCGCCCCGCCCTTACTGGTGTCCTGCGTTCCCCTGCCCGTGGTGTCGCGGCCTTACCATCGACCCTTAACGCGATGGGCTTGGGAGGAAACCCTTTCGTTGTCCCCAGCAGGACAGGCACGTGCCGTGTTCCCTAGCTTACCACAGCTATAGCATCGAATATCGTGCTGCTCGGCGAGCCCAAGTTCCATGGGAACTGGCCCGCTTGGGGCCCCGCGACTTGGTGTCGCACCCCCTGGCCACATCACCTCCGGCGTGCGCGCCTTGCAGTGACTGAACCCCTCTTGGAGGGCTACTTGGATCACCTCTTTCAGAGTATTGGCCTGAACCGAAACAGCTGAGTGCGGGCCGGGCCTACTCTGAGGCCGTCCATGAACACCGTCACCTTGGTGTGTTCATGGAGTGGGTTTCCCACAAGGAATGCAATGCGTTCCCGCACCTCCTGGATGTACTCGTGCAGCTCATGGCTTCTCTGTTTACATGACAGGATGCGTGACTGCCGGCGGTACGCATAGTTCGCCGGAAGGAACGCGGCTCTTGGAACGCGTATCTATGCTGTTCACAGAGCTGAGGCCAGGATGCGAAGCATCTAGGCGTTGCGTTTCCGGCATATATGCCCAACGCTCAGCATGCCCGCTAAAATCGGAGAGGGCGAAAGCCCACTTGGAGGTGCTCCGAGGAGATGAGAGCCGCACCCATTACAAGCTCTACTTCTCGTACCCAGCAGTGAAGGTTTTCTCCTTCCTCCCCTCATAAGGGTTTACCTTCAGCCTTAACGACTTGGGGTAGACCAGTTTCGGCTCTGCAGCCGGAACTTGCAGGTTGCTCCGAACATGTTCGATGAGCCCCCGCTCATACATGTCGAACGCGGTCACGCTTTCGACCTACTCAGCTTTCGTTGGTGACGCCAAGCTGTGCAAGGCGTCCATGTCAAAGATATCAGTCATCTTACGCACGGACTCAAACTGTGAGTCGTTCCGATGAGGAAACCCATTCCGGTCCATGTTGCTTGGACCTCAGAGGTTTCATGTAGTAACCCACGTAGGCGTGGATTGACTACAAGTGCTACCAAGTATGACGGGGCATACAACACCTTGCGCAGGAAGTGTGACTTCCGGAGAGTATACAAAAACTCTCAGTGAACGGCAGTTCACTTGTCCCTGGCCTGTGGGACTGATACCAAAATTACGTAGATTAAGACTGAGTATATTTATAGGTGACCCCTCTTAATGCGTCTACATACTAACTATTAGTCACCTATAAAACCCCAGATGTTATCATATTGAGTGGCTCTGAGGTCTTTGTATCATATCTGTGGTACCTTGCCATGAGTCATTACCGTCGACGTCATAGTGATGTTTAGCTACATTACTTAATGTACTTGGGTATACCTTAACCCAGTTACCCCCCCCCCCCCAAACCCTTACCTCCCGAAGCCGCTTAATCCAATAGTAGAGCGAACGAACTCGAGCGTTCCGTCCAACTGTGGGTCCCAGTATTCACGCCCTCTGGCTCCTACAGCCACTCCGTCCTACACTGACCTCGGTCTCCAGCTGTGAACTCCCTCCGGCCACCCGCAAGAACTTTGACGAAGATTGATCGCTAAACTGTTGTCGCCAGCTTCAGCATAGCCGTTAACTGTTTCTCTACCCGGTCTCTCGTCTTTTCCCAGGTCAACCAGCGCTCCAGACGCATCCGGGTCGACCCGATCCACCTGCCACTGGGCGAACGAACGCTCTTCTTCAAATTTCTCGAGGAGGAGGCGCTCACTAGACCTCCTTCACCCCTAGCGCGATCGTCACTGCGTTCGAGACGATAGCCACCGTTCCTTTCGATCCCAGTCGGGACATAGATTGATAACACCAGCTCATCCAATTTGCTACCGTACCGATCCATGAATGGACAATCCTTTGTTCCCCCTAGTATTAATAAAAGAGCTGTGGCGCCTGACGCCAAATGTGACGGGGGTCACACGCACCCTGGCCTGAAGAAGCGTAGCTTCATACCGAGACAGACGCCCTGCGTCTCTGTCTTCTTTTCGTACGATGAAAACCTGGCTTTCCTATTGTCCGTGGGACCGGGTTCACACGACTTGCGAACTTTTAGGTTAGATTTAAACAAAGCATTATTAACCTGCTCCTATGTTCCTACTTACTCCAAACTGCCTAATTAATGGATCCGTTAAATCACCGGTTTCACAATGCGTGGTGCTCAAGCCATGCATCCTTCCTAAGTGCGATTCGTACCTAACTGTGTCTCTCGCCTAACGTGCGATCCGTACCTAGTGTATGGCTATCCCATATTGTGTCGCCAGACCAACTAGCCATGGATCATCCATCAGGAACACACCTCATTACACCTCCCATACCCAAACGGAAAACACCGTACGAGAATGGTCCGATGGGAATCCAGCGGAAAACGGGCACATCATGCCGAACCCGGAGGTGGAACATTACTTTTCAAAAGTGCCGCCGACGCCGACGATACTCGGCCGATGGGTATGATCAAGACTATGACATCACCGAGCCCCGCGGCGCACAGCGAACCTGCAACACCCGCCGACACGTCCGTGTCCGAAGCCACAGTGTCCAACGCTGGCCCTACGAAGACAGGGAGTCAGACGAAGGCGGTCCCCGTCACCAAGAAGGCCGGAAAAGCGAAGGCCCCGCGGGCTAGCATCAAACAGAAGAGGAAGACCAAGAAGATCATGACCCCGGCCCGCAGTGCGGCATTTTCTGCCGCGCGTCGCCGTAAACGGCACCAAGTGTGTGTGCCAGGTTCCGTTGGTTCGCTTAGCGATGAGCCGAGCGACGAGGATGACGACGGGGTGGTCAATCCTAACCTCTTCCTTCATAACAAAGATACCCCTGGCAAGGCTACATCGTCGATAAGGCGAAGCCTCCTGCGCGTGCGAAGGGCTCGGCCACGCCGGCCACGCTGTCTGCCGAAGCGGCCCCGCCGACCCGAGCACCGGAGGCGCCCACGGACCCGGAGAAGGGTATGGCAAAGGGCCAGCGCGCCGATGCACCTGCAGAGATGGGTCCGTCCCTGCCTCTCCCAGTGACAACCCGTCGCTGACTTGGAGGCGAAGGGCAACACGCCTGCGGATCCCGACAGGACGTGCTGTCGACCCCGAAGGTCCCGCTCCCGCTGCCCGAAGACGTTTCCGACGAGGTGGATTACGGATAATCAGAAGACGAGCACCAGTCGCCGCCTTCTTCTCCACAGCTTCTGAGCAGCAGCATGCCATTCATCATGGAAGCCCGCGAGCCAGCGCAGCAAAGCTGCAGACGAGAGATCCAAGCTGGTGCTTAAGGAACCTTGAAGCGCCGGCTGTACCAGCTCCTCCTACACCTCAGCTCGAGGAGCCCCTGATCATTATCAATGCCGATATCGACGAGGGACTGGACCGCGCGCGTCTGCCGCGCGCTAACCGTGAACACCTACGCGAGCGTACGGACGCAGCACGTCTTGACGCCGAACGATCTCATGACCGCAAATGTGAACACGAGCCGTCGGCCCCGCAAAGCCGTGAGCAGCTGCTAGCGCATCACGTTTGGTCTCCGGAGGGGTATGCGTCGTATTTACGGCGAAGGTGTCAGCCCGGAGTAACTGTAGTCAGCTGCGAGGAGTGTCCGATCGTCCTTGCGAGCGATACGCCTCTCACTCGCCAAACCAACGAGGTTGAGCTCGAAGGATGGCTCATCCACACCGGCTACTCAGTAGCTGTATTACTTGGGTCGCCCCCTTGGATTAGATTGGATCGTGCTGCAGCGTCTCCCTTTTCGCATGTCCAAGCAGATAGCCGGCCGGGTTTGGGATCGACGTTGGGATGTTCGAGACTTGCCCACACCACAAGTTGTCCTCGACGAGGTCGTGGCGAAGGCGTAGAAACCGAGACAGTCACAGCCTGTTGAACCTAGGAGCGTTCTAAGGCCTGTTAGCCCTGACCGGCTCCGTTGGAGCGCTTATAAACGTCCACGATGTCGGCGTAGTCTGCCGCGGGACGGCTTTAGGTCTCCGACGTATTATCAGACGAGGGATAGCCGCGCCACTTCACCAGATATTGGTCGACACCCGCACACCTCCGGTGTTTCACCAGCTTCTCCACATGGAAGCACTGCTCCCCATCACTATCCACTAGGGGTGGAAGAGACCGGAGAATATCTTTGCGGCTCGGTTTGACGCCACCGCTGGGTTCAGGAAACCCATCTTTTTTGCGGAAGCAATGGCGGGTTGCCAGATCCTTTTGGACGTACATCGAACAGATAGGATGGCTATGCTCAGCTGTCAATAGCTCCTGGAGACACGATTGGAGCTGGGGCTGCGCAGGCTCCGGAAGAAGACGCGGAGAGGCACCGCTTGTGGTCAAAGGTGGATCTTTGGAGAAGGACCCGACCCAGTCTCAGATGCATTTCCGTCATTCGCTCGAAGAGCATGTCGGGTGGATCAGGGATCTACATGACCGCGTCCGACGCTTGGAGCGGCACCCGCATGTCGAACCCGCGAGAGCTGCGACTGCAGCGCGGCTGCTGTCGGCGCCTGTGACTGAGGAGGTACTGATGCAGGTGGTGCTAAGTACTCTGCGTCGCTACACGATGTCTCGGGTATACACGTCGGAAAAAGGCGCTCAGCCTCATGGTTGCGCTTTGAACATGCCGACGTAGAATAGAATGCGTCGCCATGGACGATGGCCGATCCAACATGTATGTGTTGCCGTGGACACCAATGACCGTGAACGGCCCTACAAAACGTGTCCGGAGTTTGGTGCTCCCCACGGAAGACAATGCGTGTATAGGAAGATAGTGAATAACACCAAATCTCCAATTTTAAACACTTGTGTTGTTGCGCCTATGGAGGGTTAATGGTTTCCTTTTGGAGGTCTTGGGGCGGCTTCCATGGCGTCACGGACGCGGGCGCGAATCGCTGCTCCAGTCTCGATGAAGGAAAGAAGGTTCCGTTTCAGGGACGGGCGTACGCTTTTGAGACCCATTGGTCGTCGACGACGGACCCCCTCTCTTTCAAATCAAAAGCAGAAGGCAATGCTAACGGCGTACGCGGATGCCGCAACCCATTAGCGTAGAACGGGGTGAACCCCGTAGACACGTGAACCGCCTGATTCAGCGCAAATTTCACTTGCGCCAATTGCATGTCCACTTCGTTGGTTCGGCCATGTGCCACTGCGCAAGATGTCTTCCAAGACACGGTGACGCGTTCGGTTTGACCATTGGTCTGTGGATGGTGCGTCGTGGCCATGTCCAGCTTTGTACCGAAAAGTCGGTATATGTGTTGCCAGGAATGAGACACAGATCGAGGGTCTCTGTCACTGACAGATGCCTCTGGGAGGCCGTGATGACGGAAGACATTGTCAACGAAGAGCTGTGCCGCCTGCGGCGCTGTCTCACTCTTCTCCACGGCCACCAGCCGAACCGTCCGGCTCAGCCGGCAAACGAATACCAAGACGCCGGTATGGTCTCGCCTATCGTCGAAGATGAAGTCCATGGTCATCGATCGCCAAAAGTCAGCCGGAACCGGCAAGCTCATCCGTGACGCTGCCGAGGCGGGCGAGGGTTTCACCCGTTGGCACGTCGCGCATGTCTTGACGTACGAGCGAACCCACTTGTACATGTGGGGCCACCAGAAGTCCCGTGCCACCGATATGTACGTCTTTTCTCGGTTCAAGTGGCCACTGAGCGCCGTGTCCATGTGCCTCAAAGAGGTTTCGGTGCCTCGGGTGTCGTCATTGGGCAAGACCAAGCGAGGGTCGTCCCCTCTGCCGACTTGGTAATAGAGAAGGTCCTGAGAGAGATTATAGCGGTGCAACCGCTCGCGTTGACGAGCCGAAAGCTGGAGTTCTCAGAGCCCGCGCTCTGCGCCTCTACCAAACCTCTGAGATCGTCGTATTCTGCGTAGGCTTCACGAACCAGCTCATGGAGGGCGACTCGAGAAGCACGGCGTGCGCTAGCTCTTTTTCAGGTCTCCTGGAGAGCGCGTCTGCCAGGATATTTTGTTTGCCCGACTTGTACCCACCGTGAAGATGTACTTGGTGAAGAATGGCAGCCATTCCGCCATGCGCTGAGAGAGATGCGGCGATGAAGTCGCCGTCCTCAACGAGGCATGGTCTGGGTAGATTCCAAATGGCTTGCTTCCCAGCCGATGAACGCTGGACTTCACTAGCGCGTACTTCGTCGCGAGGAATACCTTGGCATGGACAGGATAGGGTTTTTTTTTCGCATCCTTCAGCTACAGGGATTGGTACGAGATCACCCTCTCCCTGTCTTCGCCATCAAGTTTGAGCAGGGCACAGCCGATGGCAAAGTCAGAGCCGTCGCACACAACGCTGAACGGACGATCCTCGTCGGGAAGCGCCAGGATCGGAGTACTTGCAGACGCTGCGTGATGGTTTCGAAGCCTCTCTGAGCCTCATCGGTCCATGACCATTCCGCTTCTTTCTTTAGGAGGTTTGTCAACGGCCTAGCCAGTTTAGCGTAGTTATCGCTATACTTGGGTAAGTTATTGACGAGGCCGAGCCATCTGCGCAGATCCCGTTGGGAGGTAGGCACTGGCCACTGTGAGATTGCTTCAATCTTCTCCGGGTTAGCCCCCCGCCGTCCCCCCAAAGAAGCACCTGAGGAACGGAATTTCCTCCGCGACGAAAATACACTTGTTAGTTTTTGCATGCAGACGATTCTCCCTCATGCACAACAAAACCTCACGGAGGTGTGCGATGTGCATTTCGACGTCGATCTTTTCCTCCGCAGTACGGCCGTGAACGAAGATGTCGTCGAAGTAGGTCTGCACGAAGTGCCGCAGCGGCCGGAATAGATGCGTCACTAAGCGATTAAACGTCGCTGGCGCGTTGGATAGCCCTTGTGGCATCGCCAACCATTCCTGCAAAATCCCGCTGGGAGCGCTCACTGCCGTGAGAGGAATATCCGATTTGCATCAGTAGCTGATAGTAACCGTCGACCATGTCGAGCGCGCTGAACTCAGTGCAGCCCGCCATGTTGTTCTGCAACACATCCTTCCGAGGAATAGGTGTTGACGCCGGGGTGGTGGCCGCATTGAGTTTGTTGAAGGCGTGATCTATACGCCACTTCCCGTTGGGTTTGCGCACACAAAACGTCGGGGGCGTGCCCGGTGACTTCGACTCCCGCACCATGCCGGCGACATGCTTCGCCGCGAAGAACGCGGCGGTTACACCAACTTATCCCTTTGGAAACCGCCACTGAGAGTGGTGCAGTACTTGGTACCAGGTGCCAAGTCGAATTCGTGGCGAACGCCACGATCCGGTGGTGGTATGGAGACCACGTCCAAGATTGCCGTCAGCAGGGGGGTAATAAAGATCCGAAGTATCCTTTAGAATTTCTGCGTCATAAAGCCGTTGGCTTTGAGAGGCCCTGTTCTCTTATAGAACGTCTGGGTCCATGGCCGCCGAGCTGTTAAGCTCTATTGAATCCTGCTCTCTGCGGAGAAGAACAAGATTCTCAAACGCTTGCGCCTTCAATGACTCGAGGAACTCGACGTATGAAAGTTCTTCGAGCGCCAGGAACTCTGATACCCCCGGGTACCGGACTTAGCTCCACACACGCCTTGCGTTTCCCGGTGAGTGTATCAACAACCACCTGGCCATCCGTAAAAGGGATGCAGCCTCGCTGCGAATCCCTTTATTCATGGGAGCCTCTGCTCGACCACCTTGTGTTGCGCGACCTCCTTCGTCAGCGCCTTCCTTATCCCCGTGAGCTGAACCAGCTCGGACGCGTTGCGTTGTGGGAGCCTCTGCTCGACCACCTTGGGCAAAATCGACCACTCGTTCGGCAGAGCCGGCGAAGTGTCGTTCTCCACGTGGCACTCGGCGCCCCTGGACAAACCCGTCACGGGATGAGGAGGAGACATGGCCCGCCACAGCTCGATCCACGAGGGGGTTGTTTGTAGCACCTGTGGCGCGACTGCGTCAGTCGATTCACGGCTCCTGCTCCACAAGCCAGGGCATGCTAAGGATCAGGTCGTATCGATCAACCATGTCGAGGACAATGAACGGATCGATCGAGTTAAACTCGTCAAATCTGACAGTCAATGGGAGGAGAATCTTCCGCATCGATACAATTGAACTAATCGCTAGGCGAACAGACACATTATGATTGCTGTTAGCGTCTTCTAAAACTTTAGCATACAGTGTACTGTTCCTAGCAACACTGGTTTTCGTTGCCAAATTATAGGACGCTCCCGAATCAATCAGGTACTCACGCATAACAAGTGCCACTGATACTATGAGTACACTTGTTATGCGTGAGTACCGAGTTGCGATGGAGGCGTTAACTTCCGTGGTTGATCTATTTAAGCAGAAGAAATTTCGGAGATTGGACATCTACTCCACACTGCTGAAGAGCCTGTTCATCTCTCCAATCCACAGCCGAGCGTGACGAGGCATCGGCTGAGCCGGAATTTCCTGACCTGCACGAACCTGAACAGACCGACCAGCACCCGACTGAACCCGGACTACACCTAATAAGCTCGACCAGCCTGACCAGTACCCGGCGGAACCCGAACTGCACCCGACGGAACCCGACCAGGCTTTAAGTGCAGTTTCTCAGGTTGTTGGTGACCGGGACGTATCTCAAGCTGACTGTGGTGATGTCAACTATGAAATTTCTGCTCCTGTCCGAGCTCGTGGAAGACCCAAGCAAAAAAGCTCAACGAAAAAGGCGAAGCAGAACCTGTCGATTCGCATGGTCAGAGATGATTCCAACATGCATCATATGAATCTCAAACTCTCTCTGGTGAACGACCTACTGGCCTCACAATCCGCTTTCGCCTCTTCGTCAGAGAAATTATCCAAATTTGCCATGTTCACGTGTGAGAAGAAATCAAAGGCTCCGATCGCACATCGAATTGAAAAATTACCGCCGAGCAAACCATAAGTTGATGAAAATAAGTAGAGTGTTTTCTCGGGACATGCTGCAAAAATGCTTCAAAAAGGTTACGGCCCTTCAACGAAAACACAAGGGTTACCTGAACAAGATTTTGCAGTAGAGATTGCGGCTGTCAGCGCGCTCGATACCGAAACGCTGAATCTCATGGCAAAGTTTCACAAAGCTTTAAAAGCTATTGACGTGGTGGGGAAAACTACTATCTGGGTGCAAACAACTGATTTTTCTCACTGTCAATCGATCCATGGCTTCCAGTAGTAAAAGGCGCATCTATACTCGAGAAAATCAAGGACATACCGTTACTGTCAGAAGATGTAAAAACACCACGAGTTTTCACATTTTCTGAACTCATATTAATCACTGTGATGATGTGTCTTTATGTTTCTATTCTTTACGTGGCTGCTAGTGGAACTCTCAGGGATGCAGCAATGAACATGATTATGACCAAGCTTTTCTCCGCGAATACACGGGTTATTCGAATCAGTCCATCTGTATTTGGATCAGTGGTCGACGGAATGTTTTATATGGACATTGAAGAAGTCGAGAAGATCGTAGCAGGCGTCTCCGATGAACTAATCCTGGTCTCAATATGCTGCGGAAACAACCACTGGTGTGCAGTGGTGGTCAATTTGCAACTCGACGCATTGTTTCTATACGACCCAATGCAATCTAGTTATCTACTGGGTGTTCGACTACATGTAGCAGCGCAAGCATTGATTCCAGTTCTGTCCCGAAAAACCGGCAAGCGTATACGAATTCAAACCTACGAGGCGGAGTTGGGGACACAGCTAGATAATTATAACTGCGGCATGTAAGTACATTAGCATTCAAATGTTCACAGGGGCTCCCCCGTTGGGCAAACTGGACAAGTAAAATAATGATGTATCTCCGGTACCAGTACTTTCAACTCTGCCTGTAAAGACTTAGTAGAAATCCCGTTAAGCCACCCTGGCACAACGACTTTGTTTGACTTTCGCAAAAACTCCCAGCGATGAAGCAAAATCAGTATCCAGCTATACGGGCTCTTCATGTTTACTATTCACACTGGCTCTTCGCCAGTCGCGTACCCAGTCGGGTTAGTCGGTACCAGTCGGGAAAAATTGCCTCGTCGCATAAAGTACCAGTCAGGTACAGCAACTAGTATCTTAGCTCTTGGCAAACTGGAAGATGTTAGACCTGAGCATCGTCGCCAAAACCTACAGTGTAGACGTTGAACTCGAGCATCGGCACCAAAATCTACAGCGTTGTTGTAACGGGGTTACATGAAGAGTGCCAAGTCACTCTTCAGAGCAGGTATACCCAAGTACACTAAGTAATGTAGCTAAACATCACTATGACTCATGGAAAGGTACCACAGATATGGTACAAAGACCTCAGAGCCACTCAATAGGATAACATCTGGGGTTTTATAGGTGACTAATAGTTAGTATGTAGACGCATTAAGAGGGGTCACCTATAAATATACTCAGTCTTAATTCTACGTAATTTTGGTATCAGTCCAACAGGCCAGGGACAAGTGAACTGCCGTTCACTGAGAGTTTTTGTATACTCTCCGGAAGTCACACTTCCTGCGCAAGGTGTTGTATGCCCCGTCATACTTGGTAGCACTTGTAGTCAATCCACGCCTACGTGGGTTACTACATGAAACCTCTGAGGTCCAAGCAACATGGACCGGAATGGGTTTCCTCATCGGAACGACTCACAGTTTGAGTCCGTGTGTAAGATGACTGATATCTTTGACATGGACGCCTTGCACAGCTTGGCGTCACCAACGAAAGCTAAGTAGGTCGAAAGCGTGACCGCGTTCGACATGTATGAGCGGGGGCTCATCGAACATGTTCGGAGCAACCTGCAAGTTCCGGCTGCAGAGCCGAAACTGGTCTACCCCAAGTCGTTAAGGCTGAAGGTAAACCCTTATGAGGGGAGGAAGGAGAAAACCTTCACTGCTGGGTACGAGAAGTAGAGCTTGTAATGGGTGCGGCTCTCATCTCCTCGGAGCACCTCCAAGTGGGCTTTCGCCCTCTCCGATTTTAGCGGGCATGCTGAGCGTTGGGCATATATGCCGGAAACGCAACGCCTAGATGCTTCGCATCCTGGCCTCAGCTCTGTGAACAGCATAGATACGCGTTCCAAGAGCCGCGTTCCTTCCGGCGAACTATGCGTACCGCCGGCAGTCACGCATCCTGTCATGTAAACAGAGAAGCCATGAGCTGCACGAGTACATCCAGGAGGTGCGGGAACGCATTGCATTCCTTGTGGGAAACCCACTCCATGAACACACCAAGGTGACGGTGTTCATGGACGGCCTCAGAGTAGGCCCGGCCCGCACTCAGCTGTTTCGGTTCAGGCCAATACTCTGAAAGAGGTGATCCAAGTAGCCCTCCAAGAGGGGTTCAGTCACTGCAAGGCGCGCACGCCGGAGGTGATGTGGCCAGGGGGTGCGACACCAAGGACGGCGTTGAATTTCGCCACATTTGTCCCCAAGGATAGTGAGGTGGCTGTCCTTCTTTGCGGAATCCAAATTTCGCGTCGAGTACAAGCCTGGCAAGCTCAACATGCTTGCCGAGGCATTATCACGCAGACCGGACTACGCGCTGGTACACATCAGTCGTTCCACGCCCGATTGACACGATCAGATACGCATGGCGTATTGGGGCGTCGAGTCCCTGGCACCTCTGGTACGGTTCCTGCCCGCTGGCAAGAAAACCAAGGCCGAGTGGCTCACGCCACATCAGAGAGCCCGGCTCCATCAATATGAGGGCGCGATGGCCAGCTCTACTACCGAGTAGCCTTGGCTATTTTGCAGAGCCTGCCCGTTCCGACGGACTGCTGGAAGTCGATGAGTCTTGACTTCATCTTTGGCCTTCCAGCCAACGGCCACGGAAACACCGGCATCTTAATGTTCGTGTGCCGTCTGAGCAAGATGGTGCATCTTGCTCCGGTCAAAGATACAGTAACCGGGGAACAGGCTGCGAAGCTGCTCCTGGATGGCGTTTTCCGCCACCATGGTCTGCCGGAGATAATTGTCTAGGATTGTGGCCCGCGGTATACCGCTGCGTTCTGGCGGACGCTATTCCAACTACGTGGAACGAGGATATGCATCTCCACTGCCGATCATCCTCAAACGGATGGGTATACTGACCGTGTCGACCGAGTGCTTGAGGACACTCTACGCAGTATATGTGCGGAGTAATGTCGCATGTGGTCAAAACGCCTGCCCGTAATCAGACCAGGGACTTGCGAACTGCCCTTCACTGAGAGTTTGTGTACTCTGCGAAAGTCACACTACCTGTGCGCAAGGTGTCGTATGCCCCGTCACAGGGTTGCACGTAATCTGTCCGAAAGGATCGTATCGTGAAATCTGTTAGGTATTAGCGGCGGGAATCGGTTCACTGTACACCACCCACATGGAGGCAGCGACACTTGTCCTATCGTTGTCAATCGGTTTAAAAGCAATTTTCGGAACATTTGCCGACGGGGTTTCGTTATCTGTATTATGCAAACCGACCAATATGTCCAGCTCGGTTAGGCCCTTTGGATGGGTCGAAAGCATTCTAAAACAGGGTAGGAGAAAAATTAAATCTGAGTTCTGGATGTAAAACGCTCCATTGTGCATATCCAAAGCATAGGACACTACGAGCTTTTATAGCTCCGCTATTAAAATAGCCTTGCACGGATCGCGTCTCGAATGAGCAAATAGTTCAGAGACTGCGCCCCAAATGAAGATGATTTTTTTTCATTCCTAACAGACTTGAGAAATGCATACGTATTTATTTTTAATCTTTAATACGTATAGTCATATCTTGTTTAATGATAAGAGCGGCATCGATATCGTTTATATATATAGCGATCATCTCGAATGTCCAGTGTTAAATGCGCATTCGAAGCGATTTGACGCTAAATCGACGGCAACGATATATGAACAAGAGTTGGGATACAACAAATCGGACTGACGTTCTGTCTATATATAATATAAAAGAGGGCTACGTCGTTTATATAGAGCCTAAATCGGCTATAAAGCGGTCGATTTGCATAAACATAGGACATGTGACGTTCACAATAAAAGCAGCAAGTTAAATAGGTCAGTCGAGTGCTCCTTATCTATTGACAACGACGGAGAAATCCGGCACCGATGAATGCCATCCTCCATTCTAAATATGCAATCACTGGTCCCGGATTTGATTCGTCAAAAAGGACCATGTACTGTAAAAGTGGTAATTTAGCCCGGGCTTATAGTACTAGAAGGCCTCCCCAAACGGGCTTCAAATATAGAGGGGCGCAATTACATATTTAAACATGTACTAAGACGAGTTACATCGCGATGACTAGCCCACAAATCAGCGTCTCTACGCGACGTCAAGTTCGACGTCGTCGATGTCCATGTCGCTGCCTTGTCAGCGAGAAGAAGCTGCGACACCCTTCGTCATCGATATCCTGAGGCTCTTCGCAGCAAGAAGGCGGTACTAACTCAGGCCGCACAGATCATGTCGAGCAAGAGCCAGCTCCACGTCAGGGCCCAGAAAGAGCTGCGGAAGCTGTGGCGGTTTGATGGCGGCACAACAGCCTCCCACGCGGTCTTCATCCACGCAATCACCGTGTTGGTGGTTTGACGTTACCATTCATAAAGTCCCTGTTCCTGCAAGCGACAATTTTAGAGTGACAGGATTCCCATAACCTAATTCAGTCCGATGCTATAATAGAATGGAGCTTTAAGAAGTCGCAATCGGGGGCTCGGGCTATAATAGAGTGAGGAGTTTGTAATTCAGTTTATAAATATGCTGGTTGGTGCATGTACAGATAAATGGAATTCGTCGTGCAAAACGAACGAAGGGACTTTAAAGACCTTAGGAAGAGTTTCTATTTTAATTTCTAACGAATTTGGAGAAGCACACATCGCGATGATGCGCGTGTTGAGGAAGTGCTGAACAATACGACGGCTGAGACCACCAAGTACGTCTATCTCCGAGCCCTTTCTCACTTTGCGGAGAGGCAGTACTGTAATGCGGATGCAGATTGTCGAGTACTTCTCTTTTCAGAAGCGTTTCGCAAGCTCCAAGGGCCCGTAGGCGAGTTTGTGGTGGGTTTACCAGCTGGTGGTTCTCTCGAGAGCGTAAGGAAAGCACTGCAGCCACGCATGTCAGATCAAATCATCAAAACCAATGTGAATCCAGCAACTCCATTACACTTTGAGATATCTTCGTGGAATGGTAGTTTCCGTCGACTTCCTAACGCCTTCAAACTACCGCCTGGAACTCTTCGCGTAACCTGGCAGCGTTGATGTGTTGGTCAGCCACCTCTTAGACTGCTCCATGAAACACGATATGGCGACGACATTGGCAAAGATTCGTCAGCCAGGGCTACAGCGATTGATGCTCGGAATTGAAGCTCTTTTAACGAGGGGGGAGATCGGCCGAGCACGATGTTCTACCGAAGCTGCTGGGCTTCTCTTTAGCAGGTGAAATCTCGTTTACCGTTTAGGTCCACATCCGACAAGGGAAGATCGCGCAGGCTAGAGCAGCTACCGTGGCGTACTTTAGCATGCGAGGTAACTCGAACTACTAATTAAACAGCTTCAGCATTTGATTTACTGTCTGCTCAGGTATTGCCTTCATGTTGGGCTCGCACGGGGCTTTTCCTCACGTCATTATGGCCTTCAACGAAATCGTATGCTGGCGGATGTCGTCCTTTGTACTGTCTTAACGCCACAAAGTACTGCGTCTAGGCGCTGGCTTCACCAGGCAGCTGGGTAGTGCGGCTTTGCTGTTGGCCTTCTCTGCATCTTTGACATTGTTACATCCATTTTTCTAACTCCAAGCGCTTCATCGTGAGCTGCAGCTCCTTCCTCATTCTGCCATCGAGTTGAGCCCTGGCGGTCGGCTCGCTTGTTTGTTGGAACATGATGCCTGGTACACTACGGCATTTCTAATATGCCCGCGTGCTTGCGTCGTGCAAACTGCACAGCGAATTCCAGTGCATTTTGTCATTTAGGGTGTTTCACTTGTCTTTTGTATGTGCCATTTTTGCATTCGTGGAATTCATCGTGCAAAGTGCACCCAAAATTCCAAGCAAAACGGCAGGTATGCACGGCGAATTCCCTAGAAGTACAGATTCCCCCTTAGTATTTGACAGCCAGAGAAGCGTTACATTGAAATTATCTCATTTAATATCCACGTATCGAATGCATCGCAGCGCGAGCTGACGTGCGACGCTAATAAGTTGTGGTGCTTGTTGTCCTTCAATCGGACAGGTATATCTCGAGAAAATGGTTTGGCTTAGGTCAACTACTGCAAAGTGCCGTATTGACCGGCTCCAACCTCTGCTCGCACTGTTTCTACTGCGCTCTTGTTGGTGATGGTCAAAAGGCAGAACGGGCAGAGGTGGGTTTTGGTGTGACGCATTTTGTTATCGAGCTCCACCGTCGGCATCTTGTGCGTGATCCGGCACAGTTTACATACGTGCTCGCCGCACAGCTCGCAACTCGAGCCCTTGTGCATCGTCCGCTTCTTATTACAGACGCTACACGGATGATGCGCACTCCACTGAGGGCGAAACAGCATCTGCATCCGCTGCTCTCGAATTGCACAGCGCAACTTCTTCATCTGCGACGCGTAGAAGACGTGAATCATAGACTTGGACAGGGACGTCGCAATGGCAGGGATGAAGAAGTTCCGCGCGCGCTCAAACGGCAGCGCGTACACCCCATGGCCGTGGATTTGTACGACATTCGGCTCGACTTGTCGCCAGAAGCCAATCGCAGCAACTTGACCGCGGAAGTACTGGGGGAGTGGCGGCATCAAGCCCTTGAAGTCAACTGAGTGCACCAAATGATAGCCCACACGTTCACCGTTGCTGAGCTGCGTGAAACCCGTCGCGTCAAGATAGACGTGGTCGTAGCTCTTAATGACCTTGCGGAGAATGGGCGAGTTCTCGGTGACGCCCCAGCGAACACTCAGCGATGTGAATGGATCCCTCTGTGTCACGTTGTCGATGATCGTTAGCACGCAGCCGTTTTCCATGCCGTCTTCCAAGTACTGCGAGTTGTAACGCATCATCTCCGTAGTAGGGCACATGGCACCGTGCACGGCCTCCTCGATCGTGCCGTCCCGCTTGCCGATGGAGCGGATGTCGGCCACATTCAACGACGAGAACCCGTCACTGCGGGTGCTGCTGAGACTCGTAAAGGTGCGCGTGAATGAGTCCCCGTGCAGCTTCTGCGGAGTACCGAAGCCGTTGAGGTTGTATCTGTCACGTCGGCGCACGAAAGTCTCGACCTGCTCATCGCGGCGGAGGAACTTCCACTCGCGCTGCGGGAGTTTCCCCTCGTTCAGGTATAGGAACTCTTCGTAGCTGTCGACGTTCACCTCGATAAGGCTCTTGGCGAGTTGCCGCAGCTGCTTCCGTTCCTTCGCCGAAAGCACCAGTGGCGCGTATGGACTCGTATACGGGGTCAATCCCATTGCGCGCACTTGAGTTGGTCACTTGAGTCGGTGGAATAATTCCGAGGCGCGTCTATCCAAGGCTGTCACCGGCGAGCGGGAATAATGAAATGCCAGGTAAACCACCAGCAAATTGCGCGCTAAAAGCGATGTCGGGTGTAAGCAAGCGAGCAAGCAGCGTTTATGGGGTGGGCATTTGGAATTGCGAACTGACGCCGACGCATAGACGATGGTCATGTCGGAAGATTTCAAGGTCAAGTTTCCGCGGGTTTGTGACAGCGAGCGAAGGTAATGCCAGGCCACGGTTACGCCGCTGCTTCAGCAGTGACCGCACAGGTAAATGCGCTTGCACTCCAGTGAAGTCGCTGGTGGAGGTGCCCAGTCTGTCGCGCGCAGCAAGTCATCCGTCTATTCTTCAGTTCTGCAGGGCTCCAATAATTCTATTTCGCAGGGTCAGCGTCACGAACTGTGTGGTCGAAGTGGACTTCGGTAAGGAGGCGTTCGCTGAATGTAGCAACTTGCAGATCATAGAAGACCACTTTTCCGCGCATTTCGAGCTCGGATCGCGATATAAGCATCCCGGCGTGGAGCTCGCTGCTCCACTACCCACTGCCACAATGCGACAGCGAGCTTTGGAGTTTACAAATCACGTGGCGATTGCTTCACTCCTTGCTTTCAGTGCAAGTTGGTCACTCCACTGCGCCTATCGTGATTCAGGACTCCTGAATAAGGCTGCAAGTCGCGGTGGCCTACAGAAGGACGCATCGGAGGCTACAGAGCGACGCGAATGCTTGCAACTTGTGCAAATGGCCGTGTAAATATGGATGGTTTATGCGTTATAAAGTTGAAGTAACCAGGCCAATGATATGCGTATCTTTGCTGCGACCGTACAACTTTAGGATGGCCCCCTCTCAGAAACAGTTTTGTTTTATATACTCTTAGTGAAACCTCCATCGATCGCTATGCATTTGGTTCCTTAATTTGTCAATAGAAACGCTTGCTTCACGCAACGCAAAACTTTATAATCTACAGGATCGTCTCAGGGCCGTTCTTAATAGCGGTAGAATTGTATAATATTCTACAAGTGGTGGAGACAAGATCATACTACCGTTCAACCGTTCGGCTTCACTGGTGAAAGTGCCTGTGATTCGTTAACCATACGTTATCTTGCTCCATAAGAAACATTTCTACCACAGAGGAGAGAAGCAATCAAGAGAAGCAATCTACTCAGTATGGATCTCGACAGCGATTGCAATGGCGATTCCTGTGATGACAACTCGAACCGCTTGGACAATCACGCACTTATAAATAGTAACAGTGACTCTAAGGAGATCTTTGATGAGGTTTTTGGTGATGCCGACAGCGACTGGATTGATGACATTACAAGGATGGCGAAGTCCTTTGCCTTGGCGGCAGCATCTACGAATATAAACACTAGAGAATGCATCTACGCTCGCCAGCGTCTTATTTGGTCCGAACACGTTCAAAGACTACGACTTGAAAAAAATGTTCAACTGAACATACCGAATGGACGAGAGCTATTTCGAGCACTTGGTCGCGCTTGCTACGACACGATCTTTGCGTTGATGGTGCTATGTCTACAAGGGGGACTGGCATGGCGCCTATTTCAGAAGAAGTTGCATTGCATTGCGCTACCGCGCTGGTGGGTCCTACCTGGATTTGCGCGACGTAGCTCACATAAGTGTGGCTTGATTCTATTGGTGCTTACATAAGGGCATTTCTCCGATTATACGACGCTCTGAGTTCCAAACTAAACTTCCTTCCAATGAGATCGAAATCGACTGTGCGGTTGCAGCATTTAGGAGAGAAAGCACGGAAGGGGTACTGGATGGCTGCTGTTGGTTGCGTTGACGGGATGCTAGTCAAAATTGTCACACGTGCGCGTAAGGAAACGGGCAATGTATGAGCGTATTTTTGAGGGCACTATCATCACATGGGCTTGAACATTCAAGTGACTTGTGATCACTCATGCCGCTTCATTTATTTTGCCGTTGTGGCGCCAGGCGGATAAATGATTTAAGGACGTTCAAGAGGTCCAAGTTGGCAGTTTTTGCGAATAATCTTCCTGCTAATAGGTATTTAAATGGGTGATGGAGGGTATACTCCATCAGAGCACATGCTAATTCCATTTGGGGGGCCTGGAAAAATCCACATTATTGCTCACGACACTTACGACTTCTACATCAGCCAACTGCGGTTCCAAATTGAGGAAGCATTCGGGAGGCTAACAAATAAGTGGAGGTGACTTAACACTCCGCTTGCGTTGAGCCTCAATGTGCAAGCCAGGCGTTATGACTATGGTTCTACTGCACAACTTCTGTGCGGATCTAGGAGAAAGCTTTAAATGGTAGCGGAAGCTAGAGAAGCGATAGATATTGACGGACGGCACAGAGTCACATTTCGGTTTTGTCAACTGATCCACGTGAAACTAATGACTACTGTATCCCTGGAGTATCTGACTTGCGTGAAGAATTGTTTATTTCATCCAAAACGCAGCATTAAGCAGGCCGCATCGTAATCTCGTTCGTAGAGCAGCATTAATAGAATGGATGCTGCTGTCTACAACGCATCGGCCAGCTTGTGGTTTAGCTTCTTTTCAATAAAGTGATCTCTTCGTCGATGTCATTGCGGATCCGTTGGTTTGCCTCGGGTGCTTGCTGACGTAGAGAGTTCGCAGGCGATCAGTCATAAACACGAAATCTTGCATTTCAGCTTGTCTTGATTCCATCTGTGATCGTGCTGTAGGTACTTCAGATTTTTGGTCTCTCTTATTTCAATTAAACAAATTCTGCGTCTTCGTTTTCTTGCTTGCGAAGTGCTATCGCCTCTCGCCAAGATTGATTTCCGAAATCACGGATAGCATCGGCCACTTCGTTCTTCCGACTGCGATGATTCGCAGGTACAAGCTTGCTTCCGCCCCCACTTTCACAAGACACGTCGTCCGATAGCTCTTGATTAACAGCCGCGGTAAATCCTGGTCGCTTTGGAGATGCAAGTGCACGTAACGTGCATCGACGCGACGATGAAGAAGCTGTAGAAGTCCTCATTTGTTCTTAGTGGATGTAGTGTACCGGATATTTGCTTTCCGACTCGCTCCATGCGCAGAGCTCCAGTTTGCCCGTAGTTGTTGAGTTGAATGGGTAACGACTGCAACCGGATTAATGCTTGTTGCGTTTAACGCGGGACGTGTGGAGATTAGGTGATCTATCTCCCGGCTGGGGTTTTATCAACCAAGCAGCTCGGACGTCGTTCCAAAATTGCGTTTCGGCCGACACGGGGGAGCCAAGGTCAGCATGTGAGCGTTGGTCCGCTAGTGCAACAAACCGGTCAGCGAGTTTGTCCGAAAACTTCACATTCATCAGACGGATGGGCACTGAACCTGCTTCTTCGTCGGACCTCCACGCTCAGACAGTTTGGCATTAAAAATGGGTTCATACACTGTGCCGTGCTTCTTTCGCTGTGCGATCAACCTCAGCACTCCCGCTTTGGATATGTTTTGTAGCATCTGATCCCCTTACGAATGCAGAACGCACGTAGCTCGGTATATTTGGTTTCTTTAGTGGCCTTCCCTATGATCTATCGACGACAAGAATTATCACGGATTTGCCTTTCTCGTTCGGTGGCCATCACCGAACACTCAAAGTCATGTAATGTCAGCTCCGTTGTTGCCTCTCCTTCTACAACAGCTCCGATATCATCAGCGGGCGTAGTGTCCTGTGCCGACTCGCCACCAATTTGGCAAAAGGATGGACGGTTGCTCTCAGCTCCAATGCTGCTGGCATGACCGTCAGAATAAAACTCCTGCCAGCTCTTCGTAGCGGGTGGCCGGAAAGCGCCCTCATCATTTCCACTGAGAGCCAGTGAAGCCGGCGTGGCTTGTGCTAAAGGGAGAGCGGGGATGGCGGTCCCCGCGTAGCTGCTCGGTAGCTTGGTTTGTGGGACAGGAAACATAGTCTGCGCTGCCTATTCCGGAAGGCTGGGTCAAGGGAATGCGCCGGCTTGAGCCGAGGCACGAATTTCCGTCGGGCAGCAGGTCAACCATCACGTCTTCGCCTCGACTAGAGGCACCAGAAGCAGCTCGTTCTTGCGATAACGCACTTGATGAAGGCAACACGTGCGACGAGCAGGAGCCCGCGTTGCTGATCTCTTGCTTGTCACTGGGGTTTGGGTTCATTCTGTATGTAAGTGCAAAACATTGTTAGTACTCGTTTCCCAGTTCACCTCGTTCACCGTGAGCTGGTGAACCGTTCTATTTTTGTTAGCTTCTACACTCCACGACAGATTATATCACCCACCGACGTCGGTGGCTGTAACTCAGTCAAATTTTATAGCTAGAATCTGCTGTTTAGATATGCTGTTCGTGCTATTGTCCAGCACCGGCTATACGTGCTAACGAGGACGGTTTCGACGTACACGGGAGGGCTCCTATACAAGCGTGCGGTTTTAGCACCGCGACAGATTAGATCACCCACCTCAGCTACATTAACTTTAAGTATAACGTAACCTAATGAATGTAACAAGTATCCGCACAAGTACAACAGATGAATGGGCTTGATGGTGGTACGCTGCCCTGAGGCACTGACAACCTTCTAAAACTGTACGCGTGCCTCTTTCTAGTCCCTACCATCCATAAGGATCGTATTCCAGGAGTTATATACAGCCGACAATAACGACCGAGGACTAGCACAGCTCGCCCTGAAGGTGTTGCTAATTCGGCATTGTTGTATGGAATATAGTAGCAATATGAGAGATTTTTATCTATGCAGGTGTGACTCACATTGCGAGCCCCCATGGTAGCAATTGTAGTAGTGACCTGAATTCTAGTGGTTATAAAGTATGTCTAGGGGTAACAAGCTTGTTGGGCCATCACTGCTATCCATACGAAGGCCGGACGAGATTGTCCGTCAGAAGAAATTGAAGCAATTGTGAATACTTGTTACATTCATTAGGTTACGTTATACTTAAAGTTAATGTAGCTGAGGTGGGTGATCTAATCTGTCGCGGTGCTAAAACCGCACGCTTGTATAGGAGCCCTCCCGTGTACGTCGAAACCGTCCTCGTTAGCACGTATAGCTGGTGCTGGACAATAGCACGAACAGCATATCTAAACCGCAGATTCTAGCTATAAAAATTGACTGAGTTACAGCCACCGACGTGGGTGGGTGATATAATCTGTCGCGGAGTGTATGCAACACCTTATTACGCAATCCTTCTAGAAGATATTGTACGGGGTTCTACGATTCTACCGTTTCACCGCTATTAAGAACGACCCTCAGATTCAGGCGACCTCATCGCGGACTGCCAATGGCAAAGACCACTGCAACCGAACTGCCCTGGGCCGCGGCTCACATTGAGCCTGTCTAAATTCCCACTGCGCTCTTGTATTTTGGTCGCAGCAATTGGTAAATATGATTGCACTGATTAATCCGAATCAATATTTTTTTCGAGTTGTCCCGCGCCTGTAGCTACCGATGATTCGGTTGGTCAATGCCACGAGCCGTCGTTGGGTTGGACGGTCCTCGAAATATATGGAAGCAGAATGCTGTAAAGAGTTAGAACAAACCAACTGAATTGCAATAAAGAAATCAACTTGTTGGATCCAAGGGTTTTTCACGGCTGATCTCCCTATTTACGCCGGCGGGTAGTGTACCCTCCGTACCTTCGGCACACTCACTGCACCCGCGGGGAAAATCATACTGGCGCCCCTTCCTTTGTATCGGCGCCCCCTTGCCCTTGCTTGAGCCACGCCATAGTAGCTCCACATGCATGCCGTCCGTCCTTGCCGCCCAGTCGCCTACAACTTCTACGTTTCGAACCACGTTCTTCGATATCGACAACTGGCGCATCGGTTCTGGCGATCTGAATACGAACCAAAAGTTAATAAGGGCCTGATTCGTGTCGCCTCGTTCCTCTTGCTACGTGGCTTCGCGCTCATTTTCATAGGCCTGTTTAGCGCCGGAGAAGACCGGCCATACCTGGTCTTCTCCGACGGTAAGAATAATGTCGTTGGATTCATACTACGTTCACGTAATACGAAGTATCCTCGTCGCAATCATGTCTGAATTTTCGTTCACCAAAAATCTTCGGCATGACTCAGGAGTAGTGCTGAACAATCGAAACTCACAGCACTCTTCACTCGTCGTCGGCGACGATATCTTGCAGCAGGAGTCGCTCTTTGTCCCGTACGGTCGCGTAACCCTCCAAATCCATTCGGATAGCATTCTCCACGTAATAGTGCCGGCCCCGTTCACTACTCGCTCCCAGTACGGTTTAAGCAGATGCAGCTCTTGCACCACACAGTTTGTATCGGAAGGTGGTGTTCTCCAGCCGAGTTCTCGACTTGGCGGTTAGCTGAGTTCTCGACTCTGTGGCTAATTGAGGTCTCAACTCGATGATTAGCCGAGTTCTCGACTAGGCTGTTGGCCAAATCCTGGTGGTGGTTACACTCGCCTTCCGTTATATGCGATCTCGGCGCGGTGGTTACGGCGTCGCCAGTAACCGGTCCTACATACGAAGAAAACGCACAAGAAAGGTAAGACCGTAGAAAGAAGGTAGTCTAATGTGCATAATGAACTTACTTTGACTTTTGCCACTCATCACTCAAGCGGGCTCTATGCCTTGTGCCGACATTTACCAGGTTATGAGCTCAATGCTCATGGACCTAGCTGTCCAGCATCAGGTCCAAGCACCAGCCGTGGCCCAAGTCGACGACGAAGGAGCCAGTACATCCTCCAGCTCGGGTGAGGGCATGACCAGGTTGCTTGAGCTGATCAACGAGCTGAAGGGTGATATCGGGGCTCGCCTCAACAGGCTTAAAGATCATCGAGTCGAGGACAACCAGGCTTCGGTCGTGTCCGCCGGCAGCAGCACCTTTCGCTTTTTGCGGAGACGCGCGTGTGACTCGGCCGAAACCTGACGTTGGCCTCGTTTGAAGATGGAGTCATGCCAAGTCCAGCGCGACAGCACGCAGCAGGCCCTGTCCACAGCGACTCGGCGGAGCGGATGGCGGGCCAGGCACGCCGCTGAGGAAGTTCCCGTCGCCAGTAAGTCTTCGACGTACCCGCCCTCGACATTACCGCCGCTATCCCCCTTGTAGAAGAGACACGGGTCCGTGACACACTGCACGAAGCCGACTCGCAGTAGCTCCTAATGCAGTAGCTGAGCCCAGAACCGCCCCGCTTGCTTGAGACCATAATGGCTGCGCTGAAGTCGAAGTACAACTTGTCCAGCATCCTGTAGTCTCAGTTGCTGAAGCTCCATCTCGCTCACCTTCATACCTTGCGGTACGTACAGGTAGCTGCTGAGGTCCGGTTCCGTCGAGGCCTTGACGTACGCGCTGGACACGTCGCCATATCATGATGACACATCCCATATCTCCGATAGCGCCAAGGTGACCTTGCCCGTCGTCATGTCCATGACGGCGGCGAATGTTAGCGTGTAGTCCTTGCCGAACAGCTGCTCGTTTCCGCACGCTACCATGCGCAATTTCTAGAGCTCGAGTTCCCATCCGCGTCCGTCTTCATTCATATCGTTCGCGTCCGTCTTCGTTCATATCGTTTGCGTCCGTCCCGTTGGCCTTCCGCAAATCAATTTCGGAGTCCGCAGCGCGCTTCCGTTCCACGCGCTTGTCGCTCTTCATTGCGGTGTTTTACTTCATCGGATCTACGCGGTAGATCGCGCCGCCAATCTCGCGCGGCGAGGTCTTCTTCCCGCCGGAATGCGTCTTCATTCCCATCGCCGGGTTTGTCGCTGGCGTCTCATCGACTGCCTTGTGAACCAACAGCTTTCCTCGAGTTCTACGCTTGCCGCGTGTCTTGGGCTTCCCGGAGACAGCTCATGGCTCCTTCCGATGTCCAACATCGTTACTTGATCCACCAAACTTGTCGCTGGATATAGCTAACTTAACCTTAGCATCAGCTAGCTTGTCGTCAGACTGAGCGATCTTGGCCTCGGACTCAGATATCTTGTCGGACTCAGCTATCTTGGACTTGGACTCAGCTATCCTGTCGGACTCAGCGATCTTGGACTCGGCGATTTTCTTGCCGCTGGTCTCCGCCTCATTTGCTTCGTCTACTTGGCGAATAAGCTGTGCGTTCGCATCCTGGACCAGGGTGTTGATGTTCTGGACGTGCTGCGTGGTTGGTATATACACGGTCCTTTGTGAACAACACACGGTACCCTTTGATCCCATCGTTCTTGGCGATGATGAGTCCTGCTTCCCGAGACTATCGAGCGTCTTGTGCTTCGGCGTCCGGATAGCAGTGCACGGAGAGCCAAATATGACGATGTCTGTCAATTTGGGCTTGACTCCCCTAAGCACCTCTATCGACGACCACGACCCACATTCCTCCGCGTCGGACTTCGGTTGAGCATGTACGACACATACTCAGCTGCGTCGCCCCAGAAGATCAGGTGCAGGCCGGGGCCGAAGATCATGGAGCGCACCATGTTCAGCACCGTCTGGTTCATGCGCTCAGCCTTCCCATTCGACGCTTGGTTGTCGACCTCAGACATTTGGCGACACACACCCGTGCTCTTGCAGAACGGGTCGACCACCTTGTACTTTCCAACGTCATCGGTACGGAGACAGCGGATCTTGCAGTTGAACCGTTTCTCGAAGTAGACGAGGAACTACTCGATCTGTTGGTCGCCTTGTCCTTCGTCTTCGCCAGGAACACACGACAGTAATTGCTCTTGTGGTCGACGAAGTTAATTTGGTACATGTTTCCGCTCCTGTCGAGCGGCGAGATCGGCCCCTTAATGTCGCTACAGATGACGCCACCGACGCGGTCGATGGGTGCGTTCTCACCCGTGTACTTCAATGATTGCCTTCCTTGTCACCCTTGAAACAGGCGCTTTGTTTCTTCCCTTGAGCGCTTCGGTGCCTCTGTGCCGCCCGACACCAGTGCTCTTTACGGTGGCCACCGCCGGCTTGGATCCCAGAAGGACGCTAGATCGTTCATCTGGGCGAAATGCGCCAGTTTCCCTGCCTGTCTCAAATAATCCTCTCGCTCTGGGCTGAGTGAGCGAGGAGAACGCCTTAGAACTCGGCTGAGGGGCTGGCGTACTTGGCGATATTCTCGAGTACTTGGTGGTGAGCACCGCCGACTGCATCGCTGACGGCCATTAGGAGAGCATGTGGTCGCTTCACGCAACGGTATCCCTCTTCTTCGACGTGAAGAGCTTGAACGCTTACGACTTGGAGATCCTGGGGCCGAACTTTATGTTCATCCGGTCCATCGAGTACCAGACTTGCGGGTTCTTGGCGTAGCAGCCACCTGACTGTGGAAGTGCTTGCCGGTCAAATAGCAGCTGAGGCCATCAAGCTTAAATCCTCGGCTCACATGCACCCGCTGAGTTCCTCGGCGATTCTAATCTGCTGCAGGAACCGCTTCCCCTATGTACCAAATCCTAATCCGAGAATACCTCCATTCCATCGAAGTTCTCGATGGCGATCTTCAGGTCCCTCAGCTTCAGGGGCCTCAGCGCCGCGAAGAACGGTGGTTTTGGTACCGGCCTGTACACCGGTTCCCGTGGCGTCCTGCTTAACTTGCTGAAGGCAACGGGGGATAAGTACGTTGTCGCCGAGAGGAACGTTGCTGTCGACGAGGCAAATGCAGCTTGTCCAACACGCCAAAGCCGACATATGATCGTGTTTAATTCGACCAAACCAATCGGGAAGTATCACTTCAGGCTGTACATGTTATATTGCTCGTCTACATAAATCTCTCTCGATTATAAACTGCACTGCAACCGCAGCGATAACGAGGGTCGTTTGGACGGTGTTGTCGGGACTGAGGAGGCCCTGGCGCTAAGCGAGGAGGTGGCAAAGGCGTACAAATCCGACAACATGTACTAGAAGTGGTTCGGCCACTCTTGGGGTCCAGACGCGTGGTGAACACGGATAACTACTATGGGTCCATTCAAGTGCTCGAGCTCTACGTGTGAAAGGCTTGTTGGGCGAGGAACCATTCGCAATAAGAGCAAACACTTCCCCGGTCATACTATACTGAGCAAGGACGACAAATGCTCCCGATGTGACATGCGTCAGCCGGTGTTGGTAGAGCAGAGCGCAGCATTAAAATAGGAATATTGTTTTTGTGGAAATATTTATGGTAGTCGCTTCGTGTTGTGACGGCAATATCGTGAACATGGTGTCCAATGCGGATGCATCAGCGGTACTGTCGTGTAAGTCGGACGATAGGAAACATATCACGAGATTTCCGAGCGTCTAGCTATGTTATGGAGTACAACCAAAACATGCAAGTAGTCAGCTGGCTGACCAGATTCGCGGGGACTTCTCAATTGCGGATGGCCACAGCTACAAGCGCTGGCATAAGCAACTTGCCCTCGCGCTTATAGAACTCGGACGGTCAAACGCCAATTTGCCTATGTGTCTAGCAACACCTGAGCCATCATCACGGGACCCCCACCGCGTATTTATGACCGAACCGGTCGGCGAGCATATTAGTGGGCATTGGGCGCATGCCCCGAGTGAGAGCCGCATGTTCTACGGCAGAAGTATACCGGCCGGTGCTGATGTTAGTGAGGAAATCATATTGTCTTGATCGACCTGTGGTCAAATGGCCAAACCAGTGTCCAGATGCACCTCCGTATCGTCGAGACAGATACAAACAGACACGAACGGAAAGCGGAGGAGGTGTAATATTTGCAGGTGGGTGGGGAAGTCCCCTACGAAGGTTACCAACTACTGCCACTCCCATTGTGTGTGTCTATGCCAAGGAGTTCACCACGGAGCCCCAAACTGTGGTGCTGCCAGACTACGACTTCGACGTGCTGGCAATAGTTCCATAGTTTTACTCTGCGAACAAAGTCTTCAGTGACAACGGCAACATTCGACAGGGTTCAAGTCGCATTAGCCAACCCTGCAAAGCCGGCTGCTGCACGACAGATCGAGATAGCTAGTGAGAGGATGTCGATAGAGAGCATCGCCATCGATTTTTCAGCCCTCACTGTTTGTGGTCGTGTCCAGATCTACAAAGAACGATATCAAGCCACCCCTAGCTGTGGGAGCGAAGCTTCTCGCGGAGGCATGCTGCTGTCGCCGCCACTGCTGCGGCCAACACCGTTGGCGAGGGCGATAGCTCGGTGGTGGACGACGGGACGTGACGCCCACATGCAACGTCTGTGCTGCACCGTTTGAATTGCGTTTGAGCGGCGATTTACATGTCTATTATGTAGTGGCTGCGTGTGTGTGGTGATCAACTGTGAAGATGGCGCTTGTGCTGATGAATGTGGTGGCAGGCGCCAAGATGACTCTGCTGCTGACAATTCTGGCTGTGGAAACGCACGTGGCCGCCGTGGAGCTGCAGCTGATGATGTAAGCGTTCGTGGCGTGGCCGAGATCGCGCACGCGGTCAATACCGACGTGCTGCTCGACGAGGAGCATGCCGACGGCGAAGATGGTGTTGCTGTCTAATTCTAGCTGCCGCGTCTTTGGCCAGATTTGTGGGGGACGTGTTGAAAATTAGACACGGTCGGAGTAGCTTGAACCGGTTTAAAGTCATAATTCCATCACGCGAAGTCGTATTCCACCAAATATGACGTCTTCGGGCTGTGGCCCCAGTAATTCGCGTACTCACCCTTGACGTTCAGAGTCATGTAGAACATGATTCCCAAAATGTCATCAACTCGAGCATCGTGAAAGGTTTCGAGACTTTGATGCCATACGTGACAGCGTACAAGTTTGTTTCGTATAGTAACTGCCTGGCGCCAAACGTACCTCGCGGAATGCTCGAACACGTGCCTATACTCGGTGCAAAGGTATGTCGACATCGAGCCGTTTCCATGATTAAACAGATCTTGCGGGGTAGGTGTGGATGAAGATGGATTGAAGCGCATGCTTTTGACAGGCTTAACTTCTGCCAGGTTCGTTGGGAGTACTTCCATGGGATCGTAGGCCTCGCACGACTCGGGTTCCACAAGATCGGACGTGTCATCAATCTCGATACGCTCAGACGCCTCGCACTCCACCACTTCCTGCCAGTCGTGGCTGTCTTTTGCCTTCGTCAAAGCTCTGTAGTTATCGATACCCATCTGGATAGTGCCCATGCTTAAGTTCTCGACGCTAAGCCTTTGGTACAGACTATCTAGCCACTGGACCTGGAGCTTGTTCTATTGGCTCGGCGGCACTCTCTTCCAGCGATATATGCTGTTCCTACAGTGCGGTAAACATTGATCTTCATCCACTCGCTGGAACGTAGGCCACAATGTTGTCGATGAACACCTCAAGAAAAAAAACAGGAGGGGTCGCGGGGTGTCAAGGTTTGAAGAGACACAAATCCTCCGCTCGCTGTTGGTGATAGCATCCCTGGAGCATCGATCAAAGCCAATTAGTAAACGCAAACTAGTAGGAACCAGGACGGTCAGCACGTACTGCCTGTTCGCAGGTTCTCACCCGCCAGCGCTGACTGTTGCTAGTGCCGCAACTCCGCGGCCCCGGTCCCCACCACGACGCTCTCTATCGAGACCAGCGCCACCATTGGCGTCCACTACCATCTTCGCGAGCACCAATTTGACGTTGGTTCGCTATACAACGCAGCCGCAACCCCCAACACTGTGAACCACCGATCACACACTACGCAAACCATGCAGTACGAACCTTGCACCAGCACCACATCTACGACACCGTCCGCGTGTGAGCTCTCGCCCACGTTACTTGCGCTGACCGCAGCTGCCTCAGCTTCTGCGTAACACACAAACAGCACGCAATATCTTTGTTAGGCATATTTTTCCTGTTACGAACACGACGCAGCTCGTACCTTGCGTCTCAACGAAGCGCATAACATCATCTTCACCCAGCAGGAAGTCCTCTCCCTCGACGCCCCGTGGATTGCCGCCTGGCCGGATGTATCGGTAAGCTCTGACCGCGGGGAGGGGGCTTTGAAGTCCGGCCGGTGTTGCGCAAGGTTTGCCAGGCATGTCGGAATTGCAAAACGCCGCCGAATATGCTTCCAGTTAGCGTAGCACCGCCTTCGCTAGCGGATGAACAGCGCCTACGTATCCTAGCGGCTGTGAAGTCGCCATCAGCATTCCTCTTCGCCATCCGCCGCCGTCACTTCCAGCACTTTTGCTGCAGTGATGACTGATTTATTATGGGAGGGGGGAATTGAAGGCCAGCATGCATCGTTACATCGTGATTTGAATACAAAGGTTCATATGCCATACATGTAGTACTTTGTATCGAACTGGATCATCATCCTAAATTCTAGGATATTAATTTTCAGAGCTTCAGACGATGCTAAAATTTGGCGCGCGCATACAAAGATGCATGTCTCGGGTGCAAGCTTTTATCAATACGAGACCATCGATAGGAGCCAAAGTTTGGCGCGCATTTCATGATCCGTGTCCACGCGAATCTCATCGGACTTTGGCCTTGCTGCAACGTTGGCTATTCATAGCTACTGGGTGGGACATTATAATAGATTCGTACCTCCCGCCACCACCACCACCATCCTAGAAATCACCGTCGTAGTCTCCAGCTATACTTGCGGCGGATCGAATACCAGCAGCGTTCGCGCCATCCTTGATGTCGCGGGCAGCTGTGTCTCTTTTTTTTCTCGCGACACCTGAAGCCACGTCTTGCGGTAAGCTTACGCCAAAAATAATTTTTAGCTCGGTAGCTTACGACAGAGGTACATAGTTCGTTTTTGTTTTCGCCAATAAACGCTTGGTTCAACTAGTCGTGCAAGTATTTTTGAATACTAACCAATTCACTTCGATCGCACAAAGTACCGTGAAATTCTTAAAAATGCGACCTTCAAGTTAAAGGTCGCATTAAGGTTTAAGGGCTTCTATCTTCGGCGTACGCGGGTCCTAAGGGATTGTTGGCTTTAACTTGCAATCTTCGAGGAAATGGATACACCCACAGGTAGTACAATGAATTCCTTAAAGGGCGAAAAATGCAGAATGAAATCACTTGAATATGCATACTATACAAAATGTAGGTGGCTCGCGAAAGGGTTAACTTCTTCTTTCCCTGGCTCAGCCACCCTAGGGCCTGATGATGAGGGCTCGCCAGATGTTAGATTCAAGTAGATTAGAAGTGTTAAAACGCTACGATAACTTTTATTAATGTGTTGAAGGGTTATAGCGAATACGCTAGTTGTCGGCACACATATGTAACAGAGGCTTAAGTTGTTGCCCCTCAACCGGCGAGTTCGATTTGAGCGCGGGTGTTAATATCTGGTCGCAAGGAAATCAAGTCAATTGAAATCTGGTTGTTTCGAGACCGTCCAAAGCTGGTGTCAAGCAGCACCAACGTAAATAGCTCCAAGTGGAAACGTAATCGTCAACGGAAGTGGGCGATTACGATCAAGTCTAAATTCCCCTTCTTGAATCGGCTGACCACGTTAGTGCAAGATAGCAACTCGACGCGAAGTGACCCGTCCCGCGTCAATTTAAATCCCGATGGCCACTTGAACAGAAGACCATGCGGGTCCATCAACGCTGGCGTTTGGCACGAAGACTCAGAAGGCATTCGTTGTTGTAAGAGATTTCAATGATGACGTTCGGAAATGGGGAGTTATTTGCCGCCTCCTGGCAGTCATTCTGCAACGACGAATGAAACGTCTGCAGTTGGATATCAAAATTGAATTCTTGACCTGGAGCTGTGGGAGCAGATCTACTTGGAACCAGTGAAGGGCTACGAAAACGCTTATGAAAACGTGTGGCTCCTTCATCGTGCCTTGTATGATCTCAAGCATGCCTCGAGAGCATGGTACGAGGACCTGACAGTTTTGTGCGCAGCTGTGGGTTCGCATAAGGCAAAGCTGACACCTGCTTGTTCGTGAAGATTGACAGCGCCTACTTAATGGTAGTGCTCATCTACGTCGACGACATGCTCATATTTGGAGTGAGCGACGATGTACTGGCATCACTCCAGCTCCTTGTGAAAAACGTATATGATGTGAATTTTCTTGCGGGTATGAATTGCAGTGGTCTGAAGCTGGTGATGAAGTACGAGCCAACCACTACAGTACGCGTCCACCATTCTTGAAACGTTCGCAATGGACAAGAGCCGCCCAGCTGCAACGCCAATAGAAGAGCATTACAGGAACCAGCTATTCGAAGTGCAGGTATTGAGCGACTTGAAGCCTCGTCCGGCACTTGGTGCTCTGCTGTAACTGTCGATGCCAACCAGACCTGACTTGTCAATGGCAGTTCGGTTACTTGCGCAAGAAACGAGACGCCGACGGCAGCTGTGAAGAATAGTGCCGACCGCGCCTTTCGGTACATGCGCCCACGGACTAGTGCTCGGCGGAAACAAGGACATCATTCGTAACGACTTTGTGGTCTACTGTGACGCTGCATTTGCTGTTAAGAGAACGGAAGTCGGTTGGATACGCTACCTATTACAACGGCAATCTGGTTTGAGGGGGGGGAGGGCTCGACGAAGAAGCAGACAATGGTGACGTTTTCTTTTACTGAAGCAGTGTACGGCACCATGGCAGCAGTAGTTCAGGAATGTATCGGGCCCACGATGGTATTGAAGGACATTGAAATACCAGGCGAAGAAATTGTCGTAATTGAAAACAATCAAGGCGCGCAGACCTGGCGGAGAGCAAGGGCTCAGCGATCGCGTCATATTGACCCGAAGTATTGCTGGCTTTATGGAGAAGGTCGCAAACGGAGACTTGCGCGTGCAGTACTGCCCGACCGGGTAGTGGGGCTCCTTTGCTACATGTGTGAGAGCAGCAGTTCGTAGGAGCTGTTGTTCGTTTTTTTTAGCTTTCCCCATCGTCCATTATTTTCCAACTTACCTATTCAAGACCAAGTCCTCTCCTGACTCTATGCCGCAGGCCAATTCCTCTGCAAGGGCGTTTCTAATATTAGATTACTGCGAGAGCAAACTCAGCTGTGAGTGGCGGTATCTGTACAGCGTAGTGGATTTGGTGGTCACAGTCAGATAGCGATAGTACCAGCGTTGCAGCAATGATGGCGTCAGGGAAGCTTCTTCTCCCGGAAGGTTGCCGTTGCAGTTTGCCTATGGGATATGTTTGGCGTTGGGCAAATTCCATGTGCAGTTTCGTAAAATCGCCTACCTCTGGGGGTGGGTGATTTCGAATTGTCATGCCAATTGCCTCAAAATCGCATGCGGTTTCGGGTATGTGATTTCCGCGGCAGCTTACAATCCTGATATCGTATCGCAAATGTCATATCCAGCAAATTGTCATATCCTATCATTATATTAAGCCAATCAGAATAGAGTGGAAGGTTGCACATAAGAAAAACTGTCATATCCGATACCAAATTGGTGGTCAGCAAACTAGGGCACTTTCGTTGGACAAGAATTGCAAACACTTGCTCATCAAGTAACTCTGCGCTCACTACTCAATGGGCAAGAGGAGACCCAAACACACTGAAAACGGCGGCCGGCGACCACGCACATACAAGCGGTCAGTGCCAACCCACCAATTTAGGCTCGATGTAGTTCGCTACTTTGAGACCCACAGCATGGAGATGACACTAAGTGAGTTCTACAAGGACCTGACGGAAACGCAGCTGAAAACGAAGCGGACAAGTGTCTACATATGGCGCAAGCATAAGGACAAGCTGACAGAACTCTGTAGCTCGACTGCGACCTCACAGCTTCGAAAGGTGCGATTGCGTGGAATGGGTACAACTCTGACTCACGATGCTGAGGTGCACATTGTCAAGTGAATTAATGCGTGCCGCTCCCAGGGGCTCCCTATCTCAAATCTTATGCTGCACCGCAAAACGATTGCGGAGGCCCATGACATTGGCATTCCAGAAAAGTGATTGCTGCGTCACATGGCTGGGCAGCAGGATTTCTACGGAGGCACCATCTGACTTTTCGCGCTAAACCCGGGAGGGAAAGATCAAGCCTGCGGACGCTGAGGCCGCTCTCCATGCCTTCAATGTTCAGGTTAAGCAGAAGCTGGCAGAGCTTGGTGTCGATGTCGCTTACAATGCTGACCAGACCCCCGTGTTTTTCGAGTATCTCCCCAAGTCCACCATCGCGACGAAAGGTGCACGAACGGTTTGGGTGCGGTCGACTGGTAAGGACAAGGAGCGACTTACGTGCATGCTGTTGGGAGACTCGCTGGGCCGCAAGTACCCGCCGTATCTGGTCGTCAAGGTAAAGACAGCGAAAGTGACATCAACGCGCGCGGATAACGACCGAAAGCGCCATGGAATTGGGCGGCAGTTGTGGGGGGAAGCTGAAGCCTCTCCAAGCGCAACACAATGTGGTGATATAAGGTAACAGTAGCGGGTGGTGGAATGAGGGGCTAACTATTGACTTCTTATGGTTCAACTTAGGCTCGAGACTCGATGTGGAGACTTCGGTGCTGCTGCTACTCGATGCGTTTAGTGGACATTGGACCGACTCAGTTCTCGCGTGCGCCAAGGAGCTCAACGTAGAGCTGATTCGTGCTCCCGCTGGATGCGCCGTATCTGCCAGCCCGCTGATGCTGCCTGGAATCGCCCTCTCAAGCTGCATCTCCGCGAACGGTGGATTGCGTACCTGGAGCTGCAGATGGATAAGCATCAGGCGGCAATACATAAAGCGGTCGCGTTCAAGATGGTAGCTCTTACACGGATCGATGTGGTCGAGTAGATTACTGAGGCGCGGGACGATGTGACAGCAGATACGATTGCCAGCGGGTTCAAGGGAGTCCTAAGAGAGAGTAACGAAGACGACGAAAACAAGGCAAAAATCCAGATGACCAAATTGTCGGCCGTTTCGACAAGCTAGGACTACTAGATGAGCATGTGGGAGAAGTGTCGGAGGAACAGGATTACGTTGATCGAGTTGTTAACAACATTGAATACGCTGACGTTTAGTTGACTTCAAATTTTTAAAGCCTCCTTATATGCGTGTGTGTGCGTATGCGCATGGATGAAAGATTGACATGCAGGACATCGGTGAAATTACTTTGCTGCTGGGAGGTTCTCGGGGTAACCCCCCCCCCTGTATTCGATGGTGGCATCGTGTTTCACTTCAGTTTGACCTTTGTCCCGCAAAGGTGTCACATTCTATGTTTACCATATGCGAGGTTACCCTATAAAGCAGTTAGGACTATGTTTATTGCTTATGACAGGAAAATTGTTCGCCCACATCATTTTGAATTTGGCCGCTGGATATGACATTAGCGATACGGTATCTTCCATTAATTGACACTCGCTACCACATCCATGCACTTACCGCAATTATCGGGCCGACCGATAATTGCGGTAAGTGCATGGATGTGGTTTCGGGCCCAGTGCGACACCGTTTCCTGGTCAGTCAAGTCAATAAAAACCTCGTATTTTTTAAATAATTTACTGGATGACATCCGTCCCGTTCGGTTTGTTGTGCTACCAGCTCTGCGTCTCATTTTGTGCGACATATCTACGTCCGTTACTGTACTCGACATTGAACAATGTGCCAAGAATTGTAACTCTTCACAAAAACGACCCTGTGGTCGGAATACTTCACCGTTTGCGCCGTGTAGGGGCTCTATAGTTAGCTTAAACGTTCTAGTTCACAATTAGCCTCGCTTGAACAGTCGTAGACTAGGCCAGTTCACAAAATGATGGAATCAAGACAATACCAGAGGTCACCATTGTAGACGAAGACGAAGATAATGCACATACTTTCTTCAGTTGCTTTATAAAAGATGTGTACAGACAGGTAAAAGTCCACTCTGCCAAAACCAGGCACAGGAGAGTAGCTTCGTAACACAGTTTTTTGAGAGGGGTGAAAGATATAATCGGAGGTGAGCGGCTGCGAGGTCGCGTAGTCGTAGCGTAACCCGCGCGGTATTTGCGAAGGCGGCCCCGCGTCGAGCAATCCAGCGAGCCGAGCACTGTAGCGGACCGAACTTCGAATCTTTTCGTCGCAGGAGCGCAGCGACTGCCTTTGCGGAGGGCAGCGAAGCAAAGCAACCCCCCGCGATGCCATCCGTTTTGGAAAATTAGGTAAACTTATTACAGATACTTGGTTTCATTAAGTTGCCCTTTTTATTGACTGTGTACGTAGCCTCTGCGACAGGCTCAGCGTGGGGTGTCACCTTCATGTTCTCTCATGCTCTCTGTTGTCGCACTGGGCCAGATAATTACGGTAGTTGAACTCAGTGAGTTCTAAATTAGTACTTGCAGTGCAAATTTAAATTTAAAAAGTGGCGTACAAATTTAAGCTTAAACTTAAATCGATCATATGAAGAGCCGCGTTCACGTTGATCGCTGGGCATGTCTTCATCCACACAAGCCTCCTTCTTCTGGGTGAAGTATGGTTTCGGTACGTTGCTTTCTTCCTATGCGGGGACGAACACGTTGCAGACCAGCTAACATCTGCGTTATGGATTTGGACTTTGCGCAGATAACATAACACCACCCAAGGTCTACAATGCTAACGTGTCCTGCGCGATCTTGCTGAGCTTCGTCAAAAATATTTGCGCGAGAGACATTGAAGATGTTTGCAAACAGAAGAACATCCAGCTGGGCATTGATCTGGACGCACTCAGTAAGGCACTCCAAACTGTCCAGGCACGTAGTACAGCGACACCGTTGGCGACGGACAGGTCTGCAGCTTCAGTAAAGTCTGGAGGAGCAGGCTCGCGCCCACCAAGTGGAGCCTCTTCATCTCGGCCGATTACGCCTATGATGCACACAGACTCTAAAGATTCAATCGATGGCGATGTGGCGGAGATCGTTGCCAAGAAAACTGCAACTGAGAATCAGCTCGAAGTGGTCGCCGCAGCTTCCAAGTTAGCGAAAGGTAACCTCACCTTTTGGTCGATAATGTTAGAGGTGGAGCTGCTCGAGACGTTACTGATCACTGCGGTCGTTCGTTCCATTCCTTATAGAATTGGTTGCGGGCACAGCAGTCGTCGATCTTGCGGATGACCATGGCGCTAGGCTCAAGCTGGACGAGATTGGCGAGGCGCGAGTGAATACGATTCTGAAATCTAGAGCGGTATACACTGCCGTAGCTGTCAGTAAGTAGCTCTTTTTTCATTTAAAAGACGATACGAATGTCTTACTCTTGTTTGAATGCGTTACTGCAGCGACAGACGATAAAGGATCCCCTTACGTTGTGCCACTAGTCTTTAAGCTGCAGAAGTCCTCCACTGACGGGTTTCCCTCGCGTCCAAGCAGTGGCGCGGCCAAATCGGCAGGACCCTCCGTTCCGTGAGCTACCTACCCCCGATATCAACACAAAACAAAGAGATACACACTATAGCTGAATAGATCCAAAGAACTTCATTGGGATTTTGGGGGAGGGAGAAATCGCAAGCGACTCGAGAATCCTCGTAAAGATGAATAAACACGTCACAATCTTGGAGATAACGCAGCCACGTTACGTTGCGACTTGAGCCTTTCCAGCGCCCTCAACTCACAACGATGAATAGGCCGTCGCCGCTGCCGCCTCTTTCTCTTCACTTCAGATCTCAACCGGCTTACCCTTCGAGGCGAACTCGTCGTAGTACTCAACGACCTTGTCCCAGTTGGCCACGTTCCAAAAGGCCGAAATGTACTCAGGGCGGCGGTTCTGGTACTTAAGATAGTAGGCGTGCTCCCACACGTCAAGACCCAAGATGGGGATGAGAGGCTGGTCCACGTTGGGCATAAGCGGATTGTCCTGGTTGATTGTGGACGTGATAGCCAGCTTGCCATCGGCCTTGACGCCGAGCCAGGCCCAGCCGGAGCCGAAGCGCGACGAGGCGGCGGCGTTGAACTGCTGCTTCATCTGGTCGAGGGAGCCGAAATCCTCCTCAATGCGGGTCTTGAGAGCGCCGTGCGGGGCCGTGTTGGTGGATCCAGGCGAAGTCATCCACGTCCAGAAGAGTGAGTGATTGTAGTGACCGCCGCCATTGTTACGCACAGGCGCCTCGGTGGCCGCCTGCACCACCTCGAGGATGGATTTACCCCTGAGGGCCGTGCCCTTGTCAGACGAGATGTAGTTGTTAATGTTGTTCACGTAGGCCTGGTGGTGCTTCGTGTGGTGGATGTTCATGGTGGCCGTGTCCACGAACGGCTCCAAGGCGTTGTACTCGTAGGCGATCTTGGGCAGCTCGAACGACATTTTGGCTAGTGGAGGAAGGAAACTGGGAAAAGGCTGGGTTGAAGCTTTGTGCTGGGCCTGGCGAATTGCAGAGTGAGCAGATCTGAACGGCAGCATCAATCGGGGATCTTGGGTGGTCGGACAATCCCACCGCACGTTTTTAAACCAATGGGGAGGTCTCGACATGCCAGGTATGCTGATGACGTACCGACAAACCGTGGGTTATACATACGATTACGGAAAAACACGTTGACCAGGAGTATTGCTGTCGAGGTCAGCGCCCGGTGTACAGCATGTATTTACTGTCGAGGCCACCGCCTGATGCAACGCTGAGCATGGTTCAGTGTTGTCCGAGCCGCGCATGTCGAAGTTCGTTTGGCTCTCCCCTTCCCCACGCCTGGTTTAACGTACTTACCGCCGTACAGTACCCGATAAAACGATGAATTTGTCGTACGCTAGACCAATCAGTAGCTTACTCTTGTGATTGTAGCTATTCAAAATATAGCTAAACCAAAACTAACCAAACTTTTATCTGCAATTTGAAGCTACTGATTGGCTGTCCAGAACACAAGTTCGAATTGATATAAATATTTTGGTTGGAGCTCCGGCATGCTGCCTTTGACCACCGCCGTTGACGCTTCAATTCAAAACGCCGCCATGGACGTACAGCAGAGTGAGCCAACGTCCGACCTGGCCGTCGCCGCGCAGTACGCCGACGCGGAATTGCACTCGGTCATGGCGCAGTTCGCGAGCTCCACGACGGTAAGCGAGGACCCCAAGACGCCAATGGTGGCCGTCGTCACGGACGACAAGGACGACGACAGCGACAGTGATAGCTCCGACGACGAAGCACCCGTAGAGAAAAAGATAAATGACGAAGCAGACAAGAAGCCCGCTGAGAATGAAGCGGCGGGCGAGAGCTCGGACGGCGACAGCGACGACGAGGGCGAGGACCCGGCCAAGCTGCGCGCCGAGATCGAGGCGGCTATGGAGAAGGAGGACAACAAGACCGGCAGCTTATTGATCACGGAGCACGAGGTTGTGTCGGCTCCTGTGCGTGAGCCCAAAGTGGAGCTCAGGGCCGACTGCCCCATCGCTCAGTGCGGCAGCATCTTGAACGTGAGCGTGCCCGGTCTCATGATGACCATCAAGTCCAACCCGAACACCAAGCCGCTGGATGAGGGGAGTGTGCTATGTTTCGAGGATCGCACAGTAATCGGATGCGTGGACGAGATCTTTGGTCCTGTACTGATGCCTATGTATCTGGTTCGCTTTGAGAATGCGACTAAGATCCCCGAGAAGGCCGCAGTGAATGTCGAGGTATACTTCGCGACGGAGCACACGACTTATATTGTCCCGGAGGACATCAAGGACAAAGGAACAGATGCCTCGAACATTTTCGACGAAGAAGCCGATGAGACCGAATTTTCTGACGACGAAGCGGAAGCCGTAGCGAAGCGCCGTACCCGTAAACGCAATCGGGGCGGTGCGCCGAATGTCGAAAGTGAAGGTGCTAGCTCTGCGCCATCGTACAGCGGGCGCGGTAGTCGTGGTGGCCGTGGAGGAAACTTTACGGACTATCATGCTAGACAGACTACTTCGCCTCGCGGCGGTCGTGGTAACTACACTCAGCAGCCACCGATGCCGCCAATGCCTGCGATTCCTGCGATGCAGACACAGCCGTACGGTGGTGTGACGAAGTACACGCAGCCGGGAGGTTTTAGGGGGGTGAGGCCTGTGGCGTATGGAAGCACAAACTATACGGCTCCCCGAGGCAACGGAGTCCCTCAACCACCCATGCCTCCTACGTACAATGGAGCGCAAGGGCAGGTGCCGCGCGGTTACTACCAACCACCACCGCCACCGTACAGTGCGCACAATCTGCCTCCGTACCCTCCCCAGGCTCCGCCCCCGCGGACCCCGTACCAGCAGTACCCGCAGCCACAAAGTGCATCGTATGGTCAGCCGCAGCCACCACCAAGGGCACCTTATGGTCAGCCTCAGCCGCCACCAAGTGTGCCTTACGGCCAGCAACAGCAACCACGATACAACCAACCCCCGCGTGGTGCTCCTCCGCCCCCACCATACTACGGAGCAAACGGACAGCAACATCAGCAGCAGGGACAACAGCCTCGTGGGCCTTACGATCAGCGGCGTTATTAGTACGTTAGGGAATTTAACGTTCCTGCATTTCTCTTGCCTTCCTTAGCTACCCTAGTGCTTTCGGAATGTAAAATTAGATTCGCATACGTACCCAACTTGTGGATTAAGTTCGTATTCACACACGGAAGAGTCGATAACCATCTTGTAATGACGAAATGACGACCCAAGGCGCCAACGCTATCAGGTCTGTTTCCTAGCTGGAAGATGTGAGAGTAATACTTGCGATGAAGCCGTTCTTCATCACTTCGAAGATACACCCTGGCGTTGGCGAGTAACACAAGCTTGACCCAAACGGGTGGAGACCCAAGCCATTGTCGTGGACAATAGGCCGCGCGTCTGATGCTCCTCCAAATATTAGACGAATATCCTTCCACTGCAAAAATCATCAATAATCATTAGCAACAACGCCCTATGTATCGTCTTCATAGCGATAATCAAGTACTATCTATATACCGGTGTTTGGGGTGTAATTTCCGAGCTGGTTCTCTTTGAGATCCCCGACTTCTGAAGTGCAGCTGAAGTTTGGAAACTGAGCCGAAAGTTGCACTTGTTGTAGGCACCAAAGTCCGGATGCCTGTAGTTTGTTAGGAACCAGACCAAAATCTGACACGTGAGTAAAAACCGATTGGATCAAGAAGTATGCAACATGTAGATAAACATCTCACCCCAGTGCGTTGGTCTTCAGAATAACTTTCGAGGCTAGATGCATCGAGTCATACAAGATGTCGAGACCTACATGCGGGTAGTTGTGAACATAGTCGCCAACTAGCCCTCCAGCAACGGTAGCACTTCAAGTTCGAGACAACAGTGAAAATTATATTAAATCACATTGTTGTCAGTACTGAGGCCCACCTCCAAGCGCTTGTAAGCAAAAGACGTACCCGTCATTTGGATCTTCAGACTTTCGGAAGACAGACACCGGGGCGCCAAGCTCGCTAATTACCTCCTAAAAACCATAACACGGAGTCAGAATGCGGTTATCCAATAATTTTGGCAAGCAGAACGTTTTTGCAGAACCTGAGGGGACCACCCAAGCTGAATGCGCTGCTTGCGTCCACTAAACACTAAAGATGTATGTTCCTCGCCAACCTCGATGTCTACTTGCTCGAGGTAATGCCTGACAACACCGATAGTGAGCTTCTCAATCTTTACTCCATACTGTCAACATTATACACTTTACTTTTTCGTTGAAGCAGGGAGTCCAGGAGACCTGTAGTCTCCACCGACGAAGACCATCAGCCCCGTTGCTGCTGGAGTGGCACCGTTCTGCAGCACGAAAGGAAAACTGTATCAGTGTTTCAAGCTCGAAACGTTTAAATTGTACAGCGCATCCACCGGAAATTCCATTGGCAAGTCCGTGCCGTTCTGGTACAAATTGCGGTATTCGGCTGGGATTGGGAACTTGACGCAGCCGCCCTCGTAGCCTAACACGTAGCTCTGCTCCGTCATTTAACAACAAAACTGTTAGGAAGGGTGATATACCTAATAGCTGCAACCACAGCGTTAATCCCCAACCTGCTCGGCGGCGTCGTAGTGACCGGGAAACGTCGGACCAAATAGCTGCAGCGTAGACCTCCCAGCCGAGCGTTAGAAACATGAAGACAATAGCATTAATTGCAGCAATCAGAAGTTCCGATTGCGTACATTGTAGACGGACATAAAGGTAGCGGAGATGTCTCCGCCGAAGATCACGACGCGCCCGAATTTCAGCGCAACTCGATTCACGTCGTAGAACTCGATGGCCTTGAGCGTCTGCCGCACAGAGTCGAAGTACAGCTAGCAGAGGCAACGGGAAACAGGTTCAGAAAATGACTAAAACCATGAACGTGAGGAGTGCACGGCCCCACTTTGAGTCCGTCCTCAGCGGAATCCACGACAACGTCGCGCTTGTAGGGTTCGATGGCGTCGTACGCGATCTCGAAAGGGCGGACCGGTAGGCGGCTCTTGAGTGCGTGCAGAACCTCCGCGATGCTCGCGCCCAAACGGAAGGGGCCCACGCCCACGCCCAGTTCGATGCGCCATACCTCGCGGATCATTTTGGGGGTTCTTCTGGTGTTGAAGAACGTGTATTCTTGTGTTAAATAGTGTTAGGAAGCAATAAGATGTTGAAATATCTGCGAAATTACATTGCGAAAAATGGTACCGGTACCGGTATGTGAAATTGTGAACATACGATATGTGAAATTGTGAGCATACGATATTACAGGTGCTTTCACAGACCAAAAGACTGTGCCTGCTTTTGAGGAAGGCGAGGAAGGGGTCATCGAGGAAGGGGTGGCGTGCACGGCAGAACTCGTCAGCGGCCACAAGAAAACCTCGCGCACTCGAGCCGAATACGAGTAATTCACGCCACATTCCACGAGGGGTTAAGGCGCTGAGCTTCGATGCGGTAAGTCTTTTACTTCGACATTCATATACAGTAGATTCCTTGATAGCAGCACGTGCCACCATCCTCCTGTTGGCAAACTGGATGGGACCCTTACGGCGAGGAAAACTTCTTATAAATTTAGCCAAGGCCTCCTTAACGTGCTCGGGACGACTCACAAGATGTAGCCATCTCAACCGGATTTTTGCATGTCCCGTGCACAGCGCCGGGCGATCAGGTCCGTCCCACTGTAGTTTCGCCTGGTTTTCATATGCTATCGCTGAGTACTGTCGCGGTGTAGGGTTCTGCATCCATTTCTGCCAACCACAGCGCTGTTTTACTCCATTCTCGCTCTATTTTTCGGCAAAACGGAACCTGCTACAAACGTGCTGAACCTCGTACAAGGTCAGCATGAAGACGCTGCTGGCGCTCGCGGGTCTAGTCTCTTCAGCCCACGCGGCCGCGAGCTGCGCGGACTGCAATGGAAGCACGTGCATGCTGGACGGCTCGGCGACCTCCGTCACGGGCGGGGCGACATCGCTCAGCGTGAACTTTTGCAACTACGATAGCTCTAAAAATAGCACGTATGCCATCAGCTTTGGCGTGTCATCCCTCCCAAGCTGTGACTCCCAGAACAAGACCGTGCCTGCACTCGCGTCGCTCGAAGCGTCCGACGGCTGCTCAGCTGACGCCTGCGCCGTGACTGTCACCTTCGAGTCGGCGCTGGACTGGGCCATCGCATTGCAGATGAACGGGGCCAGTAATACGTTGACGGCGCAGCTTACGGCCGGAGGCAGCACAGACGTCGTGACCATCGCCACGTTCGCGGCAATGACGGCCGCCGTCATGAACAGCAGCACGTCCAGCGTCTCAGTGTGCGCATCAGAGGTGGACATCAGCGGGTCCAGATTCTCGAAGGTCGACAGCTGCAACGCGGCGCAGATTTGCAGAGGCGTACCGACGGACACGACGTGCACAACGGAGCTTATGAACAACGCACAGGTAACACATGTCAGCTGCACCGGAGAGGCCTGCACGGGCAAAGTGGCGTTAAGTCAGTCGCTTCCCTGTGATGGCAGCTCTGGTGATGCCACGTCGCTATTCATTGGTGTGACGGTAGCTGGCAGCACCCAGTCGAACTTTGCGAGTGTCGGCAGTATGACGGTGCCGAATTTTACGATCGCAGACGCCAGCGGATTGGAGGTAGGCAGCTCAGAGCTGGTGCTCATGACGGACACGTTCTGTGCCCACTCGAGCATTCAGCTGAACGCGACGGCGGGAGATGGAAGCGACGACGACTCAAGCGAGACAGTGGAAGTGACCAACGTCAACTCCACGACGAATGGGACAGTGCTTGTGAAGCTGGCGTCACCTCTTAGCAGTGACTTAGCCGGTGAGGATATTCAGCTGTCGCTCTCGCAGTGTGACGTGTCGGCTACCGGCTTATTCTCCGTTGGAAAAGACGCGGATGACTCCAAGTCGGTGTCTACAGTATCGACGGTAGGTTCGGATGAAGATGACGCTGTTGCAGGTTCGACTGGCTCAGTATCGACACAGGAGGAGAATACCTCCACAGGACTCTCTGGGAGCACTATTGTGGCCATTGTCATTGCCGTTGTGGCCCTTGCTGGCTTTATATTCGAGTACGTCCATCACAAGAGACGGCAACCAATGCCGTTGGCGCAAGACTCAACCGTCAGCAGCCTCGCAACGCCCATGTAAGGCACGAAGAGTTCGTGCCGCGAGGACAAAAAAACTGACTGACCCAAGTATCAGGCCCAAATGTAGGCAAGTAATATAGTTTGGTGGCTTTTTTGTTAATCGGTATCGGTTTGTCCTCGTCCTGTGCTTAAATCAGTGAAGTTTACGGGCTTCGCGGAGCTTCTTGGAGCGCACCATGGCCAGTTCCTTCTTGAGTGCGAAGCGTTTTGGAGCTGACAGAGCGTGGTCATCAAGCTTCAACTTAAGCTGCTCGATTTGTGCCGAAAACTTTGATAATTCAAGTTCGATGGCGGCGTTTTCGTTAGGTAGAGCAAAGCTTTCGACTGGCACAACTAGTGCTGACTGTTCATCTCTCCTTTCAACAGCTCCAAGGGCAGCGTACGTGTTGTCTGCAAGTCGTGGAGTTCCCAATGCTACTTCTTTTACGCAGTTTAAGGCCGCACTTGAAGGCTTCCTGGGGCTAGTTTGGTCCGTCTTGACTATACGATACAACGCTACCGGTGAAGGTGGCGAAAGCACAGAGTTCGGCGGGAGCTTATTCTTCAGGTATTCCAAAACCTCCTGGCTTCCTTTTGCGATCACAGCGCCTCGTACCGTACGTTGCGGGTTGCCATTCATGTAGAGCGCGCGGAGATGAGGACATAAACCGAGTTCGTATGGCACTTTGGTCAAGTTATTGTTCTCAAAGGAGAGCGATGCGAGCATTGGGGCGTCGTAAATCCGTCCAAGCGACCGCAATTTGTTATCCGAGATACTTATGACGCTCACTTTCGCCAGTTGCGACCACGGGAATTGATCGAGCGTCTCGATTCGGTTAAAGCTCAGTAGTAATGTTTCTAGAACACGTAACTGAGCGATCCCCACGGATAGAGCCGAAAGACTGTTGCTTCGTAGATCCAATTCTTTCAGTGTGTGTCCGAGCACTGGCGAGTCTCCAAGAAACTCACTGATACTCTGCGTTGACAGCTGATTCTTCCGAAGACGTAAGAGCTCAAGATAAGGTAAAGCAGCAATGGACGGGTGGAGAGACTGCAGCTCATTATCCTCGACTGTGAGGGTCTACAGTAGCAAAGAGACGGCGTTAGTATGATTAATTTGAAAGAAGTGATCGAGTGAGAAAGGAATAACAAACCTTGAGAGATACTAAGTCGCCGATCGCAACTGGAAGCGATCGCAACTGGTTTGATGAAAGGTTCAAGTGGAGAAGTGTCGACCCAAAGTTGAATTGGCCTTGACCTACCAAGTCTGACGGTAGAATTTCGAGAGAATTATTCGTAAGAATCATTGATGCTGAAGCAGCAGCCGCTCGGAATACTGTAGTGTACTCTGAAGTCGATGGTGGACCCTCTTGTGCTTTAATGTTGCTAGTCTGGGCCAAGCGCTCTCGTTCCACTTGGAGTTCATCTCGTTCTTCCTCCAGAACGTCAACGCCGACAGGAGGGACTCCACGTGTGCGTAAATACTTCTTGAGAGACTCACATCCTGCACTGATGGCCGACCGGCGAATTGCTCGAAGAGGATTCCCGTCAACAATGAAGTGGTTCAAGTACTTAAGGTAGCCGAGACCTGGCGGTAGGTCCGACAGATCGTTGTTCGCCATATCCAACGTCTTAAGCCGATACAAACACGCGATATTAGCAGGTAACTCTGCAAGTTGATTGTCTCGCATGTCCAACACTGTGACCGAGTCTTTCACGCGCATAATGGACGTCTCATCGATGCTCGAGAGTGAGTTGAAGCCCAGAAAGATTTGGTCAAGAACTGCACCTTCAGGTAGAACTGGAAATACAACCAGTTTGTTCTGCCGTAAGTCCAAGAATCTCAGCCGTGAAAGAGTCGCGAGTGCGTTTCCAGTCGACTCCAGTCGATTCTTCTTTAGATTGAGGTTTTGCATATTCTGAAGAGCTCCAAACGATGACGGAAAGCTGGTCAATTGGTTCGAGTGTGCGTTCAGAACGTGTAACTTGTGGAGGTTGCCAATCTGCTCCGGTAGAGCTGTAAGCGCGTTCTCCTCGATATGTAGTGTCTCCAGATTTTCAAGGAGAGTAACGGAGTCTGGTAATCGACTGAGCTTGTTGCCGGATAACACGATCTCCTTTAACCCAGTCAAAGCACCGAAGTTTTCTGAGAGATCCTGCTCGAGCTGGTTACTGGTCGTAGCAGACAAATTAACATCGTGTGAGTCACTGGAGCTTCTGTATTTAAACGCTCAATGAGTTACTTACTGGCTCAAATCGAGATACGTGAGCGCCTGGAGCTCGAAGAATCCTTCAGGTAGAATTTGCAGCGCATTCTTGGCCAGCTTAATCGAAGTGACGGACGTTAAGCCTCCGATTTCGTCGGATATGGACGAGATAGCATTGTGACTCAAGTCAATCTTGACCAGGTCGATGCATTCCCATTTCTTTTCATCCTGAATTTCCAGATACCGACAGAAAGGAGCTGGATTAGCTTCTACTTGCTAAGACAAGCACGTTCTACCAGATCTCTCGTTGCAACCTTTTCCAGGTGTTCTTCCAAGTGATACACTTGCGGTGGGAACTCGGTTAGACTTCTCGCTGGCAGATTTAAGACTCCAGTCCGTCGAGCTTCACGAAAAGATCTTGCAGTTTGATCTCTCGCAGGAGCTAGCACCACATCTTGCTGTCGAAGTCGCCCTCGCATATTCTGTCCCCTCATGATCAGTCTTTGAATCGATCTACGCGAAACGACACGACGACTCATCATTTCCAAATTTTAGTCCCGACTGTCTTCGAGAAATTGAGTATAATCATAGATGATAGAGCTACAGGTGTGAGTATTTCAGATGTTGGTGCCACAAGCTTTTTGTACTTGTGCCACTGGGCCAATGTTGCCTGTGTATTGAGACCCAGTGGAGCGTCTCACCCAAGTCGTTTATCAAGAGTTCGTCAAGATTCATAAGTATTGTTCATTCGTAAGCATGGTACTCACTGCACTACACAAAAATGACATTGAATTGGTTAGAGCTTCTGTCCGATCTCGCGCAAATGGCGAATCTTCTGTGATCGCGTCATAGCCAAGTCCTTCTTCAATGCGAAGCGCTTCGCAGCAGAGATAGCGAAGTCGTCCAACTGCTGCTCGAGTTTCAGGATTTTAGCGTTCAACTGAACGAGCACATCGTCCTCTGCTGGTGCTGCTGGGGCTGGGGCTGCAACTGGCGCTGGTGCAGATGGTGGCTGCTTGGCGAAGGGCGAAGCTGAGGACTCGGAGCTCGGGTTGGCTGAAGTCAATTCTGGCGTCTTGAATGGGGAATGTGATGCATCTACACGAAGACGCTTCGAATCCAGGGAGTTCGGAGTATTTGGCGCTCCTCGTGGGTGCAGGGACCCTCCATTGTTTTGGTTTGACAGCGGCGCACAGGTGGACGTATCTGTATCCTTGGTTTGTGTCTGTTGTCCCTTTTCAATTGTGGGTGGCAATGCATCGGGAGGAAGCCTATTGCGAAGATACTTCAGTACAGCCTCAGTGCCATTGTTCAGGATGTGAGCACGGATAGCTCGCTGGGGATTACCAGCCAGGTAGAGGGCGCCGAGATTTTCGCAGAGCGCGAGCTCTGCTGGAATCTGTCATAAAGATACAGAACGTGAGTCATACGGATCCATGCAAGAAAGTAGATACTAAAATCGATACCTGTCGTAGTTCGTTGTTCTCTAAAGACAGTGACGTCAGCTTTGGCACTTGGTAGACGGTCCCGCATGACTCGAGCTGCATTAAATCAAAATTCCAGTTAGCAAGAAAACACTGCAAAAATGGCGTATTTAGAGTTCAGACTTACGCGGTTGTCTGCAATGCTAACCACAGAGAGCAGGCGCATCGAGGACCATGGGAACCCATCCAGCACACGGATACGGTTAAACGAGAGCAAAAGGGTGTCCATCGTCTTCAAATGCTGCAGATGCTGGGGAATGTCAGTCAACATGTTGTTGCGGAAATCCAGTTCTTTCAGAGAGTGGCAGATCTTAGCACGACTACCCGATGCTAGCATTGCATTAACAGCATCAGTTGTTAGCGAGTTCTTGCTGAGACGCAAATGCTCCAGACACGGGATCATCGCGATCGAATCATGGATTGACTTTAATCCGCACTGCTCGGCATGGAGCGTATGCAGCGATGTCAGGTCACCAATCGCCGCAGGTAGTTCAACCAGCCAGTTCTTGGACAAATTGAGCTCAAGTAATGTTTCTCCAAATCGATACTTCCCTGCTGTGAGAAGCTGGTCTGGTAGCTGGTGAAGTTTCATATCAACGAGCTGCAGCTTGCCCGATGCAGCAGCGTCACGGAAAAGATAGTCGTCCTCTAGAGGCGGTTCTTCGGCCATCGGTTCATCTTGCTCCATTTTTCTCTGTCGGATGGTGAACTCGTCTACCTCCTCCTCCATGGCATCGACTCCTTTTGGTGGTCCGCCACGAGTACGCAAGTATTTCTTCAGCGGCTCCGTACCGGCAGAAATAATGGATCGTCGAATCGCTCGTAGCGGGTTTCCCTCAACAAGCAAGTGGTCCAGGTACTTGAGGTATCCCAATCCCGGTGGTAAATCGTGCAGATCGTTATTCGTGACATCAAGCGTCTTCAACTGGTACAACTGTGGAATCCTGTCCGACAAACGTTGCAGTTTATTGTCTCGTACGTCCAATACTGTGAGTGACTCCTTCACATTCAGCACGACGTTCTCAGGAATCTCCCGCAACAAGTTAAATCCGAGAAAGAGTTGATCCAAGCACGTGTTGTTCTCTGGCAGCATGGGGAACACTTCCAGCTTGTTCTGACGCAGATCAATGTACTTGACCGAGGTCAACCCGAGAAAAGCGTCACCCGTATTAACCAGACAATTCTTCTTCAAATCCAGCGTCACTAGGTCCGAAAGCGATCCAAACGACGCCGGCAGCTCCACAAGCTGATTCGAGTGGGCCGATAATGTCTTCAGTTTGCTCAGTCTTCCGATCGTCGACGGTAACATCCTCAACTGATTATTCTCCACCCGAAGCACTTCCAAGTGAACGAGTCCCCCAATCGACTCCGGCAGCTGTTTCAACTTGTTGCCTTCTAGCCCCAACTCCCGCAGCTTGTCCAACTTGCCCAATTGCTCCGGCAAACCGCCTTCTAGCTCGTTGCTACCAAGCAACATATAAAAATCATTAGTTCAGTTCGTATTGGTAAAAATTTAATTGGTGAGAGTGACCTACTTGCTGAGATCGAGGCTTGCGAGCGTCTCCAGGCTCCACAGCGCCAGTGGTAGTTGGCGTAGCTGGTTATGGCGCATCTTGAAGCTTACGAGGTACTTTAGCGTCTCTACTTGGCTCGGCAGCTCTGCGATCTCATTGTAGCTGTAAAAAAAATGACGTTAGCAAAGAACTAGTGTAGAAAAGAAGAATAGGGCGTCTACTTTTTCACCTTAGGTCTAGCTTCTTGAGCACTGCGCACTCCCACGAGCGTTCGTCCTCGTCCAGCTCGTCGTAAAGGCGGAAAACCTCCTCGGGGAACGCGCAGAAGTCGCGCGATGACAGGTTCAGGCTGCCAGACTGACGCGCTAGTCGCAGGGTGCGAGTCATCGCGGAGCCTTGGCCAGCAGCAGAGGAGGACGATGACCCAGAGCGCCGCATCGCGTCCCGGAGACTGACGCGCGACGTCATTTTCAACAATGCGGCAGGGTATGGATAATGTGTGGCATACCTAATAACGTGGACCTTTGGTGTAGAGCTGAAGTCGACCACCAAACTCGTCTATCTCCTTGAAGTTGCTTTCTGATGAGATACGAGGCCCAAGTCGACCGTTAGTGTTAATTGTAGTAGGGTGTTTATACTACGCATAGCGTTAAATGTCGTATGCATTTTGCGATATCTCACACGCGATGAAGCGGCAGAAGTCGTGACTGGCCGTTCGTTTCGGTTTGTCAGAGCGAGCGGAGAGTAGGAAACATCAATAGACTTCGGTGCGAGTGGTCAGACCCCGTGCGGCGAAAGAGACGGGAGCAGTTCTCTGTGACCTCACCGTAAACCAGAGCCGAAAGAGATATACCCCGTGCGACGAAAGCGGCAGTTCTTTGCCGTCTCAACGTTAACCAGGAAGTTGGACCCGCGTCTCATGCCGAGGACGACGTGAGCGAACGTCGTTCACTTCTAAACTCGCCGTATCAAAACAGTCTTCAAGAACGGACGATGAAGACGCAGGAATTACCAAGAGGGAAGGGGCCGCGCTTTAACTCGACGGATCGCACTGCGCCACTTCGCCACGACAGCGAGTTCATCGCCGTCCGCTTCAGGGCAAAGAAGACGTTCCTGTCATGGTAAGCGTTTAACATCCTACGACGACTTGAAGCCATTGCTGCTGCAATCCAATACGTCTACGTCTCCATGTCAGCAACGTGGTGGACGTTGCAACTTCTGGAAGAGGCAGAGAACCCCACCGAGACGCTACGAGTTTTTCCTTCGTCCCTCATCGAAGGTTATTTAGGTGAATGCTTAGCGTTCGCGACAGTCCTTTGGTTCACAATGTGCTGGGAGGTGACACAACACCGCGCGACTACATGGTATTCCTCGAGTCCGAGACGAATACGTCGACCAGCGGCTGCTCTGGGATGCCCCTTTTCAACTGGAACATCTACAATTACGAGTTCCTCAGCAATGGATACCAGGGAACCCCGTTGCTGATGCCAAGTACACCGTCGCTTATCTTGACACTTTGGAGCTAGTGCTCGTAGTCGCAGACTGTTCGTTTCGGCAGATAAGACGGGGGACCCGTCCTCGATCCGCGTTTACAACTTCGTGCGGTCACGTGAAGATCACAGCCACAAGCACCTCGTCACCATGCCCCTCAACGTCCAGGAGTACGAGTTACGCGACCTGAAGAAAGAAGGAGCTGCTCTTTTTTGTGGGCATGCTCACTTTAGTTGACTATATGCAAGCCACGAGTGTGCAGCAATTCTATCTGGTAGCAATGACGTATCCGTATCAGCGGTTGTCCAGTTTTGAGGTCTACGAGTACGTAGGGGTGACTAATGACAGTTGCCTGGAGCTGCGTAGTATTCCACGAGATCCGGTATTCGAGCCTGTAAAGCATCTAATCACGGCGAGGAAACGCGGCTTCTTTAATGGGGACAGTCAGGCAAATGTCCGTACTAAGTATGATGTACTCGTTGCTCGACGGGTTAAAACAAATTGCGAAGACAGCTCTGACCCGGTGGGAGTGGGATCGGGACCGCTATCACGGTGGATTCCTGGGCTTGGGTGCACTGCACTCACTCCTACTTTGGTATGCAGACCGTGTATTCCTTGTTCGTGCTGTTCCTGGTGACGTACCAGAAGATTCGGGCGGGCAAAGTCTGGATTGGTGACCCCTTTGCGTCTTTATCGACGACAAGCCTTGTCCTGCTGGGCTTTTTAGTCATTCTCTCGTCGTTTCTCAATTCATTCTGGACCGTCAACGCGTTTGCAATATCGAGGGCGACGATGCTTACAGGCTCGTCAAGTATGCTGGTGCACAAGGAGCTCGTTCACGCCGACATTATGGTCATCTTCCTCGCTTTGGTGGGTTTTATCAGTGCCATTTTCCGCGAACAGATCGACCCTGCAGTCGCAATCTTCCTCGTTGAGTTCGTTCACAAATATCGACTTGTCTTACTGCGCACATCTCCTGCTGTAGTGAAAGAATTTACGACGTATTCGGCTGCTCAGTACGATCTCGGAATTGCGAAGGTGACGCCAACAATTGCTACGATGTCCCCCAGCGGCTGTGGTCCTCGTTCCAGTTTCCTCTAAAGGACCCAACATTTATCGGGGCGTCATTCTTCCCCATCATCTATTTGCTCGTGGGTGTCTCGTTATTTGCGATTTTACGCAGGATCTATCGCTATTACAACCCGGAACAAGCTCGGCAGCGATCTAGTCAAAGCACAGACACTTCTGGGAACGAGAAGGCCGTGGTGACACTTAAGGGTATCGTCACCAACTTTGAGGTCTCGACGGGTGCTGAGCTCGAGGCTCGGTTCGGCCTTATCTCTTTTGACTACACAACTACGTTTACTTTAAAGGAATGAAGTTTGCCTCGGCTGATGATGTCGACTGCTCGGGCTACGTGATCGTCAATGGCAAGTATTCAGTATCAAGAATCTACTAGTGATTGCGACGATGAAGATTGTTCACGCTCACTTCACGAACGTATTTGCGTATGAAGTCGACGGAACACCGTGAAGGATACGTCTCGGCTGGTTTACCCAAATACACTTCTCTGGTCGGACCTGTGGCGCCTTAGCGTCACAGTGCTGCTCTAAACTCTAGGATTAAATTGATAACAGTGTATTGAAGTAACTGGGATAGCAATGATCCCTCATAACCGACGGCATTTTACGTTAATGACCTCAGGATTGTTTGAAAATCGTGAATTTCCAGCGATGTAACGGAGACTTTTGCGAGAATGTCATTCTACTGTAGTGATGGAAATGAATGATGAAGTATAGCAACCGTTGGAGAGATAGGTTTTAGACCAGGTTAACGTCGATCAGACTTTCCTGTGTTCTTTTGACGCTGTAAATTGGAGATCATTGTCGAATCGAAGAGGTTTCAATCATTATACTGCATCGTCTCAGCCCCCAAATGCGGACCAAGGGATAGCAGTAGGCTTGGCGTAAGCGACGAGCAGTTTGCAAATTGAAACGATGTAGCAGCAATAAACTTGACCTATCGACAGCTAGTCTGGGCCTGTACGACGAACCGAGCACACAGACTTTGTATCGCTTTATAGTTAGCAAAGTCCCATCCATGCGAGCGTTGCGTTTTGAGCTGAAGACAGAGCTCAGTCGGGTCAGCCCGGATTAGGTTTTTTACCGCGATGAAGTGAAGCACAACCTGTTTTCATCTCGACACCAAGACCCAGAGCATCCATACAAAAGAAACGGATATGATCAAGTCGATCACGCAGCAGGGGCGTCGAGGTCCAGGCACAAGTACGGTAAACAAGAAGACAACCATCCTTCCTGAGACTCATACGTCTCGGAACAAGGGAAAACTAAGCGAACATTTGCGAAATGGCACGTGTTCAACGTCGCCCGTCGCCTGGCAGCAATTGCGGCGGCGATCCAGTACGCCTACGTCTCCATGTCAGCTACGTGGTGGGCGTTGCATGTTCTAACGGGAGGTCATAACCCAACCGAGACGGGAATCGAGTCTTCCCGTCGCACCTTATTGAAGGCTATTTGGGCGATGGACTTATCAGCGACAGCCCGCTCGTACAAGAGATTTTCGATGGTGATACACCCCAAGAGATTACGTGTTATTCCTTGATCCGACACGCAGACGTCCACTGAAAGTTGCTCTGAAGTTCCGCTATTCAATCCCGAAATTTACAATTATGATTTTTTAAGTCACGGATACCAGGCAATTGTCGACGATACTGAGTACAGCATCGCAGTTCTGACAGATATGGAGCTCGTGGTGATGCTGGTTGATTGCACGTTCCGGCAGCTTCATGTTGAAGACCCGTCTGCAGAGTGTTCAAGTTGGTGCGTTCACGCAGTGACTCGAATGACTTGCACTTAATTACCATGTCTCTTAACGTTCAAGAGTACGAGGTCCGTAGCTTAAAAAAGCGAGGTCCAGCTCCTGTAGGGCTGCTCACGTTAGTTAGCGACATGCAGGCGGATAAAGTGGACCAGTTTTACGTAGTGTCACCGACGTATCCGTACTAGCGTAAATCAATTTTGAGATGTACGAGCTCGTTGGGATCACGGATGATAGTTACCTGGAGTTACGAAGTATTCCTCGAGATCCACTTAGTGAACCTGTAAAGCATCTGATCACAGTGAGGAAACGTGGATTCTTTAGCGGTGACAGCTAGTCGAATGTTCGCTTCATGTACTCGATTCTAACGGGTTGAATGCCAAAACAGCACTAACACGTTGGGAATAGATCGGGGTAGCTGTGATGGTGGACTCATAGGCGTGGGTGCACTGCATTCACTTTCTTTTCCGCTTGGAGATGTTTTACTCGCTCTTTGTGCTGTTCCTCGTCATGTGCCAGAAGTTTCGGTTGGGTGTAGTGCATTCTGCTCATGAAGAGCTTTTCGTCCCACACGCGTACATGTACAATCGTTCTATGGTGGACATGGGAAGCGGGATTGTCCTGCACAGAACCCACATCCTTCCGGATGTTGGGACAAGACGTTTTCTTGTTCAAGCCACCAGCAAACAGCCACGCTAGAGAGGGCGGCAGATTGGATTTTGCCGCCAAGCAATCAATACATTTCGGCAAACCTTAGGAAGCTCAGCCAGCTTCCCCAGTCTTGCAGCGTCAAGTGGATTCACTACAAAGTCGACATTAGTGTTCGAATCCCGAGCACCAAGCAGCATGCAGACCAGAGTGGAAAAAGCGAAGCGCCGTGCGGACGCCGACGACGAAGACAAACCAGCGGCACTCGCTGTAATCACTCCGATCACTGCACCACGGATTTACAAAGGCATCGCGTGAGTTTCTGGTGCAGTGGCGCAAGGATAGGCGTGAGTACGAAGAGAAAATTCGTACGCGATGCAAGACGACCGGCGAAGCCGAAGCTGGCCTGATCGAATCCGTTAAGAGTACGATAGACGATGGACTGCTGAACGCGCTCTGCAAGTTTCGTTGGCGTATGAAGGTGGAGGATCTCACAGAAGACCGCGTGCTCCGTGAGATCGACACGATCATCGCGTCCATCAAGAACGCGTCGTTGCCCAACATTAGAGTGTTGTTTCGTGATGAATTAAAGATGAACTTGAAAGAAACGGACGTGAACGAGAGAGTGTTACAGTATTTCAAATTGTATGACGATATCATTTCGGACACGGACTGACCTGTTTCGACGGCGACAGTGGCATGAAAGAAAAGTGCAAGTTGTTGATCGCTAGCGTTGAGCCTGCGCCTGTACGATAGGAAGTGGAGATGGCGAATCGCTTTCAGAAGCGTGAAGCTCAACGCAATAAAGTGGAACTCCATGATGTGATTCTCGAGAAGGCTTCGGAGAACGAGAGGAGTTTTCGTCGTCGCAAGAAGTTGCGTCGAGACGAGCCTCCGGCTGAAAGCGTTAAGCTCAATGCCAACAAGAAGAACAAGAAAGGACGACAAACCAATTGGGCGCACGTTGAATTGGACGACAAATACCGAAGCCAAAGGGAAGGATGCGATGACCAATAGCACATCGGAGCGGCCGGCGCCAGTAGATGGTTGCTTGAAATGCGGTGGCGCCCATTGGCTCCAAGTGTGCCAAGGCTACAAACACCGAGAAGAAGTTGTTGCCGCACGAACATGCGCAGAAGAAGGCTGCGGAACGAGCAGCGCGAGTTAAAATGTTCCAAAGCGTATCAAGCGTATCACGCAGTGCATTCCCAGTACGGTTAAGCATGTGTCACGCAATGGAAAGATGGACATTCCGTATTGTGCGGATTCTGGGTCGGAATTGACATACATTAGCCGATTCCATGCCTCCAAGCTCATGGCATTGAATCCCGATGTTGTGATATACCAACTCCCGGAGCCAATGGTCAGTAAGGGTGTCGGGGAAAACGAGTTGGTCAGCACGGAAGCTTTTCGGGCCAAAATACGAATTGGAACCGCGGCGGGTACCGTGAAAAATCGCCGAACCATGCGAGTGTTTGATTTTGGAATACGCTGAGACAGAGTTGATTCTCTGGCGCGACATACTCATCACGTTTGGAATAAATATCGAAAATCAGCTTGAACGTCTTGCTGTGCGTGAAGTTGGTGGCGACGATGACCCGATTCCCTTTACCGACGACGAGCGGACCAAGTTACACGACCAGAATGAGCTTTTGAACGCTATCGACGAGATGCTCGTAAGGGCGCTAAATAACGGTTTCCCCGAGCAACTACCGGTGAACTACGACGTATTGTGTTCATGTATGACATTTAGCACATCGCGCTCGGCAGAGATCCTCCAGCACGAGTGCGACCTGTTACGGGGTTACACGAAGGTAACACGAGTGTAGCCGTGCTACGTGTCACCTTGCAGTAAGTGGTACTTGCTACCACTTGTATTAACTTGATTTCAGTACGTGGCCACAGGGCCACTCTAAATGCATTTGACTAGGTTAAACTATGGTAGATAGTTAGAGTCATACATTTACACCACAGGCGGCTTTGCCGCAGATAAGCAAACAAATAACAGTTCAGTTTTAGCATTAAAGAGAGTATTGCCCTGGTTTTCGGAATGCTGCCTCTTTGAGTCTCTAGTGGTGTAACTAGAGTGATCTAAGCCTCTGCGGAGACCTTGGGGTTAGGATAACCACAGCTAAGACTCGGGAGTCATACGTCTTCCTCTGACGCACTACGCTACGCAGCTCCGCTGCACCACCGCTCAAGATCCGCCTGCGAAAAGGCACGAAGCCATACCGCACCAAGCCATGCAAATATCCGCCACATCTGAAGGCGTTCATGAAGAGTTCAACGAAGAGCTCGTGTGTCCCGGCTGGATTGTCGAGAACAGGAACACACGATAGGCCTGCCCAGCTCTTCCTATTAAGAAGCCGGGCAAGAACGAGTACAGGCAAACGAGCGACTATAGGCCTGTTAACTGGGGCACGGAGGCAATCACTGGCTGCATGCCGATCTTGCAGGCGATTACGGAGTGGGTTAAGGGAGTGAATTTCTTTGGGCTTTTCGACTTTCTGAATGAATTTTGGCAACTGCCATTGTCTGAAGAGAGCCGAGCATTATTATCCTACATGACCCATAATACGATCTACAGTCCAACTCGCGTGCCTCAAGGTTGCAGTGACGCAGCCCTATATTTCCAGCAAACAATGGAGACGTGTTTCAAGAGCCTCCTGTACAAGCATCTTCTCGTATGGATTGATGATATCCTTCTCTATGCGGCTGATATCGAGACGTACCTTAAGCATTTCGAGAAGTTCTTCACGTTGCTAAACCACTTCGCGCTTAAGCTCAGTGTCAAGAAGAGCAGTTTGTTCCAGACGTCCGTCAAGTGGTGTGGCAAGGTTATCACTGGAGAAGGCGTAAGTCACGATCCAGCGCGGATCGAGACGCTCTCTTCTATGGCCGAACCGCATACGGCGGCAGAACTACAGCAATTTCGATGCGCAGACAACTGGATGCGGGAGACAATCATCGACTACGGACGGAAAGTGCAACCACTGCAGCCTTGCCTCGACCGCGCTTTGGCAGGAAGCAAGCGGACCAAGCGCGCCGCAGCAGGCATTAGGTTGCATTTTGATGAGACAGAGCGAGTTTCTTTCGAGAACCTTAAGCAAGCTCTCCGTAGCAGCGCGGAGTTGGCCCATCCCAATGACACAGCTCAAATGTGCTTGTTGACGGACGCATCCGACACTGGATGGCCCATCATCGTGACTCAGGTCAAGGACTGGCGTGACGGCGTGCTGTCCAAGATCAACAGCATCAACTACTTGTGTGTATGGGTGGATCGTTCGAAGGGGCTCAAGTGAATTGGAGTATAGTCGAGAAGGAGGGATTTCCTATCGTCACAGCTTGTGATAAACTACACTACCTGCTGATGCGACCTCAAAAAAAAAGGATTCAAGATGTTCTGTGATCACCGGAATTTTTTTTTTGCTACATATTTTTGTTCCAACGGTTGAGACCAAGAAGCATGTGCGCGGAAATCTGCTTCGTTGGGCCATGTGGCTCGCTGAGTATCGCTACAATATCGAGCACATTGAGGGCGGATATGGTTTCCGGATGGGCAGGCTCGGCTCCTCCAGCAAGCACGCGTGTCCGGCGGATCACAACGCGGCGACGCGGGCTGAGAAGACGAAGCCAGTGCTCCGGACGTTAGATGATGCGAGTTTTGTCTAGCCTAGTTTGCACGACGTGATTGCAGCCCAGCACCGCCATCGGCTGGAGGTCGTGCCAAGGACAATGACACAGGGGGAAGACGGCGTTTGGGTGGTAAACGGGAAGCTCTGGATCCCACCATCCGAGCGAGAGTTGATCAAGCGGATCTGCATTATTGCGCCCTGTAGCGGGCGAGACCACCGCGGCCAGGCCGCCATGATCAACAATACCCAACGCATTTTCTCCATCAGTAAACTACAGCAAACTACAGCTTCTTTTCTGAGGCGTCGCCTACTATGTCAACATGTTAAGGGTGGACGTACGGTGCAACGACCATGAGGAGAGACGATTTGGTGTAACGAGTGCAATGGCTCATTACATTGGGATTTTCTTTTTCTAGGGAAAAGTTCTGGCACAAGCAAATATCTCCTGGTAATGAAGGATGACGCGACCCATTTTGGTGAATTGACGGCCTGCGATGGACCCACAAGTGCAGTGGCGGTTGAAACCATGCTACACTGGCACAGTCGCTACGACATCCCGCACACGTGGACTTCAGACAACGGTAGCCATTTCACGAGCGATTGAACCGTGATGTGCTCGCCGTGCTACGAGCATTGCTTCTTGAGTACAGATGCACTCTCGCGATTGGCCAGCCCTCATCCCAGTCGTCCAAGCGAGTTTGAACCAGACGGCGTTGCCGTCGTTGGGCAACCATGCTCCGATGGAATTGTTCATTGGGCTGCCGCGCCCGGCTCTACTCCCGGACGTATTCGTCCCGACTATGATGTAGTTGCTCACAGCCGATCCTGCTGAGATCGCCAGCGTTGTGGACGGCCTCCGCCAGGTCATCATCGACATGCACCGAGACACGCTCCCCACCCGCGAGAAGCAAGACTCTTCTCAATAAGAAGAAGGCGAGGGCGGAGAGTGTGGTAAAATTTTCGGTAGAGGACTACGTCCTGCGTTCTCGCGTGGACGACAAGCACAAGGACAAGTAATCGTCACGTGGGCGGGGCCTTGCTCAGTGGTCCCCGCGGAGAAGAACGCGTTCCGGATCAAACGTTTTGGTCAACGACAAGGAGCTCACTATGCAGGCCTCGCGGTTGAACTTCTATGCAGACAGTGACTTGAACGTCACCAACAAATTTATCCAGCACGTCTCTGCCCAAGGAACCGTGCTGGACGTTCGTGAGCTGCGAAGCCACCAGTGGAATTCTCGAACCAAGGATTACGATTTGCTCGTTGTCTGGGTGGGTCTAAAGGACCTAGAGGAGTCATGGGAGCCATTGCAAGCCATGGCTAAGGACATACGTGTCATGGTCGAGCGCTACTTTAAAGCGTCGGGTGACAGCAAGCTCCAGCAGTACTGGGAGCGGCGTCACGCAAAGCCCGACAAATAACTAATGCAAGAGGCGCTGCCCGAAAATCGGTGACAACACAGTTTGCCCATGCCTGGATAAAACTGGTCGTTTTTATTTTTGTCATGGTTGCTGTGCTGCATCAGCTGTTTCGAAATGAGTGTACTCATCTCGCCAGTCACGTCACAGTGGACCCATATCAGTTGCTCTGAACTGGATTTGGTTAGCTAAAAATGGACCAGATAGTTCATTGGTTGAGAGGAACAAGCGGGAGGTCGCATTCCTTCCGCGGATGGACAAAGCTCGGGGGGGGGGTAGTGCATTCTGCTCATGAAGAGCTTTTTGTCTCACACGCGTACATATACAATCATTCTATGATGGACATGGGAAGCGGGATTGTCCTGCATAGAACCCGCATCCTTCCGGATGTTGGGACAAGACGTTTCATGTTCAAGCCCACCAGCAAACAGCCAAGCTAGAGAGGGCGGCAGATTGGATTTTGCCGCCAAGTAATCAATACATTTCGGCAAACCTTAGGAAGCTCAGCCAGCTTCCCCAGTCTTGCAGCATCAAGTGGATTCACTACATGGGTAAAGTCCGGATTGGCGACCCTTTCGCTTCCTTGTCCACAGCGAATCTGGTTCTCCGCGGGATTCTCGTCATTTTCTCATGCATTCTTGACTCCTTGTGGTCTGTCAGCGAGTACGCCATGTCTTGAGCCTCGATGCTTACGGGTTCGCAGACTTCGCAGACAGTGCGTGTCCACAAAGAAGTGATGCACGCTGATATTATGATCGTTTTCCTCAGTTAGTGGGTTTTATCAGAGCCATTTTCTGTGAACAGATCGATCCATCGATTGCCATTTTCCTATTTGGGTTTATTCACAACTACCGCTTGGTATTGGTACGCACTTGTTCCGCTGTAGTGGACAAGGCACAACCTACTCTGACATTCAATGGGACGTTGGTATCGCCAAGGTTACGCCTTTGATTGAAGAGATGTCGCCCATGCGTCTGTGGTCATCGTTTCGATTTACAGCAAAGGATCATGTCTTCATTATTGCATCCTTCGTTCCACGACTTATTTACTGGCAGCTATGGCCACTCTTGCTATCTAACGCAAAGCTTATCGTTACTTTACCCCGATAAAACGCATCAGCGCTCCAGTGCCAGCACAGACACGCCCAATAATGAGAAAACTGCGGTATCTCAGCGAGGAATCGTCACAAACTTTGAACTTTCCACTGGCTCGGAGCTACGGATTCGTTTTGGTCTCATCTCGGACTATAGCAACTATGTATACTTCAAAGGCATGAAGTTCGCATCAGCGGATAGCGTCTATTGTTCAGGCTACGTCATTGTGAATGGCAAGTTCATAGTGAGCACCAAAAGTCTGTTGGCGATCATGATGATCAAGTTGTTCCATTTCCCCATTGTTAGAGATTACGTCTATGACTTTGATGGCTATACAGTCACAGTAACAGTGCGGCTAGTGTTCCCAGAAGCATTCACGTGGTCAGATCTGTGGCAGGTCAACGTTACAGTACTGCTCAAAACGTAAAAAAGGACATGGATAAATTGCATCAAATTATATACTTTGCCACCCCCAACAACAAATATTGTAATCAGGAAGGAATAATATAATAAATTACCATCTTTTTATCCGGAATTGTATGTACATGGTGTAGGAACGTTGAAAAGTTTTCTGTGGGCCATCATGAACCGTCGCGATCAGTAGCTTCAGTGGTGAAGACACTGAGTACCAGAAGCAGTAGAAAATGTCGGAACCGCCTTCGCCACCCTCGAGCAAGAAGAAGGTTCCCAAACATCTTCGACACGCCGTCTCGAGTAGGAACAAGGTCGTGATAACGACACACACCAAGCATAAACCTCGAGTATATCTGGTCCAGCGATTCACAGGGGAACCGATGCGCGAATGGGTGCAGCGCAACCTCGAAAACTCGTTGGCTGGCAACAGCTTCCGAGCTACCATGGCCGTTCTAAGTACTTTCCAGGCGTTGTTTCATGTGAGTCTCAACTGGACAGGACTTCGAACTGAACCCGATTCCTGGATGCAAGGTACTGGGATAGATAGTCGTTGAAAGTGGAGAGAAATCACTTGATACTCATCATCGTGTGTGTTTGTGTGGCAACAGAGGTCGATTTCAGCCTCAACTTGGTCTTCACGCTAGAGTAAAATTTAAACTTTCTGTTACAAATGGAGCTCTCAATCGCAGAATATTAACTCTAATTTGACTTTTTAGGTACCTCGTTCACGTGTATGCAGCATTTGATCGACTCGAATACGTCGTGAGTTTCTTTCCAATAGTCGAGTTCGCGGTTGTGCTGCCGTCCTGGTTTGATCTCATCACAACCTACACCCCCAGCATTGCCTACTCGGATACACTTCCACAGGTTTCGCGGATGCTACGTCCTCTACGCTTTGTGCGTATCTTCCGACTTGTGCAGTTCGCGACATCGTCCCTGCAACAGCAAGCTTGGGCGGCCATGCTCACAATTGTATCGATCGTCTTCACTACAGCCGGCGTGGTACAAGCAACCGAGGCTTGTCTCGAAGCGTGTGATGGGGAACCACGCGTGTGCAATTGCCGCGACTTGTCATTCCCCAATTTGCTCTACTTTGTGGTTGTCAGTATTTCGACACTCGGTTATGGTGATATTTCTCCCGTGTCCACAAGTGGCAAGTTCGTGATCGCCTTCGTCATCCTCTTTACCTTCATCGTTGTGCCCATTCAAGTGAACCGCATCCAGGCAACGATCACGTCGCACACAGCTTACTCGTCTGCCTACTCGGAGGCCAAGCTGCACCCTCATGTCATTGTCACTGGATTCGTCAATGCAGACGCACTTTCGGTCTTTTTCGCCGAGTTTTTCCACCCCAGCAATCTCAACTGGAATGAGCGCGTCGTAATCCTCAATGCCGCTCCACCTACCACCGAGATTAACAAGGTGCTGCATGCTCATGATAGTAAAGTTCAGTACATCGTAGGCTCGCCCATGTTAGATGAAGACTTAACGCGAGCGGTGCTGTGTGACGCGAGTGCCTGCTACGTGCTTGTGAATCGGCAGTCTTCCCGCCCGCAATATTCTGATCAATGCTGTGCGCTTATCACGATTGCTCTGCGTCGTGGAAACCCCCTATGTCCAATCTACGCGCAAATTATCAACTCGCGGAACGCTGCGACGCTGCTTAAGATGGGCGCCAGTGATGTGGTCGTTGTGGGGATGCTCAAGTTCTCCATTTTAGGGCGAAGTTGCCAGGTCAATGGGCTCCCCACGCTGCTGCAGAATCTGCTCACCCAATGCAACAGCGACCTGGACAATCATCATTCGTCCCTGCAGTGGCAACGTCAATACCTTCACGGATACATGCATGGCATTTTCCTTGTCGACATTCCACGCACTTTTTCCGGGCTCACCTTTGGTGATCTCATTCGCTTTCTGTATGACAAGGCGTCTATTATCCCACTGGCAATGCTAACGGACGATGGCGTGCGCTTTATGGATATGGAATTCAAACTTGGCGCGACGGCAGACCCGAACCTTTGTTGCAAAGTTTATGCCATTGCCAAAGGTCTCAGCGCCGTCGAAGGCGTCATGAAGATCCCACCGGAACAGATTCTATCGTATCGCAAAGGTGTACGACGCAAAGGCAAGTCCATGTCGAGTAACACGTTGCTGGAGATGAAGAAAATCAAACCTGCACTCGGGAATGAGATCGAGCAGATCCGCGAGAGTATCATCAACATGTACACTGTCGCTGAAGACTACGACGTCGAAGCGGCAATGGGTTTGGCTGACAAAGACTTCAGCGGATACACCAACCCTGGCTCGGATGAACGGCTAACCGGTGAAATGTCGGCGTACGAGCGCTTTTTGGTGCTTGGTGTACCTGAAACTGTGACTGACCACATTGTCGTGTGCGGCTTCCCCTCCGACACGTATCACTTCATCAAGACCATTCGGGAGGCGCCTATGCCCGACGACATTACTCCATCTCCTGCAGTTGTCTTCTTGGCTTCTGGTTGCATTGATGAGCGTGAATTTGAGCGTCTTCGTGGCTTTAGCGACGTGTACTTTGTGCCAGGATCTCCAGTGAACTTTGGCGACCTCAAGAAGACTAATATTCGCTCGGCAATCTCAGTCCTCATTCTCACGCAAGCCTCCGAGGCGCAGTATTCCGACCCAAATATGGTCGACGCTGACGCTATCACCATCGTGCGTTACATTGTCGAGATCAGTCAACGCACACGAATGCCCAACCTCGTCGTTGAGCTCGACAAGTCGTCGAACGTCAAGTTACTCAGCTCTCTCGCCAATGATCGCCGTACTTGCTCCGCCTTTGGTTTACCTGCGCTGGTCGTCCGCAATGTCTCGTACCGTTCTCCTCGACATGATAGTATCATGTCTGCTGTTTCAAGACGCGATTCGTTCTGGATGTCACTGGACGAAGGAGATGGCAATACGGACGCCTCCTTTGTGTTGGAAGAGTTCATCGCGTCCGGCCGCGTCTTCATGAACTCGATGATCGACTCGCTCATGAGTGAATGCTATCGGAAACCTTGGATCACGCAGTTTCTCCACATTCTGATCAACGGCAGCATCAATGATCTCGAGTAATTTGTGTGTGTGTACATTGTGCACGAAAGAAGACTCCCCACTAACACCTTCGCTTGATCCGTAGAGAGCGTCGCCTGTTCCAGGTTGAGGCGCCACATGAGCTGGTAGCGCTCAAGTACGGCGAATGTTTCCGCAAATTTCTCGACATGGTTCGTACAGAGGGTTTTTCTTTTTGCGAACCCGAGTCGGTAGTGACACGTTTGGACTTGGTTTTCTGTGTAGGCGAGCTGCACTGTCATCGGATTATGGCGTCCGGAGCGTGGCGTGGTGCTTCCCCACCCGTGCGTCTTCGTGAACCCTCCCATGGAGCTGCAGATCGAGCCTGGTGACCTCTTCTTTGTCGTTGGGAAGCCCTTCACTTTCTCCTCGAGCTCGGATATTTTCACGCCCTAAAAGCAACTCGAAGTTGAAGTATAAATATACATCTTTCTCTTTTCCACCACTCAGAATCTCGTTAAAGCTTAATTTCATCCAATCAAATGGCGTTGTCTTCTGTGGTGCAGACTTTTTAAAGTATTTTATATCGGAGAGACTGCTTCCGGGCTGCGGTGAAGATGAGTGCGTTCCGGTCCAAGTTCCTGTATCCAGCCAAGGTAAACTGGTTCCCGGGCCACATGGCGTTAGCCAGGCGTCAAATGATGGCACAAATGGACGCTGTGGACGTGTTGATCGAAGTGCGCGACGCTCGCATCCCGTGGAGCTCGGCCAACCCCGTCCTAGAGGAAGCGTTCGGTAAGTCCAAGCCCCGCCTCGTGGTCTTCAACAAGAGCGACCTGGCCAACTCGAACCTGCAGTCTCCAGTCGAGAGGCAGTGCAAACGCCAGCTCGGAGAGGCCACCGACTGCCTCTTCACGTCCGTGACCAAAGGCAAACGCCTGCGTGCTATCCTTCAGTGGTGCAACAAGCACAGCCAGGCCCAGTTCAAGAGCACGGCAGGGTCCATGGTCATGGTTGTCGGCATTCCGAATGTGGGCAAAAGTTCACTTATCAATGAGTTCCGACGGCTTTCAAACTCAGGGAAGTTGGCCAAAGGGAGGAAGAGAGCGACGGTGGGGCCCACACCCGGCGTCACTGTCCGCAACGACATCATCAAGGTACGTAGAGAGATGGAAGAGAGAGATGGTAGAAAGTTATTGGCTGATGTGATGATGTGGGCTTCTAGGTGAACGACAAGCCGGCGGTGTACGTGGTGGACACGCCTGGTGTCATGCTTCCCAACATTCCATCGGCGGAGACGGGTATGAGGCTGGCGCTAACGGGAGCAATCAAGGATGAAGTCGTGGGCACCGAGTTAATTGCCGACTACATGTTGTTCCTGCTTAACCAGATCAAGTCGACGCGGTATGTAGAGATGCTGAAGCTTCCAGGACCGACAGACAACATCGACGAGCTGTTCCAACACGTTTACAAGCGTTGCGGTGCATTGGGCAAAGAACCTGACGTCCAAGACCGTCTAGCGGCGCAATTTTTACTAGCAGAATTCCGTCGAGGAGCATTTGGCAATTTCACGCTGGATCCAATCGAAAGTCCTCCTACAGTCATCAAACCTGCAATTTCTTTATAATCTACTAAGGGAAAATGATACTGCAGTCTTCTCGTTCCCTCGTCCAGTCCGCAGTTTATCATCAGTTTTATGCAAGGATCAGCACTGCAAGCAAAGAAGAGAAGAGTGCAAGGTACCAGGTCCTGAGGATGAGCAGTACTTGTAGTATTCCTCTTTCCCTATTCTTGGCTGATGTCCATGACGGGCTATCGTTAGTCTCCTCCAGTTTGTAAGTTGCTTGCAAGTCGTTTCGGTTTAAAACTTGTCGATACTTACGGCCAGCTCGCCAGCTCGGCGTACACAGATAGGTCGTGGGCCCTCCCAGGCGGCGCAACCGCCGTGGGATGATTCCATTCTCCTTTTTCCGTACGGGTCACACTAGAATGACCGACGTGCCCACACGGGTGGCCATGTCGAAAGTGATTCCCAAGGACGCGTCGGCCAAGGTCACCGAAATGGGAAGCAGCGGGGGACTCAGCGGGACGAATCACCGCAGCAATTCACCCAAGCACGACGCTCCGTCGTCGACACTCCCGTCGCCGAAATCCCATAACAGCACGACACCATCTTCGCCACAGAGAGGGACTCGACTACACATTATGGGCGCCACTATGCACGATCTTAAGCTAAACCACCTTTTCCGACCTCGTCCGAGTAAAAACACCACGACGACGAGTCGTCTCGAGGATATTGGCATTTCCTTCGTATCGCTGCAGTTCTCGAACGCGAAAATGGAGCAACGGTTCACATTGGCACGTTGTGTCAAGTATCAGACGCGACTCAAGTTTGGTGCGGGGTTTACAGCCTTCTTTATCCCATTACTCGTCATCATGCAGGTGAGTTTCAAGTCGAATTCCGAAGAAGGAGGCAAATGGACCCAGTTACCGCTTGTCATGGTCTTCCCAGGTGTTGTCACCTTAATGGGCTTGCTCGTCATCTTCTTCCAAAGGTATTTCATGAGACACATGAAATGGTTAACACTTGTGTGCCTCATTGGCCAAATCAGTGCGATACTTGACACTACAGCGGCCGGGACTATGGTGAGCGAGCGCAATATTTGGGTGCAGTTCATTTTCTCACTAGGGATCACGAGCTCCACGGGTTTAACCTTTCTCAAGTCTACGACTGTATTGGTATGCTCGAGTCTATTCTTCCTGATGCTGGCCTGGGTGCACTTTACAAGTGCCTCATCGACGGAAAAGCTGAGTGCACCTGGGACAGTCAGTGCTGCTATTATCCTCTACTCGATTTTGCTCTGTTTTCTGTCGTGGAATTGGGAGTATGAAGAACGACGCGACTTTGTACTGACGGAACGTCTTGCCCAGGAGAATGTGATGGTGCAAATGACTATGGAGATGACAGGTTGGTTCAGTGGTGGTGCAGCGGACCAATCACCCGACCACGGAGCGAGTGCTGGAGGTATCCTAAGTGCTAATTGCCACATTGATCCCAAGGATGTATTAGTGAAGGAGGAACTAGGTGAAGGTACTTTTGGCTGTGTGTATGCTGCTACATGGAAAGAGACTCGTGTGGCCGTCAAGAAGATCACACTACAAGGAGATACTAAGTCTATTGTGACGAGTTTCGGCTCTGAAGCGGGGGTTATGGCACAATTGCGGCACCCGAACGTCGTCATGTTCATGGGCGTTATGGTCCATCCCGAGTTTGTTGGGCTAGTGATGGAGCTGTGTCCGAAAGGGAGTGTGTACAGCGTCATTCACAATGATGACGTCAAGATCGACTGGTCATTGCTGCTTCGTATGATGGTCGACTCGAGTCGTGGGATGCACTTCTTACACTCGAGTAAGCCGCCTATTCTTCACCGAGACCTCAAGAGTGTGAATCTGCTTATTGACGCCGACTGGAGATGCAAAGTATCGGACTTTGGGCTGTCCAAGCTCAAAGCTTTCCGTGATGACCAAAATGACGCGAGTATGACTGCTAGTTCCAGTCTTACAGCTAGTTCCAATGCTGCTACCAAATCCTCAATCTCTCGTGTCTTTATCGGTTCCAGTGTCTGGATTGCGCCTGAGGTATTCAAAGGCGAGGAGCATACGGAAAAGGCCGACGTATACAGCTTCGGTGTGATCTTGTTCGAAGCATTGAGCAGCTCAGTGCCGTACAATTCCATCTCAGTGGACGCTGTTCCTTTCGTGGTACAGGCAGGAAAGCGCCCCATCGACTTTCATGCACTAGAGTTACCTACAGAAGAAGCTATGCAGGATCTCTACAGCTTGATGACACGTTGCTGGAGTGCCGAGACGTATGCCAGACCATCGTTCTCCGTCATCATTTCGACGCTCCAGTCCATTTTGACCAAACACTGCGGCGACGAGAAGTGGGAAGATCACATCATTTACCCTGATCGAAAGATCGTGAGTGCAACGAATTCACCTGCAGATGACGACGGCTTGTCCATCCGTGAAGAGGATTTGGTCGTGGATGCTGCTATTGGGCGTGGTGTCTTCGGTGTCGTGTACAAAGGCAGCTACTTTGGCACCCCTGTCGCCGTTAAGAAGCTTCATGTGAGTGGCGTTCCTAAGAACACATTGATTGAATTCGAGAAGGAGTGCAGTATCATGAAAGGTCTACACCATCCGAACATTGTATTGTTCATGGGGTCATGTTCCAAGCCCCCGACGCTGTTGCTTGTGACGGAGCTGCTAGCAAACGGAAGTTTCTTTGACATTTACCACAAAATGCCACGTCCCGAGCCAGCTCGTCAGTTGCGGCTGGCGTACAGTGTGGCGTTCGATATGGCTAAAGGACTGGCGTATCTGCACAACCACAATCCGATCGTGATTCACCGCGACCTCAAGTCTCAGAACATCCTCTTGGACGATCGGATGCGTACCAAGATTGGCGATTTCGGGCTCTCCAAGTTCCGTGACGTTGGCAAGACAATGTCCATCTGTGGTAGTCCGCTCTGGGTGGCACCTGAAGTGCTGCGTGGTGAGAAATATGGCACTCCATGCGATGTCTATAGTTTCTCCATTATTGTGTGGGAGGCGCTTGCCTGGGGGGAACCGTATCCGGATCTGGGCTCAAGTGATATTATGAATGGCGTTGCTGGCGGAAACCTGCGTCCGACAGTACCCGATGGTACACCTGCTGCACTTGCCCGATTGCTGGAAGAGTGCTGGACCAAGAAGCAGGACCAACGCCCGACGTTTAACGAACTCGTTCCAAGACTCGAAGCCATGGGCAAGGATTTTGCAGCCTAGATTCCCTCTTGCGGCCTCGTCGTGGTACACATGTATTTAATACAGACACAACTTCCTCTCTCTATTTGTTTATCTCGAACTGCGTTCATCTACTCACTCTTCTCTTCGGACATTGGTGTCAACTGGAAGACACGGTAGTGGTGGTTCAGTGACGTGATCGTGTGCAACTTGAAAGAGCTCAAGAGTGCGCCGTCGCCAGCATTAACGCGACTGAACACTACACGGCGAGCCCGACTGTGTACCAGCGCCATCGCACACATTGCACACGGTTCGCGGTCGAGGTACACGTCGTATCCGGTGCACAAGTAGGACTCGCTCTGCTTCTTCTCGTTCTCCTTTCTCTCAAACCTTGCTGCATCATCTCCTAAACCACATTTCTGCTTCTTGCGAGCTGCCTCTTCATCCACCTCAGCCTCTCTTCGTCGGTCACGCTCAGCAACGACATCGACCGCCACCATAACCGGGTGGTACAGCGTCGTAAACTTGTATTTGGCCTGCATCTCCGTACTCACCTCTGACATGGCAACCTGCTCGTCCACCGCGGGGTCCACGACCACGCAGCCCCACGCACAGCTCAGTGTCTTCTGTATCTCGTCCTCCATCTTTTCTCCAACTTGTACTGCCATTCTCCAATGCTTCTCCATCTTTTCCTTCTCTTCCTCCTCAATTGGCGGTAACGCTGCAGCCTCCTCGACGCTGGCGTGGAAAATCAGCGGCCAGTGTCTTGTGTGCTTTTCGAACACCTCGCGAGTCCGCGGCGCCAGCTTCAGAGCCTCCGTCGTCGTGAGTTTGGCCTCGAACATCGTCTCCAGCAGCTGCATCTCTTCGGAGGGCGTCGCAGTCTCCAGATCATTTGAATTCAAGGGACAAACGAGCGCCACGAGCGTTTTCGGGGTTTCCGGATGCTTCTTGAACCGCTTGAGGTGCGCGAATCCGAGCTCCGTTAGTGGCTGAAATTTGGTACAGAGGTGCTTCATGACCTTAGAACCGAACTGTGCGGGGAACTCGAGCGCTACGAAGCGCTGCTGCGCCTCCAACGCCTCGGGATTCGCCTCCTCTTGGGCCACCACTTCCACGAGCTCCATTATTGCAAATGGTGTGTCGTACACACCAGCAAACAATTACGACCGTCGAAACGTTGAAATGTAGCCATTTTTAGCAGGTCAACCTGGTACAGCATCCTTTTCGCGGCATGTCGTCGTCCCAGCCCGGGGCTTTGCCGTTCGCGTCCGCGACAGACACCACGCTGCATCGTCCGGCGTGGCGCAGCACTCGAGCTCTCGAGCCTTCTCCGTGTAGTCCCCGTCGGGTGAGCAATTTCGTGGCTGTATCTGGGTTAACATCGCTGACTAAAGTGCTGGTTACTGCGTTGCTAGCCTTATCGATTTCGCGGCCAACTGCATTACGATCTGCTAGGTCCACCAAGTCCTCCGCAACCTTCAGCTGTGTCAACGGTAGAGCCCAAGTCTCCTATGGGGAGTGGCATTTCTCCAAGCAATGCCTCTACAGACGAACCAGCGAGTCCAAGCCCAACTAAACAGGGCGGGTCCCATCTAGCAGATACTGTCAATGCGACTCCAACAAGTGGGGAAGCTGCTGCAAAGACTCTTATGACGAATCTAGACGAGTTACGGTGGTTACAGCATCGGTGGCTGGATAAACACGGCAGAAGTAGCAATCTCAAAGCGAGTCGCGAACAATTAGCTCTCGTGCGGCGGTGGTTCGACTCGCTGGACGTCGATGGATCCGGTGAGGTGGGGCTGGATGAACTGGAGGACCCTCTCATGTCTGTCGGACTGGCAGGTAATCGAGACGATGTCCAGCACTTGATCGAAGAAGTCGATGTCACTGGTACCGGTGGTGTCACGTTCGAGGCTTTCTTAAATCTGCTGTATCCGGATCGAGTCAAGCGTGAGCGGAGCCGAAGAATTCCTCCACTATATACGCCCAAGGATCGGCGTCCCGCAGTTCCGACGGGTAGATCTGGGAAGGCGAAGCGCTCTAGCCAAGTGAAAGCCAACGTTATCAACCCAGTCGCTCGGCTATTCGAGAACCTTCAAGCAGGCAAGCTCGGTGATCTAACCATCCCGTTCCCAGTTCTCGTCATGGCTTACAGACGACGTATGCTTCTTGACGCGCACATGGCTGACAAACCAGCCGCGAAAAGGTAACTTTTTGCTTTCAAGGGTGCAGGACTCTTGTTATTAACACACCACTGCAGAGTTGGGTCGTCTGTGTTGCAGGCTCTTGAGGCAACAAGACGAGAGAACTCGACGCCTGCCACGTACGACTGGCGCAGAACACATTTCGATCTTCAGCTTCCAACGCTGACATGATTGCAGTCGAACGTAGTACTACAAGCCAAGCCCATTCAATGACACAAGTCAACAGTTGAATGACAAATTGCTCTGCAGAAGCGATCAAGAAATAATTATATCACAACTGACATCCTCTCCTGCCTCTTCCTGAATCAATCCCGCCACTTTACAAATTCATTTCAAGCCTCGCCGGCTCCCCGCCTAACCATCTCGCCCGTGCTGAAGGCAGCTCGTCTCACAATGTCCTATGTCATCGCTCGAAGCAGCGTCGCTGTCCTTGATGATGCACTTCGAACGTGAGAGGGTTTCCAGAACAAGCTGGAGCCCGCCTCCATCTACTCGTCCGATGGATATCATCCCTAACAAGTAAGGCCAGCTCAGCTCCCTTCGTTACGCACCACATGAGGAAAACGTGGGCAGGTCTGCAGCTTACATACACACGCCCCGCCACTTCCCTCTGGCTTCCCGTGGCCCAAGTTCGCCAACGAGGACTCCGTGGTCTCATTCTCATAATCCTTCCATGCTTGTGTCATTGTTTTGTTGCTTGTTGCCACCTTTTGACTGTCGACCATCGCTCATATTGGGCGGAGAGTTACTTGGCATTCACTGTACTCATAGGTGGAGTCTTCGAAGAGCCACTGGTACTTGACACGGGCTTCTGCATCGGTGCCTGCGATGGCTGTGAGGCTTGAGGTCCCGAGGTTGCAGCGCCCGGATGCTGTTGATTCGGGCCTGTACCCGGCTGGCCGCCAGCCTGGCCAGCAGTTCCTCCTACTTTTGTACGCTTGAAAGCTGCAGCATTTGCTGCTGCTGCCATTTGCTGCTGAGATTGTGAGAGCGTTCTCTTCTGACCCGCCACGTGCGCAGACTCGTTACTTCCATTCTTCATGGCTTCACCTCCAGAAAGACCGGAGCTCCCATCGCTCTGTAGATCGTCAGATCCCAACAGCGACGACGACAGGTCCAGGTTTAAGAAGTCCGACGACTCGCCGAGGCTCATGTCACCACTCATGCGCTGCTGGTTGGCGCCACTATTTGCTGCACCATTCCGTTGGGCTTGAGCTTGGGCTTGCGCGCGAGCTTGAGCCTGGGCCTGAGCTTGCTGCTGCTGCTGCATGTAGTTCGGGTTCTGTCGTTGCTGCATCTGTTGCTGCATTTGTTGCTGCTGCATTTGCCGCATCGAGTTCTGGCGTTGAAGTGCTTGATTCTGCTGGTACTGCTGCTGTTGCAGCGTGTTTTGGCGCTGCATTTGGGCTTGCTGCTGTGCTTGCTGCATTTGAAGCTGCCGTCGCTGCAGTTGAGCTTCTTGGAATTGCTGTAATTGTTGCGGCGTAAGCTGCTGACGCATCTGGGGGTTCTGTTGCATCTGCATCTGCAAGTGCTGCTGTTGCATGAGCTGCTGCTGGGTCATTCGGTTGCCGTAAGGCATATTGCCTACTACGTGACCTTGAGGACCCATGCCGCCAGCTCCTGGATTGATAGCCATGCCTGGAGGGGCGTTACCAGCCATCATCGCCGCGTTGCCGGCCGCGCCAGCACCAGTACCCGACACACCTCCAGTGCCTGGCGCACGAGGGTTCCCTCCGGCCTTGTGCTGCGCCCGCGCACCCATCGTCACAGCCAAATGCTGAAGTCGAGTCTTCAAAGAAGAAAAATCTCCATACTCGTCTCGGTTCTTCGCCGTCCGGTACAGGGAATCTTCCAGCCTCCTCGCCATATCCGGCAGCCGTCGAATCCACTCAGCAGGCGCATCCGGCTTCCGCTGCTGCAATAAACTAACACTGCACAGCAAAGTATACGATTAGTCATCAGTCATGCGTTCGCTGTGCATCTTATCATATGTACGTACATTTTGCCAATCATCTTCCGACGCAGAGGAAGGTCATTCTCTGACTGCCATGCAGTTTGAGTGTCGTTGCTGCCACTCGGCGTCCGGCCGCCAGCAGCACGCTGTTGAGCCTGCTGCTGTGCCATTTGAGCCGCACGCATCCGCGCCGCGTTCATCATACCCGCTTGCTGTGCATTCTGCTGAGGACCACCCATCATCATATTCGGGTTGCCATACTGTGCATATGCCGCCGCATTGCCAGGAGCTCCACCACGGGCCATTGCCGGGTTACCACGCTGCTGCATGTAAGCATTTGCGCCCATGGCCATATTCTGCTGACTGGCGGCACTCTGGCTCATCGAGATACGAAGCACCTCCATCGGTGGGGGAATCAGGTCTGGGTGCTGCATCATCATTGCTTTTACGCGCGCAAACTCTTCTTCGTAGGACGATGTCGGCGGACGGTAGCCCTGGCCAGGCTGACCTCCCATGTACTGGCCAGCAGCGCTCGTAGGCGGGACATTGCTAACACCTCCAGGCATCTGACCCGCGTGCATTTGCTGTTGATACGGTTGGCCGGCAAACTGCTGCGGCTGACCGTTCTGCTGATTCATCATCATCTGGCTGGCATATTGCTGCTGTCTCTGTTGCATCTGCATTTGCTGCTGTTGTTGTTGTTGTTGCTGCTGTTGTTGTTGCTGTTGCTGCTGGTTGCCAATGTGTGGCCGCGCTGACGAGGTAGTGGAAGGCGCGGACGTTGTGGCACTGCTCGTGCTGCTGCTGAGAGACGCTGAAGAAGCGGCACCGCTGCTAGGCGTAGGTCGCGGCCCCGTCGCTGAAGACGGTGAAGGCTTGGTCGGTCCAGACGCGGTCGCCGTCGACGCAGCCGTGTTCGAACTAGAGGTCTCCGATTTGTGCGCGGACGACGAGGCCGCAGCGGTAGTCGAAGCCGACGATGTCGAGTTGGAAGTTGGGGCTGATGATGTCGACATGGGGCCACTACTGGTCTCCTTCTTGGTGTGTGCGTCGGCTTCATTCTTGACGTTCATCTTGGTCTTGTCGTCCGCAGTCGAGGGCGTGTCTGTTGTGACGGTAGACGACGTAGTGCCGGTGGTGGCTGACGAGTGCGCGCCACTGGCCTCGAGCTCCGAGCCAAAGTAGTTCGTAGCCATGTCTCCGGTCGAGCTGGTGCGCGGCGGCGCAGAGGACGTGGACACCGAGATCGCCGCAGAAATGTGGTCCCCTGGCTTCTGGCTCTGTGCACTGGGCGAGGGCTTGGGCGAGTCGCCGAAGCTGAAGTCGTTGTCACCTCCACTGGGCATAGAGGCGAAGGGGTCGTCCCCGAGACTCTGTACGCCCGTAGGAGTGCCCACACTGAAGGGCAAAGCGCCACCACCTCCGCCGCTTCCACTGTTGGGCGAATTGCCCATGGAGGTACTGTTGGTCCATGAGCCAAGCGAGCCCAAGTCCAGCAGGTCGCCACCAGCGAAGTCGAAGCCGAAGGAATCCATTGGAGGGTTTAAATACTAGCACAAAGACTACAAGACACTATAAGGCCGCCGTCTGTCATAAGAACCACACAAACACAGCTAGCAGTTAGAAGACATGGAAGGGCAGAGAGGGTGCGCGCGTGAAAGGCCAAAGTAGGTAAGGTACCACCTACCAGGTTAGGCAAAGGTTCCCTCTAGTTATTTGCTGCTCCAAGCTGCACGCAGGCTATGAGAGAGAAGAAGAGCGCGAGGTGGCGGGTGAGCGGAAGATCTGCTGCCGGACTGCGCTGCTGCTTGGGGGAGTCTCGCGCTCGCGTCGGTCGGGCCTGCTGCGCGCGGAGGTTTTGTTAGGGCTTTGACGGCTGAAGCGCCCCGTTCAAAACTGAGGGAAAAAGCAAAAATAACGCCTTTGGCGGGCGCGGTGAGCCCAGTCAAAGTATACTTAAAAAGTGAAAAACCTTGTCATTTCCCAAAAACCTCGAGTTTAAAAAGGACAAAAGCGGGGGTCGTGTTCTCGCGCTCTGGCTTTCTCTCGCGCGCGAAATATCCCCCTCAAGTGGGGCCTCCGCTGCTTGGTGAGATTACTGCGCCCCCTTTTTGGCTGGCCAGCAGCACCGCTAGTTGAGCTGTGGGCGCAACGGTAATTGTCCTACAGCTTAAAACTTATTGCGGCTAACGCCGCTTCGTCTAATAGAACACTGCGGTGCGTCACTCAAGATCGCGCACCTCAACAAAACTTGCGAGAGGCGCGCGACTCCTACTACTATTTTGAAGCGGGCAGTGATTGGCTTGTTAATGTTACTAGTTTTTAAGTGTTGTAGGGGATTACACATAATAAGGCGTAAAGTGAAAAATGACATTAGAAACCCCAAAATAACGTAAAGCTGTACGTAAGGCAGAAATTTGCCCGCCAACCAACTTTAGAGCGATGGCATTGGGGAAGGCACCCGCCGCGTCCACACGCAGAAGCTCGCGCGCTGTCAAGGAGCGGCAACTCGCTCTCGTCGAGGAACCTGGCCATGATCTTCAGACTGTAGGCGCACGCGAACTGCAGGTGGACGAGGATTGGGAGGAGCGCCTCAACCTGGAGGTCAAGATCATGTACGTCGGAGTCTGCTGCTGTTGACCCGGTACATGATTCAAACAAAGGCAGTGCATTGGTGCAGGAATGTCGTGGGCACGGTGGACTTGAAGACGCCACTGGATCTCAAGACCATTGCGCTGCATGCGCGCAACGCCGAGTACAACCCCAAGGTGCTTTGGGGTCGAGCGTTGAAAGGTTGTAACCAGCAGGCATTTAACTGGTGAAATTGTTGATGTGCAGCGCTTCTCGGCGGTGATCATGCGGTTGCGCGACCCGAAGACGACAGCGCTGATCTTTGGCTCCGGAAAGGTTGTCATTACTGGCGGGACAAGTGAAGAGAGCTGCCGGTTAGCTGCGCGCAAGTTCACGCGCGTAATACAGGTTAGGGATGCGTAAAAATGCTATCGTTGGGATAGCGGTTAGTCTGACGGGCTGGTGCATGTTGTTGTTGCTCAGAAACTGAACTTTCCGGCTAAGTTTACTGAGTTCAAAGTGCGCAATGTCATGGGGACGTGCGATATCCGCTTCCCGATTCGTCTGGAAGGACTGCTGAACGACCACGCGCGCTTCTCAAGTGTACGTCGTCGTGGAAGTTGATGTCTGCGTTGATATGGTCCTGAATAACTTATACTCTGACTGTGCTACAGTACGAACCGGAGCTGTTCCCTGGACTCATCTACAAGCTCGTGGAACCCAAGTTGACGCTGCTCATCTTCGTATCTGGCAAAATTGTGCTGTGTGGAGCTAGAGACTCGAACCACCTTCATCAAGCCATCGACAAGATGTACCCTGTGCTGCTGCAGTACCGCAAGATGACAGCACCACCATCATTGATGACAGGGAAGCCAGGATACGAGGATAGCGAGGACCTCGACCGTCTAGAGCCAGGGACTAACGTCTAAGACCAATCAGGCAGTACGAACGTGCATTGCTGTATGTATCTATCCTTATCGTATCCTGTGCAACTAAAAATCAACAAAAACCACAAACAGGAAATGAATCCTGTTTCCTCAAGTGCAAACTTCGCAAGCTTTTGAAGCGCCCTCCAACCCTATGCTGATCCACACCCAGGGAGCAAAAAAAATTATTTGTCTGCATCTATCCCTTGCGTGCATGTGAATACTCACTCGTTCTTCGGGTTCTTCTTTTGCTTTTTCCGCTTCTTGTCGTCAGTCTTCACAAAAGTTCTTTGTTTCTTCTCATCGCTAGCAGGCTCCGATTCAGACTGATTCCTGGGCTCACCATCCTTCTTGTTCTTTGCCTGCTTCATCTGCTTCATGCGGTTTGCCTTTTGGAGGTCATATCCCGAGACCGTGTTAATACGATGACGCATGGGCGGTGCCTTCAGTAGCTCCTTCCTCTTTGATACACTATTGGACAAAGCACGATTAAGTAAGTTACACAATTGCACCAATAAATTACCAACTAGCGGGCTTTTGCGTACCTAGCCTTCTTGAGCGAAAGCATCCAGTCAGGAACCTCACATCCCGAAATCTTCATCACGTTAGCGATCGTACGTAGGTACACCATGTCATCTTCGGTGAAGAACGTGACAGCCTTGCCCTTGCGCCCATTTCGGCCAGTACGACCGATGCGATGGATGTAACTCACAGCACTCTGTTGAAAATTCAATCAAACATCATAAAAGTTAGAGTTCAGGCTTCGGGAAACAAGATAATGTATCTCTTGCCTGTGGGAAATCGTAGTTGATCACCATATTGACAGCCTTGAAGTCCATACCACGGCTCATGAGGTCTGTACAGATGAGCACCCACACTTCTCCTGTGCGAAAACGGCGAATCACATCATCACGCTGCTCCTTAGTGCGGTCTGCGTGAACGGCACCAATGTTCACTCCGTCATACAACAGTTCGTGGTACAGTTCGTTGGCACGTTCTTTGTTCTGCACAAACAGCAGCGCTGGAAGCTGGAGCCCCTCGTGCAGCAACTGCTTCATGGCAACGAGTTTCCCTTCCTCTTTGCCCACAAAAACCAGTTTTTGGTCAATCGTGCTAGCACCAGCATTTTTCGTACCCACAGCCACCTTGACAGGGTCGCGCAGCACGGTTTGAGCCAGCTCCTCGACCCCTTCCAGCATTGTAGCACTAAACATGGCTCGCTGAACCTTAGGGTGAGTGCAGGCAGCAAAAATTTCGTCAACCTGCTCAACGAACCCCAACTCCAGCAACCTGTCGGCCTCATCCAAACACACCATTTCAACGGTCGATAGGTCAACCTTTGATTCTTGGATCAAGTGTACGAGTCGCAGTGGAGTGGCAATCAGAACGTCGTGGTTAACAGCCAGCTTGCTCTTGGTCTGGGAAGCGATGGTAGCTGCAGTAGCCTTGGAGAGCAGAGTGATGTGATTTTTTTTACCCGCAGCGAGGCGCGTGAACTCAGCACGAATCTGAACAGCCAGATCACGAGTAGGTGCCAAAACAATCGAGCGGATACCACTGCTTGTTCCGCTACCGGCCGCTAGGTTCGAGAGGATCGGAATAGCAAAAGCTGCCGTCTTACCGGAACCTGTAGGTGCCGTGGCCAGCACATCGCGTCGGAGTAAGAGACTTGGAATGGCCTGCATCTGCACAGACGTGGGCTCCTTGTACTCGGAGCGTTCAATGCTCTGCAGGAGCAGACGCTTCATCTGCTGCGCACTCGCACTCGAGTCCAAGCGCATGTCAGCAAATGAAGTAATTGGCGCCGGCACACTTACACCGCTCACGCGGATACCAAGCTGACGCCGAAGCAACTGTACACCTTCCCTAATACAATCAAAGCACATGGTGAGCATTAGGCCGAGATAGCATCGCGTCACTACGTAAGCAGCAGGTACGTACTGTTCAGCACCAGTAGCTTTCTTCTCGCCGGCCTTCTTGCCATCTCTCGTAGCCTTCTTCGCAGCTTTTCCATCAGTCATTCCCTCGTCCGCGACGTTCGATTTGAACAGCGTCACAGCCTCTTCTTCCTCTTCCCCTTCGCTGTCACTAGCCATTGTAGAATTCTCGTCTGAGTTCATCGATTCCGCCTCACTTCCCATCGACTCCGTGCGGGAGCGACGACGAGCACGTTTTTCCTTCCGCTTCTCGGCCTTAGTCTTGGGCGGAGCGAGCAGCTGCGACGCCTGCTGCCGCGCTTCGTCCTCCATACGCTGCTCCTCCAGCGCACCTTCGCTCAGCTTGCGCTTACGACGAGGCTTGCTACCTTTCACCTTGCGAGGCTTGTTGGTCGGTTCGTTGCCCGCCCACTCCGGCACCATGTCGACGCTGATCTTGCGCGGCTTGGGCGTCTTTTCCGTCGGCTTCGGAGCCGCATCGAAGCCGAAAAAGTCCAGCTCGTCCACCTCCGCCATCTTTTTTAACTCTTTAGATGCTCCTGGGGCTAAAATCCATTGCGGAAGGCACGAAAGCAATAGGACAAACAAAAATTCGGTTAGGAACTGGATGGGGAAGGAAAAGGTGTTTCTACGGCTACAGAGCAAGCTTGCGAGTGAAATTTGTATGAGGAAGAAGCTTGAACCTGTGGCAATCTGCTTGAATTGCTTCTTGTCCTTCTGGAAGTTGGCGCCGCCAAACTTGGCGCCTTGCGTAAGCGCACCAAAGAAGGTGCTCGACATGGTCAGCTTCGTCGTTTACGTCCAGCCAAAATGGCTCGAAAGAGGCCATTAATAGGGTGATATTACACCCAATCAAATTAGGCCATTTTCAAAAGGGTCCGATCTTGCATTGCAGCAGTGTTGCGTTTGTCTGGTGGCCTCTAGGCTGTAAGATGGCTTGCGTATTGTACTAGTACGCACGCATACTGTATCTCCGAGATAGGCTGCACCACTTGGTTGTCGATTTACATTAGCTGCCGCCATGTCCTTTTCAATGGAACACACCAAAAAATTGGTAGATGTCTTCACAATGGAGGACAGAGCTTAAACCATCCAGTGGTTGGATACGCATACGCGCAATCCCGTCCTTGTCGAGGGAGATGCTAACCTTCTCTCGGCTCAACGAACACAGTTTGTTCAAACCATGCGTCATGATATACAAGCTTGCAACAGGTCCTGTTATCGAGAACCGCTTTGGCGACGACATCTTGGTGTTTGTATGTTGGCTATTACCGCCGAAAATGCTACCTCTATCACTGCATAACTTGTTAAATTGAATGCAGAGCGTGTACTCATTTGTCGCTGCCAGGATTATTGCATTGTCACCTATTACCACGCTCGAAGTGGAATAAATTAGTGATAGTATATTATTTCAATGCGGAGTACAAACAAATAAATTATTGGTTCCATTCAGTTGTACCTGCCGCTTATGCAACGCTGTCCACGGTGCGCGAGTCCCAGTACATGTACATGCACCCGATATTCTGGCGTAAAAAAGCATTCCGGCGTGTACGGCTGGAGAGAATGACGCAGCTGGACGAACGTCATTTTGGAAACACTGAAGAATCGCTCAACGACGTTCGACATTGGCGGTATTATTGACAGCAAGTCATACATCGGATGCCGCTCCTCAAAGCGGCGACTCTTTTAGAGGCGCTCATTTGGTTAATGGAGAGGCTTGAAAGGGCTCAACGAGGCCGAGTCAATGGCCGCGCACAAAATAATTATTGCTTTTGCCAGTAACCAGATACCAATCAGTACGGACATTCCTAGCGTCAAAATAGATTATTGACTCGAAACTATGGCAATAATTGCTGCATCAATGTATTTTTGGACTGCTACTACGCAAGCTGATCGTTGAATTCTGAGGGCGTAATGCCTAGAATCTGAGCGAACAGTGAGCCGGGGACGCCGTTCTTCGCCATGCATCTTCCTACGCGTCGCCAATAAATCGTGTCGGTCTGCCCTACTAGTCGAAGAACCTCGGCGATACACTGCTGTGTCTCAGTGGGCACCTCGCTTTCGAGCAGTGCCTTGACAAGGTTATCCAGCATGTTCAAGGTCTGAACGATGCGGTCGGCCGTCCTGTAGGCATCTTTCTTCTGGATCGCATATAGCGCCTTCACTGCAGCGGGTGTGTCCTCGTCGTCGAAGCTGCTGACGCTCTTGTCAAGGGCTGGTACAGCCTTTATGCCCAAGACGTCCACCAGCAGATCCGGTGCGTAGAGCAATCTCTGGGTAAATGGAGCCACGCCGCGGGGCAGGTCGCACGCCGAGTTGATAGTGATGCTGGCATTTTGCCGCACAACAGCACTAGTGTGTGTTAGGCATTGAGCCAGGGGCTCGATGCCGACTTCAATCACGCGCGGCTTGGCATCCTCGGAGGTGGACAGCGCCATCACTGCCGCAACGAGGCAACGAGTGAGCTCGTCTCGCTTTTCAGCTGGGTCACAGCGCACTTGCCCAAGAAGGACCTTCGATAACGCTTTGAGACACAGCTCCACGGCGTCGAGCTGGATGGCCTCTCGCTTGGCCCGATCGTACGTAGCTAGATTCGTGATCACCATAGCTGAGTGCAACAGCGTTTCGGTTTGACACAACCGTGGCTTCTTGACCAATGACAGCACTGGTGCGATAACGGGAAATTGTGCGCAGGTATGAGCGCCTTCGTAGATGCGCGTAAGGTGTGCCAGTACTTCCACGAGCAACTCAACAATTCGCATTGGTATCTTGGACAGCGGCTGGGTTGTCAGTATTTTTGCCAACGTGGTCACAGTTTCATCCTTGTTCGCGAGCAAGAGGCAGCCTTCACTGGAGATGGTTAGGTTGATTAGGATGCGGCATCCAGCAGCAACCACATCTTCTTCGTCGTCGCCGAGTAAACGAGTCGCCGCGGCCAGGACAACTTCATTTTGAAGATCGTTCGGCGTGTCCTATTTGAAAGCAATTAGTTTAGATCTTTCCTCCTCTATTCAGTCCGAAAAAGAAAACCGTGCTTACTATCTCGAACAGAACCATGGATGCCATGGCCAGCGCAGCATTGGTGCGGACCTCAGCTGAGTTTGACTGCGTCAAATCTGCACATGTAAACATGAGCTCCTCCTTGATGGCCGTGTACTTAAAATTTGGGCTGGTTAGTAGCTCTCGCAAGTCCTCAAGCGCACGGCAGCGGTCTTCGTCCGGAAGATCTTCCATCGCTAAGAGCTCGGCATACTTCGGAATCGCTCTAGCACCGAATGCACGCGTCACCTAGCCAGTCGACCATCGCACCCAGGCAAACAATTAGACTTGCTTTTATGGTTTTGTTCAAAAGAATAATACAAACTTTAACATTTCCAGACTGTCTACCTCCTTCGGATTGTAAGACTTCTCGAACGATTGATCCGTGTACGGGTGGCGATCACGAAGCTGGTCGCTAACTCGATGCATAGTGAGCGTACAGGTATTAAATGTGCAAGTCGGGAGACGAATGCAGCAAGATAACTTCTGCAGCGTTGCTAACAACTTGGAGATGACCACCAAAAATATGCAAAACGAATGAGATAGAAATAGATAATCAACGTTACGCTTTACAAAAAGAAACTGTAGTACTTCTGTATACTGCATTCCACAACATGTTAGTAAAGTCAGGTCCGACGCAAGTCGGACAGGAAGACGAAGCAACGAACACAACAGGTCCCCGCCCTTTGTGTGTAAGCCATCCTCTTCTCGCTGCACTCTTCCTCACGACTAACTAACCAACGCGCTAACTATCATGCAAGCATACCAACAGTATACATCATGTGTCCTTCTTTCTCTCATTAACCCCCTTTGGAGGTATGATGACGTCTTTCGATCACGGATAGGACTCACCGCCGCCACCAGTGACCACTTTTCAGCGGGTTAGAACGACACCAAGCCCCGTTTTGTTCAGTCCGCCCGACGCAATGCTTCTAATCATCGAGAAAACCGGAGGTTGCCTTGCAACAAGCCTCCTTTGGAATCGCCTCACCCACACACAATATACACCATATAATCAACTCACGTATACCTTGGAACACTATAGACTCGATAGAGGAAGAGCGCAACTTGGACACACTTGAATGAAGATTTCCAAAAGAAGAGGTAGGCTCCACATAGCCGAGCGGAGACCTACAAAGGCAAAGCATGTAGAAAAACACATTGCATAGTTAGACCATGTGGCTTGTTCCTGAAAAGATCTACTTCTTCTCCTTCTTGGGCACACGGTAGGAACCGACGACGACGGCGTGGTCACGCTCATACGGCTCCAGCGTCAGCTGCTCAGCGGGCTTAAACTGCTCCTGCTGAAGCTTCTTGACTTCACGAGCGAAAACAGCCTCAGGCGGGGCCGTGGAGTCAATGCAGCTAGCCTTGATGGAGATCACAAAGTGACCGCCGTTCTTCAAGAAGTGCGAAGCGTTAATTGCCACGATACGGGCCTGGTCAGGCTGAGCGACATCGGCGAATACGACGTCGACCATTGGCACGAGCATGCGGTACTTGAGCGGGTGACGGGCATCCTCGATGATCGGAACGACGTTGGTGCGCGACTTGGCCATGTTGATGAGGTCGCGGCCCACACGGTGGGAGAACTCGACGGCGTACACAGCACCACTGGGGCCCACAATATCGGACACGTGCGACACGGTGGTACCGGAGGCACCACCCAGGTACAGCACCTTGGCGCCAGGCTGGATCCAAATGTTGTCAACACCGCCCAGAATGGCAGCGGCGATCTTGGAGCGGAACGGATTCCACACGCGGTACTCGACCTTCTCGGTGCCCTCGCCAGAGGCGGCAGGTATGTCGACCGAAATGCGCTTCTCGCCGTACACGGACTTGCCGGGCGTCGAGTTAAGCGTCACAAGTGCGTCCTCCTTGCCACGAGCAATGAAGATGCCGGCGTGACGGTGAGGCTCCACAACGACCTTGGCGCCGCCAGCCATACCGCCGCGACCACCACGGCCACCGCCGCGGCCTCCTCCGCGGCCACCAGCGCCACCACGGCCACCACCACGACCTCCACCGAATCCGCGGCCGCCACCACGGCCACCAGCTCCACCACGGCCACCACTGAAGCCGCGGCCGCCACCACGACCGCCACCGCGACCACCTCCACGGCCACCACGACCGCCACCACGACCAAATCCACGTCCAGACATTTCTGCTTGAGGTTTGCTTGAGAGAAGAGAGAGAGACACGAGAGGCCGCTGGCTATTCCGGAATTGAGATGGAGGAGCGACTGGGCCGCAAATGAATGGACACGTCGGGCAATGCCCTGTCAGCCAACCAACGTCGCGCATGCGGTTATCCCTTTTTCAGCCAATCCCATCATCACTCGTATTTTCAGCCACTTAGAGCACAGATAGGGCCCTCTATTCAGGTATGTTGAAGTGGAAGGGACACCATTAAGGATTCCGCCATGGTGTCCGCGCTCGCCGCGCTGTTGCTGCTGCTGCCGAGCGCTGATGCCTTCCGCGAGGTCAATTCGTCGGCTGACTCGTTGGTCGGCATCCATGCGGCCTTCGAGCCGTACGAGACTGGCTTCGTTGGATACTACGGAGACCCTGCCAACCCGTCGGCCGAGCGGCTGAACGAAGGTTCGCCTTACTCCCCCGATACGCCGCGGATCTTCTTCAGCGCCCCACTGCAACGTACGGTTGAGGCTTAACAATGATAATTGCGAGTAGGCGACTATTGACTAAGGTGCATTCTTGCAGAGTCATGCCCGGGGATGGTGGGGCCCGGACGAAATGGCGAGTACTACTGCTTCAGCCGCGAGTACGGCTACTGCGATCGACGCAGCGGGTTGTGTGTGTGTAACCAGGGTTACACAGGGCTGGACTGCACGTCGTGTCAGCCTGGTTACTTCAAACGTGGCGGCTTGTGCTTCGCCAAGAGTTGAGTGTCTCTATGTCCAGTAACCTCCATGTGATACTAGCAGTCTTGACTGACTGTGGATGGAATGTGTATTGTTCGCCTTGTAGAGAGCTGTCCAAATGATTGCTCGCGAGGCGGCGAATGCGATTATTCCACGGGAATGTGTACCTGTGACCCTACACGGCGCGGTGTGGACTGCTCGCAGAGGTTTTGCTCTTTTGACAAGAAATGCGTGAGCTGTTCGAGCACTGTCTGCCTAAAATGTGTGGAAAAGTTTTACGTAGACCCAATAACTCAGGCATGTGGTACGTATGTAGGGCTATATGAGTCGATGTCTACCTTGAGCATTAATTATTGTGTTGGTATGATGCTGAATAGTGTCATGCACGCAATTCGATCCGCGATGCCTCAGTTGCAACTCGACCAGCTGTCTTACGTGTGCAGATTTACAACTCAACTCAGTTCGTCGCAGTGGCGCGCGTCGAATCGACCAACCATTACCAGACGACGAACGTTTGCGCGAGTTTTCGCAAACTTTCGTGTTTGGCAGCCAAGATCCGCGAGTTTTTGACGAGACTGAATCCTTCACCCTAGCTCCAGCCTCTTACTCTTTGTCGCCATTAAATGAGAGCAGTGTCGCTTGCACGCAAGGTGGTAATGCCGACGCTGGGTGGACTTGCTCTTCTTTTCCGGAGTCGCACCGTGTGTGTGGGCACCGCGGCGTCTTCTCATTCGTGTCGCCTCTTTACGCAATTGCTGAAGCTGCAGGAAACATCACAGTGACGGTGCAGCGATCTGGTGGTGGGCTTGGATCTGCTGCGTTGCTGTATGATTTAGAGCATGTATCCACGACACCAGGCGATGTTTCCGCCACAATGTTTTATACGAGTTCGCAGAGACTGGAGTTCGCCCCCGGGGTCGTATCTCTCGCAATTAAGCTCCAGATTCACGATGATCACAGTCTGAATAGCGACAAAACTTTCAGACTCCGACTTCTCGAGCCTTTTGCTCCGACTGACTTAGCTGGCGTTGCGCCAGCAACGCTGGGAAATCAATGGCGTACACTCGTGACCATTTTGGATGATGATGCTCTCCGACCGGTTGCCAAATTATCGTATGTAGTTCGTCCTGCGACCACGTTGCTGAGAGGTGGAGCAGCTGGTGATCAACTGAGTTTCCAGATCCAGAGTGTGTTGGGAAATGGAGTACCTGGTATTGATTCTTCCAATGAAGCTGTCTTCCTCATGACCTCATACATCGAAGAGGACGATTTCAGCACTGAGAATGAGGTGTTCCGCACTCATCGACTCGGAACTGTGACGCACAGTGGAGGAGTAGATGCATCGTTGCTTACTTGTTCCTGGATGCGCGAACGCGCAGGGAATTATTCGGTTGCTGTTCAATTATTGTACCCTGGTGGGCTGCGCGGGGAGTATTTTGGAGATGCTTGGGTAGGAGAAGCATTTGACTCGACCTCAATCGCTTCTCCCATAGTGTCACGCATTGATCGGCATGTGAATTTCACGTGGAATACTGGCCCAGCGTTTCCAGGAGCACAGAGCCACCTATCTGTACGCTGGAGTGGCTGGCTCAAACCGCTCACCACGGGGACAACTATGCTTGCGATATCAATTGTTGGATACGCCCGATTATGGATTGATGACGTGCTGGTCATTGATCGTTGCGGTGCTGGAGGTGAAACAAATGATGGTTTGCCAGTAATTAGGGCGGCAGCAGGAGTGGTTTTGGACATTTCAAAGTTGTATTCATTGGTTCTGGAGTATCGAGCGCCACGGCAAGGGGACGTTTACATTCGATTGTTATGGGGAAGTGTCGGCACTGGAAGCATGGAGGTTATCCCAGCCCTACAACTCTTTTCTGGCAGTCATATTCAGAACTCTCCATTTACAAATGTCGTTATGACACCAGCATTTACGGCAAGTACCGCATTGTCAACTTCTACTTTGCGCAATGACGGATCATCCGTCTTTCCTGCCCTGTCGGTGATTGCAGGCGAGATTTTTGCTTTCAGCGTCTTGCCGCGTGACGCACACGGAAACCGACGGCGTTCACGAGACCAGCATGGAACCCAACGCGACGTTATTGCTACAAGACTAACGTTGGCAACGGATCGAAGTCTTGGCGGACAGGGAACCAAAATAGAGGACGCGTTGGTATCATGGGATGAAGAGCTAGACGCATTCCGCGTACTGGCAAGGCCACAAAGTACCGGTGACTATTCCATGAGCATCAAAATCAATGAGGTTGTATTGGCTGCTAGCCCCTCCACACTCGTTGTGGTACCAGCTCAGCTCAATCCGGCACAATGCGTACTCTCTGGGTCAGGTTTACTTGCTGGTCGTACTGCTGGCCAGGCTGTAAATGTGGCGCTTGAAACGCGAGATCTGTACGCGAACCGCATCTACACGGGAGGCGTAACAGGTCTTAAACTCCAGGCTTCTCTCGTTTCTAGCGCTATTCCAATCGTAGTAACGGGCCAAACTGTCGACAATGCTGATGGAACCTACAAGTTCACATACACACCTCGTGTGGTAGGGAGATACAACGTTGCGGTCATGTGGAAAAGTGTTCACTTGCATAACAGTCCATACGTGATTACTGTCGTGCCCAGTACTCCTGTAGGGCTGGCAAGCAGTGCCCAAGGTCCTGGTATCGTTTTTGCGAAAACTAATGTGCAAACAACTTTCGAAGTGACAACTCGGGACTCCTCTGGCAACGATGTACCCGCTGGTGGAATTGCATCGGCACTGACTGTGGTGCTTGAGCACCCTGAAAAAGGCAAAGTAACTGGAAACACTTGCACCGATTTGCTGAATGGGCTCTATACCTGCACATACACAGCACAGTATGTTGGTACTACACGACTGCATGTAACATTATCTCAGAAACCGATAAGCGGAAGCCCGTTCCTGGTGGATGTCACTGCCGGACCAGCATTGGGGTCACGTTGTGTAGCATCAGGTGACGCGCTGGTTTCTGCGGTTGCTGGACAGCGAACAAACTTCACTGTCAGAATTTATGATACCTTCGGTAATGTAAAGACTAATGCTGGAAGCGAAAGCATCAGTGTCACGTTCACTGGACCGGGTGTAGTTACAACGACGGCTAATGCTGTAATAGCAGTCACTTATACCGGCGATGGGGTTTTTCTTGTGGCGTATACGCTAAGCTTGAAAGGCAGCTACAAGATCAGCGTCACCGTGGATAATGTGGCAGTTGTTTCTAGTCCGTTTACACTGTATACGTATCCTGCGTTAGCATCTCCAGCAACGACGTCGTTGGATTTGCTCTCCCCGATATTTCCGAGCACACAGATCGACCCGCCGCTAGTCTTCAGGGCAGGTGTACTCATTGTGTCAAGACTCACGACGAGAGACTCGTTTGGAAATGTGCTGGAAACGGGTGGTAATCTTTTCCAACTTGATGATGCTGTACGTGCTTTCCTCGACGTGCCAATTGCTGACGAGAAGAATGGGAGCTATCTGATCACACTACGCCCAAAGCGTACTGTGCTGTTCTCGTTTACACCAAAACTGATGATGCCGGGAGGGGTAAATGGTTCATACTATTCTGCGAGTGCAGTCCCTGTTGGAGCCGCTACAGCCGAATCATCACCCGATCACTCGCTGCTGATAATGAAGCGGCGTGACGCGACGATAAGCTTTGACTTCGGTGAACGGCCACCTTCATCGAACTCCGCTCAGACTTTTAGCGTTCGCTGGAATGGCTTCCTGCTGCCGCTCTTCAGTGAAGTTTACACCTTTGAACTCAATGTGTTGGGTCTCGCAAGTTTACGCATCAGCGGCACTTCAGTTACTGTCCAAGAAGGTGCCACAAACGCGTTCATGAAGGTCCCTCTCACAGCGCAAACTTTTGTAGATCTCGAGCTCAAATTTTCAAAACCACGAGTATTGGCCAGAGCTACGGTGTCTCTTTGGTGGAGCAGTCTGTCTCAATTGCGTGAGGTTATTCCATCGTCTCAGCTCTTTACTTCCTGGAGGATTGTCAATAATGTCCCGCCACTCGATATCAAGCCTGCCGCTGCAGACCCCACTACGTTTACTCCAGAATTTGCCGTGTCGGCTCTAATACCCGAGTCAACTGCTGTACGTGCAATTGTTGATGAGTCTTTTGTCTTCACCGTGGTAACACGCGACAGCTTCAGCAACAAACTTGGTGGTGAAGATGACTGTACACTTCACGTTCTGCTCCCACAAGCTCCTAGTGGGAATCCACAACTCGATTTGCCAATCACCGATATGTTGGACGGCTCGTATAAGGTCAATCTGGTCCCACGCTTGACTGGTAATTTCTCGCTGTACGTCGCTGCGCTTCCTGATGCGAAGAAGTCGAGAGCTCCGCCTGGTGGCGACGCGCTGGTGGCATTTTTGGCTCCGTACAACATCAAGGGCAGCCCGTTCAAACTCCAAGTTGATCCTGGATCACCAAGTGCGGCTTCTTCCACACTTACAGGTGGCGGCTTTGTGTCAACAATTGCTGGAGTTTTCACTTCGTTCGTGCTGGAGCTTCGCGATGGCAGTATGAACCGCCTCACAGCCTTCATGGTGGCTTCGTCTCTCGCTCAAGTCCGAGTTGAGCTAAAAGGCGTGAGTACGGGCACTGAGGTATCCGCAAAGGTATTGCGGATGGATGAGGGAGATCAAAGCTTTTTGTCGGGCCAAGACATAAACGTCGAGTACACAGTTACTCTCGCTGGTCTGCACGCCGTGTTGCTTAGTGTAGACGGAGGTAAATCCTTTACACAGAAGACAGCAACGCTACGAGTTTTCCCTAACGTGGCCACAACGATCACGTCGTTCGTGTCACCTAACGGTGCAGGAACGACGACAACTGGTGCAGGCTTGGGGCCGCAGATATTCACCAAGCAGGATTACAGCTATCACGTCACAGTTCGAGATGCATTCGGCAATCTCCGTGCTAATGGTGGCGACCTTCTGGTTGCTCGTATTCACGGTCCTGATAGTTCATCGGGTAACGTTACAGATCTAGGCAACGGCGACTATGTCGTGACGTACCGGGTCTTGCTTCCTGGAGCTTACGAGATCGAAACACGAGTCGCTGAGCCGCAGCGTGGGTTAACTGGGTATTACTACGTCGATACGGGATCTTTCCAACGAAATACAGCAAGTGCTTTACGCACCGTGGACGCCGTGATCGATTTCGATTGGAGTAAGAATGTCAGCATGAGAGGCTATCCACGCGTTGTTTGGCGAGGTTTTCTCCGTCCAAGTTTCACAGAAGAATACACGCTATGGGTCAAAGTTCAAAGCGATGTCGGGAGTGCTGCAAGTATCTACATTGACGGACGAACAATAGTTGACGGCTTAAACACTGCATCGACCTCCGGACGTGTGACGCTCGTCGGTGGTCGACTTCATGCCATTATTATCGAGTATCGTAGTGCTTCACTGCAGCAAAACCCAGGATACCTCTCATTGTTCTGGCGGAGCGCTCGACAGTCATCCCAGCTCATACCGTCGCAGTCACTAATCGCCGAGGCCTCTGAGATTCTTCCTCGACCGCACCTTGTAGCAGTCAACTAGTACAATAATTGACAATTCTCTGCATCATCGCTGACCCATTGGCGGCTTAAACGGTCGATCTCGTCCGCCAAAGCGAAGTTGACCCGACTCCTTCTTGCCCCCCAGCCCTCCGCCAAGTCTCCGAGGTTTCCACCCTTGCATCACTCTACTCCGTTCAAAGTCCACGAGTATCGTCGCCCCATCGAGCACGCGTCGATGAGCCTGTCTGTAGGCCTGTTCGAAGTCCCGCTCGTGCTCGAACTCTACGAACGCGTAGCCCCTGGACTTGTCCGTCTTCTTGTCCCGCACAAGGCGCAGCCGGCGGATTGGTCCGTAGCTGCTAAAGAATTCCCGGACTGCTTCTTCAGTTGTGTAGAATGACAGTCGAGCCACGAACAAAGTCGCGTATGGGTTGCCCTGGATCTGCGGGTCCTTTGTGGCGTCGAATGTGGCGTTCAAGGCCCGCGCCAGGCCCTTGTCGTGTGGGGTCGTGTCCGTGCCATCGATACTGCCGATCTGAATGGGGTCGTATGCCTCCGCGAACCAGCCATGACGACCCCAGGGAGGTCTGACATCCGCTTGTTGGGTCCTGTCGCGACTCCTGCTCCGACTGTGCTGCCGCTTGTTGCCGCGTGCCATAATTAACTATGATAAATGGCATACTGTCCACTTTTGGGGATTAAATGTGACGGGTGAGAATTTTCTGACAAAATCAATTGTTTGCGCATTCATTGGTCAAAAATAGTTTTTCTGCGATTATGAGACAGGAGTTGTCGATCTTCTTCGTGTTGCTAGCGACGTGGATGCGGATGGCTGCTGCAGCGACTCTGACGGCCTCTGCGCGGCGTGTGGTGCTGCTTACGGATGTAGAGGGAAATTGGCAGTACGTGCGCAACGTGGTGCGTCAGTCTTCATGCCTGCAGCTGACGACCAGCGGGCAGGAGGAAACGTTGGAGCTGCGCGACGACTGCGTGTTGGTGTTTGGGGGCGACGCGGGTGACAAAGGGGAGCACACGCTCAAGTGAGAGTGACCTTTATATGTGGTATTACAACCTTTAAATAATTCTAAATCATTGATAACTGCAGGTGCTACGAGCAGCTCGTGAGCCTCAAGAAGCGACATCCGGACCGCGTCGTGCTGCTCGCGGGCAACCGCGACGTGAACAAGATGCGGTTCACATCTGAGCTTAATGATGCGGAAATGGACCTGAACGTCATGGCCAAAGGTTGGTGCGCAGCAGTAATGTACTGGGTTAATGCACTAACCTTTTTTTTCTTTACGAATACAGAGATTCTGGAGGGTCCGACTTGGGTGCCAAAGAATAAACGCGTGACGCTAAAGAAGTTCTTGGCCGACCAGCAGAAAACTGAGGGAGAGGACGAACTTGTGGCGGCTAACACAAAGACGAACCGACTGAAGTGGATGCTGGAACATACGATGGGGGCGCAAGGCGACTTTGAAAGACGCCGGGCTGAGCTGCAGTTGCGACAAGAGGTTGGCGACAGGAAGGAGGTGACGGAGGAAGACGTTGTCAAGTCTTACCTGGACAGTGTCAAGGATAGAGGTGTACTACGCGAGTATTTACTACACGGCTGCCTGGCATTCGTGGCGCACCAAACACTGTTTGTGCATGGTGGTATCATAAATGGTGACAAGCACGCTAGCTTGTCTGCTCTCGGTCGAGTGCCCGACGAACCATCCAAACGCTTTGACTCGGTATCAGAGTGGGTGGATAAGCTGAACGAATGGTACAGAAGCCAGGTCCAGGAGTGGATTGACCACCCAACGTGGAATGAAGATCGTACTTCACGCGGCGGAAATGAATTGCTTAAGTACGTACTACCTGGTTATGCCGGTAGCGTTGTCATGGGTCGCCATCTTTTGCCGTCGGGGATGCCAACTCCAGTTCCAGAAGAGATTGTGTTGCTGCTATCCGAAAGTGGCATTCGACGTGTTGTAATTGGACACACACCTCATGGCAATTGTCCGACAGTCGTGAAGCAGTCTCGACAGCGATCTCGTACCTGTGCAGCAGACCGCAGCAGCGATGTCATTGCTTTTGAAGATGTGATCATGTGTGATACCAGCTATAGTGATACAAAAGCACCAGATAACCGCGGCAGCGCTGCGTCGGAAGTGGTTGTGGAACCCTCAGGGCGTGTACTTGTGACTGGAGTCCTGGAGGACGGACGACGTATTAACTATGATACAGACGAGGATCCGTGGGTTGGTCGTTGGCTTCAAGATGGAACCGTGGTGAAAGCTCGTCTCACCAACGATGAAGCAAGTGAAGAAGCGTCATATCTGGTTTTCAACGTGGAAAATGAGTACTCGTACACTTACCAGTATCGCACGGACACACAACTGCACGAAATCGGTCTCAAGAACTGATGTAATCTTTGGCTTTTAACACTTTCTTACAATGCAAAAATAACTCGGCAAATACTTCAGAGTACATTTTGGTGCATCCTTCAATCCGTTCGGTAGTTTACCACGCAGGGCCATGACACTGGACACGTTGACTCGTGCACAGGCGGAGGTGAGTCATGTTCGACTAAAGAACTCGCTCGCCCAGACGTCGCAGACATTCCGCGAGCATTTTCATCATGAGCAGGAGCTCTTTCGTACCATTCCCGTCCCTGATATCAGCTCTAAACGGACCGCTCGACTTGGAACTCCAAACAAAAACTATCATAAGCCGTGGTCATCAACGGTGATGATTCCTGGACACGAAGAGGATATTGTGCGACTCGAGAGGTTAAAGCAATGCTGCAAACGTGTGCGGATTTGGAGACGGCAAGTCACGAACCCGCTTTTGCAATACAAAGTGCAGCAAAACGTTGGCGGCAAGAGCGGTCCGGGTGGTGCTTCAGGCAGCATGATTATGTCGAAGAAGCCTGAACGACGCATGCACGCGAGCTTGTTGATGTCCATGATCGTCGACATGTACGAGCAGCGGATATTCAGTGAGGTAGAATGGGCTGCTTCCGTCGACATCTCGAGTGACGGAGCGACAAGTGGGTGCTCTCCATGTTTCCAAGAGAGCTTCCCGGAGTTTGTAGTGCGCTTTCTGTCGCACAAATCGTTAAATCGGCGTCTCACGGTGGATCAATTGCACAGCACCGTGTCAACTCTGCTACACATTTCTTCAAATCACACACGCGTTCGTGTTTTTGGTTCTCTTTGCGGCATCGACGACAAGTTTAACCCACCTGAAAAAATCAAAGTGTTTCTCCACATCTTGGAGAACCTCTATCGTAGCAAGGTGGCCGTCAGCATTGGTGCATCTGGGGCAAACACCGCTCGTTTTGAAGAAATCGCTGCTTCCGTCCCGTTAGCTGATATCGTTTTCCACAACGTTGGACTTGCACAGAACGTGGCCCAGCAAGTCATCAGCGATCTCTTCCGAGATAATTTCTACTGGAATTTCCGCTTTTGGATCGTTCCGTGCACAGAGCTACACGTGGACTGTTCGTGGCCGTCTGGTGTTTGTGAAGAGCTTCAAGAACGTGCACTCACGTTGGCCACGCCTACACGAAACACACTGTTAAATGCCCACCGAAAAATTGATGGCGATGCCTTTTTGGAGCTGCTTCTTGATGCCTGGACAGCTCGCGCCAAACAGCTCTACGCACTGCTAGAAACTGCAACGGACCATGAAGAGAGTGTAGCCAGTGAGCTGCTGCGCTCACGCCGAGTGATGCAAGATTCGCGTATGCAGTACCACCCGACGTCCGATGAGGAACACCAGTTCTTTAACCAACTAGTTGATGAGTATTGGAACGCACCTGTATCGTGGTCCAGCGCCAAGGTGCAAGCTCGAATTGCTGCGCTGGAGCCTCGAAGACCTTTAACCCAACTCCAACATCTCTACGCAGCCTACATTGCGGAGCTTCCACCTTCCCAACGTTTATGGGAGTGGAGTTGTTGGCGTTGGGAGACGGAATGGGAGTGGGGAGCATTAGTCCTAGCACCAGAAAAATCATGAGACAGGACACCCTTAAGCGGCGTACGTCCTTTCAATATAGAAAAAGTTTCTTGAGTCAGTTGATCATACTTCGACGTGCAACTTCAGTGTCATAGAAAATAGTCACACATGTATTACCTACTCGTAGTCGGCATCCGCGGATTGCGGTGGTCTCCACCCACCGTAAAGACATCTACCATGGAGGTCTCGCCTTTACGAGGGCAATGCTTTGGAGCTTGAAAACGTTGAGTTGTGCAAGAGTTTGGCAAGACAAAATCCCTGGATGGTGATAAGTAGCCGTTCCATTGGAACTTGCAACTCGTGGCCGACAAATCGTAAGCATAATCAGCACGCTCTGCCATGGATCTAGGCAATGGGAGCCAGACATTTCAATAACGGTGCAAGCGCTGACATGGCGTGAACTTCCTGGCAGCAGAGAACCCCTCCCTAGACAGAAGCTCACAACAGAACTTGCCACTGACAAGCAAACCACACGACTTCCCGTCGTATCTCCGGAGGATGTTCGGTGGAAAGACTTATCTGTGGGCCTGTGCGCTGGTTGCATTGGCCTCCTCGAGTTTTATTGTTGATGCGCAGTCAACATACGATGCCATCGTCGTCGGCAGTGGACCTGGTGGCCTTGTCGCCGCCGAGTACCTGTCGCGCGACCCAAGTGTCTCCGTGTTGATCATCGAGGCCGGTCCCACATCGCTCGCTGCTACTGGCGGCACTATGGCTCCGGACTACGCTCATGGTCCTGGTCTCACGATTTTCGACATTCCCGGTGAGTACGAAGGCACGGCTTTCAACTCAAAGAATTCGCAATTCCGCGTCGACTGGATCTCCGATAGGTACACGTGGCTCGGCAAGCTCGTTGGTGGTTGTTCGTCAGTCAATGCAGCACTCTACTTCCGTCCTCCGAATGACTACGTGACGAGTATGCAGTGGCCGTTCACAGCGAACTCGATGGTTGCCAAGATGGATGAGAACGAGAAGACCCACGGCGCTACAGACAAACCCTCGACGGATGGCATGTGGTACAGACAAGAAGGTTACAACGTTGTCGCCAAGGCATTCCGTGCTCAAGGCTACTCGGAGAAGACGATCAATGATGCCGCGGCTCGAAACAACAAGAGTAAGACATTCGGTCATGCTCCTTTTACCTTCAAGAACGGCCGTCGTGACTCCCCTGCCAACGCCTTCTGGGGAAAAATGAAGACACGCACCAACGTCAAGCTCGTGACAGATACCAAGGTCGATTACGTGTTGCATTCGGCCGGCAAGGCTACGGGTGTCATGTACGGTGGCACGAAGGCTCAGCTCTCGTCGCGCGGTACTGTCATCATGGCTGCCGGTGCGCTGAGCACGCCCAAAGTGCTTATCCAAAGTGGCATTGGTCCTGCTGACCAGCTCAGCATGCTGAAAAGCAATAACAACTTTCCCGGTGTCTTGCAGGGCGACTTGATCACCAATCCTTACGTTGGTCGCAACCTTTTCGATACGAATATGGTCATCGCTTCGTTCTCACATCCGGACATGAAGAGCTTCCGCTACAACGACCACCCATCGTGGGCCATCGACCAGTACATGAACAAGAATGGCTCGGGTCCCTGGAGCAGTTCCGGCCCCGTTCTTATCGGCTACGAGAACTTTGAGGTTCAAGGCCGTCAGTACGAGTTCCAGACCACAGTTCTCACTCATGGATTCGGTGAGTTCGCTAAGCGCGACGATGCGCTGGCGACGTCGCTTTACTTGAACAATCCAGAGTCTCGTGCAGCTTCTGGCTTCGATAACAACGGGGCATGGCGCGCCTTCAAGGAAGGCAACGCATACTTCAGTTCGAACCGCGACCTGGTCGCGATGCAGCAATTCGCCCAGCACGTCGTCAGCTACATGACGGCACAGGGCGCCACGTTCCTCTCGGGAGCTTCGGACGCCGGCGGTGTGGCCAACTGGGTCGCTTCGAACCGTGGACTCATGGCGCAACATTATGGTGGTAGCTGCTACGCCTCAAACGACTCGTCCGCAGGATCCAAGCGCTGCGCGGACAACAAGCTGCGTGTGCTGGGCACGAGCAATATTTTCGTCGCAGACGCCAGCGCCATGCGCGACGGGACTGTCAACCCATACGGCTTCGTCATGTACGTTGGCCGCGAGGCTGCCGGCCAGGCTGCCAGTTATATTGCCGCTGGTGGTGCCGGCAGCGCTTGGGCTATTCAGCAGCCGGTGCGCATCACTTGCAGCACGATCGAGGAGAACGTCGACTACGCTGGCAATGACGTGGGCAGCGCTAGGAGCAGTACCGCCGAGGACTGCTGCGCCATTTGCCAGACTGCGAGCGGTTGCAAGGCCTACACGTGGACGAACTACAACGGCGGCACGTGTTGGCTCAAGAGCGCCAAAGGAAATGCCTCAACCAACCCGGGTGCGCGCTCGGCGCAACTTCACTGATGCAGTAGGGTTTTGACTAAATGAAAATGTGATGAGCTAAGTTTTTTTTTCCTGTAACCTGATGGTCAAAGTTTCGTTTGCTCGTGGCCGACCGTAGGAAAACGAAATGTATTTTAATAGCTCCGATATAAAACAAAGACGACTAGAACAGGCACTTTCAGTGTTCCGCAGACAACGTAGAGCTTAATTGAGTCGTCCAGACCCAAGACGAATTATCTGATGATCGTGTCAAAATGGAGAAGCCACAGTGATATTTAAGACATTTCGTCCGGCGACTGTTCGATCTGGAACGGATCGACACGCCAGAAAACAATCTGCACAATCCTCAACATTGGCTGAACTAACTTCGCAAGTCCGTCATTCGTGAAATATACGAGCGCGTCTTGTTTTGGGCTGCAGTTGCAGTTTAGATTGGGCATTAATAAGGGCTATTAACGAAATATTCAAGAATTTATAATCGCTATTTGTAAGTAACATGGGATGGGGGTAGACAGTGGACCGCACTGAAATCAACATCGGATTCTGTAATCAACAGGACAGAGACACAACTCATTTTGATGATCTACTATTTAGTGGTTAGAACATTGCCCGCATATCAATAATAAAGCTGCAAAGTTTGGGAAATCTGACAGATTGATTAACTTCGCCTTCTCGCGGGCCTATATTTAGAACTGCTGTACATGTACAGTAGTTGGCGTGGCTGGTAGCGTGGTGACGCCTATGTCCGCTGCCGCACGACCAACGGAAGATTCGTTGTGACTGGCGGCCGCGATCATACTGTACAGTTAATCGACAGCCCCACGTAAATTTCAATGGCGGACGGCTCTTCAGCAGCAGCAGCAGCAGGTGCAGAAATTTTCAGATACCGACGATCCAACGATTGCACAATCCGACCTATCGTTACCAATGCTGCGACTCGTATATGTAGAGCCTCGTGGACAAATCTAACGTCAGGCAGCTCGTGTAGCGCGACTATTATAAAAGCGCCGACCTTGGTGATCTCCATGCGAGCACCAAAAAGGTCATGCTTAGACCTTGAACCCTGTGGTACTGTACCCTAATCCACGTGGATGTGCCAAAGTGCAGCGAGTCAGTCCACTGACTTGAAGCGCAACCTCACGCAGTCCACGGTATAATAGGGTTCATTGGGTTTTTCAGATTGTCTAAGGCTGAGGCAGACTGACAGCACACCGCCAATTCGAACAGGTTTTGGCCCACATAGGTCGCTCTTAATGGGTACAACGCTCGCTTCTCTATCTTTAATTAGTAACACCTTGCCGCGGTCCCCAGTCATTTCTTGTACCGCACATGCTGATTAGCGGCTCCTCATCTCTACACGGTCATCATGTTAGCCACTGGCAGCCACGACGCCACACACGCTGCCACCACCAACCAGCGGAAGTAAGCAAGCGTCATCAGTGTACCACCGCAAAAGATCCTTAATCTCAGCGTAAACCATCGAACGAATCAACGAATATCGCCGAACAAGACGTTTGCGTCTAATTGATTAAGTCGGCGACGACGCTGCTTCCATTTCTGCTTGGTGTGGCGGTATGGTATACGTCACCGGGTGCTTATCGGCTGTCAACGAGGCCGTTGTGCAATCGTCGAAGATATCATCGAGGAGACCGCGTCTTCCCGCCTCATTATTTTAGGCGGCGTTTACCTCGCTGAAGGCACATACGATGGAACAACGGTAAACATGATCCATCCGGTGATCGCAGCAGCATCGCGACAACATGGACTCCCGTCGCATTACAGTAGGCACTGGTGCAATGACGCTGTTTCGACTGGGCTGTTTCCTAAAATTTAAAAAGTTTAACATGACCGTCCACCTTTTGAATGCTTATACAGTATCAATATCGACTCGGTGACGGTAACGAACAGCAAGAAGAAGACCATTGATATTGCCAAGGTCCTCGTCAAATGCACCGTCTCTGTAGCACTTTTAGTTTGGGTTCCTGTCATTCCGACCGTTACCTCTCGTAAATATTGAATTACTCAAAATAAATGCAGATTTTGTATTCATCTAGTTTCATAAATTACAGTATAGTACCCAATTTCTAAGTTAAATTACCCCTTTATACCCGCTGTCTGAAACCCCGGTAGCGCCGCCGCCCTCTTGTGGCCTACTCGCTGTCTACATCAGTGAGAAAAAGAAAAGCTCCAGCGCAGAGCGAGGAAGGCAGCACGCTTGGCCCCTGCACGCGTCAGAGCGCCCTCTCCTCCAAGACTCCGCGTGCACATCTGCTCCGCGGCTCTGTCCTCTCTCGTCTCGTGACGTCCGGTTTCTCAGAACGTCTCTACAGCCCGCGCTGTGCCCGCTCACGCGCGTCTAGTGGCGAGAGGGTAAGTGCGCTTCGGCGGCGGTGATTAGAAGATATTCCAGTGCTGTAAGAGCTTGCTACAGCCTTATTCGAAAGGTACGACGCTTGTCTATAGTATGCGCATTTCTTGACTGCGGATTGCGCGTGTGGTCGCCACATAATGCTCCCGACACCTCGACGCTAACGCTTGTAACCTGTTGTCCGACCTTGTTGCAGACTATATAATGGACTCCTCACACGCGTTTGTGGGGGACTTCGGCATGGATGTGAACGGAGGCGACAACCGCTTTATGAACCAGTTCAATCTGAGCGGCGTCAACGTCAACAGCGGTGCCATGAGCGGTATGGATCTGTCCGGCGGTCTGGACTTCAGTAGCGGCATGAACCTCATGACGGACTCGTCTATAATGTTCGGCGGCAACTCGACCACGTCCACAGCGGGGCTCATCGATTTTCCCGACGAGCTCAACTCGCCCACGACCTCAGGTACGGGCCCGAGCAGTAGCAGCATGATGTTGGATACGTCTGCGGCCATGCTGACCGCATCCTCGGCGCCGATGACGTCCACGGCCGATGCGATCCCATTCCCAGAGTCGCTTGCATCCGAGTCGCTCCCGAGCAGCGGCACGTCGTCTTCGTCTTCCAGTGGCCTGGATGTGAACTTTATGAACACAACCACGACCAGCAGCACTATGGGCAACAATGCCAACGGGATGGGACTCGACATGAATATGGGAATGAATATGGGCATGAATATGGGGATGAACATGGGGATGAACAGCATGGGCATGGATATCAGCGGCAACAACTTCGGTATGAACGACGCGAACAACATGATGTTTAACAACATGCAGCACATGAACATGATGAACCAGCAGGGAAACTACTACATGCCTCAGCAGCAAATGCAACAGCAGCACTACATGCAGATGATGCAGCAACAGCAGCGCCAGCTAAACCTGCAACGCCAGCAGCAACAGCAGAAAGCGCTGCTCGAGCGTCAGCGACTAGCTCAACAGCAGCAGGCCTCGAAAAGTAACACGAACCAACAGACAGTGCAACAAAAGCAGCAGCAGATGCTCGCGGCAGGTCAGGGTCCGTCTCAAGTGGCTGCGCTGAGGCAATTGAGCGGGGGAACTTCAAGTGTCAACAGTACAGCAAATGCGGCGGCTACCCGGTCACAGCCGCTAGCTACGACCCAAAATGCTGCCACGACTGCGGCACGACCGACGTGGCAGTCCTCAGCGGACCAGGCGCTGCGCAAGGAAATGCTGAACCATATTATGCGGGTGCTTCAGAATCAGCGGTCGAATGCTCCAGCAAACTGGCTTCAGAAGCTGCCGGAGATGGCGCACCGTCTTGAAGACGAGTGCTACCGTATCGCTGCTTCGCGTGAGGAGTATGCAAACACGAGCACGCTCCAGTCTCGTTTGCGCAGCATCGTACGGAGTGCCCAGACTCACCAGCGTAACGTTGGTGCCAATGCTATGAGGCAACCGGGTGCGCCAAACCAGGCCTCTCCTGTGAACACCCGGCCAGCGACTTCCACACCCACTGCAATGCCAATCCCGTTCCCAGGCACACAAGCTGTTGCATCGACGTCGAGCGGGATGAACTCGACCTTGAAAAACCTATCGACGCAGGCGATTCAAATGCCACCCGAACTGCAGGATCCACCGTCTCAAGTGAACACTCCTGTTAAGGCAGAAGCGTCTCCAGCTCAAGCACTTCTGCAGGCCACATCCTCAGCGATCGATTCGGCCATGACGGATCGTTCTTCTATGAGCGGCATGGGTATCTCACCTCTAGCTGGACAGAATGGAGTACAAATGCTACAGGGTACAGGTGGTGCTAATGCAATTGGTTCTGGACCACAAGCAGCCAATTCTCCTGCCTCGGCTGCTCGTAACAAATCAGCGCAGATAATTTGGCAATTTAAAGCCAAAGCGCAACAAGTAACGTCAGCGCTGGACAAGAACCAGACAACTGAATACCACAACAAGTTACGGCTCATGGTCCGGGATGATGTCAAAACCGCTGGATCGAAGGAAGTATTGCAGCGTCAGCAGCAGCGCTTATTGCTGCTTCGTCACGCCATGTGGTGTAAGTCACCTGAGGGCACATGTACAACGACGCCGAGCTGTGGAGAGATGAAGCGACTGTGGACTCATATGGGTGCCTGTCGACAGACAAACGCGTGCTCATACAACCACTGTATTTCATCAAAGTACGTCCTGTCGCACTTCCAGCAATGCGCCAACGCCAAATGTCTTGTGTGCCAGGTTGTTCGGTATCCTGTGGAAGTGAAGGAGAAAAATGGCGTGCTGATGCTGAATGCAGATCGTGCACTGCAACAGATTATTGCGGCGAGCCAGCGCCGACAACGCATGTTTGCGATGAAGAAGCAGCAGGAGATACAGCAGCAGAAATTGCAGCAATCTCAACAATTACAACAGCAGATGCCTCTAGCAATGCCCGCGCATTTACAGCAACATCAGAGCAGTGGCAATGATGCGGCAATGAACTTCCAGCAACAGCAGAATAGTGTACAGGCTGTAAATCAAGCCTCTTCGCTGAACTCGATGGGAATGCCGAACGGAGGCAACCGCTCTGTCCCGGTACCGACAGCGCAATCCAACGCTAGTGCTTCCATGTCAAATGGTTTGATGGGTCAACAAGGAAATGTCAAGATTGAGACTGGAATTCCTACGAACCTTGTACCAGATGATCAGCGACAACTTCAGCTAATTAAACAGAAACTAAGCGGGCGTTCTCTGGAGCAGTTGACGGCTCATTGTGTGAAGCTGGAGAAGTGGGTGGAAGAGATTCGTGCACGTATGAACGCTATAATGAACGAGTGTCGACAGCTGTTACATCTGTCAAACTCCACGCAAGATCCGATCCAGAAAACGCAATACGAAACACAAGTACAGGAGAAACGTGTTATGCTCAAGCAATTAGATGTGAAGTTCAAGCAATGCAGAAGCCAGCGGAATATTGTCAAGCATGTGATTGACGAGCGTAATGCCCCCAGAACAGTGGCAACTCAGAATGGTGGGAATAATGCATCGAGTGCGATGCAGCCGATTCCAATGCCAGTTCAGATGCAACAGCAAAATTCTCTTCAACAGTCACAAATGCCGACTTCGAATGCTTTAGCGACGTCAACGAAGCTGTCGCCTGATGATCTGCTGGGTGAGGAAGACGATGTCCCGTCAAAGGCCGATAGCAGCCTTGCAGTCGCTGGAAAGCCTCTAGAAATGCCGATGGACCTCCAAGACACAAATGCTACCCCTGTCTCAGTAGCAGCGCCATTGAACATGTTAACAGGTCCACTCCAACCAAATAGCAGCCTCTCTATGACAGGGATGAATGGGCCTCGACCAGCACTGCCAATGAACCATGCTCACGGACAAAAGTATGGCCAAAATCAGAGCCAAATGCAGGAAAACGGGCAAACGTGCAATATGACAACAACGTCGGGGTCTTCTGGTGCCACGATTAAAGAAGAACCCCAGTTAAAAGCTCAGGAGTCAGGAACTTGTTCTTTCCAAGCTTCTGCTTCGGCTGTAAAGGAGGAAGTGGCCATCAACCCGCTAACGATGAACAATTCCAAACTGAATGCTATGATGTCTGAACATCGCCGAATGGATGCCAGTACAAGCTTGCAGCTGCCTGCAGGTGCCGTTGGAACACCGAAAGCAATCATTACGGCTACTGGAAGTGATACAAACTCCAGCGGTGCAGCTACAGCAACACCGGCACCGCCTGCTTCCTCGGAGGTTCCGATGTCTGTGCTGAACGAACTGAGTAGTGAGGACCTCGCGTCCCATGTGGACTCATTGGTGACATACTACAACGCGACAGTGTCTCCAGCGAATTTAAAGAAGAAGCTGGAAACGATTTTAAAGGGTATGATGGAGCACAAGTTTGGCTGGGTGTTTAATACTCCAGTGGACCCCGTGGCGTTGAACATTCCCAACTACTTTAAGATTATCCGGAAGCCCATGGACCTGGGGACTGTGAAGAAGAAACTTGAAGCAGGTGTCTACAACCACATGGAGGAATTCGCTTATGATGTGCGAATGACGTTCCAGAACGCGATGCAGTATAACAGCGAAGATCAAGATGTGTACAATCTTGCGAAGGATATGCTAGCGGATTTTAATGGCGAATTGCGCAAGGTCGCAGCGGAAATTGAAGTTGATGAGAAGGCAGCACGTGAGAAAGAGAGCTCGTGTCGACTCTGTGGCATCGAGCGCATGGTATTTGAACCGGCCGTCCTGTACTGCAACGGAGAATGTAACAGTCGAATCCGACGGAATTGCTACTATTACACTTCAGCAGACAACAAGTATCACTGCTGCCATCAATGCTTTGGTAACCTGCCGGATAGCATTCGACATAATGAAGGTCGTCAGTATCAGAAGAATGAGCTTGCCCGTAAAAAGAATGACGAAGTGCACGAGGAGCCTTGGGTGCAGTGTGATAAGTGTGAGCGCTGGGTTCATCAGATTTGTGCTCTTTTCAACGGCAAAATTGACAGTGAGAAGAAACCTCAGCTGGTCAAGACCGAGGGCGGTCAATCAACTGATAGCGGTGATGCCTCTTCATCGCCTTCATCATCTGCCAAGTCGACCACGGTCACTACAACGGTTGTCAAGAGCTCTTCGTCAACGGGACCAAAAGGGACGGTCCACTCCATCACGACGTCACCCGGCAGCGAATTTCTATGTCCGGAATGCCTGCTGGAACATCGCAAGAGTGAACCGCAAAAGTATAAGATTGGGCGTCATGCTTTCAGTGCAAAGGACCTACAGCGCACGAAGCTGTCGGATTATCTGGAGCGGCGTATTAGCAAGTCATTGAAAGCAGAGCGTGAAGACGAAGCAAAGTGGACGCAACGTGATGTGAAAGATGTGGAGACGGCGGAAGGTCTCACTGTGCGTTTGGTGTCGAATATTGAAAAGCAGTTGATGGTACGCGACAAAATGTTTCAGCGGTACAAGGACTCGCACAAGTACACTTCAGAGCACCGATTCAAGTCCAAGTGCATTTGTATGTTCCAGGAGATTGACGGCGTGTCGGTATTGTTATTCGGTATGTACGTGCACGAGTTCGACGAACAAGAAGCGGACTGCAACTCACGTCGCGTGTACATCTCGTATCTGGACTCGGTGAATTACTTCAAGCCGTCGCATCTTCGTACAAAGGTCTACCACGAACTGCTGATTGCGTACTTTGACTTTGTCAAGCAGCGTGGCTTCCACACGGCGCATCTGTGGGCTTGTCCACCTCTCAAGGGCGATGATTATATCTTGTACTGCCATCCAGAAGCACAGAAGACACCGAAGTCGGACCGGTTGCGTGCTTGGTACGTGGATATGCTGGTCAAGGCCGAGGAAGAGGGAGTCGTCTGGCAGATTACCAATATGTATGACGACTACTGGCGCAATGACAACACGCCATGTGCACTGCCGTACTTTGAAGGCGACTATTGGGTCGGCCTGGCTGAAGACTTGATCGAGAAGTTAGACGCCGAGAAGCCGAAAAAGATTGTGAACAAGCGTGGCTCTAAATCACACAAGCGCAAGAACTCGGACACGAAGAAGACAGCGAACAAGAAATCTAAGTCGAAGAAACCCAAGCGTCGGAAGACTGCGCCCGGCGGAGAGGTGTCGGGTGATGAGGAAGAAGAGGATGATGTACACGAAGGTACTGCGTCCACCAGTAACCGCACGCTGACAGTGAAGTCGTTGGATACGCCAGACTGGAAGCTTTCAGATCCTTTGATGCACAAGCTTGGGGAGGTGATTGAGCCCATGAAAGACGACTTTTTGGTGGTGAAACTGGTCCCATGTTGTCGTGTGTGCAACACGTCAGTGGTACAGGGAACACTATGGCGCGACCACAATGTGAAGACGGAACACGGTCTCAATCCGAAGGTAGTGCAGACCGCGTTGTGTGATGGGTGCTATCAGAAGCTCAAGGTTGTTTCGACTGCAAGTTCATCTGCAGCTCACCACAGGCTCCAGACGCGACTGAACGCTCTTTCAAGAGAAACTGTAGCTTTGCCTGAGCGCTGTACGGACCCGGATGAAATCAACGACAGCGAGTTCTTCGACACACGCCAGGCATTCTTGAGTTTGTGCCAGGGTAATCACTACCAGTTTGACGAGCTGCGACGTGCCAAGCACTCGTCAATGATGGCTCTGTACCATTTAGGCAACCCCAATCCAAATGCCTACGTTTACGAGTGCAATGCGTGTACGCGCGACATTGTGACGGGCAACCGATGGCATTGCCACACGTGTCCGGATTTCGACGTATGCGATGCTTGCTATGCCAAGGAGAAGCACGAACACCCGCTGGAAATGGTACCGACAACTGGTGGTGGAGCCGCTGGAGGCGGTGCTGGGGGTCCTGCTGGCTCTGGAGGTGCACCTGGCACTGGTGCGCTCACGCCAGAGCAACGTCGTCTCCGTGAACAGCGTGCAAAAAATGTTCGTTTGCATATGCAGCTGCTTGTCCACTCGAGTTCGTGCGCTGACGGCAATTGTGGGTCGTCGAACTGCGAGAAGATGAAGGAGCTGATGCGTCACGGTGCGCAGTGCAAGCAACGCGCGTACGGTGGCTGCACCATCTGTCGACGTGTGTGGGCGCTTTTGCAGCTTCACGCCCGCCAGTGTCGTCAGTATGAGTGCAAGGTGCCGCGTTGCCACGACTTGCGGGAGCATGTGCGCAAGCTGCAGCTCCAGCAACAGCTTATGGATGACCGACGTCGCGCGGCAGTGACGCAGCAGTATCGTCAAATGCAGAACGAGCGTCAGCAGGAGCAACAGAACCAAGCTCAGGGCGACGAGCCCATGGCGCAGGCATGACCATCAGCTTTGTGGTCGAGTGTAGCATAGGATAGGGCAAAACGAACCATACTAAATGTAGATGTATGTCAACGTGACTTCAATCTGCCGAGTACGTCGTCAGTTCACAAGCTTAACAACAGCAATTATCTGGACAATGACGGACGCGGATCAAGCCTGTGCATACTATTTACTGTTCAAGGCGTCTAGATGGGCGTCTAGTCAATAGCACAGCCCCTCCTCGCTCCCCACGCTCTTCTCTCCTATGCCTTCTTGGCTCCAAGCCGTTTCTGGCGGCGACGGAAGTGCGAGCATGGGCGCTTGCCGTGGTTGGCCTGCGTCATCACAATACCACAGTGTTTTAGCATAATAGTATTCATTTCCTCACTGCATCGAGCTACTTCCGACCTTCTTGGGGCGACGAGCGTTCCGGTTCAGCAGCTCCATGGCAAGGGGCGTCTCATCGGCGGCGAACCAGTTGACGGTCGATGGCACGCTGCGCACGCCGGCGACAGCAACTGTCGGACGGGCTGTAAGGAGGAATGACACACACAACACGATGTTGAGGATAGTTCTTGACGCAATGGAGGTGGAATTCATGGTGCAATTGAATAAGGTACAAAACCTACCAGCAATGGAAGGGAGCAGCGCGGCAGGCGCCCACACACTCTTGGTCACGGCGGAGAGCAAGCGCGAGCACAGCATGTCTGGCTCGGAGTGCTGGTTGGCTTTGACGCGGAAAAGAGAGGCTAGAGTGTGTTGTGTATGCCACACTATTTCGGGAAACGTCGTGAATTTTTTGAAGTCATATATTAAGTTGCCGCAAGTTTTGCGCGCACCCCGCGACGGTTGAAGTTGCCGCCGTTCAATGCGCGTGCAATGGAGCCGACGGTCGTGCTCCGCCGCAACGAGGGCGCGGCACGGCGCCAGCTGAGCAAAAGAAGGCGATCGGATGCTGACACCGCTGCTACCGGGGAATTCGTGCAACTGGCGGCGGCCATCAATGGCTGCGTGGCCTTCAATCCGAAGCAGTGGCGACACGTGCTGGACAAGTCGGCGACTATGCTGCATCCTAGCGAGAGCGACGGCGTTCCATCTTCTAGCAATTTAAGAACGAAGGAGAAGAAGAGAGGAGACAAGAGGACAGCTATCCAACGTCCGTTGTCAAGGGAGGAGGACACAGTAGCTCCTGGAGACTGCTCAAGGATGTTCCCTCCCCTCACAATGACGCAGTATTTGAACCAACCAGATATGGTGAGGGATATCCTACGAGAGGCTGAAGCTGATGAAGAAAAGGAACAAAAAGTCGAGGTTGAGGCGGGCGGGGATGACGTTCTGGTAGATCCGGAACTGCAAGATGAAGAGCAAGAACAAGACGATGAGGTTTATGAGGATGAACAACCGACTGATGTTGAATATACCGTGAGGAAGAAGCCTGATGACGTCGTGCTGCCTCTGTTGACGACAATTTCGCCGCGAACGAGGCTCGGACTTGCACATCTGCCTCCTCCTAGCGAGACAGAAATGCATGAGATTGAGAGCTTTGCACGCTCAGTGGATCATCCGGAGTTTTATGAAGGTTTCTATCGTGAGCTAAAGAAGAAGAAGAAGCTACAGCAAACTCGACGTCATAATGCAGTAGCAGGACTATCGACTGAAACGACGAACCTACACCAGTTGCCTCGAGCAACTTCTCTCGCCTTGTCATTACCGAGAAACAAGAGAGGAGTTATCAAGCCATTAACAACACGAAAGGAGGTGGAGGCTCGAGCGGCGAAGATACCGACGATGTCAACAGAGGAGAATGAGTGCGCACGGGCATTAAAAGTTGAACAGAAGCAGAGCGGTAGAGAAAAAAGTAATAGGGGAATTGACTTTACAGCAGTGGCGAACAAGTCAAATCAAAACTTGCGTCCAAGCAAACGCAAAATACCGAACCGATCTCGCAGCTACAGCAGATTAATGATGGAGCGTAACCAAGCTGAGTTACAATATGGAGCGGCAGAGTACCAGGTCAAGGAAGCCATGGACGAAATTAAACAGTGGATTCCTCTGGATGTGATTTACGCAGCCGGACTGGGAAAATTTGCCTCTCCGGCTCAACAACGAGCTACTGAAGTGTTATTTCGCGTTGGAATTCGATTAAAAAGTCAATTGCTGTTGCTAGGAATGAATCATTGGAAAAAGTTTGTGCTCGAAATGCAAGCACAGGAATGGGAAGTGGCGAGCATTCGGCTTCAATCCTGGTGGCGACAACTAAGTGCGAAACGTGAACTCATCATGCGGAGAAGAATTCAAAAGGAATTGCAACGCAGACAAGAGACATTCCTCGCCCTACTTGCAAGTAAACAACAGCAAGCAGCGCTCAGGATAACTCGCTGCATAAGGTATTATGCGTTCCGAAACTCACGTGAGAAAGCAGCAGTTCGACACAAATCTGCTATCTGTATTCAAAAGTTTTGGAGACAATTGTGTACTCAGTGGGCAGCATTGCGTCGCGAATTGCATCGACAACGGCGACATAAAGCAGCTATATGTATCCAGAAACATGCACGACGGATAATGGCCCAACGAAGACGAGTTTTGCTCAGTAAAATTGACCACATCGAGAAACGCCGTCAAGAAAAAGTTCGAAAGTCTGCCGCGAGAGCGACGAGTACAAAAATGCTAGGAGCTGCGCTATCTATCCAGCGTGCTTTCTGTAATTGGCAGGAAAGACGGGTCTTAAGGCTTCGTCGCCGTCGTGCAGCTTTTGAGCGCGATAAGAAAAAAATACTCAAGGTTCAAGCATACTATCGAGGCCAACGAGCTCGCAGATGGGTAAGCAAGCACAAGCGCGACGTCTATGGCGCCGTTCTCATTATCCAATGCGCTTGGAGATCTTTCCTTTCTAGAAGTGAGCTTTGGAGACGCAGACAACAAGTTATTACTCGACGTAACCAGTTACTGAAAGAACTTGAGGAAGAGCGTCGCAACAGAAAAGCAAATTATCTTGTTCCAATTCAATTGCAGAAGAAATGGGGTCAAATTTCATTGCTCAAGGCCAACCCATTTCAATCCGGTGATGCCTCGAATTCCCGAGAGCTTCAAGCTGCTAGAAAGTTGCAGGCCAGATGGAGAGGCAAGCAAACACGCAAGCGGCTTCGGTATGGAAAAGCGAAGGAGAAAGAGAGATCGAGGCGTCAAGTCAATCGCAGGCGAAGACTTGCAGCCATTTGCATACAAAAGCGCATTCGAGGAATCATAGGACGAGCCTATGCGTGGCAATCGATGGAAGAGCGATGTGCCAAGCGAATACAAAAAGTGTGGAGAGGGTACAAAACGCGAAAGCAAATCCTAAAAATGAGGTTTGTTATCAAGATAATCAATCGAATTCAAGCACGTTGGAAAGCTCGGCGGAACGCCGAGAACCAGCGTTGTCGTGGTCGCAATGCAGCAACTATTCAACGAGCAGTCCGGCGGTTTATTAGAAGAAAACAGCTAGCTGCAGTGGTTCGCCGTCGTCAATTTCTAGCAAAAGAGAGGGCAGTGGGTAAGGCCCTTGAAGAAATGACTCGCAGTCGTGTTAAGGATGAGCTGTTACTACAGAGTTTTTCCTTCAAATCGGTAAGAAGTGCAGGCGACAAGGAAGGTAGTACGCAGGAGGAATTTAGTGTTGCTCGGGCGCTTTATACGGTGGACTTGGCGAAGAAGCAGTGGAGGCGAAAAGGATACGACGGCATTTGGCAGGAGGTCTTCCGGAATGCCTCTGGTAACTCGGTGGAAATGGATAATTCTCATTTCGCGAGATTTCTTAAGGCACTTCCACATTCTTTCATTCACAAGACCCAATTTCCAGCGCAGAACGCAGATATTATATTCACAAAAATGAAGGAGCCGAAGGCAAAGACGATCTCGTTTCCAAGATTTAACAAGGCCATTTTAATGTTGCTGAAAGATAGATTTGCTAATTCAAACATCCTCAAGCAAGATAAAGAGGCAGAACCAGTTGACTGTGGCGGTGATTTCGAGCGGTTTCTCCGATTTATGAACCGCTTTGTACTCCCGTCCACTATTCAGAACGGAAAATACCGAAATGTGCTGGAATCGCATTGCACGACGCGATTACTTTGGGCGGTGAGTGTTTTGCAGCGGTTTGCGAGCCAAATCGCTACCAAGAAGAGACACGATGAATTCGTGATTATTTTCTGTGAGCAACAAATACAGAAACAACGAAGTAAATGTGCTGCAACAATTCAACAGGCATATCGTTGCTATAAGTTCCGTTCGCGGCTAAAGGGAATGCTCGCCAGCATGTTTATCGAATTTATCGATTATTCCGGACGTGCAGTTAAGGTTCAGCACGTTGCCAGCGGGAAAGTTCTCATGAAGCGCCCGATTTTCTTGAAGGGAGTAGTATGCAGCAAGATTATCCCGTTGCCGTTTCCAGGTGAGGAGTTCCACGCGTTTTGTGAACGTCACGAAGACAGCACTGATGCAAATTCCTCAAAAGTTCCCGCGGAGGTATATTGTGTGGAGTGTGAAGATGCTATGTGCAAAGTCTGCTTTGATAGAGACCACAGAGCACGAAAAGCTCTCCAGAAGCATCAGCTGCGAAAGATCCTAAAATGCAGTCATTGCGGATCAGAAACTGCGACGAAAGAGTGTCTTCGATGTGGAAATGGCAAAGTTCCCTTTTGTGATCCCTGCTTTTCCCACGTGCACAACCAGCTTCTCAAACATTCCCAACAAAAAACACCCGTATCCTACCATGAAGATAAGCAAGACATCAAGGTGATTGGAGATCAAGCAGTGAGAAGTCAGCATAAATCCCAACCACTGGTGGTTATGTGTGCTGAGTGCTCCGATCGAGTTGCGCAATGGTCTTGCGAAACCTGTTTAGATGTCTTTTGCAAGCGTTGCATGAGCTCGTACCACGCTAAAGGTCAGAGACAACACCATCACTGCCGCCGCTTGAATTACTTTTCTATTCTCCGGCAGAATGCAGAGCAAAAGCGCGATGCAGACGCTGAGAAAGAGCGAGAGAGGCGAAAGAAGCAGCGCGAAGTAGAGAAACGGCAGCAAGAAGCGGATCTCCAACACCAGAACCTCGCTGCTACGAAAATACAGGCGCTTATTCGTTCGTTCGTGGCTCGTCGATCCGGGAAAGCATACATGAAGCTAGTCCGACAGACCCACGCAGCGCGGGCACAACGAAAAAAAGACGACAAGATCCGGTTGTCCATCGGGTACAAGGTGAAAGCTGTGTTTGGTGTCTCGCCAGCATTGAAGTCGGACACGAAACAAGAGATCACGGCGCGCCGTCAGCGATTTGAAGACATTAAACGAACTTTATTCCTTCAGCGACTACCTGCGGATAAGTCCAAGTCAGACAAGAAGCGCTGGAGTAAGAAGCAAAAGGCTCGGGTTCTGGAAGCTGCCAGAACCTGGTGCGACTACGACGAGACAGTCAAAATCCTGACGGGCGAGTGGAAGAACTGTATAGGAACGATCGTGTCGACACAGAATTTGATTCTTACAGGTAACGTCCTGGTTTTCGTCCCTCTAGCCAACCGATCTGCAGTTGTTCGTTGGGAGGACATTAAGCCTTATGGTCAAGATGGAGCTTTACGCCAAGCATACGAGTCACCAGGACAAGTTGCTGTGAACGTCACGCGAGACTTCCGAATCAAAATTTCGCGGATCTTGGAAGCTGCTGTCCGAAAGGCACGTTTGCTGTACTTGCAAACGATCGAGTTTAATCGGATCGTGCAATACGCGTGGATTGTCGAGTACGACAAACGGGAGCAGAAAGTGGAGTACTGGAACGTGGTGCTCAATCGACGCACTCCCACGCCGCCTAAGGCAATGGAGCTGATTGAACGCATGGAGCCCGAGAATCGGGAGAAGTTGGAGAAGCGTGTGGAATTGGCCAGAAGCAAACTCGTTGCCTTGTTAAACCCGTTCCAGCCGAAGGGGGGGGCTAAGCCAAAGCTGGCGCTACGGAGAAATGCCATCGTGTTCGTGTCAAATGGAGCGGATGAGGAGGGTGGAAACACTTCAGTTGCATCTTTGAAGCGCGAGATGGAGGCCATCGACGGTGCCCGCTTCTGGCAGGACAAGGTGGTTCCAAACCGGCTGTTGGGCAGCAACAAGGCGAAGAAGGTTCTCGTTGCATCTCAGTCCAAGGCGTGCTGGTCATTGGTGACGCTCTTCAACTGGATGGATCTACACGAGGATGGCGGGTTCGAGCCACACGCCAAGAAGCTGCTGAGCTTGAACGAGGAGCTGCAATTCTATGTAGTGAGGGAAGTAAGCGATCGGCTTGAGAACTCGAGAGACGCTAAGCTCGCGCGAGACAAACTACTGCAACTAATGAACCTGAAGGAGGCCACGTTGCAACTACTAGTGACCAAGGACCAGCGAGACGCCGACGAGGAAGACGCTCAACAGTAGAATACTACATGTACTTCAACATCACTACGTACTTAGGGCGATGAATCAAAGTATTGACTTCCCGGACAACAATGGAAATTGTGTATTGAAGGTTGCTAGAATGATGGGACCGGGAAGTCAAAATGTGTTACACCAGCAGCGACCAATCATTCGTCCAGCCAACCAGTGGCCCGCCGAGCCGCCTTCATTTGCCTTGCCCACGCAACAAAAGGGAAGTTCGAAGCAAACGCATCAACTAGGAAACAATGGGTAAGCTTTAGTACCGACGCTCGGGTACCAGGGCGGGCGGACGGCGGCGATGGTACTAGATACAGGCAGCAAGGCAGGTGGGTGGACACAGGCACCTCCGTCAACGAGCGCGCAAAATAGCGACGACACTCAGGTCGATTTGACTCAGCGGACACTTCTAGGATGCTACAGGACGTCGCTGTAAAATACTGAAGCACCCATCGCCTGCCTGTCCTCCGCGAAAAGCTTTCTGCTTGCTCCCTGCCCGTCGCGAGCTCAATTACACCGCGATTCCGAGAGAACGAGAGTGCTGACATTGCTGTTGTGTTGCCTGCTGCAGTCCAGATCAAGGCGCACGAGCTCCGCACCAAGAGCAAGACTGAGCTTCTCCGTCAGCTGGATGACTACCAGCAGGAGCTGGCCCAGCTCCGCGTGGCCAAGGTAATTGGCGGCGCTGCCTCGAAGCTGAGCAAGATCCGCGTGGTGCGCAAGTCGATCGCCCGCGTGCTGACTGTGTACAACCAGAACCAGAAGGCCAAGCTTCGTGCCGCCCTTGGCAGCAAGAAGCACGTGCCCCTGGACCTGCGCCGCAAGAAGACGCGTGCCATTCGCCGTCAGCTCTCGACGCACGAGAAGTCGCTCAAGACCCTCAAGCAGCAGAAGAAGGAGTCGTACTACCCCAAGCGCCGCTTCGCTCTTAAGGCGTAAGCGTTGCTAGTTGCTGGGCGTGCGTCGGACTAAATACACCCTCCTAAGCTTCCCGCCATGTTTCGACACGGCGTTGATCAACTGTTGGGTTTGTAGACTTTTGTATGGATTTGGATCCCAATGTTTGTTTTTTTCTTACAAGAGTAGAAGTATCTACTCCTCAGTGACAACGTCCCAGTAGAACGACTCGTCGTCCTCTTCCGAGTTCGAGTCGGACACGATGTCGAAGCTGCTCGTCTCGGTTTCTTGCACTTCGTCGTGTTGACGTTGGGTGCGTTGAGTAGACTCTTCGCCGCTTTGTCCGACGAGTTGAGAAGCACCCGGGTCTTCTGCAGTACTTTGCTGTGTTGACCGTAGAGTGCTCACTGGATCTACCATAGGCAATGCTGCCATTGCGAAGTCGCTCAGTAGATCATCATGAATAGCGAACTCGTCAGAATCTGCTTGTCGTGAAAACTCTTCATCCTCAATAGCTTGTACACCACCTTCCTGCATGGCATTTACAACAGTGAACCTACATCTAGAAAGGGAGGAACTCTTAAAGACTCGCACCTTGACCGTGAACGGCTGAATGACGAAGCCTGCGACGGATGACTTGACAATAGTCATCGCACGATACAGAGAATGCCGCTCCATGATGAACTGTACAAAACCTAAAGTGCGTTAAAGATATTAAAGGTTGGAAACATGACAAAGGCATCGAAATCTCTAACCCTTGTGGTGACGCAGTGCGCCCAGCTATCGCCAAGCTGCGGCTTAGTATACATCCCACCTTCAACATACGAACAGGTTAAACCTCGAGGAACCACAAAAGGACCAGAAAAAAAAAACGACCTTCGCCTTCAACTGTGGTTGCCCGATTGGTGACGACAACGAATGCCTCGTATGTGTCGGCGAACAACCTGAAGACGGCCAATTGGCGTTAGCTAGCGAAGCAGCAGGCAAGACTTTAACATCGGTTTGCTCACTTCAGGTCCCTTGCCAACCGAAGCATTTGATGCTGGCGCTGCGTGTGCGTTAAATCGTTGGCCTAGCATCACGAAAAAAGGGGTACTTTCATCAGTTGATAAGCGCTCTGGACATAGGATCCACTCAAACAGTAAAACCACCCCAACCTTCATGACAAGAGTTGTAACGCAGTCGATTACAAGAAGCTTGATTTTGAGCGAGTGCATGGCATCTTCCAACTCCTTGAATCTGTTTTTAAAGCGAAACAGTGCAGCAACAGATCGTTAGACCCTACTCAGGTGCCCGATCAATAATTTCATACTTGGTAACGAATGCTGCGATAGAGTTAACCCTCACGACACGAATACGCTTAATGATTGCAGCAGCCAACTCATTAATATTGGCGTCTTGGCCAGCATGCGTCAGTTCAATACGCGCAACGGTAATTTGCAACAATCTACACAAGGAAAGCAAAAATGAGATTTTGTATCTTTACGGGGCATTGATTCACCATGCAAACGAACCGTTTGGCACTAAAATTGTGCTCTACATCGAAAAACATGACACTATTGTCTGGATAATCCATTGCACACACCACCGCAAGTGTCATAGCCACTTGACTCTTGCCAATGCCAGCCGTGCCCACAAACTATACACACAACCACCCATCAGCCGCGAAATCACCCACCTCACGCCCCCAGTAAAAAAATGCTCACCTCCGACAGTGCTCGACAGTGCAGTCCTCCATTCAGCGCCTGGTCGATACACGTCAGTCCTGTGCGTAAGAACGTCGGGTGGTTGGCGCTTTCCAGGAAGAGGTCGAAGGCCTAATATTGATGCATCCACTGCGTGTTAGCACCAACCCATTGCATTTTCTCCATTGTGGTAAAAATTGGAGACTTGTCACTACCGAGCGACTTGCTGGGGCCAGTCGAATCGAGAGTTTTGCCATCAATTCCTACACAAAACATCCGTGAATCTAGTGATATATTTACAGAAAAATGGAATTTAATGACCGGTAGACCTCCGCCTCGCGAACCGACATGTCCACAGCATGCGCGACATCCCACAGAGGACGTTGTAGCAATTGGCGGTGCGTCGTGATGCCGCTAGCACGAAACAAGGCGAGCCGACGCTCGTCCACATTCTCCCGAGTCAACATCCGCTGCAACATTTTCCATTCTTGGCTACAGCCACGGAATCAAATCAATAAAGGGAACACCAATTTTACCGATATTAGCACTGATACACGAAAAAGTACTATCATTGACCAGGAGAAAATACAGGAGGAGTTTGGTTCACATATACATGTAATCTACGCTACAGAAGCCGTGGACCCATAGCCACTTTCTCGAGACGAGAGGCTATTGATGGCCTTCTTGGCCCTCGTTGGGACTTGGATGAGACCAGTAAACTCATTAATCTCTGGCAGCATGTGTTGCTGCACAGTCGCTCTGTTTGACGGTGATAAACGGCCTTGGTGGAAGGAAAACTCCTTTGTGATCTCCCGCTTGGGTTCCGGCATCTGGTACCAGAAGCCGTTGGTGAAGCAAAGACTTGAACCACCAGTAATGAAGTAATATTGACTACGGACCAGCACCGTGAGTTCTTCCTCGATCTGCAGGAGTCTCTCCTCTAAGTCGATGTCATTGGCATCCAGACCAAAGGGGCACTCAATCTCCAGAGCGATTTCATCGGCCATAAAGAGGAATGTGCCCCACAAAAATACCCAAATTGGCGTGTAGAGCCCCGAGTTTGGTACGATCACGAACATGTAGAGCAGCATGTACGCACCGAGCAGGAACTGAAGGTACTGCATGTAGTTAAACGGAATGGGGACATTAGCGATGTGGAAAACCGTCGTGTACAGGTTGGGCAGCTGAGAGATTTTGCCTTGCAAGCTGCTGGCGTTACCGGCTGTCAGGTGTCCACACTGAGCGGCCACCTGGACAAGTCGTTTGAGCCAAAGCTCTGTAATGGCAGCACGCAGCTTGTGCGGAGTCACTCTCACCTCGTTCTCTTCCTTCTTGTATTCCGACCCACTCGCATACAACTCGTCGTACTCCGCATCCGTAAGAACACCCAAGTTCTTGAGCTTGTCAATGTCGTCACGACCTCGACAGTCGTGGAACACGATGGCAATATACAGGAACACCAGACGACGTAGCTCCGTGAAGAACGTGCACTTCTCGAGGATCTCGCGCGAAATGGGCTGCGGCTTGCTGTCGTCATCAAAGTGCTGGCTCTTCGTGTCACCTTGATCAGCTTCTTTGGCTTCGTCGCCGGCATCCTCACTGCTTTCCTTCACTTCTTCCTTGATGGTCGTGCTCACATACGCACATCCGGACCCGACGATATCCCTGGCCGCCTCCGAAAGCGCCCCCATGGCCACCATGCCCGATCTCCACTGGTTGAAGGCCGAGTTCAAACGGAACGAAACGACAAGACCTAGGAACGTGTTGAATACTGTCAGCGAATCCGTGAACGCCATCGACTTGCGAGTCGACACTACAAAGGGGTAGTAATGATCCACGAGAGAGACGATCAACGCCACCACCGCCATGTGTAGCGCTCGAATCGGAGCTTGACCGCTGAGTGCGGACCCGTGCCAACGCAGTAAAATGCCCCACAGTCGCGCTGCGTCGTAGTAGATCATTGTAATATTGGATGCAACTTCACTTGTTGGCGGTATTTTGAAGAATGAGGCTGCCAAAAAAGATCTTCGAGGGGTGTACAATTACATCCAATTACACCGAATTGTAGCAACGTTCTTCAAACGGTAAACCTTTGTATTATTCTACAATCGTTTCTTTTGTTTCTACCAAAAGGGTCATCGAGGATAAAACTTGTCACCATTGCGCTTAAACTCAATCGTATTGTTGAAATTGATGCAAAAATCTATTGGAGTGCTTTTTACCGACATCTATTCTCTTTATCTGCGGAAATGGCCTCGACCGGCAGTGTTCGAGAGCTTCAGGTCACCAACGCCACGCTTCCTCCGCTTACCATTGCCAAACGCCGAATCGCCATCATCTGCGTCACGACTCGCTCGCTCACGAGCACGCTGCTTGCGAAGGTCTGCCTGCGGGACGAACGACATCTCGCGGATGTAGCCTCCACTCGCAGTCTCCTCCTTCTTGAAGGCGCTGCGCTCCTTCTCAGCCACGCGCTGCATACGCAATCGCTCTACAAGCGGCAACTTCGCTAGCTGCTTCTTCTCACGCTGTGCAGCACGGTCGCTCGACGAGCCAAAAGACATGAGGTCGCCCATTTTCTCGCCTTCCGCAATCTCGTAGAACTTGGGGGTCGGTTTTCGCTTGCCCTTTGAAGCAACGCGCTTTGGTGCACTCTCTTGAACTTCCTGTTCCTCCTCGTCCGAGGACTCGTCACTCGGTCGCCCTTCAATCTCTTCCTCCATCTCAACGTCGTCCACACGGGCAAAGCGACCGCCCACCTCTTCGTCATCGGAGTCAGCGTCACTATCCATGTCTTCCTGCTGTTTGCGCTGCTGCTTCGTGTTAACAGCGTTCGGATGCAGCATACGGTATGTGTCACTCTCTTCATCCACTTCAAAGTCCGAGGACGTGAACATGCGCGAAAAACGTTCGTCGCCAAGCGGGTTCGAGAGCGCCTTGTCGGCATCAACCTCCTCGTCGCCCTCTTTGCTGTTCTTTTTCCGCTTGGCTTCGCTCTGCAGAATACGCTCCGCTGTAGCGCGATTGATCTTTGGCAGTCTGCGCTGGATGGTGATACGGTTGGCCTGCTTTGCCTCGACCTTCTCTTTAAGCTTCTTCTTGCGCCAATCATCGTACGCAAACGGCTCCGCCACAGCCTTAACCTTGTTGTACAGACGAGCATCCATGAAGAAACCATGCATGTACGCCTTGAGCAGCGGAGTGCCCACTAAATGATCCAATCCGAACGAAGCAATCTCCGCGCGAGTGACAAATCGGTAGTCGTCATAGACCGTGGCCTGCGCCTCCTCCTCCAGCTCCTCTGTCAGTGAGTCCAAGAACGAGCACCACTTCGGTGCGATTCCCAGCTCTGGAATGTAGTAGCTCATCACCCGCTCCTGTTCACCCGCCACCAGCAACACTCCAGATTTTCCCTGTGCCCCCTCCACAACGCACACATCCTTCACCTCTGCAGGCGTTTCCACATTCGTTAACACGGCACCATCCCGACGGTCCCAGATCTTAATCACTTTGGCATCCGACGAGATCACCTTGCGCGCGTAGTCGTGGAACTGCAGGTCCACAATGGGCAGTCCATACTGGTGATTCTTCTCCAGTAACGGTCGTGATGACCGCAGATCGTACAGCAAACACTGCCCCTCTGAAGTCCCTACACCAAATGTCAGTCCGTCGTCATCGAATCTCAGCGCCGTGACCCCCAGCTGCTTGTCCGAGTTGGACACACAGTGCGCGGCAATGTCGAGACTGCCGACACGTTGCTGACTCCTCGAGTCGAACATCTCCACGACTCCATCTTCACAGCCGACGCCCAGCAGTTGGTGGATGGGGTTCAGCTGCACTACGTTGGCCGCTGAGGACTGCGACTGTAGCTCCAGCGGGGCCACAAAGCGGCCCTGGTCCAAGTTGATGCGGTACACGTCGGAACCCGACGCGGCCACGTACAACTCGCAGTTTTCGCGGTGGTAGGTCATGTCCCGGCCGAACTTGGGGATGCGCATGTTGTAGTGCGTGCCGTAGGGCGCGTGGAAGGCCACGGAACGGTCCGCCTGCAAGAAGGCCAGCTTGCCAAAGTCTGCGGACAGCACCTCGAGCTGCACTACCTCGGCATCCAGGCCGCGCTCAAACTTGAGACTCAGGTCACGCACATCAAAAACCTTAACTGAGGGAGGGTACACGCCCGTAGCCACGATGTAGTTGCCGTCCGAGGACATGCGCACACGCTGCGAGCCCGCCGGGAAATGAAAGTCCTGCAGAAGTTCCACACGGCGACGATAGTCCTCGTCCTTGGCCAGCGCCTTTCGACTGCCGCCCTTCTCGGCCAGCCATTGTGGCAGCGTCTTGCCCGACGACAAGTTGTAGATCTTGACGCCATTGAGCGACGAGGCCGCCAGCGCAGCCATGATGCACTCGCAACTCGATATTAAATGTGGTCTATTGGACGGACACCAGCCAATAATGACTGACGACTTGATTGGCCAAAACCAAAACACGAAACTAACGCTTAGTTTCGGGGTACCCGAAAATACGCAAGAGATGGATACATCAACATGATTCAGCCAATAGTAGCGCCACATGAGGATATCAGAATTCTTGCTACTTATTCTTCAACTGGCTCGCGATAATGCGGCGGTTCTGCTGGCGGGAGCGCAGCGAGAAGCTCAACTGGCGGATGCTAGGTGCACTGGACGTGGCTGACGTGGTGCGTCGAGGTGACCCGGCCGTGCTGGAGCCGTACGCGCTGCACATAACGTTCGCGCGGCTGCCGGGCGCGTCGAAAGAGCGCGATGCCTGGTTCTTGGTGCGCGTCCTGCAGCTGGCGATGGAGTATCTGCTCTTCATGCGTGCGAGAGACAGCGACTTGCTGGAGGCACTGAACCAGGAGATGCGACATATGGAGCAGGACCGGGACGGACTGGCAGCGAGCGTGCATAAGTGGAAGGCCAGAGCTCGCAGCGGCGACAAGCAGGTGGAGAAGTTGCACCAAGTGCTACAGAATATTGCCAAGTTGCTGCAGATTCACGGGTCATTATGTATAGTTTTATTGCTAATCCTTTGGGCGTTTTGCAGTGTAATTTATGTTATTTTGCTGTTGTGGCGGTGAATATAGAGCTTCGCCGTCAGCGGTGGCGACGATTGAGACGCTGCTGACAGAGTTAGTAGCGGAGAGACGAGCGAAACGAAAGAGACGGGCCTTGGCGGAGACGGACGATGAGGATGAGGCCGAGACGGTGACACCAGCGGTACAGCAAGCTCGGAGTTGTGGGTTTTGCGGGAAGCTTTTCTCGTCGGCCGAGTATTTGGAGAAACATCTTGTGCGACGACATGGTGGAGAAAGTATTGAGATGGAGACGCCGATGAAGCACAAAATGAGACAGAGGTATAGTGATGAGGTGGAGGATAAGGAAAATAGGGCGAAGAATGGAGGTGTGACGGCGCCCGAGGCTGCGATACAGAAGATGGTACAGCAGGTGGAGAGAGCACTACACGAGCATGAAGAAAAAGTGCGGTCATTAGCTGAGGCAGGAGCGCAGAAGGTCGCGCAGATCTACGAACGGCTGCATACTGAGACGAAGCTAGCGGAGGAACTGAAAAGTTCTCGGCATAAAATCGAGCAACAGTATGAGGAATCCCAGCGGCAACTTGCTGATCTTAGCCTGCAGAAGCAGAAGGCTGAAGATGATTTGGCTGATCTGAAGCAGCAGATCCAGTTTCTCTCACTGAAAAAGAAGATGATGGGAACTGCTGCTAACGCTGTTTTACCTACCAGTTTAACTTACATACGTAATGATGCATTAACCGCGGCGGAGATTGAGATTAAAAGTCTACATCAAACTCTCGAGACGGTGAACATGGAGTTGACATCGGCACGACAAGAACTGGCGAAAGTCCAAGCCTTACACTTGTCTGCGCTAAGAAAAAAGAAGGAAATAGCGGATAAGTTGGCGTTGTCACGTGAGGTCTCAACGGTTGTACGGCAAGAAAATGGTTCCCAGACTGAGCAAATTGCTATGGTCCATGAGACTGTACAAACGAACGAGCAGAACAGCCTTCTTTTAATCGAGAACGAAATGTCATGCTCTCCAGTTAATGCGGATACGGGAACCGATCCTGTAATCTCGAGTTGCGAGGATGTGGGTATTCAGACGCTTGATCTATTACAAGTACCTCCGGTAGAGACAGAGGTGAGCATAATAGATGATCTAGTTCCAGCATATGTACCAGAATCGAGCCCTGTTGCGCCCGAGCCGCTTTTGCAGGATTCAGCAACTGTCAATGTAAGTGTTGTCGCTGAGAAGGCACCGCCTACTGAGTCCGGAACGCAGAAAGATGATGAACACGTTCCAGACTACACTCAGCAACTCCACAGCCAAGATCTGCTTGACACTATTTTCGAGCATGCACAAAGGTAACCATTTTGTTTTATGCCCCAACATATTTTCCGTTGGAAGGTTCGCAATTCTAATCGTTGGCATGTGCATTGTGTTTGTCACCAGCGCGGCAAGCAAAGTGATGTCGAGTGCTCTAGTCTCAAGAAACTATAGCTCGATCTCCCGACACAAATATGTTCGTAGCCGCTTCCAGCATGACGAGGACGTGGTAAAAGAACGTGTTACCAGTTGCCTTGCCCAACTTGAGCAGTTTTCCCGTCGATTTGGCGTTCCAGCGAAAAGTGCTTGGATATCTGAGGATAATTTACACGTTGTCCAACAGGCTTTACATGGCCATTTAGAAGTGTTGCCCACGGAAGTTTTGTCAAAGATGGTACACTGTGAAAAGGCTGTGAATACAATCATCGAGAAGGAGTGGGTACCAATGGAGAAGACACGACAGGAAGCGCTGGATCGCTTTAAAATTGATACCCGGGCAAAATCTGAGATAAGTCAAGGACTCGTTCGGCAGGCGATGGCAGTGTTTGGGATTTCGACGCAAGACAAGCAATCAAGTGGCGCTACGAGCGGTCAACAGGTTGTCGCAATGGATGCTGTGAGATCCCGCAGTTTAGAACTGCCATTGATTGAAAACAAACTGGATGAACACACAGCCCACAAACCAGTCACTAATAGCAAAGCCGATTCAAAGATGACACCAGCTCGCCGCTATTCGGCAAATAACCAACTTACGGTGGATGTGAGTGGAGAAGCTGTGACGGAGGGCACTGTCTATCTTGCTAATGACTTTGTGGAATGCAAAATGCCGCCTCGAAGTGATAATTTTGCAGCTTGCGTTGCGACAGAAGTAGACGAGCAAGCGAGTTCGCTGGAAGCGCGAAGAACCGTCGACAACCCCGTGGAAAGTCAACGCGACGAGACATTAAACCGAGAGGATAAACCTGCGGAGTCACTTTCTAAACGCGATGATGGTAGCAGTGTGCAATCGAATAATGAACTTCCTACTGCTGCTTCACTTCCATTGGGAGAGTCACAAACTGCCACAGTTAGCGAATCAACTATAGACCAGGAGCTACAAGGAATTGAGGGATCCAGGTTTCCTAGCGAGACATCAACACACTTTATCAGGTCAATAAGAGTGGACGCAGCTACGCACGGCAGGCAAATGTCATCCTGGGAAACGGATTCTCTTGCAAGAAACCATTCTGGGGAAAAATCTGCATCTTCAGTTGAGATTCATGAAGGTCTTCGGCAAAATGAAGAGAATGAAGAGCGCGCTCAATGGCATCATCCGCGCGTTTGCTCTTCCTCAGACTTGGGAGCGCGTATCTCAGTTCACCCCGCGCAGTCAAGTACCAGATCCGAGTTTTCCAGCTCACTTCGGCCTACAGATTCTCTACAATCGGATGGACTTTCCGAAGCCAGTGAGTGTGCAGTCATTGGGCCTGTAGCAGGACTAGACCACACGCAGTCTATTGTGATGTCGTCGGAGATGTCGTTTGACACGAGCATTCTGAGCCTAGACGCGAGTAAATCAATAGAGGCTTCAACTGGCGCAGTCGTCATGGACCTGGTGGATGATATCGATGCGAAGGACGAGGCAGAGGAGATCCAGAGATCTGCATCTTCATTCAGTACTCCCGCCGTGATCGTCCGAGATGCTCAAAATGACAGCATAATGAGCTTCGACGACTCCGACATCGAAGAAGTGATGCTGACGTAGCATTTGTGTGAGATAAACAAACCTGGAATTGGCACTGAGCTGCTCTGCTGCTATCTCGTTTTTGACACTCTTCACACTTTCTTCAACGGCGCAACAACGGCTATAGGGACTACCTTAGGCCGATTTGATGGAGGACATACCTCCCGCCTGTTCAATAAGCTTCTCCGTCTTGACACGGTATTCTTCGTATTTGGACTCGTCTTTTGGGATACCCTCGTCTCCCTTCTTGTACATCACGGCCAGGTTATGACACGCAGGAGCGAAGTTAGCGTCGCAGGCCTTCTCCAGATACGTCTTCGCCTGCAGAATGTCGCGTTTAATGGGGCTGTTCAATCCCGGCGATAGGTACATGGTCGCCACACGGTTGCAGCTGTTAGCGTCATCGCGCTCGCATGCCTCCTTGAAAGCCGCCAGTCCTTTAGCGAAGTCCTGCATAAGGAAAACAAAGTGTCACCACTTGTCTGTAGAGCCGCCACCCAGCCAAAATCCATGCGCACCGACCTTCTCGCAGCCAATGCCCTGCGTATGCATAAAACCCACGTGATGGCAGCCAGCAGCATGGCCATCCGCACACGATTTCCCTACCAAGAAACGTTCAGTCGTCGTCTATGACACGCAACCATCCATCCACCTAACCAACTCACCGAAGAGCTTGAAAGCCTCCTGGTCGTTCTGTTCCACACCTTTGCCCGCAACTAAGCGCCACAAACCAGTAAAATCGTCGTCAATATTGTCCATATCAATTGCAACAGCCTCAATGGCCGTACGTTTGAGTCGGCCGAGGTTGAAGCACGAGGCCGGGTACCCGTTCTTGGAGCAATTGAGCTCGTACATCTTGGCTGCAACAGGATGAAAGACACAATTTAGAGTGATTGTTAGCACCCTCATGTCTACGTAAATCTACAATACTTGCACGAACCCGCGCCCTCATAGTTCTTGTCCACAACCGCCAGCCACTCGCCCCAGCTGTGACAGGCGCTGGCGTCGCCGTCGCCGTCGTTGCAGTTGGAGCGGAACTCGTAGTGACGTTCCTCGAGTTGCTGGTTCACGCGCTTCACCTCGGCGGCGCTGCGGTCGCTTGCCTTAACCATCGTTCGACGAATCTCCGGATCGGGATGTGGCAATGGGCTCTTGTCTCCAGCCTCACACTGCGAGCTTATCTATGTTGATGCCCGTATGAATTATAGCAATCTCCCACTTAAGTGACTGCAACTTTCACTTAAGTTAAATAGTGTAGCCATTTTCCAGGATATCTTAACAATGCAAAACACTACAGTTGAATTAATTGTAAAACAAATCTGTCAAGGCGGTACAGTACTCTACGCCACAGAGTCCGACCCGTAGCTACTATTTTTGCTGCTGCTAGTCACGCTTGGATCCTGAATAAGTTTCGTAAACTCGTTAATCTCGGGCAACGATCCCTGATGAAGTGCAGCTCCATGCGAGGACGAGATGCGGCCTTGATGGAATGAAAAATCACTTTGGAGCGGCGCAGGCTTCAGCAGACCTTTGTCCAAAGACACTCGTTTTTCCGGAACGGAGGTCTCCGGAATCCGTGTGAGACTCTTACCTCCCGACATGAAGTAGTATTGACTACGGATCAGCACCGTGAGCTCTTCTTCAATCTGCAGAAGCCGCGCCTCTAGATCAATATCATTCGCGTCAAGACCAAAAGGACATTCGATCTTCATGGCCACTTCGTCGGCCATGAAGAGAAATGTACCCCACATGAATACCCACAGCGGAGTGTATAATCCGGATCTTGGCACGATGACGAACGTGTAGAGCAGCATGCAAGCCGTGAGCAGGAATTGCAAGTACTGCATATAGTTGAGCGGGATCGGGACGTCAGCGATATTAAACACCGTCGTATAAAGGATCGGCAGTCGTGCGAGTTTCTGCTGGAGGGCGGTAGCGTTCGGTAACGCGAGGTGTCCCCGATTCGTAGCAACATGTACAAGTCGCTTCAACCAGAGCTCGGTGATGGTAGCTCGCAGCTTGTGCGGAGTGCGGCGTACGATTATCCTATATGACTCCTGGTCCTCCACATGCTTTTTGTGCTCCGATCCACACGCATACAGCTCGTCATATTCAGCGTCGGTCAACACCCCAGCTTCCTTAAGTTTGTCAATGCCATCCATACCGCGACAATCATGGAAGACGATGGCAATGTACAGGAATACAAGACGACGTAGCTCCGTGAAGAACGTGCACTTCTCGAGGACATCTTGAGAGATACATGACACCTTGAAGCCACGGATGGTTGGCGCTGGGGTCCAGTTTAGTGTTGTCTTTTGTGCCAGTGTCTTGAGGCTTGTCTGCTTCGATCTCAGATGTGTTGGTAGCCTCTGTGAGCTCTGTTTTGATCGTGGTGCTCACGTACGCGCAACCTGAAATATCACGCACTGCCTCCGAGAGTGAACCCGCAGCAATTACACCAGCGCGCCATTGCGCAAAGGCCAAGTTCATGCGAAACGAAACGATGAGGCCCAGGAAGGTGTTGAATACCGTGAGTGAATCGGTAAACGCCGTCGAGTTTCGCGTAGGAACCAAAAAGGATGATAGTGGTTCACTATGGCAACAATCAGGGCGATCATGGCCATAATAAAAGATCGCATCGGGGCTTGACCATTTAAGGCGGACCCATGCCAACGCATTAGCACTCCCCAAAGACGCGACGTGTCATAGTAAATCATCTAGTTTGAGCAGAGACTTTCGAGTGGCTGGAGGGTTTCAAGACTGAAGGCAAGACAAAAACACACAGCGATGCGAGATACTCTGCGTCGAGCATCTGGACGGTCGGTATAAGGACGTTTACCGCAGCTGGAACACCGCATGGCGACGCGTTGCCCACACCGCATAAACTGACACACATCGAGGAACGAAAATTCAGCACTTTTACCCAACCAAATGGAAAACTGATCTGGAAGCCTAAATTCCTTCACCATCAACTAGCAACCTAAGCTTTTCCTGAATCCTGAATCATTTATTTCACAGATCAACTAACTACAGCTGGATGGGTTTGGGGCACCTTTCTGGACTGCAAAGATGGGGGCTTGCTACAGGGTCTCTGCATTATTGATGCGCGTGGCAACACCCCTTGGAAGGAAGGTGAAAACGGTTTGACCCTCCCCATTGGAAAAGCTTCATTCCGGAAACTGCGTCCAAGAACAGAGAAGACCCCGATCATGATCTACTATGACACGTCACGACTGTGGGGGGTATTGCTGCGTTGGCATGGATCAGCGTTGAACGGCCAAGCCCCGATGCGAGCGCTCTTTATGGCGGTGATTGCCATGACTATTGCAGTCGCGAACCACTATTACCCTTTCGTGGTAGCGACTCGCAACTCGACGGCGTTCACGGACTCACTAACAGTGTTCAACACATTCCTGGGTCTCATCATCTCGTTCCGTTTGAACTCGGCCTTCGCGCAATGGCGAGCTGGTATGGTGGCCATGGGGACGTTATCTGAAGCTGCCCGCGAGATTGTGGGCTCGGGCTGTGCGTACGTGAGCACGACCATTAAGGAAGAGCTGAAGGAGCGCAACGTGGAGGACATGAACGACCAAGCCATTGCTGAGGCTGCGAAACGAGCTGGTCGAACACCGGAGGAAGAGAGCGAACTGGACAAGAAGCGTCCCCACCTCGGCGACAAAAAAAAAAAGCAAGTGATCCCTCGGGACGTCCTTGAGAAGTGCACGTTCTTCACGGAACTCCGACGTCTCGTATTCCTATACATTGCAATTGTATTCCATGACTGTCGTGGTCTCGACGGTATTGACAAGCTGAAAGACTCTGGGGTCTTGACTGACGCTGAGTGTGACGAGCTGTACGCTTGCGGCTCGGAGCACAAGAAGGAGGTGAAGGACAAGGAATCATATCGTGCTTTAGTGCGTCGTACCCCGCACAAGCTCCGTGCTACAATTACAGAGCTCTGGCTCAAGCGTCTCGTCCAGGTTGCCACCCGTCGTGGCCACTTAACGCTGCCCAACGCGAACAACTTGCAGCTCAAGATCGCCCAGTTGCCGACCCTGTACACGACCGTGTTCAATATCGCCAATGTCCCGATACCGTTCAACTACATGCAGTACTTACAATTCCTGCTTGCTGCCTACATGCTGCTCTACACGTTTGTCATCGTGCCAAACTCGGGACTATACACACCAATTTGGGTCTTCTTATGGGGTACATTCCTGTTCATGGCCGACGAAGTCGCCATGGAGATCGAGTGTCCGTTCGGCCTCGACGCCAACGATATCGATCTCGAAGCTCGGCTCCTGCAGATTGAAGAGGAACTTACAGTACTGATCCGTAGTCAATACTACTTCGTGACGGGAGGTGCCAGTCTCTCACACATTCCTGAGAACTCGGAAAATGGTTCTTGGCGACAAGTGCCGTACGCGAAGCTGCAGTCGAAACCGGAGATGATTGAGAACTTCTCCTTCCACCAAGGTCGGCTGTCTCCGTCGAACCTGGCAATGGTGCAGCAGGATTCATTACCCGAAATCAACGAGTTCACTGCTCTGATCCAGGACCCAGCAACTGTCGTGGACAATGATAAAGTGGACGCAGGAAACAATAGTTTCGAGTACGGCTCGACTGATACTCTGGCTTAGAAGAAAGTTAATGATGTCCTAATCATAGAGGCATTGAGTGTATGAGGAGACAATTTGTAGTCTATGTCCTTGCAATTATGATTGACAGACATCAAATTCTGGTATGCTCCAGGTTTGCCCGCAACACTCTAATGTACAGTATGTCTCTCTTTCGCACTAAATTTCATCGTGTACAGAAAATATTATTATTATTATTATTTACTTTTTTAAATTCAACTCCCATGTAATCCGTTGGTATCTAGTGGACGAGGTTGTGAATGGTGTTGTCAAACCGCCTGGACCAACTGCCCAGACAATCAGCGACGGCCTTCTGGAGTGATTCACATGCCTGCTCCTCTGATTGCTCAGGTCTCAGGGTTAGCACGATGTAGTTGATGTCATCTCGACCCGTAAGCTCGGGCATATCAGCAGGCACCATGAGGAGCAGCAGCGATACTAACAGATGCATATGTCGCCGCAGCACATTGAACGCGATGCTGGCGATATCTATAAATGTACGAAAGTCCTTTCCTTCGGTGCCGCCCATGACATAGGCCATTTCTTTCGTGAAGACGAATGGGGACCGCTCGCGCGCCATTCCCATCTACAGATCAAAATTCCCGCACGTTTCGTTAGAATGTGAAAATCAGACGCAAAACTCGTGCCGTAATGATGCGTACACTGTACTTGAGGTGACCAAGAAAATGCCCAAAGTCGATGTGGAAATAGCGACCGGCTGAAGAGATCTACAAGCACAGGGATCGGTTAACGTTGGTAGGACGACTAAAGAACGATCACTACTCAAGCTGGTACGACTTACCATGATGTTGTCGTTATGACGATCCCCGATTCCAAGGACGTAAGTGGCGATGCAGTACCCCGCACACGACCGTGTAAACAAGTTAATGGCGGCTCTATGGCTCTTTGCATCCGGATTGTTGGCATGAATCCATTCCGCAAAAATGGGGTCTTTGAAAGAGCCCATAATGCCGCCGCGTTTGTGAACGTCAGCTGTCGTGACCGAGTTGGGCACCATTTGAAGAATACCCGTCATCGGGGACGTTGCTACACACTTGTACGGCTCCATTGCCAAATCTAAACCCTCTTCACGCCACATTTCGTCCATCAGACGGATCAACTGCAGCGTCAGGCAATCTTGCCGAACATCATCACCAGCCTTAAACATCACGGTGACAGGATCGCCTCCCTCCTCGGCATTCTCAAACACAAGCCACAACGGCTTCTTGGCCGAGTCCATCACGCGGCATTTACTCACGATTATCTTACCCACCTCGATACGAGGATCAAGTGGCAGCTGGAACGAACCCGGGAGAAGCTCATTCAGCGCCTCCAATCCCTGCTGCATCGCACGCTTCATTTCAGCAGCGCCGTCCTTCTTCTTCGCTTTCACACTCTGGCAAATGCGTTCCAGCATTCCGCCCTCCGAGAAAAGCTTGTCCTGCAGCTTAAGAATGGCACGCATCTTCGAGCTGCACACGTCCAAGTACGCGTTCAATATCGTGCCGTACCGCTCACGATACTGCTCATTGTGAGATTCCACTTTCATGCTCCAAAAAAGGTCAAAACCAATCTGGTTTGGGTTTTTGATAGCTCGTTCGATCAGTAGCATAACCAGAGGTGACGCATGATGGTTTTCATACTTAATAGCTTGCACAAGCTGCGGCAAAAAGTAGCTGAAAGTCGTATCAGCCATCTGACCAAGCTTTTGCACCGCAAAGGTGCGCACACCTTCATGAGCGAATTCGCCACTGAGGAGCTCGATGTACGCTGCTTGGTGATCCGGCTCAGCCCAGCGCGGTAACAACGATAACGCTTCTTCGGTTTCAATAAGATCATCCCAGTGAACACATGTCAACACACGAGGCAACGCTGGGAATATGTCGATCAGGTCCTCTCGGTACATCCACAATTGAGTCTTCTGATACGGGCTGAAGCTATACAGCGGATCCATAAGAATAAGTTTACGCAGGTCATTTAGGCACGAGTCACGCTGGTTGGAGCTATCACTGCCATATGAACCGGATTGACGACGCTGCTTGGAAGAAACACTGAGCCTACTGAACTGGTCACTGGTGCTGCTGGCGCGTGGACTTTCCTCGCGAAGCAACACATCTCCGTTATTTGCCTCTCCAAGAGTAATCGTTTCGCTAAACATGGTTCCATTACTGGCAACCGTTTGGATTGCAAGCATCCACGCCTCGCGAGACTGTTTCGTGTCCGCCGACATGATGTACTCTCGTGATGAACCCATCGGTCGCACTTTAAAGCACCAAGTTTGTCGGACTCGTCGTGTGCCGCTGTTTACAGGTGCCGTAGTAAATGTCTGGTTCATATCATCGGCTGTGCTGACAGAACAGTTTTTCAATGAAATCTGTTTGTGTACAGCAATTTGATCATCAGCGTAGCTCAACGAACAGGTGCTTTGATCGACAATAAACCAGCGGCGCCGCCAACGGGTTAAGCTTTTGTAATTCCCCACCTTGCGAAGCCACCCTTCCTTGTGGAGCATGCTGGATCGGCTACTCTGGACGATACTAGCTCGGTGCGGCCGAATGCTTGAAGAACCTAAATTCGTGTCGCTCCAATCGAACACTATGACGGCATCAAACTTGCAAAACTCGACGTGAATCAGCGGCTCGTTCGGTAGTGCAATATGTGGTATCGGACCTTGAACGCAAGAGTGCAAGTTACTCAGCATACGGACGTAAGTTCGACCTTGCATAAGCTGCCCGTCGACTTCGAACGCGTTAATTCCAGTTACCAGCATTTTTTCTTCTTGTCCATTTGATCGGGAGGCGCCAATAACCTTCTTAACACCAATTACAGTCAATTCCACTCGCATCGTTCGCGTTACATCGCAAATATTAATGTTGAATCTGTGCCACACGGGATTGCTCCATTCGACAAATAGCAGATCGTTTCGTTGCGCTTTCAGACGAACATCGGCCGTGTCCACCACTGAATTGTCGACCAGCTGGCCTCCATCGTAAAGTGCGATGCGAACCACCACACTAGCGCTGGCCAGCTCAACTCGACTGACGTTGGCGGCCTCACTTGTTCTCTTTAGCACACACGTGGTGCGTGGAATGTTTAGCACGCGGTGAATTCGGATAGCAAACGGCTCTTGGACCATCACACTAGGGATCGGCGCCTTTCGGCACGGTTGAGACTGGTCCCAGTCAATCTCCCCTAATGTCGTCATTTGCAACGTCGCAAACCTCTCCGTTTCCATAACTTCATCAAATTGATTTGAGCTCTTGCTCATTCTAGGATCGCCTGCTAGCTGAAGGTTGTTGCGAATACTGAGATTCAGCATCGCCGTCTCACGAATAATGGACTTGTGAACCACCGTCAGCCTGATCGTCTTCTTCGTCAGTAGACATTCTCTAACGTGAACATACTCGTTCAGTGTCCGATACCGATCGATCATGTAGTCACGGAATCCTGTGATCTTCAGCAAGTACTCAGTAGGGTCGTACGGCTTCAGTGGCGCCGCATCCAGCGCCTGCTTGTAGCAGTTGAAAATGTGTTCCACAATCTCCCCCACCGTATCACTAGTCGTCACAGCCATCATCACGTCTGTAATAGCTTGGGCGTTCACCTCTCTCAGCTGGAACTGCCTCTTGTAGATAACGTGAATCGCGGTAAACTTGACAACACCACAAAGCGCCTTGACCCATCGATGATACTCCGGCTCCGACTCTGCCGCCAGGACCCATGTCCTTGCTGTCGTAACAAGCAAAAAGCCGTACGGCTCCGACTTGTTGTCCATGGGCTGCAGCGATGAGACCCTGTCCAGATCGATGCATCCTCTCTCGTAGGCTTTCTTCTCGTCTCTACTCAGGGGAATGCCGTGCTTCTCGGGCTTCTTCTTGTAATAAGCCAGCATGCTACCGTCCAACTCCATGTATCTCTTCTTAAAAGCCTTGATTCCCTCTCCTCGTTTCCTCAAAATCCCACTCACCAGCTTCGTGTGGACGGCATGGCACACTTGATGCTGGGAGATGATGAGCGCAGCGGGGATCCTAGCTACGCAGTTGAGGAACTGCGGCGTGTCCAGCGCGAACTTGCTCTGGTTCTTGTGGGCCACCCAGTCGCCGTCCTCGACGCGAAACTCGGGTGTGTTGGCGCGCACCTCGAGGTCCGTTGGGGAGATCTCGGCGTGTGCGTGCTGCAATAGCTGCCCCACGGCCGAGCGGAAGTAGAGCGACTCCTTGCTGTGGTAGAGTCCAGGCACTGGCTGCCAGCGTTGGCCGTCCGAGCTCTTACCGGCCTGCGCCAATGGGTTCATGGTCGCGAAGGATGGCACAAGCGAGCTGTCGACGTTCTCGAAGGCCTTGCTGGCCTCGTAGGCCGCATAGGACGAGGACAGCGACGTAGAGCTACTGGCCGTTGAGTCCATAGAGCCGCGGCTCGAGAGCGTGGACGCGCGTCCGAACATGCGGCGGGGAGAGGGTCAGAGGACTAACGATGGAGGCTTTGTTTTTGGGTGGCGAGTTCGAGAGTGCGCCTAAGCTTTTCCGAGTCCTGTTTGAACCCATTGAAGACGACTTTTGGGTTAACTCTACTGAACGCGATGCTGGCTATAGTTATACTTTTAGGTACGGCTGCTTTTAGTACTAACATCTTGGAATTAGCTGAAGTGGGTGAAAAACACGATAATAGTTGGTTTAGCAAGTATGGATTCTTGCAGGCTTGCGCAATAGCTAGCTATGTCCATCCTCAATTCTGGATTCCAGACTGCAGAACCCACGGCACCGCAATAGTCAGCATGGAAATGATTGCCCACCCCGCACATTGTTGACCCGAGCCGCACGATTCACTTCAAGTGTAGTGAAGCACCTGTCCACCAAGTTGAAGGTGTTCAGGCAAATCGCGATCTTGCTTTGGCCAGTCGTGACCGCTGTCTGCCTATTGACAAGCCTCAGAAAGACTCTCGCAGACTTGCCGCAGGCAGCGCAAAGGCCGTAAGGGACACCACCTTCATACCATAGAGTCGTCGATATGCTGAAGTCTTCAGCCTGACGTGCTTGACATGGAGCGACGCTGTCCTGAACCCTTTGTCTGCCCCAAAATGAATTAGTCAAACATCAAGCCCAGCGACTGGAAGCAACAGATTTCAATGTACTTTCGGGGAACGAAACTACTTAATCCCCGCAGACAGACCGAATGTCAAAGCCCACGGAATAGTCGTCATTTTGCCTCGAAGCGCGGACTCGGGGCGTCATGGGCTTCGGCAGCAATGGAATGTGGTCGCGCGCAGTCGTTACGATGGCCACACCCTCACGGTGGATCTGTTCAGCTGCTCTCTGCTTTTTGCGCACCTCCACGAGCTTTTTCATGCCGCTATCGCGGTTCCATGAGCCTGTTAGAACCTTTCGGAGCTCTTCGCGGTCATGCACCTGTTTGTTCTCGATCACCTCCAACTCGTTGCGTACTCGCCGCAGAAACTGCTGATCGTCCTGGAGGAGCTTCTGTTTCATGTTGATACGCTCCTTCTCCTTGCTGGAGATCTGGTCCTGAAGTTGATGCTTGAGTTGCTCCCGCACGCGGTTCAGATACCGCCGGTCGTCGAAACCTTGGCGCGTGTGCTCACTTTCCGAGAAGAATGTACAAGACTTCGGGTCGGTACTTCTTCGCGCATATTTGTCACTTGTAATCACATCTTCGCGCTGCTGCATTTGAATCCGTAGGTGGCGCTGAAGATCCTCAGCACACAACCGCCGCATCTTGTTCTCAAGCGCCACCGTGTCCAAGTCACGCCGTTGTTGCAACTGCAGGTCGAACGCGTATTTTGCCTCCATATTAACGTCGTTGGCCATCTTTAAGACGTGCCGCTTGAAGGCGGACTCCATGACGCGATGCTTGGCAGAGCTTTCGCTTGTAGCTGATCCTGGAGAGAGCAACGTATCGTACAGTTGCAATTCCTCCTCAATGCTCACGTCTGTGCCAATGATGTTTTCAGGGTCGCTGCGGTTCGTGGGCAGTGCTTCGTGATCGTCTGTCGGAAACACAACGTGTGTTCTTGCGCCTTCATTCTTGTCAGGTGGGAGCGCATCGTTATAGTCGACCGTGTCTTCGGGCGAGATGTCGAAGTCTTCCAGGTTGCCCAGCGTAGATGGCGGGCTGCTGATCATAGAGCGTGTGATCTGGTCTTCGAGTTCTCGTGGGAACTTAAGCGGGTCAAAAAGCACCGAGATGCATCGATTCTTGGCGATCAAGCGGCCAAAATTGAACGCAATGGACATTGGAACACCCGTACTTGCCACCATACCAATCTTCTGGAGCATGTCGCGGATAGCGCAAAAGACGATGTCCTTGGTGAGGTTGTGCGAGAACTTGATGGCGACTTTGGTAAAGTTGATATCTTCAAGAGATGCCAAGCTCGCGCTGGGTAGAGGTGGCCGCTTCTGTGAGAGCCCGTACGTCTTGACGAAGGTATCGGAGAGGAAGAAAGTGGGTCGCAGCTTCGACTGGTTATGCGAGTTAGTGAACGTCTCCCATGTGATCGTCGCGAACGTCGCAATGTGAACTCCCTGCATCAAACTAGGTCAATATGAACAAAGTACTGAATACTAAGCTAGTGTATCGCAGCCTTACTTTGCCCTGGCTGAAGCGTGACTCAATCCAGTCGTTAAAAGCGCGCCAGACATCTTCGAGCGTCTCACGCTTCTTGTCTGTGGTAAATTTCGTGCGCGATAACCGAGTGGTGCAGTCGTTCAGCAAGTGCTTGAGCGTATACAACGACATGTCGACCTCGAGTAGGTCCAGATCTTAGAACGACGGAGCTCTCACTTGCTGCTTACCAAGCCCAAGCCAAATGCGAATGCCAGCGTGTCACGGCTCAGGGGCAACCAAGATTAGCTCTCCTATTCTTGGCTCGTAAAGTATGCAACCATCTCTCGTGGCGCAAAAATATATATGACCGGAGAGTCTCGATCGGATTTCCAGGGTCATTATGCTGCAGCATAGTGTGTTGAATACTTTCTTCTCGTAAATTATGGTTATGGTACAACTTCCAGGCCGTGAGGAAGTCAGCGAGTGCTCGCCGCCCTTCCTCAAATTCTATCATCGCAGCGCGGATAAACTCCCTCTCTTTCACTCGGTCTTCAGTTGCGACACCAAATAGCTGGTCGCTCCTCGTTCCTCTTGCCTTAAATGTCCAGCACTCGCAGCGTGAGCCGTCGGGACATGGCGATCTCGGACGACTCCATCATCATGCGGTAGATACGCTTCTCGCTGCAGCCGGCCTTGGTGAGCAAGGTCACGCGCTCCAGCGGCTTGAGCCAGCGCACCTTGCGGCGCCTCTGTGAGCGCTTGGGCGTGGCAATCTTCGCCTTCTTCGCGTCCCCCTTAGTCGTCCTGGGCGGTAAGGGTGCCGCCTCGTCTTCCTCCACGTCGTCGCGTTCCGCCAGAACGGCGTCGTCCAGGGGCGTGCTCCACACGCACCGAGGCTTGCGCGCTAGGCCGATGGAGGGCCCACCGTGCTTGGGCACCGCGCTACCTCCCAGGCCCACGCCGAACTCGTACACGGTGACGGTCGACCACCGCACACACTTCTTCATCGTCGTCGTCTTGCTAGTTGCTCTTGTCGGCTGCTCGGGACGGGGGCTTTTCCAAATGGGGGAGGCCTGGCTTCTTTTGCACGCGTGACACCACTCGATCAGTCGGCAGACATGATGAAGCGCGAAAGGCTCCGACACCCATCCATCCGTCTAAATCTATGGAGCCCACTATGGAGTCGCCTCTGCCCCCCCCGTTCCCGCCTTCAGAGATAAAACAGGCAAAGCAACGTGCGGCAAGGGGGTGACCCGTCGGATTGAACGACGTCAAACTAAAACAAATTTATACGACGCGAGATGTCGCCTCGCCCCTCCTCGCATTTACCAACACCTAGCCGTTTTCGCCCACTATTCGACGAAATCCCCAGGACACGAATTGCGATGAGGCCAGATGGACGACGTGCTGTTGTTGTGGGGGAGGAAAAGCAACTGGCCTGTTCATTATTAGGCAAATGGCAGCTGCAACGGTCTAGATTGTGCGCTACAACGGCCGCTGCTTGCTGCTCGCGCCGCGCCAGCAGGAACATCCACGGTGGCGACGCTGAGGGTTTTTGCGAGCTGCACGGTCGCGAGGTACAAGTCCCCGCGCAGCATCGAAAAGTGCGTGACCACGCAGCCCTCACTAACTGCGATGTCCTCCTGCGTGAATTCGTGCACAGACTCACTGAAGTGGATCTCCAGCCGGAAGCGGCGTGTTTCACTATCTGTGCGACCACCAAGAGTGGAAGAAGAGCTCGCCGAGTTCTTGTCGTCCAGCCGCAAAATGACTTGAGGACAGGCATCGCCTGGCAACCACCACGCACACGAGCGCGTGAGCAACTTTTAACAGCAGCGCGCAATGCTCCGTGCGCCACAGTGAACTGCAGAGCTTCCTACCTTGCAGGAGCAACCGCACTTTCATGCGGTCGACGGGGTCAGCGGAGGCAAAGCCTGCCACGTCGATCGGCCGCAAGCCGTCGCACTGCAGATCTCTACACCAGTATAACAGCATGCCCGCGAAGTTAAGGCGGCAGGTCCACACAATTCGCATCGTAGCGGGGCTGACGTACGTACTTGTCGGCGCCGCGGTGCAGCAACAGTTTGGCAACCTGGTAGCGTCCGAAGAAGCTGGCGACGTATAACGCCGTCCGCTAGCGTGTCCACCCACCGTTTACAGATTAGCTGCGTCCCACATGCATGTCTACAGATGTCTTAAACCTGGTTGTCGCCCTGGCAACCCACAGGCAGCATTTCATTAGCCATTATTGCCGCACACGTTGCACTATCGCAGGGGTGTGCACTTACGAAGACCTACCCGTCGCCGCACGACCACAGCCACGAGCAGATGTGAGTGCATGAAACCATCGCTTGATACATGCATCACAATTGTTTTGGTCTGCCACGGCAGACGCACCTTGGTGAACACAGCCGCGGGGTGTCCGGTAATGTAGCGCTGCACTTGGTCCACTTGGTTGTCGCGGATAGCGCGGTAGAAATCATCCAGCGCAGATGGCTGCACCTCGGGGCGCTGAGTAGCCAATGCGGACTCGTTGTCGCGACCATACGTGCGGCTCCACCATAAGACATTGCGCCGCGAGAGCGCCGGCAGGGGAGGCTTTACCATCGATGCAGTTTGTCGCGGCGTTTCCCGAAAAAGTGTAGGTTTGGTTGGTCCAATTACCTCGGTTTAGTGACTTTCGGTTCGCCCAGTAATCATAGAGCTGGCCGGCCGCAATCGTCCCTTCAGCAACTGGACACGCTAGGTGTGACTGCGCTTGAACTACACTGCAATACGTCAGGCAGCACTCGGTGGAACAAGCACTGCAATTATCCTTGCTCGAAAATCCGAAAAATGGAGGATGACATCACGACTGCATAATCGATAATGCCATTTCCTGGATATAAGATGAAGACAGAGTTTCGAAAGTGAACCCACGTTCCGCCTATTGTTTGTGAGTTGGGCGCTCTGGCTTGACAGAAACTAAACCCCGGCTATTCCACTGTTCACACTTATATCGGATTTGGCTCAGTGATACGTTACCGCAGGTTTCTCTAGTGAAATATGCCACGGGGTAGGTGTACTATATTTATAAAACCTAGCAATTAGCTAAAAGCAGGGGAATAGGGCCATCCATCCACTGCGGGAAGGAAGGCGGAGAGGGGAAGAAGGAAATTTCACCACCGGGGGCCAACCGCACCTGGCCCAGTCAGTCACACCGGAAGAGAGCGGTCCAGAGCTTTGTCCAGTCCCGCGATCCGCAGAGCCCCGTTTCCTCCGACTGCAGGTTGCTATTCGGTAGAGGTAAAGCAGCTCCGCCGGCCACGGTAGGCTATACCTTCAGCCTCAACTATCGCGTGGACGCTAATCCTTCAACTACTGCGTAGATGTTCAGCCTGAATCCACGGCAGTCGATGCAGTCGGTACTGCAATCGAGCGGCAGTGGAGGCGGCTCGGTTCGCAGCACGGCTTCGTCCTTCATTTCGGCGGCGTACAACAACTACGAGAGCGGCGCGAGCTTCCGCAATGTGGACATGTCGCTCGTGCCGTCCTTTGAGGTGCTGAACCCGTACGCCAAAGTGGGACGCAGCATGATGGGTGATGACAAGCGCTGGCAGCCCGTGCCCGACCTGTTCCACTCGAAGGAGTCGCTGTATTTCCGTTCTGCAGTGGGCAAAGTGCTGAAGAAAGCCCATGAGGAGATCTCCCCCGCTGAATTGGAAGTCAGGGCTAATACGCCCGAGTTTAAGGTGGAGGAGGGCGACTGGATTGCCCACAACTCGAACCAGAAGAACCAGTTTGCACTTATCACACCCCTCAAAACAGTAGCGCGAATCCCGGCTAACCTCATCATCTCGGACGAGCCGATCTCGCTCACACAGCCCATCAGCAACCACATGGGGGGATATCTCCGCAAGAAGGGGGAGAAGAATAAAGCCTTTAAGAAGCGATACATGGAGCTTAATGGCAGCGTGTTGGCCTACTACAAGAAGAAGCCCGAGAAGAACGGCATCCCATTGAGCAGAGACGAGAAGAAGACGTTGGAACGCGGACGAATTGATTTGGACAGAGTCTCATCGTTGCAGCCGATGGAGTCCAAGACGGAGCCGTACGGAATTCTGCTGGTGACAACCGCGCGCACGTGGGCGATTTGTGCGAATTCGGAACCCGAGTACCAGCGCTGGCTGAAGGCTCTCTGCGACGTTGTCAAGTTCAGTGCAGTTCACGTCACATACAAGCGTATGTTCCAGCTACAGGAAGTTAGTGCGAAGGCTATCACGGATGTCCGAATGGTTGTCACGACTGGCGATACGGTTGGACAGATTGTGGAGCATATCTTCAACTGTTATGAACAGGCCCTGGATGCAGCGCCGTTAAGACCGTATAACCCGGCAGAGTACCGGCTGAAGATCACTGGATACCGTGACTATATGATCGATAGATTCCGTGTGCTGAACGAGTATGTGCATGTTCGTGAGTGTCTGCTGACCAAGAAGACAATCCGATTGACTGTAATTCACGAGTCGGTGATCCAAGAAACGGCAATGATGAACCTGAGCATCGGCAGAGATCTTCCTGTTAGTACAGGATCGATGAACAACATTGTGAACCAGTTTGCGGACATGTTTGATGGGGAGCGAGCAACCTCGTTGCAGATGACAACGCTAGGCGACGAATGGGAACGACCTTCGGTGGACCGGAACCCGTCGTTGCCCAGTGAGATTGTTCAGCAGCCCTTTGCTATCCGTATCCGCCGTGTGCTGAACATACCCCGCACAACTTGTGTGAGAAAGAGGTCGAGTGAAGAAGCCGTCGTGAGCCGGATTCCGTTGACGAGCTCGAGTGTGATTGTTCGCATTGAGCTCTATGATGGTGGCCAACTGCTGGATAACGCTGTGATCGACACGTCTGATGTTCGATTGAAAGCACAGCGGAACGATTTGCTTTATGCGGAATGGGAGGACCCGGTGTGGCACAAGTTTAATATCGACATTTGTAATGTGACGCGGACAATGCGCGTCCAGCTGACAGTGCTGGGAGTGAAGAAGATTGTTGGTGGATCTGCTTCGAATATCGATGCCACTGAGGAGAAGATGCTCGTGACTGGTGTGAATGCGTTTGAGGTTGACGATACGCTCGTCCAGGGACAACAATATGTGCACATGTACAACAATCTCCACTCGTGCACTCAGGGACCAGTGCCTCATGTAGCACTGCCCAATGAGCCTATGATTCAGGTTGAGCTTTCCAAGTTTGATGCCCCGATTAAGTTCGACTGGAGTGACGATGATGAATCTTCTGTGAGTGAACGTTCTCACCGACGCAGCATCATCACAAGTAGTCGGTCCGTGATGCTCCGCAAGGAAGGATGGCTACAGAAAGTGGGCAACTTTTCTTCCTTAACTCGTTGGCGTCGTCGTTGGTTCGTTGTTGATCAGAGCACGTGTACTCTGAGCTACGCCGATGACGAGACTGCTCCTCGCAAACTGATTACGTTGCGTAATTGTTCAGTGACAACTGCGGATGACATGAATCAGAAGTTTACGACAGCACCGGTGAATAAGGGGACACGGAAACTTCGTCAGACTTGGTGCTTTAAGGTGCGACCGATGGGATCGTCTCGTGATTACATTATTTCAGCGGAAACAAAACAGGATCGCGAAGAATGGATGCTTGCAATTCAAACAGTTGCAAAGAGCGACTCAAACATTACTGACTTCGGTAGCAACAATGGAAGCTTCGATGAGTCAAGCGCTAGCCCGCCCGCCCCTGTGGCTGAAAGCCCTCGTGTGGAGGAGAAGAACGACCAACTTGACGGCAAATATATTTTGGAGAGTGTCGCTCAAGATCGTCGCGACTCGACCTCGCGCAGTAGTGGACACAGCTCATCACAGCGCGAATCCGAGTTGAACGAACTGCGGAAGCTCATCTTGCTAGACCCGCTTTACCGATTTAGTCCGTACCAAAAGGAGCAGCTGTGGATGCATCGCGAAGAATTTATTGATATCCCGGCAGCCCTTCCTCGAATTCTTTCTTGTGTTCACTGGGATGACCGAGATGAATGCGAAGAGGCATTGAAGCTGCTTCCACGTTGGTCTGTTCCTGATCACCAGGCGGCTTATATCGAGCTTTTGAACGGTGAATTCGCGAACGAAGGTGTCCGCACGTTTGCAGTGAAGAAGTTGGGCCAGATGGCTGATACAACTTTCAGTTACTTCTTGCCACAACTTGTACAGGCCATTAAATTCGAGAACCATCACGTCTCGCCGCTAGCGATGCTTCTCATCGAGCGCGCCATTAAAAACCCGAACCAGATTGGTTTCGACCTGTTTTGGAGCATGAAGGTGGAGGCACATAACGACCAGTATCGTGAGCGGTACGGCACGATATTGAACGCGTACTTGGACGTGTGCAGCTCGAAGATGCGTGCCATTCTTAAGCTGCAGGACAAGCTTTTCTCGGAGGGCGGAATGCTGGAACGCATTTGCCAGAGTGTGAAAGCGAAGAAGAAGGACGGCGCTGCTGAAATGAAGCGTGCGATGCAGCAGGGATTGGAGGCGCTGAATGAGCTTCTCCCGGGTTCGTTTCAGCTGCCGCTTGATCCTCGTATCGAGGTGGGTAAAATTATCGTGAGTAAATGCCGCGTGATGGACTCGGCCAAGAAGCCGTTGTGGCTTGTGTTTGAGAATGCCGAGGAGGGAGGCGATCCTGTCACCGTGATGTTTAAGGCTGGTGATGATGTTCGGCAAGATTGCCTGACGCTGCAGTTGATCCGTCTGATGGACGAAATGTGGCGAGATGAGGGTTTAGATTTGGCAATGGAGCCGTACAAGTGTGTAGCAACGTCCCCGATGACGGGTATTCTTCAGATGGTGCCCAACTCGGTCACGACCGCTGAGGTGCACAGGCGTGATGGTATGATGGGCACGTTTAAAGATCCTAGCTTCTCTGACTGGATTCGTGCGAACAACCCCGATCCAAGAAGTCACAGAGCTGCTGTGGACCTTTTCGGTCGCTCCTCTGCTGGCTACTGTGTCGCTACATGTGTTCTTGGTATTGGTGACCGACACAACGACAACATTATGATTGCCTCGTCTGGTCGCTACTTCCACATCGATTTCGGTCACTTTCTTGGTCATCTGAAGTACTACAAGTTGGGAATTCGTCGTGAGCGCACACCTTTCGTGTTCACTAATGAGATGGCCTACGTGTTAGGTGGAGTAGAAGGCAAGGATTTCGCCAAGTTCGTCGACACGGCCTGCACGGCGTACTGTGTGCTGCGAAGACACATGCACCTTCTTGTTTCACTGCTGCTCTTGATGGTTCCAGCAGACATGCCGGAGTTAACGGGTCGGGATGATATCAATCACATTGTGACTACGCTGGCGCCGGAGGTGTCGGATGAGCGTGCTCGCGAGTCTTTTGAGCAGACGATTCACTTCTGCCTCGACAGTCGATTCAAACGTTTTGACAACTATCTGCACAACATTGCCCACGCTTTCGGATAAGGGAAAGCGCGTCAATCTGGGTGCATTAGGGCCTGGGAGTGGCAGTCGCGTGCAGATTGAAGAAATAAGTAATCGCAGCCATGATAGCGGCACGGCGTGGAAGTTAGCTGGGATTAGTCCTCCAGTGTGTGTACTTTGCTGAAGGATAACGAGACCAGCAGTACTCTTCGAAGACGGCGAAGACTACAAAAGTTCGAGGTTGGTGCCACCAGATTCGTTTGGGTGGGTTTTCGTAGCAAAAGTGTATTGTTAATATTCTAAGTCCACTTCCGGCAAAAGCGTGTATACTCACGTTCAGTGCAACTATCGTCAAAGTACTGATGAGATTGTGTCTACATGGTTGCTTGGAACTAAAATGCAAGAATCCTGATACAGACAGGGTTCGCCAAAACCCATGGTTTCAAATTTGGCCGGGTGGGTGTGACAGTCACAGCGGGTGGGTGGGATTAGATTTTGTTTTTTACCCGAATGACGTCATCCACACTATAACCCATTTTATATACAATAATTTCGTACCGCACCGGGATGGCGACGGTCCAAGTTTAAACCCTTAATAGACACTTTTGCTCACGTAATTTACGCTATTTTTTAGACCATAACCAGTCCATAGAGTTTAAGTGATCCATAGCCGTGCGATCCAACGCGTGAATACTATCGTAAGTTCCTGGAAGGAACGCAACTCGGCCCCAAATAGCGTAATGGTACGTGACCGCATATGCAGATATAACTGCAGCATTGCATACTTCAAACTGTATGGGTTTAAAAAGTGAATATCAGATAACTGGGGATCCTCTTCGCAGATGCCATATGCGCCCTTATGGCGGACAGCAGCAGTGGCAACCCGACCGGGCCTTTTGTGAGCTCTCACAACGAAGAACAGTGCTGTAGAGTGATCCAATCGTGGTGATGACACAGTGGCCTTACATTCGCCGTTCACAGGGTCACCTTCGTCGTCTCTACAAGGAAATACTGGCGCGGTCGAGCTCAGATGCTGGATCGAGTGGACTGCTTTGCTAGAGCAAGTGGCTTTGATTCATCTGGTGAGGTGTTTTTGCGCATGAGCAACAACTCAACCACGATATAGCTACTGACGCCGATATGGAGTTGTTTACCGATCGACAAGCTCGCTGGAGCCCTGCGAAGAATACAATGCACCAAAGCATTGGTGGCGGTACTGAGGGTGCCGTAGCGCCCAACTTTCATGTCGAAGGCGGCTTTGTGCCCTTGCTTTTGAGTACCAATGAGGGTGCTGCCGCCGGTCGAACGCCTGACAACAGTGATCAAGACAGTAATTTTTCGTTGGATGAGGAAACGCTGACACAGGAGTGTGAGGAGCATATTATTGAGGCGGCTAACAAGATTCTACGCCCAACGCCACGCAACAGTATCGACTTGTGGTTGCTGTACCGCAGACGTCTTCGTTATCGAAGATGGAGACTATTTACCCAGGTGATGGCGTGCACACTAGCTATTCAAATGCGACAAGAAGAAAACAAATTTCTCGAAGATTTCGCTTAAACGAACAGCAGGAATACGAACTCGAAGAATTTCTCGAAGAAGAACTGCATTGACCGTTTTCGATTTCGCAAGGCACATCCTTGCTGCATCCTCATGAAGTTCCGGCTACCTCCTTTATTTTTGACCGAAGAAAGCTATGGAGTATCTGGGAATAGCGGTGCTGTGTATTACGATTGAACGACTGGCTATCCATCTCGGTGGCGAGAGCCTCATTCAGTTCGTCTGCAACCGCTTGCCACTCCAACTCGCCGCTGCCGTGGAGCGCCGAATACGTCTTGCGACGAGCAACAATCAGCATCAGTTTCTCGCAGTCACGCTGGTTAAAGCGTGACCGCTTCTCCTGATCCGCAACCCGGAATGAAACCTATTCGTTCTCTTCAAGCACCTCAGCCCCTGGCATGTTTCCTCCTCTCCTTGGATCTTCAGCAATGACAGTTGGCACGTCTCAGTGACCGATGGGCGTACTTAACCGAGTACAACAAGATCAAAGGGTGATTCCAGCAATTTTACATTTTACAATTTACCAGACGTATAGTTGCTTGAGGAGCAACACTCAGAGTCTACTAAATACGTGAGCAAAAGGTCTCTATTAGTTTGGTTAAACGTTAGGACAAGATTTACGGCTGGAGATGCTCTTTGAGCATCAAAGGGTGTCATCGCAGAAGGTCCTGTCGGTACATGTGCACCGCCCCAAAAAGCACATAAAATTGATCCAAATTGGTGTGTAATCCACACCTCAAAAGCCAGTCAAACCATAACAGACCGATAAAAACGTTTAATATGTTAATTTTGTTTTGATAGAAAACAACAACCAATTTATAGAAATCGCTACGAAAAGCAAATTGCCCTTCTGGTGTGCTGCCATTCCACAATGGTACCATCTACAGTACCAGCATGTCTTTCGTCACACCGCATCTGTTGGGCGGCAGACCAGACCGCCAGGATGTCCTTCTACTGTTTTGCATGTTTAACCCAACATTTTCATTTTTCTCATCGGCAGGTGGGTGGACTTTTTTTACACTCCCTAAACCCTTTATCCTGGCTGGATACAGGCCGACGTTGTCTTCGGGGCATCCGCTTGATCTTCGTTAATAAAGGCACATCGAGGTGCCGACTCGTTAGTTTCATTGACTTACCAAGACCACGCCCTCAGTGAGTCACCTGCGTCTTCATGCTTGTAGGTCACCGGTCAGAATGAATACGTACTGGAGGTGATGTAAAGACATCATCTCGCAAAACAGCTTACATTGATGCAGAAGCTCTGGTGTAACTACAAGATTCGCGAACCATTCGTGCGCACCCAACTGTTATTTCGTGGATATAAGGAACCGTCGGCGTGTTCGCGTCGCAATGCTAGCCATTGCCGAAATAGCAGCAGGAGAGGAGATAAGAGTGCACTATGGCAAGAACCTCTGGTTTGAGTGCGGCAGCAATCAGGCTGCGTGGGGCCCATGCGCCCCGAGGAAAAATAGCGCTGATTGATGTTGATAGCGCGGCAACGTTGCTTATACATATATATCATATCTTTCACGACGTGGGGTGTATATGTATAGCGGCAGCACCATAGCATATAGGTCCAATGGGTCACAGCTCTACTGAAAAGTTCTTATAGTGTATAACCGGCAATACACATTGATTCTTTTGTGGTATTGTGGAGTGAAAGCATGAAACACAAATGTCAACTCAGATGTATGAAACCTTTTGCGCGTAAATGCTGACGTATGTTGTAACTCGAGCACAGCCACGTTATCTAGTTGATATCATTAGAAAGTGGCAATACAACGTGTAGCTCGATGAGATACTTCATACTTGTAGTGGTCTACGGTTCTGTCCAGGCCATATTGATGACGTGGGACGCCTGCGAACGATTTGTTCCATCACCAGAGCATGCCCACTCATTGTAGGTCGCCCAGTTGTGGGGAATATACGGTTGAACTGCTCTGTAGGGTTGTTCGTAGTTGCAAACGCACTTGGTGTCTGGAAGCATTGCCAACCGATAAACTTTAAACTTAACCACGCCTTTTTGAAGTACTCAACAAATGTAGCGGTAGTGACTTCACTTCTCCAGCGTAGCAATATGTCGCACCACATGCGGAAAAAATCCGCAGGACTTTCGGCAAAGTGAAGGTCATAAATGTCCTTGCGTATTTCATTCGCCGTACGTTTGTCCAGTGCCTTGAGTCTTTTGTTTACGTTCTTCATCACGTGGAAAAGCACATCAGGTAGGTATACTGGTTGCGCGACTGATGGCCGCGTGGACAACATTGAACTGAGCATTATCTGCGTCACCCATCACGTGCCCTCAATGGTTTGTGAGTAACAGTAGCAAACACGCGCCGCAAAGCGGCTAAAGCCTTGGTGTACATACCCTCCGCAATTTGAGAGAGCACTACCATCGCTGACAAGTGAAATCGATACTGGCGGTCCGACATTCCTACTACCAGCACTGGATAGCTAACTTGATTCAGCTTAAACGTGGCATCGATGTGCAAGATGAACGATCTTGGGCCATGAGCAGCTTGCCGCTTCATTAGCGTACGCGCCGCCATGCCCAATAAAATGTCTCCGTATCCGAACCGTTGCCCACGGTCGGTTTGTTGCGATCGTCCAGATACCATCCAAACAAGAACGGCTGCGTTTCCTGTTCCTGCCCCGTAAATGCTACGTCTTGAACCATCTTCACGATTTCACTGAAGCGATCATTGTTGCCAAGTGTCGTTCACGAATAGTAGTTTATTAGGTTCTGCTCCATCCGAAGTGTGGGCGCGGCAGCCTCAGCTAGTTGCATCTTGATTTTCAAGGCGTTGCGAATCCGTCCTGGTTTTAGGCTTGCGTGGCCAGCTCCTTACAAAATTCCTTTTGTCGAAGCGGTATCACCTGCTTACACGCATCTGCCACAATCGTAAAATGGTCGTACAGCTCAAAAATCGCCATGGTATTTGATCGCTCGCATATCAACACTTTTCCGCACCAAGGGCACTTAGTTGCCGGAGCGCATTCTTCGCACACCCCGAAACACACACCAGCAACATGTACTGCATAGAATGCAGCAATGGGTTCGTCCAAATGGACACGTACTAGGTTGACTGCGTGAGACCTTGAAAGTCTTAAACGCCTCCAGGAACTCGTTTCCGTCGCTGATGCTCACGCCTGCCACAACTTCCTTCCAGGGTAGTTTGCGTAGCATGGTTGCCTCTGACGCCTCCCTCCGTATCTAGCACGCGCTGTTCCCCTTCTCAGCTGTCGCCGTCCTTGGATTCATCCCCGTGTTCTTCTCTTCTCGCTCCTCTCTTCTTGACTGCTCCCATACAAAATGATAGATCGGCCATGGGCTGTACGGCTATAACGGTAGGGTTCGCAAAGGTGCTGTGTAATCAATATTTTCTACTGTGTGCGGCCACAGTTATGTGTGAAGCTCCCAATTATTTCTGTATTTTCCAGAGTTTACTGTGCTGCCCCGCAGGATGGATTCTGGGACACATTGTAAGGTATTTTAATAGGTTGTCCTATATAAGCGTGCGGTTTTAGCACCGCGACAGATTAGATCACACACCTCAGCTATATTAACTTTAAGTATAATGTAACCTAATGAATGTAGTTTCCAACCTCTGATTAATTATCACAGTTATCAGAATTATCAGATCGGAAAGTCACCTTATGAGACGCCAGAGAGCAACTTTTCACATTTCATTGTCACTTTCGAGTCGTAGCGATGAAGCCCAGTGAACGGTTGAAGAGAAGCTGTCTGTAGTCCAAGAACTGAGAGTCCGGTTGCCAAGAAGCTCGACAGGAAGACATCGAGCACGTGCAGCAGTTAATCAAGGAGTACAGTATTCAGTACTCGAACATTTACAGCATGGATGAGACTGCTGTGTTCCTTGACCAGAATCGCAGCACGACCATCGAATTCCGTGGGGTAAAGGACGTCAAACTTTGACATCCTTGACTCAAACTGAGGTCGTTCAGCTTTGAAAAAAAAACGTGTTACCGCTGTCTGTGGGCCGAACTAGAAGCCACAAATTGTGGCTTCTGCTTCAGGGCGCGGTCAAGATTCAATACCCCAGTCCTTTAATAGTGTCTCACGTGAAATAGTGCCCCATGCAAGTTATTACAATTTTGTTTAAACAGAACGTTGCCATCATTAACCTGTGGGGCTCTGCTCCACGGCCCGGGGTTTTTCAGTATTCTGGGAAAATGCCCCTGCATTTACAGTGTAATGATTTTTTTTTCATATTTGAGGAAATACTGTACGCAACCTTTCGACACATCAATTCCTGGAAATGTAAATATATTCGCGGTTACTGCTACATGTCATGTAGTAGTAGAAAGTTTAGTAGAAAACTCACAGTGAGAGACAACTCATAGTATCTCACTCCTTCGTTCTGCTTTTCGCTTATGCACTCAAAGAAGCACGATTTCAAGCTAGCTCGTCTCGTTCCGCGTCAAAGAGACATGTCCATTTTCTTGCGCTTACATTTCTTCCATCAGGGCGTTCAGCACCACCTGAACGTTGCCGTTGCACTGCTCCAGACGGTCAATGACGACGGCCGTCTCAACACCAGGAAAGATGTCACGCACCATTGACAGCTCAGCGGACCACTTGAGCTCCTCCTCCGTCACGACAGGAGCAGCTGGAGTCTCGACAACAATAGGCGTCTCCTCTACAGCAGCAGCGGGGGTCTCTTCCACACTAACAGCGGGGGGCTGTTCTTGCTCGGTCACCTGCTCCCACTCGCTATCACTGGTCGTAGAAACAGCAGGGATCTCGGCGTGGACCTCAGCAGGCATCTCAATGTCCGCATCCTCCGTCTGCTGCTGCACCTCTGGGGTGGGAGCGACCTCCGACTGCGCGGGTGGCATCTTCATGTTCTTGATCTCGCATACGACCTCCTTGGCGAACTCGCTAATGCCCTCAGCGGCACACTTGATGCCCTCCGTCGTTTCCTTCACGAGCTGGTCGAAGGGGATTTCCTGGATGCTCTGGCGCGCGGCATTAAGCGACTCGCGCGCATCGTTGGCAACGGTCTTGAACGCCTCATTGGTCTGGTTGAGGCCCGTCTGCGCCGTCTGCTGTGCCTTCTCGGCCCATTGCTCGTGCTTGACCTTCTCCATGGCTATGTTAAGCGTCTCCACGAGCTTCTCAATAGCCTTCAGGATCGGGTCGGCCACGTTCTCCTGGAAGGCCACGGCCGTGCGGCTCACGGCTTCAAAGCGCAGCGATCTGGCACCCTCCGCGCTGCTCAAGAACACGCGGCATGCCTCCTCGTACTCAGCCTGCGACGTCACGTTAAGGCAGTCGCCCTCGGCGTCGGTGTACTGCACCACAAAGCTGCCGGAAGACAGGTTGAACGTCTCGGCGAACAGCGCGGTCAGCGCCGCCAACGAGAACGTGGTAAGGTCCACGCGCAGGCGGTGCAGCTCGCCCTTGTAGTTGATCTTGAGTGCGGTCTGCTTGGCGTCCATGATTGTTCTCGGTTTGATTGTGGGTTGAAGCGGGTGAGTTTCTCTTGCTATCTTTTGCTCCAGTTGGGAAATGAAAAATGTCGAGGAAAGAAAGCAAGGAAAACCTCTCCAATCTGGTTTTCGTTCTCCGGCGTCTGTTCGTGCGACGGTTCGACCAATCAGATAGCGATACTGCGAGAAGGGCGGACCGATCGACGCAACTCGCAGTCTGGCAATTTCGAGAATCAACCGACGCATTAAGGTCGGTGTATATCAATCACTTGTTCTACATGTACTGAGCATTCCCCCAGCTTTACTTGACATGACAGCGTGTCTACTGGTTCATCTATTGCATATTGGACAAAGTAGGTGTACAGTAAGTACCTCACGTTGGACTCAGCCATCTGTCGCAGCTGTCCATTGCCGATGTGGCGTACATGTTCACGTGTGGGTCACCCCAATCCTCTGATAATTTTTCATCCACTCCCACCACGTCCAACACTGCATTTTTGACCAATCCGCAGGCGGAACGTTTCGGTACAAAACCTCCGATATCGTGCAATTGTTATTGCGGACAGCGAGCATTATAGCGCTGGATCTCCCATCTGTCCTCTCGATAGTTACGCCCCCGACATGTTGTCGGCGCCGATGTCCACCACGTCCTCGGGAGGTAACGTGTCGCCGCGCCTGAGCCGCCTGAGCTCCACGTCGGGATCCTTCTCCACGCAGTCCCTGCAGGGTTTCCGCACCGTTTCGCTGCCAGGCCTCTTCCCCGGCACGCACCTGGGCATCCTGGCCTCGGGGCTCCTAGATAAACGCCGCGATGGTGCCGTGCGTGGCGGGTGGGCTAAACGTCTCTTTATCCTGTCCACACGCAGCCTGCACTACTACCGCAAGGTGGAGGAAGCCGAGCTCTTTGGCAAGGAGCGCGGCCAGGTGCTGCTCTCCGACATCGGCTACTCCAAGGTCGTCATGCCCGAGGACGCCCCGGCAGGGACGGTCGAGCCTGGCCACTCATCGTACTTTGTTGCCGTGTTGTCAGTACGGTCAAGGAATGGAAGTTACAGATACGGGAAAACTGTTGCTGAGACTTTATGGTGTTTTCCGTCATTGTGAGCAGAAGCGGAAGACGTTGCTGCTGTTTCTACGCGCCGACTCGTTCGAATATGCGAGTAGCTGGGTCAGCATCGTGAACAATGCGGTTCACACTGGCAAGAGCGTCAATTTTGCGCCGCGATGGACAGTCGAGACTATGCAAACGTTCATTTCGGCTGCGTCTGGGTACGTGTTTGTTAAAGTGAGAAGGTTGATCGTGCTGGAGACAAATTATATGTTTATGGTACTGCTGCGATATTTAACTGCAGCAACTTCGAAGAAATAGAGGAGGCGGCAACGAGTGAGTCGCCAACGGAGGTGTCTGCGGCGCCGATTGCAAAGGTTCGTTAGTCCGAACGACTTTTGATAACGGATTCATCTTCTCGGGACTAATTGTGGTTTTGTCAGCGTCTGATCCCTACAGTACTAGTCGTTAGTATGGTTTCTGGGCCTCTTAGTGGACCGACCACAGCGGAGAGGCTGGTGAAGCGCAATGTGGAGCCGAATACGGAGCTTCTGCTGGGTTCATTCGAGCAAAAGGACACGTGCGTTATAGTGCTGAGTAACGGTGAAGAGCTCCATGTCCCACAGCGTATGTTGGGTGGCGATATTAAAGGTTTACAAACGAATTCTAAGCGCATTGAGCTGACAACACCGGCACGCTGTCAACCACTGCGACCACACATCGTATCGATGTCCAAGATTTTCGGTATGTTATTACCCGTGGCATTTATCTGATACGTCAGAAGTATATGTGTCCGGATATCAAGATGTTTAACATTTGCTGATATGTTACAGTTTCTTTCCGGTGTGAACGGGCTCCTCCTCTACAAATTTCTCGACGAGACTCCGGCCCTCAGCCTGTGATATCATCGCTGCCTTCAACATTTACGGTGGCGTTTCCCGGAACACTTGGTGGCCTGTTCCTGATAAGTTGTCTGGTCTCGCTCTACTGCGGAACGCCTTTCGTTGGCTTGATGAAGATCACAATTGTACTCGGTTTGATTCTTTCCATCTCTCAAATCACGCAGTTCGTCATCTGGTAAAGCTTATTTTTATCATGTTACAGTCAGAGCAGAGCTGACATTATTTTCCGTTGCCTGTTTGGTAATAAAGTTTATCAGGAACACAAAGCCAGAAGAGCCTGAGCCCCGTGCTGTCGCCGATTGGCGGATCTAGAAAACCAGTAGATGCAGTGGGAAACGACCTTCTGTTCCATCTTACAGTGGACAAGATCGAGGTAATAGAAGCAGATCAAGACAAGGAGTCAACACCGTCAGACACGGCGTCTCCTGTATCGGACACGGATGGAGTTACCGAGGCTGCCTCAACGGAAGCGAATCTGATCAGTGGCGGCCCGATCGCATTCTCACCGCGATTCATTGCAGGAGAAAAAGGCGACGAAGAAAAGGGTCATGCAAGATACTTGGCTACGCTTGAGTGGCGCAAGGAGAACGAGATTGACAATATCTTGGTGACGCCGCATCCGAATTTCAAGATCATCAAGAAGTACTATCCACAATACTTCCACGGCCGGACTCGTGACGGACTACCCGTATACTACGAGCGACCAGGTAAAATCGACCTTCCGGCTCTCAAGCGCGAGGGGCTCTCAATTGATGATTTGTTGCGTCACTACATGTACATTACGGAGTACCTCTGGCGAGTGGTGGAGCCCAGCGATTCGGGTCGCTCAATCACGGTACTGGATGTGACGGGCATCGGAATGTATGACCTCGGCGGCGAGGTGCTGGATTTTATCAAGCGCGCTTCCGCATTTACCGGTGCGCACTATCCCGAACGCAGTGCCCACATTTTCATCATCAATATTCCTGGCTGGTTCAACATGATTTGGCGTATGGTAAAGCCGCTGATTGATCCCGTCACCCGCGAAAAGGTGCGCCAATTCCTTATGGTTGCTGATTATTGAGGAACGTGTAGTGATCCGGTATGTTGCCTTATTCAATGCAGGTCCACATGCTGAAGGGAAGCGCCATTCTGAAAGAGCTGAACACGCTGATTGACCTGGAGAACATCCCGTCGGACTTAGGCGGCGAAGGTGCAGCACTGGGCGACTCGGAGGAAGAGCACGCGCTGATGGCGCACGTGAAGAAGTATCTGTGAGTGACAGGCGACATCACTAACTAAAATAAAACGGATTAACCGTTGCACAAGTGCAACCCACGGCGCCAATCATTCAGATTGTACACGCATCAAGTCAGAAGGCTCTGATAATATCGCTCAAAAGCCGGAGCGAAAGGAGAATGCATAACCTCTGTCTTTTGATAATTTATCTGAGACAATACTAAATCTGTAGTATAAACTGGAAGATTACGCCAGCAGGTTTTTCTTATTACTTACAAGAAGTAGGTTTAACCGTTTCTAATACCCATCTGGTGTTTCTAACCAGACAACCAATCGATAGCCTCAGAGCATAAGGGCCCCTTACTAAGGGGTCATCTATATGAATCACATCTAAGATATGTCTGAGAAGGGGTCAAAGCTCCTTCAGCGACAGGTCCTCATTTATTAAATAAGAAGGGTATGTACACCCAACACACTAATGCCGACACTTTTTCTCTGAACATTATTTCACAAGGAGAATAGATTTAATCGTTTCTAGCCAGACAACCAATCCCACAAGAGCGGGGACCTGTCTGCTGTCACTTTCTCAGTAATTTCTATAACAGCTTCTTGTTTGAATCAAAGCGACCTGGAAATGCAGACACTACCTGGTCCACGTGGGTGGTTGCATTTTGGCATTTGACGTCTGTTTCAGGCAAAAACATCCTCGATTGATCAGAAATGAACTGACCGTGGGTTAACAAGCTTGGAGCTCGCAACCTCACGTCGTCATTCCTCAAACAACTTCCTCGGCCGAAGACCTTGAGCTCCATTCGCTGCGTCCACTTCCATTATCGAAGAAAATTCCGATGGCATACCGAGCAAATATTGCGCAACTGTATGTGGGACCTGCGGTTGCTCCAGATGTTGTAGCTGGGTGCCGCTCGACTTGGACAACGTTTTCAACGCCCACCTTGAAGAAGCGACGACGTTCTACACTCACCAGACCAACCCTTCCGTTGTGACAAGAGCAATCCTCGCTCAAGCTGCAATCCGCGAGGCTGCAATCGTTCTGCAGCACTTGACGACGTTGCATCCCGAAGTCCTGGTACCACTAGAGCTCATGGATCTCCAGCATGCGATTCAGCGGCTAGAGGCACGACTAGAACAAGGATTCCGCGACGTGCTGGGACAGATGGAGCATGTTGAATTTCAGCACGACAAGTTGATATTTTTCCACCACGGGTAGATGTGGGACTCGGGTGAAGAATCCCAACGGGAAGCACAGGTTAGAAGGTTTTTTAATCCAAGTCAGTCAGTTGGACTGACCAGGGTATTTCCTCAACATGATCACTTTTGCTTTGCATCCTCAACAATTATCAGGTTATGAACCTAACGCGGACTCAGGCAGCAAGACGCTACAACATGGGACGTCAGCAGCGTATCGTGCGAGCATCGTCCACTAGACGCAGTTCTCCCTCACATGCATGGGACTGAGGTCAACGTCGCGAATCATATGCAAACTGGCAAGACCGAGCGCGGTCGATGTCACGACAGCGCTACCAATTTCCCCCTCATGGTCGTTCGCGTTCTCGACGTCAATATCGGTCTCCGTCATACGAGAGATGGCATGCACGTTCTCGCTCGTCGAATTTTTTTTTTGGAGACACTCTCGGTCACGCTCGTCGTCACGTCGGGATACTCAGGCGTTGTCAAAGTGGAGTACGACGCGGAGTTTTGACGGGACGAATTATATACCGCGTGGAACGTGCGTGTACAAGCTGCTCTCGAGGCAGCAAACCTGTGGGCAAACGTGACACGAGATGAGGATCCCCCTCCTAGCGCCACAAATCGTGCTGACTTTTGGCGACGTGAGCGCAGGGGCAAGGCTTTCCTGCTGGAAACGCTGTCCGAAAATATTGTGGTGAGCGTTGCAAAGCGAAAGCATGCTTATCAAGTGTTTGAGTACCTCGAAGAAACCTATGAAGCAAAGAACTGCGAAAATCGCGTGACCTTACGCGAAGAATTTTATAATGTGAAGTATATGGACGGTAAACATATGATGGGACATCTTAATCAACTCAAGAAAATCGCTGATAAGCTGGCACGACAGGAAGGAAAACCTGTCGATGATCGAGAACGAGTTTGCCAATTACTGACTAGTCTACCCTCGTCCTGGGGCCAATTCAAGAGCATCTATTTACGCAAGACCGTCCACTTATGTGGCAAAGTATGGAGAGTAATGTGATGGCCGAATACGCCCGTCGCCTTCAGAGTAGAAAGACCGCGGAATTGGGATCGGATGCAGCAGCAGCTGCTATGGACCGACAAGAGGATGAAGTAGAGATGCAAGCCGAGGCGTTTCTTGGAGCACGATTACATTAGCGACAGCAGTCCTTTGGCCGTGGGCCAGCACGACCAACCAGTAATGGCACTGGAATGGATCGGCCAAGTCAGAACGGATCGTTACTACTGTCGTAAATCAGGGCATTTTAAACAGAACTGCTCACTCCGAGTGAAACATCTTCGAGAGCGAGGAATTTCAGTAGTTCCTGGTCAACAGCAAGTTGTTGCAACCACCGAGGACCAAAATCCAGTACAAGTACTTCATTGCCAGCTGTGATGGATGAAGCGTGGGGATTAACAACATGCTCATGCTCCACGGCACAGACAACAATTCCTACGCCAGCGCAACCAAGTGCTGAATGGGTTGTTGACTCCGGATGTACTCAGCATATGTGTTGCGACAAGAGGTTATTTGTGAAGCTGTAGGACCGGAAAAACGGCATTCATTCGAGTGGCTACAAATGCAAGTGCCCCAATCGAAGGCGAAGGAACTGTACCATTCTTTGTTACACTTAACAACGGCACTATTGGACAACTACGCATGGAGAATGTGCTTTTTGTGCCAGCTCTTCATTTGAATCTATTATCGGTGACCCAAGCTGCTACTCGAGGCACCAGATTGATTTTAACTCAGTTCCTGGATCCGTCGTACTGTCAAAGGCAAATTTCAGTGTAACTTGCCGCCTAATACAAGCAAACTGTGCACCCTCGCGATTGCTGCACAAATGGCTAGCGCCCTAGCTATTCGACCTGACCTGACACTCGAGCTGATTCATCGCCGATTCGAACATATGAACAAGGATACGTTACTGAAAATGAGCAAGATAACAGCTGTCACTGGTCTGGAGATACTTCCCGAACGTGAACGCCTTCCCTGTGATGCTTGCGAACTAGGAACTAAACGCAGAGCCAGTTTCCCTCTGTAGCTCGATTGGGGATGACGGTCTGCAATGCCGTTGTGCACAGCGATATCGCCGAACCTGTTGAAATACCATCGCGCCATGGCAAGCGCTACGTTCTCCTCTTTGTCGACGGATATTCACGCTACTGCTACTATAACTGCTTTGTGAACGATCCAAAATGTTAGCGCACTTTCTCGAGTACAAAGCCCTTGTTGAGACACAACAAAATCGATCAATTAAACGCTTCATCAGCGATAATGGAGGCGAATATATTGATAAACGGGTGGAAGTGTACTGCGGTATGAATGGCATAGCTCACGAGACAACTATTCCGCACACACCAGAACAGAATGGAATGGTCGAAGTTCACTTACGTGTGATATTTAACAAGGTGCGAACCCTGCTAATTGCTGGAGCTGTGCTCCAATCCAATTATGGGTCGAGGTTGTTCGAGCGATGGTGTACGCCTACAACCGGACGCTCACCACCGGAACTGGGCGAACACCGTTCGAGCTCTGGCATGGGTACAAGCCAGATATTCGTCATCTACGAGTGTTCGGCTCGATCTGCTATGGCTATCTACCGAATAAACTTGAGGGAGTGGAATTATTGACGTCTAGCAAATCGAAGTCCCGGAAACGCCAAAAATTGGACCCGCGTGTATTTCGTGGGATTTTTGTTGGATATGCACCCACTCAAAAAGGGTGGTTGGTGTTTGACTGTGAGAGCAATTCAATTATCGCGTCTATTCACGTTACGTTTGACGAGAATGAATCTGCAGCAGCCTTGGACTTAAAGCGCCACGAGTACGCAAAACTTTCTAGCTTATCTGGAGTGATATTCGATTATTACTCGAGGACGGCATCAACAATTGCGGATTTTCTCTTTACAGCCCGCTGCCCACCGCAGTAAAACCGTCGGCCAGTGGCATTGTGTTACTAGAAGGGTTCATTAATGAATTTGACCTCAGTCTCTGATGACCACCGCTGTGACAGAAGCGCTTCCCAAGTACGCTCCTGCAGTCGCGCCGTGGGTTGCTACGTTGATCGGACCACAAGTGCATACCAGTATTCTACCGTTCGTTATTGCATGCTACTCAGAAGCAACAACAAGCTAGCACTCTCGTCGCAATCGAGAATCTTCAGTAGAAAGAAGGGCTAACTACATCTCTAAATTCTGAGCTAGGACCAGATCCTGCAAGCTACATGCAATGTCACGACCGGATTCGTCCGAATGGCGAACAGCTGTTGCCCGTGAAGGAGACGCTTTGATGGCTAACAAGACGTGGTCTCTCGAATCCCTGCCGCCAGGAAAAAGAGCTCTTCCGTGCAAGTGGATTTTCAAAATCAAATACCAGAGTGATGGAAGTATCGAAAGGTATAAAGCCCGGTTAGTAGTGATCGGATACCACCAAGTGAAAAATGTCGACTGACGTCGGGATCATTTGCATTGCCGACCTTGAGTGTGAGCAGATGGATATTGATTCGGCCTTTCGAAACGAAACACTTGAAGAAGAAGTATTCATGCAGCAACCAGAAGGCATGGAATGCCCTGGTCAAGAAGGCAAAGTGTGTCGATTACTGAAGAGTCTCTATGGATTAAGACAGGCACCACGTGCATGGCACAAGGCGTTGACGGAGCATTTGGTGACCGAAGGGCTCGAACCTCTGCATATGAAGCATGTGTGTATGTTCGTCACGCCGATGACAGATTGCAGATCGTGGCAATTTATATGGACGATTTAGTCCTGGCCGCAACCGCGCCACCTCTTGTGGAAGCGATAGAAGACAATTACGCACAAATTCAAAGTCAAGGAACTAGGAGCTATCAGTTATTTACTTGGACTCAAAATTACTCGGGATCGTCAGAAGAAAAGCTGTGGATCAGCCAGAAAATGAATGCGCTGAATATTGGTGAGAGATTAATTTGACGCATGCACACGAGTGCATGCTCCGTCGGTCCCAGGCAAGAAGTTGGTGAAGCCATCAGATAACCGAAGTGGAGATGAAATGGCTGAGTTGGCAGCAAAGCCATATTGCCAAGCGGTGACCAGTCTGATGTATCTGATGATTGGAAGTCGACCAGATATCGCATATGCTGTCCAGGATGTAAGTCGATTTCTTAATGCCTATGGAAAACCCCACTGGGAAGCGGTGAAACAAATTATTAAATACATTAAAAAGACGGCTGACTGGGAATTCGAGTTTTCGGGAGAGAGTGAAGCTGCAAGCATTCACGGACTCAAATTATGCGGCAGACGAAGAAGTCATTATCCGGTTTTGTCACTATGCTGGCGAACTGTGCGGTAACGTGGAGCAGTCGGAAGCAACGAATTGTAGCTCAGTCAACCGCAGAGGCAGAGTATATTGCATTGGCTCTGTGGACGTGAAGTTTTTACGGCAGCTACTGATGGAACTGGGATATCCACAGGCCACTACGGTGGTAAAAGACGACAATCAGGCGTGCATTGCGATCGCGAAAAATCCGCACAACACGCACGAACAAAACACATTGATGTACGGTATCACTTTGTACGAGATCATGTCCAAGTCAAGGACTTAAAGCTTCAGTATGCACCCACTAAGGATAATCTGGCAGATATTTTCATCAAAGCACTTGCTCGAGTACAATGCGAGTATCTTTGCGAACAACTTGGAATTAAGTGTCATGACAAGGGAATATAGGCAGAGTCGACTCATTAGAGCAGGAGGACACAAACGGGATCAGTTCCCGCGACGAGCACTTGAAGGACAGTCAAGAGAACGGGGGCGTGTACCCAAAGTAGTGTCTTGGCCAGGAACGGCGGCGTGTAAGGGTAGAATGTGGTCTTGACCAGGAACGGCGGCGTGTAAGGATAGAATGTGGTTTTGGCCAGGAACGGCGTCATGCAAAGGCAAAGTGCAGTCATGAGCTGGAAATGAGGAAACGGTGAAATCTTGGCCAGGAAAAGCGCGTGCAAGAGCCAGAAATCGGTCTTGACCAGGAAAGAGGTGATATAAAGTTATAGCAAAAAAGGTGACGCTTAGGAAAAAGGGTTATTGGTACTCAGAGGATTGTTGTGTTATGTAGGTATACCCATGTTGTACGTGCTGCGGGGGAGTGTTGAATTTCAGCACGACAAGTTGATATTCCTCCACAACGGGCAGATGTGGGACTCCGGTGAAGAATCCCAACGGAAAGCACAGGTTAGAAGGTTTTTTAAGTCACGTCAGTCGGTTGGACTGGCCAGGTTTTTTCCTCAACATGATCACTTTTGCTTTTGCATCCTCAACAATTATCAACGATTCAGCGGCTAGAGCCACGACTACAACAAGGATTCCGCGACGTGGTGGGACAGGTGGAGCAGTCTGAGCAGCGCGTCCGCGACGAGGTGGGACAGGTTGGGCATCGGCTACTACAAGAGCAAGAAATAACCAATGCGCATCTTCACAACATGCGGGCTGCGGCGTAACGCTCGTGTCGTCACCGATTTTGCTAGCAACCGCCAACCTCACCAATTTCGACCATTCGTGAAGACGAATGAAGGTCTCGGGCACGCTCTGCCACGCGCACCAGGTCCAGACATGCGCATTCCCGTGCTTCAAGTTGGCGAGCCTACTCCCGCCCCGTTCTTTCCGTTGACACCTGCAGTGTTGCGCGGATGGACCCATAGTCAAATCAGCGCTCTTAGCATCCTGATGAACGAGGATTTCGACATAGAGGAGGAAGATGACGTTGCGGAACGCAACCACAAGGTACAACTCCACCTGATCTCCGCCTAACTAGTGGATTGCAGCGATCATTCGAGGAACGGTGATCGGTGTTGTAGTAGTTGTTGGTATGTAGTCGTAGCTAGCGAGGGTTTCGTCCAAACCAACCCTAGCAACGGTTAAGGACGCCGTTGGACTCTTTTTCTTGCATACTACGTAGTAATTGGCAAAAAAACAATGCGAGCCACGTACTGCCGTTGCGGTTGTTGACACCATTTCGCTCGATGATGGACCATGCACGTCCCTAATTAAATAGATTTTCTCAAACAATTTCTCAAAAAACGTTTAAGGGGCCATGTATGTAGATACACCCAACCGATAACATGTCCAACGAATTAACTTTTAGGAAATACAAGGGCACCCAGCTCGAAGAAGCTTATCCTTCTGATCCTGGTTATTGTCGATGGGTATTCAATCAATCCAGTTTAAATGTTGGGGAGGAGATCAAAATATTCTTACACTCCAAATTCCTAACTGATGATAATTCATTTATGAATGACGTGGGGAAAATATCGAGGTAAGTCTCTCAAGCAGATCAGTCGAATTGATCCCATTACATTGAGTGGCTTCGTAAGAGTAATTGACAAATGCCCTAAGCTTTTAGCAGAATTGAACTAAGATATTTTTTAAGCTGTGGTAAACGGTGGATACGGAGTTCTCTCACCGAACAAATCTTTGACTTCAGATTCGTTCAACGTGATACGCGTACCACTTATAGTAGCTGGCTCAGGTTGCATTCAATTCTATGGAGAAACGGCTAACAAGGAAACAGTGTCCCTGTTTCGTAATTCTGACGTTGGGACTCACCATCGTGATTCTGACGATGTGGGACTCACCATCGGGACCCGAGCATCTACTATTCAGAAATGCAGTCCACTACTTCACCTTGTGAGTGGTTAAGACCAGTCAGGTGTAGTCGGTACATCCAGTGCTGGATACAAAGAGGTTATTTATTCAGACCACAAGCTCGTTGCTTTGCTACTAATTATCAATCCGGATGGTTTCATGGCTATCTATTGGGATCACAAGCATGGGGCTGGAATGCCGGAACTCAATTTTACAGTAGCTTTCCAGCTCTCAATATCGTATCCGGAACGGCAATAATAACAGCTTTTGCATCTTCAAACAATCTGTTCCTTCTCAATGATAGCAGAACATGCCTAAATACTACAACTCCATCGGGTTCATGCCAGCTGACCCTAAATGATTCAAATACATATAATGGAGCCTACATCGCCGGTGGCTCTACTATGTTGTATTTATTCAACAATATATCTTTATCCACTGGTAGGACAAGCATCCTATGCGATGATGCTAATTTTTCAAGTTGGAAAATATCCATTAGTGGAACCGCCCATAGCAGCGCAGCAGACAGCATGTACTGGTATAGTAATGGTTCAACAAAGATGATACTGACTTCTACTAGTAGATTGGGGATAGGGACAAGAAGCCCTTCCAGTTAATTGCATGTAGCGTCAAGCAATTCATTCACGTTTGGAGTAGGAGGGGTGTCTACAGTCTACAGACTAATGTGGTGGAGTGGATCCGCTGAAATTCAGTAGGATCACAACTCCCCCAGACACCGACTAACGGAGGGGGTACGCCGACGGCCGTGTTGTTGCTGAGTGGTTCACCTTGTGTACCCGTTGGCGGGCTGGTACTGCTCTCTCGTTGACACGAAATGCGCATTTGGTGGGCCTTGGACGTCCTTGTGGGGACTTGGGAGGGGGTGGATCTGCGCGGATATTCCTGCGCACGAGATCCGGTGTCGGTTTGGGCTTGAGATCTTGCGTAGACCTTGTGGATCCGTAATAGAATACGGGATCCGCGTTCTTCCTTCTTGAGGGTGTCCTTGCACCTTATCGGAGTTGTTCTTGTTCCTTTACGATGCTTGCGGCCTCCAATAGCGGGATCTTGAGGGGGGGGGGTAAGAAGCCAAAGGGCGAGCGCGACCTGGCCAATTTATCCAGGGGCTGCCATGTGTGCAGGAAGATCGCCAAAGTTAGACTTGGTGTATGTATGGGGCCAATAGAAATCCCTATACTATAGTCAAGTCTGTCTTCCAGTGCAAATTCGGTTCTGATTTAGACCTTAGCCTATCTACCTTCGGATCCCATTCCAAAACCTATCCTACGGACTACTTATAACCCAGGATCCCACCTCTCACCTTCTCCTGGCCAACCGTTTTCACTCTACCTCCATTTAGCTACGGACCTTCAACCCGGTGTGCACTAAACTGATCGTATCTAGTACTTAGGACCTCATCCCACGGGACGAGTCCAGGATCCGTACCATATACAGACCAGGCGTGTCGCATGGTCCGGATCCATCACCTTGACGCTGTTATGGCTGCCGCTGGCGACGTGGATCCTCCAGCTGCCGGTCAACTTCCGTCTTATCCGGATCTGCAATACCACACTAAGGACGGATAACGGAGTTACAGAAATCGCGCTCGGTCCGATCGTCTACAATGTCACAGCTGTCTTCTCGGGATACACATCATGCCAGGCTATGGCAATGACCAGTGATCGAAACTTTAGAAGAACATTCTGATTGCCTCTCTCGATCGTACCAAACGACTCTACGACAACGTTGATGTCTGTCTTTACGATTAGATCGAATCCGAGAATCGTCAAGGCCAAGAGGTCGGTCTCATCGCTCAAGATCTCGTTTCGGTTCATCTGACTGATTTGGTATCGGTTTTCTATCGAGATGATATTGAGGAAGGAGAAGACCCGTCGCTCGAAGCAGCGAAGCAACAGTTGAACGTTGATTATAGTCGTATAGTTGCATATGAAGATGATTCAGCATCTCCTCGGTGAGGTTGACAAAATTAAAAATCGTCCAGTTAATATATAATCTGGGCTGTAGACCGAGTAAGGATCTTAAGACGAATGTAACTACGGATGATTCAAAGCAAATTGTGGGGTCTGCCATGTTACACGCTGACAAAATCATTGTTCTTTGGGACGTTTTTTCTCCCCGCACAAAGTCCTGATGGGAGTCTGCTATACTTGAGATCAGTATAAGCGACAAAAAGATTAACATATATCGAGGGTATCGAAATAGACTCGTGCGGAATGGTCTTGTCTAAATAGCGACATGCGTGGCGTGGGGTCGTTGATCCGCGAAGCTTACAGCTTAAACGTCTTCACGGCTTTTTTTTTCTTCTTTTGTTGGTAAGCCCGCATGGGTCCAGAGTCGATGCGTCCACATTCTTGTTAGTTTTGTATAAATCTGTTGCCCGAATAGCTGCATGTGTCTTCGATCGTTGATGATTAAATTCTTCATGATAGCTTTAAGCTCAGCGACATTGAGATCAGCGTTTTCACCATAAATACCACCTGGACTGGAGATAATGCGCGAGTTCAAGGAAAACATGATCTCTGACTATAGTATGCGGGTGATAATATCTCTAAATTCGTTATCATTGATATGTTGATTGCCTTACCTATATACCGTGAGAGACTTAAGCTGCTTAATGATGCTTGGGGCATCATTGCCTAATTCAAGCTCTCCTTGAAGCTTATCATATACTCGGCTCGAAGAGTCTGCAGCGGGCCCTCAAGCTTATCGTGGATATTATACTGGAGATGGGTAATAGCAAGGATCTCCTTGAACATTTTTTCGTCGTCGATGCTGAGCTTATCGTAAGCAGCTTGGTCAACGTGTTTATATACAAGGGTTTTGGTCATAGATTGAAGACTATCACTGATGTCGTTTAGGACCGCACTTCCGGCGGTAGGCTGAACAATTACGAGTGTTTTGGCATCCAAATCTGGCAAACGAATGTACTTGCTACCATGCTGGCGATATATGTATGCACTTGGGGTTGCTAAACCATGAATTTCTTTCAAATTGTAAGTACGACCCGTCTAATAACTCCATCCAGTGGAACTACACCAGCTCGAACGACGTTCGAGGTCGCCAGACCCTTGGACTGAGTCAAAGAAAGATTTGAGGTCAGGGACCTCACGGCTTGCGCTTCGAGAGGTCCTTTCTCTCGGAGAGGCCTGCCTCTCCCTCTCAGACCACGACCCTTCAAGCCACTCTCGCTAACAACATTAACTCCTCTAACCGATTTGTCAACAATGCTATCTACATTTTTATCTTCTTGCACAGCATGGCTATACCTCTTAGATTTGGGATAGGAAAACAGCCGTTGTAGTTCTCATTGCATATTGAGCAGCCTTCAACGCTGGTAGATTAACGTTTGTTCCTCTCACCGCTTCCTTCGCTGCTTCATAACGTTTTGTTGTTTGATGTATTGAGCGGTACTTGAGATAGCTTTGTTTAGAATCTTGGCATTCTCGTCAAGGTTTATTCGAATACGTCTTCCATCTCTTCCTCGATCATAGCCGCTTGCTTATCGTTCTTAAAGAATAGATACCTTTTATACTTCAGATGGCTATCCAATTCATCTAACCCATCTAAGAATGCTGTAAAGGTATCCCTCCATCGAATTTTCTTCATGAGAGCAGTTCAAGCTTTGCCAGAGATTCTTTTATCATTACCATTTCTTTTAGGTTCATCCTTTAAAATATCAAATGGTTGAGTGAGCTTTGGCACACCGAAATAGTTATCTGGATGAGGTTTCGAACCTTTAATGGTATTAACAATTGGCTTCAGACGAAATCCGCTCACTTTTGTCATTATCTTCATCAATATTAGTTGTCAAGAGGGCATAATACTTAGTGAGCATTATTTTAGCATCATTATCGGCGTTGGATAGTTTTTTTTATCATTGTCGTAATCAATTCCACTCATAGTTCCATGTCGATATTCACCGCCAGTTGGAGTAAATTCCTTAGTGACTCGTTCCTTATCATCGTTACTAGTTACAGCCATATCAAGTCCTCTACTCTTAACCATTTTTACGAACTCATCAAGTGTCGATCCCCATTTAACCTCCTTAGTGAGTGCCGGTCTAACTCTCCCACTCTCCTTACCAAATACACTAACTGTTAATCCATCGAGCCAAACGTGTCCATCTAAATTAATTTTACCACCTTTGAGAATCGGGGTGATGCTCTTCTTCAAATTATTTGATTCAAGTCATTCCTTGTTATTAGAAATGGCCCAGTAAAGCTTACGCTTGCTTTCAGCTTCGTCGGAGCTTGTAAAAGTTGATTTATCGAAGGAGTTTTTTTTAATTGTCGCTTGCTTGTTTAGGATTGTCATCCTCAGATGCTTTTTCTTTGCCATGCTTATATCCAATGATTTTTTTTAAACATCAAGGGTTCATCGTTATACATGTCTAATTCGGAGAATAGTAAAGGCCCCTTCTTTCGATTGTTGATGTATGCAAGAAAACTTGGATCACTGATGAAAACTTCACGGAAAGAATCGTATGTCTCACTTCAGTCAATACTTGGGACTGATATGACTCGTTTGTTAGCGTTTTGAACCTTCGCATTTTTCTGATATAGTACTTCATTAGATGGCTACCTGACGAGTTGAGAGGGTGAAGTTGCAGCTTATCCAATACTGGATAAACTTCAAATATCTTAATTAATATGTCCTTAGCTTTACTAGATCTTCATCAGATTTAGTAGTGTTAACTCCGGTCTCAGATGTGCGAGCACTATTACCAATTTCAACATCCACAGTTTGAGGAGTTGCCTGATACCCCCATCAGATGTATCCGGACTCACATTTATTCCAACATCAGTCATCACTGGAATTGTCGAGACCTCAGGGCTTTTTCAAGAGTTTTCATTATTATTTTTTTTTAGTCTCATTGAGCTATTACTTGATCAATAATATCATTCAGGGGTTGCTTTACTTCTGACGGAAAAGCCTCATCAGATCCAACACTCATATCAATCTGAGTTGATTCGGTTGATTACTTCGGTAAAAGTATATTCGAAATATCACTTGCCCACGACGCACCTTCATACATCTCCCGCTTGACTTTGGCTTGCTGAACACGTCTTTGAGACCTTTCAAGAAGCTCCTGTCGCTTCTGCTCTCTCTCTGAGCGAGGGATGTGAAATTGGGGAACATTGTGCCGTCTCTATATCATGCAAATCATAAAAAAATAGGAGTCATAAATACCAGTAGCTCGGCATAACTGAATCATGACGAAGTTTGGCATAAGAATGACATATGTGTTTTCGTTCATATAGCATGCTAAAATAGCGATTCTTAACGCAATGGAACGATACGCCAAAGATTGGTTCCAATTGGCGTTGATACTTACGATTTACTACCGTTTTACGGAAGTTGGAGGCTGCATCTAGATCCAACAACTCATTATTAATGCGGCTCCCTTCCTGAATGGTCCATAACCTTTGCCGGAGCTTAGCGAGCTCACGTTCTTTTTCTAAGCAGTCCTTACACATTCTAATGGCTTGGTGACTATATATCAAGTCAGATATTTCTTAAACAAATCTCAATAAAATAGTGAAAGTAATATATTTGAGTCAAAGCCACAGAGGATATCTCTATCAAATTTCAAATTATGTCTTATTGTTTTGAGTCAGCCAGTACTCGTTTTCAAGCGTCGACCTCCTACTCTTATTGACTAATCTGAAATCATCTTGCGGCTCCCAGGAATCAGGTTCATTTCCAAGCCATCGAACTAAGTGTTTGATCTTACCAGCTCGCATCTTTTTGTGATCTAAGATCTTCTCAGCTTCTAGGATATCGCCTCGATTGATTGTAGCACCAGTTGTCTCTGATTGAATCTTTGAGGTCATTTGGAGCCTTGTAAAGTGTATGCCCATTTGTCGAGCGGATGTAGACTCGATACCCGTCAATCCCTACCCACTGAATATACAGCCTTTCTCCAACGTGCAGCCTCCTTGTCGAACGTCCCCTCCTTAGTCGATAGAGTGCATTCACCCCAACGCTGAACTCGTTCTCAATCTTATCAGCTTCACCTTGGTTATGAGTCAGATCTGCCTCCATTACTTGGCCTTTAGCTTCATTTCATTCCAATCGATCGATGTACAGTGCTGTTGTAGTTACCAATAACGTCGCTGATTAGCTTTTCTATAATCCGCTTAGGAGACATCTTAGTTAGTCTTTGCTTTATAGTTCGGTTGAATCTTTCAATTTTGCCCATAGTCCCATGATACCGGGCTCGTTATTAAAAAATACTCGATCTCTTTGGTTTAAAAATCCTTGGGTTTGCGCATTCACGAACTCACCACCATTATCGCTTGTTAAAATATCGACTTTGTGGAGTCGAACAAACGCTTTGAGGGCTGCTAAAACTATAGGCTCAGTCTTATTCACCTAGAGCTTTGCGTAACCGATGCGGGAGTTGGTATTGATACCATTCAGAATCGGTTGTTTACCCCAGAAAGCAAGATCTATCTGTCAAGAGTTGGGGTTATGAGAGGCGATTTTGAACCCATCGTATCGCTTCTTTGGCTCTTGAATTGCTGGATATCTGACTGAGTAACATACCACTCCTTCACATTTTTTAACGTTATTTTAGAATTTATATCTCGAGCCTTCTGATAAAGCGCTTGAGCCCTCATAACCAGTTTTAGGGTTGTAGTCGAGTTTGCTGAGGAGATCGTCCATACTTATATATAATATTCAAAGAAAAAACGTGTGATAGATAGGAGAACGTCTAAATATCGAGTGCGATGGTACTAATTCCATCCTCAAGCACTTGTTGCTTGTCATAGAAATATGATGAGCAATTTTGGCCTGACTATATGTGATGATTGATTTAGTTTCTTTTGACAGTCTAAATCCCTTGTTAGTACCACGAAGGGTGGTGCGGTCGCGAACAACAGACTCAAAAAATCCCAAAGGGTTGAGTACATCCTCATTGCGACCACGACTTTGTTGCACGCCCTTAGCTGAAAGTTTCACCTTATATGACTCGTCTGGAAGATAGCAAATATAGTTCTCACTCGAGAGTGAGACCATAGCATCGCCTAACCGTTCATCCTTAAATAGACCACGGGTTCGGCTGTCAAACTTAGCTACTTCCGCGTTATAGTCGCGGGTGAACCAATTGTACTTGTGCTGTTTGAAGTGCTCACATAGCTCAGGTTTGACGCACTCCTGGAATGGATTATTGCAGCTGAAAGCGATGTAAGCAGAGTCCGCATCCATCTCTTGATACTCGAAGTCGGATCGATCGAAGTAGAATTCAATGCAATCGTAGTAGAACTCGAGCATGCGTACTTAGCAAGCTGATAGATGGCAATGGACAAATGGATTGGGTTCTTGTTATTGAGTCGACGCTTGTTCATAGTTATTTCACAGGAATCGCTCAACTCCTCTAATTCATGAAACGTGAAGTGCACAATACGCGACTTGATCGTATCCTCATTATACTTGTACTTGACCTGTTTGTGCTTACTCATGCCCATGCCCGATCACCCAAACGCCGAGGTTCCAACCACTTTCATCGTCTCCGCAATCATAGCCTTACTTGTCCACCGATCCATAAAGGGAGCAAAAACCTTGTGAGCGCTGGCTTTAATGAAGCTGTGAGTCTTAGTGACTTCCATCCCATGAGACAGATACCACTTGAGTAGCGGAGTGTAGATCAGAATCTTTTCACCGAAGTAGCTTCCAATTAATTTGCGAGCAGGCTTGGCTTTATTCTTTTCTCACGCTTCGTTGTAAACAACATATGACCACCCCCCACCCCAAAACATGACCTTCTTGTTAGTACAGTCGATCAGTGTATTTTTGAAAATGGGGGTCATTCACTTAAATACTCTTTTAGGTGATCTGGAGTTCGAGTATCACACTCGAGAAACCCGAAGATTTTGTCAGCCTTGATGTCGTCGACGATACCGGGATACGTCCCCCGATAGTGGTCAATCATCCGCACGGCATCTCATTACAGCGCCCATAAGTGCAGCATTCTTACAACTCTTATCGCCATGACTTTTTGTCTCGTTGCGTCTGGTGTAGCGTTGAAAATGAGTGATGATCCTCCGGCTATCTTTGCTCGCATCTTAGCGTATATGTCTTTCTCCTCGCGATCAATTGAGTAAACAAGTCTGTCTGAGTTGAACTCAAGCAGCTTCTTGAATCTGAACCCCTCCAGAGACATGTCCTTGCGTGCAACGTTGCATTGAACGCAAGAGATAAGAACATGCCATCAACATGCCCCACTTTGTTATTGATACGGTCGGCTGAAGCAGTATATCGACAGTCAGTTGACTCCAGCATGGACCACACAGATATTTCTGCTTTTTCACCAACGTGTCCAAATGCTCAAGAGTCATATTGAACTCACGCTTGGCATCTACATCCTGGTGCTTGTAGCCATAGGCTTAGTTGGGAATCTGAAAGCCGTAACGGGTATCTTTTTAGGGTGTTGGAGCTCGTTGAAGCAAGTCTGATACATAACCTTCTCCGAGAGCCCCGGAAGCGAGACACCATCAGCGAACATATCGTGATCAAAACGCTTAAACAATTCACGCTGAGCCTCGATAGCCTTGATGAATGGTACCACACCTACGTTATTGAACCAGATGAGTAAATCTTTAATAGACTTCATCTCATAGTGCTTCCACACGAACTTTACTCGCTCGTCGTCAGCGTTGGTAATGCTGGTGCCACGAAACGCGCTGTCGAATGCTGATTTGGGAGGGATGTTGGTCTCGTTGAGCACTTCGAAAGCTTTAATATACTCGTATGGAATAGCCCGTTACCAACGCCACAGACACATTGAATCTTGTCATTACACTTGCATCCACCGAGATATGTACTACCAAGATACTTTTAATAGCTTCTTTTCCAGCAGGAACATAATTGTAATATCAAGCATCTTCATGTCCGAAGTAGCAATGCTCATACTGGGGTTCTTGATCGCAGATTTAATGTTCTCCGTATCAATGACGGTGAATAGGTCGCTCTTAATCAAGTTGATATCGTATCTACCAAAGTTAAACCCCAATACGGGTACTTGATCGAGCTGTTGCTTGATTTTGCAGTAATCAGACCTATCCTTCCCGACGGAAATTGTTTTGTGGAAATCGAAGAAATTGGCATAATCTCCATCCTTGATCCAGTTATCAACGTCATCCATTGAGTACTTCTTCCCAAGCTTTAATCCAGGGATCTGCATACCGCTAAAGCCGTGAACTTTAATAACCTTCTTGAAAAGTGGCTCATAACTTTTGAAACATTGTACTCCTGAATCTGAAAACCGACTTTGTTAATGTAATCAAACATATCTCTTAGCAAAGCTTTGGGTTCATCATTTACGAGCATCTTACTTCCCCAGAGATACTGTCAGCTATTGATACCGAAACAGGAATATGCTCATTCGTGAAGACTGTGCTTTCACCGTACCGTATACCTGTCGGCTTCAGTATGGCCTCAAAATCATACACGATGAAGTGATGGATGTAGTGATCAATCTTCTTAATGGAGTACTTCGTTAGCATTGATCTGATGGAGTTCTGAGGCGGTCTGTAAAAAGTTGGCTCAGCTGAGAAACTCTCAATATTGACAAGCTTACATTGGTTCTTCTTATGGTTGCTAAGCTTGTCAGTGCTAATGAAGACCACTTCGCACTTAGGACATTGATACATGCTTTGAAGCATATCGATGCTCTTAATGTATAGAGCGTGGTTCTCATGAGACAGAATAGCCATGGATTCAAACTCCTTGTCCGAGCGACGAATGCATTCAGGTTGCCAGAGGAAACATCCATCTTATTAATAATAATAGCAAGCTGGAAGCAGTCCTCAACCTCATCGAATTAGAGAAGGTCAATTGGTTTAAAGCTTTTGAACAGACTCAGTGTGTAGTCAACGCCCTTGCAAGAGCAGTAGCGCTTGAATGCCTCCTTCACATGAGCCTGGATTCTTCGGGGGTCCTTCTTAGGGTCTTGCAGCGAATGCCATGCAATAGAATGGAAGACACATTTGTTGTTCGTCTTGGGGAAGTAAATGACATGCTTGTTTTTGCGATGACCTTAGGAATGACAGCTGCGCTATCACCACAAGCATGATTGCGATGGTAGATGAAAATCTTAAAGCCAGTAATCGCTTTACCTTGTATCCAGAGCTGGGGTAGTTAAGCTTGTTAGCCAGCTCCATAGACCTGATTTCAGAAATATTTTTTTTTCGAATATCAGCCTTACAATTGACCGCAACAGGAGTATTAAACACGTAGGTATTACCCAGATTCGGGTGAAAGTATCGTGTTTTATTCCCATCGTTGAGACTATTCAGGTCGGAGCCGATAGCAACCTTCATCTTGAACGCATTGGTTTGCGTGGAGAGAACGTGCTCAAGCTTGTCGTAGAACTCCGATGGCTGGATACCCTCGTATAGATGAGACCTCATGAGCTGACCACTGTGAAAACGATACTTGGGGTCGGTCTTATAGTCTTTGGATATGTGCTTTTTTAAGTCTTTGATAGAAACCTTGTACTGCTTTGCAACCAACTTCTGATTGCTCGGACGAGTAATGTTGGTCACATAGACCAGCTTCCCAGTTCTACCTCGAACCTTGACGCGATAATTGATGCCCCATCGAATTACAGTAATATTTAATCGCTTTAGTCCTTCACGTTGGTAAGGCATATATTTGTTATATATATGGCTATATAATTCTCGGGGGAATGACTTTATAATTATTGGATTCTGTGTCAGGATTGACTTTATATCATGGTGCCATAAAAAGGTTTGAATTTTAATTAATTAATTCTGTTGTTTGGGGCTCATGCATCGCCTACCGTATAATCGTAGTCCCCTAAGCGTCGTTTAGTTCTAAGGGTCAGCTTGGACGCAACCAGTAAGAGGCGTGCATTTGTACCAGATCGCTGCATTACTGCAAGATGGGTCGCTGCTATTTTTAGACTTTTGAGCAGGTAAAAGAAGGACTTGATCATTACCGGAAGAGGAAGTTTAGCCAGACTTTCTAACATGTGATGATATTTATATCTTGCCTTCACCAATTGCGCTGAATCGAATATTTGCCCAACGCCCTTAGCATATTGAAAATGCCCTTGGCAAACGTCAGGATGTCCAGGTGCACGTCGAAGTAGCTGTCAATGGCGAAGAAGTCATTCATGCGGCTAAAGACCGTCTACACCTCGTCGGCGATCAACAGGATGTTGTTCTCCGACTCTGTTGGGAGGCGCCACGTAGCCTTCCTCGCCCAGCGCCGACTTGATGATGATAATGGCCGTGTAGATCGGTGCCGACTGCTACCTGAGCGCCAGGCTCAGCTTCTCCAAACACCACTCGGAATTCTTCTTCTTGTCGTGGATGTGGTCTTGGAGACGGGTACGGCACGGGCCTAACGCCCGGCATGAGCGACACGACGCCGGCACTGCACCCTCTGGCCGGCACTACACCCCTGGCTTGATCCGCGTGGGGCTCATGAGCGGGTCCGTGTAGGTCTCCATGAGCCACCTGAAGTACCAGTGGAAGTACTGGTCGTCGACCTTGTGGGGAAGCGACGCCAGAACCGCCACCCAGCCCGATATCCTGTCCGACAATGGATGCTGGTCTTCTCGTCACGCGCCCTCTGGTCTGGTCTCCTCGCCACACGCGTTCGTGATCCGCCACGCGCCTTAGTGGTCTGCAACGCGCCATGCCGCTATCGAGCATTTTACAGCAGTAAAACACCGTCTCCGGCTTGCTAAAAGTGCGATTTGAACCCATATGACAGTGCTGGTGATTTTCACACCGTGTTAACCTGGTGACGCTTAGGACTACCATTACACGGTATACATAGCTTGACTTTTTATGTAAGAAAAAATAATTAATTATTTAATTTCGTTTTCACTCTTAGGTTCGCTTTCACTTGGATTAGGTTCGCTTAGGTTTTCGCTTTGTGAGTCCGAATCCGATCTCTATTCTTGTCGTCATACCCCTTTTAATAGCCTAAGGGAGCGTCACGAGTGCGCTGGTAGTAGCGCGCCTCCTTGATGCGCTCTTTGTTAGCCTAGAAGCAGATCAAGACAAGGAGTCAACACTGTCAGACACGGTGTCTCCTGTATCGGACACAAATGGAGTTACCGAGGCTGCCTCAACGGAAGCGAATCTGATCAGTGGCGGCCCGATCGCATTCTCACCGCGATTCATTGCAGGAGAAAAAGGCGACGAAGAAAAGGGTCATGCAAGATACTTGGCTACGCTTGACTGGCGCAAGGAAACAAGAATGACAATATCTTGGTGACGCCGCATCCGAATTTCAAGATCATCAAGAAGTACTATCCACAATACTTCACGGCCGGACTACCCGTATACTACGAGCGACCAGGTAAAATCGACCTTCCGGCTCTCAAGCACGAGGGGCTCTCAGTTGATGACTTGTTGCGTCACTACATGTACGTTAGAGTACCTCTGGCGAGTGGTGGAGCCCAGCGATTCGGGTCGCTCAATCACGGTACTGGATGTGACGGGCATCGAAATGTATGACCTCGGCGGCGAGGTGCTGGACTTTATCAAGCGCGCTTCCACATTTACCGGTGTCACACTATCCCGAACGCAGTGCCCACATTTTCATCATCAATATTCCTAGCTGGTTTTAACATGATTTGGCGTATGGTAAAGCTGCTGATTGATCCCGTCACCCGCGAAAAGGTGCGCCAATTCCTTATGGTTGCTGATTATTGAGGAACGTGTAGTGATCCGGTATGTTGCCTTATTCAATGCAGGTCCACATGCTGAAGGGAAGCGCCATTCTGAAAGAGCTGAACACGCTGATTGACCTGGAGAACATCCCGTCGGACTTAAGCGGCGAAGGTGCAGCACTGGGCGACTTGGAGGAAGAGCACGCGCTGGTAGTGCACGTGAAGAAGTATCTGTGAGTGACAGGCGACATCACTAACTAAAATAAAAAATGGATGAACGCATGCACAAGTGCACAAGTGCAACCCACGGCGCCAATCATTCAGATTGTACACGAATCAAGTCAGAAGGCTCTGAATCAGAGCCTTGATAATATTGCTCAAAAGCCGGGGCGAAAGGAGAATGAATAACCTCCGTATTATGATAATTTATCTGGGACCAAACTAACCGATTTAGCATCTATAAACTAATTATGAATGCAAGATCAATAATTAAAGATTGCTCTACTTCAAGGATCGGTCGCACTGTTTGGACGCCAGCTGTTATCAAGTGTTTAGATGCCATAATGAGGCCGACACGCATGCGTCTCGGACCAGTGGTCGCCGTTGAGGAAATGGCTGCTCACTCTTGCAATAGCCATGTCGCTGACGAAGCTACTTCTCCGCCGCGCCGCTGCTTCTCGCCCCCGTCGTCACTTGTCGCTGTCGCTGGCGACCCGTGCGTTCTCCGACGCCGCTGATTGTACCGTGTCTTTTGGATGACATGGCTACATTGTAATCTCCACCTTGAACTAATGTGTCAATGCCCTCTTCACAGCCCTACCCAAGCCGGTGTCCTTCGAGGACGTGAGCACTGCCTCCTACCGGATCCGGGACGGCATCCAGCTGACGCAGAGCGAGTACTCACCGTTGCTGTCGCAGCGAATGGGCTACGACTTGTACCTGAAGAAGGACCACCGTCAGATGACTGGTAGCTTCAAGGAGCGCGGCGCCCGCAACGCGTTGCTGCAGCTGACGGACGAGGAGAAGAAGAACGGCGTGGTGGCCGCCTCAGCTGGCAACCACGCCCAGGCACTGGCCTACCATGGCCAACTGCTGGGGATCCCCGTGACGTGCGTCATGCCCAAGGTCGCCCCGCTGACCAAGATTGCTCGCTGTCGTGAACTCGGTGCCCGTGTTGTACTGCACGGTGAGCACATTCTGGAAGCGCGGGACAAGGCCGAGGACTTTGTCCGCGATGAGGTGCGGATGAGCTCGTTGCGGTGATGATGATGCACTTATAGACTGACAAAGTGTATGCTGTTGATCATTTTGAAGAACATGGTGTACATCAACGGATTCGACCGCCCCGAAATTATTGCCGGCGCTGGCACCATGGGTATTGAGATCCTGAACCAGGTGCCGAACGTCGATGCCATTATTGTGCCTGTCGGCGGCGGTGGTCTGATCGCCGGTGTCGCTCTCGCCGTCAAGACCCTTGCTCCGAACGTTCAAGTGATCGTGCGTTTTTGTGATGCCTCCTAAAATATTTAGTGAGTAATATCTAACGGCTAGGTATCTTGGGTTTGCCTTACAGGGTGTGGAGCCGGAATACTGTTCAAGTTTCACGGAGGCACTGAAGGCTGGCAAGCCCGTGAACATGCCGACGCAGCCAACGCTTGCGGATGGTCTTGCCGTCCCTTGCGTTGGTACGAACGCTTTCGAGATCGCTCGTACCTATGTTGATAAGGTGGTGACTGTCTCGGAGCGGGCAATTGCTCTGAGTGTGCTGCGTCTCGTCGAGTTGGAGAAGGTCGTCGTGGAGGGCGGAGGTGCTTCCTCTCTTGCCGCACTGATCGACAACAAGCTGCCAGAGCTGAAGGGTAAGCGTGTTGTGCTGCCCCTGACTGGTGGTAACATTGACACTCCTGTCCTTGGTCGTGTCATTGACCGTGGTCTGGCTGCCGATGGTCGCCTTGTGCGCTTCGTGGCTACCGTGAGTGACCGTCCGGGAGGTATCGCTCAGCTGACCTGTTTCCTGCGTGACTTCGGTGTGAGCGTTAAGGACATCTACCACGAGCGCGCCTGGGTGCATGCTAGTATCTCTCATGTCGCGGTGAAGTGCGTTGTCGAAACGCAATCGAGCGAACATGCACTTGAGCTCAAGCAGCGCCTTCAAGAGCAGGGATACCCGCTTATTTGGGAGGGCTTTCAGGCCCCGCCTGTTGACCTCTGAAGCAGATGATACAACTTAAGCTTTTGTGTACCATCTTAAGTAAAATATAGATGATTTTGTTTATCGCTTTCCCATTCCTGCATTATGGGTCCTGTGAATCTTCACCGTCTACATTTCCGCCAATTCTCCCAAGAAAATGTTCTTGTCGCTGCTGCATGAGCCTACAATGGGTTCTGTGGGGTGGAAGGTTGCCTCGTTCACGCTGCCTTTGTGTCCCGGAAGGTGATAGCGTAGGTTACCCGTCGCGGCATCCCAAATGTACACGTAGCGGTCAGCCGACCCGCTTGCTACGAAGCGCATGTCGGACGACCAGCCGCAGCGGATGAGTGTGCGGTCAAAGCTGTGCTTTGCGCCCATGAATGTCACCTTGAGGCGCTCCCCCTTGACGAACGGCCGGACGTCCCACTTCCTCACAGTCGAGTCCATAGCATTGGACAGCAAGTAGCTGCCGTCCGGACTGAGACTCACCCCCGTCACAATATCGGCATGGCCCTGCAGCACCGTGCTCACTTCGTCCTTGCGGAGATCCCACATTTTGATGTCTCCATCCAGTCCTCCAGCAATCAGATGCGAATTGTCTCCAGAAAAGCACACGGCCGTGACCTGGAACTTGTTCTCAAACGACTTGACGGCCCGCTTGGAGCGCACGTCCCAGAGCTTGGTAGTGCAGTCGTCGCTGCCGCTCGCGATGAGCGTGGGGCCGCTGGTCACGGGGCAGCAGCTATTGACGACGGACGAGTGTCCCGCGAACTTTTTAATGCGGCTCCCGCTCTCGACGTCCCAGAGCCCCAGCGTCTTGTCGGCCGAGGCGGACACCACCTGCGCGCTGTCGTAGGTCCACTGCACTTCCAGCACCGCGTTCTTGTGACCGCTCAGCACGTTGTAGTTGTGGCATTCTCCGTACACGTCCCAGAGCAGAATGCTGCGATCAAATGAGGACGAAGCCAGATGCTGCCCCGACGGACTGAACTTGAGCGAGTACACTGCGGCGCTGTGACCCGAGAGAAGCATAGTGGGAGCCAGGAGCCCCGACGTCCGGTCCCCCACGCGCTTGGGCGCCACAACCGCCGGGTCGACCGCCACGATCTCCGTCACGCGCGAACGCTTGGCAAGCTGCGTCTCCCCCGCTGGGGTCAGCGCTGTCGACGCGCCCTCCTCCTCCTCGCTACTCAGCCGCCGCTTGCCCGCCATTTGCTTCACTGAATACTGGACGATTGTATAGGATTAGATGATGAACCACTGTAGAATTGTATATTTTAAAGTTTTAATTGTACATTGTGTCAGTTTCGACAACTTCAACTTTCACCGGTTCCAACACTTATTACGATTGTCCCGTGCATGCTTCAGACTCGCTCAGAGCAAGGCAGGCCTGACCGTCGTAAGCAGGATTTGTAGTTATATAACGGACGTGCGTGCGTTGCATGGTCTTCTGGTTGCATCCGGACCAGTCCGACCAGTCCGAGACTTGACAATCGACTGGATCACACGCTGCAGTCTCGGAAGTCACTCCGCAGGCAATTCCGTTGGTCTGTGGGTACGTCACGACTTCTCGTGTGCGAGTCTTGATCCCAGTTTTAAAGTTACAGGCAGACCAGAAGCTCCATTCCGAGAGCACGCAGTCCACGATGCATGAAACTTCTTCGGTGAATGCGTCACAAGCGGCACCTCCGTACAGCGGATACTCCGTGATTGTGCGCGTGCGGGTCTTCATGAGCGTTGTTGGGTTGCAACCCGACCACGCGCCCCAGTCGCTGAGCTGACATGACACTGGATCGCATGCTGCTTCTTCAGAAAGCTCGGGACACACGTCACCACCGAAGAGGTCGTAGACCTTGGGCGTGCGACTGCGGGTCTTCTTGTCTGTCGCAAAGTTGCAGGACGACCAGTTCCCCCAGTCGTTCACCTGGCAGTCTTGCTTGGTGCAGAAGAGAGTCTCAATAGTCGACGGACATACCACGCCATTGTATTTCATGGATATGACAACAGGGCGAGTGCGTTGCTTTGCACCAGTGTCGAGGTTGCATTCACCCCAAGCACCCCACTCTCCAACAACACAGTCGACCGGGTCACAGGATGTGGTCTCCGTGAGCGAGCCACACGGCGTGCCACCGAAGTTCGACGGCGTCGTTACCGTTCGAGTGCGCATCTTTAATCCTGTTGCTTCATTGCAGGTGCCCCACGCACTCCATTCAGTCATGACACAGTCGGTTGGTGCGCAGTAGGCGATCTCCGACAATGCTGGGCACGCCACACCGCCATATAAGGGCTGCGTAGTGATTTGCCGAGTGCGGCTCTTAGCGCCTGTGCTCTGAGCACATTCGCCCCAGGCCGTCCATTCGCCAACGATGCAATCCACTTTGGGGCAGTATTGCGTTTGGACGAGTTCAGGACACACTGCGCCGCCGTCGTACGGGTAGACGAGAATATCGCGCGTGGACGTCTGCTTGCCGTCGACTGCTGCACATGCGCTCCAGTCACTCCACCGCGAGACGTAGCAATCCACAGGTTTACACGCAATGGTCTCCGATTGGAGGCTGCACGGGGCACCACCATACTTCGGGGGTGTCATAATGGACCGTGTTCGCGTCTTGACACCGTCGGCACATGCCGAGTAGTCCGACCACGCGCTCAACACACAGGCAATCGGCTTGCACGTGATGTACTCAGTGAGTACAGGGCATGCTCGTCCCCATCCCGACTGAGCAATTAAGATTGTGCGTGTTCGGGACTGCTTCATGGTCGATTCAACGCACGATGTGTAGGGCCCCCAAACACTCACAACGCAGTCGACGTTGGCTGCTGTAGCGTGTTGGGCCAGCGTGCCGAAGCACAGACACATCAACGCCACAACGAAGTGGCCTCGACGTAGACTCCACATGACCGTCTTGATTCCACTGATACTTCCTTCCTTCTTGGTTGGTTGGTGTCTTTTAGACACAAGGTCTTGGGCCTAAAGGCCTCCTGACGTTCGCTTCTTGATCTCTTCTTGTCGCTTTGTATTGTGAGCTCAGGAGAACGTCTACAGGACCGACCACCGGCCACAGCTGCGTAGCGTTGATCCGCTCGTTAATAGGCAGCCAAGATGTAGAGTAAGTAGATAAGACCGACGAGACGAAACTCGTTGATAGGGTAAAGCCACATGTTGAAAGTAAGCTCCAAAAGCAAGACCCAGACGTCTGACGGATTGCAACTTTAATTCGTGGGAGCAAGGAACGAGTATTTTGCTAAGCAGTATTTTATTTAATGTAGATTATCTAGAAGAGATAGGGACGCTCACACCTAACGTCGTACTGTGCTCCCCGCACTTCCGTCACCAGCTGACCCCGGGTTCGATCCAAAAGACGAGCAGGGAGTTGTTCTCTTCAGCTCAGGACACTCGGCACCTCCGTCGTATGGATTCACGAGAATAGTGCGCGTAGACACCCGCGTGCCATCTGCCAGACATTCGCTCCAGTCCCCCCAGCGAGACACGTAACAGTCCACTGGGGTGCAGTTGACATCCTCCGACAGCGCCTTGCAGTTGGCGCCGCCGTACTTGGCCTCTAGCACAACTGTCCGAGTCCGAGTCTTGTATCCCGCAGGGGTGCATCTACTGTACTCGTCCCAGAAGCTGACCTCACAGTTCACAGGCATACACGTAGAGACGTCGACAAGTCCGGGACAAGCTCGTCCCCAGCCTTCGGCCTCGCGCACGATTTCGCGAGTTCGCGTCCGCTTCATGTTGATTTCGTCACATGTTGAATACTCGCTCCAATGAGACACCGCACAGTCGACGTTGGCTGCAGACGTGCTGTACATCTGCAGCGAGACGATAAACAATGCGACGAAGCTGATGCACTTCATGCTTGGAAATTACTGGTGTTTGCCTCCTTCAAAAGTGGCATCCCTCTTGCAGAACGAGCGTGAGACTTCAACTATATTTAGCGGGGGAATACTTTGGGAGATGGCTACATTGAAAGTTACAATTCGGTTGGAATATTCGATTAGGTTTTCGCGCCATTGGCCAAAGAGGTTCAACCAGACATTTCCCGCCATATATTGGCATCGTGAAGAAATGACGGAGCACGAGGAAGTGGTCATCGACGGGGACTCGACGGAGGACGACGAGGGGGTGACCATCGTCACGCCCGAGTCGCGCAAGCGCCGCCGTCGATCCAATGTCCTGCTGGATCAGGACGAGGACGAAGAGGAGAAGACAGAGGACCAGGAGACGGACATGGACAAACGAGCCCCGCGCCGCCAGCAACAGCTTCTGCTGGGCAGAGACGGCGTATCCTCACAGCCCATGACGCTGCGTACGCCCACGCCGACGCGTCGTTCGCGTCGCAACATGCAGCAACTCTCGATTTCTGCAGCGGTGGCTCGTGGAGATCGTGGGCGGCGCCAACAGCAAGATGGAGGCAAGGAAGACTCAGAGGAAGTAGAGGAGGAAGATGACGAAGATGATGAAGTGCGGATTGTTCATCCGCCATCTGTCAGCTCCGTAGGCAGCAGCGGCCGCAAGAGCCGACGACCCGCGATCCTGGACAGCGACGAGGAAATGGAAAGTTCTGAGAAAGAACACGAACTGGAGCAGCAAAACTCGGATAAAGAACAAGAAATGGGGGATGAAGGAGCCTCGTCGGCATCGAGACGCAGCTCTAGAATTAAACACAAGCGCCAGGAGAAGGAGAAGCAGCAGGTTAGCGCCCGGAAATTAGATTATCCGGTGCTGATTAATTGTCTGGACAGTTTGCAGAAATTGGGACAGCATTATAATGGAGGAGATGGTGATGAAGACGACGATGAAGAATATCAGGAGTCTGATCCGGAGGAGAATTTACCACTTCCGAAGAAGAGACGCCAATCGGTGCCGCGAGTGGGAGACCGAGACAACCGAGAGAAAGTGTATGCAGATGCTGGAGACGACGTGGACGACTTTATTTGTGGCGAGGATGAGATCGAGTACATGAACGACGACGAGGAGGGAGTGATCAGTGTTGAGTCGTCGGATGACGAAGTGGGAGAGGATGATCCTGAAGAGCTGACGGCGATGCTATCAGTGGGACGCTCGCGCGAAGTGAACGAGTGGTTTGAGATTTATATGAAATATTTGGAGGAGTGCATCATTGACCCAGACTTTGAGAGCAAGACGCGTCGAAAACGATCTAAAGCCAAGTACCAATTGTACGAACAAGCCGCCAATCGTGTAAGTGAGGCCTTGTTTAGTTATGGGATTTGTCATGATGCGCACTGACTCGCTGCTTGGTATTTGTTTTGTAGATTGAACGCAAATTGTGCTCCTGCCGCGACACGGTACGCTCTGGTGTTGCCTGGCCAGATGATATGGTGGATGCACTGAAGCATGCATCGCTGTTCCGTTCAAGTCATATATCTGCCGAACAAGATTGCGACGCCTGCAACCGTCGCCAGCATGTAGCTACTTACCACGTAGAACTTGCTGGGTATGCTTGTGACGCAATGAAGCTTTACAGTCACAATTGGATGCATCAGTAGGTTATCCCTTGCCATCGGATGAAATGCTACGGAAAAATCTGAACTAACCTGCGTTATATGATTTTTAGTTTGAAGGACGCAGTGAAGAAGGCATCCCCCATTTACATCTCTTTTGAAATGGGTAGTGTGTGTCACGGGGTAAGATAATTATTGTATTGTTGCTTATTGTGGGAATGATAAGCTTAGCTAATGACAATTCTGTTGTTTGTTATTGTGCTTCGTTTAGCGCACGTTAGCATATTGGCAAATGCTACATGCCAAGCAGTTTTGGTGCATCCTGATTGATGCGAAACTTAAAAAGTGCGCTGATAGTACTGGGCGAATTGCTGAACAGTATCGAGACGAGTTTTTTAAGAAGGAGTTTGGTCGGTACAAGAAGTTAGTGGGCCTCGTGGAAAAGTTCGCTGAAGACTCGAAGCGAACCACACAATGCATGCCAAACGAATGGAAGAGAATTACGCGGCGCAATGTGACAAGTGATTTCCTCCCGTTTGCTTCCCGCGCGCAATCCAATGGAAATTCAGAATCTCGGCGAGGCACGCTAGACGCGTTTGTCGGTGAAAGTGAAGTAGAGGAGTCTGAGGATGAAGAAGCAGTGATGGAGAAGATGGAGGAGGAAAAACTAGCTCCTGTAAACGGAAATAACGGTGACGAGCAAGCCACAGACGATGAGGAGGAAACGAAAGACCTGGAGGTAATCTCGCAACGCCCACCACCTCGCTCAGAAAGCACCAAAGAGCAGAAGCTTCAGCTCTCAGCTAGAGGAGAAGCAGGGAAAGAAGAACCACACAACGAGGATGAGAAGCCCGTTCCCGAGAAGGACATTGATGACCTAATGTGTTTGGTCTGTGGTGCAAGCCCGCGGAATGCCGGTGTCGTCCACGGTTTGTATCTTCACGTGTTCTGCTGCTACGCCTGTGCGAAACGCCAACACCGAATGAAATGTGGCTGCATGGTGTGCAACCGGCCCATTGACCGAGTGCTTCGGCTGCTTCCGCTCACGTTGGATGCACGGCGTGCTATTCAGAATCAACAGAAGAAGTCGTAGATTGGAACCTGGCCGTGTTGGGCCAACCGCAGAAAAAAATTAGGAGCCAAAGGTGTATTTGAACATGTCCTAGTTTATGCCGTACCTGTATGTGCCGGACGTCTGGACGCCATCAATATCGCGTTCCTTGTCGTAGTCAAAAAGGTAAAGTACCTGATTCCGACCGGCAAAGGGTAGAAATGCTCTTTGAACCGATGGGTGCTTTTCTAGGAGATATCTTACGAACGTCTCGTAAGTGTCGACTGGTGTACCATCCTGGCATTGACGGCCAGGAAACATTCGACTCATCACGCAGCAAGGCACAATGGCGAACGGCTTGCCCAGTGTTAGTGCGGCGTCCACAATAGCTTCGGTGGCTTCGTCCGGATGCATTCCAACGAGTACGGAACAGTCTGTGAACAGCTCCGTGTGTAGCTTCAGCGTTTCATCATCGAGGCAGCGAAGCAGTTGGGGACTCATTTTGCGGCCTAGAGAGGATTCAGCTTTGGCAGCAAGCTTGCGATTGTATTTGCCGAGCTTCATGGGTCTCTGCAAAGACACAAGATGCAAGAAATAAATTATGATGCATGGCGAATAAAAGTCCATCCGTTTGTATCTGTGACGTACCGGATCGATAATCGTTGTTGGGATGCCACGTTGAATCCAGAGCTGAATTGGGATATCGCCTTTACCACCAGCAACATCGACAACACCCGTTCCAGCAGCTAGAACGTGCTCACCGAGTGAGTCCACAAGCCAATCACAGAAGATGCGGCTGCGCTGCGTCTTGTCGATTTTGGAGTGCGGATCGCCGCTGTCACCAGCAAGATGCGCAGCTTTTGCGCGTTGTTCGAGTCTCTTCGCCATCCAACGCCGTCGATTTTCCTTGAAATCTTCTGGCCGACCATGCCAGAAATGGCATTGCACTCCACGCAGACAATTGGCGCCGCCAGACGACGAGAAGTAGTACTTGCAGGCGTTGAAGCCGTCGAGCACGACCATATTGGTGTACTTATTGCTCGCCGCTGCCTTCGACGAAGACGGCAACACCCACGACCCCTTCACAGCAGCCCCTGTCGTGTCCGGATCCGTGCCACCCATGTGGCTGAACACGGCGCCTTCGTGGTGCAAGCTCCAAAGCTCGTCCACATGGATCGAATGCAACACGAAGAGCCACCCGTCCGGGTGTCCCGGTTCGTGGCGTTTGCGTTGCAATATACCACGGGCCGTGACCAGATCACCGAGATGCACGTCCCAGTTGATCTGGCGGATAGCCGCAAAGTCCAGAATACCATCCTGTGCGCGAATCATGACCTCCAGCAGCTCTACCAGAGCAGCGAACCGTAATTAGATGGACATCCCCAAATGACCAGCGCATGAAGTACAACCACCGCACCGCCATCTTTAAGCTGAATGTCGCCGAATACGAGGCCCTTGCTGCAGCAGAGCAGCAACCACCAGACCGAAAAGTTAAGGGCGCTCTAATGGAAAAGAAGCGGTAGAGCAGTCAATTCCAACGTACGACAAATTGCGCTTGCGGATGAAGCGACCATGTACGGAGATGCTTGGCGGGTTCTCGTTGCTGGCGAGCGGTGGCAAGTCCTGCAGCGACTCGACGTGCGTCCCAGTCATTTTTCAGCTTTTTTTTGAAACAATTCGATCAATTTTCATTTTTTAATCAAGTGACGTGCATCAAAAAGGGCATTTGTGCATGCTCTAATCACAAGCTGGAATCTTATTCATGTATTTTTTTTAATATGTTAAGAAATATTAAATACGACACCTACATTATGACATGCATGTTTTCTCTTTAGTACGTACATACACGTAATATTTTAATATTTAGAATATTAAAATAAACACCTACTCACTCGGATCTTCTTAAGGTATGCTTTTTAAATATAAAAAACGTCACCTTTTCGGGCGATTAACTTTTCATTCGTGGGAATTGAACCCTCGTCACCTGAATAAAAAAGAGGTCGCAAACAGGTTGAGCGCTAGAGCGACGTTTTGTCCGTGCCAAAGTTAATTTTGGTATGCGTACCTAAATTTATTTTCCGAGTTCTGATTGGTTTAAATATCAGGGCTGGCTACAGATGTCACTCTTTTGTGTCCGCACCTGTAATTATACAATAGAGTTAGTACCAAGTATTCAATTTTTTGCGGATCTGGCTGATCTCATTTAAGTACGATACCGTGTGTATATAGTCACCGAATATTATGAAGTTTGTAAGAGGTTTATACCGGTATCTTAAGTTGTAAAAAGGGTCCGGTACTATAGTTTTGACGGCAAATTAATTCTAAAACAACACAATATTTGCTTAGATATTATTTACTTCTAAGTAGACAATAATATCTAACATTAAAAAGTACTCAGCATCTTCCTCGATTTTTGGGGTCCTATCGATTTGTCGGGAACAGTTCGAATTCGATGTTGGTTCCAATACATTTAGCTCACTGGCCTCGAGCACCTCAGTCAGGCAATATAAGCTGTGTCACAACGACGGTCGCGCAAACACACTTGGGGGAAGCCTCTGTAAAGTCCAGGTTGCAGGGTCAACCATCATACGTTTTGTCGAGGTTGTGGCGGATTGCCTCCGCGCCATATTAAGTATCAGTTGGCCCGTAATCTTAGCGAAACGGTACATAGCTATACGGTACATAGCGTTGCGGTTTCGCCACAAGGATACATGTGTCTGCGTTTTGCAGGAGCTCGGTTCGTTCGTGTTCCTAGCCACGTGGTCAAATTGCATCCAACAAAGCACTAGGGGATCGGTCGGGACCGCTGCAACCTTCTGTCTAGCTGGAAACTCATTCTCAACGCGCCAACGACAAAAGAATCCGGCGGCCGCAGCGATGCCTGCCCACATCATGCCGGCCGCATGAGACCAGCCAATAACACCATATTTGTCCGGTACATACTGAATTAGCAATTTGCTTCACGTGCGACCAATCAGGTCGCGAGATTCTGACTACCGCCACACAAAACGACAATATATTGCGACATTTTGCAGCAGATGGCGTAGGACACCCAGATATTCAGCTTGTCCAGACCCGCCCCCCTTCCAGTCTAATTGCGGCTTATTAAGGAGCGAGGAAGAAGACACCGCAGCAGCTTTAGCATCGAGGCTTTCCCACAGCAATAAACAGCAGCATTAGCAGTAGCAGCAGCGCGGCCCTAGCGCTCGCGGTAGACACATAGCAGCCGCACGCGCCGTCGACGGACCCCGAGATCCCGCCAGAACCCGATTTCAGACACAGATACAGACGCCAGCCATGATGCAGACGCAGCCGCTGCCGACGTGCGACGAGTACGACCCGCTGGACGCACACCTGGAGGAGCTGGAGGAGCCCGGCACCAACTTTCTGCAAGGTGCGTCAGCCGTCTCTTTATTCTATGATCTATACCGTAAGTGAGTCTTATCCAATTTCATGGGATTAAATGGAACGCCATCAGACTTTATCGTGGCCCCGCAACCGACGCTGAGCGACACGCCGCTGAGCAACTCGAACGGGTACACGTCCGAGGAGTCCGACTACTCGGTGGTGACCCCGACTGATGAGCAGAACTACCAGGACATGTCGTTCCTGCAGACCGCCAACACCAGTGAGCTTGTGGACGTCGTGGGCGACCTCAGCACAGGCGACCTGACGACTGTGAATCCTCAGCAGCCCCAGCAGCAGAAGTTCGCGGGCAAGGTCATCAAGGGAAAGGTGTGAAACGTTTTCAACTTGTGACCCTTGCACTACCAGTGCGTGGGTTCTCGTTCTGATGCTGATCTTGTGACAAAATGTTCCCTCCACAGACCTCCAAGTATCGCGGCGTGACGCAGACGAGCAAAACCTCGTGGGGTGCCAAGTATAGCGCCAAGCGCATTACCAACACTTGCAAGACCCCGGAGGAAGCTGCTCATGCGTACGACGAGTATTTGAAGATTAATTACCCACAGAAGTTTGCCAAGTTTGCCAACTTCTGTGATAAATGTGGCCAGTTTGTGAACCCACTTGGACTGCCTCAGTTTCAGAGCGAGTGCGAGTGCTCAGTGAGTTCTCCCACAGGATTTTCCTCGACAGGGCCGTCGTCGGTGTCGCCCAAGAAGGAGGTTTTCAACCGACAGCAGATCACGACACCCTCTGCAGCTACGCCGTCTCTGGTACCACCAACGGCCCCGTCTCCTGCAGCCGAGCCTTCAACTGTATCTGCTAATGTAGTACTGGACATGATGGGGGCGTCTAGCCACAGCTTGGACCTCAACCTTGCTAACGAGGAAGACGCAAACTTCCTCAGCCGTCGCTCCAGCAATGTGTCGGTGGGCTCGCTCAAGTTTAGCTTTTCAGAGGATACGGAACAGTTTTTCTCGGATTCGTTCAATGACGTGGCAAAAATTTCATCGGATCGAGGAGGTGCAGCTCTGATTGACGAGCAGCAACAACAGCAGGACCAAAAGCGTGACAGTTTACCCCTTGCGGTCATCGCTTCGGCCGTGGACTCATTCACGCAGGAAGACAACCTGGACCAGATCATTAAAGACATTAACCGCTCTTCGTCTTCTCATTCGTTGCTGAAGGGAAACACGGTGCAGGGGCGAATGGACAATGGCAGTATGGGTAGCTTTGTGGCTACGGGAAGCAGCAGCGGCAGCGCAAAGATGAGTGAATTGGATAACATGGGTAGGGTTCAACTTGAGTCAACGACGACAAACTCATTGGATTTCGACGTGGATGAGCTGGATGAACTGACCAAGTACTTCCTGTCGGAGAACGACGCTGCTGTTGTCGTGCAGCGAGATATACAGGAAAACACTGCTGTTACGCAGCAGAATCCTGCTATGACGCAGAACATTCGGTTCAAGAAGATTCATAGTCTTGACTTCGATTCCGATAACACAATGACCGGCAGCTCGTCACGTAGTGGCATTGCCATCAGCGACGTGAAGCTCGAAGACGAAATGATGACCCCCTTCTTGGTGGCCCCTGTGGCTGCGAATTCAGGTCTGATTATGCCTCCAGGATCGCCGTCACCAGCGATCATCGATATTCAAACCCGGTTTTTGGAGAAATACTGGCGTAATGATCGCAAGAATATTCAGTGCTTCCCGTATTGTCCAGAGCATGGAGACTATTACCGCGTACGTATTGAGAACCTCCAACACCGGTGCAAGGGTGTTTGCCGAGCTCCGGTGAAGGCCCATGTGTCCATCCCGGCACCCGCAGGTGCGTCTGTGGCGCAAAATGGTTTGCTTGTGTTGGCGCGTTGCAACAGTACATTTTCTCGCAACATGACGCTGACAGAGCAGCAGTTGCTGAGTTTACCGGAAATGAAAGCCCTTCAGGGTGTTAGCGCCGTCGGTGTCATCGACAGTTTCGCTTCTCTTGGCAAAGACATGGAGGGTGTACAATTTGACGTGACATTTCACCCGGATGTGTGGAAATTCGAATTTGATCTGCCTAAAAAGCGGCGCCACGTGCAAAGCTCGAGCCCAGCCATGTCGACGCATGGGACTGATGGTGATGTCGGTGGAGACCCCCTTGCTGCCGAGTTTCTCTATTTCTTCGAAATTGACGTGTTCTACTCGCGCGAAAAGACGACATTCGAGCGTCTGGGTCACACGGAGTCAATGAACTTCCAAATTGGTAACACACGCACACTTCTGCGACAGCGCAATAAAATGGTGGAAGACTTGAACATCAGCGGAGGACCACAGACACATGCGGGCCACAATGACAGCGACAAGCTGGCTGATGCTGATGAACTTCCGGAGAAGAAGAGAGTAAAAGTGAACAAGGGTCAGCACGAGATGTTGTCAGGCACATCCTTTAGCGAGGATGGCCTCAGTAGTGGTGGACTGACTGGCAGCAAACTATCAATTGGCTACATCACTGGTGAGGGCATTTCCTCGTCGTCCAAGCAGAACTTGTTGGAGGACAAAACCACGCCTATGGATGTGGACGGCTACTTCAGATCTGATTCTAAGGACTCGATATTTGATCGTGAAACGGGCTCGTCGGACCTTCCTCAAGTTAAGGCTGATGTGTGGAAAGATGTGGACGGTGACAGCGAAGACCTGCAGATGGCTGCTACCTCCGACTACCGTCCATACGTCTCACCGAAGCAGAAGGGTGGTAACGTACAAACTGCAGAATCCCCAGTGGCAACGGCTATCGCGATTAAAGCCAGCACAAACGATCGACCTACTATTCCTGCGTCATCTTCGACGAAAGAACCGAACAGTCTGCCAAAGCTCCTGGCATACTCTTTTGCCTCCGTGCCGCTTTCTGTGCTATTCATCCCGGTGGGCATTTTGCTGCTACTTGTACTCCTGGTGGTACCGCCTGCTGCTTCGGGTATCGTCGCCACACTGGACGCATTATCGGACATGGAGTTGTCTCGCGCCAACAGTAGCTGTACCTCTAGGGACCAGCGCATGGTTTTGAACCGTCTGGTCGAAGAGAAGGCTGACTCCGCTGGAAAGCCGCGGAAAGGTGGTATGTTCCGCTATCACGGCAAGGGACAAGTGTGGGGTCGGATCTTGTACTTCAGCGGCGCGAAGTTTGTCGTCTCCGTGGTCTCTTTAATCCCGGCGTTTGTATTGGCGTTGTTTGCTGGTCTTCTATATCCTATTCGCCCAGCGTCTGCTGCCATTGCGAATGCTGCCTGTGGCTGTGTGCTTTGGTCAAGAGAATATACACGCGAGACAGCAGGCAAACCTTTAGCAGGTGCTACGCAGTACGACGAAGTGGGTGGACTTGTTTGATCAAGCGGTGCAAATCTTTATTCAGAAAAAACAAACTGCCTCGGGCACTTCAGCAGATGTCAGATAGTGTATTGAAGTACCAGAAGGCAGCAACAGGTACATGCAGCTGAGTGGGGTACGAAGCGCTCACTTTAATCTTGGTTTTGTGGTCTATACGTAATTTATCATGCAACTTCTCGTTTTCTCGTTTCAACGATTTTTTTCGTTTGCGGTTTATTTGGTAGGGTGTTTCGACGCATTTTCGCCAGCTTTTTCTTCTGGTGAATTTATTTGGCTCCATCAAGCTCAATCCATTGAGGTGGATGTTCGATACAAGTATCACAGTAACCAAGCGAAAGGTGCGAGGTGAATCTCACTGAAATTCCCGAGGCAAATATGAGCCAAGATAAACAAAAACAGACCTGAATTTAATGTTTTCTGCTAAGCTTACGTGGACACTCCATGGCTGCCTTCTCTTTGGTTTGTTAAATGAGGCTTCTCCTTTCTTCCCGAAAGTTTGTTAAGGACACCGCGTTGAGTATGTCCGGGGCTTAATGGGGGGGGGTTACTGCTGCGTTTACTTGGAGCGGAATTCCTCGCCACCCGTGACCATATCAAACTGACTGGCGAAATCGTCTATCGACATCTTGCTGGCGTCGTCTTCCTCGTCGTCGAAGACCCATGTAGTTCCCGGAACGTACTTGGAGCCCTCAGCTTCCGAGCCGGGCGGGCCCTTCGTCCCCTTCGCGTAAAGCGGCCCCGCTCTACAACATCATAATCATAATATGCATTTAGTCTCTAGTAGTATTCCACCGACAGGCCATGATGTCGATGATCTCATTCTTACCCAGGAAGCGCATCTGCTATCCCTGCTGTCATGCAGCTCTCGCCGATGTCTTCAATGTTGTTAAGCAGGTTCCGAGCCAAGTAGGTCGTATCCCCCGCCTTCTTAAAAAAGCTGTGCTTCAGCAGCGCCGATGTGCCAGGGCTACATCACGCAGTCCCAACGTCAGTTGTCTTCACAGCTTATAAGGCCAACAGGTTGTCAAGCTTACCGCTTAGAAGGGTCCTTCTGCAAACAGAGCTTGACGACATCCTTAAAGTGTCGTCCAAACTGGTGGCCGCTGCCATCATCCTGTTAGCACATACACGCGTTAGTTGTCAACAATACGACTCATCGACACAATCTCCTTTTCCAGTAACGTACATCATACGTGCGCAGCGAGGGCGGATCCTCCTGCAGTGTGAGCAGCAGCACCTTCATGGGCTGGAAGCGTGCGTACGGCGCGTAGCCTTTGGCGAGCTCGAGCGCGGTGATGCCAAGTGACCAGATATCGGCCTTGTAGTCGTAGCCGCGCACCTGCTCCATGACCTCGGGTGCCATCCAGCAGGGGGTGCCCACGAAGGTCTGCCTGTTCTTCCGACGGTCGCCGCCCTCCATCATCCAGCCGGAGACACCGAAGTCGGCAATTACGACGTGGCCCTCGCTGTCCAGCAGGATGTTGCCGGCCTTGATGTCTCGGTGGATTTGGCCATTCTCGTGGAAGTACTGCAGACCCTTGAGCGTCTCGTGTAAGATGACGGCCACGAACTCCTCCTTGAGGCCCTCGCCCAGACCCTTTTTCTTGAGCAGGTTCATGACGTGCAGACACGAGCCCTTGTTCATGAGCTGCGTGACGAGCCAGAGCTGGTCCTTGTGCACAAAGCTGCAGTAGCACTTGAGCACGTTCGGGTGGTTGGTCATCTTCATGGTCTGCACCTCAGCGCGAATGTCCTCGAAGCTCGTCGTGATCTTCTCGAGGTCCATGATCTTAATAGCCACGTGGATCTTCTTGGGCGTGCAGTAGGCCTTCCATACCTTGGCGAAGGCGCCCTGACCGATCTGTTCGATGATCTGGTACTCGCTCGCGACGGTGGGCCACTCGTCCGCCATGGTGCTGAGTCTGTGCGCGTGCTAAAACGTAGAGGAGATGACGAGGGTGGGCGGATACTTTCCAAAAGCACAGCGGAGGCGACGGAGGTTTCGCTGGAGGGTTCGGGTGCGCGAGAGGCAATACGGAGACCGTCTTCTCCACCAAGCAAACGGGGTGTGGCCCACACAGAGAGGCAGATAGTGGCGTGGACCACTTTGAGAGCAAGTCCTACGGTGCGCAGAAGTTGCGCGAAATTTTGCGTGGGAAGTTTGGGGTTTGAGCTGTGACCTCAAACACCAAGCAAGTTGCTACGACGCGAAATCGCCAGCCTCGGCGAGTGCCCATTGAGTGGATGGTGTAGGCATTGGATGGTACGACAGCGGTCGCTTCATGGACATCTGAAATATCTCAGACGACTGTCAATTTCCAGTCCCCGCAGGGAGCTGGACGGAGCTGCGCTCGATGATGCAATTCCTAGTAGACCTTCAGCTCAAATTCTGGACATAATGCGAAATTCGTTCAAATCAAAGAAGGAGATCTCACACTACTGGATGAGCGAGTACTCTACCAAATGCGTCTAGAATATTAGATTAGCCATGTTTCGACTGAAGATTCTCGAATCGCTGAGGACTCAGTCCCATACGCATGATCGGGTATGGCGGTGATCAACTGCTCCACTAGATCGCCGTCACATTTTGCAGTTCACCGCCTACTACTCCAATTGCTATGGCACCCTCTTAAAGGAGCACCCCGGAAGATTCAAATCGGCTGTTCTCCCTGAACGAATTGGTTCAAGGAGTCTCCACGTTAGCTCGGCTCGACGCTGACCGCCAAGCTCCCCCGTCAAGCGTGGCATCTGTTCTTCTCGATCATCACGATGATGAAGTGGACTCGCCCTCTCCAGTTTACCACGCCTTCTGCGAGAAGACGTCAAAAACATCACCTCGCTCACCAACTTTTCGCCGCTTGAGTATGAGCGCATGTGGAGCTCTGTCCGGGCCCATGTTACAGAGAACTGGAACGTTGGCCGGGGTATAAAAGCAGTCAGCGGCCCAAGGACGTGCTGTTCATGCTGCTAGCTGTGCTAAAGCACTGCGGCAAGTGGGATCTGGTGGCGAGCGCTTTTCGTATCAAGACCGGCACCTTCCAGAAGATGATATCGTCTTTCGCTGAAGCTGTCACCCCGTTCCTCTACAACAAGTACGTGGTGTCTGCGGCGGAGACGTTCACCATGGAGGTCTTGATGCTAGGAGGCAATACGTTTCGACACTACCCATGCGCTCGATACGCCACCAATGTGACGTTCCAACAAAGCAACATGCCAACCGGGCAAATGAAGGAGCGCAGAGCTTACTACTGCGCCAACATCACTTGCATGGGCATAAGGTCGAAGTGTCTGTGCTACCCAATGGGCTGGCTATCAACTGCCCTACTCACTACCCGGCAATGAAGCCGATATCGAAATATTTCGCAAGAGCCACGATTTCTATCTTCAACACCTCTTGAAGGCTTTTGCGGAGAAGGACTTCGCCGATAACGGCCCAATGAACACCGGGTACCCCGATACTTGGGCCGTGTTTGCGAATAAAGGCTACCAAGGCCTGGGCGTGAACTTCTGCGCGATTACACCGTTCAAGAAGAAGCCATTGCAGCAGCTCAATATCGACCAAGTGGAGACAAACGATCGCATTGCCCATGATCGGGTCTCTGTCGAGAATTTCTTCGGCCGTCTGTGCACGTTGTGGGCTATGTGCTTTGACAAGTATCGTTGGGATGAGGGCAATTACGATATGCTCTTTCGAGCTTGCGTAGCGCTCACAACTTCCATGTCCGTATCTTTCCTTTGCGTGGAGAAGACTGTGACAACTATCAAAACTACTTGAAGCGCCTCCGTGTCATCGGTTACGATGCACATGCCAAGCGAGTGGCTATCCAGAAGCGTTTACTGCGAGAAACGTCGTATGCATCTACGGCGCATGCTCGCTGCTCATGTTGCACGTCCGGTGAGCACACGCACCAGAGAGGGGAGCAAGAGCGGTGAGGAAAGTGAGGAATTCTTTGACCACGAGAGCACCGCTTACGCTTGAAACGCGGGATACGGCGATAGCTTCGACGAATGTGTAGTACTCAGTAAGTATCTTAGTGATGTAGGAAATGACGTACTCATTGGCCTATAGTGAAGAAAATCACTGAGATGACTGCGTGTTTACTGTTGTTCCTAATCTTTTGTGAGATCCTGACTAGTCTGCTAGACCAACCTCAACTATACAAGTTGGTGAGAAATCGGCTGAATACGTGGTAACTGGGTTTGAGATCTAGTGAAATCAACGGTGTTGGAAGTGCGCAATCGATTCTGATACATGTACCCGTCACGTTTGAAGGTGAGTGGTGCAGCTGTGCTCAGGGTATCTTTTCGATGCTTTACGAAGTGCTCGAGGCCTAACGAGTGACAAGCAGTTATGATAGCATGACTAAACTGCGGCGTAGTTGTTCGCTCGCGGTGGCTCCTGTCCAGCACAGCGGGCTAAGTGACGGCACCCGTCGCATTGCTTTGCTCATCGTCGCATCGCAGCTGACGGCGGCTCGTCGACGGTTTTACTGCTACGAATTAGCGCTAAACATTAGGGGCCAGCTAAATGACTTCCATTCCGCTGCTGAACACATGATAGACTGCATTGTTTCCTGATACGCCCCGGGCCGATCTGGGTATCCATGGCAACATCGTGCATGTACAGTTTGCTGTGCATGTGGATCCTGCCTCAATGACTGCAACGTCAATTGTTGCTGGCTCAGCCAGAAGAAAAAATCCCCATTTTGCGCCGGTTGGAACCCGCGGGACGCTGGGATCCATTGGGAATAACCCCAACCCTTACACAATACCTACACACTGAGCGCCAGTGCCCAGCTTATGCCACGTACTTTCGCTGCGGGCCCCCTCCCGAGCCAAACGCCGTCAGTCTTTCGCACTTCGTTTCTCGCGAGCAAGACGGCACCAGCGAATTAAGCGACGATGAAGACTCCGGCAGGCGTGCGCATGCGTATGGCACTCAGCCACCAGCGCAACCTCCGCTACGTGCTGCTGGCGGCTTGCGGCGCGCTGCTGCTAGTCATGTACCTCCTCACCAAGACGCCCACACCCTACACGTACGACAAGCTGTCGGACGAGGAGGATAAACGCTTTAACTCGCAGGCCATCATGGACCAGTGGCCGGGCCAGTGCCAGATTAAGAACTTTGAGCAGCTGCGCCGCATGTCCATCGTCTACACGTGGGTCAATGGCAGCCAGCCCTGCTACCGCGAGCTGCGCGAGAAGGCTGGCGGCAAGCACGCCGTGGGCGGATCGCGTGACCGCGAGATCGGCGAGCTCATGTTCTCTATTCGCTCGCTCGAGAAGTACGTGCCGTGGCACACGGGCCAGATTTACATCGTGTCGCCCGGCCACATCCCACACTGGGTCGACCTGAACAACCCGCGCATTAAGGTCATCGACCAGGACGACCTGTTTCCGGAATACGCCAAGGAGTTCCTTCCCACCTTCAACACGCACGTGATCGAGCAGTTCTTGTACCTGATTCCCGGCCTCTCGGATATTTACATGCAGGTGAACGACGACTACTTGTTCACTAAACCTATCGCTCCCCACGAGTTCTTCACGTGTGACGGCGGCATCCGGCTACTGCACGAGGCCGGACTCATCTCCCATACGCCGCCGACACCCAAGAAGGGGATTTGGATCGCTTCTGTACTCAATACACAGCAGGAGATGGATTTGCGCTGGGGTAAGAACGACCGCCACTTCATCAAACACGCACCATTTGTCTACTCGCGCCGTGCGTTTGAACGCGTCCACCAGATCTTCGACCGTCCGTTGTACATGACACTCAAGAGCAAGTTCCGTGGCAAGCCCGACATGAACATGCCGCTGCTGCATCATTACTACATGGTGGCACAGGGCAGTGAGGAGCTCGGCATCCCAATCTACTCGCCGCCTGAGGAAGAGATGTCCGGATACAAGCTGATTTTGATGCAGAACAACAACATCGACAAGCTCAAGCAGACTTTTGGCCAGATTCTGGACGGATCCACGCCGTACAAAATTATTGCGCTTAACGACGAGTACACCGACATGCGCGTTGCCGACACGGCGCTTGAGTTCCTCAACAAGTTCTTGCCTGAGCCCAGTCAGTTCGAGCTCAAACCTGATGCGGAGCCCCACGCGCTTACTGTGCGCAAGGCTGGCACCTGCGAAGTGGACCCAACGATTCTATCGCCTTCCCCGCGGCGGGTGGAGGCTGCCCCCAAGTACCAAGTGATTGCGTACCGCGAGCTGCGTTGGGTGGCATTTACCAACTCTCTTCTGCGCGGAATGGGCTTCGGTCTGGGTGCGATCATCATGTACATCTTCTATTTGATCGTGTTGCGTCGCAATAAAGCACCAGCGGGTGCTAACGGCGCCTACGATAAGGTGTAAGTGACTGGATGGGGAATACAGTGCAGAGTGTTTTCGACAAGCGAAGGCAAGACTGTCGGCGCTACGGGCCGGCTGCATGAAGCGCCTCGGCCTGTGGGCGACGAGGTGGTTGGTAGGTTTAGTACGTGTATCTACAGCACGATGACAAATGTGCACAAAATCGCCAGCGTTCTGTGCAGAGTAGATGTTGCGATATCTTGTGGTTGTTGCTTGCCTTAATTCATGAGTGACGTGGCTACCACGCAACAATCATTTGTGTTCATTTACTGAGCGAGATTGATATGCTCACTAGTGAGAGGACGACCCTAGCGATGGTCAAGCTCGGAGTTCGAAGCGATCGAACATGTATTCATTTACCAGTATGATTCACCTACGGCTACAATAGCGAGAGAGCAGCAGGACTCCAGCTACAGACTTCAGTCGCTTACGTCTGCTTGGTAGCGTGTAGTCCTGGGGTACCTTTGCTGGAAAACCGGAAAATGTAGACGGAGATCACGGCTGCAATGGCTAGACCGAAGCCATATCCAATGTTTAAGGCCAAGGCCCACCCGAACGACGGTATCATCTCGGCAAAGGCACGCTCATTTGGAGAGCGGAACCGAGTCACTGTCGGTACAGGTGCCCAGTCAGCGGCTACCTCATCCTCAACTCGAAGCGACATGAAGTTTGGCTCCGGCAGCAGGATCACATCCGGGTCGTAGGCGCAGTCCGCGCCGTGCCAGTTGCTCACCACGCTCACGTACTGGCCTATAGGCAGCTCGAAGAAGGCGGACTCTGGCAGCAACTGAGAGTAGAAGCGCCCAACAAGCTCAGCCGTCTTGGGGCTGGTGTACTCGTCGTTCAATGCCAGCAGGATCTCGGTGCCCTTGTTCTCCAGTGCCTTCTTGAACTGCACGTTCAGCGAGTCCTCGATGTTGTCTTTCACACGCACAAGCAGCCAGTCATTGCACTCGCCGAGTGGGTTTAGCTCCACGGGGATCCCAAGCTTTTTCGACCCTTCTTCCTGCATGTAGATGTGGTGTAGCAGCGGCATGTTGAGGTCGTCCGGATGGCGCATCTGGTGCGGTAGCATGGCGTCCAGCTCCTTGCCGAACTTCTTGTGGATCTCTTCAAAGGCCAGACGACTGTAGACAAAAGGCGCATGCTTAAGAAAGTTGTACACATGCTCGCCACCGTACGTCTTGTCTGTAAGCATGACTGTGTTGCGCACACTGGCCAGCCAGGCATTAGACTTCTGGCTCGGTACGTGGCGAATGTGGTTAATCTCCGTGAGCAGCCGCAGTCCGCCATCACACGTAAAGAACCGGTCGGGCGTCACGGGCTTGATGAATAAATAATCGTCGTTCATGTGGATGAAGATGTCCGTGAGCCCCGGGATTTTGTGCAGGTACTGCTCGATGACGTTGGTGTCGAAGGTGGGTAGAGTGGCCTTGCTCTTGGGCAGCAGGTCGTCCTGGTCCACGACCCGCACGCGCGGGTTGGTCACGTCCAGCCAGTCCGGGATCTGGCCCGGAGTGACGATGTAGATGGGGCCCTCAAGCCACGGCGCGAATTTGAGCAGCGAGCGCAACGAGTACTTGAGCTCGCCCATCTCTTTGTCTCTCGAAGAGCCGCCGCGCGGCAGCCCCGCGCGCTCGCGGCGCTTGTTGTAGCAGGACTCGGTGCCGTTAACCCACGTGTATACGATGGCGGCGTGGCGCAACGTGTCGAGGTTGGCCACGTCGCAACGTGAGCCGTCCTTAGAGGGCAGCCCGCTGATCAGCTCGGCCACGCGCGCTGGTGGGTCCGGTTCCTGCCCCATGTATAGCAGTGTCGCCACAGTCAGCGCGAAGCCCAATAGGGCCAGGAAGCTCCACATTATGGTGGACAGAGGAAGTTGTATGACCAGGAAGGGAAGGTGCCCGAGCGATCGCAGTAGATGTAGCTAGGCTCCACGTACGCAAGTATGGAGTTGTGGCGTGGAATGTCGAGGATGTGCAATTGTCCCGCGGGCTTGTCCCGCAAAATAATTCGTCTAAACGCTAATTCGTAGCTGTGTGAACTACATATGTTACGTTACGTGACATATGTACTAATTAACGTAACTTACGTGGTAACCCGACATGTGTATACCACACATAATTGGGTACATCTACCTGTATCGGGAAGCGCGCCATCCTTCAAGACTTTCATTGACGACAACAACATGGCAAGCAAGCCGCGCGTGCTGGTGCTGGGCGGCGCCGGTATGATAGGCCGAAACTTCGCCAAGTACTTAGTGGACCGCGACCTTGTTTCGGTCGTGCGCGTGGCCGACAAGACGATGCCTGAGATCTCCTACTTCAGGTGCAGCCTGTAGCATCCTCTGTCGCTTTAGGTCGAAGAGTTGACAAAACCTTTGGCTGTGCAGCGCCCCGCACAAGGAGGCCTTCGCTGATGAGCGCGTTATTTTCGTTCAGGCGGACCTGACACGCGATGCCCACGTGGACCGCGCGTTCAACCCGGAATTCGGGCCCTACGACTTCGTGTTCAACCTGGCGGGTGAGACTAAGTGCGGGCTCTCGGAGACCGTCTACGCCTCCAAGTGCCGCGACCTGTCGGTGAAGTGTGGTACGTCTGTATCTTTATAGCTGGCTACGACAGAGCGCAGCGGGTGCAATGGACTGAGCCGAATGTTTGTACTGTGACAGCCAAGAAGGCGCAGGAGGTCGGCGTGAAGCGCTACATTGAAGTATCCACGGCGTTCGTGTACAAGTCTCAGACCAAGCAGCCGGCAAAAGAGGACGCTGAACTGCAGCCGTGGACTCTGCAGGCCAAATACAAGCTGGAGGCGGAGGAGGAGATCCGCCGTATGTCGAACTTTAACGTCGTGTTCCTCCGCCTGGCGACGGTGTGTTTGCAGATTGCTTTACCTTATTTATGGTTACCCCAGCTAAGCTTGACGGCTCTGTTTTTATCGCTTTTTAGGTTTACGGTTCGGCGGACTCGGCAGGACTCATGCCTCGAATCGTCTGCGCCGCCTCGTAGGTGCCGCTACTACGTGTTTGTTGGTTGGACCGGTTGACTCACATCGTGTTGCCTAGATATGTGAAGCTAGAGGAGAAGATGAAGCTGCTTTGGGACGCGGAGATGCGTGTCAACACGGTGGAATCTGCACTGTGTCATTCTATGCCCGTGAAACTCACCTTACCTGACGTATTTATTGTACTTTTACTTACAGGTTCACGTATATGATGTATGCCAAGCACTGTGGCACCTAACCAGTGCTGGAAACACTGGCGAGATCTATAACTTGGTGGACAAGAACGACACCAGTAAGCTCTGCATGCACCAAAAGGCTGCTCGTCCATAAATATAACTAGCCTCGTTTTCGTGCAGACCAAGCTAAGATCAACGCTGTGCTGGAGGAGATTTTCCGCATCAAGACCGGCTTCATCGGCAAGCTGGTGTCCAACCTAGCGCGCGTTCGGCTCGCTGACGTCGTGGACGACGCCAACGAGAAACATATGCAGCCCTGGGCCGATCTGTGCGCGGTACGTTCTGCCTATACACCCGAATTCTAAGTCGCTACGTGTGGGTCTGGCCTCACTAACGCCGCTATGCTTGCCTGTGTTCATGGACTGTCATCCAGCAACACGGTATTACCAACACGCCACTGACGCCCTACATCGACAAGGAATTGCTGCAGCACAATCACCTTTACGCGGACGGCTCCAAGATCGAGTCCACGGGCTTCCGATACGAGTACCCGACCGTGCGTAGTGGCCAATGCAATGGTGTATCTTGTAGTCGAGTGGTGTCACTTTCACTGACGTTTTTTGTGGGCTCCTTGACTGTCATGTGGCAGTTGAAGACTAAGGAAGTACGTGGCGTGCTGGAAGAGATGGCGCAGCAGAAGATCTTCCCGCCTATATTGTCGTAAACTTCACACTGAGCCGTCGTAGCTCAGCGTTAGCACGATGTGACAGCTTGGCTAGGATGTTCCCATCCGCCACGCTTGACACGTCAGAGGATGTCTGGGCAATACATTTCCCAAGTGTAAACAACAACACGACCACCTGAGTTCTGTCTTGTCCAAAACCGGGTCCCATAGAGGGGGCTGTCGGAGCTCCTCACCGACTTGTACTTACCCACACAACCGCAATAGGCGACAGAGCGACGGTCGGAGGCTGCGTTCCCCCTCTTGTTTCTCGCCAGTGCGCGCTACCGCTCTCCATACGCGCCAGTACTTGACTGCGCACCACGTGAGGGTTCTTACCAGCCAATCGCCGTCGAAATCCGAGCGGCAGAGCGTAGTTAGCGACCTCTACTCGACTCCCATCCGTCAGGTGGTCCCCACCGCGCCTTTACGTAGTCACGCGAGGTTGCCAATTGAAGACAAACCACATACAAGTCGCCATGGAGGTGAATGACGCATCGCAGGCCGAGGACGAGTTCGACAGCTTCCAGGACGCGCTCCCATACGAGGAGCCAGCCAGCTTGACGTCCTCGACAAGCACGAGCCCCGCGGACGGAGAGCCGCGCGCTGGCAGCACGTCAAGCGATGTAGATCCGCTCCCTACTCAGCAAATGCGCAGGCTCAAAAGGAAGGAGCGACTGCGCACGCAGTCCGAGAGTGCAGCGTGGACCAGAGCCTCGCTGAGGATGCGGCCGTCCCCGCCTGTCGCGGATATGGCGGCTACTCCCGCTATTGACGGGGCCCACAGCCTCGCTACGCCCGGGGGTGAAGCTTCTTATGACCGAGTGCGTAATAGCGAGAGCGCCTTGTCGCATTTTACGAGAGACATGATCAATGGGCTGGATATGTCGGTGCTGGCCAGCAGCAATGACGTTGCGTATCGTCGACGGAGCCATGACAGCTCCATGTCTGCTGGTATGGTGTTGGGAAGTCGAGAGAGAGTGATCAATATGTGGAGACAGCAAGGACAGATATCCGAGCGCGCGTCTGAGATTCTGGAGGATGCCAAGCTGTCTCTGCATGGGAAGGAGAAGAATCTGTACAATGCGTCGCTGCGGCGGTTGTCGGAGGCACAAGACCCGCGGTTAAATACTCTTGGAGAAAGGATCTCGTCTACTGCAGCAGCGGGCGCGACCAGTTCTCTCACTGAGCCCCCCTCTACTGCAAGTAGCGTTCGTCAAGTTGCAGAACGTCCTGATGGCAAATTGAGTGCTTCACAAATGCCGGAGACAAGCAGAAACTCGGAAGTGTCAAGCACAATCCCAACGCATCCGGGTCCAGTGACAGCGCTGCAAAATGTCGATAGACCATCGTTAGATATCGAGAAAGAACTTCAGGAACTGGATGCTAGCTCGCCGTCAGGAGTAGATGAACGTGACTCGAATTTCAGGCCACAATCAGCCACGTTGTATCACGAAGCAGTAAGGTGGGAAGGCGTGTTGACTAGAAGAAGCGAATGGCTGCGGAGGTTGGAGAGACATTATTACGTGTTGGAAGGCAAGTTTCTGCGAAGATTCGCCTCGAAAGAAGCGTATTTAGCGTCTCGAGATGAGCCGCTTGTACCTCACCATATCGAGCCGCCGAGTGACCCTAGCAAGCCTGTACCTGGTAGTCCTGCAGCTAGCATGATTCGGCGGAATTCGAGCAGCCCCGCGTCCAGCAGTGCAAGTCATTTGTATGTGCTAGCGGGAGTCAAAGATTCATCAAGTCGAGCCAACGGGTTTACCTTTATTACAGAAGACAAGAAGACGCTGCAGGTCACAGCTCCGACGGCTGTGGAGAAAATTATCTGGATGCGGCTGGGACTTGAGGCTATCGTGGCGCTTCCTACACTTCCGGTAGCGCCACTTGACATGGAGGAATTTTATGCCATGTTAGTTGTGCTCTACACAGCACACAGTGGGAACTGGCGCACAGAGGGCGATATGGCTGTGACCTTACCTCCGCCGTCGGAGCAGGTATTCACGCGCTTCTTTCGGTTGCTTGACAAAGATGTTATCTTCTGCTCTAACTATCCGCCGTCGGTACCATTCCACGGCTCCTTCCGTGGTTACTCGGGTGTGGTGACGTTCATGCATGACTTTGCCCGCCATACACTGTGGACCAACTTCAAAATTGGTGGCATGTCAGTAGATGGCTCAATTGCTGTTGCTTCAGGGAAGGAGGAGCTTGAGAATCGTCGTGATGCACGCAAATTTATTCAGAATTGGGTGCACAAGTTCACGTTTTATTCGGACGGACGACTCGCGCGGTTTGAGATTAACGGAGACGTTGTTGCAGCTAGTGCCGTCTTTAAGGTTCCTGGTGCGGCGACGACACTCAAACTGCCTCAAGAGTTTAACGAAGTGGATGCTGAGCACGGTTTCGATGGTTTATTACTGGTGCGGGTGATGCAGGGCCATGGACTGAAGGCAGGTACATCGATTAAGAAAACGGTCAAGGAACCTAGCATTACAGTCCACCTTCAATACCGTGAGCAGTCTAAGCCAAAATCCGCTGCGAATGGATCAACATCAGGTTCGTCGTCGACTACTTCGACAGGACCCTCGACGCTTATTGGCGGTATTTCGATGCCCAACCTTTCACGAAAGTTCAGCTTTATGACGTCGGTAGCGAGCTCAGCAGCTTCTGCAGCATCTTCTGCTGTTGGTGTCGGACATACGTCTACATCCAATAACTTAACTCCGGTAACAGACCCATTTAGCACTGGCACGCCGCGCAATACAGGAGATGAATCGTATTTGCCGACACATCCCGTGTGGAATCGCATTCTCGAACTGCCGTTCAGTCACGTCATTGGAACGTGTTCACTTGTGGTGGATGTGAAAGACCACTCAAAGAATGGAGTCGAGTCCCAGCTTGGTTTCGCGACGCTGAACGTTGCCAAGTATCTGATGGCTGCAGACGCCACTGAGCGCACCAAGAAGCGGGAAGAAGCAGCTATGGCAGCGGACAGTAAGTGGTATTCGATTAGCAACGCTAAGGGTGAATACTGCGGCAAGGTACAGTTAGGTATCACATGCCGACGCGCGAAGCCTACAGAAGATGGCGATGGCGTCCAACCGCGACTCACGAAGAGCCAGAGCGTTGTAATTGACCGGAATAATCCGCCATCGTCTCATATGTTGCAATGGGATGCCACTCCTGCTGCTCACCCTCAGGCTCTGCTAGGAGCTGCAACTCCAGCACTCAAGAAAGGTGTGACTCTGGACGAGTTTCAAATGGGTGGTAGTGAACACGCACGCCGCCATGGGTGGGCTAATGTGAAGCTTTCCCCTGAAAACACTGCACGCACGCAATCAGCAGGTGCGATTGTTAGTAGTAAGGAGGATAACGAGGAATCAGTGCACAAGCGCTTCCCCGATGGCAACGGTGCAGCATTACCGACTGCGACGGACGCCGTTATCTGCAAGGAGAATGCTGATATGCACACGTTTATGGTTTGCGGTGCTCCGTTCACGATTCCGCGACACTACCAGCTCATCAAGGTGTGTGGACGTGGCGCTTATGGGATTGTGATTGCTGCCACGAACCTGCGTACAGGCGGCAATGTGGCTATTAAGAAGGTTATCGACTGCATTTGGCACCCGCATCAGCTTAAGCAAATTCTTCGAGAATGTCGCTTGATTCGTCATATGGCACACGAAAATGTGCTGAGTTTGCTGGATTTGATCCCGCCGCCATCATATACGGACTTTCGTGACGTGTACATGACTGTGGATCTCATGGAGATGGATTTGCACCGCATTATTTACTCAAAGGAGGTACTGCGCGATGATCACATTCGGTATTTCCTGTACCAAATGCTTAGTGGTCTGCATCACATGCATCGCGCTGGTGTGTTGCATCGTGACCTAAAACCCAGCAACCTGCTCATTAATTCGGACTGCCAGCTCAAGATTTGTGATTTAGGACTGGCACGTTCCAAAGAAGCGGACGATGTGGGAATGACAGAGTATGTGGTCACACGTTGGTACCGTGCACCAGAGCTTCTGTTAGGCAGTGCTTATGGAGAAGGTGTGGATCTCTGGGCTGCAGGGTGCATCTTTGCCGAAATGCTCGGTCGGAAGCCCCTGTTTCCAGGTGAAACGTACGTTCACCAGCTTCAGCTCATCATGAACGTGCTGGGAGTCCCAGAAGAGCATTCTTTTAAGGAGAACCCGCTGGCTAACAAGCTCAAAGGCCGACAACTTCTGAGCCGTACTCAGGCAGTGGCTGGTATCGACACAAGCACCATGTTCCCGAACGCGAACCCGGAGGGGCTGGACTTGCTGTGGAAGATGCTCGTGTTTGATGTGGAGAAGCGTATTAGCGTGGAGGAGGCGCTGCGGCATCCATATCTAGCTATGTATTACGACGAGGAGCGTGAGAATGCGCCCGTGGAGAAGTTCCAGAGCTTCGACCTGGACGACCTGGACGAGACGGATCTTAAGGAGCTTATGTTTAAAGAGATTTGTCACTTCCACCCAGAGGAGATGGTCAAGCGTGCTCAGCAGCAAAAGGAGCACCCGGAGACGGCCGAGAAGCTTCCTCCTGGGTGGGTCAAGCGCGAGTCGCGTAGTGTGCCGGGTAAGTTCTACTACAGCAACCCGAAGCGCGGCATTAGCACGTGGATTAAGGAAGAAATGGATTAAAGAAGGTCGTAGTGCGAAGAAGTTCCCTTGAGCAGACAGATAAGAAATGTATGAGAATGGGGAGTGGAGTTCGTGCTTCCTCATGTAGAAAGAGCCCCACACGGACAAATAAAATAAATGCTGCGTGTTGAAACACGACTTGGGTCGATTTTTTGATAATTCCTAGCATGCTAATAAAAGGTTACACCGTTCAGGCGAACGGAGATTTTTTGCTTGGCAAAACAAGACACACCTAAACACGCTAATTAGATAGAGGGTCATGCTCCTTTCAGCTCGCAGCAGCCATCCCTATGGCCGAGGGCAGATACGGTTTAGGAGACGGAAACTGACGGCTTCCCACCAGCTTGGAGCGTGGGGAGCTCCAGGGCGACTGGAAACGGGCGATGCAGGCGTCTTCCGACTGGTACGGACTGGTGAGAGTTCGATGGATCTTGAGTCCTGTGTGAATGGGCGAGCCCAAGCTGGAGCAGCGGCCCAAAACTGGTCGAGGCGGCAGGTAGCCATATCTTCTCTCTTCCGACGTGATGAGCGGGTCTGAAGACGCCCAGTAGTCCAGTTCACTTACCATGGTGGATGAGGTAGAGAAACAGTCCTCGCTAGAACTGTACATCTCTAGGGACTCAATGGGTGGTGGTGCTGATACAGCCGAGAGAGTGCGCCTCCGACCCGAGGGCAGGAAGTAGTCGTTTAGCAGCTCCACGCGATCGAGATAGGCCCCTTTGATGCGTTTGCCCCTGCTGTTGAAGTAGAAGGCACACTCGTCGTTCTCCTCGAGCACGCGACTGTAGAACGCTGACAGCATCCGACTACCCGACGAGGCTGTGGATCTGTTAGATTGCAGCAGGAAGGCGTCCCAGCTGTGATCGCAGACGAATCTAGTTAGAGGTGACTGGAATTCAATGGCCGGCAAAGCGATGAACTCACTTGACTGGGTCTTCGTCCTCGTCCTGCTCGTCGTCGAGGCGTCCGCAGCTCCAGTTTTTCTGTAGTCGCTCGAGCAGTGTGTCGTCGCTGGGGGTACGCTCTCGTCGTTGTCGGATCTCGCTGAAATCTGAAGAGCCAAAAGCACGGGTTAATGAATATTAAGCTCAAATGAACTGAGTAAAACTATAGCAAGACCAACCTGGTTCGTGGTCGCCGAAGCACACGAGGACTGCGCCCATCGTCGCAGATTGGCAAGTGTCGTTGGCAAGCGCTTTCTGAGAATGACGAGTCAGTAATACGCCTTCCGGATTGAGGGGTGGGGCGTCTGGCTGATGCACTGCCTACCAGTCAGGCAACTTCAACCAGTCTAAAATACTGAAAGGACACGGCCCATTTTAACAGCCAACTCGACATCTGAAATCCGCAGAAAAACAAGCGTTTCTTTGTGTTTGGGGGGTGATATTTAAATTTTTACAAGCCCAATCTTAATTTGAAACCCAAAACTGAGGTCATGAAACGACGCGATCTTTCATTGTGACAGCCGTACTCAGATTTTTGGCGAAACATTTTTGGATACAGCCTACCGTAGTCGCTGTTTGCCTGAAGGTTTCTTTTCGGCCCATTGCCTTCCGTCCTTGCTCTCTCCGCTGGGGTCGCTGTCGTTGTCGTTGAAGGCGTTTTTTCATTGTTTGTTTCTTGTTAACGGCGGGCGTTCAACGGCCTAGGATTAGGCATTACAACGAAAAAAAAGAAGCCCTTCACCGGTTTCACTTATCGTGTCTTTTTGTAGAAAACACACGTGCAACGGCTCGGTGGATCATGACGCACGTGATCGATAGGCAGGCCATCTGATCCCTTCTCGCTTGGAGGCGGCACCAAAAAAATTGGTTTTATTTGAGGGGCGACGATGCCGCACGCTCATTAAGAGAAAAGCATTTGCCCACTGGAAGTTTCGTGCAGGTGCTCGACAAAGGATGTGCCGCTTGGTTACTGAACGGGCGTGTGCGGCAGAGGATGAGCTTTTCATCGTTATCATGTGTCTCTGGCTGCTCAACAGCCGGTTCAGGAGTTGCCGAGGCACCAGAACGGATACGGGGGTTGCTGCTTCAGCTTCAGCCACTAAATCATGGTACCACGGGTGGATTGATTGATGAGGATTCATAGGATTCATACTAGAGACGCAAAGTACACGCTCGGCTCGCAAAATCGGATGAGGACGGGGCGCGGCGCCGTCTTGAGCAGGTAGCGTGTGAGTGCGTAGCCGATCTGGCGGGTGCTGTCATCGCCCACTGCCACGATCACGTAGCCCGTGAGCGACAGCTCCGGTTCCGGGTCTACTACTGCCAAAATGTTTGCCAAAATGGCACTTCCAGTTTTAAAGAAGTTGGCGCCGGATGTCAAGAAACTGGTGGCTGATACACTTGGAGCGCTCGCCTGTCTTCGTCGTGTGCTGCTGTACGTGTGGCGGTCGTTGGTGTACTTCTTAACGATCGCGGTGCGGCCGTCGAAAGACGTCTCGATCTCCAGCCCAAGCGCCGCTTCCGGAAACTCGAGTTCTATTTCGTCCGGCAGTAGCTCGACCGGTTTCCGCTCGATCCGCTTAATGGCATCCGCCACGAACAGGTCATAGCACTGCCCTAGATACCAATCTGGTACCTCCGGCCTTGCTGAACCGCCCTCTCCTCCCAGTTGATGGTAGTTGCGGATAAAGTCAGCTCGGTTCATCTTGAACTTCCTTGCCAGCCTCGGGTTGTGGGCGTCTGTGTTGAGTAACAGCACCGAAAACGACAGCGTGTACACGGCGTCTTCGGACGGACACTCGTCGCTGTCTGTATTGCTGGTGTTATACGCCTTGGCAAAAGCCTGAAGAATCCGATCAATCTTTTGAGCTTCGCTAGGCAGCTCAAACCGACTGAGATAGACGCGTAGAGCAATATCGAATGCCACACCCTCAAACTGGAAGCCGTTAGCGTACTCACGAAGAACACTCAGCGATTTGGCGTCCGGCTCGCCTAAAACCTGACCGACCTGCAGCAATTGACCCTCATTGTAGTCAGTGAACAAGGGTTCAAGGGCAACAGCAAAAGATTAAAAAACACACGGCACCATTTTGGGGTCGGCGTGTGGCATTTCGTGCAGGAATTCGGCAATCTCCTTGGGTGACGACGGACTCTCGGGGTCCATCAGACGCATGATGTGGGTCGCCTCCATACTTACGTCGCCCGGCAGTTTAGGCGGCGACTGAGATGCGTCGCTGGCACTGGTCGACGCCGATGATAATCGTCTCTGCATCTGAGCGTCTCCGCTCTGATTTTATGGCCAAAACGTAGCACAGAACGACACAAAAATGCACAGCTTCGACGTCGTTAATGAAGGAGCCATCACCATACTTAATAGACCGATAAACAGGCAGCAGACGGACCTCCGCTTGCTCCTCCGAGCCGCTCATAACGACGCTGAATACCCCGTCCGGTTCGAGCCGACTTTCTTGCGACAAAAGAGTAAAGCGTAACCAGTATCGTAACCACAACAGTACCCCGTGTGTAACTGAACACAAGATCACTCGAAGTGATCTTGAAACGACGTGGGGCCACAGAAGCGATTCGAGTGCCATATCTCTCCCTGGCAACGACGTCATGCCGGATACGCGCCGTGTGAACCTGCCGCGAGGCTGCCTGGATGATTTGCAGCGCGGTGTTGAGTGTGTGGAACTCTTGGCGCAGCTGAGTCCCCCCGGAGTGAGCGACAAGAAGCCCTGCGCCTTTGTGGACGTTGCCTTCCACCCGTTGAAGCCGTGGGTTGCTGCTATTGAGCAGAGGGGGTGTGGGGTCGTATGGGACTACGAAACGGGCGACGTCGTGACGGAGTTCGACTTGGGCGAGTCGCAAGTTTTGGACGACGACGAAGCACACGGCAGCGAGGAAAGTGAAGACGCTGAGTCTGCAACAGTCCTCAGTTCCGTGGCTGCACCCAAGGGATTGCTAAGTCGTACTACAGCTTCTCCATCAACGCGATCGGTGCAGGGAGCTGTAGCAGCTGCAAATGCTGCGAAGGGACTCTTGTCGCCAACCGGAGCTTCTCTCATTAAACCGCGACGACGTCCGAGTTTGCAGATGCTGTTCTACGACCATGAAGCGATAGCGTGTACTACTCAATTGCCAGCATCACGCACCTGTTTTGACGAGTGGTTGATTATTGTGGCGCGATCGCACATTGTGATTTGTGACCTGGATCAAAACGGAGCTGTGAGAGCTCTAGTTTCTTGGTGTACTAAAACGTTCTGCTTGTAGTTCCATTAAACACATTCGTCGTACTGTGATGTATGTTGTAGGTGCATCACCTTGACCCGGCGGACCTGCATCGTGGTCTTCCAAGTAGTGTCGCGATCTTGCCTTCTGGGCTATTAGCGATAGGCTGTCAAGACGGGAAGATTCGGATCTGGAGCCCGTGGCAATCGAAAACTGTTGGTACACTTGATAGCGGATCGCAGCGAGGTGAGAAAGTGTTGTGTGGTATTCAAAAGGGGTCTTTCCAACTAAGCTTGCGTTTTTTTTCCTTCGTACAGATGTCCAGCAGCTCATTCTGCTTACCACGCCACCAATTTTGATGAAGCGAAGCGGGAGTGGAGCTCTTCCAGGAGCGGAGACGCGCCTTAGCACGCAGCTACATCATCTTGCTTGCGCCACTCTGGATGGACATGTTGTAACGTGGCGAGTAGCTCTAAACGCTTCTACTGCTAGTTGCGATTGTGTCAAGACGTCAGAAGTAGAGCTCCGGGACGTCTTCCGACAATTCGACACGGTGAACGGAGTACACGAGCTCAAGTTTCACCCGCAGCACGATGTAATGACTGCGGCTTGTCGCGATGGCACCATCTTCTTTTTTGACGTGGCGCCGTTATTAGACAGCAACAAACCGTACGTGACCAGTGTTGACTCGCTAAAAAAACGCTGCTGACTAATCCTTGGATGCACAGAGCAATGCTCACTGGGCTTCTCCCGAACAGCAAGCTTCAAAGTATAATCGTTCTACCTGGAGCCCAGAAAGGTTGCTTCACGGCTTTATCGATCTCCGCTTTGAATTCCACTGTACGTTCGTTTGAACTTTCCGACCTGGAGCCTCATCTTCGCTTGTTAAACAAATGGATCTTGACGGGTGTTTGTGCAGTTAATTGTTTCAGAAATCGGAGTCAAAGGCCGCTACTGCGGCAAGGACAATGTGCCGACAATCTTTATCGAGTTTTTAAGTAGCAGCATTCAAGAGTCAAGAGACTTGCGGGGCTTCGTTAACCCGGTACAACCCCAATGCGTCGCAATGAAGTCTTTCGAGCGTGTTTTCACTGATCAAAGCTCTGTGTTTGCTGGTTTGTCATCAGTGCAGATGCCTAAAAGGCTGAAGATGACGTCTCTCACAAGTAGTGTTCGCAACCCAAGCGAGATATGCTGCCTCACCAGTTACGGCTTGTTTGTCCTCAGGACCAGTTTTTTAGCTGCTCCAACGCCCATATTCCTTCCCCGAGGCACGAATAACACTCCAGCTATCGGATCTCCTTCCTCGATGGTAGTCGGAGTGCGAATCCTTGGCGAAAATCCACAAGACCAGCCGCAAGTCCACCTTGTGCAGAACGGAGCTGAAACCCAAACCCTTGCCACTATTGAGCGCTCACGCGTTCCTCAGTTGCACTACAGCTCGTGGCAAAATGGGTTTTTGGCGGCAATTTTGCCTATTAGTGGGCATGTCGAGGTAAAAAATCACCCATGCCAAAATCAGTTTTGCCATTTCTCAAACGCAAAACTCGTGTATCTATCTATTTGTTTGATGCGAACAGATTTTGCAGCTAGGCTCGAAACCTATGCCACCGAATGCTGTGGATCTGGAGACAATATTTGTGGCGCATGCGTTTGGCTTCGCATGGCATCCATCGCTGCCGCTCTTCGCAGTTCTCGCGGTGAGTTCCGCTAGTTCTTACATGGTTGTACAGCAATAAGTAACTGATTCAGCAAATATTTTTTCTTGGTCCACGCAGCCAAACAAAGAACTAGCTGGGCAGCTCACTCGATCGAATACTGCATCAGCTATTGTGCCAACCAAGCGGTCAAGATTTTTCTTTGGAGGAAGCCGAGCGTCTGCTGCCAATGCAACCGATGAGCCGGACAGTCGACAGCAACGAGCTGCTGCGAGATCATTGACACTATCGATTTATAAACTGTCAGGAGATGAGGCCGAAGTCGAGTTTCTTGAGACGAGTTTTGCAAGCGGGCAAGATAATTTGCTCCACGTGTTTTCGGGGCCACTACTTGGCGTGGCCAAATATGTTGCTGACGCTAATGCTGCTAACCCAGCCTCACTAGCTTCTAATGGGGCGATCGTGGGAAGGGCGCGTGACAGCCCCGCATCGTTGAGTCGAGTCCAGCGAGCACAATCTTTTATGCTCGGTCTTAGCGCGATATCATCGCCCAAGATGACGGATTTGAGACTCACGATGATCTCTCCATTGCAATCTCCATCAGCTTCACCCACCGGAGCAAGCTTCGAGTCGACCGACTCCGCTAGTGATCTGACCAAAACGTTCTTGGAGTTCTACGAGTGGAGTCACGTTTTGGAGCTAGCGGAAGGGGAAGGTGGACTACGGAAGCTTGTCGGAGGTTTTGCTGTTGAGTGTCCACTCAGCCTTGAATGGGACACTGCCACGCGGAGTCTTTGCGCTCTCGTGTATCCAACCAGCATTAAAATCTACCGGTTCAACATTCCCTCGACCAAGGACCAGAGCAAACAAATTGAACAAATGGGTACTTCTACGATGGAGTTTATTCACGAGATTCCAACTCCGTCACCGGCATTTTCGTTGTATTGGGAGCACCACACGCTGTTCTTCACCAGTGAAGATGAAGTAAAGTGCTCTGTGATTTCAAAACCTCGGTGCTTCACGCTCGCATTAGCGTCTCGATGGGTGTTGAACGAAGCTTCTTGCGTCACTCAAGTCAGTGACGACGATCTCAACCAGTTCCCTCGACCACAGGTAAGTGGCCATCGCTCCATGTGATGTTTAAAAGGTAGTTTGTTTAAACTATGATTATTTTTTATGCCACAGATTTTCCCTGCAGGAGCGACAACGATTCTGGGGGTGCTGGATCAAAAGCTCGTGTTGGGAGGACCTCTGCAAGCTGTTCACATCCTTGATCTGTCGAACCGCGTCCTGCAGTGCGCGATGCTTGTGACCGCTGGAGCTGTCGAGCGGGCTGCAGAACTTGCTCAGTCGCTTTGTCCGGATGCCATCGAGTGGCTCGGAGCTGTTTTCGAGGCGTTCGGCCACGTTTCCGAGGCCTTACACCTTTTACCGGGTCTTTCACTGTCGTTAAAGGTGAATATGTGTATCAAGCATGCCCAGTTGGACCCGTTGACGAAGTTACTCGGGGATCTTTTTGAACAAGAACGTGATTCGCCCAATCTCACGGTATGTGCAAGAACTTGATCGGAATATTAAGTGAATTTGCTCGTGCTAACCGTACTTTTTCGAACGCATTTTTTTTGTTAGGGCTCATCCCTTTTTCAGCGCGCTTGCATTGCACTTCATCATGGGGAGATGCACGCACCTCTCAAGCGACTTGGACCAGCTCTTTTGTCGCGCAAACGTCATAACGATGCCATCTTCGTAGCCTCTTTGCTGCAAAACGAAGAGGTATTTTTCGAATTATTTTGAGTGTTTTATATGTATATCTAACCACAAGTGATCTCTTTGAAAAACAGCAACTCATCCGAGCGTACGTGTTTGCTGAAGAATGGGGAGCTGCTTTCCACGCTGTAAAGGCCAGGTCGCCATCAAGTCGTTCATCTTCAGCCATGAGGCCTAATCAAGATGCAATTCTGAACAAGTGGAACGCCAGTATTGCGAAACCTACGGCAGCTTGGAGAACGGGACTTGAGAAACAAGGAATTCGCCCCCCGACAATCGTGAAGCTCGAAACCTCAGTGAGCGAGTAAACTAAGCAAAGTTTAGGACACTTGACCATCTAATTTCGTATTTCACCTAAAACTTCTATGCTGAGAATACTTTATCATACGACAATTTTCATCGTGTTCTTAAAAAATTTGGTGACAATTGAGGAGTCGCGGATCTCGTTGTACTCGACGCTTGGCGTTTTATTCGCGATGGTTTTGTCCTTGGGGCCTCGAATCGATCCGTTGGTGGTGATCGATGAGCCCACCACCTCGAGCATCAATGGTGATCACTTTGTAGAGCGAGTGGTGTTTCATCCGGTAGGAATTGTAGCAATTCACCTAAAGTGTACATTTGTGTTTAAACTAACGAAATCTGCTGCTTTCAGAGTCGTGGCAGCGTCGTGTGTGTCAAAGGAGACACTTTGGAAGAGCTGGATATCGACACTGGAGCGTTGCTCTGTCACATCACGTTCGACTTGCTGGTTTCCAGTAACCTGGACGTGATCCTCCCGGCCGGCTCTTGCTTCGTTGTGGGGCTGTTGCAATCGCGATTTCTAGTTGTGTGGGATCTTGAGGAAGCAGTGCTAGTTGCCACTTCCGATGCGGACAAAGTTCACGGAGCTCGTCGAGTCACGGCACTTGCCACCTCGCTCTGTGCTGATCGATGGCTCTTCTTCAATGCGGACGGGAGCAACAACGTCCGAGTCACGCGTGTTGATTCTCCACGTCCAGCTCGTGAAATCCTACGCAAAAGTGCACTTCGAGGAGGTGCCGTTGTTTCGCTGGCATACTCTACAGAGCACCATTTGCTCAGTTCCGGCTGCAACGATGGAACTATTCAAGTCTGGAGTATTATGTCGGACGAAGTGGGGGTTGGCACAGCAAGAAAAGGGCACGAAGTAACGGAATTTGCCACTCCCCTCTTCGCTGTGCAGTTGGCACAGTCTCCAGTTGTGGAAATTTGCATCGGAATGTGTATGAGCTGCGGTACCAATGGTAATTTGTTCCTCGCTGCAGCCTATCAGAACCGTCGTGTCGATGTTATCGCGATGAATGGCCTAGCTCACACTTGTGTCGCCTCTACTACGTTGTACGTAAACTTAAAATTGCTATGTAGGTCGTTATAGTAATTGATAATATCCCAGGCTAACGATGTTGTTTTTTCTTCTTTTTCATTAGATCTCCACCTCATACGTCGGATTTCTCCAGATTGGGAGGAACTCTCTCGTTGGCGATTCATGCTCAACTTCCAGTGTTACTGGTACATTGGCGTTCCCACAGACCAGAATTCGGTATCGATGTCATTGCCGCCTGGGAGCTCGTTAATACAGGAGGGAGCTTGATCACGAGTCCGAGAGGTGGAGCGGGAGGTAATAGCAGCGCTGGAGGTGTCATGACTGAGTGGTGGCCCATTGCCAGCGCGTCCACGCTTCATGAACACAGCAGTGAAATCCATCAAAAATCTCGGATATTTGCCACGGATATTTCCCTCTGGCAAAACTCACTAGCAGTCTACGCTAGCACGGCCGACCGTCGAGCAATCTTCCTCCTCGACGTACAGCCGAGCCAAACAGCGACAAATCTCGCTGAGAAGGAGCCGAAAACTCTCGTCGCACTCAGCACAATGACGCAGCTCACACTTGCCCAGTACCACGATTATCCGTCTGGGATTCCATCGTCCCAACTGCAACTCGCCGTCAAGAGCAGTATCAAGGGCACTCCAGTGCTTAAACTCCAGCGATTTTGTCAACTCTCAGGGCAATTAACTGGTTCAAGCGACCAGCTTCCAGACTGGAAAAGTGAGCGTAGTGTGCCACTCGTGCCATTTCAAGTGCTTGCGAGTAGCCACCAGTCTGCGATATGTCTCAAACTACGTGAAAAAGGTGACGCCGCTGCGTTAAATGGGGCGCGTCCGTCCTCTTTTTCCTTCGCAGTCCTCGACCTCATAGCAGATACGACGATGACCGACGTCGTTATTAACCCCGAAGACGATGACGGAGCGATTGTTCCAAATGCTTTGCCCGCAATTGAGTTGAATGATGGTCCAGTTCAACATGAAGTGCGGGATGTGTGTTTCAGTATGAACCCAACCATCGACGACGCTCAAGCTGGAAAGTATCTACTGCTCGTGTTGTCCAAAGCCGGAGACGTCGTCACTTTCCAGACAACACGTGATCCAAGTACCGAACAGGTGAAACTGAACCAGCCTGTAGAACGGATATTCGCCACTCCACTAGTCCTTTCAGCAAGCTATCAGAGTGTTGTTGTCTGTAAGCTACTGTATCTGCTTGAGTCCACTAGACAGAGTCAATATGAACGTCTAGTACTCAGTGGAGACGATCTCTCCGTGCCTGGTACTAACGCGTCATCATGGACATGTGAAGCCAACGAACGCGTCGTCGACGTGCTTTGGAACTCTTCTTCGTGTCCTCAGATTGGACCTCACGACTCACAGCAGCGTCTTCTCCTAGCTGTTATGACTACGAGACGTGTATTGGTGCTCTCTCCTGAGCTCCAGGAGCTACGTGCGTATGACTGCAAGAGTGAGCTCATGGGGACACCCGAGAGTTTGCTATGGGTATCTCAAACGTTAGTGTACAGCACCACAGCGCGTCAAGTGCGTTATGTCACTCCTATCGCTCATAACCTTCAAGGCGAAGCAAGTCGACTCTTGTGCAGCATAGCGACTGACTGTCCAGGCTTCACACGATCCAGTATCCAGCTAGTCTCATTGTGTGGCGATCGACTGTGCTATGCGGTTTCCCAGCCAGCGACATTGTCCAGTCGATTGACGCTGCACTCCGTTGCGCTCTGTGAACCGCTCGTAGTGGGCTTTGCAGAGCCCAACGCCACTCTTCAACGTGTTTTTGACCGCGAAATGGTCGCGTTCACGCTCCAGCCCGACGATAGCGACCGTCCTGTATGCTCAATCACAGATACGGTGCTCGAGACGGCGTATCACACGTTCGGATGGAGAGACAAGGTCGTCAAAGTCTTAAACGCACTCGTTAATTCTCATGAGAAAGCGTCTGCGTCTCTAGGAGCTGCCGACGGAGCAGCTGTCGTTGCTACTGCGTCTTCCAATTACAGTCGAACGTCTTTGCTTTCGCGAACTATTATGACCTCCATCTTCCTAGACGCCCACAAGTGGGAAGACTTCATACGAGTCTTTCTTGCCCATGATCCAGCACTAGAAGAATATGTCGTTGGGAGCGGCTCAGACGGAGCTGCGAAACTACCGTCAAGAAAGGGACCCACCGCTCAACGCTTCAAACAGCTCGCCATGGTATTTAAGAGCATTGGTCAGCTTGACTGGGCCATACGGTGTCTCGATCTCTCTGGAGATGATGAGGCTCTTGTGACAATGTTGCGTAAATGCAGTGCTGGATCTACTACACAAGTGCTCGAGACGCTACAAAATTCGTGGACGAAGCTGAATCCGCCCTTGAGTGCGGTCACAAGAGCTACAATATCGCAGACACAGCTACCCTTTGACGATCTGTTCTCGAGTCTCTGCTGTGAGAATCTAACGCAACCCATGCGTCGTGGACGCCTACTGTCTAGTATAACTCCGCTTGATCATCTCAAACTGCCTGTTGCTCCAAGTGACAAGCCATTAACTCAAGGTGATGATACAAAGGACACGACACGTGCCGGTACGCTGCCTTGGAAGCGTCTAGCACCAGAGGATGCAAGTGAGTGGCTCGGTGTCTCGATCAAAACACGAGTCGCTACTACTGAACCACGCGCTTTGAATTACTCTCTCTTTGCTGCTGACGCGTCCGTTGTTGGAGCTCCACTTAATGCTGATGCGGTGCCGGGTGTCTCTGCTGAAGCAGCTAATGCAAAGATGACGATTGGTCCCTTTCAAGACGAAGAAGATGCCGTGGTGGCCTATTGGCGATTCGAAGAAGGCGCTACAGTAGCTGAGAGGCAAAGCAGCGGAGACGCAGCCTCCTCTGATGGACTCGAATGCTTGGACACATCCAAGCGCGACAACACGTTGCGTCTTCTTGGTGGTGTCGTGGATCTCGTCGAGTCTTTAGCTCCCGTTGATCGTGGCGAGCCCGGCCGAATCTTAGAGGAATTCGCCCTACACTTCCCGTCGTCATCAGCTTCATTGCCATCAAGTGGCTGGGGAGCTCAGTGCTCCATCCGACCAGGCAGCACCTTGGATATTGCCACTAGTTTTGATGAAGACCCGTACCGACGCGAATTGACGTTCGAAATGTGGCTTCGCAACTACCAAATGCATGAACAAGTCGAGAAATTGGTTGCAAATGGTGACGAAATCCCAGCAACTTTGTCCGCTGGGGTTCGTCAAGTGTTAGTGGCTCGTAGACGTGTCGACAGCCTTGAAGACGTCAATGGTGGGGACGTCTCTGGTCCAATAAGTTGGGAACTCGTGGTCGAGGAAGACGATCATTTGGTGCTTACGTTCGGGAACCAGCAAGTTCGTTCGACTCAAAGAATGGACCACGCGAGCACTCAAGGCTGGCGTCATGTTGCCTTCACCGTCGAGGTGTCATCTCCTCAGCGTGTCGGACTCAAGCTTTTCCTTGACGCTCGCTGTGTTGGCGAGTCCCAGACGACTCCCATCACCCAAACCGTGTCGAAACCATCCAAATTGCTGCTTGGATGGCGCTTACAGGACTACGAGATGACGGAGGTACGGCTATGGGCCACGGCGCGCTCGGCCGAACAGCTCAGCGACATGCGCGAAAACTACTTGGGACTTGCCGAGGCAAAGCGCCGCATGAAAATCGCCATCCACCAGCGCAATTGTACTTGCGAGAAGTGCGTGTCAAGACGAGCTCAAAGCACTGCAAATGCTGGGGCTGGCGGTACTCCTCGTTTAGGTTTGCCACTCAGTACTCCACTTGCTCCACCTTCGCGCCAACGACGCGTTGTCCCGCAGGCGAAGCCTACATCGTAACGCAATCATGGTAGACCAAGAGAGCTCAGTAAGCAAGAGGCACAAGGACAGCAAGAAAACCGAATTGGTTTAGTCAAAAAGACCTTTCATTATCTTTCAAACCGAGTTGTTAAAAGCATCCGAGCAGACATTCATAGTCTGCTCAAACACACGTGTCGCTGGTAGAAACCTCGCAAGAACGACCAAATTGACACCTTACAGGCACTGCTTGATGAACTTGTTAATCTCGGCACCGCGGTTGCCGGCGTCACCGCCCTCAGCGAAGTGAAGCAGCTTCTTGGTATAGCCTCCGTTGGGCGACGACAGCTGGAAGGGCCACAGGAAGTTAGCGGCCTGCTTGAAGTGCTCGCCGACCGTGAAGATCTCGTGGATCAGGTCCTCAATACAAATGAGGCCGACGGGGCCCAGAGACTTCTCGATCACCGAGTTGTCCGTGAGCGGGATACGCTGGCCACGGACCTTGCCGAATCCACGCTTGTAGATCAGCTCGCGGGTCACCTTAAGGTTGGGGTAACCGTACGTGACGAAAGGCTCGACCAGACGCAGCATGTTAATGGTGGCCTTGTTGAGCTTAACGAACACGCCGTTCTGGATCTGACGCAGACGCAGAAGCTGCAGGATCTTGCGGACCTTGGGGGACACGCCAATGATACCACGAATGCGGATCACGAAGGCGAACTTGGCCTCAGCGGGCACGTGGAAGTTGCCCGCCGACTTGGCCTGACGGCGCATGAGCACGCTCTGCTTCTCGAGCTGTAGGTTGATTACACATTGGATGATTACGTTAAAATTAGAAAAATCGCTCAATAACTGGGTATAAGAGCATGGGAATCGCAAATATTCTTACCTGACGGTACTCCTTGATGTACTTCTCAGCGCTCTTGAAGGCGATCTGACGGACCTTCTTGCGGTGGACCTTGTTGGCAGCGGCCTTAGCGACGCGCTTGGCCTTCACCTGCTCGAGCGTGCGACGCTTCTTGAGGATTGACTCAGGGACGAGACTGCAGTGACAGGAATAACACATTTAGAGCGTTAGGACGGGGTGCATGATGGCATCGGTTGGTCCAGTCCACAGGACCAGGGCTCTCATCGAGCATCTCCCCTCTCTCTATTGCTAGATAAGGGAGACAACTTTAGAGGCTTCTCCCGATACACCCGTCACAGTTAGATTTGAGTGGAGTGGTATTCTATATAGAAAGCCACACACACCACGATCCTCCGTGTATGCTGCCTCGTAAAAGGCACATAGGGAGACTATAGAGAGACCTCAGTCAAGGCCTCTCCGTATCGATTTCAAGAGAAGAGCGAGTCTCGCTGCTCGCGCCATCCCGACGAGGGGACGGCAGATACGACGAAGACTGCGCTTTACTCTCACGATCCGACCATGCGTCGCCCCCACTTAGAGCGAAGGACTGGAAGACGCAGGCGAGTTTCCATGATGAAGTACGAATAGAAGAGAGGCGGCCTGATGGCGCTTGGACTTGCGGGGCTTCACAAGTCGACGTACACTTTCGGAGCAGCGGGAGCCATGGTGCGAGTATTAACTTCCGGTTTGAAAAGTGAGCAGCTCTAATTGGCAGCGGCGGAATTGAATGGCCGACACGCGACGCCTGCGGGGATTGGATGAAAATAAATGTTCTTTTCAGCCAATGGATGCATTGAAAAGCTGGTGATTGGTAGAAACGATCAAGATTTATATACTTTTGTGATTGGAAGAAATATTCCGCTTTGTATTGTCGGATCGCATCAATAATGGGGTCGCTGCTGCTCAACACGGCGCTACTGGGCACAGGCTTCGTACTGGGCCGTGTGCCGCTTCTAGCACTTGCGGCGCAGGTTGTGGACGAGTTAGATGCACTCCCCATTGCGCGTAAGGTGGGCGAGCCGATTTGGGATTATTTGTGGCCTTATTTGTGATATTTAACGACGTTGACGGCTCCAGGCGGTGATGGCGATGCTGGTGGCGCTACTGGTAGCGCTCTATGTGGTGGGTGTGCTGCTGCCGCTGCGTTGGGTGGCTGTACAGGAGGCACAGAAGGCCGCCAAGCGACTAGATCAGCCCGAACCTACGTCGTTCCGCCGAGAGCTGCGTCGTCGTGGCAGCTACAGCATGAGCTACGTGACGGACATCAAGGCCCACGTGTTCGCCCGCTGCTAGACGAAGAGAGAGCTTAGGTAGAGTAGTTGAAATTGAGAGAAAGCCTAAAGATGAAGAAGTTATAACTATTGAAAGGTGAGTTTACTACTGCATGGAAGGAGACGGCAGTGGACTTGACGACGATTTCTTCCGGGAGAAGAGAGTTGCTAACGAACGTCTAGTCTTCGTCTGTCTGATGTGGACACTATCGGCTGATGTTGGAGTAGACGGAGCGGAAGTGTCGGCATCGTAGTGGTCGCTGGACAAGTCTCGCGCTTGCCACTCGGTCGAGATCGACGCTTTGGAAGTGTCTTCGGTTTTGCTGTCTGAAGACGTGCGGGAGCCTTCTACTTGGGCTGTCAAGGGAACTACTGTGCCAATGTGGGATGGACTGATGATCGTCAACGATGACACTGTCGTGGATAGCGACTTGAGAGGTGCCAGCGCGTCAAACGCCGCCCATCGAGACGGATCAAACTGGTCACGCAGGAAAGTGCCGATGTTGGTGAAGTTACGACCAACTTGGGACAGCACGTCGAGCAAGATATCGCGTCGAATCCGCATGAGTAGATCCATTGGCGAGCACGTTTTGTCACAGTAGACGAGCGCGTGAGTTTTAACTTCAAAGCCTCGCATATCTTCCAACGCTTGAGGCTGCGAGACGTGAGGGAGATGAAGGTGCGGGGTGCTGCTATTCCCCACGCTGCTCTTCTTGTTCTTGTACGTCAGTACCACCTCGACAGCTCCGAGCCGGATGCGCTTGAACAAAATGCTGGTCTTAGTTCGCTCCTTCATCTCGCTGATCTCTCGCTCCGCAGTCTCAGTCTGGTATTCCTCAGCTTCGTCAGATGAACGGAATACGGGCAATTCGTTTGACTCCGAGAGATTCACGAGCTTGGAGAGCCACTGCGTCGAGTCCTCTGGTTTACAATAAAGCATTCCTCCTTTTGCTTTCCGACCAGATGATAGAAGCTCTTCCTCACTGTCTCCACGATGGCTACGACCAAGACTTAGAGGGTGTGCTGCAGCTTTTCCAGCAACCTTAACAGCTTTGATGATTGCCGAACCAACACGTCCATCGCTCGTAGAGCTACTAGCCGTTCGAGCTTGCAAGAATTGGGATCGTACTTCCTCTCGTTGCTCTTCCTTGGTGCTGTTGGTGCTGTCAGCGGGTGCGAAAAACGCCACCAACTGCATGATCGCCTCCTGTGTGATGCAAACCTGGATCGGATGTACATTCACCTCGAAATGCTGCACGATTGTGATTCCTCCCACAGGTTTTGCGATCTCAGCATCAACACGAAGGAACATGTCATCACCTTCCCAAGAGCGAGAGTAAACAGGCAGCAACATATCTGGGTAGGGTGTCCCCGGGCTGAGGTTGTGCACGGATAAATCTTGCAACGTTAACGCGAAATTCCCCGAGTGGTCTTCGAATAGCTGCATCTTGAAGCACAAGGACCCTGCTTGAGCCCGAACGATATCGACATTTTCACCACTGAGCGTCAATGAAGCGCGATCAAGCGCAAATTCCAGATCCACGTTGGGTAATGGGTTTGGTTGGACTTGTTTCTGGATCTCATTGGCCATGAAGCGAATCAACTCGGAAAGCGCTTCATATTGTCGAGTCAGTCGCTGGAGTTCGTCCGTAAACTGCTCGTCTTCGTACCGAGTCGTTGTCGCCGAGCCGAGCATACTTACACTAAGTCTTGTAGGTGCTGACGAGACAGAAGCCGACGATAATTGACGTCTTCGGAACAAGGGTGATGTTTCAACCTCCAACGCTAAGTTTCGAGCACTCTCTGCAGCCGAGAGAGCAGCCAGTGCACGCTCGTTCATGCGATAATCCCAACTACACATTTGCCGCCACCCCAACGCGGCAATTTTCCACTTGAGCTGCTTTTTCAGTGCCACAAGTTGGTGTAATGAGCGTTCTTGATCCTGAGCCTCTTTCAGATAGCCGTGAAGAAGCTGCGAGTGGTCTTGGCTTTTCTTCTCGGCCAGTTTAGCGTTGACGAGATCAGTCGCCGTTGTTATCAGCTGTACAAGGATACGCTTGGACACGAGGTTGACTTGCACCTCGATGGCTGGTATGTCGAATTTCACTCTGTTCTTGACGAGGTTCTTGTCGCGATCGATCCAAATGGTAACCTGGGTGGGAATTGGCGCGATCACTTGTCGTAACAAGCCATAAGAGCTTGGACAATACGATCCGTCCGCAAGCGCTTTGAGCCAAATCGCGTGGGATTTCACGTCCACATCCAACGGCGCTGTGAAGACCTGAAAGCCGTCGACGTTCAAGTCGATGCGTTCATGGCCAGAATCCGATGAAACTGCGTGCTGCAGTGTACCAGCATTTAAAGCGAGCAGCACAGACCCTTTGTGGAGCTGATCTTGGACGCTGATCTGACAGTCTTCGAACTTGACTAGAATGAAGGCCTGTACCAGCTTTAAGCTTGTGGGTCGAGGAAGCGAGACCTCTTGTTTGTTTCGGATGGGTTCGACAATCAGACTAGATTTTCTCCGAACGGGTCGCACCGTGTCTGCATTGGAGTAAGGAGTTGGTTCAAACCGCTGAGGATCGTCTGGATCAATGGGAGTCTCAGCACCACCCTGAAGGCAAATGCCACTGAATTTCGGGTCTTGAGCTAGCGACGTGAATTTCTTCGGACTAGCGTCTGATTCCTCGACGAGAATGACGGATTCTTGGGTTGCGTCTTCATTCCTCTCGAGTAACGCTGCGGTCTCAGCTGCATCACGAAAGAGTTCTGGTAAACTAGAAATAATGACTTGTACCCACGTGTCTGCAATGTCGATCAGAGACTCGAGTGCTACCATCGTGACTGTCACTCGAACTTCCTTCGATAGCAATCCAAGCAAGAAACCAGCGCGTTGGAATTCATCCAAAACTTGACTTTGGCATTCTTCGGCTTCGTTCTCAATCCCTCCAGCTTCACACACGTCTACTTCCCCCTCAGCGTCACTGTCCGATTCGCGATAACTAAATGGATTTTCATGGGGAATGTCGAAATAGTCGAGAATGTTTTGCTTTGATCGTTCTTTAACCCCTTCGACACTGGTAGATTGGGAAAAATTGAACGGTTGGGCATTGGTGACACGCTTCATCATAGGCGGATTGTGTAGTTTGATCACTTCATTATCATGCGTTGGAACCCGTTCAGTACCTCCTCCAACTATCAAGGCTACGTGTTTTAAAGACACAAGCGACTCGCCTCTGCTTCCCGACTCGGGCGTACAAACCCGCACTTGAATATCACGCGCATCCACATTCACATCGTGAACAATCCACATTGAGTCGTTTAAACTAAACGATAGTCGACGCACTGTGGAGTTAGAGCCAGCGTTATTCGCATCTGAGATCGGCTTTTGCATATCTCCAAAAACCTCGTGAGAATGTTTCAACAATGCACCCGAACAGCTGATTTTATCGTCGATGAAAGCTCGAACACCGACAGGATGCTTTTCACTTGAGTACAAAGCCACATCCAGCCCGATCAAGTCAAATTCCTCAATTGTCACACCTTCGAGAATGCTCAAAAGGCCTGTAGAGGGTAAATTGGGCTTCACACCAGTGTTAAAGCGACGTCTTGGCAGAGGATACTGCGGGATTTTCTGATAGACTCGGCCAAACCCAATTAACCACTCAACACTTTTGCTGTAAAGCACGATGGCTGTACGTGTAGCCATCTCACGTTTCGACCATCCATCGTTTAAGTCTCCGTTTACTGAATCTGCTGGACAGATTCTTCCCCTGATGAAAACAGATAGTTTGGTTGCTTGAAAAACTTGGAACGGGTTTGTTCTACAGGTCTCCGAAAGAGAGGCATCAATTGGGTCCTGTAGATGCAAGACAAAGCGTTTGTCTGCAGCGCTGGTGTTTGCAGTTCCGATAAACTCAATAGGATAGAAATAATGCATTACGGGATCACCCTGACATCCCCATTTCAACCAAACTTGAAGCTTCAGATGGCTGAGCTCTGCAGTGTGTGATAGGGAGCCGGGATCAATTTTTGCTGCTACCCGTGTAACTTCGAAGTCGATTGAGCCATTCGAGTACGCAACACCCACTCGATGCACGCTAATCTCGAGACAATCTGCTGACTCGAAGGACGTTGCTGCGTAGAGGAGACGGACACCTGCATCCTTTATCGTGACCTCAATTTTACCATGGAGTAGTCGACGCATAATATCTACAAACGATGTTTGAAAACGTTTGTCGACGTCTAGTACTGCTAATGGGAGAAACCCCATAGCCAACTCTGATAATTCATCCAACGCATACAGATATTCCGGATTGAAATAAAGTACTGGGCTTATGGCATCGATGGAGAGGTTCACAAAGCATCGTAAAGCAGCCATGAGATCAACTGTAGTGTCACCGTATTCACTATTATAGGCCGTCAAGAAGACTTGTCCACGAACACTCAAGCCATCGCAAGTCATCAATGGAGTAGGAAACCGTCTCATTCGTACTGTCAAATCCGTGACAACCATTTTGATCTTAAATCCCTTGAACAGGAGACAAGATGGAGTGGATAACGCTAAATCGTGGCCAATCGTCTTGGCAGCATTCTCAAGCACTTCCGTGGCCTCGTCTAGGTATTTTATGCTAGCCCATGAAGCTGCTATACTGCCTTCAAACGAAACATCGACATCAAGATGACCAATACGTAAGTTGATAAGAGACCCGCTGTCCCCATCCAGTGTTTCATGCACCAGTTTCTTCACTTTTTGGATGTACAACCGTGCATTCTTTTCGGTCAAAAGCATTTTCATCTCTCTAAGAGAGGCATCGCAAAGTAGGCCTGCATTTGTTAGCTTGAGAGTTGCAACATGGTCATCCAGCATATGCGCCCGCAACTCTTGCTCAGCTAACTCCTCGATCCACACAGGGTACATTCGTTCTAGCCAGCTTTCCAATGGGTTACCAATACACTTAAAGCCAATGTCTTCAAGACGTAGCCATACTTCCTGTTGATGTGAGGCAACTGGAGTACGCAAAAAGAACCGATAGAACACATCTTGCTGTGGTCTCCAATACGAAGCCATTGCAGAAGCGAGTTGTTCCTTATAAGGATTAAAATCGCTCTGAATGGCGTCAGCGTAAGCTTGGAGCGGGAAATCACGGCTTGTTCGAAGATGGAGCTTGCTAATTTCGACTAATATACCATCAGCCAATGTCTGATCAAGAACCAAAGTTGAGCGCTTACAAGAAGAAAGCCGTTTGCGAAGCATATCCTCAAACTCACCAAACACGTAATCCTTTTGCTTATCTAGGGTGTGTCGTACTCGAACAGTACCCACTGTTGCCATTTCGAACCCATTCACCTTGATAGAAATACCCTCAAAGAGCCACACTTCGGGCAAATCACTACCAGCAAAAACGCCAACTGTAAGGTGGATGACAACTTCTTTGCAAAGTTTTGCATTAACAGAGAGGTTTGTGGCATGTAGCCGATGCAACTTGTCGCCCGACGCACTAATCAGATCAGCAAATAGCTTTTCGTAGCGTAAACACTCGTCAAGATCATCCAACGGGGGATTCAAACCATGAAGGCGATTGTATCTGCTATCAGACGGAGTACAATGAATTGCGTAGGTACTTCGAGCGCGATAAATCATCTCCCAGGATGAAAAAGTAATTCGTCGAATGAGTTCCATGATTCGCAATTGTGTTGATATATCCCATTCCAATTGAACACCATGAACAAAGAGGTCGATTACCGTTTTTGTGCTCCCAACGACCTGGTTCTCTTCAAGCGAGAAACAATCAAGAACAAAAAATGCAGCATCATGGTCAGAAACTCCTGGCTCAGGCGTTGATGACTCTTTCCGACGCACTGCGCGGATTTGCAATGCACGAGACGTGAATGAATTCCGCCGCAATTGAGCTCGTTTGTGGCAAGATTTTGCCGGAAACAAAGGTATTTCACCTGACGATTGTTGACTTGGAAATGCTTTCGCATCCAAAATAGAAATCCGTAGACGCCCTATAGTTTTCTCGGAGCTCACAGTAAATGTGTCGACTGTAATACAGTCGACACGACGCTGTGCACCGTAAACGTATGGGAATATAGCACAAATCCGTTTTGCGACGCACCGAAAAGCTATCACTTCACCAGGAGAGATAGTATCTTGTGTTACATTTGCAATTTGACGCATTGGTGACACTTTGAAACTGGAAGATTCCTTCCATCCGCAGTAAGATGTAATGTCCTTCTTTTGTGGTACTAAATGTCTTGATTCATGCAGGAATGATGCCATGATAAAGATCCCCAATTCGATTGCTCCTCCAATCGCATGTAGGACATCTGGAGCCCATTTAACTTCCACCCATTCTGCTTCCATTTCAATCTCTGCTAGTGCCTCGCTCTGCATTATAGTGGCGACAGGAGAAATAAAGACCCGCACAAAATCAAGTGATAAGAACGGACACTTGACCAGATCGTTGCTCATGAAATAGGATGCTTTCAACCGAGAGCATTGGATATCTACCTTTGCTCGAACTCCTAGATGATCTTCGTTCACAAATGGATGAGCGTACACGCTGATCTCACCAAGAGCTAAACTTATGCTTGGGACACCTTTTGGCAGGACATCGCACGTCTGATCAAGAGAAAGTAGTATAACCTGAGTCTTCAGCATCTTAAAGTGAGCATCCAACTCGATTTCGCAATAATCGAATGCCGACCATTCCTCAACTTGATATACGTCTTCAAGCAAAGGCTGCGGGCTTCGATGCACTTTAAGCACTATCTTGTCGATTATTTTGCAGCAAGACGACACCCAAGGTTCAAATTGTTTTGAAATCACCACATCCAAGCCGCGGCTTCCTCCACTTATTGAAGACCGGAAATACAAGGAAGACTGCGTGGCATCATTCTCATCAATTTCGTCCAAGATATTTGCGCTTGGAACGTCGGCAGAAAGCGTGCCTTCCGCGTTAAGCTTTAATCCATCCAGCTTGACTAACGGCGATACGACGTTGATTCCATCTTCTTCTTGTACACGAATAATTAGCTGTCCGAGCGCCAGATTTGCGTCCCGGACTACAACTGGATAGTCTGATTTACCAGCTCCGAGCTGTTGTCTACCGGTAGAACCGTCCGACAACGCGACGCTAAAATCGTTCAATTCCAGGGCGCATTTAGACCCAGCACTACATGACGAAGCTTTGTCAATGACATTCATTTCCAACTGGTGAATTTCAAAGTGAAAATCATCCGGGCTGATCTCAGCAAGTCGCAGCACTGATAACTCCTGACGCATGTAAGATTCTACGAGACTTTCCATAGTATTCGAGTCAGCCGTAGGCGAATTTAAAGCAGCATTGGGGGCTTCAGAGCTCTGCTGCTGCTTTGGACACAATACCGATTGAAGAGTATGCTCGAGATCGAGGTTCACTTGGATCAAGGCTATAACCACCGAATATGCTGAAGGAATTGGAGCGCGCAAGTCTTCAAGATTGGAACAGATTGGTACGCGGATGATTACTTTAGTGCGGCCAAGCACTGCGGTTGCATCTAGCCCTTGTACGATGATTTGCATCGATTCGTCTCGAGATAATGTCACTGTACACGATAGTTCATTGGTCTCCGTATGAAACACTGCATTCACATACGCACTACCATGCTACGCCAGCAACCACGACGTTAGTGTCTTGAACCCTATCGAAATTTGCTGATTGTGTGTGTTCATTACCTGGATGCTAAGCACCGGTGTGACTGCATCTTCGGCTTTCTGCAGCACGTCCACCGAGATAGAGCCCACACCCAGTTCGACGGCGTGAACACAGCGACAGATAAACGTCAAACGTGGAATCCACACACGAGCGCCAATCCATACGGGGTGTCGAATGTCCTTGAGGCCGATAGATGTGTCCAGCTTCTGCCAGAATGGAGGCGACGACGAAGGCTTCGCACGAGACGTGACCACCAGCAAGTGAACAGAAGGTAACGTCAAGATAAGGAGCTTCTCTCTCTTAGGTGCGCGCAGGAACTTCCATAGCTGCGTCCAGAGCGAGATCTTCACTGCTGCAGCAGTCACGGAAACCTTCGTGTGTGGATCGACTGCAATGTTCCTCAGCAGTCCGACTGGTTCACAGATTAAAACTGAGAGTGAGCTACTAAGTTAAAACACTGCAGTCAACATCGTCCCCATGTACCTTTCATAATCAGCGTAAAGATGGAGCCCACCAGTAAGCGCCATATCTGTCGACAAGAAGTCTCAGTAAGAATGATGACGGATATAATAAATCCATTGCGATATTCGCACCTCAAAACCAGCCACGAGCAGCAAAATATAGACTGCTAGATGGAGTAGTAGCCCCATATCCCAGCTCAGTACACGGTCGGCTTTTCGGCAACGTGCTCGACTTCAAGTTGCACGCGGCCTTTGCTTGGATTTCTACGGAAGTTATATCGGTTTAATGCGGTATGAGAATGGACACTATCTACCAAAAAAGCAATAATACCTATCTGGTTTGGAAGAGCCCATTTTCGACAACTGCTTTTTTATTTTTTAAGAAAAACATTAAAATTTAATCTATTTCTGCGTCTCGTATAACCTATTAATTATTTCATTATCCTGGTGTGCTAACAGTGACGTTAATACGTACAACCCATCAGATTTTATTAATCGCCTCCAAGACAAATAAAAATCGATTCTATATAAAGTTCAAATAATACGGTTTTATAAAAGTGCCTTTTTGTAAAAGGTATTGAATTTTCGAAAGGATTGCAGGTGAAAAGAATACGATATTGGGGGTAAAAATATGAGTTTGCAATAAATCAATACAAATGTGAGTTTGCATCTTTTGGGTTTGGTAAGATTTGTGCACAATGCTATGCAGCGCTTCATTTCACTCGGTTTGGTAAGATATGTGCACTATGCTATGCAGCGCTTCTGGGTAGTGTGCGTCGTGATGCTACTGGCCGTGACCATTATGCCATCAAGAAGCCTTACTATACTGTCGCTGCTGGCCACGATGTTGACACGTCAGGCTACACCCCGGGGACTGAAGCTCGAATCAACGGTACGATTTGCTCCTTCTCTAATGGCCGTATCAAGACAGCCAAATCAGCGTTTGCGCTTCTCGATTCTCCTGTCGAACTTTCATTTGGCGCAGACGCCGACATCCTCCCAGTGCACGACAACACGGTGGTTTTACCTGAACCTGCTTTTCAGCTCATGCCTCTAACTGACCTACCGACTCAAGACCCTGTCGCTATTCCTACCATTCACGGTGTTATCGTGAACATTGGCCCCTAAAGGTCTATCCCCATAGGCAAAGGTATCGTGAACATTGGCCCCCAAAGATCTATCTCCATGCACAAAGGTATCGAGACTCAAAAGCGCGAATTCCAGCTCATTGACGACTCCGACGCTGAAATTTTTTTTATGTACCGCCTGGGGTCAGACTGCTACGGAAATCGAGTATATCCCTAAAGGACCGTCTGATTCTGGTCACCCGCGGCCAGATCCCAGACTAATGGGCGTGCGCTCTCTGAACATTGGATTCGGTTCCGTTGTTCTGCACGAACCCGCGCTTTCCCGTTCCATCCATCTGAAGGCCTGGTTCGCAGCTGTCGCTCCAGGACATCAGTTCATGTCGTTCCACGGATAATTCCAACGACACTCCACCCCCTAGGTTTTTCGTTTACCATCTCTTTTAATCCCAATCATAACCACCACCACCACACCTGAAACAAGCAGCACTACCAGCCCAATCCTCTATATATATATCTTGTCGTACTCTTTATCGTACTCCTTATCACGTGACTTTGACTGCATGATTCGACCGGGTCTGATAGCAAAGTGCGAGTGTGTGAGGCTAGTGCCGTTAAAAAAATGCTCGGCGCTTCGGGGCGAGTGGTTTCGCGTTTATAGTATATTTATAGGACTGGCAGCTGAAATCGGATATCGCCGCGTATCACCATGGGCAAACGCCGCATAGCAACACGGGCAGCTTTTCGCTTCAACCCTGCTGTTCCTTGGCCTGTCACCGTTAACATCTGTACGTCTCCTCTCTGCACCGGCGCTTCGTAGATTCTCCCGTCACCCTGCCGATCGGGTAGCTCTACACAACTGTTTTTGTTTACACATAAGTAACTTCTTGAAAGCCTAAGGCCACTTCACTGGGCCATCAGGTAGCTGTAGACAGCACACCGATCAAGCGTACGTCATCATGTCCATCGGGTAGATAGCTCTACATAACCTGGCCTTTTTTTACTGACACGTAGACAAGAAGCCAGCTTGGGCGATATCGAAGAAGCTGAGTAAAAATGTATTAAAAGTTATCACAAGAGCATAGGAAGATAGCGGTATCGTAGATACTGCAACGTATTCTTACGAAGCTCCAATTGGTCCTTCTGCCACAACGTAAATCGGTACCAGCACAGGAAATTTCTTCTCGCAAATATTTAACCACGTGGAATTGACATAGTAAATTCGCACGTTGGTAAAGCGTTCAAGGCTCCAATTTCCGTGAAATCTTTGTCAATCACCACGCACTGCAACTTATGCCAGGAGGGGTTGTTCTTCTTGAACTCTTCAATCGCCGAAAACAATGTTGCTGCGCATTCGTTTTGAACAACAACATGTTGTACATACATGACATTGCCATAAGCGTCATGTGCCATAATCGAAAATATTTTGTACTTCGACAAATTCGTTCCATGGGTCGCATCAATCATTAATACTTCAGGGAACCTACGAAAAACATCAACCATGTGCTTTGTTTGCAATGTAATGCAGGTAGCAATTTTCTTAAATGAACAAACATACACAGAATAAACAAAGAACTCGTGAGTGATGACCTCGGATTCAGAATAATAACATTTGAACTACAAACCTTCCCGTTCAAGGAATCGACGAATATGTGACCGATGTTCCCTGGAACTCCGCAGAACTCAAGCATCCAGCTCTTGAGACGCTGCGCACGGTTTAAAAATCCTTGTTCCCGCTTCTTGAGCGATCGAACAAGATTCGGGCATCTTGTGGGATCGGGTTACTCTCTGTTTGTCCCACCAAAAATCTGAGAATGCTTTAGACGCGCCTGCTTTCCGCAGGGAGTCCACAGTCTCCAAAAGCTCGCCGTCCAGTGAGACGGTTACGAGCACTCGCACTCCGAGGTGGCGGTTATGTGCCAGCATAGCCTTTGTCACATACACGGTGAATTCCTGTATCGAAATGTTAACTATTCGGAGGCAGGCATTAATATAATGACACATAGGCGCATAGTTAGTAAAAACCAGAATGCGACCGACTGCCAAGTCGGTATCAGAACGTGACCGACTGTATTTGACAGGCATACTGTAACCAACTGTAACCTACTGCGACAGACGGCAACAGACTGCGACCGACTAAAGTAAGCATAAACCTGTGCCCTGCACTCAATAGGACGCACTTCTTGCCGCGGACGTTTGCCTTGACCCGGTACTTATGCTTGCCTCCGTGGGTGCAGATCAAAGTCTTAGCGTAACTCTTCCATTCGGCTGGGATAAGCGATGCAGACGACATTTGTGAGCGCTGGATACACTTGTTGCGTTCGCTTACGCTCTTGTTAGAGCGGCCTCGGAACCCCTACAGAGTAACAGTTAGCTTAGCGTACAGTAGCGTACAGTTCGTACGAAGTAATTCACCGCTGAGTACTTGCATGTAGCGTTTTTCTGGTACTGTCCACGTAGGCGTGAAATTCATCCCACGAAGCGAGTTTCGTCTTTTCCAAGTCTGGACACTCGTAGAGACGCCCCTCTTCGGAGCACGGATCTTCGATGGAGTTGCTATCGACCCGAGACGTATCGATTAAGGTGGAGTCTGCGCGCCACTCCACGTCGCCGTCTGTTACAAATGCAGCAGATTCCCGCGACATGGCAGAGTCGATCTCACAGCTCTCAGATACATCGCGACCCCATCCTCCTTCGTGAGAGTCCAACGGGGGCCGCTTCCTTGATCTCCGCTCCGTTCCTGGTTCCATTCGTATGCTCGACACGCGTTTCTCCGAATGAGTGGCTTTGCAGACTTGTATACAAGTATAAAAATTGTATCCGTACGGAGTGAATACAGAGTCAGGAACGTCCTGCATCGTTCTCCGGCTGCATGACCCAGTCGGTCGCAATACTCACTCTCTTATTTAATAATGAAATAAGTAGTAGGTTATAGAGGGAATCATAACGGTCGGATACACCAACTTGGCTTGGGTTGCGACCAGGGCACCTAACGCTAGGAAGCCGTAAAAGTCTCATTTCCGGATTAGCGCTATACACTTACTAGTGAGTAGCCCGATGTCTTCCACTGTTTGGCCCTCAGTCCGGGCGCTCGCATGCACTCCGGGCGCTGCTGGAGAGGAGGAGAAGTGGCTCAAGCTAATCATAAAGCTTGACTATAAGGAGCTAGGTGATGAGGTAGATGGACTGGTGCTGTCAGCACCGAAGACTACGTTGGCCAAGCGAGGACGACTGGACTTTAGTCATCCAGGACCCCTTCCTGGAAGACCAGCCAGAGACCATTGAACAGGTGCTTCTGCCGAGGTCGCTATCGGAGGAGCTCGGAGACTCAAGCGATCACACGGACAAGGGAGGACCAACAAGCTGTGACCCAGCGGAGGACAGTACTCAACCATCATTGTGGGCAAACTGACGTGGAGCATGAGGTCATTGCGATAGGATCCAGCAACTATGAGGACAGCGATTCTGACTTGCAATTAAAGCGTCGGCGTCGCCTGCGCACCTATCGCAGCGCGGGAGCTGCGGAACCATTGGAGCGTGAAGTAGCAAACGAGGATGCTGTCTTCACGACGCCGGCTGTCTGCGCAGCTGCCCCTACCAATTTCCGTCTCTTCTCCACCTTATCACCGGGGCTCGAAACATCACGGAGGCGGGTGTGGTTTACGACACCACGAAGTGCTGGGACGTGTGGGCTCTCCTTGACAGGGCAACTACGACAAGCCAAACGAAGCCTACCTCATGCAGCGGTGCGATGATAGCCACCGCTTCTGCGCCACTCCGGGCTACTATTTTATTTGAGGACGGCTTCGCCAAGGAAATGCTGCGCATCGACAAGTGGAAGGATCTTTGCTAACCTGACCTACGCGAAATTCAACAAGAAGTTTCCGTCGACCGACACGGACTCCGCGGACGGCCGCTGTTTCTCCATGGCTGTAAGGATCGCGTGCCACATTTTGGGTGACAGCAACATCGTACCACTAAAGCTGATCGAAGCGTTGAGGAACGCCAAGTTACCAAGGACGAGCAGAAGGACGGCGTGCCGAACGGCGACATCAAGAAGTTTCTCGCGTTCCTACGCCAATGTCGTACCCCATCGCGTGCAACGTGTTTGCTGAGAACAAGGCGCGCCGCTCGATCACCAGTTTGTCGGGTCTTGCCGACTATGCGTTAGCGCCCGGTGTCTACATTGCCGGTGCATCGTGCGCTCGCTGGATCAGGCACTGCTTCGTCATGCGCGTGTACGACGATAAACAGCCGCATAAGGTGTTTGACCGCTGGTATGAAGGCGTAGAGGACGATGCGTCTACGACGAACCGCTCTTGAATTTGAAGTGAATGCGAGATTGCAACTTCATTCGTCGCTTCGAGCGCGTCTGTACGGTACCTCATACGAGGAAAGCCATGAACTAGTTAGTAACACTTTGGTGAGATGTGACAAACATCACCACAGGGTGGAAGGAGCGTGAATGATCGGACACGCCCAATACGAGAGCAGGGTATCGAGATTGGTCGAGCTTGTAAGTAGTGTCGATGTGAACAACGTGGCCCACAGCGTAGCGTAGCATCTTCACCATGTAAGGAGTCGATATCCCAACGATTGCCGGATCTTCGTCGAGGCCTTCTCCGATTGAAGGCGTCCCGTCTTCTTTGGTACCATATCCAATAGTGAACGCCTCACCATCCTACATGCCCGACGTGAACTTCGTCTCCTTCACGAGCTTTACCATGTCCTCCACGAAGTCGGTCTCGTTGAGTCTCGTGCGCTTGAAGTGGCCGATAAATGTCTGGACTTGGCGCAGTACGGGCGACGCTCCTACGGCGTGGTCGAAATGGTCGAGGACGTTGTTGTGGGTTCGGTTTGGCTTCATTCGCATTGCAATCAGCGGCTCTGCATATGTCTTCATCTCCCTACTCAGCTTTGGCTTCCGGGTCGATGCGATGTCGGTAAGGTGCCGCCCATGCTGGTAGATGTCGCTCAGCTCTGTCGCTCACAAGTCAGGATCTTTTGTCTCCAATCACACGTATCCCCGATGAAGGCCTTGCACGTCGTGGAGATACATTCGAGCATTCGATATCTCATCTTGTGGTCATCCAAGTTGATATTGCATAGCTGACAGCGCACACTGTGACTTGTTGGAGTCCGGAATGTGCGACAGCGATCCAGCCAACGGTTGATTTCTTGCGTATCTTGCTTGCTTGCTAGGCTGATCCAGACGTACGGTGGACCCATTCTGGTTGAGTGAGCAGCGGGGGTGTCGGGTTTGATAGAAGAGGAGTTGTAAGCGGGAGCGTCGGGCTGTGACTGCGAATGTCCACCACTCGTTCAACGTCTAGGGAAAACGTGAGCGTGTTCCTAAAAACGAGCTTAAAATATAGAAGGTCGCACGGTGATAATTCTTAGAAGCCATGTCTGCTGCGCGCCCCTCTGTGGGTTCCGAAGCCGCGTTCCGCCCTCTCCAGTGGCGTCGGTGGTGCATGCGAGCGCCAGAATGAATACCTTCAAGCTGGGAGTACGGCCTCGGTCAGACGCGCAAGGAGGCATTACACCTAGTTTGCTAAGAGCGGCAGACACTAAAATACTTCATAACCGAATGATTTGGAAGCGTCCATGTGATTGTGTGCGCGGTATCCGCGACGTTTCTACTTTGTCCATGGCGATGCCAGTTTGTCCGATGTGCTGGCAGCTTATCTGATTGACAGTGTGCCTGTGCGATGTGTCTCAACTATTGTCTGTTTCAACGGTGCTCTCTAGGTTATACCGAGACGCAGAAAAGATTAAATTTAACCTTTTCTTATCGTGCGCGTTACTTTGTGTCAAAAACGGCTATCGGAAAACCGGTAAGATACCTGGTCTCGGTATAACCTACTACTAATTTCATTAATAATGAAATAAATAATGAAATAAGTACTGTAGTAGTAGGTTTTTTTAAAAATGAAATAAGTAGTAGGTTATACCGAAACGCAGGTATCTTACCGGTTTTCAGATAGCCGTTTTTGACACAAGTGCGCGCACGATGCCGCGGCCGATCCTCAAGACGCTGTCCTCGTACGCGAGCCCCATGCGGTCGTCGGACAGCGCGTCCAGGATGGAGAAAAGGCGGCTGATTACCAGGCGGCACTATGGTGACTGTCGTCGCGTGACGTTCTCGCCATTCACCAAGCTACGCGGAGACTCATCGACCATCTCGCAGCTACCTCTTCTCACTGGTACGAAACCGTAGAGCAGCTTGGCTAGCACTAAATTATAGGTATTCCGGATGTCAGTGAGGTTAATTAGATGCTGTACTTGTGAATTGTGTTTGCGTGCAGATGGTGAGGGGACGAAGGGCTCGTTGACGTCGGGGTTCACGTTCTCCAGCGCCACGGAGGCGGAGAAAAAGTGGGATATTCTCTCCTGTAGGTGGTTGTTGAGCGTGCGGACTGATAGAGATTCGTATGGGACTTGTAGGAACCAGTCGAGGAGAAAACAGGAGCTGCAGATCATGCAGACGCTTTATAAAGCAGTAAAACGCAGACCGCACAGTGTTAAGTCGCTGCTGCTGGCGAATGTGCCTGGACTCCAACGACTTAACACATGGGCGAGTGACTGGCTGGACTATGCGAAGACAATGCGCGATGTGATGCCGCCGTGGCCTCGACGTGCACGCCCCAAGCGACGGTCAAGGAGGCTGCACCGAGCTCCATGGACGGAATTGGACGATGCAGATCACAAGTACGTACAGCAACTCGCGCTCAGCTCCATAACATCGCATCCGTCGTTGCTGTTATCTGCGCCGGTGGCGTCCAGACGCGAAAATCCGTTGGCCATCGTTCGTAACCCACCACAGCCGGATCTCACCCCATCGAACCGAGGAAGTTTTACGAACCTGCTTCGAAAAGAAGGCATTCTAGTCGACGAAGATGAGCGTAGCATGAACCCGCGCCATCGATGAAGACCTGTCAGGCATAAACCATCCGGTGAAGCGCCAGCGCCTCCAGAGGTGAACGCTGTATATCGCTGACCCATTTCTAGCTTGCCACTGTACAGCAACAGCACCGAACTAGCCTGAGCTGAATTCGAATGATCATCGGTAGACGGCGAATAAATGCAGCATACCGACAAGATCTTTGACATCCTGTCACATTCTTATTCGGCGTACCCTTGTGCTTCAGCTTCACTCTGGCCCATACAAAAATCCATATAAACCGATGATCAGTTTCTAGAGGGTGACATTCTATTTATTAGCGGACCCACTGCCGGGAGACAGCAACAGACACGCGGGCAAGTAACGAGCGTCCCGCCAGTACCCGACCGGTGCAGACGCATTCCTTAACAGTATTATTGCACGAAGGAGGTATCGACGACTGGAGTTGCACCGACGGATTGCGACTTGGGAGAGCCGCTGCAATTGCTGCGCACGATGGGCAACACGGTGTCTGCGCTGGTATTTCAGCCGCCGGTGGCCACGTACGGATACACGCGGCGCTACTTTTTCCTCGTGACGGCCATACACAACAGGATCCCAGCGTTTTTTATCCCATACGAGTATGCTGCAAATTATTGAATGGGGTCCATTGGTATCCCTAAGGGTATTACAATGACCGGGTGCTGACGTTGAAATCCACTTTGCAGTAAGGCTGAATACACCGTGCTTTTCTCTCACGGCAACGCGGAAGGTAAGGGAGCGTTGGCTAAGCCAAGAGACATGCCATTATTGAAGCTGTCATTCTGACTCATTTTATCCTTCTTGTTCGTGTTTTGTGCGGCAGATCTAGGGATGATCTATGACTGGTTTCGTGAAGTGAGCAGGAGGCTTCAGGTGAGCTTCGAACGCCGATTGAAGTTGATACCTGCCGTTGGTTGGCCTAATGTATGGCCTGCTTGACTGTTTTCAGGCCAATGTAATGTCTTATGATTACTCTGGTTACGGCATCAGTGAGGGTGAACCCAGTGAAGAAGCTTGTTTTGCCGACGCTGAAGCTGCGTTCGCGTACCTTGTCAACGTAAAGAAGATACCTCCAGGCAAAATTATTCTGTACGCATCCTGGCAGTCTTTATCTTTGTTGTGTGTGATCCTAATGAGAGTGTCCTTGTTTCGTTTCTTCAGATATGGCAGGTCCCTTGGTTCAGGGCCAACAACGTATCTTGCAGTAAGGCAGTCGAATCTCGAGCAGCCCGTAGCAGGCGTGATCCTTCAGAGCCCTGTGCTCTCCATGTTCCGTGTGGTTTTTAACTTCCGCTATACATTCCCGGGCGACTTATTCTGCAATATCGACATCATCGATCAGGTGCGATCGCCTGTAACGATTATCCACGGCACCAGGGACGAAGTCGTACCCTTTTGGCATGGGGAAGGACTGTTCGAGATGTGTCCTCAGGAATGGAGGTGCAAGCCCTTGTGGGTCACGGACGCAGGTCACAATAACATTGAAGCGTATCTAAGGTGCGTCCTAAACGGCATGTTCACATGCTTGCTGCAATTTAACTAACCTGAATGTTAATTACCCGGCAGCACATTCGGCGATGACTTCTTTCAGCACCTAATCGAGTTCGTACAAGTTTGTCACGCAACAGCCATAATTCGAGCTACCGAAGCTGCCGAGCAGAAGGTATTAATGACTGGTAAAACGGTTTAAACTCCAAACTAGCTACGCAGATAGAAGACGAAATAGTACCTAATATTGATCGAGAATGCTATGACGGCGGCAAAGCTGCAAGTTTTTCCACCGTGCTCCAGCAACTGCTAGTACACTGACCCAAAACGTAGAAGAAGAGCTGGCCGACCAAGTGTGAGACGAGAACGACGAGTATATCGGGCAAAAAGCAATCAACCTGATCGTGTGCGCATCCTCAAACAAGACTGACCTTGACCTTCTTTGTTCCCGAGTGGTTTTGATCCCGCGAGCGTAGCGCACCTACTACTGACGTAGAACCATTTGAGGATTTCGACAGACCCTTCCGCACAGTGTGAGTGTTCTTACTGGTGGGTTTCCGCTTTCCGGGCGACTTCTTCTTCTTCTTAAGGATGGGAGAAGTCTCCATCTGCACGTCGTGTTGACCTCGTAGCTGCTTCTCGAGTTGCTCAATCTGTTGCTGCATCGCTAACTCCTTAGCCTTGAACACTGCCTTGTTAGCAGCAATGGTCTCACACAGCTCATTTACCTTCTCGCGCTGCATCTGAAGCTCTACTTCCAGTTGATTCGTCGAGTTAAGGTGCTCCTGTTCCTTTAGAATTGCTGCGAGTTGGTAGTGCAGCGAGCCTTCAATTAGCGACCGATGCAGGCATTGCTCCGTAGCGTTATGCAGGGCGCTCAGCGCAACCGAGCTGATCTGTAGCTCGCCCATGTTAAGTGTGAGTTTGAGCAGCGTGCGAAAAAGCCGCAAGAACTCCTGGCGCGAGATGACATAGAGATTGGGACTGCACCCGAAGTCCATAAGCTCGGCAGGATCACTATCCTCGTTGCTCTGCAGCACATGCAGCTCTCCAACCTTGCTCCACTGAGCGTCTTCATCCTCTTCATGAGCTCTTTGTCCCTCCAAGTACTTGGGCTCGTAGCTATCATCGTAGTCCGAATAATATCCCTGCCCAGGCTGGTTCTCATCTTCTTCATCATCTGGCTCCTCCAGCAATTTGTCGTCCACCAGCTGCTGCGCGATCTGAAGCGACGCTATGAACTTCTCCTCGTCAGGTTGCCATGACTGCGACATCTCAGTGTCCATGTCTTGACCACCGTCAGATTCTGTGTCGCTGTCGGAGAACGACCACTCGCTGGGCTCGCTCACGCCGTCGTCCATCTCCCCCATTTCTTCGTTCCACGCCGTGTAGTTGGTCACGAAGTCCGTCTTCTTGTAGCGCGCGCCAGGCTCCGTATCGGGCTCGTCGGATGCGTCCAGGGGCCGACTGAAGAGCGAGTTGCACTCCACCAGCTCGGTCACGTGGTAGGCCTCGGACCTGCAGACGCGCCCGGCCGCCAGCAGGCACATGTCGTCGTAGCCGTACATTCGGATGCCGAAGTGCTCACACGCGCGCTTGACATCGATGAGGCGGAAGCTTCGGCGCCCGTCATGCTGCATCATGACCACCATGCAGCCCACGATGCGGCGGAAGAAGTCGCTCACGTGGCGCCGCACGTCCGCGGCGGCGCGGTCTGAGCTGGAGCGGAAGCCTGCGCGCAGCAGGAAGCGGCGTATGACCGCGTCGGGCAGCACCTCCTCCAGTGAGCGCGGGTAGCGGCCGGCGCCATTCACGTCACGCTTGCGTACACGATACTCCATGTTTGTATGAGATGCGGCAACTTCTTGACTGCCGCAATGAGTTTCACGCAAGAATTCAAATGTGCGCGCGCCAAGGACTTAGCGCTTCCTCTAATATCCGTAAAACATCAAGTATTGAGGATTGTTTTACGGATAATTGACATCTTTGAAAAAAGGGGGCTGGTCATGTGGCGCTAAAACTATTCGAAAGGAAGGCGCCAAAATGGAAGAGGACGCGCAGCAGCGAGTCACGTATCTGCTGCAGGAGATCGACGCCAACATCTGCGCGGCGCACCGCTCGGCCACGCAGATCTGCGGCACCGTACGGCGACACCACCAGATCCTGCGTCAGATCCATGAGGCATCGCGTGTGTGGCGACCGCTCTTCGACTCATTCACGCAGCAGCCGACAGCACGCCGAGCCACGCGCACACCGTCACGATTCTCCAGACCATTTACGCCTAGGTCTACTAGGATAGCGTCGCTACAGCAACACGAGAGCCTTGCAGCAGAGGATGATGAGGACTTGGAGGAGGACTCGTCGTTCGTGAGCAGGGAGCAGACCTTCAAGACCACAACGCTCAAGAAGCACCAGCCGCCCGCGAGGGATCGCCCGAATGTATCTACTGACGACGATAGCCTCAACTTTAGTATTAACAGTGACAATCTGCCGAAGCTGTCCAGGACGCCCTACACGTCCGAGTCGACGATGCGATCGGCCACAAAGACGCAAGAGTCGACGTCGACGCTCAGCTCAAGTGATCGCGGACGCTGGTCGCCACCTCGCACAAATATCATATCAGTGCGTGCAGTTGATATAGCTATTAGAGCGAGTTATTGCGGGGCGAACTGACGATTGACGTGGTGTGATATTACAGAGGGACCAACTGGAGACAGGGAACGCGGGACCGCGACAGATCTCGACGCCTCCGTCGGCAATTAGCAGCGTGGAGTACAACAGCAACAGTCCCGGCATCAGTAGAAATTTAATGAAGATGGGCGCGTTCGAGTACACACCTCCTCGTGGGAAGAAGTCCAAGTCGCGCGGCGAGGAGAAGGAAGCCGACGAGACGAATGACTCCATTGCTACACCATACGTCCCAGAGTTTAGCACAGTTCGGCTGATTGAGAAGGAACCAACTGTTGCTGATGACGATGCGTCAATCTCGTCGAGGACATTAAAAAGTTCCTCCAATCGAAAGCGAAAGCGGTTAGATGTTGGCAAGAACCGACGAACACCGGTGTACCCGAAAACCCACTACCCTGCACAGGCTACGTCTCCATTCACGTCTCCTAGTTTGCGCCAGAAGTACAGTAGTAGAAGCAACGTATCATCACCGAGTCATCGAGGCCAAACACCGGTGGCGTCAACTCCACCACGACAACGAAATGAGGCAGTGATAGATGATGATACGCCGAGGACCCCCCAATTCGATTCGACATCGCCCTTGTTGCGCACGCAGCTTAAGGCGATGACACCGAACACACCACTGTCAAACCGACTCGTGGGTGCCAGCCTGGACGTTGGCAGCGTTTCCCTGGAGGCGCGGTTGCAGAGCTACGACGACGCTTTCAACGCGGGAGAGCCGACACCGAAGTTTGAATTGTCGGTGCTGCCAGCAGTGTTTCAGGTATAGCTTCTTGTTTGGCTTTATCACTAGCAAAGAGGTGCATGCTAACGTCCCTTATTTATGGTCGTATTGCAGCGAGGCGTTGGTGCCGTGCAGGTGTCGACATTGTACAGTAAGTTTCAAGGGACAGACGACAACAAGCCGGCGATTGTGAGTATTTTATGCGTTTGTGTGATGCGCGCGACTGGCGTTTTGTCTGTTTCGAGCATTACCCTCGTTTCGCTTTGCTCACTAACATTTCGGTTCCTGCTTGTACAGAGTGTCAACCAGCTTGCGGAAATGCTACCCGACTATGGGAAGGCGGCGATTCAGATCCTGCTCGACATGCTGGTCTCCCGGCGGCTGCTGCGGCCTTTTGCCGTTGAGGGCACGATGTTTTGGCAGCGGCCACTATAAGTTTTGGATCAGGACGATCATTAGAATCATGCCGATAAGGACGTCCGTTTCTTTCGTTCAGTAACGGACGCAATGCAAGAGCATGCGAGCTTATCGAACTATATGGGCGTTTTCTAGCGAATTCTTTCATCATGATACCGGAAACGGGCAAGGATATGCTGGCTTCCTGGTGGTAACCACCGTGGTTAGCGTTCTCGTCGGTGCTCTCGCCACCGTCTGTGAGGGTGGGGGCTCACGGGGTGTAATGTAGTACCAGTCGAAAAGATATTTTAGAGTGATGCAACGACAAAACTGTGCCTTTGCTGGGCAGAAACAAGGGTAGAAAGAGAAAGAGTCAACTCGGTAGCAAAAAGCAAGTTCATTAGCTAGTGTTTTTTCTCTAGGGTTGTCTTGGTTTTCATTTCTGGCGGACGAAAGCGACCTCTTCCTCGAGCGGAAGGTGAAGGCGGAAAAGCGGGGGGGGTGGGTGGGGGGGGGTGGCCCGCGCCTCAGTCGAATCATACATAACGGGCAGTCAAAGCTAGGTTGATCAATAAATAAATTCACACGAGCGGGAGTAAAATGGCCGCGCGTGAACAGGTCCTGAGGGCTCCAGTCGCCGCCATTCAGTCCGCCACGGCCGGTTCGGCAATAGAGGCCGCCTGAAAGTCGAGCAGCTCACTGTCTTCCACCGCGAAGAGGGCCTCCTGCAGGTTGTCGGACACGAGCTCGAGCGACGAGCTGCTGTGCGCAATGAGCTTAGACGGTCGATCCTCGGCTAGGTCGAAGGGCTCGTCGCCGCTGCTGCTGAGCTCGTCGTCGTCACTGCCCTCATCGGACGACGGCGAAGAGGAAGTCACGCTCTTGGGGGATGCCAGCAGCGTGAGCGACGAGGCCTCCACGGACTTGGACATGAGCAGGATGCTGTCGACCAGCGCCTGGTTCTCGCGACTTACATCGAAGTCGTTCTCGTCGCCCGAGGCAATAGCATCGTCCGCATTGAAATCGTCATGACGGACAAGCGGGTCGCCGTTCTTCTTAGTCATGAGGCGCTCGATCTCCCGTTGAATGTTCTCCTTCTCATCCGACTCAAGCACGTCGGTACCGCAGAACTTCTTGGCGTATCCAGGCAGCAGGTGGTCCACGAAATTCGGATCTACAGGGTCGTAGAAGTAGCCGTCGCCGACCTTACGCTTGCGGCTTTCGCGTTTCTCGTCCAGGAAAGGCTGGCGCCATTGCCAAGGGCACTTCATGATGGCCTGGTGGCTGGACATGGAGCACGACGTCGTGGGCGAGTTCATGGGTGAAGATGGTGAGGTAGAGTGGTGTGTGTGTGTGTGACTTGCCGGAGCAATCTAGGAATACCGAAGAGCGACAGGAGAGAAGGGGGGGTGGAGCAGCTCCGCGGAAGAAAGCGGACTCGGCCTTATGGAGGCGTTTGCAGTCTGAGGCGTTTGGAGCTGACTCTTGGCTCGATCTATTGATTTCCCTTCCCCTTGTTCTCGAACCGCGAATTGGTAAGCTATTTTTAGCCAGCCAACCAAATCGCACTGCTGGTGGCCAGAGGGGCGCCAAGTGCACAGTTCAACTTGGGACTTTATCCACCACTATTAGCTCCGGTACAACGGGCTCCGGTATTTAGTGCGACAGCAGTGGCTGCCGACATGTTTCCTTGCCAGCGGCGTTTAGATTGCTTTAGGTTGCCGGTGCGGGTCTCGTAACGTTCGGCAAAGCTGAAGCAGCGCTACCGCGTGTTCGTGCACTGAACGCGGTGTCGACGGGTGCCGACCGCCAGCAAGGAGCCGCTAGACCGACAGCGAGGCAGCCATGAGAAAAAGCCCGCATACAGTAGGGGGGTTGTACATGTATCACAACAGCACCGGGGGCAGGGATTGTTGGACAAGGTAGCTCGACACGAGTCGCTGTACCGGTACTATATTGTACATCATCGCTGTCTCTAACGGTGTCTAGGGGTACTCTAGATGCTCTTATAGGCGAAGGAAGAGCAGACGATGTGATACAAAGGATACATCCGTCCACCATCGTCCGTGGTCCGGCTATGTCCATGGGGTGTACATATGTACAGCAAGCGACTGGTTGCACAGGTCCACTACTCGGACTTAACCGGGAGCTTGGACGAGTGGTGCTGTCAGCTTCAAGGCATGAATGCGGAACAGCCATTTGTGCAGAGCCGCGCCCGGTGGACCTGTTACAATTTTACCCGGGAAAGCGGGTGTTGCTGCTCCAGTAGCGGATGTAATGAACCCATTAAATGGATATCTGACGTGTTCTATTTAATTAAAATAACGTTAGTACAAATTTCCAGCTTTTCGAGTCAATCTTTTTCCATCATTTCACAGCCTGCGTGAGTAAGAAGGTGGAGGATTCTGCGAGACGCGAGGCTCCGTACAGTTCGTCGGTCGATGAGTGACAAGCGTTTCGTTGAACTCTTGCTGTTTAAGGCAGCACCACCGAGTTGAGCAGTGGCGGTGCGGTGATTGCGCCGTGCAGTGCACTCAGCCGCACGGCTTTGTCAACTTGGGTACTATATACATATATGCAGTACATCATCGCTGTCTCTAAGGGTATCTAGGGGTACTCTTAGATGCTCTTGTATGCGAAGGAAGAGCGGACGATGTGACATAAAGGATACACTCCGTCCGCCAGCGTACGTGTCAAGGAAAACATAACTTGATCAGATAATCCCAGGATATACTAAAGAACTCGAAACTCCTACGCATACAGGTGAGCATACATAGGCATCGACTGCACTAAGTGCTGAGCATACTCCATTCTTCTCTCCGTCAAGAACTCCGGTTCCAACTCGTCAGCCATCAATTCATATCGCTCCATCATCTCGTCGGCACCATCACTTGGCATCGGCAAGAAATCATCGACCTTCAGCTTCTTCAGCGGCGGGGCGGCAATGTCACCTCGCCCATGTTTCCTTCTCACCAGAAAGTTAAAAACAAAGAGAACGAGAATAATCAGCCCATTTGATACCCTGCTCAACTCGATGATGACCTTGACGTCAATCCCATCACCATCCTCTTCCTTCGCATATAAGGGCATCTAGAGTACCCCTACACCCTTACAGCGATGCTGTACTACATATATATGCATAGTACCCAAGTTGACAAAGCCATGCGTTTGAGTGCACTGCACGACGCAATCACCGCACCGCCGCTGCTCAACTCAGTGTTGCGTTAAACAGCAAGAGAGTTCAACAAAATGCTTGTCACTCATCGACCGACGAACTGTACGGAGCCTCGCGTCTCGCAGAATCCTCCACCTCCTTACTCACGTAGGCTGTGAAATGATGGAAAAAGATTGACTCGAAAAGCTGGAAATTTGTACTAACGTTATTTTAATTAAATAGAACACGAGTCAGATACCCATTTAATGGGTTCATTACATCCGCTACTGGAGCAGCATCACCCGCTTTCTCGGGTAAAATTGTAACAGGTCCACCGGGCGCGGCTCTGCACAAATGGCTGTTCCGCATTCATGCCTTGAAGCTGACAGCACCACTCGTCCAAGCTCCCGTTTAAGTCCGAGTAATGGACCCTTTGCAGCCAGTCGTTGCTGTACACCCCATGGACATAGCCGGACCACGAATCGTGGACGGTTTCTGCTCACTAGCCAATCACCGCGCCTCTTTGCTGGACGAAACGACGATTCACTGTCGCCTGGCCATGCCGTAGCTGCTCCAGACGCAGCGCCTCGAAGCAGCATGGACTGGGAGGCTAATCTGGCTGCCATCATCAAGTGCACGGACGCCAGCCTCGCACAACAATTCCGCCAGTTTGAGGATATCACGGTCGCGGTCGACGAAGCGCCTCCAGCCTACGACCCCAGCGGCGACGATGTAGCAGCGACATACCTGCGCGAGACCATGTCTGCTGAGTATCGCCATCGCCAGCAGCAAGAACAGGAGCAACAACACGCTCGGGTCCAGACACCGTCGTATTCGCGTGTGTCCGGAGCGTTTGCACGAGAATCAGCAACTTCTGCAGCACCGGCGACCACCTTCTCCGAGCATTTCTATCGACGACAGGAGCGAAAACGTGGAGCAGCAGCAACAGGTAGAGCGAGAGATAACCAGCGAATGCACCGCCGAGGTAGTGAGTATGAACTCGCAGAGGAGGACGGCCAGGTGCAGGACCACGATCTGGACGAACCGCGTTACGCTACCACGCGAGCGACAGCAGGAGGTGCATATCGTCAGCACATGTACTCATCGCCGACGTACGATATGGCGCAGATGATGGAGCAGGTGCGTCTGAGCTTGAAACTGGAGGTAGATGCCCGCGCGGCGATTGCAGAGCGACAATTGAGCGCGCTGTTGCAGCTGTGCAAGGCCACGTCGGAGGAACTCGACCGGCTTCGAGTGGAGGTGTGTGCAAACGATCGCCAGCTGCACACATTGGACCAGGTACAGTCCAAGATTCGACAGGAACTTACGACTCAGAAGGATATTGGCTTTCACCTGCAATCAATGTGTGGCAAGGACGAGTCGTGGCGCATGCAGACGGAGAATCAGTTGCTGGAGTTGCGTCAAATGGTGGCTGCACTGCGAGAACAGGGGAATTCGACGCAGACAGTGGCGCAAGAAAAGTTGTCAAGGTCTGAGCTGCTGGTACAGTTTAATGCTGCAATGGAGCCCATTAAAGCACAGCTGCAAGCGAATCTGCAGCACCAGGCCCAGCAGATTGCCGACATTATGCGCACAACGAGTTCATCGAGTCTGTTGCTGGACGGAGTCACGCAAAAAGTGAATCGAGGCATTACGGAGGAGCTTAATGAACTGCGCAGTGATCTTAGCGCGCTAAAGCACCACGTAGCCAAACTGGACATCTTTCAGGATGGTGACGGTCGTCGTGAAGGTCTTTATGGTCGCTTACCACACTCAAAGGAAGAAGCTGAAGCCAAAGCAAAAGAGGAGCAGCAGCTACAAGAGAAACAAATGACAGAGCTACGAGACAGTCTCCGGAAGGAGCTGCTTATGCTCACGAAGGACTTCGTGGATACCCAAACGAAATCGATCCGACAAACGATTGACGAAGGTGGGAGTAGATATATCTGCAAGCAAGATATTGAGCATCTGCGGAGTACGCTCGAAGAGGCCTGTCGACATCGTTGTGCTACTACCATGACGGAAGTCAACAGTCAACTGAAATTTGCCCAGGAGCAACTTCGAGGTGAGTGCAAAGCCGCCGGTAGAGATACTTCTGACCGACTTGAAAAGGCGATGCAGCAAACCGCGAGCACCATGACGACAGCCCTCGATGAACAAGTGAATTCCTGGCACAATAAGCAGCTCGAGTTTGTTAAAATGCTGGAAAGAGAACAAAAAGAGCGAAAACAAACACTGGATGAGCTTCATGAAGCGCTCCGTAAGAATCGCCACCAGCTCGAAGATCAACTCCATTCGCTGGTTCAAGAAAACCGAACGACGTTCTCACAACACGACAGCGACCTCGATAAACGTTTTAAGGACATGGAGAAAGTGGTTGAAAGTGCAGTAGCTGATGTTCGGAAGGAAACCCAGACAACTGTGGCAAGTCTGAAAAACTCTCTACAAGCGCAAGGGAGCAATAATACTGTGGAACTGGAGCAGAAGTTGATGCGTCTTGAAGAGACTATCGCTGCATTGTCTAAATCCACTGCACTGTCGACTACCAGTTCATCAGTATCAAGCAGTGCGAGCACCAAAGACGTTACCTTGGCTCTAGAGAAACAAGCCAGCGTATACGTATCGATAATGGAAAATCTGCTTCAGAAAATGCAGCTACAGCTTCAACTGCAGACTCAGTCACAGGTTCAAATGACGATGGCTCCATCCCCGTATCACGGATTTTGGCCTGCATCGCCCTACGCGGCCAGCCAAGCACCACCACCACCAATACTGCATCTCCCACCACCAGTAAATGTTGCACCTGCAGTACGTACGACAAAAGAGTCACCATTGGCGTCCAAGACAGTTATGACTAAAAATGCTCAATCAGATGATTCAGCTCCAAGTTCTGGGCACTTTCACGTGGATAATTTAGTTCCAGCTAACGCAAAGATAATGACAACATCGATTGAAGAACCAACTAGCAGGGACAAGTCTGCTGAGCGAGTGCGTAGTGCGGTACCAGTGAAGAATTTTGAGCTTTCCAGCGACATTTCAACACCTCCAACGGAGTCATCTTGTCGACTTTTTCCACCTCCTGCCGTAGTATCGAACTTGACTTTAACTTCAGAAACAAAGCTCGACCAAAGCGAACAGAGCTCAGAACAAACTCGCAGCAAAGAAGACGAAGCCATTAAGCGAGAGAATTCACTCGCAACAACTGCACAAGGGGCTCAGGCTGAAGCTGAACTGGCAAAAGCTCGCGTTGAAAGCCGGCGGAAGCAAGAACAGGAAACGAAGCAGCAGCGACAACCTTTGGTTTCAATCCCTTCGGGGAATACACAAAAAAGCCTCATATCCGATAAGACAAATACTGTTGAGACTGGTAGCCGCCGGCTGTCGGTCCCTGTGGTTCTGGCGGTGCCAACTCCAGTACTAATTCGATCAGCGTCGTCCTCCACACTTCCTGGAAATGATGCAGTACCTTTAGTTGGAGCTAAAGCGATGGCACCTACCATCGTTCCGAACACTTTAAGTGCTTCATCGCAGTCAACGACAAAGGTTGAAGCCATACCAGTACCAGAGGCGTCGAAGTGCTCACCATCAAGTCAATTCGATACCACGACTGATTTTAAGCCATCTCTGACAAATGATGAGCTTCTTCCACCTCTTTCTCCACTAGCCAAGATATTCGCCCGCCCCACACGCATGGAAACAGATTCACTAAATGATCAAGACGCTCTACAGTTCGTCCCGAGTGCGACCTTCTCACCGGCAATTAATATTAAGGGAAAAGACTCGGCGAATACTGCGTCACCATTAACAACAGCAGCATCGACTAGTGGGGCTCCTGTTTCGCATGTTTTGTGCGGGTTGTGCCGACTTCCGGTTCGTTCAGACCACCAGACTGAACACGAGAAGGCGCAGTGTCCCAAAAGAATGGTAGCATGTGTTTCCTGCAAGCTGCAACTACCGTGGATTAACCTTGAGATGCATGAGCTCGAGTGCAAGAACCTGCAGCGCCGAATGACCGACTCAACTGGTACAGCTGCGTCACTTCCGGAGCCAGACGCTGCAACTGAGGGGGGGGGATCATTGAAGAAATGTCGTCATTGTTCAGCAGATGTGCCTAGTCTGGAATTGCTGGAGCACGAGCTCAACTGTGATAAAGTGCTGAAGCAGTGTCCGCATTGTCTCCGCCGTCAAAAGGTACGTAATTTTTTAATGTGGAAAGACAAACACAAACTTAACGCTAAACCATGTTATATGAACGTCCACAGATGTCGGAATTGCATGATCATATTGAAAATTGTGACTGCAGATTGGTCTCGTGTCCAAACGACTGCGGTGGGAAATTTCTGCAGCGTGGGATTCCAAACCATTTGGCTACTCGCTGTCCTAGGAAACCTACGACCACAAATACACCGGGATTATCTCCTACATCACGCCCAACATATCCTGACGCGAGTAAACCTCCTCCTACTGCACATCCCTCTTCGACTTCTGCGTTATCCGGAAAAGTAGGTGTAATGAATTGTTGAGTTCGGGTTTAAGTTAATATTGTCTAAATGTTTTCTCTATTGATACAGCTGGAGTGCAAATTCTGTGACGATGAGATCGATGCAAGTAAGATTCAAGACCACGAGTTAAAGTGCGTGCCTACTATTCTCATGTGACAATGTGTATTTACAGTTAAAATCTTTTTTTTCTTCTTAATAATTTGGTGCCATCCAAGCTGTGACTGGAAACCCAAGCGCTGCCAGCACTGCAACATGGTCGTTATCTCTCGAGACCTGCTTCGTCATGAGACTTCGTGCAAAATAAATGTGAAATCATGTCCGCATTGCAACGAAAATGTAAGACTTTACGCTGCCTTTGCCACGACATACATATTGTGCTAAAGTGACTAACTGCTGTCGTTTTCTCAGATGCCGCAGTCTGCTTTAATCATACACGCAAGTCGCTGCTCGAAGCGTCCGATCAAATGCATTCGATGCTGTCAATTCTTCCCTGCCGATGCCATTGTAGCACACTCCACAAATTGCAAGTTCGTGGCAGGGGCAAGCCCAGCAGTAAATAATCCATCGCCAGGGCAGTCACCAAATAGTGCGGTTAGAGCTCCTATCAAGATCCCACCGCCTCCTCCGTTTCCTCCGCCTTCTACTGCCACAACAGCAATGCCGGTATCCCAACAAAACACTCGACGGGCATCAGCAGATCCTCAGATGACTACGACTGCTAGTGTAAATGCCGTATCACCACCAAAAGAATCCGCATCCGACCGAGTAGCACGTCGAAACTTGGCCTTATCACAACTTACAAATCCAGGGTTATACTCGGCGACAACTAGTGGTCGAGGTCATGACGAAGAAGTGGGTGATGAAGAAGAGTATGACGATGAAGATGATGACGATCAGCTCACACTCGCTCAAGGTACGGACTGTTTGAAACTTTTTTCCCGCTGCTAGTATTAACCTCTGTAATTTTGTACATCAGTGGTGAAGGAGTGGAGCGTGGAAAATGTCTGTCTGTGGCTTCATGAGGACGTTGGGGTACCAGACGTCGTGGTAAGGGAAGCAGACTACACTTTGACTTAAAAATGGCGCTTGTCACTGAAGAATAAATTGTTACTACAGCTCCGTTTTCAACAAAAGCAGTGCAACGGGGAGATGCTACTTGAGCTAACAGAGAGTGACTTGATCAATGACTTCGGAGTCAAAGACCGAGTACAGCGTGAGCGCATCTTGAGTGCCATTGAGGCCATAAATACGAGCAATGCATTTTCCGATGAGGACGATGAAGAAGATGAAGAAGATGAAGAAGACGAGGATGACGAGGATGAACAAGATCTTGAAGAGTATCAAGATAAAGCAGATATGAGGCACCCCATTGGAGGAGGTAAGAATATCTAGGGATACAATGTCATGGCTGTTGCTCACTGTCGGCTTGCATTTGTCTTGGTACAGCTGCTTATACCCATCCACGGGATATTCTTCGGCGGAAATCTCAGCCATCTCCCCAACGACTCTTAGGAGGCGAGCTGCCATCGTCCAACGACATGGTACGAATTCCACACTGCATGAACGCCAGCCTATTCTCGAAAATCTTATATATTGTGTACCTTTTATCTAGCTTTGTCGGATAAGCAGTGTTCTGGAAAATACAAAGCGTTAGATATTTCACGTATTTTAAATTCCTGCATCACTTTAATAGGGGGTGTCAGAATTAATAAAGCTGCCGCTGAAATCGCATGCTATTCTGACTCGAAATGGCATGCGATTTTAGGGCAAATGACATGCCATTTCGAAATCACCAACCTCCAGAGGTGGGCGATTTCACGAATAGCACATACGATTTGCAAACAATATCCCATACGGCAAACAGCACCGGCAACATCAAGGGGAAGAAGCTTCCCTGACGCCGTCGTTGCTGCGAGGCTGCTACTATCGCTATCTGTCTGTGACCACCGAAACCATAACGCATTGTAGACATCGCCTCACAACTGAGTTTGCGCTCGCTGTCAGGTAGCGCCGCGCAGAACCTACAGTTCCTCTACTGTAGTTTCTCTGACAAGAACTCAATCCAGTCCAAAGGGAGGTTGGGTTCTTGTCTTGGCGGTTTTCATGCGCAGAGTTATGATATCCCCTGGACGAAACTTCGAAATGGCATGTCATTTGTCCGATAATCTCATGCCATTTCGGGGCGAAATCGCATGCGATCTCCGCGTCAATTTCGTCAATTCTGACCCCCCCCCCTAGTAATCAAACGATAATTCTACTCAAATAACAAAAAGTTCTCTCATTATAATTACCGGAGATCATGAATTACTGGTTGGATTTCGACAAGCGGAACAACTGAAGGTCGACCATGAGCGCATTGGAAAGGCAGGTGGCAGGTCTTTAGCTCTTCGATCAAGTCCCGGCACTGACCAAGACTTAAGTGATCGCCAAACATGATTGCGCTGCGGCAAGCACGCGAATGCAGTAGTCTCGTGATCACTGGAGGGCGAATTTGTGAGTGTACACAAGTCTCCCCAACACTGGACAAAAGTTGGATAAAATCTCGGAAGTCGTCAGCATTTGCGGCTCTCTTCTCCACTTTTGGGGTTGCGTGCAGACACACACGACTATCTCCACCCGATTTTAGTTCCCTGCGCATCGAAAAATTTGTTTCCGGCTCCGATGCGATAAATACAAAATGAAACCCCCAGCTTCTGATAACATCTTCGTAATGGTACAATGCCTCACGCTCCTTGTAATTCATCCATAACACCAGGGGCGGCTCGTGTTCTTGAATTTTCACTCGACGCAAAGATCCATCGTGACCAAACATGGTTTCTTCCAACTTCTCCAATTGTACGCGTTCGTCTGCTGCATGTTGGTCGATACAAAGTACCAATTTGCCTCGAGAAGTGTCTGCTTGAACGAGGATAAACTTACGATCAACTTGGCGGATCACCTGCAACTTCGCGAGGGTAGATTTGGTGATTTTGAGCTGCTGATCTCCTTTAAAACTGCGAACATTGTCAACGCACATTGCTCCTGCTAAATGTTTGACTGGGGCGACCTTGGAACTAACCCAATGCTTCAGAAAATTATTTGCTGGTCGTTCACTTGAGCCCACAGCGAAATAAGCTGACGTTGTACTTGAACCAGCAATTACCGATGTTTGGACTGGTGAGCGAGCACTACAGTTACCGCAAGACTGGTTGCATCCAGCGCTTTGCATCCGGTTTTCTTGCTCCTCATCTCCTGATTGCTTAACATCTTTGCACTGGTACGTGCTTTCATTGCAGTCGTTCTTCTGACACAAATCCACCAGCACGTCAGCACAGTCGTAAGCATCGGGTTTGCTGCTTAACCATGGCACATCAGCTTCTGAAGTCTATTCGGGCATACAACATAAAATCCCGATCACAAATTACATAATGAGCTACACAGAAAATGATTTTTCGAATAGACTTGTCAGCGCACCTCGACGCCAGTCGTTTCTTCTCGCTCCACTACCGATGCGTCCTGTTTATTGGAGAAGAAAATGGATTCCAGATAATCCTCTGCTCTATCACCATCGGCATCTTCTTGAGCAAGGCTTGAAAAGGCGAAATCAGCAGATTCATAGTCAGACGCTTCTAAGGCCAAAGAACCTGCTGCACTGGAATCATTGCTGTCGTCAGACACCTCGGTAGCACTAACCCACAGATATTAGTAGATAGCATATTACAACTAAGAGAAAACTGAGTTAGCATACCTGACATGACCACAAGCGTGGCATCTGACGGGATTTCCAATCCGAACACTTCCGGAATGCTGCCGCTCAACCAAGACGCTGTGCTCTTCAAATGCCTTGGACAATTCCGAGTAAATTTCAAGCTTACGCGATAGCTGTCCGTCATCTTCAGCAAGAAAATCGCCATTGGAATGACCCATCTGGGCATAATTATCTGTTTGCCTTAACATTGTGGGCCTCTCCTCGTTTCTCCAGTCTTGCTGAGCATAGTCGCTGGTCTGGGGACAATCGAAATATCTCGGTGCGGCTTCTTTCTCCGAATCGTGTACCGACTGACCTGTGGCTGGGTCGGAATTCGATCCTTGGGCACAAATCTGTGAGCAGCACGAGCATATGATAAAGTCCCAGATCAAGCACAACATAACTGAAACAACTAACAGTTTCCTTACCTGGTTTTGATTCCAGTCTGCGGTGGCCAAATTCTGCTTTCACATTGTTAGCTTTTTTTCTCCGTTTTCGCATAATCTGCCATAAAATAGTTTTACCTCGACGAATTCAAAGAGAAAGCGGTGAAGCTGCTCTGGAGTTTTGAATAATACTGCGTCCTTCTTTCCAACTCGAGAGACGTCGTAGTGGTCGCTTGGTGCTGCAATTTTCAGGACGAAAATGGGGATAGCTGACAAGCAGAATGTTATTCATATCAACGAGAAAGGGTCAGTATAATCTTCATGCTACATTTAAATCATACCTGATACAATCTGTAGCGCAGCCTCGGTTATCATGCGTGAGCACAGCTCATGACACTCTTCCACCCATTTGTTTTCAATGTAAGCAAACTGGTAGTAGCTTTTCGCCTGCTTGATTCCTTGTCCCAGTCCCTCCGGTCCACTGGGGATAAAGGCGACGTATCCTCGAATTGAGTACGGGAACATCTTCGACGAAAAATCCACGTACTGCAGACAGAGAGAGCTCACATTTAGATTTCCTCCGCTACCACAGTGCGGAGCAGTACATACGTGTAGCTCATTCCCGAGCAATTGGCCAAAATGCGACAGGAATCGCTCGCGACAGGATTTTGCTGGAGGAATCATCACCGGTCGACCCTCTTCACCTGACAGAGCTCCAACAATTAAGGAGTTAGCAGAACAGACTGAGAAAGTTTGTAATTGCAAGCACTTTCTTCCATACCTTCATACTGGATGTGGAATGACAGCGATGGCCATATCATTGACATGCTCACACAGAAGTTGTGGATATTCTGGACCACTCGGGATCGATATTTTCTGTTGCGAGATAAATCTTTATATCTCACAGGAAGCTTCCCAAAGAGGTTTGACACGGAAATTTTCGTCCCTGGCGTCTCGCGTAGCTCTTTTGAACGAGCATTAAAGGTAACATCGCCATCCTACACGAGAAAAAGCTGACGAACTTTAGTGCGCTTTTTAAGTGATAAAATAAAATAAAAGCCTGACCTTGAAGACTTTGCGATAAGAAGTCCAGTGTTCCTGGACGCGACTCTCAATCTCGACCTTCGCAGCAAGTGAGGTGAGTTCCTGTAGAAAGGCACCTCGAGAACCATAATTCATCTGTGGGTTTTGCTCCTTGCGGCTGTATGTTGACGATGGAACCTTTGATGAAGCTAAGGAAGCGTCAGCAAGGACGACAAAAATGAGATCAAGATAGAGATTTTGACTCTTGAGGCACTGTACCATAGAATTCCCCCACGTATTCGTACAAATCATCGGGCTGGATACCATCTCCTACGAAAAAAAGTTAGCGAGAAAATTACCAACTCATGGAGCCACAATCCGTAGTTGCTGACCATCGTCAAGAGCTGTGAAAGACGCCTTAGCCACGTCCACTGATAATGTAATCCTCTTCGCATGCGCGTCAATGCTGTTGTAGATCACTAATCACTCCGATTCCCGTTTAAAAACATAAACCAGACCTAAGAATCAAGAGCAAACCTTACCTTGTTTCACCGCCGTCTCCAGATCTGGTAATGCATACGACGCAGCCACCAAATCACGCGTTTTCCCGTCCAGACTGTTCAATGCCATGATGCTCCTTCTGCACTGCGTCCAACGCGTCAAATTGCTAAATAACATACTGCAAGCAGAAGACGAAGAATCGTTTCGGCCTTTCTCAAATTCTCTCGAATTTGTATCTTATCCCAAAAAACTCAAGTCTACAGTTCCAAAGTTGTCATTTTACAGTTCCGGTGATCCCTCATCGACAGAATTGATCATGATTTGCTCATGGTCACTCTCGAGTAGTTTGTTTCGAAGTGGGTTCTCTGGTTCCGTTTTTCGGCGAAGTTGCCATCGTTTTGGTGTCGACGCCAAGACTGAGCTACTACCATTGCTGACAATACTGTTGCTGTTTCGAGTCAACGTTTGTCGCCGTGGCTTTCGACGATGCCGACCGCTTGAAGGGGTTATTGGAATTTTGTGGAGTTGTCCAAGCAAGCGGCACGCACACTCCCCATTTGTGGACACATTGTCAATGTCGGATGTACTTCGACTGGTGGACGAGAACGTAGACGTCAAGTGCGACAGCAGACGAGAGCGTTTGCGAAGCTTCGTCGTTGACGACACTTTCGTCATCTGCTGGAAGCTCTGAGGAGCACGAGGCCCGTCATCGGAATATTGAGAGGCGTTGGCAGCCTCCTCGAGGATTGCAAGCGGCTGACAGAAGCTGATCCGGTCATCGTCGAGAAAATAAAGGGCGGTGGAGCAATCTCGAAACCCACTCGAGTGCTCGAAATGATGGAGAAACCCGGCGTCCATGAGCGCGCGACCAATGCGGATGCCCTCGCTTTTCGACTCGATGACTTTCAGTTCCTTCATGCGGTCAACTGCCTGCTCTGCTGTGAACATTTTATCCAAAGGCTCAACATTTTCCACATCAAAATCATTGAGAAGAGCCTGCGCGAGTGCAGCAAGAAGTTCTTCTTGAATCAGTTCGAGTTCCTTGACCAATTGTTGAGCTGTCGGGCGCAAATTCGGGTCACTTCTCCACGCACTCGTGATGAGATCGACAAGTCTCGGAAGTACAGCCTCGTTAATAGCTTCTTCGTCATCAACTGGTGGACGAGAGCCCGTTAGAACGCCCTCAAAGACCAACAAGTGGTTGTTAAAAGTTTCTGGATATTTCTCACGGTGCGGGTAGAGCATATCCCAAAAGGTGATGGCCAGCGAGTACACATCAGCAGCTTCGGCGTATGCTGCTAGCCCCGTACGACTGCCGATCATCTCAGGTGCCATGTACTCGACAGTCCCAGTCACTGTCATTTTAGGCTGCGGAGGAGCAAATAACTTTGGGATTTCTTGAATACTTGTGTTGCTACTACCAGGGATCTCGCTTGGTAATCTTCGTGACTCGCTAAAATCTGTGAGTTTCAAAGTATTTTCCGGGTCAAGAACAAAGCTAGCAGGCTTAATGTCACGGTGCAGGAAAGGCGGCGAGAAACTGTGTACATAAGCCACAGCACGTGAGCAGTCTAGCATGTAAGCGACATTTACCTGCATTCGCTGCAGGTCCATACTACTGCAGTCATCCTGATCGTCGTTCTTGTGGCCAAACCAAGAAATGTGTCGTCGCTTGCGCTTCTTCGCTCTCGTTGCCAACACGTCTTCAAGGGTATATTGACAAAGCTCCGACACGAGACAAACCGTTGGAGGGCATACACAAAGTCCCACGAACTCGACAATGTTCGGATGATTCAGTGACGCACACAGCGCCGCCTCATGCGAGAATTCGCCCACGACTTGTTCAGTAAAATGTTGAGGGCTGTACACTTTGACTGCAACCGCTTGCTTGGAACGTAGTAACCCGCTGAACACGGCGACGTGGCTGTTTGAACGGATCTTCCGCTTCAGCTCCAGATGTGCGAAATCGATCAAAAATTCGCGATGCGTTTCAATGAGAATGTGAATCCCATGCGACGAAATCTCTTCATTCACAGCAGTACTGGAGTGAGAATACTGAACGACGTTCTGCAGCGAGCAGACTCGTTTCCCCATGCCTCGCCAGTATTCTGTATCAGCGCGTAGAATTCTCCAAATCATCAGTGGACACATGGAGCTCCAGATTAGAATAGTATATGACAAAACAGGATACAAGATTGACTGCGGCATGAACTGCCGGGTGACGCTGTAGCAAGCGAGAAAGACGTGATACGTGACGATGAACCAGCCATGTGTGCGTAATACGTACGAATCGGCTCGACCTGCCGGTGGTCGAATCATACACACGTACACTACAAACAGCAGCAAAAGTGGGCGCGTGACGAGTTTGAAAAAGAAAAGATGCGTCGATTGTAGCGGTGCGAAGACGCTGAGGAACGCTACCATGGGCAACGTATACGACGATAATAGCAGCGTTTTAATGACAGTACATCGAAGCGCCGGTAATGAGACGCTCTTCTGACACAAGAAAACGAGCACGAAGGTGAAGACGAACATGTGACCACAATAGAAGAATTCTCGATCCAAGTCTGGAAACGCGTGTGTGTACAGCTGGATCTTGAGCGCAAGGCTGAAAAAGACGACATAGATAGCTGTCACAGCCGCGAGAATCCACAGCAAAGGCTCGAAAGCTGGTAGAATGATTTTCCGAGAAGCCTGAGTGTCCCCTTTGAAGGCTTCCCGTCGATTTACCCGTAAGTAAAGAATCAACAACAAACTCAGTAGACACATGCACGCGTAGCCGATAAGAGCGAGAATCTCGACCCAGACCACGTGCTCCATGATCCCGTCCACCGTCGTATGTAGATTTGCCTGTTGTTGGATTGACTTTTAAGTTGATAGTAAACTTGGTCGAGTCTTAGTCGAGAGTTCAAAGACTGAGCTTGCGGTGCTAAACGTAGAGAGGACAGCCTTCCGCTCCACATCCAGTAAGGGTGGAAGTTAAGTGAGCCAGTCGTTAGCAGCTTCCCTTCAGCGTGGAAATTTAGGTTCAGATCCACGTCGACCACCGCGGTGGAGATTATCTAACCGATCCAGAATGCTGTTACAGGGCTCGAATGTTTCAAGCTTGTAGCTTATTGCGTGTTTTTTTTTGTCGCGCAGTGCCTGGCGACAGCCTTTGGCAGTTAAAAGCATGATACATGTACCAATGATGTTTCGAGTCTTCGATCCCGGTACTTACTTTTGAATCTTTTACAGGTCAAGTTGCAATTTGTTATAAGCAAGATGAAAATAGTCCCATAGAGAAAAAAAGGCCATTTGTGACTCCTTTGCGTGATGTGCATCGAGCTCCCAAAATCTGTTGCATTCAAGTTGAAAATACTCGAATATTCTACAAATCCTGCGGGTGTTGGAAGACCTGGGATACACTCTAGCAAACGTTCATTTCAAAATTGATGCCATCCCCGCCAAACCCCGATAAAGCTGCCAAGCGTAACGAGCGAGCGCAAGCAAAGCTCCGTGTCATTTGAGCCTAACAGGAGGGGCGCAACTGGAAACAAGTAGCAAAAGCTAATGATATCAATTACAGCGCCGCGAGACGTGCAGTAATCTCCGCTAACGAAGACGCCAATATCCACGGCGGCTTGCGCGATGCAATGTTAAACTAACCGTGAAGCAATGTGCAAGCTAGAGCAATACATTGAGAAAGATTGCCGCATGATGTTACAGGACTTGCGTGATAAATTCCACGCTGCGCCGGAATATCTGTGCATCCATCCAGCATCCACCAAGCGCTGCACAGGGATGCTCTACTCCGTCATTCCGAGAGCTAGAATCGCACCAGAAGGTTGTCATTGGTACTGATAACGCCCCCCACATAGTAACGTAGAACGGCTGGCTCGCCGGATGCTGGCAGAGGACGGTGTGATGAACCTGCATCGACTGGAGATCCTGCGGGTAGGCCCATACAACCTATGCTGAACCCAATAGAGGGCTGCTGGAATTCGCTGAAGGCCCGTATGAAAAAGTTTCTCGCTGTGCGCAAGGAGGAGATGCTTATCCGCGGAGAGTACGACACTTTTACGGAGAATCGCCTAGCGATCATGAAGTGCGCTTTTGAAGCCAGTAAAAGCATTATTACCCGCCGACTTGTGTAGAAGTTTGAGCGCCACTGTTTGCGTCACTGCTTCGCCGCAGAACGCGGTGAAGACATGAAGCCAGGAGCATGAGGTGCATTTTGGAAATCGTGCAAAGGATTCCGGAGTCAAAATGGCGCAAAAAAATCACGGCTTTGTACTTGTGCATAAAATCGAATTTCACGTTTTTTGCATTCTTTCAACTTGCTTGAAAATTTTTGCAACTTGAGCGGTAAATGGTGTAGTTCCGCCCAACCCAGGAGTTTCGCCTCGCGAATGGATAAACAAGGAGCTGGGTCGAGCGGCTCTGCTTACAGTATCTTACTCACCTGCTGAAGGGCGGGAAACATCCGGTGCCGCGGCGCTTGCCGCGCTAACTTATGACGTTTGCAGCGCGTTAATATGTGCCAAGTGGGCGTATTAAACTATAAGAGAAAACCGTTGAGTTTACGTAAGAAACGTAAACCAGTTTTGTCGGACTTATTTTAGAAATGTATGCGATGGTTTAGAAATGCTAATTGCGAAATGACCGGAAAACGTCGGCGCGACGAAGACGGCGCTGGCCGCCACCACCAGCAACGCCCGCGCCTCGGCAGTTCGGGGGATTCCTGTTCCTCTCTATGCTTCGTTGTACCTCGAGCGCACGAGCTGTCGCGACAGGAACGCGTTTCGCTCTCGAAGGTGCTGCCTAGTGGCTGGTCAATGAAAATGTTCCGGATACTGTATCATCCGCTCTAACTTCTTGAGTGCAGCCCCAGGAGATTGCGTACTTTAGCAAATACGCAGACAACGACGTGCGCTTTGACCGGTCGAACCTGGTGCGTCGACGTTTCTGTTTAATTGCATCTTTCGCTTGAATTTGAAGTTCTCCTGACCTGTTCGACCTTAACTTTGGACTGGGATTCAGGCCGTGTACACGCAGGCAGAGGTAAATTATAATGAGGGTTGCAAAGCAATACGCTGAAGCTGAGATCGTGGTTTTTGGTGCAGATTGGAGCTAATCTGCTCGATGGGTTCGAGGAGTACACGTCAAAGGACGAAACCGATCCAACGGCACCACCGGCGCCGATCGCTCCTTTGCTGGCAGCGTTAGAGCATTTCCAGGGAGATGATGGAGCTCGAGAGCGGCCGCATTTTATCACGTATCGGAATAATTTGAACAAGATCATGGGCGTACGTTGCTGTTTAGTGGTGACATCGTTCTGGTTATAGGTTTTTATTCTCATGCTCTGCCTTATCGTTTGTAGACGCCGTACAACAGCAATAATGATTGGACTTTTCAAGCTGAGAAGCGTGGTGACTGCGTGTATTTGGACGTGCGAAGAACACAACAGGACATCGACAGTAACTGCAATCCGCACGAGAATCAACGTCGTGGCGCATTTGCTGGACGCCGCTTTGAGATCTACTCGACTCATCCGAAACCGGGTTCTTCGGATGGCGTCCAGCGAAAAGTAAACGAAGACGAGTTTTGCAGCATCTCCGCTATGGCGCTTGGTGACAAGCGATTGGTTGTTGCAGCAGAGATCGATTGCTACGACGACTCAGCCCACAGCGAACGAGAATACATTGAGCTTAAGACGTTTCGACTGCTGCAGCGGGAGAAAGACCAGTTCGTCTTTGAACGCTTCAAGTTGTTAGCATTTTGGATCCAGTCGTTCTTGGTGGGCACGCCCAAGATTGTCTGTGCGTTTCGCACCGATGACTTCGAAGTCCGCAAGCTGCAGAACTTTCGGGTCACCGATATCCCTAACTTTTGTCGTAAGCATTGGGTACGTTGTCGTGTTATACTAGCAGAGGCTGCGACTAGTCGATGCTGTAGAGCTGCCTGAGCTGAGCTGATCCTGTACTCGCCTCGTTTACCTGTTGCATTATGCGTCCTAGAGCCCCGTCGTTTGTTTGAACTTCACGAAGACACTACTGGACTGGATCTATGAGCAAACTGAAGAGGGTCGTGTGTACCGCGTCACGTACATTCCGCGGCAGCACGTGGTCGAGATGGACCTATCGTCCGAACCTTCGTTCCTGCCTCGACAGAGCTGAGAGCAGACCGACACTACGGTAACATCGTGGGACTGATGCTTAAGCTATCATTGTAAGGTTACAGGCATTGACGATGATCATAGCCTGGTACTACCATGTAGAAGCGTCAAAAAGCTGTTACCATGTATTGATCGTGAACCAAAATGTTTGGCGCGTAGGTGAGCCATCCCATCTGTATTTGTCGCTTTTTGTTGTTTGTAGCATGCGTTACCACAGGTAAGTTGACTATACCGCATCTGTGGATGAAGAACATATACTATGCTGTATCGTAGGTTTGACTAACTGTTGTTCGGTCGCGACTAAATAACTTCAGTCCCTCGACTTGACAGGCGCACGTACGGTAAACAGCGGCATGGCGCCAGGCTTGTCGTGCTTTGCGCTCTGTGGCTCGGTTGTAGTCTCCATAGAGCTTTGGACAATCCAGCCGCTTGCCGTGTGGAGCTTTGCCTTCGTCCTCTCGCCAGTCCCCACCAAAGCTCGCAAGCCTGCTTGGCCATTCCCCCTTTTGCTCTTTTCGGCATAGGACACGACTTCCCTCCAGCTTCAGCTTCAGATTAGCGATGCAGGCGTGGAAATTCGCCAGTGTGTTGGCACTCTTGGCTCTGAGTCAACAGGTTGCGGCGAAGAGCAAAGAGGACTCGAAGCGTCCAGGCATTTGTGAGGAGACCGAGGACTGCACGGCCGACGGGTACCAGTGTGTGGCCCTACAGACGACACGTGCCGGCACCGACACAGTCAAGCAGTGTCTGCCCAAGGAGCAGGAGACAGACGTATGTTCGGGCCAGTACCCGGGACTGTGCCCGACCTTCTCGTCTTGGACGAGTCCGTACAACCAGATCAGTAGCGTCTGCACGTACAAACCCGCCGAGAAATGTGTGACCGGCGCCAGCAGCAAGTCGTCTTCGGGCGATGGGGTTATCTGTGTACCTGGCGCCAAAGACACGAACGGCAAGTCCGTCGATGCAATCTACGGCTGCGTCGACTTCGACACGAGCGCGCTTGAGGTGCTTTTCGGTGACGACGACGCCAACGACCTCGCTGACGACTTGGCCACGGCCTCGGCTCTGATTGAGAGCTGTCTCAGCACGAACGCAACCAGCAACTCGACGCTGCTGTGCGCTGGCCAGGGCACGTGCGTTCCGGACACTATTGGCTCTCTCGACTACACGTGCCGTTGCAACGTCGGCTACAGCGGTGACTTCTGCGACGTCATCGACTCCAACAAGTGCCAGCTGCCGGGCCAGTGTGCCACGGGTGTGTGCAACCTCGAGACCCAGGAGTGCGAGTGCGCGGCTGGTACCACGGGTGACCAATGCTCAGAGTGTGACGCTACGTCGGACAAGGCTTGCAACGGCAAAGGCACGTGCTCCAACAAGACGTGCGAGTGTGAGGATGGCTGGGAGGGACTGCAGTGCACGAAAGAGAGTGCTACCAAGAAGTCGTCCAAGGCTGCGTCCAGCAAGGCTTCCACGTCGGAAACCACGACGGGCAGTTCCAGCGGAGCCATGTCTTCGGCTCGTCCTCTCAGCTACGTCGCCATGGGGGTTGCCTCCATTTTCGCTGCTTTTTTCCTGAACTAGTCGAATCTACCAAGATATGTAGAAGTAAATACACTATCGTTGTGTGTGTTTCCCGACCGCAAAACTTCTAGTTGTGTAGTAAAAACTACTCTTCGGTGGACGACACGCCTTGAAATGGCAAGCATCCTCGATTGCTGGAGAGGAAACGGCCTCAAGACTCGTTCCGCCGGTCGCATTTGCTCCCATGACCGTTGAACTCGTGTCCTCGCTTGTTTTCATGCACTTCCGTCGAGGTACACAACATTAGACATGCATTTCGCGTCTCCACCCTCACAGTTCCCATTCGTCACATTTACACTCGCTGGTCTTTCAAGGCTCTCATTTGTCCGTTCCAAGACGGGCTTTTGCGTTCAACGGTATCGTGTTATATACAATGCACTCTTGCCAGTTATTCATGCTGTCATTGGCTTGCGTGGTGTGAAATGGTTTTGTGTTATCTCCCCGACTGTAAATACTTTTTTAAAAATCAAGAAAAAAACTGGCAAAAGTGCAACTATAGTCAGCAAAAAAGTTGTTGACTCCAAAGGCCCCAATCTCATCCGTCTTATCAGAGTGAACTTCATAAAAAGCTTCCCACGCTCGAGCCTCGATGGGATGACGTTGTGACACTTAATTTCTACGACGACGTTCCGAGTGTCCAGCGGTAACCAGCCCTTCCACTACGTCGCAACCTGGGACTTTCGCCAGTACCAGGTTCGGAATATCGAAGAATTGACGCTGGGACGGCGGGGAGGGGGAGGGGAAGACTATTCTCGTGGAGTTTACTGGCATTCCCCACCCGCAATTTGAAGGGTGGCATCAGTCTCTAACATCTTTAAGCCTCCCCAGGAAACAGAAAGCACTGAGGCAAATTTGGAGATCCCATCAACGCGTCCAAAAGCCTCAAGACACAGATCAATTACTACCAGCCAAACTACATTGGGGGATCCCTTACTTGTTTGAATGGGCCCTGTGGTCATTTCGGAGCGAGTGCGGTTAAGTCAAATCATACTACTCGTCGGCTACAGCGTCTTGTGCTCGTTCTGCCTCTTGTTGCTCATTTATCTGCGCGTGAACCGTCATGTCGCCTTCAAAGGGGACGCTCAAGCTGCACGTAAGGTCATCCTTCCAGCATTTGAGCCGTTATTGTGGATCCTCGCGGTTGTCACGGGATGTTTCGCGCTCTTCTTCTGCATTGCACTCAACATTCAACTGTACACGACCAAATTCCCAAGTCTTGACAGCGAAATCTTCTATGCGGGTCGGCAGTTTGTCTTCGTGCTTGCACTTGTCTATCTTTGCCAGAAAAGTGTGTCAGTGCCTGCACTTCGCCGTGCCGTGGCCAAGTCGGTACTGCTCGCTTCATACACGATCCCCATCGTGTGGCTGCTCACCACCTTTGCTCCGAAAGAAACGACACTGTTTTACTTTGTGAGGATCGTGATCCGTCCGTTGATACTCGTGTTCGTGGTCTACGTCTGCTTTGTCAAGCCTCCTGCAGGTCGAGCAAGCCGTCACACTTTACGGGTCCATGGCGCGTATATTATCGTATATCACGTACTGGTCATCGCCAACACGCTTCTCCAGCATTACGTAGGAGACTCGAGTGGCTTCGCTGCAACGTCGTACATCGTGCTGACCTGGGGATCATTCAGTCCGCTCTTGATTTGGAGTTTACTGCGAGCTGACACGGAATACTGGAGAGGAATGGGGCAGCGAGTGTGTGCCTTACAGCAAGCTGGCCGTCAGTCTGGTCCCCATACTCAACTGGATGAAAACATTTCGTCGAACAGGATCCATCTGCTCATCGAAATGCACAAGGATTTCGTAATTGATTTCGCCCATCTGGAACTACGTCGAAAAATCGGCGCAGGGTCGAGCGCGGCCGTGTTTAGTGGACGGCTACGACAGCGGAGACCAGTAGCTGTTAAAGTGTACACGCCCTATCGCTTCACAGAAGAAGTCGTGGCTGAGTTTTCCCACGAGGCAGCACTCTGCGCGTCGCTATTTCATCCGAACATTGTCAAGTTTTACGGCATGTGCGTGTGTCCTCCAACAATTTGCCTCGTTTCGGAGCTGTGTCAAGGTTCATTGGAAGACATTTTGTACGTTCAAGCCAAGACACGTGGACAACGTCGCAATTCTCGGCATCGGCTGGACCTTGGAGGAACAATCGAGGAGGCAGCGACGCTCGAGCGACAGCACGTTCTCCTTAACGTAGCCTACATGCTCGACTGCGCCCGTGCAGTTGCTTATGTCCACAGCTTCTCTCCACCGTTCTTACACCGTGATATCAAGCCTGCCAACTTTCTTGTGGACAAAGAAAACAACGTCAAACTCACCGACTTTGGCGACTCGCGACGTCTTCCACTTCAACTACCAAAAGACGACAAGAGCAAGTCGGATGATCCACAGACGTCAGTTGGAACGTTCGTTTCCAGTGACTCTCCGGGCCCCGTCTTAAGTGCACCAGCGCCTCCACAAATTAAAATGACAGTCACAGGAACTGTGAGTTACATGGCACCCGAGATGATCGGCTGTCGGACGGGACTTGCGAGCTACGGCGAAGCTGCCGATGTGTACTCGCTTGCCATTACATTTTGGGATATCTTGTACCCGGGCCGAGAAAAATACGCCGTCACGAACCCCATGCTCGTGTTTGAAAGTGTGCTCAACGGTTGTCGTCCTCCACTTGAAGACATGGATCCCAATAACTCGGACGAGACTTTTCCATCCAAACTACACGAGATTATCACCCGTGCATGGCACAGCGATCCAAATGCCCGTCCTACCATGCCGCAAATTGTTGGCGCGCTTGAATGCATCCAGGAAGAACTGCTCTCAGTACTCGCTCAAGAGCTTAGCGACGACGTCGAAGGTTCAGGCACAGGGTGTCACATGGTTCCGTCCGAAAAATGCTTCACTGGCGAGTTTCTGATTGAGCGGATGGAAGATCTGGCGGTCACGGATTCTCACGGTGAGGGCTTGCGGCTTGGTCGAGCTCTCATGGACGCTGGGTTCTTGCACCATATTCAGCATGAACGAGGGTTTGAAGACAGCGATGCCGTGTACTTTTTCGACGACGGCAACATCAACTTTTGTCAGCCATTGGCTATGCTTGAAGAAGCCACAGGCACCGAGTCCGATGATGAACCTTTTGTCCAAGCTCAGCAGGAAATGACCCAAGCAAGCTCCAAGTCCAAGCTCTCGAGACGGACGCGACTGTTTTCGCATTTAACGTCTACGTTTTCAAACAGTGGTCAGAACCTCACAGGCACCAGTAGTGGAGCAGAAACAGCTACCTGTGCGTGTCGTTTACGCGGTCAGAGGCAAGACGCACCGACAAACAGTGGGAACGAGCGACAGCCGAGTCAAAACCGGCAGCGTCAACGTGCTGGGCACAAAAGAAATCCTTCGAGGAGCGAACGACTCGAATCTGCTGGGAGTAGCAGTTGTTGCAGTAATCGGAGCAGTTCCAGCTACTTGCCTTCTCCCAACCGGTGGAAGCGAACTATTAAGCACGAGACAGAAGACACTCTCACACACAAGCTCCTTGATGAAGCACAAAACCACACGATCGATGTAGTGGATGAAGAAGTGTTGGAATCACTAACACTCGCTCGCCCAGCGGCCTGAACAATGTAAAGTAACCAGAATAGTAGTATGAACGTAGAATTAACGCAAATCTCACAGCAACCAACCGTACTGAAGCCCTCATTTCGAGTAGAACGACAACTCCGTCTCGTTTCGAGTCACGTCACCGAACGAATTCTCGGCTGCAGCTTCATTGAAAATGATGAAGTCGCGGTCTTTCCCGCCGTCCATCTTGAAAAGGGGACCGACCGAAATGAGGTCCCCACCGGTGAAACGAGTGCGATTCTTCTTATTCAACGAGAGCCGTCGAATGTTCTGGGCGAGCTCGGAAGAAAGAGTTGTCGCCGAAGCGCTCCGTCTAGTAACTGGAGGCGATAAATCGTCTGGTACAAACACTGGTGGCTTATTTTCCTTGGTAGGTCGATAAATTTCCACAGTCGGTAACTCCTCATCGAAGAAGGTTTTGTACAGCTCTAAGCTCTCCGCAGGAACGGATGCTTCTCCAGTTTTCACGAGTTTCTTGAGATCCAAAGACTCCTCAAACATCCTACAATAAGCACATATTTACAAAACTCATGGAAGTTAAGATACACGAAAAATACAACAAATATCGATCTCACAACCGTGCGTACTTTCGATCTTCGGGCTCGGTTTTAAGTTTTTTTGCAACCAAAACTCGAGCCTTTACATTTTGCTCGAGCCCCGAATACGGACCACTTTGGAGCTTAAACGTCGCACCAGCACGCGCTTGAGCCTCACGAAGGCTCCGCGCGTCATCAGGACTGATCCGATTGTCGCGCATGTATGCCTCGAAGTACATTTTGACGCTTTCATTGTCATTTTCCCAGATCTGCGGTGATTCCTTCCCGAGCACATATCTGCGGCAAAGCAAATAGACCCAGTGAGCCACCCTCACGTCTACACACGTTTTAAATTGACAAGAAGGGCTTCATATCGTACTGCTGGTAAACAGCGTCGGGCGCCGGAGTGGAGCAATCGCCTACAAATTTACGACGTCTATCAAACAGCATCACCGGTGGATAAATATTGAGTGAGCTTCCATACAAGATAAAAGAGGATAACACAGGTGAACGTACCCCCTGCTCAACACATAATCTTCAATGCTGATTTGGTCGTCTCTGCGTTTCACAACAGCCTTGAGTGCCGCAGAACCATGAGTCCCATATTTGTTAATGGCATCCGCTAACGCTGCTCGAGAAGCCCGACGAGACTCTGAGCCACTGATGCTCAAGTAATCTTCCTGACTATGCTTGTGCTCACGCCCACTATCGCGAGATCTACGTGTCGATTGAGGTTGATGGCCAACATCTTCCCCGATGTCAGGAGCGCTCATACTTCGGTACGATCGGTTCCCGTTCTTTGTTTGTCCTCGTCGAGTTGCCTGCTCAAAGTCAGAGAGGTTTTCCTCATCGACACGTGCTAATCCCGATATTGACGACGACGACGGAGCTGACGTCAAATGTGCCACAACAGCGCTCTCCGACCGCCGCTTATCTTTTTCATTCGCCTCGTCCGAAATCTCCATTGGAAGCATGAATTTGTACCCGAGTACCTTGTCAAAAGTTGTCAATTCCTCTGGATGATACATATGCAGGAAATCATCTGAACACGGAGGCCCAGGCGACGCTTTCCGGTGTCCCGCCCCAGTCTGCTTTGTCCCATCAACAGTCGAACTAGTGAAAAGATTGCTTTTGCTTCCTTTTCGAGCAATCTGATCACATATACAAGGCGCCTTCTCCTCTACATGCGGCAGACAATACTTCGGTCGCTCAAATGCTTCCAATGGTTCCTCCCACCAGTCATCCAGTACCCTTCTGCACTCACGGATGTATGCATCACGCTTTGCCTGATCCCGAACTGCTAAGATCATGACCCGGTCGAGCGTAGATTCATTGTCTTCGTTCTTGTCGGTGTCCTCGCTGCCATCATCCAACATTTCCGACGATGAACAACACGATAAGTGCATGGGCGGTATCCCATAGAAATCTCCAAATGCCTTTCGTTTATTCTCCACATGAAAAGCAAGGTTACGTCGAACGTTTTCGCACGCAGTCATCCCATTTCGCACCTCAAAGTTGTGGAGATAATAGTCGGAATCCAGTTCCCACAACGGCGGTGAGTCCTCACTAGGCACAAAATGCCCAAGGAAAATGTTAATAGCGTCTTGCTTGGCTGTATCAGTAAACGAGTTGCTGTAGTACCGTCGAATTGACGTGAGAAGCTCGCGGTGCTTGACGTTTTCCCGTGCGGCACTGTTCTTTACATTTTTGTGGGCTTCCGAGCCGCCGTATTGCATTGAGATTGCATCGCCCATTAGAGAATACAACTTCATCAGCACCAGAACCAGCTGCGAGCGACTCTCCAGAAGTGGTGTGTTCTTGATACCCATCACGTAAAGCTGCTGACCCAGTGCTCGCATTCCAACACTAAATTGGCTTACGTTCGTGCGATCCAGACAGTCGATGCAGTTCGTTCGAAGGATACCTCGCTGCTCAAGCCAATCGCCAGAGTTTCTTGTAATTGTTGGAGATGGTAGCGGGTCCACTGGTAGCGCTTCATCACTACCCTCTCCCTTTTGCTGAAGACTTGATGCCATGAACACATCCCACGACCCTGATAGAGGGCTCGGAGAGAACGCTTGAGCCGTGCGACAATTGCCGTTCTGGCTAATCAGCCGCTTCGGTGCACTGCAAAAGAAGCCTGTCTGCGTGAGAGCCCAAACCGCCACTTTATCCAGTGAATGCAGCACATTGAGACCCTTTTGCTTGGGCCCTGACAGTCGGGAGTAATCCAATGCCACGTAACGCACGCGATGCTTTGGTGGCATGAAGCTGTTGAGGTATTCCACTGCGTTCATGTATTCATTGCCGACGATGACTTCTCGTTCTTTTTTCTCCGACTGTTTGACGAGATTTAGCGCGACGATAGGTGAGCCATAGCGTGAGAACAAGTCAGCAAAGTGTTTTTGAGTCGCAGTGTACGTCGGATCGACTCGGTTCAGCACGATAGGCGGCTTTGGTAGCGTTGCTGACGTCTCCTGCGACCAAAACACTGGAATCGACCCACGATGCTGAACAAACGAGCTGAATTTGCCCGGACCCATGCTCTCGTCTTCAATGATCTGCTCGGTTTCGACATCGTTCGCAGCTTTACCTGTATCAGCCACACCACGTTTCAAATAGCGCGTGCCGGCGAAATGACGAGAGCGACGGGCAAGTAGCACGATGCTCACGAGACGTCCAAATACTGAACACTTGCGTTGCTCATAACAGCCAAGTACAAGTGGCACCATGAGATCAACACCAGCGCCACCACTCAAGCAGGCTCGAAGCTCCCGAGTCAAGTACGAGTTCCACGTAAACATCTCCGCTGGCTCTGAGTGCTCCGTGGTCATATTGTGCTGCAACGTGTGTGTGACATCATACGAGTAACTGAAGTAGAAATCCTTGGTAAGATCCAAGAAGTGAAAGAGACCAAGGTACCGCGCTTCAGCTTCTTCCTCCGAGCTGGGGTTAAACCATCGATTAAGCCGAGTCCACGCGCTTTGGTCTTCTTCTGGACGACTCACATTAAGTTGCTGCGTGGCTGAAATCCCATAGATCGAGTTGCCTCCGATATTGCCAATCTTCCGTCTCTGCGTCACGAAAATGAAGTAGTATCCACGCAAGAAGCGGATGCATCCGACAATCGCTACGGCCGTGAACGCTCTCATTAACTTCCCAGTGCCCTGCACTCGTGCTAGCTCGGCCAAAGCCTGCAGTCTCGCTTCCATCTGCTCCCAGTCGTATATCATTTGATCTTCCTTCAGCACTTCTTCCAGTTTCTTAGGTCGTTCTACCATGCGGTCCAGCTCAAGCATCCGAAACCTTGAATAGTGTCGATCTGAGCACACAACGTAGTATGTAAACGGCGTCTCGTAGATCGTGAAGCGCTCGAACAGTGTCTCGCATGTCGCCAGCGCCGGTTTGCGCCGTCTCAACGTGGGTCGTCCGAGTCCCACGCCGCTCAATGTCTTGCCAGCTATAGCTCCATTGGCCGCCAAGTTCAGGCTCAGACTCAGCTGCGACGAAGGACGCCGCATATGCTTGGGCCTCGTGGTTGGTTCCGATAAGGGCGGCGTCACTAGCGAAATATAAGGCTTTACACCCCGTTCCAAGTCCCTCTTTACTGTAATCAGCGTCGTCATCCTATAGTATGAACAGAAAAAACTTAGTAAAAAAAGATAACCATGAGAAAGGTAGGATAATTGGTTGGCCTACCACCAATCTGCGTCGTGACTGGACTCGTGAGACGAGAACGTCTCTTTCTTGCCTCGATTCATCGTCAGCTCGATGCAGTCGCGGCCGTCGCTGCGCACGTGCGCGAGCTCGCAGTCTTTGACGGGAATAGTGGCGATGCGGCTGCGTCCGACCGGGTCCAGTGCCACGAGTAGCTCGCCCCGCTCCAGCGCAAGCTCGCACCAAACCAGACTCCATTCCCCCGGCTTGCTGCGGTTGAAAAGCCGCGGCGTGCGGCGGTACAACGGCCCCGAGACACTCGTAGAGCTCATTGCGGAGAAGACTCGTCCGACGTTTCCTTTATGTTGTGGATCTGATATCGAGGCAAGCAAAACTGGCAGATGGAATATTTTTAATGACATTGAATAAAATTAATCACAGCGACGTCAGATGGATACATTTACGTCGGGCAAGAGCTCATTGAACACGGACAGCACGTAGTCCCCAAGCACGTCGAAGCAGTCCGATACATGGAGCTCTTGCAAAGGGGAAACGGGAGGCTCTAGCAGCTGATACGCGAATGTGACCAAGATCTCGGTGGTGAGCCAACAGCACCAGGAAAAATGCAGAGACTTGAGAGCACGCGACTTGGCCAGTTGCTGCAGCAGCGCAGCGCCCTGTTCCCCTGCTGCAGCATCGAAGCAGTCGACGATCTTAAGGTGCTCGAGGGATGGATGAGTCGTCGTCAACTGCGTGAGGAAACTACTGGACAGGCCGAGACACGACACGAGACTCAGCGACAGCAGTCGTACCTTCTCTTGGGTCTGTACAATATCGACGTATTCCACGTCCAGGTCTTCCCATGACTCCGCCTCAGTCTCCACCAAGTGACCAGACGCAAACTGCCACGCCATGCGGTGATCTGCCTCCTCCTCATCAAATAATAGTGCCAATGATTTTTCATCTCGGACAAATCCGATGGTAAGATGCTCAGTTGGCTGCAGTAGCAACAGCTTCACATTGCCATCGCTCATGGTCTTGAACGCAGTCGTCAGCTCTGCCAATCTAGACACCATCCAGGGCTCGAATGAGGCGAAGAACGCCTGTGTGAACTCACACGATGAGCTGTACAGGTCGAACGACCGCGCGATCTCGTAGATGCACCTGCACACCGCAGAGCCACATCGACCAATGGTGAGCTACACATTGCGCAATATTTTCCGTCAATAGTGGAAGCCATTTACCGCTCCTGCAGCGACGAGAACTCCTGCACCGCCGATGTCTTCTGTAATTCCGAGGCGATGGACAGCGCTCCCTCGCGCTTGATCCGCTCGATGTGGTCATCCTTGAGACGCGCGTTGGTCCACGCCGTCAGCACGTCAACGCGCACTCTACGACGCATAAAATCATCAGCCTCGGCGCGTCTCTTCTGGTCCGCCAGCTTGTGCTGCACTCGCCTGCTCTGCGCATTTTTGCGCGTGACCTTGGCCACCTCATGCTGCCAGCGGCGAAGTAGCACGAACCTGGCATGCAATAGAGCGATCTGTTACGGACAACCCAATACACCAGCGTAGAGCTAGCTGTCTTACCGTTCCTTCTTGGAGCCATAGCCACCGCACTGCCGCCCCTTCCGATTGCGCCCCATACTAATTGAAAGTGAAGGTCATCATGTCCTCTTTAAAATTATCACTGTAAAATACCAAATTAGTGCATTATCTAAGCTTGTTCTTCTTTTGAACGAGTTTCTAAACGACAGCAAGATCACGTTAAAATGAGTTTCTATTATTTGCTACGACCATTGCACGTCGACGTCTTCAGTAGCCATGCCCTTCTCTTCGTATAGCTCTACAAGTTCTTCAATAGAACCGTGAAGAAGAGGTCCAACCATACGATCCTCCAAGCAGTCTTGTCGGTAGTCGGGTGCGTCTTCCTGCTCCATGCGCCACAGCTCGTATTGATGTGGCATCCGGAACATTGTGCGCCGGCCATTCAGAATGTTTTCCAGCGAGGTATCGAGCAGATATTTTATCCTCAGTGACGTCCGCTTCTCCTGCTCGTCGTACAGAAATGACTCTTTTGTGGTATCGTCCGCTTTAACCTCCTGAGGCAATTTGGTTAATTCCGCAAGATAGTCTTCCCACGCTGTTTTCACCGTGGTGAAGAACACGCTTTCTGCAGTATGTACTTGGTCGCCAACTTCGTAATCCACACGGTGTAGCCACTGGCTTTTCATCGGGTGGACCATATCCTCGCTCAAATGGTGCGCGCCGACCCATTTGCGTCCAAGACGCAGACGCACGACGCGAATCTCACCCGTGAGGAAGCCATCTTGGCGCACTGCAATGTGGAGGGTGACGTTAAACACTTGGTCCACTTTGACGCGCCACGAGGTCGGCGGCTGCCATAGTGTCCACCGACACTTGTTCAGTAGGAAGTCAGTCACCTCGGAGTTCTGCAGCTCGAGAACGTGGGCGACTTTGTCCCAGGACGGCACGTCCAAGAGCTCCGGCCCACAGTTGTACACTTCATAGTCGCGCTTGCTCACTTGCATCTTGCGAACACTGCGAGCAAGAAGGAGGAGGAGCACCGGTCAGTGTGTTGTACAACTACCAACAGGTAACAGCAACCTTTGATGCCACCCAACTCTTTGGCGTCGATGTCGAACGCGTCGGCAATGGACGTGATCGAAATGCTCTTGACGAACCACAGCTTCGACACCACCTCGATGTGGTCCGCCAGAAGGTTAACACGACGCACAACCTGCTTCTCCACCACTCGATGAACACGTGAGATCACGCGCTGGTCGACTAAGGCGTACCATCTCTCAGCGACGCGAATGACCCGAACGAGGCCGATATGCGCAATTACAGCAGTGACTCGACCGTGTCCCAAGGCGGATTGCGAGGCGCGCCGAAGCGTCTCCATGCGCTCTGGAGGGAGCACGACCCCCACGGCGCTGCCCATGTTGATGCAGTATCAGTCCAGCGTGGCAAGCAGCCGCCAAAATAGCCCACTTCAAGTTGACATGGCTACAGTTTTGAAGTGGCGCCAAAAATTGTTGGTAGTTTGTTTCATCTCTACCGCTGCGTTCTTCGCGCCGGAATTTTGCGTGTCCGGACAGGTGCAGTCTGGCTCGACAAACATCAGCCAGCTTCGCGAGCATTAATGACGACGCCTGGCGCACATTTACTACGCGATTTGACAACTGGGGCTCGGCAACCGTGATCAGACCGATTCGGTGGGAAATCGCCTCGTCTCGATCAAACCAACCGCTTGCGCAAATGCAGCAGCAAATGTCGCGCAGCTAGCGCGGTGTCGATATCGTACGACGTTGAATCAAGGATGATTTTAGCCAAACCTGGCTAAGCTAATGTCACCTGAATGTTTTCCAGTCAGTACAGTACAGTACAGTAAGGTTTCTGCCTGTCCGGTGCGGTAACGGGTGTTCGCAATGCGATGAAGTCATGTTCGCCTCGACTCTGCGTAATGAACAGCTGCAGCTGGCAAGAGCCCTGAAGCCGGCGAGTCGGACAAAATAAGATAACTACCAAGCGTCAAGCGTCATTGCATAATGCTAGACGTACGAGTTGGCGCTCCCCTTCCTTTCAGCAGTGTTTTAACTGCTTTTTCTCCTTGCCACCATAGGCATTTCATAGTGTTGACTGCCTCTTCCACAACAGGCCATCCGGTTCGGCAAAGTTTCACATCGTCAAACGTGTTCAACCTCCAATACCTAATATTAACGTTAGCCATTCATTTGTCCATACTGAGATTTCGTTGCGCGAGAAACCAGAAGCGGTCGAGAAGGCGAGAAGAAGGAACGGCCGACGCTGCCGTCTACGAAGCCCCAGCCCACGCGCAAAGACGTCTCAGTCGCCGTATCACGCCCAGGACACCGATTGACCTACCATTATCATGTCGAACTGGGGGCTGCGGCTGAACCCGTTCAGCAAGAGCTACTCGCAGCTCGAGATGGACCAGATGCGCTACGTGCACCAGGCCTACTGCGAGGCCATGGAGGTGAGCGAAGAGGACCTCCCTACAGCGCTCAAGATGGACGACAACTTCTACCCCCTGCATAACCCCACCATCTCGGATTTCGACGAGAACTCGTACTTGCGCAAGATGCAAGACGTCGTTGGCCTGCTGCGTAACCCTGCGGAAGCCATTATCTCCAGCATCTGCGCCTACCAGCGTGAGCGCTACGACCGCACCTTCACCTTTTCCGGATACCTCAACGATCCGCGCACGCTGCTGCTCGAGGAGTTCAAGGACTGGGCCATGCGCACACTCGCGCCGGCTTCCTGCACCACGGAATCCATTCTGATTGAGGTGCGACGCAGACACAGCTATGTGCTGAGGCTGCAGCACGGACAGCAAGGATTGTTCCACTCCGGAACGGGCGAGCGATCGCTGCTCGGAACACTTAAGGATGTGCGGAATGTCATCGAGACGCGAGTGCTCCCCACCATTGAGACGGAGCGCGCCCACTCGTCGGCGAGAGAGCAACTACACACACTGGAAGCTAGAGGCACGGATGGACTCATGCATGGAGTGCAGTTCCTGTTCTATGTGCTACGTAACACGCCCAATACGCCTGCGGACTGCACGATCAACAATCTGCAGGGCCAGCAGCATGCAGGGATGAAGGACGCTATGGGCAGCAAGTCAGGACAGATGCTTGAGGTGCTACTGACTACGCCGTCGTTCAAGTACGTGCAATATGTTGCTTCTTGATATGCACTTTGGCAGGATCTCTAACGTGTGCCTTGATGGTTGTATTTTACAGAGAACTGTTCCCACAGAACCAGACTGCGATCTCCCCTCAGGATTCGTTACCTTCACTACTATTGACAAATGAGGAGGAAGAAGAAATGACTCGCACGGCGGTATTCTGCGATACTGAAGCGAAGCCGCAGGTGCCGACAGTGCTGACGCGTCAGCTTCGACGCAACTCGAACCCGAACGAGGTGGCGATTACACCGTCCGAGTTCCTTCAGCAAAGCAACTCGGGTGTTGTAGCGCTTCGCAAAGACGTTCGAGACGAGACTTTTGACGCATTTACCAAGTTGCACGGCTTGTTGAAGCTGCTGGCAGATTTGCTGGTGTCGTGCCGTAAAGCACGACAGCTCGCTGGCCCCGGTGGTGATTTGCTGGTGTACGGACCTGGTGGAGAGGAAGTTCGTCGTTTGATGCAGTCGCTGGAGGCTGTGCAGTCAGAGATCAGTAAGGAGGTGAGTCAGCTCACACGCATTGGTGTCCGTGAGCTGGATCGCCTCAAACCCAACCAGGAAAAAGCCTGGCGTTGGAGCTTTAGCAAAGTTCTGCCGCTTGAAGGCTACTTGGCCCGTGATTTTGGCGCGTGTGTGGAGCCTATTCAGCGCATGTACGCGAGCGCTGACCCCTTGCATGTGCAGAAGATGTACAAACAGTTCAAACAGGCCACGGGGATGTGGGTAGAGGAAAACAGCTCTATCTGCAGGTATGTTACGGCTGCGTTAGGTGGAGGTTTTATTGAAGATGGAGCGCAGAAACACAAGCAGTTAGAAAATGGCGAGGAGGAGCCTGAGGGTCATGCAAAGATCGAGTTGTTGGAGGACGAAACGCCGTCAGACATGAGCAACGCGCTCGCTGTGGCAGGATCCGTATCGGAGCGTCGAGACAGCAAGAGTCCGAAGGTCTCGTCGTATAATCAGGAGGACCGGATCGTGCTGTTGGAAGATGACAATCAAGAGAACGATGCTAACGTGGAGAACCAGCTTGTGGTGGCAAATCGAGCTGTTGTTCAGGCACCAAAGAAGCAATCGAGCGCGGATAATGCCTCGTTCTTTTCATCGCTTGTGTCATGGGGTGTGGGTGCGAAGACAGCACCGACGTTAAAAGAAGGCGGGACCAGCCCAGTCAACTCTGAGACAGACGAAGACGACGACATTGAGAAGGGTCCATCATCGTCTACGTCATCTAAGGAAGCTGCAGATATCGCTGCTGCTCAGGGTGGCGTGCTCGATACGCTTCTGCTCGTTCGTCAGTCGATTCAGCGTATCGGTCAGTTGTCTTGGGGTGTTCGGACTTCGTACCATACGTCGTCCATTGATGAGGGCGATTTTGATGCGTTCATCGTGTTGTGCTCCATTTACGAAACTGTTGGCGTCCCATGCTCCACCGACTTGCTGCTCCGTGTGAGGTTGCATCGTACGCGCCTGTCGCAGCTTCTGAAGAAACACATTCGATCAATTCTTAGCTGTGTCGTGGTGCTCCAGCGTCGGATCGTGGATGAAGAGAAGAGCATTCCGGGCATGAAGCTAGTGTACCGTCGATTGACAGCGAACCTCTCTGAGTTTGAAAGCGAGATGGACGACCTGCTCATCAAGTTCAAGCAGGTGATGGTGGAGTGCTCCAAGATGAAGGCAGGTATTCTTGCGATGCCGCTATCGCAGCAGCGCGAGTCAAACGACGTTATTGGTATGGGAGCCTACGCGTACAACTCGATCAATGCGCTCGCGTCCAGTTTTGGCGCCACGCCCATGCCGTCCGAAGCCATCCTTTCACACGGCGAATACATGACACAGTTGAGGTCACAGCTGGATCTGCATTGGAACAGTATCTCCCACCTCTTTCAGAGCCTTCAGGGCACCGTGGAGGCTGTCACCACCGTTGATGACCGTCTGAGGGTACGTGAAAACATTGTCCGTGTACAGATCTTAAGCGACAGACTGATCACTGATATTCTTGCTGCTGTTGCTGGTACAGGGCTACGCCAAGTTCCCGGACATCACCGTGCCCCCACAGCAACTGGATTACATTTTTGAAGTCAGTTCTCACTGCTAATACGTTTGAATTTCGTGATGACGTTGTGGCTAACTCGTTTATGTGGTTTGTTGTGGCAACAGTTTAACTACGATGGTTTTTTCCGTCAGACGACGAAGGACTTGGAGGTCTTGCTAGCTTCGTTCGACACGACCAAGTAAGCACGACACAAATCCGCCTGATGTAGTTGGCATGCGTCTCAGCTCGATAGTTAGCCAGCTGAATGCCAGTCATCGACCCAGACGCGATGCGATGTCCGTCGTTAGTCTTGCGTATTTTCTGATGCTGTTTATTACTATAAGACTCCCACAAAGATTCATACTTAAGTACATATTTTAGTCCCAGCATACTCTGTAGTACGTTACAGCACATCAAGAAAGTCGCTGGCGGGTGGAGGATGAGCTACCACTGTTCCAGTCGTCGCTGTAGCAGCAGTGTGCGGACCTGTCGCCCCACTTTCCTGTGCTTTCGACGTCGACGTGGCCTCCGCCTCTCTTTTTCTCTTCTTGAGCTTGGATGCCTTGCTGTGTTGGTAGCTGGAGGCTGCCGCTCCCTTCCCCGTGGCTGAATGAACAGTCTTCTGAGCCGACTGCAGCTTTGACCCTTTGCCTCCTCTGTATGCAGCGTGGGTGCTGTGTGCAGCGGCGCTGTCCACGACTCCACTGACGCTGCCCGAGGCGCCCGTCCCCTTTCCGACCGACAGCGTGACTGTGAGTTTGCGCCGACTAACGCCCTCGTCCTTAGTCGTGTCATAGATGTCCACCTGGTCGAAACTCGGCTCGCTCGCCATGCTGGCGTAGAAGCAGCAGTCGGAAAAGAGATGCTCTGCCTCGGTGTACAACTTGATCTTCCTGGGGTTGGCGTCCTTGCGCGGCTGCTTTGATTCAATGAAGCCGTCCCAGCCGCGGATGATGTTACCGTGCGGTGTTTCTTCGAGGTACACGGCCTCCTCCTCCTCAATCTGCGCCTGTAGCGTTAGCACCGTCTCGTGGGCGCGGCGCTGGGCCTCGTACAGCGCCAGCATTTCCTCCGACACCCCGCCGCCGGTGTCCATAATTAAGCGATTTTTAGAATGAATGTATACGCGATGAGAGGAAATCGATGGATAGACATGGCTACACCTCTGGTAATTTACCACTTTTAGTGTAAGTTACACAACGCTCTCAGCAGCGTCATGATTCTCTGCAACCTCGGCTAGCGACATTTGCGGTGACGGAGACTTAGATGACGACAGCTTCGGGCTCTGCTTCTGCTTCTGATTCCGATTGCAAGTCGTGGGACTGGTGGTTGAACAGCTCATTGCTGTGCGCTTAAGTGTTGCGATCGACTGCTCCGATTGCTGCTGGTCGCGAGGACGACCGCCGAACAGCGGCTTCAAGTACTTTTCATCGATGCGCTCCCAGACACCATGAATGCCGCTAATGCTGCGACGACGAGTCGAGCGGTCAATGGGATGGAACGAGGTGTCGGCGTCGTGCTCGTCGTCATCGTCCAGTAAACGCTCGTGTGCGCCGTCACTGTGTACGCAAAAATCACGACCCTATTAGCATATCACTACTAAGCAATAAATAACAGGTAAGAAGCAGCGTACTTGTCAAAGTTTCGTTCCTGTTCTTGCGTAGCTGTCAAGCCGAAGTAGCGAAGCACCGGACTTGTGCCCATTCCGAAAACCTATGGAACCCATACATTCGTTAGAAAAAGAAGACGGACGATTGAGTAGCTTGTGATACTTACCAGAGTCGTGAACATAACAGTGAAAAGTGTCGTGCTTTGGATCACACTTGCGTGAACACGGTTGGGTGTGTATACGTTCAGAGCTAGCGCAAACGCGATTGCCCCACGTAGACCAGCAAACCAAATGACGACCATGTAACTCCACGGAATCTTGTTGTCTTCCGATCGGCCGAGATTCGCAAGCATGCACATCGGGAATGTGTTCAGCATGCGGCCCAAGAGACAAGCGATCATATTTACAAGGATGAACCCCCAGTCCCATGTAAAGTAGCCCGAGTACGCCACTACGCTCATCCCCATGTAAATGAAGACAAAATTCTCCGCCATAAATGACGACGTCGTCAGCAGATGCTTCAAAGCCGTGGCGCTCTCGTCTGCAATGTTGTACAGGTGATAATGGCTCATCAACACGCCTGAGAAGAACAGCGCCACGATGCCGCTCATCCCGACAAGGTCGGCAATCACGTAACTCAAGTACGCCGAGAGCAGTACAATTGAAATCTCGTACGACGGATACTGCTGAAGTACCGGGTCAGCTTGCTTGAGTAAGAACGCTGACGTGAAGCACACGACTGCTGCCAGACTAACAGACCCAAAGCCGATGCCAAAAACCTTGATGATAATAAGACCAGCGTTATTCAACGTGACATCCGCGATGCCATTTCGAATAAGCCCTTGGAACAGCGTGAATGAAACGATGGCTGTAGTTAAATAGCACTCAAAATATCAGTTATATAAACTTGTGAGAATAATTTGAATGGGAAAACTCACCAACGCCGTCGTTCAGCATGCTTTCGCCAAATACAAGATTAAAGAGAAGGGCAGGCACACCGTTCTTCTTAAACACAGACAATGTAGCCACCGGATCCACCGCCGAGATCAGAGCGCCGTAAAGATACGCCTCGGCTGCCGTTAGCTTGGTAATGAACCCCATGTCACCAACCCAAAGCAAAATGCCACCCGTGATGAACGTCGCGATCAGAGTTCCCACGATGGCCAACAGCATTATTGCGTTGAAGTTGAAAAAAAATCCCTAATTATCCACAGCGTGGTTAGCCATCAATCTGTTCCATTTTCAGCACCAACAACAAAACAATGCATACCCTCTTCTTCATATTGAATCCAGCTTCCAGGATAATCGGCGGCAACAATCTACACAAGACCAACACCGTTATTAATTAGTATCATGCCTTCATTTTTTAGGTTCCACCCCATCCCTGTCACCAACATACGCGTAAAAAAGCACTTCCGGGTCCATTCCATTGTTCAGCGATTCCTGTAATACAACACCATAGCTCTTTATCAGTCTGTAATCCACACAAAAGTCTCCAAATCGCCTCCACTAGCCCACCATTGGATAGAAGATCAGCACGCCAGCGCCGAACTGTTTAGTAGGAAAAATGCATCAGACGTCAGACCGAATCTTCAGCTATCTCAGGGCTCTCGATAGACCCACCAGCACGCCGAAGAAAATGGCAACAGCAGACTCGGAGATCAGCACCGGGTGCTGCGAGCGGTCCAGGCGGTAGGCCACTAGCACCAGCACAAGCTGCAGACTAGCGATGACGCAGAGCTCCAGCCGCGTCCACTCCGTACCGCCCTGCTCTTTCGTGGAAGCAGCTCCTGATCCTGTAATGCCGCGTGCCGCGTCCAGCACGGCGTTACCTGTAGCCGACGCGGAAAAGTCTGGCTCCAGGTTGTCTCCCATGGTCTTCTGCCTCCTCTCTAGTCGTCCCAAGAGCGAATGAGGACGCCGGATCAGAATGCGTCGGTCGGAACATGTACGGGGCGCACTCGCAGGGATACCCACTAAGTTCCCGACTAAATACGAATCAATGACTTGATGTTTGCATGGTGTGACATTTGTGGGTACCATCTAGTGTGCGTGGTAAAGAGGCACTTCAGTGTATCTAAAGCCGAATAGTATATGCAACTGCATTGCTTTAAGCGCCGTTCGTTTTGCTGCAGGAGTCTAGTGGTCCATCGCCTTAGTTTCTGAAGGCCACCGTGTCTTCAGATCCTCAAGATCTGCGCGTGTGTCGACACCTGGCAGAGTCGAGTCGACTTGCACTAACTGGATCCGGTAGCCTGCGGACAGCACACGGAGCTGTTCGAGGTCTTCGGACACTTCAAGATCTGACGGAGGAAGCGTCGGGAACTCCAGCAAAAAGTCCTTGCGAAACGCGTACATCCCTACATGACGCAGATAGGACGTCGTCTCTGGCGAAAACTTGCCGCCCTTGGAGTGCGGAATCATCGCTCGAGAGAAGTAGAGCGCGTTGCTGAAGATTGACGACCACCGACGTTAATGACTAGGTAACGCTCACATCCACCCATGAAACGGACGCACCTGTTGCGGTCGGCAACGCATTTGACGATATCTCGGCTGCGTGCATCTCGTTCGTCGAAGATTGGCGTCGCAAGCGTGCTCATGGCGCTGTCGGGACCAGCTCTGCGCAGTGCATTGATGCATAGGTCGATGTGTCTCGGATTCACACCGGGCTCGTCGCCCTGAATATTCACCACAATATCGTATTCGCTTAGCTCCTTGGGGTTCATCAGGTGCAGCGCCTGCACGATGCGATCCGTCCCCGTGTTGCAGGCGCCAGTGAGTACCGTGTCGCCACCCACTCCTTCGATGACCCGCAAGACCCGCTCACTGTCGCTAGCGACCACCACTTTCGACAGCATCTTCGAGCCCATTGCCGCTGCATATGTGTGTTCGATCATAGTTTTACCGAAGAACTCGGCTAGCGGCTTCCTGGGGAAGCGCGTCGAGCCCAGCCGCGCCGGGATCACGCCCAGCGCCTTCATGGGATCAACTAGTAATGAACAAATAATAATTGGAGAGTAAAATTAAGTATGTTACAAACTGGACCAAATAGACGAGGCAAAACACAACAATGCAGCTTGAGGAAGGTCTGCGCAAGCGCGAGGAGCACGACGAGGGCAAGGACCGGCACTCAGCCGTGCCTCGTAGCAACAGCGGGTGGAGCACCGCGCTCCATGGCGCCACCAACTACGAGCGCTGGGTGAAACTCATCGCACTGGTGTCGCTGGGTGTCTGGATGCTCTTCGTTCTCTTCTTCTGGCACACGGGCGTCGCTCCAGCTCCAATAGCAAAGCAGGCAGCCACAAGGACGAAGAATTTCAATACGCAACCTTCGATTCTAGATGGATTTCCCGAGGAGACTAACTTCATTGCGTTCGGAGACTTTGGTACAGGTGACGAGAGTCAACGCAATGTGGCGTTAGCTCTCGAGAACTTCACGGCTAGAATGGACCCACCCCCGGCATTTGTACTGTCGACGGGGGATCAGATTTACGACCATGGGTGAGAACTGCAGTAGTGTTGCTGACCGTGGATAAGAGAGGTGCTGACTGCATTGTTTGCTGTAATGTATCGGTAGAGTCAAGTCCGCGGATGATCCGGTGCTCTTGAAGAACTTCGAGCAGGTAAGAAACAAGCAACAGATCAGGCAGATTGACTGAGACTGATCGAGGTGGATACTTGCTTATCTTGATCCAGATGTACACGAACTCCAAGTTGCAGGTGCCGTGGTATGTCACGATTGGGAATCATGACTGCGAAGGATCGATCGGTGCGATGCTTCAGTACGCTGAAAAGAAGGACTCGCTATGGTATATGCCGCGACGATACTACTCGATTGACCGTCCTGTAGCGCCCAAGACAATCCTAAGGCTCGTTGTGATCGATGCCTGTGATTTGGTATGCGGTCGTGAACCTCGTGATTTCCGCTGTACGGAGAAGATGAACGAGCAGTCCTCGGTGGAGACCAGGCAATCGCAGTACGAGTGGATAGAACAGACATTGAGTGCTGGCAAACCGTCGGGTGTGGAGCAAATGTGGACAATCGTCATGGGCCATTGGGGCGTGTACAGCTTCGCAGGTAACGCCGACACGCCGGAGTTGATTGACATGTTAGATCCGATGCTGAAGAAGTACAAGGTGCACGCGTACTTCAACGGCCATGACCACTCGATGCAGCATGTCCGCAAGGTGAACACAGACAACTCAGTGCGCAATTACTTCATATCCGGCGCGGGTGGCTATCGAATCCATGAGCTTCAGCCCAACGCTCGCGCAAATCCGGACTTGGTGCATGCAGCCTTGACTCATGGCTTCATGTCCGTGCACATGACACGGACGTACTTCCGTGTTCAGTTCGTGGACGACACTAACGAAATCCTCTACACGACCGACGTGAGATACGAGTAAGACGGCTGCCATCAGCTCACTCAAAACCTAGGTACAAAAAACCACGCCGACATAGATAAAACCGAGTACGTGTTTCCAGATTATTGCATGTGTCTGCTGCCGCCCGTCGTCAACTACTACACTCATCATCTGTTCTAGTTACATTGTTGTGCTCCCTCTCTTGTCCTACTGCGGGCGGAACGAAGAGCTCTCAAGACGCTGCCGCCTACGCGTCCTTCTTAAGCGAGTGCCAGCTGAACTCTTTGGCTTTGACGAGCTGCAGCACGAGCTGGTCCTCCTTACGCTTAGTGTTGACGTCCGAGATTTCGTCGTAGAGCTTGGACACCACGAGCAAGCGCGTCTTGCCTTCGTAGTTCTTGATCTTGACCGCGAGGCTGGTGGCCGTCCAGTTAACGTGCGTGTCCTCCTCCCTGTGCGCGCCGATGCCCGGCAGTGTTAGGTACACGGACACGCGATTCTTGCCGTCAGACCAAGCGTAGTTAGAGATGGTCTCCGTCAACTCCGCGGACTGCGCTGCGGCCAGCGACTGCGTCTTGAGCAGGCGCGGCGCGGCATTGCCGTCCCACTCGTGGATCTCCACATGCTCGCGCTTCTTGTGTGCGTAGTAGTAACTGTTGGTACCCTTGGTCTTGATGTTGGACTGCAGCGCCGAGACCTCCGCGTCGGACGGCGTCGGATCGGCAGCTGTGTTCTCCATGACGGACGTGTCGGCTTAACGGCTGGAAGGTTAGTGTTCAAGTGGCTCTTGGACGTCCAACACGTCCAGGATCGAATGGGTTACAAATAAGTGGGTCTTTTGCTGCCTTCGTATTTAGAATCTGGTGTAATATATCTTTCGCAAACCGACACGATTAATAAAACACATTGGAATGAAACCCCCGATCATCCGCCCAATCTTTTTCATAGAAATTGGTCAACATCTAGCACCTAGAATTCTAGAAACGCTCCGTTAAGTACGTTATTAGTACTGATTTAAAGAGCAAATCCAAACATTTTGTGTGGCCAACATCACTATCAGAAAAAGGGCACACTGAATTCAAACTTTTAAGTCAGGGATTTCTTTTAAAAATCCCAGCCAGTCCTCTGTATACTTTCGACTAGAAGTCCATAATCTCACGAAGTATGGCGAGCCCTAGCGCGGCAGTTCGGCGCCTGGAGCACGCGTCCTCCTCTTCCCTGCTCGCAAGCCCGACACCGGCCCGGGGAAACTTTCGCAAGCGCTGTCATGCATCCGAATCAGATCTTCACAAGCCGTCGAGCTGTCATAAGAGCGGCGCATTGGGTGTGTCGAGCGCCAAGAAGAGCAGAACCGACGCCTCCAGCGGCTCTAGCTGCAGCGTCAGTAACAAGAGCGTTAGTAGCGGCTCGCCCGTGCTAGTGGTACCCGTTAACAATGGCTAAATGGTCTTATTTCATGCTCTATTGTGTTTCCAGGCGTCCGACCGCTTCATCCCGACTCGCAGCGCCATGAACTTGGACCTGGTGCAGTGCAACTCGCCAGATACAGCAGCGGCCATTGAGGCAGCCACCAACATAAACAAAAGTAGCCCCAGTCGCGCAGGAGGAGGCACTGGCTCTAGCAGCGCGGCTGAAGACGAGGAGAAGCAGATCTACAAGAAGAGACTGGCCAGCGCGTTGCTGGGCAAGGAGGACGACTCGAACCACAAAATTCTTAAATTCACAAAGACCAAACCGGCGGTGGCCCCGCCAGACTCGTTTAAGTCCACACTGCAGGCCAGATTCTCTCACAACAAGGTGAGCGTGGTACCCGCGACAGCAGCGAAGAAACTGAATCGCCACGTCCCCTCGGCGCCGATCAAGGTACTGGATGCGCCGGAGTTAATGAACGACTACTACCTCAATTTGCTGTCATGGGGAGCCAACGACGTCCTGGCCGTGGCGCTGGGACAGTGCGTCTACCTCTGGAACTCGGTTTCTGGTGATATTAGTGAACTCATGGCTCTGGATGGAGACGAGTATGTGAGCTCGGTGCAGTGGAGTGATGCTGCGGGCGGATCGGCACATTTGGCCATTGGAACGAGTGAGTCGGTTGTTCAACTGTGGGATGTCACTGCCTCACGCCAAGTGCGAACAATGAACGGCCATTCGTCGCGTGTGGGTGCGCTAGCTTGGAACAGCTACGTGCTATCATCGGGATCTCGTGACAGTACTATCATTCACCATGACGTTCGTGCACGGCAGCATCAGCTGTCGACGTTAACAAGCCACGAGCAGGAAGTGTGTGGGCTGCAGTGGTCTCCTGACGGTACGATGCTGGCGTCTGGTGGCAATGACAACGCGCTGTGTCTGTGGAAGGCAGGAAGCATTGGCACGAGCCGCAGCATGCAAACGCCGGCGCACCGGCTGGAACAGCACACGGCAGCAGTGAAAGCGATTGCGTGGTGTCCTTGGGAGCGCAATTTACTTGCCACTGGTGGTGGTACTGCTGATCGCACGATCAAGTTTTGGAACACGACGAACGGTGCTATGTTGAACTCTATCGACACAGGATCGCAAGTGTGCTCTTTGCTGTGGTCCACGACGGAGAAGGAACTGCTGTCATCGCATGGATACTCGCAGAATGAATTGTGTTTGTGGAAATACCCAAGTATGACCAAGGTGAAAGAACTCACAGGCCACACTTCGCGTGTGCTGCACCTGGCAGCGTCGCCTGACGGCGAGACGGTTGTTTCCGGTGCAGCCGATGAAACACTGCGATTTTGGAAGGTATTCGGCCCCAACCGTAAGGCTCGGAAGGCCGGCTCAAGCACGGCTGAGCTGAGCAGTTCGTCGCTGTCGAGCGTCATGAGCATCCGATAAGGTGCTAAACCTTCAATTCGATGATGTAGTCACAAACACCTTACACTTCGTGCTGGACTCCACATATCTATATTTTGGATTCAATTGGTTGGTATTAACTCGAAGGCTTATTGTACGTGCTCGTTGAATACCTAACGCCGTGTGTTTACTTGGATGGCGATCAGCTTACGCCATTGCGGACGTAAATTGGACGGAATCCTCTTGACAGCATGAAGGTCGTATATTAGAAAATGAGGTTCGAAGAGCTTGACGAAAATGTCGTCGGAGAAAAGGATGCTGGCGATATTTTAATGAAATTTGTGCTTGTGTATGTTTCGAAATTGCCACGGTTTTTCTTACTCGCATGATCTCATATCATCTTTTGCCTGTTGATCAGATACCGATTTGTCGCGATATTCTCGCAAAAAATAGTCATGAACAGCTCTGTTGGAGTTATGTTGGTCTCATACTTGCACAAGAGGCCACTTGTAACGTTGCCATTGCGAATCTTACCCAGCAGGGTGGAAGATGCCCAAGAAGTCAGGTGAGATGGCGGAAGCTGATGTCACACGTCAAGCGGAATTGGTCGTGATGGATTGTCTGAAAAGCTGGAACTGTCCACGGGCTTTAGATGCGTTCATGGAGAAATCTTGTGCTGTTCACGCGTCGGCAATTGCAAGCGAGCGCTTCTCGAACGATATGGAAGCGAAAAAGATGGTTGCGGGGGACAGTAGGAGTCTACTAGAATACTTGGTCAGCATTACGAGTAATACGTCGTCTTCTGGTAACCGACGACGGCCTGGTTCGGGAACATCTACGGCTAAGGAAGGTGAAGCTGAAGCTACGGTTGAGTGGACTAAGGAAGAGGTCAGCGCGTTGAAGATGGCCATGAAGAAAACTACAAGCTCCGTGGAAGACAAGAATGCACGATGGAAGCAAATCGCGGTGCTTGTGGGGAATAACAAGACGAAAAAACATTGTTATCTCAAGTACAAAGAACTCAAGCAGGAGCAAGCCAACGCAGCAGCAAAGAAGGCGTCGCCTCGTCGTACGCGCAAGAATGACTTCAATGAGACGGTCCCGAGTGGCTCGAAGGTTTTTACTGGCAATCTCGCAAAGGACCATGAGAATGACGTGCCAGACAATAGTAAGTTACCCAAGAACGATTTCTCTTCCAGAGCAGATTCCTTTACGGCGAGACCTTTGGATGAAGTGTCGAGTGCTTTTGTTGTATCTCGCCGAACTGTAGCACCCAAGGCCAAGCTCTTAGACACATCCGAAGCGCTGGAGGTGGAAGATTGCGAGGACATGGAGCTTGTTAACCAGCCAACAGTAGCTAGATTTCAACCAAGTCAGACGAGGAGCAACCTCGGTTCCTCATTTGCTACCGGCATGACACGAACTCTTACTACTTCGGATGTCGCAGCAGTACAACAGCTACTGTTTGGCGCTGGCAAGAAAGCGTTCAGCAGTCACTGGGAAGAACAGGTGAGCTTCGTGCTGTTAGAATGCAGTGGCGGAGTTCTTTGCGGCTAACAAATATTAATGTGGTTTTTCGTAGGGCTTCGTATTCTCGACGAATCGCGAGCTTCAGTATGGCTTAATCCAGCACCAAGGTGGTCCATGCGGTATATTGGCTGTAGTCCAAGGCTACGTGCTACGCTTCCTATTGCAACAAAATCCTGTCGACTGGAAAAACGTACGTACATTTTATCTCGTGTAGCCAAGTGCGATATAGTTAAGAAAAAACTAAGTCCTGTGGTCTGTCCTCATGCATGCAGCCTGACGTTTCACATCAACAACGCGCGTTAAGTCAAGCATTGGCTCACATCCTCTGGCAAGCTGCGCAAGCTTCTAAGGTTTTCGAGTGCGTCGTTGCCGTGAAAGACAATGTCGCGGTTACCCAACGCAGATTCATGGCTGGTTTGAAGCTTCATGTTGCCACCACCGAAGAGCAGACCCGACAGATTCTCTGTGCATACTTGCCGCAGTTCATGGAATCCAAAGGTTCTGGTCTCGTGCAGTTTGTGTTCTCTGTGCTGCTCACGAAGGGCGTCGAGACTGTGAAAAGTGAAATGGACCAGTTTGTAGGCGAGTCAGGTGGTCAACTCATCGGTGCTCACGACTATTGCACGCAAGAGATTGTGAACCTCTTGCTTTGTGGCTACGCGCGCAGCAATGTGTTCAATGGAGACCAAGTGCTGGAAGACTCGAGTGCAGTGGCGTCCGACACGATCGTGCTTCGTGGTATCTCGTCTCAATCCGTCATTGGCTTTCTATCCCTATTTGAAGCCTACCAAAACCTCGTCGTGGGCTCGTACTTTAAGCAGCCCCGTGTGAATATCTGGGTCGTCTGTAGCGAGTCGCACTACTCGGTTCTATTCGCAGCTGATCCACGAGCACTGGAGGGTTGTGCGTCGGAAACCCGGTCAAGCATCGACCTGCTGTACTATGACGGTCTTGCCAATCAGGATGAGGAGATCCGGCTAAGCGTGGACACATTGGCACTGGCCCAGCAAGGTGCAATAGCGATCCACGACGACCTCATTCCACCGCTTGACTTGGTGATTCGCACCAAGTGGCCGCGGGCAACGGTGGACTGGAACGGAGTCGAGCCTTTGCTATGAGAAAACAGAAAACTGGTGTCACCTGAATCAGGTGGACACAACTGCTGCATGGTGACAAGCCAGCGCGCTATACTACTCGAACAACTTCGACTTGTCTTAGCCAATCAAACGATTTTACTATATTTTAAGCCAATCCACAGTCTTTAAAGCGATTTCCTGGAAACTTTAAAGGCGTCGGATTGGCTAACGGCGTAAAGAAAAACATTACCGCCGGTTACAAGTTATCCACGCGTTTGAGTCCAGCAGAGTATGAGGCGTGTGTGTGCCCTGCATTCGCTCCTGCTGGAACGAAGCGACGCCCTGCAAGAGAGACAGAGAGAGAGAGAGAGAGCTGTTGACTGGGAGGAACAAATCCGAGAAAAAAGTTGCGAGGAGAGGCCAGCGCCGCACCGACGCCTTGGCTCAGATTTATTGTTCTCGCTACAATTTATCTCCACCTAAAACCACAAGTCAATAGGAAACGAATTCGACCCTTTTTGAGGTTGCGCGTTAGGTTGACGCATGGACTCCGTCATGCTGCGTGTCCGGGTGTTGCTGGGGGCCATGGCGCTGGGTTACGGCACTATCTTCATGCTCTGCGCGTGGCTCGTGGTCTACATGCGGCACCATCGTTCTGGTGCATTGCGAGGCGACACACGAGCAGCGCGTAGAGTGCTTCTACCTGCCTTTCAGCCGCTGTTGTGGCTTCTTACGGCAGTATCTTTGCTGTACACCGTCTGCTTCACGCTCCTCTTGACGCTTGGACCAGGACTGGGAGACTCTGGGCTCGTGAAAATCGAGGCCTATTACAGCGGACGGCTCTTCGTGATCGCGTTGCCGGTGCTGTATCTTCAGCAGCGAGCAGTGACTACGAGAGCGTTGGTGCGAGCATCATTGCTTTCGTTGTTATTGGCGACGTACAATATCCCGATTGTGTGGTTGATTGACAAGGCGGTGGAGGTCAACTCGGCACATTACGTGACAATGGTATCAGGGGCTGCCCCATTGCTAGTGTTTGGATGGGTGTGTTTGCGGCCGTCGGAGAGAGCAAGTCAAAAGACACTGCGAGAGTATGCGGCATTCGTGGGGATTTACTACGTACTGAGACTGACGTACAGCGAGCTGATGTATCTGGGTGGTGCCTTTGCAGACGCTGCTTTCACTGTGACATTAGCCAGCGTTTTCTGGGGATCGTTAGTACCTGTGGTCATATGGCGAGTACTTAAAGCAGATACTGCAAACTGGCGAGGTCTGGGAAGACGTGCAGTACGTCTCCAGTCGCTTTTTCGACAAAAGTATCACTATCTTCACGAACGAGTCTCGTCGCGAGGCCTTCATGTTCTAATCGAGATGCACCGAAAGCAAATTATTGATTTCGCCTATCTCGCCCTTCACCAAAAGATCGGCGCTGGGGCTAGCGCAGTAGTGTTCCGAGGCACACTTCACTCCAAGATTCCAGTCGCAGTTAAAGTGTATACACCGCGCATTCTTACAGAAGATGTGGTAGCCGAATTCTCACACGAGGCAGCGTTATGTGGCGCTCTTCACCACCCAAATGTCGTCCGATTCTATGGGATGTGCGTGTGCCCGCCGACGGTGTGTCTCGTTTCGGAACTGTGTCGAGCTTCACTTGAGGATGTTACACGTGCCAGTGCCAGACTGAGGAAACTATATCAAGAAATAGAGCTCGAACAGCGTCAACAGCTGCTGATTGATCTCAACTACATGATCGACGCTACCCGTGCAGTTGTGTACATGCACAGCTTCACACCAGCGTTTCTGCACCGCGATCTCAAGCCGTCGAACTTCCTGGTTGACGACTACGGGACCTGCAAACTGACGGACTTTGGTGAATCACGCAGTGTTCCGACAGTGCAAAAGGGTGACAAGGTGAAGCCTGTAACTGAGGACTGTTCGACAGCAGCAACCGCGGCAACATCGGCCACAATATTCTTTGGCGAGTCGTACTTGGGGGTACAGACACCGACCACCTCGGCCCAGTTTGTGCCGCCATCGATGGCGTTGAGGCCTTCAATGCGTGATCGCGGACGCAGCGCAATGACTGTCCGTGGCACGGCGGACTATATGGCTCCAGAGCTGATTGAAGGCAAGGCTGGCACTGCTGTCTATGGTGAAGCTGCTGATGTCTACTCGCTCGCCATCACATTATGGGATATTGCTAATCCTCTCATTCCTAAGTATCCGGAGGCAACGCGAAGTCACCTTCAAGTATTCGACAGTGTCCTGAACGGTGAACGGCCTCCACTTAGTCCGTCACTACACCCTGAATTGTGTCGATTGCTTACAGATGCCTGGCACCAGCAACCAGAACGTCGACCATCTGCGACGTACATCCTTACAGCTCTCGAGGTACTTAAACAAGAGGTCAGCGCACAGACTGCGGTTGGTCTCGCTACAGCACGTGAGCGTTCTAAAGCGCCCTCCATGGTGAACGGGCAAGTTCTCATGCAGCGTATGCTTGAGCTTAAGTTTGTGGACTCCGCGTCAGAGGCTTATCGATTGGGGAACTCGTTGATGAGCTCAGGCTTCCTGCACCACTCGGAGCACCACGAATCGTTCTGCAAGACGTCTGAGTTCTTTTACTTTGACGCGAATGTCCTGGATCTGTACGCAGCCAGCCCCGATAGCTCTTACCTGACACCTTCAAGTCCTCAGAGCATTGACTTTACTGGCAATACCGGTAGGGATTACCATCGTCTTTGTTCAAGCAAGCAGCGTCGTCGTGCCACGGACTCGCCAATTGCGACGCGCTGCTTCTCTCCATCTACTGGGAAACGACGCAGCTCAACGACAGCGTGTCATCGAGCAAGCGCAGAAATTCCAGACTGCGCTTGTCGGAAACTTGGTCGTGGTTTTGGTGACCACGAGCGTCGCCAAAGGCGTCGGTTCCGACGAAACAAAAAGTGGGTCGCTATCATGGAGGAGAATATCTCTACTAGGAAATTGCATGCGCACGATGTAGTTTCCCAACTTTCTTTAGCAGAGACGGACGAGTTTGAGGACTTTGGGATCAGTGGCAACTGGGAAGACATGGAGTCCGGCGTAACAGTGGGCGTCAATGTCTCGGACGTCGACGAGGACGTCGAGATCGAGCTCGACGGTGAGATCTCTGCCACTGTGAACGTTGATAGCGGCTGGGACTCCACGCACTCGTCAGTAGCCATCATGTAGAGTAGTAGAAGGCAGCGCTTATTTAATACTCGTAGGTTTAGAGTCATGTTGAAGTGATCTCCGTCCTTCTGATTGGCCGGGTGGTGGCATTAATAGCCAATCAATTGGCTTTTATGAATTGCATCGCACCAACAAGTGTTTACAGTTTACCATGTTCGCCAAGCCTGCCAAAGTGAGCGGCAATGTGCTGCTCAAGAACAAGGACGCCAAGAAGCTCCGTCGTGATGTGTCTGACCGGTTTAAAGGCACATGCGACGGTCCAGACGATCCTAATCTCAAGCAGCTGCTGGCATCCAAGGCCGCTGTGAAGAAGATGAGCTTTCAGGCGCCATCCCGCATCGTGGTTTACGTGGCCGAGGAGACTAAGGAGCCGCTGGTATTCGACGTGACGGGCAAGGGCGACTTCTGCTTCAGCGTCTACGCGCTGTGGCGAGCACCATCGTTGCTGCCACCGCTGGTGGTGCACGCGCCCGTGAGCGAGTTCGTGCTGCGCGGAGCCGACGTGATGTTGCCCGGTGTCGTGTTCACGTCGGCAGAGCAACTGCAGTCGCTGTGCAAGGGCGAATTACGAGCCATTTATGCACGGGGCAACCCGTGCGCGATTGGTGTGGGCGAGATGCTCGTGGACGGCGCTGAGGTGGAGCGGAGCGGCAAGAAGGGACGAGCGTTAAAGCTCTGGCACGTTGTAGGTGATTCGTTGTGGCAAATGGGGCCGCAGACGCTGCCTAACGAGGGTTTTTTGGGTGGGAGAGTGGTGCCCCTTGGAGGAGAGGAAGACGAGAATGAAGATGATGGGGTGACGCTGGATGGGGTCAAGCTGGAAGAGGAGAAGGAGAGCAAGGAAGAGGAGACGAAAGATGAAGAGCACGAGGTGACCAAGGAGCAGATGGACAGCAACTATGTGGCGGCGCTGCTACAAGTGCTCAAAACGTCAAAGATCCGCGAGAAAGAGCTGCCAATGCTAGCCAGCTCGTTCCACGCCAATATGTTGCTGCCATGCCGTCGCGCTGGTGAGTCACTGAACATTAAACACAGCTCGTTCAAGAAACTTTCGGTGTTCCTCAAGGCTATGGCTGCGCATGGACTTCTGGATGTGGCTGACAACGATGGTGTGCAGTCGATCACAGCAATTGCCAGACGCCATCCGTACGTAGCAACACTTTGCCATCTTTAAGCTTGCCGCTAACCATTATTTGTTGTTTATTTGGGTAGGGATGTCGTGTCGCACGAGCCTTACCAAACCTACGAAGAAGCACAGCAGGAAGAGCAGGCTGCTGCCTCCAAAGCTGCAAGACTCCCTGCGTTTGTTCCTGGTCAATACGCACCACAAGTGGAGGAGAGTATAGGTCTGTCGCCTGCACTCAAGACACTTCTTCCGTCTATTTTACCGGGTGCTTCTACGGGTCAACCGCTGCAAAAGTACTGGTCACCAACTGGGATTCGCGATTTGGTAGCTCAATACGTGGAAAGTCAAGGGCTCGTAGACGCGGCTAACAAGAATTTTGTGCGGCTAAATGGTCCGCTTACCGATGCGCTGTATGGCAAGGAAACTCCTGTAGGTGGCTATCCAAAGCGGCTCGCCCGTCCGGAAATTCTAAATCTGCTGCTATCCAAGTGCACGCGCTACCACCGAATCAAGCTTTTCCCAACGCATGCTGCGAAGTTTCACGGTGGCAACTTGAGACCGATCACAATTCATGCTGAAAAGCTCAAGCGCCGGAACAACACGACAGTCACATGCATTGCGTTCTATCAGCAGTTCGGGATCGATGGTACGGCGTTTGTCAAGGAAGCACAGAAGAAGTGGGGCTGCAGTGCTGTGGTGCAGCCATCCGAGGACAAAAGCAAGGGCGAAGAGATCCAGATTCATGGTCAGATGGCAAACGAGGTGGTGGAGTACTTGAGCACCAAGTACCAAATTAACGCGAAGTACTGCGCTGTGATGTACGGCAAGGATGTCAAGGCCAAGAAGAAAAAATAAGTCGGCACACAGGTTTGTACGAATGAGTACAATTTGAATATTGTAGTCGTGAAGTCTATCTAAATGGATACTTAGTAGACTTTTTAGGACGAGGTAGAAACCTCTTCTATCAGCGGTGATGAACCAGAAGATGCAGACGACGTCCCGGATTTACGTTTCTTTTTCTTCTTGTTGCGAGAGGTGGTTGTTGAAGGCGTCGAAGTTGTGGTCGTGGTACTGGATTTGCTCTTCGACTTACTGGAACTTTTGTTCTTCTTGGATATTTTCTTGTGTTGCTTGTTCTTAATGCGTCGAGCCTCAATGGGAAGTCGAAGCACGAGATGATAGAGAATAAACACCAGAACACATGCAGGAGTGAGATAAAACGACATGTGAGCGCGATACAAGCCGTAGGTGGCCTGAATGGCGGCGCAAATCTGAAGAGTCATCGGCACAAGAGCGTGCATGGCCAAATCCACCTTGCTCTCTTCCAGGAAATCCTTGTACTTGGCTGCTTCCTGAAAATTCCCATTCCCACCCCCACACAACCGGCACGATCGGATACAAAAGTCACAGAAATCCCGCGAGTTCTTAAACCGATACACGCAATCGCAAGACACAACGCGGAACGTCGGGCCTACGTACACCACCTCACCAGTATTACCTGCCATAACGCGGCGAGTTGTCGAGTCCTTGTACTCCACAAGAACAGCTCCGGGACCACCATCCTCGAAAATACACTTCGGACAGTTCTCAGCCGTGATCTTAACATTGCTAGCCCTGTTGGTTGAGGACTGTCCATATGCAGAGGCAGCATCTTGTCCTGATGAAGCCCCAAAGAAAGCCGTCGGAGGCAATGGAATCATGCAGTCAAGCGATAGACTGATCAGATACGTGAACAGACTCAAAATTGCGATATAGGATCCACCTTCCAGCAACAAATCACTGGTGAGCTCTGATGGCGGAAATCGGGCCATATCAGTGAAGTACGTCACTTTTCCTACCCATGGGAATATGGACAGCCATAACATAACGAACAGTGACCGCTGCATGCGCTGTTGGTCCGAGGTTCCATCGTTGTTTCCGCCCACCGCGAGCAAGTACAGGACAAAGACAACGAACGATGACAGCACCAACAGTCCCAAGATTCTGGAAGAGTCCGTCAATGTTGGGATCTTGATGTATCCTATGAGCTGTACCATCACGTGAATGATGACGATGATCATCCACCGGCGAAGCTTGAGTCGGTCAGTCGTCTTGTCCAAAAATGACACAACAGGCGATACAACAAATCGCTGAAGCAGTGACAAGAGTTTTGTGATCGCGTACAACAAGCCCAGCGCATAAGCGTAAAGAATAATAACCTCGGCGGCCATCATTGCAGGAGCAACCAAGCTGTCAGTACCCTGTCCGTTTGACAGTAACTTGCCATATCCAAAGTAGCCTGACGTGCCCGCGACAGCGAGAGTAAGTACTGCAGTGGCCACCGTCGTACTCTTGCTCAAGCCAAGATTGGATCTGCCGTGTAGAGCCTCCCAGACAACTGTCACGGCATTTGACAGGAAAGCAGGAGCATGCGCTGCAGGGTGCAGCATCGACGTAAACGACGGGAAGTTTTCCAGGTTGTGATCTTGAGGCGAAGGCGTTGACTGCAGATTGAAGCGAGTCTGCCACTGTGCGACTTGGGCGTAGAAAATCTGCAGACTCAACGCGTACATGATCACGATTATCGTCGTGAATTTCGTGCGCAGTAGATACGTTAAGAACTGCGGGAGCAACAATGCATAGCCACCGTACTCGCCAGGGTAGTAACCATCTTGTACATAACTGCGATGCAGTGATACGTTCACTGCCGTCTCGATTTCTCCGTCCTCTTCTAAACTTTTCAGTCCACCAAGCAGAACTTCCTTCGCGATAGCAAGTCGCACACTTGGGTTGCTCATAAGCTCCCTTGTCTCTAGATCCACCGCCTTGTACAAGCTTTCCGCCACAATCTTCAGCAACTGATGACACCATAGCAAACAAAAGTGGTCCACAGAGGTCTGCACTGTTGGGATCGCCGATGCCAGCGCCACAAAAGCCCGCGACGAATCTGCCACTGTATCCACACCGGTCAGCGACGTTTGCACGAGAGTGTCCTTGTGTCCTCCCGCAATGGATACATACACCACTTGGTCGTCCGTGTCCTTCTTTGAGTGCATTCGGCCATAAAGCGCGTTCATCTCTACATCAAAAGGGAACGACGGGCTCTCATACGGTACGCCCAGCGCCACGACGTGCTGGATAGATCGCTTCTTGTAATTGGGCAATAACTCGGCCGTCCGAGCCACAATGCCACCCATGGAATGTGCCACAATTACGACACTGCCCGGGATGACGAGCTGCTTGTCCTTGTTCTTTTTGTTCTGTCTCTTGTATTCTCTCAGGATGGTCCGCACGACGTCGTTGAGGTACGTGGCCTGGTCCGTGATGAAGTTGCCACTGAGACCCGTGGGCTCCTCGCCGACGTCCAGCGCGAACAGGTCGAAGAGCGTCTCGTCCGCGTCCCAGAGATGGCGTGATAGCGAGCGCGCCTGCTTGAAGCTGCCCATGTGCCCGGGCACGAAGAGTACGGGCACGCCCGAGAGCGAATCGCGCGCGAGCTTCATGTCCACGCGGTAGAGCTGGTACTTGGGGTGCGAGGGTACGGAGCGCCACGTCACGGGCGTGTACACGGGCCAAGACCACGTCATCTCGCACGCAGACTCGAAATTTATGGTGAACACAACGTCTACCACGTACAGGACGGTCAGCGCGACGCTGCAGAGCGCCAGGAAGGGCAGCAGCAACCGGTGCGCAACCATGTTGGCAAGCTCCCTAAGCCTTCCGGTAATGAGCCCACGTGTATGTGTACGTTAAGTCCAGAAAAAATATATATTGACAGCGATTCAGATGGTGGCAAACGGATAGCGCCACTAAACGCTAAATGATAGCTATTAGAATTGTAATTTCGGTATAATAGTTTGCGTGCCGACGTTATTACTTTCTTTTTCAACAATACTATTTTCTGCGTATTCTGGCAAGATGAAAGTCAGGATCAAGCGATGGCACGGCGTGGCGACGTGGAAGTGGGGTGTAGACGAGGAGTGCTGCGGCATCTGCCGCTACGCGTTCGAGGCGTGCTGTCCGGACTGCACCATGCCGGGCGACGGCTGTCCGCCAGTGTGGGGGGCATGCAATCACGCCTTCCACATGCACTGTCTCATGAAGTGGCTTGAGTCGCTGCAATCCATGCGCCAGCACTGCCCCATGTGTCGCCAGGACTGGAAGTTCCGTAACTGAAGACCCAGCGACCTCCCGCGACTTTGATCAATTATCTCTTCGAGTCTGCAGCTAGTAGCAACAACAAAATATCGATTCATCCTCTGCCCTTTAGTAACTCTCTTCCTTGCCAGAAGCTCATCTGGTTGCCTAGTGCTGATGCACTCGCGCAAGCTTAAGCGTGCGCTCGTGGTACAAGTTGCGCTGTGGTAGGTACATGGCGATGAACTGTGCTACTTCGATGTCGCCGTGTGAGAACTGCGTGGCAATCTCATCCGACTCGTTGTCCACGTCTTTTGCTGCTGCCGAGAGCTGCTCCAATAGTGCGTCTGGTCGATGGCGCTGCGTAACATACACAACGGTAAACTCGAGCGTTTAGAATGCACTGTAATGGACAAAAGTGATAGTGACACGTACCGCAACAATGCGCTGCTGTCGTGCCTGCTTCTCCGCCAGCGTCTGTTGTGCTGCGCGTAGCTCTACTCGCTCTGCCCCGACCACTTCCTGGAGCTCACGCAGCTCGCTCTCGTAACCGAGAGTCGTCTTTGCAATGTCCATGTTGCTGTGCAAGACCTCGTCTCGTAACTGTGTAAACGCTTTCACCGAGGTTAACTCCTTCACGAATTTCTTCAGTAAGCGTTTGTCCGAGTTCAGTTTCTCAAGCTGTGAAAGGCTGCACGAGTCAGCATAACAGCAGAGTTAGCGTTGTCTCCTTATCTATCCAAACATTAGCCTTAAACTTACGATAGTTCTTCGAGCTCGGGAAAAATCGCAGGGATCACTGGCATCTGCGTGCGTTGCATTTTGCTCGTATTCGATGTTTGTAGCTGCTGCTTTTGTTGGGTCTGAGCTTGTGGCGATTGTCGCTGAGGCGACGCATAGCTGGCTCGAGATCCCAGGTATGACGACAACGACGTCGCCAATGCAGGTGAACTACTCCTCGCCGGGGATACTGGCGGTTTGCTTGCCGACGCGCTTCTCGCCATCATTCTCAGCTCTGTGACGATCTCTGTGACAATACGTCCAAGATCCGAGTGCGCCGTCCACTTGTTCAAATCCGGATGTCCCTGTACATTGCCCGCAGCGTCCAGCCATCGATGCTGCACTGGAATCGACGTCTAATAACATGCATCATTGTCAGTAAAAAAAACGACACTAGAAAGCAGCGAAGGAGTTTGAAATTCCACCTTAAGTCGAGGAACCTTGACGGGAAACTCGGTCGGCAGCTGTCTGTTCGACGAAGCATTTCGTTAGTTTTAGCGCTTTTCCTGTATGGCTTTCGGTGGGTTTAAGTGCAAACGTAGCGTACAACTGCAGCGTAAGTGGGCCGCGCGGCGTGTCGGCAACCGGCACCTCGAAGGACGTTTGCTGTTGGTTCTTGGCCCGACCTCCTGCGCGCACGAGACTCGCCAACTGACGCCCTCTCCTGCAAACCACAAACGCGTACAGAGCGTGATAATTAATCATTAGAGAGATCAGGCGACGGGGAAGAAGGAGGATGCACCGCTTACAGCCGCTCGAGCTCGCTCAGGTGTGTCTCCTGCTGCGAGGCTCGGCTCGAGGAGCTCCGGTACCCGAAGAACGACATCGCCGATTTAATGATGCATGCTATCGCTTTACACAGGTAAAGGGCACAGTACATAGTCCCTCGTATTAGTAACATGGCTACATTTCACTTCAACCTACCAATAGCTCAGTCCTAAGACCGCATTGGCCAAGATGACTACGCACGAGGAAGGCGAAGCGGGTGACGAGTCGACGATGCGCGTCTCTCTCAAGGAGCTGACGGATGCGATGGACACGGCGGTGTACGTGGCCGACAAGTTCCCGTTGGTGGTGGACCCTTCGGGACAAGCCACGCGGTTCCTCAAGTACCAGCGCGGAACGATGCTTATGGCGGCTAACCCAACCGATATGTCGCCTGATTCCTTACGACGACACCTTGTCGGTGCATTGAAACATGGTTCGCTGCTCATTGTCAACTTTGACACTGTAGTGATGCTGGAACTCGAGCACTTCTTCCACCCGGACAGTTTCCCCCGCCAAGTGTTTTCGCGTCAGCAACTCTTCTGTCCAGAGGTGTTTGGCAAGCTACTACGACCGAGCGAGGGCGAGCTCGAAACTACGGAGTTTATTATCAACGACCGCTTTAAGCTCGTCGTGCTCTGTCGAGCCGAGACGCCGCCACCTGCAACCGCAAAGGAAATGTGTGTCATCCATGTGCATTTGCCCTCAGAAGGTGGCAAGGTAGACGGGGATACTGCCGGCTTTGCGAATCTAATTGGTGTCGCGAAGGAGACGAAGCGGAATAGTACGGAACTGGTGGAGGCAGCTTTTGACAATGAACTGGACACAATTGTGAGCTGCCTTGACAGGAACTACGACATCGAAAGTGGAGATGGCCATGAACACACGGCACTATCGGAAGCTGCTTGCCAAGGACACAATGATATCGTAAATTTGTTGCTTGAGCGCGGAGCTGACCCAAATAAGTGCAACGATGAGAACCGATCGCCACTGTATCGCGCGGCATACAACGGGCATCTGGAAACAATCCAACTACTGCTAGAAAGCGGCGGAGATCCACGACTCCGTTCGAAGCAGGGGGAAACAGCCTACGACGTGGCCAGAAGCCCCGAGACACGAGCTGTCTTGGCACAATGGGATCTTTCAAAGACTGACAAGTTTGTTGAGGAGCGGAGGAAGGCTATTGAAGCGAAATGGCAGGAAAGAATCACAAATCACGTCGAACGCGAGCGATTTGCGTTGATGCAGATTCACTCCGAGTTGCTAGAAATCGCCCGAGATGGCAAAGTTGAAGAGCTGGAGAAGAGGCTCGAGCAGTTTGCTCATGAAGCCTTGGAAACTGGAGGACGTCCACGTGCTTGCGTGGATATTCGTGATGACAAGGGCAGCACATTGCTCGCACTTGCTGCACAGTTCGACCACGTCGAGATGGTGACCTTGTTAGTCTCCAAGGGAAAAGCTCTCGAGGCGCAAGCTCGCGAACTATTAGCTGCTAGTACATCGACAGCACAGAAAGAAGCTGCAACGCGAACAGCAATGCTCGCTCGTGTATGGAAAGTCAGCGTCAATTCTCGGGACTGTCGGGGCTGGACTCCAGTCGCAATCGCTGTATTCCACGAAGCAAAGAAGAGTCTGCGTGTGTTGCTGGATAACGGCGCTGATCCAAGTCTCAAGAACCAGTACAACAAGAACGCATACTACTTCGCCAAGGACGATCTGGATGCAGCCAATAACATCGTCAAATCCAGAGCAGAGGTAAGGTCAAGCTCAAACCCATTCCTAAGTTTTTTTGTCAGGACAGGTCTAACGTAGACTGCTCGACTGTCAGATCCGTCAAGTCCTGATCGACTGGGAGAACGAGCAACGGCCAGCGCCTGTGACAACATTTACAGAATCACCACCAAATGCAGGGAAATCACGCCTGAAGAAAGCGGCCAACAAAAGCCCAAAGAAAACTGGATCGAGTATGAGCGCAGCAGCTCATACTAATGCCTCTAAATCGTCTATTGATAGAGATACCACAATCAAGACGCCTAAAGCCAAGAAGGTCCCAATCAAATCACCCAAGTAGGCGCACAAAACTGCTCCAAAGTCTATACTTGCGTCGTTTTATACAGTACTGATCAACAAACTGGAAAACCAATAACCTTTTGTCTAACATGCAAAGATCAGTCCAGCTTAGTCACGATCAATGACGCCACGGCTATTGGCAATAGCAAAGGCCATCTGCTTCGCAAGCACGTCCTTGCTGGAGTAGGCCGGCAGGTGCAGCGTATTGGTGCAGGTTCGTGCAAACGGAAGAGCGCGATCCACATCCAAGTTGTCGACGACCCGACGGACGACCTCGAAGGGCGGCTTAAGCGTCTGAAACCCTCCAGGCGGGAGGTTCGGGCAACCCGTTGCGTACAGCAGGAATGCTCGACGCTCTGTGGCCGACATTTCTTCCAGCACTTCAAAGAAAAACTGCACAGGTTGGCTATCCTTCGTGTAGCCGTGCGCAAGTTTCGTATCCTTCACCAAGGACTCCACACTCCACTCGATGTCTTCCTCACCGCATAACAGCGATAATAACTCGGGAACAAAAAGCAGACGCAATTTTCCCAGAGGAAGCACCTCACTAATACCTTCACGGAAAGCCAGCACTTGCTCATGAATGCCAAAGTCGAGCCACAACTCCAGCACAGCTCGTACATATAACGTCAAGTTGCCTGCCGTCACAGCGATTTCGTCCCCTCCAGTAACCAGAGGTTCCTGCGAAAAGGGGTCGATAAAGGTGAACCCGACGGCTTCCAACCATTCCTGAGCGTTCATCTGATCAATTTGGACATTCTGCTCACCCGCAACGAGTTTCTTGGAAGCCTTGTACATTGTATACAGAATTCGTCCGTGACTCAAAAAGATGTCGCCCAGTTCATGTAGCCCAAAGCTTTCGCCAACCACAAGCTTCATAAACTGCTGTGACAACGGCAGCGGGAGCAGACGCTCATCCATCAATGCCTTGCCTGCCAGTCTACCCATCATGCGGAAACGTTCGACAAGCTTGGGGTTTGGATTGCGGTGAGGATACGGGAACAAACCATTCGAGTGCCGAATCACAGCTGCATCATCAGCAATGTCATCCACAGCGCCAGTACCATCAATCTGTCGTGCTTCTGCGTTCACAGCTTGAGCCTCGTCGTCCTCACCAGGCAGCCAATAAAGATGCTTCTGATTCTCTGTAACCAATTGCAACGCGTGTGCTGTCGTGGAGTAGAATGCCGCCGTCACTCCTGATCCATAGCCCTTCTCGCCAACAAATACCACATCCAGGATAGCTTTGCGCTTGGCGTGCATTTTCATCACGGCCTCTGCGGATTGCAGAATATTTTCGCGATGAACTTTAACGCGTTCTTTCGGGATTGGAGAGATGGAAATCTCTTGGTTGTAAATGCCGCCTCCCACCATTGACCCCATTGAGTCGCCTGAGCTTTCTTCGAGGTTTAGCTGATTGCGGAACCAGTGCAACGAGCGCGTGCAGCCAAAAGACGTCGAGCGAAACAGTTTTTCCCGTAGTTCACGCGGGAAGAAAAACTTGCAATGCGTTACCAATGCATCACACCAAGGCGGATAAATACCACTACACATGGAGAGCACATCTTGCATCTGTGTCTCCAGCTTATTATACAATCGCGGGCTCGTCCAAAGTGCTTCATCGAGAGATGTCATATCAGCGCGAAATTGAAATAAATATCGAAGCAAGCGCACCGCACTTGCCACCGAACCAGACACAACGAGCCCGTCATGCGCTCCGCTGCCAGTCTGTGAGGCAGTGATCCGACTCAACCACCGAGACGCTTCTGCAGCACCATTTGCGTTCATACCGTCAAGTGTAACAATCCCATGCTGCAATAACCACGCAGGTGGTTTAGACTCTAAAACTGCTAAAGGTTCCAGCGACGCAGTACTAGCGCCCAGCGAATCAGATGCGCTTATGTTGGATGAAGATGTCTGCCATTCGACTTGAAAATCGCAGTAAAGCTTGTACGTCAGCTGCCAGGGCGGTAGAGCGGCATCCGCAGAAGATATCGTGTCACTGCTGGGCGTACTAGCGCAAGTTCTACCGCGGTATTCTTGACGCAGATCTTCCACACATTTTAGCACATTCTGATCCGCAGGAAATCCACGAAGTATCACAGGCTGTCGCAGCATTTTGCTGCCAGATATCTTGGCATGAGCAGTCTTGTGTACACCATTAGGTGAGTTCTTCTCTTCCTCTTCATCCCCGCTGCTGCTGCGAGACCCACCGGAAGTCAACAATTTCTCTGAATAGCCTCGTGACCGCAGAAACTTCAACAACTGCTTCGACTTAACAGGATCTTTGCATTCATGGACCATGAGCGAAACAAATCCATCGGGTTTTAGCAGACTATAATTCGTATCAGGGTCCGCAAACTTCGAGAAGGTAACGCAATATTTCGCGTTCGATCCAGGACGGCCATATGTGGTCGGCCCACGTAGTGCCATCATAAACCCAAGAAACTTCTCAATATCCCAAGTAGCTGCTTCCGACGCAGCCTTTCGCTGAGCTACAGGCGACAATTTTCTCCGTTTCTTCTTTTGCGAACCCCCTGAGACCGAGGCTCCGCTGAATGAGCTGAAGACGTCTAGCAGGGCCATGCGAGCACCAGCTTTTGCCTCAAATCGCTGCGTAGACGGATCTCGCTGAATAAAAAGTGGCAATGCAGGTGTGACCTTGCTTTTGTCAACCCGCTCAAGACCAAATTCAGACGACACCACAATCCGATCCTGTGCTGCGACGCTTGCATTGCACTTGCGGAATCCAATCACCAAATTCACCTTCGGCAATTGCGAGCAAGTCATTTTGGGCTTGGCAACGTGAGTTTTAAGATACATCTGCGCAGTCGTCAAAGTATCTTCCCTCGATTTTTCTTGCGCAGTAGATTTTCTAGTCGCGTTTGCACTAGTCGAAGAAGAGGATGCCGATGTCGATGTTTCCTCTTCAATTTGTACTTCGCCCCCGATCAGTTCATTTAAAAGAGAGTGGGATTCAGCAACTTGTGCAGTTGTTGGAGCTTGCTCGGCAGTGTCGACGTCGTTGGGTGCATTCGACCCACTAAGAGAGTTGCGCGATATCAAATTACGGAGCTGGTCCATCGCAGTGTTTGAACATCCTAGCCCACCTCCAAGTCGATTTTGTTGCAGCGATCCTGCAACCCTTGCGAAAGCTCGGTGAATAGCAGAGGTGTTACTGTTTAGGTCATTGCTCTCCCCACCCAAAAATCTGCTTGAGCCACCACAACCTGAAGCCATCTGCAGTGCTGCCAATAGACGAGAAGGACCGCGACCAGATGACACCACCCCGTCTACAGCAAAATTCAATACTCGATCTTGATTCACCTTAACAGCGAGGGGAGGTTGTGCTGACCCAAACGAAATTTCCACAAGAACAGTGGACGACTCACGAATAGAGGCCAGTCCAGAAGGAAAGCTCTTGATCGTTCCCGGCACACAGAGATCCTTAACAGATGACCCCGAGGGAGGCAAAACCCACACACGATCACCAACGCTACCTGCCAGCAACGAGCTATCTCGAGCTGGGAACAATCGTCGGATACTCATCGCCTCAATTCGATCTCCCGCGTTACCAAATTTAGGCGTGGCCGCGTGTTGTGGCGGATAGCAGACACGATCCTTCTTCACACGACTTTTCTCGATATCGGCGTTAACCTTCACATCCAACAGTTTGTTTGCAGCACTACCCGATGAGCGGTCATTACTGTAAATGTTAGTGACTTCTCCCAAAGAACCATCCACTTCAACAATGCTGCCCACTTGGGGCTGAAGACTCCGCGGGCGAATGCAATCAGTTGGTACCTTGCGGACAATTCGGTTTTCAGCCAGGAGTTTCACAGAGTGATTATCCTGAGCTGCAAGTACCTGTTCACTTGTCTGGTATTTTCCATCGCTTGGTTTTAGGATCTCGCCCAAATCGTTCACGAGTACTGCCGCATACCAGGCCCCTGGGAGGCTTGCCATTTTCACCATACCTGCATTTTTAACCTCCACTTGAAAGGTGTCATCGTTATCAAGTTGCTGATGCTTTTGAGCAGATGACTTCCGTTTACGTTTATTGTTCTTCCGCTTCTTCTTGCCGTCTGACTGGCCACCACTGTCATCGGCATCGGGTGATCCGAAAAGCGCTAAATCCAATGAAACGCTTTCGTATACCTCAACGCTTCCAGTCAACTTGCATTGAGAGTCATGTAACACCATTTCAGAGAGATCGTCGTCTGTACCACCAATAGGTTTGACCAAATGGTGCGACCGTGTATCATCATACCCCACAATTAAGAACTTTTTCCACTTTCCCTCCACCACTTTCTGGATGGAGTGTCCTACCAAATTGAGGTACAACAAAGACAGATCTACATCGATCACTGGCATGCAACGGGCGACTGTTCTCTCAAATGATTGGAAATGGGTCAGCGGCGAGGAGTGAATAGATTTTCCTTTGGGACGACTAGAAGAACCGTCATGTACATTTCTGTCGCCAGGCCGCATAAACGCGATCTTGAGCTGTCGAGTTAGTGGATAAAGCTCTCTTCCCTTGCCAGTATTGAAAGAAACCAAAGGAAAATCCTCCTCTTGAGTAATGATACTCTGCAACCGGAAAATCAGTTGCTTCAGTGCAGATGGGCAACGCTCGAACGCTCGCATCAACGTCGTAGCTCGGGTTTCATCGAGATCACCCTGCGGTGACAGGTACTGAAGAACGGCAGGCAGCAACTCCGACTGCTTGAATTCATACGTTGTGATCGAGTTTGGCTGCTCGAAAAGTTCCACCAAGTCGACCAAGATGAGTTCCTTCTCACATGAAGACGACGAGTCGGAAAACTCCTTTAAGCGCCTCGCAAGGTTTCGGAGCTTGTGAAGGTGAAGCATACCACTTTCAAGCATGTCGGCACGGAGTGACTTGAGCAAATCCAGCCCTCTTCCAAAAATTGTATCACGAGGGCTCTGAGAGGAAGAAGCTTCATCATGGGATGATGATGTACTGACCCAGCAAGCAGATGCATCATTCAATTGCTCGATCTGCTCACTGATACCTCTCCTTTCGATTTGATGAAAAATAGAAGATTCCTTGGACGACTTCCTCACCATCGCTTGCAAAATACGGACTGCTAAGATGAATGACGGCAAGTTTGAATTGTGAGCTGCTGCTGTGCTTCCTATTTGAGTTCCTGTTGGCGACGACGTTAGTGCAACGCTGTTTGTCGAAGAATGTGCTGCGACTGAGCTAACCTGGTGAAGTTTCTTGCCTTGAAGCAAGAAGTGTACTGTATCCAAAATGAGCATCACATCTGCTTCGTCTAAATCACGAATAAGCTGCGATGGTGCCATTTCCAACACACAAGCCACCGTAGACAAAACAGATCGTTCCACGTTCTGGATGTCCATATCATGCAGCACTGCCAACAAACATTGGGTGATGGCGAGACAAAAATCATAAACCTCGTCAGTTGTGGCACCGATTGCCTTTTGTTCCAAAATTGCATTTTCACCCGGACAGTCTTTGTCGCTTACACTCGACGCACGTCTCCGTCTAGCGGGGCTCAAAATGTCGCCACCAATCGTACCTTGAGACTCCTCGGTCTTCATCTCCGAGTCAGATGAAATCGAGTCAAAGCGGCGTTTGTTAACCGCTGTCGCCTCGCTCGACGCGTCACCATCGGAGTAGGTCATATCCTCGTCACTGAGGATCTCTTCGTCACCCATTTCCATATCACGCTGATCCATATCATCAAAACCTTCATCGTCGTCATCATCATAATCCATGTAGACTCCTTCTTCCCCTTCCAGTTCGTCATCATCCATATCGTCATCATCATCCCCATACTCATCATCTTGATCTGATGGGTAAAACCACGTTCGACTCATACCGCTAGTCATTTCATCGCTTTCTGATAGATCGCTGTCGTAATCTCGCGTGCCCGCTGTTTGCTGATGAAGCTCCAGCAATTTTTTCATAGGGGATGGAATTGACTCCACTGAACAACTCTCGCCTGCTCCCTTGTCTGCTGAATGCACCACGTCCATGACGGTTTTCTTTTCTCGGTTCTTAGCTTGCACACGAGCTCCACATTGCAGCAGAAAAGCAGCAACATCACAGCGGCCATTCCTAGCTGCTACGTGGAGTGCTGTGCCACCGATTCCTACCTGGTGAATGTCAGCGCCTCGTTTCAAGAGAAGTCGTACCATTCCGAGTGATGCACACTCCACTGCAATATTCAGTGGCTTCTCAATCTCGATTCCTTGAGAATCAAACATTTTTGGAAAGTTCAAATCGGCGCCGTCCTTCAAAAGAACATTCACAGCAGGAATTGAATCTGCTCGGATGAAGTCGAGCAATAATGTGGATAACACATCTGGGTCCGGCAATGAATTCAAACGTTGGCGATTGCGTCGACTTCGGGGTGATCGTGCCGCAGAACCGTTCGAAGTAAAAGTCGTTCGTTCCCCTAAAGCGGATCCATCCATCGAGTTGCGGTGTGAACTGCTAGCAGCCCCCAATGATATTTTCTTGCATACCACTCGAGTAAGCATTGCCGTGAGTTTCAAAGTGTTGGTCCGAAGAGCTGTTGACGAAGACTGTAGCATTTGCAGCATGCCACTGAGCAAATCTGTATAAATCTTCTCCCGTACAAACATGTTGACAAGCTGCGGTCGGTTGTCGAATAAATGAAGCAACAGTGTGACCATTGCAAGACGCGAATCGTCTGATTCTTCGCCGTTGGAGTTTACTACGATTGCAATAAACTTGCGCAACACTTCCGATGTCACAAGCTTTCCGATGATCTCGGGGCGGTCACTAGGCGTACGATGAAAGATCAGTAGCAAACACTTTGCTGCCTTGACGTGTAGCGGTACGTGTTTGTGCTGTAAGACATGGCGCAAAAATCCAATCAACTTGGTCGCAAGCTCCACCGTAAGCTGGCCTTCCTGAGGCACTTTTTTAGTAGCTGCTCCAAACACGCTCGGCTTTTCACTATCATTTCGACGGTGTCTTTGCTGGGACTTTCCACTCCATCGCAACTTCACACAGCACTTCTGTAAAATACCCAGCGCCGTCATTACAATACTTGGGTGAAAGCCGCCATCTTTTTCTTCATCCCCATCCACGAGACAGAGTAGGAGATCCATGTACCCAACAAAATTACCGTGCGCCAGCAGTTCACGAAGAGCGAATGCCTCAGTACTGCACATACTCGACAAACCGCTTAAACACTCTTCCACGATCATCTGTGCACTCTTATCGGAGCTTGGAGCACCAGTGTTCTTCTTGCTCTTCCACGCTAACAGATCAGTGATGTACAAGCCGACAATCTCCACCAGCTTCGACCGAGCAAACATGTGCCGGTCCATCTTCATCAAGTAGTTAATGGACTGCACAGCAAGAAGTCGAACTTCTACAGGATACGTGCGTTCCTGACCACGGAAAAGATCTGCTAGAATCGTCAATAATTCCGGATCTTTAGCTTTCACTGCCGATCCACCACCAAAGCCGCGGATGAGAAATGATGGTCCATCGGCCCACTCATTATCCGTCGACGCATCCATCATCGCTAGCGTGTGTGTCAGCGCCTGCAACGTGTCGACCAAGCGACTGCTGGTGGGTTCGAGAACCAGCTTCTTCAGCTCGTAAATGGAGATGCCATAGGCCATCTTCGCTCGCTCCTGCAGCTTCTTGTCGCGTTTCCGTCGCTTGCGTTTCTTCAAAAGTTCCTGCTTCTTCTCCATGTCGCTCTTCTTCTCTGCTTCGCCGGACCTTCGCGCAACTTTCGGTCGCTGTGCGAAGCAGGTCGGACACGTGCGTGTGCTGGATAGCGTGTCACAACTTGTACAGGTCCAAGTGTCCTCGTTCTCCTCTTCGTCGTCGCTGTCATTGTCCTCTTCCTCGCTGTCCTCACTAGAAGACGAGAGCGAGTTATCTCCTCCGAGTGGCTTTGACAATCGCGCAATGTTCAGACCACGAGGCATCGCCGGCCGCGGGTTCAGCGTCCCGCAGACGCCACAGATGCGCACGGCCGCGGGGTTCACCATGGTGCAGGCTGCGCAGCCCCAGTCCGCGGCAGCGGCGACTCCTCCGAGCACGCGGGCGGAGGACGGTGGCGGCGACGGGTTCGGGCTCTCGCACATCTCGCAGAAGCAGCGCGACGCCTCATTGAGGAACGTGCAAGCGGGGCAGCTCCACTGCTGAGGGGCCTTGTCCTCCTTCTCTTCCTGTTCTTCCTCTCCTCCTTCTTGCTTGGGCTGCAGCTCCTCCGTCTTGCGCTTCTCTTCTTCGCTAAGACGGCTGGTACTACGCTTGCGCTTGCCGCCGCCGCGGCGCTTGCGGCCGCCTCGACTAAGCGCGGAAGGCTGCTGCTCCATACTTGGACTCAAGCTCTTAGGTTTCCTACTGACTGTGGCTGGTCAGAAGACCGGTGCTCGCACTAGGTACGACGTTCGAACTTAACTGCAGCGTAACCCACTTCAACACAGGTCGTGCAAGGGAGAAGAGTGATGGTCCATCAGTCACACTGATGGCTGAGCGCGGTTACCCTTATACATTTATGTGGGATCTAGGACATGAAGGGCAGCTTAGCTCACACCTCGTCCATGCTCAGCCATCCGAAGTTTGTCCTCGTTAGCACCATCGTATTTTTATCAGGATGTCGTGGTCTTGACGTCTGGATTTAGAGCTCTTCTCGGTTTGTGCGTTTTGTTCTGCGCAGGTGATTCAAGTATTTTTGAGGTTAAGACGGCGATAATTTGTCACCCCACGAAGCGTTTACTCACGGCTTGATGGCGTCCTCTACACGGCGAAACAGCGTTGGGTTGGATGGTGCCGAGTCTCACTACTGTGACCTATCCGTACGTGCGGCTAGGCAAGGCTGGTGTCGAGTTACGTTAAAGAAAAATGCTGACAGGTTCGTGTTGTAGGGGCGAGGACTCACGGCGGAACAGGTCGAGCGCACTCTCCGTATATTCGCAACGGCCGATACGATCGACTTGTCCAATAATGAGATTGACAAGATTCCGTCGTCACTCCCCGCTCAAGTCGTGACTTTGGACATTTCATTCAACGTCATAAAAAGCATTCAAGGGATCGAACGTTTGACGGCTATACACGAGCTGCACTTGGCGTTTAATCGCCTGGATGACGTGAGTGCGTTAGAATTCTGTCCGCAGCTCGTCCATGTCAATCTGAGTGGAAATAGGTAAACAAACATGCGCAATCGGAGCCAGAACGTGAACATCGTGCACTAATGTTGGTCATGAACAGGCTTATGAACACGAAAGGGCTTGAAACACTCGAGTATCTAGAGAACCTCGACATTTCGGACAATCTCATCGAGTTGTACGTGCGAGAAGGGGGATTGTGTGCTTGCCAGTGGTCCACTGTTGACTAACATCCACCATGAATTCATGCTTCAGTCCAGAGGCATTGCGAGCACTGTCGCTCAACCAGAACTTAACTCATCTGACGATTCGAGGCAACCCTCTCAGCCAAAAGCCTGGGTACCATGTTCCGATGCTGGATATGATCCCCAGTCTGATCATGCTGGATGACAAGAAGATGCGGAGTGCAGCCAAATACAAGACGAAAGAAGCATCGGCCATCAGGTCTCTCTCATATTGTAAGGTAGCCCCCGCTACATGCACTGCAGATCTCTGCTTGAATATTTGCACTTAATTGATTGTATCTTCTTGTGGGGCGACCTCGCTACAGCGCGGATTTATGACGATAAAAAGCAGTTCGTGATCCACAAGCAGACTCGACCACGTCCTGCCACCACAGTACAGCCTTTACTTCCAGGCGATCCGGCGTCAAAATACGACGGATCATTGTTTTTACCACTTCCGATCGAGCCCACTCATGAACGCGCTCGAGCAGGTCTACACAAGTACCAGCGAGGCTCATCAGGACCTACCTCCCCTCCACCCCCACCATTTTCACCCAGTACATGTAGGTCTAAGGCCCCAAACTCGCCTTCGAAGTACCGAGCTGCTCCCTACTTGAGTATGTACGACCGACTAGCGCAGTCGAATGGCATTTCTGTCAATCGACCCATTGCTCCGACCGTCAAGCCCATCTTCGATCCTAATTTAAGACCAAGCAAACCCAATGTTGCAGCCTTAACGCGGTTGCACGGTGAACAGCATGCAACAGCTCGCTTACAGAAGTCCGTCACGAAGCCACCCAACGAAGACATTCGAGGTAAGCAGAAGTGCCAGTAGAGCTGTAATCTCACCAAGTTCATGACCATGAGTCATTGACATCATGCTGTTTGAGCAGGTGCTAGTACGCCAAGGTATCCAGCCGCTTCTCGTAATAATGTTTCGCACCACGACCGCTTCCAAGAACAGCAACAACGGCGACCACCACCAAACGCTCACGGTTCATCGGCCCGACGTTCATCGGTCAGAGCTGAAAGTCCAGCCCCTACAGCAACTGGACACACCCTGGAAGACAAGCAGAGGAATGTCATGAATGTGATTCAAAACCTGATTGAACACAAGAGACAAACTCTCGCGTCCCTCGGGGCTGGCACAGCAGGACCTCCAACTCGTTCGCGGGAGTACAATCTAGCAGGTCAAAGTGCGCGGTAAAATATGTGCGCGAAACCAGACCAAGTCAAAATAAATATCGGATTAAGATATTTTACCACGCTGCTTCAACTCACTCACTCATACCTTGGCGATTACCCAAAATCGGCGTCACACGCTTCCGCGCCAAGAAGCTCCATACAATTAACTGACGGGAAGTAGTGCAGACGTTCTCGGGAGAAGTCCACGTATCGTAGTTCTCCGGGTGACAAGGTCAAAATATCGGATTTATGACTTGGACGGCTCTCTGGGAGACCGAAAATGCTAACGGCTGGTGGCTGCGGATCGCGAAATACTCGAGCATAAAGAATCCCACTACTCATCAGTTCCTCCAGAAGCGAGCGCATGTCTTGTAGACTCACAATATTACGCATCTTCTTGTGAACGGCGCCATCTTGAATGCCAGGGCTGCACATGACGATATTCACGACCTTGCGCTTCAATTTGAGAGCCACCTTCGTGTTGACATTCCCATCCAAGTGAAGCCACGGCCGTGCTACGACAGTGCTGTCCTTGTCAAACAAAAAATGAACCTTCTCCGCTGTTGGATCGCTCGTGATCCGATAGGGATGCAGTGTCCAGAGGTCGGCAAACTCGCGGAGTATGAAGCGACTGCAATCATACCCATTCACCTCTAGCACGCTTCCTGTGTGGACCATTTCATCCACCTCGCGCTGGATTAGCCTTGCTGGTGCAGTGTTGCATTCCACATTGCTCGTAAGTGCAGATGCTGCGTATTTTTCGCCCAGCTCGCTTAGAGTCACGCCTGAGTTAGCAGCTTCGGAGAGTACAACATACAACCACGACGATAACGAATTGTGTGGGTTGCGCTTTCTTCGCTTGGTTCTGGTATCCCTTTTCATAACTTGGTGAACCCGAGCGCTACGGGAAAAGGCTTCCATCGCCTTAATGTTTTGAGCTTGTGTAACTACGTCAGAAACACCAAACACTGACTTGACTGCCCAATACTCTTTAAGAAAATCCTCTGGAAAAACTCCACCCCATTGACGCGACAAATGACCCGCCAGGCCTTTAACAGCCATTGCTCGCTGGATCCCACGATAATCTATTGAGTGTTTCCCTGGTGCCACATACGATGGGACGAGACGAGAGAACCCCGAGACCATGGAAGATAATGCTACAGCGGCTTGTCCAGATGTAATGTTCACTTCAATGTCATGCTCGAAGTAGCGATCATTCTCTTCAGCCACCATCGTGGCTTCATCAACGTTTTCATTGACAAAAGACGAATACTTAGCGGCCTCGCAAAACGTCTCCATTAGGTAATGAGGAATCTTCAAGCTTTTCATTTCGAACACTTTCGAGTGGACTTGAAACCCTCGCTGTTTTTGGTCCTTTCCTTCATTCGCCTGAGGTGTCCGTGTAATAATTCCAGCAAGCCATAAATATCTCCATACCAACTTCACCTCAGTTTCTTTCCAATTACCCATAAGCATATCCGCAAGAACAGAGTAATAACTGGAGCGTTCGTGAAGGATCACTTGCAATGCTCGGCAGAGCAATGCTGTTAACCGCGGTTGGCTCATGATTGCAACCTCCTCGTGAAACTCTCCACCAGGGTTTTTCATCTGCGTGATAGTGACCTTAGCTCTCTCCAACCTCGCTTGAATAGCTGGCGCTTCCAGTAAATCATTTACACGCAGCATACACTCGATCGGCTTCTTCTTGAATGCCTTCCCAAGCTCCTTCCATGAGATTAACGTGCGAGACAGGTCTGTCGTCCGAAATGCAACACGCTCTTCTTTGTTTTGAAGAGCCAGAGGCACCTCAACAAACCATCGGCACGACATTTGTTCAAGGTAGAGGTCTATCAACCGTAGATCATCTTCGAGGGTCCACGTCAAAGTTCGGCGAGTCTTCTTAGCACCAACTTGTTTGCGGAACTTACTGACACCGGCGTCACTCGTATCAACTGGAGCCATCAATGCTGAAATCGAACCGTTGCTGGCTATAGCAATCTTGCGTCGCTTCTGTGAAGATCCTTCCGCAGCAGGTACTTCCGATTGATAGTGTTTACGCTTCAGCACCTGGATAGGCCCTGCGGCTGCTTTAGCTCGAGCAGTACTGCTTCTTGTGCTCGTCGCTGAGTGAGGAACCCAAGCCTTCAAAACGTAAATATTGTGATCCGATAAAGGAGCCGATTGAATAAGAGCGCCGTCAAGTTTGACACTCACACTGTTGGGGTCAGACGACGAGGTACCTAACCGAGCTCCCTCGACACTTAAAAAGCGTAGCGACTTCCAGAACGCCTTAACGTCGTCCATTCCGTTGAATTCGAACTCGAGAGGAACGCGCCCAGTGAAATGGTCACTCTTGCTCTTGCATGAAAACCCCGGTGCATAAGCATACGAATATTCGGATGGAAGTCGGTGCAGCACGCTTGTCCCCTGTTTGACACTGATGTGGACACGGCGCTTGATCTTGAATAGTCCTCCCGACAACGTCGCAAAGGCTACCCTTGAAACAATCGAATCGAAGTCATCGGACGTCTGAAATACGTTAAAGAGGCCGGTCGACGACGTATCATGAACAACCTGAAGGAGTCTCAGATCGAGCAAAACACGCACTATCTTCGAAAACCGATCTGCTTCGCACCCCCGAAGCTTTTCCACCAGAGATTCAGGTAGCGCACCCCACGAATCACCCTTCGATGAAATCAACCTAACGGCTGATTCTTCTCGATCGGTGAGTAGTTCTGGGACACCGACAAGCTGGATATACTCCTTTACAGTCAAAAGATCCAGGACATCTTTCAATGCGAATGATACCTCCTTCAAACCGGCAGATAATGAGCTGTTCTCTGCATCACGCGGTTCTTCAACAGCACCTTGGGCTCTCAGAAGCTCAATTCGATCCCAAATCATAAAGTGAAATGCCCGGCACTTGTACATCATACCAAAAAACATTCCAAGCCGGCGACTTTGCTTTTGTATCTTCGCTAGTCCAAGCCGTGCCAGTTTGTAAGACACAGCGCTGTACTTGACAACCTCCTGATCGCGAGCATCCTGGGTGATAGCATCTTTTACTACACTACCACCGGTACGACGCTGCTTTCGGCGATTGGTTACGACGACGAAATCATCATTATCGTGGTCCATGACATTCGCCTGGTATTTTCGCTGCTGCTCTTCCTCGTATGATTTAATAAACTCTCGAATGGCTTCGCGGCTGCGCTGATACCCAAGCAGCACAGCACATTTCACCTTTCGATGCGCTTTCTGAAGAACCTGTTTTGGTGGCAGAGTAATATCCATTGTGGTCATCTTCTTCTCCTCGACAAGTTCATCGACAATACGGCGGACTGATCGAATGTCCATGGTACTAGCTTCTGCCACTCGCTCCATATCAATCAAACCCGTACGCAATTGATGCAGCGACACAATCTTTTCCATCTGCACCCGCTTCAGAATGTAGTTTTTCCGTCTGTCAATCGTTGATGCCCTCACAACCCCTCGAGTTGCCTCGATCATCGTGCCTGGTTGAGGTTGGCTACCATTATCATCCTTTCCGTCCGCCCCTTTAGGTGTGCTATACTTGTCACTGGTGCGGGTTATCCGTACGCCAACATTGGAATCGGTCGGATCTGTGCAACTATCAGTTGTAGCATGTTGGCTACTTTCATCCTGTCGTCCGGCACCAGGAACAAACATCCGATACATTGTACTCTTGCCCAGAACAACTTGCTCTACTGAAATATTGTAATTTGAGATCAATCCCTGCGCCAGCTTATATGGCAGTTTGAACGTCGGAACACCCAACACATCTCGAAGCTCAGGGACTGTGGCGCCAACGTCATCTCGATCTTGAATAGCCACATACATTTGCTCCATGATCCCACGCTCCACAACAGGGCGGCCTACAGCCATACTATCAGGTCCAAGTTCCTCAAATGTAACAGATGAGCCCCGTCGTCGACCAGATTCACTATAGGCACCATCTCGTAGACGGATGCACCACAGCTTTCGCCCAATATATTCACCGCCCGTTTTGCATCTTGCCATAAACAATTGTAGGGGAAAGCTCGGCTTGGCGTTCATCTGCTGAATGAAATAGTTCCGCAATTGCTCCTGATGGCGTTTACCATAGCCCAACTCGCGCCCAATGTCTGCGAACACACACGTCCTGTCTCCTCGTGCTTTCATCATGCCGACGATAACTTGCGCCAAAGCTTCTTTCGGGAATGCCTGCCGAGATATTATAGCGGATGGCGATATCATGGACGGGTGAAACTGGCTGGCGAACCGCCGCAAGTGCACAATGTTGAATCGTTTCTGGTCAGCCGTCACAATGTTTTTCACAACGTATTTACACGCGATCAACATATCCAGCAAGTAGTGTAGCTTCCGCGAGTCTCCAAATAGCTGTGAACTTGTCAGTAATGCAGCATTTTCTCCGTGCACTCTGGAACGACCGATAATCTCCAACAGGTCGAACTGTGGTGAAATTGTGTCCATGGAGGTCACGTCTTGCACCCCCAAATACTTTAATCGTAGCTCCTCCCAAGCCACAACACCTAGGACACCATCCTGATTGCTCATCACAGCCTCTTCGTAGCTCAATCCTCGTACATCCACTTCCTCTCCAAGACGGTAACCTCGTGGGCTTCGTAATACCCACTGGGTCTCATCAGCGCCATCTCTCACCTCCTTTTTAATGCAGATCTCTGGTTCCTTTTGCTGTACCTGATCATCGCCCTGTTCCTCCAAGTCTTCCTTCATCACCATGTTATCCGTTACTGTGTCGTTCTCTCCATCCTCCACAATCACCACTTCTCCGTCCCTGTTGCCATACCTACTGCTTTGCCTCCGCTTCCTTAACCGACTCGTGCTATCTGATAAATCTCGACCTTCACAATCAGACTCTGACAGCCTCCGACGCTGCTTCAGTGCCGCGATACGTCTCATCGACGGGAGCACGGGCTGCAATGGCTGGTGCTTGTTCTTGTGGCGCTTGGGATTACCTTCTGCATCGTCATCCATCCGCGTCTTCACCGCGGGAAAGTCAACGCTCAGACTATTAAGCAGCGTGGTCTTCCACTTGCGTTTCCGCCGCGGTGTGACGCTGTCCTCAACGCCCGTCAATGTCAGGTTCTTCTTCTCCACTGCAGCGGCCGCGCCCTCCAGCGGTCGCATAACGTGAAAGCTCAGCTGGCTCTCCATGCCACGCAATACGCGCCAGGCATAGCGACGGTAGTCCACGTCGTTCTCCGGGTCCATTGCGCCAAATAGCTCGCGTAGCGGCATCCCGCAGCGGCCCTCGAGGCCAATTTCCTCCAAACAACGCGCGACGAACTGCGGCATGGAGCACTTAACGGTCATCGCCTCGGTGGCGGAGCAAGTGGATATTGATCTTGGCTAGAGATGCGTGTCACGCTGGCCTGGTGCAGTTTGGTTGTAGTGCGCAGGCGCAGGGAATACCTTCTCAATGACAATGCGCGCGCTTCCAGTGCCATGGCGCGCGATTCTATTGGATAAAAAAGTGATGAAACTTGACAAGCAAAATGTTTTCGATATCGTAAAAATTCTCACTCTGTCTGACAATTCCAACAGTCGACTAGTAGAGAAATCAGTTTTGTGACAACTGCGCGTTAGTGACACACCACACAAACACCAACCGCTCGGAGCCGCAGCCAGCAGGACAGTAAGCCACGATGCGCCAGCAACCGATGCCCGCCGACCGTGCTCCAAATCCGCATTCTAACACTCTACCTTTAAGTTATAATTGCCATTTTAATTTTTTCTAAAATAATATATAAAATTTAAAAATGATTGAACAATTAAATTATTTAAAGATGGATAGTTTTTAATAATATTTGTTTTACTTTTAAATTAGAATAAATACTGGAACTTGCTTTCCGACCGAGGGGTTGTGATTCGACCAGGGGCCGCCCACATTTTGCCTTGACAGAGACGAAGATGCGCCTCGGTCATCGAGATTTTGGCGTACGCACGGAAGTAGTCGTAAGGCAGTAGCTTCCTCGCTTTAGCCGCAACGATTTTGCCTGCTCGCTTTCAACAAAGTTGGTAGTTCTCCGTCCATAGAGGGGTAGAGTCTTGTAGTATTGATACAGAATTCACTTCTTCGGCTCCACCGTGTTCAAATATTCACCGGCAGCGACACTCGCATCACTCAAAGCTTGTATGGCGGCTTTATATTCGGCTGGCGTCGTTGCCGCTTGTGCGCGCCAAACCATTGCCTCATGACAGACAGCAAGCTTTACTTTTTGTCAGCTCGCACATTTCCTACGAGCGCAATACGCATTTTTGTAAGCAACAAACATAATATCCTTCGATGTAATACTGTCGTACCGATGAGATGTCTTGTGCAAAATATAGTTTGTAGCTTTAGCTCATCTGAAGCTGAAATGATGCCGGCATGGCGGTCAGAAAACTGGCACGTCACGAAGAGGAAACCCATGCAAAAGAAGTGCCTTGAAGAACCAAAAATAGTTGGAGTGATCCTCCAGCGGGGCTAGCGCCACGGCTGCTACGCGGTTCTGGAGATTTCCATCCCGTGCAACTAGCACTATCTGCCCGTTATATTGGCGGTGCTTCATGTGAGCCGCGTCCACACCAAAAATTCCTTGGCCACCACGAAACCATGCGGGATCCAAGGCGACCATCGCTCGAACAAAGTGACTTTCTACATCACGCTGCATGTCGCTGAAAATACCGTTGTTGCACTTCGTAAATGCTTCAAGATACCACGGCAGGTATTTGATAGACTTCTCGTCTTCTGAGAACATCTCACGGAGTACAATATCCTTCACTCTGTATAGCATGCTGGTACTGCACATCAACTTAGACTCTTGCTGCAGCTGCCCAGCCATCGCCGACGCAGAGATGCTGGCATCAGCAATTGCAGCAGACCGCAGCACCGACGATGCTGCTAGCTGATGAGCAGAGGGTTTCGCACGTCGACGTGCAGTTGATGTGGTTGAGATTGGTTGTTGTCACGTGCCAGTTGTTCTGTTGATGTTTCCACTTTGACACGGACTATTTTACGAACCAGGTACAAGACGCCCCACTAGAACAGCGAATGTCCTTAAACGTACCACCTCTCTTACTAGCAACAACACGCTTACCAAGCACTAATGCATAAGCTTTAACTGCTGTAACAAAGTCCTTTCCGGTGTTCACCTCTACTGACGCAGACCATCTAGCTCTGCATCGCCCGTATCGTCTGCTCCATCGGCCATTTGATCTGGTGGTGGAGGCTAAAAAGCGGTTCACAGAGGTTTGGGTAAATATCGAGTCCCCCTCTGAAAATGTTTTTCGATTCGAGTCCCCCTTTGGAATTTTTCCTTGTCAGAATCACATGCTTCTTCCGAACCAGTGGCACAGCGGACAGAACGCGAGCTTTCTGTTTAGTTCTCAGCATCAGTGGGCGAGTCTTGCAATTCCCCGTCTGCTAGAATTCCGTAGGGACTTCAGTTTCATTGTCGCTGGTCTCGAGGGAGTCGAAGTCGAGAGTAGCATCTTCGTCATAATCACTTGCAGTCGTCTTCGAGATACCAAAACGTGATTCTTCGAAGGTGACATCGCGACCGATCACCACCTACCCCGCATTAATGTCATAAACTCGGTACGTCTTCGACACTTCTTCGTAGCCCATGAGCATACCAGCGCGAACCTTGGGGTCCCACTTGAGTCGCTTCTCCTTCAGGGTTAGGACGTAATTACGGCGCCCGAACACGCGCATGTGCATCAGTCTCGGATTGTACGGCAGGCTACGTAGAAGAGTAGGGACGAAGGAGCTTGTTCAGAAAGTGTCGAAAGACGAAGTGAGTTAGATTTAGAGGCTAGCGCATGAGGAGGTTGCCCTGCTTGGAAGACTGGCCCGGAGGCAACTACAGCTAGTCTCTGGTGTCCACTATAACTATCGTAGACTACAGTAAAACAGCTAAGAGAGGTATTCACCATCTCAATAGCGAGCGCTGGAAGCTGCGAGTTTCTCCTGCGTCTCCGCGTCGAGCGGCTTTAAGTCGAGCGTTTTGACTGCTGCCTTCATGTCGTACCCGCTGAGCGCCTTACTGACCATGTAATCTTCTCTGCTTGTGTTGAAGATGTAGTTGAACCCCTTGTTTGTTGTCGACATGTTCCAGGCCCCGCGGTCAAAGATCCAGCGGTGTGTGAGACCTTCACGCCTGTCCGCGAGCGCACCACCGCGACTAAACGAGTTCGATGTCAGTGGTGCTACGACGCTAGCAGCAGGCGCGACGCGGTTGATCAACGGTTGATGTGTGAATATATCGTCGGTACAGCAGCTGACTTCGGTACAGCAGCGAAAGTTGAGATGGCAGTGCCCAGGACGGCAAACTCATCGGGGTGGTTCAGCACTTCCACCGGCGGAATCACCGACGATAGATGGACGGAGGGGGCTGCGTGATTAGCGCCACGGCAACCGCGTGCAGCGGGCAGGTGATGAAGTCGGCATCTGGGAACAGCGGCAACCCCTGTTCTTCGAACGTCTTCATGCGGATGAAGCGTAAAAAAACACCTCGGCTGGATCAACAGACACGCTTTGCTTGTGGACGAGCGACAGGTCGGAAGCTCGCCCAAACAGATACGACAGCAGACACAGCAATGCTGCGTCTTGGTAGTCTCTAGGGGGGCATGCTTTCTCATACAAATACAGCATCATTTTTTAAGTCGCTCTTTGAGCATTGTGGGGCTTTGTTAATTACATTTTCCATCTCGCTTCATGCAGAAGCTGTCGAGTGTCTTCCTCATGTTAAGCAACATTACTTGACAATATGGGGTTACGCGGGGAAGAGGTCAAACAGCCGCAGTTTACTCTGTCTATAGTATTGCATGGCGGTATTCCGAGCAACTGGTCTACCGTTCTTACCTCGTTAAAATACAAGATACATGCCAAACTTATCTAACACAGACACAAAACATTTACCTGTAGCATCTTGCTCAAGAGACGCCAGGGGAACCAAGCCAAGGGCAGAAGACCATCGATCGCCAAGCCGCTTTGATTAAGCACTTTATCGAGCACATCAAGCGGCAGGACCCGCGCATGGACGTATTTAGAGCTAAGCAAATCAATACACCTGCAACAAGGAAACGCAGCTGTCCAGACGAAGCCACACAAGAAGTAAGTACGCCGAAAAAGAAACAGCGCCGAGGATCACCGACTAACCTTTATGCGATGTGGTTTGCGTGGTACGGTCGAGAACCACGCTGGCACGGCAGGTACCGAAGCAGCATAGGTCTAGAGCAAACTGCTCGTCGCCTTCATGATGTTCTTCATTCCAGATGGCTTCGACCTTGACGCCGACGCTGAAGACTATCGGGACTGAGTGCTCGAGCTGGGACGGAACGCAGAAAACGCTGTACTCTCCTGGGTAACAACCACAAAATCAAGGCGCGAGGTTCCAACGCCGTACTGAAGCATCTGCAGCGCCTTCATCTCGCCGGCTCAGCCACATCCGCGCCAACTACAAACAGGCACAATCAGAGACCCAGCACCAGGCAACACCCAAGATGTGTTAGAGGTAGTCAGCAAGTATAAACCAGATAACGAGCTTACAGCGCTGCATAGTACATTTACTAGACAAGAAAACAAAGATGTGAGGATGCATACAAAGCACCTTCTTCAACGCAAAGCATCCACGCGGCACTAGCGACACTAGCAGTGGCATCGGCTCCGCTAGCAGCAACAACTGTAGCCTCCACACACAAGCACTCGCTGGGGGAATCCGACGTCAATGGAGCCTCCACACCTCTTGATAAAATGGCGACGGCTGGATTGGAACCATCAGCCTCAGGGCACAGCCCTGCCTTTACCATTGAGCTACGTCGTCGTGGGGAGGGGTAGTTGGGTGTGTCCCGACTCGTACCACACCGTAGGCGTTGTGTACGGGCTGGTGCAGCAGCGTGAGAGCCTAGGCGGTGTATTGACGGCGGGAGGTCTGCGTAGCTGGAGCTGGAAAAGAGAGACTGGCGGCACAGAGGCCACTGCCGGGGCGGGGCGCGGTAGTTCCATGCTTCTAGATCTCATGGTCATATTTGAGCCAATAGATATGCAGATCTGTGACTTGCTGAGAAGATCACTCTAAGAGTAGACCCCGATTTCTGGTTCGGCCCTCATTGTTGAATTTAACGTCATGAGAACACATCGCTCTCGAACCATTTTTATTGTTTTTTCTCAAATGCGTTTTTCTCGTCCTACAGGCCGTTTTAGGCCATCTCCTTACGCCTACAAGCTCTATACAAAGCAGCAACGCTGATCTCAGATTCTATCCACCCTAACCTGTTTTGCATAAAATAAACATCGTAACCGACGTACATAATGCATACGGTTGTATACGGTTAATTTAACTGGTTCACCTTGAGGTTTCACTCGGTCACAAAAGTCCGAGGGTCCAATAAATTTTGGTGTGGATGAATATGACGACTTATCCGACCATACTTGAATTTGGTATGGGGCACGGTGTCTCTGCAACAGCCAATCATCGACTTTCATTTATATTCAGCGCATCATAGGTCTTTACTCATTTACTTTCAGCGACTCGTAATATAAAGGGCTAGGTAGGTCCTCACAAGCCATTCCGACGTATCGGGTCGGAAGGCAACGAAACATATGTGTATCTCCAATCAAACGACTAGTGTGGAGCATATCACTTGCATATTTGCTTCAATCCGACCAAACCTCCCGGATGGGTTTGGATGAGCTCGAGCCTGGCAGCACTAAGCGTGCCAAGACCACAGCCCAAGGTGCATTCTAGGCTTTCGTCAAAAGCGAGAATGTAGAGTTTGACTATGTTAAGCAATGCAGACGACAGGTAGGACGTGTGGCTCATGGCGGCTTCACGTGTGCGGAGTTACGCTATTGCTGTTTTTGCTGACGTGGCCTTGTAGCACAGAAAGGTGCGGGGGTTGCCGTCACCAGCCCTGCGACCGTTGCCAAACGCGGAGTACGTGGCTGCGTCAAGCATAACGGTTGCGCCACACGCACGGTTGAGTTTGCGGGAACGTCCACAAAGCAACGGGCACAACAGGTTCGAGAAGGTGGAGGCAGCCGTGCTTGCCTTTCTCGACGCCCGCAAGATCACGTCGCGCGGCTCCACCTCCATTCGCAAGCACCTCCGCGAGCTGTACTTGAAGGGCAACCTAAACGCGAAGATCGCCCAGCACCTGCAGCTGCGCCGTGCTGTTCTAGCGTGCGATCCAGACCGTCAAGATGCCCTCGGACCTGCGGCATCTGCAATCCAGTAGGTAGCGACAACAGCACAAGCGAAGAAGAGGCAAATACAACGTCTATTGCGTACTTAGTTCGACACACGGTAGGTTATATCGACAGCACAAACAGCACAGCAGCCGCAAACCCACACAGTATCAACACCACGCAATGAGCGCCCTTGACACCGTAACAGCGCACGAGAGGCCCCGACCCTGAAGCGAAGTATGACAACGGCTGGAGTCGAACCAGCAACCTCGGAGCCATGCTCCACCCTCATTTTCTCTGAGCTGCGTCGTCGTAGGTGGTCGTGGTGAGGCGGGGGCAGTTGGCAGGGGACTCGGTCCTCGTGCGGAGCCGAGCGTACAGGCTGTACATCCTGAGAGGCCGTCATGGCGGTCCGCGTAGTAGGGCATAAAAGATGTCGACTGGAACCGGCGGTTGCTGCCGGCGAGCTGGCCAAACCCTGATTCGTTTGTGGTGTGTGTCGCGCGCAGCAACTCGTTGGGCGCGTGTGCTTGTGGCTCTATATGGCACAATCTCATTGGCGAGTTGTCTATCTATAGGAGCGCTGTGTGGCTGGCTGTCCGAGCAGTCCAAATAAAGGATCATGTCTTAATAGTGAACCCCGCCATGAAAATCCGGGGCTTATTTTTTTTCTAGAATTTTCACGCTAGAGAGCACATGACTCTCGAACCAAATTTGCATAGATTTGTTTTTTGTTTTTGCTTTTTCTCACCGTACAGGCTGTTTTAGGCCGTTTCCTTACGCCTGTAACAAAGCTTAATCACCTCTTTCGAACAGCCCATCCGGATATTGATTCACCTAGCTGAGTAGTACAGTTAATTTCGCATTAAGTTGGTTTTGTGACAGACCTTTCATAATATACTCCTTTGAGTGGTACAGGTCGGATGGGTTCTCCGGTCGGAAGAATATTGGTATCGTATACTAATTATATCGTGTCTTCCGCAGTAGACAATTAGACTATAACATTGTATGATACTCAAAAATAATGTATTTCACAGTTGACGATTAGACTCAGACTTTATGTGTGGGTGCGTATATGTGGGTATACAAATTATAACGTGTCTTCCACAGTTAATAATTAGACTCAAATTTAATATGGGTATACTAATTATGCGTGTCTTCCACAAATTGTCGTACTTCTAACGTTCTATAAAACACAGCCTTAGTGACTGATACAAACTTGTAAATCTTGAGATAGAGTGTAACAAAACAAAAACAAGTGTAACATTTGCGCTATGAACGTGCATAGTGGCTCGTTACTGCGATAGCTCACGAACGTTATAGAACACGTCCAGATCGATGTTGACGCAGTGGAGACGAATCAGCGATGTTGAACTAAAATCGTTGTTTTCCAGTATGGCGTACTCGCTCTATGAACTCAAAGGACACAACACGTAACCACAGGGATGCGAGTGACGCCTCTGCGACTTTGTTCCAAGCACCTTGCATAGAGACACTCATATGATAAACATGTTCACAAATGGTGCCTTCTGCACGAAGACTTCGGCGCACAGGTGTTGGCCGACAGCATACCGAACAGGTGGGGGGGGGGGGGAGGGGGGGGGGGGGCGATGTTCACGGCGGCCAGGGGGCACTACCATGCAGTATGGACACTTGGATGTTAGTACCGACACCGATCCAAGCAAGTCCGATTGCAGCGAACATCACAGCGAATGTTATTGGCTGGATAAGTCACGTTTTTGAAGGGATGATCTCGTAGCACAGCATGAGCTCTTGGTCCACTTCACTCGAATCCTCACCCGAGGCTTCGTTAACGTTATGCATCCGTCATAACATGAATTCTTACCAGCCATAACTTGAACTTCCTCCTCTCTCTTTAATACATATTCGGGCTGGAGATTCTTCATGTTAAAAAAGACTTCTCGACCTTTGCCTCTATGAGACGGTTGCGAAGCTGTGACTGCACGAACTTGTGCGCCGAGAAGTTCCTTTCAGCAGCAACACTTGAGCTGGATGACGCAAGCACAGTGCTTGCAATCTTCTATAAAAGAGGAAACCGTGGACGCCTCAGCATAATTCTTGTACCCCAATGCGCTAGTGTTGAGCAAGCTTCATCTGTCGAGTTGGTTGCTGTGCGGCTGCTTGGAACTTTAATAGCTCTAACGTGGTTGCGTCTTCGTTGCCGGGGCCGTTCCATATGGCGATGAAGTCCTCGACGCCATCACGAGTCTCCTGATCCATGTCTTTACTAGCGTAGCGAGGGTCCAGTAGATACGATACACCATTGGCAGCGCCGTAAACGAAGTCAAATCGCTCCTAGATCACAGGTGTGATTATCCCGAACTCTGGGAAAGGCATCAGCGTTTCATTGAAGGTAGCTGGCAGCTGAAAAAACATCTTGTAGACGTCAGCGATTGGGCTTGTGTTTTTCTCAAACACATTCTGGAATCGTGACAGCACACCGAGCAACACAATTGGGTTTTCTAACTGCGGAACAAAATCCTTAGCGCCCACGACATCGAACGTCATTCGGCTCTTGGCCTTCTCTTCTTCGGTTGGGCCGTGAGGAAGTCTCTACTACTGCAGAAGGCGTGCGGAATCGCCTCGGACGCAAACACAGACGCGAAACACTTCTCAATCGTCCCCCAACACGTGTCGGCTAATAGCACCAAACCGTTCTTGCCTTCAAGCAACTGTAGACGACGCAACTCAGCCCACAACAACTGGTGCTTTTTTGAAAATTTCGTCCAGGCTGCGGCTGTTTTCCTCCAGCTATTGTGCAACGGGGGCCTAGCGACAAGATCCTTGACCGCCAAGTGGATGATGTGAGAGATGCAACTGTGGAAAATTTAGTGCGGGTATTCCTCCTGTAGCGTCTTCCACACAAGCGTGTCCGTGCTGGTGTTTCGGTGACTACAGCAGCGATAGTAGCAAACCTCGCGGTCTCAATCATTCGTTTGATGTCAGCTGCGAGGAACGGGGCGCTATGCGACGTAGATCCGGTATACATGGTCTCCAGAAGGTAGGGGGTTTCGCTGAAGATCATAATGTAGTTGGATCCTCTTCCCGTTGACATCCGTTCAAGTACCCATTCAGTCGTAGCAATACCCTCCTTCGACATCAACGGAACTGTCGTCCTGTTGTACGCGTACCGTGCTCGATATGCGGTATTCCAGTTGGTGGTGGAGCCATAGGCATGGCTCGCCATCAAGGAACTCAACGATGTGCAAGATTCGCGCGTGGAGGTCAGCTAGAGATGGTAGCACGCAGGTGAGTTGAAGGGAATGTCGAACGCCACCTGCAATTCGCTCTCGAGCACGCGAACTACGTCAAGAGCAGCAAGAGAGTAAGCAGAGAGCTGATCACGATACTGCTGCTAATGAGAGCTCCGATGATTTTCAAGTCAAAGATCCTACGAGTTCGACCGAGATTTTCGACAGTGTGGTACTTGCAACTGTCGCCAGCGGACGATATACCCCAACAGCTTCAACTTCCCATATGATCAATCCAAAAGGGTGACTGCGAGCTGCCGTGCGGTCAGAATAACTCTACTGGGGTTGAGGATCGTAGGCGTCTTAGCCATTATGTGACACCTTGTTGAAGGCCATCCCACTCGAACAGAACGACAACGCAAACTGTTGCTGGAATGCGGTCAGCTTGGGGGAACCTAGGATGTGCGGAAAGTCCGCCGTTGTGGCCTACGTCACGGGTAGCTTGGAGCACTTCCTCTTGAAGTGGTCGCGAACGCGCCCAACATGCGTCTCTCCCAGTTGATGGATGAATCGTTTCGTACTTCTTACACGAAACGATGTCGTCAGCCACGATGACATCGTTCTGGACAGGATCCTTCCGTCTGCCGCGCTTATCAGGCCTCGGTGACGGCTGTTGAAACACAGGCCGGTTCTCACAAGTGGGAATGCACTCCAGCACCATATTGCCGTTCGTCCACGCGTCGTTGATATCATCGAAGCGAATATCCAAAGCTTTTGTGTACTTGCAGACCCTTCTCGCTTGATTCAGTAAATGGCTTGAACACTGTCCACGTGAAGTGTGAGTTTCATAGGAGTGGTACTTCTGCAGACGAATCCGATCACCAAACAGCGTGTATATGTCTACTTCGAGCATCCGTTGCATGTACGAACCAAATAACCTGCACGTTGAATCAAACGCCGTCGTTGCAAGTTCGGTTTGAAACTTAAGAGATAGGTAGTGGCGCTTGTCAGGGTGTAGATATAGATAGGTCTTTTTGAACCGCATTTTCGACAGCAACTGAAAGTGCTCCATCTATCACGAATTTGTTATGATACGAAGTATGAGTGGAATGGTTGCATGACGCACGTACCTGGGTAAAAATATACTCGAACAAATCTGCCAGCTGGCTCAAATCCTCAAGTGGATGTTACTTTACGCGCACAGGTTCAGGCTTGGGAGGTAGGGGCACTTGGCCGGGCTCGTGGAGCTCCGCGCGCAGTTCTGCAGTTACGATGTTAGAACTTACGAGGTACAGCAAATGTGAGATGTGAGTCTTACCTTGCAGATTTTCGAATTCACGAGCGGATCGCTTACTGCGCTAAGCTTCAGCACGGAGCTTTTCTTCAGCTGGGCGAATAGAGTCCCCAAATACTGTTACTCCACTTTGTCGTGCCTAGATCAGCTAGGCAGCTTGCTGTTGCTGCCACCTGCAATGGTTCAGTATATTCAAATTTATTAGTATATTCTAACCTATCTGGTTGGTTAATCTCAGTTGAATATTCGTCTTGTCGTTTTTTTGTATACGTTACACGACCTCCTTTTAAAAGAAGGCTGCTGGCAGAGCTGATGACATTTGGGCGCAATATGGTCTGCTTGGCGGCAACAGTGGCATGCGATGGACTTCTCCTACTCTTTTCTGATTGTAATGTGTGAGCAATGGAATAGTCTTTGATTGAAACGAAAGGTCTGCTCGTTTTCCTATTCCAGCCTAGCTGGCTTGTGTCGCAATATGGTTGATTATATCCTGCCATAGACCTTGCTGAAAGTAGAACCTGAGTCCGAGTGCCGAGGTTTGTAGTTGGCACTGAACCGAACTATTCTGGATTCTCCAACATGGAGGAACTTTTTTGTGTCATTTTGCACAAACGCTCACGTAATTTACCCGTGTTATCAGGGGAATTCGTTTACTTAGAGCAGAGTTGAACGTTCCACATGTGCGTGTAATCTCGTTTCGCTTGCACTCCATCACAACTGGCGGTACCAGCTCATTGGCGTCGGTGCCAAATGGCACGACACCATCTGTGACAGATGGATATTCCACCATAAGTGGTGATCGTCCGAGTAGTATTGTTCTATGGTAAAAAAAACTAAAATTACAGGTATTCATTGGGAGTGCCTTGACACTGTGGCGTCCAGGGTCCGCAAAAAAGCATGGTTTCAAATTGATCGTGTTTTTTTTTGTTTTGACCGAATGGCATAATCCCAATGACGCTCCCGCTAGTGAGCATGGACCGGGGACTAGAGACAGGCTCGGGGCTGTCTGCATAAAAGAAAACAATTAAAGGCGTTAAACCGCGGTTTGTGTCGCCTTGATTCTCGCCTAACATCCCGTTTTCAACACAATCTCAGTAGCTCAGTTTTCACATCCAACCACCTTTCCCACCCAAGACACCCTCTGTTTGGCATGAGCGTTTCGAAGCTCGTAGATCTGGCCTCTTACCCCTAAGCCCCCCCCTCTTCTTCTCAGCTGCTCAAGATTCGGAGCTAGAATCGAATAGCCACCTTTCCTCCACGGCCGGGTAGACAATCGACACGGCAAAAGCGTACAACAAGACGTACTCGTATTCTCGATGCTGAGAGTCACGCGGGGACTCGATGGGAGACGAATCGTTCATCAACCTCCCCCGCGCGAACTGTTGAAGACCTGGACGCTTACCTCGTGGGTGTTACGGTTCCCAAATCAATACATTTTAGTGCTAACAGGTTGCCCAGATGAAGCCCTAACTCAACCCCCTGAAGAAGAAGTCACGCCTCGTCCAGCATCGCCTCCCGAGGTCGACATACACGCCTCTAGTGCTCGTTCCCTCTAGGTATGGGTCGACCGCCGCCGGACCAATAAAAAGATGAGCAACAACCTATTCCGCTGGAGATTGAAGACCCGGACGCTTACAGCGAGGCGTGCTACGGTTCCCAGATCAATGCATTGCAGTGCAAGCAGGATGCCCGACCCAAATATCGAACTGAGCGGGACAGCATTGCCGAGGAGCTCGGTGGCGCAGGCGTCTCTCAAAGGCAGTCTTCGAATATGGCTACTGCTACGACTACTACAACCGCCGCCACTACGACTCGTACCGCACCTTCCAATGAGAGGGGTTTTGTCCCCGAGGAGCTCTGGGCAGGCAATAACACTTTAAAAGAGGAGTTCAGGTATACGAGACCAGTGTGGTTGGGCGACATAACGCCACACGTCTATGGATGGACGGTCCGACGATGGCAGCCATGTTTAACTTCGATAGAATGGCATTCTACGTGGACCTGTTTTGCCAGTAGCGCTTCTTCAAGAAACGGACAAGTCCGATAGAATCTGGTATCCACCCTAAAAACCTGACGGCGTCCTGGAATGTGTTCACCATTGCATTTCGACGATATCCATCTGAGGCGATCAATGAGCATTACATGAAGATACACAAGAATTTCGTGGAGCACACAACCATTAAACCGATCATGAACATGCTTCTACGCTCCGTTGCAAGTGGGTTGACGTGTGCGGTATTCCCTGAACTAATGTACCGTTTTGTTACGCAGGTAACGCCAGCATGAAACCTCGCTTGCATGCAGACCCGACCATTATACCGGAGCTCTCTCTCCGTTTTCATTATATTTTTGTTTGGCGCTCCAGTTGCCTGGTCTCCAGTCACATAAAGCATGGTAGGCCAATCGAGAACAGCAGAATTTATCGCTGCCAGCGAAGGCATTCTTATTGGATCAAGCTACTGGTCGACGAGATTTTCTACGGACGATTGCCGGCTACTTGCAGACAGCGTGCAAGACAAAGGTGGAACGATGGATGCGAGGAGGAGTGTCTACAGAACGCTGCATCGAAGGCTCCGGTCTAAGATAAGATCGACGCATTTGGAGAATGCTAGAATTGTAAGACGTTGGCTGAGTTTGAAAGCGTCTACGTAGTATGATTTGTGGAAAAGGACAAAGCGTATGAGGCCAAGGCAAAGGGAAAGGAACGCCGCAGCCACCAATGCAAGTTACTTTCCGAGTGCTATTAAAAGGCGGACTCGAGAAGCCACTCGTATAATCAAGAAGGAACACGGGACGTCTACTCGTCCTAGTGCAGGAAGTTCTGCGACTTCTGTATCGCAAACGAGTACCCTGATCCAGCTACGGTGCGCCACCACGAGCTTCCGTCTCTTTAAAAGTGTCCATTTTGGCTGCTATCTCTAACCAAACCGTGGAGAAGATCAGGGCCGCTGTTGTAAATTACTACAGCAGCCATGAACGCCGCGATGCTGCTGGACCTGACAAGTGGATGATCGTCACTGACGCCAAAGGATTAGGAATCCAGAAAAAAATAGACGTGCGTTCGGCAGTTCATGCGGGGCCTCAAGAAGCGCAAGAGCACAGCGTTTACACAGCGCCAAGCCACGCCTATTTCGATGGTGCTTCGCGTTCTTCACTGTCACGTGGCCGACACGACGGGGTTCACCGAAGCAAACCGCTCATGGTTCAAGGCTGTATCCGTATTTTCTTTCTACGGCATATGTCGAATCAACGAGGTACTCAGTTTGCAGGGGGGAAACTTGACGTTAGGGCTGACGCGACAGAGTTCATCCGATCCCATTGTATCCATCATGTTTGCAGCCTACAAGCTTGAAGATCGACAGACAGAGGTTGCTGAAGGTCGCTGCTAGATTTTACATCACCTAGGCGAGGGCGAGAGACCGATTGACGCTTTTTATCACATGACCGCCTGGGGGTCACACGTTGAAACGAAGACAGACCACAAATGGAGCGACACCGACTACGTATTTCCAGCACTGTTAATGATATCTAAGAACGTTCTGAAGGCGAGCACGACCACCACAGGATGTTAGAATGTGCGCGTGGAATGGGACAAGAAAATGTCAGAATAAGAATTCATAACTTTGCTTAACTGTGGGGCGCGCGACTTATTTTGAAAGGGACGAAAACGCGTGGATATGTTCGGCAGGAGTGGCGAGATATCTGGTTCAAATCACACACATTTCGGCGATCTGGTGCTCAGTACAGATTCATGCTTGCGGCTCCCGAACGGAGGTGGTTTTTGCGAATGGTGGTGAAGTGGGGTGTGGTGGACGCAAAAAGAAAGAGTCAGCTGAGACGCTCGTTTGCTATCTTGTTGATCAAGCAGCTACCGATAAAGGTAAGCAACTAGCTGACTGTTTGGCCCCAGACGTCAAATTCATTCGGGATGTCCAACGACGTATACGGGGCGAAAGCGAAACGCTGTGATTCCTGTACCACTGTTATCACCCGACAGCTCAATTGACAAGCCTATGAAAACCGTTGAAGCCTCAGAAAAGGCTCTCGAAGAGAAGATCGATATCCTTGTCTCGGTTTTCTGTCTTCAAGTCACAATGATACGGCTCTATCTTCATCACGTGGCACTTCGAACTGTAATGAGCAGGTCTCAATTCTTGCGCCTGCCAAAGACAGGAAGGACTTGTGTCGGATATACTGGAATACTCATCCATCTTGCCATTTATTTAAAGACCATTTGCGGGTGGACAAGCTTGGATAAAAGAAGATCGGCGTGTTACCTAATCGTCTCAGTACAGCCAAACTCATCGCAAAGACGTTGTGGAGTTTGGTAACCAAAAAGGCGTTGCTGACCCGCGATAGGCTTCGGAGGCTGCACCCACCGCATATTCGGCGTACTACAGCAAGCATTGGTTAAAGGATTCAGCTACTCCAGATGTGTGTGAGCTCAGTATTGACACGCTTGTAAGATGCATTCGGTTCGAGAGGAAGCGCCAACTCGTGACGTCTCACCACGCATATCTGTAAGGAACAGTGTGAAAGTACAATTGGTCTTGGCCTAGTACGCTATGTGTCGTCAGCGTGCTTCGAGTCTTGCCGTAGCGGTAAACAGAGTACAGTCACTCCGAAAACTTATTTGACTAACCCACTTCCGCCACGTACCCCCCCCCCCCACAACTATGAAGTTATATGTCTTGCGTCGTTCTGATTAATATATATTATAAGAACACTTGATATTCAACAGCTTCCCGGAAGCTGCGTGGGAGACATACAGCTGCCAAAGCAATTTCGTACTCCTCGTCTACGCGCTGACGCTTGGCCTCTGGCTCAAGGTCATCACTGCCTCCATCATCATTTACTCTGTCAACGTCCACCGAAGCAGGTCCATTTTCCAATAGACCAGGAGCATGGTACGGTAAGGCCATGCCATTTGCTGCGTTGCCAGGTGTCGGGCTCTCCGGTGCGGGCAGCAATGTCGGTAGGATCTGTGGCGGATTCACGTTCGGCAGGATTCGTCTAGATTCGTGTCTTGCCATTCTCGGACGCGACCCACCAATAAACAGTAGTTGCCCCCCCCCCCCCCCTCGTTCGACAAGGGAACCAGACTAGTTGTCGAAGTATTACTTGGAATAGCAGGACGAGACTGTAGCGGTGTAGACGGAGAAAAAGCTGGCAGAGTGCGAGACGCAAATCGATGCTCATTGCGACTATTAATATCTCGGCGAAGTACTACCTCTCTGGTTAAATCTTGAGTCGATGTTTCAGATTCCCCAACTTGATCCACATCCATATCAGCAGGTTCAATGTTCGATTGCTCTTCGTCAACGTCTATGTTCTCGTCAGGAGTGGGTTGAGCTATCCGGGAGGGTATACTTGTCGCTTTTTCGTCAAAAATACCCCATTGCATGGCGAAGCAATGTCAATCGTATGCATTGGTAGGGTCCAATACGAAGTTGGTGGAATCTCATTCACCAGAATTGTGCGAGTAGTCACTACACGCTCTGCATCTAGATTCCAGACGGATAAGCCTTTGAAGTGTTGGATCTCTTGGACCTATCCACATGCACGAAGCCACGATAACCAAACACACCAAAGATGTGAAAGGTCTGGCTTCTTACCAGAAAATACCTCAAACGGCGACATTGAAGGCCGCGCAGTATTCGGCAGCCGGTTGTCGGGTAAACCGCAGCGTTTACAGCTTCGCCTCACCAAATCAAGTCGAGCCCATGTAGTGCACCATGGATCTGGCCATCTCAACAATGGTTCTGCTCATTCGTTCAGCAAGTCCATTTTGTTAGGGACTATACGGCGCGCTCGGTGGCTAAACGATGCCATGCTCTCCATAAAAGCTGCGAAACTGCTTGTTAACGTACTTCGTGCCGTTGTCGCTGCGAAGACATTGCAACCACTCACCAGTCTGCCTTTCGACCAGATTCGTGTACTCCGCGAGCGCTGGAACACTTGTGCCTTTGACGAAATGAGATACACATGCACATAACGCGAAAATCGCCAATAAATATCACAACGAAGCAGCACCACCTTCGTCTTCTGCATTGGGCTCATCACATCGGAATGGACCAGCTCGAGCAATCTTGTGATTTTCACCTTGCTTCCAGACTGAGGCGCAAACGCACGTAAACCTGTTATCATTGCGGAGGTCATCGATGGAGGATATGATACGGTCGTAGGTTATTGAGGTTGGAATGGATGACGAGTAACTCTGAGAAGGAAGTGTCCATACTGTATATAAGCACACCTAGTTGATATGTGTCAAACTGGCAAGGGAAACACATACAATATCTCCGAGAAAAAAAGCTTCAAAATGAAAAACAAAATATAGAGAAGACAGATAGACGTAAGACCATAGTCTCAGATTCATGGTTCTTCACCAATATCAAGAATCTAAAAAAACATTCCGGCCATTAATAGACCACACTGGCATGCGAAGAGGCCCAACAAGGTAAGCTTAGGGTATGAAGGAAAGGCTTTTGCGAAGCATACGATCGCGGTGGTCGAACCACGAGAGAGTACATCCTTCACATCGACTGTGTAGCTGGATTGACTTGGCTGGTCATTTTTTTTTCATTCACAAATGCAGTGTATCCGTGCGCTGTCAGTGTACGCAGGATTGGTTTGACAAGTCAGTATGTGTGAGTATTGTGATGTAACAGGGCAGGGACAGCGTCAGCCTACGCGCGAGATGACGCGCACGGAGCAGGGGCCGGCACTGAAGCAGGCGAAGCGGTGGACGACACAGAAGGCGGCGAGGTCCTGTCGGCCGAAAGTAAGAGCGGAAACTGCTTACAGATGGGCGGCATTCCCCCTGAAGTTCCGGGGACGCAAAGCACGGAAGCTACAGAAAGAAGCCGGCCGCTGAAAAGTAAGTCAGCTTCAAACTTGCGGGGTCAAGATCAAATTACAGAGAAGAAGAAGCACTCTCTGCCCGCGGACAGCAGGGGGGGGAACCACGGTGAACGAGGCGGACTTCCTGCTGACGACCCTGAGGTGAGAGCAACGCACGGCGGCGCTGTGGGATCGACGGATCAACGGCGACGCAAGCGAACAGGCCAAACCGGACGAGCAGGACAAGTAGGATAGGCACCACTGGGTGTACACCCAATGGCCAGACGAGCGTTCATGCCGACCCTAGGTGGGTTAGCTACTATATGGGTTGTCAACTGAAGGACGGTCTACGTAAACGCGACTCAAGGAGCGTCGTTAATAAAGTAGGTGTTTTCTAAGAAGTGGAGCACCGGGGCAGGAGCAGCGAGTTGTTCTCCTGTCGGCCAATAACGGTGTACGCACTGAGGAAGGGCAGGAAGCACTGGGGCATATGACCAGCCCGGCGTGCAGGTTACTGAAAGACACGGTACAGTAAGTTTGTGTAAGTATTGAAGTAAATACTCGCAAAGCTCGACTGATTTCCGCAATGAGAGGGTTTGTCGTGGTTGTTATCGTATATATTTGTAAAAATATGTGAATATTCTATGTAAGTACTGCTATAGAAAAGTAGACGATGTCCCATTGTCATTTTCACATTTGTTGCGGGTGGTATTCGTTTTGCTAATACTCACAAATCTGCCACATCTGAGGTCGTCAACCCTCCAGCGGGAGCGTCTCTGGCGTCGCGAGATGATCGCAAAGCGAACAAAAAGTGATTCATATTCACAGATTTCGCGTACTCACTTTCGTACTCACGCGGATTTAACTGTCTAGAGTTTTTAAGGTTTTGCCAATAGAAAGGTGACGTGTGACAGTATACAAATGGCCTGTCATACCATCCCTAGTCAAGATAGGAAACTATAGAAATGCAAACTAAAACCTAGAAAAGAACTAAAGAAAAAACTCAGCGGGCTCGTCAGTCGACAATCGGAGCTGGAGTGGTGAAGCATGAGCGCATAAGACGAAGAGTACCGACGCACCTACGAAGAGACGCTCGAGAGGTGGGTGCTACACGACTGCAATGCCTTCGTGCAGGAGCATAGCGACACGGAGATGACCCGGACCTTCGATCGTTGGAGAGCGACTAGCGGCAAGCCTGTCACGGTGACGCCCACAGTGACCCTCAGGTCCTTGGATCGAGCGTTGACTGCTTTTGTTGAGCGCTATAACACCGAGACCGGACCTGCGGTCATCCGCAAGCTCGCGGCGAAAGAGGCCACGCATTCACACTTGTCACTCACTGCGTTGTCGTCCAGGTGTGCGAGTTGTCGAGTGAGGCGAGTCGAGTGTGTTGTTATGTCCACTTCTGGGAGGGCTGTCAAACTTTTGGCCGGAGTTGCCTCCAGCGACCCGACGAAGCAGCATGGGAGCGCGTCACTGCCAGACGCCGCTGTCCGATACCGAGCGTCGGGAAAATGGACAGTACCGCCGAGCGCTCTCGGAGCGTTTCACTGCCGTGCCTGATAGGAGGCTTGCCGCATACGCCGCCACACAGTCTGGGACGTCCGCTACCAGCGCCACGCGAGGTGGCCAGCTATCTTCCATCGGGCCAGCCAATGGACCAGGTATCAGCGGTACGGAAGGGATCATTCCGTCGCGTGGGCTGCGGACCCCCGCGGGTGTCGTCATGTAGGAGGATCGCCTCCACGATATGGCGGAGGTGGCCAACGCTATCAACAAGAGGCGCTGGGCCGTCGCGCCGAAAATGAGATCGCTGGGTGGACGCTGCGAACGCGCAGCGTCTCACGCGGATGGCGGACCGGCTGGATCGGCTGGATCGAGATAATCAGGATCCTCGGTACCTGGCGCGCCAGCGTGGGGCCGGACTACGCGCCGTCACAGGAGAATCGGTGGGACGCTGGCTACGATCACCAGCGTCGCTGGGGACGAGCGCCGGATATATCTGCGTAACCGGTCGACGTAGAATGAAGGATGTAGGCGGAGAGCTGTAGGCGGTTGTAGCGTATAGGCCTCACCTAACACTCTAGTCACTTTGAATGGTCCGATGCATCTTGGCGCGAGCTTATTCGCACCCAAATTCTTCATAGAAGTAGGTGTAATGCCGACCGCGAATAACAACACACGGTCGCACACAGCAAACGTGTCGAGGTTCTTGCGACCCCGACGATCAGTATTCTCCTTTTGGCGATCGACGGCAGACGCGATCGCATCGCGCACATAGCGAACGACGGACTCGCGCTGTTGTAAGAACTCGGTAACCCCGGCGACATCGCGCGGTAGTGTTGCGGGCAGTGGATCGAAGTTCGCTTGAATAGACGCGGCCGGTGTTGCCGCGTCAGGCTGGTCTTGGAGCGCAATAGCGCGACGCTGCTGTCGTGGACGAATCAGTGTCCGGGAAGTCCAGTCTGCTACGCGTTGTGGCGCCGCCCTCGTGGCAGCGCGTGTGCGCCCACATGGCAAAGGAGGAAGACCGTGGCGATACGGACTTTTTCGCAGACCGTGTCGCCACGGCGTGATCGCCGTGGGAAGTCGAGAGCGAACTCGGCGCTGTGGGTGTAGACTCGTCTTCGTCACCTTCATTGTTCTCGCGTGTTATACCTGAGCGCCCCAATCCAAGGAGCGCTGAAACTCGTGGATGTCGGTCGTTGTTCATGAAGAACGGTGTGAGCCTCGTCGACGCGTGGGCGGCGTTGTTAATGGTGAATTCAGCCATGGGCAAGAACGTACTCCATGACTTGAATGACGTGGCGTAGCTGCGTAGCACGTCCTCGAGGACGGGGTTCGCGCGCTCTGTCTGGCCGTCCATCTCCGGGTGGACTGCAGTGGACATCCGCAGCCATGTGCCGAGGAGCTTGAAGAGTTCCTGCCAAAACGCAGCTGTGAAGCGGGGGTCTCGGTCGGACACGATCGAGGTCGGGATGCCATGGTGCCGATAAACTATGTCGATGAAGATCACCGCAGTCTAGACCGCGGTGATGGCGGGTGCTACGAGATCAAGGTGCACCATCATGCTGAATCTGTCGACGAAGACAACGACACCTGTACGACCTTGGGTGTCTCGAGGAAAACCGATGATGAAGTCCATGCTCACCGGATTCCATGCGCCCTGGGGGATAGGCAGGGGTCGAAGCGGGGCTTGCTTCGACGGAGCTGGATTGAGAAGTTGGCACGCTTCACAAGAGCGTACCCTTTCCTGACCCACTTGTACATATGAGTCCAGTCGCAATCGCGTGAGAGCGCCGCGAATGTCTTCTCGCGGCCGAGGTATGCTCCACTTGGCGAGTCGTGAGATTCGTGGATTAGGCAAGCACGTAGGTCGTCGTCAAGCGGGACGACGACCCGCGGAGGGTCTGCGTGGTCGACGCACTACATCAGGAGATCCCCATCCAGTGTGTACCGATCAACGCGGACACGATTGCGCGAGGACAATCTGCGTTGTGCCGTATCCGACGGATCCTTCAAGTACTTGATCATCTCGTAGCATGCCGCGTCGGACACGTACGCGGCTGCGATCGCGTCGCGGAGTGGGCTGGTCGCTGCGATCTCGACTGCAGCGACGTTGTCGGCGATACACACGGCACACTCGTCATCGTCTTCGTCATCAACAGCAGTGGTGACCCGTCTGCGCGTAGTTAGGCCGACGCGAGCGCGTCGGCGAGGATGTTGGTCTTGCCAGGCCTGTAGTGAACGACAAAGGTGTACTCAGAGTATAGAGAGAGCCAGCGCGCCATGCGCTGCGACAAATGTGGGCTCTTCGTCGCTGTCTGCAGCGACGCGTGGTCGGTGTATAGGGCTAGTGTCTGTTCGCCCAGGAGATAGATCCGTAATTTGATGAGCGCGTAGCGCATGACCAGCGGCTCCTTGTCGTGGGCATGATAATTCCGCTCTGCTGCCTTCAGTCGGCGCGACAGGTAACTCACCACTCACTCGCGCCCCTCACCGGCATGCTGCATCAGCGCACCCGATCACAAAGTTGCTGGCGTCACACACCGCATGGAAGGGCTTCGAGTGGTCGGCCAGCGTCAAGAAGGGCGCGGTGGAAAAGCTCTGCTTCTCCGCGTCGTAGGCGGCTTGCTGCTCGGGACGCCACGACGACATGGGGTCAGCCTTGAGGCTGAACGGACAGTCGAAGCAAAGTTCTTCGAGTAATGATGGAGATAGGTAGCCAGGCCTAGACACTAGCAAAGTTGATTCTGGTCCTGTGGCGCTGGCCACGCGCAGATGGCTTCCACCTTTCTCCGGATCAGCGCGGACGCGGTCCTTGCTGACGTAGCTCCGGAGCACAGGGATCGCGGGAGCGCAGAAGATACACTTTTTCAAGCTGGCGTACAGCTTGTTCTCTCGCATCACTTCGAACGCTTGGCGGAGCTGATCCAGATGCACCTCGATATCGGTCAGGCCGAGCTCGGCATGACTGTGGATAAAGATGTCATCCAAGTAGCTGGGCCCGAAGCCACGGAATGGTCGCAGCAGGTTGAAGCCCATCCGGTTGAAGGTGGCCGGGGCGTTCTTGAGCCCCTGCGGGATTACAAGTCACTCCCACAGCATTACGCTAGACGTGCTGACAGCTGTGAGCGGCACGTCGTCTTTCGCGCATCAGGATTTGGAATAGAGCCGTCCATCAGGTCAATCGTGCTGTACTGGGTACTGCCAGACATGGTGTCTAACACGATGTCCTTCCTCGATATCGGGTTTGTTCCGGGAAGGTGGTATCGGTCAGCTTGTTGACGGCGTTGACGATCTGCATCCGCCGGTGGCCTTCTTCACGCAGAAGATCGGGCTGGAGTGCGATGCCAGGCTTTCGCTAATGTGGCCAGACTGTCGGCGGCCCTCGAAGAAGGAGTCGATGGATTCGACTTGATCGCGTGGAAGCGGCCACTTCCGCGTCACGCAATACTTCGTACCAGGCGTGAGATCAATCTCATGCCGAACTCCACGGTCGGGAGGCAAGGCGGCTGGGACCTTGTCCGGGAAGACATCGATGAACTTGCGGACGAGGGGGGGGGGGGGGCGGCAGGGTTGCCGGATGCTTCTAGTGCCCGCAACGACAGGACAGCGTAGCGTGTTGCGCGCGCGCTCTTCTGCTCTGCCCCTTTCGGTCGCGTCCGAGAGTCAGACGCGGAGCCCTCGCCCTTGACCTCGACCGTTGCGAGGAACGCAGAGTCATCTGCTACGATCATGCACACTTGCACGATCTCGCCGTCCTTCAGGTCGCGAAGAAAATGTTTCCGCGACAAGCCGGGAAGCGCAGTGAGGCAGCGGCGTCGCACGGGGGCCGTGCGACCTCGACGTCTTGTACACGCTGAGACATGCTCGAGCCGCAGGACGCCAGAACTGATATGACCTCGGGCTCAGTAACCACTGACGCTTCTGACACGGTGCGAGGTCGTTGGGGCGTACGACGGCCGCGACGACGGACGGGACGTGGAATGCCATCCGCAGCAACAGACAGTGATAACCCACGCTCGATCACATCTGTTGGACTTGGGCGCCGAGACACTTCATCAGAGAGCTCCCGCTCTATCACTCGCGGGAAATCAGGCGTGGTTAGCCACGCTCTAACATTTCTTCAAAATCAGGGAGCTCCGGCTCGACCACTCGCGGGAGCCCCTGTTCGACCGCGTGTGGGAGTCCACGCTCAACCACGACTTGTTCACTCGTGAGCCGCTGCTCATCAGGACGCGGGAACCCCTGCTCGACCGCGTCACATTCGTCCTGAGGCTCCTGCTCAGGACCGGCACAAGCTGCACTCTTACAAATTGTACATGAAGGGCCATCGCTCACTTCATGCGCAACAGTGGTCATGGAGTCTGGATCCATGACTGCAACGTGTGGCCAAAGGTCGGGCGTTCCACTCAGGAATGCAAATACCGCATTCACGTCGATGCCGCGGGGGCGGACAGTGCGTGTCAATTAATCGATGTGTAGCTGGTGCGAACGAGCCGCGGGATCCCGAAGACGCAATCGAAGGAGCCTCCCAGCTCAATCAAGAGGAAGTCATCCGATCCAGAGAATCTATCGAATTCTTACGCGAGGGTGGCCGAGCGCCGGGGGATCCGGCATGATTTATCGTCAACAGACTTGACGATCATGGGATCCGTCTCTCTCCGACGCCCAGCAGGGCGCCCCGCGCATACTGGGTATCGCCGTTTTTGGTGCGGCGACGTCGTTCTCGATCGTGACGTTCGTCACTACAGGCGGCGGCGCGCGGCACTGCCACCCGATGTCCCGGCTTCCGACAACGGAAGCACCGCATCGGGCGCGACCCACCCGTCGACGACGAGTGAGAAGACCGTTGGTATGACGGCGGTTCCCGACGTCCGCCGTAGTGTTGTTGAATGGCATCGACCTCCATGGGAGTCGACTCTGGCTCAGTAGTGGATAGAGGACGGGAGAAGTCGAACGCTTGTGATGCTGTCACGATCTAGGATTCGCGTAGTGCAACCGCGAAGGCCTCTTCCAGTGCGCTTGGTGTCTTTCTCGTCAAATAGAAACGCTGGTAGCCAGCGTTCATGCCGGAGACAAAGACGTGGACTTGCGTCGCCATGCCCATCGGCTTCGCCGTGACGCATGACACGAGGTGACGGGCACGCTGGATGTACTCGAGCATGGACAGGCGTCCCTGCTTCAGCGACAAGAAGGCCGATTGTTGTACTTTCGCACCATGGGAAGGCTCGAACGCGAGCCGTAAGTCGGACTTCATGGACGCCACGTTTGTGAAGCAGGTGCTAGCGAACTAAGGACCGCCCAAAATGAATCACTTCCAAATTTCCTTCCTACTCGACAACTCCTTCTCCTCCGCCCCACATCATTACAAGTGGTAGCACTTGTTGGTCAAGTCTCCGAAGGGTCTGCAACTGCTCAAGAGGTCCCATTTGCGAGTGGTTGACTGGGTGGCATACGCCGGAAGGTCTCCCTCGCACATCGAACAAGTTACTGGGTGGCATAGCCAGAAGGTGACTTGTTCCTACAAATCCTTGTCTGGTTTTCGGACTGGTTTGTGCCGTTGCTGGTGACAATCGCGCATCGCATAGGGAACTCCAAGCTTTGGGTCTGTGGTTTAGTGCCGTGTGCCTGCCCCGCCATTGCTAACACGGAGGATAACTTCCCTATAGCGTGTCGTACACTAGCTGGTTGCGCAACAGTTGTCCGGACGGTTGGCAAGGTCACCCCTCTCGACCCCAAGCGTATGGGAAAGAGAAAACCCCGGGAAACGGAAGCCTGCTTTTGCAGAAGTACCGGTGATCTCTTTAAGTACCCTGGCAACAAAGCTAAAATCGATAAGCTTCGCCACGACCTATTTGGCATCCTCGTCAAGCAACAAAAGCTTGTCAAGTTTATTCGGAACGAGATCCCCAACGCCAAGGACTCGGACGCCCGCAACCTGCTGCAAGAACTGACGGATCGCCTCAATCACCGTCTCGAGCAGGTCGAAGACTTACTCACCGCTTTCACAGACCGGCAGATCACCTCGTACAAGAAAATCCGCAGAAACAAGTCAGGAACTTCTAATAGGGCTTAATAGTAAGCGTTCATTTTTTTTGGTATAGCAAATTGGTATAGCAGAACCCCAACAAAACAAAACAAAAGTAAAAAAAAAAAAACGAACAAACAAACAAAAGAGGCAATTAGGAAAATGAGTACCCGCGATCTAGTGAAACAAATGACAGAGCTCGCCGAAAGGCAGCAACAACTTATGGAGCAACTCGCACGCAAAGAAACGCGAGTCGAAGGCATCTCACTCCCACATTTTTCGGGTGAGATTGGAGAATCGGTCGATCTATACTTTGACCAAGTCATGCAGTTCCTTGAGGCCAAAAACATCAACTGGGAAGACCCAGTCAACGGCTCACGCATTGTGGCCATGATGAGCGCAAACTTCCGAGGAAATGCAGCCGCGTGGTACATGCTGAACCGCAGCAATGTCCATGACGTGCAAGACCTCATGCACTTATTCACGAATGAGTTTGTGCCTCGGGACAATCAGCGTCGGTTGCGTGACCAACTATACCAGTTGCGTCAGAATCGATGCAAGTCCCTCGAAGACTACATTGGCAGGTTCCGAATGTTGCTGACGCAAGTCAAAGACATTAGTGAACTAGACAAAATCACGTACTTTACGCGTGGACTTGTCGCCCAATTAGGCCGCATAGTGGAATACCGCCAATGCGACACGATCTCGGAGTGCTTTGCAGTTGCCCTCGAGTACGAACGCACTCATTTCGGCGGATCGTTCAATCAACGGTATGACTGCCACCAGCGACCTCCACAAAGGTTCTCAAGTCAATCAAGGTATCAGCAACAAGCTCCCCAGCTCGCCAGGAACACGAAGTTTGGTCGACCATACCAGTCGCGTAATTCGGGTCCGGAACCCATGGAAATCGACAACGCACAAGTTCGGTATAATCCGCAACCATCACACCAGCCACGGAAAGTTTGTGCGTATTGCAAGAAGACTGGGCATCTCATCAGCGAATGCTACAAGAAGAAGAACAGCGATGCACGCAGACAAAACAACGGTGCCCTTGCAAATCAGCCTTGGCGCAGAACGGCGGTCAATTACTTCGAACAGGAGGGAAACACCGAGGAGTATGGTACTCACGACATCGAAGAGTATGACACTCACAACACGGAAACCAACACCGTGGAATTCGTCGTCAATCCAACACCAAGTGCGAGAGAGGAGACTGTAGTGGAAGTTAACCACAACACCCCCATCTCCAAGGAGGAATACGGGGAACATGAGTTAGTGCGTATCCCTGCCAAGTGCAACGGCAACGACGTGATAGTTATGTTCGACAGTGGAGCCACCGACAACATTGTGAAGCCTGGAGTACTCGGCCACCTGGCCACCTCCGAACACATCAAGGTCAAGAGGTTCGATGGCACAACCACCACGACTCAAGAGGCCAAGCATGGATTGGTGGACCTCGAGGTAGGGGGTCGAAGTTTCAACATCCGCGTCATCGAGTGGAAAATGGGCGATGGACAAGACATGATCCTGGGAAAGCCCTTTTACCATCGGTACAATCCCCAGATCAACTATCAGACGCACGAAGTCAGCTTTGAGGAAGGCAACAATAAAAGGTGGCCTTTAGGAATCGAACCCACACCAGGTGTATTGAATCCTGCTCAACAAACCGCTAAGCCAAGTTTGGATATCGAATCCGACCATCGACCAGAAATATCACGACAAGAACGTGAACGCACACAATACGAGCAACCCGCAACACAAATTGCGATAAAAATTGCGGCACAAGTCTCCAGTGTGGAGTTTGCAAAAAGGCTCAAACAACAAAGCTACGAAGAGGTCTACCGCGTCAAGGTGTGCCAGGTCGATACGCAACTGTCAACTATACCAACACGCATCGAGTCGCTAATTGCGACGTATCAAGAAGTATTCCCCAAGGCATTACCAGACGGGTTACCACCTCACTGCCGCGTCGAGTTCGAGTTGACAACAAAACCAGACGCAAAACCAAGCAATCGTCCACCTTTTCGATTGTCCAAGACGGAGCAAGACGCTCTCGACCTGTTTGTGGAAGAGAAGCTGAAGAAGGGATGGATTGAAATTTCCGATTCTCCCTGGGTGTCCAATGTGTTTGGTATTCCCAAAAAAGATCCGCAAACAGGGACACAACCTTCACGATCGGAGTGGGTGCGATCCGGGAATGCAACACTACCGATTCGTTGGGTTATTGACTATCGGTATGTTAATTCGCAAACCATAGTTCCAAGAATCCCTTTACCGCGAATGGAAGAGCTGTTCGACAAAATGCACGGTGCTACGGTGTTCTCAGTGCTCGATCTCGCGCAGGGTTACCACCAAATGCGCATATCGCCTGAGTCTCGCAAATACACCGCATTCCGCACACACACACAGAGACATATCAATGGTGTGTTGCACCAATGGGTCTTGCAGGCATGCCGGGCGTGTGGTCACGTCTCATGCGGGTTCTGTTTGGCAAATACTCATTTATTGTGGTCTATCTTGACGACATTTGCGTCTTCTCCAAGACTATGGACGAGCACACTGGGCATCTAGAGACGCTGTTCCAAGTACTGCAACGCGAGAAATTGTACGCTCAAGTTACCAAGTGTCATTTTGGCGCAAAATCGGTTAACTTCCTCGGACACACCGTCTCCGCACAAGGCATCGCTGTCAACACGAAGAAGACGGAGGCTATCGCCAAATGGACGACACCAGCAAACACCAAAGAGCTTCAGAGCTTTCTAGGCCTTGCAGGTACTACCGTCGGTTTATCTGCAACTTCGCTACACTAGCGCTGCCTTTGAGCGCGTTAGTCAAGAAAGATGCAAAATGGGAATGGCATGCATCGCAAAACAACGCATTTCAAGCACTCAAAGACGCTCTGCAAATTGCGCCTGTGCTTAAATTGCCCGACTTCGAACGCGAATTTATTGTAACCACGGATGCGTCGGGACACTGTGTTGGTGAAGTTCTTTCGCAAAAATATGGCACAAACGACCATCCAATTGCGTTCTACTCGAAGAAGCTGGGTCCACACGAGCTGAATTGGCCCACACACGAGAAGGAATTTTTCGCGATCAAAACAGGACTCGAGAAATGGCGTCACTACCTCTACGGACGGCCTTTTGTCCTCTTCACCGACAACAGCGCATGCTCATGGTTGTTGCACCATCCTAAAGTGTCTTCCAAGTTAGCACGCTATTTGACATTTTTCGCGCAATTCAACTTCCAGATCCATCATGTTAGCGGAAGTTTGAATGCGGTTGCAGACGCATTATCGCGACAACCCACCGACGTCAGCTCTATCCAGTTCCATCGTTGCTCGGATCAATGCAGGACGCATGCAATTGCGTATAAAGAAAGCTTTCGTGCCACACCCACGGCGAAGCAATTGTCGGGGGAGCGTCTTTGCCTCAAATTTCCTCCGCCATGACTGTGTCACACAGCTTTATGACACTCGCACCTTCCGTTCAAAAAATGTTTGTGCAAGGTTACAAAAGCGACAAGGACATCAAAGAAGGCATCAACTCCAACACATTCGAGATAATCGACGAGCTAGTATATTTACACACGCAAAACAAGACATTGCGACTTTGTGTGCCGAACGACTACCAACTTCGCACAAATATCATCTCAGGTTTGCACGACGCAGCCATTGCAGCACATCCCGGAGTTCGGCGCACATTCCTTCAGGTTGCACAATTGTACTACTGGAAAAACATGGAGAAAGACATCTACGACTACGTCACAAGTTGCGAAACATGTGCAAGATGGAAACACAGCAACGTCAAGAAAAATGGGAAACTCGTTCCTATTCCAATCCCCAAAGAATGTTGGGAAGTGGTGTCAATGGACTTCATCACCGGCTTACCGGAATCCAACGGATTTGATGCGATCCTAACAGTCGTCGACAAACTCTCAAAACGTCCCAAGTACATCGCAGTGAATACAACGAACGACGCAGAGAAAACTTCCCACATCTTTTTCGACAATGTCGTGCGACACCATGGAATACCCGCAGTCCTCATCAGCGATCGAGACCCGAAATTTACATCGAAATTTTGGCGTTCGCTCGCTAAAATTATGGGCATCAAATTGAACATGACAACCGCGCACTGAGCTCAGGCTGACGGCCAGACAGAGAGACAGAATCTCGTTCTGGAAGACGCACTTCGTTGTATGACTTCGTATCATGGCCAGGATTGGTCAGAAAAATTACCAACGACAGAGTATGCACATGCAACTCTAACTAGTGCCTCAACGGGACTGTCGCCGTTCGAAATCGACACGGGACGCAAGGAGCGACTACCTATCGGACTCCCAACAGCGCTAGCTACGAGCGCTAACAACCCCGAACTCGACATTGCCGAATTCGCGAAAACATTCCACGAAGATCGGCAGAAGCTCGTCGAACAAGCAAGCGTGCATTTAAAGCACGCACAAGAGTCACAAAAACGCTATTATGACCAAAAGCGCAATGACGTTGCGTTCAAAGTGGGCGAGTTGGTGATGCTCGACACTCGCCGTCTTCCCCTTTGACACGCAGCACAGGACATGGAAGTTAAACGTGCAAAACTTGCAGCAAGGAAGATCGGTCCATTCAAAATCGTCAAAATGATCGGGGAAAACGTCGCAAAACTCCAATTACCCGCAAACATGCAGAGAACGAACCCCACATTTAATGTGGATATTTTAGCGCATTTTGTCCAAGATCACGAGCGGTTCAAGAGCCGACCAATACCCAAAACATCGCGGGTCGTCGTGGATGAGAACACCGGTGAAGAAATGTGTTTCGTCGAAAAACTTCTTAAACACCGAATCGTGAACCGCAAGAAACAATGGTTGGTCAAGTGGAACGGATACCCAGACCACGAGGCAACATGGGAATATGAAAGCGACATCAACCACGTCTCCCACTGGAAGGTTCTCGTCGAAGCGTTCCACAAGCTTCGACTCGAAGTCACTCGCCGGAGGATGTAAGGATGTGGTTTGCAATTACGACACATTTTACATCCGTTACGTATGGGTAAAATCTTTGGTCCCGACACAATCGATATACGCACAGTCTGGTGCAGACGTAAAGTTTCTATCGTCCAAGGCAAAGGTCACGGGTTCGAGTTCCATCGACAACACATTTTATTTTGCATAGTTTGCATAAATTGCACATAAGGAGGCGCCGCGCGACACCACGACATCTTCCAAGGATCACGTATGTGAACTACACTCATGGTACGCGCAATCATTCTTATGATGACGAAACCAGAGAATGTCCCAGAGTCTCCAGCCAATCAGATAGTCAATAGAGTGTGACGTGTAGGTTTGCATGTGATGTAGAGGAATGGTTGGTCACCGTGCGGAGAATATCCAGCGTGGCACAAAGGACACACAAGAGCCTCCATGGCGGCTTAGATATAGCGCTAGCGAACTAAGGACCGCCCAAAATGAATCACTTCCAAATTTCCTTCCTACTCGACAACTCCTTCTCGTTCTCCTCCGCCCCACATCATTACAAAATTAAAATATAAAACACCACAAATACTTAAGATAGCGGGTAATATTGGAATAATGTATATTGTTAATGGCACGCCTGCTTTCGATGTTCGCTTCAACGGCGCCTCCCTGGATGAGGCGTACTCCTTCGTGAGGGAGACGACGCGGACGGAGAAATGTGTTTTTTGCGCCAAAATACAAATTCAGTTTGTGAAAAGCCATGGACGCGATTGAAGCAGTGAAACTGCGCAAGGAGCTAGCTGTGGCTCATGCGCTTCTTAAGGAGGCACGAGAGCGCGAGGAGAGACAGGAGCAATAGCTGAAGGAGGAGAGAGAGAGCGAGATGAGCGATAGTTGAAGAGGCGCTAAGGGAGGCGCTGAAGGAAGAGAAAGACCGTTATGAGCGACAGCTAAAGAAGGCGTTGGAGGAGGAGAGAGATCACCATGATCGTCAGTTGAAGGAAGAAAAAGGCGGAAGTTTAGGCAAGCCGGGTGTGGAATATAGACCCTCTTCGATTGAGACAAGCAACAACTTATGAGAACCCAGTGTAAGCAAACCACATCTAGTGCCTATCTTGTCACCTCTGTATTCACCTGCTCCAATGAACCCCTCCCAGAATCAGGAGATGGCTAGATTATTGACCTGAGCATCTACAACGAGATGAGAATTGTTGCATCTCCGGGTCCGTTCATCAGGTTCACCAAGAAGTACACGGCTGACATCCGAACCTACTTCCCCCTTTCGGTCAAGGATGGAGAATATACGCACAGATGGAACTTTGCAAACGCTGTCATCAGCTACGCACCGGGAGCCGACCTCATCGAGAAACGCAGAAACAATGTACTCTCCAACGACGATATGCCAAACGGTGGCGTCTACGGAGAGTCATACGTGACAGTCGGGATCCAAACGGAGCTGTTCGATCGTATCCGTGCTAACTTTGAAGAGTGGGAGACAGCGTTCAACCATAAAAGGCGACAATTAACCCGGAACCAAGGATAGGAAGTGATTACACGTGGTTCAAGTGCGCACTCGACAAACATCCGAAAAAGTTCGAAAATGGTGAAGAAGTACTTGTCTAATGCAGGAAGCGTTTCACTCGCCCCAGAGTTGAGGAGCTTCGTGTCGCTTCAGCCAAGTCCCTCAGATCGCACCACCCGTTAATTTCTCGAGAGCCCGAAACAATGCACGGGGGAGGAAATGCCGGTAATCAGATCCAGGGAGGATTTGCATCTGGAACGTTCCAGCCTCAATGTCTACCCATGCAACCGGCTAATCAATACGGTCAGTCGATGGGACAACGCAATCCGCAACCCAACATGATCATCAACCCAGGTGGAGGTAGCCAAGCGCAGAACTTGGGCCAGATGCAGCCTAACCAAGGGTATTAGATGCAGGGCCAGCCGCAGGGAGGGCAGATGCGTTATGGGCAAGGGGACGTTGGAGGCTTCTTCTAGGCATGTCCATAGGCCAAGGTTTTAAAATCTAATGGACGAGAAACATTTCTTAAACTGAGACATGAGCTCTAGCAGAGTAAAAGCAATCTCGGACTATATAAGATGAGAAATGCGTTGGGCCAGACTATGTGAGAAAACGTCAAGAATTACTTGCATATATGCTGAGAGTTTCAAGAGCGTTGATAATCTCGTCATAGGCCAGAGTAAGTATAACGATAACGTGTCCCATCCAATAGCTTCAGCCTATGCTATATCTCCAGAGACATATGTAAGAGTATTAAGGGCTGGTCACATAAAGTACTTGACGATTATTAACTATCGTTAGTCAATGTTCACGCTAATGCTGATTTTGACTATAACGTATTTGAAACCAATGGGTTCGCGATGCTTAACCAATCAGAGAACGCAATGAGTAGGAAAGAAGTTAGAGCTACGCAATCAGAGATCACGATGAGTGTAGGAAGTTGAAGCTAGCCAATCAGAGGCCGCGTTATGTCGTCAATTTACAAAAGTAAAAAATCCGACAGGACTTCTTGAACCCGATTGGCTTAGCTATAGGTCTATCTAAGCTGTAGGTTTAAAACAGCCAATCATAACGCGTCTAATGTCACATATTAGCTACAGGAATGTGACATCTTTCGAAACGAGATCTATTTGGGGGGCGGGTACAAAGTGTCACATATCGGCTACAAGGATGTGACATCTTCCGAAACGAGATCTATTGTTGGGCGGGTACAAAGCGTCGCATATCGGCTACAAGGATGTGACAAGTGTCACTTATCGTAAAGTACTCGGCGACTATCTGCATTCGACAAATCACGACTAAGTACAGAGAAGAAGAATGAGCAACGTTGAGGATATTAAGGACATTGAAGAAGAAGCATTCTCAGACATGGTAGAGCGTTCGCTAAAGCGCTTTTGGGAAGACGGGTATATGATTTTACCTAATGCTTTCTTGTCTGAGCTCATCGGAGACACCTACACCAAGGTCAAGGATGCTGATGAAGCGAAGAAGCTGATCTTTCGTTCCATCTTTAAAGAAGTTGGCATTTCTTTCGACGAGTACCGACTGCAAGCTCCAGTTTCGTCCAACGATTACAAGGAGTTGAGGGAGAAGGCAAATCAGCTGGTGAAGCAGCTTCGAATGCGATGGAAAGCACGAAGCTGGATGGTGCTTAAGAGCTTGCCTGGTGGTGGCGAACAAGACCCGCACCGCGATATTCCAAGTTTTGACATTGGTGCTACCCCAAGAAGTACTCCAAGACAATTCAAGCAGGCATGATGATTGGCCTGATGGAGCACACCAAACTCGTGCTGTACCCCAAGTGCTTTGCCGATGCAGATCCGCGTCGCCGAAAGGAGATTACGGTTGGTGTCGGTGATGCATCATCTTTCGTGGAGATGCTATTGACAGTGGGGCTGCATCCTCGCAATTGAACTATCGAGTTCATTGTACGTTGGTTGATCAAGGGCATTAAGTGGAAGGTGATGTAACCGAGTTGGACTTACCTCCGGCGTATAAGTGCGAATATTGCGAATTTATGGCGCCAACGCAACTGCAAATACGCAATCACTGTAATGATGTGGGGCGGAGGAGAACGAGAAGGAGTTGTCGAGTAGGAAGGAATTTGGAAGTGATTCATTTTGGGCGGTCCTTAGTTCGCTAGCGCTATATCTAAGCCGCCATGGATGCTCTTGTGTGTCCTTTGTGCCACGCTGGATATTCTCCGCACGGTGACCAACCATTCCTCTACATCACATGCAAACCTACACGTCACACTCTATTGACTATCTGATTGGCTGGAGACTCTGGGACATTCTCTGGTTTCGTCATCATAAGAATGATTGCGCGTACCATGAGTGTAGTTCACATACGTGATCCTCGGAAGATGTCGTGGTGTCGCGCGGCGCCTCCTTATGTGCAATTTATGCAAACTATGCAAAATAAAATGTGTTGTCGATGGAACTCGAACCCGTGACCTTTGCCTTGGATGATAGAAACTTTACGTCTGCACCAGACTGTGCGTATATCGATTGTGTCGGGACCAAAGATTTTACCCACACGTAACCGATGTAAAATGTGTCGTAATTGCAAACCACATCCTTACAATCACGGCAAGTACTGTCGAGACAACCCAAGATACGAAGAGATCGCCGTTAGAGCACGAGAGGTCCATCTATTGGGCAAGCGGTGCGTCATTTGCAACAAATACTTTCCCGAGCGAAACAGTTTCTACCAGCACCGATTATGACTTTGCAAAATAATATTGCTTTGAGCTTAAGGTCTTTCCAAATTTGACTGATTTAGATGTTGCGAGTTGGCAAATGTTATTCTAACATAACAAACATCAGTTTAGTATTAAAGCGGTATATGATATCGCTCCTGAAACACTACGAAGATGGCATCTACTGAATCATGATGCAGCAGATGAAGAGGCGGAACGGGCATCACGAGCAGAACATGAGCGTCCAAAGCGGATTCCCCGTTCTATGGTATTTATTGTTTACAAAGGCGTGTCGTACTAGGAGCAAGACTATGATTCTGTGTTGCCCGTTCTATCTGTCATTGTCTGTATATTGTCTGAAGCATACATGAATGTCTAGAGCTCGGTGGACAACGGTACATAGCGCTATGCGGTTCAGTGTTACAAGTAATTTCAGCTTTGTATCCACTTCTTTCATAATTATAGGCACATAAACCAGCCACAAAATCACCAATACTAAAGAAATATATTCCATTCCGTCCAATTATATTGTAGCATTCCTAATCGCCATTCATACGCCAACCACCCGAGTCAGCATGGAGGCGCTCGAGGCAGCGTGTGCGGCGCTGCATGCGCCGCCAACTGGCCCCGAGGCCGAGCGTCGCCGAGCCGAAGCCGAGGCGGTGTTGGCGCACTTCAAGCGCAGCCCCAGCGCGCTGGCCGACGCTATGACGCTGCTGCGCAACAACCACACGCCGCCCGTCGTGCAATTCCACTGTGTCTCCACCATCCGCGAGGTGACGCTGCAGCGCTGGACACTGCTGGCGTTGCCAGACAAGTCTCAGGCACTGGACTTTCTCATGCAGCTGATGCTGGAGCGCGGTACGGCGCTTCCGAGATTCGTGGCGGCTGCGGCGCTGCAGACCGCAGTGTTGTTGGTCAAGCGTGGCTGGCTGGACCGCCTCGAGTCGGAGCGAGCCGCAGTGCTACAGCACATGGGTGCTATGCTACAGCCATGCAACGCCATCGCTCATCGCCTATTGGCTGCCAAGTGGCTGCTGGCTTTTGTAACAGAGTTCTCGTCGGCCTCACGAGCGAGCAACATGATGCAGCCGGTGGAGTTCCACACCAAGTCGAGGCGCACACTGGAGAAGAGCGGAGGACTCAAAACTATTGTTGCGCTTGCTGTTCCCCTGCTGGAGGACTCGATCCGCAGCACAACCACGGCCTGTGGAGATGCAGGCACCGCCGGTGACGTTCCTGCGGACCAGTTGGAGCTGCTGGATGCAGCCTTTCGCCTATGTGTGGAGCTGCTGAACTGGCAGTTTGAAGACCCGCGCGCAGGAAACTTGACGTGGAGTTTGAGTGTGTCAACGAACGATGACGAGACTGGCAATCGACCAGTTCTAACGCCGCAGGCTTCGTGGAGACCCATTCTAGTACGCCCGGATTTGATTCACTCAGCTTTTAATACTTACGCTTTCTTCCGCAATGTTGCAGCCAAGAACGAGACGCTACTCCACTTGGCTCGGCAGTTCCTAATCCAGCTGGCATCGTTGCAGGGTCCTATCTTCGAGCGCAAGACGGAGCAGTTGCAGTTCTTGAGTGAAATCCTGCGCGGTGTCATCGCAGTCGTACACAACCCGTTCCTGGACCTGCTGGCTCTGAGCGATGTTACCGGCTATGAGTTGGCCACTCGCGAGTTGATCGACTGCTGCCAGCTGCTCTTCCGACTCGTCAATAACATTGGGCTCGAGGCGCTCCTACAGGCTACCTCTGGCCAGCTTTTCTCTTCAGTTATCGAAGAGCTAGCCTCGTTGACGAGCAAACTCCTGCATTCGGCTTTGGAGCGTATTCAGCGCCACTTGCGTGAGAACCGTCATGAGGCGATTGATGAACTTTGGGAACTCGAGGGCGTCGATATTCTGTTGGATGCGTGGGTAGCGCTTGTAAATGATCCGCAGCTCCTAGAAGTGGGGGCTACAGGAACCTCCAAACCGGAGGCAGAACAAGCGCTGACACTTCTTAACAAGGCCTCGGCTCCTGTGGTAGAGCTCTATCTACAGGTTCAGCTGGAGTTGTGTGCCGTGGAGGTGCTAGCTGACCAGGATGAAGACGAAGACGTAGAAGATAACGCCGCCAGTAGTGCACGGGAGCAGTTTGAGTTGGCTGCAGCTCTTGCCAGACTTAATTCGTCTGCGTCCGTCCCCTTACTAGTGTCGCTCGTGCAATCGTTGATGACTAGCGTACAACAGGAGCTGGCAAAACCTCAAGGTCGTGACGAAATGACCCCGGAATTATCACAACTTTTTGAGAAGCTCCACTTTGTTATTCTTTTTGTGGGGCTTCTCCTTGCAGATGATTTTGAGGGCGAACGTCCCGGCATTCCGAACCGAATTCACGCCAGTCTACGTGAGGTTGCCACTGCTGAAGAATCTCCTGTGGTTAATCTCATCATGCTGATCATGAGTCACGTGCTGGAGTTCGAGACATCGCGCCTAGCCCAAAACCCAACAAGCGACTGTGTCAGTCCCTTTGTATCTGAAGGCCTGCTCAAGACGATCACGCGGTTGTGTGCCACATTCCTTGCCCCGGATGTTTATGCTGATACGAGTCAAATGGCGCCGGCGTTGCTGCAAGTTTTTGGTTTCCAAGATGGAGGGCGTGCTGGCGAGCTGTTGAATTTCCTGGTCCAGAAGGTGACGGTTTATCTGCTTCACTGGCCCACGCAGCCCGTGGTCATGGAAAACCTTATCGAATTCCTGTTGGTACTCTCCAATACGCGAGCCATTAACCCTGTATTGAGCTCCGAGATGTGGCAATCTCTGGTCCAGGCCAATGCGTCTGCTGGCTCGTTCATGACTGCTGGAGATGGCAACTCATGTGCACTGAATTGTGCAGTTGGTAGAATCCCGGCCAATCTCCGTGGCCAACTTACAGAGGCATTGTGCCGAGCTGGAATGGCGTCAGTGGATCAGAATATGAGAGCGACTCACTTCCAAGCTGTGAGCCACCCTGTTGAACAGCGTCTGCAGCAGCTCATCGCAATACCAAACTTTGAGTCCAAGCAGACAGCAAATGATGTTCTCGTCAAGGAAGAACTTAAGCTGCTTCTCGAGATGTATTCAGGTATCGCGCGCTCAGCGGAATCAACCAGTCACGGCCCTATCACGACATTCTGTCTGCCTGCTCTTCCTGTCACTGTGAAGATTTTCCAGATCTTCCAGGGGGACTCACAGATTGTTAACCTTATCCTGAATTTCTTTTGTGCATTGGTGGAAGCGCAGCTGTGTTACCTTGCGCCTCGCGATGCACTGCAAGTGTACACGGCCAGCGACGGCCTCATCCGTGCGTATTGCCATCACAATCTAGGCAAAAAGAGCATGCTCGGTGACGCAGAGGAAGAAAACTACGTCGATCTCTTGGCTTTACTTACTCTGCTGTCTCATCTCGTGGCGAAAGACTTTATCGATTTCTCAGAAGACGCGACGACGGAGCAGGAGCAGGCCGATGTTATTCGCGCTTCAAGTGTTGTGGCCGACGTGGTCTTTTCAGGGCTGCGTCAAGTGATCCCACTAATGACGGAACAGTTGTTGACTTATCCAAGCTTGAGCAAGCAGTACTTTACGTTGGTGTCGTACATGGTTGAAGTGTACGCGGAGAAGCTGGTTTCATTGCCAAGTGAGCTTTTCCAGATGCTGCTGCACTCGCTGTTGGTAGGTATGCGTCACGTGGCCGTGGATGTGGTGCGCAACAGCTTCCAGGCACTCGGTGAATTGGCCAGTTACCATTGGCAAGCATTGCAGAGCCAAAAGCCAGGACTCGAAGCTCACCGCCAGCAGCATCCCGACATGTTTATGGCATTCCTACGCGTTATCTTCCGTATGGCAATTTTTGAAGACTTTAACCTGGTAATCCTTGATGCGTGCGCCGGTACGCTCTACCCGCTCATTTTGATCGAACAAGCACGCTACTCAGCATTGGCCGAAGAGATTAGCCACGAGCAGATCAGTATCGATGCGGCAAGTCAGCAGCGGTTGGCTGCAGCATTTGCAGAGCTTATTAGCTTTTTGACACCTGCGGACATTGCCACCGGTACAGCAACCACGCGCAAGATGCGCATGCAGTTCAAGACGAATCTGTACGCGTTCGTGGCTGAGGTGCGAGGCTTCCTTCAGGTGAAGTAAAACTAATTTGATCATCTTGAGAGTCGAGCAATTGCCTGTTTTCTAGAAATTAATATTTACACGCGGATTATGCTGCTCGGACATCCATGTCTACGAAGTCAAACCCATTCATTGTGTCGCCAAGTTCGAACTCTTTGGGCGTCACAGATGCATCATGTGCGCCTAAGAGCTTCGCGGTGAGGACATTTCCGTCCACAACTGCAGGTTTGAACTTCCAGCGTAACCTCTGTTCGTAGGTTATTGGAGCAGCCTTGAGGCGTTGCCCTAGTTTTCGGCAATGGCAGCTATGGCAGCTATTCCCACTACTAACACTAGCTCCATTGGTACTAGTGGCTACTTGAGAGGAATTAAAGGGTTCTGATCCTGTTGGGCCGTTCTGGATGCTGCAGTGAGCCTCCGAAAGCGAGCAAGTAGAAGACTCTTGACGGCTGCTTGAAGACAAACCGATGCGCTCCTGCTGCTGTTCAAGATCGTCATCGGGAGGACTATTTTCGTCAATAATATCGATGGCCACTGACAATGACGTAGACTTGTCCAGTGGCTGGCATATCAGGATGTTATCTTCATCGAAAAAGTACTTTAGCCCGGTGTTTTCAAAGCCGTACGCATGTTTCCTGTGATGCAACAGCCCCGCGTCCATGAACGCATTTCCCAATCGTACCGCTTCACACGGGCTGTGAACGAACTTCATGTCTTGCAGACGCGCTACGATAAGTTCACCGGTAAAGACATCAGCAGTGCCTTGACGCGTCTTACATACCGAAGAGCTGACGTCGTTGGCCAATTCGGGCAAGAAATCCGCTGCGAAGACAGCCAGCAATTCTTCTTGAACGTTTTCGAGGGCATTTACGATCTCTTGTGCACTGGGGCGTGATCGAGCATTGGGGTGCCAGGCTGCTTCAATGATATCGCGAAGACTGGAATGAAGTTGACCATCCCCAGCTTCTAGGTCGAGCTCCGGTCTTCTGCCTTCTATCACGCTGGCAAAAATTTGCAAATGATTATTCTTAAGCTCTGGAAACTTTTCAATCCCGGGGTGCAGTACATCCCACATTGTCATTGCTAACGAGTATACGTCAGCAGCTTCTCCGTATGCCGCGAGGCCGGCCTTCCCGTTAATAATTTCTGGTGCCATGTAGTCCACAGCGCCTTTCACAGTCATCTTCGGGAAAGAAGTCATCATTGACTCGATCTCAGTTGCCATCGGGGAACTCGCAAATGCTGCATAGTCCGATAAAATGTCTGGGATCCCAGTATCTCGCGGGCTAGTGATTGCAAAAGTGTTATGAGACCGTGTGAGACTACGCGATTCCCCCAAATCGGTGAGCTTCACTGCCCCATGCACATCGATAAGGAAGTTGTCTGGTTTAATATCGCGATGAAGAAATGGTGGGGAAAAGCTGTGTAAATAGGCTACTGCACGAGCAGCGTCAAGCATGTAGCACACATTCAGCAGCATTTGTTTCCGGTTGTAATACCTCGGCTCACTCCTAGCAAACCGGACTCGAGCAACGCATGTGAGCTCACCAAGTGTACCTTGGCACTGTTCCGACACGAGACAAATAGTGGGCGGGTACACGCACATGCCATAGAACTTGACGATATTTGGGTGTTTCAAGGCTCCACAGAGAGCAGCTTCCTGCGAAAACTCACCCACTGTTTCCTCACTGAATAGTACGGGCGTGTAAACTTTGACTGCAACAGGAGTAACCGCATCCAGGAGCCCACTGAACACTACGACACTGGATCCTATTCCAATCTTCGTTTCTAGCTTTAATTGTGCGAAATCGATGATCAGCTTGCTGTGCATTTCAATCAACACGTGCAGACCCTGGGAGGATACCCGTTCATCAATACTGTGTCGATGTCGAAATACTGTTTGAAGCTCCATAGCGCGCTGTCCCAAACCGCGCCAAAACTCGGTATCAGCTTTTAACACGCGCCACATGACGAGAGGGGACGTGATGGTCCACAATATTGTAGCATAAGTAAGCATAATACCCATGCTGTTTGCTCCCAAATGAAAGCAAAACTCGCTGCTGAAGCACAAGGCAGAGTTCGTAACGATAAAAAGACAGTATTCCCGCAAGGTTCGCTTGCTGGCTCGGGCTGGAGGTCGCACAAACACGTACACGAAGAATAGGAGCACCAATGCACGGACTGCGGACATCACGATGAAGGCGAGAGTTGGAGCGTTTGGCTTCACGTACGCGTTCAACAATATTTCCACTGGTAAAGTGTACACAGCCAAAACGAGTGTGAGCACTACAGAGCGACGCAAAGCTGGAACCGATACGCTTTTCTGCAGCAAGAACACCATGACGAGTACGAAAACAAACAATCGCATGCTGTAAGAGATCTCCAGCAGAACGTGTGAGTATTTGCCACGAAACCACTTAAAAGTCACTAAAAGTGCCATAACAATCGAGTAAATGGCGACAGTGCAACCTAGCAACCACAAGAGAGGCTCAAATGCCGGTAGCAGGATTTTTCGAGCAGCGTTGGAGTCCCCTCTAAGCGCGATATGTCGATTTCGTCGTAAATACAGCACCAGCGCCAAACATATGCCTAACATGAACAGATATTCCACTAAGATCAGGATCTGCACGAGCTGGAACTTGCCGATAAACCACTGAGATTCCTCATTTTCTTCAACCGACATTGTGCGCAGCGGTGACAAGTTCCCAAATTCTTGGACAAGCTTCTTAACCACCATTTTAGCCATCTAGCGCACGCTTTAAAGCGTCAACAAGCCTCCAGCTACCACAAATAGCAGTTCGTGTAGTATGTGGTGAGTCCACCAGTGAAGATCCAGACTGGCAAGTTCCACAAACTGGAAGGCTTGCAGCCATACCGTTCAATAAGTTCAGTAATCCGTAGAAAATAAACCGAAAAGGCATAGTTCCGTTAGTAGTAACACTTCAATTTGTGGAGCACGCCGTATTGTCGGTCACCTTCACTTTGTGCTCAAGAGAATCCATGAACAGCAAATTATCTCGAGTTATTCTACTCAGCACTCTTCACCTTGATCCGTCTCTGAGTTTTGAAAAAAGTTCGTGCCAAGCATCTCGTCAGGCAGGTAAGTCTGGTCTTTAAGCTCTTCTGCTGTATAGTCCGGATTGTACTTGTAATCTTTTCCGTATCCCAGCTTTTTCATGAGCTTTGTGGGAGCGTTACGGAGATGCAGCGGAACGTCCGGCAAAGCGCCTTTATCCCACCCCTGAATCGACTGCTTGGCACGTTTGTAGGCACTATAAATCTCAATCGACTTCGGCGCACGAGCCAGCATCGTGGCAACATGAGCAAGCACGACATCGCACTCAGGCATTCCAATAAAGTGAGCGGCCTGGTAGGCTGATACCGCCAGGGTGAGTAATTCAGGAGCTGCGAGTCCGACATCTTCACTTGCGATGCGGATAAGCCGCCGAGCCACGAAGAGCGGGTTCTCACCACCTTCCAGCATGCGTGCTAGCCAGTAAAGTGTGGCATTTTCGTCGCTACCACGAACGGATTTGTGCAGTGCACTGATACAATCGTAATGATTGTCGGCGTTTCGATCATAGAAAAGTGTTTGCCTATGCGCAAAGCAATGCTGGACGTGGGTAGCAGAGACTCGAAGCACATGCTTTTCTGGATCCTTGAGAGCGGTTTGAAGTGCCATCTCCAAGCAGTTCAATGCTACTCGGGCATCACCGGCACACTGTGTTGCCAGGTACTTGATTGCGTCGTCCTCGGCTTCAATACAGAATTCTTTGACATCGTCACTCTGGCTAGAAGCATCGCCATTCGACTGGATCTCGGACATGTGCGTTGGCGTCAACGATCTGACCCCACCAGCAGCGTGATCCTGTAATGCACGTCGGAGGATTTTCTCGATTGACTCTGGCGTATGTTTCTTGAGTGTATATACACGACAGCGACTCAGCAGCGCGTTGTTGACTTCAAACGACGGGTTCTCTGTTGTAGCGCCAATGAGCGTAATTGTGCCATCTTCTACAGGAGGCAAGAAGAAATCTTGCTGACTCTTGTTAAAGCGATGAATCTCGTCGACGAAGACGATGGTGCGTCGACGGAACATCTTGCGTTCACCTCTAGCTCGATCCACCGCATCCTTCATATCTCCCATCTTGGACGTTGCGCCCGACAAGCTGATGAACTTGCAGCCTGTCTTCTTCGAGATGACATGGGCTAACGTTGTTTTCCCACATCCTGGGGGTCTGCTCCACCATCATAACCACAACATGATATCAGTATATTGTCGACTTAACATACTATAATAGCAAGGATCTTAGCTTACCCCCATAAAATCATATTGGGCACTCGATCGGCCTGAATCAATGAAGACAGCAGACTTCCAGGTCCAAGGAGCTCCTCCTGACCCACGAGATCGTCCAGTTCTTTAGGTCGCATCCTCTCGGCCAATGGCACAGCCGAAATATCGTCGGGTGTCGAACGTTTGCGTTTTTTTAGGCCAGAAGGTGACGGCGAAGGGGTATTCTGACTCGGAAGTTGCATTTGCGGGCTCCGATTGGGCGTTCTAACGCTAACTGGGGACTTGGATGACGGCGACGGCGACTGTAAGCGGAACGGCGTCTTGGGCTGATCCTGCTTAGAAAGACAAGCCTCCACGTGCAGCGGGAGGTTCTCCGAGCGCACATGCCGCGAGCAGATCGGGCATTCGGTTGTCGTCATGCTTTAGTTTTATTTATTCGCGAATGAGCTCAAACCAACCAATGGTAGACTTTAGAACAAGATTTGGACCAATCACATGAATTGACGGGAACGAGTGAGACTAGTTTTCCCGCCACAAATACGAAACCTAAAACACTCAATTATTGAGTAGGATTGGTCCTGCATCGAACTCGTCGAGGAGATGTCGGTCCTGGGTAGACGTGAGGTCTTCCTCCTGCAACAAGTTGGCCGTGAGGATATTGTCTTCCGGGATGGCGCGGTATTTGCGACGGAACCGGTGGCGAACCGGTTTGCGGGTGTAAGGACGCTCCCCGAGTTTCCGGCAGGCGCACTCCTCCGCCTCGGCGTTGCTCGCAGCGTCCACAAACGCCGTCTCGCTGTCGTCCTGAGGCGATTCGGACGCGGTAGTGGCGTCCCATTCGGAGCTTTTAGCGTCTTTCACTGAATTTGAAGTCGTTGCCAGTGGAGGTGTCGGATCTGACGGTTGGTGTTGGCGCTGTAGACTCTTGAACCAGCCAGGAGACTGCATAAGTTGCGATGGCAATGGAGCCCCCAGTGTGGAGCCTGCACGTCGTGTGACATTGAGACTGCCAGTGCCACTTCTAGTCGAGTGGCCGTCGAGGACGACGAACGGTTGGCAGAAATTAATATTGTCCTCGTCAAAGTAAAACAGATCGTCGCTGCTCTTGAAAGGCTGCGAGTGCTTGAGGTGGTGCATGAAGCCGGCGTTCATGAACATATTGCCAAGCCGGGTACCTTCGCCGACTGACGCCACCGCTTCGATCTCCTGCATCTTCCTCGCTGCTTGCTCACCGGAGAAGGTTTTAGCGCCGCCGGTCTTCAGCACGCTTGATTCATGCTCCATTTCCTCGCACAGCTCAAGCGCAAAGACCGAACACACTTCTTCTTGAATCCGCTCAAGAGCGACAACGATCTTCTCGGCAGATGGACGCACTCGAGCGTCCACGTGCCAAGAATTGGTGATGATCTCAGCCAGACCAGCGTGAAGCTGATTGTCAAGTTCAGGTCTTGTACCAGCCATGACGGACTCCAGTACGCGTAGATGGTTGTTGTTCGTTCCAGGGTACTTTTCAGCGCCTGGATTCAGGATATCCCACATCGTGATGGCCAATGAGTAGACGTCAGCGGATTCACCGTACGAGGCGACTCCGGCACGTCCATTAATTATCTCTGGTGCCATGTAGTCGACCGTTCCTTTGACAGTCATTTCTGGTGTCATTTTGCGGGGTGGAACCACCGGCGCTGACCTCGACTCTCCATCAGAGGTAGGAGCTGGTGTCAACGAGAGGCCCCGGCCACTTGGTACACTGTGATCGGCATTTGAAGTCGAATCGGGGCATTCCTGGTAGTGTTCCGCGTCAGTAGAAGAGCTGCTCGTAGTAGCAGTAGTACCGACTGTTGATACAGAAGAAGTCACAATGGTAGCGGTCTTGGCATCATTGAGACTGCTCACTTCCCATGTGATCTTGGCTTTCGGCAGACTCCGGGACTCGCCAAAGTCCGTGAGCTTGACGTTCCCTTCGACGTCCACCAGAAAGTTGCTTGGTTTGATATCGCGATGCACAAAAGCCGGCGAGAAGCTGTGCAAGTAGGCCACGGCGCGCGCAGCGTCGATCATATAACCCAGATTGAGCAGAAATTGTTGACGTCGTGGCTGCTGCTGTCGCCGCGCCAGTGCCAGCGCGACAACATCAAGACTACCGACACACAACTCGGAAACCAGGCAGATAGTCGGGGGCGAGACGCACATGCCGAAGAACTTGACGATGTTCGGGTGGTTCAAGGCGCCACACAAAGCTGCTTCGTGCGAGAATTCAGCTACCGTGTCTTCGGTCACACTCGAAGGCGTGTACACCTTGATCGCGACCGGGGTCTTGGAGTGTAGAAGACCATTGTACACGACGGCTGTCGACCCAACACCGATACGTTGCTTGATGTCGAGAACAGAAAAATCAATGATGTACTTGCGGTGCATCTCGATGAGCACATGAAGACCTTGAGACGATACCCGCTCGTGGATATTTCCTTTACGGAAAAGTGCCTGTAGACCAACAGCTCGCTGACCAAGACCGCGCCAGTGCTCCGTGTCGGCCTTGAGCAGACGCCAGACGAAAAATGGGCAAAGCGATCCCCACAAGACGTGCGCGTAGATGAGTGCAAAGCCGAGGTGGACATTGTGGTGGTGAAAAGCTGTGTCGTAGGCGGACTCGAGGATCTGGTATACCGTAGCGAAGGCGCAATACTCGCGCAAGGTGCGTTTACTGGCTCGTGCAGGCGGACGCACCGCCACGTAGATGTACAGCGGGAAGATGAGGAGGCGAGCTATAGCTACGACCCAGTAGTTGGAGCTCGAGTTCTTGTCTTGTCCGTTGGACGTGGTGAACCAGACGAATGGCAACGCGTAAGACGCGAGAACAAAGGTGATGCCAATCGATCTCACCAATGCTGGCATCGAGACGCTCTTCTGTAGCATGAAAATCAACGCCAGCTCCAGCACAAAGTGACGTCCAGCACTCTGTGCCTCGGTAGCCACGCTCCCCGTACTCGGAGCGTAGAACTTCGCGACCAGCGCAATCATGAAATACAGGGCGTAAGTGCCTGTGGCAGCGCACAAGATCCACAATAGCGGCTCAAACGCAGGCAGCAACGTTTTCCGTGAAGCTTCTGTGTCTCCCTTGAGTGCGACGTGACGGTTGTGACGCATGTACACAATCAGAGCCGCTGACAGCAAAGCCATGGAGCCATAGCTCACCAGCAATACAACCATGAGCACAACAACCTGTCGAGTGGCGTAGTCGTTTAGTTCGTCGTCCTCCGAATTGGTAGCGACCGAAGCAGCATCATTCGAGTCCGCTCCGGTACTGATCGCTACCAGAAGTCGAGGAACCGCCTCCCGCAGGCTTGGTGTTGCCTGGTCTAGGAGGTCTTTCATCATGTTTCCGTCTGTAAATCTCCACGTTGCTTCGTAGGAATTTGGTGCTGTCCTTCGTACTTGGGAAAAACGGTTGTGAAGCTCAACGCCGAATTTATCAAAACGAACTAGAGAGATCAAGCTTGCTCAAGATCTAGAGACGGTTGTCTAGTTCTGTACGCTAACACAGAAGAAAGGAAACAGTCGCGGTGTGAGTCTATACAAACCCCCATTATGGACTTTAAATTATATTCAAAGTGCATAATAACAATGACCCCTCTGAACACTATCGAGAAAAAAAAAAACGACCTTTTGCGCTGTTAACGTCAGTGCGATGGACAATTTCCCTAATATTCTGCTCCGTACAATTTGGCGTCGTGGACAGTAGCAAATTGCTACTAGCAATACCAGCACCCAAGAACTTGTACCATGATCCATCTGTGGATTGTGCGCTGCTTATTCTTTCGTAACCAACGTTTGTCATACAACGTTAAGACCTTCCTGCGTTGTTTCCATTCGTCACGCGGGTTGTACACCGGGTTCGTGTTAAACTTGTGTCGCCCAACTTGAAGATGCCTTTTGTCGTTCGTGAGCCACCATCGCATTGATCTATGACGCTCAGGCCATCGTAGCAGCCGTTCTAGGGATTATGTCTAGGCCGTTGTAGTTGCTCCGATGTGACGGCTCGTCCTCCACGAACAAAGCAGTAAGAAAGCTACTTTCGGTCGTGGGCTCTGGAGCAGCTCGAAACTGTTTACGACGACGGAAATGAGAAAGCCGATCATTGATAAGGCGGTGGCCGAGTAATCGACACTGGCACGAGGCATCATTTCGTGCGTACGAAGCTGAAAGACGTGCGAGGGAGACCGCCATTGGAGTTACGAGTCAGCATGGGGATACTGGACTCGTTCTGTCTCAAGGAGCTACTCTGGTTGAGCGATTTCTCAGGTAAACTAAGTTGCGCTTCGTCCAAATCGAAAAAGTACCGCGCACTTGTTTTATTCTCAAAACTTCTGGAATGATTAACGTGGTGAAGGACGCTCGAAAAAAATCCATCAGTGCATTACCGATGCGAATTACTTCTGCTGGACATCTTACAAATCTTCGGTCAATCATTCGGTCGACAATGAAAGCTCCTGGGAAGGTGCGAGTTTGATGAATTGCTGCTGATCTGAAACGAGGTCCAGTCGCTGTGGAAGGGTATTCACTACTTACATCACCCAATAGATCGAGTACAAGTCGTGCACACAATTCTTCCTCAATATCTTCCACAGCCGCGACAATTTGTTTTGCTGACGGACGTAGAGCAGGGTCACGCTGCCAGGAGCGCTCAATGATGCGTCGTAATCTGGGTGGTGTGCTCATGTCCAGTCTGGGCCGTGTCCCGTGCAGGACTAACTCGACTATTTGAGCTTGGTCTCCGTTTGATTGCGGGAACTTATCACTACCAGGGTGAAGGATATCCCACATCGTCACAGCAAGTGAATAGACATCAGCTGCTTCTTCATCGATAAATGTCGACTCTTGTTTCCCGTCACTAGACTCGGGGGCAATATATTAGACCGAGGTTTTCTCCTTTTGAATGCTCCACGGCAACGATAGAGTCGTACCCATTGGAGAAACAATTGCAGGCTTGTGCTTCTCTTCAAGAACGGGCACCTTTGACTCCATCCTTCTATCTTCCAGCTTTGTCACGCATCGAGACTCTCCGAAGTCGGATGGCTGTACATTACACTCAGCATCGACGAGGAAGTTGGACGGTTTAATATCACGGTGGACAAATGGAGGCGAGAAGCGTGCAGATAACCCACGACTCGAGCAGCATCCAGCATATACCCGACGCTGATTAGTAGTTGTCGTCGGGCTGGGTAAACATTTTGCCGGCGAGCCTGATCCGTGAGTGTGTCAGCCAGATTTCCCTTGAAAGTTGAAACACGAGGCAAATCGTTGGTGGCGCAACACACAGTCCATAGAATTCAACAATATTTGGGTGGTTGAGAATTCTATACAAGGCCGCTTGGTGTGAAAATGCGGCTAAGACATCTCCGGAGCAACTTGATGGGGCGTAAGCCTTGACAGCGACATGGGTCTTCGTCTTTAGAGTTCCTTGAAACACAGAGGACGTGTTACCCACTCCAAGCTGCCACACAAGCTCCAGATAAGCAAAGTCGATCACACACTTTCGGTTCATTTCAATGAACACGTGCAGTCCTTGCGAGGAGACACGTTCACTCAGACCATTTTCTCGTTGAAATAAATCTTGTAAAGCGCATGCTCGTTGACCAATTCCCCGCCAGTATTCAGTGTCGGCCTTGAGCACGCGCCAAATCACCAGCGGGCAAAGTGCAACCCACGTTAGCATCGTGTAGACGACGTAATGGCTTACACCAACCGTCTTGGGGTTCATGATGAGGATCATGAGTAACAGAGTGAGCAGGAAGTACACGAGTGTAACAAAACACAACTCCCGGATCATGCACTTCGTGGCTCGACTTGGGGGACGGATAAACGCGTACACAAATGGAAGCATTAGCAGCCCGCGCACAAACCTGAGTCCAGTAGTAAGATCTTTTTGCTGGTTTGGCTGCCCGAAGGTCGTCACGGCCCAGACATACACGATAGAATAGTAAGACAGAACTAGTGATTTTCCTACCGCTCGTTTCACAGCTGGAAACGATAAACTTTTCTCAAACATCAGCACTAAATACGATCACGAACATGAACTGGTTCCCAGCGTAAAAGGATTCCAGTATAAGCGGAGAGACGAACACGTCGAAGTAGCCCGTCGCCAGTGTTACCACGAGGAAGACAATGTAGACGAAATTGATAACAGCCAACACGACCAGCATAGGCTCGTACGCTGGTAAAATCACTTTCCTGGCGGCTGCTGCGTCCCCCTTCAAAGCTCCTGCTCGATTGATTCTCGTGTGCCAAATTAACGCCACGCAAAGCAGCCAAATAGTCACAAACCCTGACAAGATGAACACTAACGTCACACGCATGCGCTGAGCTCCCGTTTCCAGGGATTCGTGGTCCACGCTCGATATCTCCGTCGTGTGGTTACTTGGTGAGTTGTCAAGAAGACGCTCCACAGATCAAAGCTTCCTTCATTATCATGCTCTCAATAGCAAAGAAGTGGGACAGCTCTTGATTGACTCGGCCGTATGGAGCACTTGGTGTCGAGTTGAAGAGTGGCAAATGGGACGCGAAATTCCTGGGAATCGGCGAATGTTTCGCCTAGAGCCACTGCAACGCCGCCATTGACTGGGGTAGCTCGTTATTAGACGGAGATATGTCTTACCTGTAGTCGCATTCCCAACAGCACCACAAGAAATTCAAGTTTAGGTCACTATCGCACTGGGGCCGTGAACTCATAACGGCCAGCTGTGTGAACGGGACAGGCGACGTCAAGTTACTTGGTTCAAACCTGGCTCCTTCTGACAAATAGCTGCAGTGAACCAGTATAAAGTGACAGCGACCGCAAACACGTCGCCCTTCTACCTGTAGTTTCCACACAACAACGGCCGTCTACGATTCCCTCTCACTGCTACTGCATGCAATCAACCCCGTCCAGTCCAGAGAGCTAAGTTTAACTTTAAAATGTAGATCCTCCGAACACTGCTGTGTCGTTTAAAATAAATACCCTGACGACATACACTAAGTCAAGTGAATCTGCCCAAGTGATGAAGAGCTTTCAGCGTGTGTGTGGTGGCCATAACGTGACTGTCCTCTCAAGCATAGTTCACAATTTTCCTGTCTACGAGAGCAAGGCAATCTGCGTGCGACTTTGTCCCGGTTAGGCGACAAAAGCCATTTCTCCTTGCAGTGCAGTGAACACTCATCGCACCAAACAATACACTATGAATAAGACTTTACACGTCACAACTGAACAGTGTGCGCTTCTTCTGACGCATTTTCCCATATAGCGTCAAACTTCCTTGGTGACATTCTCCATTTGACGTAAGAAAAAGTGTGAGTTCATTCAAATAATTGCTTATATTTGTCATGTAGTGAAAGAAGGTGGTGATTAGTTTTTTGCCGTTGTAATCCATCAGATCAACGAGGCAGAGTGGTAATTATCCTCATGAGATGATTCTTCTCCAACGAGCAAGGCGGCTGTAAGTAAGTTGCTTTCGGCTGTCGATTCAGGAGCAGCCTTGAATTGCCGGCGTCGATGAGTGCGTGAGGATTTGTTGCTAAGGAGCCGCTGTCCAAGCTGTCGACACTGACATGGGACGTGAGTTTCGATGCGAATGCAGCTTGATGAGGTGCGAGGCTGACCAGCGTTGGATCCACGAGTTAGCATTGGGATATTGGACTCGTTTTGGTCTATCGAACTGCTCCGGTTCAGCGATTTCTCGGTGTGAGTAGGTAGAATGAGGTGTACATGGTCCATATCGAGGTAGTACAGTGCAGTCGAAGTATTCTCAAATCTCATGGAGTGATTGATATGATGAAGAACACCAGAATCCATCAACGCATTGCCCATACGAGTGGCTTCAGCTGGAGACCTCACAGCTCGAAGGGTAAGCATCCGATCTACAATCAGATTCCCTGGTAATTCACTTGGTTTGGCGTTGGATCCCACAGCTGACGGGAAGGCCACGAGATCGCTGATTAGCTCGAGTGCTAGTCGAGCACATAGCTCCTCATGGATATCCTCCAGAACAGCAACAAGTTGTTTTGCAGACGGACGAAGGCCAGGATCTCGCTGGCTGGAGCGCTCCATGATATCTCGTAGTTTTGGTGGAATATTAGTGATTGTCATTCCGGGGCGAGCGCCGTTCGGGACAACTTTGAGCATCTGAGCGTGGTCTCCATCTTCTTTATCATCACTAGGGTGAAGGATTTCCTGCATCGTCATAGTGAGTGAGTATACATCAGAAGCTTCCCCGTAAAAGACCTCGCCTCCCTGGCTGTCAAGTATCTCTGGAGCATCATACTCAGGGGAAACCTTGTTCATGTAGGGGGAGTCAACAAGTGATAGCGTCGTCTCAAGTGACGAAGTGATTCCTCTCTTGAGGATACACTTTTTATCTTCGAGAACGGGCACCTTCGCTCGTGGCACGAGATTTTTCTCTTGGAACTTGCCCACACTCCTGGATTCGCCAAAATCCGACAATTGGACGTTGCATTCGGCATCCACGAGGAAATTTGTAGGCTTGATGCCACGATGAACAAATGGTGGCGAAAAACTGTGAAGGTATGCCACAGCACGAGCCGCATCCAACATGTAGCCAACACTGATCAGCAATTGTTGCCGGGTAGGAGAGGAATCGTGGTGTCGAGCTTGATCATGCAGAATATCGTCCAAACTACCTTGACAGAGCTGAAAAACAAGACAAATTGTCGGCGGGGCAACACACATCCCATAGAATTTGACAATATTTGGGTGGTCCAGGACGCTGCTCAGCGCTGCCTCGTGAGAAAAGGCGGCCACGATTTCCTCCGAGCAGACGGTCGGCGTATAGGCCTTAATAGCGACGTGAGTTTTTGACTTAAGCGTACCTTGGAACACGGTTGATTCCGAGCCGACTCCAAGTTGCCGCACGAGCTCCAGGTAGGCAAAGTCGATCACGCACTTTCGGTTCATTTCAATGAGCACGTGCAATCCTTGAGAGGAGATACGTTCACTCAGATCATTTCCTCGCTGGGACAGGTTTTGCAGCGCGCATGCTCGCTGACCAATGCCCCGCCAGTACTCAGTGTCGGCCTTGAGCACGCGCCAAATCACCAGCGGGCAGAGTGCAACCCACGATAACATCACGTACACGACGACGTGACTAGCACCAACCGTCTTGGGGTTCATGATCAAGATCATAAGCGACATCGAAAGCAGGAAAAAGAGGATGGCAGCGACGCATAACTCCCGAATAGCGCGCGTTGTGGCTCGACTTGGAGGCTTGACGAATGCGTACACGAACAAACATATCGCTGGAGAGCGCACGACTTGAAGTCCAAGAGTGAATTGTTTCTGCTGTTCTGGCCGCCCGAATGTTGTCACTGCCCAGACATACAAAACCGTGTAGTACGACAGAGCCAACGATATCGCTATCGATCGCTTGATGGCAGGGAGTGACAGACTTTTTTGAAACATTACCACCAGTACAAACACAAACATGAACTTGCTACCGGAGTAGAACATTTCAAGCACGAGTGGGGGGACCGATTGGTCGTAAAAACCAATGACGAGCGTCACCATTAGGAAAATAATGTAGATGCCATTGAGAAGACTTTGTACGAGAAGAACAGGTTCAAATGCCGGTAAAATCACCTTCTTGGCAGCCAGCGCGTCACCTTTAATGGCCCCTGCGCGATTCACTCGCATGTGCCAAACCAGCCCCACACACAGCAGCCAAATGGTCACGAAACCAGCCAAAATGAACGTCAATGTAACCCGCATGCGTTGCGCCCCTTTGTCCAGAGATGCGGAGTCATCGGGTGGCAAAGTGGTCGTTTTGGAGGTCGAGATATCCAGAAGACGTTCGACAGCAGAGGTGATGGCTTTACTTGAAAGCTGCCTAGTCGAGTTGGAAGACACCATAAGAGCCCACGATCTCCGAATGAGAAATGTCATACAGAGGCAGGAAAACCTGCGAGCGTTTTGCCACCGTAGCTAAGGATCCGGACCTGGTTAGAAACTTCCGTAGAGTTTGTTTGGTTCTTTGAGGCAGCAACCGCCCAATTCATAGTCAACTTGTACTGAAACATTGGTTCGAAGACAGAAGAAAAACTAGCGCTTTCGAAATATATCCAGAAGTCATGGAGATGTCTTCAGCTTGTCTATTTTACCATAATAGTCTTCAGCTTGTCTGATACGTTTTGTCGAACGGGTTGAGATGTCGTGCTGGTAATTGACTCAAGCATTGCATACATACAGAACAACTTTACATACGGAAGTCCGAAGAACGACTACTTAGCATTCCTTTGCAACCATTACTCTGCAAGCCCACTCATGTTCTGACGAGATCTAACAATTCGAAGCAGCTTGATCCGTCTATCGTGCCCACTTACGCGGTGTTCTCCTACAACTGCGTGGTGTGATCGTGTCGGCAAGGTTTAGTTCAACATCCGACTGAACTCGTGTGAAACTGAAGCCGTGGTTGACTAGTTGATACGAAAACTAAGGGAGATCCTCGCCGCAAAGTCATGAATCGATTAGGCAAATTGCTAACTCAATGCGTGCTTGTTTTCTTGCGTTCGGTTCATTGAGCGCTCGCTCCACCACTCATGCAAATGAGCTGTATATGCAAGATGACTAAGTTCCAACCACGCGAAGGTGGGCAGATCGCTGCGTATTCGGAAGAGCCTGGGTCAAGAAGAATGTTTGCTCAAAACCGCAAACAAATTGAATTACGAGGAAGACGTCGTTCTTGCTGTTCACAACAGGGTCCGTCGCTCCTCTGCGTTGTTAGACTGTCGCTTTTTGAAATGTCGAGAAGCCACCGAGAAAGTCTTCATTAATCCGTAGAGAATCTTCTATGAAACGCTACCACTGTTAATGTATAGATAAATAAAATTCGTCGTGCAAAACGAACGAAGGGACTTCAGAAACCTTAGGAAGAGTTTCTAATTTTTTTTTTTAATTTCTAACGAATTGGAGAGGCACACATCGCGATGATGCGCGTGTTGAGGAAGTGCTGAGCAATACGACCACCAAGTACGTCTACCTCCGAGCCTTTTCTCGCTTTGTGGAGTGGCAGAACTGTAATGCGGATGCAGATCGTTGAGTACTTCTTTTTTCAGAAGCGTTTCGCCAGCCCCAAGGGTCCAGAGGCGAGTTTGTGGTGGGTTTACCAGCTGAGTGGTTCTCTCGAGAGCGTAAGGAAAGCACTGCAGCCACGCGTGTCAGATTAAATCGTCGAAAGCAATGTGCATCCAGCTACTCCATTACAGTCTGAGATATATTCGTGGAATGGTATTTTCTATCGACTTCCTAACGCCTTCAAACTACCGCCTGGAACTCTTCGCGTAACCTGGCAGCGCTGATGTGTTGGCCGGCCACCCATTAGACTGCTCACGAAACACGATATGGCGACGACATTGGCAAAGATTCGTCAGGCTAAGCTACAGCGATTGATGCTCGTAACTGAAGCTCTTTTAACGATGGGGGAGGTCGACCGAGCACGCCGTTCTACCGAAGCTGCTGGGCTTCTCTTCGAGCAGGCGAAATCTCGTTTACCGTTTAGGTCCACATCCGACAAGGGAAGATCGCGCAGGCTAGAGCAGCTACCATGGCGTATTTTAGCATGCGAGGTAACTCTAACTACTAATTAAACAGCTTCAGCATTTGATTTACTGTCTGCTCAGGTATTGCCTTCATGCTTGGCTCGCACGGTGCTTTTTCTCACGTCATTATGGCCTTCAACGAGATCGTATACTGGTGGATGCCGTCCTTTGTACTGTCTTAACGCCACGAAGTGCTGCGTGTAGACTCTGGCCTCACCTGGCAACTGGGTAGCGCGGCTTTGCTGTTGGCCTTCTCTGCATCTTTGACTTGGTTACATCCATCTCCCTAACTCCAAGCGCTTCATCGTGAGCTGTAGCTCCTTCCTCATTCTGCCATCGAGTTGAACCCTGGCGGTCGGCTCGCTTATTTGTTGGAACATGATGCCTGGTACACTCCGGCATTTCTAATGTGCCCGCGTGCTTGCGTCGTGCAAATTGCACGGTGAATTCCAGTGCGTTTTGCCATTTAGGATGTTTCACTTGTCTTTTGTATGTGCCATTTTGCATTCGTGGAATTCATCGTGCAAAGAGCACCCAGAATTCCATACGAAACGGCAGGTATGCACGGCGAATTCCCTAGAAGTCCTAATTCCTTACGCTACCCCATCTCAAGCTGCCGCTGGGACTCACTTAAATAACTACGAATGGACACTGTCGCGATTTGCGAGCAGTGTGAAAGCTCTGTTGTTGAGCCATGGAGTCTTAAACTTACACAATATTGAGGAATGGATGGTGGCTTTCCGCTATAAGTTACCTTTGCGTCCCCGCCGTAAACGCGGCCAATGTATACGCTCTTGTGGATAAAACGGGCTTTAGTCTCCCATTTAATTATACAGTCTTCCTCGCTCCACGTAGCTTTTCCCTAACATGATCCACAACTTTAAACTTACTTGGACAGATACACTACTCTTATTGCTGATGCACTGCCATTACCGAAAGTGCCGCACTGGACTCACGCTGGCCCCTCTCAAGGAAGGCCGGTCACTTGTGTCACCCTACAGCGCCATGGAGATATTCCAAGACGGCGAGCTTGAGGCCGAGGTAAGCCTGCTGCCTCTATAATCCCTACTCTATCGCCTACAAAACACGACGCCTTCCCTTTGTATACGAAGCTTTAACTACCGTCTCTCCATCTGATAACAGATGAACAAGCGCGAACTGCACGCCAACAGCCTCGGGAGCTGGTGGAATCTCTTCTCCGAGACGTACGAGCAGCTGGTGCAGTCTATCGCCAGCCCTGTGCGTGCTCAGTACTCGGTGCGGGAGCTGGGCGATCGCCAGTTCTCTCTCATGAACTGTGAGTATAGCGAGACCGAAGAGTTCGTGCGCGAAGACTTCAATCTGCAGAACGCGCGAGGGGAGATCTTGGCTTGCAGCTTCTGGCGTCGTAGAGCAGCGAGAGACGCAGACCCCATTGCAGAATTAGCGAGCTCGTCATCAACGTCCTCGATGAACATTGAGGAGGAGAAAATATCCCTGGCCTGTTCCGTGGAGGAGCCGCTGGCGGATCGTATCAGCACTGACAGCAGTAGCAACTCGAGTTGGAGCAGTCAGCATGCAGAGCATGCTGTGGACGTGTATCCGTGTATCATCTACCTGCACGGCATGTCCAGCTCGCGCAAAGAGTGCGTCTACTTGAGCCACAAAGTGCTGGCAGCGGGCTTCTCGCTGTTCGCAATGGATCTATCAGGCTCGGGGCTTTCCGGCGGTGGTCGCGTGTCGTTCGGGTACTTTGAACATGACGACTTGCGTACGGTCGTGGACTATCTGTATGCTACGGGACGAGCGTCAGCCGTGGGAATCTGGGGACGTGATATTGGATCGGCAGCGGTGCTGCTGCATGTAAAGGAGCGCATGCCGTATCATTATGAAACTATGTGGCTCTCCAGAAATGAAGCAAAAAGGCTGGACGTCGTGGAGGACAAGGATAATCATCATATTCTCTGTATTCCTCCATTGACAGGGTTACAATTCCGATTGAGCAAGTACAGCGCCGCAAATGGAGATTTTGTCCTGCTCGCTATCGACAACGTCTCTGTGCAGGGATTAAACCCGACAGCGATCTACCGACTTATCCAGCAGTCTTGCAAGACAAACGGTGGTAGAGCTTGCTTACAGGGTTTTAAGCGCTCTACCAGCAGTGCAGTAGACGATCAGTTCATTTTTGCGCTGACGGCAGACAGCGCGTATGGAGACATGGAGCAAGTTATCTGGGATATGCTTCAGATGATCACGAAGAGCGCCGAGCGACGCAGTCTGTTCTTCCCGTCGGCGATGGTCACAGCGGTACAGAAAATATTGGCTAATTCAATCGGCAACGCTGGGGGATTCAATTTCCGCGATGTTCGATTGCTCGACGCAGTTCCATACTTCACACTGCCGTGCCTTTTTATCAGCGCCTCGAAGAAAGATTTCTTCATGCCAGTTCATGCCAGAGCACTTTTCGATCGATATGGCGGCTCCAAGAGCTACATTCAATTCACAGGCCAGATCGACGATAATCGGCCAGATGAGGTGATAGATTCGGCAATTGCTCACTTTAGCAAACGGTTTAAGCTGCTGAAAGAAGTGAAAGGTGGTAAATGATGGATATTATTCGTTCGTGAGTGTGCTGAGTGACCGCGGGATGCCGACAACTATTAAATAACTCAATTGCAAACGTTCTTTATGCTGGTGTGCAATTAGACAATTATCAAATAAACCTTACTGAAGAGATACAGAACGAAGCCACTACTTTTTTAACCCAAACCAAACTAATTCCACCCCATCATTAGTTTGCCGTGTTACTGTAGCATGGCCGGGATCTTCGACCGGTTCCGCTATGGCGGCAAGCGCGAGCGCGACGAGGATGCAGAGGACATCCCTCTCAGTGTTATGGACACAGCGATGGCCGTCGCTAAGATCCCCGTCAAGCGGAGGAAAAAGACGCGCAAGGAGCCCGAGAGCGAGCAAGAAGCTCAAGACAGCGGCAAGTGGCAGGAACGTTGGCACGCCATCTGCGACGACTGCTTTGAGCGAGCTCTGCCTTGTGCGCATTACCGTGAACGTCGTCTCCGCCTGCTTATTGTCGGCCACAACCCGTCGGATCATGCGTGGAAGACTGGTTATTCCTACAGGTGAGTATGAGACCACCTAATAGACTTGGGTGTGCACTAATTGTCTGGATTCATGTAGCAACCCAACAAATCGAATGTGGATGTTGCTGACGGGGACACTGTCGCCTAACTCGTGGGAGGGCGTCTTTCCTTCTACGGTGAGGATTGTCGAGCAAAACATTATGCCTCATGTTCATGGTGTGGGCTTCACGTCGATAGGATTAGAGGTACGGACAGACAAGTAGTACCGAATCTTGCCTTCCTGATTGTGTTGATGTTATTGTCCATGCTACAGCCAGGAAATGATGCTTCAAAATACGGCAAGGCAACAAGTACGAGCAGTTTTCGATTGTCAAGGGAAGTGCACCAGCTCATCTTTTCTGTGATAACCAGTGGAGGCCTGGCGGGACAGCTTCTTCCAGCGTCTGCGTCGCCATGCCGTCCAAGTCTGCCTGAGTGACCATAGTGACCTCTCTTGGGTCGCTATGGAGCATCAAGACGGCGAAGAAGCTCGAGCGACACCGTGCAAACATGGCCACGCCCCGATACTCATTGCGTTCTCCGGCAAGCGGCAGTTCAGCTGGCTGTTTTCGCCACCGTTGTCCAAGATTGAAAACTATGGCAAGCAAACAAAACTTCCTCCTGGGTGGCCGCACGAGCTCCGCGCGGATAGCGAGGTCTGGGTCCTTCCAAGCTCTAGTGGCCGCGCTGCCATGACAACGGCGCAACGTACGCTGCCCTATCAACAGCTTGCGCAGCGCCTTCACAAGATTCCTTGGACGCCATCTCCAAACGAACCAAGTGTAGTGAAGCAAGAGTAGCATGTTTTCTTATACAGTTTATTTAGGAATCATACTCAAGATCTCGCTAACATTCGGTCGTACTAAAGGCTCGTACGACAGACACCGCAGAGTCAATTCACGAAAGCCATCAGGAGCGTCCTCTGCGGGTACTGGTTTCAAGCGCTGCGTAACCACCTCGGTCGCAATAAAAATGTCGCCCATGGTATGTCCACGTTCCTTCGATGCGTGCTCAAACAGTTTACAGCGCGACGAAATCTCACAGAAAATAACACCAAGCGCATACACCTCAGCAGCACTTGTGATCTCTTCACCCTTGAGGAGTTCGGGCGCCCGACTTGCGATATCTCCATGCCCATACGACCGCACAGGCACCAAGTCTGTCCGCAGACTCGATGCATAGTCGAAGATATCAAGCTTACACGTGAGCTGTGCGTCAACGAGCACACTTTTAGATGTCAGATTACGCGACAAGTTGCTTCCTTGAATGGAGCGAATGAAGTCCAATCCGCTGCAAATATCCTTGCTCATATTGAGCCGCTGGGGCCACGTAAGCTCGATCTTGTCATCTGCCAATACGGATCGCAAGCTGCCCTGAGGCATGTGCTCCACCACGATAAGGACCTCTTCGCGATCTGTCCAACTGGATCCCAAGAAGGTCACAATATTATTGTGTCGAAGCGGGACGTACGACAGCCGGACTGCATTCAGGCTCATAATGTTCATCTTCAACTCTCGTGGCACAAATTTCAGCGCAACAATTTTCGTATCTTGGTACTCGCCAAGCCACAGACCTTGAATGCCTAACTTCTTGTAAAGTGTCACCTGGTCCTTGCCAAGATCCATGTCAGCCAAAATCTTCACATCTCCCGACGGCGAAGGTTCCAACTCAGCCTCGCTCGTGCGACCCCCAAGCAAACCTTCCTCACGATTATTGAACGTCAGGCGTTCGTCGACGAATTTGCTCGCCTTCCTCTTAAACCGACGAAAGAATGAAAGGACCACTACCAGAACCACTGTGCACGCGCAAGCCAGTACAATACCAGTGATCGACAGTGCACTATGAGTACTGTTGGTATTGATGGTCGAATTGGTCTCACGCGATCCAGTGGTTCGCATGCGTCCCCTGGCTCTGCCATCGTTTCCAGGATGGAAAGAAGTAGTCGTGCTCTCCACGTCGTTCACAATGCAAATGGCCAGCTCGCCAATGCTTTCCTCTTTCACGCACGACGACGATCCACTGCCCGTCGTATCCACAGTGTTCCCTGTAGCCCGGAAGTCCGAGATGTTCAACAGCCGAGTGTACTCGTCCTCCGTCAACTCAATCGGCCCCAAGATCGTATTAAACTCCAAAATCCTACATCACCACAACCAAATCAAGTGTTAGTACAGCATACTCTCACCCCATCAACGACATTAACCACCCCTCAACATACAGCGTTGTCACTGTAGTCTCTAGTCCCAGCACCGCCGTCGGGAACGACAGGTTGCTCTTCCGGATCACCACCTGCTGGATCGCTACGGTCGACTCCAGCTCCAAGTTCTCCACAGTTGCCCCATCAAAGATCCTACAAATAGCAACAAGTATAACAATGAGAACCAAGTCCGTATTCTCCCTAATCTCTATTGTCCTGTCTTACAGTTGGTTCAGATCCACCCCCGCGGGCAGCCATTGGTTCTCGAACGTCGTCTTCATGCCGTCCACGTGGACCAGCACGAGTCCCGAGAGTCCTGCCAGCGCATTACTGCCAAAATACAGCGCCAGGTCTACGCTCTCCAGCGGCGTGACGTCCGTCTGCACTAGTAGTTGGGAGACGGCCACGTCCAGCACATCCGAGAGCTGCACGTCCACTAGCACCGTCTTTTCGGAGACACCACGTTCCGACAGCATCTGTGAAAGTGACGCGCTCCAATTACTGATTGTCCACTCGCCTCCAGCCACGTACGAACTCAGATGGACGGGTGAGAAATCCTGTGATGTCGCCAGGAGGTCAGTGAGGACGGCGGAAGAGAGCTCCAATGGCACTTTCGTCTCGCCTGAGGGGAGTGTGCTCGCATTGCCCGTCCGGGAGAGCATGAAGCGCTCGCTGGCGGACACTCCCAGCGTCTGTAGCAGCAGCAACAACAGCAGCAGCGCGGCACAGCGGCGTCGGGTCACCATGCTCTTCTCTCAATACAAACCTGAAAGGTACTGCGCAGAATCCGCGGGATACCGGGCTGTGCCCATCTAACCGGTATATCGTAGTTGCTTTTTGTATGTGGTGGACAGGCGTTGTGCTTTTCGTGCTGGGCCATGGTCGGGCCTCGCGAAGATGGTCCTTTACATGGCGACACCAAGTTTGGCCGGTGTGATGCGAAAATGACGAGGGCGGAACAATTGGCGATCGTCGTCGCGGAGTTGACAGTGAAGCTGGCGTCAATATTCGCGGCGAATAATTGTAGTTTTTTTTAATAATTGTGAGTCATATTTTGCTACAGCCTGTAGCCGTTAGTCGAGTGCAAGGTGTTCGCGGCCAAGGAGGCGCCACGTAGTGAAGGTGGGGAAGTTTACTCAGGAAAACAATGCGACTGCAGGGGCCACGTAGCACCGGATACTCGTGCAGCGAAATACTGTTTTGTGGACAACTCCAGGATAACGTATTTTGCGGGCCATATATGGGTCGGGTCTACTTTGGGTATAACGTTAAAGACCAAAATTTCGATCAACCAAACAAAAACGATCAGCTGCGAGAAAACGTGGCCCATCTTCGCCTATCGAAAAGGGATAAACCATCGTTTGTGTAGCACCGTTTGCGATAGACTTACTTACCTTCTTTCGGACAAGGCGCGAGGATCGACGATGGCGACCAGTCGTGAAGGTACGTCCTGCGCTGCGCGAGCCGGTTTGCCAAGGGAACAGCTCATCAGAAACTTTGTGGTAGACTCTCTCGTATTTATGCATGTGGCCGTCGAGCAAAGTGTTGCCGGTTTCGTCGATCGTCGTTGGAGCGCATGACGTCGTCGGAGACAGAATTGACGCCTCAGTCATGTGCGGACAAGCGTTGTCGAAAGATCTGTGTATCCGTCTCTGGGGTCGTTGGCAGTGGCGTTGCAGGCTTTGCCGTAGTTGGACACGACGTCGCATTTGTTGACGGATCCGCCTCGAAACATGACGTAGCTAGAGCTGGCATCACGGGGGCTCTAAAGTAGCTGGATCAGTTGTATCGGGCACGGAGTAGTCGTCGCCAGCGTCGTTGACTCTGGTGACGGCGGATCCATTATTGGCTCCCGCGTGACGGGCGTAGTCGTCTCTGGGGCGTGAATCGCATTGGGAGTCGTGCAGCCGTCGGGGACCGGAGCTGCCGTAGTTGACTCGCGTCGTGGTTGGCGCTGCCGTTGTACATCTTTGTCGTGGTGTGACAATAGCTGAAAGGCCTTGGCGCCAAGATGCATAAGTTATTATTCATCACCGCATATGAATTCAGAAGACGAGTTGATTTGGATCTTACGTCACCTACGCTGATACTAAGTGCAACCCCCCGCAGAGAAAATGCATAAAGAACGCTTAAAAACACCAACTACTGACTTGTCATTGGCCTTTTGGTCGAGCGTTCTGCGAACGTGGATGGCACGGGACCATCACGCGTTTGGTGATGGTCCCGTGTCAGCTGGTAGTGAGCGACTTGGGCGGGTTGTGATCGTGGTTGTTACGGTGAGCAGCGTTAAGTAACCCGGGCTGCGATTGGAAGTTCGTATGGCCGGTGGTAGGGCCCCTAGTACGACGGGCTAGTACGGAGGAACTGGACGCGCAAGCGAGAAATTCGATCGATCATCCTGATGAAAGTTGGAGGCCTCGGGTATGGGGCGGGGAATTGGGCATTTTGTTTCCTGCTGAACAGCCCAGCGGGTTGTTAGTCCTATTGATCACCCGTGGTGGATGCCATGCACGTCCCACAGCTCAATCGGGTACGGCATTAGCCACGTGCGATCAAAGTATGACCAGAAAAAACATTTCTTCGTGGAATACGCCACGCGCTCTTCCTGGCACCGACGCTGAATTTACTGCTTGACAAAAATTTTCACAAGCATCGAAACTTGTCCCGCTGGAATAACTATGAGCACGTCAATTGCTCCACACTCCATTGCGAAGCGAGCCTGTGGCTTGCAGATTCTCAGATACTTCATGCGTCGGCGGATTGCCTGCTTCGAGTGGAAGAGAGGCAACCATTGATGGTCGTGTTGGGAAGCTGGTCTGGAATAGTCGAAATCAAAGCGGCTTCATAGTCTCTAGTGACTGATTCAGGGTCGATTTGATGGTCGGCCGCCACGATGAGGAAGTGCAGGATGTTCCAGTACGTGGTGTGCAAGCGCCCGTTTGCGGGCGAGTAGAAGACCGGAATGTAGCAGTTCGTCGAGGCGTCGTGACACATGGCCACCACGCACTGGACAAACGGGGAAGGGGCGCATTGGAAGGTACCATCAATAAAGAGAGTCGTTCATCTATATTTGAGTAGCCGAAGAAGCGACAGGTGAGCCCATCCACAGCCGTGCTCAAGTTTCTCGCCATCGCGGTAGCTATAGTATAATTGGAAGAAGTTTAGGTTTGTTCCCGTGACCATAGGTAGCGGCTCGACTTCAGTTTGGCCGTGGAATTCTCCACCAAAGCGAAGACGACGAACACGGTAAGCATGCGATGTCATTTGGGTCCTAGTTAGCCCAACTAGAACCGTGTTCTCGCGGCCGAGGTAAACTCGTTGTTAATCAAGGTCAAAATTTGGTTTGCGGTCTGCTCAAGGCGGATTACGTCCATAATGTCTTCCACCTCGGCCCTGACGTTTCGGCCAACCGCACATCCACAACAGTGGCTTAGCAAGAGTGCGGGATGAAGTTGGTATACACGTCGGATCCAGCGAACAGCTCGCACTTGTCTCGGTAGGAGAACTGACGATAGAAGCTACCGCGATAGGTGGTCCTTATGCGCGAGCGAGCGCAGCGCGTGTACTGGTGCCCGTTGATGTTGACAAGTGTTGATGCAGGTCGAGGAAGAGGAGGTGGAGGGGCCAAAAAGATTTCATCCAGCAACGCTCCGATTTGAGCTTCGCTCTCATTTCCGGATTGTGCAAGATCATCTTCGACGGGCTCGGAGGCGTCGGTAGTCGATGAGTAGGCCGACATATCCGTGATGGGGGTGTACAAGCCATTGATGATTCCGATGCGAGCAGCGGGATAGAAAAAACAGCCACTGGTAGATGAAGAATGAAAGCCTGCGTTGGGTCGTTGCTATCAGCGCTGATAGTGCCGGGCCCAGATGCATCGGCGAAGTCGTCGCGTGATTGGGGTCGACGAATCTGTTTCTGTGCCAGCTGGACGGTGTTGGCGGTGGATGGTCTTGCACTGGCGTGGCATTTTTCCTGTTCTATCGAAGGCATATTGAGGAATTGTAACAGCGAACCACTGGAGCGAGTGCTCTCGCCTCGGGCTAAGCCCCGCTTTGGCTCAGACACCTTCGTTATCCCCATCACCCCGTACGGGAGAAGTATCCGACCGCTCGCCACCCGCACCCTCGTGACTCTCGGTGCGAGAGTATCACTCAGCGCACTAGCGTCGATACGGTCAAAAGACCATGAGTGGAGGCGGCGAAGCTGCTAGCGGCAGTGCCCCCACGCGCTTTGCGCGAGACACCGTCTTTGCCGACCTTGAGGAAGGTGAAGAGATGGTCGACTACACTGAGTCCGCTCGCCGAACCCGCGCCGCCTACTGCGCGCTCCGAATCCCTTCGAGCTCTCGACTCCACGAGCCTTGCGCAAAGCGCCTCCGCTACCTTCGCGGGGAACAGAAGATGACCCCATGGGATCTGGTGTCGTCACCAAATCCTTTGGACCAAGTCCAAGAGCAACAGCTTGCTGCTGATCCGCAGATCTCGAGCTCGCAGCGGCCTATGGCTCGGCTGTTGCTTACCACGCTACGTCGTGATTATGGCTTCGAGCCTCGCGACCCAAGCGAAGTGGCTCGCCGAGCAGCGTCGGAGCTGCTGAACATGTATGTGATTGGGCCGGCGGCTACTACGTCCGACAGCTCGCCACGCGTGAGTCTCTCCGAAAGAGATACTTGACTCCTTAAGTGACTACTCAGCGCGAGTATTGTGAGCGCCCGCAAGTGCAAGCTCAGCACGGCCCCGTCGCACCAATGCGGACTTATCCCGTTGTGCGCCTGCCATGGGAGACGTCTTGGGAAGACGAGGGTCAGTTCCAGAGCTGGGTTGAAGGAGCTCGCAAGCTCTCTTCCATTGATGCGCTTCGGGGTAGTTTCAGTGAAACTGACTGTTCGAGTCGAACGTAGACTCCATTTCGTGTTTGGGAAACCGAGGTGAAGCGCCAGTTACCCCCTGCCTTTCGGCGCCGCCCACAAGGCTCTCTCGCGCTCGGTGCTCCTGCTGTCACAGCTACGTGCCGACCCTCTCCAGGACCAGAGCGACAGCTCTGCTGCTGGCCTTGCCCCCCCCCCCCCCCCCCCCCCAAGCGGCTATTGCCGGGAAGCGCGAGGCGAGCGACGCCTCGGTAGCTGACCTTGGGGCGCTGCTGATCGCGGCGATCGAAGCGTCCACGACGTCAGGGCCATCTTGCCGGAGGGGAACCTCGTACTCCCATGAGTTCTGTGAGTGAGGATAACCCCTTCTGTAACGAGGTTACACGAGTGTAGCCGTGCTACGTGTTACCTTGCAGTAAGTGGTACTTGATACCACTTGTATTAACTGGATTGCAGTACGTGGCCACTGGGCCACTGGATATGCATGCCTTTTGACTAAGTTAAACGATGATAGATAGTTAGAGTCATACATTTACGCTACAGGCGGCTTCGCCGCAGATAAGCAAACAAATGACAGTTCAGTTTAAAGAGAGTATTGCCCTAGGTTTAGGAATACTGACTCTTTGAGTCTCTATTGGTATAACTAGAGTGATCTAAGACTCGGTGAGTCTTACGCCTTCCTCTGACGCACTACGCTACGCAGTACCGCTGCACCTGGTAGCACTGGTAGTCAATCCCGCACCTGAGTCTTAGGACTATTCCTCGGTGAGGATGGAGCAGACAGCGTTTTCTACCCTGTCTCAGAGCCAACGCGCAAAGCTATGTCCTTACTCGGCCCTGAGGGCATAACGCATCTTGCTTCGCAAGGACCGGTCGCGGTGAACGCGCGTCTGGAGGCGTTCTTAAGTTACGAGAATGCTCTGTTGGAACACCTCCTGCAGAGGATGTCGGCGTCTGCACCGACGTCCACGACATCGCAGGATGGGGCCTCCCGGCCTAAACCGTTCATCGTGAGCGTCAAGACTTTTGCAGGAAAGGAGGAGGAGAACCTCATGTTGTGGATCCGTGAGATCGAAATGGCGATGGGATCGGCCATGCTCCGTACTGAGCAACATCGCGTGGCGCTAGCGATCTCGAAGCTCGGCAGCCGAGCACGAGAATGGGCACTCACGTGCGGCAGGTCGGTGGACGCGGCCTTCCCGAGCTGGGAAGAGCTGAAACTCCAGCTTTCGCAAGTGTCCTCCGCCTAATCAGGCGTATCGTGTGAGGTTACGCTTTTGAGTACCCGCCAGGGTAAGAAAGACCTGGTGGACTTCGTCCAGAAGTTGCGAAGTCTGCTGGCCGGCATGACAGCCAATCCTCTGCCAGAGGCAGTGACTGTGACAGTCTTTATGGAGGACCTCCGCACTGGCGTGGCCAGGATGGAAGTCTTTCCGCACTCACCTTTCTTCTTTTGAAGAGGCCGTGAGATTGGCGTTATACGCCGAGTTCAACTTCAAGGCGTCTCGACTTGGCTGGGGCGTTGACAACGCTACTCCGTCCGACGGATAGGTCCCTATGGACCTCAGCTACGATACAGATGAAGAAGCTGAGCTTCATGCCGAGCAGCGTATCGGTGTCCGTTGGTGCTTCATCTGCTGAAGCACTACCCATTTGAGGGCAACTCTGCCCGTCACGCAGGTCGCGCGTCAAGGCCCTACGAGCCTTCGCTCTGCATCGAGCCAAGCCATCGGCTCGTCGCGGGGAAACGGCGACACTCAGTAGGCGCGGGGCGCCCTGCTGGGGAAGAACTGAGTTCTGTTGAACCTCATGGAGGTGGAGGGCAACAGGGCCAGCCTCGAAGAGAGCCGTACTCTCTAACACGGAACGTGTATGCAAGCTGGGCTTGGTCATCGTTGAGGCGACGGTTAAGGGCTTGGAGAAGCCATGGATCATATTGATCGATTCCGGAGCGTCGGCCAACTGTGCTCGACGCATCAGGATGGAAGGAAGTCAGCAATACGCTGAGGCGCTCAGGGAGCGCAGGAGTTGCATAATCACTGTTCGCCTAGCGACGGGACCCGTGTCATGGTGCCTAAGGTTCCTGTAAACCTGGGTGTGAAGTTCTCGACTTCGATATCATGGAACGCTGTCTGGTCCTGGACTTGGATTCGAGGTACGATCTTATCCTGGGCATGGCATGGCTGGAAAGCCATGAGCCATGGATTGATTAAAGGTCGAAGACCTCGGGCGCAACACGCTTTCTCCTGGTGGAGCTTTGGTGAACCCACCTCTGCTAGGAAGCAAAAGCGCTTTTGGCGCAGGCACTGGACCGGGTCAGTCAATGCGCTGGACATCGGAATATCCGAACTTGTAGACACTGAAGGTGTTGAGGACAAAAGGCCCGAGCAGTGCTCATGGGCTGTGTCTGGGGCGACAGGTAACCGGCTGGGTGACACAGGTGACATACGTCACGACAACGACACTCGTCATGATGACGGTGTGTCGTTACACGCCATGCGTGTCGTGGCCGGCAGGATTCAAGGGCATCATGGCCGCGGGCATCAGGATGCAAGTGGAGCGGCAGGCAATCCGATGGGGGACCGACGTCATGGTGACATTGGTCACGACAGTGACACTCATCACGACGACGAGTTGTCGCTACACGCAATGCGTGGTGTGGCCGGCCGTGGGACGGGCCATCAAGGCCGAGGGCCCACTGATAGAGGTAACGTGGCACGTATTCCACGGGGTGGAAACTGCAAGCGCCGCAGCTCTGCGACGGTTGTTGGTCAAGACATACCAGTCTCGGGTGAGACACACACGGTGCAAGCACCTGGAGACGCAGCTGATGTGACTGTTAGGACCTCTTCGAGGCAAACAGTCTCAGCCGGGAGAAGGCTATGACGCCAAGCGTCAGCCATGAGACGCAGAGCGTTTGATGCGTCTAGCACGACGAGTGACGATACTCCTGGAAATAGCGATCAGTTATACACACTCGTCAACGGAGTGACAGGGGAAGTCGATTCAGTCTAGAGACGATGCCCACTGGGGACGCTCTGTTGGAACTGGACGAGATGTCCATGGACGAGTTCGGCGACGCCTTCAAGGCCAGCGAGTTAGCCGAGTTGGTCATTCTACGACCTGAAGAGGAGTTAAACTTGTCGTCACTTTTGGATAAAGCGGTTCTTAAGGACACCAAGAAGGCGCTGAATGCGCGGGCAGGATCCTCGAACCTCAAGGCTCCTCGGATCCGTACAACCCTTTGGTGAAGGAGTATCAAGACGTGGCCTCGAAACGACCTCCCACAAGGCTACCTCCGGATCGATATGTGTACGTCATGAGATTGATCTGGTTCCTGGAACCAATACAGCGTGACAATGCAGTGGCCTTTGCCACGGGAACAGGGAGACGTCATTTACGCGTTGTTTCGTGCTAAGCACGAGGCAGGTATGGTGCGCGAGAGCAAGTAACCGCACTCACGCCTACGCTCTGTGTTAGAAAGCCGAATGACAAGTGGCGAATCGTCTACGCTTTTAACAGCTTAGCGCGGCCACCATTCCGGCGCAGACGCCTATTCCTAGGAAGGACGTTCTCCAGAACAACGTGACGGGGTGTACGGTGTACAGTGCCCTCGACTTGGTCGATGGATGCTATCAATTGCTCATGCGAGCAAGCGATATTCCGCTTACGGCGGTCAACACTCCGAGCGGTATGCTCTGGGAGTGGCTAGTAATGCCCCAAGGGCCATCGAACGCGCCTGCGATGTTCAATCGTCTTGTGACGCAACTGATCAGGTCACACAGGGCGTATGCTCAGACATACTTCGACGATACATTCGTCCACAGTCGTGCGGAGCACGGAAAGACTGATGTGGTGAACCACATTGAGCACCTGCGAGCGGTGCTCGAGTGCATGCGCACATACAAGTTATATACCAACATTGACAAGTGTGTCTTCGGCGCTGAAGAGATCCCCTTTCTGGGATGCTTCATTGGGAAGCACGGCCTTCGAGCGGATCCCGCTAAGGTCAAGGCCATTGTAGACTGGCCGGTTCCAAAGAACCGGAAAGACTTACGGAAGCGGCTTGGTCTGGCCAATTACTTGCACAAGTACAGCAAGAGCTATGCTGAGGTGGTAAGGCCACTGTCCAATCTCCTTAAGAAGGATGTGGACTGGTGTTGGGACACCAGACATCAAGCGGCTTTTGAAGTCATTAAGGAGGGTTTCCTTCAGGCCCCGAACCTGGCCCTGCCAGATCCCGATCGTCCTTTCAGCGTCGTCTTGACGCGTCGGACTTTGCCATCGGTAGTACTTCGTTGCAAGCAAGCGTGAACGCGTGGTCACGTTTGAATCTCGCCACCTTAAGGCTGCAGAGAAGAACTATCCAGTTCATGACAAAGAATTACTTGCGATGAAGTATGCGCTCGTCAGATGCAAGGTTTACCTGCTCAGCTCCAAGCCGTTTGTGATCTACACTGATCATGCGTCGCTACGCACGGCGACGCGCCTCATCTCTCTCAGAGAATGGCCCGTTGGCTCTCCTTCTTTGCGGAGTACAACTCGAGGTGAATTACAAGCTTGGCAGGCAGAACGCCTTGGCCGATGTGTTATCACGCAGGCCAGATTATGAGATCGCTCACGTCACGACGGTGACTCGTCTGTGACAGACTTGATCCGCGCGGCGTACGCGCGTGACGAGTCCTGCGTAGCTCTGCTACATGCGCTAGGAAGCGCGGTGTTATGTCTGGTTTTACTAAACCAGACATTAAGCTGTCAGCGCGGTTGCGCGCGCGAGGCTGCCTCGATACACTCTCGATGATGGCATAGCGTACTACGGTACTGGTCCAGAAGACACCCCACGTGACGTGGTTCCTCACGAACAGGATCTCAAGTATCGTATCCTCTATGAGGCACATGATACCCCACTTGGTGGTCATTTCGGTCGAGAGAAGACCTACAGCTCGGTGAGCTCCCACTACTGGTGGCCGAAGCTTTACAAGTGGGTCCGTACGTATGTACGCATGTGTGAGACGTGTCAACTTGTAAAATCCTCGCCACACTCGGCTGCGAGTTAACAGCTTGCCTGGACCGACGGGGTGTTGGCAATCCTGAGTATGGACTTCGTGTTCGGCCTGCCACGGGATGCGGTGGGCAACACGGGCATCGTGGTCTTTGCCGGCCGGTTGAGCAAGACGGCTCATTTAGCGGCGGTGCCGGACTCCATCGATGGAGAAGGAACAGCCACGCTGTTCATGGATCGTGTCTTTCGACAGCATGGTCTGCCAGAGGCAATTGCCTCGAATCAAGACTCCCGTTTCACGGGTAAGTTTTGGACGTCGGTCTATAAGGTGCTCGGCACTCGACTCGACCTGTCCACAGAGAACCATCCGCAGAACCGATGGTCAGACGGAACACGTGAATCGCGTTGTCGAAGACATGCTTCGGAGCGTCTGTGCAGACAGACCCAAGCAATGGATCGCCATGCTCCCACTCATTGAGTTTGCATTGAACAATGCAGTGCATGCCTCGACAGGCTTCACCCCGTTCTATTTGAATGGCCTCACACACCCTCGCGTCCCGCTGGCGCCACCACTCCGTGGTTCTGGGCTTAGTGGGGGAGGAATAGCCGATGAGCTAGCTGATATCAGCCAAGCTGCAGTTCGCAGGCAAGTTGACACGTTCGTGTCTACGCTTTTAAGTGTCTTACGACCAGTACGCGATGCGATGTCTGAAAGCCAAGATGTTCAGAAGGAACAGGCTGATGCAAAGGGCAGAAGCAACATTGAAGTGTTTAACGTGGGTGACAAAGTTTATTAAACGCTGAAACCTATCTAAACACATGCAGGGGCTGCGGTCGTTAAGACCAAGTTGCGCCGGCGCTTCATTGGACCTTTTAAGGACGTGGCCAGGAAGGGCCTTGCGTACACGCTTGATGTTCCAAAGAAGATGCGTACATACCCCGTGACCTATTTTATGTAGGCTTCCTTAAGCCATATCGAGACCCGGCTCGGGTGAGCGTGGAAAGTTTGGCGCCATAGCCGGTGGCTGGCCAAAGCGCTGGAGGCGCACGAGGAGGTCCAGCTGACCACGTAGCCCAGCGAGCGAACGGCCCAGCGCTCCGAAGCGTCGAGCAGATGACTGCTCCAGGAGCTCCAGGTGGTTGGCAACCGAGACAGGAGACTGAAGTCATTCGACCTGATTATGTACAGCATCGATCTCGTCAGCGAGACGGTCACGGTGACTCGTCGACCACTGCAGCGAGTCGAACAGGGTCTGCACCTGCCTCTCGACCGCTAGCAGATCACTGTGCCTCGCAGCGCGAGGATCCAGCAGGTCAGTTGAACCTTCTCGTGGCCTCCAGCGCTTTGGCCAGCCACCGGCTATGGCGCCAAACTTTCCACGCTCACCCGAGCCGGGTCTCGATATGGCTTAAGGAAGCCTACATAAAATAGGTCACGGGGTATGTACGCATCTTCTTTGGAACATCAAGCGTGTACGCAAGGCCCTTCCTGGCCACGTCCTTAAAAGGTCCAATGAAGCGCCGGCGCAACTTGGTCTTAACGACCGCAGCCCCTGCATGTGTTTAGATAGGTTTCAGCGTTTAATAAACTTTGTCACCCACGTTAAACACTTCAATGTTGCTTCTGCCCTTTGCATCAGCCTGTTCCTTCTGAACATCTTGGCTTTCAGACATCGCATCGCGTACTGGTCGTAAGACACTTAAAAGCGTAGACACGAACGTGTCAACTTGCCTGCGAACTGCAGCTTGGCTGATATCAGCTAGCTCATCGGCTATTCCTCCCCCACTAAGCCCAGAACCACGGAGTGGTGGCGCCAGCGGGACGCGAGGGTGTGTGAGGCCATTCAAATAGAACGGGGTGAAGCCTGTCGAGGCATGCACTGCATTGTTCAATGCAAACTCAATGAGTGGGAGCATGGCGATCCATTGCTTGGGTCTGTCTGCACAGACGCTCCGAAGCATGTCTTCGACAACGCGATTCACGTGTTCCGTCTGACCATCGGTTCTGCGGATGGTTCTCTGTGGACAGGTCGAGTCGAGTGCCGAGCACCTTATAGACCGACGTCCAAAACTTACCCGTGAAACGGGAGTCTTGATTCGAGGCAATTGCCTCTGGCAGACCATGCTGTCGAAAGACACGATCCATGAACAGCGTGGCTGTTCCTTCTCCATCGATGGAGTCCGGCACCGCCGCTAAATGAGCCGTCTTGCTCAACCGGCCGGCAAAGACCACGATGCCCGTGTTGCCCACCGCATCCCGTGGCAGGCCGAACACGAAGTCCATACTCAGGATTGCCAACACCCCGTCGGTCCAGGCAAGCTGTTAACTCGCAGCCGAGTGTGGCGAGGATTTTACAAGTTGACACGTCTCACACATGCGTACATACGTACGGACCCACTTGTAAAGCTTCGGCCACCAGTAGTGGGAGCTCACCGAGCTGTAGGTCTTCTCTCGACCGAAATGACCACCAAGTGGGGTATCATGTGCCTCATAGAGGATACGATACTTGAGATCCTGTTCGTGAGGAACCACGTCACGTGGGGTGTCTTCTGGACCAGTACCGTAGTACGCTATGCCATCATCGAGAGTGTATCGAGGCAGCCTCGCGCGCGCAACCGCGCTGACAGCTTAATGTCTGGTTTAGTAAAACCAGACATAACACCGCGCTTCCTAGCGCATGTAGCAGAGCTACGCAGGACTCGTCACGCGCGTACGCCGCGCGGATCAAGTCTGTCACAGACGAGTCACCGTCGTGACGTGAGCGATCTCATAATCTGGCCTGCGTGATAACACATCGGCCAAGGCGTTCTGCCTGCCAAGCTTGTAATTCACCTCGAGTTGTACTCCGCAAAGAAGGAGAGCCAACGGGCCATTCTCTGAGAGAGATGAGGCGCGTCGCCGTGCGTAGCGACGCATGATCAGTGTAGATCACAAACGGCTTGGAGCTGAGCAGGTAAACCTTGCATCTGACGAGCGCATACTTCATCGCAAGTAATTCTTTGTCATGAACTGGATAGTTCTTCTCTGCAGCCTTAAGGTGGCGAGATTCAAACGTGACCACGCGTTCACGCTTGCTTGCAACGAAGTACTACCGATGGCAAAGTCCGACGCGTCAAGACGACGCTGAAAGGACGATCGGGATCTGGCAGGGCCAGGTTCGGGGCCTGAAGGAAACCCTCCTTAATGACTTCAAAAGCCGCTTGATGTCTGGTGTCCCAACACCAGTCCACATCCTTCTTAAGGAGATTGGACAGTGGCCTTACCACCTCAGCATAGCTCTTGCTGTACTTGTGCAAGTAATTGGCCAGACCAAGCCGCTTCCGTAAGTCTTTCCGGTTCTTTGGAACCGGCCAGTCTACAATGGCCTTGACCTTAGCGGGATCCGCTCGAAGGCCGTGCTTCCCAATGAAGCATCCCAGAAAGGGGATCTCTTCAGCGCCGAAGACACACTTGTCAATGTTGGTATATAACTTGTATGTGCGCATGCACTCGAGCACCGCTCGCAGGTGCTCAATGTGGTTCACCACATCAGTCTTTCCGTGCTCCGCACGACTGTGGACGAATGTATCGTCGAAGTATGTCTGAGCATACGCCCTGTGTGACCTGATCAGTTGCGTCACAAGACGATTGAACATCGCAGGCGCGTTCGATGGCCCTTGGGGCATTACTAGCCACTCCCAGAGCATATCGCTCGGGGTGCTCGCGGCAATGTTCAATCATCTGGTGACGTAGTTGTTTAGACCACTGCGTGCGTATGCACAGTCGTACTGCGACGACATCTTCGTCCATAGCTGTGCCGAGCGAGGCAAGACGGCTATGGAGATGCATATGGATCACCTTTGTCGAGTGTTAGAGGGCTTGAAGCGAACAAGCTCTCTGCCAACTCGGCAAGTGCGTCTTCGCGGCGCAAGAGATTAAAGTTCTCGGTTGCGTCGTCGGCAACGTCGGCGACCGAGACGACCAAGAAAAGATCAAAACCATTTTGGCTTAACCAACGCCAAGGTCCCAGAAGAACCTGATGAAGTGATTCAGCTTGGCCAACTACCTCCATAAGTACAGCGAAGGGTACGCGGGTCTGGTTAGACTCCTGTCGGATCTTGTAAAGAAGGTTACCGACTGGCACTGGGGGCTTCAGCACTAGGAAGCCTTTGACAATGTCAAGGCAAGCCTTCAGAAGGCACCTGTTTTTTGCACTACCGGACGCGTTGAAACCGTTCAGCGCGTCGTCTGCGATGCATCCAATTATGCAAACAGATGTGATTGCTGCAGAACGATGCACCAGGACGTGAATGAGTGATCTCGTGTCAGTCCAGGTAGCTCATGGCTGCCGAACGGAACTACTCCATGACAAGGAGCTGCTTGCCATGAAGTACTCCTTTGTCAAGTTCCGGTGCACCTCCTGAGCTCACAGCCCTTTGTGATCTACACAGATCACGCGTCCTTGCGGACGACGACAAATTCGCCCCATCTGTCCCAACTGATGTCGAGATGGCTGTCCATTTTCGCGGAATACAACTTCCGCGTCGAGTACAAGCCTGACAGGCTCAACGTGCTGCCGATGCGTTGTCACGCAGGCCGGACAATGAGCTGGCGCGCGCCAGTCGTGCTACGACCGATCTATAAGATCAGATACGCATGGCGTATCGGGAGACGAAGCCCTGGCACCTCTGGTACGGTTCCTGGCTGCTAACAAGGAAGACAAGGCCCAGTGGCTCACGCCACGTCAGAGAGCCCGACTCCACCGATACAGGTGAGCCGATGGCACGCTCTACTATCGAATAGAGCTCCAAGAACGCCCACGGGTAGTCCTACCAAACGATGAGTATTTAAAGCTTGACATCCTCAGGACGCGCACTATGCGCCGTCCAGCGGCTACTTGGGCCGCGAAAATACCTTCCAATCGGTCTCTCAGTACTTTTGGTGGACTCACATGTACAAAGTGGGTAGCACGGTACGTGAAGACATGTGAAACACGTCTGCGGGTGAAACCCGCCGGCACGCTTCGTCTCCTCTGCAGAACCTGCCCGTTCCAGCGGACTGCTGGAAGTCGATGAGTCTGGACTTCATCTTTGGCTTTCCAGCCGACGTCCACGGAAATACCGGCGTTTGGTGTTCGTGTGCCGGCTGAGCAAGATGGTGCGCCTTGCGCCGGTCAAAGACAGCGTTTCCGCCATCACGGTCCGCCGGAGACGATTGTCACGGATCGTGATCGCGGCTTACCGCTGCGGTTTGGTGAACGCTGTTCCAACTACTTGCAACGAGGTTGCACATGCCCACTGCCGATCATTTTGAAACGGATGGGCAAACGGAGCGTGTCAACCGTGTGCTTGAGGACACTCTACGCAGTATCTGTGCGGTGGCTCCTCGCTCTAGGTCAGAAGACCTGCCAGTAGTTGAGTTTGCACTCAACCATGCGGTTCACGCATCGATCGGGTATACCCCGTTCTATCTGAATGGCTTACGCCATCCACGGGTGCTGACCGCTTTGCGAGGCGGCACTCCGTCTTCAGTTCTAAGTGGGGGAGAGGCTCGGAAGCGCTTTCCTCCCAAGTCTCGGACATGAGACCGGTTTCCTTGCGAAACAAGTGGAGGCTTTTATAGACACCAGGCTGGACGTAATCAGTCGTGTCCGTGATGTCATGGCAGCGGCACAGGACAAACAAAAGGCGTACTCTGACAAGAATGGAAGAGGAAACTTAAACGTGTTTAATGTTGGGGATTTAATCCTACTAGACACTAGGAACTTTCCACTCGCCACGGTAAATTCCGTTGGGAGCAACAAGTTGAAGCACCGCTTTATAGGACCCTTCGCGGTCCTGGCCAGGCATGGCGCGGCATATACCATTGAACTGACTTAGTCGATGACAATACACTCGACGTTCTGCATGGGCCGTCTGAAGCGATACCATCATCCGCAGGGCTCACAGGCCTCAGCTCTACATAGCGAGACTGTGACTCTTCCCTCTTGAGCGCGCCCAGAGCCAGAAGCCCAGGTCCCTTGCAAGGCCGCGGAAGGAGCTCCATACGAAGGAACCCCGGCTGCATACGCCGAGTATGAGCCATAGTGATACGGCTGAGAGTACGCAGACGGCGCTCCCGCCTGGGGTACGGGCCGCAGGAGGTCCCGAACGAGAGACAACTCCCGTTGGACTCGGTCCACGGACGCCCAAAAGGCATCCAGACGTCGGAAGATCTCGTCCACGTCATTCGTACGACGGCGGCCCGTCCTTCAAGGGCCGACAAGTCATCGGCAGACGATTCAGTCGTCACGAATCGGCCCAAGGACCCTAGAGCTCCCGGCCTGGGTGGCGGCAGCCCCGCCCTCACCAAGTCCAAGCGCAATCTCAAGGACTCGACGACGAAGAGTAGTGTCTTCAACGACCCAAGGTGGAGCCGAAGACGACACACCAAGTCCTGAGCTGGACCGGAGGGGCGGCGCCTCATACTCGTGATCGTTCGAGGGCACCACCGCCTCTCCTTGACCGTAATGGGGAGACCCACTACCACGTGGAGCGTGTGCCCCAGGAGCGGCGCGTCACGGGAAGTGCCAGCTCCGCGTGAAGTGGAGGGGATACTCGGAAGCTGTGTGGTCCTGGGAGCCGTATGAACGGCTCCAGGTTGACTGCCCGAAGGCTGTCGCGATCTGGGAACAGAACCGGCGGCGGCTTCGTAAGTAGTTCGGGCTTTCTTGTCCGAACGGGATGTGGTCGTAGAACCAAGACCATACCTGCGCTCATCATGAGCGCTAGAAGCAGAATGCTTCTGCAGTTCTCGAGAGAGCTGCCGTTTGCCTACCACATGGACAAACTCAATACGCAGATCTCGGAGGTCAGGGATGGCCTCCAGGGTGAGATCCTGCCGGAGAACCTCGAGTTGTCCTTGTGAGCAGCACGTAGCTGCCCACTTCCAAAAGACGGTCTCGGCCTCTTGGAAAGAGTCACAGGGTAGGGGCATCACGGCTGGATAACCCCATACAGGTCGCAGTCCCGACCAGAGCTCTGGCTGCTTTCGCCGGCTCGTGAAATCCTTGAGCGGGATGTTGAGCGGTGCCAGGATCACGCACCGAACGATGCTAACGTTTTGGAACAGAGGCTGCTTGGCCACCCGGTGGCGCTCATAAGTGTCCCTAGACGAGATCCCGCCGAGAAGCACGCGATGCGGCTCGATCTGACCCATGTAAGCGTCCGCTCCGTGGGACTCCTCAGGAGGGAAGTACCGGGAGCGCAAGGCGGTCTCCCAAGGATAAGAATACTTCATCACAGGTGACCGGGTCACCGGGGCGTGCATGCCCTTATGAAGAGCTGCCTAGTACTCCCATTCTGCCTGTCGAGGTTGTTAGAGATCTCTCGTCCGACTTGGCCCTCTTCCTCCTAGTCGGAAGAAGAGCTGAGAGATCCTTATTCGTATAAGTATTGGTCCCAACCCTTCACGGAATGGAGACCGGGAAGTAGTCCGACGCTTACGGCTGACTTTCGAGGATGCTGCTGCCTTCGCAGCCTTGACGCGGGCAGTTACCTCAGGGAGCGTCCAGCTCTTGACTGGAGACGGGGTTTCTTTTCGTCCTCCTTGGGTGAGCCTGGACTCCCCTGACGTTCGAGCGTCTTCAGATCATCGTCACCATGGTGGCTAGACAGCGGGGTACGAGACCCAAGCGAATCGGACTGACTCGGGCCTCCATCATACCATTTGACGAGCGGGATCTCGTTGGATTGGGGGGAGTCCTCCCCAAAGTCCACGAGGAACTCTGGATCCCCCACAGGCGACTTGGGCGCTTGGGAGTCACTTGGATGCCACCTTGTTGAACCCCTTAGCGGCAGAGTCTTTGTCGGACGGCTTAGAGCTTTTAACCTACTGCTTGGAAGCAACAGGCTTGTTAGGCGCTTTTCGAACCGCTGTCAGACCGAGTCTTGGTCATGCTTGAGGCTGATGTAGAAGCCGAGAAGAAGAAGAGCACGCGGAGGTGCTCGGGCTCAAAAGGAAATGAGCCGGCTGCGGAAACCAACCGCAGCGAAGTCGATGTGATTCGACTTGGAGAGTGAAAGGCGGCGGTTTCTTTTCAATCGCCCTGGATGGTCGGTAAACCGAACCTAAGTGTGTGTGTGTGTGGGAGGGGTGCAACGGGGTACATGAAGAGTGCCAAGTCACTCTTCAGAATGGTGTAGTCTAAATACCCTAAGTGATGTAGCCAACATCACTATGACGTCACGGTAATAACGTCACGGTAATGACGTCACGGATAGGTACAACACATATGGTACAAATACACCAGAGTTACCCAATAGGATAACATCTAGTGTACTTTATAGGTGACTAATAGTTAGTATGTAGATGCATTCGTCTTCTATCTACCTATTTGGTACCAGTCCCCTCAAACCAGGGACTTGTGACCTGCCGTTCACTGAGAGTTTTTTATCCTCTCGGAAGCCACACTTGTTGTGCACACGGTGTTGTGTGCCCCGTCACAACGAGGAAGAGGTAGTCGATGCGCTCCGAGAGTGCATAGCCTAGTAATAAAAATAATGAGATTTGCTGAGTAATATCGCGTTTGTGAGCATAATCAATGCTTCGCCTTAACTTGTTCTGCAAGATGTATCTCTCTACAAGTCAGATCCGGTTTACGCTGACAGCCTGTCGGATACCCACAGCGCTACCATTGTTAGCACCGCGGCCTCGTGGAATCATACATGATGTTGTCTGATAGGGTTCCACTATATAGCGTCCTTGCTCGCCAAAATAGCATCTAAGGTCAAGAACAGTAATGCTCCCAAATGCGCGACAGGTTCCTGTAGGGTAGCAGTTAATGATCGTCGCTCTTTGGCGTACAGATAGTGTTTACGTTGAATAATCCCATCGAATCATATAGTTGCTGTCGATGTATGCCAATCAGCAGGTTCACGCCCGGCCATTCCGGTCATCGTCGTTGTAGCATAGGACACGCGGGATGACCGTGACGCGGTGGACGGCAGCGTCCTTGGTGGTGTCGGGCGCCCTGTGCGCGACGCTGGGCGCTTGGTTTGGTCGCTACTTGCTGGCGCGAGGCTGGCAAGGCCGTCTGCATAGCGACGACCCGCTCGTGCAGGAGCTGGAACAGGAGATCGAGCGGCAGAAGCAACTCCGGGCGCAGGAGCGGGCGGGACGGACCAACGCCGAGCGGGAGGCGCGAGAGGTACTACAGCGGCAGCAGGAGGCAGCAGGCTACAACTTTGAGGCTGTGGCGCACGTGCAGTCATGCTTTGCGGATCGGCGCGGCACGCCGAGGCAAGGAGGTCTCGTGGAGAACTCGCGGGCCCGCATCACGTTCAAGACCAGCATCCCGCCGGCGAGTCTCGAGTGTCTGGAGCAGTTCAGCCATTTATGGGTGCTCTTCGTCTTTCATGAGAACACCAACTTGGCCAAGGGTGCCCCAAAGACCACGTTCCCGGCCAAAATTGCCCCTCCGCGGCTCGGCGGCAAGAAGGTTGGACTCTTCTCGACGCGCACGCCGCATCGCCCGAACTCCATAGGCCTCTCGGTCGTCAAGATTGAGTCGATTCATGACCGGTACGTTGAGATCAGTGGCCACGACCTTGTGAACGGCACACCCGTGTTGGATGTCAAGCCCTACGTGCCGGCAGACTACGTATCAGGGTATGTCGTCCCGGACTGGGTGGCTGCCGAAACGGACGTGGTGACGAGGCCGGTCGAGTTCTCTGCGGAAGCTACGGCATCGCTGACGGAATTCGTAGACGCCAGGCAGTCGTCCTTCTACTCAAACGTGACGGATTTGAAGACGGCTATCGAGCAGATGCTTATCTTGGATATCCGCAGCGTGCACCAGGGACGCGGACAAGCTGCTGAGACGCAGCAGTTCCAGTGCCGCTTCGACAATGTCCAGATCGAGTTCACGACGATGGAGGAGTGCATCCACGTCTTAAGCTGCACCCGTTACACGACGCCGCACGAGCGGTCACGCCTGCTGCTGCGTCAAGTCCTGTTGAAACAGCAACAGGAGAGAGAATAGTAGAGGACACGGAACAGATTAGCAAACGACATGTTGTTATGAAATCCCCTCTCTATTTGCGTATTGCTGATCAGGGATGCACTTGCCAGACGGACAGTTACGCAGCAGCCTGAGCCGCGTATTTCGCCTCGGCATCTTTGATCTCTTGGTCAAGCTCAATCCAGGACTCATTGAAGAGCTCACCCGCGATGACACGCTTGGCCATCTCCAGCTTGGGCTCCTTATGCTTGGGATTGTTGCACAGGTCAATGGTCTTGGCCGTTGCCTTGGTTTCATCACTGCACCATGACTCGCACCACAGCCACTCCTGCGGCAATGAGAAAATTGGGATCTGGTGCTGCGCATAGTTCGGCAGGTCCTGGTCCAGGTTCGCAAGCGAGTTGGGATCAGCACTCAGTTGGCTGTACACTGCACGCAGCATATCACCAGCAGCCATCTGACGGAACAGCGCCAGGTCAACCACATACAGGGCGCTGATGTGGTACGGCTTTCCGCGCAAGTGATCCTTCCAGTAACCTTGACGCCAGAACTGGAAGCCAACGTTGCGCGAGACGCAGAACGGCGTGTATCCGTACGGCTTTCCGTCCATGTCAAGCTCCCATAGTTCCTTCAGGTCAGCACGCACGACTTGGTCCGCGTCCACGTAAATAATCTTTTGCACGCCCAGCGGGAATAACACGTCTAGGAAAAGAATCTTGTAGCCCCAGATAATGCGTTGTTTCTCAGTCTGCTGGCGCAGCCAGTTGGGCCACTTGTACGTAACGAGACGGATATCCAAGCCAAGCTGTTCGCGCAGCACCGGAATGGACTTTTTGAAGTCAGGTGACAAGAAGTTCTCCAGCAGCCAGAACGTCACCGGGTTGTTAGTGCGTTTCAGCACGCTCGACATCATAATCTTGACAAATCGTTCATAGAGGTAGCCCGATGCCACCGAGAACACATGAATGGTCTCACCGGTGCGCTGCTTCGGGTGCAGCTGAACACTCTCCTCATCAGCCGAGTCAGTTTGGTCAGTTTCGGCGACGACATCTTGAGTCTTCTTGTCCACCTTGTCATCGTGTTTGCCCATCATGGTGAGCATAGAGTTCCAGTATGAGCGCAGAGCTCCGTCCTCCTTGCTGGACGATTTTGTATCAGACTCCGACTTCGATTTCTCCGCCGATGCTGCTTCCTCGACCGAGTGAAGCAGCTCTTCGTGTTCCATGCCATCTTTCTTACGAACATAGAGCTGAGAAATATGAGACCCGAAGTCAGAAACTGCGATGGGGTGAGTCTCCAACAGAAGCTCTGTGTCTGGGTCAATGATATCAAAAAGCTCAGCAGCCCTTCCCCTCGCAAGGTGCAGAGACCAAATACCAGGCGTGGCCTGAAGTTGGAAGTATCCCAGGTTCTTCATCACGAGGGTGTCACGATGCAGCAGCTGAGCACCAACCTCGCGCTCGAGAACCAGCTGAAGACCATTGGGAGGTGAATACATGTTGAGAGTGGTATCACGGCACTGACCGTACACGAGCAGACTTTCTAGTCGGAACACAGCGCTTGTTGTAGACTTCGCCGCCGCGGGACTATCCGGATCCACTCTCAAGTTGTCCAAATCATCGACTGCATGAAAAGCCTGCACATTCCAAGCCTCGGGGGTGTCAATTTTCATGGTCAAGAGTGGTTGCACAGGCAGCTTTCGGAACTCAACGCTCGAAGCAGGAAGTGACGGCTTCTTATCGAAGAGGTATCGATAGAATCGTTGCAGTGGGAATTCCGTGTACTCGTCCGCCGGAACCATCACCAACTCGATGGTAGCGTTGAGCTGCGAGTGCAACATGCGAAGCAACGAGCTCATCACCTGTGCTGCTTCTGACAACGGATCGACGTAGGCAGCAACTTGAAGAGCCGGGTCACCCGACAGGCGAACGGTATTGAGAGAGTTCTCGTCAACATTCAAACGGGATGTCCGATCGGTCTTCACATACTTGTCAACAATGCCCGTGGTCTTCATGATATCGAAACTCAACTTGTCAGCATCGTTGGTCTTCAGTGTGGCACTGCGTTTGATAAGCGCCTTTGCCACAGGCTGCGTGCGGTACTTCAGGTCAAAGTTCACAATAGTTGTCACATCTTCATCGGACAGCGACTGGGATGGAAGACTCACTTGCCTTCCGTTGATAAAAAGGTGCGGCAGGACAATATTGGACAGGTTTCCTTCACTCTCCTCTGTAAATACCGGTGGGAATCGCGAGCGCAGGAGCGTGTTGAATTGTGTAAGGACACCGCGCTGCTTAGCAGTAAGCCATTTCCCCGTCTTGTTGCTTAGAAGTGCCACAACTTTATCGTAAATGGGATCCTTGTCTCCCTCGCCCTTCACCAACTTTTTCCAGATCCCCCTGAGCTTATCTTTCATTGTATTGATAGATTTTTGCTTGGCAATGCAGTTCAGGGTTTCCAGCACAAACTTTAGGTGGGCTTCATTGTCCGAATCACCAATTGTGGCAATAATGGCAGCTGCAAGCTCACCCACACTGTAGCTTTTGACATCGCCATTCAATTGAGCTACAACTCCAACGCGTAAGGACTGCTCGGAGTCCTCAAGTACAGCCTTCACAACCTGATAAGCATGACCAGCATCCCGTGGATCGTTGAGGTCAACTGGGAAAATCACGGTCTGCTTCTTAGGTAAAGCTCTAGAACCAGATGCATGCAAGTATGATATTGCAGGTTGTGCTGCAGCCTCAAGGCGACCATCAACATCATCGGCGAAGAGATGCTTAAGTGATTCCACTTCCACGCCCCCTGGTCTGTCTTCTGACCTCTCAAAGATTGACAAGTAAGCAGGATATGCGTCCTGCTCTGTCATAAGCACCTCTACCATATCCATATCGTCATCCAGCATGCCCCGGTGAGCCATGTTAACATACAATGGTTGATCACGACCAAAGTTGGCCATCATAGACCGCTGAATGTCCAAATTCTTATGAACGACACCATTGAAGACGAACGAATCCAACGGTAGGTGCTTCAGATGAATGAACTCTGTCATGGCCAACACTTCGTTATCGAACTCGTCACTCTTCAGGCATGCCAGTGCTTCTTCTTCGTTGTCTTCAATCATTCCAATATCTCCTGCCGCTTCGGCGTAGGCTTCCACCAAGCGTCCAACCAGAACATCCGAATTTCCATCTTCACCGACCCGTTGCAAGAATCCCGAGGCAATTCTCGTGGAAATGATCCGGTTCGTTTCCTCTTCTGCTTCCGTGTTTTCCTCATCACCACTTTGTGCCTTCTTAACTTCTTCATCATTAGCTCCTGACTCAATAGCATCCTTGGACTGAGACAGCATCAACAACTTAGCAAAGTGCCAGGGACTTGCCTTGTCTGTCCCTTCGAAAGTCTTGTAGTTATCCAGGAGGGTTTTGCGCTCATCAGACGTTTTGCTCGCCATGAGCTCCTTCGACGAAACGAGAAGTGCCCACTGTACAGGAGCTCCACGCATTTGCATAAATCCGATGTGGGAAAGCGCCGCGCGGCCTGCACCGGATAGTGGGTCCATCACAAGTACGCACTCGTACATATTCTTGCGAACGAAAATGAGGTTCCAGGCTGGGCGTCTAAGTGCGTCCACACTCGGTGACCAGTTGGCGGAGTTCGGGTCTGTCTCAATGTTGTTCAGATACAGAGGAGTCGATCCACCCATGGACCCGCGCATGTTAATGCGAACCACCGGCTGCTCCTTATTCGTTTCGCGCACATGCGTCAGCATATCCTCCAGCTCAGACTGGTTCAGGGGCAATCTGCCAAGCTGCTTGGCCACGGACCATTCCTCTTTAAGTGTCTTCATGAAGTCAAACACATTGAACGAACGTTCCGTAGGGTCCACAGCGATACCGTTCATTACGAACTTGTTCATGAGTCTCCTATTAGCAGCTTGCATACGTGTAATGGCAATCCCATCACGTAGCTCGGTAGAAATTGACTTTCGCGAAAATGCCAGTTTTTTCGCCTGTACGGGGAAATCCTGCGAAAGTGTCTCAAGCCTTTTCAGCGGGTTCTTGGCATCCACGACAGCACGGACCGCGCTCGCACCTAAATCCTTCAGATGCCAGGCTTTCAGCTCCTGTTCGTGCTCACCATCAGCCTTTTTGATCAAGATGTCATAGAACTGCTTCAGATCATCAGCAATAGCACTGTGACGAGCCATCAGAGGCTTAAATAGAAAACCTTCGACTTCTTCGTCATCGATTTCTTCCTCCTCTTCGTTCTCCTCTTCGTCACCATCCTCGTCAGAAGTAATATCGTCGTCACCAGCTTGTTTCGAGTCGTCAATCGTCTTGTACTCCATGTTCTTGATATCCAGCGCCACACCATATCCCTGCAGCAACGTGTCTAGCGGCGAGTCACGCGGATAGTGGCGCACCATGTACTGAATCTTGTTCTTCTGCGCTTGCTTTACGAGTTTCGCGTGGAAAGCATGGAACTTCTCCGTGCCCACGAGACCATAAAGGATCGCCGACATGGCTTTCTCCTCCGAATCTGAAGCAATATGCGGATACTTGTGATCCACCTGCAGCTCGACATCATTGACACCCGCAGCCACGCACGCTTGATCGTTGATCTGCTGCTTCTTGCCGCGCACAATTGCGTCCAGCTCGTCCATTGAGCAGGCCACTGACTCGATACAGTGCGGCTCCGTATAAAACACCGCCCACGTGTCCGCGTCCTCTCCACATGGGCGGACGCCCGAGTCCAGCCCTAATTGTCGGAACATCTCCACTTTTACCGAGTAGGTGCGAGTAGCCAGCATCAGCTCCAAGATCTGGTAGCAACATTATAAAAAAGTAAGTCATAAATATATATCTAAAAATTTATGTATCTTGACTCACGTTCTTGGATCCCGGAGCGATGTTCTCGGCCACAGTCACCGCGAGCGACCCGAGGGCGTCGACATCGCTGCCCATGAACTCCACATAAGACGTGCGCTTCTCCACTTGCTCTAAGAACTGCCAGAAGTACAGTGGATTCTCCTCCGCCAGAAACTCACTGTAATTAAAAATATCGTAAAAATATGAGAGATCCTTAAACTTAAGCACGGTTATTGTTGCCTTCGTTCATACCTGGTCTCCAGAAGTGGGAAGGCCGCGGAGCTGGGCCAGCTGGCCGTCAAGTTCACGTGCACGCCGCGCGCAGACGTCGGCGTGGGCTGCGCAGTTACGAGCAGCGCCGCCAAGGCCGCGCTCAGCCACGTTGTGGGGCGCATCGTCTCCTTAAATTGACTGAAAGTACCCACGTGGAAGTGGGCCTTATATATCGTTTGCATGAATTGTATCATTCACGGTACTCTTCCAATCCTTTCCAATGGCATACCGGTAGATACCCCCCTTTACTCGCATCATGCGAGCCGTCCCCACTCCACTCGACGCCGGTTGCCCGAGCTTGATCAGCGCTTCCTCGCTCTTCTTGCGTGTGCTGTATCTCTGGCTACAGGTCTCTAACTAACTTCGCAGACGCCGCATTGTATCCACCACCACCTGATCTATCTGCGTATACCCTTTCCGCCCGCACAACGCCCCGCACCCACCATGAGCAACCCGAACGCGCACCGCAAGATGACGCCCAAAGGGCAGATGAGCTCCAGCGGCATGGGGCCGGCCATCATGCATTTACCCGCGCACCTCAAGGTCCTCTTCGAGCCCAACGCGCCGCTTGACCATCTGCCGCGTCTGGTCAAGCGCAAAATGCCGCCGTACACAGGGCTCGCATCCTTCCTGGACGGCTTCGAGACGGAGAACCCCCCGCCGCGCGAGGTGCAGGAGACACCCAAGGAGCGTCGCGAACGCCGTCGTCAGGAGAAGATTGCGGCCAGCGATGCTAAGATGCAGGAGGACCGTGCTAAGTGGGACCCGAACGTTGAGGACCCGAAGAAGACCCAGGATGCGTATAGGACGCTCTTTGTTGGCCGCATCAGCTACGAGACCACAGAGCAGCAGCTTCGTCATGAGTTCGAGCAGTATGGACCTGTCAAAAGCGTGCGGCTCGTGGAGGACCTCGAAGGGAAATCGCGCGGCTACGGTTTTGTCGAGTATGAGAAGGAGGCGGACATGAAGGCCGCCTACAAGTACGCTGACGGCAAGAAGATCGACGGCCGCCGCGTGGTCGTAGATGTCGAACGAGGGCGCACCGTGAGGGATTGGCTGCCGAGAAAGTTTGGAGGCGGCATTGGAGAGACCCGCAAGGGAGGAGCGGACGTCAATGTCAAGTACTCGGGACGAGAAGCGATTGGTCACTTTCAGGTCGGCGCGGCACGTGATGAAGGAGCGGCAAGAGGTGACCGATTCGGGGCTCGTGAGCTTCCGCATGATCGGAGTCGCAGTCGTGGGCGTGCTGCTGTTGGCGATCGTCGTGATCGACGCCGATCGAGATCGAGATCGCGGGACCGTCGACGCGACCGTGGCAGCGACCGCAGTCGTGACCGAGACCGTGGACGCGATCGCAGTCGCGACCGTGATCGCCGCGGCCGCAAGGATTCACGTGATTACTCTCGTAGGTATTAATTCACATCGGTCACCCCGGGGTGACGACATTGAAAGGTCTTTTGGAGAGCGCGATACAGTTGTTTAGCGCATGAGCTCATTTCTTGAGGTAAGAACTTTTATGGTGAGGAATGATGTCTGTCTGTTAAGCTTTCATGCCGGAACGAATGCTATTGCCAGATACATGTAGTACTGGTAATAATTATGTTTCTTGTAGAGCACGATTGATGTCGCTCTGGGCCAATTTAACAGCTGACCAATGATTGATTCAAGACCATGACGGAGAACAAGAACTTGCTCTGAAAATACTAAAGACGGGATAGAACTAATGAACAAAATGCTGTTTTGTCTAATCTGTCTGACTCCACATTGCGCCATATTCTGCAAGCTTGGCACCTCCCCCCCACTGATAAATATGCTATTGAAGTTAGTCTCGATTGTATGCCTGCTTGCCCCAGTTATTGCGTCGGAAACGCGGAATGGCGCGAGGCTTCGAGCGGTAATCGCTGAGTCGGTACCAAGAACTGGAATAGTTATCGTGACCGAAGCGCTCCGTGGCAACTCCCAAGACATCGCCGGCAGATCCTTAAAAATCCAAGGTGACTCTGACGATGATTCCGACGATGACAAGGACGATGATGATGATGATTCGAACGACGACAAGGATGACGATTCAGATGATGACAACGATGATTCGTGCTAGGTCTAAGTAGCATTTGAGTCGTAAGTTACGACACCTTGCCTTGAGTAAAATAAAGGTGGAAAGATATTTTCGCAGCATGCTGAACTTAGTACCTCGTTGTGTTCATGGACTCCATGATGGAGTAGATAAATGTCATACCTTTGAGTGGCGGTCTCCACGTATCATCACGCTGTCGTCGATGACATGAAGGTTCTTATTCATGAGGTTGAGCCCAGCTTTACTTGCCTTTGCTGCGTATTTCACTATTAGCAACCAATAGCTTGCATTTTTGCCCGAGAAACTTGGATACCACCGACCCACTTTCAGATACCAACCAGGCCCGCAACGAAGAACAATATATAGCCGTAAGAACTCCCATACAGGGTGAAATCGAGATCGTAGCCTCCACGTCATCATCATCCCCTTCTTTCCGTCCGCTTCGTGACTATCGGATGAGAACCAGAATGTTAAATAAATGTGCATCGTATCATACCCATGTCAGAAGTCACAGATGCCAGACACTCGCAGTGAGCGGAGTCTGTGTCTGGAATTGGTTGTGTTTCAAGTTTTTAAAAGATGGATAGTTAAGTATTTGCAATACATGTACTCATTTCCCGAATATCCGCTCTCCGGTCATAATCTATAAATTATGCATATAAACTTATTTTAATGGGTTGACTGCAATCATTTATTTTTCTGGTTTGTTACACTAAAAAAATTTATTTTAAGGAGGGTGAACGCTGCATTATTTATTCTACCGAAAAATCGATGGGCATGCGCGGCTCGGGGGTCCACGTCCAATCAAATTTCACCACATCCCAGCCCCTCGTACGTGTAAAGGCTCATCTCAACATTTGTTTGGCAAGCCAAAGCCACACTCCACTTTACCCCAACGAAAAAAAACGATCAATATCATGGTCCACACTGTCACCACACCGCGCTTCAGCCAAGCGCAAATCGCTTCTTCTTCGCACACGTCGTCGACCACGACCACGAGCCGACGGGCCAGTTGGCGTTCCGTGTATGTACACGTCCATTTTGTCAGGAGATTGGACGCGGGTACTCCAATCTCCTGGTCCATCTTAAAGCTCATCACGACGGGTTGATGGACCAATGTAGCTTCGTGGGCTATGTACGAGACTGGGTCCATAGTTGGCGTTCCGTGTATGTACACGTCCATTTTGTCAGGAGATTGGACGCGGGTACTCCAATCTCCTGGTCCATCTTAAAGCTCATCACGACGGGTTGATGGACCAATGTAGCTTCGTGGGCTATGTACGAGACTGGGTCCATAGTTTTGTGGGTGAGCCATGACTCTCTTTGGTCGGTCGACTGGACGGTTGACTTGAGGCCTCCCGCTCACGCTCTGTGAGAAGCCATCCACCAGCGGGTAAGATAATTCGTTGCATTTCTGTTTTAATAAACCTTACGTCTAATCATGTATGTGTGGTTACTCGATATACTAAGTTACCTGCAGTATCTTACCTAACAATGCGAGCTACCATCCTCCAAGTGACGGCAGCGGTAGGAAAGAAGATTGGTGCTGAACTCCCCGTCAAATTTGGTATCATGTTTGACGGGTGGTCTAACGACTCTGAGCACTATCTCGCATTGTACGCAGCGTACGACATGGCGTTGTGAAGACGACGCTTTTATCGACGGCTCCGATTATCAACGAGCCCGACGACTGTCACAGCGCGCGACACGCCGTGTAGCTATTGAGACAGTGCTCACTGTTTTTGGTAAGAACGTGACTAATGTTGTGTTTCATTTCGGCGATAACTGTTCCGCCAACAAGAAGCAGGCACGACTGATGGGCGTTCCCCTGGTGGGGAGCGTCAGTTGAACATCGCCGTACGACTTCTAACGGACGAGTACGAAGTGGAGCTCAGGGCTATTCAACAGCTTATGGTAAAGCTCCGAGCACTACAAAGCTCCGGTAGGTTTATTTTACATTTCTTACTTTAGCTTAATACTTTTATTTGATGTTTAATTCGGATTTGTCTAAATTCAGATTCAAGACTGAGCTCCGCCCTGTCCTCCGTCAAGACATGAGGTGGGGCTCCACATTCTCTATGATCCTGCGGTTTTTCGAGCTCCGTGAATTTCTAGACGCGTGTGACGACACGGTCGCAGACCAACTACCCGCACTTAATGTTGAGCATTGTGTCTAACATTATTTTATTTTTTTATTTTTTTACTATTACTGTAGGTCTATCCTCCGCCATCGTCGCCAACGCAACATTTGAGTCCGCGGCTTTCAAGCTCCAAGGCGGGCGGTCACTGAACCTAGCCGAGAAGCTTGCAGTGGCTCCGCTCAAGACGGTAAGCAGTGACTTCGATGCTGGGGGAAAGATGGTCGGCTTTGTGGAGCGAGTCCCTTAAGCGGACCCGAGTTTCTAACCAGCAGGATCAGCACGTTCTGATTCTGGCTATGCTCCCAACATCGAACACCGTGGATAGATTGTTCAGCATGGCTCGAGACATGATCGGGCTGAATCGGCATTCACCTCAGCCAGTCATGGTCGAGGCGCTCCTCTTCTTGAGGTCCAACCACACCTTCTTGAACGTTCAACTGTCCAGGGTATTCTCGAGCTGGAGATTAGTGCATATCCCAAAACTCAACGCTAATGTCCCTCCGTCCGTCCGTCTGTCACGCCATAATGTGATTTCTACCCGCAATCTCATTGGCTGGCGATCGCAGCGAAGGCGGCCCTCATTCGCTAACACAACATTCTGCCATTAGTGGAAAGTATAAATTAACGATTGGTTGAAACTTGATGTATATTTTTAGCCTGCGTCTTTTCATTAGGCCGTCGCATGGGCGCTAGTGGTGTCGGTCTTGACGGGCTGCGACTACAGCGCATAGACAGGTCCACTTACTGGGACCAAAGCTAAACCCACCGCCGCGTACGCGGCGGCGCTCGGCTAGTTGGTCACAAGTGGGTTAGCAATATGTATAATTGATATTCCTTTTTTCAGCACTCAATAATGCAATTTTAAAATCACCACAAATATATTCTACATGCATATGTCAATGCCCTCTCTAATACCGTTATGCACTTTCATCGGTGACTACCTTGGCAGTGCCAACGTGGCACTGATTGGAGTAGTTCATGTGACAGCGATCCCTGACAAATATACTTTCACTCGCAAGCTAGCTACTCATGGGTGAAAGTGCGCCATAGATGTCTAAAGGACCCAAACATTTGCATAGTTGAGTGAAATGAAGCAAGACGAAAATAAATGCATACTAGAAACTGAAATATGAGACTGCGCAAAACTAAACGATGCTAGGTAACCTTTTCGCGTTTTCGAGATAAACGGCTGGGAAGAAGGCGCTTCTCTTTCCGGACTTAAAATGAAGTTTGCGAGGAGGGAAGTCTTTCTGAAATCTCTAAATTTGACAAGAATGTATCGGCAACGGAGCAAAGCAATGGAAGGGCTGGAAGCATTCCCCACCACAGAGGAAGGTCGGTTTGCCAACGCCGCTATCGATTAAGATGCTAGCAGCTCCGGTGGTTACTGTAATGATGTGGGGCGGAGGAGAAGGAGAAGGAGTTGTCGAGTAGGAAGGAAATTTGGAAGTGATTCATTTTGGGCGGTCCTTAGTTCGCTAGCGCTATATCTAAGCCGCCATGGAGGCTCTTGTGTGTCCTTTGTGCCACGCTGGATATTCTCCGCACGGTGACCAACCATTCCTCTACATCACATGCAAACCTACACGTCACACTCTATTGACTATCTGATTGGCTGGAGACTCTGGGACATTCTCTGGTTTCGTCATCATGATAATGATTGCGTGTACCATAAGTGTAGTTCACATACGTGATCCTTGGAAGATGTCGTGGTGTCGCGCGGCGCCTCCTTATGTGCAATTTATGCAAACTATGCAAAATAAAATGTGTTATCGATGGGACTCGAACCCGTGACCTTTGCCTTGGACGATAGAAACTTTACGTCTGCACCAGACTGTGCGTATATCGATTGTGTCGGGACCATTGGTTTTATCCATACGTAACGGATGTAAAATGTGTCGTAATTGCAAACCACATCCTTACATCCTCCGGCGAGTGACTTCGAGTCGAAGCTTGTGGAACGCTTCGACGAGAACCTTCCAGTGGGAGACGTGGTTGATGTCGCTTTCATATTCCCATGTTGCCTCGTGGTCTGGGTATCCGTTCCACTTGACCAACCATTGTTTCTTGCGGTTCACGATTCGGTGTTTAAGAAGTTTTTCGACGATATACATTTCTTCACCGGTGTTCTCATCCACGACGACCCGCGATATTTTGGGTATTGGTCGGCTCTTGAACCGCTCGTGATCTTGGACAAAATGCGCTAAAATATCCACATTAAATGTGGGGTTCGTTCTCTGCATGTTTGCGGGTAATTGGAGTTTTGCGACGTTTTCCCCGATCATTTTGACGATTTGAATGGACCGATCTTTCTTGCTGCAAGTTTTGCACGTTTAACTTCCATGTCCTGTGCTGCGTGTCAAAGGGGAAGACGGCGAGTGTCGAGCATCACCAACTCGCCCACTTTGAACGCAACGTCATTGCGCTTTTGGTCATAATAGCGTTTTTGTGACTCTTGTGCGTGCTTTAAATGCACTCTTGCTTGTTCGACGAGCTTCTGCCGATCTTCGTGGAATGTTTTCGCGAATTCGGCAATGTCGAGTTCGGGGTTGTTAGCGCTCGTAGCTAGCGCTGTTGGGAGTCCGATAGGTAGTCGCTCTTTGCGTCCCGTGTCGATTTCGAACGGCGACAGTCCCGTTGAGGCACTAGTTAGAGTTGCATGTGCATACTCTGTCGTTGGTAATTTTTCTGACCAATCCTGGCCATGATACGAAGTCATACAACGAAGTGCGTCTTCCAGAACGAGATTCTGTCTCTCTGTCTGGCCGTCAGCCTGAGCTCAGTGCGCGGTTGTCATGTTCAATTTGATGCCCATAATTTTAGCGAGCGAACGCCAAAATTTCGATGTAAATTTCGGGTCTCGATCGCTGATGAGGACTGCGGGTATTCCATGGTGTCGCACGACATTGTCGAAAAAGATGTGGGAAGTTTTCTCTGCGTCGTTCGTTGTATTCACTGCGATGTACTTGGGACGTTTTGAGAGTTTGTCGACGACTGTTAGGATCGCATCAAATCCGTTGGATTCCGGTAAGCCGGTGATGAAGTCCATTGACACCACTTCCCAACATTCTTTGGGGATTGAAATAGGAACAAGTTTCCCATTTTTCTTGGCGTTGCTGTGTTTCCATCTTGCACATGTTTCGCAACTTGTGACGTAGTCGTAGATGTCTTTCTCCATGTTTTTCCAGTAGTACCATTGTGCAACCCGAAGGAATGTGCGCCGTACTCCGGGATGTGCTGCAATGGCTGCGTCGTGCAAACCCGAGATGATATTTGTGCGAAGTTGGTAGTCGTTCGGCACACAAAGTCGCAATGTCTTGTTTTGCGTGTGTAAATATACTAGCTCGTCGACTATCTCGAATTGGAGTTGATGCCTTCTTTTATGCCCTTGTCGCTTTTGTAACCTTGCACAAACATTTTTTGAACGGAAGGTGCGAGTGTCATAAAGCTGTGTGACACAGTCATGGCGGAGGAAATTTGAGGCAAAGACGCTCCCCCGACAATTTGCTTCGCCGTGGGTGTGGCACGAAAGCTTTCTTTATACGCAATTGCATGCGTCCTGCATTGATCCGAGCAACGATGGAACTGGATAGAGCTGACGTCGGTGGGTTGCCGTGATAATGCGTCTGCAACCGCATTCAAACTTCCGCTAACATGATGGATCTGGAAGTTGAATTGCGCGAAAAATGTCAAATAGCGTGCTAACTTGGAAGACACTTTAGGATGGTGCAACAACCATGAGCATGCGCTGTTGTCGGTGAAGAGGACAAAAGGCCGTCCGTAGAGGTAGTGACGCCATTTCTCGAGTCCTGTTTTGATCGCGAATAATTCCTTCTCGTGTGTGGGCCAATTCAGCTCGTGTGGACCCAGCTTCTTCGAGTAGAACGCAATTGGATGGTCGTTTGTGCCATATTTTTGCGAAAGAACTTCACCAACACAGTGTCCCGACGCATCCGTGGTTACAATAAATTCGCGTTCGAAGTCGGGCAATTTAAGCACAGGCGCAATTTTCAGAGCGTCTTTGAGTGCTTGAAATGCGTTGTTTTGCGATGCATGCCATTCCCATTTTGCATCTTTCTTGACTAACGCGCTCAAAGGCAGCGCTAGTGTAGCGAAGTTGCAGATAAACCGACGGTAGTAGCCTGCAAGTCCTAGAAAGCTCTGAAGCTCTTTGGTGTTTGCTGGTGTCGTCCATTTGGCGATAGCCTCCGTCTTCTTCGTGTTGACAGCGATGCCTTGTGCGGAGACGGTGTGTCCGAGGAAGTTAACCGATTTTGCGCCAAAATGACACTTGGTAACTTGAGCGTACAATTTATCGCGTTGCAGTACTTGGAACAGCGTCTCTAGATGCCCAGTGTGTTCGTCCATAGTCTTGGAGAAGACGCAAATGTCGTCAAGATAGACCACAATAAATGAGTATTTGCCAAACAGAACCCGCATGAGACGTGACCACACGCCCGGCATGCCTGCAAGGCCCATTGGTGCAACACACCATTGATATGTCTGTGTGTGTGTGCGGAATGCGGTGTATTTGCGAGACTCAGCCGATATGCGCATTTGGTGGTAACCCTGCGCGAGATCGAGCACTGAGAACACCGTAGCACCGTTCATTTTGTCGAATAGCTCTTCCATTCGCGGTAAAGGGATTCTTGGAACTATGGTTTGCGAATTAACATACCGATAGTCAATAACCCAACGAATCGGTAGTGTTGCATTCCCGGATCGCACCCACTCCGATCGTGAAGGTTATGTCCCTGTTCGCGGATCTTTTTTGGGAATACCAAACACATTGGACACCCAGGGAGAATCGGAGATTTCAATCCATCCCTTCTTCAGCTTCTCTTCCACAAACAGGTCGAGAGCGTCTTGCTCCGTCTTGGACAACCGAAAAGGTGGACGATTGCTTGGTTTTGCGTCTGGTTTTGTTGTCAACTCGAACTCGACGCGGCAGTGAGGTGGTAACCCGTCTGGTAATGCCTTGGGGAATACTTCTTGATACGTCGCAATTAGCGACTCGATGCGTGTTGGTATAGTTGACAGTTGCGTATCGACCTGGCACACCTTGACGCGGTAGACCTCTTCGTAGCTTTGTTGTTTGAGCCTTTTTGCAAACTCCACACTGGAGACTTGTGCCGCAATTTTTATCGCAATTTGTGTTGCGGGTTGCTCGTATTGTGTGCGTTCACGTTCTTGTCGTGATATTTCTGGTCGATGGTCGGATTCGATATCCAAACTTGGCTTAGCGGTTTGTTGAGCAGGATTCAATACACCTAGTGTGGGTTCGATTCCTAAAGGCCACCTTTTATTGTTGCCTTCCTCAAAGCTGACTTCGTGCGTCTGATAGGGCTTTCCCAGGATCATGTCTTGTCCATCGCCCATTTTCCACTCGATGACGCGGATGTTGAAACTTCGACCCCCTACCTCGAGGTCCACCAATCCATGCTTGGCCTCTTGAGTCGTGGTGGTTGTGCCATCGAACCTCTTGACCTTGATGTGTTCGGAGGTGGCCAGGTGGCCGAGTACTCCAGGCTTCACAATGTTGTCGGTGGCTCCACTGTCGAACATAACTATCACGTCGTTGCCGTTGCACTTGGCAGGGATACGCACTAACTCATGTTCCCCGTATTCCTCCTTGGAGATGGGGGTGTTGTGGTTAACTTCCACTACAGTCTCCTCTCTCGCACTTGGTGTTGGATTGACGACGAATTCCACGGTGTTGGTTTCCGTGTTGTGAGTGTCATACTCTTCGATGTCGTGAGTACCATACTCCTCGGTGTTTCCCTCCTGTTCGAAGTAATTGACCGCCGTTCTGCGCCAAGGCTGATTTGCAAGGGCACCGTTGTTTTGTCTGCGTGCATCGCTGTTCTTCTTCTTGTAGCATTCGCTGATGAGATGCCCAGTCTTCTTGCAATACGCACAAACTTTCCGTGGCTGGTGTGATGGTTGCGGATTATACCGAACTTGTGCGTTGTCGATTTCCATGGGTTCCGGACCCGAATTACGCGACTGGTATGGTCGACCAAACTTCGTGTTCCTGGCGAGCTGGGGAGCTTGTTGCTGATACCTTGATTGACTTGAGAACCTTTGTGGAGGTCGCTGGTGGCAGTCATACCGTTGATTGAACGATCCGCCGAAATGAGTGCGTTCGTACTCGAGGGCAACTGCAAAGCACTCCGAGATCGTGTCGCATTGGCGGTATTCCACTATGCGGCCTAATTGGGCGACAAGTCCACGCGTAAAGTACGTGATTTTGTCTAGTTCACTAATGTCTTTGACTTGCGTCAGCAACATTCGGAACCTGCCAATGTAGTCTTCGAGGGACTTGCATCGATTCTGACGCAACTGGTATAGTTGGTCACGCAACCGACGCTGATTGTCCCGAGGCACAAACTCATTCGTGAATAAGTGCATGAGGTCTTGCACGTCATGGACATTGCTGCGGTTCAGCATGTACCACGCGGCTGCATTTCCTCGGAAGATTGCGCTCATCATGGCCACAATGCGTGAGCCGTTGACTGGGTCTTCCCAGTTGATGTTTTTGGCCTCAAGGAACTGCATGACTTGGTCAAAGTATAGATCGACCGATTCTCCAATCTCACCCGAAAAATGTGGGAGTGAGATGCCTTCGACTCGCGTTTCTTTGCGTGCGAGTTGCTCCATAAGTTGTTGCTGCCTTTCGGCGAGCTCTATCATTTGTTTCACTAGATCGCGGGTACTCATTTTCCTAATTGCCTCTTTTGTTTGTTTGTTCGTTTTTTTTTTTTTTACTTTTGTTTTGTTTTGTTGGGGTTCTGCTATACCAATTTGCTATACCAAAAAAATGAACGCTTACTATTAAGCCCTATTAGAAGTTCCTGACTTGTTTCTGCGGATTTTCTTGTACGAGGTGATCTGCCGGTCTGTGAAAGCGGTGAGTAAGTCTTCGACCTGCTCGAGACGGTGATTGAGGCGATCCGTCAGTTCTTGCAGCAGGTTGCGGGCGTCCGAGTCCTTGGCGTTGGGGATCTCGTTCCGAATAAACTTGACAAGCTTTTGTTGCTTGACGAGGATGCCAAATAGGTCGTGGCGAAGCTTATCGATTTTAGCTTTGTCGCCAGGGTACTTAAAGAGATCACCGGTACTTCTGCAAAAGCAGGCTTCCGTTTCCCGGGGTTTTCTCTTTCCCATACGCTTGGGGTCGAGAGGGGTGACTTTGCCAACCGTCCGGACAACTGTTGCGCAACCAGCTAGTGTACGACACGCTATAGGGAAGTTATCCTCCGTGTTAGCAATGGCGGGGCAGGCACACGGCACTAAACCACAGACCCAAAGCTTGGAGTTCCCTATGCGATGCGCGATTGTCACCAGCAACGGCACAAACCAGTCCGAAAACCAGACAAGGATTTGTAGGAACAAGTCACCTTCTGGCTATGCTACCCAGTAACTTGTTCGATGTGCGAGGGAGACCTTCCGGCGTATGCCACCCAGTCAACCACTCGCAAATGGGACCTCTTGAGCAGTTGCAGACCCTTCGGAGACTTGACCAACAAGTGCTACCACTTGTAATGATGTGGGGCGGAGGAGAAGGAGTTGTCGAGTAGGAAGGAAATTTGGAAGTGATTCATTTTGGGCGGTCCTTAGTTCGCTAGCGCTATATCTAAGCCGCCATGGAGGCTCTTGTGTGTCCTTTGTGCCACGCTGGATATTCTCCGCACGGTGACCAACCATTCCTCTACATCACATGCAAACCTACACGTCACACTCTATTGACTATCTGATTGGCTGGAGACTCTGGGACATTCTCTGGTTTCGTCATCATGATAATGATTGCGTGTACCGTGAGTGTAGTTCACATACGTGATCCTTGGAAGATGTCGTGGTGTCGCGCGGCGCCTCCTTATGTGCAATTTATGCAAACTATGCAAAATAAAATGTGTTATCGATGGGACTCGAACCCGTGACCTTTGCCTTGGACGATAGAAACTTTACGTCTGCACCAGACTGTGCGTATATCGATTGTGTCGGGACCATTGGTTTTACCCATACGTAACGGATGTAAAATGTGTCGTATTTGCAAACCACATCCTTACAGTTACAGCAGTGACGGCAATGCAGACAGCAGCTGAGCCTGACCCGGACGACGCTGGCTCTGTCGAAGACGAGAACGAGCAGCAGGAGGTTCAGAGCGGGGATGAAGATCAGGATACAAGCATCATTTTGATAGACAATGACTTGAGACCCAAGGTTTCTGTCCTCATTCAAGAAGATGCTTACAAGAAGAGGTGTCTCTAGGGAACGCAACTGAGCTAGAACAGCTCCTGTGCTCGTTGTCCCAGATGTCAGGTGGCGACCGAAGCAGAGCATTATGTCGGCGTTAACTGTGCTAAGGAGATGGATACGGTGCAGCGCCACCGCGGCTATTGTCTACGGGAGCAGTTCCACTACTACCTTCCTCTTCTAGGCCGTGTGTGTCGGGCGGCTTGGTGCACGGCATACGGGGTATCAACCCCAAATGTAACACGTTATAGGAGCCGCGTTAGCGATGGAATCTTCTCCGCGAAGGCACACGGCAATCGATTGAACCAGAACGCCTATGCTGTCGATCTTCGTTGGTTAATATCCTGGTTCACGGACTTCGCGAAGAGCGTGGCGTCCGGGCGAGAAAGCAATTTACAGTAGACGGTGTAGTGAAGCTGCAGTATTTCTCGGCCCATTACACAGCTCTACATGGAGATGCACAACTACGTCGAGGAAATTCGTCTGCGACTACGGGAGTCTAAACCAAGTACGTTTAGGCAGCTGCTGAGGAATCTCTGTCCGACAATTCGCATCATGTTCAAGCGCAGCAACGTACGCGACGTTTGCAGCCTCTACTGCGCGCGCATGCGGAACTGGGTTACTGCTGAGCTGACAGAGGAACTTGGTTGACATACCGAAGCGCTCGACATGTGAGGTTCGCATTACATGGCAACTAGGATACAAGAATCGTTTTGTTTTTATTTACTCGGAAAGACATTAACATCGTTTTGATTCACTGATGAATTCAGGGAAGCCTACAAACATGATCTGACTTCAGCAAGTGACGAGCACGGGGCAATCATCATGGATTACAGTCAAAACCTAATTCTAGCGAGTGTAAGCAGCACACCGTCGCAGTAGTACTTCCTGTTGCTGCGGAGTGCCAACATGTTCGGTATTTACTATGCGAACAAGGCGATCCAGTACAACTACGTCTATGCCGACAATTGCGGCGGTCAAAATAAGAACAACTACGTGCTGGAAGCGCTGCTCGCACTGCCACACATGGCTTACTTGGAGACTATGGAGCTAAAGTTTTCGTCAAGGGTCACACCAAGAACGCGATGGACTGCGGATTCGGACATGCGCATAAGCATTTAAGTCAAGTAGACGTCTGGACGATGAATCACCTCCTTGATGCGGTCAATGATGCGTCTGCACGTCAGCACTCGTGCACGTGCCAAATGAAAACAACATTTTCAGAGAATACCGCCATGTCGTGAAGAAGGCATACAAGGATTTGAAGGGCATCCAAAGTTCCAGATTTTCGTCATGAAGAGCGATTCCCCCGGCGTTAGTGCTTGTCAGTGAGTCGGCGCCGGTCTTGCAAGACCGGCGGCGCAAGTACGATGGAATTGTCATTGACGCCAGTCGTGTTCGCGTGCTGTTCACCCACCACTTGAAGTCGCTGCCCAACCCCCCACCAAACGCCGAGAAGATTCAGCAACTCTACATCAAAGTCCGTCTGTATGTTCTGAAGGAGTTATATGATAAGATGCAGCGAACAGCGCCGATAACGATACCGAGGCAATGCATACCGAACAGCAGCCAGCCGAAAGAGATAGCAGTGATGAAGATGAGGCGGCTATGACAAAGGAAAAAAGTCGCATGCGAGGAAAAGACCACGAAAGGAGATGTTACGACTCCAGCGATTTCCAGGCCCTACCCGGTGCTTCGTTGTCGGTAAATCACAATGATTCTTGTATCCGTCGCTACCAAATTCAAAATGCACACCTCTATTTTTTAATTGGCGCTGATAAGATATATTTTAGAGCTGTAAGGAACCGGAACTAGGACTTCGGAATATGCGTAATCGCTTCGCAGGTCCGGGTTACCCCCAAACGAGTCATAAAAAATCGAGTTTGGCCAGATCGAGTGGCAACACTTTTTCAAACCCCTTCGCTAAGAGATGACTGGGTGAGGTTTTGTGCGGAGGGTCTCAAATAGTAGCTGAGACTTTCTTTTTTTCGATGGTGTGCCCAGTTCACACATTCATAAATGGTTAACTAGCATTACTTTGTTTCACGCAGTCTCATATATACCCCAGCTAAGGCGTTCGATATGCTATCACACCCGCTATTCTGATTTGCGAAATGGTACATGCGTTTAACAGGGGTGAACGTCGTTATTCCGGAAACTATCATAGGAGCCATCCATCATCGTCGTCATTGTGTGTCGCCGTCACTCAGGACTCGCTCGCTCGCCAGCTGGCCCTGACGGACGATGTAACGATATATGTCTCGGCACTTCCAGTTGGTGCGTCGAAAGAAATGATTTAAAATTGGTGTGTTTTGAATATTGAAAAAATGAAACGATGAGAGAAGATGAAGATGGCGACAAATCATGGAATACTTGTCGCCTCAGACAGCCATTCTGTCGATATTACCTAGCGTCCAATCAATGCATTGACAACTCGACAGAGCTGCAGTCAATTTCTCTCGTTAAAGAGTCCTGGAATCCTAATTCCCATACCTTCCCATAATATTTTTCACATCATTAATACTATCAGATCATGACAGTTTGATAATGATATACATCTACCTCCCGCGATGGAACAATGTGAAATTCCACCCAACATGTATGTACAGTAGACCGTTTGCCATACGGCGCTAAAGTCTATCTTCAATATTATTTCAAACCAAGTGTTTGGCTATCTCCCCTAAACAACAAAGACTAAAGATAATAGAGTTGCGACAAGGACGGTCGCCAGATACAGTGGAGCTTAAGCTGCAGAACGAAAACGAGTTTCAGGACGAGGAAAATGCCGTTTCTAATTTCGTCACGAGAATCCAAAAGATACCTAAAGCTTTTTAAAACGCAACGAATTAAATCAGTTCCGACCCCCCCCCCGTCCGTGGCAATAATATCGAGAGTGACAAGTCTACACGCGACCTGCTCTCTTATGCCTCCGCTGTGTCTATTCAACTAGGGCAAGACGACTCCCCTCGCCCGGGCTCCGAACCAGATAGTCCGGCGCAGCAGCATGCTGCAGTCTCCGACGAGGGGAAGAAGCGGGGGAGCGAGCCAGACCAACGCTCTTGATTCAATATTGCCACCGATAAGCCTCTCTTGGCTGAAGTCCTTGCCACACCTCCGTTTGCTGTGGAGCATCATCGACGCTGTCGGAGTTCCCCTTAGTCCTAGCGGTAGATTTCACACTGGCGTTACCTCTGATTCCGTTTCGTTGCATAAGGGGCAGACGAAAGTTATCGTCCTCAGCCAACGCAACGAGTTTGAAAGCACGACAAATTATCAGATTTTCTCAGGTTTTCGTTCGTTCCATACTGCTTACGCGCTTTAATAAAGGTTTCTTCCGAATATGGAGCATTTGACTTGTTACTGTATACACTAAAGTGAGTGAGTTGCCTCGATCATGTGAACTCAGCGAGAGAGGGCGGACGTTACATCAGCACCAACATTCACGCAACCGCCAAGTTCCGTTTTAAGTCATCGCAATTCTTACTTCAGTGTTCGTATTGGGAAAGTTGCCCTGGCCAGCGTGACTTCGGCGACAAAATCCCAAAAGCTCTCCCTACAGTCACCAAGTTTTTCGTTATAAACAGACGAAATTGTCAACCATATGCTAGGTTTGATGTTAGCGAAGTACCGGTTCAAACGCGGCATTTAAAAAAACCATGTCTACCTTTATGTCGCTTACACGAATAGATCCGCATGACGCCGTTCGTCACGGCCTGGTCTTTCATACTGGGTCCAGTATCACCAAGTATTTTCTCCCCGTTCGTCTCGCTACCAAGTCGAGCCACGTCCTTCGCCATTCTCCCTACTGCGATCAGAAGACGGGGAAGCGCAACTCGTCAAGACCGTCCACGGTATTCGACTTGAGGTTGCAGATCGGCGTACGTAAGCCTCTACCAAAGGGTTCTTCGCGGCTGGCCTTCGACAGCTACGAATTCTGCGGTCTATTCAATCGCTTACGCCGTGTAAGCTGCAAAATTTCCAAACTATTGATTAATCGAAGCGTGGAGTGTAGTATTGTTCGATGTTATTATCCGTAACTATGCTATAAAATACCTTCGAGAACTGCTTATATCGCTCATAATACTCCAACTGCATGGGATCCAGCTTAACTTCATGGGACGTCGGAATCCCCGTATCCGGGAGAGGTTTTCGAGCTACCGACAAGTACGGTTCGAACCACTGTACAGTAAATACACCGCAGCTGTAGCCATCTTGTTGGAGCAATCCTGGGAACGTCTCAATTTGCATCTCAGACGCAGACTTCATGATTGGCACGAAACGGCTAGTAATAATCGTCTCAATTTTGTCTAAAAATGCCTTCTTGTGAAACGGATCGTTCCACGCAATACGTTCTCTTCATGTCGTATATATAATGATACCACACCTGTGAGGGAATTCACGTTTGTATACGCTGGACAGTAGACAATCCAGTTGCTTTGCATCTTGCTGAAAATATTGTTCTTGGTACCGAGGAACTGTTTTCTTTTTTTTGTATTTTCGTCCGCCATCTGAATGTGGATTGGGTCGACCACGTGTATATGCGTGGGCCTTCGACAATCCAGCTTCGACGCCTCTTCTGCAATGCGGGGAGTGCTGCAAAATAAACGCACGTAATGTTCAGCCAGTTATCGCCTCCATACCCAGCCAAATCCTTGAATGGGAGATCGTGTCCTGCGGCCTTGAAGATATTGTCGACGTTCATGTGAGGAATTGTACCTAGATCCGCCGACGCTGATCCTCATCGTGATCCGCATGGATAGTTGCCCGCTCTACGAACTTAACCAGTCTCCGAGCACTAGCAATTTTTGTCGAGACTTCATGCCATAAGCTCATCAGTTTGAAATCCACCAGACTGAACGTACCGACGTTCAATATCGAGACAGCAATGTCGTTGTTAATCACGGTAGTGTCAGAGAGTAACATTTCTCAAACTTTTACCTTTTGAGCCGAATCTATACGTTTGTTAACCAAAATTTCTGTCAAAAATGTTAGTACGAGTAGCTGGTGTTTGGTTATGATCCCACCAAATCCACCAGCACATTGGTGAGAATAGCATCACACCGCACAGCTCGGGATATTGGTATCAAATGATCAATTGAAGTACATACCTGGAAGCACGAAGCGGATATTTGTATCGATTGCTCGAGTTGGGTCACTGGCGATCATGTAAGCTTTTGGACGCTTGAAAACGCGGAGTCAAACATACATCTAATAGCACTTAACGTATCTCCAATCTCTGCTATCGAGAGGTCTTGTTCTTTGACCGTTTTGGCAAAGGTTTCCAGCATTACATCTCCGATTGTCACAGCAGTGTCCTCAAATACCATCGTATCCTCAATATTCTTCGCCTTCTTGAAACTCGTCTTTTGTTTGGCGTCCCTGATTCACTGCTGCCAGGGTTTAGATCCACAATAGTATCCTTTTCAGTCGTCGCCATATGGCGACGGGTTATCGTCCGCTGTGTCGTCCATTTTTTTTTTATTTTCAGTTTTCGCTTTGCTGTTTGTACCGTGCCAACTCTCTTGTTCCTGTAGCGTTCGCTTAACGACTCCGCCACCACCGACGATAATTCTTTGCTGCTGACGGATCGGGGGGTACCATTTCCACCAAGCGTATTTACGATTGGGGTATTGGTGATATCATCACCAATTGTACGTATGACTACCTCACTACGATCTGCATGGCGTCCACTTCTTGGGGTACGGATTGATGATATATCAAATGATTGCAGGGTGACAGAGGGCGGGTGTTTGTTGTCACGGATTGTCACGGACAGATCGGTCTAGATTCTGCAAGCTCTCATGCAACATTTCGAACCCCGGCATCCCTTTATCTGCGACGCCCTCCGCTATACGTTATCACACAGCGAAGACAGCCCGATATTTCTCATTGTGCGACAACACGCGCTTTTTAGCGTCTATTTCGACATCTGCAGCAATCCCACCGACGTCTCATTCTCTGCGTCCAGTGATTCATTTCGCCTCCACTGCAATCATCAGCAATTAACCGTCGATCAGGGATGGAATCAAAAGGAATCGCGGACCGAATTGAATCGTCACCTCCGAGCAAGAACATGACGTGTCGGCACGGGAGCAAGAGCGCATGATTAAAGATGCAACTACAATTATTAGTCGTCAAGCTCACCTGTATAAAAGAAATAAAGTCTTGTTAGAATCACCAGTCGATAATAATTCCGCCGAAACTTGTCTTACCGTGTGTTGATACGAAGAAATCGTACTCGTAGTGTGTATACTACTGGCACCGTCTTGGCTGGTTCAACTACATAATCCGCGTCTTTGTTGGCCGTGTACTGTTTTTCCACCTGATCCCACACGTGGTGCGTTGCAGTTTTGGCGAGGATCTGGAGCTCTTCATCATATCTGGTATTGTAGCGAAACCCAACGCGCTTTGTCTTGTAGTGATACTTATCTTCTGCGATATGCTGATTAAAGAGAAGGTGGTCAACACACTCGTCCATGGGTAAGTAGCGATTGCGGATATCTTTGGCAGCGCCCCAACTATCCTCCAGTCGGTTGTTGGCGTTATTGTCAAGATGTGGGATGCTCCCGCGCAAAAATGAACATCATAGTGGTTTGCAACTCAACCAATTAAACTCCAGGTACCCGTAAAAGGCTGATTTCTCCTTCCGTAGCACTTGGATAGCTTGTAAGTAGCGATCGAAAGCTAGTTCGTAGTCCGTCCGCACCATCTTCGTAATAACGTTCTTGACATGCTCTTTCTCAACGACGTGAATCCATACGCTTTCTCGCTTGACTCGCGTTTAAAGTAGTCAATAACGTGAAAATGGCAAAGAATTAGGGTGGCCTCTGGCAGTTCCTCAGCTAGTACGTCCAACTCGGTGAAATCTTCATCAATAATCACCACTTTCATATCCGACCACGCAGAATTGTTCTTCTTGAACGCTTTGAATGCACTCTTCATGATCGCCTCGTTTCCCCATCGATCAAAGCCTGTCGAGCGAACGTCCCACTGCCGAACTTATCTGTCACCACAAAACTGAACAGACGGTACCTTGCAGCATCAAAGATTTTCAATCAAAAATTGTGAATATATAACCAATCGCTTTGTAAGAAAGTCACCAACACATTCATGACTGGAGCTAGAGCAATACACTGAATACATCGTACCTGTTCATGTTCGTCCCGTGCGTGGCATCCATGCACAGGGCTTCTGGAAACTTGCGGGTCATTCTTCTCAATGCGCCGTCTGGAAGTCATGAGAATCGTACTTGGGTCGCGGAAGATGTTCACTGCGTTTCCCGGACCTTCACCAAAATCTGTCAGCAACTCGGAAACACGGACGTTGACGTCGGGCGAAGTATAAGTCTCTCGCCGCATCTCAGCGACTATATTCTCCACATCCTTCGGCTGAATGGGTTTACCAGAGGCTTCTTTCAAGTAGCGCAGAATGTTTTTGCGCTTCGAGCCACCTATAAATTAAAGCACGAAACTAATTTTTAGCAACAATCACAGTTTGTAGATAGTCCAAGTGAAAGGTTACCTTGCCACATCGTTTTAGCGACGCGCTTGATACCAGGAGATACAATCTTCCGCGTTTCAGCGTATGAGTAGTACGCATCAGGACCAATGCTGTGGTTGTGGGTCGAGTTGTGCTTTGTTGTCCGACAATGTACAGCCGTCCTCTCGATGCAACACAGTATTCAATCTCGCGATGCATTCAATCCCTCGGACCGTATGATTCGTGCGCTCGCCCTTTCCACGCGGTTTGAATTACCACCCATGTATGCAAATGTACGTCTTTGAATAGAACACAAACGACTCGTCGAACAGATCGGGGTCTCTCCCTGAGTGGGCGGCACGTGCATGCGGCTCTCGCTATTTCGGTGGCAAACTTTGTTGCTCGTCTATAGCTTATAGATTTGATGAGTCTCCTCTTGGTACCTGCAGTATTCAGTTCTAGTGAGCAACAACCAAATTTAAGCACAACCGACACAAAAGCTCGTCGTACTTGGCAAACGCAGCCTCCAGCCCTTCCCAAGACGCAAACTCGCCCTCAAAGCGAGGTACAAACGTCGATCCAGTTGAGGTTGCACTCGCGTCTTCGCTGGGGCCCTCCACATGACTCGTAGTCTTCATGAGAAGATGACGAGAAAGAGCAGAGTAGACGCCGGGCAGGATTCGTAGGACGAAGCCAGGGAAGGGCGCGGGAAGTCGAATGGGGGAAGGGGAGGAGCTGGTCGGGGGGAGCTGGTAGGGGGGGGGCTGTGACTGGGCACACAACACCTTGCGCACAGGAAGTGTGATTTCCGGAGAGTATACCAACTCTGAGTGAACGACAGTTCACAATTCCCTGGCCTGTGGGTTTGTTACCAAAAATAGGTAGATTTAAGACTGAATATATTTATATATAGGTGACCCCTTTTAATGCGTCTATATACTAACTATTAGTCACCTATAAAGTACCCTAGATGTTATCATATTGAGTGGCTCTGAGATCTGTGTACCGTGTCTGTGGTACCTATCTATGACGTCATTACTGTCGACGTCATAGTGATGTTCAGCTACATCACTTAGTGTACTTGGGATCACCTGCTCTGAAGAGTGACTTGGCACTCTTCATGTACCCCGTTGCACCCCTCCCACACACACACTTAGGTTCGGTTTACCGACCATCCAGGGCGATTGAAAAGAAACCGCCGCCTTTCACTCTCCAAGTCGAATCACATCGACTTCGCTGCGGTTGGTTTCCGCAGCCGGCTCATTTCCTTTTGAGCCCGAGCACCTCCGCGTGCTCTTCTTCTTCTCGGCTTCCACATCAGCCTCAAGCATGACCAAGACTCGGTCTGACAGCGGTTCGAAAAGCGCCTAACAAGCCTGTTGCTTCCAAGCAGTAGGTTAAAAGCTCTAAGCCGTCCGACAAAGACTCTGCCGCTAAGGGGTTCAACAAGGTGGCATCCAAGTGACTCCCAAGCGCCCAAGTCGCCTGTGGGGGATCCAGAGTTCCTCGTGGACTTTGGGGAGGACTCCCCCCAATCCAACGAGATCCCGCTCGTCAAAGGGTATGATGGAGGCCCGAGTCAGTCCGATTCGCTTGGGTCTCGTACCCCGCTGTCTAGCCACCATGGTGACGATGATCTGAAGACGCTCGAACGTCAGGGGAGTCCAGGCTCACCCAAGGAGGACGAAAAGAAACCCCGTCTCCAGTCAAGAGCTGGACGCTCCCTGAGGTAACTGCCCGCGTCAAGGCTGCGAAGGCAGCAGCATCCTCGAAAGTCAGCCGTAAGCGTCGGACTACTTCCCGGTCTCCATTCCGTGAAGGGTTGGGACCAATACTTATACGAATAAGGATCTCTCAGCTCTTCTTCCGACTAGGAGGAAGAGGGCCAAGTCGGACGAGAGATCTCTAACAACCTCGACAGGCAGAATGGGAGTACTAGGCAGCTCTTCATAAGGGCATGCACGCCCCGGTGACCCGGTCACCTGTGATGAAGTATTCTTATCCTTGGGAGACCGCCTTGCGCTCCCGGTACTTCCCTCCTGAGGAGTCCCACGGAGCGGACGCTTACATGGGTCAGATCGAGCCGCATCGCGTGCTTCTCGGCGGGATCTCGTCTAGGGACACTTATGAGCGCCACCGGGTGGCCAAGCAGCCTCTGTTCCAAAACGTTAGCATCGTTCGGTGCGTGATCCTGGCACCGCTCAACATCCCGCTCAAGGATTTCACGAGCCGGCGAAAGCAGCCAGAGCTCCGGTCGGGACTGCGACCTGTATGGGGTTATCCAGCCGTGATGCCCCTACCCTGTGACTCTTTCCAAGAGGCCGAGACCGTCTTTTGGAAGTGGGCAGCTACGTGCTGCTCACAAGGACAACTCGAGGTTCTCCGGCAGGATCTCACCCTGGAGGCCATCCCTGACCTCCGAGATCTGCGTATTGAGTTTGTCCATGTGGTAGGCAAACGGCAGCTCTCTCGAGAACTGCAGAAGCATTCTGCTTCTAGCGCTCATGATGAGCGCAGGTATGGTCTTGGTTCTACGACCACATCCCGTTCGGACAAGAAAGCCCGAACTACTTACGAAGCCGCCGCCGGTTCTGTTCCCAGATCGCGACAGCCTTCGGGCAGTCAACCTGGAGCCGTTCATACGGCTCCCAGGACCACACAGCTTCCGAGTATCCCCTCCACTTCACGCGGAGCTGGCACTTCCCGTGACGCGCCGCTCCTGGGGCACACGCTCCACGTGGTAGTGGGTCTCCCCATTACGGTCAAGGAGAGGCGGTGGTGCCCTCGAACGATCACGAGTATGAGGCGCCGCCCCTCCGGTCCAGCTCAGGACTTGGTGTGTCGTCTTCGGCTCCACCTTGGGTCGTTGAAGACACTACTCTTCGTCGTCGAGTCCTTGAGATTGCGCTTGGACTTGGTGAGGGCGGGGCTGCCGCCGCCCAGGCCGGGAGCTCTAGGGTCCTTGGGCCGATTCGTGACGACTGAATCGTCTGCTGATGACTTGTCGGCCCTTGAAGGACGGGCCGCCGTCGTACGAATGACGTGGACGAGATCTTCCGACGTCTGGATGCCTTTTGGGCGTCCGTGGACCGAGTCCAACGGGAGTTGTCTCTCGTTCGGGACCTCCTGCGGCCCGTACCCCAGGCGGGAGCGCCGTCTGCGTACTCTCAGCCGTATCACTATGGCTCATACTCGGCGTATGCAGCCGGGGTTCCTTCGTATGGAGCTCCTTCCGCGGCCTTGCAAGGGACCTGGGCTTCTGGCTCTGGGCGCGCTCAAGAGGGAAGAGTCACAGTCTCGCTATGTAGAGCTGAGGCCTGTGAGCCCTGCGGATGATGGTATCGCTTCAGACGGCCCATGCAGAACGTCGAGTGTATTGTCATCGACTAAGTCAGTTCAATGGTATATGCCGCGCCATGCCTGGCCAGGACCGCGAAGGGTCCTATAAAGCGGTGCTTCAACTTGTTGCTCCCAACGGAATTTACCGTGGCGAGTGGAAAGTTCCTAGTGTCTAGTAGGATTAAATCCCCAACATTAAACACGTTTAAGTTTCCTCTTCCATTCTTGTCAGAGTACGCCTTTTGTTTGTCCTGTGCCGCTGCCATGACATCACGGACACGACTGATTACGTCCAGCCTGGTGTCTATAAAAGCCTCCACTTGTTTCGCAAGGAAACCGGTCTCATGTCCGAGACTTGGGAGGAAAGCGATTCCGAGCCTCTCCCCCACTTAGAACTGAAGACGGAGTGCCGCCTCGCAAAGCGGTCAGCACCCGTGGATGGCGTAAGCCATTCAGATAGAACGGGGTATACCCGATCGATGCGTGAACCGCATGGTTGAGTGCAAACTCAACTACTGGCAGGTCTTCTGACCTAGCGCGAGGAGCCACCGCACAGATACTGCGTAGAGTGTCCTCAAGCACACGGTTGACACGCTCCGTTTGCCCATCCGTTTCAAAATGATCGGCAGTGGGCATGTGCAACCTCGTTGCAAGTAGTTGGAACAGCGTTCACCAAACCGCAGCGGTAAGCCGCGATCACGATCCGTGACAATCGTCTCCGGCGGACCGTGATGGCGGAAACGCTGTCTTTGACCGGCGCAAGGCGCACCATCTTGCTCAGCCGGCACACGAACACCAAACGCCGGTATTTCCGTGGACGTCGGCTGGAAAGCCAAAGATGAAGTCCAGACTCATCGACTTCCAGCAGTCCGCTGGAACGGGCAGGTTCTGCAGAGGAGACGAAGCGTGCCGGCGGGTTTCACCCGCAGACGTGTTTCACATGTCTTCACGTACCGTGCTACCCACTTTGTACATGTGAGTCCACCAAAAGTACTGAGAGACCGATTGGAAGGTATTTTCGCGGCCCAAGTAGCCGCTGGACGGCGCATAGTGCGCGTCCTGAGGATGTCAAGCTTTAAATACTCATCGTTTGGTAGGACTACCCGTGGGCGTTCTTGGAGCTCTATTCGATAGTAGAGCGTGCCATCGGCTCACCTGTATCGGTGGAGTCGGGCTCTCTGACGTGGCGTGAGCCACTGGGCCTTGTCTTCCTTGTTAGCAGCCAGGAACCGTACCAGAGGTGCCAGGGCTTCGTCTCCCGATACGCCATGCGTATCTGATCTTATAGATCGGTCGTAGCACGACTGGCGCGCGCCAGCTCATTGTCCGGCCTGCGTGACAACGCATCGGCAGCACGTTGAGCCTGTCAGGCTTGTACTCGACGCGGAAGTTGTATTCCGCGAAAATGGACAGCCATCTCGACATCAGTTGGGACAGATGGGGCGAATTTGTCGTCGTCCGCAAGGACGCGTGATCTGTGTAGATCACAAAGGGCTGTGAGCTCAGGAGGTGCACCGGAACTTGACAAAGGAGTACTTCATGGCAAGCAGCTCCTTGTCATGGAGTAGTTCCGTTCGGCAGCCATGAGCTACCTGGACTGACACGAGATCACTCATTCACGTCCTGGTGCATCGTTCTGCAGCAATCACATCTGTTTGCATAATTGGATGCATCGCAGACGACGCGCTGAACGGTTTCAACGCGTCCGGTAGTGCAAAAAACAGGTGCCTTCTGAAGGCTTGCCTTGACATTGTCAAAGGCTTCCTAGTGCTGAAGCCCCCAGTGCCAGTCGGTAACCTTCTTTACAAGATCCGACAGGAGTCTAACCAGACCCGCGTACCCTTCGCTGTACTTATGGAGGTAGTTGGCCAAGCTGAATCACTTCATCAGGTTCTTCTGGGACCTTGGCGTTGGTTAAGCCAAAATGGTTTTGATCTTTTCTTGGTCGTCTCGGTCGCCGACGTTGCCGACGACGCAACCGAGAACTTTAATCTCTTGCGCCGCGAAGACGCACTTGCCGAGTTGGCAGAGAGCTTGTTCGCTTCAAGACCTCTAACACTCGACAAAGGTGATCCATATGCATCTCCATAGCCGTCTTGCCTCGCTCGGCACAGCTATGGACGAAGATGTCATCGAAGTACGACTGTGTATACGCACGCAGTGATCTAAACAACTGCATGACCAGGCGATTGAACGTCGCCGGGACAGTCTACAGGCCCTGTGGCATCACAAGCCTCCCGGAGCAATACCGCTCGGGATGCCCACTGCGGTGAGCGGGATGTCGCGCTCGCGCATCAGGATCTGGTAGCATCCGTCCATCAGATCAAGGGCGCTGTATAACTCGCACCCGGCCATGTTGTTTAACAACACATCCTTTTGCGGGATGGGTTTATGGGCCGGCACCGTTGCATTGTTCAGCTTATTAAAAGCATGAACCAGACGCCACTTCCCGTTCGTCTTCCGAACGCAGAAGGTTGGCGTCGAGTGCGGGGTTTTCGATTCCCGCACCATGCCTGCCTTAGACTTTGCAGCGAAGAAGGCATCAATGACCTCGCACTGCTCTCGAGGCGTGGTCATTGTCTGGTGACACAGTACTTTGTGCCCGGCACGAGATCAATCTTGTGCCTGATCCCACGATCCGGTGGGAGTTGAGACGGTGGATCCTTGGCCACCACGTCCTCGAACTCCTTCATCACAGGATACACTGGATCCTTCGGTTGCTTGAGAATCTCAGACCCAAGCGCGAGGCACGCTGGGAGGGAATGCCTCCAGGACGTCCTCGTCCATAACCGAGGAGGAATTCAATTCCTTTGGAGTGGACTCTTGCTTCAAGAGTACCACCTCCGCGATTTCTCCTGCCTTCAGGTCGGCCAGGAAATCTGTCGGCGTCAACTCTTCGAGGTTCAGGAGCTCTGCCACCTCTGGAAGCGGCTCTAGCTGAATGCCGCCTGCCTTGACACGATGACCAGTCTCGCCGTCGAGGATGTGATAACACCCTTCGACTGGCCGCGTCGGAAGAACCTGGGCCCTGGGTTCCGAGTCGCTTGAAGCGACGCCAGTATGAAATTATTTCAGACTCGATTTGCGGTGTCAATTATGTCGTCGACGGCGACCGTGACGCGGTACTTCGTTACCCAATTCTGGGGACGTCTCGTTGACGACGTCCAAAGCCTCTAGGGCTTCGTGTGGAACATGTTACCCACACAAGAAGTGCATTCCGCCACTTCTTCTTCAATTATGGTCTGGGCGACCTGGTATGCCCACACAAGAAGCGCATTGCGCCTTCCTCGCCCGTTTCTGTCTGGGTGACTCGGTGTGGAATATGGTTACCCACACAGGAAGTGCCTCGCGCGTCTTCCTCTCCAGTTTCAGTCTGGGTGACTTGGTGTGGACCTAGGTTACCCACCTGGTAGGTGCCTCCGGGTACCGCCACTGTTAAAGCCTCAGCCGCCAGTCTAGATTCCGGCGGGGGTCGAGGGCTATCCTGTACGGACTGCCAGGTGCAACTTATGCTGCCACCACTTCTAGGGAGTCGCTCAATACGTCGGCGGCTCCCAAACATTCACTGGATTCTCCTGCATCCCGGCGCCCCTTTCGGACGCCACAGTTCCTGGTAGAGGTGGGAACATGACTCACCAATACTCTGCCAGTAACTGCGGGCCGGCTGGCCCCGATGGCTTTGTTTCGTCAGTCGATCCATAACCCATGTTTCTCGATCCAGGGTATGCCCAGCATTAAGTCATACTTGTCCATTTCTAGGACAGTAAACTGCTCCATGCTGTCGAAGTCGAACTTCACAGCTAGATCCACATGGATCTTGGGGTCAGTAATCACCGTTCCGTCGGCCAGTTGTACTGACACTGTCCCGTTGCCTTTGCTTTCTCGTAATGCATCGGCCAACTTGTTGCTGTTTTCCGCAACAGTCTGGCGGCGTGCGAAGTTATTCGACGCCCCGGAGTCTATTAAGACTCGAACGGGATGGGTATATCCCCGTACACTTACGTGTACTACTAGCAGCCCAACGCTGCCCTTCTTCGATTCGAGAGTGCAAAGACTCCCAGGGTCTAAGTCTCCATGGTGCGCACCGCTCATGAAGACTTAGATCTTCCCCAGTATGACGCCCCGCCCCTACTGGTGTCCTGCGTTCCCGTGGCCGTGGGGTCGCGGTCTTTGCCAACGACCCTTGAGCGCGATGGGCTTGGGAGGAAACGCTTTAGTTGTCCCCCTCGGGACATGCACGTGCCCTAGCTTACCACAGCTATAGCAGCGAATATGATGCTGCTCGGCGAGCCCAAGTTCCATGGGTACTGGTGGCCCGCTCGGGGCCCCGCGACTTGGTGTCGCTGCCCCTGGCCACATCGCCGCTGGTGTGCGCGCCTCGTGGTGACAGTACTCCTCTTGGAGGGCGACTTGGATCGCCTCTTCCAGAGTATTAGCCTGCACCCGAAATAGCTGGGTGCGGGCCGGGCCTACCCTTAGGCCGTCCATAAACACCGTAACCTTGATGTGCTCATGGAGTGGGTTTCCCACAGGGATGCGGTGAGCTCCCGCATCTCTTGGCTGTACTCGTGCAGCTCACGTCTTCCCTGTTTACATGGCAGGATGCGTGACCGCTGGCGGGTCTCATAGTTCCCCGGGAGGAACGCGGCTCTAAGCTGTTCACACAGCTGAGCCCAGGATGCGAAGCATCCAGGCGTTGTCGCTTCCCGCGTATACGCTCAACTCTTAGCGCGCCCGCTAAGGTTGGAGAGAGCGAAAGCCACTCGGAGGTGCTCCGAGGAGATGAGAGCCACATCCATTGCGAGCTCTACTTTTCGCACCCAGAAGTGAAGGTTTTCACCTTCCTTTCCTTGATAAGGGTTTACCTTCAGCGTTAACGGCTTGGGGTAGACCGGTTTCGGCTCTGCGGCCGGAACTTGCAGGTTGCTCCGAACATATTCGATGAGCCCCCGCCGTACATGTCGAACGCAGTCACGCGTTCGACTTGCTCAGCTTGCGTTGACGACGCCAAGCTACGCAAGGCATCCATTCCAAATAGGCCAGTCATCTTACGAACAGACTCGAACTGTGAGTCGCAGATGAGAAACTCATTCCGGTCCATGTTGCTAGGACCCAGAGGTTTCAGGTAGTAACCCGCGTAGGCGTGGATTGACTACAAGTGCTACCAGTGTGACGGGGCACACAATACCTTGCGCACAGGAAGTGTGACTTCCGGATAGTATACAAACGCTGAATGAACGACAGTTCACTAGCCCCTGACCTGTGGGACTGTTACCAAAATTAGGTAGATTTAAGACTGAATTTATTTATAGCTGACCCCTTTTAGTGCGTCTACATACTAACTATTAGTCACCTATAAAGTACCCTAGATGTTATCCTATTGAGTGGCTCTGAGATCTGTGTACCATATCTGTGGTACCTATCTATGACGTCATTACTGTCGACGTCATAGTGATGTTCAGCTACATCACTTAGTGTACTTGGGATCACCTGCTCTGAAGAGTGACTTGGCACTCTTCATGTATTAATAACCCCGTTACAGGGGCTGTGGCTGGCTGGAGGGAAGCGTCGATCGATCACTAGCTTCCTATTTTTTTTGTTTGAAAATCATGATTTTGGAATGCGGCCATACCGAAAAAATTGAGGTAAGGGTTCGGTCCGGTATGTGGATCTTTTACAACGAAAAACTTGGGGAACGTAGGCACTTCTAATCCCATATACCTCTTGGTGCCAGGGACAATGTCGCGTCCTTACGTCAGGAAGGAAGAGGAAGAAGGTGAAGATGAGCGTCGTCTGGGTTTTGGGATTGCACGTTGGAGTCTTAACGGATATGGCGCGCCCAGCCTGAAATCGCTAAATTTGGCAATAGCGTCACACTGGGCGATGTTGAAAGTTTAGCTGGCTGTTCGTAAGCCCTATGGCTAGAACGTTTTTTTTTCTTCACAGTTTCCAGCGCGGGCCTTGAAGCACAGCGTAGAATTGAGCTGTTAGATGATCCAAGGGATGGGTCCTCCTACGTCGTTTGTTGTGGTGTTTTTCGCAGAACATTTAGCTCTATCTTGCGTTTTGTGCACACCGTCGGACAGAGTATGATCTTATTTACGCGAAGACGGCACTGCGAATGACAAACTGTTCAGGTTAACAACGGCGAGGATAACTCAAATCAGCGCGCTCGTTCTCATGACCGGCCATCCGAAGTATACCGTTGTAGACCTGGTCTTGATCTTCGTTCAAGCGATGGTGACCAACCGGGTAGTTTCACAAGTCGTACAATCTAAGAGCCTGAAGGGTTATAATAACAAGGTTCAGGACCGCGAAATACTCGACGTCAAATCTGGTAAACCTCGGGAACAAAAAAGCAAGATAAGACAACACCAAGAGGTACAGAAGCTGTCGGAGCGAAGTGAAGCAAAACTAGACCCCCCCCCTCCGTAAGGTACAGCATGCATTAGCAGCAAGCAAATGGATCGGTAGCATACCATAAACGTAAATGCTGTACCGTAAACGAGCACATTCAATCAATTCCTCAGCTCATCAAAGCATTTGCTCATAATCCACTTTTAATTTGTCTCCCGCAACTCTAGCACTCAACGAGACTTTCCAGTACCTCTCCAATATGCAGTTTGCTTCTATTCTCGTCGTCGGCTCCCTCACTCTCTGCAATTTCATTTCGGCAGCTGAAACCCAGGTCGAGGCCACATGCTGCGCACTGTTACCAATATTGCACCGCCACCTCACAAGCATACGTCAACGATGCGGAACGTCGACTAGGTTTTTGGGACTGGTTTTTTGAGAGCCGCACGCCGCCGCGAGAGCTGAATAACTATGGTCGCGACAAAGAAGACAGCGAACCACTAGTGTTCGGCATGCCAATCTGACCCCGTGACGATGAGTGAGGGTTCGTAGCAACATTGGTTTCCCAAACGGCCGACTCACTGACGAAACAACTCGTTATCATCATTTGTCAATTTATTCACGTCTTCACTATTTGCTTCGACCATAGCTCGCACGCTAGTTCTCTGTTCCACTGGACTATGGCCTTTTGGGTCTCGTAATTGTTTCTCTTGATGCAGACCGAGTTCGCTGAGTCTGAAACCAGTCTCACAAAGCTCAGAACCTGGCGCACACGCTGGTAATCTTACACTCGTTCGTTGGTGTTTTTAGCGTCACAAGCGGGCGCTAAGTGCGCTCTTCGCAACCGTGGAATAAGGTTATTTTTCGCAATTCATTCAATAATAGCGATATTAGACCGGAAGGTTATGACGAGATTCTCCGACAGGCGTGCTATCACTCTACCTTGTATAAATTCCAATACGAGCTGTTTAGAGGTTCTTTACCAGCGATGTTTTTCTGCTATCGTCAATATATTAATTAATCAGCAACTGGAGCCTCCTTTTTTTATAACATATTGACCAATTAAAAACCAGGTGTGGTACACATTAAAACCTAAATGGCCATTTTCAGGTGGAATGGATAAGTATCAGAATCCACAGGAGCTCACGTCAGAATCCCACCGTTGCGCATACTCATCGTGGTACCTCCTAAAAAAAAATTGCTCTAACGGTCTTATCGTGAATGTGAACGACGTTTGCGCAAGAATAAACTTAACTTGACGAGCAGCATATGCTGCTCGTCAAGTTGGGTTTATTCTACCAACTCGGGTAGGTGCCTATTCCTACTTACATGTAATGGGGCTGGAGTACGAAGTCTGGCTGTTGATGCGGTACGCAGATTACATATGGTAAGTTGCAGGCGTTCGCCATGCTTCCTTCGGCATCGTATAATGAATTCAGACGGAACTGAACATTGTTCTACGATATCGTGCTGTATGCCTATTCGGGAGGCAAAAGCGACCTCGAAGCCAAACGTTTTCCATTCCCAGGAGCTCGTTTTTGTGGGCTCAATTGCCTCATGAGCAGGCCTCTCTTAAATAGGCGGTGTGCTACGAAAACGGCCATAAACACCTATTCTAAGATTTTGAAACGCCTATTTTCATGCACCTGGGGTGAGACAAGAGTACTGAGTATTCAGGCGATCCAGGAAGCTAAAAACAACTTCAGACCGTGCAAAGAAACCGATTGCACCTCTCGCATGTGCCTTCAGTATGCATGGTCTAGCGGATGCTATCATTGCAGTCATACACCTCATCAAGTTTAAAGTTCAAGCAGAAACCACGCATCTGGTAGAGATGCCAAAACATATCGGAGGATGTGGGGTAAGAGACTTCAAGAAGCTGCTCAGTATGTATGAGAACAGACAAAAGGTATCTGGAAACAGTGGCAGACGCCGGTACAACGATACGCCAATGACAGCATATTTACATGTCATCATGGAAGGCCAACTGCAAGCCAAGCAGGACTTCGAGTTAATCGCTTTAGCTGAGAAATAAAAGATAGTGCGGAAAACACACTACCTTAAAAAAATGTATTCTTTACCGAATACCTACTTTTGATTTGGGGAGTTTCTTGGTACATTCCTAAACTAAGGACCTACTTCTAGGTCTCAAAAACGCCTATCTACAGATGAAGTAGACGAAGTTAACTGAGCGCCTATTTAGAAGAGGCCTGCTCATGAGGCTCGTGATTACATGTACCGTGGTAATACATGTAGATGCAAAAGAACGCGTGATGCCTACGAGTTGACGTCCCTTTGTGAACTAGAATACCACCTTGTAACAGGACTTTCGTCCAGCCAAATCATTTAACAAGTGTTGTGGTCGGACCTCACTCTTAAATTGTCGCGAGCGTCCACGAAACTCTTCCAAACTTCCTACCATTCATCAAGGAAATTAAGTATGCGCCTTGCTTTAGTCCTCGCTTTCTCCCTGGTCTCCGTGGTCGGCGCGGTTACGGCCTCAGAGCTCCAGAATGATGCATTGTCTCCCATGACAAAACTACACACTGAGACCAAGGCCGTATCGCCACCTTAGGAGCAGCAATTCCAAGCCGCAAGACGTCAGTTGATCTATTTGACCGGCTGTTCGTGAGCCCCACAGCAACCCGCGACCCCAGCGCCCGCCAGTCTATATGGATTCGGTAACAACAATAACAACGACGAGGGTGGGCCCCTCAGTGGACCGTTTTGGGACCCGAATGCAAGCATGTAGCTGTGATCGAAAACAGCAACGAAAATTTAATCAATGCCTTGACGAGTTCAGTAAAAGAGACTTGTATTGAGTTTTGTTTGACCTCCGTCAGACCAGTACATCGCCGCATCTTTACAACAATCGAATGAACAACAGTGAATAGCGCCGTATCGGTATTGTAGACTTGAGGGCAACTCGGCACCGATTAGCCGAGCGTGACGTACATACCATACGGTACAATAAACGATTAACTCCTCAGTTGTATTCTACAGACTCAAGCTCCAACCATTAGCATACGCCACTACTCTCGATGTGTCATCGCCGATGACGACCGCGAGGGTCCTGCCAACGCCTCTCCGAAGCGACGATTCCGTCACCCCGATTTTTGATGTTAAAGCGGATCAATTGTCCCACCACCACCACCACGCTACACGCGGAAAAGAGTTTTTATATTATTTTAGAGTTAAAATAATATCGAAAGGCACCTCTTGCAGGCGACGGTTCTAAAACCTCAACTAAGCAGATCACTCTATTTCAATCATATACAGATTTGGGAGTGATATAGTATGACAGCCATGGTTTTTCTTCACGGACCAAGCGGAAACAGATTTAAAAAATGTAAAACGTAGTATTACAACTTGGAAACTACGTAATACTCCAGAGCGTGATTAGTGAATGTGATTGATAGTTGTTTTGTTACTTGACACCCGCAAAACTAGCAAAGAATGTTTATGCTGCGTTCTCCAGGACGAGCGCAATGCCCTGTCCACCACCAATGCAAGCTGATCCCACCGCGTACTTCTTGCCTGTGCGCTGTAGTGCGTGCGCGAGATGGGCCGTGATTCGGCTTCCCGACGCGCCGAGTGGATGGCCAAGAGCAATTGCACCACCGCACTGATTCGTAATGTCCGGGTCGATCTCCAGCTCCTTGACGCAGGCCAGCCACTGCGAAGCGAAGGCCTCATTGATATCGTAGATGTCAATGTCCGACTTCTTCAGTCCGGCGCGCTTCAGCGCACCCGTGATAGCGGGCACGGGGCCAATGCCCATGAGAGTGGGGTCCACTCCCGACACCTGGTAGCTCACGACACGCGCCAATGGTGTCAGGTTGTGCTTCTTCACCACCTCCTCGCTAGCAAGTAGGATGGCACCAGCACCGTCCGAGATGCCGGACGCATTGCCCGCCGTAACCACACCGTCCTTCTTAAACACGGGCTTCAGTTTAGCCAGCTTGGCCAAGTCTACGACGCGTGGTGACTCATCCACCGTAAAATCCTCCGTCTTTCGTCCGGCCTTAACCTCCAGAGGAGCGAGCTCGGCATCGAACCAGCCAGAAGCTTGAGCCTCAGCCCAGCGCGTCTGACTGCGTAGCCCGAAGGCGTCGCACTCCTCTCGCGTAATGTTATGCTTCTCAGCCAGGTTTTCAGCTGTCATGCCCATGGGCGTCTTGACATACGAGTCCGTGAGCGCCGACCAGAGCGTGTCCTGCAGGTTGATGCCGGCGCCCAGGCCCACGCCGAAGCGTGCCTGGTGGCCGTACACAGCCAGCGGACTTTGCGACATGTTCTCGGCGCCGCCGCAAAGTGCGATCTCGGCCTCGCCCAGCAGGATCTCGTGCATACCGCCGACGACAGACTGGAAGCCGCTACCGCACAGGCGGTTGATGGTGAGTGCAGGCTTGTCCTGCGGGATGCCGGCCTTCAACTGCACGTGACGAGCGATGTAGGCACCATCCGGAGATGTGGGTGCCACGTTCCCCACCTGCACCATGTCCACGAGAGCCGGGTCCAGCTTGGCAGCCGCCAGCGTCGCCTTGGCCGCGTGCGCGCACAAGTCCGTGGCCGTGATATCCTTGAGCTTTCCTCCGAAGTTGCCGAAGGGCGTGCGCTTAGCTGCCACGATGTATACGTTCTTGAGCACCATGAGGAGGGGCGAAATCACCGAATAAGAGGCTGGAGGTAACGCTGGGGACGCAGGAGATTGCAGAGTGAGATAGGCTGCGTACGTAGCCCTCCCGTTGAAGTTGCCGTGAAGATGCTGACGTGAACAGTTGTTTAGTCAAAAATGTTGTCTTTCAAAATTACGAATGGAAATATCCCCGCGAGAGATAATGTTTTAGCTAAACACTAACTAATTATTTTTATAATATAAAAAGCGAGGACATACTGTACATGTTTTTATATTATAAAAAATAATTAGTTAGTGTTTAGCTAAACCTGGTATTTTTGGTTGACTACCGATAAAACCCGGTTTATGACGCTGCAAAAAAGTGATGCAGGCTGTTAAGCGGGCGCTCTAAAGGACGATCGCAATGCTGCAAAACAAGATGGCACCTGGAGTTTTGGTGTTGTTGTCGTCGTTTACCTAAATACTTTCTTCATATGACGCCAATTTTGCCGGGGGTTCCAGCGGGGGATCCAAGTAGTCAAAAGAGTCGCGACGCCGTTTGCGACCGAAATTCTGGCGCTCGATCTGCCATGCACGAGCCAGCTCGTTAAACTTGAACAGCTTGTTAGTCTCATTGACGTCTGCATTGAGTGGGCGGGCGTAGTTCGCCTGTGTGAACACGGCACCACTGGGCACGGCGGTCGCCGGGATCGACAGGATATCCCTTGCGAGTTTTGCGAGCGACGGGAAGCGCGTTTCATTCGACTTCCACCACAAGAACGGGTCTGACCGCTTGTCGCGAATGAGAGTCGCCTCGAAGAACCGATCTACCTCGTCGCCGTCGATCGTGTATTCTGGCATGCCCTCGCCAATATCCAGCAGCTTCTCGAAAGTTGTGTACGCGGCCGAAGCGTCATGACGCGCTTGCTCTTCGTCCAGCCGTGGGTCCGATAGCGCGTCGTAGACGTTCGTACGCAGCATTTCTCGCAAAAACGTCTTCTTAGCAGCCTTGTCCACAGACTCGTTGGAAAACCGCGGGTCCAAGATCTTCGCCAGCCGGAAATACGGCGACGAGTGTTCCGTGTGATACGATTCGAGGCTGGCTTTGACTTTCAAGCACACCGTTTGAATCTTGTTGAACGCACTCGCCGTGAAGTCTGATGCCGATGCAGCAGTGCTCTCGCAAAGGCCCACGATCGCCTTGCATACATTGATGGAAGTGCTCAGCGAAATGTGCTTCTGGTCGCTCTGGCACGTTGCCATTTGCATGCACTTTTGCAGAAACGTAGCCACCCACACTAGCAGGTCCCACTCGATCTCCTCGAGCAGGAAAACGTTCATGTTATGTGTGGCATCACCATACAGAGCATTAATAGTATCCTTGATCTTGGCGCTCTCCAAGATCATTGTAATGGTTGTCTTCCAGTTCTTGGGTGAGTCCAGGTTGGGCAGCTGATCCAGGTATTGAAGCCCCACGTCTGTTGTACGCAGCGCAAAGTGTTCTTGACTCTCAGTCGTGGACTTCAGCAGTGACAGCAACGAGCGGAGCTTTACGATCTCGTGGCGAATCTCCTTGAGTGCCGCGAGCACACCCACATGAATGAGATGACCCAGGCACGTCACATTCCAGTCCGGTGCAATGTTATCTAATCCTATAATTGACTTGATTTTTTCACGAAGAAAGCCCATACCCACTCCAGACTCATTACCCATTGGCGTCACACCACAAAGCAGTTTGTTGCCGAGGCCCCAGTTGTTCTGAAGCACATTGAACAGCAAGTCCGACATAAAATATGCGTTGAACTCAGGTGGGCAGCCTTCCAGACCAACTTGGATGGTTTTATACTCCCACTCGGCATTGATCCAATGCAGATGAATGGCCATGTAACCTTTGCAAACTGATCCCGACCACGTATCACACGAGAATGTTATGCGCCCAACCGCAGAGCGGTTAATGTACTCACCCACGCGCGTGAACAGCGCATAGTACTTCCGCTCCATGGCCTTCTGCAACGCGTCCACGGGCGGAAGCACCGGCTTAATTCCCGCAGCAGCTAGTATGTCCAGGAACTTCTCATGCTGCACCACACCCAAATCCTGTTGGTCTTCTACGATCCACTCAATCAGCGCGCTAGTTAAATTCCGCAACCGCTGACGCTTCATGCCTGCAACAGTACCGTCACAACGTCAAAAGAAAATATGTCACCACATTCAATCCGTCCCATAAATTACCTGCTGTATGTTCGTCGAGCTGCACCACCACCGTATCCTTTTTTGCTATTGACGTCTTCTTGCCTGTTGCTACTCCATTGGCCATCGTTCCATTCGCGCTCTTCTTGGACTTCTTGCCCACGGGCGTGCCATTCGGGAACTCGTTGTGCCGCTTGGCGTGTCGCATCATGGACGACGTGCCGTGTCTTGTGCTGAAGACCTTGTTACAGACAGAGCACTTGGCCGAGTCCACGATTCCGTCGCGTAGGCCGCTGCTGGAGATAGGCGTGAAGGTCTCCCACACGACGCTGGTGAGCTTTTTCTTGCGCACCGTCTCCTCCTCGAACGCTGCCGGCATGGCGTCCGGTCGCTTGGGCGGCAGCTCCGTGATGGCTTCAGCCCTGCCCGCGGCAGCGTCCCGCGCGGGGATGTCCGCGCCTGCCCAGCTGTCCTCCACCGTGGTCCAGGCGCCGCCGTCGCTGGCCTCGACGCCGCGCTTGCTCCCGTCTCTAATTGTCTGAATTCGAAAAAGAAAATAACATTTTTGGCATGGCAGGCCAAGCACGGAGAGCACGGCGACAGTTAGTTAGCGGGAATGGCAATGCACGGAGAGAGAGGCAACTACGCACACGACACTTGGACTCGATCAAGCGAGCAATTTGCCAGTGATTGCAACTCAAGGGTGGCGACTCCCGGACGGGCCGCACTGCGCCCATTGGACAAAATAGTAAACTTAGTTTTGGTATGAACAAGTGTAAACGGGTTCGACTGGCTCCCCGGGCTTTGACCCATTTTATCGGTATCATCGATAAAGCCGACCTGGTGCTATAATACCTCGAGCGCGGCTGCAGGCGCTGAAGAGCCTGACCACATCGTTTTGCAATAAGGAGGGTAATTGATTACCGGTAGGCTATTAGCTTAACTTTCCATTTGCTCGTGTGGCTGTATTGGTCTACCAGTATGTCCAGCTCAGTCAAGCACTTCAACTTGCTCTACCACTGATAGACTACCAGTAACAAGATAAAGATCAAGCTGTGTCTTGGCCCAAGACTCTTGGGCAGTGACTGCGGTGGTTCTTCGGATTGGGCGTATAGTGGCTGCTATACGGCGACGATGAGCCTGCCGCAGCAGGCAACTTCCTGCGGCGACACAAAGAACGAAGCGGGGTACGTCAAGCTGACCAACAAAGAAGACGATAACTAATTCTACTGGTTCTTCAAATCGTTTTGATTGCCTGTACAGCGGGGAACAGCAGGGTCGTTTCATCCAGGTGCATCTTTGACTGACTGCCAAACCTTTTTCGATCGGCATACAGGCGACTTTTGTCGTGGCGAAACTGGCAGAAAGAGCAAATATGTATCAAGCTCAACGAAAATCCCAAGCAAGACGGTATCACCACGCCATTCAGAAACGAATAGCCAGCGTAAACGTTCAACCTCGTCTGCGAATAAGTACATATATTCTGCAGCGCTTACCCGCTCACAGCGTAAGCGCGAGCAAGAAATGTATGCTGTGCACCACCTTACCACGCAACGGTGTCTACGAGGCCTTCTCCATCAGGTGGATGGGCTTGAGGATGGAAATCTTGTTCGTCTCCACGATGTATCCATTCATGACCATCTCATCCAGGATAAAGTGTGCCTTCTCCAAGTTAAACATGATCTGTCACGAAAGTCAGCAAACCAAAACAGGCAAATGTGTTAGTCTACTACACAGATTTATACCCAGACGAAGAGAGGACTAAATCACTTACGTCGAGCTCGCACTGCAGTCACACACACAAATGGTTGTAGACACAACAGACAGTTAGACCAGCACCACGAGCCTTCAACTCGCTCTAAAGCGTTCTCCCGCAACGTACCACACTTTCGAAGTACTTGTCCATGGTTTCCACCAGCGCGTGGATGAACTCCAGGATGCCCAGCTCGTTCTGCATTTCAGTCATACTATTAAAGCGCCACCTCCCCTTTAAATACACGTTTCGTGATCCCCACGCACCTCCGAGTCGTCGTCCTTAACGCCCACGATAAAGAAGAGCGACGCGTATCTTCTATAGATGACCTTGTAGCCGCGGTACTCCACGAACGAGCACTGGCCCGAGTACAAAACACATTATTTAGTTTCTCGCATCCTGTTGTATCGAGCGCAAAAAGGGAACACAGCTAGCGGCCGCACCTGCGTCTCGTTGCGGCCCAGACACTTGCGAATAATTTCGGCCTCAAGCGCCACACGCTCCTGGATGGACAGGAAGTCGTAGTACTGCGCCAGCCGCGTTTGTCCCTGCTTATTCACCATCAGCACGAACTTGATCATGGTCTACGAAGCTCTGGGAGGAAGGAGGAACGGCGCTTGGTGTCTTGGTCTTGGGAGCGGAGTCGTTGCGACGTTAGCAACGTGGCCAGGTTTGTGTGTGGACCACCCCGACAGGAAGCAGTGTTGTGTGCACCACACAGTGATCTTATCGCAACTTGAAGTGAGTCCAAACGACGCTCGCCGGCCATGCTCTTCGCGGTGCTGCAGCAGGTCCTGAACGAGTTCTTCGAGGATGTCGAGGAGGACGACGTGTCCTTCTACGCTGGGGACCTCTTCGGTCAGTCCTTAGCCTTTATTTCAATGTTCTTCTCAGTCCTCTGACCGTCTCTTCCGCTGTGATACACAGAGTCCAGTCACTTTAAGCTCACCGACGTCTTCCTGAAGACTTCCGTGGGTCCTCTTGTAGTGTAATTATTGCAAATGCGGGTAGAGTGCACTAATTCTTTCTGATTGACGACTCTCCAGCTCATCAATTCGCTGCAGCTGCCGTTCGAGCTGTCGGCCGGGTACGTTGGCAACGTCACGGTCGAGGGGCTCGTAGGGGCTGTAGCTGGCTGGCCGCTGGAAGTCAACGTCAGTGACGTGTGCCTTGTGCTTAAGCCGAACAAAGTCCAGTGGGACAACGAGCTGCTCATCCGCTACGCGAAAGAACTCATCGTTGCAGTCTGCCAATGTCTCGGGACGCCAGCGGCTGCCAAGAAAGACAGCACGTCGTTTATGTCGCCCGCAAAATGGATCTCGGTGCGTAGAAAGTTTCCTCGTGGGTGATAGAAAACGTTGTGCGTAATGCTGACTGTGACACTGGACGCAGAGTCGCGTCCAAGTGGTGGGGGCTGAAATGATCGTCCAGTTGGAACGCGTTCATATTCGAGTGGAAGTACGAACTAAACCTATGTGATCAAGCTTGGACAGGACGTTTTAACCAATTTCGCTTAATTTGTTTCTCATTGACAGAGCCCACGCAGCGACAACCTTGTGGCCTACGGTCTCTGTATCCCGGTGAGACTTGATCTATGTATAATTTCTTATCTTTCCTAAGAAGTCTCGTTATTAATTTTTTTTTTATCTTTTTTGTAGTTGATTCGGTTTGCCCCGCGGGAGTTGGAAGAGCAGATTTTATATCGACGCCAGCAACCTGGTGTCACGTACCCCAAGGCATCTGACAATGTCATCTCCAAGCTGCTCACTATTGAGAACGTGTCGTTTTACGCCGATCTGGACGCCGATACCTTCTGGATTGCGACAACAGGCAGAGATACATTCCCGGCTACGACAGATCATCCAGTCGCAGCTGCCTTACTCATATCTCCCGAAACTGAGACCTCACCGCGTCAATTCACACGTGACGATGCCCTGAAGCGATTTAAGGAGTGTGCTTTAAAGCCACTCGCTCGCGACCAACATCGTGAACTAGCATTTATTCGCGTGGTCTGGGTGAAACTCGACTTTAAACGAGCGCAACAAAATCCCACCGCGAGCGGGCATCTGACTTCGAGACCTCTTCTGGCAGCTATAGACATTGCTACGGAAAAGATTGAGCTGAATGTCGATTTTAACCAGATTGCCGTGATGCTGGAGGAACTTGAGCAGGTGGCTGATTACTTTAAGCGAGCTCGCACATGGCAATGGCGTCCTTCTTGTGTCGATCGAGAGCATCACCCACCGCCAAGCGTCAAGGTCTTGTCCAGTGCTCTTCTTCCTGTGCCGGCTAGTGATGAGGAGCTTGCTTCGATGATTTTTTCCATTGACAAGCAGCGCAAGTCTAGGCAATGGTTCCGTGCAATGTGGAGATATGCTTTCCGCTGCATTGTTGACCAACAACAAAGATCGAGAAAGGAACCGCGACAGGAGGAAGCTGACCCCAAAACGTGGTGGCATTTTAACGACATTGTTGACAAAGAACTCCTAGAAATTCGCCGTCAACGCTACATGCACTTGTATGCACGCAGTTTAAGTTCAGGTGCTATGGAAATTGCGTTATACGGTCGAGGAAAGGCTCTTCTGGGCGTAGGCTCTCCGCAGAATTCAAGTGGTGGTGGGTCGAAAGCTGGCAAAGCGCAATCGCCTCCAGCGTCTCCGCGACGCCGTCCTCTACCGGAATTTGATCCACTCAACCAAGAAGAACTATGGGAACTCTCTGATTTCGTTGCAACAATGTCCGTATATGAACAACGAATATGCCGAGCTCTGGCCGAGCAGGAGCTCCGAAGGGATTTCACGACGGCTCCTCCATCACCAACACGAAAGGTTTCATCAGCGATGGAGTTCTCAGTGGCGTCTGTCGATTCAACGTCAGATCGTTCATCACACCATAGCCGAAGCCATTCAGTCGACAGCATTTCAGCAGCTGCATATCAATCGGTTAATCCTGCAGTTATCGTAGCTGCTAATGATCGCCAACTCAAACGAGGGGCGACAATTGCAGTAGGAGCTGACGAGCTGTCCATTCGCCACGCTTCTCCTCCTACGTCACGAGCACATGCTGCCTCCACCAGCGATTTACCGAGTCCAACTAAATCAAAAAGTGCGTTGGACTTAGAACCACTTCGAGCATGGATCTACAAGCAACGGCAGCAAGGGCTTCACACTATGACTTGGTTTGAGAAGCATTTCTTCCCGACTTGGCTTCTTAATTCAAAGGTGATCCCTCTTCTTAACTGGCAAATTGGTCCATTGATCGTCCGTTTGTCTGAGGGCGATTGTGATCATGCACAAGTGACGAAACGTGGTATTGGTGTCGAGATAGGCATTCAAAGCTGTAGTGGTGCGATGCTCGTCAGCAGGACACCCTTTGTGCGTATTCTCGTGGAAATGCGTGTGGGGTTATTCCATGTGACATTGGTACGGCAGCGCCATCTTCACTGTGACGAACGCGATATTGATCTAGGGAATGCGATCGCCGAGTACAAATGGATTTCCAGTGATTTCATCCGTTCACCGGAAGACGGATTCTTCTACGTTGGGCTGAAGTATTCTGCGCAAGAATTAGTCGCAAAATCAAATGGAAAAGTGCAATTCGTGAGTAATCTCGAAGAAGAGCTGGGTCTGAAAGGAAGATTGTGTATTGGCCCGATCAAGATCGACTGCAACGAAGCTGTGATGAGAGCAGCAATGGGGCAGGCGGTTGCTGATGAACTGCGGGCAGCAAGTAGGCTCCTTTGGATTTGCAATTCGCTGTGTGTATTTGTTTTTATTACTTCTCATACCTATTTCTTGTTGTGTTCCAACAGATATAGTGGACGTGGCGACTTCAACGCACTTTTCGGTCCTACAAGATGCTTACCACAGCTTCGTCGGTCTGGTTGCTCATCTGCCTAAACGAAAGAAGCGGAATCCGAAGGACACCAGTCCACGTGCCAAAAAGAGGCCCAGTGGCTCTAATGTAGCTGCTGAAGTCGCAGCGGATCAGCAGACACTTGAAACAAGTGCAAAGAGGACACGAATATTGCATGCATTGCTACTGCGCTCATCGACACTTGAAGTAGAAGTTGGTACACTGGAGCTCAATCTGTCGGCATTCACCAGTCATGTCGAAAATGTTCTCTGTGGCCAAGACTCAAAGAGCATTGAGACCCTCAAACCATCAGAAACTCGAGAAGATGTGAGTGTGATGCTGCCCACGACGACATATCGAGTGCAAAACCGTCCGTCTATGGACGAATGCATCGTGGATGTTGCCGGTGCCCGCGTCATTTATCGCTCTACCAAGCAAGGCCGCGCAGCTGTCGTTCGCCACCTTGCCCAGCTCTTCAAGCTGTAACGAAGACCTCAATTCAGGTACTTTTCACGTTGATATAGCCAGGTAAATCGCTTTCTTCTCCTTTTCCTCTCGCTTTGGAAGAGCTTCATGCCCTCTGTTCTTAAGTCTTTCTGCTCCTGCTGCCTTGTTTCGATCAACGCGAGTTTTCAGCGTAACTCTTGATAAACTTCTTCGCAGTTGTTCTTCCTCGTGGGGTGTCAGGAACGTGCCATTTGAAGTAAGTGTGTGCCATGCAGCGTCAAACTTGTTCACATCCTCAATAGCTGGAGTACTTTTCGAGTTGTGCAGCCTCTTTTCACCAGCACTGCGAGAATCTCTGCCCTCATTGAGTGGTTGGCTGCTAACGCGCTGATCACCCGCTGCCAAACGTACGGCTTGATTGTTTAAAGTCGAATACTGAGTGAGATCACGTCCTCCAGAAGTCGGTAGCTGATGTCTGGAACGCCATGGGACGGGAGAAGAACTTGTCCTCAGTCGAGATGCAAGCAGCGGTGGACAGTACTTGTTGCTGATCGGGTTCAAGGCAACAAGCATGTCGTTCATTGAGGTCGTGTTGCTGGTTAACCCTCCACCAGGTTGCCGAAATTTTTCTTGAAACCGCCTGTCATTAAGTAGTGGGTCGATCACGACACGCTGATATCGCGAGTTCCGTTCCAAAAGCTCCACGAAGCAATCCCCAGCTTCCTCCTCCTCAGAGACGTTTGCTGTACATGGAACAGGTAGTTCAGTCAGGTCACATGAGACAAACAAGTACGTTTCTTACCTTCACTTTGCATTGATACTCGTCCCATTTGAACATTTAACACTTGATTGGGAGAAGCTCCAGACTGTGAAAGTGTGGCTGGTCCCGCTCGGTCGTGCTCAGCGACCAACTTCGGAGAGACTGGAGTCCCGCTATTGAGAATCTCTTGCAGCGTCGACTTTCGGCGGATTCTCGGTCGCCGACTGTGCTGCTCTGTTCGAATCTGCTTCTGACGGTAATTGCGCGAGATTTTACTCATTGTGTCCTGGAAGAAGAGAACGTAGTCACCTAACCGATCTGTAGCTGTCATCTAAATGCAAAACAGTCAAAAAGTTAGTGCCTAAAAACAACAAAACATCATGGATAGCCGTCGTACGGTACCAAGTGTGCGAGCGTGAAAAGCAAGCGGAAAAACTCGCTTTTTCCAAGTGGTGGCTCTTTTGAGCTCCATTTGGTCCAACTAGACCGCATGATGATAGACACCGAGTTCTTGTGCATTGTTTCCGTCTTTGCCTCCACGAGTACAAAGGCGAGATCGTAATAAACGCTGCGAAGCTAGACCAAATAACAAGTGCAGACAAAGAAAAAGACAATAAACACTTGTCATCGAGTAGCAGTGACGCTAGGATCAGTGAGAAACGAACAAATCGTACGATATCCTGGTCGATGGCTTGCTTTTCGCGCGCATAGAGCTTCCACCACTTGTCCAGACACTTTTCAATAGACGGCAACTGGACCATAAAGTTGACATCTAGCACCGTGTCGTCCAAGAACCGTACCAAGTCTTCAAGGTTCATGGAGCGAGCAAATGGGCTCTTGACATATTTTGCATTGGCCTCGAGCTCGGCCTGGGTGATGGCATCAGCACGCTTGGCATGGATTCGCTTCCAATCGTCGACGGCACGCAACGAGCTCACAAAGAACGGCATTGTCTCCCGCATGGGAAACACGAACTTCTGCATTATTGGCATAGTAGGTTTGCTATCGACACAGCGTCGACTTCGCTCACCTCAATGTCAATCGATCCACAAGTACCACGAGTTCCATGAAGTGCTGGCATGTAGTCAGCATCTATTTACAGACAACCATCAGACCAGAGTCGAGGATCTGACAATGACATGCTCACAATTAAGTTCATGAAAAAAGTTTCGGCTGTTCTATCACTAATCATCTCCAAGCACCATGTTCAGCCTCCAAAGCCTGAAGGTCCAGCACCTCTTCCAGCACGTTGTCGAGGATCTCGAGGATTGACGGGTCCTCGTCCACTATTCACTGGTCGAGAGAAGACTGGACGAGGATTTCCAGCATCACGTCCTGCAGCTGGGGTTCCCTGTATTGGACGAGGATGAAAGGCTGGGCCTGGGCCACGAGGAGCAAAATACTCTGGAGCAGGTTGTGGTGAGGGGGCTCCGATTGCAGGAGGTCTTCCTATGCGCTGCATCGGCATGTTCATGGGTGGAGGTTGGTCATATCCACCGGGTGGAGCTTGGTATTGCGGTCCCGGACCCTGCGGGAACTGCTGCTGTGAAGCGTGTTGCTGCGCTGATGCTCCTCGGCCCCGTCCTCGACCACGACTACGACCTCGCTGACCACCGCGTCGCCCGCCACGAGATCCGTCATTCCCTCGTCCTCTGGTTCTCCAGCCAGCGCCCGAACCGTGCGAATCACCAGACATCGGTTGATCATATTGTTGTGAGGATCCTTGACGATAAGAATTCCGTGAGGTTCGTGTCGAATGAAGTCTTGAGGGCTCTGATGGCCGTTCCATTGGCTTCAACGTGAGCAGATTACACTGCGGGGTTTCCACATGTACAATACAATGTCGGTTGTATGTGTGGTCCAATAGAGCCGACCAAGGCTTCGATGAGCGCAGAGTATTCTCTTTGCCAATCACGTAGCAGGCAAACTTGGCTCGCGTTAGTGCGACATTCATACGCCGGATATCGTTCAGGAAACCAACACCAGCTTTGGGGTCAGCACGGACGGTGGACACTGTTTCATATAAAAGTCACCCACATCCTTCGTTAAATATCTCAAATATCTAAGGCAATATTGCAATCCACGTACGAATAATAATATCCTTCTCACGTCCTTGGAAACCATCAACGGTGTTAATCTCGACTTCTTGCTCGTAGCGTTCGCCCAATGCGCGACGGAAACGATTCCTCAGCTCTTCCATTTGTTGGCTATACGGTGTAATCATTCCGACCTTCCCAGCAATTGCGTCCGGCGGACAAGAGTTCTTTAGGGTGAGATACAAGTTTACAGCAAGTTCCGCCTCGCCCACATTCATACGCGACACTGATTTGGTTGCCTTTTCGCGACTACTAAGTAGGTTCCAAAACACCAGGGGCATGAACGCACGTCCAAGGCTGTGGTACGGCTTGACATATTCGTTGCCCTTCACATTATCACCGTCTTGAAGCTTGCCATCGTAGAAGTAATTTCTTGGAAAGTCTGAAATCATTGGGTGACTAAGGTATAAAAAAATCAAAACAGAACAATACGTTAAAGCCAAATATGCAACAAAAACAAAAGTGTTGGTGTGAGTTATACCTTCGGTACTGTGTTCGCAGCATATGCACCGGATGCTCACAGCTTTCCAGTCGTTCAAACAGACTTCGCTCATATAGCGATTGACCGCTGTTACGAGAGAAAACTGTTGCAGAAAGCTGTTGCGGATCACCAACCAGCACACATTGCTTGCTTCCGAACCTATCCAAGAAATAGCGTGGCATGTATTAGCCAAACCCGAACTCCTGAAAGAATATAGTTAGCTGTACGTACTTCATGGGGATAATAGTGGAGAGCTCAACAGCTTGAGCTGCCTCGTCCACTACCAGGACGTCGTAGCGGGCACTTGCATCCAGTGCAGCGACACCTGCACTGCTTAACGTTGTGAACACAATATGTGCTGTATCCAGGAACGAAACTTCTAGCGATTGTCGAGTAGACTGCGAAAGCTTCCCTCTCATTTCACTCACTGCTTGTCTAGCAAACTCATGCCGCTGCAATTCCAGCTTGACCTGATCAAATGGCAGACAAAATGTCAGTCACACAACGCAAGAATTACGTGACTATGTGGTGCGTACCTCCGAGAGCTTTTCCAAGCACCCGTTGATCCGCTGAGCCATAGCTACATAAGGGTGGTACCGTGAGTAGTCGATGGGCCCCCATTCCTTCGTCTCCTTTATAGCATCAAGGGCTGCCGGTGGGGGTAAGCGTGGGGACTGAGGCATCACAATCGTCGGAGAAGATGGTCGATGTTGGTCGCTAGGAAGGTCATTCGGTGGTGGGGGTGACAACGGAGGTGGTGAAGGCGGCGGGGATAACGGAGGCGGTGGTGGCGGTGGCGATGACGGGAATAAACTGCGAGGGGAGTTGATAGCACCGTCAGCATGGTACGCACTCTGGCTCCGTGCCAACGACAAGTGTTTAACCTCTTCCTGGACTTCGGAGTTTGGTTCTTGGCCCGGCAGTGGCTCGTCCTGTTCGGGTGTATCGTCGCCAGTACTGTCATCATCGACTTGAATAGGTTCGTTGATTGATCCGGCCCCACCATAACTGCTAGCTTCCTCACTTGAAGACGCCTTCATAAATGTTCGCGAATGGGACGCAACAGGGAATGGCTCGTCCTGCTCTTCCTGATCCCCGGGTTTAGCCGCGATGATTCCAACCGGAAGCGGTTCATCTTCTTCGGAGTTGCTGCCATCGTCTAAAAACGCATTCAGAGCCTTTCCACTCGCCTCCGCGTTAAAAGTTTCCTCTTGTTCGTCCCAAGCAGGCGGTGAAGCCCCAAACGAAGCAGGAAATTCTTCATCTTCTTCCTCTTCTTCTGGCACATCAACGGCGACTTCACCATTTTCAAACGTGCCGGCGTTGTACGCTGCACATGCACCTGCCGGCGATGAAACCTCACCAGGACACCCAGGAGCAGGAGGCGAGGGGGGCAGTGGAGGGGAATCAGGATATGCTGGTGGTGGAGACGATGGCATTTGTCCAGAAAGAGCTGACGGTGGTAAATCCAGCAGTGGCTGTACTGGAGGTGCTTGAGTTTCGATCGCACCACGAGCAGAAGTTGCAGCTTGTTTTTGTTGTGCTTCAGCTTGAGCAATCTCCTCTAGCGCCTTGACGGGATCTTGCTCAATCCAAGCAACAATATTCCTTAGTTGATCCCGCAAAATTACCGAATCACGCTCCACCTGAAAAAAAAAAACTTGTTTAGTGTATATATCCTTCCTAGCATAATATCTTGTACGTACCACCATCAGCTCGTGCCGCAGACGACTAATGTGACCCTCAAGAACATCGAGCGGTTGGCTACAAATTTGATCGACTTGGTTTTCCAATCCTACACTTTGAACATTTGCACTCTGTGGTAAATAAGCAATTAAACGTTAGACCATATTGCATTTAATGTCGCTTGCAACTGTAACAAACGTACCAATCCTCGTCCAACGCGAACAATTTTGGGGAAGTATCTTCGTCCCTCTCCATCACAGAATCCCTCTTCGATCACCTTGCTCACAATGTTATCAACTGCTGCATTCGAAGGCGCCGTAACCAAGATGTGAGGCTTTTCATTTCCCACCTGAGCCCACGCTTTGGCTGTCTCGCTGTCCGGTCGGCGTGCCACATCCAATACAGCATTGTAATACCGATTATACTCGCGCAAATGCAGCGAATTCAGCAATCCTTTAAGCGTGGTGGTCTTGCCTGTGCCTGGAGGGCCCTTAATTAGTGTGAATCCCTCAGATGTTGCTGCTGCCGTGATGGCTTCTCGCTGCGAGTCGTTAAAAGTTCTCGAAAGCCACTGGACATACTTGAGCCCCAACGAGTCAAGCTGCATGGTGCCTTGTTTGTGCTCCCCGCACAACAGTAACGGGAGCAGTCTGTAATGACTACAGTCACAAAGTGCACGGAACTCGCGAACACTGGTGACTAAGTTGTTGAGCTTGAAGAGGAAAATGTTTTCCTCTTTCTCCAATGCCCCCAATCCTGACCTCAATATCGTCATAGTCAGCCCTTCTTTCGATGCTCTTTGAGTTGCCACAATCGCCAAGAATCCGACAGCAGGGAGGTCTTGGGCAGCTTGGCCATTTCCTTCCATCTTTACACCACGACCACCTTTCGATGAAGTTAAAGCCTTTCGAATATAATCTTGGTCTGGCGAAATGAGCACTAAATCATTCATAAACAATTCGTTGAGGTTCTCCCAGTTGTTCTTGCGTCGCATACCAGACGTCGTTTGTTTCTTTGGGTCAACTCGAATTTTGCAGCTCTTGGATATAAACGTCGCTCCAAACCCCTTCACAGTCACAGGCAGAGGCCCGGGATGGTCTGTCATCACAGCATTAATCGTCTGAGCTTGCACTTCTTCAAGTGCCAGCGGCTTCCAGACTGAGAAATAATGCTCGTACGAACGAAACTTGCTCGGCACTTTCTCAATCTCGAGCTCGACTTCGCCTTCCTCTGAGCCGTCGTTTGCAGTGCTATAAGAGTGGCTACTCTGTGTTTCTCGCCTTAGAGCCTCGTAAAACTTCCACTCCAAAATCTCATCAAAAAATTTGTCCAAAGTGTGATTCGACGGTATCCCGCTGTACGATACTGTGGTTTGCTGAGCCCTGCGATCAGCGTTCACTTGTACATTGGCGCGTTTCTGCTGCTTGACAGGTCGTCGGTGTGTATCGGGCACTTCATCCTTCACTGACTGCACCGCGCTCCCGTTGCGCTTAAGCTCCAACTTTGCTGAAGCTGCTGCAACTTTTTTCACAGCTTGTGCGACCGTTTGCTTGTTTTTAGCAGCAGGAGGCGGTGGAGTCGCCAGCATTTTGGTCGTGCGTTTGACCTTCTTTGCCTTCATCTTGGCGCTTCTGGTCTTCTTTTCCTGGTCAGAGTCACTGTCAATGACCTTCCTCTTGTTGACTCGCGCTCGGACTCGACGCTTGGCCATTTCTTCCTCGGATGACGCTGAATCCGAGAGCTCGCCGTCTTCGTCACTAGCTGCGGACGCTTCGTCTTCCTCTCCAGCGTCGGGTTTCCACTCGTCTTCTGACTCATCTGCGCCCTACGGCCAGAGAAAGCAAGCGAGCAAAGGCCCAGTCAGTCTATCTCTATTGCAACGTCTACAGTGGTCAGTAGGGGCCGTGATTGCTATCAAGTTTAAGGGACATTTGAGATGCTTTTGAGAACGGACCTGACGCATGCGCTGCGCGTGTTGCGCGATCAATTTGGCCATCCGCGGGGCGCGGGCTCCCGACGCGGCCTCCAGACGCGTGGAGCGCCGCATGTTGGCCGAATTTGGTAAAGAATTAAGCAAGGAACGAGGCTATAGCTCGAGCGTCTATACAAGGTTCTCCTCGAGGCTCGTGCGCGCCTCACAAAGCGCCGAATCACACTGAATCTGCGCGAGGAAAAAGGCACGGATCTCTTCTGTCCAACGGCGAGCTTTACGCGGGCGCACGTGGGCTACTGCTTCTTGGACGGTGCAGCGCGTGCGGGCTCGACGAGGCAAATGCACTAATGCGGGCATGCGTAGCGGCGGCGCCTACGGCGTTGGGTGAAGGAATGTGCCTCAAATGTGACCCGAAGGTAGCGAGAAGGTACGTGACACTTTTTACTGAGAATTTCCTAATCTGGTACGAAATTCATAACGACTCCTTCGGTATTCGCACTTCAACTTCAAGGTTCGCTCTCTTTGCCACGGCAACATCCAAATTAGCAATATGCATACGGCAAAATACTTTACATTCGCTATGCAATGCGACATCGTGCAGTTGCGAAGTGCTCAACGAGACTGTCTCCGCACACTGATCGCGAGTCCATTACTGTTGCAGACCTCGATGCCGTTACCGTTTGCGACTGGCATGCGGCCATTCATCTTCTGGCTCACTTGTTCTTGCTTGATCGAGCGGAGGTAGTTGGGCGACTTGAGGAACTTGTTGGGAGTGCGCGCGCCCGTGACCCATGGATGTGCTAGGGCCTGCTCTGCTGTGTACCGATTGGTCGAGTCCACCTCTGTCAAATGTGCCAGTCACATGAGTCAGCAAGTTATACGACGCGGAGCAAGGTGTGTTATACTTCTTACCTAGCAAATTGCGGAGTAGATCCTTTGCGCTCTCGGACAAGCCACTGGCCCAGCGCGGGAAGCGGAGACCGAACTTTGCCTGCACATACGTACACAGCTCGGTAAGGAATCGGTGACGATGATTCTAAATTCACAGAAATCTAACATTTGTCACGTACGCGAGCAGCGTTCTCGTTGGCGATCTTGCCGCCGTCATCATCGAAGGGCAAGCAGCCGCATAGCAAGACGTACACGATGATCCCCAATGCCCACATGTCCACAGACATGGAATATGCTTGGCGCTGCAGCATCTCCGGTGCGAGATAGCCTCTAGTCCCAAGGAACGAGGCCGTCTTGTCGTCTGCGTCCAGCAGCTTCGCTAGCCCGAAGTCGATAATTTTCACGTCCGCTCCACGCGATTTGCTCGTCAGCATAAGGTTTTCTGTCGCCGTTGCAAGCACGGACCAAATTGGCAAGCTGATTCATTGCAAATGCTGATGGCACCTCGTATACGCACCTGGCTTCAGATCGCGGTGAATGATACCGCGTGCGTGTAAGTAGGCAACGGCTGAAGTGATTTCCCGAACAATGGTGCTCGCTTCGACCTCCGACAACGTTCCCCTATCGACGACATAATCAAACAGCTCGCCGCCGCCCATGTACTCCGTGACCTGCAATAATACACCAACAACGGAGTAAGAAGACACATACTTGACAGGCATTAATGTATCACTGCGCCCAACGCACCATGCAGATCTTTGACTCGGACAGGAACACGTCTTCTATATGAATGATGTTGGGGTGCTTCAGCGACTGCAGCACTTGAATCTCAACCTGATTAAGTAAGGACCACCGCAGCAGCCAAGCGTCAGCTATGGAATATCAACCAGCAGCATGCTTATGCATCACGTGTTAGTACCATATTCCACTTAGATAACTCACTTGGAATTGTTCCATCAATACGTTGTGTTCTCGCTCGATTGCGCGTCGGTCGATGATCTTGCAGGCGCGTATAATTCCTGTGCGTCGTTCGCGACACTTGTACACGACCGAGGTGCCTCCGTTCCCTGTAATAAAACGCACGCAGAAAGCATTAAAAAAAAAGGTCAACGCTTCCCGCTATTATCTTTTCATCGACCGACGCACCAATTTCGTCCATCATCTCGTACTTAGACTCCATGCTCCCGCTGCTATACGACGGAACCTGCAGTCTAATCGGCTATAAGTGCATCACCATAGCAATATGCACACGCTCATCAGCAGCTAAAAACCGTTGCACACTTTCCAACTGTTTGCGGCCTCTACCTGCGGTGCTGACGTCACCGGCCGCGAGCCGACGGCGTGCATCTCCCGGTCGTGCTTGAAGCCGTTCGGCCGCCGCTTGTCGGGCAGCAGTTCGTCCCGAGCCTTCACTCCGTAGCACCACGACTGCGCGGCTCCCATCGAATCTCGCTGTGTGCTCGTCCAGAACGCGCCGTCAATGAATCCCGCGTCACCTCGACTTCGCAGATTCCGTTCTGGTGCTGATCTGTGAGATCCCTTCAAGGACTCGATCGACTTTGACAGGGAGCCTTTCCTTAATTTTCGAACGGAGACTTGGCTATTCTAATTAATAATATCACATCCAAAAAGTCATTCTGTCCTGATGGAGCGGTTGAGGATATAATACAGGTAGCCCCAACCATGATTGTCAAGCCGTTAGGCACTGACATAGCACTTCATGCACTACCCCAGTCGCGTCTGCTGTGAATATTGGAATCCTTACCATCAACGGAAGCGTAACCCTGCCGAACGCGAGCTGTAGGGACCCGATGCTACTAGGGTCGGCCGGTTTCTGATCCCGCTCTACTCCAGCACCGGGTATCGAGCCCAGTCGACCCTGCTGTGACGGGGCAGCAACTTGTAGGCAATCAATCAGCAGGCCCACTGCCCTCGCGTCAGGCATCACGACTGGGACAATCCCCAGGGACTACACAGTGTAGTACTTGTACACTATTACTGCAGATGACGCATTGTATGTAGACGGGCTGGACCGTGCTGCTCCCTACAGGATATCCAGTTAGCGTGCATCATTACAGTGCATGTACTCGGCTTGCGGCCTAGTTGGCTATCAGATCTGATGCTGGGTCAATACAAGTTAAAGAGGCCCACGAAGACTTACTGTACACTTCGCTGCTGCAGAGTCGATTCAGAGGAGAGATCTTCTGGACGGCAGCATTTTGATTGTCTGTTTGGACAAACAATTTCAGAACGTAGAGTGACAAAATACTGTAGAAATTTTGTAACGTACAAACTTACAACACAAAGTACTTCCCCTAATGCGCAGAGTGATGGTCCTTCAACGTCGCTATTTGGCTACATTTCACGCAACCCTTCAAGCCAAGCATGGCCGACGACGAGGTGGCTATGCTCAAGCGTGAGCTAGAGGCGTTAAAGCTGCTGCTGGAGCACGAGCGCAACAAGAATGCCGCAGGCCAGGACGATGACGGCGACATCAAGCAGGAATTGTTGAAGCCTGAGCGGGGAGCCATTGAGCGTGACGAGAGCACCATGTCGAGGCGACGAGGGGGCGGCAAGAAGGCTGCTCTATCCTCGAAGGAGATACGCGAGTACGTGCAACACGCCGCAGTAGGGGACCGACGCGGCAAGTGGTGGCTCCGAGACCGTCTGGTACTCTCGCGCGCCACGCCGGACGAAGACGGCGCGGTGACGTTGAAAGTGCGCGAGAATTGGGTATGGGGAGGCCGAACGGTGCTCCTTGACAAGATCATACGACTCAACGAGGAGAAGCAGGAAGAAGAGCAGCTAGTGGAGATGAAGCAGGAGAAACCACAGCTCGAGAAGGAAGATCCTACATGTCCCGACACCACCAGTAAAATGCCGCTACCGTGTCCCGTTGAAGTCCCAGTAACACAAAGTGAAGTCACTTCCCCCGCTGTTGAGGCACCAGAACCAAGCGAGGCAGCAGATGCAGCTCGAGAGGGAGCTGTAGATTCAAAGGTGGCGGAAGAGCAGTCACCAAGGGCAAAAGCCGACGACGATGTGCGCGAAAGTTCGGCGCCAGCAGCGGCAGAGAGGTCACCGCCAGTAAGTTAGCCCAGCGACAAGTTGTTGACGACATCTACTGTAACGAGTATAGTGAGCGGTGTTGTGCACCGTGCTGTATTTACAGTTTGTGCCTACAACCACGTGACGTGGGCAACGTCGTTTCGATTCACCAACCGTGGGCTTCATTCAACTCATTCCATAGACAATTTTCTCATGATTGCAGGGGCAGAAGAATTGAGTGGCGCTTAATGCTGTGCCCACTATTATCGTCCGCCTGTAATCAGATCGAGTCTTAGTGTGGCACGATGGCTACCTTTACGGTCCGATGACTGTCTGTGTCCATCCCCCTACGGGATAGCTTCAACTATGAAATGTCCGGCCCCTGACAAATAACGTAAGTCGCTGAAGCAATTCCTCCCACTCACTTTTACTTTTTCCCGCTCGTCGCCGGACAGCCAACACACACACACACACACACACACGAAATGGAGCCCATGCGAAGACCTGGCGACTCTCCAACAGGTTACGGCAGCGGGATCATCAAAGAATCTGCACTGCTCTCAGTATGGCGAGGAAAATGGTGCAGGGTGGAGCATAAGCCAACGACCGGACTAATGAAGACGTTATTGCATGCAGGAGGCGACTGTCGAATCGACCGTATTCGGGGTTACATTGCAGTGGAACCCGAAGAGTCTGAGCGCCTTCGTCGACATGGCAAACAGGGAACAGACCAATGAGCAACTTCCTGTGTGGATGTCCCAACCTCGAGGCCAAATAACGGAGCAAGTGTTCAAGAGCGACGTAATGGCGTATCTGGCGGTGGTCGCTGGTGGCCTTGCCCGCGAGAACGACCTGGCCCCCAACACGATGCAGCAGAATTGGAACATTTCCAAACGCTTCGGCCATGTCGAGAACGACCCGTTCATCCAGTCATGCATGACCAAACTCGACGCAGACGCCTACCTCGCTACCGTTTTCGTACGCTACGAGTGCCCGGGCTTTGGGATTCAACCAGCCTGTTTTGAGCCTCCGCCACCACCGAACCGACTGGTTTTCCACTGAGGTGAACTGTGCTGTATCAACTGCCACGCAGCATGTAGGAATGATAAACATGTATTCAAAATACACACCAAGCGAAGATTAAAGTGAACTCTATTCCTTCATGTCACCACTGACGAATCGCTCCTGTGAGGAAGCCACTTGCGTGCAAAACCGCTTACCATTCGGAGACCGCGTAGTCCTTGAGGAACTGGCCAAAGAGAGGCTTCTCCGTGCTGCCTTCTTGATAAAGACAAAAAATCGGATCGAGCACACGAGCGGCAGCGTCAATCTCATCTAGAGGCGTCTGGAAGTTGTGGGTATCGGCGATTCGAGCAGCCACGTCGCGCGGGTTCTCGTCGTTGATCCAGCCCTGGTCGTACGTAACACAAAGTTAGACCTTGAACACGCACTTGCCGCACGTTAATGCTCGTTATTGTACCGTATCAACGCTATTCATGAAAATGCCTTTCTGAGCAAGATCTTCGGCACATGTCCTCGTCATCATGTTGGCTGCAGCCTTTGCCATGTTCGTGTGCGGGTGGTTGGGCGTCTTGCTGCGGTAGAACTTGCCTTCCATTGCGCTGACGTTGAGGATAAAGCGGCGTTCGTTCGAGCTCTGGGAGTAGGAACAGACAAGAGAAGTGGTTAAATAAATATGACTATTTTTTTTAAATTCTTCGTTAAAAACGCCGATATTACCTTTTCGAGAAGAGGGATAGCACGCTTGTTGAGGATAAACGGTGCCATCGTGTTGATCGCAAACACTTCAACCAATTCTGCAATAATACATGTAAGAACATAATCGTTGAGCATCATAGCAGGTTCAAGACACGATACATTCAAACGTACCCATGGTCTCGATCTGGTTGATTTTCTTGACCCACGAGTTCGAAGTACGCAGGTCCACCTGCTGCTGGTTGTTATCAACCTGACCCTGAGGGAACAAAGCCTCCGTCCCCGCAGAATTCTGGTCCTCGGCAACAAGGGGCATCTGTGAAAGGTGCACGGATGCAGTAGCAGTGGAGATTGCCGTCGAAGAACCTCCACTGGTGTTAACGATGGCAGCACCGTCGACTGAGATATTGCCATTCTCGACATTCGCAGGGGCTGGGGCGCTACCAAGAAGGTTTGCATTGCCACGAAGAATTTGGTTAACCTTGGCCATATCTTCAGGGACTGGCGCTACTTCGCACTCTATTAGATGCTTGTAATAGTGCACGGGACGTCGGATCGTCTGAGTCGCGTTGTTGATCAAGATATCGAGACTTCCAAAGGTCTCTTCAATATGGTCCATGAACTTGTCGATCACACCTAAATCGCGGAAGTCCATGCCGTAAATCTGCAGCCGGTCCTTCCAGACTTTAAAATCTTTTTCTTTTGCGTAACGGAATGCGGCATCCTTTGGGAACCGCGTCGTGGCCACCACCATCGCTCCACTACGCAGCAACTTGAGTACGATTTCGTACCCAATCTTCACTCTTGCTCCCGTTACCACTGCTATATGACCACGCAGGTCCGCATTCTGGAGACGCTTCTTATAGTTGAGCTCTGCGCATGACGGACACATTCGGTCGTAGAAGTGGTGCAGCTTGCGGAACTTGACCTTGCACGTGTAGCACGCGCGATGATAGTGCAATTGCTCCGTCTCCTCCTCCTTCTCCTCCTGTTTCTTTGTCTCTTCTCCGTTCTCCTTCAGGAGCATCGGCTCGTCGGCTGCGGCAACTCCGTCCGGGACGTTGGCTAGTAGCGGGTTCTGCGCCTGCAGCACCGCCAACCGCGCGAGTCGTTCAGCACGTAGCTTGGTGTTGTTCACGTACTGCTGGTCCAGCGCCTTCTGCCTCGCGCGTTCCACTTTCTTGGCTCGCTTGCGCTCCTGACGCGAGTTGTCGCTGGCCGCTGAGTTGCCATGAAAGAACTTGGCGCGTAGGTCGTCAATAAGCGGGATCAGTGCCGTCCGCAATGACTTGAAGCGCGGCGACGACTGGAACAGCTGATGGGCCTTCTCGCCGTGCAACTTTTGCAGTGTCGCCACGCACGCCGCGAGCTCGGCCTCATTCACGCCCGTGGCGTCATTGACGTCACTCATCGCCATCAATTTTCAGATGATCAGCGAGATGGCTACACAAAATAGTCCATTGGGTCTTTAGTCGACACAAATTTACACAAAATCGGGTCAACATGGAGCACGAGCATGCGGCAAGTTTGACGGCACGCGCCGTGAAGAAAGCGCTACCGGAGCGCGCTATATTAACGAAGGATGCGCGGCAGACATTGAACTCCGCAGCCAGCGTGTTCACGTTGTACCTGGCTTCCATGTGCGTTGTACTACTGCAACGTAACCTTTGGGTGGGGTTTACTGACTGACCGACCGTGCTGCAGCGCGCACGAGACGTCGGTGGCCAACAAGCGCAGCACTATCACGCTGAAGGACGTGATGCAGACACTGCGGGACGCAGACTTTGAGCACTTTATTGAGCCTATTGAGGCCTGCCTGCAAGGTCAGTTAAGGCGCCACTGCTGCTTTATCCATGTACTTACCGTTGGTTCGCTGCTGCTACAGAGGCGAAGGCTGCCGCTAGTCGAAAGAAGGACCAGAAGGCTACGATTGACGAGGAGGAGGGTGGGGAGACCACGAACGAAGTTGCGGAGCAGCTAGATGAAGTGACCATTGACACGAACAAGAAGGATGCTCATGAAGAGGAAGGCATGATGTCGGAGGACGAGTTGTCGGATCCTGAGGAACACGGCGGGGATGCTGAGGAGTATACAGGGGAGAAGGGAATCGCTGACGATACTATGCAGGATGAAGCCAAGACAGAGCAGGAACCGGACAGTCAAGTTACACGGGCACGGAAGGCGGAGGATGAAGACGATGACTCTGCGGAGGCAATGGAACAATCATAGATCATTAAATGCCCACGATGCAAGTACATTTCCAACCCAACAGGTGAATTTATCCCATGGCTACATCCTCGGTGACGTCCACCTGCACGCCTCCAATGATCCCTCTGCGCTTGTCTGCGTGCTCCAGCGCAGCCAGGCACGAGGTGGAGATGGCGTCAAGGGCCTGGCCATACTTCAGCCCGGAAAGAAGCCCAATGTTAATAACATCGTATGGCGAACGCAGCAGGATGTCCCGCGTAGCACCACTGGAGAACACTAAATTCTTTCCACCCGTGAGGCGGACCAGATTGCTGGCGTTAGAGAAGAAGTATCGCCGTCCAGCCGTATCGCCGAGACAGGGCGTGTACGTGATCTCAAAATAAATATCACGCTTGATGGCGGCAGCAATCTACAATGCATTATCCAACCCAAGGTTAGTGTCCTGTGTTCACATCTGCTCAATCGATGCAAAGAGCGGCACGCACCCAAGGCCGTTTGATCTGGAATGGCAGTCGGTTCGTCACATCGAACGTGATAAGGTCGATGTCAGCCTGCTCGCACAGGAACTGAAACACCTTGGGCGTCGCCGCTTCGGCCGCCACGATGTCGTATCCCTTCACCACATCCGATGCAGTCTGTTCAAGATTCACAGTTGATTACAACAAAAACAATGAGCAGTGAGCTCCTGCCCACAACTACCCACTCAGACAACCCATAGTCAGTCCCCCACCAGTTTCTGTGCGTCCGCAACCTCCTCCAGTTTAAGCGTGATGCGCTTGCGTTGTCGCGGCAGCTCCTTCTTGCCAGTCGCGTTCGGATCATTCAAGTGCAGCCCGTTACCCAACGCTGCCGTGTAGAGCTTGGACTTCTTCGCAGCTTTGTCACTATTTCCCTTCTGTGACGTCTGCGGCAGGTCCGGCAGCACTGCCACCGGCTTGGGCTTCTCATCGCCCTCGCAGTCCACATTGATGCATACGGTCGCGTAGCCCACTGCGGGCAGCAATGCAACAACAGTACAATCAACCACAATTCAATACAGCATCCCACGCTATACAATACATTAAAACTTCACGCACGTCGATGCAGCTCGCCTGCTGTCAGACGTGCTGTCGCGCGCACATTCAAGTCCACATACACCATCGCCACCTCCAGCACTTTGCTTTTCAACCTATCTAACATATAACAGTAATTATAGCCAGATGTAGTTTGTAAATTGGTATTTAACATCTGGTACTGCCGCTGTTTTTGGTACAGTATCATATCCTGGTACATGTATTGTCCGTAAAAAAAATAACAATCGTAATTACGCCTAGTGACCCATAAAACGTTCAGCTGTGTTCTATTTCAGCCAATAGTTAGTCGACCGTCTGTGCGCCAGTCGATAGACCTGGGTTGGCTGAGGGCCGCTCTCGGTTCTTACCATTCTGGAGAACTGGTATTACTGGAAACAATGGCTGACCAATCCGTCGAGGAGAAGAACCTGGAGCTCGCTGCCCTGCGCAAGAAGCGCACGTTCCGCAAGTTCAGCTACCGTGGTGTGGACCTGGACAAGCTCCTGGACCTGAACCATGAGGAGCTGATGGACCTGGTTAACGCCCGCGCCCGCCGTCGCTTCTCGCGTGGCCTCAAGCGCAAGCCGATGGCTTTGATCAAGCGTCTGCGCAAGGCCAAGGCCGCCGCCAGACCCATGGAGCGCCCTGAGGGAATCAAGACTCATTTGCGTAACATGATTATCGTGCCCGAGATGATCGGCTCGGTGGTCGGTGTGTACAACGGCAAGGAGTTTAACGGCATTGAAATCAAGGTATGTCTCCAGAACTGTTCGTGGCTCTCGGGGGGTGCGTGGCTTATTTACCCGAAGAGCGGTGATTTGCCGGTCTGTCATAATTGATAGTACCGGTATCACCCGGCTGCTACCCCTTCTTGACGACATTCTGTGTATGGGGCGACCCAGGGAGCTTCCTATATTATTACTATGATCCCACGTGTCGATATGACGAAGTGGGTATGAGTTGTGGGGGACTGACGTTTTTTTTTATCTGACGTATGACAGCCCGAGATGATTGGCCACTACCTTGGTGAGTTTGCCATCTCGTACAAGCCGGTGACCCACGGTCGCCCCGGTATCGGCGCCACCAACTCGTCGCGTTTCATTCCGCTTAAGTAAGCGGCTTGAAATGTGCAGTGCAAGGCAGGTGAATGTCATATCCGATATGATGTCCCTGCTGCTCCCTTTGGAGTTGAGCCATTGTAATACACTCTTCTAGCTTTTCGGAAGAGCCTTCCCGGAAGATAACATTATTCGTGGTGTGAGTTTACGTCTGTCTGCTCTTTAGTGTCTTGTAGATTTCGAGCTGGACTGGAAACGCGACGGGTTCTAAAACGTGATGGAGGCCGGTGAAGCAAAATCGCAAGATCCAACGATTCAATGGTGGAAAATAATCTTTTTTTCTGATATTTGCACGTCAGTCTGAGGCACTCTCATCTCATCGTCATGAACACCCGCGATCCAGTCCAAGCTTGAAGGTATGTTTTGCGAGCCCTTTATGTATTACATTTCTGTATGCCATCGCTTGGTCTGTTTGCCGATGATGACCAGTTCTCTCCTGATCACAATTGATGAAAACCTTTATAATTCCAATTGATCCTACTGAGGCAAACAGACAAACATATAAGTAGTAATTTATTCGAGATTGGTAGTATTTTATTGAATACTATTACGTAGTAGTACATTGTTATTGAGCTGAATATCCATTTCTTTATTAATAGTTTACAGTGTGGTTAACATCTTTTGCTGTACTAAACGATATTTATCGTTGTCTTTCGCTGCTTCGTCTAGGCTGCTGCAGCTTTGTGGAGAGATAGGGAATTGTAGTTTCTTGTTGCCCAGGGAAGGTTGAGTACCGCTTCTGATTCCCGAAAGTTACGACGTATCCGGCAAAGTTTCTACCGGGGTTGTTACTGCGATCATTGCTGCTGGAAGGGATCGAGCTAGCTGGAAGTACTGATGTTTGTGTTGTTGAACTGGGCTGTGAGTCTGTCGACGAAGGCTGCACATTGAAACCTGTCACAGAGGTATCATACAACTTGGTTATACCTCTTCTTAACGTCGCGACCGGGCCACGAACGACTGCTTGTGACGACACAAAGCCGAGAGGGTGCTTTGTCTCGTGACCTCCTAATTTGCCATTCATCTGTAGTGAAGGAGACACTATAAATTTTTTAGTCCGAAAGTTACTGAAAATTCAGACAGGCGGCGTACTCACCGCTTTGCTGGTGGTCGTAATGTACGCTTGATAGTCGTCTTCGTAAACTGCTTCCGCCATAGAGGTGCTCGACACCTGAAGCACCGACGCTTTTGGCTAGATTCGCGACTAGAGCTGATGCTACTGTAGTCGTAGATGAAGATTGTAAGCTTGAGCCTCCTGTCGCTGGATTGGTGATACCAGCTTGCCAAGTGGATTGACCTCCTAAAGAACGATACGTGTTGTGTGTGGGCGCCAGCAGTACACGAGTCGTTGTGTTGGATGGAGCGACCGTAATTGAGAGTTCTACTTCATGTTCCGGAAGTGGAAACGTAGGCGTCGATAAGACAGGAGACGGCACCGGCACTTGTCCGTGTGATAGTGGAGTACTTTGGGTCTTTCGAAGTACTGAACCAGACAACACTTCATTGTGTGGAATTCCAAGAGCTTGAGATATGCTCACTGACGCGGAACCTTTGGTCGGAATATTTGATGGAGTCAAGACAAGCTGCGTGTAGACTGTGCGATTGTCTGTTGCCCTCTCCGGGACGCCTGAGACCGCTCCTGACGCAGCCAAAGCAGCGCGTTCGTGAAGAAATAGCATATCGATCCGCTCTTTCTCGTCGCTGTACACGTCTTTGCCGTCGAGCACCTTAAGCGAGTTGAGTTTATACAGCACATGCTGCCGATAAAGGTGCTTCTTGGTCAGAGGATTGTTGTTCATCCTCAAATCAAGTATTGAGGGCAACACAGCCAGTTTTTCCACCTCTTCTAAATCGACGAGCCGGTTGTTGGACAGCTCGAGAGTCTACAATCAGCAGAAACCAGAGATTGTTAATCACCTCAACAAATTGAGCAGCAAGACACGCAAGAACATAATTAACCTCTAGACTAAGCATGTTGTTGAAGTTTGACAGCGATTTGAGCCCATTGTCTTCAAGGTTGAGAACTTTCAACTGCCGCAACGCAAGAGTTGAGTGTGGTTCAAGCTGTCGAATTCGATTCTTGTCCAAACGAATGTCTACAAGCTCCGTGTTGCATTCAAGTCCGGCGATATACACGATCGCATTGCCTTGCAAATGAAGAACCTACCACCAGAACCAAAACAATATTGTTAGCCGAGTCTTTGGGATCTCATTTAAGACTCCAATATACCTGCAAAGAATCCAAGAATTGCAGTCCTAACGCCGCCATATCCGTGATTTGGTTGTATGCAAGATACAGTTTCTCGAGATGGAGGCAAGCCAGGATTCCCTTTCCTCCACCATCACATGGTTCTGGCATAGTATAGTCCGATGCTAAGCTGGACGGCATGAGTCTCTCAATCTTGTTGCGACTAAGGTTTAAAACTCGTAGCTTGGGCAACGCTTCAAGGCCAGATATATCACTGATCTGATTGTTTTCAAGGTTAATTTCTCGAACATTTAAGAAAACATCTCCCGGAATCCGCCCGATCTCGCGAATTCGGCACGATGAAATATCCATGTCAACAAGGCGGCCGAATGGGCTTTCTCCTGCTGAACCAGTTGGCGTGACACTACCACCGCCCCCACACTTGTCCAGAATAAACTCGAAAGTTAACTTCCCGCTGTACTTTTGCTTGGCATTGCTCTGGTCTTGTGTGGAAACGCTTACACCATCTAGCACCTTAACCCGCCGGAGGTAGTATACTGCATAAGAGCGGTAATCTGGCACACGTGTGACTTCGTTGCCTGACAAGTCCAGAATTGTTAGTTTGGGTAACGGCTTCAGGTGCTGGATCTCTTTTAAATTCTCAATGTGATTATTGGCCAAGTAGAGCTCCATCAGCTTTAACGCCGATCCAAGGCCTCGCAAACTCGAAATCTGGTTCTCTTCCAGCGAGAGTTGAACCAGGTTCTCGAGTGCATTCAGATGTTGAATGACAGTCAAGCGATTGCGTCCAAGCTGTAGCTTTTTCAAACACGAGAGCTGCTCCAGATTCTCGATTTGTGTTATCTCATTATCGTCCAAGCTGAGCTCTTCTAGTCTTGTGCACGCTTGTAAACCATCCATACGCTTGATCGCATTGTCCGAAAAAGAAGCCACACGTAAATTCACAGCTTTAGTGAGACCCTCGATTGACTCTAGTAATTCGTGGTTCAAGACAAGCTCTTCCACTGAGCTCCATTCAGGACTAAGCCGACAAGAGTTAGTATCTCCTTCATCATTAGACTCAGGTTGGTGGTCAGATGTCGAGAATTTTGCCGCTTCATTTGTAGCAAACGGAACACTACAACAAGTCTTTTGACAGTGAAGGGCCCACACTTTGGACGGGGATAGTTGAGTGATCAACCTTTGAGCGATAAGTATCTCTTCTTGCGATACTGTCTGTTGATCAAGCTGAGCGAGCTTTGGCAAATACTGGAGCATGTGGAACCGATATCTCTTGGCTTCACAAATACCGTTCTTTCGGAGGTCTAGCTGCTTCAGCGCCAACTTCCCCAATGCTTGGCCAAAACACTTGACGTCATCAAATGACCGAATCAAGTTGTGCGCTACTTCCAGAGTCTCGAGACTGCAGAGATTCTCGAGGTGTGCCAGGTACGCAATGTGGTTGTAGGATATATCCAATGCTCGCAATTTGGAAAGACTTGCAAGAGGACTCGTGTCTTGAATCTTGTTGTAACTTAGCACCAGGACGTCAAGATGATCTTTTAGTGAAGACATGTCCGGAATAACCTCCAGTTTACACCCAAGCAAGCTCAGATACTTGATTCGATTAGCAGCAGCCATTTGCAACCGTGTTGAAAAACTAGGCATGGTTCTCTTGTCCGAAGCAGTTGATCCAGGTACCAAGGGCTCCATCTGAATCAAGCGAACAATGCTTTCATCTGTGCTGGAGTAGACGCTATTCTCGGGCGATTGTGGGCTTTGAGAGCGCCGGATACGATACTTTCGCTCAAAATCGTCGACCTGTTTAGCAGCGGCACCGAGAGTGACGACATCTTCATCGTCACACTGCACTGCACACGGTGATTTAATTGACCGGAGATAATCTGATGAGGCAAGGACATCATTCTCCAAAACATATTGGTACTCCACAAAATATTCTGGAAGAACTAAAGCGCTATCAAACACATAGTACAGCTTCTGCTTGTTTGCTGTGGAATCTCCCCCTGCAGTTGTAGCTGCAGCACCTCCATGCATCACTTGCAGACTTTGAACCCCCGAGAAATCTTGAACGTTGCCAAGAGTTGACCCCGAGGTTGTTTTCGCCAGAGCGATGTCCGCATCGCTGATGTATTTCGTGTATCCTGGAAACACCTTTGCCACGAGTAGCAATCCACAAGGTAGATTCCAGTCTCCACAGGCAACAAGCTGCAGTGCTTTCTTCATATCTTGGGTCAAACCAATCTGACTTGATGAGTTGTGAGATGACTGGGTCGCCCCATTGTCTTGAACTTGTCGACCCTTAGCAACGAGAGTTGCAGTGACTCGCGGTGCATCTAACAATGCGATAGAATTCGAAAGCTTAATCGCGGCGCCAAAGTCCGTTGTACCAAGTCCCGAAAATCCACGGAAGCCATTCTCTGCGATAAATAGTTGCTCGATGTCTGCAGGGCGACGCAACCGTTGGTCCTCGAGAAGTGCTGACTGGGCATAAAATAAATATTCCATAGAGTTTTCCAGCGTTGACCCTCGACATGGATTTTGAGGCTGATTCCCCTGCTCATACTGAATCGAAGTGCGATCACTTGACTTTTCACTCTTTCGTTCCCCCTCATTATCATTGGGGACAGTCACCCCTTTCTTTGATACATTATCTTTAATCTTCTTGTCGGGAGCTACAAGCACCTCTTCCATTCGAGCCTGAAAGCGATTGCGTAAGAATCGATTGTTAATCCTTGTAACTCGATTGATTCGAATGTCGGTGACGCCGACTTTCCGCAAGTCTGGTAGAAATAAGCGCGAGCGCACGAGCTCTACGCAAGAGCCAAACCACGCGTCAGACGGCTTTCCATCCTCCAATCGAATATTGCCCCCAGTCTCCAACTCCAACATCAAGCGTGCAATATTCATCTCTGAAGAACACCTCAAACTTATCCGTAGCCGCTCCAAATCTTGATTCATACGATAGACTGCAGTGTATCGACCTCGTAGACAAGAATTCACACAATCCAGTTTTTTTTCCAACTTGTCCAGCAAACTTTGCGATCGTTTTGAGCTGTTTTCAAGCAAAAAGCGTTCGATCTCTTTCTTGTGTCGTACCAAAGCTGACACGCTCGTCTCCACGTGATGTTCCGCCTGAGTGCGAATACTTTCAGCATGCCGGATTCGACTATGTACGTCGCGTTTAATTGCCTTAATCCGCATATTATAGTACATTTTCTTCTTAATCATCGTGGCCTCAGCGATCTGCTTGTTCCGAGTAGACAGCTCCACTGTATCGAGAAGATTCAAGCGTGGAAGTTGACACATCAAGTATGTTTGATAATTGCATAACCGACACACTGGATTGTCACCAAAGTGAGGGTCGCTCAGTATGAGAACAGCTAGTTGATCCAAGTTCACGAGCGATAGTAACCCTTTAAAACTCGACAGTAGATTGTCAGCCAGGTTCAATTCCGTGAGATTTACGCAGCAATTCAGCGCTGTATCGATACGATCGATGCGATTTCTGCAAGCCCAGAGCTGCGTCAGCTTTGTGAGCCGCCACAATCCATCGAGCCTTTCCAGTTGGTTCTGATTCACCCACAACTTCTCCAAGTTCACAAGCGTGTCGAGATTTTCCAGTCCCCGGATTCTATTGGAGCTTAAATCCAGCACCTTCAGCTTCGTACAGTCGCTTAGCTTGGCAATCTTCGTGAGGCCGCACTCTGTGATACGCAACGTCTCTAGATTCGTGCAATGGTCAATCCCGTCAAGCTCACAGATCGTCGGCTGGTTGATGATTGAGAGCTCTTGGAGCGCCGGGAAGTACATGACGCTGCGCATTGACGTCCAAAAGCCTAGAAACACGTCCAGTGACGTCACAGACTCGCCACTCCGCGCAAATTGTAGCGCAGACAGCCCGTTCTCCCTGCACAGCAGCTCGAGGTCGGGCGAAGCCGCGAAGATCTGCATCTTCTCCTGTTGCGAGGCCGACAGTCCATCTCCTTTGCTGCAAGGCTCTGCAATTGCCTCACTCTGCAGTGTGTCGCTCTCAGGCAGGAGCTCATCATCGGAACCCGCCGGTGGGTTGCTCTGATCATTGGCACCGCGTTGCAACTGCTTGCTAGGCGGTCGGTGGGGCTTGGCTGACGGCGGAGGCGTCGCAATGGGCGGCAACGAGCTCGAGTCGGGCATGGGGCTGCCTCGTCCAGTCTCCATCGACGACGAAGCCTCAACAATCCACTCAAGTCGTTTCATCCGTAATTTATTTTTTTTATTTTCGGAAAGCAACTTCAATGTCGTGTATCTACGGGAAATCTTCATATTCACGGGACATTTTAAATGTGGTTAAATTAAACATGGCTCTGTCGTATTAATGTTCCCATAAATAAAAAATGACGCTGACTGAGCACGTGCTGAGGCGCATTCCGCACGATACATCGCCCGAGCAGATCGTGGCTGCGGCGGTCGCCGGATTGGCTCTATTAATGCTAGCGATTGTATCCGTCGTGTACGGTCTCTATGGCCCCTTCGTAGCCGTCACCACGACCTTGTTCCTGCTGCTTCTGGCTCTCCGCTGGGTCCACTGGAACGGCGTGGGAGTGCTGGGCTGGACCAGCAGGTGGCTGCGTACGTCGGACGCGGTGACCAGTTCCCTGTCCAGCAATCCTCAACAGAAGGGGACGCTCCGTGTCGTCTGCATCTCCGACACGCACACCAAGCACCGCCACCTCGAGAACATCCCGGACGGGGATGTACTGCTGCATTGCGGAGACTTCACGAACCGCGGGACCCATGACGAGATCCGCGACTTCGATGAGTGGCTAGGCACGCTTCCGCACAAGCACAAGCTGGTGATTGCAGGCAACCACGACGTTTGTATGGACGCAGTGGAGTACGACCAGCATTGGAACAAGGCGTTCCGCCATAAAGAGTACAACGACCCTAGTCTCTCGAGAGCATTGCTGACCAACTGCACGTACTTGGAGAACCGCTCGGTGGTGATTAATGGGGTGAAGATCTATGGATCCCCCATGACGCCCCCGATTCCAGGACGGGCAGGGGCGTTCAATGTGGCTCGAGGCTTTGCGGACCAGCAACACTGGGCCAAAGTCCCTGCGGATGTGGATGTGCTGGTGACACATGGACCACCACATGGAATTTTGGACACGACGTTCACGGGGCTGCATGTGGGCAGCGAGACGCTGCTCAAGGAGACCATGTCGAGAATCCGACCCAGTTTCCACATATTCGGACATATCCATGAAGCGTATGGAGCGACACGCGTGGGGAAGACCGTGTTTGTGAACGCTGCGAGCAGCACGCTGCTTGCCAAGCCGAGACATGCGCCCATAGTGCTCGATATCCCAGTCAAATGTTAGGGGGGGGGGGGGGGGGGCGTTTAAACTAGTTTTGTGGGATGACTATTGGACGGGTGTGAAGTGATTGAAACAAATGTATTGGCAAGCGTTGCAACTTCAGCTGACCATTGCGCCAATGCTGATGCCCGATGCAAGCGTGTCTTGCCGTACTGCTGGTGCCGCAATCGGGCATTGCAATAATCCAACGTGGTGCAATATCTTTCACTCCCGTTTCTACGCTGGGCACGATCTTGTTCGAAGCCATTATGTTCCTGAAGACGAATCGATCGTTTGGGACAGCCAAATCGTTGCGGAAGCTGTCAAGAGGTCATACTCTACTGATAGCTAGAAAGAGCAGTATGACAGAGTGCCAACGTGCTCTGTAACCAAACTAGTTCTTTTTATTAGCATTTCAATTTTTGATTATTTTGCCTTGCCAGTACTGTCTTAAAATATCTATCCGATTTTTTTTTCATGACGAAATTCGTGTTGTCAGATGACACTCAGTATCTGAATGTCGAACAAATCGAAACGAAATTACTGCACCATGCAAATCGCGAGGCACATCGTGCAGAATTGGCGCTATCGTCTGTCGTCAGCTTCGGGCTCAACAATCGTTTGGCTTCATTATTCCTATAGCGATGACGATGTACCGGCATCGATCCATGCTATCTACACTGTACATGTATTAATAGTTGTCAATATCATCATACATGTATCATCATATTTTATTTTGCAGTAACCTTGCATTGTACCATGACGGATTGCTTAGTAGCGTTTGTGCCAGCTCGCACAACCAGGAACAGCCCTGGCCAGGTCGTTATCCCCGGACATTGCTTCTAAATTGTTAGTTTTGCTTTTTTGCGTTATGCGCGTATTGATGGATTAAGATCTGCGTTTGTCGAGGGAGCATTGCTGTTTTTCTAAGGTACAACTATCTACTGGAGTTACTTGCTATTTATTGTGCAATAGCGTGTGTACTTCGTATTATCCTGCCCCCAGTGCTTAAACAAACTTGCGATGTACGAATGCAAAGTTATTACATAAGATGGATAGAGTTTGCCTTGATGTAGGTGATGAGAGTTGGCTTGCCATTTATTATTTAATACAAGGTCATCCTTACTGATAATTTGTACTTCTTCCCTTGTCTCGAATTAGGCACGGATATTTCGGCAGCCTTTCTAGTTCTTGTTGTAACGGCGTCTTAGCGAAGTATGACGTTAGGGAGTTGCAAATTTATAAATTCTTAAGGTAACTCTTGCAAATACGACACTTGCTTTTTGTATTGCTCCGCAGTTCCGAGTATCCGACCAAACGTCGACATGGAGAACACTAGCATGGACACCACCACACCCTATATGCCGCAGCGAAGGCGCGGCATGTCGTGCAGTTTCGGCGCAATTGTGGGGCTCCAATTCCTGACCGAAGCGGCATTCGGCTTCATGAGTCCCATCATCTACATCGTCATGACTGAGGTCTGCACATATATTTCTTCACAAAAATGCAGCAGTGCAAAATGCCAATTTGGTGTGCATTTCTTGTGCGCTCTTGTAGTATTTTGCCAGATTGCAGCGAGGTGGGCTGCCAATTGATTGCGGCACCAATCCACACGATGAGGTACGGAAGAACACTGTCAATCTTTCAGAGAATGGTGAGCTCCCGTGATGCTAATATTTGCTGCAACTAGGCGTGTACTGGCGGCTCTAGACAGGCTGCTTGGTTGTCAAGGTGTGGAGCAATGCTATGCTACGTGAAATTCAATGCGGTTACTAATGCTTGATATTTCTTAAGTCTGTTCTCGGCTATGGGATCCGTATGCAACTTCATACTTGCACCGATGCTTGGCCAAGCATCAGATGTGTATGGACGCAAGGTTGATTGATGTCAGAAGAAGAATCCTACGCGGTGGGTAGAGCTGCTGACCGTGCATTTTTTTGTGGTGACCTTTAGCCTTTTCTAGTGCTTAGCCAACTTGTAAGGGTAGGCACGCCATTCTCCGTCATGTACTTCATGCAGCCAGAAGGTTCCATCACCCCATACTTTGTTTTGAGGCTGATAGATTACGGTTTCGGGTAAGCTATTGGATTTAACCCGTCGATCAACCTAGACAGTATTTCTTATTTAGCCGATGGACATCGCTTCTGTTGTAGGACTGCTGGTGTCATGAGTGCCTCAGTCGCTGATACTGTCAAGCCTGAAGATCGTGCGGCGGCTTTTGGAATTCTTTTTGCTAGCCAATCCGTTGGGTACTGCATGACTGCCTTCATCGCACCGTTCTTCTCTCGAGTAAGTATTTGTGTTCTATTGAAGAAATGGCTTATGCCCCGCTTAACTTGAAATTATTTTACGTAGGATCACATCTTACAAATTACTGCTGGCCTCTTCGTGTCGCGAGTTCTTTGGGCGCTGGTGATCCTACCCGAAACGTTGCCTGTTCGAACAACTATGAACAAGACGCGTTGGGTTATGGAGACTCCCATCAGCGCCATTTCGATTCTCTTTCGAAACCAATTGTTCATGCGGCTGACATGCTTGATCGCGCTTACAACTTTTGTCATGAACGGAGTTTTCCAGATTCAGTCATTTTACCTGAATGTGAGTCATCGCAGGTTCAGTAACGCTGTAGCGCACCTGACATCGGACTGATATAATTCAATTTAATCGTTGCTGTGGTGATTTTTAGACAATTGTGGGGTTCGACGTAAAGGACTTCGGTAACCTGATGCTTCTTGGAGGATTATTATCTTTGCTGGGACAAGGTCTGCTGCTTAAGCCACTGGTGAGCTGTTTTAACGAGAAAGGTGTTATTATCATCGCAATGATCGCCAGCTTCGTGAAAACGGTTGGATTTGCCGGAACTGCGTATTACCCTCACAAATGGGTAGTCTTCGCGTCAAGTCTGCCTGGCAGCCTCAGCGACCTGTCATTTCCTGCTATATCAGCTCTCAAGTCTGTCAACGTGTCGGAAAAGGTACACCCGGCTCGGGCTGGGTTTCTTCTCTATCTTGAAATGGAAGCATTTTTCACGATATTGATCAAATGTTGAACTACAGGAGCAAGGACGTCTGCAAGGCGCAATCTACGGCGCTCGATCGGTATTCGACGCGCTTGGCCCAATCATTTTTTCGTCGTTGTATGCTGCTATGACTCGACAATCTCGTTGGTCTCAAGCATTTCCGTACGTTTTTGCCTCGTTCATCTACTTCGTCGGGATCTGCGTCGCACTGTCACTGCCAATTGCGAAAACCTCTTCACCGAATAAAATCGCCGTTGTTCCAGCGCCGTTGCCGTCACCGACCTACGGCGAATCCACGTCCTCGTCCGCTGTTTACTTCGAAACCGACGACGACGATATCGACACAGAAGAAGGTGACGACGACGACCAAATGGTCTACACGGGCGGCACAGTGCTCGATGATGAGCAATTTCTAGCCGAACCGTTGCTGGCAAACAGCTCAAAGGCAGCACCCAAGCACACGGACATATATATATAAGCTACTAATGCGAAGAGCGTGTTTCTCAAGTACATGAACAGCTAGCTTCTGCATTCGTCCAAGTATACCATTAATATTTATGGTACGTTTGCGCTGGTCGTAACGATCAGATTATACAGGTTATTTTTAACTTTTTCTCAGACTCCCATTTCTGTATCCGACCAGCTGAAGATGGAGAGCAGCAGTGCCAAGACGGTCTGCCAGCCGCAGCACAAGCGGAGCGTCGCCCGTAGCGTGGGTGCAATTATGGGGCTCCAAGCACTGGCCGCCGGGGCGTTCGGCATCATGAGCCCCGTCCTCTCCATCGTAATGACGGAGGTGCGCAGTCAAAATCGGGCAAAACGCAGTGAATTTCTTACACTATTTTATATTAAAATAACCATAACTGCACATTGCAGTACTTTGCCAGATTGCACCGGGATGGCTCGCCCATTGACTGCGGAGCCAACCCGCATGATGAGGTACTATAAGTTTTAATGTCACCAGTAAATTTGGGAGGAGTTACTGAATTGTAACTGCTGGGTTAGGCATGCACTGCTGGGTCACGCCAGGCTGCTTGGCTGTCGAGGTACGCAGTGAGCAAGAGGCGTCGAACTTTGCGCAATTATTGTTTCTTGTAATCTGCTGCACATTGCAATTATTGTTTTTTATAGTATTTTCTCGGCTGCAGGATGTGTGGGAAACCTGATTTTGTCGCCCATGTTGGGTCAAGCTTCGGACGTCCATGGGCGCAAGGTTTGCTTTATTGCCTGTGGCTTATAAGATGGGCTTTTCTTACTGAAAGTGGAGTGCTTTTTAGCCGTTTCTGGTGTTGAGCCAGGTCTTGAGGCTGGGTGTGCCCTTCTCGGTCATGTACTTTATGCAGCCTGAAGGTTCCATCACGCCGTATTTTGTACTGAAGCTGGTGGACTCGGGCTTTGGGTAAGCTACGCAGCTTATTCTACAGTTAAAAGGTTGCGTTTTTGGTAAACAAATTTTTATGGTTCAGGACGGCTGGTGTCATGAGTGCTGCCGTCGCTGACATCGTCACTCCTGAAGACCGTGCAGCTGCCTTCGGGATCCTCTTCGCGAGTCTTTCTGTCGGGTATTGCACTGGCGCCTTCGCTGCACCGTTCTTCTCTAGGGTGGGTATTGTGGCGTCTGTGTGTTTGGATGTCTAAGTTTGTCTTTATCTTCTAACACAATCGTTTTGTAGGAGCACATACTTCAGATCGCGGCTGTACTTTTCGTGCTACGCGTGCTTTGGGCAATCTTTCTATTACCCGAGACACTGCCCATCCGAACACGTATGAATAAAGCCCGATGGGTCATGGAGAACCCAGTCAGCTCGATGGCCATTCTCTTCCGAGACCAACTCTTTGTGCGGTTAACCTGCTTGATCGCCTTGACAAGCTTTGTCATGAACGGAGTTTTCCAGATCCAATCGTTTTTCCTCAATGTGAGTGTGCGCTCACAGCAGTTAGTGCTCGTGCTTCGCCAATCATTGACAAAACTGACAAAACTTGTTGTTATGCTTTGCAGACTATCGTGGGGTTTGACGTAAAAGACTTCGGTAATCTTATGCTGATTGGAGGAGTATTGGCGTTGCTGGGGCAAGCCTTGCTGCTAAAACCTCTGGTGAGTTGCGTCAAAGAGAAAGGCGTAATTGTCATCGCACTAGTTGCTAGCATGGTGAGTACGTGTGGGTTAGCCGCCACAGCATACTACCCGCACAAGTGGCTGGTTTACGCGATGAGCATTCCTGGATGTATCAGTGATCTCTCCTTTCCTGCTATTTCGGCACTGAAATCAATCAACGCGTCTGAAGAGGTTGGTCCTGACGGTTCTTTTTTCATTTATCAAAAATTTAACGCAGCTCCTGATATTTAAATAAATAATGCTACTGTGAATGCCCAGGAACAAGGACGCTTGCAGGGAGCAATTTATGGTGCTCGGTCGATTTTCGAAGCACTCGGGCCCGTGATATTTGCTTCGATGTATGCTGCTATGACACGGGAATCGGTCTGGTCGCAAGCTCTACCGTATGTGGTAGCTTCGTTTATCTATTTTGTTGGGGTTGGAGTGGCTCTATCGTTGCCCGCTGGTAAGACTTCTTCGCCAAGCAAAATCGTCGCTGTCCCGGCTCCTTTGTTGTCGCCAACCTACGGGGAATCGCCAACGTCCATGTATTTTGAGACTGATGACGATGACAACGAAGTGGATGAAGGCGACGAGTTTGATCGAGTGGCGTATGCAACAAAAACGGATTTGGACAATGAGGATTTTCTTGCGGAACCGCTGCTCGGGAGCAGCTCAGCGGCGGCGCATGTTCACCGTGATGTCTGAGTATACGTCCAGTAAGCGTCGTATTTGGACTAGCACGCGTGGTTTTGTATTGCGTGTTTTTCAAGAGAAGCAAGTTCATTCAACTTTTTAGGTGCTTTTCTGTACGAATTGAAGGAACGTTTTGGGGATTACTCACAATCGGGTTGAGGTGGAGATAGTATCTACCACAACAGTTGAGACTGAGTCATTTTGTCCGGATCAGTCTGTAACTACGTGTCACTAAATTTCCCACGCTTGCTGTGGTAATTGTCAAGGCGTGAAGCATGTTGTGGCATTTTCAAAGGTACAAAATTGGATCTTTTACTTTTGTAGGGAAGTGCATTCTGTTTTAGGTGATCTAACGATCTGCAATCTTATCATTATCTTCAACGACAGGATCCAGGATGCATTCAAGGCGCCTCACGGTGTTCGCCAGCGCTTGAAACAGTTGGCCACGTCACATTTGCCTTAAAATTAAGGGAGGCGATGCAAAGTTGTGTACGCGAATGGTTCAAAAAGTGAACGGAGGGGGGGGACCGCAACTCAGATTTTCCACTCAAGCGTAAGTACCATTAGAACTTGTGCGACTTGCGGTAATGACGCTGGAGGTACGTACATGTATCGTCATTTTTGCCTTTATGAGAAGATACCCTCACTAATACACATTGACTTATTACTTACTTGATGATCTGCCGACCACCAAGGCTTGACCCGCATTTTGTCTGGCAGCCTAGCTACACGAAGATCTGTCGGTGAGGTGGCGGTGGACTGGGGAGATTTGTCGGTACGCCATCGGTCTCAGGATCTTGGAAGAAGAGCGTTCCGCAGACAAGACACGATCTTTCGGGTAGTTTCTTAGCACAGGCTTGGACGAAGCGGTCCATCTCGATCTGACCCATTCTCCTGGAGAGGTGATTTGACTGCATTGGCGTGAGTGGTGACAAGACTGTACCGCGATAGCCACCAGAAGACTCGGCGAGATACGCCATGGTATCTCGGACGAACCCCTGGGTTGTCATATTTCCTCGTGGTTCTGTCAGCCATTGCGGCGACTGAAGATTTGGTTGTTCGACTGGCACGACGTTGTTTGCAGCCAGGATGAAGTCTACGAGCAGAGTAGGGTCCCATGTCAGCAACATGCCATGAAGACGTGGCTCAGTTGTAGGTTCGCGAGCAGCGACGAAGTCGGCAGAGGCTCGGGGTGCCATTGTGCAGTTTGTTCAGTTGATGAAGTGGAATCCCGAGCTTAATGCGCAGGTGGCGGCAAATATAGGAATAAAGCGAGTTGACATTGTGGTCAAGCGGGTGGACCTGGGGGTTCAAAGTGCACGTCATGGCGGCAATGCAAAAAATGACACGCTCAAATCACTTGGATCTGCCTCGCAGCTGCGAGTTCCTGGCGGCGGCAGTCAGCTGGCGCCCATCCTGCACGACGATAAAGGGCAGATCGGATCCCGTTTCGCTTCAGCGAACCAGTGAGTCGATCATCTTGACGCACGCTAGTTCCTCTATGGCAGTCTGGGGGATTAACCGACGATAGATGGGCGATGACGAGTTTAAATGCCAGTCTTGCTGGTCGTTGCACTTTTAAGAATATATATGCTTCGGATAGCAACGACCCCACACCGAAAGGGCAGTAGACCAGTCGGTCAGTGTGCATCGCATCCCTTCCGAACTCGCAGTGGCTGAGGCAGCCCCAGTTGTGATTCAAAGAAGAGCTACGGACGCGGGAACTCCCACGCACGCCAGCGACTCGAGTCATCATGTCCAAATCACCAGACTGTCTTGTCTTGAAGACACCGGTCAAGTCTTGACCGGTATCTTGACTCAAGACACCCGGGCTACAGTAATTTCGTCAAAAAAAACAGAAGTTGCTCATTGCTTAGTACTGTAACCTACTTGCTCAAAACCACTTCATCTTGGTATCAGAATCAGAACCTGATAATGGCTACGATAGGATTAGTACATGCACTGTGCATGCTAACTATAAATCCTGCATTGCCTCCCCTCCATCATGTCCCGCGCGCTCACGAAACTCCTGGTCTCTCAAGGTAAAGCGACTATCCATGACCTTGATGCCATCGACCTACACACGCACGTGTACCTCCCTCGCTATATGGACATCTTGCGTGCTCGTAGCGACGTCCCATTTGTGCGCAACGGAATCGGTAGAGAACGTTTGATCATCCTCCCGGCCGAACAGCAGCAGATGGAGGAGCAACAGAACTCGACAATACCCCGCAGTGCCAATATCAGCGCCGGGCGCCCCATTGGCGGAGAGTACTGGGACGTGGCCAACAAGATCCGGTATATGGACCGTCACGGGATCCGCACGTCGGTGCTAAGCCTTGCCAACCCGTGGTTAGACTTCTTACCGTTGGAGGAACAGATCCGACAGGCGACGCTATTGAACGACGACATGGAGATGCTGTGTCAAGACTCCAACGGGCGGTTCCTCGCCTTTGGCGTCGTGCCGCAGGATTCCATGACGGCGGTGAAGGAGGTGCAACGCGTGGCCAGGAATCTACCCAATGTCCGCGGCGTGATCTTGAGCACTGCGGGGCTCAATGGTAAAGGACTGGACGACCCGGAGATGCTCGAATTTTATCGTGCGATTGATCATGCGGGGCTTACGATCTTCCTGCACCCGCACTATGGAGTGGGGAATGAACACTACGGCAAGTACGGACACGCGTTGTTTCTTGCGCTGGGATTCACGTTCGAGACGACGGTGGCAGTGGCGCAGCTTGTGCTTTCAGGACTGCTGGACCAAGTGCCGGACACACTGAAGCTGCTGCTTGCTCACTCGGGAGGAACCCTACCGTTTCTGGCGGGGAGACTGGATAGCTGTGTGGAGCACGACGCTGCCATCGCGCAGAAGATGCAGTACGCGCCGAGTGTGTACCTTAAGAGGTTCTACTACGACGCGGTGGCGTACCACGAGCCAGCGTTGCAGTGTCTGATTGACTTTGCCGGGTCGGACAAGATCGTCTTCGGTACGGATCACCCGTTCTTCCCGCCTGCTAAGGACAATGGAAAGGAGACGTTGGAGGGCGAGGACTTGAGCGAACGGCACTGGCGATCTACGCTGTCTAGCTACGAGATTATGGCCAACATGAGCAAGGAAGTGCAAAGCGCTATGCTGCGTGACAACGCTATGAAGCTGATGTGGATCTAAGAGGCGATCTAGTCGCTATTGAAACTATTATGTAGCCGTTGTCAACGCCGTTTCCATAAAGTTGTAAGCTCAGCAGCGCACGCGGGTACAACGTATATGCGCTATTTGACAGTGTTTGGGTTATCTAGACACTTGCAGATACTCTAATCTGCGGTCTGTTAGTACATTTACATGGTCAAGCGGTGCTGTCAGAAAGCTTCGTTCTTCAGGAACTTGTTGAGCAAGTCGAGCGCCACAGCCGGTTGGTCATGCGGCACCATGTGACCCGAGTTGAACACGCGCAGGAAGGTGAACTGGTTGTTAAATGACCGAACCACGCCTGCCTTCGTGTCGTTCGCCGTGATATAGGCAGTCTCGGGTGCTACGTTAAACCCATCCGCCCCCTTCCATTGCAGCGCACGAGTCCATGCCTCGTTGCCGTACCAGTTGCAAACGAGATCAGCGTCGCCCGCGTAAATGATCACGCGCACGCCGTCGTCCAGGAGATCCGCTACGTATGAGCTGAACGGCTTAGCTGGGTCAGAGGTTTTTAGGAATGCCTCGTACACCTTCGAGTTGCACTCCTGCCATGCGTCCACACGCTTCGAGTCAACTCCGAGCGCCTGGCGCACGTTGGGCGCATCCAGGTATTTGGATACGTACGACATGTCGTAGCACTCGGTGTCATCACCGTTATTCTTGCAAGGCAGGCGGATGTCGTACGGGTTACGATCAGCCTTAAGCATTGGTTTAAATAGCTTCTCCATGCAAAAGTCCTCTCCGTCACCACACGCTGTCACATTCAGTGGGCATTGTTCCAAGAGCGAAATGCAGACCGGTACAGCAGCCTTCATCTCGTCCAGCGTGGCCACGTCCACCAGGGAAATGTTGTACGCATTGTCGATCGCCATATCGATATAGTGCGGCATCTGAATCGCGGCTTGCGTAAGACCATTTCCAATAGCGATACCCTTCAGATTGATAAACATCGGCGTGCCCACGTTCGCCTTATTCTGCTCCCAGACGTAGTGCGCCGCCACGGGGACATAATGACCGCCGTAGCTCTCACCTGTGATGTAAAAGTCACGGCCAGCAAGCTCCGGGTGCTTCTCGAAGAAACCCTGCAGGAAGTAGTAGATGTTTTCACCCACGGTGTCCTCGCTATTATCCGCGTCGCGTTCATCGCCGTACGTGAAGCCTACCGTCGTCGGCTGGTCAAGCCACACAACGTTGCTCTCGTTCGTCCACGAGTATGGGTTGAGTCTAGTGGACAGGTCAGGCAGGACGTGGCACGGTCCGTTCTCCGTGAGCAGCGCCATCATGCTGGAACAGCCAGGTCCTCCCGTGAGCCAAAGCACGAGTGGGTCAGTGGACGGCTGGCTGCGCGACTCGAAGTACCAGTAGAAGTAGTGGTCGTCGACCTTGTTGGGCAGCTTGATATATCCCGAGTCCTGTGTCGTAAGTCCACAGAAAACCTCACTGTCTGCTTTCGTCAGGTTCACCGGGACTCCTTCCGTCGCGGCATGAGTCTGCATCTGCGACTCAGCGCCGTCGCTCTCTCCGTTCTCAGCCTGAGGTTCAGCGACGAACATGACCATGAGACTGATAGCGCATAGCGTCAAGATGAACACGCCGCCGCGCTTGAGGTCTCGCTTACGGGCTTCCTCGCGTCTCCAAAGGCGCAGATTATACTGCAGTGACGTCGAGCGCAGGCTCAGCGGGGTCGTCTCCGAAGCCATGCCACCGAGAAGCTCTCGGAGAGCGTCCTCTTATTAGGGTGTGCCTTGTAGTGGGTAAAATGACCAGCGTGAGTTGTCGCGTCGTAGGAAAGGCAGGCAAATGCACTGACTGTGCTGGAGGAATTGGTGCGAGAGATGTGGAGCAGACACTCCATGCTTACACTAATACATGTACTCAACGGCTGGCGACTTTTGATTGGCAATCGTACAGATGCACTGCAGTCAAGACACTTGCGCTCACTATTGCCCGAAAAAAAATACGGATCTGAGTTTTGGGGATACTTTTCTAGTCCGGCGTGAACATTATTGCCCCATGCACTCCAGATTTTGCAGGCGCCCGAGCGCAACTAGCTGGCATCCTCTACATATCGAGCGCAATGGCAACCGAGTTAACCCCGTTGATGTTGGGCCCCAGTGTCCAGCATTATGCGCAGCAAGAGGCTCGGAACCGCAATGTCCGTCGTGTCTTAATCGTTGTGCTGGCGCTCGTTGGCGTCTGCCTCTTGGTGGTGTACGTCGGAGAGCCGCTATTTCTCAAGAAGCAGGATGATGGTGTACCGGAAGGTGTGCCCGTTACTACAGGGAAAGGAAGTGACGAGGTCTTCTGTGGACTTACGACACAGGACTCGGGATATATCAAGCTGCCCAACAAGGTCGACGACCACTACTTCTACTGGTACTTCGAGTCGCGCAGCCAGCCGTCCACTGACCCACTCGTGCTTTGGCTCACGGGAGGACCTGGCTGTTCCAGCATGATGGCGCTGCTCACGGAGAACGGACCGTGCCACGTCCTGCCTGACCTGTCCACTAGACTCAACCCATACTCGTGGACGAACGAGAGCAACGTTGTGTGGCTTGACCAGCCGACGACGGTAGGCTTCACGTACGGCGATGAACGCGACGCGGATAATAGCGAGGACACCGTGGGTGAAAACATCTACTACTTCCTGCAGGGTTTCTTCGAGAAGCACCCGGAGCTTGCTGGCCGTGACTTTTACATCACAGGTGAGAGCTACGGCGGTCATTATGTCCCCGTGGCGGCGCACTACGTCTGGGAGCAGAACAAGGCGAACGTGGGCACGCCGATGTTTATCAATCTGAAGGGTATCGCTATTGGTAATGGTCTTACACAAGCTTCTATCCAGCTGCCACACTACGTTGACATGGCGGAGAAGAACGCGTACGATATTCCTCTTGTGGATGCCGCTCAACTTGAAGAAATGAAGGCCGACGCGTCTGTATGTGGTGCTATCCTCGACCAGTGCCCGCAGAACATCACAGCGTGCTTTGATGGAACCGTGTTCTGCACGGAAAAATTGTTCATGCCGCTTCTGTCTGCCAACCGCAACCCGTACGATATCCGCATGCCGTGCACTAGAATGGACGACCCGACCAAGTGCTACGACATGTCGTACGTCTCCAAGTACCTGGATGCTCCCAATGTCCGTGAATCTCTCGGTGTCGATTCGACGCATGTGGGTGCCTGGCAGGAGTGCAACATGCAGGTAAACGTGGCCTTCTACATGACAGCTGATATGGCTAAGCCTTTCAATACATATGTGGCCGACCTGTTGAACGACGATCTGCGGGTGCTCGTCTACGCCGGCGATGCCGACTTGATGTGCAACTGGTACGGCAACCAGGCTTGGACATTGGGCCTCGACTGGAAGGGCAAGAATGGATTCAACGCGGCACCCGAGACTTCCTTCGTCACGGCCGACGGAACCACCGGTGGCGTGGTGCGGTCGTTCAACAACCAGTTCACGTTCCTAAAGGTATTCAACTCGGGTCACATGGTGCCTCAGGACCAACCGGCTGTAGCACTCGACATGCTCAATAAGTTCCTCAACAATCAGGCGTTCTGAAGATAACAGTGCTATGGCAACCGTTACGTTGGCATAATTAGCCTCAACTGAGCTGGTTCTCGAAGCGACATTAACAACAAAAATACAAACGCACTCACTTAGTCGCATGCGTGTCGGTTCAGAAACTACGAACTCGGTCGCTGTATCAACTGGATACCCAACGGATTCGTGTAGTTGAAGGCACCACTAAAAATTTGTGCCTCGGCGTTGGGCAGATCGTCGGAGACCATTTCCGGAAACGCCTTCTAGGGCAAGACCCATGGCCGCCGTAAACGAGAGCACCCCACTGAGGGCACACGACCGCCACCTGCATCTACACGACCGCAAGAAGCGAGCAGAGGGGGATCAACGAGCGCGCAGACTCATCTTCTGGTTATTGGGAGCTTTAATGCTGGCGATTATCGTCCACATAATGCGGAGAACCGGCGCGTGGCGACTGCGGCACTCCCAACCGTCGAACTGATACCGAGCGTTGGGTTAGTACTGTTTGCAAAGTATGCCAGAACGCAGTGCCTGCTTATAGTCATGCATTGCGTCTCGTTCCCTCTCATTTCAGTTCTTCCTCTAAACATCATGTACGTGGCGTAGTGACTCTCTGCCCCTCCTCCGCTGCTAGGATGACAGCGCATCACGCTTCTTGTTGCGCATGTGCAGGGCTGCCAAAGTTACCTTCAAGGTCACGCTCACGTCGGACCCCAAGCTTCCCTACCGAGTGTGCGTCGCTCTCGCTTTGTCTAATCTCGTAGCCCTCCCACACGCTCTAACTCACTTTCTATCAGTGTGAACGTGCCGGAACAGGCCCCGTTCACGGCCGTACTCAAGTATGTTGCAGAGGAGGTAAACGATTGCGCAAAACTTACTCAAAATAACACCGCTAACTGGTGGAGTATTGACGGAGTTTATGACCTGACACGGTGTGGTGTGATTGATGTAGTTTCACGTACCGGCGGCTACCAGCGCCATCATCACCAACGGTACGGGCGATATAGAGGGGTTGGAGAGGTAGATGAACGGTTGAAAGACTAACGAGGCTGTTGCTGGGGCTGTGATGCAGATGGCATCGGCATCAACCCATCGCAGAGCGCTGGCAACGTGTTCCTGAAGCATGGCTCGGAGCTGCGTCTGATCCCGCGCGACCGCGTCGGTGGCTGCACCTCGTGCTGAATGCATTAGAATACCGCGGATACGCTGTCTTAGATGCATGTGAAGTGGATGTCCACGATGCGGGAATACACTCGAAACAGCTATGACTCGACGGTCTGCTTTGATATCTACAGTACCTCAAGAGAGCAAGAAGAATCGACTGTTTATTTTTATGCTATCGAGTGGCTGTATTGGTATACATGAGTTGTATTCTGCGGCGGCTGCTGATGGTTTTCCAACAAAGGTTCTGGGGGCACGATACATCGTGGTCCGTGAAATTGGCACCTGTTATTCTGCTCGCTGCGTCTTCGTTGCTGTCTTTATGATTCCGACGGTGGTGCTTTCAAAGGCCCTTGTTATAGAAGACATGCGTGACCGGGTCCTTCTTGAACATGCGCTGACGGATAGTCTCCTGCAGCTCGGGCTCGAGCGAGGACACTGCCATGGAGCTGCGCTGCGGGAACAGCGCGCAGCATAGCGGCGTCGAGAAGCTGAGGCACACACCGGTGAGTCCCACCATGGTAAGCGCGTTCACAATCTTGTTGGTGCGGAAGAGCGGGCGCTGCTCCAGTTTGTTAATGATGACAGGTGGGATGAACATGGCTGGCGCGGCCATAAGGATACGCGAGGGCACGACCTGTGCGACGGCCTCGACAGCCGCGCGCTTGCTCTTGCCGACCTTGTCCCCGTCGCTGGTCTCCACCTCAATGCCACCGAGAAGCTCGCGCTGGCGCATAAGGGGGATGTTGACGCAGTTGGCGGCAGCCACAGCCACGAGGGGCACAAGGCGGCCGACGATGCCATTGCTGAGCTTGGGGCGCTTGGCCACCCACTTGTTAAGCCCCAATGCCGTGGCCACCGAGGCGGTGGTGGCAGCCGCGTAGGCCTGCAGTAGCTGCTCCTGGCTGACGCCCGTGCTGGCGTTGCGGTTGGTATAGTTGACGATGGAGTTGAAGGTCTGGTTCATAAATTGCCAGAAGACGACAGCGGGGGTGGAGCGGTAGAAGGTCATCATGCAACCCGTGATGATCATGTTACCTGGCACCTGGAAGGACATGCGACCAGCCAGGAAGTTCTTCTCGCCCGTATCCGGGTGGAAGGCGCTGTCTACGAGCTGTTTGGCGCGCCAGATCTCGTCCTCACCGACTTGTGGGTGCAGGCCCGTCTTGTACTCCTCCACGAGCTGCTTGGCGGCGTCCAGCTCGGCATCGCTGGCCAGCACATTGAGCGGGTTGGTCGTGGCCAGGAAGTGCTTGGCGCGGCCAGCGTACGTGCTCTGGTCCCAGCGGGGTGCGTCCAGGTTTACGAGGTTGGAGGACATGGCTACAACGATAAACGGGAGCTCGAATGCGTTTGTGTGAGCCGCCAGGGTTATGGCCGACCATTCGATGGCCTGATTGGATGCAACAATGGATTACATGCGTGGGATTGCGCAATGAGCAGGTGGTAAGGTTTTTCCGATATACTATAGAACTGTGGAAAACCCAAATATTAGCCTATCACATCAATTAAGTACTTTCAGCGAATCAAAACATTTAGGTTAGGAGTACTGTTCCGACAAATATTGATAGGGGGGGGCAAATCCTCATTTACAGTTAATAAATTTTCTAGTTTTATTGGGATGAATAAATAAATAGATAAAAATATTTTACACAAAAGAAGCATTAACACAGAAGTATTATTTCTTTTGGTTTTATTAATAAATATACTATAAAAATTTCTATTTAAATTATTTAGTATACAACTGATCAGATGTTATTGTATCTCAAACTAGGAAAATGGCCTACAGCTGAAGAAACATGTTTTGAACCGATAAGCGGTAAAAAACACCAATCCAAACAAAGGGTTTCGGCAAATCGTCTTGAGCTTAATCCGCAAAAGTACTTAATCAAGCTTTGGTCGAAACGTAGACTGTGCGTTCTTCATCGGGATGACCACGGCCGAGCTGGAATAATGTGGGCTACCTCCACATATGATAGTATATACGCATCCATTAATTGAATCTATTCGTGTCGCGGTCTATTTTCGTCGGGGTCGTGAGTACGTTCGGCCTAGAGGAGAAACTTGTAGCTTAACGGTAAGAGAGAACGGTAGCTCAATAAAAAGCTTTATTCCTTAGTAATTTTGTTCAATGAGGTAGTTTCACGACTGTCTTCTTCATGGTGGCAGGCAGCTATCCTACCGGCACGCCATACCGATCCACATCTTGCGTTTCCGAACGTCCTTCGAGCGCTCAGACTAACACCGCCTCTTCGTTATTATACCAATTACCTTTGACCTGCCAAGTGCCCTCCGTACTGGAGTCCCTTCGTCGCGCTCCGCCAGACATTCCACTGTGGCAACGATAGATTGAGTTATCACTGGTCTCCTCAAGCTTGATACACCCCGCTTCGTGGAGACGTCCTCCGTCTCGACGGCGGGTCGCCTCGACACACGCGTGGCTCAGACAGTCCATGCGATCATCCGAGCGCGGACCGTGACAAATCTCCCTGATTCCCGTTGGGTGTCCTCGACCAACCTAACTTTCACGGGAACGGTCTCGGCCCGGGCACGCTCCACCTTTGCGAGCGGTCGCGGCTGCAGCTTGTCTAGGCCAGGGTCAAACGTCAGAACAGCCTCCTAGGGCGCATTGCCAAGGCAGCTAAACTTCGAGCCGCTGTCATGTAGCGGTCGGCACAAGTATATAGGAAGAACACGAGGCTAGCGCCGCGTCGCGTACACTTGTCAGGAAGACTAGGGTGATGTTCCGAAGAGGGCGGTGAATACCCATAACACCACACCGAGTACGCATCACCCGGAAGGGGAAAGGTTTCCCAAGCGATAGAGAAGTTGCCTTTGGCGAAGAACCTCAATGCCTGCTCCCAGGCAACCATGCCGACCACGCTCCCTTCTTAGCCCTCGGTGCCGAACGAAGAATGGGCAATCCGCCGTTCCGGCAGTTCATTTGGGGTCGCGGACTGTCAATACAGCCCATTCCCAGACGCGCCATTCGAGGTCCCTTCAATCACAAAGATTTCTCCAGAACGACCCTACTCGGGTACCATCAGTAGTATTTTGAGCGTCTCCCGCATCTAGCATTCGCAAATCGGCAGTCATCCTCGCAAGCCATCATGCACCTTCGTCGACAGGGTCGAGACGTACACGGCTCAAGAAAATCCGTGGATTCAGAGCGTTTATCGCTGACCTGCTAGAGCTCGAAGCCAGTGGGCCGCCGTCGCAGTCGATCCGCACCGCGTAAGAAGCGTTCTGGGCACGGCTACGAATCTTGGGCACCATTAATGGCTTATTGTCAGGCGTCGAGCAGCTCGACAACCTCGCTCTCTCTATCATGGATGGGCGAAAGGACGTCGTTCTCGCTGACACGGTCCTGTTGCTCGCTGAGTCACCCGCCTCGTCTGTCGTCGCAGCCCCGCCGGTCGAGTCGCCCAAGGGTAAATGTCGCCTCCAATACAAGCGGGCAGCCTCGACGTCAAGTCTCCAGCAAGGACGTCGTCGCCACCTGCCAAGAAACGCCGCATCACCGGTCGCGCCTCGGCGCCGTCCGCTCCAACGTCTCCATCGTCGTCGTCGGTCACCGTCCTCCCCGAAGTGAATCCTTCTGCTCCGCTCGCGGTGCGCGACGCCATCGCCGACGTTCTTCGTCGTGCCGAGCAAAAGGGCAAGAAACCGTGGAGATTGGCGTTCCCATGGAGTCTTTGGTACGGCCTCGCCAAAAATGAAGACCTCCTCCGCGCACATTGGCGTTTCTGGATGTACCATTGGCGAACGTTCTAGGATTGGCGTTCCAACGCCCTCTTGCGGCGCCGCTGACATGTTCGCGCGCCGGAAGCGCAAGTTGCGCGCCATCCTAGCACGGCTTCGGTTCCTAAGTCAGTGCATCGAGATGTTCGGATTTATAGAACGTCTCGATGCACTGACTTAGGAACCGAAGCCGTGCCTGAAGAGATCCTCGAGGCCTTCGAGCTGTTTCATCAGGGAACTGGCCTTGGAGCTGTTCCATCAGTTGCCTGATGAACAGCTCGAAGGCCGCGAGGATCTCTTCTGGTTCGGGGGTTAGCCCGGCAAGGGCGGGACCGACACGTCGAGCTACGGCGGTCCCACGCTGAAGACTTGACAAACTTTTTCCGTCTGGACAAGGATCGATTCGAGTTTGTCTGCGATCATGCCTTGGACCCAGCCCACATTGGCGACTTTCGGTAACCGCAACATGCGAGCGTTCGTAAGCCAAGCGAGGCTTTTCATCCCGCCTCTAAGCGGGAGTACCGTCTGCGGACACGGCCTTGGCCGGAGTGCGCACCGACATAGCTTCCAGTCGCGTTGTTCAGGACACTTGAATCGGTCCTAGGCAAAAGGACCCGTCGTAAAACCTGATCAACCACTTCCGTGTCAATAGGGAGCAGGACGCGATTAAGCCGTCCGTTTCGGACGGTTCGTATGGCCCCCCAAAAGGCTGGGCCAACGAGTCGAGCTACGACGGGCCCCTTGCTGAAGAATTGGCCACCCCGGGTTCACCGCCAAAGAACAGTAGATTGAATACTTGTCCGACGCCGTGGACAACGGGCTCGCTTTGCTTTCCTCGAGTCTGCTATGTTCAAATATGTTGATTCGATTGGCCCGAAGACAGTAATCCTCTTCAAACCAGGGGACTTGCGAACTGCTGTTCACTGAGAACTTGTATACTCTCCGCTGCACACTTCCCCCGCAACATGCCGTCACTTCGTGGAGACTGTTCTGGCTGATTTGAAGATCATATGGCTAGAGGTGGAAGCGTCCTAGCCGGTGAACATGGAAGTAAAAAAATCACTGTACATCACCGTTCTGCCTGTAACCGCAACCTGTATTGTAATCCAGATGACAATAGTTAGATCTAATTATATGATGTCTGGAACAATATTTCTCCGTCCACAGGTGCCCGATAAAACGCATAGCAAAGACAGTGGCCTTTGGCACGCTGACGCCGTCGTGGTGTTCGGTTGGCGCTGTCGACAAAAGCAAGACGCCGCTTTTTTGTCACTGCTAGTAACTTTTATTTTTTTGCTTGTACCGCATCGCCCCAGCGGCAAGACGGCTACAAACAAGACGACCAGCTATTTTATTGGTTTTTCGAGTCCGCCCATCCTGCGGCTGAGTGGCGGTCCCGGAGCATCCCGTCTCATGGCGCTCTTAAACGAGAACTGTTCGTGTGTCGCCAAACAGGATGTCGGAAATCTCGTAGTCTAGGTAGCTAGCTAGTGAAGTAGGAGGTCTGGGCCCGAGTTGGAGAATGCGGAACTGCTGTACTTTGTTATCAGGACCCTCCTGCAGGTTACGCCTACAGCTAGCTACTTCTTATGTAACGAGCGTCGGGTCGAGATATGTAGGTGGCTCCAGGAATCCACTTCAACATGCACAAACCCATGATTGGGATTCCAACACGCCACTCTCGAACTAGGCAAGTTCGATCACGTGGTTGTCATCTCCACGACACCCATCAGCAAACATAGCCTTGTCTAAAGGTTTAGTGAATGCGTCCGCGGGGTCCACTTCTCCATTGATTTTGACCAGCTCCAGCGACCCCGCCACACCTGTTCTCGCACGTAGTACCAGCGCAGCTCAATGCGCCTGGTTCTACGATGTAGGTCGGAGTAGTGGCCATGACTTGCGCAGCACTGCTATCTCAGTTGGGTGCACTTTGTAATCATGAGTAACTTCGATGAGAATGTTGATCTCAGCGGTAGCTTCTAGGCTGGCTTCGCAAGCAGACACATATTCTGCTTTGTCGAGTGGGCGATAATCAGTTGTATTTTTGATATCCAAGTAATTGCACCACCCGCTAACGTGAACACAAAACCGCTTGTTTCTTCCTGTTTCATGATCGCACCCCCAAGCACTATCGCAGTAACCTTGCAACGTCTGAGCTGAATTCACTTCTTCAAGTACCGGATTTCATATTCAGTGGTAACAACTAAGTAACGAAGTACCCTTTATAACGCGCCTACGTATCGTGTATTCATGTTTGATACGAACCTGCTCAATACGCCAAATCGGGTCTCGCAAGGTACATCAGCATACCGAGAAAGCCACGATAATTAAAATTAAAATTTGAATCGCTGCAGCAGCAGGCATGAGTCTAGCTTTGGTCTCCATTGGATTTCCACACTTGTTGGCCGACTCGTACACTTTGACAAAACGTGCATACTAGCTCTGAGAGATAAAAATCTTATTTTCACTCTGGCTCACCTCAACACCGAGGTATTCCGACAGTGCACTTGATCTTTCAGGCCGTCCAAGCCCTATAACAACTTCGATTTTAAGTGTTCATCGTTATTTTCGCATAGTACGTCGTCAACGTAGACTAGTACCAAGGCAACTCCTCCTCCTTCGTATTGTGTTAAAATACAAAGTTCCGCGGTGCACCTCTGGAATCCTCGAGCGATTAACCATGCATGTAGTTCCGTATTCCACTCGCATCCGGATTGTCGTAGTCCCTACAGTGATTCTTCATTATATACATGTCCCCCTCGATTTCACACGGAAACCCTCGATAGACTTGACATACTGCGGAATTTCGAGAGAAATATTCAAATACACTGTGTTAATGTCCCCGCCCGTACACCTTCAAGTTTACCGCAAAAGTCTGATAGATTTCGCAATGGTGAACTCGCCTGTATCAAGAACTGACCAATCAGCGCGCTTTTTGCATTAGACCACCTTGTTTTAGAACGATGTGGTCCACACATATTATGTATCTACACAACTATTTCTGTGGTGGAGACCACAACAACCGGGAAAGAGCTCGGAGGCGGCCCAAAAGGAAAGAATGGTCCGGCCTTCACGAAAGAAGATACGATAGTATCTGCCTCATAGTTTATAGAGCGTGCATGGAGCGCTGAAACATATCGTAGCGGCGTTCCCAGGCTTCACGTGGCGGTGGGAGGTTTGAGTAGAGCGCGGTGTAACGGGCTTGTACACTGCTTTTAAAAGGCGATATGACTCCCACGTCAAGAGGCTGTGCCACAGACGTGCAGCCGGCAGGAACATACAGCGTGTAGGTACCCATTTCAGCAAGCTGTTGCCGCACTGCGGCAAATTTGTGTACGTTCAGGCAGTCCAGGATGAGCACACTGGGTCCGTTCACCTCGTACTGCCACACCTTGTCGATCCACTCTAGCCTGACGTGCGCGTAGAACCACGCTTTTTTTTGCACAGAAAACGTGGCGACTCCCGGCTCACAAGTAGGTCTCCACTTCATTGTAACACATCATTGTCCGACTCACCCGCAAACACAAAATGTGGTGGCAGCATGCGGCCGTCTGCACACACAAGCAGTGCGGCGTGCATCGATAATTGCCCTTGCCACGCCATTAGCAGGAACGCGAGTCACGCCGACGAATCTACCGTCGTCTTGGAACCCACATCACAGTAAACAGCAGTCTGGTCCATGTTGTAGAGCACATACGGCGGCAGAGCTGCAGTCGCAGCGTCCACGAAATGGTCTATTAGCACCTTGGTTACCTTGCATACAAAAGCATCTCGTAGTGACAGCAGCTCCGCGTGCTTCTTGCGACCCGAGTGCGATATGCGTCGGATGATGAACCCATTTCGCCGCATGAACTTGCTGCACCACGACTTCTAACGGTAGCCGTTTTCTCGTCGATGAATCACGGTAATAGTTCCATACACTGCGCAATAATACAGTCCATCGACACAGGTCTCTCCTCACGCCGGGCTCGTCTTTGATTCAGCCACGAAGCTCGTCCTCTATACCCATGAACGGCGAAATGGACCACTACCACCCACAGTCAACTTCTTGGTACGATTTTTGTCTCGGACAGCTAGCTTCATCGTTTCATACTGGCGCTCCCAGTACTGAAGTGTAGAAGCCTAAAAATCTCGCCCCTTGCAGAAATTCACTCGAGTTTCACCTGAAGTAGTGAAGGCTTCCACTGTGTTTTGATCTTGAATTCGATGGTATGGGCAAGCTTAATGCAGTGCGGAGGCATTTTGCGAATGGCGCCAAACGCTCCCGCCAAATCTGTTTACCTAGTTTTGAAAACCGCTGACGTCCAACCACCTTAATATGCAATTCCGATTGGTAAATGAGCGACAACTTCAATTTCTGAAAGACTTGGCACCCGTCAAATGTGATTTAGAGAAGGGTGCCAAATCTATCAGACTTTTGCGGTAGTTTGCTGCAAGGGCGATGATCAATCAAAATGATGACATGCGAGCCACCGGTGCAAAACTCTCCACGAAACTAATTCATTGTCGCTTCCAATTTCGAAGGGCAACCATCCTTGCCTTCACGCGAATAATGTAGCCATGCTGATCGGTTTTGACTGCGTAGAACCACATCGTCTTGATGCCTTTGCCCCGCAAGGCATTTCTGTCTCGTTGATTTCTTCAGGACTCATTTCGCCTTCAACGCTGCTATCTCTCTAACTCAGCAATTTTTCAGAGATCAGCGTGCTTCGACCACATCGACTCCCTACGATTCCGATGTACACGAATATTGCTGCCCTGAATGGGTTTTCCATCCTCGCTTAGAATTCTAATATCCATATCGACCACGGCACGTAGTTGCTAACGTGCTCTTCGTCCTGCCTCACGAAGTCCTGTGCGCCTTGTCTTCGACACTTCACCGAGCTGATTCTTCTCTATTTCGGACGGTGTATCGTCTCGCTCAGCGCGTTTGCGTAGACCCGGAGGGAGAACAATTATTACGTGTTGGTTTTTGCAATTTCCTCCTTCTTCTGAATTCTCTTCGGAACCAAGCCTGCCGTTGTGATTAGTACTTGGATCTTCCGGACTCGAAACTTTTTTTCTGCTCTTCCACAGCCCAAACCTCATCTTCATCACTGGATGCGTCGCTGCGTTGATCACCCGCTGCGTCGTAATCATCCGATTCCACCATTCAACATTTACCGACTTCTCTTCGTCGTTGTGAGCAATATGCAGGCGTCTTTCGCGCTGTAGACTAATTAACCTACTGATTGAATTTCCAGCCCCATTCACTGAGTCCGGATCGGATTCATCGCCCCACTCGAGACTCATCGAAGGCACAGCCGAGTTGATATCTCGTGAAATTCATGCGAGACGGACGTATTAATCTCGCTCTGTTCAGCATTTTGTTCGGTGATCATGGAGTATTCTGATTCCGCGGCGATGCTGTCGGCCATGTCATATTCGTTGCCATCGTGATCTCCAATTGCATCGTCGCCTAGAGGTGTAGCGGTAAACCTCAACCACTCGTCGGTGACCAAGTCGTCCGGGCCGACTTCTTGACAATCTCCGTACGCCACCTCCTCTTGCACACGGACTTCCGCTACAAATTTGAAAGTACGCTCGCTTGGAATGTGCACTTTGCAGCCAACTGTGTCCCCAGCGTATCCAACAGCGAAGGACACATACGCATCTTTTCTGCCTGTCCAGTGAAATCGGGACATGAACATTAGCAAGGGAGCCAAACTTTCGACTATGGTGAATGTCAGGCTTCACCCCAAACACGTACAGCACACCTCTTGGCCTGGCGCACACTCGGTTATTGATGTATGAAGAAGTTTAGAGAGCGTACGGCCAAAATGAGCGGGGAAAGCTGGACGCGTGCATCTGCGTCTTAACCATCTCAATTATTAGATTGATGAGCTCGCTCGCCAAGGGTTGCGGTGCAAACGTTTTGGCTCTACTTTGATATACTCGAACCCGCGTGATCCATACCGGCTCTCCATGGTTCCGTTTGACAAAAATTCGCCACCTTTGCCCGTGAGGACTCGATGAACGAAAAGCAAGCTGCATGTCAATTGCACGCGCCACATACACCGACACGAGACCCGAAGAGCGCAACCACGCCCTTAGTGTCGAGTCACGCTAAATAAATGTACTTGTGATATTTACTGCCGCTATTGCAACTTGCGGAATTACGTTGAAGTGACTACTAGCACGCGGAGTGCGCACTCACTGCCGCGAGTGAATCCATAATTTTAGGAATAATCTCAAATAGAAAGTTTCATTAAATACTGAGTTTCGTGGTCGCTTGCTAGAGTTTTGCGCGTTGAGAACTGTTCCGTTCCAAAACTTGGACGAAACTAAACAAACTAAACACCCATTACACCTTTTCCAGTCCAACTTCACCAAGAGAAAATCCAACTTCACCAAGTGCAAGTTCAAATTCACCAGGCCCAATTCAAATGAACAAAGTGCAAGCTCAAATGCATTAACGCAAGTACCGTAAACCTGTCAAATCATATAACCTGAAAAAGATGCAACTACAGTACTGTACTTGCTTGTTTCAACTTAACGGCCTACAGGCATGTCGTCCAGGTCCGTCGCCTTGACATGGAAACGGAGTGTGTGCCGGTAGCAGGACGCAGTGGTGAGGTAGCTACACGAGGGAACAGCGTTTCAACTTCTTCATGCAGGAATTGTTAATGGTGCGCTTTCATTGTGGTGCCAGGCGGAACAGCTATTATCTCCGCCCTGCGCTCGATCATGAAGTCCTTCACCGCCGACTTGAACGCAGAAAACACGTTCTCGATCGGGTTTAACATGGGAGAATAGGGACCCAAACGCATCAACGTCGCCGCCTTGAACTCTGGCTCCTCGAACACAGACGCTACACGTGCGTGACATGGCGCGTTGTCCAGCCCCACCACAACGTTGCTCACGTCAGCGAACTTGCGCAGCACGTTGCGGATAAACTCACTTGACTGCTGGTATTTGTTGCTGCCGAGCTTCGTCTCGTAGTGGACCACATCACCCTTATCAATACACGCAATGACTTGCATGTTCTGGCCACCACCGGCCAGCACCTTCTTGACGGCACGACTACCGCGAACGTTGCGACCACGCGTGCGGGACGACCAGAGATTATAGTTGGTCTCGACCATGTAAATAACGGACTTTCCCATTGCCTGCACTGTTGCAAGCGGACAAGGAACTCTCTGCGCTTGAGCTTGTTCACCTCCGCGTTCATGTACTGCGGCTCTTTGTGGAACTGCTTCATGGTTATCAGGCTAGCATCCAGGTAATTCTTGATGGTCTGGGAGGCACACGGAGATGGAACACTCTTGCTCAAGCTGGTCGGCAAGCTGTCGGAGCGTGAGATCGGGATCGATAGACAGCTGCGACAGAAGGACAGCCACACCTTTCTGCTGTCATCTAGTGCGCCCGTTTTCCACCACGTGGCGCGGTTTGCATAGCGTCTGCGCAGGTAGGAGCGCCGCAGCCATGATCAGCTGTGCTGTTGTTGACGTTGTTTGCGTCCGCGATGGTCTCCCAGTCGCCACCGGATCGTGCAGCTTCCAGAATACGGAGCTGACTACCAGGGTGTAGCGGTTGTAGTGTGACGGCATGCTTGCGAAGTTGATTGTTGCAAAGTGAGCGCTACAGCGTCGAGCGCGCGCTAGCCGCTCGTCGCTGGCGAGCCCAAAGAGGAAAGTGTGAAGGCTTGCTATTGGCGGAATCTTTGCACGTGGCAGGGCATTGGTGGAATTGAAGAAGCCCAGCAATCTCATCGCAGTTGCGGAGGCGCGAAGCAGTGTTGTGTGCGCGGGAATCCTCGTGAATATGAACAATATTCACGAGGAGACTGTTTCCCGAATTTTACGTTTATTAGGTTTTGTGCATTTGAGCTTGCACTTTGTTCATTTGAATTGGGCCTGGTGAATTTGAACTTGCACTTGGTGAAGTTGGATTTGCTCTTGGTGAAGCTGGACTGGAAAAAGTGTAGTTGCAAGAGCATTGATATTTTCGGGAGCCCTGTGCGGCGGCATACAAGATCTACCCAATCGCGGTGTGAGAAACAAAATGACGAAGACGAGACGCCTCAACCTTCGAGGTATCGCAATGGCTATTCTCCATCGGAACATCGGCAACGGCCTGGTGACTAGGCAGTTGCCGACCAGGCCCGTCAACACAGTCGTGTAGGTAGGCTAGGCTTGCAAGTCAGAGCTGGGATGAAAGCTGACTTTATGGCTGTTGTGTGTACTACAGAGCGAGCACGGCTAGGACATGATCCACATCTCGTACGGCGTGAGGCTCGGAACGTTAAGGGAGGCCAAAGATCTCCGCGGCCAAGTGTACAGCGCTCGTGGCTGCCTGTCAAAATTTGTGCGTGGACGACGTGCAATTCTACCAGATAAACGTCATGGGTGCGTGCGCTGCTGCGGGTCGCAACATGATGTATAGCCGTCAGGAGTGTACGGAGCTGGACCCGATCATAGCTACAGTAATATGATCCAGCCGCTAGATTCCAGCGCACCACGAGGTATTTAAACGGGCGAGGTGCGTAACGCACGCACCGTGCGTTCGTACCTGAACGTTTCGATCGTCACTCGGCGCTGTAGCTGCCGATGACAGCGGACGTGGAGCTGCCGTTCGCTGCGTACATGAAGACGATCGAGCAGGACGTCGCGGCGCTGCTGCAAGAGCGCCTCCGTATGCGTGACGATCTACCACGGCGACGACCTGGTGTGCAACTGGTGGCGTGGCGAGAACCAGTGTTCATGACGTCGGAGGAGCGCGTTCGTGGTCGATGGCAGGGGCACCGGCAGCGTTTGGCGTACACTAAGCTGCTGACGTTCCTGCTTAACGCCGGCCACTTGGCGCCCATGGACCAGTCGGAGGCCACGCTTGAGATGATCAACTGGTTCGTGCGGGAATACGTACTGGAGCCCATGCCATGAAGCAAGGGCATGTAGTACATGCCCTTTGTACATGATGTAAGTCTAGTATAACTCACCGGAGACCGACTTGTTTGTGTTGAAGTGGCAAGTTACGCCGGATACTTGGCACTTTTATGTGACAGCTCGAATCAGGTTCTCGATGGACATGACCATTGCGAGCGCCCAGCTTGGCATCAGTGCCTACGATCGTCGTACTTTACTTACAAGTCTCGCACTAGAAATTCTAGTACAGTACACGGGCGCTCGCTCTACATGTTGCTGGTAGATGGGGCCCATCTGTTAGCGGCCAGCAAAAATCCGGAGCGACGATTCATGGTTCTCACTGTTGCGGTCCTTCGAACTCCTTGGGCTGACTTTGCCGTATCGCATGATGGACCATCACGCGATATCATTAGCATTGCGCATTCCAGGAATCTGCCGTACAGCCACCATGAGCACTCATTGAGTGCCCCAGGCTGCTAGGGCGCCTAGCGTAGGCTACGCCATGGCCCTCACCTCGACTCAGCTGGATCACGGCGCTGCAGGCCAATCCCTTCGCCGCGCCGCGGCCATGCCCAGAAGTGACCTGAAAAATGAGGATCACTGGCCAGCGGTGCAAATCTCGCGTTGACAAATCAAAGCTTGGTCCGACGCAGGCTGCTGTACCAAGCAGCAGGATCCATGCGTTTGGGCTTCTATATTTGCGTGGACCGCTTACGCCGCACTGTCAGAGGCCCCGGATTCGCCCTCTGGGCGATGGGTGCTGCTTCCGACAACTGATTCCGGACGCTCATTTCTCGATTGGCGGCGCGTAGAGCATCTAATCCCGACAGCATGGCCACCGAAACCACCCCGTTGCGCGGCGAGCACTACGCCTCGGACGCCCAGAAGCGCAAGCGCATTGTTGGCATCACCGGCGTTGTCGTGGTCATCGCGGCCATCGTCGTCGTGCTGTGGCTTACGCTCAGCGGTCACAGCTCCAAGTCTACCGAGGTGACTGTGCAAACCACACCAGAGCCGACACCCGCGCTGCGGACGGAGGCCCCTGTCATCACGGAGCTACCGACCGAAGCCCCCACTGAGGCTCCCGTTGAGCCCGCTACCGAACCCCCTGCTGAGCCTGCCACTGAAGCCCCCGCTGCGCCTGCCACTGAAGCCCCCGCTGCGCCAGTCACAGAAGCCCCAGTTGAGCCCGAAACGGAAGCTCCGGCCCAGCCTGCTCCTGCTGAGGCCCCCGCTGACCAGAAGCCCGCCGCTGAGCCTGCTACTGCCGCGCAGCCTGTGCCAGCTGCCGAACCCGTCCCTGTTGAGCCTGTGCCAGCCGCCGAACCCGTCCCTGCTGAGGATCCCGCTGCGGTCACCGAGACTCAGCCTGCCGCTGATCAACCCGCTGCTGACGCCGCTCCCCAGGACCAGCCTGCTCAGCCCGCCCAGTAAACTCTAGATCGCTCGAGGATCTGAGCTCTGATGGTGCTGCGTCCGAGGGGGTGTCAGGTGACTCTCGATATCTGCGATCCAAACCTGGTCTAGTTCACAGCGTATTTGCACCCCACTATAATGCCATTTTTGTCGTGCTATCCATTGGCGTAGTGTCTATTATACCAAGGAGGGAAGAGCTCCTTCATCGCCTGCAACCCTGGCGTCGTCTGACATCCAGTCAGTGTCACGAGCAGCCACACCATTACTTTGCCTTGTCGTTAACCGTCATAGGTACTCATACTAATGACATTTACTGAATGCAGCGATAACCACCCGAGGCTCGGGTGGTCTCGCATAGAAAAAAAACTGCGATAAAATGGGATCCCGCCGAGGTAACGCCGACGACGTACTCGTCACTCCTTGCGCGACGCGATCTCGCTTACTACTACTACATGTAGTAGTTAACTGATCCGCCGAGACGACCCCATTACGCAACAAAATGAGCTCCTAGTGCCTACGTCGCGCTCTCCACGCAAGAGTCGCCATGATGCGATCGCCGTGCTGTCGATCACCGATACGGGCAAGTGGAAGATGATATGAATGAACACAACATCTTTGTCGCTGGAGAGATCGATGTCAGCAACCAGCTCATTTTTTTTTCTTCTTCCGTACTCGACGTGATCACCAAATTTATCAAGTCTCTCGATAGTAAACTGAACGTCGCGAAAGCCCATGACATGCACCAATTGTGTCGATTAACCATTCTTCTTTCGAGCCACTATCTTCAGCGAGTATCATGGAACTCGCCGCCTTCTATCAGCCAGCTATCAGCACATGAGCAACCACGCCAGGCTCCTTGTACTCCTACTGCCAGACGCTCGTAAGTACCAGATAGCTCCGTAGTTCTGCCTGTCACGACAGGTCTTATAGATCTAACTGGCATTTTCGTCCAGCTTCATGTCCATCTTGTGCACGAGTGGTGACTTTCACAAACTATCCGTTTGCTCCGGAACATGGACCTGATGCAGCACTCTGGACCCCCACACGAATATGCACAACTTATTCATCAGCCGAATACTGGTTATTGACAGTAAATTATAGCTGATACGTCGTGGACTATTATGTCTCCAGGCTTGCCAATTCCGCCAAAGCCGTGCTAGACTGAGGCCTGTTGCTCGCGTAAGATGCTCTTATAGTTTATTACGCTCCACGAGACAAGAACCGTGTATAAGAAAATAGAAAGTGGATCCTGTGCCCATCTGAAAAAGAGGGGGTGAAAGTCACACAAAACGACCAACAGAGGAGAGTGCTTAAGATAATATCACGATTCCCATGGAGGATCTGACCAACGCCATTCGGTCAATACCATAGCACAAAGACGAAGGCAGCGTGGAACAAGAAACGGGGCGCAGAAGCGCGCTATGCACTGCCCGCTCCGGTGGCCTGTCTCTCTGCCAGCCTGTTCTGAAGCGCAGATGCCCTGAATGTTGCATACATGGGGAAGGACTTTTCGGAGTCCACTTCAATCCTTCGCACCATTTGAATCCCCACCGCGCTCCGCAGGACCCAGCAGCCCTCACATCACGATACCAGGCCTAAGTGCAGCTGAACTACCTTCCGAGACCCTCTACGCAGGCGACGTAATCGGGTATTACTCGATGGCGTTCGTTTGTGGTGATGCCAGGGTCACTGCGTAGCTACCATTCTGAGCGTCGATAAGACGCCAGGCGAGCCATTTCCGATCTCCGTCGACACGGGGGAGGCGATCCTTCTGCTGAACATGGTGAAGCGCTACGCGGACCGTTTCGGGAACCGCTTCAAAGCCGCATACGCCAAGTTGGGTAGGCTCAGGATGTTTCGGCTTCATGCTGCGCGTTTCCAGGCCCCGACACGAGCCAGCAGTCTGAATTTGGCTCTATCGAGCGCCGTGGATGCAGCCATAGACGCGACCAGACGTTAGCCTGTTGCTGAACGCGAGTAAGGCGGGTGCATCGACTTCGAGCAGGCTTCACAATGATCGGAAGGTCGGGAAAAGATGCAGCAATTGGCCCGACCACTTTAAGGCCGTCCAGCGCGCATGAAGTTGCTCAGGGCGAGGTTCACCTGCTGTGGCTTTGCATGAGGAAGACGTAGCTTCCCCAAGCGAGGAGAAGTTCGTGGTTCCTTCCACAACTTCACCAAACGAGACCATTGATTTGGTTTCGTCTGAAAGCGAACCAGATGAGGATCACGGCCAACTCGATGCTAGTGCGACCGAGCGTGAGCCAGGCGGCGGACAAGCCGTTGCTGTGGTTGTTCGAGACGATGCGCGTGCAGCAGAAGACGTTCGTGTGAGCGGGGAGCCAATTGACTGAAAGCTTCTAGAACTACAGGAGTACCTAAAAAGCATTCCCACCAGGGGCGAGCGTGAAATATTCGGCACCAGGCGAAGAAGAGGCGAGCTGGGTGGCACGTCAGCCGCTCCAGGAAGCGCTGACATCAGGCAAAATGCGGCATCACTCGTTGCGGCACGCAGATTTACCACGCCAAGTCGCTCACAGCAAAAAAGAACCGACTGTGAAAGAACGCCTACAGAATTTGAGCGGTGCCTGTATACAAAGAAGCTGTTGTCGACCACCCACAGATTATGGAAGAGGTGCCGTGGCCTAATGAGATTGAATTTATCGAGGAGTGTGTTGTACCGGAGGGTATAGCATTCCCTGACATCTGTGAATTTGGGGAGTGCAAGTGTAGCGGCGACTGTTACATAGATACCTGCGAGAACGTAGGCTGCGCTGGTTACTGTACGTCCGAATGTTGCAACCTTGGGTCAGTTTGGAGCAACGCACCTCGTGCGAGATCTACACTGAAACTGTTTGACACCGGGCCTGTAGGCCTTGGTGTCTATACCACGACTGCCTTAGGTGTGGGGGGACATTATTGGAGAGTATACTGACAAGTTGTGCGAGTATAGTGCTTTGTTATCGGGGTAGCCAAACCAAGCAATGAAGCAGAACAGTGGCTACACGATGCTGTACAATACCAAGTCCGTGCACAAGAAGTACGTCTACGTCGAAGCACTAGATTGTGGATTCACCACGCGCTTTATTAGCCACGCCTATGGCCCCAATGCATTCGTAGAGATGCACAACAGAACGAGTGTGAAGGTGCTTCTGCGGATGATCAAGGACGTTAAGGCGGGCACACACATCACAGTAGACTACGGCAAGGAGAGATGGTTCTCGTGCGCATGTGATGAATGCTGGAGAGCCAAATAGGACTAATTAGCAGAAATACTCGTACCAACAGTATATGCTCATGCAGAAGTACATGTTGCAATACGGGAAGCAGCCAAAAAATATATTATGTGATTGTTGGAGCCTCTGACGTGGTTTTCTTACTTGAAATCGAAATGATAAAATGCTCGGGTGGACTCCGTATCATAGTTGGATTAGTACGTGTTCTCGTGATAAAGGCCCATGGAAATGTATATCTTGTGTACTGGAAGCTCGGGTGTAAGTGAATCGTTAGAATGAACATTGGCTTACACGCTGGGGTACGACACATTGCTATCCACTACGCGTTGCTATTCCAAGCTTTGAAAAGTGTCTGCGTCTCTTGGTCAAAGCGCTGGGGTGTTAGAAAGTCAAAGCGGGGCCAACCCGCCAAGCACGTCCGACCAGAGAGTCCGTGGGGGCTTCGGCGTTCGTCTTTTTCTTCCTGCGGCACACTATGAGCTCCCTTCCGTGGGTGCCGACGCGACTGCTCATCCGTAGAACATACAGGACGTGCACGCATGTCCCGAACACGAAGTAGAGCTCCACGGTCACCACTGAGCACGAAGATCAACGGGCCATCCCGTCACAGGCTGGTTGAAGACCTTCATCCGCGCGTCGTTGGCGCCCATTTGCGCAGACACAGCTATCCCGATCTCGGTCCGCTTCGTTGGATTGACTTGAACGCGTCGAGCTGCCCATGATAGCACACACGCAATCGTCTGGCCACCTGGCGCCACAACCATCGCACCGCCTTGTCATATTTGTAGTAAGTTTTCACGCGCCATCTCGTTGGCGCGGCGCACCAGAGAGGTAGACGGAACGATGGTATGCAGAAACGGACGTAGATTGCCAGCGCTGTGGTGACATTCACTTAGCTCTTGAAGTAGCGCCCCCATGGCCAGTTAACGGCGCAGGGTGTAATCCCTTTTCAAGACGTTTTTAAACGTCTCGACGGGATTATTGGTGGTGGCATAGCCGCTTACTGTCCGGAACGCTTGCCAGTTGCAGAATCGCCCAAACAGCCACTGATCCCTCATGTACATACCAAACTGGTATAGCGCCGGTGGCGCCAACCAGTATTGCAAAACTTGGTCCCGCATCGCCAAAACGTCGTACTCGTTGCTCGCGAAGTGGATGTTATATGTGGCACCCTCTAAGCTAGCGCATACATCCGAGGAAAATCCTCTCAGAGCCTTGTGGACGTTTTTCATGACGAAAGAAGCACATCAGAAAAGTGTACCGTGGGTGAGCTCCGAATACCGTGCGCAACGCATTGTTTTGCGCTTTGTCAGCGTCTCCCATCGTGAATTGAACGGATAGCTGCTGTCCCGTAATCCATGTAAACAATCGACTCAGCGCACGCAGCGCAGCTTCATAAATTTCTTCGACCTCCTGAAAGACCACAAAAAGAGTAACCACGTGAAACCCAGTCGATCTGACGTTCCGACAAACACAACCGGGTATTCTAGACGATTCAACTTGTACGTTGCATCAATGTGCAAGATGAAACTCTCGGGCGGGACGGCGAGTCGCCGCATCATCGCCTTGGTCAACAACCCCACAAGAAAGGGCTTCTCATCTGACCCGTCGCCAACCACGGGACGCCCATGTATATCCATATCCCACGCGAACGTGAAAGGCTGCGTTATGGACTCGGCTCCGTTGAACGCCTTTCACCAACCCAGTTCCTTATGTCGTCAACCCCATCGTGATTGCCCAACTTGGTTCGCGCGTAGTGATTCACGTAGTTCTGCACTGTACCTAGGCTAGGCAAAGCTTCCAGCTCGAGGCCAAACTTCCTGGATAGCGCGTAGCAGATGCGCATCGGCTTCAGGGCTCCTGAGTGAGCTCTCTGCAAAACGTCTTCTGGGCACTGGAAAGTTTAAGACGCTTAGACGAGCCTAGAGGCCTAGGTGAATTGCTCGCCATGCTCGTATACAGAAGATCGCCCAGTATTCAGGCAAACCAGCAACTTGCCCCTCCAAGGGCATAGAAACGCGGCCGAGACGCAGGGTTCAGACGTGCACTTGAGGAGTCGATAACGAATTTGGTGCAGCTGGCCCTAGGGGCAAATCGTGCACGTCACGGGGTCCTCTTGTGCACGTGGTGCGACTTCAGTCTCTCCAGCACCGCGTCTGCTTCATCTTCCGTCAGGTCGACAGCAACCTCTCTACAGGGCATGCGCGGCGGCATCTTCCCCAAGCTTGGCTGTGGGGGCCACTCCGTATACAACGAATGCACTGTTTGGTACTTCCCCGATTCTGTGGTGCTGACGCGGATTTATGGTGGCGATACCGCACTGTTCGGTGAAACTCACTGGTTCTCAGAGCGCTTGCGAGTGCGCGTAGCCACAGCAAACCCGTGCGGGGTGCCTGCGAAGCAGGGCCGCGCGGTATTTGCGGAGGCGGGCCCAGCGCCGAGCTTTGCAGCGAGCCGAGCACTGTAGCGGGCCGAACTGAGAGTCTTTTCCTCGCAGGAGCGCAGCGACTGCCTTTGCGAAGCAAAGCCCAAGACCGCAATGTTACCGGTCCTCGGAAGGGCTAAGGTAAAGGGAGATGTAAGACAATCAATACAAAACTACAGTGTAAACCAAAAATATGACAGGACTAGATGAGCACAGCAACACGTGCGAAAACTATCTCACTGGTGGCAAATACGACAGACAAGAGCATGGCTTACTGTCCATCGCAGTTGGGTCCAAAGGCAGTGCCTGCTACATGTACCGGTACAGTAATCTTGAATAGCAACGCGCTTCACAAAGAGACAAAGAGTATTAACAAGACCCCTGATATTTTCATCGCTCTTCTCTCGGTTCGCTCCTCTTGCAAACCATTCAGAAATCCTTGTTTTGAAAGAACTTGTTGATCATCTCAAAAGAGACGGCAGGCTGATCCATCGGCACCATGTGACCGGAGTTGAACACACGAATGAACGCTAGGTTCTCAAACGACCGAACACGACCAGCGTCTGGCGCTTGTGTCGTCACGAACGGACGTTTGGGTGCGTTGTTGAACTCCGCTTTGCCGCTCCAATCTAGCGCCATGACCCACGCCTCGTTGCCCACCCAATTGCACATGAGATCAGCATCGCCAGCGTAAATCAGCACTCTCACGCCCGCATTAAGTAGAAGTTTGACGTCCTCCGCAGAGGACAGCATTTCGTCGAACACGAAGCCTGCACCGACCGTTGCGTCACACTCTCGCCATGGTTTCGACTTGTACATGTCGACGCGAAGCTCCGCCAAAACAGTAGGCGAGTTCAAGTACTCGTTAATGTACTCGAAATGAAAACAATTCATCACGTTTTCCTCGGCGCAGGGCTGGCGGATGTCGTACGGGTTGCGTCCCGAGTGGTAGTAGGGTCCTTCCAGCGCTCCAACGCAGAACTCCATGGCGTCGAAACACATCAACCGTTCCTTCTGACACTGCACGACAAGCTCGTGACACACGGGTTGCGCCTTGCGCATGTCCTCAATGGCCTGGTCATCTAGCAGTGACACGTTGTAAGAGTTGAACGCCATGTCCACGCTGTGCTGGTACTGCACCGCCGGGTCCGTCAATCCATTTCCAACTGCAATACCAGCCAGATTGATAGGCACCGCATCCGGACTCGTGTACCGCAGCATATTGGTCTTGAGGATGTGACTTGCCGCCGCAGGGACATAGTGTCCGCCATAACTCTCGCCCGTCACGAAAAACTCCCTGTCTGCCAAGTCCGGGTGCTTCTTGAGGAACTCCTGCAGGAACCAGTAGATGTTTTCGGCCACATTAAGCTCCCCAGAGTCATAGTCGACTGTGGGACCGTACGAGTATCCGACCCCCGTCGGTTGGTCCAGCCAAATAACATTGGCCTGTCGATTCCACGAGTACGGATTGGTTTCGGTGGACAGATCTGGTTGCACGCGACAAGGACCATTCTCGGCCAGCAGCGCCATCATGCTGGAGCACCCGGGTCCTCCGGTCAGCCAGAGGACCAACGGATCCTTCTGCGGCTCGCTGCGAGACTCGACGAACCAGTAGAAATAGTGGTCATCATCCTTGTTCGGCAGCTTGATGTAACCCGTCTCGTGATTCGCAATCCCGCAGAAGAATTCACCCCGAGAGTTCTCAAACTTGTTACTTTCGACGCCCTTCAGATTCTTCGTACTTGACAGTGTCGCCTTCTTGCGCTCCATGAACGCGAACGTCAGCAGCAGCAGCCCCACGCTGGCGACAACGAGCAAGAAAACGCGAACTCCAAATAGACGTAATGAGCGTTCTAAACCCGATGGGGGGCGGGGGGCTTGGTCCCCTGTAACGAGTGGCGTCAACTCCGACGTACGCCGCATCCTAATGAGATCCGACGGTGGGGTAGATAATACAGTACTGTGCACTTTATCCATTTGATTGTATCAGCTCTGATTATGATTTTGTTTGGTGGATTCCAGGATTCTTTTTAACCTAAACCTGTACAACGTCCTATGATTATGAATTATTAAACGATAAATATAACCCACGACTATGTTGCTTCTTCTGAGTGGTAGATAATTATGTTTGACGCTAACTTTTAGCGAATCAAAAAAAGCCAAATGCGCGCTTTACAATGTGGTGCTCATAAGGTACAGTAGTTTCGTGCCATTTTGGCAACCCCTTCACAGTTTGTAAATACCCTTTTATTTGTTTATTAGTTTTGAGATACGGGCATATCTGAAAAATTGCCATCTCCGCTTCTTCTAAACCCGATTTACAGCGCTGCCCGCTACTTGAGAACGCAATTAGAAGCTTTTGACTGATGCATACCAATGTTACCGAAGGATCAGTTTCTGCCGCATTTGATCTATGTTTCTGTAAGAGAGCAAATCTCTCTTTTGCTTGCTTGCATGGTGAGTGCTTGGAAACCTATGCAATGCGATAAGACCAGCCTAAATTCGAATATAAGAAGTTATGTGTTATTGCGTGTCCGAACCAATATTATGTGAGTTGTGTATAAATATCGTCCAATCTGAAGCGCTGCCATAGCTTAGTGGTAAAGTCCTCGGCTCATAACCGAGCGGTCGGTGGTTCGATCCCCAGTAGCAGCATTAACTTAACTCATCACTAGTGTACTGACTTTCAGTAAGACACTCGGTGGCCGTCACAGAACTGCGAAAGAGACCGACGGCTGCCACCGGGTGAACTGATTGACCGCCAGTATGCTCAGTACCATGAGTCGGGCTCCCCTTCTGATAATGTTTGAGGTTGTGAAATCTCGAAAACCTGACATCCCGGCGGACCCACGCATACAGAGAGATATCGTATCACTGTAGATAGAAAAAGGACATTAAGAAAGTAACAGCAAACAAAGCAATCTTAAACTGGAAATGTGATTCAAAAGCGTATTATTGTTTTATCTAAACAGTAACACTCATGACTAACCACATCACATTGTGGAAGCGCGGCTTCGCCGAAGCTGCTTTTGCCTTCTAGAATTTGGGTACCTTCGTTTTGGTGACTGGATGATTCGACCGTAAATGTGTCTTGATCGAATACAGTTTGAAAGGTTTTGCTGGCTGGCAGAGCCGATAGACTTTCTACCAATAGTTTACCAATTAGTTTTTTTCATTTTCTAATTGGCTGAAACACGAGTGGCACGAAACTGGCACGGTACCTTAAAGAGAATCGGACAAGAACTGCTGAGGTAAGCGCCGAAAGAGTACCCTGTTATGCCGCAAATACTGACGATATGTATAGCCCCTAGACGTCATTTACTTCGTTCACGGCGTTGTATACACTTTCTACGTCTTGGCTTGTATTATTTATCAGTATAAGCTTCGTTGGGGCGGCAGTATCGCAAACACAAGCGAATTCCTGTCACAAAACATGCCACGAGGGACAACACTGTCAGTGGAAGAACGAGGAAAGATATTGGCCTTTACGGACACGGTATGAGCCACACAGAGAGAGCGAAGCGTCCAAATCGATCACGCCGTGTTGTTAGCAACTTCTTGCGTGATCCCGAAGCATAGCGTACCACCAAACGGTCTTGAAGGTGTGGTATTGCAGAGCCGGGTAAGATGGAGGTTGGCCGGCAGCTGGGGGATCCAAGTCGCCAGCGGCAGCCATGACAGCGTCAAGGTGATGGATCCGGACCATGCGATACGCTTGGTCGGTATATCGTACGGATCCTGGATCCGTCTCGTGGGATAAGATCCTAAGTACCGTATCCGATCAGTTTAGCGCACACCTGGTAGAAGATCCATAGTTAAATTGAGGAGAGTGGAGACGGTTGGCCAGGAGAAGGTCAGAAATGGGATCCTGGGTTATAAAGTAGCCCATAGGATAAGTTTTGAGATGGGATCCGAAGGTAGATAGGCTAAGGCATAAAATCAGAGGGGATTTCTATTGGCCCCATACATAGACCAAGTCTAACTGTGGCGATATTCCTGCACTCGTGGCAGCCCCTGGATAGATTGGCCAGGTCGCGCTCGTCCTTTAGCTTCTCCCCCCCGACCCCCCCCTCCAAAATCCCGCTACTGGAGGCGGCAATCATCGTAAAGGAACAAGGACAACTCTGATAAGGAGCAAGGACACCCTCAAGAAGGAACAACTCCGTATCTCGTATCCCTATTACGGATCCACAAGGTCTACGCAAGAGCTCAAGACCAAACCGACACCGGATCTGTGCGCAGAAATACTCGCGCAGATCCACCCCTCCCAAGTCCCCACAAAGACGTCCAAGGCCCACCACGTGCGCATCTCGTGTAAACGAGAGAGCAGTACCAGCCCGCCGCCAGGTACACAAGATGAACCACTCAGCAACAACACGGCCGTCGGAGTATCCCCTCCGTTAGTCGGTGTCTGGGTGCAGTGCGTGTGAGTTGGGATCCTACTGAATTTCAGCGGAGGGGTCCGCTCCACCACAATGGTGCGCGTGCCCGTATCTCTTGGCGACGCGGGATTTCACCGCGAGAAAGATGATGCGCAAGTGAGCAATGGATCGGGAGATGAAGCGCCGACGGAGACTGGTTCGCCGACGCCGTCGCTGAAAGAGAGACCCACGAATCGGCGAGCCCTGGGAGGAGCTCTGCCGACGGAAGAGAGGATGATCGGGCAATGGATCAGGAAGAAAAACCTCGCTTTTCTCTCCAGGTCCCTTCGGGGACCCCCGCAGGTCTTGACGCAAGTCAGGACCTGCCGGACGAAGGATCGTTCGCGAGAGAGAATGATCCTTCATCCATCACCGCCCCAGTGGCCTCAAGTGCCACGTCTATGAAGAAGACGAAGGCCGCACAGAAGAAACTCAAGGCACCAGACTCGGGTAGCGAAGTTCGTGCTGTATTGAAGTCTACCTGGTCACGATCTTAGCTGGAGTCGGCGTGCGCAGCTGAACGACTTCTTGCGCAAGGACCTAGCGATGCGGATCCTGCAGCTGAACCAGCTCGGTTCCTCAGCGGACCTGTGTTGGCCCCGTCGTCAACCACGAACAATCTGGATGCCGCGATGGATCTGCTCAGGATGCTAGAAGAGACCGGCCTCACGGCAGGAGCGTTCGACACTGACGACCTGTTCCAGTTGGACTCCGGTACGATCCGGATCTCGGCCGCGTCGCTCTTCAACTTGCTGGAGCCCCTCATGGGCGAGCGATCGGCGACTGCAGCGCCCGAGACCAAGACCGAGCGCAGCCCGGCAACCAAGGCCAAGGCGGGATTCGTCTCGGCGCCCGAGACCAAGGCGGTGTACACCAGGTCGCAGGGGTACCACACAGGATCATCGCAGTACGCGTCGGCTACGTCAGAAGTCGGATCCAGCAGCTCATCGGAGCCGCCGCTTGGGCCAGCCGGTGCCGCGATGCTGCAGTCATGTTTTGCGAGCACTCCGGACGATAAAATCCCGGCTCCGCGTCCGGCCAGACCTTTGCAAGCCCGGATCCGGCAAGAGGTCTGGAGACGTACTTTCAAGCGGCTATGGAAAGTTTCTTGAGCGAACGTCAAGAAGCCCGTGCTCCACGACCGACTTCGTCCTCACGCGATCCGGGATCGCAAGACGTCGACATGGAATCGTTGGGATCGCAAGATCACCACCCCGAGCACTGGGAGTATGATCCGGATGGTCTCGACATGGGATCCACGAGACGCACGACAGCGGCAGCAGTCGCTCCGACTGAATCGTCGACGGTTCTACGTGTCAAGATATCGGCCATCTCGGATCTGAAAGAATTCACAGGAAAGGATCATGACGAAGGGCGTGCACGAGGGTGGATCAGCAAAGTCAAGTCTGCATTCACGAGGGATCCTGCTACAGACGAAGAAATGCCTCACCTTTGCGGATCCCCTTACCAGCCCGCGAGGAACTGGTACAGGCAGCTGAGCCGATCCGCGGACGAGTGGAGTGACTTGCTCAGGAGCTTCCAGACGCAGTACTGCGGATTGGGAGTCTCGGTAGCATGACAATACTACCACACACGCAAGCGCGCAGAGGAGACGCCGCTGGAGTATCTGCACTGCCTCAACGTTGCAGGCATACGGGCGAGGCTGAAGATCAAGGACAGCGACGCGAGGGCCCGTCGCGAGCTCATGGATCACTTCGTCGAGACACTGGGAGACCCGGATCTTGAGGATCCGAAGGCGAATTGCGCCCAGCGTACATGGCGGCGGCGAGTGATCAGTCTCCGGCCCCTGCAACAGCGGATCCGCCAAGGGTACCGGATCCTGGGCACTTGCGCCAGAGGACACTCGACAACAGGATCACCGCCCGCGTTTCGGCAGAGATGGCCAGATGCGATGTTCGCACTGCGGATCGCGTAAGCACTCGGATATTGAGTGTTGGAAGCGTCTGATCTGTCAGAATGCGGTAAGAGAGGACATCCGTCAGATCGCTGTTTCTTCGTGTGCCCACGCGGCCGGCTGAAGCAGAAACCCAAGACCAAAAAGGCGAGGCGCGATCTGGCAAGCAATCCAGATGACCGAGTTCGGCACTACACGAAACGAAATTGAATCTGGACATGCCTGATAGACAAACCAACGCCTCAGTCTTCGGCAGATCTATTGTACCGAGTCAACATGCTAATATTTGCAAAAGAAGCCGAGACCCTCTGTTGCACGAGAGTTGATACTCTTGCCGTCGACAAAGGCGACAAAGGACTCAGAAAAGCTTATCCGAATATTATTGAGGGACATGCTAACGAGGTGCGACGCTAAAGTGTCCACGCTCCAGCGAAAATGTCCAAGCTTAGCCGAGGTTGAACGTTGTGTCGAGATCATCGGGGTAAGAGTGTTTAGTACAGCCACCCATTCTGTTATGAAAAGTGGCACCGTGCTAAGGCCCCTATCAACACCATCTACAAGCACTCATCTGGATCGACAAGATCGACTTCTCGCAATTTGAGATTGAGAAGAATACGAATTTGCCGTACAGGTTGAAGGGTACGAAACTTTTGTCCAATCAGGAACGCAAATAAATCATGTTTATGACGCTAGGGTCTATCTCTAACGTTGGTCGCATTCGTTTCCAGGTCGAGCTGATCGATCTAACCACGAATGGCCGGGTAAGCGACGACACATTGTGGATGGTGAAGGCAAAGTGGTTCGGCGCATGTCCAAATATTCTAACAATAGATCCTTCCGTGGTAACCATCGACGAAAGTTGAAAGGCAGACGCAATTTCGAAGCGCTGAGGACTGCGATGGTAGGATAATATTCGCATCCGGAACGACTGCAACGGTGCGCGATGATCATCAACCTCGATTCCGCCAAGATTTTACGTGGTCTCCAGCTACATCCCACGCGTTAACGCGGTCGCGCACAGGCTGGTGGGAATACTACTGAACCTAGACAGAAAAAGCTGTCACGTTCGGCCTTACGAAACCAACATGGTTATTCAAGTCGACAACTATAACTGCGGTATGTAGTCGTCCTAGCCTTGAGGCATTTGTTGGACGGGGCGACGCAGGGCGAGTGGATTCGAAACTCATGCAATCCTTGCGCTACAAGTGACAGGGCACACAACACCTTGCGCACAGGAAGTGTAACTCCCGGAGAGTATACAAACTCTCAGTGAACGGCAGTTCACAAGTCCCTGATCTGGGAAACTGTTACCAAAATTAGGTATATTTAATACTGAAATTATTTATAAGTGACCCCTTTTAATGCGTCTGCATACTAACTATTAGTCACCTATAAAGTATCCTAGATGTTTCCTATTGGGTGGCTCTGAAGTCTTAGTACAATATCGGTGGTACTAATCCGTGATGCCATTACCCGTGGCGTCATAGTGATGTTGGCTACACCACTACTTGGGTACACCACTCTGAAGAGTACTTGACACTCTTCATGTAACCCCATTCTGAAGAATGACTTAACACTCTTCATGTAACCCCGTTACATCCCCCCCCAAATAGGTTCGGTTTACCGACCATCCAGGACGAGTGAAAGGAAGTCGCCGCCTTTCACTCTCCAAGTCGAATTGCATCGACTTCGCTGCGGTTGGTTTCCGCAGCTGGCTCATTTCCGTTTGAACCTCAAACACTTCCACGTGCCTTCGTCTTCTCGCCCTCCACGTTGGCCTTAAGCATGACCAAGAATCGGTCTGGCAGCGGTGCGAAATCGCCTGCTAAGCCTGTTGCTTCCAAGCTACATGCTAAGAGTTCTAAGTCGTCTGACAAATACTCTGCTTCGAAGGGATCCACCAAGGTGGCATTCAAGGTGGCGTCCAAGGCACCTGGGCCCCTGTGAGAATCTTAAGCTATTTGTGGACTATGATGAGGGCTCTCCCATATCCTGGGGTAACAATGACATCCGGTACTAACTCGTCGAGGGGTCTGGTGGTGACCCGAGTCAGTTCGATTCGCTTGGTTTCGTACCCCGCTGTCCAGCCACCTTGGCGACGATGGCGACGAGCCTAAGACCGCTTGAACGTCAGGGGAGGGTAGCTCACCCAACGAGGACGAAGAGAAACCTCGTTCTTCGGCCAAGAATTTGACGTTCGATGAGGTAACTGCCCGCGTCAAGGCGGCTAAGGCTGCAGCAACTTCGGAAGTCAGCCGTAAGCGGTGGGCTGCTTCCAGGTCTCCTATCCGCGAATTGGTATGGGACCCTCACGTTCACGAACAAGGGCCTCTTCAGCCCTTCTTCTGACGAGGAGGAAGAGGGCCAGCTTCGCATGCATGTTCACTCGTGAGAGCGGAAAGATCCCGCAACTACGAAACCCAGCAGAGAGGTTGGTGCTCATTCGATCGTTGTTCCACACCAGGGCGGCTAGTCCCAATGCTGTCTGCTTGTCGATACTTGCCTCTCCGATACAAATCAGCAATATGTCGACGAGTACCTTGAGGCTGTTTTTGAAGGGCGCGAAAACTGCTACCTCCAGAGCTTGTAGCAGATGCGTTTCGTTAGGAGGTAGGCACACCAGCGTACTTCCAAGAAAGTCTGCTAAGTCGATAATTGGCAGGGAAATGTGGGAGGAGCAACCGTTCATCACGAGCAGGAGTGGCCTTCGAATACGGACTTCGCAAAATATGGTAGCCATCGCGCAAAAAGCGTGGTCGTCATAAATGCTTTCTTCGTAGTATTAACACTGTTGCCTGGTATCTGATACGTATCGGAAATAGCGTCGTTGACGTTCTCACCAGGAAAAATGAAGAGCGGCGGGACCACAAATCCACTAGCACTACCGCACGCAACAAAGTCAGGTGGAAGTTTGTTTTTGCATTCTTGTGCCACACGTTTGCTGAGCCCTTTGTGGAAATCACCTGCTTGTGCTCACGCGTCGTATTAATGGCGGTTTCGACTATGTTGAAGACGCGCGAGGAACCAATTTCATGCTCAATCACACCTTCATGAGTGACGAGAACAGCATCGATAGGTCGCTTTCACCAACCTCATTGCGGGCCTTCGACACAGAGACGACCTGAGCGTGAGAGACGGATAGCGCTCCAAACCACGGCTTAGCCATGAGTAAAGCGAAGTATACGCGGGTCAGGCTAGATCCTTGTCGGATCTTCTGATGAAGGATACCGACTGGCACTGGGGGGGGAGCACCAGGAAGCCTTTGACAATGTCAAGGCAAGCCTCCAGAAGGCGCCTGTCCTGGCACTGCCGGACGAGACGGCGTCGTCTGCGATTCATCCGAATATGCAATCGGGTATGCAGTGCTGCAGCACGATGCAGTAGGATGTGAACGAGTGATCTCGTTTCAGTCCAGACAGCACAAGGCTCCCGAACGGAACTACTCCGTTCATGAGAAGGGGTTGCTTGCCATGAAGTACGCCCTTGTTAAGTTTCGTGTGCACCTCCTGGGCTCCAAGCCCTTTGTGATCTACACCGATCAGACATCCTTGCGGACTGCGACGAATTCGCTCCATTTGTCCCAAGAATGGTGAAGTGGCTGTCCTTCTTCGCAGAATATAACTTCCGCGTCGAGTACAAGCCTAGCAAGCTCAACGTGTGTGCCGATGCGTTGTCACGCAGGCCGGACTATGAGCTGGCGTACACCAGTCGTGTCATGACCGATCTATACGATCCGATACGCATGGCGTATCGGGGCGACGAAGCCCTGGCACCTCTGGTACGGTTTCTGGCCGCAGGGAAGAAAGCCAAGGCCGAGTGGCTCACGCCACGTCAGAGAGCCCGGCCCCATCGACACGAGTACCATGATAGCCTGCTTTACAATCGAGTGGATCCCCATGACCCCCCACGGGTTGTCGTACCAAACGACGAGGAGCTCAAGTTTGACATCCTTTAGGAGGCGCATGATGCGCCGTCCAGCCGTCACTTGGGCCGCGATAAGACCTTCAATCGGTTTCTCAGTACTTTTAGCGGACCTAGATGTACAAGTGGGTCGCGCAGTACGCGAAGACATGTGAACATGTCAGCGGGTGAAACCCGCGAGACACGCCTCGGCTTGCAGAGCCTGCCCGTTCCAGCGGACTGCTGGAAGTTGATGAATCTGGCCGTCATCTTTGGCATTCCAGCCGACGGCCACGGAAACACCGGCATCTTGGTGTTCCTGTGCCGTCTGAGCAAGATGGTGCGTCTTGCTCCGGTCAACGACACAGTGATCGGGGAACAGGCTGCGAAGCTGTTCCTGGATGGCATTTTCCGCCATCATGGTCTGCCGGAGACAATTGTGTCGGATCGTGACCCGCGGTTTACCGCTGCGTTTCGGCGAGCGCTGTTTCAACTACTTGGAATGAGGCTGCACATGGCCAATGCCGATCATGCTCAGACGGAGCGTGTCAACCAAGTGCTTGAGGGCACTCTACGCAGTGTCTGTGCGGAGCCTTCTTGCTCTTGGTCAGAGACGCCTGCCAGTAGTTGGGTCGTGTCCGTGATGCCATGGCAGCGGCACAGGACAAACAAAAGGAGTACTCAGACAAACAAGGAAAAGGAAACTTAAACGTGTTTAAAGTGGGTGAAATAATCATATTAAACACTAGGAACTTGCCACTCACCACGATAAGTTCCGGTGAGAGGTACAAGCTGAAGCACCGCTTCATTGGACCCTTCGCGGTCCTGGCCAGGCATGGTGCGGCATATACCGTTGGCCTGCCTATGTTGATGACGACCAACCCGACATTCTACGTGGGCCGTCCGAAGCGGTACCACGATCTGCAAGGCTCGGTAGCCCCGCAGGCTCCACTCGAGGATGCGAGGTCAGCTCCTGGAACTGAGACTGCGTCTTCAGCGCATGAGAAAGCCCAGGGCCAGAAGCCCAGGGCCTTTGCGAGACCACTAAAGGGGCTCCATACGAAGGAACCCCGGCTGCATACGACGAGTATGAGCCGTAGCGGTAGGGCTGTCAGTACGCAAGAGTTGCTCCCGTCTGGGGCACAGGTCGCGGGCGGTACCGAGGAGTTGCATCTCCCTCTGGACACGGTCCATGGACACCCAAGGGCATCCAGACGTCGGAAGTTCGAAGTCCTCGTCCAGGTCAGTAGTCCAACGGTCGACCCGATCTTCAAGGGCCGACCAGCCGCTTGTCAGACGACTCAAGCTGTGATGGACTGGCCCAAGAATCCCCGAGTTCCCGGCCTGCGCGGCTTCACGCACGCCCTCACCGATGCCAAGCGCAATCTCCAGCGCAAGGACTCGCCGACGAGGAGCGGAGTTCACAATGGCTCGAGGTGGAGCCGAAGGCGGCTCGCCATGTCCTGAGTCGGAACTAGGCCGCGGGGGCCTCATAGTTGTATTCGTACGAGGGCCCCGCCGCCTCTCTTCGACCGTACTGGGGATACCCCCTACAAGTAAAGCATGTGTTCCAGGAGCGGCGCCTTGACAGGAAGCGCCAGCTCCACAAGAAGTTGAAGCAGGGTACTCAGAGACTAAGAGCTCCTGGGAGCCTATTGAACGGTTCCAGGCTGACAGCCCGAAGACCATCGCGATCTGGGTACAGAAATGGCAACGGCTTCGTAAGTAGGCCTGGCTTTCTTGCCCGTTCGGGTAAGAAAGCCAGGCCTATTGTGGTCGTAAAAATACCCGCGCTCATTATGAGCGCTATAAACAGGTTGCTTCTGCAGTTCTTTAGGGAGCTGTTGTTTGCTTACATGGGCAATCTTAATGCGGGGATCACGGAGGCCGAGGATGTCCTCCAACGTGACATCCCTTTGGAGAACTTCGGTTTGTCCGTCTGAGCAACGCGTAGCTGCCCACTTCAGAGCACGGCCTCAGCCTCCCGGACGAAGCCACAGTGTGAGGGCATTATCGAAGGTCGCACCAGACAGGTCGAAGTCCCGACCGGAGATCTGGTTTCTTTCGCCCGCTCGAGAACGCCATGAGTGGGATGTCGTGCGGTGCCAGGAGCACGCACCTAGTAGCACACAAGTCCTGTTGGAATAGTCGATGCTTGGCCACTAGGTGGCGTGCATACGCGCCCTAGGAAGACCGTCCGCCGAGGGGCAGGCGAGGCGGCTGGAACTGATTCATATAAGTATCCGTTCTGTGGGACGCCTGGGGAGGAAAGTACACGGGAGCGTGAGGCGGTCCCCCACGGCGAGGAGACGGATACTTCTTCGCAGGTAACTGGGTCGCCGGGCACACACTCCCTTTTGACGAGCAACCTCGAGTACCGATTGCTACACGTCGGGATCGTTTATGATCTCCCCGCCCACTTGGCCCTCTTCCTCTTCGTCCGAAGAAGGGCTGAAGAGGCCCTTGTTCGTGAACGTGAGGGTCCCCAGCTCTTCACGGAGTGAGATCGGGAAGCCGCTCGTCTCTTACGACTGACTTCCGAGGTTGCTGCAGCCTTAGCCGCCTTGACGCGGGCAGTTACCTCATCGAACGTCAAATTCTTGGCCGAAGAACGAGGTTTCTCTTCGTCCTCGTTGGGTGAGCTACCCTCCCCTGACGTTCAAGCGGTCTTAGGCTCGTCGCCATCGTCGCCAAGGTGGCTGGACAGCGGGGTACGAAACCAAGCGAATCGAACTGACTCGGGTCACCACCAGACCCCTCGACGAGTTAGTACCGGATGTCATTGTTACCCCAGGATATGGGAGAGCCCTCATCATAGTCCACAAATAGCTTAAGATTCTCACAGGGGCCCAGGTGCCTTGGACGCCACCTTGAATGCCACCTTGGTGGATCCCTTCGAAGCAGAGTATTTGTCAGACGACTTAGAACTCTTAGCATGTAGCTTGGAAGCAACAGGCTTAGCAGGCGATTTCGCACCGCTGCCAGACCGATTCTTGGTCATGCTTAAGGCCAACGTGGAGGGCGAGAAGACGAAGGCACGTGGAAGTGTTTGAGGTTCAAACGGAAATGAGCCAGCTGCGGAAACCAACCGCAGCGAAGTCGATGTAATTCGACTTGGAGAGTGAAAGGCGGCGACTTCCTTTCACTCGTCCTGGATGGTCGGTAAACCGAACCTATTTGGGGGGGGATGTAACGGGGTTACATGAAGAGTGTTAAGTCATTCTTCAGAATGGGGTTACATGAAGAGTGTCAAGTACTCTTCAGAGTGGTGTACCCAAGTAATGGTGTAGCCAACATCACTATGACGCCACGGGTAATGGCATCACGGATTAGTACCACCGATATTGTACTAAGACTTCAGAGCCACCCAATAGGATAACATCTAGGATACTTTATGGTGGCTAGGACCCTGGTCCAGGTAGAAGAATGCGTTCTGAGCTCATCTTTTGCGTGGTTCTTATGGCTATCGATAAACGGTACGGTGTACCAAAATCTGATTCTGCATTCTCGGATCACAGTTTTCAGAACACAGCGCGCGGGTGTTCCGAATCCAGAATCTCTTTAGTCTCTATGCAGAGAAGTCATTAGGCTTCCATCATCGCTGCCATCTGCGCGTGCGCGGGGACCATCACTGCGGCCACAGCGGACGGGCGCTCCCTTGGATCGGCGAGAGTCAACACTTCAACCTTCCCATTACATACCTTCGAGAAGGCGCTGCACTCTCCGCGGACGCGCAGGTTCGAGACCCACCTCCGCTGCACTAAGCCTTCCTTCCTACTAATCTACAAGGCTGTATATGCTGAGTGGGCTCGAAAACATTGGTCCACTCATGCGAGCCTGCTTTGCTTTAGCCTTCGCTCTGCCTCTTCCTTTCGCCAATTTTGATGTTGATGAGTGGGTGGAGGCAACGCGCTCTGCACAGCGGAACCTGGCGCCTCTCGGCCACCGGGAGAGGATGCTGCCGTGGCGGAGTCTCCAGTATTAGCGCCTGGGAGCGCTTGGGATCCGAGGGGGCCGCACTGGCAGCCGGAAAAACGCTAGCAGGCGTCACAGTGGCCTGAAGCAGCCTTCGTTCCGCCATGGCTGCTGCCGCGATCTGAACGCCGGCTGCTGCGATCTGATTGTATAATGACATGCACATATAAACGCGTCCAGCTCGCAGCACGTGCTTGGATCAGCTTCAGAAAAGATTGTAAAATGCATACACCATGGCGGGTCTCGTCACAATCACCTAGCCTTACACCAGAATGAGAACACATTCTTCTACCTGGACCATGGCCTAATACTTAGAATGTAGACGCATTAACAAGCAGTCCGCCAGTGAAGTAGGGGGGGGGGATCCCCTGTTTAGATGGTAGAAAAGACGTAATATCAGGAATGGATTTTGAAGCGGAAAAAGTATAGCACAAAGAAAACCCATTGATGATGATGAGTATTGATATCTTGCACGCCTGAAATCTATCAGTGGTTGTTAAGAAATCAACGAAATCATGACACGATGTTGCTGAAAGCTGTTGCATCAACTTAACCATGCCTTTTTTTGGTAAGAGTACCCCAACGATTAGGAAACCCTTATCCACGTACAAGAACAGTCCTCATCCAGAGCACCACAAAAAAACGCAAAATTAGCTTCGTCATTAGTCGATCCATCTAGGTGCCACGCAATTATTGCCTACTATAGCGAAAACAATAGCGGGTTTTGAGCTCGGGAATGCAGAGAACAGCCCATAAGTTATGTAACAAGGACAAAAAGACACTTGTCGGCCGATTTCAGTACGCATTTGGCCAAGGACATCACTTATGGGAACTTAAATAATGGTAATAAGTTAGGTGGAATTTATTTTTGTCTTAATCCGATAAAGTGGGGTTAAACTTCAACCATACGGTTCTTTTTTTAAAAGTAATTGTCCATCTTATCCACGTACTTATTGCAGTTAAATCTAGGGCTGCTCCCAGGGGCATCTTATGCTTTAAAACTGCGTGATTACATTCGGCTCTAAGGCTAACAGCCATTTACATGAAAATTCGCAAACATTCCATAATTTTGATTAACTAAAATGATCTGATTTTTTTCTTGATACAGACTTAGGAGTGCCACTCTCTCGTGGCGTATTTTGCTGTCGGGGGGATTTGCCGGTCGTTGTCTATAGTAGTTGGGATGGTAGTTATGATGGTGGGATGGTGGGTAAGGTTCATATTATACACGGCTCAGTAACCTCGCCGATATTGAGTGGTTACCGCAACCATACTTATGAGACATGAATGGTCGTTTTCGCATGACTACAGGCCCGTAAACAGACTCACCGTGCCTCTGGCCGGAGCTTCTCCGAACCTTGCTGTGGTGACGGAATCCGTGCGCGCGTGCTTATGGCTTTGGGACCTTTGATTTTTCATAAGGGATCTGGCAGATGGTTGAGCTCAGTGGACTCTTGAACACCTACACAAATATGATATACTCCGCTTTAGTTGACGATAGCGTCATCATCGACTGCTACTTGGCCACCCATTCGACAAGGCAGCTGTCGTAGTAAATCGCATAGCCATTCGCAGCTGTGGAGTCCCTCTCCACATAGAATGCAGCGTCGCAATACAACACTAGACCTTCCCCCACGACGTTTGTACGTCGGTCCAAAATTGCGTGTTCTATTTTGGTAGCGAACTACGCGATACACGCCAAGCTTCACGCTGCCAGTTGAACGATCGATCTCCTGAGCGAGGATCCGCACTGCTCTGGTAATGTCAGGTCTGCCGATTTTCGACAGGTAGATTAGAACTCCAGTAGCAGGACGCAGACCAGATTCTGTCGGCTTCTGCACATTGAACAATTGGTGACGATAGTTATCCCATTGGTGTGACCACAGCTTGGGAACGACCCACACGAAATCGCTCCAGAATGGTCGTCGCGTACTTCTGCTGGTTGATCCGCACCTCTTCACCTCCAGTCGACCATTATTCGGGGTCCAAGACATATTTGACGGCCGCGTAGTAATGACGCTGTGCACTTGTCCAACAGCCGTCTTGGGTTCAGCAAGGTCTGGATCGCGCATGGCGAACGCTAGAATGTCATCCACATACATAAGTTTGATTAGCAATTTCTCGCCAGCCCCTTTCAGGAACAGGCATGTGTCCGCTGTACCTTGACGACCCCGAGTCCCAGTCGAAACGCCGTGAATTTGTCGTATCGGGTTTCTGAGGCCTACTTCAATCCATACAGCTCATCCAATAACCGCCACTCGAGCCCGTCAAGAGTTAGATCCTTCAAATGGTTCGGATTAGATTGCTTCGTCAAACTCCGAGTTCAGGAAGCAGTATAGGCGGATAGGGTTGTGCAGAGCGACGGGGCTGAATGCAGCAATATAGTCCTCGCCATACGCTGACTCGACACCTTCGCAACTAGGGCCTCCTACTTGTCTAAGGTCCCGTCCGCATGCATCTTCTCCTTCAATACCCACTTGGATTTGATCGCTGAGCGAACCGGCGGCAGTGGAACCTCCACGAAGGTTTTGATCTCCAAAAGATCCGAATCTCGTCGTACACGGCAGCCTCCCACTAGGTTCGATCTTATTCTTGCTCGGCTTCCTCGAGATCGCCTTCACTCCAAGTGTCCAGTTTTCGTAGTCGCTTGACACCAATATCCTGTGGGTAAATCCATCACACATAGTTGTGCAATCGAACCGAAGAGGGACCGTACGCTCTTCAACCATGTTGCAGACTGCTTCGAAGGATAGATGCGATTTCTTGTAGCCCAGGCGTCGCTGACTGGGCTTCGGAATCCTGATCGATCGGCGGGAAGGACAAGCAGCATTCTCTTGATGCGGGTCGCCTCGCATCCGATCTCGAAACACAATGGTTTAGGACGTGCTGTCATTGCTCCCGGCGATGTTGAACGCTCCTTAACGTTGGCAGGCCCCATTGCCACGTTTATTTTCTTCTTCGACGGACTCCAGGCGGAAGTTCTGGTTGATGAGTTCCATGATCGCTTATACTGTGCCTTCTAACTACGTACTGATCATGGCTTCATCTTCGGCACCTTGCAGCCCAAGCCGCGGAAGTTGCTCATGTCTGGTACCTTTCCTCTATTCGTCGGACAGCGATTGCGTACGTACGCAGCACAATTGACAGCATCTGCTCAGTATCATATTGGAAGCTGTGCCCCAAGCATCATCGACTTCGCTATCTCCAGAATGACGCGATTGCCGCGTTCACCTTTGCATTTTGCTGAGGGTTGTACGGAGTGCTAAACTCCTGTACGATGAAGTTCTGTTTGCCGTAAGTATTGATCTCGCCCCTAACGTACGCAGCGGCGTTGTCCGATTCCAGGAACACGACACGTAGTCCGGGACTTACGCTTTGGGCTTAGCCATGCAGCCCCGGATAGCATCAATTTGAGTGCCGAGCTCTTTTCATGGGGGGTAGACCATGACGAGTCGAAGTGGTGCAATCACAATGTTTACAAGCCTGTGTAACCATCCCGCACCGTCACCTGCATTAACTTACGTAGTCTGTTGCAAATAAGAGCTGATTCTTCTGCAGCGACCGGACCTTAATGGTTTCTGTGTCAGCTTTCCGCTCACGCAGGTGGGGGGAGCAGGACTGCTCCATAGCCCCTCTGCACGGTACCTTTAGGTCAGCGAGAACGTGCTGTACGCTCTGCCTACTCTGGTGACCGAGTCAGCGGTGTCACGTTTCTACGTGTGGCCGTTCATTATGACAGCTTCAGCAACTGGTTTACTTTTACGAAATACGTCGACACCACGTACATGTACGTGAAGCTTTCAAAGTCATTCCAGGTCCAGACGACGCCATAACCGAATCACCATGCCATTACGAGACGCTGCCACAAAGGAGACGGGATTGCGCGCGAGACGCTGTACATAGAGGACTTTCTGTAAAGCACATACTTCGTGGCCGTTACGCAGTAGTGGTGCCTTGCCCACAGCCTTAGCCATCCTCGTCTCGCCCTAGGGTACGGTCGCGAGGCGGGGATTGTCCAGCGTGTGCACGTCGGCCAGATCCACGATACCGACTTCGATTTGTCAAAAGGCACCTCCATTACTTAGGACACAGAAATCGTGCATTGATTGAAACACTTCAACTTCAAAGCGGATGAGACGTACAATTCACCGTTCAGCTCAGAAACAAAACTCGAAGCCGCAGCCCTCCTCGGCAACACACAGAGACTCTAGCTGATCTACCAACCCTAAAATTGCCGCCTCTTCTAGCACGGGGTGAACTGCTTGATATTCGCGAGTGTCTGTCGGTATTGCGAGCTTCCTAAATCCGCTAGCAAGCGTTACAGGAAAAAGGCTTTCCCACGCACTCGTTAACCACGCCATTATGTCGCTCGCGATGGCGACTCGAGCTTGAACTTTTTCTGGGAGCCACTGTTCTGATTAGACCGAAGCTGACGCTGCAAATGATCAACCCAGGGAGGCCGCAACTCTAAATTAAGCGGCTTCATTCACGCAATATCCGCCGGCTTACACAGCGACGTCTAGCCGGGTGGAACTCGCATCAGCACGACATTAATGCTCGCTGCATATTCTTTAACGGCTTGGTTAAGTGTCCACTAAAGTCGTCCCAGAGTAGCAGTACCTTTTCCACCAAGCTGTCTCTGGAGCCGAAGTCAAATCGCAAAAACTTAATCGATAAGGTCGCATTCCACCATCCCTTAGCGTTGCCGTAGATTTGGACGTCGTGTATGTCCATTAGGAGCGCTATCTCCGGCCATAACCCTCTGCCAAACCCATTTTGGCGCTTCCCGTTGAATTCTTCAGTCTCCGGAACTTTCGAGGGGTGTGTGTGTGCTGCTTGAAGACAGCAAAAGGGGTGCGACAATTTCTGTGCATATCGCCAAGCAGCATTACAGTCATGCGCTTTTTCTCCGAGCCGGCATTGTGAGTCCACACTGTACGAATCCCTTTGGCATCGTACGTTCGCGTCGGAAGATACTCGTAATGCATTGCCGTTTGGTCCGCATTATAAACCTCTTCAATGCCCTCCTCCTCGACCGTCTTGAGCACCTCAAGGCGGAACCGCTGCGCGACCTGTGCAGAATCGGCAGGCGTGATTGGCCATACGCGTGTTGCACCGCAGAGAGAGTCGATATTTAGAGAGTAAGCGTTGTTTCCAGCTATCGGACGCTGAAAACGAGCCCTCGGGAATTCCAGCGTTTTCTGCCACCTCATTGGCCTTGCAGGTAAGCATGAACGGCGATACTGAAACACCTTCACGGCGAAGGTCGCATACCCAGTGAGCTATGTGGTCCTCGTCCACCTCCGGGAGGACAGTCGAGATGTCGCTGTCACGATTCTTCTCAAGTGCTGGCGACCGCTTGCTACTGCGCCGACAATGGTTTTCTCCTTTGCAACCCATTTGTATATTTATCGTTTGGTCGTCTTCTTCTGAACTTGGCTAAGGCCTGTGTAAACTTCTCGGTCGTGGCTGCCATGCCATGGGCCCTATCGAACTAGATCATGTGGGCCTTCTTGTCGTTCCTCACGCCAACACGAATAAACTCTCTCGGCTCCTTGCCGGCGCTCTTGATGCGTGTCCGTCCCTTCGGTGGTGGCTGCGGATTCATTTCTGCAATGGCTGGCTGTCGACCAGCAATCCGAAGTTCCAGATTCTTAGGGTTTCTGCACGAGTGCCCTTTGACATTGGCTTATCCTGTTATCTTATCCGTCCAGTCCAATTGGGCAGCCCGGTGATCTCGGGATCGGTCGAGTGCGCCCTTTGACAATGGAATGTCGGTATGGCCAATCATATGGCTTGTACGGTCTGCAAACTGCAGGATGTTCGCTTCGCTCGCATGGGTGACCTCCGCCCACAGGTTCCGACCAATCGGCGTGCTTGAATATGACTATATTTGATATGCGGTCGGACGATTTGCATGACTTTACCTAGGTTTTGTAATGGTCGCACTTAAATACGGTCGGGTAAGTGATGATATTCATCCATAGCGACTTCAGCGGTTCCCATGTGAGTCCTCGATGGTCTCGAGTCCTTTATATGGTACGAGAACCTCGTAGCAATTTTTTCGCTCACCATGCGTGCTGCTTAAGCTCAACTACTACAAACAAAATCCCCTGATATGTCACGTGCTCTCGAATTTCTTCTGTCGCCTCATAGTCCTTATCAGCATAGTACTTGAGTCGGGACGTGTGTATGCCCGTCTCTGCACCTATCACAAAGCGCCTGATGAAGGACTCCTTTTTTTTATCAACCGATCCTCAGCACAAAGTCACCGATACTGAAGTCGGTCTTTCTCGCACCTATCTGCGTTGCTTTGTCGCGTCTTGTTGCTAGTGTCTTGTGCATGAGGCGGGCACTTTTTGCAGCTCCTAAAGTTTCTCTTCGTTTAACTCGGGCGTGCTTGATCATTTCGATAACCTTTCTCTGCTCTAGATCCAAGCGGAATCGATTGGGGTGGTATGGGCTGTGCACAAAAGAGCTTTACCGGTGCCTTGTTGCCCAACGAAGGCAGTGATGTGTGACTGAAGTTTGCTCCGAGTAGCGGCACCAACGAAGCCCAATCTCGGATGCCCCTTTTGTATTCCACGCAAAACCCATTACGAGTACTTGTATCACGTCGTGTTTGATACGATCGATGCTGCCGTTGATCGCCGGGTGATGTACGCCACCGTGAACGTCTGCTCACACTAAAGCTGTTTGAAAACTGCAGGGATCACTTCGTTCTCAAAATGGCCCCACTGCGCACCGATCCAAATAGGCGGGAAAACCATATCTACTATTCTAGTCAAGAATAGCATCGACTGCAACTGTACTTTAAGCGTGGCACAAGGAACCAACTCGCGGAAATGGGTTTCATCACTTTTCATCACTATCAGGTATGTATCATTCCCAATGACTTACCCACAGTAAGGAAATCCCAACGCAGGGCACCGTTGCGCTCGTGACAACGGAGTGTTTCGCTCCATGGTCGTTGTATCACTTTGCTGCCCTACAACATGCTGGTAAAGTAGACAAGCCGGTAAGAATTTATCAACTTTCGATCGCAAGTGATCCATCTAGAAGTTCTTCTATATCTGCTCCATCATGATAGCTCGGACCCCGTGGCATTGTGCACCACAGTGTACTACGATCATCAATCATGCATAAGTGCCACACTTTCGGGGCGGATTCACAGACATTCATCGCGGTACCAGCTCCTACCAATTTTGGCAAGGAAGTTGGTTGGTACTGTGTCTCTGGACGCTTCTTGCTCTTGGAATATTTTTACATGTGAAGGCCGGGTCGTCGAAAGTCCGGATCGCTGGTTCCTTGCAGGATCTCCATATTGTTGCTTTCCATTCTGACTTCGTTTTGTCTGCGCCGTGTCGACGGGGTCTCGTCTGCCTCTCCTCTTCGACGCTTACATCGGGTTTTCAGGGTCTTCTCTTCCCCCTTTCGCCGACGCTTCCTCCGGATTTCTTTGGTCATATCTTCCTCCCGATGACCTGGTTTTCGCGGCATCGTCGCGCGCAGTGCCACACTATCTTGGTGGTTCCAACCCACCGGGGCACCATTTCAGCCCACACATGGTTTATGGGTATTTATTTTGGGCTGTGTATTTTGATTTTATAACTGGTCACTTCAGCGCCATACTCACTCAACTAGCCATTTTTTCTGTGTCAGCTGATCACATAGTAAACTGGCACATGTTGCTGTGCCCATCTAGCCCTGTCAAATTTTAGGTTTACACTGTAGTTTTGTATTGATTGTCTCCCATCTCCCTTTACCCTAGCCCTTCCGAGGACCGGTACATCGCGGTCTTGGGATTTGCTTTGCAAAAGCAGTCGCTGCGCTCCTGCGAGGAAAAGATTCTAATTTCGGCCCGCTACAGTGCTCGGTCCGCTGGAAAGCTCGTAGCTGGGCCATCCTCTATAAATACCGCGCGGCCTGCTTCGTGTGCACCCCCATGGGTTTGCCGTGGCTACGCTCGCTCGCAACCTCTCCCCTCCGTTGGTCGTTTTATGTAACGTTCACCCCCTCCATTATCAGATGGGCACACGAATCACTCTTTAGTAAAATTAACGTTTCGGGCTAGTCACGGTTATCGCACCAGAGTGGACGATCCATTCCCGCTCGCTATTGGCCCCCGTGCCCTCCACTGAGAGCATCATACTGGCCGCTTCTGTCCTTGCCGCAGACGACGCCGAGTCATCGGTGCAGGTCCGCGCAAAATATCCCATCTGATTACAATGCAACCACTTGAGCTTTGACATGCCATGATTCTTCTTCGACTTAGTGTTTCCCTTGTCCGCCTTCTGCTGAGCGTGGAGGAAGCGGCAGTCTTAGAACTACCTGCAGTACCACTAATGGACCGGCGACCTTTTTGCTGTCTGCGCTGGATCGCCTCCGCCTGGCATCGTTGTAGCGTCGCCTCAAATGTCACAGATGACTCGAGGATCCATGAATCCATTCCAGGCAGGCCCAGGCGGTGCGTGGAGCTCTGTCCCTTCTCTCTGATGCAATCACATGTTGCTATTGTCATCAAGGACACGTCTTGTCGCTTCGACGTGCTGAACCCAGGAGGCATTGTCATCAGGGGCACGTTTTGTCGTCTTGGTGTGCTTAAGCATGACATCATCTCCGTCGAGGTAAAGGACCACATACTTGTGCTTGGCCGCCCAATACTCGCACTGGACTCCACATTGTACATCATACGCAGGTGGCGAAGCATCTTGAGCAGTTGCTCCACCAGATACATCTAAGCCGCAATCTTTCGCCAAGATGATCGAAGCAGCCATCTTCTCCCTCATCACTCGGTCGCTGAGCGGTGTCGCCGACTTCGTAGTCAGTGCTGATGCTGATGCCATAACAGCTGCATCTCTCTTCGCCCTTCAGCTCGGCGTCGTTCGGTGTCGGCCCATTTACAGCGGCCAAAACCCCTTGCTTTCGAGCACTAACTTGACTTGCTCACCCCATGGGTTCCGTTGACTGCTTGGACTTCGTCGTAAACGTCGAAGCCGTAGCGATAAACAACATAACCAATTAAAAGGGACTTTATGCAGTACGCTACTGTGGTCAGCTTCGGCCGTTGCTCGCTATTGAGCGTTTAATACACAGTAAGCCAAAGGGCTCGTTGCAGAGCCAGCAGGTCTAGGTGATTTATCAGCGCCCAACATCTGGATGGCATCTTAAACGAGGCAGGCAACCCAAGAAGGGGTGGCAGCCATTCGTTTGGACAGAACAACGCATCAAGAGTTTTCTTCGACTACACTATATTGGGCTGAAAGATCGGTTCGACAATGCCATATTTACCGGCAAGTTGGTGAGAGCTGGGATTTTCTAGCTTCGGCTGTAGGCTGTGAGGTTGCCGAAAGCGCATATTATCACCGTAAACCGTGTGAACTTTGGTAGTTTTATTAGACTGCGAGGCAGGTGGCGAATAGTTTCTGAACCTTCGGTGCAGCGAAACGACTTTGTTGGCGTTCTAAGACTGCAATCGCAGCGGCAGCGCAAACTCAGGGCTGCCGCCTTCACAATGTCCTGAGGCTTGTGTGACCGACTTCACCTGTCATTATGATCTCCTACATCAGACAGATCTCCTAATTCAGAGTACATGTATAAATATAGTACAAAAGTCGACAAAAATGCCATTTATTCCAAGAAACGTACACTAGAACCAATGGGCAAAAATGTAGGAGATCTACTGTAAGACACGGTCAGTACTAGCGCGTGAACTGAGTATTGCGAAGCACCAGGATACATACCCAGAAGGGGACGGAATGGTGGCCACCTAGGTTATTTAGTTACCGAGTATACATGACTGTAGGTAGCATCGTCATGATTTCTGAAAGACGGACGAGCCGCCGGCGTGCTCGGCCATTACTGGCTTCAGTCTCCACCACTTTCACGCCCATACGCCAAGCTCCCGGCTCCATTTGCCAATCGCTTAGCGGGCGTTGCCTAATGTCTGCTTTACCCGAAGGCGGTGTGGATTTTGAACCCAGGCGGGGCCCCATGTTGGCGGACAGGCGGGTAAAGAACGCGACACGCTACAGGCGCTTACGTGCGCTATGCCATGCACGACATCACTGGACTACTCTTTGGATCGAGGTCTAGATCGGCGCCACACTCCCGAGCCGCGCGTATTACCAGGCTTACAAGCGCATGAGACGACGACTGGGAGGCTTTGCCCCTTTAAACCATGACCCGCATCTCTCCTACTGAAGTGCCCGGTCAAGCAGTCTCAAGAACTACCGGGACTAACCGTGCTTCCAGGCCTACAGCCCATGAGAATGCGCCCAGTAGCCCCCAAGTCCACCAGTCCAGTCACAAGCCCAGATATCCCAACCTTCGCGGCCAAACCCGAACCATCGTCCGAAAGGTGCTGGTCGGCCCGGGGATTGAACCCTGGCCGCTTCAGTCCGACACTGGATGCCTAACCAGCCGAGCTATCTGAGTTCACTAGAAGTAGGTGGCTCATCACCACCTGGTTCATCGGGTTATACTTGGTTTTTGTATAGACCCCATCGGAATGGTCCTGCAAATGTCCAACTCGGCCCAGAGACGTCTCTGGACGTCCACCAGTTTCCTCCTGGACACTAAAATGGGTCTTTCAGGTACCCACTTTCGAGAAAATTGACCTTTTTTGAACACCAATTGGACACGTCGTACCCAATGTTTGGGTCCACATGACCCAAATCGATCCCAAATAGCAAGTAGAGTAGCTAAGTAGTTGCTTACTAGCCTTAAAGTGTAATGTATTTTTTGTTAGCTGAAAGACGGACGAGATGGCAGCGTTCGTATCGTATATATGGTGCTCTATGTAGATTTGAAGAACGCGGTGGAGAAACATACCTCGTTATACCCCCGGTTGACTAGAGCGCGGATGGCAGCCCGCTACCGACGGGCCACGTAACAATCGCGAAAACAAGAAAAAGCTTCGGGCTGCTTCCTCGTCCACTCCAAAAGTATACGAACGGCGCCTTTGGGGCTCGAGCGTCGAAGTATCAAATGATTTTCACGAAGGCGCAAATGGCTTTCCTCATACCCCGTTGTGCTGATGATTCCAAGAAGCTCTGCATTCAAGCTCTGCTCAGTGCTTATCAAGTGCCGCATCGTCGCGATCAGACAAATCGAGTACATTAGCACCAATGTCGGGAAAGCGATGCATCTTGCAGGTATTCAGCGTCGTCATTGAATGTCCCTATCCCAGGTATAATTAGTTTATTACCACTATTTTTATCGCGTCACTCCGAGCTACGGCCATCTGCAATATGCTTGCACTTCTCGTTGTCTCTGGGTTTTAATAAATGTTTAATAGGTTATCTATATATTTAGGCGAGTCTTGCTAATGTCGGCCACCACTGTATATGTATGTCACCATCAAAACAGGCCGCGCGCCCACTCCATTGTTGTTATCGGGGCTGAGCAGACCGATGTGTTATTTGCTCCGCCATCAAAACTCACGCTGAGTGCATCCACAATTCATAACTAAAAATACAGACCTCCACGCTTCATGAAATCTTCCGGAGTGTCACAGCGCTCACGGATGCTTGCGGCGCTGACGCCGTCAGGTCTTGGCAGCCCCGTCGCGAGAAATTAAAAAGCAAGGTATCAGTTTGGATTTGAACGGATCACAACCGTACTACTGCTTGCAAATACGGTTGCCTAAAAAATACCATAAGAAGAAGTTGTGATTAGTTATCAATTCCTTGGCAAGCGGACGACGCAGATTAGAATTTTCTCGGTTTACATCAGTATTATTCTTCACTGTTCAAAATGATGCACGCGCGATCATGATGGGACAGACATAGCACTTGACGAAACACACGCATGCAGAAGCGGGAAATCAACAGCCAGTTTTGAAGGAGGGGGTGTAAACATTGTCGGGTCCATGGCTGCCCAAAGCCTGTGGTCTAACATCCGTGTGCGGAGCACATTGTGTTAACCCTGGACCTAAGAGTGCTGTTATCAAACGGAGGCGAAGTTTGCGAACCGCCAGGGTTGAGCGAATCAGGTGAATTTTGATCCTCCCTCTTAATTTTACATTGCATACTTTCTAAGTACTATTACTGTATTGAAAAACAAAGTTTTTTAGTACCTCGGCTGTTTCGCTTGTCATGTAGAAACACGACTGGATAACCGCCGTAATTAATACATGTAGACGAGCGCACGTAGCATTGCTACTACCAGAAATGCTTGCGCGAGCACAACCTTCTATATAGTTGCAATTTTCACATGTTACGATAAGAATAGGGATACCTTGGAAAGGACCGGTCAAAACGGACTTGGGGTCATACATTTAGTGTAAATGGTTACTGTGTGGGTACAACAAGCGAACGAGGGTTGCTACATGTGCTGCGCCTGACCAAAGTGTAGCACATGTGGCAACCTTCGTTCACAATTTGCGCGCAAATTGCGCATTTTGACGATTCATAATCATGTGTTTTCATTTTTAGCTCGATGTAGCCGCTATCTCGGCGCGTTCCGTCGGTCCGTGCCAAATCTTGCTGGAGTCCAGGATCAAAGGTCCAGGCTGGGCTCCCGAACGCATGTTCTTGTTTAGCCGATGGTTCAATGACCATAGAGCGTCCGTAACCGAGAATTGACTACTATCCATGTAATCAGCTTAACCGTACATGTAAAACATTTGTATCTACAAGATCGGGCGGTAAACGTCTCAGAGGAGGCGAGGTCCTCTCCTATTCATCCGTGTCCGCTGTACACGGTTCTCTCACAATTTGATTCACCTCGGCGGTCGCAAGTCACTCCAACACCAAAGATGAACGTCCGTCTCGCAGCTTTCGTCGCTGCCCTTGCAAGTCTTTCCGCTGGTATTGACGCCGGCCGATCGGGTAGCTGCCCCTTCGGTTACGACAAGGTCGCCTCTGTCAAGGAGCAGGACCGCCGGATTTCGAGCGAGCTGTACGACCCCAAGAGCTGCGAGGTGATCGACTACGACCTCGTGAAGGCGGAGCTCGAGAAGCTGATGACGGATTCTCAGGACTTCTGGCCCGCCGATTTCGGTCACTACGGCGGCCTTTTCATCCGCCTGGCCTGGCATTGCAATGGCTCGTACCGTCGTGCTGATGGCCGCGGTGGCTGCGACGGTGGCCGCATCCGCTTTAATCCGGAGCACAGCTGGGCCGACAACACCAACCTGGACAAGGCCCTGAAGCTGTTGAACCCCATCAAGGAAAAGTTCGGCGACGCGCTATCGTGGGGCGACCTTATTGTGCTATCGGGCGACGTTGCCATCAAGAGCATGGGTGGCCCCGTGCTGGGCTTTTGTGGTGGTCGCCGCGACGACGTCGACGGCACGAGCAGCCTGCAACTGGGACCGACTCCCCAGCAGGAGAGTGTGGCCCCGTGTGAGGTGGACGGTCAGTGCAAGGAACCGCTTGGTCCCACAACCATGGGCTTGATCTACGTGAACCCGGAAGGACCGATGGGCAAGCCTGACCCGGTTGGATCAGTGGCCGACGTGCGCGACACATTCAAACGCATGGGTATGGATGACCGCGAGACTGTGGCCCTGATCGGAGGTGGTCATGCTTTCGGTAAGACGCACGGCGCGTGCCCGACGGGTGCTGGCCCCTCTCCGTTGGAGGACCCGGAGAACCCGTGGCCGGGAACCTGCGGTGAAGGCGATATGAAGGGGAAGGGCAACAACACCTTCACCAGCGGCTTCGAGGGGTCGTGGACGTTCACACCCACGAAGTGGGGCAACGGCTACTTTAAGGGCCTTACCAGCTTGGAGTGGGAGAAGTTTGATGGTCCGGGTGGCCACGTACAGTGGCGCCCGGTGCCCGACACGAACCCGCCTGTGCGCATGCTGACGGCCGACATCGCGCTGCTGCACGATGACAGCTACCTCAAAATTGCGAAAGAGTTCGCCGCTGACCAGGCAGCCCTGGATGAAGCGTTCTCGCACGCCTGGTACAAGTTGGTGTCGCGTGACATGGGCCCGGCTGCTCGCTGTCGTGGTAATGATATCCCTCCTGCGCAGCCGTTCCAGAACCCGCTGCCCTCACCGCCGAAGACGCTACCGGACTTTAACGCTGTTCGCGCGGATGTTCGTAAACTTTTGAAGAAGTCAGTGAAAGGTCTAGTGAGCGATTCGAACACTGATGGTAAGCCGTACAATGGCGCTCTGTTCGTGCACGCTGCATGGCAATGTGCCTCGACGTTCCGTATTACGGACTACGCAGGGGGCTGCAACGGTGCCAAGATTCGCTTCGCGCCGCAGAAGGACTGGCCGGTGAACACTGGTGTTGACAAGATCATCGCTGCGCTTGAGCCCATTAAAAAGAAGTACTCGACACTGTCGACCGCCGACCTTATCGTTCTTGCGGGTCAGGTGGCTCTTGAGGGCGCAGGCGGTGTGAAGATCGACTTCCTTGGTGGACGAACGGACGCTGAGAACGGCAACGGTGCCGACATTTTGGCCCCGCGTGAGTACTACAACTCGACGGTGACCGCTGTGCGCGACAACATCAAGATCCTGGGTGTATCGCCGGAAGAGGCTGTAGCTCTTGCTGGTCGCCCGCGCAGTACCGCTCAGCAGAAAGCGCTAGGCTATAGCGGCTCATACAGCAGCAATTCGGCCAAGTTATCCAATGAATACTTCAAGGTTCTCCTGAACGAGAAGTGGGAGTCTGCATCTGCGAAAGAGTTCAAGGCGGGCGACAAGGAGATCTACATGTTGGATACAGACCTGGCGCTGCTGGACGCCCCCGAGCTGAAGGCCTCGGTGGAAAAATTCGCCGCAGATGAGTTCGCCTTCAAGAAGGTGTTCACGAAGGCGTGGAGCAAGGTCATGATGGCCGACCACTTCAATGCCGAAGGCTACTAAACTCAATGCCGAAGGCTACTAAACCGTTGTTGTACAACTCTACATACTAGTAGTAGTATACGATTTTTTTTTGAAGCTCATCTGCGAGCCAATAGTAAGAAATGTTTGTTAACCATGGAACAATTCAGCTATTGTAAGCAATCCATCACGTGTCAACCGCCAACCCGCATCGAGCGAGGACCTCGTATCGCCGGTAGCGTGGTCTCCGGGGGCAACGGACAGCCGACATTCCCACACGCAACACGCACGAGGACACCCTGTCCACAGAGCGACCACTCGACTGCACATGAGGTCCACCCTGCGTCATTAGCGTACCCCTGGACATACACAATACACGGTCTCCTCGACTTACCGATATCTCGGGTGCAATTGCGCGTACTTAGGTCCCCTACTTCTTCACTACTGCTCGTGTGGCTTAGCTAACTTGTGTGAGATCGACTAGAGCCGTCGCCGGATCGACAGCGGTCAGTTGCTTCTTCACTCGTCTCCTCTGAAGCCCTAACTTAGCTAATGTAAGTGCAGCCTGTAGTATATTTGCGACGGGGCATACAACACCTTGCGCACAGGAAGTGTGACTTCCGGAGAGTGTACAAACTCTTAGTGAACGGCAGTTCACTAGTCCCTGGAATGTGGGACAGTTACCAAAATTAGGTAGAATTCAGACTGAATATATTTATAGGTGACCCTTTTAATGCGTCTACATACTAACTATTAGTCACCTATAAAGTTCCCTAGGTGTTATCCTATTGAGTGGCTCTGAAGTCTTTGTACCATATCTGTGGTACCTATCGGTGACGTCATTAACGTCGACGTCATGGTCCTGTTTAGCTACATCACTTAGTGTACTTGGGTACACCTGCTCTGAAGAGTGGCTTGGCACTTTTCATGTAAACCTGTTACATCCACCCCCACTTAGGTTCGGTTTATCGACCATCCCGGACGAGTGAAAATAAATCGCCGCCTTTCACTCTCCAAGTCGTGTTACATCGACTTCGCTGCGGTTTGGCTTCCGGAGCCGGCTCATATCCTTTTGAGCTCGAGCACTTCCGCGGGCTCTTCTTCTTCTTCGGCTTCCACGTCAGCCTCAAGCATCACCAAGACTCGGTCTGACAGCCGTGCGCCTGCCAAGCTTGTTGCTTCCAAGCAGCAGGCTAAGAGCTCTAAGCCGTCCGGCAAAGGCTGAACAACCTGAGGAGGCCCCTGAGCTCCTCGTGGACTATGAGGAGGGCTCGGACAAGTCTCCATGTTCTGGGGCGATAACGAAATCCCGCTCGTCAAGGGGTCTGACGGCGACCCGAGTCCGTCGGACTCGCTTGGGTCCCGTACACCGGTGTCTAGCCATAAAGGCGACGATGGCGACGCGGCGAAGACGCCCGAGCGTCAGGGTAGCGCGCGCTCACCCAAGGAGGACAAAAAGAAACCTCGTTATCTGGTCAAGAACTTGACGCTCGCTGAGGCAACTGCCCGCGTCAAGGCTGCTAAGGCAGCAGCAGCCTCGGACGTCAGCCGTAAGTGGCGATCTGCTTCCAGTTCTCCGATCCATGAAGGGTATGAAACCCTCACGCTCACGGACAAGGGCCTCTACAGTTCTTTTCCGACAAGGAGGAAGAGAGCCAAACCGGCCGAGAGATCTCCAACGATCTCGGCGGGCAGCAGTCGGTGCAGCGGGGCTGGTAGCGTAGTGCGTCGGAGGAAGATGTATGACCCCCCGAGTCTTAGCTGTGGTTATCCTAACCTTAAGGTTTCCGCAGAGGCTCAGATCAATCTAGTTATACCACTAGAGACTCAAAGAGTCAGTATTCCTAAACCTAGGGCAATACTCTCTTAATGCTAAAACTGAACTGTTATTTGTTTGCTTATCTGCGGCAACGCCGCCTGTGGTGTAAATGTATGACTCTAACTATCTACCATAGTTAAACCTAGTCAAATGCATATCCAGTGGCCCTGTGGCCACGTACTGAAATCCTGTTAATCCAAGTGGTACCAAGTACCACTTACTACAAGGTGACACGTAGCACGGTTACACTCGTGCTACCTTCGTGTAACCCCGTTACACTCTCCCCCACCAAACCGTGGACACACCGTATCCACGAGGGTCTGATCGTATCAATCGAAAAAGGCTCGGAACCTTCCGCTCCAAGAGCGTTTCATTGTTTGTTCCGCATCGAGTGTTCACAATCAGATGTCAACAGCCAATTGGTCTTTGACCTCCTCGTTCGCCTCTATAACAGCCCTCGCCGCGGGCTAAGCCCCTCTGTGTCTCCGACACCTTTGTTATCTTCGCCACCCCGTATGGGAGAAGTCTCTGACCGTGCGCCACCCGCACCCTCGCGGCTGTCGGTGCGAGAGTATCACTCAGCACACAAGCGCCGATACGGTCAAAGGACCATGAGTGGAGGCGTCGAAATCGCTGGAGGCAGTGCCCCCGTACGCTTCGCGCGAGACGTCCTCTTTGACGACCTTGTGGAAGGCGAAGACGAGGTCGACTACACTGAGTCCATGACGGGTAGTAGCCCTGTCCGCTCGTCGAGGCCGCGCCGCCAACTGCGCGCTACGAGTCCTTTCGAGCTTTCGACTCCATGAGTCGTGCGCAATGCGCCTCCGCTACCTTCGCGGGGGAAAACAGACGATCCCAGGGGATCTGGTGTCGTCACTAATCTTTTGACGAAGTCCAGGAGCAACAGCTCGCGGCTGATCCGCAGCTCCCACGTTCGAGGCGACCTATGGCTCGGCCATTGTTTACCCCGTCACGTCGTGACTATGGCTTTGAGCCTCGCGATCCCAGCGAAGTGGCTCGCCGAGTAGCACCGGAGTTGCTTAACACGTATGTGATTGGGCCTGCGGCCGCAACACCCGACGGGCTCGCCGCGCGAGAATCTCTCAGAGAGATACTTGACTCCTCAAGTGACTACTCAGCGCGAGAATCGTGAGCGCCTGCAAGTGCAAGCTCGGCACGACTCGGTTCCACCGATGCAGACTTATCCAGTCGTGCTCATGTCAGGAGACACGTCTTGGGAAGACGATGGACAGTTCCAAAGTTGGGTGGAAGGAGCTCGCAAGCTCTCTTGCATTGATGCGCTTCGGGCTAGTTTCAGTGAAACGGATGTTCGAGTCGAACGTCGACTCCGTTTTGAGTTTGCGAAGCTCAAGACCAGAGCGACAGCTCGACTGCTGGCCTTGGGCCCCCAGCGGCTATTGCCGGGAAGCGGCAGGCGAGCGACACCTCGGTCGCTGGCCCTCGGGGCTCTGCTGATCGCGTCGATCGAAAGCGCCCACGACGGCAGGGCAATCTTGCCGGAGGGGAACCTCGTACTCCCAAGTATTCTGTAAGGGATGATAACCCCTCCACTTCACAAGATATTGGGTACGACCCTGGCGACGACGCCGTGCCACTAAGCGCTCCACATGATAGTGGGAAGTTCCCTGCTCATCGCGCAACGGCGGCGGAGGTCGATGACCGACTGGATCCTCGCGCTGCGAGTCGCAACGATCTATTAGCGGTCGAGAGGCGGGTGCAGACCCTGTTCGATTCGCTGCAGTGGGGAGCGAGTCATCGTGACCGTCTCGTTGACGAGATCGATGCCATGCATCATCGGGTCGACTGGTTTTAGTCTCCTGCCTCGGTTGCCAACCGCCTAGAGCTCCTGGATCAGTCCTCTGCTCGTCGCTTCGAGGCGCTGGACCGTTCGCTCGCCGAGCTACGTGGTCAGTTGGACCTCCTCGTGCGCCTCCAGCACTTTGGCCAGCCACCGGCTATGGCGCCAAACCCTCCACGCTCACCCGAGCCGGGTCTCGATATGGCTTAAGGAAACCTACGTAAAACACGGGGTGTGTACGCATCTTCTTCGGAAGATTGAGCGTGTACGCAAGGCCCTTCCTGGCCACGACCTTAAAAGGTCCAATGAAGCGCGGGCGCAACTTGGTCTTAAAGACCACAGGCACTGCATGTGTATGTAGGTTTTTTGCGTTTAATAAAACTTTGTCACCCGCGTTAAGCACTTCAATGTTGCTTCTGTCCTTGCATCAGCCTGTTCCTTCTGAACATCTTGGCTTTCAGCCATCACATCGCATACTTATTGTAAGACGCTTAAACGCGTAGACACGAACGTGTCAACTTGCCTGCGAACTGCAGCTGGGCTGATATCAGATAGCCCATCGGCTAGCCCTCCCCCACTAAGCCCAGAACCACGGAGTGGTGGCGTCAGCGGGACGCGAAGGTGTGTGAGACCGTTCAAATAGAACGGGTGAAATCTGTCGAGGCATGCACCGCATTGTTCAATGCAAACTCAACGCGTGGGAACATGGCGCTCCATTGCTTGGGTCTGTCGCCCAGACACTCCGAAACATGTCTTCGACTACGCGATTCACGCGTTCGGTCTGACCATCGGTGGATGGTCCGCTGTGGACATCATGTCGAGTCGAGTGCCGAGCACCTATAGACCGACGTCCAAAACTTACCCGTGAAACGGGGATCTCGATTCGAGACAATTGCCTCTGGCAGACCATGCTGTCGAAAAGAACGATCCATGAACAGCGTGGCTGTTCCTTCTCCATCGATGGAGTCTGGCACCGTCGCTAAATGCGCCATCTTGCTCAATCGTCGACAAAGACCACAATGCCCGTGTTGCCCGCCGCATCCCGTGGCAGGCCGAACCCCAAAGCCCATACTCATGGATTGCCAGCACCGCGTGGGTGCAGGCAAGCTGGCCAACGGCGCAGCCGAGTGTGGCGAGGGTTTAACCCCTTGACACGTCTCAAACGTGCGTATATACGTACTGACCAACCTGTAAAGCTTCGGCCACCAATAGTGGGAGCTCACCGAGCTGTAGGTCTTTCTCGACCGAGATGACCGCCCCGTGGGGTATCATGTGCCTCATAAAGGATACGATACTTAAGATCCTCTTCGTGAGGAACCACGACACGTGGGGTGGCTTCTGGACCACCTACGTCAACGACATCGCAGGATGGGGCTCGCGGCCTAAACCGCTCATCGTGAGCGTCAAGGCTTTCGAAGGAAAGGAGGGGGATAACCTCATGTTGTGGATCCGTGAGATCGAAATGGCGATGGGATCGACCATGCTCCGTACTGAGCAACAGCGCGTGGAGCTAGCGATCTCGATGCTCGGTGGCCGAGCCCGAGAATGGGCACTCACGTGCGGCACGTCGGTGGACGCAGCCTTCCCGGGCTTGGAAGAGCTAAAACTCTAGCTTTTGCAAGTGTTTGCTCCGCCTAATCAGGCGTAACGCGTGAGGTCACGCTTTCTGAGTACCCTCCAGGGTAAGAAGGACTTGGTGGACTTCGTCCAGGAGTTGCGAACTCTGATCGCCGGCATGGCGGCCGATCCTCTGACAGAGGCAGTGACTGTGACAGTCTTTAAGGAGGACCTCCGCACTGGTGTGCCCAGGACGGAAGTCTTCCGCGCTCACCCTTCCTCTTTTGAAGAGGCCATGAGAGTAGCTATGAACGCCGAGATTAAATTCAAGTCGTCTCGACTTGGCTGGGGCGTTGCCAACGCTATCCGTCCGACGGACCGGCCCCTATGGATCTCAGCTACGCTGAAGATGAGGAAGCTGAGCTTCATGCTGCCGAGCAGCGTATGGGTGTTCGTCGGTGCTTCATCTGCCGAAGCACCACCCATTTGATGGCAACCTGCCCGTCACGCAGGTCGCGTCAAGCTCCTACGAGCCATCGGTCTTCATCGAGCCAAGCCATCGGCTCGTCGCAGGAATGGGCGACACTCAGTAGGCGCGGGGCGTCCTGCTGGGGAAGAACTGAGTTCTGTTGAGCCTCATGGAGGTGGAAGGCAGCAGGGATCAGCCTCGGAGAGAGCCGTACTCTCTAACACGGAACGTGTATGCAAGCCGGGTTTGCTCGTCGTTGAGGCGATGGTGAAGGGCTCTGAGAAGCCATGGATCATATTGATCGATTCCGGAGCATCGGGCAATTACGCTCGATGCTCCACGATGGAAGGAAGTCAGCAATACGCCGAGGCGCTCAGGAAGCGCAGGAGTTGCATCATCACTGTTCGCCTAGCGACGGGGACCCGCGTCGCGATGTCTAAGGTTCCTGTGAACCTGAGCGTGAAGTTTCTCGACTTCGATAGAGTTGAACGCTCTCTGGTCCTGGATCTGGATTCGAGGTACGACCTCATCCTGGGCATGTCATGGCTGGAGCGCTATGAGCCATGGTTTGATTGGAGTTCGAAGACTTTGGGCGCACCGCGCCTTACCCCTGGTGGAATTTTGGTGAGTCATGAAGCCACCTCGGCTAGGAAGCAAAAGCGCTTTTGGCGTGGGCACTGGACCGAGTCGATCAACGTGCTGGACATCGGAGTATCCGAACTTGTAGTCACGGAAGGTGGTGAAGACAAGAGTCCCGAGCAAAGCTCTTGGGTTGTGACTGGAGCGGCAGGAAACCCGCTGGGTGACACAGGTGACATGTGTCACGAAAACGAAACTCGTCATGATGACGGTGTGTAGTTACACGCCATGTGTGGTGTGGCCGAGCGGGGGCCGGGCCATCAAGGCCAAGGGTCCACTGGTGGAGGTGACGTGGCACGTAATCCACGGGGTGGAGACTGCGAGCATCGCAGCTCTGCGACGGTTGTCGGTCAAGACATACCAGTCTCGGGTGAAAAGCACACGGTGCAAGCACCTGGAGACGCAGCTGATGTGACTGTTAGGACCTCTCCGAAACAAACAGCCGCAGCGGGGAGAAGGCTACGACGCCAAGCGTCAGTCATGAGACGCAGAGCGTCTGATGCGTCTAGCATGACGAGTGACGATACGCCTGGTGATAGCGAGCAGCTATATACACTTGTCAACGATGTGACAGGGGAAGTCGATGACGACATCAATCTAGAGGCTATGCCCACTGCGGACGCTCTGTTGGAGCTGGACGAAATGTCCATGGCCGAGTTCGGCGACGCCTTGAAGGCCGGCGAGTTACCCGAGCTGTTCATTCTACGACCTGAAGAGGAGTTAAACTCGCCGTCGCTTTAGGATAAAACAGTCCTGGCGGACACCAAGAAGGCGCTGAATGCGCGGGCAGGATCCTCGATCCTCAAGGACCCCTCGGATCCGTACTACCCTTTGGTGAGGGAATATCAAGACGTGGTCTCGAAGGAACCTCCCACGAGGCTACCTCCGGATCGAGGTGTACACCATGAGATTGACCTGGTTCCTGGACCAAGTACTGCGTGACAAGGCAGTGGCATTTGCCACAAGAACGGTGTGACGTCATTAACGCGTTCTTCTGTGCTAAGAACGAGGCGGGTATGGTGCGCGAGAGCAAGTCTCCGCACTCAACGCCTACGTTCTGTGTCAGAAAGCCGAATGGCAAGTGGCAATCGTTCATGCTTTAATAAGCTCAACGCGGCCACCATTCCGGCTCAAAAGCTTATTCCTAGGAAGGACGTTCTCCAGAACAACATGACGGGGTGTACGGTGTACAATACCCTCGACTGGTCGATGGATACTATCAATTGCTCATGCAAGCAAGCGATATTCCGCTTACAGCGGTCAGCACTCCGAGCGGTATGCTCTGGGAGTGGCTAGTAATACCCCAAGGGCTGTCAAATGCGCCTGCGACGTTCAATCGTCTTATGGCGCAACTGTTCAGGCCCCATAGGGCGTATGCTCAGACATACTTCGTCGATATATTCGTTCATAGTCGTGCGGAGCACGGAAAGACTGAAGTGGAGAACCACATTGAGTACCTGCGAGCAGTGCTCGAGCGCATGCGCACACACAAGTTGTATGCCAGCATGACACGTGTGTCTTCGGCGCTGAAGTCATTGGGAAGCGAGGCCTTCGAGCGGATCCCGCTAAGTTTAAGGCCATTGTAGACTGGCCGATTCTCAAGAACCAGAAAGACTTACGAAAGCGGCTTGGCCTGGCCAATTACTTGCACAAGTACAGCAAAAACTATGCTGAGGTGGCAAGGCCACGTCCAATCTCCTTAAGAATGATGTGGACTGGTGTTGGGACACAGCATCAAGCGGCTTTTGAAGCCATTAAGGAGAGTCTCCTTCAGGCGCCGATCCTGGCGCTGCCAGATCCCGATCGTCCTTTCAATGTCGTCTGTGACGCGTCGGACTTTGCCATCGGCAGTGCTTTGTTGCAAGCAGACACTGAAGGGCGTGAACGCGTAATCGCGTTTGATCTCGCCAGCTTAAGGCTGCTGAGAATAACTATCCAGTTCATGACAAAGAGCTACTTGCGATGAAGTATGCCCTCGTCAAATTCAGGGTTCACCTGCTCGGCTCCAAGGCGTATGTGATCTATACTGATCATGCGTCGCTACGCACTGCGACGCAGTCACCTCATCTTTCTCAGAAAATGACCCGCTGGCTCTCCTTCTTTGCGGAGTATAACTTCGAGGTGAAGTACAAGCCTGGCAGGCAGAACGTTTTGGTCGATGCGTTATCACGCAGGGCCGGCTATGAGATCGCTCACGTCACGACGGTGACTTCGTCTGTGACAGACGTGATCCGTGCTGCATACGCGCGTGACGAGTCCTGTGTAGCTCTGCTTCTGCGCTAGGAAGCGCGGAGTTTGCTAACTCGGACATTAACCTGTCAGCGCGGTTGCGCGCGAGGCTGCGTCGATACACTCTCGATGATGGTATATTGTACTACGGTACCCCGTCCAGTCCAGCTCAGGACCTGGTGTGCCGCCTTCGGCTCCACCTCGGGTCGTTAAAGATACCGCTCTTCGTCGTCGAGTTCTTGCGCTTGAGATTGCGCTTGGACTTGGTGAGGGCGGAGTTGCTGCTGCCCAGGCCGCGAGCGGTAGGGCCCTTGGGCCGATTCGTGACAACGTGAATCGTCTGGCCGATGGCTTGTTGGCCCTTGAAGGGAGGGTCGACCGTCGTACGAAGGCGTGGACGCGTTTTCCAACGTCTGGATGCCTTTTGGGCGTCCATACACCGAGTTCAACGGAGTTGTTCTTCGTATGGAGCCCTTTCCGCGGCCCCGCAAGGGACATGGGCTTCTGGCTCTGGGCGCGCTCAGAACGAAGAGTCGCAACCTCGTTTTGTAGAGCTGGGACCTGTGAGCCCTGCGGATCATGGTACCGCTTCAGACGGCCCACGTAGAACGTCGAGTGGGTCGTCATTGACTTAGGCTGGTCAATGGTATATGCCGCACCATGCCTTGCCAGGACCGCGAAGGGTCCTGTAAAGCGGTACTTCAACTTGTTGCTCTAAACGGAACTTATCGTGGCGAGTGGAAAGTTCCTAGTGTCTAGTAGGACTAAATCCCCAACATTAAACACGTTTAAGTTTCCTCTTCCATTCTTGTCAGAGTACGCCTTTTGTTTGTCCTGTGCCGCTGCCATGACATCGCGGGCACGGCTGATTACGTCCAGCCTGGTGTCTATAAAACCCTCCACTTGTTTCCGCAAGGAAACCGGTCTCATGTCCGAGACTTGGGAGGAAAGCGCTTTCCGAGCCTTTCCCCCACTTAGAACTGAAGACGGGGGTGCCGCCTCGCAAAGTGGTCAGCACCCGTGGATGGCGTAAGCCATTCATTTAGAACGGGGTATACCCGGTCGATGCGTGAACCGCACTGTTGATTGAAAACTCAACTACTAGCAGGCGTTCTGACCAAGTGCGAGGATCCTCAGCACAGACACTGTGTAGAGTGTCCGCAAGCACTTGGTTGACACGCTCCGTCTGCCCATCCGTCTGAACATGATCGGCATTGGTCATGTGCAGCCTTAATCCAAGTAGTTGGAACAGCGCTCGCCAGAACGCAGCGTTAAACCACGGGTCACGATCTACACAATTGTCTCCGGCAGACCATGATGGCGGAAAAAGCCATCAAGGAACAGCTTCGCAGCCTGTTCCCCGGTCACTGTCTCTTTGACCGGAGCAAGACGCACCATCTTGCTCAGACGGCACACGAACAGCAAGATGCCGGTGTTTCCGTGGCCGTCGGCTGGAATGCCAAAGATGACGGCCAGATTCATCAACTTCCAGCAGTCCGCTGGAACGGGCAGGCTCTGCAAGGGAGCCGAGGCGTGCCCGGCGGGTTTCACCCGCTGACATATTTAACATGTCTTCACGTACTGTGCGACCAACTTGTACATGTGAGCCCACTAAAAGTACTGAGAGAACGATTGGAAGGTTTTCTCGCGACCCAAGTGACCTATGGGCGGCGCATCGTGCGCCTCCTGTAGGATGTCAAACTTGAGATCCTCGTCACTTGGAACGACTACCCGAGGGATTTCGTGGGGCTCCACTCGATAGTAGAGTAGGCCGTCGGCCCACTCGTATCGATGGAGCCGGGCTCTCTGATGTGGCGTGAGCCACTCGGCCTTGATTTCCTCGTCAGCGTCCAGGAAACGCACCAAAGGTGCCAAGGCTTCGTCGCACGGAACGTCATGCGTATCGGATTATATAGATCGGTCGTGGCGCGACTTATTTCGCCAACTCATAGTTCGGCCTGCGTGACAACGCATCGGCAAGCACGTTGGACTTGCCAGGCTTGTACTCGACGCGGAAGATATATATTCCGCGAAGAAGGACAGCCACCCTCGCCATCCGTTGGGACAGATGGGCGAATTTGCCTCCATCCGGAAAGATGCGTGGTCTGTGTAGATCACAAAGGGGTGGGAGCCCAGGAGGTGCACCCAGAACTTGGCAAGGCCGTACTTCATGACAAGCAGCTCCTTGTCATGAACGGGGTAGTTCCGTTTGGCAGCCTTGAGCTTCGTGGGCTGAAACAAGATCACTCGTTCACGTCCTGCTGCATCGTTCTGTAGCAATGCACATTCGATTGCATTCTCGGATGCATCGCAGAAGACGCTGAACGGCTTCGTCTCGTCGGGCAGTGCCAGGACCTGCGCCTTCTGAATGCTTGCCTTGACATTGTCAATGGCTCCTGGTGCTCATGCCCCCAGTGCCAGTCGGTATCCTTCTTCAGAAGATCCGACAAGGGTCTAGCCAGACCCGCGTACCCTTCGCTGTACTTGTGGAGGTAGTTGGCTATGCGCAGCCACTTCCTCAGGTCCTTCTGGGACCTTGGCGTTGGCCAATCCGAAATGGCCTTGACCTTCTCCGGGTCGGCTCGAACGCCGACGTTGTTAACGAAGCAACCAAAACCTTTGATCTCTTGCGCCGCGAAGACGCACTTGTTGATGTTGGCATTGAGCTTGTTCGCTCTCATGACCTCCAATATGCGGCGGAGGTGCTCCAAATGCACCTCCATAGCCGTCTTGCCTCCGTCGGCACGGCTATGGACGAAAATGTCGTCGAAGTACGACTGTGCGTACGCACGCAGTGGTCTAAACAACTGCTTGACCAGGCGATTGAACGTCGCCGAGGCATTAGACAGGCACTGTGGCATCGCAAGCCACTCTCAGAGCATACCGCTCGGGTACTCACTGCGGTGAGCGGGATGTCTCTCTCTCGCGCGTCTGGATCTGGTAGCATCCATTCACCAGATGCAGGGCGCTGTATAACTCGCACCCGGCCATGTACATCCTTTCGCGGGATGGGTGTCTGGGCTGGCGGCACCCTTGCGCTTTTCAGCTTATTGAAAGCATGAGCCAGACGCCACTTCCCGTTCGGCTTCCGAACGCAGAAGTTGGCGTCGAGTGCGGGAATTTCGATTCCCGCACCATGTCCGCCTTCGCCTTGCGACGAAGAAGGCATCAATGACCTTGCACTGCTCTCGAGACCATTGTCTGGTGACACAGTACTTTGTGCCCGGCACGAGATTGATCTCGTGCCTGATCCCACGATCCGTGGGAGTTGAGACAGTGGATCTTTGGACACCATGTCCTTGAACCCCTTCATTAAAGGATACACTGGATCCTTTGGGTGGTTCTTGAGGATCTCAGAACCCTAGCGCGAGGCACGCTGGTAGGAGAATGCCTCTAGGACGCTTTCACTCATAACTGTAGAGGAATTCAATTCCTCTGGAGTGGGCTCTTGCTTCAAGAAAATCACTTCCGCGATCTCCTTAGCCTTCAGGTTGACCAAGAAATTTGTCGATGTCAACACTTCGAGGTTCAGGAGCTCTGACACCTCCGGCAGTGGCTCTAGCTGGATGCCGCCTGGCTTGACCCAGTGGCCGGTCTCGCCGTGGAGGATGTGATAACCCCTTTTGACTGGCCACGTCGAAAGAACCCGGGCCCTGGGTTCCAGTCGCTTGAAGCGACTCCAGTCTGAAATGACTTCAGACTCGACTTGCGGTGTCGATTATGCCGTCGACGGCGACTGTGATGTTGTACTTCGTTACCCACGTCTGTGGACGTCTCATTGACGACGGCCAACGCCTCTACTGATTCGTGTGCAACATGGTTACCCACACAAGACGTGCATTCCGCCACTTCTTCTTCAGTTATGGTCTGGGCGACCTGGTGTTGGACAAGGTTACCCACATAGGAAGCGCATTCTGCGCTTTCCTCGCCAGTTTCTGTCTGGATGACTCGGTGTGGAACATGGTTACCCACACAGGAAGCGCCTCGCTCGTCTTCCTCGCCTGTTTTTGTCTGGGTGACTTGGTGTAGACCTAGGTTACCCACCTGGTCAGTGCCTCCGGGTACCACCACTCTTGAAGCATCAGCCGCCGGTCTAGATTCCGGCGGGGGGTCGAGGGCTATCCTGTAAGGATTGTCGGCAGGTACTGCTGCCACCGCTTCTAGGGAGTTGCTCAATACGTCGGCGGCTCCCAAAAATTCACTGGAGCATTTCGGACGCCCCAGTTCCTGGCAGAGGTGGGAACGTGACTCACCAATGCCCTGCCAATAACGGCGGGCCGGCTGGCCCCGATAGCTTTGTTTAGCCAATTGATTCATGGCTCATGTTTGTCGAGCCAGCCCATGCCCAGGATCAAGTCATACTTGTCCACCTTTAGGACAGTAAACTGCTCCATGGTGTGGAAATCCTCGAACTTCACAGATAGATCATCATGGATCTTGGGAACGGTAATCACCTTTCCGTCGGCCAGTTGTGTTGGCACGATCCCGTTGGCTTTGCTTTCCTGTAAAGCGTCGGCCACCTTGTTGCTGTTCTTCGCAACAGTCTGGCGGCGTGCGAAGTTCTTCGACGCCCCGGAGTCTGTTAAGACTCGAAAGGGATGGATATATCCACGTACACTTACGTGTACTACTAGCAGCCCAACGCTGCCCTTCTTTGATTCGAGAGTGCAAAGACTCCCAGGGTCTAAGTCTCCATTGTGCGCACCGCCCGCGCACCGCTCATGAAGACTTAGATCTTCCCCAGTAGCCCCCCCCCTACTGGTATCCTGCGTTCCCCGGCCCGTGGGGTCGCTGGCAAAGGCCGCAATCCTTGAGCGCGATGAGCTTGGGAAGGAAACGCTTTCATTGTCCCCCTGAAGGACAGGCACGTGCCATGTGCCCTAGCTTAACACAGCTATAGCAGCGAATATCATGCTACTCGGCCAGCCCAAGTTCCACGGGAACCGGCCCGCTTGGGCCCCGCGACTTGCTGTCGTAGCCCCTGGCCATATCGCCGCCGGCGTACGTGCCTGGCCGTGACCGTACTCCTCTTGGAAGGCGACTTGGATCGCCTCTTCCAGAGTATTGGCCTGCACCCGAAATAGCTGGGTGCGGGCCGGTCCTACTCTTAGGCCGTCCATGAACACCGTCACCTGGATGTGTTCATGGAGTGGGTTTCCCACGAGTTATGTGGTGAGCTCCCGCATCTCCTGGATGTACTCGTGCAGCTCACGTCTTCCCTGTTTACATGACAGGAAGCGTGATTGCTGGCGGTACTCATAATTCGCCGGGAGGAACGCGGCTCTGAGTTGTTCACACAGCTGAGCTCAGGATGCGAAGCATCCAGGTGTTGTCGCTTCCCGCGTATACTCCCACCCTTTAGCACACCCGCTACGGTTGGAGAGGGCGAAAGCCACTCGGAGCTGCTCCGAAGAAATGAGAGCCGCATCCACTGCGAGCTCTACTTCACACCCAGAAGTGAAGGTTTCACCTTCCTTCCCTTCATAAGGGTTTACCTTCCGCCTTAACGGCTAGGGGTAGACCGGTTTCGGCTCTGCGGTCGGAACTGGCAGGTTGCTCCGAACATGTTCGATAAGCCCCCGTTCATACATATCGAACGCGTGACCGCGTTCGACTTGCTCAGCTTATGTTGACGACGCCAAGCTGCACAAGGCATCCATTCCAAAGATGCCAGCCATCTTACGAACGTACTCAGACTGTGAGTCGTTCAGATGAGGAAACTCATTCCGGTCCATGTTGCTAGGACCCAGTGGTTTCAGGTAGTAACCCGCGTAGGCGTGGATTGACTACAAGTGCTACCAAGTGTGACGGGGCATACAACATCTTGCGCACAGGAAGTGTGACTTCCGGGGAGTATACAAACTCTCAGTGAACGGCAGTTCCTAGTCCCTGGCCTATGGGACTGTACCAAAATTTGGTAGATATAAGACTGAATATATTTATAGGTAACCCCACTTTCATGCGTCTACATACTAACTATTAGTCACCTATAAAGTACCCTAGATGTTATCGGTTTGAAGTATTTGTACCATATGTGTGATACCTATCCGTGACGTCATTACCGTCGACGTCATAGTGATGTTGGCTATGTCACTTAGTGTACTTGGGTACACCTGTCCTGAAGAGTGAATTGACACTCTTCATGTAACCCCGTTACAGAGACAACTTGGTTTGCCGGCGCGGCAGCTAATGAAGACTGTTGACGCTGTAATGCCCTGGCACCTGGAGAAGTCGGAGGTGAGACGGTGTGCCTCAAGTTGCGCCGAAAGTGGAAAGGGGCGATCTCAGATCTGGCACAATTCATTCACGCGCTGATATTGAACTACCAAGTACTGCTGACGTGACGATACGACACGTCGGAGGGGCGGGTACCCGCGACGCCGGTCGACCACCGGCTCACGGTCAAGGTGCCGACAGCAGGACACCTAAACATCAGGGAGGGCCAGAGCCATCAAGAAGCCGACTAGCCATGGCGATATGGAACAGCGGATCGCGGTGGCGGCTAATTCTGACGTGATAATTCACTACGCACATTCGCATCGTCGTATAGATTGATTAGTCTCTGGATAGCTCGGCGGCGGAGGCCGCACATACGGGCAAGACTAAGGAGGGTCATTTCTGAGGAGGGCCATTTCATAGAAAAGGACGATTTGTTCAGACTCTGTACAATATCCAAACCAGCTGGATAATATACAAGGATAGATTACAAGACTCAATACAAAAATGCAGCGCGTCCGTTGCATCCAAGCGTGTCCGTTTCATCGTTGACCATAATCCAGCAGACTGATATCAACAAGAAGGTAAATAGAAACCGTGTCCGTTGCATTTCCGAAATGGCGCCCAACATCAAACAACCGCTTCCAGCCTGTGGATACTTGGTCGTCAGCCTGCACCTCCATCCCGACGTCGTTGAGGGGCTGAAAAAAGAGGCAGAATCTCGCACTTACGTGCCCGTATTCAAGGAAGTGAGAGGCCTCTCCGACGACCCGCGGCGCGAACAATCTTGAGTGAAAAAGTCTTCAGGAGCTATCGGGCAGCTGAGTATTGCACTATGTAGGGTGACAGAAAGCCTAGCCGATATGTGGACGCCGACTTCGTTTGCGTTCATGCGTTCACAGCCCAATGGAGTCTACCAAGACTCTCACCAAGATTATCCCGCGCCGTCATTGCTGCTGCTAAGAAAAAGAATGATGAGCGCGTGCTAGCCAGCATGGTTTACGCTTTGGAAGAAGGTACACGTCTGCATGTTTTCGGTGCTTGCTTCGATGTCCGCGACGATAATGCCGCTATGATCGTTGAAATTCCAGTGGGCTACTGCAACATTTCCCGTGGCCATCTGGTACACAGTGGCGTTGAATTTGACAGCGAGACCATCGAATCCACTGTTACCTCGCATATCAAGCCTGAAGTGGAAGCTTGACGTAGTGATTAACGTTCTTCCTCCTCATAAAACCTGCCCGCTCTGCGATTTCAAGTGTCTAGAATCTAACGAGATTCGTCTGCACCGCCGCTACTGCGCCAAGAATCCCGCTTGTGCAGATAACCAAAATAAAACGTCGTCGCACGGACAACAGGGTGGGTGAGTACAAGTGCAATGTGTGCGATAATATCTACACGAAGTGTAGCTAATTCAGATCGCACGTGTTTCGTGGTCACAAGACTAGTAGTACGAACTAGATAGCTTTTTAATCTATCTAACAGGGGTTCGGTATAAGAGCTTATATTCTAATGCATAAGATACGGATTAGTTTCTACCTGCATTTCGTGCAGGGAAGTTGGGTTCGTGAAAAGCAACATTCCCAAGAACCGTAGAGTTAGTGACTACAGCTGGTGGTGGAAGCAATGTCACCAAAGATTCATCGATTTGCGATGTCGTGCTCGGTAAAGCAGGTCGGGCCGCAGGATGTTCCTATCCACTCTCTCAAAGAGCACAGGGTCTCTTCTTTCGTTTAAAGGGAGGGTTCTAGACCGGCGCGATGCAAGCGAAGCTCGTCAACGTCGGAGTTGAAAAGACTCTTCATCGTAAGATGGCTCTTGATTTCGTATCGGGAGCGCACTGGTCTGGTTTCGGTTGATCCACCAATGCAAGTCGAAATCGTGCGGGCTCAGAATGCGTTGACCGTTCGACTCAATGATTGAAATAAGCTAATGAACACAGGGACGACCATGGACTGTCCTAAGACACCTGAGTATTGATCGTGATCCAGACGCCGGACGGCTGTTGTACATGAAATCTCCCACACAGCATGCGTTTGCATGAGGGCCCACAGGGAAATCACACTTGTGACAGCAGCAAACCGATTACCTGGAGTAAGTAGGGAACTTGCACCGAATTGCTTTGGGCAAGCAGTCTGGTGGAGAATGCTGCTGCATTCCACCATGACAACAGACACAGATACACTTTGTACAGATCTCCGCGACATCCCCGCAGCCCGTAACCAAATCTTGCACTTAGCATCGGTCCCTTCACAAACGAGGTATCTCGAATCCCGAAGTATTGGTACCGATCGGTCCAGGCACGCACAAATCGTGTCTTGTACTTTCACCAGTGTTTGTCAAGGTAGTTAGATATCGTTCGACTCGATGGTCGCAGTTCTGCTCTCCTTATCTCGAATTCATCCTCAATGCGGGCATCTACCGCAAGATAGAACACGGCCATGAACGCATCAGGTTTTTTAGTTTGCCATCTATTTTCATACTTTGATTGCCCGGGAGCGGGATTCTGTACTCGTACTTGACCAAACACTTGACGTGGCTTGCTGAGAACGTTCTCGTTCAGGTGCCACCTACACACCAATGCCGGTATCCCTACGAAAACTTGGTCATTCGCATTCATTACTGCCAGTCTCTATCGGTAAGAATCACAATCGGCATATGCTGCATACACTTCGGCCGTCCACCATGGTCACAATCAAAACCGCGCTTCCAGACTTCTTGGGTGTCGTAGTGGTGTAAAAAACCCGCCATTTTGTCGCGTTAAATCCATGAGCTTTCGTCAGGCGTGCAACGCAGCAATGACAGTTTCTTCGGTCACGTAAGTTTCCTGAGGCGGAGGTTGCATCATGGCCACCTCAGCTTGACCAGTTGGATTCGATAGCCCTTCACGACTAGGTGCCCTCTCACGCATGTGCAAGAGAGGTGTCGCTAAAATCGAATCGGGAGAAGACTGATGCCCTGAGTCGCTCACGGGGAATGGTAAAAAGCGAAACAATTTGCTTAGGTCCATGGAATCTGCTGGATAGGACCCGGGAGACTATCATGCGACTTCTCCATAAGCTGTTGACAGGGGTTGAGTTGGATCGCGCTAGTCAGTGGCGAAGAGACGAGCTCCTTGGATCCAGAGGGCGAAGCAGCGTTGAGTAAGGCTGAAAGATTCATGTTTCTTAGTTTTGGAGGGGTTATTATTGAGTTGCTGGACGTCTCGTGAAGTGGGGCTGGTACTGCTTAGGCGAGGGTGTTTTTGAACCTGAGAAGTTTTTGAATCTGGCGAGGATATGGCGTATACCGTTTGCAAATAGTTGCTTTATTCTCGTCATCTGCACGGTATCTTCGATTCTTATCATGCAAATAGGTCTTAGCGTAATCATATATTCGACAATACATACTTTATCCTGTGCAACGGTCACGCTGCATTTTTGTATTGATTGTTTTGTATGCTATCCTTGGATAGTGTCCAGCTGATCTGGATTGTACAAACTGTCCTTTCCAATGAAATGGCCCTCCTTAGTCTTGCCCCGCGCATACGCAGACACTTCAAACAGTACCGTATTCCCCATATTAGAAGCGTCAACAATGTACACGTCTGGGCTAGGTATACAGGTCTCCGTTTGCGGAGCGATATACATGTACACGTACTTAGAAAAATGTGTACGGTAATGCAAAATAACCATACAGTCACAGTCAAAGCCACAGTCACATCCAAATAGGGAGACCAAAAATGGTCGTGTGCACGCCGCGTTTTCTCCAAGGTGGCTGCGGCGACGACGCTGTGCCTTAGGATTCATCTTCACCGGTAGGATAGCTAGCGGTATGCAAAATCTCAGGTCTGTAGCGAGCATTTGGACTAACTTGCACGAGTGGCATTTTGCTTGCATGGAAATTATAATAGGAAGTCCAAATAGTCATGTTCGCGTGGCATTTTCTCGGAGACAGGGCACTGCACTTTGGGACTCTTTTACACTGGAAATGATAGCTAGCGTTGTACAAAACCTCACGTCGGTAGAGTTCATGTCGACACACTTCACGGATCATGATTTTCGCGTGCAATATAGAAATGATAGGCATGAAATGACGTTGGCAACGCATTGAAGTTTTACACTCCGACACCCGCCTCAGTGAAACACGCCTTCACTGTCGCTGCTACTAAGCCTTCATCGCGGTGCACACTATCGCCGTTTATTTGTGGTCTCTCACCTTTCGAAAAGTGAACAATGTGCCCGGGCCACTCATTTTTGCGGATCTGACGCTTGTGACAAAGCGGAAACCTAAAACATTAATGTTGAAAAATGATTGGATAAAATGAAGTGACGCTTCTTAGAAAGCGGCGCTTGTAAAAGGTGAGTACGGTACGTCGCACATGCGAAGCTACGAAACGAACCCAAACAAGAGAGCAAGAAAGCTGATCTATGGACGAAGGCAAGTCCACGGGGATGGCAAATCTGGAATGGAAGCGGATTAGAAGAATACTTGGGTTTGGACCATAGGATGACATGTGCTCTACCGGATGAAAACGTGAAGTTACTCCATGTACGACATCACAAATGGTAAACTGGGCTGTCCGCGTGCAGAGTGCATCCACGAAGTGGAGGTAGGTGTTTATCACGTCTTCTGGACCTGTTCGGCTGCATGGAGGTTTAGTGCTACGTTTCTTCACAATAGAAACGACTAGGACTACAGGACAAGGATACGGAAATTGTTTGCGTCGGATTACAATACCGCAGGTTCGATATTTTGTGAATTTGCAGCGACTAAGAAGACGGACTTGCGCACCGACACCACCACTTGGAAGAGTTTGTCACGACGATTATGGAAGGCTGTTGGAGGTTGGGTGCGGTGCCTATATTCATGCAATGTGGCGCTGGCGGGTCCAGCATTATTTTGATTACAGAACGATATCACGGAACAGAATCACAAGAAGGTGCCTACTGCACAACTCAAACACGGATATCACATGATGCACAAGCACATTTTGTCTGGGGATCAGGAACCGACGCTGCCTAAGGCGGCAGCGGTGGTTGCACGGGTTTTAAAGATGGATGAGGTTTGCGTACAGCGGGCTCGGCCGATTATCGAATTGTATTTTTTATGTACGGTGTAGAATAGATTGATGCAGAGACTAACGGAGAAATAATAGAATAATTAAATGCAAACAAATAATTTATTGATTCCATTCAGTTGTACATGTAGTAGCATCAGAAGCTACCTACCGCTTACGCAATTTTTTCCACGGTGCGCGAGTCCCAGTGCTCGATGTTCTGGCGTAATAACCCCAGCATTTTTTCCAGCGCGTACTGGTGGCAAATCCTAGTTGTTTGCATCCCGTGATTTTTGTTTAAAACAAATGCTTTTGTATTTTACGCTTTTCAACAAAATTTCTGACTACCAAACACGGGATGCTGCTTGCGAAACTCTCGCTTTTCTACCGCTAGGCGAATCCTTTGTATTCGCGTATAAAAACGGAAGCTCAGGTACAAGCTACAAGCCAGTATATCGCTACATTGCCCACGAAGGCTGCGAAAAGTGCGTTCATATTGTGGCTGAGCAAGAAGTGGAGCTGCTGCTCTCACTTGAAGAGCATGAAGAGCACACGGAGTCACATCGGAGCTGGGAGGGTGACTATAATTCATTTCTCCTTGGTTAACGGAACGATATTTTTTCTTTTTGCAAGCCTTACTGAGCTAGTTGCACCTGCAACGTGCCGCTCACCCTTGTATTAAACGATACATGTCGTTAATCCGATCCGAGAAGCACGCGGGAGGTCATCTTTTTCCTACTTGCTTTTAATCTACGATCGTTGGCGGGAATGAGATATATTGCGGAACAGCAGTTGGTTCTTTCGTGTTTTTGTTGCCTCTTGTTGCAGTTGAAGCTGCGTTCTCAGTCATGGCCGCCCTGAGTAGATAGTCTCAGTTAAGTATTTTCAAGTCTAACCTACTGATAGCGGAGACTGCACTCGAGTGCAGTTCTCTCGCAATCCCAAATAAACTGAGTGGGCGAACGTTTGTGTTCGTGGTCTTTTGCGCTTAACGTAACATGTTACATGCCAAGCTCCTGAGCTTTAAGAGCCAACGCTCTTGAGTTTCTGTTATCAGCCAACCGAAGCCAACACCACAAACAACAAGTGCCGCGGCTATGACAGCTACATGCACGACTACGACTTCAACGAACACTGCGGCAACGACGACTGCAAGTGGTTCGACGCCTACCAGCATGGCCACGATGACTCGGGATGCATTGAGTGCACCTATGGCTACTGCAGGTGTGGTTACGTCGGCCGTGACCGATACGATTGGCGGTTCCACGTTTCCAAGTGTGACGAACAGCGGAGTTCCAAGCATGACACCAACGATGGCTGGCTTGAATGTCACGTTTTTGTCAGACGCAACAGAGTTACGCCCCCATGTGTACCCGGAATGATGTACGGACATGGAAATGGTATATCCGTCTGGTGTGTGTGCTGCGCCAAGAGCAAATGTTCCTGTTATGTGTCAAGGTGGGGTGCCTGGAACCAAGGACATCTCGAACAAGCCGCCTGTCATGAAAAGCAGTTTCGATCTTTACGTAGTGCAGCTGCAGACATACCTGACTAGCTTGTTTTTATGGGGCATCATCGAAAGTAGTGATATTCGTCCTTATTTGACGTGGACTTGCAGGCAGAGTTCGATGCTCGTGACAACGCTACGAACGAAGCTATCCTGCGCAGAGTTCTGGGATCCGATGCAGAGATGATTTGTCATGAGAAGTCAGCAATATATAAAGGATTAGATTTTAGAATGTACAGACGAAACGTGAGTTAGCAAACTATATGTTGCGCGCGAGCGGCGTTACTCCAACAAATACGCTCGGGAGATGGATGCGAGCGGCTGGTAGAGGGAGATCAATTGCAACAGCGAGAGCTTTCCACTATGGCAAAGCCATTAACGACGAAAAATAATTCGTTCGCTGAGATTTTGCTTGCCGAAGTGTCACGGAACCATCGCGAAGTTGTTCGGCAGTTTGCTCGACACTATGCTTCACTTTATTTACCTGGAGCACAGCAGATGACGCCTACCGCTGCACAAGTGATGAACACTTTGCTTGCTGAGGAGGAACTGGACGAGAAAACGGCCGAAGAGGTCATCAATAACCAGAATAAGCAGGGCAACTGGCAATACCGGGAAAACAACGCCGGAAAAGGAAATCCAGCAGGGTCGGGGAGATATAAAGCGAGAGGCAACGAGCAACCTGGCTAATCCGGCGGTGGTTAAAAGAATTATGGCTGTTGGAACTGTAGTGGAACTAGGCCACATTCGGGCAAACTGCCCAAACTCGAAGAAGGGCGACAGCCTGCAGAATCAAAAGCTTTACGGTGGCATTGAGGCCAAGCGATTTCAAAACAAGTAGGGCAGTGGGGCGAGGAAGAGCGTTGATTCGTTGCCTCAGCGCAAGATTGTTCACCTGTGGTTGGTGCTGGACGACGCAGGCTTTGTGTCAGGGTGTAATGATCTGCGCGTACGAGAGCAGACCATAACGCCATCATTAGTCGAGTCCACGCGCAGAGAGTCAAGTCGCCGCCTGCATACTCACCTAGGTTGCGCAAGCAACAGCTCCGGCGCCCCACAGCCAACTGCTGCCAACCACTGCATGTCCAGAAGCACTACTAGGGTGCCCTCGGGTAGACGGATAGCACATAAACACCGATAAGATCAATTCAGTTTTCCAATTTACCCGCAAAGCAACAAGCCCAACCCACAACATTACACATGGAGTGGTCGCTGGATACAGCGACTGATGTGCATGAGTGCACCGATTGTAATTGATGGTCAATTCACGTACCGTCCGAAATTATCTTCTTAGATTTTGACGGACAGCCCCCCCCCCCCTCCCCGAAAGGTAAACACATGATTGGAGATATAAATCTCCAGGTAATGAATGTGGCGTCTCAGAAGGACGAAGTGCTGATCTTGGTTGGTGTTGTTCACACGCCTAATGGCCCCGATAATCTGCTGAGTCCACCCCATCTTAAGGAGAGTGGATGATAACTGGACTTTACACTGATGAATGGCAAACAGGTTTGCTCATTCGAGAAATATGCCTTGAAGGTGCTGCTTAAGAATCCCGAGGCTGCTACCGACTTCAAGCAAGACCTGCTGTGGAGGTCATCTCTTTCACATTCGCTTTTAATCCACCCTCGTTGGCGGAAATATCTACCGTAAGTCATACACCGTCTGCAGCTCCTCGAAGCGGTGACGCTTCAGGGGGTACGAATTATTTTTGTGGAGACGCTTGAAAGTGCTCCAACGAGGCCTCTTCTGCACGAGTCAATCGTTTGCGCACAAATAATTATGGGTTGAGTTATTGGCAACCGGATAAATAATCAGTTGGATTTGGCTAGCGACAATGTTACTGCATAGTAATTATTGCAATAATTGCTGCATCAATATAGTTTTCGGGACCCGACTGTGGTGAATTTGGACACTGGTGCCGTGAGTACAAACGAATGACCCAAGTAAGGAGCAAATATGGCGGTAAGCGCAATTTCGGAAATTCAAGGTGGCAACTACTAATCCGTGTTCGCGAGGAGTAATTTTAAAGGTCTTCACTACGAAACTCGCACAAGAGTTTTCTTAGATAACATAAGTCAGCCACTGTCCAATTTTAGCAATACACTGGAACGACGAAATTATAATTCTCACTTCATAGCATCACAGACAGACTTGTTGCTTACTACATATAGGACTAGTAGCTATCATCTTTGAAATGGTCGGCCATCATGACCTTGCTCCACGCCTTCGTGAACACCTTCTTGAAGGCGAACTCATCTGCGGCGAATTTTTCCACCGAGGCCTTCAGCTCGGGGGCGTCCAGCAGCGCCAGGTCTGTATCCAACATGTAGATCTCCTTGTCGCCCGCCTTGAACTCTTTCGCAGATGCAGACTCCCACTTCTCGTTCAGGAGAACCTTGAAGTATTCATTGGATAACTTGGCCGAATTGTTGCTGTATGAGCCGCTATAGCCTAGCGCTTTCTGCTGAGCGGTACTGCGCGGGCGACCAGCAAGAGCTACAGCCTCTTCCGGCGATACACCCAGGATCTTGATGTTGTCGCGCACAGCGGTCACCGTCGAGTTGTAGTACTCACGCGGGGCCAAAATGTCGGCACCGTTGCCGTTCTCAGCGTCCGTTCGTCCACCAAGGAAGTCGATCTTCACACCGCCTGCGCCCTCAAGAGCCACCTGACCCGCAAGAACGATAAGGTCGGCGGTCGACAGTGTCGAGTACTTCTTTTTAATGGGCTCAAGCGCAGCGATGATCTTGTCAACACCAGTGTTCACCGGCCAGTCCTTCTGCGGCGCGAAGCGAATCTTGGCACCGTTGCAGCCCCCTGCGTAGTCCGTAATACGGAACGTCGAGGCACATTGCCATGCAGCGTGCACGAACAGAGCGCCATTGTACGGCTTACCATCAGTGTTCGAATCGCTCACTAGACCTTTCACTGACTTCTTCAAAAGTTTACGAACATCCGCGCGAACAGCGTTAAAGTCCGGTAGCGTCTTCGGCGGTGAGGGCAGCGGGTTCTGGAACGGCTGCGCAGGAGGGATATCATTACCACGACAGCGAGCAGCCGGGCCCATGTCACGCGACACCAACGTGTACCAGGCGTGCGAGAACGCTTCATCCAGGGCTGCCTGGTCAGCGGCGAACTCTTTCGCAATTTTGAGGTAGCTGTCATCGTGCAGCAGCGCGATGTCGGCCGTCAGCATGCGCACAGGCGGGTTCGTGTCGGGCACCGGGCGCCACTGTACGTGGCCACCCGGACCATCAAACTTCTCCCACTCCAAGCTGGTAAGGCCCTTAAAGTAGCCGTTGCCCCACTTCGTGGGTGTGAACGTCCACGACCCCTCGAAGCCGCTGGTGAAGGTGTTGTTGCCCTTCCCCTTCATATCGCCTTCACCGCAGGTTCCCGGCCACGGGTTCTCCGGGTCCTCCAACGGAGAGGGGCCAGCACCCGTCGGGCACGCACCGTGCGTCTTACCGAAAGCATGACCACCTCCGATCAGGGCCACAGTCTCGCGGTCATCCATACCCATGCGTTTGAATGTGTCGCGCACGTCGGCCACTGATCCAACCGGGTCAGGCTTGCCCATCGGTCCTTCCGGGTTCACGTAGATCAAGCCCATGGTTGTGGGACCAAGCGGTTCCTTGCACTGACCGTCCACCTCACACGGGGCCACACTCTCCTGCTGGGGAGTCGGTCCCAGTTGCAGGCTGCTCGTGCCGTCGACGTCGTCGCGGCGACCACCACAAAAGCCCAGCACGGGGCCACCCATGCTCTTGATGGCAACGTCGCCCGATAGCACAATAAGGTCGCCCCACGATAGCGCGTCGCCGAACTTTTCCTTGATGGGGTTCAACAGCTTCAGGGCCTTGTCCAGGTTGGTGTTGTCGGCCCAGCTGTGCTCCGGATTAAAGCGGATGCGGCCACCGTCGCAGCCACCGCGGCCATCAGCACGACGGTACGAGCCATTGCAATGCCAGGCCAGGCGGATGAAAAGGCCGCCGTAGTGACCGAAATCGGCGGGCCAGAAGTCCTGAGAATCCGTCATCAGCTTCTCGAGCTCCGCTTTCACCAATTCGTAGTCGATCACCTCGCAACCCTTGGGGTCGTACAACTCGCTCGAGATCTGGCGATCCTGCTCCTTAACGGAGGCGACTTCGTCATAGCCGAATGGGCAGCTGTCCGCGTTAACATCAGCGGGAAGGCATGTAAGTGCAGCAACGAAGGCGGCGAGAAGAACGTTCATCTTTGGATTTGGGGTGACTTGAGCCCTCGAAGGAAGATCGGGTTGTAAGAGATCGATATTGTTGACGGTTGGGCTCTCATTGGCTATTCGAGCGGCAAATGATAAAGCACGCCATATATTTGAGCTCACAGAGCATGGTGATTCCTTAGTGACAAACCAGGAGACGAACGAGTGCGAATACAAAACCATAACTGCCGGAATCATGTACCTGGGTTGGAAGTGCTTCGTTAACTGGTCATTAAGTGCGATCCTAACAGGATGGTCATTCGTGTGGGACGCTCGATTTTTTTTCATGACCCCCGCCGTGTTGTGTGTCAGCACTATGAAGCCTGACCTTTGATCTGGTCTACCCAGCCTACCACACTTAAGGTTCGCCCGTTAGTTGTTCACTACTGCCCTGGTGACAGAGAAACTGAGATCAACAATACTACGTATATACGTATTCCTCTTCACGCAGTACCAAGTAGATAATTTTAGGTTCATGCACCTGGGCAATAGTGCTGATGCTTTTTTTTCGCGAGCACCTGATAGTGATTTATGGGCCGGATTTGTTTTCCTACCTACAGCGGATCTCCAACGGATAGCAAGTTGGAGGTTGCAGAGTCAACGGAATAGCCTAGGCTAGATAAGTTGGCGAGGAAGGCGTAGTTGCCCGATGTCGCAGTATGTAGAGATAGAACCCGCGGGAGGTCGGTGAGCACGCGACGGCAGTGCTCACTTTCGAATTCTCCTCTTCGCAGCTAACCCGCCACGCCGCGCCCTGGTGTGGCGGAAAATGAATAAAGCATTTCCCCAACGAGATATCGCTGGAAACTAAAAGACTGACGTACCCAATTACTGTTGGAATCCGTACCCAACAGCAAAGACCTCCAAAGAACACTGTGCATGAACTCATAGATTTTTGCAATTGCTTGCTCGGTGATGGCATCGATATTAGTCGCGAATAGCAAGCCAAATATTGCAACAAACCAACAATACTCTATGCGTCAGGATTAATCATCACACAAACTGGCTCCTTACCCGGATAACCCGGAAAGGAAAAGTGACCTTGGCCTGTGGCGTTGGCCGCATCTTAACCCCTTGAACCCGAGCGTTATCAGTTCCCCCCACTACCTGAACCCTAGGTGCTGTAACGTATATGCGGGTAAGGGTTTCCATACAAACCACTTCATGTTTTTAGTAACGTGTATAGTGGATAGCCTCGAGTCAAACATATCCCGTAGTGGCTGGTTTTCCTCTATCCTGTATGATCTAAATTATTTGTACCTCGAAATACAAGCTAACTCTGACAGCATGTATGATCTACAAGAAACGTGGGCAACTTGTGTGATAGAACCATGTCAACGGCAAGCACAGCCGCGACTACCGCGCACAGAGCACGGAGCAACAAGAACATATGCAACTGAGCTGAATGACACGAAAATTCGGCATACAAAAACTAATAGGATTCGATGGGCACTACCAGCTGTTCAATCAGTTGTCGCTGCCCCCAGTGAAGGACGGGCCCGCTTTGGCGCCGGAGGACGGTCGGCGCTGGACTCATCAGCTGATTGTGCAACACTCGCACCCCCCCTCGTCTCCTTCCTCAGCACTCGCGTTTACCTGTCGCACAGGCGTTCGCGCGACGGATGGTTATCTTCTTCCCATCCTTTGTCGGAAGCGGTGTGCCATTGCGGCACACCTTGTGCCCGATATCGAAGCAGGACATGAGCTTCCCGTTCACTGCATGCCGCATCTTCTCGCAAAGGAATATCCGCCAAGCCTTGGGCCGCTTGGGAGCGGTTGGCGGCTTGCACTGCTGCAGTATATGAAGGAGTCGCCTCCGCGAGCATTATCCGTGCCTTTGAGCAGCGAGCAGACCTTGCATGCCCTTGGTCGTTGTTTTCTGCCAACGTTATTATTGCGCGGCCACCATTCATCGTTTAGTACCGGCTTGTGCGCACCCTGGCGGACTCTAGCAACTTTCGAAGCCTGTGATGGCGTCGTCTGTAGGCTCTCGTCACGTAGCAGGATCTCCCAGTCTTCATCCCGCAGTTGATATAGCTCTAGATGTAGCTGCCTTGCCAACTTTACGTGGTTGATCTTGGGCAGTTTTCAGCAGCGGAGCAACGTTGTAGACAATATAGGCGTTGCTGACAGCGAGATCGACAAGCCCTAAGAAGAGGAACTTGTAGTACTTTTTGTACTTGATGCAGAGCTGGAGCGAATACCTGTTGCATGTACATACACGATTAGAGGCAGGTACAAGTTTGTATATACACGATATCAGTACTTACCGCTGCAGACGCAACTGGTCTTGCACATCCACGCCGCCCATGTATGTCTGGTAATCTTTCACGATCGCGGGCAAACAACTTCGTGTTGCTCACCAGTCATCTTATCACGACGCACGATGGGGTCCATCTTCACGCTGCCGCCAGTGCTGAGCATATCGCCCGAGTATCCCACCAGCGAAGCAGCTTCGTATCAGGTAATGCAAGGCGTCCGTAACAGTGAACGATGTCTGCCGGTCGGTTCTTCGGTACGTTTGGCGGCGTTTTGGCGCCCTTCTTCTTTTTCGGAATGAGCTTAGTGCTCAATCCTTGTCAATCCGTCCGCACAAGTACCAATAGTATACAAGCTCATTGTCAGTAGCTGCATGGGACAGCGGTACAGATGATAGAGTCGGTCGGGAACTACGAGTCGCATTTCGCCATTGACAGGTGCCGTTGATCCGAACATTTCCTTCAGATTCCGCACAACTGCTGCTGGACCTGATTTGTAGTCCGTGGAATTAATTGTACCTCCTCTCTCGTTTTTACTGCAATAAACTTCAAAGCTGTACATGCAAGCCATCCGTGGCATTAACATGCACGTACACGTTAAGATCACTTATGTGCCAAAACACAAGATACCGGATACAGTAGGCCGTGGTTGAGCAGCAGAGCATGAAGAGCTTGGCCCCCCACTTATGCGGCTTGTCCTTCATGTACGCGCGCATGCGATTGAAGATAGACCTCGACGGCAGCATGGCTTCGTCAAATGCCATTACAGTCGGAGGTGTATAGCCAGCAACAAAGCGTCGCTTAGAACGTCAATCATCGGCCATAGCTTCCACGCTCGGTTCGTGGCGGCGCGCGCATCATTACTTGGACTGAAGTGTAGATTGCGAGACAGATGCATGAACGGATCTCGCTTCAGGAATTGCCCAAAGCAGCCCCGAGGAATCGCGCCCTCATCGGTAGTTCGACAATAGCTCGCTATCTTTTCCTTGTTAGGAACAATTGATCGTGCCATCAATAGCCTAACAAATAGGCACAGGTCTCGGTCAGTAATTCAGGCTCCTCTTCCAGTTTTTCTCGAATCAATTCGGGCGACTTGCTCTTGAATGCAGGGTGCTTCTGCTCGCGCACCAGTTGCTTCGCGTGTTGTCCTCGGACGCGCTCGTCAAGCGTGGCCTCCAAGTAGCCGTTAGATTCATCGGCAATCGCATCCCACAGCTCCGGCTGCATGAAGAAATAGTACGCGCCTGACGGCGTTGTAGCAGCTCTTAGCGTTCTTGATGTTGGCCCCGCACCTCCGTTGTACAAATTGGTGTAGTCTTCGCGTAGCCAATCGGGTGATTGTGGCTTGTATGACTCCATTAAATGCTCGTAGGGCGTGTGGGTAGTCCACTCATGCCAGCCATTCTCCCCCATCTCTTTCAGAAAGACGTCCGGTACGGTACCAGAAGTGCAGCGGGCTGCGTAGCGTGGTGCGTCGGAGGAAGATGTATGACCCCCCGAGTCTTAGCTGTGGTTATCCTAACCTTAAGGTTTCCGCAGAGGCTCAGATCAATCTAGTTATACCACTAGAGACTCAAAGAGTCAGTATTCCTAAACCTAGGGCAATACTCTCTTAATGCTAAAACTGAACTGTTATTTGTTTGCTTATCTGCGGCAAAGCCGCCTGTGGTGTAAATGTATGACTCTAACTATCTACCATAGTTAAACCTAGTCAAATGCATATCCAGTGGCCCTGTGGCCACGTACTGAAATCCTGTTAATCCAAGTGGTACCAAGTACCACTTACTACAAGGTGACACGTAGCACGGTTACACTCGTGCTACCTTCGTGTAACCCCGTTACACTCTCCCCCACCAAACCGTGGACACACCGTATCCACGAGGGTCTGATCGTATCAATCGAAAAAGGCTCGGAACCTTCCGCTCCAAGAGCGTTTCATTGTTTGTTCCGCATCGAGTGTTCACAATCAGATGTCAACAGCCAATTGGTCTTTGACCTCCTCGTTCGCCTCTATAACAGCCCTCGCCGCGGGCTAAGCCCCTCTGTGTCTCCGACACCTTTGTTATCTTCGCCACCCCGTATGGGAGAAGTCTCTGACCGTGCGCCACCCGCACCCTCGCGGCTGTCGGTGCGAGAGTATCACTCAGCACACAAGCGCCGATACGGTCAAAGGACCATGAGTGGAGGCGTCGAAATCGCTGGAGGCAGTGCCCCCGTACGCTTCGCGCGAGACGTCCTCTTTGACGACCTTGTGGAAGGCGAAGACGAGGTCGACTACACTGAGTCCATGACGGGTAGTAGCCCTGTCCGCTCGTCGAGGCCGCGCCGCCAACTGCGCGCTACGAGTCCTTTCGAGCTTTCGACTCCATGAGTCGTGCGCAATGCGCCTCCGCTACCTTCGCGGGGGAAAACAGACGATCCCAGGGGATCTGGTGTCGTCACTAATCTTTTGACGAAGTCCAGGAGCAACAGCTCGCGGCTGATCCGCAGCTCCCACGTTCGAGGCGACCTATGGCTCGGCCATTGTTTACCCCGTCACGTCGTGACTATGGCTTTGAGCCTCGCGATCCCAGCGAAGTGGCTCGCCGAGTAGCACCGGAGTTGCTTAACACGTATGTGATTGGGCCTGCGGCCGCAACACCCGACGGGCTCGCCGCGCGAGAATCTCTCAGAGAGATACTTGACTCCTCAAGTGACTACTCAGCGCGAGAATCGTGAGCGCCTGCAAGTGCAAGCTCGGCACGACTCGGTTCCACCGATGCAGACTTATCCAGTCGTGCTCATGTCAGGAGACACGTCTTGGGAAGACGATGGACAGTTCCAAAGTTGGGTGGAAGGAGCTCGCAAGCTCTCTTGCATTGATGCGCTTCGGGCTAGTTTCAGTGAAACGGATGTTCGAGTCGAACGTCGACTCCGTTTTGAGTTTGCGAAGCTCAAGACCAGAGCGACAGCTCGACTGCTGGCCTTGGGCCCCCAGCGGCTATTGCCGGGAAGCGGCAGGCGAGCGACACCTCGGTCGCTGGCCCTCGGGGCTCTGCTGATCGCGTCGATCGAAAGCGCCCACGACGGCAGGGCAATCTTGCCGGAGGGGAACCTCGTACTCCCAAGTATTCTGTAAGGGATGATAACCCCTCCACTTCACAAGATATTGGGTACGACCCTGGCGACGACGCCGTGCCACTAAGCGCTCCACATGATAGTGGGAAGTTCCCTGCTCATCGCGCAACGGCGGCGGAGGTCGATGACCGACTGGATCCTCGCGCTGCGAGTCGCAACGATCTATTAGCGGTCGAGAGGCGGGTGCAGACCCTGTTCGATTCGCTGCAGTGGGGAGCGAGTCATCGTGACCGTCTCGTTGACGAGATCGATGCCATGCATCATCGGGTCGACTGGTTTTAGTCTCCTGCCTCGGTTGCCAACCGCCTAGAGCTCCTGGATCAGTCCTCTGCTCGTCGCTTCGAGGCGCTGGACCGTTCGCTCGCCGAGCTACGTGGTCAGTTGGACCTCCTCGTGCGCCTCCAGCACTTTGGCCAGCCACCGGCTATGGCGCCAAACCCTCCACGCTCACCCGAGCCGGGTCTCGATATGGCTTAAGGAAACCTACGTAAAACACGGGGTGTGTACGCATCTTCTTCGGAAGATTGAGCGTGTACGCGCAAGGCCCTTCCTGGCCACGACCTTAAAAGGTCCAATGAAGCGCGGGCGCAACTTGGTCTTAAAGACCACAGGCACTGCATGTGTATGTAGGTTTTTTGCGTTTAATAAAACTTTGTCACCCGCGTTAAGCACTTCAATGTTGCTTCTGTCCTTGCATCAGCCTGTTCCTTCTGAACATCTTGGCTTTCAGCCATCACATCGCATACTTATTGTAAGACGCTTAAACGCGTAGACACGAACGTGTCAACTTGCCTGCGAACTGCAGCTGGGCTGATATCAGATAGCCCATCGGCTAGCCCTCCCCCACTAAGCCCAGAACCACGGAGTGGTGGCGTCAGCGGGACGCGAAGGTGTGTGAGACCGTTCAAATAGAACGGGTGAAATCTGTCGAGGCATGCACCGCATTGTTCAATGCAAACTCAACGCGTGGGAACATGGCGCTCCATTGCTTGGGTCTGTCGCCCAGACACTCCGAAACATGTCTTCGACTACGCGATTCACGCGTTCGGTCTGACCATCGGTGGATGGTCCGCTGTGGACATCATGTCGAGTCGAGTGCCGAGCACCTATAGACCGACGTCCAAAACTTACCCGTGAAACGGGGATCTCGATTCGAGACAATTGCCTCTGGCAGACCATGCTGTCGAAAAGAACGATCCATGAACAGCGTGGCTGTTCCTTCTCCATCGATGGAGTCTGGCACCGTCGCTAAATGCGCCATCTTGCTCAATCGTCGACAAAGACCACAATGCCCGTGTTGCCCGCCGCATCCCGTGGCAGGCCGAACCCCAAAGCCCATACTCATGGATTGCCAGCACCGCGTGGGTGCAGGCAAGCTGGCCAACGGCGCAGCCGAGTGTGGCGAGGGTTTAACCCCTTGACACGTCTCAAACGTGCGTATATACGTACTGACCAACCTGTAAAGCTTCGGCCACCAATAGTGGGAGCTCACCGAGCTGTAGGTCTTTCTCGACCGAGATGACCGCCCCGTGGGGTATCATGTGCCTCATAAAGGATACGATACTTAAGATCCTCTTCGTGAGGAACCACGACACGTGGGTGGCTTCGGGACCAGTACCGTAGTACAATAGGCCATCATCGAGAGTGTATCGACGCAGCCCTCGCGCGCAACCGCGCTGACAGCTTAATATCTGAGTTAGCAAACTCCGCGCTTCCTAGCGCATGTAGCAGAGTTACGCAGGACTCGTCACGCGCGTACGCCGCGCGGATCAAGTCTGTCACAGACGAAGTCACCGTCGTGACATGAGCGATCTCATATTCTGGCCCGTGTGATAACGCATCAGCCAAGACGTTCTGCCTGCCAGGCTTGTACTTCACCTCGAAGTTGTACTCCGCAAAGAAGGAAAGCCAACGGGCCATTCTCTGATAGAGGTGAGGTGACTGCGTCGCAGTGCGTAGCGACGCATGATCAGTATAGATCACAAACGCCTTGGAGCCGAGCAGGTGAACCCTGAATTTGACGAGCGCATACTTCATCGCAAGTAGCTCTTTGTCATGAACGGGATAGTTATTCTCAGCAGCCTTAAGCTGGCGAGATCAAACGCGATTACGCGTTCATGCCCTTCAGTGTCTGCTTGCAACAAAGCACTGCCGATGGCAAAGTCCGACGCGTCACAGACGACATTGAAAGGACGATCGGGATCTGGCAGCGCCAGGATCGGCGCCTGAAGGAGACTCTCCTTAATGGCTTCAAAAGCCGCTTGATGCTGTGTCCCAACACCAGTCCACATCCTTCTTAAGGAGATTTGGACGTGGCCTTGCCACCTCAGCATAGTTTTTGCTGTACTTGTGCAAGTAATTGGACAGGCCAAGCCGCTTTCGTAAGTCTTTCCGGTTCTTGGGAATCAGTCAGTCTACAATGGCCTTGACCTTAGCGGGATCCGCTCGAAGGTCTCGCTTCCCAATGACTTCAGCGCCGAAGACACACGTGTCATGCTGGCATACAACTTGTGTGTGCGCATGCGCTCGAGCACTGCTCGCAGGTACTCAATGTGGTTCTCCACTTCAGTCTTTCCGTGCTCCGCACGACTATGGACGAATATATCGACGAAGTATGTCTGAGCATACGCCCTATGGGGCCTGAACAGTTGCGCCATAAGACGATTGAACGTCGCAGGCGCATTTGACAGCCCTTGGGGTATTACTAGCCACTCCCAGAGCATACCGCTCGGAGTGCTGACCGCTGTAAGCGGAATATCGCTTGCTTGCATGAGCAATTGATAGTATCCATCGACCAGTCGAGGGTATTGTACACCGTACACCCCGTCATGTTGTTCTGGAGAACGTCCTTCCTAGGAATAAGCTTTTGAGCCGGAATGGTGGCCGCGTTGAGCTTATTAAAGCATGAACGATTGCCACTTGCCATTCGGCTTTCTGACACAGAACGTAGGCGTTGAGTGCGGAGACTTGCTCTCGCGCACCATACCCGCCTCGTTCTTAGCACAGAAGAACGCGTTAATGACGTCACACCGTTCTTGTGGCAAATGCCACTGCCTTGTCACGCAGTACTTGGTCCAGGAACCAGGTCAATCTCATGGTGTACACCTCGATCCGGAGGTAGCCTCGTGGGAGGTTCCTTCGAGACCACGTCTTGATATTCCCTCACCAAAGGGTAGTACGGATCCGAGGGGTCCTTGAGGATCGAGGATCCTGCCCGCGCATTCAGCGCCTTCTTGGTGTCCGCCAGGACTGTTTTATCCTAAAGCGACGGCGAGTTTAACTCCTCTTCAGGTCGTAGAATGAACAGCTCGGGTAACTCGCCGGCCTTCAAGGCGTCGCCGAACTCGGCCATGGACATTTCGTCCAGCTCCAACAGAGCGTCCGCAGTGGGCATAGCCTCTAGATTGATGTCGTCATCGACTTCCCCTGTCACATCGTTGACAAGTGTATATAGCTGCTCGCTATCACCAGGCGTATCGTCACTCGTCATGCTAGACGCATCAGACGCTCTGCGTCTCATGACTGACGCTTGGCGTCGTAGCCTTCTCCCCGCTGCGGCTGTTTGTTTCGGAGAGGTCCTAACAGTCACATCAGCTGCGTCTCCAGGTGCTTGCACCGTGTGCTTTTCACCCGAGACTGGTATGTCTTGACCGACAACCGTCGCAGAGCTGCGATGCTCGCAGTCTCCACCCCGTGGATTACGTGCCACGTCACCTCCACCAGTGGACCCTTGGCCTTGATGGCCCGGCCCCCGCTCGGCCACACCACACATGGCGTGTAACTACACACCGTCATCATGACGAGTTTCGTTTTCGTGACACATGTCACCTGTGTCACCCAGCGGGTTTCCTGCCGCTCCAGTCACAACCCAAGAGCTTTGCTCGGGACTCTTGTCTTCACCACCTTCCGTGACTACAAGTTCGGATACTCCGATGTCCAGCACGTTGATCGACTCGGTCCAGTGCCCACGCCAAAAGCGCTTTTGCTTCCTAGCCGAGGTGGCTTCATGACTCACCAAAATTCCACCAGGGGTAAGGCGCGGTGCGCCCAAAGTCTTCGAACTCCAATCAAACCATGGCTCATAGCGCTCCAGCCATGACATGCCCAGGATGAGGTCGTACCTCGAATCCAGATCCAGGACCAGAGAGCGTTCAACTCTATCGAAGTCGAGAAACTTCACGCTCAGGTTCACAGGAACCTTAGACATCGCGACGCGGGTCCCCGTCGCTAGGCGAACAGTGATGATGCAACTCCTGCGCTTCCTGAGCGCCTCGGCGTATTGCTGACTTCCTTCCATCGTGGAGCATCGAGCGTAATTGCCCGATGCTCCGGAATCGATCAATATGATCCATGGCTTCTCAGAGCCCTTCACCATCGCCTCAACGACGAGCAAACCCGGCTTGCATACACGTTCCGTGTTAGAGAGTACGGCTCTCTCCGAGGCTGATCCCTGCTGCCTTCCACCTCCATGAGGCTCAACAGAACTCAGTTCTTCCCCAGCAGGACGCCCCGCGCCTACTGAGTGTCGCCCATTCCTGCGACGAGCCGATGGCTTGGCTCGATGAAGACCGATGGCTCGTAGGAGCTTGACGCGACCTGCGTGACGGGCAGGTTGCCATCAAATGGGTGGTGCTTCGGCAGATGAAGCACCGACGAACACTCATACGCTGCTCGGCAGCATGAAGCTCAGCTTCCTCATCTTCAGCGTAGCTGAGATCCATAGGGGCCGGTCCGTCGGACGGATAGCGTTGGCAACGCCCCAGCCAAGTCGAGACGACTTGAATTTAATCTCGGCGTTCATAGCTACTCTCATGGCCTCTTCAAAAGAGGAAGGGTGAGCGCGGAAGACTTCCGTCCTGGGCACACCAGTGCGGAGGTCCTCCTTAAAGACTGTCACAGTCACTGCCTCTGTCAGAGGATCGGCCGCCATGCCGGCGATCAGAGTTCGCAACTCCTGGACGAAGTCCACCAAGTCCTTCTTACCCTGGAGGGTACTCAGAAAGCGTGACCTCACGCGTTACGCCTGATTAGGCGGAGCAAACACTTGCAAAAGCTAGAGTTTTAGCTCTTCCAAGCCCGGGGAGGCTGCGTCCACCGACGTGCCGCACGTGAGTGCCCATTCTCGGGCTCGGCCACCGAGCATCGAGATCGCTAGCTCCACGCGCTGTTGCTCAGTACGGAGCATGGCCGATCCCATCGCAATTTCGATCTCACGGATCCACAACATGAGGTTCTCCCCCTCCTTTCCCTCCAAAGCATTGGTGCTCTCGATGAGCGGTTTTGGCCGCGAGCCCCATCCTGCGATGTCGTCAACGTCGGTGCAGACGCGGACACCCTCTGCTGGAGGTGCTCCAACAGAGCATTCTCGTAACTTGAGAACACCTCCAGACGCGCGTTCACCGCGTCCGGTCCTTGGAAGCAAAATGTGTTATGCCCTCAGGGCCGAGCAAAGACATAAGCTTTTTCAGCGCGTCTTGCTGGCTCTGAGACAGGTTAGAACGCTGTCTGCTCCATCCTCACCGATGAATAGTCCTAAGACCCAGGTGCTGGATTGACTACAAGTGCTATCAGGTGCAACGGGGCTGCGTAGCGTAGTGCGTCAGAGGAAGACGTATGACCCCCCGAGTCTTAGCTGTGGTTATCCTAACCCTAAGGTCTCCGCAGAGGCTTAGATCAATCTAGTTATACCACTAGAGACTCAAAGAGTCAGTATTCCTAAACCTAGGGCAATACTCTCTTAATGCTAAAACTGAACTGTTATTTGTTTGCTTATCTGCGGCAAAGCCGCCTGTGGTGTAAATGTATGACTCTAACTATCTACGATAGTTAAACCTAGTCAAATGCATATCCAGTGGCCCTGTGGCCACGTACTGAAATCCTGTTAATCCAAGTGGTACCAAGTACCACTTACTACAAGGTGACACGTAGCACGGTTACACTCGTGTTACCTTCGTGTAACCCCGTTACAAGAAGTAATGTTCGTCATTCAAACGAGCGATGATATTAATCATTATTTTAAATAGTTTAGATTATGCACCTGATTCCCGACGAGATCAATAACAAAAGTGAGCGATTTAGATCATTTCGAGCATGAATTAGCGTAAACGGAGACCACCACTTGAATCCTCAAGCAACTTTAGACCATATTCGCAAATAATAAAAACTTCGAGCTTGAGTCGGATGATCTAGATAGTTTTTCTTCAGCCGATTTCTCCGAAACCGCTGAATGGAACAATAGGGCTCTACGGAGAGAGGAGACGTCAATGGTGTGCCCAAATCCGGATTCATACTTAGGTTTTGCCTACCAGTCGCAATTATGCGGATCCGGATAATCCTTTGCCTATATTAATTTTACAGTTAGCTAAATCGTCCTAACATTTACAATGAAGGGTTTAAATCGTCAGGAGTCTATGTGCGGCTTACAGCACACTTTCGAAGTGTGTCAGTCATGCTGCGTCTGCGTCACTCAACCGCCCGTCCGCCGATCGGCCTGTGCGCTCGTCTAGCGCGACTCTCCACCTCGCCCGTGAGGCCCTCTCAGACATTCATTACCACACCCATCTTCTATGTGAATGCGGCGCCACACATCGGCCATGTGCACTCGACTGTGCTGGCGGACGCTCTGGCTCGCTGGCATAGGGTCAAGGGCGGTGACGTGCTGTTCACCACGGGCACGGACGAGCACGGGCTCAAGGTGCAGGAGGCTGCGGAGAAAAGTGGTACGATGGACTACAAAGCCTTCTGTGACGAGGTGTCGTCTCGCTTCGACGTGATTTTCCAGGAGGCCAACGTAAACTACTCGCGCTTCATCCGCACAAGCGACACGGATCACCACGCGGCAGTGCGTGCCTTCTGGAGGACCATCCGCGATAATGGACACATTTACCTGGGCAATCATGAGTCATGGTATTGCAAGTCGGACGAAAGTTTCCTGACCGAGATGCAGGTGGAAGACAGAGAGGACGCTGACGGTAATGTGGTCAAAGTGTCCAAGGAGAGCGGACACCCAGTTGAAATGCTGCATGAGGAGAATTACAAGTTCAGACTCTCGGCCTTTCAGGACAGACTACTCGAGTGGCTGGACGCCAATCCGGACGTGATTGTGCCTAAGGCGAGATATAACGAAGTGCGTACAGCGGTAAGCGGAGGACTGAGGGACTTGTCAGTATCGAGATTGAGTGAGAAGATCAAATGGGCGATCAAAGTGCCGGGTAAGTTGAGGTTTCGTTGGCCTTTGACAAGTTGTACGGAGCTAATGGCGTTTCCGCATGGCAGATGACGACAAGCACTGTGTCTATGTGTGGTTGGACGCGTTGACGAATTATCTTACAAGCGCCGGTTACCCGGGTGATATCAACCGTGCCTGGCCTGCTGCTTACCACATTGTGGGCAAAGACATCCTTAAATTCCACGCGATTTACTGGCCCGCTTTCCTCATGGCAGCAGGACTTCCGCTTCCGAAGAAGGTGGTGGCACACGCGCACTGGACTGTTGGCAACATTAAAATGTCCAAAAGTCTCGGCAACGTAGTGGATCCGCACGAGATGCTGACGAAGTACGGGTCGGACTTTGTGCGCTTCTTTTTGTTGCGTGAGGGCGTGCTCACGAACGACGGCGACTTCAACGCTGAAACGCTCGAGAATCGCGTGAACAGCGAGCTCGCCGACACCCTTGGCAACCTTATCTCTCGCAGTACAGGCAAATCGGTACTAGTAAAGGGTATTGTGCCGAATCGCCCTAAATTAGAGCGTCTATCGGCCGAAGACAAGAAGGTGGTAGCCAAGGGACAAGCACTTGCCGCCAAGGTCAACAAACTGTTTGATACGCCAGATGTAAGTTCTCGTCGACTTGTGTTGCTATGTGTTCGATTTCAATACTTACTTTACCTGACGTGTTCAATGTCTCTACAGTTTGCACGCGGCTTAGAAGAAATTGTGTTTTTCCTCCACGACGTCAACCGGTATACAACAGAAGTGATAACGTGTACGAGTATATTTGCTGACAATACGCTTCCGCAGGTATTTCACGATTATGGAACCGTGGGTTTTGTCGAAGACACTCAAGAACTCGGAAGACGTGACGTCAGAGGAATACACAGCCATAAGGGAACGGCTAGATACTGTACTGTATCTGTCTATCGATGCAGCGCGCATAAGTGGTGAGTGTTCTTCTTGCTGAAGCTGTCGCTATATTTATATGAGCCTAATATTTGCTATTTACCGTGTTCGCAGCCATCTTGTTGCAACCTGTCGTGCCAATTGCAGCAACAAAGATTTTGGACTATCTTGTCGTCCCTAGAGACAAGCGATCCTTGACCGAAACGATGTTTCTCTCTGACGATGTGCACGTGATGGGCTCTGTGCTCAACAACTCGAAACCGTTCATTACATTTTCAAAGGTGCACAAGCACCGAGCCCAGAATTAGAGTACAGCGTACTGCAACTTGGTACGCAAGATGTTAGATTTTCCAATATAACCGAATCCCCACCTGACATGTTGCTAGGAATAAGGCTGCAATGAAGGAAATTAGGGACTGTATGTGCACAAAAGATGTAAATACATCCTTGTATATCCGATAATAATCGAAAGGGGGGATTAGGCGCAAGCAAGCCGTTCGAACCGAACCTTCCGCTGAAGGAGGAAGGGCGCAAATTTCCTCCCAGAGAACAATCTCTCCAGCATCCTAACCACGAGTGCTCCACCTATCATCTCTTTTTTGTAAGAAAAAGGTTTCGTCCAACCTGCACAACCTGCACAAATACCTCCTTATTAGATGTCGATCACCGTTTTCATGCCATGAATTGAGACTAACGACTTATCAATCTATCCCAATTCTGCAATCACAAAAAGCTGTTTGACAAGCAAAAACTATCGATCTCGAATCCAGGACCTACCGACAGACAAGGCAGTTAGAAGCACCCAAGTGGTGCATGTTCAGTCGATAAAATGGTTTTCCATCGCTTTTGTTCACTCTCAACAAATAAAGCGGTTACAGGCTATGGTGAAGACGATCGCGAACAGCACATTTCAATTTGTGATATGGTCACGCTTTCAAGTCAAAATATAGCTCAAAACCCACAGCGAGGCCAGACCCACCGGTCAAATTTATCTTCTAAATTTGATAATAGGTGACTGGTTAGACAGCATCTTGCTGCCCCGACCAAAGTAAGGTAGATTTAAGATTGAATTATACCAGCAAAGTTAGCATCCGCTGACTTGCATTTCATTGGTCACGCAACTCTGAAAAAGTACGCTCAAGTATCGTCATTCAAGCTTGGCTTTGACTTCAGGCCATGAAACATGATTCATTAATTTAAAGCGTTCTATACCAGCAAGACAACACAAGGAATGAAGGGGGAAAGCTGCACACCACGTACACCCTGTTCGCAGTCGAAACTGCCGCTCGAGATGTAGAAATTGTGTTCTGCTAACAGAATGTTTGCAATGTACCTGTAACGTGCTTTTTGTCGCCCCTGCATGCCGGGAGTTGGTCGCCATTACTAAGGTCCAAAGTCCTGATGGCCGTCGGGAGACAAGCAATGCCCCCCGCGCCGGCGTTGTGCCCGTCTGGCAGCACGACCTACTTTATTTGCGTTTCGTTCTCGTTTCGTCGTCTCTCTCTCCCTCCGGCTTTGCTACCTAGCCCTGCTCTCTGTATCCGATCCAGTCCTCGGGGCTGTTCTCTGTCGCCTGCTTAGCCACGAGGGTGTACGCCTCGGGCGCCTACCCCGTACGCGAAACGTGCAGAAGGCTCGAGTAGCTCAGACCACTCTGCGCCGCGATCACCTCGCCCGTCCTCGCTCAGTCCATTGCTGCGTGTCGGCCGCTCTGTGCTGCAGTACGGTGCTGGCTCCTGACCACGCAGATGCTCTCGTCGCTTCGCCTCGCCCCGTCCGTTCTTCCGTCCGTGTGGTTCACTGGCACGCCGTGTCCAGGCCGCCCTTATTCGTGGTGCTTGCGCTCTCGGTCGCAAGTTGCGAAGTGAGGACCGCTTTGCGCTAGCGGCCCCACCTGCTCGCCCGTGCGCCGCACTTCGTCAGCCCTGCATGGATATAGAGTGTACCGAATAACCTTAGTTATGGCGAGCTGTTTGTTATGGCATACAGTCACTCTGAGCCAATCATGACAGGCGCGGGAGCTAAGCCGTGCACCCTTTATCATCGCGTAGATGTATTTTCCGCCTGTTCTCTTCACTTCTCGAAGACCACGAATGTCGCCTAAGCCACGCAGACTGCTTAAAGGAAGACCACGCCTTCCTGGTGGCCATGGCCGCCAACTCAACAAGGCAAAGTTACAGCCTACACGGCCCGGCATAAGCTAAAAGTGCTGCAGTACTTGGATAAGTACGACGACATTGCGTTAACAATCTCAGCCTTCTACCCTACGCTGCCTGCGGCCAAGTACAGCAGCCCCGCCGAACTCTTATTCTCTCCTGGCGCCGCAAGCTGGACACGATCGTGGCTGACTGTGTTGCACCCGGCCGAGGCAGCAAGAAAAAAGCGCGGCCGCGTGGTGCACCCACCGTATTGCCTCCCCACCTGGAGCAACATCCTGTGCGTTGGGTTAGCGATCTACGTGATGAGGGTGTTCCTGTCACCCCTACGATGCTGCAGATCCGGGCGTTCGCCGAGGCGGACGCTGCCGGCATCAACCATTTCAAAGGGTCTTGGTGCTGGCAGCGTTGGTTAAGGCGCGGCACTACTAAGCTTTGCGGGCGAAGACTCGGCAGGGGGAAATTCGCCCACCCGAACTTACCGAACTTGCGAAGCAGTTTGCCAAGGAAGTCCAAGAGAAGGCCAAGTCTCTGGGTGTCACATCGATCTACAATGCCGACCAACAGGTAAGTGGAAACTCTCGCTGATATTGATTCTATTATCACTAACAGTGCCCGTGTGCATCTGTGAATTCACTAGCTGTCAACTTCGAATATATTCCAAAGCACATACTAGCCAAGAGAGGTAGTAAGACTGGGTGGGTGAAATGTGCAGGAAAATCAAAAGAGCGGGCTACGGCGATGATGCTGGGTAATTCAGACTGGTTGAAGCTTCCTCCGTTCGTCATCTTCAAAGTGCGGCCTTCCCAAGACACTAATCGCCAAGAGCAAAACAATCGCCTCCGCCATGGCTTTGGCATTCAAATCTGGAAATCTATTTCCAAAGTTCAAACGGAGGACGGCATACAAGTCTCCGGGAATGGAAAAAGTAAATCAAGTCGCCGAAAATGAAGTTGATCTTGAAGATAACTAACGTATTGTGGTACTGTTGCAATGTAGGCTGGTGGAACGGGGAATTGACTGTGGAATTTCTGCGTTTTCATTTCGTCAATCGCTGTGAGCCTGATAAACCTGTGCTGCTGGTACTGGATGACTTCTCAAGCCACTATACTGACGAAGTCGTCGAGTATGCAGAAGCTATTAAGGTGACCTTAATAGATACCACCGAACGCAACCTCCGCATCACAGCCAGAGGACGCCACGTGGAACGGCCCCGTCAAAAGAGGCTTCGGAATGTATGGATTGAAGACTTGCGTTCCCAATTGGGCAGCCCGAGTGTCTGGGCAGCCTTTCAAGCTGCAGCCGCCGAGCCGAGCTTCATTGTGTGGTTGGATTGACTCCGCCTGGGATAACGTGCTGCCGTCAACTATTCGTGCAGGCTTCTTGCACTGCGGCATAGTCGAACGCGATGAACCTGGTGACTTCCCGGAAGACAGCGTTACATTGGTGCATGCGGACGAAGCCATTTGCGACGCTATGCTCCACTCGCATATGATCGATCATACCCAAGCTGAGTTTGGCCTTGAAGACGACTTTGACGAGCTCTTTCGCTCCATGACAGTAATAGATCAATAGAGTTCGCTTTGCACTTGTTCGCATATCAACACGATGCCTTTGGTTTCTTGCAGACGGGAGCCTGCATATTTCGGTAGCCGGGGCATATCAAAAACGGGTCTCTACAGTGCAGATCAGGTGTGTGCCATAACTAAGGTTATTCGGTACATGCCTGGCTGCATTCCTCTATGTTAGATTTTTGTATGGGAAAGGTAAGGGTGGGATTTTCCTATTTATAACTCGTTTGGTATGAAGATGTACAGATCCCCCATCGCCAATTTAACACCTTCGGTGGAAGCTATTTCTATTAAATACAACAAGTTATTTGGTATTAGAGCGGTGACTGTCCATACAAACAGCCATGGGGATCAAAGCCCGTGGACGCCTCAACGTGTTAGGTTTGAATTATTATTAGCTTGCACAGCTACTAAATTGGCGAGGGGGAACTGACATGTGGGGTGGGTATATAAGCCTTATTTGAAAATATAAATGTACCCCTTTTACCAGGCAGGTTAAGTGTTTTCACAGGCAAAACGGTCAAGCGAGGTTTTTCCTAATCATCTAAAATTAGGTTTTACAACCAGAGCGGTTTGGCGCCAACTTTTTTCCAACCAAAGTGGCGTGGTGGCGGGAAACAACAGCAGCCACTCGACACCGGCAAAGCCGTTCTCCGCCACCGCACTGGCACTCACTCATTCGCATATTAGCTGCCTACTTCACAACCCTCCCCAGCAGCTCTCCAACAATGGTCCCGCCACCCACCTCGCTGATGCCCCTGACACCGCCTTTTGTGTCACGTGAGGCCAAGCAGTTCGAGCGCAACAGCGCGAAGAAGCGCGTGCTCGACGCTTTTTGGCAGGTCAAGATTGGCTATGTGTCGCTGTTAGCAATGATGTGTCTGTCACTACTGCACGGTGAATCGCAGCTAAGGGCAGTATCGAGCAGCAGCCACGTGGCTGCGTGCGGACTGCGTGCGTCAAGATGACCGTCGAGGTCATGTCCAAGCTCGAGGAGTACCTGGACGAGCAGGCAGACATGACCATGGCCGTCATGAAGGACAGACCGCTGTGCGGCACGTCGGTGGACGTTAGCATCACCTCCATCCACCGCGCTGCACGGCATGCTGCACACGGTCAAGGGCCCACGAATCGAGAAGACCGCCATGAACAATGCAGTGAACAAGGAAAAGCGGATGGAGTTTGCCAAAGCGCTGAACATGCACGTGAACGCCGGGGACATGACTGTCCACCACGACGAAACCAATTTCAACATCTACCTGTCTCGCAACCAAGCTTGGGCTGGTGCAGCGAGCGTGCAGTCGTAATGCTTCCGGCGTCGACGGGCAAGAATCTCCACGTGCGATGCGGTGTGTCGCCGGACAACGGGCTGGTATTGGTGCGCACTCACGACGGCTCATGATTTGCAGATACCAATAACATTAAACCCCGTTCACATGGAAGAGAATGCGCGCTTTGTCGCGGACCTGTTCGTGGCTGCGCTCAACTGCGACGAGTACAAGGAATGTTGCGTGGGCAAGAAGGTCGTCGTGGTCACCGACAACACCCCCGCCCACACCCAGGTAGAGACACTGGCACGCGAGCAACTCGTTACTGATGGCATCGTCAACAGCAACAAGCTGGTCATTCTATGGTTAGCACCGTACAGCCCTATGTGCAATGCAATCGAGGGCTGCTTCAGTGTGCGAAGGCGCGCATGAAGTTGCATCTCGTAGCCAAGCGCCGTGAGTTGCTAGTGCGAGGCCAGACAACTCGCTGGCTGCGAACAGAATGGCGCTCATGAAGGAGGCCGTACAATAGCAGCAAGATAGTCCTTGCGCAGCGATTGGTCTGGCGTATGGAGCAACACTGCTTCAAGCATTTTCCTTGCCGAGCGCGGAAACGATATGGATCTAGGAAAGTAGCTCTAGTAGAAACCACTTTGCATGGGAAAAATAATCAGAAAACCACTTTGCCTGGCAAGTGTCCTTTTTCGTTGGATTATTAAGTTGCACAAGCTCGCCAAATCCGTTTTGCTTGTGAAAGCACTTAACCGGCCTGGTAAAAGGTGTAAAATGAAACATGTATACTCATTAGACATTTTGCTGCACCTTGTATTAGAGCCGGCGCGACATCAGGAATCCGCTTCAAGGAACGGTGACGCAAAGAGTAGTAATCGAAACGAAATGGATTATCTGTGACATGTAACAACCTAACGTTGTCCCTTCTCGTGCGCACTACCTCTTCTTCGTCACCTTCGTCTTCGTCGTCATTCTTGCGCCTCCCGCCCTTAGCGATTATTTGCGCGCGCGTCTCCCGGTACTCCAGTGGAATGTTCCGCTCACAACTCCAGCCTCCGAGTCAACAATGTGCCAGCGAACCCTCTGAACAGCTTGCACGACAACCAGCAGCGCTTGTTCTCGCCTGTCGTGTCTCGTGGAAGTCTGTTTTTGTTTAGCGGGACGTGCTTCTCTTAATGCCGGCACGCCGCGGTGATGGGGAGCGCGCTGTCGTCGATGAGGCGGTACAATGTTGTCCTGCATTAGTCATGCGTAGATTGTTATATAAGCGTAAGGTAATGTAGCTATAGCCAAGGAAGCATACCTTGGCGGCAGCTTGGATCCCATCGGTTCGCTGTTGTAGAGGCGATTAATTGCAGCTACGTGGTGCTCCCGTCGGCTGCTGGAGCTGACCGGACAGAGGTGATCGATTTGGCGTCAACAGTCTGCGACCCCTGTATCAGGTGCAGCTTTACGCCACATTATACCCCAAGCCTGAATGTTACACAACATACATATTTGTAATGGAAAAAAAATAACTCCAACGTATGTCGAGTATATATGTTGGACTTAGCCAAAAAAGTGACAGGCCTGACGACATTTCCTGCCTGCATGTCGTCAGCAGCTATGATAGCCTCCTCCGAGACCACTGCTGCCGCGGGGAAAATTTCCTTACGCTCGTGGCGGTCGTCTTCGGCCTCTTGGCGTCGTCTTCGGCTCGCTGGCGGTCCTCTTTCGACTTCTTTTCGGTCGTTTATAACTTCTTGGCGGCCGCCGCTTTCTTGGCAGCCACCGTTTTCTCGGCTAAAGTCAGCTTTTCAGCTGGTGTCGGCTACTCGGTGGCGTCGGCTTCTCGGCTGGCATCGGCTTCTTCGCACTTGTCGGCTTCTCGGCTGGCGTCGGGTGTTTTCGCACTTGTCGTATCCGCACCCCCACCAGTAGCCACCTGTTGCATTCGGTGCGTTACTTCACGGCTGCACAGCTTATACAATCATATATGCTTGTCTCTTACCGTAGGTGGTCGGGGTGGATGCTGATGTCGAGTCGCAGAGGCCCTAGCTGCTGCGGCATCTAAGGCTACAGAATAACAGCCTAGCTAGTACAGCCTCACACCATCATGCATTCCAAGCGATATGTACAACAATTTATGATCTCGGAGCGCGTACGTGGCGGGCATCATCGCCTATCATAATCCCGCTTCTTCTTGGCTCTTGCAGTCGTCGCGGCGAATTCTGGAATGACTGGTTGGCTGCCAGGTGATGATGGGGGCCAGCATATCCAGCCAACTGTAACTTACAGATACAGCTGAGTGAAAATTGCAAACGTCGGACAGAACGGTGCGTAAAGACTGAGAATATGTTAAAATCGCACGAACGGATCTGGCCAACAAAGTAACTCTCCAGCACAATACGCGTCGGCAGTGCAAGGATCTACAAAAGAGATGACAAGCTGTGAGGATGCATAGAGGAAGGACAGACTGCGATGCCCATCTGCGGTCGTCCGTAGATTTTCTGACTGCAACCGTATTGTGAAAATGGTGTGGCAGAAGCATTGACGATCGTCGTCTTCCTCGTTGACAGTAGTAAGAACGGCGGAGCGCCTAGCACTTGCCTCGGCAATATGTCAAGCCTGTACGCGCCGCAGTTGCCTCCGGCGACCCTCCGTGTAGGTGACCGGATCGAGTATTACTCGCAGGTTTACGTGTTTGGCGATCTACGAGAACTTAGGACATCACTCGTTCTCAGAATCAATGAATCAACAAACGCGGAGCTGCCAGTCTCTGTGGACACCGGAGAGATCATAGCGTTGACGAACATGGTGGAGCGCATACTTGACCGTTTGGAAACCGGTTCAATTCCTCGGAGACCCAGCATCTGGCTCCGAACGAGGGAGATATGCTTGAGAATGCAAAATACTTCAAGAAAATACCCACCCGCTTGCAGCGAGCGAAACGTCGCCATCAGTAAAAGAAACGGCCTGCAGACTAGCATGTAAGTCGCTCCAGGAAACGGCGCGACCAAGTTAAATGCGGAATTACTCGTGGGGGGGGGACGCAGATCCACCACGCAAGAACCTTGAAGGCCCGGAAACTCAAGAAACTACTCCAATTGTTGGGCATTAAAAGCCGTCTGCGAGCATTACACGCGCGCAGACCAGTTGAGCACCCAATAGACAGTCTGCGCATTCTGGCGGACGTACCATGGCCAACGGAGGCTAACTGGTTATCACATGTTTCAGCTGAGTCACTACATCCGGAGCGTAGGTTTAATACTTGCCGTTGCGGACGTAGCCATTTGATAACAAGAAAGCGACACAGAAGAACACGCGTATCCAGCAGCTTTCGCTTGATTACATTGCATACATCCACTTTTCGCATGTCCTTATCGACGATGACGATGCGCGCACAAACTGCTATAGTTCGTTCGCACGTTTAAAGTGATCCAGGCACTTTGCTAGGTGCCAGTCAGAAGTAGTCTCTAGAAGCGAGCACTGCACTGGCTGCAAACTGATCCATTTCGACATTCGACAATAACTGGTAGTTGTATCTGCAAAATAAGAAAACTGGTCAATACCTAGCCGAAACCTGGAAGATACCTGGGAAATAATCAGCACATGGATTACGCAATACGCATTGCAGACTACTCACTTGTTGTTTTTGTGCCTACAATCCATCTGCAAGACCTTCGGGAAGTTGTCGTATTTAGCGCGCATGTATGCGGTCGTCAAAGAGATGCCTCCGGTGTCACCTCAAGGACTTTGGTTCACAATTGACACGTTCTTCGGGTTTCCAAGAATCGAACGACTGTTTCTACCACGGCGTCATCATTAGATAGTTGCCTGCCTGCAAAGTATCAAAACCAGGCGTACAATACGTTAGACTGCAACTCACTAACTCAAGTATCCGTACAGCATTGTACTCACCAGATTGCTGAACATGCGCGACCAGGTTACGGACATCACCAATCGTCACACGGTGGTTCGAATTCTGCCTGATGTAGTCGTAAGCGCTCGAATTTCCAGCATCCGACTCCATAATCAGGTCGATACCAGGCATCAAGGGAGACTGGGACGAAACCTGGCGAATACGTGGGTAAGACCTGGGTAAGACCTGTAAATCTCAATTGAAATTGGGTGGTTGTGTCGGTACACCTCCCGTTTCAGCGTGATCTCCCAACCTTCGTTCGTCTGCCCAAATTGCGCCAGAAATTGAAAGGTTGCAATCGGTCCGTCGTAGCTTGTACACCTTGCGACTACCATTCGATTTTTCTCGTTCAGGTCACCCGTGAATACAAATGTACTTGCGCTGAAATGGCTTCATCGCTTCTGAAATTAGCGGAATTGGTCGTCTGGAAGCCCCCGGTACCGTGTATGGGCTCGCAAGGCATCGTTGCGTCGATTGATGCTAATGTTATCCTTAACCGCCAGCACCTGCATCGTAAGTTGCATGTATTCTCGCAAAGTCTTCCGTTTCCTCATTTTCTTCGTCTTCCTTTCCCCCATCGCATCAATCATGTCAGCAGCCCTCTCCAGCGTCGTTGTCGCTCCGGAATGGAGAAACAGCTACGTCTTCCTCTTCCTCGCCTTCCATTCGTTGAACCTCAGCTATTGAGCGTTTCTTAGGGACGTTTAACGGGTTCGCGCAACGCTGCGTCCTTTTCCTCCATCTCAGCAGTCATGTCTGCAGCCGCACTTCCCTCTCCAGAGTCGAAGTTTCTACCAGCATGAGGGCCGTACCCAGCAACGGCGCGCTCCTCGCGGGCGCGTTCGATGGCGCGGGACTTCTCCGACCGAGTGCGGGCATCCTTGACGAGCGCTCTGCATGCTGCCTCTTCAGAGCGGGCTTTTTCCTCCCTTAGAGTCTCTTCATCCATTCACTGCTTAACCTTAGACGTGTTGTGCGTGCGCGCCTTCGCTTGTCTCCTCATCAACTGCCGCGTGTCAAGTTCTCCAGATGAGTGGCTGATTTAGTGGCCGAGCGCGAAAAGAAAACCAAATTACTTACGGTAAGAAAAGTATAACTTCTAACTGGACAATACCTGGGAGCTATACCGGTAAGAAAACGGATGGAAAAACCGGGACTCAAAGCTTGCCCAAAAATTATTCAATAACTTTTAGAATATTTTTTCTATAGAATAGTAAACGTTATTCAAGCGTAGGCGAAGATTGCAAGCCGTAGCGGGCATAAGGTTTTGATGCAGCGAGCCGTGAGGGGTTTGAGATCGCGCGTAACGCGTAGTTAGGGTGTAGAAGTAAGAGAGGAACGCTGCCTGTGGTTTAGGACCCGTGTGCGTACCACGCGGTGTTAAACCCAGGGCAATAACTGCCTACGAGATGCTAGGTGCATTTTGCAGCCTCGTTTGAATTCCCAATTAGTCACTTTCGGCGTGCGAGCTAGATATTTGCAATTAGTTGATAATGCAAAAGCGACTAGTTGACGCATTATGATGTCGAGTGACTACATCTCGTGCGGCCAAACTCGTACCAGCGCGCATTCAAACTCAGATGACGGAATTTGTATTTGAACACATTTTCAGGTCAATATTCAAACTCGGAAAATATGCATTCAAAGTCAAAGCGACGGAGCGACTGACGACTTTACATCCCGTAGACCATGTCCTCGCCGCCTGCCGCTTTGTCCACAAAGTCTCGGCAGTGAAGTTCCATGCTATTCACCAGCGCCTGCGTGATGGTCTTCATGTTGTCCTTGACAGCACATTCAAGAACGCGCATCTGCCGCGCAGCAATTGACAGCGCCTCTCCGTTAGCGTCAGGTTCCCTCGGACGATTGCAGATTGCGTGACGCGGCAGCGCCAAGTCCCATTTGATCTCCGCCTACAGCACGCTGAAGCACCCTTCAATCGGGCTGCACATGCGATAAGAGAGCTCCATGCGCAACAGAATCATATCCGGGTACTTCGCGACGAAATCCTCCGTCTGCAGGTGCGCTGGGGCGTTATTGAGGACAGTAACCATTTTCTTCCCGCGGAAGCTCCGCTGGAATGTGTCAGAGGCCTTGACGGCTTGGTAGATCTCTTCGACGAAGGCATCATTCTTCTTAATTCGAATGCTGCCTCGTTGGAGTCGGTAGGTCACCAGACCAAGCGAGAACGAAATCGCGCACTGCACTTGAGGTTTTGAGCCTTCGATGAGGGGGACTTTACTACAGAGCGCTTACCTTTCAGCGCACGCCCGCGTAGGCGCTTCAGATACACGTTCAAGTTAGTTTCGTCGTGGTAAGCAATGCCGCTACATTCCCGTTGGTGTTTCAGCAGCTTCTCGGCGATTCTTCTTGTTCACGTCGCTGTTGAAAGTCGTCGGATTGATGCGTACGTGCTTTACGGTATATAGCATGTTGATCAGATGGAGGCTGATAGTCGACGTGTGCACCGTAATGTTGTAGTCGATCATCAGCAAAGCACGCACGTCGCTAGCATTTACGTGCAGTCGTCGTCGAGGTACCTAGCAAGGCACCTCTTAGCCTCCAGCATCAACTTGACGTTTCTGGCGCCGCCGCGAGGATGACGCTCACGCTCAGCACGGCCACGATGCGCTAGGTCGTAAGCGGTGCTTCCGGGGATGCCGATGCTAGTTGCAACAACCAGTCAGTTGAGGCAGCCGGCGCGGTGGGCGTCGAGCACTCGCGGCGTCTCGACGATGGTGTGGCGGGTAACGCGGACCTATGACGACATCTGCGGCCACAACGGCTAATCGAATAATGAGCAAACAGCTCGAGCGCTGGAGAGTCTTCTCTTAAGTTTCGCGTGCGCGAAACCACGGCTTGAGGTGTGCGCGCCTCCGTTTGGCACGAGTGCGTCAGGACCTCACGTTTTGTAGATGAACTGTCCGACGCTGAATGCACATTCTCCGAGGTTGAATATTGAGTAGAGCTCGTCACCTGCAAATTTGTACTAATACCAATTTTGTCTTCCGAGTTTGAAGGCACGCTGGTACGAGTTTGGCAGCGCAAAGGTGTAGTTAAAAATTCAAAAGTTCATAATGAAAATATGTACCCATTTATGGAATATTCCTTCAAGCTGCTCAATATGATATTTGTACTCCATTAATTTCACTGCACACCACAAGAAACTGCCTCAGATATGTTTATTTTCTGAAAGTAATGCAATTGCTCTCTCTCCAAGACACCAAACGACAATTATGTAGTTCTATCCGAGAGTTTCGCAATAAACGGAAGAGGAAAACGGACTAAAGAAGGACCGAAAGGCCCCCGCGGGTACGTCTTCGTTACGTGCATCGCACTTCGCCCCAGTGTCCGCCACATGTTCTTTTACAAAGCGGCTTGAGCCGCTCGTGAAGCGCTCCACGCGTTATGTCTGCTATCATAGGTGCATTCACGATCGCGCAGATGGACTGAGGCACACGTGGTATCGGCAATACCGCCGGAACACCCGCGGTCACTCCGTCTCCGTTGTGCTCACCGTGGCGACGAACGTCCTCCTGTGCATGCGCTTGTTGAATTTGAGTCATGTCGCTTATCTTCCTGTTCAGATACGGCCTTCGCAACTAAAAAATATTTGTAGTGGGTCTCGATAACTCGGAATATAAGATGGCGCTTCCTGTTAACCTGCCTTGTATTGCTTGCTCGCTCTTAAGTAATTTAAGTATGATGTAAACTGGCTGATCTTGCTACAGATTGTCTATGGTGCTATCGAGCGCACTAGGAGAATGGTTATCCATCCTCATGCGTGCCTATCACGCCTATGCTAGATGGCCTACAGTTATTTTGCGGTCCAGTGCAGTGGTCAAGGTTTGTTAGCCGTAACCCGTCACTTCCTTTTTTGTAGCGGGTACACTGTCGTCACGTGAATTGTCTTTCTACTCGGCTGCTGTATCGACCCCTTTGTCTTCACAAGCAGAAATTGCCTCAGCGCATATTGACATGCTTCTTTAAATTGGTGTAACGTTAGGTCGACTTCCACCTTTGTACTTGTACTTAAGATGCTGTTACCTGCCCGATTTAATGTCGAAAAAGAACGATATCTCAGGATCGAAGTGAGTTGTAAAATGAGTTTTTTGCTGAGCGCCATGGTGTTGCTTGCGCGTGTCTGGCTGTTAAGACCAACGCGGCTAGTTAAGAAATGAGCGACCATCTACAATCAAAACCAAGTTTCCACGGGGCGAAAAATATGTACTGCAGTTCCTGAGGTTGCATTACGTAGTGAAGTACTTGAGTATGGTCGTAACACTGGGTTGTAATACGAACTGCTGAACTCCATACCGTAAAAATTCCGACTCGGTTGGACTGCTTCTAAGCAATACCTATAGCAACGGTATTTAGGGTTTTTAACCTTTCTGCCAGAATCCTTTCGCCGCGCCCGGCCAACAATCCAGCCCACTCGCGCTGCGCCGTCCGAGGACGCCGATATTGTGTTTGGGTGCGTTACTCCGTGCTGCCAGTAGTGTGCTAGCCGTGTGCTCTTGCTGTGTTGCCCGTGTTGCGTGCGCTGTATTGCCTGTGCTGTGTTGTGTGGTCTGGTGAGATATCTATAGGTGCTGTGTGGGTGCTGGGCTGCGCGCCGCGTGCCGGACTGACTGCAGGTGTTGGGCAGCTGCCTGGACTGGGTGTTGGACAGCGCGCCGCGCGTTGGGTCTGGCTGTGGGATGCGTGCCTAGCGATAGGCTGGATACTGGCCTTCGTCCCGCAGAGCAGCCGTACTGCGGCTAACAGATGACTAACCCCGTGCCCACGGAGCTCGCATGGTTGAGCGACAGGATTTTAGGCCTGGGGGATTGGGTCCAATTCCCAAGTGGGCTTCGACTCTTTGTGATGTGTATTTGCTTTTTATGTAGGCTGGCTATCATTGCGAATGCTTCGCACTCAATAGTACGTATTGCATGTAATACTGATCTTTCTTTCTTTTTGTCTGTTACGACTGCCAATTACTAGAATATGCGGGGAACGGCTTGAGGGCTGCCTTCGGTGTTGGATCGACAATATCGCCTTCGAAGTATCGCTTTCGGTACTGGTCAAGAATGGTATTTAGGCGGCCAGCCTTTTGCAGTGCGCGCATGGTTTAGGCGACAGAGCCGACAGCAACGGCCTGTGAGCCCTGAGCTGCCATGAATTCCAGCGTGCGCTTCTCCGCTTCGACCCCTAGAGCGTGTGCTGCGGCCTTGCACCCGGACGACACTGGATCCAGTTTGAAGCCCGAAGATAAGCAAAGCATCATGCACGGCACTGCGTGTCTGGATTCATGAAGGATGCCATACGAACGGTTGATGATTCGTACATTCGTGGCACAGCGGTGAACCACTCGAATCACACCGTTGTTAATGCCTTCGAGGCACGTTACGCGCGCGCTTTGGCTGCCCTTGCGCAGGCTCTTCGGGATGTTGTTGTGTAGTGATGTGTGCTTGGTCAGTAGATCCTGTCTTTGCCTCCAATGCTGCAAGTCTTTCTTCTACGCGCGTTTGACACAGCAGCAGCTCATCAAGCTGTTGCGACACCTTGCCGAGAAGCGCGAGTACATCGTTCTGAGCATCACCTGTTGTGTTTTTGCTTTCTTCTGCAGGCGGATGGATTGCAGCGCGAAAGGAGATCGACCAGGCCAGCAGCTCCGAGCCGTGTATGTTGAACGTCAAGGGTTCATAGATGCGGAAAATGTATGGGCTATTTGAGCGATGGCGTTCTATCCAAAAAAGAAAGTTTAAGATCAGTGTCACCATGAAGACTTCGAGCACCTGCGAGTCGATGTTCCCGGACGTTGTCGGGAACCCGGCAACAGCAGCGAAAAGGGCACGCTGGAGCTTGTCCACGCGAGACCGGACTACGTTATCAAGGGACGACAGGTCAGGTGACAGTGCGCCGGCTTGCGGGTCCCACCCGCTCAACTGACGTGCAACCTGTTGGGCTTCGTGTGTTGAGTTCAGCATATTGGAAACCGCCTTGTTCACGCGTGACATGTTCCAGCCCCCGCGCTCAACCACCCATTTGGGGCTGATGCGATTGTCGGTGTTCGCGTGTATGGCACCACCGTGTCTAAAAGAGTGTGAGGTGTGCTTTTTGTGAGCTCACTTTCCTGTGCTGCTGGCAATGTACTGACTTTGACTAACCGTTTGTGGATGTATGCTTGTGCACCCGGTGCTGTGTTGGTGCGGCGCATCTGCGGCGCAGCACTGGTACGTTCGTCGTCGAGCTCGCGGTCAAGTAGAGCGAGCAAACCAAGCTCATCATCCTCTTCTTGCGTCTCTGTTGTAGACACGGCCGGAGCAGCAGCAAAAGAATGGGGGGAAATGCGAGAGCGGGTTGTAGAGCGACAGCCACTGCAAGTATGTGGATTGGGCACGTGATGGGATCGTTAGGATCTTTAAAAATCGAGATCCCCTGCTGTGAAGTTTTCACACGCTTAAAGCAAAGAAATATCATACCTCCTTGTATACACAAAAAGCAATGTTAGCTTTATACAAACAAGACCAATTCTGCAGCCCCATTCCTTCCTGGATAGACGCACAACTGCGCTTTGTCCAGTTGTTCGGCCTCGGAACCTCGGCCATAGAGATACCACATCGGAGCCACTAGCGCCGCGTCGAGATAGTAAGACTTGGCAGACGCGTGCGTATTGAGAGCCGATATGATAACCTTTAAATCCTTCTTAGTGCATGACGGAGCTTGTTTCGTGACACCCTAATTGGTCTCTTCTCACAGTATCTATATAGAGAGATAACATATTTTGCAGCTTTATAGCTACGCATTGGCTATGCTGTGGATAGCGATCCGTCAACCAGCTTGACATTACCGAAATAAGAGAGGACAGTATTCTTCGACAGAGCTACTCCTTGCCTTGTTACCCTTTTAGCCAAGAACCACCCATACTAATCCAGAATAAAACATAAACCTTACCAGTACTGTCATTCGCAATGCTATCGTGGGCTTCCTCGAGTGCCATCTCTTTTTCTCGAGGGAGTCCTCGAAGGACTTGATAGCCGTTGTTCTGCTTCGCTGGCTGTTAGCTGGAACCAGCGAGGACACCGACATGACTTCGAGCGTCAGAAAGCGGAGTGGTGCCGGTGATTGGAAACCTATCGATATATATTCTATTTGTAACTCATTTGGGCTTTGTGAGGCATACTGAATATTACTTGACGATTCCAACCAGATATTTTTGGAATCGTTGGAATGGCGGTTGCCCGTATTGGCTCAATCCAATTGGACAAAAAGGTTTAAACGATACTGGCTATTGGCTGAAACGATTACTTAAAAATACGCTGTTCCTACTGGGTGGGAGGCACCATACAAATGCAAAGGCTACTGGTTGGAGTTAGAATTGCAATGATATGCTACCACATTACAAAAAAATATTTCCAACTCTGGTTGCGAGGAGATACATATCTGAATACGCACAGAGCAAGTGGAAGCATCCGCGAGTTTGTTAGGTAAAAATGTAGAAACAAAACTGACCGCTTTGGACTGATATTGCTCATTCTCCGAATATGAGAGTCATACAAAGGCAATGAATAGTCTTAAGACTGATTAAATATGCGCAAGTGTATGTCGATCGTCACACAAAAAAAGAATACATAGATTACGTTTTTAATGTACGTTTTTATTTATTTATGCTGTTTGCTCTTACAGAAGGTCTTGTCGTAATCACTAGCCGGACAGATGCGATTTAAGTCTTGCAGCTGTGTTCATGAGTTGCTGTTCAACGCATTTCGGTGCTGTATCACCCCAGCACACTGAGCTCTCCATCATTTCTCTATCCGGGTTTCGTGAAATATCCGTGCTGCTATGGATTTTCAAACACGTCCAGCGAGTGACCATGACAACTTGAGGCTTCCCGTGAGGCTGGGGGAGAGTTCGCACCATAATGAGTGTAGTGCTGTCTCGACGCACGCGCTCTGCGCTTCGGTAAGGGTGCACGTCATCCAAGTCCACGAAGTCTTCAGCTATAATTCCGTACTCGCTGTCACTTCCTTCGAGAAACTTGGAAAATGCAACCGTGTTCGACTCGACCATTACGCCATGTGAGGTCAAAGTAACCAACCGAAGTTGTAGAAGCTCAGAGCTCTCAAATTCGCTGTCTTCACGGATCGTGATACTTCCAAACATCTCTGATAGAACCATCTCGGCGTTCTGAATAGAGCCGAGGATGGCGTCGAAGACGGCCTTGGTGCTTGCCCAACGGATTGGCGCTGTTTCGAATCGGATAACAGAGACGTCACCATCAGGGGTTTCAAAGCGCTCTTCTTGGCGGTAGGCGGTTCCAGGCTCCAATCCCTGACTTCTTGTTATGAGGTAGCGCTCAGCCTCGGACAGTTTGCGCTCTTTTAGCGCCACCAGTGTATTATAGCGTTCAACTCGGTCCGCACCTAGATGAATCACGCATTGAGCTGGCTGTTGGGCTCCTAAACTTCGCTGCTGTATGAATCCAGACACAATGCCAATACATGTCAACAACGAAAGATCTCAATAGAGCGATTCATCTGTAGCTTACCACATGCCCAGTTAATGCTGATTGCGTTGTAGCGAGAGCGACGTGCTGCTCCTGGATGAACTCGTGCAACACTACGTTTTCAGCAGTAGCTCGTTTAGAATATTGGTCGATGTGTCCTTGCTTCACAAGCAGTCGGAACTTGAGGTCGTCCAGTTGGCTTTGCATGCTCGCTGCTTGCTCCATCAAAAGACGCTTTCGCTCTTTACGGATCGCGTACGCGGTCGTCGTCTTTATTTGTGTCGCTCTCATTTGCGTCGCTCTCCCTTTCTTCTTGTTCCGCGTGGCACCATCGCACGTTGCATTACCGGGACCTGTCAGTTGCAGCATTTACGCGGGCCCGAGTACTACGCAGTGCGGCAAAGACAGAAGAATGAGGAAGGATAACTCCAGCCTCTCCCTGCCAGGACGTTACCAGCTGGGCTTTAACACGTGATCTGCCGACAACGTTAGATTGCGTGAGCCGAGTTCACCCTAAACCTCAACTGAGAAATCGATAGACCATGTGGGTCTACAGAGAGATCAATACTGTAGACATCAGCCTTAAAACTCACTATCACATGGAACGATAGTACTGCACAGCTGGTAGATAAGACCACTCTCTTGGTTTATTTGGGAATGGCACCAATCAGAAATCAAGGTTTTGTCCCCTTTGCCCTAGACTGCAAAACCTGAAATGTGGCTTCGCGTCGCACAGGTTGGCGAGTGGCCTCAAGAACGAGCTAGAAGTGCGAGGTTCTTTTTGCGCTGTACATGTAGCAAGTATTATGTTCGTATTATATTGAGGCGAATGCTAAAATAGATGAATTGGTCATGAACAATCACCAACAATGATGACGATGCGCATCATCGTCTGTTATCCCTGTTATCCTCTGACGCCAATAGAGGCTCCTAACTCTTGTGACACACTCCGCTGTAAATGAGAACCACCGGATCATCGTCCCCTTGAAACCCAGCACGGTAACGCTTCCGTACTAATTAATGCCTGTACATGTAATCTATTCGTTGCAGGCTTCAATGATACAACATGGGTGGCTCCATGGTTGTAAGCGCGATGAATTTGAGAGCAGCGTATTAATATAAACGTGCGGGCAAGTAATACAACAAAATCCTCTCATCCGCAGTAGCCTATTGGGAACAAGCATGCTCTAATACTATGAAGTGGACTTACATCCCGGAGCGTGGCAAGGGATAATGAGTTGTCTGTGGTGATGTAATAGGCTTGTTATTAGAAGTAGTAGACTACTTTCAGCGAGTAGTAGTGGAAATTGGCTCAAGGGGGCTACAACAGCTATGATATACACTTTGCATTACCCTAGCAGATGTAACATGTACAGCTAGCCAAGCGTTCCAGTACGTGTAGACATATTGTTTCCAGCTTTCAATGCTCGACAGCACCGCTTGCCGCAGGTTTACGTTGTATAGAGACGATACTCAGGTCCAACGGCGAAAGCGATCCGAATGAATCACATAAGTAACGAAACCTCACAGTGCGGTTTCTATTTTAACGAGTTTTTTTTCGAATGTCAGTTTGTGATAACTCCACTGAGTGAAGCTATCACAGCGATCACAATCAAACTATGCATAACTCCTGCGTTTAAACACTCAAAATGAGCCTAAATGCGTAGAATGTATTAAGGCAAATGAAAATAATGCAACTAGGCCGTCCACGGTAGCAACGCCTGTAAAGTCGACCCTCTTTGAAGAACTGTTTATCTCTTCTGGTGGTTCACGAACCGCAGGGCTAGTAGTCCCAAAACACGGTACACGACGATGAAGACGAAGACGATACCGAAGTTGCGCCAATTGTCGTCGTGCTCGAGGTTGAACACGGAGCCGACGTATTCTTTCACAGTGATGTGGTCGATGCTCACTGGGGTATTCGTGACAGGCTGGCAACCAAGTTGAGAGCCCCCACCGATGTACTGCTGCGTGGTGGCGTCCCATGTCGGCATGTCGTCGCAATCGGCAAACACCAGCGACCCGAGGATTGCGATTGAGTATCTGTGAGGAGTAATGTTGTACAGCCACTTGTATCCGCTCGGGATTTCATTCGCTGGAGGGTTGAAGCCCATGAACAAAATGTAGATGGAGCTGATTAACATACCAAGCACGTCTGCTACCTCGAGGTTTGGCATCAAGTACGCGAAGAACTGCCCCATGTACGTCTGCATCAGCATGAAGAGCGACATATTGATCCAGTATAGAGTCGCCGTGCCGAACCCCGTAAAGCCCACCATCGGATAAAACACGGCCGTGAAAATCAGGCCGCTCACGAAGCTGTACGGGATCTCGGCAACAGTGGACCCGAGGAAGTACCAGAGAGCATTGTAGGTTTGCGAGGCGCGCTCACGGTAGAACGCCGCCCGGTCCTCGGAAGCAATCGGGAGCACACTGCTGAATGAGACAAGACCGTTGAAAAGCGCCGTCGTGAACACCATGCCGACGCCACTATTGATACCTTGGTAACTTGTGTATTCCGAGTCGACGAACACCAGCCCGAACAAAAGACTCAGGAGCAAGGCGATGATAAACCGAGTGATGTTGTACGAAGGCGTACGCCAGTACATGCGCAGGAAGCGCATGACGAGGAAATGGGCCTGCGTCCAGGACGATGAAGCACGCTTACGACCGAAAATCATCTCTGGGGCATCAGGAGACGGGAACGCGACTCCTTCCTTGTTCAGGTTTGAGTCCAGCACGCGTTTTTCGTCGCTTTCGTTGAAATATTCCACGAAGTCAACGTTGTTGGCCAAGCCATTGCCCACACCAGCACCAATACACTCGAGCATCCATGTTGCCGGATTGTACCCTTCCAAAAGCTCCGGCGTGCCTGGAACTCCCCCAAAGTAGTCCATCAAGTGCTGGCAGTTGTCGCCAAGCTCACCGAAGAACACCGTCTCACCGCCACGTTTTAGTAACAAGAGGCTGTCAAACAAGAGAAAGACTTCGGTTGACGGCTGGTGAATCGTACAGACGATGGTGCGACCACTGTCGGCCACCTTGCGAACACCGTCCATTATCATCTTGGCCGAGCGTGCATCCAACCCACTCGTCGGTTCGTCCAGGAAAAGCACACTGGGCTGTGCAGCGAGCTCGACTCCGATCGTCAAGCGCTTCATCTGCTCCACGGAGCTACCTCGAATGATCTGGTCTGCGATGTCGTGCATATCCAGCAGGTCGAGGCATTCGTTCACCGAGTCGTATTTCTTGCTGTCAGGGATGCTGCTGTCTTGACGAAGGAACGAGCTAAAGGTCAAAGCTTCTCGGAAAGTGGCCGACTCCGAATGGACATCCATTTGCTCGCAGTACCCCGTCGACCGTCGGATCGCCAGATCGGTTGCTTCATATCCGTTGAGCAGGATCTTGCCCTTGATGGTACCTTCGGTCTTCCTGCCGGCAATGACATCCATCAACGTCGTCTTGCCGGCACCTGATGAGCCCATGAGCGCAGTGATGGAGCCTGGTAGAGCAAACCCGCTGATCCCTTTGAGCAAGTCGAGGGACTCATCGGGGTTAGTCGGCGATTTGACTGAGTACCATAAATTATCGAAGGCAAGTGTCACCGGGACAAAGTTCTTTTCTCGGCTCTTGACGTCAAGAATGGCCGCATCGTGGACGAAATCGGTTTGAGCCACTCCGTACTTCGGCGTGTCCAGTAATGCGTAACTATCCTCGCCCTGAGGTCCCTTTTTCGGTAGCGTAACGTGCCCTGGGTCTTCGTACCGTTTGTACTCGAGCACGAGGAAGCTGAGGCCCATGAAAATGACGTACGCACCCGCCATAAACCCGGCACCGCACGGAATCCAAAACTTGTCGTCGGGGATGTCAAAGAGCGACATGTAGTACTGGCCCATGTTCATGCCAAATTGTGTGCAGTAATCGACTCCTTCGTACACGCACACGTCGAACGTCGAGGAGCGGTATTGGTTGACTGCGAGAGCTCGCAGGCTCCACGAGATGGGGTCAATCCAGTACATCCAGATGAAATAGTCTGGAATCTGTTCCTTCGTGACGACAAAGCCAGCAAAGAGAATGAAGAAGACGACGGACATCATGGCCATCGGCTTGGAGATGTGAATGTCCGGCGCAAGAGCAGTGATGAAGAAGAACCAAGCAGAAAATGCCAGGTTGGTCATGATCAGCAACACCATGAAGATGATATAATGCTCGGTACTGCTCACGAAGCCGCAAAGCCAGTAGATCATAGTGCCAAACACGGCGCTCTCGCCAACAGCCAGCGGCAGCTGGGCAACGGAGCACGATAACACGTACGCTGTCGTCTTGTAAAAATTCGCGCCACGCTGCTTGTAGAAGATATCACGAGCAGACATGAACATTGGGATCAATGAAGTCTGCCCAACCGCCAAGAAGAGGATACTCTGGAAGAGTACTCCCAGCATCACTTGAGCGTTCGTGGGGTCGGCGTCCCAGAACGTAGACGAATTAACCAGCCCCATGAGGGTGATCATGACAGCACGAGAGATAAGGAACTCTCTCTCGCGGATCGTCAGCATTGCCTGTCTGCGCATTAGCGTCGCGGTGCTCTCCCAAAAGGGCTGCTGGAACTCCGGCATCGACTCCATATCATCAGCCTTGGTATCCAGCAGCTCCGGGGCGTGCGGCTCTTCCAGCCTGCGAAGCGTGTCTTGGTAAACCCTCGACTGCCGGAAAATGGTGCCAAACTCTCGAGCATGTCGTGGAAAATCACTCATGCCAACAGGCAAGGAACGCTCGTACTGTCGCTGCTGCTTGGTGCCCAATTCCAGTAAAAAGTCGGCTACATCCCGGCCAGGAGGACGGACGAAGCCCATCGACGCGAAATAGTTGTCCGCTTGCTCTCGGGGTCCGTGATACATCACTTCGCCTTCGTTCAAGATCATGACGTCGTCAAACAAGTCAAACACCTCCGGAGCTGGCTGGAGGAGCGCGATCACAACCGTTTTCTTCAGCGTCTTGGCCACACTACGCTGGGTGTTGATGATGTCGAAGGTGGCAGCACTGTCCAGGCCGGTACTGATCTCATCCATGAACACCACAATCTTGGTGCCGAACTCCATTTCTCCCGTCGTGACACGCTTGCGTTCTCCACCCGAGACTCCCCGGTGCATGACGTCTCCAACGATCGTGTCCTGGCAGTTCTCAAGACCAAGCTGACGGATCACAACATCCGGATAGTGATCGGAAAGGGCTTTGGCCGTGTCCAAGGCAGCAATATTTTGCTCCGCTGTTCCCTTCGACAGCCGTCGTTCACTCTCCTGAATCAGTTTTTTGCCGGTAAATTCATGAGCAAATTCGAGTGTCTCCCTCACCGTGAGCAATGGAAAATGTTTGTCACGTTGCGGCACGTACGAGACCAACTGGGGCAGACGCTTCGATAGGTTTTGCAGCTGCTCGCCGTTGTAGGTCACGACACCTTCAACTGTGACGTTCTTTTCCATGGGGAATCGGCCACTGAGAACCTTCATCAGCGATGACTTACCGGAGCCAGGCTGTCCCAGCACAAGCGTAATGGTACCTGGTTTGAAGACACCACTAACACTTTTGAGAATATCCTTGTGGACGACGTTCGTCTGGGACGACCCCTTCATAACTCGCTTCTTGAGCGAGTTCCACAACGTCGGTAGCTCGTGTTTCTCTTGGTCTTCATCTGCCACGGCGATATCAGCCGAAATGGACAGATCGCTGAAGCGCACCTCCATTTGGGGCAGTGACCGCCCCAGTGCAGTCTCGAAGCTCATCGCGACATGAGTGTGCAGCGCGTGCGGCCCATGGGCCATGAGCGCGGGCCCTGACTCAAGGCCAGGCTTCTTGTCGGTCAACGCCATTGTCTTGAAAGTCTCGAACAGATTTTTCGCTAGCCGGTGGAGATGTTGGGCTTACAAAGGAAATTGTGGAATGGTGTTGAATATGTAATGTGTAGTTCCTGCCTTGATGAAACAGACTGTGCGCTCCGAGCTACGAGCTCAGCGGATGTACGTCACATCAGAAGGCGACCTCCGGGGTATTAATGTCTGGCTCAGACATCATCGTGAATACGCAAAAAAAAATTGAAATAAGCGCCTTGAACGGATTATTACAGGCCTTAACAAACAGTTAGTCTGGTTTGGGGGCGTCGAGCAGTACACGTACGAATAATAGTGGGTAGTTTGGCAGTGCCGAGGTAAAACTATCATTCCTGACGATGATTCCGTGCGGTAACAATCTAAGTTTGGATTACGCAGGGAGACGGGTCGTCCAGATCCAGATATATCGCGGTACTGGGCATGTACTGTACACATGTACCGCCAAGATGGCGGCACATGATAGCTTACGGTTAAAACCGGTTGGTTCATAATCATAGACTTCATAAACAGCACTCCGGTTTATTCTAGCCCATCAATAAGTTAAAGCAAGTTGCTCCACACCGCCTTGAAAAGATAAGAAGTTTTGTGCCCGTATGCCTTGTGGGCTCCATCAAACGACTTTAGAAAAAATATAATGAAGCCTAGCAAGGCAACGTTGTTGTCACTTGTAACCCCAAAAAAGCGTGTGCAGTCGGAGTGTGGGGGGGGGGGGGGGCTCTCTGGATGACGATCGAAGCATAACCTTGTTTGTTGATTACGCTGAAAAAAGCTATACCGAGATTACTACACGCCCTCCTTGTTCCTCGAGACCCCTCACTATTCAATTCACCAGACCGAAACACACAGCTCCAGCAGTAAAAAAACATCGGCTACAAAATGGAGAAATTTCGAGCGAGGAACCCGCCGGTGAAGAAGAAAGTAACCGCGTACGCGATCCGCAAGGAGCGCAAACGCAGTTTGGTGGAGAAGGTGGAAAAGATGAAGAAAGAGCTGGACGAGCTTAAACTTCGAGTGTTGATGGAGCAAGGCAAAATCGACAAAGCCAACACGCAGGCTCAGGCGGAAAATGCGGTGCTGCACGAATTCATCCAGGAGCAGCACGTGACATTCGCCGCAACACAAGCAGCAATTACTGGACACGTGGTACGGTTTTGTCTCGAGAATTATCGGTACATTAGGTAGGAACTATCGGTCTCATCTTTCACTTTTGTTCTTCCTAGCAACGAAGCTTAGGCACGTTACAGCCCGCGCAAAGTGTTGTTCGTCTGGGGGAAGACCGCGTAGAGCGTCGTAAAATGTTGCTAGCCCTGAAAGACTGCAAGATCGACTACGCGGCACGCTATCTCCAAGCCAGGAGCCACGCCCTTGATCCTTTGGCGGCGTACTCCCACGAAGAGCGCTTCGACACTCCTGACGATGACTTTTGCATCATCCGTTTCGATCAAAATCTCATCCGTGGAGCAAGTACAAATACCGTGTTCGACGCAGTCCTGACGTCTATTCTCAACGCCGAGATTTTTCTCTCCGAGATGTTTGGTAGCATCACAGTCCGCGAAGACAATGAATTCGAGAGCTCCGAGTTTGCACAAATTCGGTTGGCATCCGCGACCTCAACTGGAGTAGTTGTCGAGTCAAACACTGTACTATTTTCCAAGTTCTGTGACGGTAAGGATGGACAAGGCGGCTATGGCATCATGTCAGCCGACTATGTGGACTCCGACGCGTTGTACCCCTACCGGACCGGCCAGCGTGTAAGGAGCGACACCACTACAATCGTGATGGTGCGATCTCTTCCAAAGGCGATGGTTGCTGTTGGTGCTCGTGGACACGGGGGCAAAGAAGTAGACCAAAAACCATCCGAGGTCCTTATCACGCGTTGGACGCTCCTGAAGATTCATCGGAGCGAGTCAAGTATTTCTCAAGACCCCGACCAAGAGCTGAAAGAGAGCTCCGTATGCTATGGTGACACTGCAAAGAGGTGCTTCGAACAGCAGCTTTACAGAAGTTAGTTATTACGTTTAACTCAAGCGATTTGTTTGCTGAATATAAACAAAACTGGTAAGAGATGACAAAAACATGAAGTTTGTACCAATCATCGACTTCAAATGCAAGCACTGGGTCATCATGCCAGCGCTAAAGCCTACTCCTCCTTTTTGAGTCAGCGATGGCAATATGCGTCTCTGTAGCTATTCTTCAGTTGGTCTTAGTTTTTTGTACTCCAGCAATAGGTTGAAAACCCACGTCCTTGTTTCGTGATTGTCATGAACGCACACAAATGAAGCTCTTACTTGGTCCATGCGACTGCATTTCGCATCGTAGCTTCGCGCATTCTGAAGCCTCTTGATATTGGCCCGTTCTTAATAGCCAGCGATATGTTTGGATCCCGCAAGGATCCATGCTCGGTCGTGTTTTCATTAAATTTCCTTTACGCAATTCCGAAGTAAATGACTTGTCGACCTCCCCTGGAATTGATATTGCAGTCACACGACGCATGGAGGCAATCGAAGCCAGGACTAAAAGCTTGTCACTCGACTCCAAAATACTGCTCGCAATGGCTCGGCTTATCCGATTTGGGGCTGCAGCGTGGAAAATATTTGCCATCGTGTCGAACTCGCTGTTGTCAGAGGGAAGGTCGTGCTTTTACAAAACCTCCAAAAGATTCAGATGCGTTCGACAATTGCGTAGCCACCCTAACGGATTCGCCAGGGTCGTGTCACATTCTCAGAATACTTTGCAGAACTTGGCAGATATCGGCTAAGTTTGTGCTTTCTATTTTTTCTCCTTTCACGAACTCATGAATTTTGACTGTGCAAAACTTGAATCGCTACTTCGGTGTTGGCGCAATTGAAGGCCATTTCCATAGCTTTTTGCTCACCGATAGTATTGTTCATCGACGGCCCCATATCCCCATCTGTCCTTGCTCAGTGCTATTGGCGTTCTGCCCGCTACCTTTCAAAGTATCCAGATAGTGTTCGTGATTAGATAAAAAAAAAATGCATCTCGTTAACTGACTGACACCGAATTGCTGTCACGAGGTAGAAGACCACATTACTGAATCTTCAGTCCACTACTTTTTCCAGCTTCTCGGTTGCCGTCATCCCCATAGTACTTGATCGATCTCACCGCTTCGCCTCTGCAATTGTAAAACCTTAGCCTTTTGTGACAGCAATCGCCTCTTCAAGAGCAAATCTACTGTAGTTGCCTCTGCCAACTTGCTTTTATGGCAAGTTGCAGAGGCAACTAAGACTACGTTGTCGTTTACTTCCACCGCTGGGCATACTAACGGAGGCGTAAGATTTCTCCTCAGGCGATATGTTCGCTGCCAGTTGTCAACATCTCGTGTCATGAAATATTGTCTTAGAGCAACTTGCCTTGGCCTTGACTCGTACGGCTGCAGCTGACGTAGCTAGTTCGCGCGATAACGCACGAACTTGTCCAGTGGAGAAGAACTACGAAGTTACTTTTAATGAATCATGTTAATTTTGCGGTTGTTATCATCACAGCCACGAAGGCTGCCGTTTAGGGCACTGATGTCATCAATTCAGCCAGTTCACTTCTTGGCCACGAGATAGCGCTCCTCGACGTTCTTCCAGTTGACGACCTCCCAAATTGCCTTGAGGTAGTCCGGACGCACATTTTTGTACTGCAGGTAGTAGGCGTGCTCCCATACGTCAATGCCCAGTAGCGGGATGTAACCCGTCGTGGAGCACGCGTCTTGGTTGGCCGACGTGACCACGTCCACGCGCTTGGTCTCAGGCGAATAGCCGAGCCAGCCCCAACCGGAACCCTGCACGCCCGCTGACTTAGCGGCCATCGTCTTTTTGAAGGCCTCGAAGCTGCCAAACTCCTTGTCCATAGCCTTGCGCAGCTCGCCCTGGGGCTCGCCGCCGCCGCCCTGGCTGCTGGGCGCCAGGTTCGTCCAGAAGATGGAGTGGTTCACGTGGCCGCCCCCGTTGAACTTAATCGCCGGCAGGAGACTAAGCATCTTGGCGTGGTCGCCCTTACTCTCGGCCTCGGCGTACTGCTCGAGCGCGGCGTTATAGTTGTTGACGTACGTCTGGTGATGCTTCTGGTGGTGAATCTCCATGATCAGGCCCGAGATAGATGGCTCCAGGGCCCCAAAGTCGTAGGCCAGATCGGGCAGCTTCACGGTCGAGATGGCGCGCGAGCCGACGGCGTGGCGGGCGGAGGATGCGAGGCGGAAGGCCAGCATGTTTGATGAATAGCGTTGGGATTTGTGTGCGACGATCTAAAAGCTCAAATGACGCGGTGAGAAATGTTAAACGAGGGGCGGAGAAGCTGTCAGGAGGGGCGACATATGTGTTTGAGTCGCATGTGCGGCTTGAGAGACGGAGACGAAGGGCGAGTCTACGGTCGGAGTGTCCGACCCTTACCCAATAAAGTTCGATGTGTCGCTGTGTGTCCGGCGCAAATGTCATTGTTCGCAATAGAAAGCTCAATTAAGAGGACGATTCTCGTCGGACATAGTATGTTGAAGTGCTTCGGCGTGCTGGTAAGTTATTGGCTGATGGCTTTTCCGTCATCACCGTTCCTAGCTGTCGTCTTGCAGCTCTTTAGACAAGGTAACAACACTAGACGAGCACAGACACGAGGATTGAGTTCGTGCGGGAATAAGAGCGGCAGCCCTGGCAAACTATTCGGTAGTACTGTACCTTAAGAGTCGGAGTGCATTAGAAGCGGCTATGGATGTCAAGTTACCTTTGAAGCATCAAAATACGCATCAGTTTTGCTATAGCGCCGACTCAATGAATTAATAGCGCTTCGAGCTCATGTTAAGGCCACATCCAGGTTTTTTTTCCGGCGTTGTGGATGTTCATGCCCTGATGGTCGTTGTGCATTTTTTTTGTGTAATTCGTTCCATTCGAATGACGATATGATCCGGTGAAATTTAAGAGCAACCACGGGAAATAACGACGTTCATGCGGCGTCTCGTCCCCACTTTTCTACGTTTGGTGCGTCTCCAGTGTGAACTTCTTCCCCTTTCAGCTCAATTTGATTTCGTTCCACTGCTACTCGCTTAGTAACAGTTGTTTGTAACGGAGCTGTGTTGCTGTTCAATCCTTAGGAGAATCGAGTGTGGTCGTATGATCAAGCTGCTGCTGAATGCATCTATTTGCTGTATCGCCCCAGCAAATTGAGCTCTCCTTCAGCTCTGTCTCGGGGTTATGAGATTTAACCGTGGTACTCCGATGAAGCGTCAGGTGAGTCCATCGCGTCACTACCACCTCGGGTCTGTCACTGGACATCGGTTTAAGCGCTCGCACCATGACGATAGTGGTGCTATCTCGGCGTAACCGTTCACCTATACGATAGGGATATAACGCGTCAAAGTCCACGAAATCCGTGGCCATAACTCCGTAGCCATCTTTTCCATCGTCAGTCTCGTCGTCAAATCTCGAGAATAGGACCGTGTTTGACTCGACTGTTGTTCCAGTCGATGTCGCTGTAACCAGCCGAACATGTGTGAACTCAGAAGTCTCGAAATCGTTGTCTTCGCGGACAGCAACACAGCCGAATATTTCTGAGAGGAAGATCTCAGCATTCAGCACCGAGCAGAGAATCGCATCAAACACTTCCTTCACATTGGCTCCACGAATCGGAACAGTCTCGAATCGCACGACATTATAGTTACCTTCAGGAGAATCAAATCGCTCTTCTTGGCAGTATGAAGCCCGCAGGTCCAGTCCACGACTCCTTGCAGTGAGGTATTGTTCGGCACTGTCCAGCTGCCGATCTTTGAGTGCCAGGAGCGTCTTATATCGCTCTGATCGACTAGTTCCTAACATAATCACGCTCTGTGCTGGTTGTAGCAGGTTTAAGCATCGTTGCTGCACAAACAGAACAAAACGAAAACTACTAGTCAGTCTGGCTCACGATTTAGTTCGTTTTTCCTCTCTCCACAGTCATTCTTACCGCGCGGCCTGCCTCAGCTGCTTGTGTCGTGGCTAGCATCAGGTGTTGCCTCTGGACGAGCTCATGCAACACGGTGTTCTCCGTTTCCGTGCGTGCTGTGGCCTTGGCCACTTCTCCCTGCTCCACCAACAGTCCGAACTTGAGCTCGTCCAGCTCCTTCTGCATCCTCTCCACCTGCTCCACCAAGTTCCGTTTGCATTTCTTGCGCTTCTCGTACGCTGTTAGCTCCCTCGTCACCAATTGCTCCCGCGCCTTATTTCTCTCCCCCACAACGCCGCACCTCTTAGCGCCTCCTTGCAGCATTTTTTATGCCACGCTGTGGTGCTCTATGCATGCTGTTTGATATCGTAATCAAGATCACCCACACTAGTAAAAAGTGTGAGCCAAGTAAACCATTTTATTCGCTCAGTAATAATACATGTACTGGTAATTTTATTTATTATATTAAGCCGCTTTCTCATACTTTGTCAGTACCAGTATGTACCAGTATGCCTAAAATGAGCTCCTTGTGAGAGGTCGTTACGTGATTCACAGTGGTGGGCCTTCACGTGTGTCTAACATGATGCCACAATCTCGACTCTTGCATTGGAGGGAGCGACTGCACCATGGGATCGAGGCAGCGTCTCCCCTCACGCGGTCCTGCACGGATACAACTCGTCTGGTTCAACGGAGATATCCACCAAGATCACCATCAAACGCCCTCGTGAACAGGACCGCGTTTGATTCCACGACGAGATTGACAAAACGAAACGGTGCTATTATATGCAAGCTCTGAGCTCTCGAGGCCGAAGTCTTCGCGAATCGAAAGCGATGCCCAACATCTCGAAATGGTAGGCTCCAGAATTCAAGACACCCCGTCTCGACACTTAACTCGTTCATCGGGTCGACCTCCAACTTTTGAAGTCATATCCTACTTTTGGGGGGCGAGCCCATTCTCCTCGTGGCAAGACACCGCTCTGCCTCAAAGAGCTTGCGCTCGGAGCGAGCACTCCACTAGATCCTTGTTGGACTTTTCACTGGCTGCAAAGTGCTTCAGCTTCGTTGCTCAAGCAAGAGTCTGCCACTTACTAAATAGTGAGAGCGAATGTTGCGCTTGGTGAACTCGTGCAGCGCCACGTTTTCCGTCTGTGTCGAGCGAGCAGCATTGTCAACTTCTCCTGCTTAGTCAAGAATCCAAAGATGTCATTAACTCGCACTTGAGTTCCTCGTTCATTGTCGTTATCACCTGATAACTTGTTATGTTATTGTCATTGTTATTGATCGTCACGATGATGAGGCAAGAGAAATGTAGAATACCAAGGGATCACTGCAAGTTTCTCCAATATCTGCTGAGAAATCAGATTGTCTAACCTACCATTTAACTCACAAGGACGACCTTTTCAGGTCATACGCGCCAGTTTTCCCCAGTCTCTGCTGGATGCACTTCCTCATGGTGTCGCCAAAAGAAACCGTACTCTCTTGCAATTCTCGCAGTGCATCAGCTGAGAGATTCATTTCGCTACGTCGGATCTTGGAGTAAGTCCATCGTGTCGCCACAACTAGAAGTTCCTTGTCCTTGTCATCTGAAGCTTTAGTTTTCTCCTTCTCATCGTTTTTTCTCTCAGCCTTTTCCTTGAACGAACGAATCACGAACACTGTGGTTGTATCGCGTCGGGCTCGTTCCTTGGGCTTGTACGGGTAGATTTCATCCGAATCGACAAAGTCGGCCACAATCACTCCGTAATTTTCATCTTGGTCGTCCTTTGCTTCTACAAACTCTGAGAACATGACCGTGTTGGACTCGACGAAAGTTCCCTGTGAGGTCGACGTCACCAAACACATTTGCGAGATGTCACGCGAGTCGACTTCGTTGTCTTCGCGAATAGTGATGCTGCCGAACAGCTCCGAGATGACGATCTCTGCGTTCTGCGCGACGTCGATAAAGGCGTCAAAAATTGCTCTCGCGTCTACTCCTCGGACAGCGCTGTTTTCGAAGATCACGAGACTGAAGTCTTCTCCAGGCTTGGAATTCCGCTCCTCTTGGAAGTACGCAGACCTAGGATCCAGTCCTTGACTCCGTGAAGTGATGAATCGCTTTGCCTCTTGCAACTTCTTGTTTTTGAGCTCTTCGAGCACGTTGCGACGCTCTGCTTGATCTCTTCCCAACCGAATAATAGTGTGCGCTGGATGCAGCGAGTTAACGCTTTGTTGCTGATAAGAGAGTTAAAAAAATAAATAAACATTAGGCAAAAAAACTCATATTCGCATCAAGTAACTCTGTAAAGTGCGGTGTCTTACCAAGTGTCCAGCTAGCATCGCCTGCGTCTTAGCAATCTCTATGTGCTGCTGTTGGATGAATTCTTGCAGCACGACGTTCCCCGCTGCTGCGTGTTCATTTGACTTGGCCGCCACCCCCTGCTCCACCAGCACTCGGTACTTGAGCTTGTCGAGTTCTTTCTGCAGCTTTTCCACTTGTGCTGACAGCTCCACCTTCTGCTCTCGTCGAACATCGTACGTCGTCTTGCGCTTCTTCTCGAAGGTGAGGAACCCCCGTTTGCTGCGTTTGCGACTGGCTGTCACTGCATCTTGGGCGTCTTGCAGCCAGGCCTGGAAGGTCTCGCTCGAACGCGTGGCAATGTCGTGGTCAGCGCCGCTGCTGTCCTCGGACGAATCGAAGGATCCAGGACTGGTCTCCCACGGCGAAGAATTCGGCGCTGTGGGCATGGTTGAAGGTCGTGGCGGCATCGTCTTGTGGTTATTCGAATGTGGCGTAACCAAGGTCATTGGTCATACGGGGATAAGGCACGATGACTAACTAAGGATATACATACACATGTTGCCAGGAGATCGTGCAGGGATTGGCACAAACAACTGACTGTCTTTTGTTGCCGTAATTTTTCATGCCCGGAGTACGACCACGACACCTCTTACTTCACAGTGCAGGCACTGACATACAATCCGCACAGTGCCTGACCTACACATCTTTGCCGCGTCCACTGTCGCTGCTGTCAAGAACTGCTCGATCAAGTGTTCTGCCCTAGGCAAAAACGGCTACAATTTCTCGTTGCTCATCAGGTCATGAATTGTTTCTATTCACAAATGCCTCCTCTTTAAACAAGCTGGTAGATCGGAGCCTCTCACAAGACCTAGTACGTGTAGCAAGTAAGGTTGCTTGGTACATGTCTACATGTATCCCGACGCCCTGTCTAATAATTGCGACGTCCCCGTCAGGTCAGACCATATCGTGGCGACAGACTGCCATCATGAACAAACGAAACCGCCCAGACGTCGAAGCTTGAAGCCGCGTCGGATTTCCACGCTGGATGTGAACAATCACGATCCGTGTTGACCACAGGGTCAATGACCAGGTGGTGGTTCAAAGCACGGCCAGCTATCTCCGCCTGGCGGTGTCACATCCCGTGGATCATCATCTGCGATCGCGTGGGGTTTCGTGAGTCGAACCCGGATGCCGACCCTCCACTTGAAGGTTTGATTCCTAGTGCTGACGATCCAATGGCGTTACGAAGCAGCATTCCGACCGAGCGTCTCCTCGGCACGGCGTCGTCGTGGCTCGAACTACTCAACGAACAGATGGTGGAGCCCAGTGGCGTGGACAGCAGCAGCGACGACTACGTGAGTCTTCCGGCCAAGAAGCGCGCGAACAAAGTCCAGCAGAAGCTACGGCACAAGATAAAGAAGAAGAAAGGTCCGGCAAAGAAGCGCAGAACGACGTACGATATCCGCAAACAGCAGAAGGCCGACCTCCTTGCACATGTGGCAAAGCTGGAGAAGCAGCTTGATCTGCTCAAGAATCGAGTGCTCATTGAACAGGGCGAAGCGAAGACGACCATCGAACGCACTGAAGCCGCCAACTCGATTTTGCACGAGTACACTCAAGAGCAACACGTGGCGATCGCTGGCATGCAGAAGATATGTGTGGCTCATATGGTAAGCGGTTCTCCTGTTCATTCATCGTGCATTTTCTTCTCTGTCGACTAACTCTCCCAGTGTTAATCTTGCGTTCGCAGCAGCAAAATCTTTCTGCATTGCATCCAACACAAACCGTCATTCGACTGGGCATCGACCGCAACGGACGTCGTGACACGCTAGTGGCGATAAAAGACCACAAACTGCGAGAAGCTAAGCGATTCATCTCGGCATGGAGCCAAGGGCTGGACACTAGGTCGTCCTTCTCGCAAGAAAACCAGTTTGAGCCGTTCGACGGTGGGTTCTCTGTCGTACGGTTCGACAACGCTCCCATCCGCAACACCACCGTCCGAACAGTGTTTGACGCCATCATTCACTCGATGCAGAACGCCGAGATCATGATCTCGGAGCTCTTCGGAAGTATCACAATCCGCGAGGACACGGACTTTGAGGTCACGGATATCTCTCAAATACGTCTCGTGTCCTCAACTAAGCACGGCGCTATACTCGAGTCAAACTCGGTCATCTTCTCCGAGTATGTCGACGAGCCCGACGGATGCTACGGCATCATCGCTGCGGACTTTGTAGACGATGACAAACTGTATCCTTATCGGCCAGAGGAGAGGAGCCGCCGAGACAGCGTCACTGTGGTTCTCATACGTCAGGTATTGTCAAATGCCGGAACTTCGGACGAGCAGGACGTGGTGGTCGGCACACGATGGACTAGCCTAAAACTCGCACATACACATCTAGATATCCCCAAGGAGGGTCTGAAAGAGTTACAAGAGGTCTCGATGGCATGGGGCGACACTATAAAGAAGTGCATCATGGAACGGGTAGCTAAGAAGAACAATGAATGAAGTAGTGTTTTGCACGGGTGACGGGTGCATATTTTTAACAGTAAACTTTTGAATTTTTAACTAGTTACTTCGATATCAAAATGCGTCAGCTAATCACTTTTGGGTTGCCAACTGTAGTTACAAGTAGCTAGCTGGCGCGCCAAAATGACTAGTTGGGAATTCAAACGAGGCTGCAAAAAAAAAATGCACCTAGCATCTCGTAGGCAGTTAAAGGCCTGGTTTAAGACCCGTGTGCGTAGCACACGGGTCTTAAACCACATGCAGCGTTCCTATATCTCTGCTTATACATCCAAACTACGCGATCCCAACCCCCCTGACGGCTTGTGGGCAGTTAATGGCCTGGGTTTAAGACCGCGTGCTACGCACAATGGGTCTTAAACCACAGGCGGCGTTCCTCTCTTTGCTTCTACTTCCTCTGGGCGGAAATAAACGCAACAAACGAACAGTTTATCCAATTACTTGGCATCAGCGCATGCTATTCGAGTTTTGATTGGACAAAACGAAAGCGCACGGCTTCACCTTTCGTTTGGTACCCGTTTGGGCGCGATACTCGAAATATACACGGACTGGTGGCAGCAAACACACAACGACTCAAGCCACTCATTTTTCATTTACCCCCTCAGCGCCAAGACCACCATCAAGCCAGCCAAAGCAAGCACCATGAAGAATTTCACCGACGTGGAACGCCGTGCCATCATCGACAGCCTCCTAAAGGTTAGTAGGAATGGGGTTCTGCCCCGAGGAACTTACGTAGCATTTGGGAGAAGGTTGCACTGTCATCGCGCGACCGTCCGCTCAATTTGGCTTCGATACCTCCAGGCAGTGGCTGCAGGCAACATCAGCACCTTTTGGCAGGGTCGGAAGGCGCAGAACAGCGGGCGTCCAGGCGTGGATCGTGAATTCCTGCGTGACGCTGTGAAGAGTGTACCGTGGGAGGATCGACAGAACTCTCGCCGCACAGCGGCCGTTGCTGGCGTGTCGCGCCATCTTGTGCGCAGTATGGTCTCAGAGGGTACGCTCCAGAGCCGCTCCTCACGCATCCATCCTGTGTTGACCCCCGAAAACAAGCTGCAGATAATTGAGTTGGCCATGTCTTTTATCGATGAAAACACGCAAAATTTTGAGTCGATGATTGACGTGGTCCACATCGATGAAAAGTGGTTTAATGCGGACAAGGACAAGCGATCGTACCTGGTACTTGACGGTGAAGAGCCGGCACAACGAAACTGGCGCAGCAAGCGCTTCATTCCCAAGACAATGTTTCTTATGGGTGTAGCGCGTCCACGGCAAGACTTTGACATTTCAGCTGTTTTTGATATACCTTTGACAAATCATGAATATATACTTCTGCAGGTACGACCCAAGCCGGAAAACGTACTGGGACGGCAAACGGGGAATTTGGCCTTTTACTGAGCATTACCAATCTAAGCGGAGCAGCGTCAATCGACCTCGTGGCACTATCTGTACCCGCAACATCGATACGGTACATCGCGACGTGTACAAGACGTACCTGCTCAAGTCATGTCATCCGTGCCATTAGACTCAAGTGGCCGAGGGGTGAACGTGGGAGACTGACCCTGATACAACAAGACAATGCGAAGCCGCATGGGCCTCCTCACGTCCAGGACGTGGTGATGGCTGGCACAAGCTGACGGCTGGAATATCCGTCTGATATGCCAGCCGCCAAAATCTCCGGATCTGGGGATCTTTGCCTCGTTGCAATCGATTCAGTACCGGACACCACTTCGCAGCGTCGAAGACATCATCCAAGCTGTCGAGGCTGCGTATGCGGAGCTCAGTACGGAGACGATCGACAACGTCTTTCTGACGCTTCAGCAGTGCATGTTGAGCACTCTACAAGCTTCAGGCGGCAATGCGTACAAACTGCCTCATATGGGCAAAGCGAAGTTCCGTAACGCAAGGTTACTGCCCGACTCGTTAGATTGCGGGATGGATGTGTTCGACGTTGCTCTTGCTGTGTTGAAGCAGGCTGGACGTGGAAGCCCTTCACTTTTCAATCCCTCCCTTCACTGATCAATACAGCGGTGGTGTTCACGTTAAAAATCTACTCACTATTATATAGCCTTGTTGCGTTTATTTCCGCCCAGAGGAAGTACATCCTAACTACGCGCTCCGCGCGATCCCTATGCCCCTCACAGCTCGCTGCATCCAAACCTTACGCCCGATACGGCTCGTAAGCTTTGCCTTCCTTGAATAACTTTTATAATTTTATAACTTTATTTTAGAAGTGAGCATTCAATAAGTAAAAATGACTAGCCCAAAAATTTTTTTTTAATCAGCTGGCACAGAAAAAGTGGCTAGTTGAATGAGTTTGTTGCTGAAGTGATCAGCTAAAAATCAAAGTGTACAGTCCAGAATAAATACTCCTCTGGTTGGAAAACATTTCAACAAGTCAATATGGCGGTTGTATGGGATGCAAATCGTACAAAACGCGAATAAACGTAACCCAATCGATTAAAGTAGGGATAAGACGTGGAGGGACTGAAGAACAACGCACTTCCACGCGTAACTTCGACAAGAGCGCTCACCGCTCGGCTGTAATAGGAGGTATCACACGGCAACACAATAGGTAGTGAACCTGCGTTTCTGATCTTCGCCTTGGCCATACGGGGAGCTTGTAGTCGTTTCCACCGTCGCTGCAAGAATACAACGCATGCAGTTCTGTAGAGACAAGAATATGTTGTTCAGTGTTTTCTTAGACATCTCTTCGTACGCTTCCTCGATTGCGTGGATGACGCTCTTGACATTGCGCATGTATTTGCGGTGCTGTATCGACTGCAAAGAGGCAAACAAACCTATGTCACACACATTCATATCTGGTGAGTTCGGCTGCTGAAACGTGAGTCGGATGTTCCAACCTCCTTCTGACCCTGCCGCCAAAACCTCCGGATCGGACTAAGAAACATGGGGCTTTGCGCTGTCCTGCTGAACCCAGATGAGCCGGTGCCTGTCCTTCCTTGGCCACTTCTCCTTTATCGCAGGGTGCAAATGCTCCAGCAAGTACCTCTTGTACACGCTGCGATCAATAGACGGAAAGTTTCGGACACATGCAGCACCCTTCTTACGGTTACGGCTCGTACGTTGGGTGATGTATTCATTTGTGAACGCCCAGATGCCGAGTTTGCCGTCCCAGCAGGCATTGCGGTGTGGATCATGCCTTCATGCATCACAAATCACAGGTTATAATTATTGGAAGAATATATATTATTGCAATCAGGTCGCTACCTCGGCCGTGCAAATGCGGCCAGGAACATCGTCTTCGGGATGAAGCGCTTGGTCTTGAAGAATCGCGGTGGGGTATCTCGTCTTCGAACACCAGATAGCTCCGCTTGTCCTTGTCAGCATTGAACCATTTTTCGTCGGTGGATGACGTCAACCATAGGCTCGAACGTCATTGTCGTCTCGTCCACATGGGACAGGGCAAACTAAAGTCGATGCACTTGTTCCCTTCTGTCAATACCGGTTTGATGCGGCTCGTTCGTCGTGAAAGAGCTCCTTCCTTCTGCAGCGCACCAACCATGTAGCGCGAGGCGCCTGCGCTTACCGCAACGTGCCATGCAACCTGTCGCTCAGCCACAGGAACTGCTCGGAGCTTGGCATATACCCCCGCGCGATCTCTTCGTTTCCGTCCGCTTTTCGCTTAATCTTACTCTTCTAGGCGTCCTTGGCACCTGTTTCAGCTCTTGTAGCCCAGTACAAGTGCCACAGATTGGACATTGTGGCCCGATCGCGGCCCCAACGCCATGCCAGCTTAGACTATAGTCCTTGAGGCAGTAAGACGTCAGTACTGCGTTCCAGCATCTCGTCGATGATCTCGCGGCGCTCATCATCGATCAGGTTGGGCTGCATAGTGTTGGTGGCAGCTGTATAGGGACAGTGAGCTCGTGGTGGAATTTCCGAGAATGAGAGGCATGAGGCGCTGTCTTCTGGAACGACTGGTGGAGAACCCAGAACGAGTTGTGATGAAATGTTTTTATGGTTAGAAAGCTGAGATCGCCAGCTTTCGCTTATTCCAATTAGCGCGTGAACGCAGCTGATTTAACAAAATTAGTCGCCCTCGATTACGTTTGCTGAGATGTTAATCGGCCAGAGGAAGTACCTGTTTTGTACATTTTTTAGTTACTAATCTTTTCTATCAGAGCCATGATCGTGTGAGAATGTTTCAAGGGAAAGAAGGATGCTGAATGCAACAAGAATGCAAGAATGCAACGATGCAACGATGCCACAATGCAACGAAGCGACTAAGCTTGAACGCCGCACAAATACTGACTACGTGAGAGCCCAGCTGCACAAGTACCAACATAACAAAAGACAACAAACTAACATCGATTCGGAGCTATCGCTTACAGATCCTGAACAAATTACTGGATTAAGGCTTTTAAAGCAATTTGACGAGTTGTGAAGCTGTTGAAGCTGCAGCCTTTATTTATCCGTCGCGTTGATGGCTGCACCGCCGAACGGCTTGCGCATCCTATTAAGCTGACAACGCGTTTGTGTTTTTAGTCCGGAAGGTTGACGTCTGCAGTGTGGTCAGTTTTTCTCTTTTCCGTACATCAGTTTTGTCGTAGGATAATGAAATCTCGTTCACACAAAACGTTGAATCCTTTCACAACCAATGTCGGGAATTGAAAGCTCTTCGCAGCTGGTCGATTAAGCATTGCTGCTAGCATTATTATATGCCACTTTCGAAAATTCGTTGTCTTGCACCAGTTTGAATAGAGTCAAACTGATTTACGGCAGATAAATTTGGTTTTGCAAAGGCAAAGCAAACACTTATCAGTTTCATGGCACACCATTAGCCACACAGAACACCTCCAGCCGTCTTATAACTATCGGTCTTCATACCTCCACGCGAGAGAGGCTCCCACAATCCAACCCAACGGATACCTTCTTGGTGTTGTGTGCGGAATTGAAGCTGCGCTTCGAATTTGGGCGTACATTTACAGATATGACCATAATGTTTATGGAAATAGCCCCAAATGAATTGAAAACTATCCTAACAATACTTGAAGTCTAATTGGCAATTATCTCTTCTGATGGTTGATGAAGCGCAGTGCAAGCAGCGCGAGCACACGGAACACGACGATGAAGACCAGCACGATACCGAAGTTGCTCCAGATTTCGTCGTGCTTGAGCTTGAAGACCGACTCGACATACTCCTTCACGGTAATGTGGTCGATAGTCACCGGAGTATTCGTCACAGGTTGGCAGCCGAGCTGCGAGCCACCACCGATGTACTGCTTTGTAGTAGGATCCCACGTCGGCAGGTCGTCACAATCGGCAAACACAAGCCCGCCCAAGATGCCGACCGTGTAGCGATGAGGTGTCAAGGTATACACCCACTTGTAGCCGCTCGGGATTGTGTTTGCTGGCGGGTTGAAGCCCATGAACAGGATGAAGATCGAGTTCAATAGCACGCCCATGATAGCGGCGACTTCGATACTCGGCAACGCGTAGACAAAGAACTGTCCCATGTAGATCTGGACCAAGATAAAGAGCCCCGTATTGATCCAGTAAAGCACAGCCGTCTCAAAGCCTGTGAAGCCCACCATTGGATACCAAATGACCATGAAAAGCAGAGCGCTGGCAAAGCTGTAGGGGATTTCAGCCACTGTGGCGCCCATAAAGTACCATAGAGCGTTGTAGCTTTGCGAAGCGCGTTCACGGTAGAACGGAGCTCGCTCTTCGGATGCGATCGGGAGAACACTATTAAATGAAAGGATCCCGTTAAAGAGCGCGACTGAGAAAATCATGCCCACGCCACCATTCAATCCTTGGTAGGTTGTATACGTTGAATCGATAAATAATAATCCAAACAGGAGGCTCAGGATGACGGCGATGATAAACCGCGTGACGTTGTACGAAGGAGTGCGCCAGTAGATGCGCATGAAGCGCATGACGAGGAAACGAGCTTGAGTCCAGGGTGAGGCCGCTCGTTTCCGACTGAAAGTCATCTCTGGAGCATCAGGAGACGGGAAGGCGATACCTTCTTTGTTCAGATTGGAAACCAGCACACACTTTTCGTCGCTTTCGTTGAAATATTCCACGAAGTCGACGTTGTTGGCCAAGTTATTGCCCACACCAGCACCAATACACTCGAGCATCCATGTTGCCGGATTGTACCCTTCCAAAAGCTCCGGCGTGCCTGGAACTCCCCCAAAGTAGTCCATCAAGTGCTGGCAGTTGTCGCCAAGCTCACCGAAGAACACCGTCTCACCGCCACGTTTTAGTAGCAAGAGGCTGTCAAACAAGAGAAAGACTTCGGTTGACGGCTGGTGAATCGTACAGACGATGGTGCGACCACTGTCGGCCACCTTGCGAACACCATCCATGATCATCTTGGCCGAGCGTGCATCCAACCCACTCGTCGGTTCGTCCAGGAAAAGCACACTGGGCTGGGCAGCGAGCTCGACTCCGATCGTCAAGCGCTTCATCTGCTCCATGGAGCTACCTCGAATGATCTGATCTGCGATGTCGTGCATATCCAGCAAGTCGAGGCATTCGTTTACCGAGTCGTATTTCTTGCTGTCAGGGACGCTGCTGTCTTGACGAAGGAACGAGCTGAAGGTCAAAGCTTCTCGAAATGTAGCAGCCTCCGAATGGACATCCATTTGCTCACAATACCCAGTTGAACGCCGAATAGCCAAGTCAGTGGCCTCGTAGCCGTTGAGCAAGATCTTGCCCTTGATGGTACCTTCGGTCTTCCTACCGGCAATGACATCCATTAACGTCGTCTTGCCAGCACCAGACGAGCCCATGAGCGCAGTGATGGAGCCTGGCAAAGCAAATCCGCTGATCCCTTTGAGCAAGTCAAGCGATTCGTTGGGGTTAGTCGGCGATTTGACTGAGTACCACAAGTCTTGGAAGGCGACCGTCAACGGGATAAAGTTTTTCTCCTTTGCTTTAATGTCGAGGATTGCAGAGTCGCGACCTGATGTAGGTCGAGGTGAGCCAGAGTGAGCTTTTGGGGTTACCAGGAGTGCGTACTTGTCCGTGTCCGTAGTGCGTTTCTTCGCTATGATCACGTGCTCAGGGCTCTCAAACCTCTTGTACTCAAGTACAAGGAAGCCAAAGCCCATGAAACAAGTGTACGCCACAACCATAAAGAGAGCTCCGAGCACAATCCAGTACTTTTCGGACGAGACATCGAACAATGACATGTAGTATTCGCCCATATTCATCCCAAACTGCCTGCAGTAATCGACGCCTTCGTACAGACAAACGTCGAACGAAGACGAGCGGTATTGATTGACTGCCATTGCCCTTAGGCACCACGAGATTGGGTCAAGCCAGTAAATCCAAATGAAATAGTCTGGAATTTGGTCTTTGGAGACGACGAAGCCGGCAAAGATAATGAAGAAGACGACCGAGATCATTGCAATAGGCTTAGCGACGTGAATGTCGCTCGCAATGGCAGTGACGAAGAAAAACCAAGCAGCAAACGCCATGTTTGTCAGGATCAACAAGGCGATGAAAATGACAAAGTTCTCCGCGGAGCTCACGAATCCACACAACCAGTAGATCAAAGTACCGAAGATCACACTTTCGCCTGCAGCAAATGGCAATTGAGCAACGGAACACGATAACACGTAAGCCGACGAGCGGTAAAAGTTTGCTCCACGTTGCTTGTAGAAAATATCACGAGCTGCCATGAAAGTCGGGATCTGCGAGGCCTGTCCGAGCGCCAAGAAGAGAATGGACTGAAAGAGAACTCCTAGCATCACTTGGATATTCGTAGGATCAACGTCCCAGAAGGCCGAGGCATTGATGAGCCCCATGACGATGATAATAATCGCTCGGCCGCGAAGGAAAGCCGTGTTTCTCACCGTCAGCATCCCCTGCCGGCGCATCAAAGTCGCTGTGCTTTCCCAAAAAGACTGCTGAAATTCCTGCATTGAATCCAGATCCTCGGTCTTAGAGGCCAGCAGCTCCGGATCGTGACGTTCATGCAGTGTACGGAGCATGTTCTGGTAAATCCGCGACTGCCGGAAAATGGCTCCGAACTCGCTTGGATCAAGTGGGAACGTGGTCATGCCAACCGGCAATCCGTGCTCATATTGATCCTGCTGCTTGGTGCCCAAATCCAGTAGAAAATCAGCAACGTCGCGTCCACGCGGTCGAACAAAGCCCATTGATGCGAAATACCTCTCAACTTCTTCGCGGGGTCCGTGATACATCACTTCGCCTTCGTTTAAGATCATCACGTCGTCGAACAGGTTAAACACCTCTGGTGCAGGCTGGAGGAGTGCGATCACAACCGTTTTCTTCATCTTCTTTGCCGCACTACGCTGGGTGTTGATGATGTCAAAGGTGGCAGCACTGTCCAGGCCGGTACTGATCTCGTCCATGAACACCACAGTCTTGGTGCCGAACTCCATTTCTCCCGTCGTGACACGCTTGCGTTCTCCACCCGAGACTCCCCGGTGCATGACGTCTCCAACGATCGTGTCCTGGCAGTTCTCAAGACCAAGCTGACGGATCACAACATCCGGATAGTGATCGGAAAGGGCTTTGGCCGTGTCCAAGGCAGCAATATTTTGCTCCGCTGTTCCCTTCGACAGCCGTCGTTCGCTCTCCTGAATCAGTATTTTGCCGGTAAATTCATGAGCAAATTCGAGTGTCTCCTTCACCGTGAGCAATGGAAAATGTTTGTCACGTTGCGGCACGTACGAGACCAACTGGGGCAGACGCTTCGATAGGTTTTGCAACTGCTCGCCGTTGTAGGTCACGACACCTTCAACTGTGACGTTCTTTTCCATGGGGAATCGGCCACTGAGAACCTTCATCAGCGATGACTTACCGGAGCCAGGCTGTCCCAGCACAAGCGTAATGGTACCTGGTTTAAAGACACCAGTGACACTCTTGAGGATATCCTTGCGGACGACATTTTTCTTCGACGAAAATTTGGTCGCTTTCTTCTTGAGAGTGTTCCACAACGTTGGTAGTTCATGTTTCGCGTCTTGTTCGTCCGACACGATGACATCCGCGGAAATGGACAAGTTGCTGATGCGCACCTCCATTTGGGGTAACGAACGACCCATTGCAGCCTCGAAGCTTGTCGCGACATGGGCGTGCAGAGTTTGGGGGCCCTGGGCCATGAGCGCAGGCCCCGATTCGAGGCCGAACTTCGTTTCAGTCAGCACCATGGCGATGAAAGTCCCAGTCGACCTTAAATGCACTTGGTGAGTTGTAAAATGATCATCGCTTGGTGCCTGCTTCAGGCAGTTACATGTGTACATGTATATCTTTAAGGTGACGCTGTGTAGATGTCCTGGAGTTGTCGGAAGTCATCTGGAATGGATCGGGTGACATGTGAATCAACACTTGGAAGATTATTCGCATTCAATGTAGTGAAATCTGGAAAATCGCTCCTTGAAGACGATGACGACAATCCGGTTTGCAGATTACCTCATCGTCTCGGTGAACAATCCGAAGACTGCTTATTCACACATTCAAAATACATGTAACGTTATGTGCATAAGCAAATGCTTACATGTATGCACATAACGCTACTAAAATAATACTATGTTCTACTGAGTTCAAACCCTTTAAAAGCATCTCCAGTACATGTAAAAACTACAAGTAAACACCAATTGAACATAAACCCGATCACGACGGCGGTAAAGTCTCCAAGTCCCAACTGAATAAAAGTTAGATCGTCCAGTCCCTTAAGCGCATGGAAGCTGACATCAGCGCTTTAAAGCTCTCCCGCCAGTTCGGTGGACATGGCGTCAATGGAGTTGGAGAGCGCGTGAGTTCGCCCGAGGAAAGCGCCGGCGTAGTTGAAACCGTCGTCTGGGCGCAAGCGCTGACGATCAGGAGACGGAGTGCGGCTGAGTGCTGTTGCTGAACGGCGTCTACCCGTGGCGCAAATGCGTAAGCTTATAAAACTTGTGTAACGTTTGTTTGCTCACGTTTACTACAACTGGTAGATTGCACAAAATGAAGTTTCTGAGCAAATCGACGAGAAACATAAGTTTTTTTTTTATTTTTTTGCACACCGCATTGCGCGGTCAGTACGCAAATCAATCTCCAGCGTTCTGAGACTTGCCGACATGTGTGTTAAATCAACATGAGATTGTGGCGTCTTGGGGGGAGCCAGCCACGCTCGCAACCGCATTCTAATATTTGATCGACACGACTTCAGCCCTCCAGAGCCAGTACGGCAATTCCAGCGGGAAATGGTGAAGACAGTAACGCTCCTATTTGCGCACGGTGCAGGCTTATGCAAGGAAATCTGGGAACCTATTATGCGTCGACTGCGGGAGTCTACGCTATTACAGACTGCTGTAGTGGATACAGAATTTGTGAGCTTCGACTTCTTATACCACGGGAGCAACCGTGACGAATCCGCGGCGCCTCGGGTGGATCTCACCGACCCAATGTCTCCGCGAGTGTATTATGCCTTGGGTGATTTAGCAGCTTGGACAACGGAGCGTGTGCGAGCTGTTAAAAGCAAGAACCCCGATCGACAGCTAATCGGAATCGGCCACTCAATGGGGGCTGGAGCGTTTTGGGACACGGAGCTGCAGCATCCCGGCACTTTCGACGGACTCGTTCTGTTCGAACCGGTCTACGGAAACATGAACGTCGACCGGGTCACGGATTTCTTGGTGTCGATCACACTACAACGCCAGTCTTCGTGGTATGATGTCTAGCAGGGAGGAAAGGTGAGAAGAATGTACTAACCTGTTGGTCTCTTGTTATTGCAGGCCAAACCGGGCAGCAGCGGAGGAGCACCTTCGCAATTACAAGAACTTCTCGGCTTGGGATCGAGAGTCACTTGAAGCGTACATGAAAGGCGGACTCGTGGAGGACAACTCGACAGGACGGATAACGCTGGCGTGCAGCCCCGCTCTAGAAGCGTCAATGTACTGCCGCAAGCCCATGTTCTGCTCCGACGAGCAGCTCGCCCGCTCCAAGTGCAAAGTCTTCTTCCACAACGGAGGCCGTTCCAAGATGTTCCTGTCCTCCATCTTCGAGGAGCTGAACGAGAAATGGCCGCACATTTACTCAGTGGGGAAGCCTATTCCACGCAGCTCCCATGTCATGGTCATGGAGAAGCCAGCGGAAGTCACGCAGAAGATAGTGGAGAGTCTAGCAGAACTTGGGCCATTCCGCACGGCCCCACGCCACTCGTGCTTGTAGTATACCTCTCGAAGCACCATTTTGTTTCGCGTCCAACGTAGGTGTAGCAATCAACATTTCTGATTATGTATTCTTGTACAGTTGTGGACTCGGTTTCGGCACCGGTATCAATCGATAACCTGCGACATTCAATGAAATCGTGAATTAAATTTTAATGTCATGTCTTCCTTCACATGTTATCAAGCTTGCACCTCTAATATGTCCCACCCTGCTGAATTAGAGGTGCACAACTATACCGTTACTTCCGATATAATAGTCTACTCAACACATCCAAAACCTGCCTGGACCTGCCGTGCGTCAACGACTTCAAACTACACATCACAATCGACTTCGAGACACACAGGTCCATGTCGAAGGCTGCGACGCTGCTGTTTGCTCATGGTGGTGGCTTCTGCAAGGAGACGTGGGAGCCTATTGTGCGTCGCTTGAAAGACTCCTCGCTGCTGCAGACCGTCAAGACCAAGTATGTGACTTTTGACTTCAAGTATCACGGCAGCAAGCGGGACGAGTCCGTGGCGGCCCAAATCGACCTGGACAACCCAGCCGGACCAAGAGTGCACCATCCAGCATCCAACTTGACTGCTTGGACGTCTGGCGAAGTACTGCAGCAAGCTCGCGCACTGAAACGCGAGAACGAAGACACCCCGTTGATTGGAATTGGACACTCGATGGGAGCCTCAGCCATGTGGAACACTGAGGCGCAGTACCCTGGGACGTTCGACGGTCTCATCTTGTTTGAGCCCGTGTATGGCAACCTGAATCCCGACGTCATTACCACCTTTCTCGTGTCGATCACGTTGCAGCGAGAGTCATCGTGGTAAGTTATAGCTGTATCGGTGGAGCTGTTGTTTTAGATGCTTACTTTACTTGACCATCTAGGCCCTCGCGAACAGCGGCCATGGAGCATCTGCGCAATTTCAAGAATTTTGCGGCATGGGACCGCGAGTCGTTGGACGCCTACATGCAGGGCGCCCTGATAGAGGACGAGAAGACGCATGAGACTGTGCTGGCATGCAGTCCCCCCATCGAGGCGTCACTTTATTGCCACAAGCTGATGCACTTGACTGAAGAGCAGCTCGCGCGACCCAAGTGCAACATCTTTTTCCACTACGGCAGTCGCACCAAGATGTTTCTACCTTCAGTCTTTAAGGAGCTCAGTGACAAGTGGCCGGACGTTTACACACTGGAGAACCCCATTGCCAACTCGTCACACGCGATGGTCCTGGAGAAGCCGGCGGAGTCCGCACAGAATATCCTAGACAACCTGCAGTGGATGAGACCGTTCAGTGAGGGGACACAACCTGACGTAGTGAGTTCTAACCTTTGATAATTCATCTTATCCAAGTCAAGTTGAAGTACTTCCCTTGGGTGGGTCACATTATTATGGGGACACATCAAAATGAAAATCAGAGTGAAATAAATTACTTACTCAAAACCTAATGGAAGCGCTGCTTTCGAAGGCAGCGACGTTGCGCGCGTTCCTGCGGAGGTGAGAGCCCGCCCCTAACTCTACATATACAGCTACCGATCTGAATAGACATACACCGGTTAATGTGGGTTTGCAGTGCCGCTGAGGAACGCAGAGCCAATGGAGACGTCACTCTCGAGCAGAACCTCTCGCGTGTGACCAACCAGGACGTCATCTTTGCCCTGGATCGAACGTTCCTCATCCAGCCTCAGACTGCAGGGGTACAAGCATTCCCCCGACCTCCCTGGAGCTGTGACACTTGCATCCCACACGTAAACGTAAAAATCCCAATAGAAATGAGTAACCGTTAGAACGACTGACACATTGTTTTCGTGGACAGACCGAGTTGATGCATCACGTGATTGAAAGACTTTTGGCACGTAAGCGGACAATCAAATGGGAGGACGCCAACATTCTGACACTTGGGTATCGAGAGGTCACGCCGGGGGCTGCGGGTCATCGAGTGACGCAGTCGAACGGGGTCATGTGCTACTACCCGAACACTCTGGTGGCTGCACTGAAGAAACCGCTCTGGGAATCTTTACATGAACTCATGGGAGATGACCTCATGATGCACTTGTTGCTGAATTATACAATCTTTGTGCAATTGAAGGAGACTCCGGACTCGTTCATGCAGGTAGTATTTGCATTTAAAGGGCTGCAGTGAAGCTGTTCAAGAGACTGACGTAGTGTTGGTTGGTTGGACTTGCTTTTGTCAGCTTACGGGAAAAAGCTTACGTCAGCAAAAGTGTCCGGCGTTGGATGGCTCCGTTGATACTGTGAAGCGAGAAGTGTCGATCAATCACGTGATGTATGCGCGCTATTTTCAAAAAGATCGAGTGTTCGCGAGCTCGCATGTATTGGTAAAGGCGTCCAAGACAGGTGACCCGATTAGTAGGACTCAAGCTTCACTGGTACTTCGATCGATTTTCCCTGAGGCTGCAGGTCAGAAGCGGCTAGCGAAACGTTTGATTAATCTGATTCCAACGACGCAGGCGATGGTCTCGAGATTCAAAGCCTGCCAAATCGAAGACTTGGCCCAAAAGTTAGTCCCAGTGAACGCTGGTTTCCGCAAATTCATGTCGGAAAACCCGCGTATTAAGCGAAAAATTGCGGAAAGAACTGTCCATGCAAAGGCGTCCTCGCAATCGATGATCCAACCGATCGTACGCAAGGCGCTGGAAGACGGATATTTGAGCCAAAGTGAAGGCGTAGCACCAAGTGGGACGCGTAAACGCAAACGGAGAGAGGAAGCAATTGAAATGTTATCACATGCATCAGCAGTGTCATTAAAATATAGTCCAGAAGGATGTGAAAAGAAGCAGAAAAAGGCAGAAACCAACAGTGGGAAGGAACGTGAAGTGCCAGACCTGGCAAAGTTGCAGCAGCACAAGGAGGAGATTAAAAAAGTACTGACCTTTGCGACTCCAAAGAAAAAGATTTATCGGCTGGTTCGTAAACTTGTAGCTGGAGTTGTACCGAAAGAGTTGTGGGGCAACAGGGGAACAAAAAATTGGAAATGCGTGAAAATGATGTTGCAGAAGCTCATCTTTTCGCGAAAGTTTGACGTCTTTTCGCTTAGAAAGGTAAGCGTTTACACTTGCTTGTAGACTGACTTAAACCAATGGTGTTTTGTGCTTACTGTGTCTCTTGTGAAGTGTGTGAATGAGTTTCAGGTGACGAAAGTGGAATGGATGAAAGTTCAATCGAACGGGACATTCTGGTATAGTTCTCCTATTTCGACGAGCTTGACATATTCCCATTAGCTTATCTACCTGCTTCGCTTATTTTTTTTGCATCTAGTCCACCAAACGAACGAGTCAAACGCTATCAGCTCTTTGAGGACTTGCTATGGTGGGTCATATCGTCGCTAGTCTTTCCACTGTTGCGAAACTTGTTTTATATTACCGAGGCAGAGGGAATGGCGAATGAGATATCGTATTACCAACGCCCAGTGTGGAATGTGATCAGGTACCGATACATGTTGTTATGGGGTTTGCATTGTCGAGTTCTAAGAATTGTGCTTGTCATGCGGCAGTTCACTTGGTCTCGATGACTTGGAAGGAGGAATTCTGCAAGCTTCCAACGAGCAATCCTTGCCAAACGAACGCCAGTTAGCTACTTCACGACTGCGGCTGCTACCAAAGTCGAGCGGAGTTCGGCCACTCATGAATTTATCCACCGCCGTGGATCAAAGTACGGCCTCGGTAAACAGATCCATGGAAGCAGTTCATCGAGTCCTAACTTTTGAGATGGAGCGACAGCCCAAGCGACTTCTTGGAGCATCGGTCCGAAACATTGACGAAATCTACAAGCAGCTCAAGCCGCTCTTTCACAAGATTTCCCATTGTCCTCACTGCGCCGAACGACGGCATTCTTTCAGAAATACTCCTATGGTTTACTGCGTGACTGTAGACGTTGAACGCTGTTTTGATACGATTCGACCCCGAAAGCTTTATCAAATAGTCAAGAAGGCGATGCAAGAAGACGAGTACCTTATCCGCAAGCATTGGGTTGGACACCAGGTCGCGCCAATCTCGTCGTCAATGGATAGTGATGAATTACTGCTAACGTCTTCTTTCTTCTTTAAGTTGGAGCGTCCGGCGTTCCCTTCTGGCGAATTACTCGGTTTCGACCAAGTTGCAGCTCAGTCCAAGAAGAAACACACAATGTTTGTGGACGGTGTTCTTTATGACTATCTGACAAAAACGAAAGCGCTCCAGTTGTTAAAGGAGCATTTATCCGCGAACGTCGTTCAGATTGAAGGACACGAGTATGTCCAGCGGTGTGGTATCCCTCAAGGTTCCGTGCTCTCGACGACATTGTGCAACATGTATTATGCCCATTTTGAGCGACGTGTACTTCGCAAGCGCCTGCCGGAAGTATGTAACCCAGCCATTGTACCTGTTTCTTGCTGCCAGCATGAACAATTGTTTCGCTACACCGATGACTTCTTGTACATTACGACGGATCGGAAAAGGGCCCAGAAGTTCTTTGAGGTGATGCACGAAGGGAATGAGGAATACGGGTGCTCTGTAAACATCTCCAAGAGTCAAGCAAATTTTGAGATTGGCAGTGATGGTGAACAGGCCGTGGAATCCAGAGCTCTTGAGTCGGAGCGTTGCATCTCGTGGTGTGGCATGTTGATTGATCCTAATCGTCTTCAGATCTACGTCAACTACGAAAAGTGAGTACGGTTTGTGTCAAATGGAGTAAAAATGTTGATTCACTGACCGTTTTAGTGATTTTGTGCAGACTCAGCAGCGCATTGTTGCAAGGTTCGATTCCATTGAACGAGACAAAGGCGGCGCAGGATTTTTTCGTGAACAAAGTGATCTCTCCGATTCGGCAGAGGTGGCACGCACTGTACTTCGACCCCAATTTGCTTTCGAGAGATACCATTGATTTGAATGTGTTCCAGATGCTAATCGTGGCAGCGCATCGTTTTACTATTCTCATCACGATGCTGCCTTTTGTGAACCGTGACATGCATTTTTTTCACGAATGCAGTCAACGGATATTGAAGAAAATGACGAAGGGCATCCACCGCAGTCTGGAGCTTGGTTTGGCATCTGACGCGTCTTTTGCCACGACGAAAGGATCTCGTGAGCATTCCAAACGCTCATCAAAGCTCGCGTATGAAGCACAGAAGCACCAGGTACGCACAGCGCCATTTTAGGGATCACCTTTGCCACTCATGGTGGTCTAACTTGGCTATCAATCGTTGTCATTTGGCTCAAGGTCTGGACGATAGGACTTTATGCATTCCAGCTCGTGATCCAAACCAAGCGAGATCAGGTCAAGGCGTGCAACGCTGGACACGTTAAACACCAGGATCAAGGGGCTGATTGGCAAAAACTGCTGGACGCCATCCAAACTGAGCAGGAAGAATTCAAGCAGCGAGTGAAACGGACTCAAGGTACTGCGGCGCTCCATCCCGAATGGTTGTTGCAAGACCGCCGCAATGTGTGCGTGTTGAACCAATTCCTGCAACGTTGATACGCAAACTTTTGCATGGATAGCGTGCCAATGCTGCGCATCACTTGAAAAGGTTCATGTTGGCAGTCTCAAGTGGATGGCTGGGTTAACCAAGTAAGCCAGGATTTCTGTCGATTTTACTGCTGCCCGTGCAACAAGACGAGGAATTGTGTTTTTCTGTTTTCTTTTTTGGAGGAGGAGGAATGTGAGGACACGACGGAGGAAATGGAGATGAATTATGCAGCAGGACCTCGTGTCCACATAGAGAAAAAAAGTGTAATAGGGATGGCTATCGTGAACGATACGAGAACGGATGACCGCCTCGTGCAAGTAAAAAAAAAAAGGGATGCACGTTCATCAGCAGATTGTACAAAGTGCAAATATTATCTAAAATGAAATGTATTGCAATCAGCAATATAAATAAATCGCGGGAAAATCTTGCTTTTAAGCGAGATGCATCAATACCGAAAGGAGGCCGCGACACTCCTGTACCTACCTATTACAGTAGCCCTCTCCGTCAAAGTTTCAACACCAAGGCTTCCACGACACACCACTAGCGGCACCCGGACAAAATACTGCTAGGTTTACAAGAAGTCTTGTGCGTAACTTATCGTCTCCACTCACCATATAAATCTTACTACTACAAACCAGCACGTACCCGTGCGTCGCGTAGAGCAATGCAATCAAGTGTGAATCCTAGCCTCGAATCGGTGCCAACGAATAAAAAGTAATCAAAATACGGCCGCTGGTTTCGATTGTAGATTCAGACCCGGTCACGTCTGGTGTCGACAATATCAAGTGCCAGCATTAATAAACGTGGCCACCTTCGCTTGCAAGTCTTCGCTCGTGCTCGTAGCCGCTTACCGCATCGACCCTGTCCTAAGCGAAATTTTCTCCTAAGCGATTTCAATTACAGCCAATAGCGACGGGTGATTGACAGATGTTGCAGATTAAAATACCGTCGCTACTTTGCTAATAGTTGTCTAATACAGACCTAAGGTATAATTGATGTACTACTCCTCGCACTACGTGTCAGGAGACTGGCAAAACATCAAAGCGGTACGCTCTCGTAATTGTTGTCGACTAGTATTACTTCCATACACACAAGCATCTTCTTGTAGACGTGTTGGTTGCTGGGCTTGCTTAATGAACTCACTACCCACTTCCATTCATCCTGTACTGAAAACGGCAGGTGTACAAAACACAAGCAAATACTAGTACATCAAAAGTCAGGGATCTGAATAATTTTTTTTCGTACTACTAAAAAATCAGTTTTCTCAGTATAAAAACAGATTATTGGAGCTTTCGCTCAAAATATAGTATAGTATTGTACCAATATTTGCAATAACATTTACAAAAGTAGGTCCTTAACGAAATCAAGCCGCGAACGAACTGCTGGACGCCATCGCCAAGCTCATCCGTACAATCTTGCAGACACTATACCGAATACGTGATCTTAGATAGCAAGAAATCACTGGCTAGCAGCGTTAGGATAAACAAGCAGCCCGCTGCACCTCGGCATTTGATTCTGGCAGCCCCCAAACACCCTACCCCTTCGATACGATGACAGCGAACAAGTACGTCTGCGCGTACTTCTACGAGGCGCTAGACCAGGGCCGCTACCGCTGCAAACTGTGCGGCAGCGAGCGCAGGCAAGCCGCAAGCACCGGCTGCTCCAACCGCGCTGCCCAGCTCACGCTCAAGCACGAAGGCTACAAGGTTCAGTACGCGGCGACACTCTCCGGCGACATCCGCCGCCTCCCGGACTTCTGCTTCGCCTCTGAGACGTCGCATCGCTCCCACTGGATGCGATGGATCGTCGAGCGGAATATGCCACTTCCGGTGGTCGGCAACGAGCTAACTCGCTCGATGTCAAGATGGCGCTCGATTTCGTCGCGGGTGCTGCTCAACGGAATGCACGACATAACGAAAAGGGTGAGAAAGAAGCTCGAGGTCGTGATGGGTATCCTGTTTGGAATCATGTTCAGGTTGGTCGAACGGTTCTATGTACTACGTGGCCGTTTATGTCGTATTCGTGACGAACGGCGAGCTGCGTCTACAGCTGCTAGCGGTATCACCGAGCGAGGAAGGCTTCCAAGACACGGACGCGCACATCAAGCTCATCGACGGAGTGCTTGACGTGTACGACAAGACGCTAGGCATGGTGGCGTTCGTCGTTGCCGACAATGCAACTCCAACCAAGCTATAGCCACCAGGCTTGGCGTACCGCTATTTAAATGTCAGCCAACGGTTTAACCCAACGGTTAACAGGTATCTAACCGATTCCGAGCCGTTACTAACCCAGGTTAGCACGCTGATGTCAAAGTTCTGTCAAGTTAACAGCTTCGCCGAGCTCTCCAAACCGACCGACCTGGACCCCATCAAACGGAATATTACGCGCTTGAGTTCCAACTTTGACATGCTACAACGGTACGTGCGCATTCACCCCCAAACCAAGACCGTGGACGCCGTGGAGGAGCTCATACCGACCGGTGCCGCTCCTCGCAAGCTCCTCGCGCTCCTCTAGCACATGCAGAAGTCTCAAAGCGTCACCAAGAAGCTCCAGTGCGACGGCATCGACTTGGCGGACGTCCGGCTCCTATTCGACTCGGTGATTGCCGAGTATCGCTGCATGTGGGACAGCCCAAGGTGATGACCAAGATTCTGCACTCGCCCGTCGAGTCCGCGCGGTCAAAGCAATCAATGGAGGGGCCCTGTTGAACGCAAAAGCCGCTGCCGTAAAGCGCTTCGAGGAGCTGAGGTGCGGTATCAAGCGGAAGGCACCCGAGGAGGACTACGCGACCCAGATACTTCGTGGAGGGACCGCCAAGGCAGCTCAGCAGGACAAGATGGTCTACAGCGCGCTGTTGAAGCAGCTCTCCCCCACCCACCCACCCACCCCGACGTCGAACGCCTGCGAAAGGCTTTTTTTTCGCAATGCGAACTTGTGCTTACACCACAACGTACCTGCATGCTGCCAGCGATTTTTGAGCTGATCATGCTTCTACGTGCAAACAGGAGACATGTGGGATGTGACGATGTTGGCTGCTGATCCTAATGACTGGAGTAGCTGCGATACAGAGCCGCATTGCAGAAATTGCGCCAATTTTAATATTGCATGTTACCGTATTGCCGTCATTATTATTGGGGTACTTGCCAGGCAATTCAGTATAGTACTAAAATGGAGAAAGCCTGATTCAAAATGAAAAATAAAAGTAGTGATATAGCGAAACACGACGAATGCAAGTGGTGTTATCTGAAGAATCTTTGATAGGAAGATTCGTTTACTATCCCAAACCGATCTGGACTAAGAGGGAAATAAACGGAAGCTTTTGATATCTAAATCTTGAGATTGTGAAAGACGCTATCATAATATCCGTACATGGCAGTTCGCTTAGGACAGGGGCGATGCGGTAGTTCAACGACAATCGCCGCGATACAGGTTTTGTACGCCTTGAGTTTCTCCGCCTCAGATATAGGTAGACGAGACCATTTGCGTGCATGACGAAGGAAATGTTAAGAATAAACTGATGACCGCGTGTGTAACAGGGTTATATGAAGAGTGCAAAGTCACTCTTCAGAGCAAGTGTACCCAAGTACACTAAGTGATGTTGCCAAACATCACTATGACGTCGACGGTAATGACGTCATGGATAAGTACCACAGATATGGTACAAATACCTTAGAGCCACTCAATAGGATAACATCTAGGGAACTTTATAGGTGACTAATAGTTAGTATGTAGTGCATTGAAAGGGGTCACCTATAAATATATACAGTCTTAAATCTACCTAATTTTGGTAAAAGGCCAGGGACTAGTGAACTGCCGTTCACTGAGAGTTTGTATACTCTCCGGAAGTCACACTTTCTGTGCGCAAGGTGTTGTGTGCCCCGCTACAGCGCGCGCGACGTAATGGAGACGTGGTTAATTGGTAGTCTCCATGATCTAATCCGACGATTTCTCCAAAACGAAAATTTCTCACTTTCTGATTGGTAGTCATCCCTTTTACTCTAGCTTTTTTATCTTTTCCAAGATGTCCTGCATAATCCCTCCGTTGTGTCATCTCATTCCTTACCAGTAATATCGCCCAAACTTCTCACCAAAAACCCAAAATATATATACTGACTTCATTGTGAAGTAAACCTACAAATTTGAGACTTTATTGTGAAGTAAACAGATAATTGACTGACTTCATTGTGAAGTGAATAGACAAATTCACTGACTTTATTGTGAAGTGTCTTAATCTCTCAGGGTCGGCCAGTATGACACCAAGGAGGATGTGTACGGAGCACAACTGGTGCCACACCAGGTGTTGACTGTGACACATTGTGCGTTGGGTGTGAACTTCGAGCAGGCAACGCTGTGTATGCTCAGATGCTCAGACCCTGTACCATTTCCATCTGTTGCACAAACTCAGCATGGAGATCAATTGGCGATGGTGCAGGGGAAAGTCTCCGTTATTCCTTGATTGGCATCCGACGTTAAACACTTGGACGACGCGTTGCTGCACTAGTGGCGACTTAACTTTGCAACGACCTGCCGCCTTCAGCGAAATAACGCGTCCTGTGTGGCGACTCGTCTCGGACGTGAATGGATGATTCGACCCACTACAACTGGACTCTAACGTATGTGATCGTTCTGGCAGTGGCCACGGTCACGACGGGTATGACACTGCTGCTCTCGTTCAAGCACCTTAAAGTGGGTGACTCGGCCGTGCAGTATATCACCTACTCGGTCTGCCGCCTCTACTTCGTCTATTCCCTCGTACGACTGCTGCTCTACGTAGGCGTGCTCATTAATTTCGATGGACTGCGGGACACACTAGACGCGCTCGATGACGGTGAGCTCATGGGGGCGCGGAAAGTCTACTCGGACGGGAAGGAGTTTAAAGCTTTAGCGGTCGCCGTCACTCTGATCGGAGATTGTGCTTTGCTGTGCACAACATTCTTCGTCACGATGCTGGCCTACGAAATGAAGCGCCTCATCATCAAGTCCATGGACCGTGGCCCCAAGCGCGAGCGCGCCATCATTCGCAAATATTGCCTTCGTGCTTCTCTCGTAGCGGTGGTTTTTGCCATTTTGATGGTTGTATCCGCTTTCCTGCCGTCGACCAAGTCGAAGACGCTACAAACGGTTGCATTTTGGTTCGAGCTCTCGTGCATCTGGATCTCGGTGCTCTACCCCGTGTACGTCACAATATGGCTTTCACGCCAGAAGCGCACTCGAAGTGCTGTGGACCCAGCGTCGCTGCTGCTCCACCAGCGCATTAAGACGTTTGTTATCGTGTATTGTGTGCTGGTGTTTCCGTCCTGCCTAGTGGAAGTATTGGCCCGCCTTATCGACGATCTTCAAATGGAGTGGGTTGGGTTCACGCAGATTGTGTACTACCTGTCCGGCGCCGGCACAGCATTCGCCACCGGCATCAGCGTCACTTGCTGCTATCGGGCATTGCGTCCTCTCATGTCATCGTCTGTATACGAACACCTTCTGGAAGGTGGCTATTTCCAGGATGAACATGATTTCGACACGATGGATGTGATCGTCGAAGCTCCTACTCAACGCCCAGTTTTCGTGGTTACCGACATTGAAGGTTCTAGTCGACTTTGGTCTGCCAACCCGCAGGCCATGGCTGAAGCACAGTCACTCCACGACGACTTGCTACGGCAACAACTACCTCGCTTCCGAGGCTACGAGATCACGACCGCGGGTGATTCCTTTCAGCTAGCGTTCCATTGTGTCCGTGACGCCATCAGCTGGTGCGTCAGCGTACAAGAGAAATTGTTGAAGGCGCCATGGCCGACGGCTCTGCTCAAATACGACATTGCAGCACGAGTGTACGACACCTGGACGCGTCTGCTCTTCAATGGACTTCGAGTGCGCATGGCCATCCACAACGGCGACGAGCGCTTGGTGTACTCGAGACACCGGACCACGGGGAAGATGACGTATCTGGGGCTCAGCGAAATGATGGCGCGCGAGATGAGCGAGATGGGGCAAGGCGGACAGATCGTCGTGAGTGAATCGGCTCTCGCAGTTTATAGGGACGAATTGCTGCAGACGTCGTCGAGTACCGGTACGGTAAGTGGTGCAATTGTTGACGAGAAATTTAGAGTGCAGCCATTCTCGAGAACCTTTGAGCGGCCGGAATGGGGCGTTTCGCTGCTAATGCACGAGGTGGTTTCCACGCGGATCGGAGACCGCTTTAACTCTCGCGTGGAGCGACTCGGCGAGCGATTGCGATTCCTGCCGCACTTTTGGAACGAGGATTCGTCCACATGCCGCAAAGCAGACAGTACACAACAAACGCCAAGATCGTGTTGAAATTTACATGGGAGGGTGTGAACGTATCATTAACGTGTATTACTAGATACTACGTTGTAATAAAATGGATAATCACAATACAAACCTATTTTATCGCAATACTCGCCTACTTTCTAAATAAATTTCCTCAAAAGTACTTGCATTACCACTTTCCTAACCAATCGTACTGTTGTACTGTGTAGTACTGTACTGTTCAGAATGTATCGCTCCCTCTGGCTTGAACAAAGCGACCATTCTACAACTATACAGTGTATAACAATTTGCTACGTCGGACTGGGCATTTCAGTATACTACTTCCGCCCTCGTTGCAGCCTTCCCTCGGCCTCCAATTAATGAGGCGTCGGGACAGCGACCTGCTGTCGCTGGTGCGTCCCGTGCGCCCCAGCTACAGCTACAGCCAATGCAGCAGTCGCAGTCGGAGCGGCAGCTTCGAGAGCGACGTGCGTTGGGCCCCCAGCGAATTGGACGGGTCCGAGTTGCTGGACGTGGACGACTTGCAGCTACTACAGCAGCAGCAACAGAACGCCGAGGAACGGGACACAGTTCGTGTCACGGTCCGGTTCCGTCCTTTGCTACCCAAGGAGAAGTGCAGTCGGTCCGCGTGGACTGTACACACAGAGACCGGTACCGTCGAGGCAGCGCCCAGTGCGGGGCAGAATGCTCGACGCAGAGGTATCTACGCCTTCGACGAGGTCTACGACGGCCACCACTCGACAGGAGCCATCTATGACGGACTGGCCAGGTCGATTGCCCGCTCGGCGCTGGACGGCATCCACGGGTCCATTTTCGCTTACGGCCAGACTAGCAGTGGCAAGACGTACACAATGCAGGGCGCGGGGCCTCGGAGCAAGAGAGCGACGCTCGTACAGGAGAATCAGGTGGAGACTGAAGAACAAAGACGACCTCAAGACAGTGACGGACTAGTGCAGCTGGCGGTGAAGGATCTCTTCGACGAGATGGCGAGACGCTCGGATGTCGAGTATCTCGTGCGAGTGTCGTACCTGGAAGTGTACAACGAGACGGTTAAGGACTTGCTGATGGGTAGATCGACCATGACAGGTAAGAGGAGAGATTCAACCGTCCATGTTCGCGAACATCCTGTCACTGGAGTGTTTACGGATAATTCCGAGCGTGTGGTGACCGATGCGCATGGAGTGTTGCAAGCTCTGTGTGATGGAGAGAAACAAAGGGCGGTGGGGGTGACACACATGAACGAGCGGAGCAGTCGCTCTCACTCGATTTTCCGGCTAGTTATTGAGTCCAAGACGAAGCTCGTCGCGTCGACTGAGGACGAGGCAGGTCTCGAGCGCGTGCGTGTGGGATGTCTAAACTTCGTGGACTTAGCCGGATCTGAAAGTGCTCGGGCGGTTACTTCGGGCAGCAAGAGACTGACGACGGAAAGTGGCAACATCAACAGGAGCCTGTTGGCACTATCGAGAGTTGTGGTAGCTCTCGGCAGCAGTAAGTCGAACCAGCATGACCACATCAACTTTCGTGACAGCAAGCTCACGCGTATCTTACAGCCATCGTTAAGCGGTGCTGCACGTGTGCTCTTTGTGTGTTGTGCGTCTCCTGCGCCTACTTACATCGAGGATACTCGTAGCACGCTCAAGTTTGCTAGTCGCGCCAAGCGGATTAAGGTTAACGCCTCCGTTAACGAGGTTGTGGACCAACGTGCTCGTGCGCTGATGGAGCTTGCTCGCGAGAATCAGGTCTTACGTCGACAGCTAGAGGCGTTAGCGTCCGCAAGTCGCGATGAAATGGACGCCATGGAAGAGCACGCAGTTCGATTGCGCATGCGTATCATCTCACTGGAAGCTGCTGCAGTTGCCCCCACGTGGACTTCTTCACTTGTGATAGCTCCAACTTCAAATACCACCCAGAAAAGTCGAGAGGACACACAGCCGGAAGTGACCGGGCTGGAAGGACGAAACTCACCGACGGATTTGGGTAACCAAGCTTTGGAAATGGACCTCTCCGACGAGGAGGACACTGACGTAGATAGCCAATTTGACTCACCAACGGGATCGCCGCTCCTGGTAGCGGATGCTGCATGTCCAACGTGTGAAACCCTTGATGACGCTCTGGAGATCGCCAAGGTGCGTGAACGAGAGTATTCTCTGCGTATCGAACAGCTTGAGGATCAAGTGGCTCAATTGCTGTGTCAACACGAAGAAGAGAGCAGTATGCACACTACTGCTGAAAGAGAAGAAGACCCAGTTGATGGACCACAGTGTGTGCTTGACGTTGAAGATGACGAAACGGATGAAACAAAGGCTCTATCAGGGAGCCAGGAAGCTGGTGCCTGTAGCATTGTACACGCCAGCAGTCTGAGCCTGGCTAGTGCAGCACTGCTGGCGGTTGTGGTGGATACTTTGAAGAAACGCAGTCCTACGGAGGCCCTTATGATTGTGCTCGTCGCAGTTGCGTGTATGGGAATCATGTTGGCCAGTTTTGCCTGGAACATCGCGGTGGCAACGCTTTGATGCTCGCTGCAGCCAATTTTGTTGACGAGTCCATTACTTTATTTCGTTTTTTTATTATGCCACGAGTCATCGGAAGCTCTGGGTCAATTCAATCCACTTAATTACATTAATTACATTGCCTTCAACAGGTCCCGTATCGTTTATGTCTGAGTTATGAGTGCATCCTGTGCAGAAAACAATATTCCGTGATCCTTATGAGCAGCATCTGAAGTGAGTAACAACTCCATTTGTTCTCGGTATCCAGTCGATCCGATTGAACACTGGGCTCTCACTCCGACTTTGTTGCGCCAACGCGCAAGAGACTGTTTCGAACAGCATTTTGAGACGATGAGGAGGTTCCTGGCGCCGAGAATACCAAGCCGTCGAGGGCTTTTCTTGGCACTGCTTGGGCTCACGCTCTTTGCGTTTTGGGTCCAGTGGGTTATCTCTCCCCCCATCCACGGTATCTTAAATCTGGGAAAAGGGTCTGTGAGTAGCGTTCTTCATCCCGATACACCAGACCAAGCTCCGTTAAACCCACTTGTCGCGTTCTCCGTCAAGACATCGAGCGAACCATTTAGCGAATACAACCAATCCTTCCCACAACATGGCAAGAGCGAACCAGGCCTGCATTATCGCATCGAAAACACCGCGGTTCTGACTCTGCCCGGCCACAGAGACAACAACTCCGTCCTCATTGTCTGCGTCTTCAACGACGCTCAGTCCTGGGGGAAGAATCGCAACATCGAAGACTTTTTCAAGCTCGTCGGGTCTTTCAATTACCAGAAAGCGAAAATATCGATCACGTTGCTCACCTCGTCTATGGTCGAGTTCTCAAAGGCAAGACAGCTCTACAGCTCCTACATCCACCAATACCCGAGGCTATCTGTCATCTTCCGCAACGACTTCGCTCCGGAAGGACTAACCCGTTTGAACCGTCACGATCTCTCGCTCCAGGCCAGCAGACGACGCATGCTCGCTCGGTATCGCAACTACGCTCTGCTGTCAACTTTGGAGCCATGGCACCAACACGTTGTGTGGTTGGACGCAGACGTCACCGTCATCCCAGCGGGTCTGTTGCTGAAAATGGTTCAATCTAGTCGAGATATCCTAGAGCCCATCTGCGTACGCAAGATCCGAGGCACATGGTACAATTACGATTCTAACGCATGGGTCGGCCAGCGGAAAATCAGGTCGGGCAATGATCAAGACTTCGTACCGGGTCCACTGAACGCCAGATCATTCCATAACCTACCTGACAAGTCGAAACCCTTTGTGCCGCTGGATTCCGTCGGAGGGACGATGCTATACGTGCGTGCAGATATTCACCGGCAAGGTGTGGTGTTTCCTGCGCACTATGTTATCGGCAGTGAATGGGGTCGAGAGGGCTACGACGGTATTGAGACGGAAGGACTGTGTTACAGTGCACATTTTCTAGGCTTCAAATGTTGGGGCATGCCTAAGAACGCCATCGAGCATTCCTGGTAGTAATTGATATTTCATGTTGTATCAATCTTTAAAATCTGTCGACTTGAGATTTTCGGAGGCTCTGAAATGTTCTCCATCGATGCATTTTTCATTAAAAATGTAATATCTTCTTCCTAAGAAAACTGAAAATTACAAACCAACCAACATAGAGGAGTATATCTCTGCTTTCAGCTTTCAGATAGCCTGGCCTTCGGCGTCATACTCGTAGTCGTCCTTCATGCCCGACCTGGCGATGCGGTGCTTCTTGTCAAGTATTCTGTGTGACCTGATAGTATGTTATGGAGTAAATTTATTAGAAGTTGGACAAACTCTCTAGCGTTACTTTCGCGATGACGAAGGTAATATACTTCGAAGTATTACAGTACAAAGCGAAGAGATGATGTCAAATACGCAATTACATGTACTACTTCAATACGATAGAGTGAGTACGGCATAAAGTTGAAATGCTCGACGAGTGCAATAATATAAACGGTAGTAATGTACAGCAGAACGAAATGAATGTCGATGGAAAGGGCGTGCGTTGTCGGAAGAAGCCAACTACATGCACAGACAACGACGGATAAATCATTAACGAAAACATTTGGCAGAAAGCTGCACATTTCACTGTGGTAAGCCAATCAAAATCTTTGGTTTCGTACTCCGATTGTTTATGTTTCTTCTCTGTTACCTGGTGCATCTAATGCATTTTCGTGTGAACTCCTAAAACCATTTTTTGTAGATTCCGACAAATAAATTCGGCATTGCATGAATGGCATCCCCAATAGTAAATGACCCGAAAAGAAAAAGCGGGTCATTTACTATTGCGGCGCCAGATTTATCCGTTGTTATCTATGTACACAATTTAGACTTCTGGGGTCGATCAGCCGTACGACGAACAGCAAGCGCTTGTAGATCATCGTCGAGATGAACCTTTTGAAGCGCCAGTCGTATGGTTTGAGCCCTAACGCGTTGCATGTGCAGCACTTTGTGGCGGCAGATCGAGCACGCGGAGTTAAGCCCAGGGTCAATCATTTTCCTTTTGGCAAGCTTGCTCCCGTATTCTGTCACAACAAACCCCTGCGAGTACGTTACGGGTTATGGGACGCGCAGTATGGCGATATGATGAAGCCCGTCACAACTGTTTCGTAAAAGATATTTTGATTGGTGTACCAATCTGAGAATGGAGGGGGTGAAAGACACATAAACGACCAACGGAGGAGAGCGGTTGCGAGCGCGCATAGCCACAGCAAACCCGCGCGGGGTGCCCACAAAGCAGGCCGCGCCGTATTTGCCGAGCACTGTAGAGGAGGAACAGACGATCTATTTATCCTTGAGGTGTACAAGATGTCTGGAATTTCCTAAGCCAGGTTAGCAACGCCGGTGTCGGGTATCGACCCGGTGGTTGTACGTGGCCCACCACTTCGGGTGGTGGGGGTTCTCATGAATAATTGTATACATAAAAGCAGTCACGTGCCTTGAACCTTCGTGTGTGCTCGGCGACTTCTCGCTTCGCCAAGGCACGCGTGCCTGATGCCTGCGTTCTGGAATTCTTTCAGGCTACTTCGTACAGTGACTTCTCGCTGTCCATGGATGACTCTGTTCCGGTGTATCCAAAGCATAGTCATGCAAATGGAGCTGAGAATCCCCCAAATACGTTTCCATTCGACCTCGTACTGACCCAAATCGTCAGCAAAGGCCTTTAGGAGTCTCGCATGAAGGGTCATCGAGATTTTTGGCGGTACTCGAGTGAGGCAGTTTCGCTTGAACGCATGCAGTTGAGGTGTTGTCCAGCTGTGCCCTGTCCAATAGCCGACCAGCGCTTGCCAACACACTTGTGCGCACGGGCACTCCCAAATATGTGCGCCAGTGTTTCCTTGTTCCCCGAACAGCACTCCAATTATCTGCAGCTGTTGTTGAGTGCTCGTCCGTCGAAGTTGAGGTTTAGCTGCTGGACGGAGAGTCTGTAGATCACCCAGACTTGATATTCCGTGATCTCGTTGCGGTGCTCCCATAGCTGTTTCGGTGTTTGCTCCATCACGAGGTTTTGCAGCTCATCCCGCTAGGATACTGCCGTTAACCGGGCCAGAATTTCTGTTAGGCTTGGGCCTAGCCCTGATTTCGCGATCTGAAATACTTGTTGCTTCAGTGCTTTGACTACATGCTTGTTGGCTATGGCTGATGAACTGTCCACGGGGAATTGTGTGGGCTACAGCCACCAGTCCAAGCTGCCTCTGTGCCTTTTGAAGGGCCACTCGATCTGCTCCTCCTCTATCTGTCACCTGTGTAGTTTCTGCAACCTGCCAATGAATCCCATAGCTTACTTGTTCCAGGTAGATGATATTCGTGTCTGGGTCTCCGTCACCCCATATTTCGCGCGTTGCACTTGTCCTCGTTCGTTAACCGTCCAGATATAGTTCTGATGCAATTCCGGAGGGTGGCGGAGCTGTCTTACTGATCTCTGCTCTTGCCGCTATTTCCAGTGGCGGAATTCCTAGTAGCACTGCAATTTCCATCGACGTAGTTTGGGCTCTGTATGCTGCTTACTTTCCCCAGGCGGAAAAGGAGTTTTCATGATATTGGACGTCAGTCCGGTTCTTTCGATAGATAATTCTGCAATGTTGCATACTCGGATCCGATGATACTTTTTGGCCGTAAGCATTGCTCCCGTTGCATCACATATCCACGTATTGTTGGTTCATTGATACGTCGGCCAGAAGTTGCGTGCTTCCTCCTGTAATGTCCATGTCGGCTGTGGTAATTGCTCGTACAATGAAAGTTCCAACTTGTCGCCCACCAGCCATCCGTACGACTCTCTGATCAACCCCGGCGTGGCCGTGCAACTCGTTCTTGCAGTTCTTCCTGCGTTTCCCTTTCTGGCTTCAACCAAGACCCAAGTTGCGCCTCCAAGTTGAGCCCTGGGTGTCTACTGACCTTGCTCCGTGGATTCGGATATTCTCGCGGGGAAATCATGAAGGCGGTTTCCGTGTTGTGGTCTCCGAAAGCCCAGCTCCGCCACGCGTAAAAGTATCTATCCGCCTTCTATGTTAGCCACAGAGTTGCATGTTTGATCCGTTGTGCTTTTACCGTCACCACGATCGAGTCTAGCCCCACTCCACCCGCTGCCTTTGGTGTGAATAACAGTCCGGGGTTTAATTTATGCCTGCTCGGGTTTGCTGACGTCGAGTGCTTCTGAAGAAATTGCTATTGGAGGTTGCGGAGTTCACCTTCCGCCCATGGTGGCCGCAGTGAACAAACGTGCTGGGAGCATTATGACATTGAGCAGTGTCATTCTGATGTCCACGGAGTCGCCAGTTGAGCTGCCGTGCCTAATCGACGTCTGACGTCCGAATCCGTATCGCCCAGTTATGGTCCACTAGGTCTCCCGTGCCTACTTCGTAGGCTAGGTACCGGGTTGTTGTCCCATGTTGGAGTACAGGTAGGCCTTGGAAATCCGTTAGTCGAATGTCCGTATTCAGGAATATTACGACACTTTTCGCAAGTTTGACTTGTAAGCTGGATAGTCTTCCGAAACGTGCCACAATTGTCATTACTCGTGGAGTTGGCCAGCCGCCTGCAGGAACACGTTGAATCATCATCGACAAATGCCGAGAAGCGATGCTCCGTCCCTGGCCTCCCGGGCACTTGCAGTCCTTGTAGTTGTTTGTCCTGTGGTATCGCAATCGCTAAAAATCTCCGCTGTCAGCAAAAATAGTAACGGGGCGAGAAGACATCCTTGCCTGATGCCCGTCTTGACGCACATGGGTTCGGACAATAGACCGTTGACTAGAAATCGCGCCATTGGCATCATGTAGTTTTCGCATCATGTCCACAAATTCTTTGGAGAAGCCGAATCGAAGCAGGACTAGGAATAGGAATTCCCTGGCTACCGTGTCATAGGCTTTCTTAAAATCTAAGAGAAGAATCATCCGACTCAGCGCCGCTGCTAACTCTGGCTCTCCTTTCGCTGTCGCCAAAATCGTCATCAACATCATTTCAGGTTTTCATCATTTGTCTTCCATGCACAAACCTTGTTGTGAGTCACCAATTGGTCGGCCTAGAATCTTCTGCTCTCGCTGAGCTATCACCTTCCCGAAAATTTTATATGCGGTTTGAAGCAGCGATATTGGTCGATACTCCATTGCATTTTCTGAGTCCCCTTTTTTTCGAAGCGGTATGATGAGACCTCTAAGAACGATTGCGGGGGCTCTGCCCCTTGCAATAATTCATTCATTCCCCATCGCTACCATTGCTGGTGCCATCACCGCCTGGGCATCCTTGAAGAAATCATTGTTTAATCCATCCGGCCCGGATGCTTTATGGCGATTGAGGGCTGTAATTGTCTCTAAAACTTCTGAAGCAACTCGAGTGCATGACGTGGCCACAAGGCAGGACGTTCAGCTCTCAAAACAAAATACTGTTCGATAGCAAACTTGGAGACACATAAATATTCCACTCAATCGACCGACGGAGTCCACCCACGCGCTCCGCATTGTCATCATACTTCCACCTCATACACCACAAAATGTTCTTGGATCTTCGACGAGAACAAACGTCTTCCGGTAGCGTCATTGGCGCCATCAAATGCTCGTTGTCTGCGGGTGTCAGCTTCCGTTCTAGTGGTATTGTCACGAACATCAAAATCCTCGTGGAGTTGGGCTGCTGGTACTGTGCTATGACTCTTTCCCAGGATCTGTTTCCATTCAGACGTGAATTTGTCGGCCATATTCAAATGTCCGTCGAAAACCACCCCATTGATTGGTTTGATGTTCGTGACTGCTTGACCGGTTCCCAGTTGGACGCTCGCTTGAACTGCCACCGTAATCTGTCGGTTGATCGTTCCAGCCGTGTCCTGCCCGGACTAATTTCTCCTCTCCCAGCTCTTCCTCTGTTATATATATGATCTCTGCCCTGGTTAAGAAATGTGCCCTGGCTTGGTCATGTATCTTCACTGCGTACCGGTTGTTGCGTTGGCGTTCCGCCCTCTTGACCTTTTTAATGCATGAAATGCATTTCGTCGCTGTTGTATCCCACTTTGCTGCCGAGGGCTCTTTCCCGACTTCCGTGGCAATGAGCTCCTGTATCTATTGGTTGTGCGCGCTCTCTCTCTGGTTGAACTGACCTTATCGGGTACCTTGCTCTTCCATCTGCCCTTGGAGCTGGTTGGTTCCATCGACTGCCTTGTAAGTGCAATTGCATCTGCTGATGATCGGACCGCATCGGACGTTTCGCCACTGACATATCCTGCACCACGGCCGTCCAGTGCTTGGGGACATGGAATCTGTCGATTCTGCTCGCTGCCGTACTGGACCAGTATGTATAGAACTCCGTAGGTTCGGGCTGTTCTTCATCGTTGATTAGATCCACCAGTATGCGTGCGTCCTCTAGATCCAGATGCTGCAGAAGGTCCTGTAATGCCGCACTCTCCGGTCGCCCTGTCCTGTTGCCTCCCAAGCGGTCTAAGTGAGGGCGTTGATCACAGTTGAAGTCACCTGCCGGGATGATTTCCGTATCCGGCCATGGCCACTGCTTTAAGCCTCGAAAGAACTCCTCCCGCTCTACGCGGTCGTTAGGGACGTAGATGTTAACATCAAGACTTCATCTATCACCACTCCCATTGCGCGCTTTGTCCACAGTTCGGGATGCCACGCTGTCGCTCTGCTCGCTGAGTCTGGCGTTAGGACTATTGCCACTCCACCTGTTATGTCTGAATCTACGCTCCAGTACGACAATGAAGCCCCTTCGCGTAGTTCTTCTGGCCCCACATTCTGCTCCAGGTACGCTGCACTTCGTCTGCTATTGTTTTACTCGCTATGTGTGTCTCTTGGACACACCATGTTATCGGATATTCCTGTCTGCGTGTCCTTCTTTGCCGAGCACTGTAGCGGGCCGATCTTAGAATCTTTTCCTTGCAGGAGCGCAGCGACTGGCTTTGCTCAAGACCGCGATGCCATCGGACCCCGGAAGGGTAGGGTTAAGGGAGATGGGAGACCTTTAATACAAAACTACTGTCTAAACCAAATATGTGACGAGCCTGGATGGGCAAAGCAACACGTGCCTTCGTAAAATGTGCCTAGACCATACTATGGGCGGCATGTCAAAGTATGCACAATGTATACAGATATATGTACCATAGGACACCATATTTATCTAGATACACAAGACGTATGACTCATACTATGAGGCGCGTTCTTATTTAGGGCCTGCATCGCAAGCCGACAAGCCTGTCCTAACCCTATGTTGGTCAGCCTGTGGCCAAGCAGTCCGCCGGAGCTCGATCGGGGGGGGCTACATCTAAGCCCTCCTTACACAAGTAGTACACTAGAGAAAGCCTACTCCACTCACTTCGCAATGACGCTGGCGCCGTTTGTCTATCCACGGCACGACCCGACGCTGCTCGCATTGCTAGCCGTCGCATTGGATGACGACGATGGCAGGCAGGCAGGCAGGATCACTTCGTGCGCACACGATTGGTGTGGTCGCTAGAGCGAGAGAGACTGCTTCGCGAGTGACAACTCGCGCGTTGTTTTTCGGATGAGTCCCGCAGCTTTACATCAGCTGTGCGACGATCTTGTTGGAGCTGTGCCTCCAACCTCGCAAGTGGAAGTTTAGAGGAGCCATAACTGTCGAGAAATCGAGTGCAGATGCTTCTACGTTATTTAGCAGGAGGTGCAGTCATTGATATTCGCCGGATCGGTGGTGTCAGTTTGGCTTCATTCTATCGCATCTTGTACGAGACATCAACAGCGATCGTGCATTACCCCTGCGCTTTGGATCCGATTTTCTATGTCGAGTGCCCGCGAGGCAGTTGAACCCGGCTTCAAGGCGTTTAGCTCGGGCGGCGTTATCAGTGGATGTATCGGGGCGATTGATGGGTAGCTGCGCAATATCGAGATGTCAGCAGCCAGGAAGGCAGTGTGTGCCGGTTGTGACGGCGAGGATGGAGCTGGAATCCGTGCGTACTACAGCGGGAACTGCGGAATGATGGGTATTAACATGCAGGCTATATATGATCACCACGATTCACTTACATCAATACGAGTCATCAAGGCGGATCGAACGACGTCAAAGCGTATCGTGAGTCAAGCCTACCGCAAGTTGTTGAAGGTCTCGAGCGCGGTCTGTACCTGGTTGCGGACAATGCTTATATGGCTACGAACCAACTTTTAGAACCGTATACAAGGCCCAGCTAGATGGCGATCTCTACCGTAACTCTTTCAACTTTCACGTATCTTAAGTTCGCATTCGAATCGAGATGGCCTTCGGACTTCTTGTGAACAAGTGACGGCTATTCAAGACGCCCCTTTCCGTGAAGCTAGAAAATGCTCCACTGCTAATACATTGCGCCGCCGTTCTTTTCAGTTTTGTTCTGAGCGAATGGCTGCGCTCAACGTTCAATGCAATTGAAAAAGAGCTTCGGTCTGTTGTAGCACAGATGGGCTTACGGATACTCTTGCGTACGATGCTAGCGATCTCTCTGATGCGGACTCGACAGCTAGTTTTGTTCGCGAAGGCATTATCAACAAGTTACGTACGAACGCACAAATGCGGCCGCGCATGTCAATGAATCGAATGTGGTTTGGTTTTCAGTATGTACCTGTGTACATCGTCCTTATTTTTGTGTTCTCGAACCTCACCAGTTCATCTGCACAGTTTCGCAGTTAAGCCAGAGCACACTAGCATTCAAAGAGCTGCCGATCGATGTCGTGTTGGGCGATGCTGCCGTTATCTACTGCGGTTTGTTTGTTAATGTGCTGCTGGAGTCCTTGCGGTTGATCATCATCGTGCAGCTGCTCTCCCTCCGAGCGGTTGGTCTTCACCGAGCTGCTGTATTCCGTGGTATAGCTCATTGACAGCCGCTTGCACAACGCTGTCAATGGCGGCACGAAGTGTCAGAACACTGTCCGGCGTATCACCAATACGAGCCGAAATCTCAATAGCGGAAGCCAATGCCTTGACGAACGGGCCTTCTCGAGCGAAGATGACATCACGGAATCCTTATCCGCACTTTGCTGTGCTTCTAGAATACCAGCGATGCGGTCCAACACTTTGCTTCTTGGCAGGCGTGGACAAATCACGGTCCGACGTGACGGTAGCGGGGGAAGCAACTTCATCATGCGCTAAGGTGTCGACTCTTGCGCGTTTTGTCAACGTTCGTTCCACCGTAGCAAGCATTGCGGCCCGGCGCCTGAGCCAATCATGTAAGTACAGCGCGTCAAGCTTTCCCCCACAGCAGCCGAAAACAATTACTCGTTTGTGTCCCTGATAGACGTGCTCTTTGTCAACGCCATCGTGTAGTTCCCGGTACCCGTACGCCATAACGAACGCAGCTTCTCAGCATTTGTGCGACGGCACACTATTAGGATAACTGCCTTCCTACTGGGGTCGGTCCAGCACGAGCAAGTCATACTCTACGTTCATCGAAGCGAATACCGCCTCAACATCCTGTTAGAAGCCATTGTATGCGTTGACAGCTCCAATACCAAGTGCATGGCGGGAGGGGTTGGCATCTATCTCGTGCAGCCGCGCAGCAAACCTTTCACTGAAAACCACGTTTGCCAAGCGAAAGTGGCAATGCTTGTCGACGTGTAGTTACCGGCGCTGCATTTGGCTTCGCCAGGCCGTCGGCAGCGGCAATGCCATGTTTGCGAGCCTGCCAGTACTCGCACAGCGGAGACACAAAACCGGCCTTATTGTTCGTCGACGATCAGGATTTTCCTTGGGACTGAATTCGGAGGCTGGACCCTGCACATCGAAGGTCTTTAGACACGTAGCTCGACTGGACGAAGGCACAGAACTTGCTCGTCGCCATCCGACGGGAACGCGTCCAGGACATCGATGATTTCGTCGGCGCTCATGATGTCACGGTAAGAATGAGAATGGCCCAAAACCTATTGCAGTCAATCGGCATACCCTCCCTAACAACCCATACCGGCGCTGCACTAAATCGTTAGCGAGCATGGCTCGAGTAGACTGGTACCGAACAGCTGCTCGACCGGTGGCGAACACGTGACGCCGATCGTAGGCGAGCAGCGAGTGTTGCAAGCTGCGCTCGAACAGTTCACTGGTGAGCAGCGAGATCTAGCCCCCGGTGCGTCCTTTGCGTGATCGAATGTATGGATGGTGTACAGCCAGAAGTGGTACGGCGAAGTCATTCCTCAAAGACCAAGCAGCCTGTCCTGCGCCGTGACACGCACCTGCACGCCACGGCCGATGCTTTCCATAATCGTAAGTATTTTTTACCAATGAATTGCCGTACAGGCTTGTCGGCCTGCGTGCAGGCCCTAAATAAGAACGCGTCTGAGCACTCTCGAATCGAAGAGGGGCAACATTGGGCTGCTAGTGGTGCACGAAGTGTACGGGGATATACACATCCCGTTCGAGTCTTGATAGACTCCGGGGTGTCGAAAACCTTCGCACGCCGCCAGGCTGTTGCAGAGAACAGCAACAAGTTGGCCGATGCTTTACGAGAAGCAAAGGCAGCGGGACAGAGTCGGTACAACTGGCCGACGAAACGGTGATTACCAAAATCCATGTGGATCTAGCTGTGATATTCGAGGACTTCGACAGCATGGAGCAGTTTACTGTCCTAGAGATGGACAAGTATGACTTGATCCTGGGCATGCCCTGGCTCGAGAAACATGAGCATGGATTGATTGGTGAAGCAAATCCATCGAGGCCAGCCGGCCCGCAGTTACTGACAGAACATTGGTGAGTCATGTTACCAGCTGTGCCAAGAATTAGGGCGTCCGAAGTTGGCGCCCAGATGCAGGAGCATCCAGTGATTTCTTGGGAGTCGCCTCCTTTGCCGCTAAGGCCAAGGCAGGCATGGTGCAGGAATCGAAATCCCAGCACTCGCCGCCAACCTTCTGCGTCCGGAAGCCGAACGGGAAGTGGCGTCTGATTCATGCTTTTAATAAGCTGAACAACGCGGCGGTGCCGGCCCAGACACCCATCCAGCGGAAGGATGTGTTGTTGAAAAACATGGCCGGGTGCGCGTTATACAGCGCTGGATCGAGAGCGATATCCCGCCCGCGACAGAAGGCACGCCGCGCGGTATGCTCTGGGAGTGGCTTGTGATGCCGCAACGTCTGCCTGTCTAAAGACCCCGCGACGCTCAATCGCCTGGTCACGCAGTTGTTTAGACCGTTGCGTGCGTACGCACAGTCGTAATTCGACGACATCTTCGTCCATAGCCGTGACGAGGGCGGCAAGACGGCTACGGAGGTGCATTTGTAGCACCTTCGTCGGATGTTAGAGGTCATGAGCTCTATGCCAACATCGACAAGTGTGTCTTCGCAGCGCAAGAGATCAAAGTTCTCGGTTGCTTCGTCAGCAATGTCTGCTTCGAGCCGACTCGGAGAAGATCAAGGCCATTTCACCAACGCCAAGGTCCGAGAAGGACCTGAGGAATGGCTGGGCCTGACCAACTATCTCCACAAGTATAGGGAAGGGTATGCAGGTCTGGTTAGACCCTTGTCGGATCTTCTGAAGAAGGAAACCGACTGGCACTGGGGCGTGAGCACCAGGAAGCCTTTGACAATGTACAGACAAGCCTTCAGAAGGCGCCTGTCCTGGCACTGCCGGGCGCGCCAAGGCGTTCAGCGTCATCTGCGACGCATCCAATTGCATAATCGGATGGGCATTGGCGCAGCACGATGCTGTAGGACGTGAACGAGTAATCTCGTTTCAGTCGAGGCGGCTCAAGGTTGCCGAACGGAACTACCCCGTTCATGACAAGGAGTTGCTTGCCGTGAAGTACGCCCTTGTCAAGTTCCGGATGCAACTTTTGGGATCCCAGCTTTTTGTGATCTACACAGATCACTCATCCTTGCGGACGGCAACGAATTCGCCCCATTTGTCTCAACGGATGGCGGGGTGGCTGTCCTTCTTCGCAGAGTACAATTTCCGCGTCGAGTACAAGCCTGGCAAGCTCAACATGCTTGCCGATTCGTTGTCACGCAGGCCGGACTGTGCGCTGGCTCACATCAGTATTGCCACGACCGATCTATACATCAGACACGCATGGCACATCGGGGCGATGATGCCCTGGCACCTCTGGTACGGTTCCTGGCTGCTGGCACGGATGCCAAGGACGAGTGGCTCACCCCACGTCAGGGAGCCCGGCTCGATCGATATGAGTGGTCCGATGTTCAGCTCTACTATCGAGCAGAGCCCCATGAACCCCCACGGGTAGTCGTGGTACCAAACGACGAGTCAAGTTTGACATCCTTCAGGAGGCGCACGAGATAGCAACGTTAGTACATTTGTGGATCACGGATGGCTTTCAACTATACTGTACGAACCACACCTGATGATCCAGTGGTTGGCAGATTGTTAGCTGGATGGGATATCAAGACAAGAGGGCTACCTACCCTGAAATGCTTCGATGCAGTTGTCCTTCAGAGAATTTGCTTGTTTCAAGGCTTTCTCTTTTCGACCACTCAAGGACTATCCGCCTTCGCCATGCGCGATGATGTCATCGGTGCTCGCAAAAGACCTATGTTGTTTAGAGCAAAATCCGGAATGATTGTTTTATGTCCTTAGTTCGCAAACTCCTTGCTACCTCTAAGCCTACTGGATTCCTACTGGATACAACCACTGAATTTTCAACTAGATACTTAGTTACTTCAACCAATCAGCTACCCGCTTCTAGAGCCCATCTTGTACCCACAAGCCGTGGCGTAATCACAGTGGCGTAAATTCCGTCCCGTAATCCCGGGAGTGATTGTGGCGCCACTGGTAAGAGCATACCGGTATCTACCGGTATATTTCTGCTGGTCGAGGCGTCGTCTTGACAGTCGAATTGACAGCTGCTGCACCTTTGATCCCGAACTTGCTTCGTAGAACTTCAAACTGCATAGCAGGGATCGCCTTCGTCATGATGTCGGCTAGCATGTCGGTCGTCGAACAGTACCCCCAACATCACGTGACCGTATTCCACCTTCTCGTACACGAAGTGGTAGCGAATGTCGATGTTCTTGGTGCTAGTGGAAGTCCGGGTTCTTGCCCAACGCGATAGAGCTGGGTTGTCTTCATAGGTCTTGATCGCTTCGTCGCTTGCCATCTCGCCGAGCTCACACAGAAACACCATAAAACCCACCTCGCTTCCGATAGCGCCATGTATAATGTTTCAGTTGATGACAGTGCCACCGTCCACTGCTCCGTGCTTCTCCAGCTAATCCGGCGTTCATCATGAACGCGTACTTCTATACCTTCTTGACTCGATGTTTCCAGCCCAGGCTGCATCCGAGTAGCCGCACGCACCAAAGTTGTATTGACGTGAGAACTCGGGTCCGTGCGTCGGTATAGCCTGGAGGTACCGCAGCTTGAGAGCTTACCAATGCGTCGGACACGGGTCGGCGCAGAACTGGCTCAGCACTCCCACTGTAGCAGCGGAGTCGGGACGCGTCGCCACCATTAGGTACATGAGGCCGTCGACGACATTCCGGTAGGACACGTTCTTCATCGTTTCTTGGTCCTTGCAGCCGCCCTCGCACATGTTCTTGGCCAGCTTGAGTACTGAGTCTTCCGGCGTCTTCACAGGCTTGCTGTATTCCATATCGAACTTGAATAGGATGGACTTGAGAAACTTGGTCTGCCGCATCGTCACTTTTGCTAAGTCGCGGCCGTTCTTGATCTCCATCATGAGGAAGTACTCGAGCTCGTCGAGGCCCGTCATCTCAAAGCGTTCACTCAACGCGCGATTGGTCGATTCCAACAGCTTGTCGTTGCTGTTTGTCAGGATCAGGTCGTCTACGTACACCACCACGAAGATCATCTCTTAGCTATCCCTCGTGATGTAGACGCATTGATCCGACTTGCGTTGTCGACGGCCTGGTTCCACACGCGCGGCGATAGCTCCAGTCCATACAGCGACCGCTTAAGCTTGCATACGTAGTCTGGGCGATCTTTGTCGACGTACCCGTCCGGCTGCGCCATGTAGATGTCTTCGTCGAGAACGCCGTTCAGGAAGGCTGTCTTGACGTCCACATGCTGCAGTTAGAGGCCGTACTTGGCAGCCATACTCAACACTGCCCGGATCGACGTGAACTTGGCCACCTGTGCGAATGTCTCGTCGTAGTCGGCGCCGTACATCTGCGAGAATCCCTTGGCAATCAGTCGCGCTTTCAACTGCTCAAATGATCCGTCTTGGTTCTTCCTCAGGCGAAACACCCATCTGCAGCCGATCGTCTTCTGACCCTTCGGCAGTGACACGATACCCCATGTGTCGATCTTGCAGCGCCTCATACTCCGAGTCGCATGCCTCCTTGCGCTTGACTGCGTTGCTGGATTCCACAACCAACTTGAACGTGGTCGGCATTTCTACCCACGATGTAGGCAGCGTCGAATGTTCCATCTTATTGGGCTACCGCAGACATTTCGTCAGGTGTCTGCTGTCGACTCCGCAGCGCGTACCGCTTGTCGCTTAAAACCTCAGTGGCGTCTTCTAGTGATTGGGTCCGTGGGTGTCGGGCTCGAAATCATCAACTTGCGCAGATTCTGCGTTGACACTTCGATAGTTTGTTAATGGCTGCAACGCCATCTCGTCGGCCGGGCCCCTCAAATCCGGTGTTTGTAAGCGACATTTTTAAGCTATTTTATAACTCTTATTATTTCAATATCAGGGGATTTAGATAAAATATGGCCGATTTGTGCCCCAAATGTTGCACTGAATACGAACGATGATTGATTAAAACGACATATATTTGATTGGCCAGCCAATAGTTTTGACCATGATAAAAAAATAATTTAGTCGAACGCGATATTCTCGAGTTTTTATTTCTTATCGACGACGGCAGGGACGATTAGCGAGATCTCATGCCCCAACAATAAAGACACGACCGATTTCCTTACACAAGTTGGTGCCATGGACGACTAAGTCTTTCGAGGTCAGAACTTTCTTCACTCGTGTTCGTGTTCGCAGTACCCCCCCCCCCCCCGCCTACAGCCTCGCGAGTACTGACTTGAAACAGTCAAACTCCTTGAGGTCAGCGTATATTGCAGCCGCGCATTCCTTTGGCTTCTCCATGATGACGTTGTGTGTCGTATTTTTCATCGGCGGATGGTTCTTGTAGATTTGAGGCCACTTCTGCTCGATATCCGCAAAGAAAAGAGGATCAAACAACCACGAATTGTCGCTGCTGTGGATTGCGACTGAGCACGCAACACGTGACAGCTCGCTATCTGAGAGCCAAAGCCGTTCCCCGCAGTAGATCGCTGCTTCAATGCTCGGGTGACACGCGAGCACTACAGCATCCGATTTATTTCCCTCTGGGACAATGCCCCCGTCAAGCCAACACGCTAGGCTTTCGCGGTCCCATGTTGCGAATCCTTTTATGTTCTCAAAATAGTTTACAGCATCTTGACGAGTCTCCCACCGATGCTGCCGTTTCAAAGCCAGATTGAAAATGTAGCGCTGGGTCTTGGGGTCGCGAGTCCCGGGCTCCTCCACGAAAGGCTCGAAGAGCACCAGACCTCGAAACAATCCTGGGTTCTTTGCTTCGACATTCCAGAGCGCTGCTGCTCCCATTGAATGACCAATGCCCACAATAGGCCGTCCACCAAGCCTCGCGCGAAGTTGCTGCACTTCGCGTTGGACAGCCTCCGTGTTCAAAGTCACGAATTTACTCGCTGGATGCTTCACCGTAGGCGTCACTTGATCGATGTCAGCTTGAACACTGTCGTCGCGTTTGGAGCCATGATACGGGAGGTCAATGCTCGCAAAGTGCGCATCAGGCACGTGTTGGAACAGCGGCGACTCCTTGAGGTGACGCTCAATCGGTCGCCAGATTTCCTTGCAAAAATTGGTGCCGTGAACGAAAAGCAGTATTGGGGCCGCCATTGTCATTGTCTTGCATGCAGCCAAAGAAATTTTAAAATGGGTCTCTCAGCGTTCATTCGCTTCACCTCCGCTGTCGCTGTCACCACGAGATGGCGTGAGACGCACACGACATCAATGCGCAGCGTATCGATGTGAAACCCCGCGTGAAAAGACCCGCCGATAGCGTGAGCTGTGAGCTGAATCAATTGATAACTTCAACAAGTTGCTTTAGAGCAACATGACGTGAGTTAACTTTTTCCACAAATGACATCACGCTGGACAAGTAGTATTTGTACTCTCTGTACTTCAACTTGTCATCGTTATCCGGTACAGAATCCGGATAAAAAGGTCTCCGTAAGAACTGTCGATCCTTGCGTTAATTAAGTATGGCGACGTCCCGTGCGTTGTTCACGCATGGGGCCGGCTCCTGCAAGGAGGTCTGGGACCCGATTATCCGCTACATGCGTCAATCCGCTCTGCTACAACGCGCCGTTGGCGTGAGCATGCACGGATCCAATCGAGATAACAGCGTGGCTGCTCAAATCAACCTGAAGCTTCGATCTATTGCGGTGGCAGATTGTGGCTATTGGAGGAAGAGCTATGCTAGACAAAGCGCCGCACCACATCTCATTGCGGCGGCACTACGAAGCTGTATCGCCACGAGGTCTTCAAAGAAATAGCTTCTCGCCAGCCTGACGTTTTCAAGGTCCATACCCCCATGCTTGGTAAGTCACATATGATGGTGTTCTAAGACCCGGAAGCTGCGCGATGCCATCGTCGCGGACCTCGAAGCATTAAAGGCTGTAGTTGAATTTGGATTCGCAATCGGGACCATTTGTTTATTCGTAATCAGCACATCACAAAAATTGCGTGGCATAAAGTCTCAGTTGTCAATGTGCTGAGTCATGGTAAAGCCTGCTGCTACGCTGCTGTTCGCGCATGCCACGGGCTTCTGCAAGCAGGTCTGGGACCCAGTTATCCGCCGTCTGAAGCTCTCGCCGCTGCTGCAAGGTGCTGTGGAGCAGTATGTAACGTATGATCAGCCGTACCATGGCGCCAACCGCGACAATTCCGTCCGTGGTCAAGTTTATTACAAGGATGACGATCCCAAGACGCCACGGGTCAAGCACCCGATGAATAACTGGCCAGAGATCAGCGCGGACGCGGCATGGAGGCAAGTGCAGGAACTGCAGTTAACAGGGACGAAATACCGCCCCTTGATCGGCATTGGTCATTCCATGGGGGCTGCGGCGCTCTGGGCTACAGAAGCGAGACACCCTGGTACTTTTGACGGACTGATACTCTTTGAACCGATTTATGGAGCGGTCGACTCGATTTATGACAAGAAGGTCGACTTCCTGGTGTCACTGACCTTGGCCCGCGAAAAGAAATGGTGCGTGTTTTGTGAACGGGATGTACAGGAATGTGTGGCTAAGTGGATGAGTCGGGATTTTGCTATGTCTTCGGTGCGTATAGGCCCTCAATGGAAGCTGCCACCTCTCACTTTAAGAACTGGAAGAACTTTTCGACTTGGAACTGCGAAACCCTTGCCAGTTGGATTAAAGGTGCTGTGGTGTTCGACGACGAGCAGCAAGCCGCTGTTCTCGCGTGCGATCCACTCATCGAAGCCTCCATTTATGCTGGATCTCGACTGGTTCTGACTGAACGTGAACTCAATGCGCCTCGTTGTCCAGTCACGTTCCACAGCGGAGATCGCACCAAGCTGTTCGACCGCAGCGTGTTCGACAGTTTCGTGACAGAGCACCCGAACATCTACACGAATCACAAATCGCTGCCTGATACGTCGCACTTGATGGTGTTCGAAGACCCGGAAGCGGTCACCAACGCCATCATTTCCGACCTCCAACACCTCCCTTCCTTGCAGCCCAAAGCTCACCTGTAAAAAATACTAAGCCTTGTCCCTCATGGACACAAGGCACAAATGTTGTGAATAGATCACATTTAAGTCCAATTTAGTCCAATCTTATAACAAAACGAGCGGCTCACATTCCTAATCCCAATTGCGCCAACCATGGCTCAAGTGGCAGCTAATACCGCGCGCCAGCCGCTGCTGCAGCTGCTGCGCGGCCCGAGTGGCAAACTCTGGGAAGTCTGCATTGGTCTAGAGGTCCACGCGCAGGTACTGAGCAGTTCCAAGCTCATGAGCGGTGCCGCGGCGGCCACGCTGTCGTCCGCGCAGCCCAATCGTCACGTGAGCTTCTTCGATGCGGCACTGCCAGGCACGCTACCGGTCATCAACCGCGAATGCGTGCACCAGGCCATCCGCACAGGTCTGGCGGTGGACGCCACGGTGCATCCGCGCAGCCTGTTCGAACGCAAACACTATTTCTACTGTGATCTACCGCTGGGCTACCAGTTGACGCAGCAGCGCGCGCCTGTGGCGTCCGGGGGCGCGCTGCACTTTGATCTGCCGGCGTCTGTCGTCGCGAGCGAACACGGAGGCGCGCAGAGTGACGACGAGGCCACGTTTGATGCGTCCAAGTACAAGTCCAGGAAGGAGAAAAACGAGGCCCTCAAGGCGTGGAAGGCCAAGCAGGCTAAAAAGCAGCAGCAGGAGGTGAGAGATGCAATGGTGCATTATGCTGCAGAAGCTGTGGGCGAAGGGTATTGATTGACATTCTGTTTTGTGGCGATGTTAGGATGTGATCCCAAGGAGTGTGCGGATTACGAGAATTCAGATTGAACAGGATTCCGGTTCGTTTTGGGAGTTTGAGCAGGTGATGTGGTGGTTGGAAACTCATTTTACTTTGCTTCGGGTGTGCTTTTGTTGTAGGTAAGAGCAATCACGACCTGGAGGAGAACAGTACAGTGGTGGACCTGAATCGCGCCGGCACGGCATTATTGGAGATTGTGATGGAGCCGGATCTTCGCAGTCCGGTTGAGGCTGGCCAGGTCATGCGTCAGCTGCAGCATTTGCTACGCCATTTGGACGTGTGTGATGGCAATATGGAGGAAGGCTCAATGCGTTGCGATTTGAACGTGAGTGTGCGGCCGACGAACCTTGGAGAAGAGGCTGATGCGGAGACCCTCCACCGCGCACTGACGTCCACCACTGCAGCTCCTTTCGGAGAGAGAGTAGAGGTGAAGAACATGAACAGTATTCGCAACATGATGCGTGCAGCAGAGTACGAGGCTAGGAGACAAATCGCTCTGATTGAGAAAGAAGGCGGGGACGTGCACCGCGAGACGCGTTCGTTTGATGCTGTCACCGGAGAAACCGTAAGTACAATCACCCGACGTTTCTGCGACTGTCTGGCGGTGAGAACTAACCTAGATTGCGCTATCCTACCTGGATTAATGTTAGAAACGCATGCGCTCGAAGGAGGGGGCGAAGGACTATCGCTTTTTCCCGGAACCTGACCTGCCTCCTCTCGTTTTCTCGGAGAAACTGATTCAAGAGATTAGTAAAAGCATGCCAGAACTACCTGAAGCTCTGAAGAATCGCCTATGTAGTCAGTACGGACTCACACCTTATGAAAGTTCGGTGCTGGTGAACGAGCCTGGAGCAGCGCACTACTTTGAGAAAATTGCAGCTCAATCCTCTCGACCTTCGAAGATGGTTGTCAACTGGGTGCTCAACGATTTATTCGGACACTTTAAGGCAGTAAACGGCGACATTGCCAGCTGCCCTGTTGCAGCCACGGAGCTTGGTACGCTGATTGATCTCATTCAGGACGGTACCATCTCGGGTAAAATTGCCAAGGACGTACTAGAACTTATGTTCTATGAAAACGAAGCGAAGAAGACCCCACTGCAGATTGTGGAGGAAAAAGGTTGGAAGCAGATTCAGGATCCTGATGAGATCCGTGTACTCTGCCAAGCCGTTCTCGATGACCCGGTAAATTGCTTATTGTGGTCCGATTTATACTTTGGAGCTAACGTGTTATGTGTTGTCTTTGACTGATCGCAGAAAGCAAAGAAAAATCTCGACGCATACTGGAAGGGTAAGACACAGCTTTTTGGGTTTTTTATCGGCCAGGTAATGAAACGCTGTGGTGGTCGTGTTCACCCGGAGCTTGCAAACAGCATTATGCAAGAGATCCTGGCCGAACACAAACAATAGATGGCGCATAGACGGAAAATGCTGTTGTACTAGCGAATAGCTCCATGGTTTGTGAACAAAGTTTCACGATGTAAATACTACTTGCGCCCAAGCACGTCCCTTTTACATTGTTCACAAAGCTGACTGAAGCTGCCTATGGAGATATCCGACATAGTTAGCGATCAAATAGATTCCAGCAGCTTATTGCAGCAATCCGTGCATTTGCAGGAGCTTCTTGTAGATCAACGCAAACAGCGCCACGACAATCGCAATGGTTAGGTAGTGCAGAAAGGTGTCGACGCTGTCCGATTCACGCACTTGAGCGAAATTATGAGCAATCGGCGTGTCCACGTTCTGACGGGGCTCGGCCACTTCCGGTGCTTCTTCTGCTGCGTCATCTGGCTCCTCTGCATGTGCTGCTGCTGTTGCTGTCGTTTGTGTAAAAACAGCAGACTCGGAGGCTTCTGGCGTTGAAGCCTCCTCTGTCTTAGCAAGCTTGCTTTCAACCGAGGTCTCCACTTGAACTGCGGCAGTGCTCGCTGCTGCGGCTGCTTCTAAACCAGCAATAGCGCTATCCTCCTGCTTGTTATTTTCACTAATCTCAGCGGGGGCAGTCGCAACCTCCTTTGTATCGTTCGCCCCACTAGCTGGTGGTGCTTTCTCCAGGCTGTGCATGTGGAGCTGAGCAATCTGTTCGGCATACTTGGAGGGCTTCTTCTCACCTTCTGCTCCTTCGTTCTCCGTCTCCATCTCCGGTAGCAAGTCTACCACTCGTCCGCAAGTCTCACACTTGTAGTCGACCGACTAAGCACGCACAAGAAGCATTAGCAAGAGCATCAAGAAACAACCACCGAAGCCCATCCACACCTACCAACTTGGCCAGTCTCCTGCGCTCTTCAGCCGGGAAGTCCAAGGCGCCAATAGCGCCCTCGCCCTTGGTGGGCATGAAGCTGATCAGCGCCTCCAGGATCAGGCGGACGCCCCACGCAGGCTGCCATTCTTCTGGGTGGTACGCCGAGATACTCAAGCAGATTTTCTTCTTGACTTCGAAGCGGCCATTGGGCTGCAGCATCACAGTATTCCATTGTCAGTATGTTTCTCACTAGAACATAAATACGGTAACTACGTACCGTTAGCAGCATGATATTGGGCGGCTTGAACGGGTAGTCGGACGGCAGGATGATGCGGCCGTGATAGATGCCGCCCTCGAACTCCGTGTCACGCGGCCCGCGCAGTGTGAAGTGCCAGTCAAACATGTTAGTCTGGGTGTGGGGATAGAGAAACGAGCGTTAGTGCAATGGTGGCTGTTGTATGATACGTCACCGACATGCACCTCGAGCGGAGACGCCGCGTACTGGTCACTTGGGTTGGTCATCATCTCGCGCACATCCTGCAGCAGCAGCAGCGACAGGGGAAAGAGGGTGAGGATGTAGTGTGGGTAGATTGAGGGGTGAGATGTCGGTGCACGCACACCCTGGATGCGCTTGATGGCGGTGTTTCTCACGCTCGCCGCCATGCTCTTGAGTTCCTAGCGTTGCTGTCTCTTTGAGCTGACGCGTCAGAATCAGACGCTGCATAATGATATTGTTGCTTGAATGTTGCGCCAAGATACCTTCAACATGTGAAGGCTGATGATGCCTTAGCATTAATTCGCCATGTATTGTATGGAGGAAGCACGAAGTGACCAGCTGCGGTTTTATCCTAGCGGTTACGACGAAAAGCGTGGAGCCACCGACCACTTAATTCAACTGGTTCGTGACGTATTGACCGAGCGCAGAGCGCTACACTGCAAGCACAACTGAGCAAGTGCCAGCGATGACAAGGACATTAAGGCTATTGCTGCCAGCAACCAGCAGCGATCGAGTGCTGGCGCGTTGCCGCGGGTAACTGGCCCGAATCCCGTTGACGAAGCAGCAGTTTCGAGCGCAACAGCGTCTTTGCCATCACCAGGCGCACGTCCACGTCCTGATGCTCAACCAAAAGATCCCGCGCTGTAGCGGAAACCACCGGCCCGACATCGCACTTCAACGTAAAAGGCGATCTTCAGCTCAGGCATACAATAAGCAAGACAAAAGCTTCTGGGTGCCCTTTCAAGGCCTGCGTAACGGCCGCCAAAGATAGAAATCCTAGGCTCTGATGCTCTGGTTTCGCAACGGCCTGGGGGGTCTTTTCCACCGATTGCAACCAACGGCAGCCTCTTTGATCACGAGAAAAAAAACGGATAAAAATAACTCCTGTCCCTGGAGCGCTCTCACTCTGCGGAGCCCACACTATAAAAATAGCTCGGCGCTACCAAGCTCGACTGTGTCTGCGTCCGTCCGTCCGTCTATCTGGTATTTCTGGCACTCCTGTTTTTGCCCAGATATAAATATCGGCTATATTCGACAGCGCTATTTCCACCAGGTGCGTCAACCGCGTGATGATGCGGTTAAATCCTCAACGTTGACACTTTCTTTAATCTCTCTGTATCCTTCACTCAGTAGCGACTAAAGCAACACCATGGGCCGCAAGAAGATCCAGATCAAGCGCATCGAGGATGACCGCAACCGCCAGGTGACCTTCGCTAAGCGCAAGAATGGCATCTTCAAGAAGGCCATGGAACTGTCCAAGCTCTGCGACTGCGAGATCGCGCTCATCGTCTTCGACTCGAACGAGAAGCTTTATCAGTACTCGAGCACGAGCGTGGATCAAATTCTTCTTAAGTATACTGAGTACGGCGAGCCCTACGAGACCAAGGACAATAACGACGTGAGTGCAACCCTGCAATCCCTCACGCTAATACTGGAACAGAATCTAACTACTCGTTTCTGGGTTGCTATTTTGACAGTACGAGATCATGTTTGGGGAGAAGAAGAAGCAGTTGCAACAGGCAGCCAAGGAGGCGGCGGCGGCAGCAGCGGCAGGAGCTAATGCTGAAGCTTCGGTCAACTTCAACTTGGGCCACGGGTCGACCCCGAACGGAGCCGCGGTGCAGTCGTTCCAGAGCATGCACGGAGGCATGAACGGCGCCTCACTTGGACTCACCAACGACCCCGACCAGTATATGCTTAACTCGCGCAGCCGACCACCGACCCAGAAGAAGCGGGTGCACCGTGGATTCCAGCAGCTTCTCAAGAAGGAGCACGTTGGTTACACTCCGCCATCACTTCCGCTGTACCAGCACGGGGTACGTTGTTGGGAACAATGTTTTGGTATTTTGGATAACATGCACTTACTGGTACACCTGTCTCCTGCAGATGGGAATGCTTGGGGGTCTTTCAAGCCATCACATGCTCGCTGCACTACCCAGTCCACCCAACCTCTCGGGTATTCTCCCGTCGCCAACAAGTACGTTGTGTAATGAGCGGTTCATCTCATTCGTGAACTTCTTATTAACGTGTCATTTGAACGCTCTCATAGCCGGCATGCTCCTTCACGACTTCATCCCCCAGAATGCAGGCCTCTATGGACACCACCATATGCTTAGTGGAGGTATACCCGGAGACTTTCATGACAGCAAAAACAGTGTGCTCGGTCTCAATTTAGTGCCTTCGGACTTCAGTCAAGGCGGTGTTGGCAGTGTTCACCCGCAGCAATTCCAGCAGCCGAAAGACCCGTACTACGTTCCAGATAAGCCAACTGATTCACCAGACAAGTCCCCAAGTGACCGCCCGAACACCCCTGTTGGGGCTAGCGAGCCCTCTGGAGACAGCGGAGCTCCTCAGGCCGATGAAGCAGTGTGCAAGATTGAAAAGCCTTCGGATCCTGAGACAGAGCAAGGCGATTCACCCAACAGCAGTGAGGATTCTCAAGCCGCTAAGGAGAACGAGACCGCGGACAAATCTACCCCTGAGTCATCACTATCACCCAAACGTGAACTGAAACAGATTTGTCGGGATGACTCGAGCGCACATTCAAACCCGTCCAAGTCTGACGATGTCCTTGACGCCTCCCCTACAAAGGCATCACCGACATCCGAGTCGCGAGCGCCAAAGACCACATCTGATCCACAAGATTTGAGCAGCACCGACACAGAAAAGCGTCCGCGGTCGGACGTGTTGGGAACAGCGTCGACAAGTCCGCACAAGCGTCAACGTGTGGTAGTTTGAAGTATTCTAGTGGTCACGCAGCCATAGCTGTTGCGTATGCTTTGAGGATCAGTTCCGCTTGTCAATCTGCACTGCATCTTTCATGTCGTTTTCTAGAGCCAAATAAACGGGCGTCGCCACCACATTTTTCAGCCAAGCCATTACGCTGTTTTATTCAACGGATACCGAGAAATGCTCAAGCATTGCAAACGACATTAACATTTAAGCGAAACAATTATAAGCGAGCAGCAGCTTCTGTTATTTCGTCTGCAACTTCCTGCAGCGCGACCCACTGGTCTTTTGAGAGCGAGATGCCCTTCTTGCCAGGCTTAGACACGCCGTCCTGCTCGTAGAACTCGCGTAGGTCGATCAAGACCCCGTTACGGAAGTAGCGGACAGTAATGCGGCGTTTGTTCGATAGCTGAATCCAAACAGAGAAAATAAAAATGACTCCATTAGTCAAAGCAAGTACATTCCAAGTTGAACCGTTGAACATACCGGCAATGCGATGGCTCGAACGTCTCCGTCCGGCCTCAGAATACAACCCGGGACGCCAGCTAGCGACTCCATCCCCACTTTATCCTCCTCCACCAACTGGATGGCCTCTGCAATTGCATCCGAGAAGCTGTAGAGCTTCTCCCATTGATCTGGCGAGAGCGAAATACCTGCATAACCAACGACTCCATATAACACTCAGATTTGCAACTCAATAACACAAACAAAGTGCAATATTCAATCGACCTTTCTTGCCGGGTTTACTCTCCCCGTTGTCGTCATAGAACTCGCGGATGTCCACAAACTTCATGGCCTTCCATTTGCGCACCGTCACGCGACGCTTGCTCGACAACTCGAACATAACGCCGCACTGTTCCATTGTCCTGCTGTGGTTCTTGGTTTGCATGTGCATCTTCCTTTTTTGCGTCTTGGACTTTAGGTCCGCCGCTCGCTTGGCCTTCTGCTGCGCTGCGAGCCTCGCTAGCGGCACGTCCGAGTCCTCCGACGCCTGCGAGAGCGACAGCTGGGGCTGCATGACCGACTTCCGCGACAGCAGCTCCGTCAGAGACGGGCACTCTCGGGTCTCGACTTTGATCCGCTTGGGCGCCTCCACCGTCGCCTCCGCCGGACGCTTGCGGGTGGTTTGCTGCATCGTCGACATTTTGGCGGGAAAAGAAATGGCTAACTTGGCGGGCGACAGATAAAGGATTTGACATAAATATTGTTTACGGGCCGTGCTATCAAACAGCTATTGACGAAAACAGGGTAAGAATATGTACAGAATCCTCTCGACCGTGATATCCTGAATTATACATCACGATTCATAAGAGCAAATTCCATTCTCTCGTAAGCAGTGTCATACAAAAGACAGAAATACTACTAAACACCCAGAGGTGTTTAGAGAAATACTACTAAACACCCAGAGGTGTTTAGTAGTATTTCTGAGGTGCTGAATTAAATGGCGGTGGTCCGTTTCAACAGACGAAGTTGTCCCTGTAATTCATGGTGTAGCACATCAACCTGTGGCTCGTCTATTCTCCTCCTTTGGAGGCACGCGCCAGCCGGCCGGTGATTGGTTAAAAGTGCATTTTCAGTAAGCCCATTGGCTGGACATCATTGTCCGTGACAGTCTACGCGCATTTCCGCCCCATTATGCCACAGTCCGAACCCGCGTCCGCCACCGACGCCTTGGTCCACGTACGATTGGCGAGGCTTCCGGTGGCCACATCTTTTTCCTTAACAGCGCGCGCCCGCCACTTTGCATTGCGATTGCCGTGAGTCAGAGCTCCGGAAGTGCCTCACGCCGTGCAACAAGGTAAATGTGATTCTTGCGACATACTCATGACAGGGAAAACTGCCGAGTATTGTGCAATTATTGGTGCGCAATGGAGAAAGACAGTCTTTTGCGAAATGTTTTTAAATTGTAGCTAACTAATTTCTTCTTATTTTGTGGTAATTGTAGATTCTCTCATATTTACCTGTAACGAGTGACAATGGACTTTGATGAGGACATGTCGGGGCTGCAGATCGAGGATCTGGGCGAGTATTTCCTGCAGACAGATATTAACGACAACTGGAAGGGATTTTCACTGGGCTATACAGATGAAGAGCAGCAGAATCCCAAGCAGTTAGCGGGTGGTCACGTCTCAGACAGTGCTGTAGCTTCTTCTGGAGCGGCCGCTTCGGCTACCCAGCACTTGACATCCCCACCGCTGACCAGCATCTCGGAGATGCTGAAGCATGGCAATGGACTTGGGATGGGGCTTGGCTTTGGCTCGCCTAGGAAGGATTTTGCTCATTTATTCCAGACGGGACTGACTCCTAACAGTGCCAAGCCTGATGCGGCCATGATGAACCGAGCAACTCGAGATGCCATGGAGCTAGCGAGTTTCAGTCTGGACCAGCACAAGAAACCGGCGGCGAGCCCGGGTTCGGCAAAAGCGGCGCCGCCACTTGGCGGCAGCATCAAGCCTGCTGCCCCCAAGGTGCCGAGTCCGCATTGCCAGAACATTTTGAGCAGCGACGACGACGAAATGGGCAGTTTTAGCGCAGCCAGTGCATTTAAACGGTTCGTGATACTTTTTTCTCTTGATGAGCGGTGTCCTTTGTAGGCGTTTTCTTACTGGCCGCCAGTGATTTTGACTTCATGACTGCGTCATGCGACCCTAGCGGATGCTCGACAATCGGCAACACGTCGACTATTGGTAATAAAACATCTTCATTCAGCGCGCCTTCACCGACACCAGAAGACGACCGGGGATTCCGTAAGAAGTCGCGTGAGAAGATGCGTCGTCAAGAGGTGAATATCAAGGTATGTGGTCGCCTTTGATATTCTTTTAAAGAGACTTCATATAACTCACGAATGCTGTACGCTTTTTTCTCCAGTTTGAAGAGCTTGTTGACTTGCTGGGACTCTCGAATCGCGTTCGGAAGAGTGCCATCTTACAGGAGGCGGTATCTGCTATTAAGGGTCTAAAGCGGGAGCGCGATGAATTACGTCGCGATCGTGATCGTCTGCAGCAAGAAGTAAGCAAGCTGGCGACGTGTCTGCAGTACTCACATCTAGGATCCGTGGCTGCTGCAAGTGCCGTCGCGATGACCCAGCAGCCCAACCGACAGCTCTCGCATATGAGCCCATCCCTGCAACACCTTAATCAGCATCACCAGCAGCAAGATCGACAAGCTGCAGCAGTCTCAAGTGGGATGCAGACAGTACACACACATCCACTTAATGTTGCGTGCAATCCGGTATGTACAAATAGTTCTGAACGTACTGGTGTTTCGTTGAGTATGATTTGATTTCTGACGGGGTTTGTGTGTGTTTTCCGCTGTTACATCAGGGCACGAACTGTTTCCCACTTAGTTCAGCATTTTCCAATATCTCGTCCCAGTTGGGGGCGCATTCCTCGTCGTCTTCGTTAGCGTCCGGTCAAGTCGTTATTGCCCCGAAATCCTTAAAGCTGGCCCCCTCCACCTCATACACCCCTATTGCACCCGATACCGAGATGAAGTAAGTTAGTTCCCTGTAGCGCTCGTAGCTTGACACATGATGAGGATAACGCGACTGTGCCTCTGTTTTATTTGGGTATAAGTAAAGGCCACAGAATAATAAAGCACCAACATTGATTTGCCTGCTAAAGTTCGATCTACAGGTGCTGAGATGTATAAAGTCCCTTCAACGAAAGGTATTTGGATAAAAACACGGTAGTAATTCTCTCAAAAGAAGTGGACAAATGTGCTTGGAAGCCTCGTGACATTGGAGCGCTCGTCCTGTGTGCGAGTATGTTCTTCTGACAGCTTCCGTGCTGATATTTGTGCTGTTTGTAGCTGGTAATGCAACTTTGTCCGCAAGTGCTGTTCTCCAGTGGTTTCTCCTTCAGTTGGTCTGGATAGATCAGTGGGAAAAGTTACAGCATTGGAGCTCTTAAAAGCGCGTGTCTCCTGTGGTTGCCGTGTGGATCTTTTCGCAGGCGGCGCTTGCAGCAATACGAAAGTCTTCTTGTCCGGATCCCAATGCATCTTGGCGTCGTGGTTCATGCTGAGACCACGCAGATGTGAGTCGCGCGCCAGTCGCTCATCATGGAATCTCGCCGACATTGTCACTGGAACAACTCGCCTTCGCCGGGCAGTGAGCATTTGTGTTGACAGTGTGTCCGATCTGCAAGTCAAAGATTGAGGGACACGGTGTAAAAGTGGTGAAAGAGGGTTGCGCACAGGAAGCCGAAGAGTGAGGCGTTGGGCATAATCATCTGCCAGGGCGTCCCCGTCACGAATAATGAAGTTTCTCACCAATGTTGAGAGCATCTTTGGCGGCACTGCCGCATCACCTAACGACGTGTCAATTTCGATCTCTCGGCGAGGCTCATTAATGGTCATTTCTGCTGTTTTGGTCTCATCGACGCCCACAAGTAGCTTCACGGGATCCAGATGGGGCAAGAACGGTCGTTGAAGACCCATGGTGCCTCGTAGCATATCGTGATTCGAGAGCTGATTGGGTTCTCCAGGTTCCTGCTGCTTCTTTCGCTTGTGCTGCTGTTGATCTGTGAATTCAAGTGCCAAGGCCTCATTCGCCAGCTCCAGACGGTGTTTAGCTTCACGCTCGCTGAGAGCTCGTCGTGCGACGTCGATTCGATGCTTACGATGAGTGTGTTCGGACTCGCATAACGACTGAATCTGGTGCATGGTGCTGACAATGCTAGTCGTAAGGAAAGCTCGTCCATCCGTACGCTTCAGGGCGTACACTTCAACATCCGCCGAACCTCCGACGGCCGTGTACGCGACCCGTGCAGCCGAGTTATCGTCTTCCAGCAGAGCTTCAAGGGCTACAATTTCACCGACCCGGACAGTGTGTAATTCGATAGTGAACTGAGTCCGGCGTCGTGCTTTCTTCAAAGCAACCGGACTCTGGCTTGACGGAGGGTCCCCGTTCGTATGCGAGCTTATTTCCAATTGAGTAGTGATGGTGACACTCCCGCTGAGCACGAAGAAGCAGTGCTCAAGTGGAGAGACCCCTTCTGTGAGCAATATGCCACCAAAACTGATTCGACGAAGCTCTAAAACCTCTGCTACTTCCACCACGCGAACTCTCGGCCAGTCTCGGAAAAGAAAAATCCGCTGCGTGAAGTTTACGCGTTGAGCCTGCGTGAAAATATGCTGGTGGAACTTTTTGAGCGTGCGTGAATAAACTGCTCGCGACAGTTGACAAAGCTCACAAACAGATCCAGCGCTGGAGCCCGACATTGCGGCACCGGAAGCAATGGCCGTCGCTGTACGTACAGCGGCGTTGGTAAATAACGCCGTCTCCCCAAAACTTTCACCGGCACGGTACGTGAAGATGCGTGGACCCATGAGGTTCATGTCGGGTCTCTCATGGGTATTGTCGCCACTTCCACGCTTCTTGGTGGCACTGTCACCTCGCGTTTGCCTGTGCTTTTGCTTGTCTGATAGCTGAGTGCGTTTACCGCCATAGATTCCGACACTGCCACTGAGGACGAGATAAAACACGTCACCTTTGTCACCTTGGAAGAAGATCGCGTCGCCGTCTTGATACTGGCTGAAGCGCAAGTATCGAAGAGCTTCACGCATGGTATTGTCATCAACCTCTCGGAAAGTGTTGGGCTGTGTATATCGAGCCCACGCGAGCAGCAAATCCATCTCGGCGTACGAAAAGTTGGCGGCTATCTCTTGTCCATCGTCATCGTGGCTGTTGAGAGCACATCGGCGCTCGTTGGTTAGTAATCTCCGCTTGGTCTCAGCTGTAAGTAGCAATTGACGAGCTTCTTCGTGCACATCGACACCGGCAGCGAGTAACACTTGCAAGTCTACTCGGTTGAGTGTGCTGTCTTTCCATCGACGGAACCCTCGTGCTTCCTGACGACACAGCCATAGTCCCAGCACTGCTTGAAGGATCAGTGCGTCTTTGCCACAGCGTGGAAGTTGTTCTGGAAAATTGATCGAGTCGGAGACTCCTTTGAGTAGCTCATCGAGATGATCATCTCCTGCAGCCAGTACACTCTTCATGGACCTTGTGAATGCCGTAGCCGAGAGGCGTTTAGAGCTTACACGTCGCAATAGATCTCGTCGACTATCATTGTATTGCACAGCTTTAACGATGGTGTTCTGCTTGGGGAACTGCTCTCGGCTTTGACCACGCTGTAGCAGAGATACTCGAGTCGGTTGCAGCAGTCCAGACGGTTTGGACACAGCATGAGAGCTTGCGGCATGTACTACCGGGCTACCTTTACGAGCCGATGATGGAGCTGCCATGCTTTTGAAGACGATGAAGTTGTCTAAAACTCGATTACCTTGCTCGTAATTTTAGCTTGGGAGGACTACTATCGCAACGGATTAGGTTGGTACTTTTTTGTGTTGCTGATTGTTTGCTGTATTTGAGAAGCTGATAAAATGAAGCGGACGTGCTGCAAATGGGCCAGCTAGCCGGCTAACTGCGTGTATGTGTAGATAGTAAGCTCAGCTTGTCAAGTAGGGACTCGGAGAAACTAGTCTCCCCCAGTCCCTACTCTTCTGGTTTAGTTGCGCGTGGCATCGAAGGTGTCCTTGACCCTGTCCATGAAGTCTTCCGTGTACAGGTAGTGGTCCGGGGTCACGTTGGAGCCGTGGATGCAAATGGCCAGGTCCTTGGTCATGTGGCCGGCCTCCACCGTCTTGATCACGGCGTCCTCCAGTCCCAGCGAGAAATCAATGAGCTCCTGGTTGCCGTCAAGCTTGCCACGGTGGGCAAGACCACGCGTCCAGGCGTAGATCGAGGCAATGGGGTTAGTGCTCGTCTTCTTGCCCTGCTGGTACTGGCGCCAGTGGCGAGTGACCGTGCCGTGAGCAGCCTCGGCCTCCACCGTCTTTCCATCGGGTGCGACGAGCACACTGGTCATCAGACCGAGCGAACCGTAGCCCTGAGCGACGATGTCCGACTGGACATCGCCGTCGTAGTTCTTGCAGGCCCAGACGAAGCCGCCGTCGCTCTTGAGAGCCTGGGCAACCATATCGTCGATGAGGCGGTGCGTGTACGAGATGCCAGCGGCGTCGTACTTGGCCTTAAACTCGTTCTGGTAGACCTCCTCGAAGATGTCCTTGAAACGACCGTCGTACTTCTTGAGGATGGTGTTCTTCGTGGACAGGAACAAGTCCTGGTTCTTGCTCAGCGCGAACGAGAGGCACGACTTGGCGAAGCCATAGATGCTCTCGTCCGTATTGTACATGGCCAGTCCCACGCCGGGACCCTTGAAGTCGTATACCTCGAGCGTGGTCTTCTCGCTGCCGTCCGCGGGCGTGTACACGACCTCGAACTTGCCTGGGCCGGGGGCGATGAAGTCCGTGCTCTTGTATTGGTCACCAAAGGCGTGACGGCCCACGACGATGGGCTTCTTCCAGCCGGGCACAAGACGCGGCACGTTCGAGATCACAATGGGCTCGCGGAAGACCGTGCCGTTGAGGATGTTGCGGATGGTGCCGTTGGGCGAGCGCCACATCTTCTTGAGCTTGAACTCCTCGACGCGCTGCTCGTCGGGAGTGATGGTCGCGCACTTGATGCCCACGTGGTGCTCCTGGATGGCGTGCGCAGCGTCGACGGTCACCTGGTCGTTTGTGGCATCGCGGTGCGGCAGCCCCAGGTCAAAGTACTCGATGTCCAGGTCCAGGTACGGGTGGATGTACTTGTCCTTAATCTGCGACCAGATGACGCGCGTCATCTCGTCGCCGTCCAGCTCCACGATGGGTTTGTGCACCTTGATCTTCTGGCTGGTGGCGAAGCCGCGGCGCGCGGGCGCAGCCATCGAGCGGACAGTCTTAGCGAACATGATGATGGAGACGGTAAGGAATGAAGGCGAAGAACGAGACGCTGAGGGTTTCCGCTTCGGATTGAAGAGTGAGCAAGGCCTCAATTAAGGGGGCGAAGCGGAACCGCACACCGGCGATCCGATTCGGTTGTCAAATTAGGGACATAATCAAATCAAGTGATAGTGATGCGACCTACCCTCTACCGGCAACAAAGTACGTCACACAATCGAGACCAGATGATCTGATTGGTCAAAAGCGCACACCGCTTAACCTAGACCGCTGAGCTTCAATGCGCACTCAAGTGTTTAACGGGTCCGTATGGGCAGAAACGGTGCACGCTGCCCAAAACTTCAGTCAGCCTCTCATTGCTCTTCAAGTGATTTTCATAACCATCATCATGCATTTACATCCACACACAGTCTGTATGTATTGCTGCCTCCCTAAATGGTCTGGGACTGCGGCTCCGTCGGCGTGGACGGTCCGGAACTCGCTACGGGGCTGTTGGGGGTCATGGGCGCAGGCGCCGGACTGTCGGGGCTACCCACACTCTGTGGACTCCTCGGGGACGCCGACGCAGCCGAGCTTGAGGCCGGAGGTGTATCCGAGCCGTTGGCCTTGGTCGGAGACGCCTTTGAGGACGTCATCGAGTTCTCCTTTGAGCCAGGAGACGGCGGCACGCCGTCGCCGTCGCCAGACTCCTCCATGTAGTCCTCCTCAACGAACTCTTCGTCTTCATGAATTGTACCCTGCTTGAAGTCGCCCGTTTCTTCATCGAATTCCATGTCAGCCATCTCTGGCTTCCAGTCGCCCAGTCCTTGGTACGAGAAGCGGTCAAAGTGCTTCTGCTCGGACGGGGACGAAGGCAGTGATACTGGCGAGTCTGGCATGATCTCCTCACGCGCTTCGCGCATCTTGGCAATCGCGCGAGACAGGTGACTCTCGTCAGTCACGTCCTCCATGCGATGCGGAGGGCGCGGGACTTCCATCTCCATGCGCAACAACTTGTCCCAGTCGATCTCGGTGAAGAACGGGTGCTGCTTGATCTCCTCGACACCATCGGGACCGCAGCCAAGACGCTGCTCTGGGTCTTTTGTAAGCAGTTTCGTGATCAAGTCTTGAGCTTCCGGCGTGAAGCGGTCGCTGAACTCGGGCTCTTCCTTCAAAATCTTGTCAAACAGGATGGTAGGCACATTGTGACGGAAAGGCGAGTCGCCCTGAATCATTTCGTACGCCAAGATACCCAGTGCCCACCAGTCGACGGCCTTGCCATAGCCCTCTTTCATAATCAGCTCAGGCGCCAAGTACTCGCATGTGCCCACAAAAGAGCTCGTCCGTTCATTGTCATCCATCTCCTCCTTTGACAGACCGAAGTCCGTGCATGCTACATTACCGTCTGCAGTAATGACGATGTTCTCTAGTTTCAAATCACGGTATAAAATGTTTGACGCGTGCAAGTGAGCGATGGCAAGAAGGATCTCGGCCAGGTAGAACCGGGCACGCTTGATGCTGAAGCGACCACGGCGTCGCAGTACTTGACGAAGTGAACCACCGCTGTAATACTCCATCACCATGTAAAGCTTGTCCTGGTTCTGGAAAGCATATTTCAGCTGCACAATGTACGGGTGATTGGCCTCCTGCAAGATGCGGCGCTCTGCCATCGTCTGTGTGACCAAGTCCTTATTCATCACCCACTCTTTCTTCAGCACCTTCATCGCGTACAGGTGACCAGCATCTGCACCATCCTTCTTCAAGACCAAAAGCACTTTACCGCAGGCACCGCGGCCAATGACGGTAACGAGCTCGAAGTCATTCACAGACATCTTGCCCGGCTTGGCAGATCCACTAAATACGCTCTCTTTCTCACCCGTGCGAACAGCACGTGGTCGTGACCAGTGGATGAGCGATGGCAGCGCCCGGCACGTCAAACAGAGACGCACCTGGCCTTCGTGGCGTGTGTTCTCTACAGACGAACACTTTTCACAGCATGGGTTTTGACACGTACGGCAGTGTCTGCGCCAACGCCGCATGTTGAACACACCTTTGCACACGTAACAGGACTTCTCCATGCCGCTATTTACGTTCTTAACGCGGAATCCCGACCATCTTGCCTTGAAGCTTGCGTACACCGAGGAAACGATAGCCTGCAGCAGGTCAACATCCGAACTCACGCGGCCCGCTGACAATACCACGCAGCCCAATGGGGTCTCTTTTGACTTCATGCGCTTCAACGCCTGCACGCCGTCCGATGCTGACAAGTAGGCGATGCACCATTGAGCAATCATTTTTCGCAGCGTATATGAGTCGTCCGATGAAATGTGATGTGTAGACTGCACGAAAGCGACTCCACTAATGTGGCGCTGCATCTCTTTCATGTGCATCCGCAGTGTCTCCACAATGAGATTACCACCGTCCCGATATCCTACGAGAAATACGTGCGTGGCTCGGGACGTCAGAACGTGATTGCGCCAGCCCGTCATAAAACGATGCACAGCGCTCCTCATCTGTGTCATCGCAAAAAACAAAATTTCAGCATCGTCGTCCTTCATCTCGTCCATTTAAAGCTCCCCACACTTACATCAATTTCCCCTGATCGCATCGAGTCCTTGAAGACGTCGTCAAACAGGACGATGCCGAGTTTGTCTTCCTTGGCCTTCATTATGTACGGTAGCATGGAACCCAAACTTCCCTTAAAGATACCACCACCCTCGGAACCGGATCGTACGCAAAGTCGAGCACTCCAAATGCCCGCGGGGCAACCGTCGCTGTCACCGACAAACACCACGAGTCTATCTGAGAACAAGGCCGTCCTGGACAGAAACACGCTACACTGGATCGTTTCATCGTCCTACGAAACATATCAACTCACAAAATGAGTCTCCACACCCAAAGCTGAAGCCATATATCGAACTACTAGGGAAAATCCACCAGCAAACAAGACAAAAAATGGGTCACCTACATGGGAACTTGTGACCTCATGGAGCGTCTCCATGAGCGTCTGCATCTTCCCCTGCACATTCTTCGTGGCAGCCTCGAGTAGTCCGCCAGGAGGGGGAAGCGGCGGCTCGGGCGGCTCCACGTACGAGCTGCGCGAGCTGACAGCTGGCGACGGGCTGCCGTCCGGGTCGTCCTCGCCGGGCGTCGAATCCTGCCGTGAGCGGTTGTAGTGGCTGCTCTCCGAGTCGTCATTGTAATCGTCGCCCTCCTCGCCCGTGCCGTGCTCCGAGCGGTCGTCGTCGCCCGCGGAGCTGGCGCTGCGGCTGAAAATGCTGAAGTTGGTGGTGAAGCTCAACCCCACACTTTTTCGTCGAACCGCCTCGCGGATATTGCTCATAGCTGCCACTGGTGACTTTTTCATGATGCTTCTAGGGGCGTCTGCACACTTGAAGAAAGCTTCGAGAAACGCAGTGGATCAGCGTGTCCTGCAGCCGAATTATGGGCGGCGACGCCTCTAAGGATAGAAGAGACGCTGCTGAACTCGGTGAAGTGTTGCGTGTCCTCGCCCTGGGAGTAGATGAGTCCAGGCGTCGCGTACAAGTTAGCAGGTCCGAGGCGGGTGTTCGACGGCCTGCAGCTTCGTCTGTGGGGAGAGAGGCTGGTGCAACGGGGGCGTGTTTGATACGTTCTCATATTAGCTTTGCATTTGTATGTGAAAAGGCCTACCCCCTATCGGTTGCAAATGACGGAAAAATCAGGAGTTAGATAAAACGCACAGGATTGGTGTAAATGAACCTGATCGTGTAGCCATCTGGGCATATGATGTCGATTTGAGCCTTTGCATGTGCTCGGGACTTGCTGCGCATGTAACATAACGGCTTTTGCAGTAAGATCCGCTCGCTGATCCGTACTCAAACAACAGTTAATCGATTCTACGTATAAGCGAGAGAGTAAATTTACAAATGGCACGCGAGTGATTGGCAGCACAAGTATCAGTCCATATTAATTGGAGGGCTGTGTCCTTCTGAAGGACTCCTTCATGATAGACTTAACACTTGAAGATTTGGGTTTGAAGGGGACTAGTACAGCAGCTATCATCCTGATTCCTATTCTAACCTATATAGCTTGAGATAAATTAAGGGAAGCACAACTGAAAGCTGAAAAGAGGTCGACGCCGATACAGCTTTTTACCCACACTAATAATTTTAGCGAAAGCGTGACAAGGTGATCACAACGATTTGGGGCAATGCTGCAGCGAACTTGTCTCTGAAACTGGAAGTGATCTGAGTGTATTTGTTTGTACATCGTTTCATTACAGTATGAACAGAAGTATCTGGAGTCTTGATGTTTAATGCAGAAGATTAAAATCGAGGCCAAAAACCACCGCAGCTACCGATGAACCGCGTGGCAAACAGCAAAAATCGCCTTCTACGCAACATCTGGCGTCGTTCCAAGCCGCTTCAAGTGCTGCTTCTGGAACTTGGACATCATGTCCAACCAGCGATTGTACAGGCCGATTTGGGCAGACGCTAATCCGAGCGCACCAAACAGTCCGTCACTCACACGCAGCCCCGAGAAGCCTATGGATGCAACGGGCAAGTCCAGCAGCTTCTTCATAGTCGAAAGCATCGTGCCGCGGTGCAGCATGTGGTCTAACGGAAACGCCAGAAGGATGCTCAGTAGCCAGAAGCCACTACAGCTTCTCCTCAGTATTCGCATTATCGGCTCACGAGGTGACACCCCCAGTACGCGCGTGTAGAGCACGACGTAGTTTTCTGCCAGGTAGAAGAAGAAGAAGCACAGAATGCGCAGCCGTCGCAACGTCCGCAATGCGCGCTGTGGCTCTCGGGCCTGGCGGTACAAGTCTGCCATCTCCAAAAACTGCAGGAAGCGGAAGAATCGGCGAGCATCGCCGAAGACCAGCTCCGCCCGACCCAATGAGGTGACTACCCTCCTCTTCCAGTCCTGCTTCTTCAATTCCGATGGCGGTGGCGCAGCTTCTGCCTTGCCTTTTCCGCTGGGCTTGGTGACGCTAACGGAGGTTGAAGCGCTTGTGTCGAGCTCCCAGAGCTGGATCAGCGCCCATTTTGTAAACTTGGAGCCGTATTGAAGCAGGCGGTAGAGCTTGCTGCGGGTCTCTGTCAGTCACACACAAACACACACGGGCGTCCACACATAATTTACGTCCATACATTAACGCAACTAAGCGTCAATACACAGCGCACCTGTAGTAGAGAGGAAGAAGACGGCCCTAGCCAGGGCATCGTCCTCAGCCTCCATCGAGTAACGCCCTCGTGAAGTTCCCCACTGGTTCTGTCGCCCACTGCAACGCAAGCTGATCTGATAATGCAAGTTTCAGCCAATCCGAGTATTGTATATGTTTATGACATACATTAGGCTCCAATACATGCTTAGTTGCAGGTTTAAAGCATTGGGGGGAAGGAGATAAAGCGGCGTGGCAACTGGGGCGATGGCTTCGGGCAGCGGACTGACCAAAAACCAGAGGCGGCGGCTCAAGAAGCGCGCGCAGAAGCAAGCGGAGGCCAATGGCGTTAAGACGGAGCTTGTGACCGCCAGCAACGGCGCCCCCAAGTCCGCGGAGGAGACGGCGGCTGCTCCCCCGCCGGACGTTGAGATCGAGTATGTGAGCGCCGACCTGAGCAAGGAGCTGGCGCTGCCACAGGAGGATCCGGCTTATGAGGAGATGATGCGTGTGTTCGGCAAGTTCTCATCTGCCGAGGAGCTCTGCGGCTCTACGGACAATGAGGTGCGTCCTGGACGTATCTCGAAAGGATCTCGGGCCAATTTGTTATCGTTCTAGGCTACTTAATGATGTTTATTTTGCATTTTTAGGACGGCAAGGACGACGAGAAGAAGGAAAAAAATGAAGCTGATGGAGACGACGACCAGGTGAATGAGGAGACAGAGGGCGAGCACGTGCTTTCCAAGAAGGCTCGCAAGAAGAGCAAGCGCCTGAGCGTCGCTGAACTCAAGCAGCTCGTGACGTACCCTGATGTGGTGGAGGCGCACGACGTCACATCGGCGGATCCGCGGCTGCTGGTGTATTTGAAGTCGTATCGCAATACGGTGCCCGTGCCGCGTCACTGGTGCCACAAGCGCAAGTATTTGCAAGGCAAGCGCGGCATTGAGAAGCCACCGTTTAAGTTACCGGAGTTTATTGCTCAGACGGGAATTGCGGAAGTGAGAGACTCCGTTGCGGAGGATGATGAGAAGAAGAAAAACAAACAGCGCGCCAGAGAACGCATGCAGCCCAAGATGGGGCGTGTGGATATCGACTACCAGGTGCTGCACGACGCGTTCTTCCGCTTCCAGACCAAACCCAAGCTCACGCAACTGGGCGATCTGTACGTAATCTTTACGATAAATTGCTGCTCGGATTTCCTTGTGGTGGCTGGCTATTGACCTTACCTCTTATGCTCCTGCAGGTACTACGAAGGAAAGGAATTTGAGGTCAAACTGAAGGCCAAGGTGCCTGGTCAGCTCTCAGATGACCTCAAAGCAGCACTTGGTATGGTGGAAGGCGTGCCTCCTCCATGGCTATTGAATGTACAAAGATATGGGCCTCCTCCAGCATACCCCAACCTGAAGATTCCAGGTTTGAACGCACCCATTCCAGAGGGCGCAAGCTTCGGCTACCACCCCGGTGGCTGGGGTAAACCGCCTGTGGACGAGAATGGCGTGCCCCTTTACGGCGATGTCTTCGGCAAGGCGACTGAATCAGAGAACCAGGTACAGATGAATATGTTATGTATTGCTACAGTTGTCGGCAAGCTAACGAGTGCTGTGTTACAGGGTGAAGAAATCAACCGAGAAAGATGGGGAGAGCTTGAAGAAGGTGAAGGTTCGTATGCAGAAGACATTTCCACCGCTGTAAATTGCAATCTAACGTTGCTGTATTCCTTTCTGGAAAATGCAGAAGAGGAGGAGGAAGAGGAGGGCGAAGGAGAAGAGGAGGAGGTTGAAGGCGCCGGGGAAGGTGATGCTGATGCGAAGGTTCTTGACGCTACTGGCCTGGAAACTCCTCTTGTGGACGGCATTTCGAGCGTTGCATCCGGTCTCACCACGCCTGGTGTCGTCGATCTGCGCAAGGGCATCCGGTACACTGGTGTTGTCAGTTTACGGCTGGTACATGAATTACTTTACGCTAACCTGGTTGTTGTGGTTGTCTCGAGCAGAGGAACAGAAACGCCCGATGCCTCGCAGCAACTCTACACCGTGTTGGAGCAGAAAGAGGTGTGTGATGCTTTAATTTTCTTTTATTGTGCAAGTATTTGACTCGGAAACTCTTTTCGGTCATGTAGATATCAGTGGGGACGTCGCTCTACGGCTCAGGCCACGCATACGTTGTACCTGGTGCAGTCGAGGAATCGAGCGGCACTCGCACGGAGACCCGTCGGGTCCGGCGTCGCTTTGAAGACGCATCTTCAGCAGAGTCTACCAACCCAGCGGAGGACGAAGAGGAGGCCGCTAAAGCGAAAAAGAAGGTCAAGACCGACAAGAGCAAGAAGCTTAAGGATTTTAAATTCTAAGTGACGAGTTTCTGCAGTAGACAGCAACGAACAACGCCCTTGTCGACCCAAAGCCCAAACTGATGTTACTGTAGCTACTGCCCTGTACAGCTGGCTAGATAAATAGAAGCCGCCTATAGGGGTGGAAGTCCCATGGCCTCGCGCAGCTCCATGATCTGCCGTCGCTCCTCGGGCGGCAGCGACTGAATGATTTCTGGCGCCAGATTCTGCACCTGCTCCAGCAGCTCCTGCTGCTCTGGGTCCAGCTTCTCCATGAGGTCGTTCGACACGCCCTAACATTGCAGTAACATAACAAGTCAAAGTGCATCCCAAGGCATAAACCCTCGCAGACGCGTCGTACGATGGCATTGGCAGGCGCGGGCGCCGACGCTGTGCGCTCCTTGATCATTCCGAGTCGGAGCTGCGCCTGGGCGACGGCTCGCGCCAGCTCCGGATGGTCCTGAAGCAGCCGCCTTGTTTCCGCCGGGTCGCTCTCATTGCATTGCTTGAGCTGGTACACGAGCTCGTACACCTCGCCCTCCGTTAAGTCCTTCACGCTCGTTGCCTTAGCGTCCATTGTTCAGTAATTTATGTGTATTACCCTGAAGTGGTGTATCATTGGTGTTGACTGCAGTTACCGATTGATAATGCCCATTGACACATTAGTGGCCACCCACCGGATGCTGCGTGTCTCCCAGTCGTCGCTCCACCGCTCTCTGCTCTTCATCCGCCCCCGCCGCTTCAGCGCCTCCGCCCTTGTCGACACCGCAGCACCAGCAGTAGTAGCCCCAGTAGACGAGATGAACGTGACGCGCCACAACTTCGCCAAGCACTTGAGTGACCTGCAAAAGGACCTGCAGCTACCCACGTGCCGCTTCGTGGCCATCGACACTGAGTTCACGGGCTTGTCACCCAACGACCTCGAACGTGAGCAGTTTCTGGACACGCTAGAGGAACGCTACCACAAGGTAAAACGCGCGGGCGAGAGCTTCCTCATCACGCAGTTCGGACTCTCCACCGTGCACTTGGACCAGAAGGACCAAACCCAGATCAAGACGTGGAACTTCTACGTGTTCCCAAGGCCCTATGGCGCGCTGGACGAACGCTTCTTATGTCAGGCCTCCAGTCTGCAATTCCTGTCGGAACACGGCTTCGATTTCAACAAGTTCATTGGGGATGGCATCCCGTTCGTCAACTTATCCAAGACTCCGGTCATGAAGAATCGGCTGCAACGACGCATTGATGGACTTACCAGAGTGAACAAAAACTTGCAGCTCTCGGAAGACGGTATCGCCTTCCAGAAGAACGTCAAGGAGAAGCTGGAGCAGTGGATCGCTGGAGGCGCCAAGAAGGGGCAGACTCTGCTCGTGCCCACGAGGAACTCGTTCTACTCGATGATTGTGCATGAGACTGCGCGGGCTAAGGCGAGCTACCTGTACTCGGTATCTGCTGAAGGAGGCGTGGAAGTGTCGTACGTGTCCAAGAAGATCAAGCAGGAGCTCATTGCTGCCAAGGTCAAGGAGATGCAGAAAGAGATGGATGAGGCCATTGGTTTCTCCAAGGTCATTGAGGCGCTGAGCGAAAGCAAACTGCCTATTGTGGGGCATAACGCGCTGCTAGACTTTGTGTACGTCTTCCATCAGTTTTACAAGCCGCTTCCCGACACGCTGGCTGAGTTTAAGACGCAGCTACTGCAGCTCTTCCCGACCATCTACGACACGAAACATGTTACGCTGCGCTCACCTCTGGGTGAGAAGCTGAAATCCACGGGACTGTCGTCACTTTTCGAGTATATGCGCGAGAATGTCAAGCCTGAGCCGGAAAGCCTGATCCCCAGTGATGAGCGTTTCGATACGTACCGCGAGGCTCTTAAGGCCGAAGCTGACGGTAGCGATAGCCTGCTTTGCCACGAGGCTGGCTTCGATGCGTTTATGACGGCTGTATGCTTCCTGGGTCTGCTGGCTCATGACGCCAAGGGTGAGTTGCCTGATCAGCATGTACCGAAGGAGGGCAGCTCTGCTCGCCTGAAAGTGCGTCTAGAGGAGCTGGAGAAATACAAGAACCAGCTGAACCTGATGATCTCGGACGAGAGCTTTCTGGACCTGGGCAACGTCGATCAGACCATCGACCGCGCTCGTGTGTATCGTGTGAGCAGCACCACGAAGCGACGGATTCAGCACGTGCGCATGGAAGACCTGTTTAAGTCGTCCAAGGTGCAGCGCGTCGTGCGTGAGAGCGACCAGGACGCGTTCGTGGTGCTCACGGAGCCTACGGAGGCAGTGAACGACGAAGTGAAGAGTGAGCTCGGCTTAAGCATCACCACATACGACGAGCATATAGCTGCCGAGGTCGAGAAGACCCGTCTAGAGAAGGAAGAGGCCGACCGCAAGCTTTTCGAGAAGATCTCGGCTGCCCGCGTTTCAACATCAAGTGACGAGGCCGCCAATACGGAAGCCAAGGAAGAGGCATTCACGTGGAGCCGCTGCACGATCTCATAGAGCAGGAAGCCTTAGCCTTAGGTAGATACTGATGAAGAGAGAGAGAGAGAGAGAGAGAGAGAGAGGAAGTTTGTTTGACCTTTTACGCTGTTGCGAACCGAGATACGGAGACTCAGCTACGATATTAGGACAGTAACAGCGCTGTAGCAATAGATACCTTCATCTTGACGTGGACGCTCTCGCGCACCGCTTCTACCGGTCCATTCATCGTTTCATTTGCGTATCGGCCGGTTATCAGGCTACGAACCGTTTTGGTACCGTCAGTCGCCGCAAGAATCCGTTATTGCAGACCCATGAGCATCGACAGCGACAGCGACCAGCGTAGCGTGCGCGCAGCGGCGTCGGTGTCGGCGTCCATGGCTCGAAATCAGTGCGAGGCTAAGCGCGCCGAGGTGCAGCGACTACAGGGACATCTAGACAAGATCCGGGCCGGAGATGACGACGAGGACGAGCTGTTGCTAGCACTCGTTGAACCTGTGGGTAGCACCGACCCGCTCTCCTGTCTTTGCTGCTGCAGGTTCAAGCGCCTCGGACAGAGCTACGTGAGTTGTAGCTACAGTCGTTTTGTAAAGGGATTTCTGTGGTTCAAGTCTAACGTGACGCTGTGTTGATCGACAGATCCTTCATGAACGCCGTGTCGTGGCTGCTGATGGTGTCGCAATGAAGACCTCGCTGGTGATTGTGGGACCCCATTGGATCGGGGTGCTAGTGACGCTGGGAATCATCATCGTGTCTACCGGCATGTTTCTCTCTCAGCATGTGGAGACTATGCCGTGGTATGACACATTGATCACGTTTGGACTCTGTGGCATGACGCTCTACTACCTCTTTCAGACGACATGCACGGACCCAGGGATTATTCGGCAGAAGGACATCTCACAGACTAAAGGCGAGACGATGGAGGTGGAGCTGGAAGCTGGACAGCTTGCTTCATCTGAAGGGGCGATGCTCCCTATTGAAGCCTTTGGTCCTCGACGTCCGTCACGCCGTCGGTATTGCGACATCTGCGGTATTGAACAGGACCGGTCGACGGGCCATTGCGAGGACTGCGGGGTGTGCGTTGCTGGATACGACCACCACTGTCCCTGGATGGGCAAGTGCATTGGTCGAGGCAACATGCACGCCTTCAAAATGTTCAACGTGGCATGGGTCGTGTACGTCTGTTTTGTGCTCTTCATCGCCATCACGAGCGTCGATTGGGGCCATGCAGCTGTACAAACACTGAAGCGCACTGCGTCAGGGGACTGGGTGCCCACACAGAACCCATAAGGACTCTTAGTACTGGTAACAAACCAACTTAGAAAGCTTTAATGCTAGCTATTATATTAGAAGTGATTTTTACTTGGCCTCGCCATTATTAGCGTCGTGCTTCTTGTGTCGGTTTTTTTTGCGTTTCTTCTTCTGAGACGTCCCCGCAGCAGTGATAGGGTTTGACGATGTATTACTGGCAGGAGTCTCAGCCAGTTTGGGTTTCTTCTGCTCTTCATTCTTAACGGGGGGTGTCGTGGTCACAACCTTCGCAGCTCTCACTTTCTTTTCCACTTCTTCTGGTTCACTGGACGATAGAGACACCTAAAAGAATATAGACACAAATAGTCAGCTCACTACTTCCTAGACATGATCTGTTTTACGTATGCATGGATATGGATGTTGCACAGTTATGACTCGTATGATTCCGACAGGTAGACCACAAAGAGCCTTTTACAGACGCAATAGGCAGACGTCGCTTTATACTGCCACCTCGCTGGAGCCAACCTTCCCCAAACACCGCCACTCCCCTATACGCGCCTTTCCACTCGGCATCCTCCCGCCATCATTTCTGACAAGCAGTTAGGAGCATAAAATGAAAGAGCACAGAGAGCAGCAGACGTTGGATCACAGCTACGTCCAGCACAATGAGGCAGCCACAACACCTCGCCCTACGTCCGCACGGAGACAGCCTTAAGGACCATGCTTGAGTATTGAGACGAGAAGAACTCTCGTCATGAAAGCATACTCTTTCCTATCCCATCCGGTCTGGCCCCCCGCGATATCGAAAATAGGACCGCGGGGGGAATTTACGGATGGGGAGACATTTAAGCACATATCATAGCTTATCGCATTACATACCTCGTCCCAGCTCTTCTTCTCCTCACGAGTACGTTTCTTGCTCTTCTTGGTGGCCTCGGACGGTTCCTCCGCATCAAACAGGTCAGCAGGAGGGCCTGGCTGGAAGTAGCCGGTGAGATTCACTGCGCCCGTGCCCTTCGCCAGGTAGAACTTGACCTTATGGCCAAACACCAGGTCCAGCTTAACCTGCAGCGGCTGCTTGGCGCCCAAGTGGGCAACAGCGCCCTTCCAGACCTTGCCATCGAGCTGCAGCGTCTCCAGACCGAGCGCGACCGTGTCAGCACTGGCCACAACGCACGTGGCGTTAACCACGTTAAGCACGAGGCTTTCGGGCACTTCCACAACCGCCGCCTTGGTCTCCGTCACCTCGCACGCCCAGAATGCCACCATATTGTAGATGGGATTGATACACGGACACGATGACCGAGTGAAAATGAGCACTGACCTGAGGAACTCAACTGTACAAGAGGATCTGTCTTGTTTATGAGTAATAGAAATGAGTGGTGAGGAGGTTGGTGTGTAAAACTTAATCTGTGCCCAAAACGTTTTCGTGTATGCCACATAATCAGACTAATCAGAGACGTTGCAAGTTAGCGCCTTCGCGGTGAGTCATTCGACAATTCCAGCGACTTTGTGTCAGGTTCAAGCGACGAAGCTTTGAACCAAGTGTCATTAACTTACACTGTGTCAAGCGAGCTCAGGGTAAGCTGTGAAGAAGGATCAACGTTGTTGGCCAAGTGGGTATCTGGACATGTACATCCCTGTCCTGGCTGCCGACGGCATCCTGTATCTGCATCCGTGCGCCATGCGGATGCTAGGTGCATGAGCACTGGCAAAAGCGACAGATACGCTATAAAGTTCTGCATATTGAAGAGTCCGACGGTGCATGCTCCACCGCTGGTTCAACATTCTAAATATCCGCGCGCGAGGATGAATGGACACCAGCGGAATCACAGGTTCGTGTGTCTCATGAATCATTCAATCATGAGTCATGATTAACCACTGGTTAATAACCAGCCTGTTTGTGCCTGCTGCCAAGACGCCAGCACACTTGGAATGGTATTTGTCCCATCGACATCTACCAGGCTCCGGCGGCGTCACGTACGGCAACGAATGCGAGTCGAAGGTCGCGAGTCGTGAGTAGCCCGAGAGCAATATCACAGATAAATCCGACGCACGACTACAAGGTAAAGGTCTAGGTAGCCTACCTGAGAAAACAACGGGCCTCTAATAATGCCGTAGAGCAAGTCCGCTGTATTGCAACGTACTTAATTAGTAAAAGTCCACCTGACCAAACAAATATGTGACGTGTGGGCAAGTTGAAGTGCGTTCAGTTACATCTTCGTTTCGCTTGCGGTTCCCAACGGCTAACCCACTCACTTCGGTAAAGGTGCATATCGGCGGATTTCCATGTACAGTACTTGGTACGTAACGCGTTGTGGGTCTGTCCAGTAGCAGCCCCTTTTTCAGTCAATTCCAAACTCCAGTGAATCACCTTCGCAACGTCACGACAGGCGGTTGCAGGCTGTAGACTTCAAACAAGTGCTCGAACAGCACTACGACAGGCCGGCGTTCTGGTAGTCGATGCGGAGGAGACGGACTTTTCTTAATGAAATCTACTAAGTGGATGCACGCACGTGCCTTTGTCTTCCGGCGCCTCTCCTCTGACGGTTCCTGATTTAGGACCCTGAACGCTCGGAGTCCTGCACTCTGTCCCATTCTCCAATTTGCAAGGAACTCCACAAGCCACCGCCTTCTCCAAGATGAAGCTCGTCTTTTGCCTTCTACTCGGCGCTGTTGCAGCTTTAACTGCCCACGCGGAGACCACGAAGTGTCCGTCGTTGTGTTTGGACCAGTATGAACCAGTATGTGGCTCCGACGGGATCACGTACTCGAACAAGTGTCGCTTGAGCCTCGCAGACTGCGAAAGCCCCGACAAAATCACTCAAGTCCATGAAGGAGAGTGCTCTACCTCCTTACCGGATAACAGCAGCGGTGACGCATGCTCGGACGTGTGTCTCGCGATCTACAAACCCGTGTGTGGATCGGACGGCGTGACCTACTCGAACGGCTGTATGCTTGGCATTGCTCAGTGCCAGAGCGGAGGTGCTATCACTCAAGTGTCAGACGGACAATGTCCCGAGACTAAAGCATCGGAAACTGGGACTTCTGGCTGCTCGGAGGTGTGTATCGAGATCTTCAAGCCTGTGTGCGGCACGGACGGTGTCACGTACCCAAATTCGTGCTTCTTGGGTATCGCCACGTGCAAGAACCCGAGCATTACTCAAGCTCATGAAGGTGCCTGTACTACCACTGAAGGGGGTTACGAGACTAACAACACGTCGAATGAATCAAGCCACGCCAGCATCTCGTCATGCCCAAACGTTTGCCTCGCCATCTACGCTCCTGTGTGCGGCTCGGACGGAGTCACTTACAGCAACGAGTGCACGTTAAACGTCGCTAGTTGCGAGCACCCTGAGCTACAACTCACGAAAGTCTCTGACGGCGTTTGCCCACCGTCCGATTGCAAGACAGCGCTCTAAAGCTTGTCTGTCTACCACCGACGGAACCAAATGCTGTCTCCAAAGCCGCCCCGCGCTTCCAGTTTGCATATATCTTGAAACATCCACGTAAAACATCATAATGAGAGCAACTTAACATGCTCCTTTGACGTCTTCACGCTACGTCTTTGTACGTCCTTTGCTAGCAAAGGACGTGAAACTTGGCAACGTCCCTCGCTTTGCCTTTCGTACTTGTGTCTTGTGCTTGACGCGACGACGACGGTAGGCAGCTTGTAGACGCAGCACGGCGGCGTACGCGAAACTCTCGCGGTACGACTCGAATACGCCGTGGTCAGGTGGATGGAGTGACACCTGGTAGTGTCGAATGCTGTAGTAGTAGATCGTCTGCGTACGTGTATCGAGACACTCGACCCACTCGTCCTGATCGAGTAATTGGGCGTGAATCCGCTGCTTGCCACGTCGTTCGAGCTCCAGCCTCGTGGACACGTTGACGAGGAGACTCTCTGCGATCAGTTCTTGAATCACACTAGGGATGTTCTGGGGTGAAAGGTGCGCTCCGTCAAAGGTATCTGGTCGAGTAAGCGTGATAGACTGGTCCAAGCGGTTGTAGTAGTAGTCGACGCCGTCTTTCGACTCGCATCGAAACCACACATTGACTTTCGGTGTACGTTTCGGAGGCGTCACGAGCTTTTGCATTGCGTCATAGCCGTCAAACTCGGGCAGACAGTGCTCAATCATGTGCAGATAAGCAGCACAAGCTTCAGCCCAGTCTCGCAAGCACGCGTACGCAGGTAAATGGTGCCAGCAACGGTGTTCACGTGGAGCAAGTCGTGTCGCTTTGTCGAGCAGCTCATAGACGCGGTCCAGACTCACCGTGCTCAAGGCGTACGGCTTTGTGAAGAGACCGATCGGCTCGTTATATGACATCCATTCCCAACCGCTTGCGTGAGTTTCAATGTTCTTGACGAGCCAGAGCCCCCAACATGCTCGCCACATGTCTTCGTCGTCAAGCTCGGACGACAACGATACCTCAAAGAGTAGTAGAACCGCCTCAACAACAGAAACCACAGCTGGGGGAGGTGGCAGATCCCAAGACAACGGGTCGACGAACTGTTTCTTGGGTTGTTCTTGAAGAGCGATAATGCACTCATCCACACGCGACACTGGCAAAAAAAGACTGGAGTTGGTACAGATATCGACATTTTGTAGAGTGCAAATGCAGAACGTTTACCGATGTTGGACGCGTCTACGACGCCCCAATCGTCCAGATAGTGCAGTTTGGCGCTTACGTCGCGAAGGAGAATTGAAGTCAGCGTGGCTTCATCTGTGTCCTCGTGCTCGGCTACTAAAGTGTGTAGAAGTTTGTACACGGCTCTCTCCGCTTCATTCTTGGGATCGTTCGGGAACGATTGTCGCCATACAAGAAGCACCAGCTCGTTGTTACGCTCAAGGTGCCGGGAAGATGCTTTTTCAGCTAACGTCTCAAGCTCCATCTCTTCAATGTGGTTGCTTGAGGAACTAAAACTGGACGAAAGCCGGGAAGCGGTGATGGTTTATTCTGGGTCAATACTAGTCCTGCACTACGGTGCGAAAGGTTAAGTTGTTCGGTCAGTAGAGCAGAATGTGAGCTGAGGGCCATGGACTACCACGCAAAACAGGCGCAAATGGACGCGTGTGTTGGTGTTTGACCACGGGCTCCAGCTAGCTAGCAGTCCTGATCTCTCTTGTGTTATTAGTCGACAATGACTCGAGCACCAGTGCCATCGTCCTTGCCCGTAGCGTAAGCTCCAATGGTAGCCACAAGAGCACGTGCCTTGAGCAGCATTTCGTCGTACTCGTCGTCAGTATCCGAGAGGGCCACAATGGCACCGCCGGCACCAAGTGTTACGCTGTTTGGAGTCACGATTGCTGTGCGGATAATGATGTTCAAGTCACAGCTGCCATCGATTGACAAAAAGCCCAGTCCTCCAGAGTAGACTCCACGTGGACCACGCTCCAGTTGACGGATAATGTGCATCGTCCGTTTCTTGGGTGCACCAGTCATAGATCCACCAGGAAAAGTAGCGCGTAACACGTCGACTAGATCCGTATCCTCGCGGCGTTGAGCACGAACTGTGGTCACGAGCTGATGCACGGTAGCGTACGTCTCGACACGCATCAAATGTGGCACGTGTACCGATCCGACACGTGCTACGACGCCAAAATCATTGCGAACTAGATCGGCGATCATCATATTCTCGGCCCGGTCCTTCTCGCACTTGGCGAGCTCGTCGGCAATGGCCGTATCTTCTTCTCGGTCACGACCACGACGACGTGTTCCTTTAATGGGCTTGGACTCCATCCACCCGTCGGCTCCAAGCCGCAGGAATCGCTCGGGTGACGAACAGCATAACGCGTACGTATCTTCCAGTGCATCAGCGTCTCCGTTGACGACGTCTAAGGTTTGGAAGCGATTCGTTGGGTTACTCAGGTAAAACCCAGCGAATGGCGCAGGGTTTCGACGGCGCAACATCCGATAAAATGCCAATGGATCGCGCAGAGCATACGCGGCACGCAAGTGGTTGGTTAAGCACACTTCGTACGTCTCTCCTGCCTGGATCAGGCGTTGAATCTCTTGGATATCTGCTACGTATTGAGCACGACTTCGAGACGGATAGAAGACAACTTGATCGTGCCCAGTAGCGACGTGAAGAGACAGCGGTGAACTCGACTTTGACTGAAGGCCGAACGCTATCGAGAGTTCCCTGAGTTTATCCTTGATAGTCTCGTGCCAGTTCTGGCTAATGCGTTCGTTTTCGAGCTTACACTCGGTTAAAGACAGCGAGTAAATGACACGATCACGGTGGTCAAATACCAACGTGCGGTCAGCAAACAAGAAGGAAGCATCCGGAGCGTGCTCTCCTTGGTCTTTGGTCGTGAGGTTCTGGAGCTTGCTGCCTTTTTGTTCACTTCCTAGTACTTCGTATCCAAAGTAGCCGACAAAGCCGCCTCGGAAGGCAAAAGGCAGCTCAGCAGCCTCTTGGCTATCCTTGAACACGACGTCGTGGGTTCGGTGTGCTTGCATCACGTCTCGAATATGAGTCAGGATGTCCTCCCCCTGGAAAGTCTTCACTTGCTCGTCTTCCTTACCTGGTACGCGTCGTCGTAGACGAAGCTCCATCTTGGCGACGTCGTATTCGATGCAGTAGCTCAAAGGCCCGCTGTCGTCGCCCATTAGCGTGCATCGCGACTGAACTGCTGCCTCTGTGCCAGCGACGGTGTCATGGTTGCTACTGTCCAGCCAGAATGACCGCTTGGAACCTCCGAACATCTCCTGAAACACAAACTCTGCGAACTCCAACGACGCGAGGCCACTCGAAACGCGCTCGATCAATACACGATAGCTCGGCTCCATCGTAGGCTGCTGGACCGGCAACACCTGCATATTCTGGCCCTGTAGCTTCGCAGTCGGTTCGGGATGGCTGCTGTGGTGCAGCTCGCACTTGGAGGTGCATTGACCCAGCGTCACATCCCGGAAGTTCTGGAAGATTTGGTAGCCGAACTCACTACACACCGCCTCGGGGTGGAACTGCACGCCGAACTGCTGCTTGGAGCGATGCTTCATAGCCATAATCACTCCATCCTCCGTTGTGGCAACCACCTCGAGCTGCTCCGGGACCTTTTGAGGATCAACCACCAACGAATGGTATCTCACGACTTCAAACCCGTTGGGAACATGCGCAAACAGTGACTTCCCCCTGGGAAGTCGCTGTATGAACACGCGGCTAGTGCGTCCGTGCATGACCTCCTGGGCCCTTATCACTTGTCCACCATAAACGTGAGCCATTCCTTGATTTCCCAGACACACGCCCAACACAGGCACGGGGGCGTGACGAATGGCATCAGCACACATGCCAAAGTCTTTGCGTTCCGCTGGATGGCCCGGGCCAGGCGAAATGACCACATTGAGCTCCAGCTCCACGTCTTCCAGAGCCGCAACTTCATCTGTTTGGGCGACGAAATGGCTCCATGCAGCGGCGAAATGGCCACCAAAGTCGTCGTTCTTGACGACTGTGACACTGGTCGGAGCCCCGTTCACTTGGGCCAGCATCTGCATGATGTTGTACGTGTACGAATCGTAGTTGTCGATTAGTAGAGAGGCCACGCGACGCGTCCTTTTGGCCGAAGCTGAGGCCCCTTCGGCCGCACCAGGAGCAGGAACATCGTCCATAGACGCCACCATTGCGAACAGTTAACGGAGCTCCTCGAAATGCAGGCGGCACGCTACGTCAGAATTTGTTTTACCCAATGGAAATGAGTTATTTTGAATTTAGACCAATAATAGAGAGGTACCACCTACGTGCGTGGCCAGGAACGTGCCATTTGACTGGCGAGGAGTACGCGAACTGAAGTTCCTCTTCTGATTAATTGCCTCTTTGCCATGGAACTATAAACTATGCTACCCCCGCTGCATCTGGATCCATTGAAGCGTCGTCCTCCTGACTGCGGTTCTTGTTCCGGTTTCGACGTCGCCGTTTGAGCTGGCTCTTGGACAGCTTTACCTCGCCGTCCTCGTCGTCCTCGCTGTTCTTCTTGCCAGGTTTCTGTTTAATGCGCTTGCGCTGGAAAGAACTGGGCAACGGAATGTCGTCTCCGCCGATGGCCTCGCGTTTACGCTTGCCGATACGCACGAGCTCCACCTCGAAGTGCAGCGTCGAGTTGGGCGGGATCTTGTCACCTTTGCCGCTCTCGCCATAGCCCAGCTCGGACGGGATCGTCAGTAGTCGGACGCCGCCGGGACGCATCGTGCCTAGACCTTCTTCCCATCCAGCAATGACCGAACCCGTGCCGTACGTCGTGGTGAGCATTCCTTTGCCGAACACCAGTCCGTCGCGTCCAAGCCGTCCACGGTATTTGACCGTCAGCATCTCGCCAGCAAGCGGCAGTTTGCCCTGCCCGATGCGCTGATCCCGGATCACCAGGCCGCTTTTGGTCGTCACTTCACTGCCGACGTTCTCTTCGTAGGCGGACGCCAGCACTTCCCGTCGCTTTACCTCCTCCTCCTGTTCCTTTGTCTGTTGCTGCGCGTGTTCCACGGCCTCCTGCTTCTTCTCCTTCTTCTTCTGCTTCTCCTTCTTGCGTTTCTCTCTCTTCAGTTCGGTTTCCTTCTCCTCCTTCTCCGCCTCCTCCTGCTCTGTTTCCTTTCTCGCCTCCTGCTGTGTCTTCCTCTTCCTTTGCTCTCGTCTTTCAAGTACCTGCTGCTCCTTCAGTCTCTGCTCTTCCTCATGACGTGCCTTGGCCTCCTCGGCCTCCTTCAACGCCTCCTCAGCCGCCTGCTTGGCCGTCAGCCCCTGCTTTTTAAGCTTGGCCTTGCGCTTCTTGAGCTGTGCGCGACTGAGGCCGCACACAGGCTCCTCATGCGTCTCTTCATGGACCAAATCGCCCTCCTCCATGTGATCCTTAGCACAGAGCTGAGAAAACAGGTCTCCCTCCTCCGTCGAGTGCCACGGGTGATCCACGCCCCATGTCTTGTCCGCGCGTCCGTAGCCGCCCACACTCACGCGCATGTCCGCGGCGAAGCGGCCTGTGCGCGCACCGCCCAATGAACGCAGACCCTTGTTGGCCACAATAGACGCATCGCTGGCCACGCTGATCTCCTCGGCCTCGTTGCCGCGCCGCTTGTCGCGGCGACGCATGAGCACCATGATGCCACTTAATCTACCAGTAGTACAGTAGTGACTTGGCTGGCTGGGACGGTGACACCACTGAGGTGAACGGTGATTGGTGCAAAATGTTGTAAAAAAGAAACAAGTTGAAGTGGGCTCATTTTCTAAGCATACTGTAAACCCAAAAATTAAGAGTGCTGCGCCCACTGAAAAAAGAGGGGGTGAAAGTCACATAAAACGACCATCGGAGGAGAGCGGTTGCGAGCGCGCGTAGCCACAGCAGACCCGCGCGGGGTGCCAGCGAAGCAGGACTGCGGGGTATATGCGGAGGCGGGCCCAGCGCCGAGCTTTCCAGCGAACCGAACACTATAGCGGGCCGAACTTAGATTTTTTTTCTCGCAGGAGCGCAGCGACTGCCTTACTGCGAAGCAAAGCCCAAGACCGCGATGCCATCGGTTCTCGAAAGGGCTAGGTTAAAATGTGATGTGAGACATTCAATACAAACATAAGTTTAAACTAAAAATGTGACGTGGCGCGTTGGGCGCAGCAACGCGTACCAAAAATTAACGGCAGCACCAATGGAAACTCGATTATAACGGGTTCTTCCGAATAGTAAACCGGTATAATAGCATAATGCACCACTGAGAACGGATATTCTACTCGGAGGGTATTTTATTTGGAGGGTTTACAACTCACAGACCAACTCGCCGTCCTCATGTATATCATCAACCTCCTCGGTGCTCGCTTCATCCAGACTGCGCAGTCATTCCGCACAAAATGCATCGCCGTAATGTCGTGCTTAGCCACATGCCAGTTTTCGTAGTCGTCGTAGTAGCCCCCTCCGCCAACAGACTTCATGACCATTCATCAGGCACATTCGCCAACGCTTCCTTGACCCAGCCAGCAACCTCGCGTACCGATGGCGGTCGAGGATTGCCTCCACGCGCATATTGCACGCGATCTGACGTCTTCTGTTGATCAACGAGTGGCGCAATGCGGTCTTCAAGGACTTGTAGATACCAATATCTCTAGCTTGGAGATCTGGTGTGCAGCCACCAGGCCCGACGACCGTGTCGATCTTCTTTGCTGCGCATCGGGCCTTGATGTCATTTAATATATGTGCGCTCATACTGTCCCAGACCAACGCCTTCCCGGGTAATTCATCAGTACCAGAAAAACGAGATCAAGCCAGCGATTGAGCAACACGCTGTCGACCCACGCACGCTTCTAGTGGCTCATGTTTGATATAATATTTGGTGGATATTTTAACTATTATAATAGACGAAGGGGTTTTATATTGAAAGGGGTATAATATTTGGAGAGGGTACACTATTCGGAAGAACTTGTTAGAGGATGCGATCGCTCCATGCGCAACGACCATGTCTTAGCATTCCCCCGATGTCTCGGTTTGTTCGTCGCGATTGGTTGAATTTTCTGACGTGGGATATAATTGGCGGAAAAGCCGGCGAAATAATGTGCACACTCGTACTCAATTAGTACATACCAGGGAATGTGGCTACAAAAAAAGCTGGTATTCAACTTGCAAGTTTTGTTGTTGTTGACTTCTTTATCGAGGCAGATTATGAAATGGAGACGATGTGATAACTTATGGGCATGAGACTATATATATATATCAATGTCATATTCGGGAGCCCTGATTATAAATCCTCCCCTTCATCCGACACTTCAACTTGACCAATTACAATAGAGAAACTTAAACATGTAGAAAGTGCCATATCCGACAGGACAGCAAACTGGGGGACTTAGATTGGACAGATATCCTGAGTAATCACTGGTGCGACCGTTAATGCTGCACACACTAGTAAATGTGTAAGGAAATAAGAATTAAGCATACTGAAAACGGCGGCTGGCGACCCCGCCCGTACAAAATGTCAGTGTAAAACCCGGTACCGCAGCTACTTGACTTGTTTAGTAGTTCTTGAACCGACCCTCTTCTCGCGTACCAACGTAGCACTACTGCGTATTCCTACTGATCCCCCCCCCTCCAAGTGTCTGCCAGCCAGCCGATGGCCCCTGGAATCGCTATCTCAAGCTGCGCCTCCGGCAGAGTTTTTTGTCTGGAGCATCAGATAGAGAAGCACGAGGCGGCGATGACTGGAGCTGTTTCCCTTTAAATGATGACCGCTACACAAGACGATTTCGGGAAGAGGATTGATAATGCGTGGCCGACTTGACAGAAGATTATATTTTCGAACGAGTTCTAGAGGTGTTGATGGAGAGCAATGAGGACGGACAAGCTTCAGATTTACCAGGTTGTTGTCGCTTTGAGAAGCTACGATTGTTTGATGAGCGGGTGGGAGAAGTGTCGGGAAACAGATTACATCGATCAAGTTGTTAACAATACTGAGTACGCTGATTTTTAATTTCTTTCAGATTTGAATTAACATCAAGCTTCTTTATGCTCATGCCCGTGGCTGTATTATGAAATGAAGGACACCATTGAATTTTTTCGTGTGTTGGGAGGGTTTTCGATGAAATCAGTTTCATGAATTTGATGGCGGCATCTATTTTACTTGAACGTGACCTTTGTCCAGCAAAGATGTCGCATTTTATGTTGACCATATGCCAGACTACCTTTCAAATCTGTTAACCTCTCAGTCATCGCGGGGCTTTCGTTCTTTTTTTGATAACGAGAAGCTATATTATATAGCAGGAAAGGACGGGCATAAATGCAAATTTGTTGGATACACACACATTTAAGTTCGATTCACGGTACCTCAAGGATAAGTTGTAAAAAAGGACCTAAACTATCCCGCAAAGCTACTGATGTATATTATGGCATTCTTCCTGCGACCTGCTCTTAGCAATGCAATATATAACGCCTCAGTGGGGCAGTCACGGTGGCCTTTTTATCCAAAAACGCTGCGCACTTTTTCCATACGGCAGACGAGATCAACAAAAACAATGAAATCAGGAAAAATCTGTCTACATATATTGAAATAAATAAATAAAGCATATGCAATTAGGTTCTGACGCTGGGTTCAACAGGTTGCGCGATCATCGCGCGCATCATCGTCGCCACAAGACTCGCCAGCGCTCCGTTCAGAGTCCGAATCATGATCGGCGCGGCGACGCTTCTTATCCCCCTTGCGTGGTGAACTCACGAAGATGTCGCACCCGCACCGGGGCGTGGGCGACCATTGCCATTTTCCGTATCGGGTGTCATTTGTTTTGCCACGCACGTGAGGGAGTTGCTCGGGTATTGTCCCGGCCGCACGCGGTCGCAGCGGTACACCCTAACATACATTCAGACAATAAGTTTGTCACGCATACTGAAGTCAGTACTAAAAAGCGAAGTACCTTTTCGATCCTTCGCAGCATCCACTGCAGTAAAAGCGCGTGTTTCTGCGCTCGGCGGTCTTGGTCTTGCGCAGGTTGCATACCTTGCACTGCCGTTAGAGGTTTTTCCGTCGTTTAAGATCGTAACTCCTCGTCTTGGACCATGGAAGGAGTGGTGGAGGGAGAAGAAAATAATTGCGTAACGCGAACCATCAGCAGAAATACGTGGTCGGGAGGCGGCTGACGTGTCAATTTCCGAGCCTCGCGCTGGCAGATGAGTGTATTTGGGATCTCCATGTCTATAATCCCCAGTGCGATAATCTTGTAGTATTTATAACCTTGCATGCGAGTTGCAGCGATACTCGCTGCAGCCGCAACTGATCATGATCGCCCACCCCACCCTTCAACGTTTTGTAATCGTTAAACATCCCACGGCTGTTTTCATCGCTCTCCCTCTCGATTTCTTCGGCATTCCATGCGTCTCCGCAGTTTGCACGCCGCGGAGGAGCTCGCCCTGCTCCAATCTCGCGCAGAAGACCTTCAATCACCTGCAGTCGAGCTCCAATTCGGCGAAAGACACTACCATCGCATTGCGTGCGATTTCGCTGCTCAGGAGCCGGTTGTTGTCCAGTATCCTCTCGTATTAGTCGCGATGTACCAGCCACTCTCAGTGCTGATTGATTTCGCAATTGTATTAACGTAAAGAAGGCTTGTTAATATTTAAAAAATATTAAAAAAGAGACCTGTAAAAAGAGACCTGGAACAGCATCGGGAAAACTCGCAGGCCGCGTCTGGACTGCTGACCGGGCGCTAACGTAACCCAGGGTGCTGTTGAAGCCTCAGGGAGCCCTCTATCTGCCACATGGCGCCTTTTATCATCCATTATATACTACCAGATCCTAACTCCGTGGTCGCGAACGACGGCTCATAGACCTGACGTGGGAAGTGGATCGTAAATTGTTGGCGACGGTCGACGCCAGATGGCTCGTATCTTCATGCGGGACACCGGCAACACCACAGGGGAGGTCGTCGGCCACCAGAAGATGATCGTCAGTGTGGGCTACCGCCAGACGTGTCCGTTTGTCATTATGATGGCCAGCGAAGGCTTTATCGTGTGCGTGTCCAAGTGCCCGCCCTTTGTATTCAAACAGAACAACAACCTGGACTCGACAACTGCGTTCCCTTCTCAGCGAATAGCGAATTTACCGTCAGCGCGGACTCGGACAAGCTCATTTGTATGTACGACGGAAGAGTGGCGAGTTCGTAGACAAGTTCCCGGCTGCGCTTCAAGCGTCCCTTTACTCGATTTGATGGAGCCAGGATGGCACGCAGCTGATGACTGCGTCGGCCGACAAGACTGCGCTCCTATAGGATGTGGCCCCCCGTACTACGCCGTAGTTCGCTACAACCGCAGTAGTGTTCTACAAATTTCACGTTTGGTGGCGCTAAGCCACAGGTGAAGGATGTATGCTGGTGGTCGCGGTCTGGTTCCAGAACCATTTCATCTCACTCAATCCGCTTTGGCGACCTAAACTTCGTGGACCTGGGGAACCCATTGCAGCCCAGGCGGATCATGCTGGGCTACCCAATGTCATCCTGCCGCTCGCCTCGGAGCAGACACAGAACGGTATTGTGACGGAAAGCTACCACGGTGCCGTGCGCCCTTGGACGTCTAAGGCCGCCACTGTGTTGGCGGGCAGCCAGCACGCCGCCAAAACACTGGAATTGCCGCAACCTCGAACCCGATTACGAGAAGTGGTTGGGACGACCAGCTGCGCTACGCCAATGACAACGAGTACGCCGCCGCAACGGCTCAGAACGCGCAGCCTAAATGTGTGGCTCACACGGAGCCAGGTCTTGCTGTGGTTACCATTAACAATGGTGTGAAGCTCCTGGCCGACGAGCTAAATACGTTCGCAAGCATGGTTTGGAGTAGAGTGCTGTGGAGAAGCGAAAGCAAAACTGTGTTATCAGTAGCCGGTTACTGGTTTAAATGTAATTACTGCAATGCATTTACGCCTCCTATTGTGAATGCAACTGCAAAATCATGACTGACTGGTGAATAAGGAACAATACCTTCAGTTCTATTTTTCGAGCTCGAATACCATGAAGTACCCTTTCCTGGGGAAGTTAGGGATATTTTTCACATTCAATGTTTGGCGGTCAGGAGCAGGAATTGCATCGAGGTAGGTACCACGATCCTGTTCGATTTAGTTCCGAGCATCGTTCTCGACTGACATATCCATTATTGCATTTTCCCACACACCAATGCAGGCTTCATCGTCATTACTCTCGACTCAGTTTGTTTACCATCAGCCCTGACTTCATCACCATCATCGTCATTTTGAGCAATCGAAAAGGGCTCACTTATGTTTCGTGACAGTGGCGTTGGCGTGTGCTCCGAACCTCGATCTGGTGAATGCTGAAGTACTAGCAGATTTCCAGCGCCGTAATATAGGTGGCCTGCACTTGAAACAGTTGCTCCAGCGCTCGCTATGAGATCATTCCGGCGTTCGTTTGTGCAGTCTGGGTTCTCTCTTGATGGCGTCGAATAGCGGCTACGCGGAGTGCGAAGCCTGGCATCTTCCGCAGCAGATGAAACACGACGGCGATGCGTGCTACTATCTGGGTTTACTGCACCGGCAACATACTCATCTTGAGCGTTTTGGTCGCCATTCCGGTGACCTGGTGTCGGGTGCTTGCCGTTGTCTGCTGGTATACAACTTCTACTGTAACCATTCTGTTGATTTCACTAGGAGATGAGATGCACGCCAGCTCGGTCGGATCCAGTGGCGCAGTCATTGTCCCCGCTTTCGTGGCGGCAGTTCTTGGTTATCGCTCTTCACGGTTCTGTTCGCGGACGTGCTGACGAACACTTTGCTGCTTCAACGCTTTGTCGGCTCGAGTTTGATTTCTCCTTGGAATATGAATGAGTTCCAACTCACTGAAAAGACGCTCGCAAGTAGCGATGTTCGCAGCAATCGACAAAATTGAAAGCGCTAGTGTCGGCAGCTTGTACTTGGGATGTGTTCTCCCTAAATATTTCTTGACAGAGCTGCCGAAATCGGTGAAGAGTACATTACTGTACTCGCCGACAATCCAAGCGGACATTTCGCCACGTAATCCCCTCGCGTCTTCGTCGATAAAATGACGATAGTTGAAAAGGGAGAGTTCACATATTTCATTTTTCGTGGTCACATTTGTCTAGAGACTTTTCTAGCTTCGCTCACAAAGTCAGGATGAAGAAAAAAGCGAAGACAAACAAAGGTTGCTCACAAGCAACCCAGCCTTCCTCCATACACTTGACAATGTATCTGCATATTCACTGTCCACAAAACATCTGTAAATATCTCCAAATGATAACAAAACATCCGCTAGAATATTTATTTGCGCTGCAACCGATAGCATGCGATACAAAGTGGTCGAACCACTCTCTCGGCGTCCTCCAATTTATTCCAGAAACGCTGTTTACCCAGCACTCGAGCTTATTTGAGAATCAGCATTGTTCCGGAAGGCGTAGGAGAAATTGTTCAGAGCTGATCTCACGCATAACAGCAATGCAAAACACTTTTGCATAGAGTTCCGCCGAGTGACGCACAACGAACACAGAGCCGTAGCTGGATCTTTCCCATAGCGAGCTGCCATTGTTTCGTTAGCGCGAACGAGCCATTTTTTGGACGATGCATTCAGGACGTTAACAACTGCTGCTGCTTTTTGCTTTCTCGGAGACAGTTTTAAAGACCCGTTTTAAAACTGCTTTTACCAAGCTGTTGATGTCGTGAGCCGAACACCGCAAAAAGCAAATTCTGGGCCATCGCAGCGCTAGAATCCTTCTGGCCTGTTCACATTGACCAGCGTTGTCCGTCACAATTGCACTAACATTCCAACCACCATCGCGTAGTTTCACCAACATAGATCTATTTACCCAGCGATCGCCAAAGCGTGATGATCCGAGCCTGTACGTCTAAGTTCGTACGTCATCACAATTCCAAACAGGAAAGCTGGCAGCCTAAAAAGTGCTGTTTCGAAACATTTTGCGACACATCCGAGAGAAACTTTACACGGCCGTCCGAAATGCGCTGCAAAGCAGCCAACGCCTCGCACTGTTCCACGCCAACAGGCCAGCAAATTCATCAAGAACAAGGCCATCAAAACTTGTCGACGAGGTAGAGTTGCTTCACTCTGTGCGTTCAACGACTTCATCAGCCGATGGAATGACGGCAGCTCAACAAACGAGTCCGGGAGCAGCGCCTCGGCTTGAAACTCCAAAAGCAGCCTCCACAAGGTCTGACGCTCTGTTGTACAAAAAGGCTCGCGGGCGTTCTGCTTTTTGCGCGATGGAGTTGCGAATCCCTCACCAGCCCTCTTGGTTCCTACAAACTCGCCTTCGTAGAATTCACATTTGTCCAATGCTTGAGCCAATAATCTTTGCGTCCTCGTATCCACTCTAAAGCAGGACCGAGACGCTCCATGTACTCTTTCAAACAGAGATTGCACATGGTCCAATATAGCGACGAGTTTGCCTTCTCATTAGTACGAGTGAACAATTCACCGAGAGCACTTTGGGGGCGCCCTGGCTTTACATTCGGTCGCACAACGCGCATAGCGTTTTTGTGGCTGGGCTTTCAGACGGGAAAAGAATGCAGACTGAACTTGGTTCCACGAAGTCCTGCGAGTGGGAGAGGGAATCAAAGCTTGCGAAGCAGCTTTGATTTCCAACTTCAAACACTATCTTTCTTACGTCAGTTTCGTAGATATTCTGTTGATGTTAATAACACTTTTTACTTAATAATGTAAAAATGTTTCTACCGAGCCAAACAACACTGCTACCCACCCCCCCTCCCCAGGTGCTGTCTGAAGCGCTGCTTGAACTTGGTGGTCTACATGATCCGGGTGCAACCCGGAAAGATGCAGATACCCCCGTGCTCCGCTTGCCAGGCATGGTGTGTCCGCGGATGGTATCTGGATGCTCCGGCTCTGACACCTGTCAGCCAAATACTTTAAAACGGTACAATGTATCATTTCGGTAAAGTGTACCTTAGCCGTAGCCCGTAACCTCTACGTCTCCTATTGTATCGAAACCAGTATAACCATAGTAACCAGTTACGCTTCCATCAAATAGTGGCGCTCAGAACGTCGTAAAGAGGGGGAACGGATAAAGCAGTGGAGACGTCGCTCGCGGTGACGTGTTACTGACAGGCAGGCCTTCAAATTCAGAGTAACCTGGCATTTGGATCTGGTACGTGTACACCTGTTACGCTCTCGCTGTGATGATACTTTTCTAAGCTAACCATTTCACACAGACCAAGCGTAGTTGTCTCGTGTTTCGAGTACGGAGCGCACAAGACAGAGACCAGGGATATATGAGCGACGGCGTCTAGCGACCCGTCGAGTATTAACAATGTCGCCGATCTTATAGGTCTAAAAAGAGTATTGACGACAGGAAGTGGCGCTGGCTGCACGTGGTGAGCGACAGCGCGCTTCACTCTTGACTCAAGATTTTTAGTGTGATGAAGAGTCTGAAGACTACGAACCAGTCGAAGTCGTAACGTTTCTTCCCCGACAACAACAAGACAAAGATAACAGCGAAATGCAGGTTTCACGATTATGCATTCACCTTCCGTGGGGGTCTGCGAGGGGAGGGCGAAGTATCCATCTCGGCTTCGTGTTTGGTACATTCCTGGGAACCTTTCCAGCACGGATACTCACACAGTGCGGTTGTTAAGGCTGCTGAAGTGGCAGTCCGCGAGAAATCGCGCATAAAGGCGAGAGACATGATCGACATAGCTCGGAGCCGGTTTGGTGTCGCTTTCAACTACCTACAGGCTTATGCGACGCTGCAGCAAAACGTTATGACAACTAGTGATGCTAGTAAGACGGGTTATGGGTGCATGTTCCCGTGGCTACAGGCTCGGACTATGGAGAACCCTGGGAGTGTATCAGACGCGGAGGTATTTGAGGACGGGCATTTACAGCGGGGTTTCTATCATTGGAACCATGGATACGAATGCGGCGTTCTGCCTTCCTGTGGTGGCGAACGCTGCTTGCCACTTGCGATCGAAGGAGAAAGGGACCTGTTTGTAGCAAGTTGCCTGACTCCCAGCAGTGACATCCCCCCGTGATTGTTGCCGCTGGAATTGCGATGGTCGATGGCGGCGACAACTGGGAATGGTGTCTTCCTCTGATTAAAAAAGGATGCCACTTCATGGAGAACCACGACGTCGTGCTAATGAGCGATTGAGAAAAAGGATTGGGCACTACCGTTTCTAACGGGTACCCGGACATACCGCATGGATATTGCGCGTTCCACATTAAGAAGAATACGGACGTTCGATGAAAGATTACAGGACTAGCTCAATCATTGACGCCTATTGTATTCGCAGCATTGATAAATGAATACAAGGAGGACCACGCCAAAGCATGTCGAAGGTACCGTACATCTTGTATCCTTTACCATGTGATCAGGATGACCTCTGTACCCAAGCGTACCCTGCGTCTGGGTTGATATGTGCACCCTGTACAACCCTATATTCACAAAGAGAACTACGATAACCTTTTTATGCTGTGTGGTGTGTTGATCATACAGAGATTGGCAGCGAGAATTGGATCACGTGCTTCTTCTCCCTGCGTTGATTTATTCAAGTAACGACAAACATGTCGAAGCTGCTAACAGTTGGATACTTGAAGAACGAGATAAAACATGGCTCTAATATGCAGGGTTTGGTTCGGAAGATACAAGAGCGTACTTGACAACTACGGCAATCGTCTGCGAAAATCAAGACTGGTTTCGCTCCGTGGGCTATGGCGACAGTCCAGACAATATGGAGTCTGGGTATATAGTTCAGTATCGAAAAACGTCATTGAAGTGATGCGGCTTTCAGAAAATACCTACGCGACTGTAGACGTGTCGTTACGCTTGTGCGGATTTTGGACCGAGTTCATTATCCGTGCATTGCGCCGCATTAAAAGCTGTTGGAAACGAGCCACTCACGTCAATCCCTCAGTAATACTCAACGGGACGAATCAAGAAGTGTTTCAGCGCAAGTTCAGCAGCCATCGACGTTTCGTACTTGATGTCGAACACGATCACAGCCCGGCCATCACGGCTACGCCGTGGGCGTCCTAAAAAGATCAGGATCCGGAATGTTCCGAGTATATCAAGGAAACTCACCGCATCGATGCAGGCGGCGCAACAAGCCCGGCCACAACCGTCGCACCTGCGAGCAGCGCAAAAAGGCAGATCGACGAAAAAAGCGAAGCGACGTTCACACGCAGCTCCATCCCTATTACCAGTCGTTGACATAACTGAACAGGGTGACGTCGTAGTTGCGCTTCATGCATGATAACACTTGTATGTAGGATACGGGTGGATACACGTTACTTACGAATACAGGCTACATTTTGGAAGTAGGGATGCGTTAACGCAATCTTTGTAGTCCTTTGGTATACTTTGCTACAGGTTACGTTTGGGTACTGTGAAACTGTACGTACTGTAAAAAGGTAGGGCTGGGAAAACAACGGACCCAATTCGCAATTATTCTAAGATAACGGACGCGAAACACAATTTCCCCATAATTATATTGACAATTCTAATTATCTGAGACCTCATCAGCAGCTACCGACAGTATACTACCACAACCTTGGGAATGACCCTCGTGGACGGCGGCGTGTGGCTGCTGCGCATGTACCTGCAGTCGCTGCTATTCATCCCGCGCCTGCTGTAAGTCCGCCTTCTCAACCCAATCCCGGTCTTTCGTGCGTCCGCCATCGTCCGTCTATGTCTGCTGGGCTGACTGCCATTCGTCCTTTGCAGACTCGAGCTCAACTTGGCGTGGAACCCCTTCGTGATCCTCGCACGGAGAGCTCTGCAGCGCCTCAACTTGAGGCTAATGAGCATCACTGGAACAGGAAATATGGCTGACAGCGACGGCATGCGCTGGCTGCAGCCCGGAGAGCACTGCGGAGAGCGCGTGGCCATCGTGAGCTACCCGCGCTGCGGCAACTCGCTCATGCGCGGACTGCTCGAGAGGGTCACGGGCGTCTACACAGGCTGTGACACTCGGCCAGACCGCTCGCTCAGCAAGGAGCTGCAGCAGTACGGTATGAAGGGCGAGGGCGTTGTGGACGAGTCAGTCTGGTTCGTCAAGACACATTTCCCTGAGCGCGCGGGCTACAAGGAGTTCCCCGTCAAGAAGGCCATCTTGGTGGTGCGTAATCCGTGGGATGCCATCGACTCATACTTCAACATGACGCTCACCAACACGCACAACAAGAGTCTGCACGAGTCCCAGTACGAGCGCTTTGCCGACCGATGGGACGGTCTGCTTCGCAACGAAATCGACGTCTGGATGAAGTTTCATCGCTACTGGACGACAAAGGTGGATATCCCGATCATTGTCGTGCGCTATGAGGACCTCATGATGCACCGCGAGGAGACGTTGCGTCGTGTATTCCTGTTCCTGATGGACCTAACGACCCTGGAAGGTACGCAATGGGAGACGCGGATTCACGATGTCATGGCGACCAGTGGCGACAAATCTGGACCATACAAGCCTCGTAGTGGCAAGATTGGCGGCTCGTTCCGTCATTACTCGGAGGAGCAGTTTGACTACATTCTAAAGACTGCGAACTTGCCGCTGCGTGGATTCGGCTACGACCCGGAGACACAGAATTTTCCCAAGGAGATTTTGCTGCCGAAGCGGCAGGTGAAGCCAGGCAAGAAAGACGCTGAGTTGCTGATCTCGACGGATCCGGCGATGGAGATTCGTAAGAAGAACGATTTGTTCGGCCGCGGCGCGACATATTTCCGTCGAGCGTTAACAGAGCCTGTCATCGCAAACGATGGTGCGGAGCTTAACATGGACGAGGTGCTCGCCGCGAGGGAGCGTTTACAGACCAAGAAGGAAGAGGCCGAGAAGGATAAAGCGTTGGAGAAGCTTCAGGAGATGACCGTAAACGACACAGAAAAGAATGAGTAAAATCAGTGACAACATGCTGACGGTTTGATTGAAAAAAACTCTTACGGAAGAGCGTAATGAATATATTTCGAGAAGTCAACGATGACAACGATATAGCAAGCTACAATTCATCCATGAACAGCGCTAAGTCCGCAGTATTTTCTGGTGGTGGTCTGGGCTCTCTTGATAAAACCAGACCGGACGCGCGAACCGCTCTGCTTACGACGTCGCAATGGGTTTGAGTGCATCCTCGATGCGGCGGACTGTCGTCTGTAGCTTCAGCTTGAACGCTGCGTCCTTGCACTCGATTTCCTGAGAGGCGTTGTCAACTACGGCATCGATACCGCTCGGTGTTCGCACATGAATCTTATTGGTCTCAAAGTCCAAGTCAACATCGCCATATTGATCCTTGAGAAGGCGGAACACGATCAGCAAGTTCAATGAATCTTGGTCGGCCGCGCCCAACTCCTGTGCAGCCTTCGCGAGATCTGTCTCCGCTACTTTCTTTTCAGTAGGCTCCTCCATAGCAGCTTCGGCCACCTCGTTTCTCTCCACAGCAGATGCTTCCTCTTCTTTAGGCTTCACGATAACGTCCTTGCCTTCCATGGTTTTATCACTAGTTCCCGTAGTCTTCGAGTGGTCGTGAGGGCACGCAGCCGTAGGCTGCCCACTCAGCTTGAAGCTAGCTGGGCTTGCCTGCGCATGCATAGCGAGAGCAATCACCGAGTCGGCAATCATATCGGCGGTCGGTGCAGAAGTCCATTCCACAATCAGTTTCTCAGTGGCACCTTTGGCGACAGCGCATCGCGTCACGACCACCTGCTTGCAGACCACCACGCGGTGTTCCTTCTCCAAGTGCACCACATCCTCGTACATCTGACGAAGAAAAGTGATCAGCACGTCGAACGAGTTATACGCGAATGGCAAATGTTGTTTCTGCGTAATGGTACCCGAAATGAGCTTCGTGTACGTAGAGAGGTCTTCCTTGTCCATCAGATGAGTCTGCGAGTCGACTTCTACCAGGAGACCAGAGATCACTTTTCCATTCTTCGGCTGATCACTGGCCAACCCTCCAATAGCCTTAGCGATTTTCTCGCCCTTAAACTCGAGCACAATCTCCTGCATATTGGCTGGCGTAAAGATGCTCGGGTGGTAGACCTTAGGGTCATTAAACTTCTTGTTCAGCGCCGACTTGAGACGCATCATCTCGTTCTTCTCACCGTGGACAAGCACGATATTAGGCGGCGTGAGCTTCTCTACGAAACCACTCGTGCCCACGAAGTCTGCATGTGCCGAGAAGGAAATGTATTCTACTGTGCAGTTCATAGGAATGATACGGCCGTCCAATGCAGCAATCTCTGTCGGCTCCGAAAGAATCTTCTTGGCCAGCGTGCCTTCAACCACGTAACCAGGAATCAAGCAGGCATTGCGTTTGTCCGAGCACCAACGCTCAAAAAGCTGTCGCGAGACACCACTCTGCAGCATACCGGGACTGGCCATCACAACGGACGGACCGGAATCATCAAAATCGTCCATACTCTTCAGGTTCGAGATGTGATCAAATTGGAACGGGTTAGAGATAGCGATCTGCTTGCGGATGCGGTCATTCATCATATTGATGTACGTCTGGTACACACGCAGCGCCTTGGCAGCCAGCTTGGACGCAAAGTAGATCGGGATATCCTGTAGATCCGGGTGCGAGCGCCAGTGCTCATCCAGAATCAGCAGCAGCTCCTGCGTGCGGCCCAGAGCGAACACTGGGATGAGACAGCGTCCTCCGCGACGCACCACGGCTTCCACCTGTCCTGTAAATCGTCCTTCACGCTCCACAACGGACTGGTGTACTTGTACACCGTAGGTGGACTCCACAATGAGCACATCGGGTGAACATGCAGGAAGTTCAGCCGCCATGAGGTGACGGTCATTCTCGAGCGAGTAGTCTCCTGTGTAGAGCACCTTGACCCCGCCAATTTCGATGAGATACATACACGCGCCCAAAACGTGGCCAGCATTGTAGGGCGTGAACTTAATGCCGTTGTGCATCATTTCCTGGTGGAAATCGATGATTTCGACCTTCGAGACGCAGTTATTAAGGTCCTTATCATCGTAGATCTGGTCGTCCACCGAAATGTTGGATACGCGCAGGAAGTCGCGCAGCATCATCTGCATGACGGCCTTCGTGGGGTGCGTCATGAAGACACGGCCCTTAAAGTTGGTCTTCTCCGTAAAATGCGGCAACGCAGCTACGTGGTCGATGTGGAAGTGCGTAATGAGCAGCAGGTCGATCTCCTCGGCCTCCACGCCGTCGAAGAAGGGCAGACTGCCGTGGCCCGAGTAGCCCGGATGCACGCCGCAGTCGAGCATGATGGTCTTGCCCTTGAACTTAAGGACGATGCACGAGCGGCCTACCTCGTTTCCGGCGCCCAGTGGCATGATACGCATGATGTGGCGCTCGTCCGCAGCCTCCTCGGCCAGTCTGCGCTTCGACATGGTCCTGGCTGGCGATGAAGGGTTGCTTTCTTCTCCTCTGACTGGGCTGTGTTTTAGTCAGTAGAGTGAGGAGGTCAAGTCCTTATACAGTCCGTATTTAGAGGGTGAAAGTTATATGTTAATAGTGTCAATACATAAGAATCCAACAAATGATTTACGACCAGCGAGTTCTATCGTTAATTCGAGCCAATTTTAATGATGTATGTGAGGGGGTGCGATTGTATTGTGCTTCCCGCCTATATTTGCCCGATCGCGCGAATCCAGTACAATCTTTCAGTCCTTGATCATGCCTGGTCGATGAGCTCGCAATGAATTTAATCGTACTTAACGTTGTGTCATAGTGAACACAAGCCTTTCACGACCTTGCGCGATTTGCTGCGTGATTGATTCGATGAATCGCGCATGAAATTTTTGAATAGAAAGCAGAATAGCACATGAATAACAAACGCCGCGCCATGCACAGGTAGGTCGCTGACAGCACGAAGGTCTTGCTCGTGCCGCCCACAAAGCCGCCCTTTTCCTCCTCGATTGAAATTTCCTCCCCGCTTTGAAAGTCTGAGTACGGGGGTGAGTGTACAGTATGCCACCGCGTTGCAACCCAGAACCTTATCCACTTGCACTTTGCAAATAGCGCGATGCTGACAAAGATACCTTGTTTCAGCCCGCCCTACCACCGGGGCCAGATTCTGGTAGTGTCAGAGTGACATGCAGTGATTCCGAAAATACAGTATATAACCAATGCAAGCAACGAAAAGAATTTGATAGCACATGAACGTCGTCTTTATGCATGAAACAAATAACCGAATCCGAGCGCAAACACTAATAAATATTGGAGAACTCGTGTTGATTGCGTTTGCTTGCAAGTTACTGCGGACATGCATCGACGGTGCCACGTCCAGTACGAATAGTCCGCCTTGAGGAAAAATAGAATTTCGAGCGCCATCGAGGAGACACGGTGGCACTCGTAACGCAAAACAGGCCCTGCCGGGATGAACAGGCGCTCCACCACATTTGATGTCGGCGCTATCGAGACCAGTAAGGTTTAATTTCTAGGGGCTGCGTCGACCTTGCGACGCTTAAAAATCCACTCGGCAAAACTTGGTTTAGCTTGCACGGTGTCTGAGTCCACCTCGGTTTGTCCGCATCGAAACGGCTGCAGAGTAGTCTTCTCCGCAAACGTTAAGCCGACCACTTGGTCTCCCAGCACTTTCCAACCCCCGACTCAAACTTGGGTGAGTCACGATCGTGGCGGCCTGGGCAGCACAGCGGTTTGGTCAAAGGACTCGAGTGCTATGACGTGGAAGATGAAGGTGTGCAAGGCCGCTGTCGATATGATGGCGGCGTGACGTCTTGGACCTGATGTGGAACTTTGAACGGTTGTATTCGAACAAGACGGTGCCGATGCTGGCTTCAGTCTCTACGACTTTCACGCCCATACGCCAAGTTCCCGGCTCCATTTGCCGATCGCTTAGCGGGCGTTGCCTTATGTCTGCTGTACCCGAAGGCGGTGTGGGTTTGAACCCAGGTGGGGCCCCACGTTTGCGGACAGGCGGGTGAAAAATGCGTCACGCTACAGACGCTTACGCGTGTTATGGCATGCACGACATCAATGGACTACTCTTTGGATCGAGGTCTAGAGCGGCGCCACACTCACGAGCCGCGCGTACTACCAGGCCTACAAGCCCATGAGACGACGACTGGAGGCTTTGCCACTCTAGACCATGACCCGCATCTCTCCTACTGAAGTGCCCGGTCAAGCAGTCTCAAGAACTACCAGGGTCTAACCGTGCTTCCAGGCCTACAGGCCATGAGACGGCGCCCAGTAGCCCCCAAGACCACCAGTCCAGTCACAAGACCAGATATCCTAACCTTCACGGCCAAGACCCAACCATCGTCCGAAAGGTCAGGTCGGCCCGGGGATGTTTGAACCCTGGCCGCTTCCGTACGACACTGGATGCTTAACTAGCTGAGCTATCTGAGCTCACTAGAAGTAGGTGGCTCACCACCACCAGGTTCATCGGATTATACTTGGCTTTTGTATAGACCCCATCGGAAAGGTCCTGCAAATGTCCAACTCGGCCCCGAGACGTCTTGGGACGTCCGCCAGTTTCCTTCTGGACACTAAATGGGTCTTTCAGGGTACCCATTTTCGAGAAAAATGGACCTTTGGGGACACCAATTGAATACTTCGTACCCAATTGTTGGGTCCACATGACCCAAATCGATACCAAATAGCCAAGTAGGGTAGCTAAGTAGGCTTACTAGCCTTAAAGTGTAATGTATTTTTGTTAACCCCCGCCATGTTGTGCTGGAGAACGTCCTTCCTAGGAATAGGCGTTTGTGCCGGATTGGTGGCCGCGTTGAGGTTATTAAAAGCATGAACGATTCGCCACTTACCATTCGGTTTTCTGACACAGAACGTAGGCGTTGATTGCGGAGGCTTGCTCTCGTACACCATACCCGCCTCGTTCTTAGCACGGAAGAAGGCGTCAATGACGTCACACTGTTCTCGTAGCAAAGGCCACTGCCTTGTCACGCAGTATTTGGTTCCCGGAATCAGGTCAATCTCATGATGTACACCTCGATCCGGAGGTAGCCTCGTGGGAGGTTCCTTCGAGACCACGTCTTGATATTCCTTCACCAAACGGTAGTACGGATCCGAGGGGTCCTTGAGGATCGAGGATCCTGCCCGTGCATTCAGCGCCTTCTTGGTGTCCTCAAGGACTGCTTTATCAAAAAGCGACGACGAGTTTACTCCTCTTCAGGTCGTAGAATGGCCAACTCGGCTAACTCGCCGGCCTTCAAGGCGTCGCCAAACTCGGCCATGGGCATCTCGTCCAGCTCCAACAGAGCGTCCGCAGTGGGCATAGTCTTTAGACTGATGTCGCCATCGATTTCCCCTGTCACTCCGTTGACGAGTGTATATAGCTGCTCGCTATCACCAGGAGTTTCTTCTCCCGTCATGCTAGACGCATCAGACGCCCTGCGTCTCATGGCTGACGCTCTGCGTCGTAGCCTTCTCCTCGCTGAGACTGTTTGCCTCGGAGAGGTCCTAACCGTTGCATCAGCTGGGTCTCCAGGTGCTTGCACCGTGTGCGTCTTACCTGAGACTGTCTTGACGATTAACCGTCGCAGAGCTGCGATGCTCGCAGTCTCCACCCCGTGGATACATGCCACGTCATCTCCATCAGTGGACCCTCGGCCTTGATGACCAGGCCCACGGCCGGCCACATAACGCATGGTGTGTAGCGACAACTCGTCGTGGTGATGAGTGTCATTGTTGTGACCAATGTCACCATGACGTCGGTCACCCAGCAGATTGCCTGCGCTCCAGTTGCATCCTGAGGCCCGCGGCCTTAATGCCCCGGTATACTGCCGTCCTTGTCGCGCATGGCGTGTAACAACACACCGGAATCGGGACGAGTGTCGTTGTCGTGACACATGTCACCTGTGTCACCCAGAGGGTTACCTGTCGCTCCAGTCACAGGCCACGATCGCTGCTCGGGACTTTTGTCCTCGACACCTTCAGTGTCTACAAGTTCGGATACTTCGATGCCCAGTACGTTAACGGACTCGGTCCAGTGCCCGCATTAAAAGCGCTTTTGTTCCTAGCAGAGGTGGGTTCATGACTCACTCACAGCTCAATCAGTAGTAAAACGCGTAGCGCCCAAGGTCTTCGACCTCCAATCAATCCATGCTCATGACGTTCCAGCCATGCCATGGCCAAGATGAGGTCGTATCTCGATTCCAGGTCCAGGACCAGACAGCGGTCCACGCTATCGAAGTCGAGAAAATTTACGCCTAGGTTAACAGGAACCTTGGGCACCGTGACACGGGTCCCCGTCACTACCGAACAGTGATGATGTCACTCCTGCGCTCTCTGAGCGCCCAGCGCACTGCTGACTTCCTTCCATCGTGGAGCGTCGAGCGTAGTTGCCCGACTCTCCGGAATCGATCAAGATGATCCAAGGCTTCTCAAAGACCTTCACCGTCGCATCGACAACGAGCAAGCCCGGCTTGCATCCACGTTCCGTGCTAGAAGGTAAGGCTCTCTCCGGGGTTTGACCCTGTTGCCCTCCACCTCCATGAGGCTCAACAGAACTCAGTTCTCCCCCAGCAGGGCGCCCCGCGCCTACGGGGTGTCGCCGTTTTCCCGCGACGAGCCGATGGCTTGGATCGATGCAGAGCGAATGCTCATGAGCTTGACGTGATCTGCTTGACGGGCAGGTTGCCATCAAATGAATGGTGCTTCGGCAGATGAAGCACCGACGAACACCCATACGCTGCTCGGCAGCGTGAAGCTCGGCTTCCTCAACTTCAGCAGAGCTGAGGTCCATAGGGACCGGTCCGTCGGACGGATAGCGTTGGCAACGCCCCAGCCAAGTCGAGACGACTTGAATTTAATCTCGGCGTTCATAGCCACTCTCATGGCCTCTTCAAAAGAGGAAGGGTGAGCGCGGAAGACTTTCGTCCTGGGCACACCGGTGCGGAGGTCCTCCTTAAAGACTGTCACAGTCACTGCCTCTGTCAGAGGATCGGCCGCCATGCCGGCGATCAGAGTTCGCAACTCCTGGACGAAGTCCACCAAGTCCTTCTTACCCTGGAGGGTACTCACAAAGCGTGACCTCACGCGTTACGCCTGATTAGGCGGGGCAAACACTTGCGAAAGCTGGAGTTTCAGCTCCTCCCAACTCGGGAAGGCCGCGTCCACCGACGTGCCGCACGTGAGTGCCCATTGCTAGCGCTCGGCCGCTGAGCTTCAGGATCGCTAGCGCCACGCGCTGTTGCTCCGTACCGAGCATGGCCGATCTCATCGCCATTTCGATCTCACGGATTCACAACATGAGGTTCTCCCCCTCCTTTCCTTCGAAAGTCTCGACACTCATGATGAGCGGTTTAGTCTGGGTGGCCCACCCTGCGATTCGTCGAAGTCGGTGCAGACGCCGGTATCCGCTGCTGGAGGTGCTCCAATAGAGCATTCTCGTAGCTTGAGATCGCCTCCAGACGCGCGTTCACCTCGTTCGGCCCTTGCGAAGCAAGATGCGTTATACCCTCTGGGCCGAGCAGAGACATAAGCTTTTCAGCGCGTCTTGCTGGCTCTGGGACAGGTTAGAAAACGCTGTCTGCTCCACCCTCACCGAGGAATAGTCCTAAGACTCAGGTGCGGGATTAACTATACGTGCTACCAGGTGCAGCGGGACTGCGTAGCGTAGTGCGCCAGAGGAAGACGTATGACTCCCCGAGTCTTCGCTGTGGTTATCATAACCCCTGAGGTCTCCGCAGAGGCTTAGATCCCTCTAGTTATACCACTAGAAACTCAAAGAGTCAGTATTCCTAAACCTAGGGCAACACTCTCTTTGATGCTAAAACTGAACTGTTATCTGTTTGCTTATCTGCGGCAAAGCCGCCTGTGGTGTAAATGTATGACTCTAACTATCTACCATATTAAACCTAGTCGAATGCATATCGAGTGGCTCTGTGGCCACGTACTGAAATCCCGTTAATCCAAGTGATACCAAGTACCACTTACGGCAAGGTGACACGTAGCACGGCTACACTTCGTGTTACCTTCGTGCAACCCCGTTACAACCTTTCTCTCTTTTTAAGCAGTGTTTGTCTAATGTTTTACTTTGCTTTAGCAAGACTAACTCAGTAAGGACACGCAACTGCGGGTACTCATCGAAGAACCACGCTTTACATTTCTGTAATACGACGTAACCGAATAGCGTGCAAGCTTACCTTTCTTATCCTCGTTGGTGGCAAGATAGAAATAGAAGCGACCCATCGTCGCCGCCAACCGCTTACCGGAGTTGTACAGAAGAATACTAGCCTCGACAAGTCCATGTTAGCAGTCTCCTCCTCCAGCACTCGCTTGAATGCGACAATCGCTATGATGCGCGCCTTCTTCGTGTTCACATTCTTGAACGCGGTTAAGCTCGTGCTTCTCCTTCTGCTCTTCGAACACTGTAGGCTAAACTTGTGGCTGTCCAGCAACGTCCTTTAACGTCTTCCTATCCTAGGCATTTGCCTAGTTGTCTGAATGGCACATATATGCAAACACTATATTCTAACTTGATATTTGTATAGGTGTATTCATGTTTTATCGCTGGTTCCGACAAATATTTGTCGGGAAGTGTCGGAACGATACACCTAACCTAACCGATTCGATTGGCTTAAATGCTTCATTGACGTGATGCGGTCTCATTTGGCTTGTCCACAGTTCAATCTGTCGGAAAGACGAGTATATTCATCATATCACCGACATCGTCTGTAGATTATTTCATGTAAGAATATCAATATACTGTTTTGAATATTTATTTTGCGGAATCCCGATACCTATCTCGCCCCAGTGAAAACTTGCAGGCAATTGAAGTAGACAACGTCTGCTTTAACTTCTCCAATTCCACTTCTAGGAGGTGAAGGGAACTCTCGGCTTAACTCACGCGCGGCGATAAACAATACGTCACAAACGGACATGCATGGATATTGTGTTGCTTCGAGTTGTTGCCAAGAGCACGAAGCAACACAGTATCCGAACTTCTTGGCGCAACCGTTGCGACAGAAAGGCGAGGACTAAGTGGGACGCGTTTAATACAGCCACTACTGTAAAAAAAAATGTCATTTCGCGAACGGGCGGCCGCGTTCATCCGCAGCGTCCCGTGCGTTTCCGCACTATCTAAGTTCACTATGGACCCACTAACCGCCGCGCGTCAACTGCAATGACGGTCACCAGGAGGGTTCATTTCTCGGTTACGTGTCGGATACTTGTCGTGTCCTTTCAGGATCCAAGCATTTACAGTAGTCAGCCTGAGAATGGCGTACTTCGCTTTATAACTTTACATTGGAATAGGATTACAGGAGTATCTCGGTATACGAAACTGTATATCTACCCATTCATAAATGGAGGTTATCTATTCTAACAATGTTTACAAGTCAGATCACTGAATGTAACTTCTTGCACAAGAGAAACCTTCCGACCGGAGAGAAGGAGGCAATCCGCAAAAAGGAAACATGGAGGTACCCGACGCGGTCTTGGGGCGCCGCAAGCGTCTTCTAGATGATGAAGACGATGACGAGCGCCATGACACCTCGCGCGCGCTGTCCGAGAGCGAGAACATCAGTCCTCGGCTACTGGATGCGCAGGTGGGGCTGCCTACGTTCGTGGGCGGTCACGTGGGCATCGCGGGCACCGGACCGGGCCGCGGACGAGTCATGGGCTCCGTCAAGAGCCGCCGCCTGAGCCAGGATCTGGGCGAGTCGCCGGCCCAGTTTGTGGCTAAGCTCACAGCTCTCTCGGGTCCCGTGTCACCCGCGCTGAGGGTACTGGCGCCATTCACAAACGACGCGGACGCGGCACGGACCCCGTCGGGCGGCAACGCACCTTTCTTAGGCAGTCCGTTCGAAATGAAGAAGGCAGCAGGCGGGCTGGGACGGCCCATGTTCCCTCTAGGAGGCACGCAGGGCCAAAGCAGACCCGCGATCCCAACACCGCTGGGTACACCAGGACATGTACCCGAGCCAAAGACCAGTCCGCCCGCCCATCTGAGAAGACTAGACGGGGTCATCGCAGCCAGGACGATAGGGCCAGGAGTCTCGCCTATAGTCAATCAGGAGCAGAAGAGTCCTATACTGATGGCTAGGCCCGGGATGATGAAGCCAGCTGGAGAGAACACACGCGTGGATCGCGGACTGCCGACGGTAATGAGGGTACTTGATGTAGCAGAAAAGGTACTGGCAGCTCGTACTTACGGGCTTTGTTGTTGGCTATTGCTGCAGATTTCTCACTTTTTGGGAGCAGGAGGGCAGGATAACAGCAACAATCTTGCGTTTGGATCGTTAACCACCCCGTACCGAGTCCCCACCGCTGCATCCACTACTGTAAGTTGAACGGTACTGGAACTTAGTTCGCTTTAGATGAGACTTGAGCTCACGTTGTTGTTTACGGCTGCAGGCACCTTCATCGAAGCAGGTTACTAAGAGGCAACCATTCCCGTTTAACCAACGACGAAACCTAGAACCAGGTAAAGGGATGAGTACTCCAGTGGTAAACTCAGATGGGATGCGAAACAATGTGGTCAAAGCCCCGATCCTATCGTTTGATGCAGATGACGTCTCTAGCGACGAAGAGCTGATGGGCATTCCCGGTCCTGACATCCCCGATCCGGAGGTTTCTTTCTCTGAGGAAAAACTTGGAGATCTTTCTGTCACGGAAAATAATCTGGAAGAGACGGTTGTGTTAACTCTCTGCGATGGCCTCGCCAACAGCCTCACAAAAGTTGAGCGGGATCGGATGGAGCTGCTCAATTTGTACACAATAGTATTGGCTCATCAGCCAAGCCCAATTATGCTGGGACGAGATCAGTTTCAGGATGTGTTCGGTGACAACATTCGTGGCGGGATGCTCTCTCACTTGAGTCGCCGCCACTGTTTGATCCACGTTGAAAACGTGGCGTTACGAGATAAATCGGTTACAATGAGCGTTAAAGTGCGAGTCGAAGACACAAGCACCAACGGAATTCGGGTAAATGGAGTACAACTCAAGAGTGGGCAGTCTCAGGAATTGGAACTGGGCGATATAGTCACGCTGCTGCGGATTCGACGAGATGACGTGCGCACAAACTTCGGCTTTATTTGTTTGGCTGTGTGCTAGGCTAACTTGTGGTCCCTTCTAACAGGATGATATCTCGCTAGAGTACAAGCTGGTTCGGTCGGACCCACCGCCTGAAAAAACGAAAAGAAGGGATAGGAAAAGCAGACACGATGGTCGTTTCGTCAGACCCAGCGACAAATTCTCGTGCGAGTTACTGGACGTAAGTAATCGCCACGGGTTATCTCTAGTACTGGAATCGGACGCTCTGCCTCCCACCACAATACCAGATCGAGCTATTGCACATGAGATGCGCCACCAAATACCAACGGGGTCGTTTACTCCAGCAGACGCTCGGGTATCGATGAAAAAGGAAGTAGAGACGAGCACAGCGAAGCCAGTTCAGCAAATTCCTATTTTGACGCGGAAGATTCGATGCGTATGTTGAAAGCGTTTTGGTGGGTGACATATAATGAGGCTGAATTTGTGAACTGATCACTTTCCGCATTTCGTGCAGACTATTTTATTCGCTGATCAATCCACTCAAGATTTCTCAGAGTCAAGCCAACCTCTTGAGGTTGGTCAGCTTTACGGTATGTTTAATTTCCAGTTGTATTCACTTACATTTAATCGTTCTATGCAGGAAGCAAACTTTGACTACCGTGAAGAGTTATCGGAAGTTTTGTCGGCTTTTGCATCGATCCGCACGTTTGACGTCAGTATATTTGCATAGACGACGTATTTATATGGACTATACTAACAAGTAACCCTGTACAGGCTTCGTCGTACCACTGTGCGACTACGGAGTCAATAGAAGACGCTTTAAATGATGATAGTGATGTGGTATTTTACTCCGGTGGAGGAGACGAGGACCATTTGGTAGTTGAAGCTCCCAGCGGTTTGTCAGCCCGTCTCGAAAGAAATGATGCTCTTCAACTCTTCTCCGAAGGTACGTTACGTTCATTCAGTAAGTGGTTATTTTGTTTGGTGAGGCGTTAACTAAATTGGTTTGAAACAGCAAACCACAGTATGACAAAGCTTATCATCGTCATTTCACCTTCGTTAGAACCAGGTAAGAGCCTCGGCTAGTATAATGCTGATTGTTAGGTGAGCTACTTACACGTTCGGTTGTTCTTTTAGCTTATCTGCTTGCAGAGTGTGGGGCTCCTCACGTATGCTTCCTGAGCTCTGCCAGCCAGCACTCATTGCGTGTTACAGCCTTCATACGGTACCGTTAAATTTGCATGATTATTTTCACCCGGTTGACTGTTTTCTGACACGGAATGTGCCTGAATCATGAATCAGAGCACTTTTTGCTGGATTACTAAAAGGATTTTCTCTCGAGAAAAGCTACACTATGGCAGAATTCGTGGCGCTCAATGATTTGCTACCTATTATACGGCCAGCAGATCAAATTTGTAAAATGCTGCCGAGCTTAAAGCGGCACAACGTTCAGATTGGGTCTCCCATTACGGATGCTGTGACTACCGACAGAAATGTGATTGCCTTACTAAACGCGCCATTTATTCCCGTTCTGGCAACGCACTTTCTTGGCAGAGATGCCCAAGTCAGAAAGGTACCGATTGCATTATATCGATTGTAATTCTCGAGTGCAAGTACTGAGCTCCAGTACTATTGATGATCAGGTCAAGGCAGCTCTGGCACAAAAGGTTCGAGTGTGCAACATATTTGGGCCTCGAGGCGTCGGAAAGTCGTCAATTGCCATTCATGTTGCGAAAACGTCGTACCGCACAAGAGGATATCGAAATGGAGTCCACTACTTTGCTGTGGACAAGTTGGTGGAATACATTCAGAACGGTATAAACCCCGTTTTGACTGACTCGCAAGACAATGAATGCACACAGTCTAACAGTCAGCGCGAAGATCCTTTACCAAAAGTTATCGAAGGGGTCGAAACTCTTCTGCGATCACTCCCAGAGTACGTTCTATAATTCAAGAAAAACGGTGTATAGTCTATTGAAGTGGAGTTAACGAGTTGCTGTTTGTAGGACGGATCCCATACATTACCCGACCACACTTCTGGTATTGGACGGTTGCGACGTCGTCCTTCCAGCATTGGAGGTGTTTGTACTGAGTATAATTCGGTCATTTCCCGGTGTCCAGGTACAAGTTTCTTTCACTTGTTGAGGTATGCATCCCTAGCGTGTGAATCGCTAACAACGTATCTGTATAAATGCGTAGATTTTGCTAATGTCGACTAAAAAGCTGCGGGTTGGCGCGGGTGAAGACGAAGTCTTGTCTGAGGAATCAATTCACGTCGAGGAGTTAGAGAAGGTGGAGAGTGCGAAACTATTCTTCAAGCTAGCCAGAGGTCATTTGACTTCAAGACAACTTCGACAACGTACGCTTTAAGTTTTTTCTCCTGACATTCGATGAAAAGATGACACTATATTTTTTGTTCCTGTCGCAGACTTCTCCGACAGCAGTATCGAAGCAATCTCCAACGACGAGCGCTTACTGAGTACTAAAGGCAACCCATTTCGGATCTCCCGACTCGTGTACGAACTCGAATCGCAGACGACTACCGGCAGTAGCTGAATTGGCTCCGTGCCCACGATTGTATTTTATTGGGGAAAACATGCACCACTACACTTTTATGAAGGCGCACAGATATCACCCATTCAGCAGCGATAGCAAGACACTGATGGTAATGTGCAGTTTTGATCGTACCATTTATTCGCTGAACAGTACTTGGTTTTCTTGTATGCCATCTACTGGCTATCAGAGCAGCAGCTACGCATTAATTACACCAGCCTGAAAGTGCCGAAGGAGCACTCCAATGTGAACAAGAACTCTTCCGGTTGAGACTGTCCGCAATCGACATCGTTCTGACCATGCTGCGTTAAACAGGACGTCATCACTCTTAAGCTCTGGAGTTCGTCCAAGAAGCTGTACATCCAGCTCTTCCTTTGTAGTGCCGAGCGGACGCCACAATGAAACCCAGAGCTTGTGCTGACCTGCAGCAAAAGGCACCGGCACGAAACCATACCCGATCACGTTTAATTTCAGGTTGGCGTCTGCCCTCCACACTTGGAAAAGCAACTTCGGCCATCCCTGGAAGGCTGAAGTCGCGAAATGCAAGTCAATCGGGTGAGACCACACAGCAACGTCTGGATCCGATGTCCATGGTGCTGTCGACGGGTAATCTAGTTGTGTTTGGCCAAACTGATCTCCAGCGATGTGACTCCATCTGCTGCCATACTCGACACGCCATTTGCAAGTCAAGCCCCCAGCAGCTCCGAATCCATGGCCACTGACGATCTCGCCGATCAAATGCACTTCAGGTTGGTATGCGGGCGGTACGTCGAGTTGTATCAGTCGTTTCTGAGCTCGGTACGTGTTATACGGAGAATCTGGTATCGGCAACATATCGTCGGAATCTGGCTTGTGTCGACGCAGTGGAGACAAAACATTCGTCCGATTTTCCTGCTCACTGTCGCCGCTAGAGCTATCAGCGGATGCTTGACGGTTATCCCGTTTACCTTTGGTACTTTTCGTATTTCTCTTGCTTCGAACGCGAGGAGAGGGAGAGCTCTCACGACTACCATTGTTCTCGAGCGTAGAAGGTATTGGAGACTTGGTAGACGCTGGGACTTTCTCCTCTGCGTGGATCGGATCGTTGAGCTCCTTTTGGTTGGTCGGTGCCTTGGAGCTATTGTGATGTTTCATCTCGGGAATTTTCCAGCGGCTTTTGCGCTTGGACGACTCTGCTGATACGTCAGATTTTGGCGGGGTGAGTGGATCCTTCTTGGTAATCGTAGGGTCTGCACTGGGATTGAGAGCTTCATCGTGAGCTTTCGTCTCTCGCTTCTTGTCCACTAGCTTGGGCTTCTTCTCCGGCTTTGGGAGCTTTGTCAGCCTAGCAGCAGCATAGAAAAAGTCAGTGAATAGTTTACAATTTTGAACCTTGCTAACGAACATAGGTGCAACACACATTTTCTTCGGAGATGCAAGAGGTTTCTTGGTCGGAGTTTGCTCTTCTGGCGCATGGTCCGATTCAAAAAGCGTTTTCCGCTTAAACGTGCGTGCGATGGATTTTTGTGGCGCTGAAGTCTTCGCTTCAGGAGCAGCAACATCAGCGTTGCCAGCTTCCTTAGTCTCGGTCTCTTCAAAACTTACTGGATCAGTCTCCGGCTTCTTCACTTTATCATTCTTCTTCTTCTCCTTGGGAGGCTTAGGCTTTGGTTTGTCTTTCTCCTTGGGCTCTTTCTTCTTCTCGGGAGATGTCGCCGTCGAGTTTAGACCAAATCCTGCGGCATCAGGTGCGTCGAAGGTCCCGCTCGACGCTGCCCGCTTCTTGGGCGACGCCAGTTTCTTGAGCATCTTGTCGCGACGGCTCCTACGTGTCTTGACTGCTAGGAGAATAAGAGACAAAGTCAAGAGCCACCTCGTCGAGGAGACGCACGGCAGCGGCCACAACATCAAAAAACCACCAGAACATGGCCAAACAAACCATAAATGCAAAATCTCCTTTACCACCTGCATGCTTGAACCAAATTGCCTGTGTATTTCCACCTTCCTCTCAGCGCTACAAAGATACAAAGCACTACGTGTGTGTAGAATGTATTTATGGAGTTCTCTATCAGTCTCCACTCTAGCCCACAATCCAGTTTCTCCTCTCCAGAGTTCGCTAACGTCCCTCACCTAGTTCTTCTTGGTACGCATACGCAGTGCTTTCTTACGCTTACGGTGCTTGTGCTTGTTCATTTTCTTTCGCCGCTTCTTGACCACGCTATCCGCCAGGTAGCCGTCCATCTGGCGCAGCAGCGCGTCTACGTCGCGCGGGCCGTCGGTGTCGCGCAGCGGCAGGTTGTCTTGCAGCGAGCTGAGCATGCCGGGCGTGTCCCACAGGTCCTCGGAGCAGGCCAGCGCGGCGTCGTCCTCGTCCGCATCCTTGTGCTCGCTCAGCAGCGGGAAGGAGCCCACCTTCCACATGTGCGACGGATCCGCGCGCGGGTACTTGCTCTGCCACATCGCCGGGTCTTCGGGCACAGGGAAGGACGGCATCTGGAACAGCGCGTCGGGCGAACGTGTCGACATAAAGGCACGACGCGCCATCAGCTGCGGCACAGAGTTTGGTCGCAGTGCACGCCGAGACGCGCCCAAGACGCAGCGGGCAGCGGCACGCAACCCAGACATAACGGATCACTCGCAGTTCGGACGAGGTGGCGTCTTTCTCACTGTTGTAGGAAGAAAACGGATGGGAGGCTGCTAGAGGTGGTCAGCAAAAAATAGCACTGATTGGATAAAATGCGATACATCAGAACCGTACTTAACGGCGTTGAATACTTCAGCTTCAACGTCCTTAGAAAGATCGGCGGTAAATTACAACAATAAATGACGAGTGAGCGAGATCAACTGGTCTTCGCGCGCAAGTGTTTCGCATGGGCCGACCGCGACGGCAAAGGTGACAAGGCGCTGCTTAGGCGTAGACGTATGGATACAGAAAGGGGGCTCATATTCTGTGTGTTGTTTTCGGTGCGGGGAAAGGGTTTTTAGCGGCACACGACATCAAGTGCGGTGTGGCGGCGGCGCTAGGAGTTCGTCCGTCTAAAGTGAGAGCGGTACTGATGCAAGTAGATGGGACAACAGACTAAAACTAACGACTTGATGTGAAGCTGCTACTGACGCAGATGTTCCAAGGCTGCGACGGTCAGGGACACGAGCTCCGCATCACACTGGACGAGTTCGTGACGGTAATGAAGACGCGGCTGGCCAGGACGGACTTGTTAGAGGACGTGAGGAGGCTCTTCAAGGCGCTAGACTTACGGGCCGAAGGGTTCATTTCGTTGCGCAGTTTCCAGCAGGTAAGTGGCCACGTTGCCGTCCCGTTCACTTCTGTCAAGATGTGCTCACTGAATACTCTCCTTTGTGACGTTGAAGGCGTGCGAGGTGGCGCTACCACTCGCCAACCACGAGATGTTGCTGCGCGTCTTTCGCGAAGCAGACCGAGATGGCGACGGACGTGTGCGTTGGTTTATTGTGGAGGAAATTTGCGATTTCACGATAAATATTCTAAATTACAGTATTTATCATGTTAGGTGACGTATCAAGACTTTGAGCGGATGTGTCTACTCGCGGTACAGGTCGAGGCCAGTAAAAACAAATAGAAAAACGGATTCTCAATACCGTAGCGCGACCTTACAAATGTATAGATAAAGGAATTCGCCGTGCAAAACGAACGAGGGGGCTTTAGAAATCTTAGAGTTTCTATTTTAATTTCTAACGAATTGAAGAAGCACACATCGCGATGGAGGATCTCGATGCGCGTGCTGAGGAAGTGCTGAGCAATACGACGGCTGAGAACACCAAGTACGCCTACCTCCGAGCCCTTTCTCGCTTTGTGGAGTGGAAGTACTGTAATGCGGATGCAGATCGTCAAGTACTTCTCTTTTCAGAAGCGTTTCGCCTGCTCCAAGGGCCCAGAGGCGAGTTTGTGGGGTTCACCAGCTGAGTGGTTCTATCTAGAGCGTATGGAAATCCCTATAGACTTGAATGTTTTGTCTACTCAAGTTTGTATGCGGTATCTCCGGCGATGGAACGAAGCAGGGTGACGGGCAAGTCTACGTTTGGCAATGTACGCTCAGCGTTAGTATACTTGTACACAACTACAGAATTCGACCGGCCTTGAGATTTTGACTCTCAGATGCGGCGCTTTTTCAAGGGACTCCATCATACTGTGACTAGAATAGCTGAAGGGAGTAATGAGCGTCTTTGTGAGGGGAAGGAGCCGTTCAGCTTTTCGATGTTCAGAGCAGGTTAAGGCAATGCTGCAGTCAACCAGAAATCATGATTTGTTTGGCCATTCGCTTCTCTTCGTTTGATGGAACCTAATGTGTCGCGCAAAGAGCACAGAATCAATTCTACATGCTCATATCACGTGGCGTAAAGATTCAATAGCGATTACCTTCGCGCACATGAAAAATGATCAGGATGGAAGCCGTCTGCGGGATCCTGGTCATGTGCACGAGAACCCGACAATGCCTGAAATTTGTCCTGTCTTAGGACTAGGAATTTATTTTGCTGTCTTTGGATTTGACCAGGCCGGTAAAGTATTTCCTGGTAGCAACCAGTACAGTCGATTTCTCAAAGTGTTGAAGAATGTGCTTGGTAGTGAAACTGTTCGAGCAGTTTTGGCGGGATTTGGATTAGAGCCTGCGAACTTTGGAACACACTCAGCACGGAAAGGTGCTGCTACGTACGTGAGTAGTTGTTCTACGTCATGCCCTCAGCAGCATCGATTTGTCTTCAGCTGGATGGACTCTTCCCGGTGTTCAGGATAAGTACGTCAGGTTCGCGGCCGCCGGCGACATGATCGTTGGTCGCTATGTTGCGGCGCTTCCATTTGATTTGCCACACTGCCACCATTTTCGATTTGCATAGTGTACAAGATGATGAATGGCCGAAACTACTGCATCATATTGAAACCGCCATGTCATCGATTTTCCCCGGTATACCGCCGAGTTTGAATATGGTCTGCCAGTTTGGTCTCGCTTCGATACTGTACCACAAGTATTTTTTGCCGCAATCATTGCCTCCACACATTTACTGTTTGCCACACCACTATTCAACTCTAGTAATGCGACTGAATGGAGTGACTACGGCAACATGTTGCTTGCCGAAATTTCCAAGAAGGTGATCTCATGACTCCAACGGGGATTCCTCCGCACGTAGGCATAATGGTGTCGTTGTCAGACTACAAAGTAGAAGTCGAGGATATGCGAGGGGGGCTTACCGTGGACTTTAAACGCTCCCTCAAGCGCCATATTAACGGATCGCTTATGACCACGGAGGCTATAGAGACTGCATTTGCTTCTGTTTTGGTCCGGTCTAGTTTGTATCAGTGTAGCCATACATGTCAGATCAAATCATCGCAAGCACTGTGCTTCCAGCTACTCCATTACAGTCTGAGATTTATTCGTGGAATGGTAGTTTCCATCGAGTTCCTAACGACTTCAAACTACCGCCTGGAACTCTTCGCGTAACCTGGCAGAGCTGGTGTGTTGGCCAGCCACCTCTTAGACTGCTCACAAAACTCGATATGGCGGCGAGATTGGCAAAGATTCGTCTGGCCGAGCTACAGCGATTGATGCTCGTAATTAAATCTCTTTTAACGAGGGAGGAGGTCGGCCGAGCACGCCGTTCTACCGAAGCTGCTGGGCTTCTCTTTGAGCAGGTGAAATCTCGTTTACCATTTAGGTCCACATCCGGCAAGGGAAGATCACGCAGGCTAGAGCAGCTATCATGGCGTACTTTAGCACGTGAGGTAACTCACACAACTAATTAAACAGCTTCAGCATTTGATTTACTGTCTGCTCAGGTATTGCCTTCATGCTGGGCTCACACGGTGCTTTTCCCCACGTCATTATGGCCTTCAACGAAATCGTATGCTGGTGGATGTCGTCCTTTGTACTGTCTTGACGCCACAAAGTACTACGTCTAGGCGCTGGCTTCACCCGGCAGCTGGGTAGTGCGGCTTTGCTATTGGCCTTCTCTGCATCTTTGACTTGGTTTTATTAATCTCTCCAACTCCAAGCGCTTCATCTTGAGCTGCAACTCCTTCCTCATTCTGCCACTGAGTTGAACCCTGGCGGCCGGCTCGCTTATTTGTTGGAACATGATGCCTGGTACACTCCGACATTTCTAATATGCCCGCGTGCTTGCGTCGTGCAAATTGCACGGCGAATTCCAGTGCATTTTGCCATTTAGGGTGTTTCACTTGTCTTTTGTATGCCATTTTTGCATTCATGGAATTCATCGTGCAAAGCGCACCCATAATTCCATACAAAACGGCAGGTATGCACGGCGAATTCCCTAGAAGTGATGATGATGTCTCAGTCTTGTTTTTACTCTGTTGATTTCAAAATCTTTTTGTGTAAAAAAAAAAAAGTGTAAAATGGCTTCCCCCGGCAGCCTGAGCGGCAGCGACGTCCAGCAAGAAGCGATCAAGTCCCGACTGTTCGCGGTGCTGCGGCGACCCGAGAACGACCAGTGCGCAGATTGCGGTGCTGCCACGCCCAAGTATGTCCCGTGATAGCTGGTGGTTCTTACGCTTTAACGGATACTTACGTTTATTTGTATTTTATTGCTTGTATTCAACAATAGGTGGGCGACGGTGACCCATGGAGGCTTCATCTGCACTCAATGTGCTGGTGTGCATCGGTCTTTGGGGGTTCACGTCTCATTTGTACTCAGTGTCATGCTTGACAAGTGGACAGATGAACAAGTGAACGCTGTGGACAAACGTGGCAACATGAAGCTAAACAAACAACTCGAACGGACTCTTGCTTTACAATTAAAGCTGAATGAACAAACCCCTAAGAAACCTGAAGCACAGACATCCCGTGCCGAGCGTGAACTCTTTATTCGTTCCAAGTATGAAGAGAAACTATTCTCTGGTGGTGTCGCTAGCTCGCCGTCCAAGTCTGCGTCTCCAAAGCGTAGCCCCAGAAAGACTGCGACTACTCAAGGAATGGTTGAGTACACTGGTGTCGTGGTAATTGACCTTAAAGAGGCCAAAGAGCTCGCTGGGATGAACATCAGTGGCAAATCCGACCCGTACGTGACGTTCCGTTTGGGTGAGCAAAGTATCAGCAGCAAGCGCGTGGATAACAGTGTCACTCCGCAATGGAACCAGCAGCTCATGCTCTCGTGGGACGGCACCTCATCGCTTGAGATCGAACTGTACGACTACAACAAGGTTAATGCAGATCGTCCCATGGGAGCGTTCGCTGTTAGTGCTCAGCAACTCTCGTCATTACCTGTCGCTGGGGATTCGGATGGTCCATATGAAGACTGGTACCCGGTCATCATGCCGCGCGACTGGGCCACCAACTTCAGTGAACACCTGGTGGCTGGCGCTGAAGGTGTCACCAAAGGCATCTACCGTGGTCTCACAGGTGTGTTCAAGGATCCGATCAAAGGAGCTCGTGAGAACGGACTCGAGGGGTTTGCGAAGGGCGTGGGCACAGGTGTCGCGGGTGTCATCTATCGTCCTATGAAAGGTATTGGCTCGATGGTCAAACACTCGGCTTTGTCTGTAGGAATTGGCAGGAAACATCGCACTAACAGCGCAGAAAGCAGCGAGCCCGATGGCAACTCGTCACCGGACGCCCGAGACTACGTGGCTGCTGGCTCCGTGCGACTTGCCTTGTCACTGCAGACGTTTGCCTAAGGCGCCTGCCGTAATGTACACACCACAGGAGACAAAACGTGTAATTTATTCCTTCACCTCGTTGCTCTGTCTGCTCTTGCTCGACTGGCCTCGTGGTTGACCGTCGCACATCTTGTCTTGACTGTGGATTTCTTGGAAAAATGTGGTTTGATTCTTTCCTACATGAGGGTCCGAAAGTTCAACAGTTCGCCCTTCACGCGGCGGAATTGTTCTAGCAACGTCGATGCTTCCCCGCTCTCGTCTGAAACATACAAAGACCAGGATGTCAGTCTACTAAACACGAAAGAGGAGGAACAAATAACAGCAACGAACCCTGTGATGTGGCGCGCAGATCTGTGATAAAACCATCGCAGAGGTCGACGATGTTCGGACAGCAGGCAGCAAACTCAGCAAGCTGATCCTTCCCGGCACGTGGAGAGATGGCGTGCTTCTTCCAGATAGTGATAATAGCCAGCATCGACCGCAGTAAATGCAGGGTCCAACCTTCGCGGTAGAGCCGCTCAGGCTGCTCGCGATAGAGCTGCTCGTAGTAACTCAGAAGTACCCGGTGCGGCACACCCACGTCCACAAAGAGCTTGAGAACCCAGTTGAACGTGGTAGAGTCAATAGCAGCAGCCGACGCGACGCTGCCGGTGAAGGCACCTACGCCCGTTGATCGAATATACCACAGAGAGATCCACTCGAGCATATCGGCCAGAAACCCCACTGGAAAGACAAAGCCATCGATCCCAGTAGCCAAGCCGCTGTGTGAGTCGTCACCTTCCAAGTACAGCGACTTGCCCAGCCGCAGAATCTTGCACTGCATCTGGCCAATCCAATTGCCACTCTCGAAAGAGGAGTTTCCACCTGTACTGCTCGAAGTAGCTAGCAGTCCAGCCTTCTCACACTGGTCCAATCTCCACGCATTAAATGCCGTGTTATTGGAAGATTGAGGCAGCAGACTGAAAATGATCTTCCGCCACAGCGTCGCAATCACATCGGCCTCCTCTGACTTGCACACGTGGATAATGTGCAGACACTCAGTCCACATGTCGTACTTGGACGCGAATTGGTTGTATAAAGTCGACGCGTCCAACAGTTTAAAAGTCAGTAGCTGCAAGCCCGTCTTCCGCTCCCGTAATTGTTCGTCTGAGATGGAGGAGGACGTCTCCAGCTCAATCACCTGCTGTTCCAGCGCCTTCAGGACGCGAACTTGCAACTGCAGCACATCCAGCACGTCGCGTACCTCCTTAATTGCCTCTGAAGCTTCTCCCACATCCTCCAGACTCTTAAGACAGCCCAACGCCTTGGACACGTAGTACTGACGCTTGACAATGTCGGGATTGTTAGAGACCACGACAGCAGAAGAGGTCGCGTACTCATCTTCACCCATCGTGTCCTCGTGCGCACGTGCCCACCATACTTTAGCAGCCACAAGATACTTGTGCTGGTCCATATACAGTTTAACAAGCAGGTCTTGGTCCTTCTCCTTCAAAAACTCCTCAATGTATGGAGAGCGGATTGAAGTCAGAAGATGCGAGTGACCGCGCTCATACAACCACGTGTACAGCAGGTTGTGGAAGCTTTCATCGTCTGAGGCCAACGCGAAGTGAAATAACTCTTCCACGCACTTATTCCTCGTCTCGTCATCCAGCGCCACCATCTCCTCAACAGCTTGTGGACTAGCATTCGCTGTCTCCCCACCCAGAAGCTTGTGCAGAGCAAGCAAGATGCAGCCAAAGCACCGCCGTTTCCACACTTGTTTAACACCACTGAGGTCCGAGATGGCTGCATCACGGAAATGTTTAGCACATGCTAGTGACAGCTTCACCACACCTTCATAGTAATTCAGCAGTGTGTAGTCTTCACAGATACCCTGGAGAACATCCAGACAGTCCTCCGTGTCCCACATGTGGCATGAATTCAAGAACTGCTCCAAAGACTCCTTCAGGAACTTTTTACGAGCAACAGGCGAGCCGCTGAGCTTGGCATTCGACAAACTTCGGTATCCCTGATAGTGCCACAAATCCGATACGGAGAAGAACGTGGGGCATTGATCGCGTAGCTGCTTGATCAGGAACTGGTTGTTCTCGTTGCGGCCACGCATAAGTGCCTTCGTCATGGTCTTCGCAGCCAGTGAGCCGTCCGTTGTTGTCACCAGGTCGCTAAAGCTGAGACGAGCAAGAGGTTCCTCGAGCGAAACCTTGTTTTCCTGAGCAATCCGTAGCAGCGAGATCGCCTCAATGCTCCGCAGCACCAACTGGTACAAGTAGTACAGGGATCGCTGCTCGGCCTTGAACCGCGTCTCGCGTTTGAGCTGGTCCTCGCTGAGTGCCTTCTGATGGCGCATGACGAGCTCCGACACACGGGAAAGCCCAGCCTCAGCACTCTCACCCAAGACACCGTCCAAGCTGGGGTTATTTTCCAGCGCAGCGCCGCCGCTAATTGATACAGCAAAAGGACCAGCGGTTTCCATGAGCTGTCGCAACTGGAACAGAATCTCACGGATCTCGTCCAGCTTCTCAGGAGAGTGAACGTTCTCGAAGCTGGTTACATATCCCGGCGACTTGGCCGAGGGCTTAACCTTAATACCGTTAGCCGCAGCATTCGAGACGCGAGAGACCACATGACGGCCGAGAGTCTTCGAGGACCAGAGTGGACGAAGTACTCGACACGCAAAAGCAACAAGACCGTCGTGCTGATATGACATGCCAAACTCCGTCGTGAGCACGATCCGTGTGCTGCTTGTGGAGGTTGAAGTGCTGTTGGCCGTTGATGTGGCGGACTCCACGGGCATATTGTCAGGAGGACCCTGGGCGATTTCAAAGATACACTGCACTGCAGCCGTGTAAATATACTCATCACTCTTCATAGCTGTCAAACCGGCAGCACGCGGTGCGATGAGCGAAGCCGCCATGGAGCTTTCACTCACAAGAGGGTCAGTCGGGACACCACATGCCAACGCGATGAGCATACAGACCACCTGAATTTCACCAAAGCAGCGAACAAATGGCGCCAGCGCAGCCTTGAGTTCGTGGCCACGCGATAGCAAAAGCACGCGGTGAAGCTGGTCCAATGGCCGGATCTTCTTGAAAACCTGAATCCCAGCGTTCGTCAGGCACAAAAAATGACGTGAAGGCTGGGAATACATGAGTGCCATTTCCCCGACGACCGGGGCGTTTTCCGACGTGCTTCCAGCAGAAATACCAGTGGCCATTTCGTCAAATGACCGCTTGCTACCGCTGCTAGGCCCCTTTGTGGTAGCATTCGCTGCCTCAATCTGCGTCATCCAAGCGCTCTCCGGACCTTCGCTTGAATACGGGTCTAGTTCCTGAATATCCACCACTTTACCGATACAAGTGTCCAATGAAACGGCTTCTCGGATTGAGGGCTTCCTCGACGCCAAACCTGTCTGCACGGGGAGTGCTGTGGTGCTAATGGGGTCGTGAGCAATGCCCACGAGCTGGTCCTGTTGGTCTCGACGTCCTTCGATGCACAAAAAGACGCCCTTGCGATGGAATGCAACGTGTACGGCGCTTGGACTCTTGCCCGGCGCGTAACCCGGTTGCATGCCTTCCTTGGCGTGATATGGAGGCGCATCACGCAGTGCGATCGCCGGGGGAGGCAGACGAATGTGAAGAATCTCGAGTCTAGACGGACGTTTGGATCGACCGTAGCTGCCAGCTCCTGAGTATGTATATCGTCGCGAGAAGGCCGTCAAATAAAAGCGGATGCCGTTTGACGTGACAGCCACCAGCGTGACCACTTTGGACTCGTCTGGTGACACTGTAGACAGCGCCACTACCTTGAGAGGGTTGGCCGTGCCGGCCACCGCCGGCTGGAAAAGTCTCTCGTCCGGGCACGACACGCGCGTCCGGCGGTTCTCACGCGCGTACTTGGCGCCGTCGGCCAGCAGGTTCACTGCGCACACGGCCTTGCTCTCTTCTCCATTAGCTCCGAGGTCAAATACACTCACTTGAGCGTCGTCGTGCAGCACGTAGAGAATGTGTCGCGAGTGGTCCACGCACATGTCCACTACCTTTCCAGGAGCACTGGCCAATCCGGCCAGGAACCGCGGCAGATACTGCGCATAGCTCGACGTGTGAGCCACTTTCCTGCATCCTTCAGAAGCCCCTACTCCTGGTACATTGGTGAGCGCCGCTCCGAGCAGTGAACTGCGGTCGGCCGCGGCCTTCTGTTCGGGTGCGTAAAGAAACTCGTAGAGCGCGCCATCGGATCCTCCGAAGAAGATGCGGCCGCAGCGTGTGGTCACGATCTTGCGGACCACGCACTTGTCCGTGCTGACGCTCAACTTGGTTCGCTGTAGCTTGAAGCTCACGGGCCCAGTACCATCCGGCCGCTCAGGCTGGTTGTCGTCGGCTACGACCGCGAGCAGCAGCACCTCCACGGTTGTGGCTACCACCAGCACGTGGCGGACCTTCGAGGTGAAAACTCCAGCAGCAGGACGGGCCACGAGTCCCACAGCCACAATGGCCTGGTCGAATTCCTTCGCGGCAAAGCGGCCGCGTTGCGCATAGCTCCAAAGAAAGAGGCGCGCGTCCACGGACGTCCAGGCCGATCGGATCTCAGGCAGCAGGCCAGACAGAGACAGCGTTTTGGTATCGTCTAGCGCAGCGGCCACGACGCCTGGCAGCGGGATGACTGCGCCCTTCTTGGCTATCTGTGGGGTCCATTGCGACGCATAAGGCTCCAAGAAGTAGTTCTGGGGCTCGGACTGGGCGTTAAGTTGGTCGGCCAGGTCCGGATACGAGGCGTCCTCCTGTGTGGCCTGGTCTACGCGCGTCTTGGCGTCCGATAGGCCCTTGAACGTGCGCTCCGCCGGCGCCGACAGCTCCATGGCGACTACGGGAACGATTGGGCGCGTTGGGGTTTGCTTGGCAGGCCGGCGATGGCGGGGGGTCAATTCAAATTTCGTCCAATCATCGGAGTTCCATTTTGATTTTACTAAAAAATGCTCCGACAGAAAAGATTGCCCATTTTCGACGAAAACATACGCCCAGTGTAGCCATATTGGAGGCGCTTTTTGCAATTATTTTGACTTACAGGAATTGTATCTCTCTTTCTGTCGCAGTCCCTGATCAGTTCGAGATGAACGAGAACATGGACGGCTCGGGCTCTTGTAGTACGCTACGCTGGGATTGGGACTGCGAAACGGACGAGGAGGCCACGGTCGGTGTCGTGGACGACGTGTTACTGCCCCGCATGAAGCCAAACGCAGTGGGCGACGTGGGTTCCGTGCTGGTTGTGCTGTCGAACACTGGCTGGTCTTGTGCGTTAATGTTCGAGATGAACCCGAACGAAGACTGCGTGGACTCGCTAATGGTCGGAGCATGGTCTATCGACTGAATTCCCATCGGTATCCGACCTGAGGCTGTCGAGCGCAACGAGGCCTCCAGGTCACTAATACCCATAGGCCGACCATGGCTGCTCTTCGTCAAGGTGTCGTACAGTGCAGGCGCTGGCTGTTGCTGAGTGTCCTCCTTCAAGCTGAGACCAGCAAATATCGGCTGTTGCTGTTGCTTAGTATAGTCCTTCAAGCTGAGTCCAGCGAACACGTTTGTGGCCACTTCAACCTCCGGCTTGGCGCCATCCGTCGACTGCACATTGAAACTGGACGATGGACTAGTCGGCGTCTGAGTAACAGTAACCGAGGCAGCAATGGCTGTCACTGCAGGCTGCTGCTGAGCATTGTCGCGGAGGAAACTGAAGCCATACGAGTTATCTGCTTGTGCAGGTGTCGACGGGGTGGGCACCATCACATTCCCGTTATGAACATCAGCCACGTGAGGGTTCGCGTTGGCGTTTAAAAACTGGAAGCCCGAGTCGTCTTGCAGCTGTGAAATGCCTAGAGGCGGGTCGTTGACTGTGCTGTTCGTGTCCCCTCCAACAAATGCAAACGCCGATACGGGGTGCTTCTCCTCATCAGACGTTACCACACTACTATAAGGAGGCGGGTCTGTACTAGCAGTGCTTTGAATGAGCCGAGCCAGATGGTCAGCCCTACGTACAAGTGTCGAGCGGAACTGCTTGACCTCTTCGTAATTAGGCGGCCGGTGCTCCCCAAAAATGACCGAGTCGATGCCTTGTGTCTGGATTTTTTCCACTGTGCCGTGAAGTTGTGCTAGTTGGTTGCGACGGTCCACGATACTCTGTCCACCGTGTTCACGACGGACAATTTCTTTCAGCTTCGCCTCAATTTCGGCCAAACTGGTGCTGTAGCCGTTCAACCGGGTCATGAACACTTCACCGCTCGAGCTTCCTGGTGTGTGAATATCCTCCGACTCGGGTTGTGCTTGGTCCTCTTCCACGTTCTTTTCATCTGTCGCAGTATCTTCCTCTTCTTCCAAAGGGGGAGGAATGTAAGGTACCTGAAGCGTTGAAGGGTTGGCAGCCCGTCCTTGCGTCATGAGTTTCTTAAAGCGTAGCAGTTTCGGTGCGTTCGCTAACGAGCCAAGAATGGGACCCACCTCAGCAAGCCCTTTGTTCTCCACGTAAATGGAATTAATACTAATCAACGCGCAGCCTGGACAGATAGCTGGATGAAGTTCAAGATAGCCACGTCCACCAGTCGGTAAGGGCACGAACCGCTCAACCACAGTCATGTCCGGAATCGTACGGTCCAGCATGACACCCATGGGTCCTGGTGGAACCTCGATTTCCAGTATCACTTCTCGTAATGGCTCAGTGGGTTGTGTTGATTCTGGTGCATCCATTTCGCCGTAAATTGCGGCTGATGACGGTTTGTATGCGTCAAATGATTCCAATGCTTGAGCTCCATCATTAGCATCTAAACCTTCAAAGGCATCGTGAATTGGGTCTGGTATCACGGGTTCTTCTTGTTTCTTCTCTTCCTTCTCTGATCCGTTCATCTGGGCTGGCTGCAAAAGCGTCGGCTCAGGTAATGTATCAAATACCGTGTGGCGACGTTGAAGCACAGGCGCTGGAGCTGTTTGAGTTGATGGTGCAGACTGTTGGTGCTGCAGCTGTTGGTGCTGTTGTCCATCCGTAAACGTGAATGCCGATGGAATACCATGCTCAAGTGCATGAATGCTGTCAGTCACAGATACCTGATTCACGAAGCTGAAACTGGAAGAATTCAATGATAAAGGCGGCGCACTGGGTACTGGCATGTCAGGCTCGGGGTGGGCGTTTTGAGGAGGCGAAGCTGCCATAAAGCTAAACGCTGACCCACTAGGCGCTGGTGGGGCTAGCGCTTCAGCTTGCGGCGGCAAGTCCACTTCATCACCGTTAGCAGAGAGGAAGCCAAACGCCGAGTTACTGACTGGAGGAGTCATGGGTTCAGCTGCCATCTGCGCGGGTGCATACTCCTGTTGTGGATGGTGAGTTGGCTGTGCTAAGAACGCGAACGCCGATCCTTCCTGTACCGCAGGGGCAGGTAACGGTGCACTGCTGCTGCGTGGCGAGTCGTCCATGTCCATCATTAAGTCGTGCGGCGTCTGCTGAGACGTCACGACAGGCGACGTGTGCATCAACGTGTGCATCTCCGGAGCGGCTCTGGCCTCGGTCTCCTCCGTGTCTTCTTCCTGCATTCTCCGCATCATCTCTAAAGGACTCTCTTCATCCGGCGGCACGTAGTCTCTCAGCAGTACATAAACTTTATCTGCGCGCTTGCGTAGCATGTCCTTCCTGGCGGTACGCAGGTCCTCGAGCAGGTCCAGACGTCCGCTGTAGTACTGCTTGTAGAACTCCGCCTCTGCGCTGCCCAATAGCGCACTGAGCACGGACAGCGCCTTGGCCTTCACCTGCCATAGCGGGCTCTCAAACTTGTCATCCAGTAGCTCGCAGATGTACTGCGGGCCAACATAACGTCAGACTTGTTAGCCGCATCAACATAAAGAGACCTGGATATCAAATTCAAGAGGATCTACAACGCACGTCGTGATCCAGTGTGTGCAGGTAGCGCAGTAGTTTGTGTAGCACTTCGCGCGGCGGGAAAGACGAGGAACCGACGGACGAGCAGAGCTCCGAGATGAGAGCGTTCTCCAGGTCCGTCTGGTGTTGCGTGGGCTGCTGCTGCACTGGCGTCTTGAAGCCTTGCTTCCATCGGGCTGCCTGTGACGCGTACGTCGACTCGGGCGTGGGCCGCCGCTGGCTGTGCATCTTAAGGGGAAGACGTGAGTGTCTTGTAGGGTAGATGTCTGTGTGACTGGGGGAGGTAGAGAATGCAGTGCTTAGGCCAATCATAGCATTTAAATTGGGGACAGTACAATAAAGTGGCGTGACTATTATTCTGTTGTACAATAGTACAATATGCTAAAACTCGTTGTATTACCTTTAACTTCGAGGTATTGAATTAAGCTAACGCTCGCGACCTTTGATGGTAAGAATTTGTAGGTCGGGGACGTGACAGGTGACATATGTACTAGCCAGTACTAACGCTTTTCGTCTCAGAAGGAGGCAGCGCGCTGCTGGTCACGTGTGAGGGTTGATAAGGGCAATGAAGCTTGCTTGGCTCACTTCGCTCGAGCTATATAGCAGAAAAGGCCGATCACATCAACGTGGAAGTTTTTGATAGTGTTGACGTTACTATCCGTTGTTTCGATCACGTGTCGGGGAGGCCTGCGCGATGGGGGTGCGTTGGTACGTAAACTTTTTCTGAGATGGAGATGCTGGTCTGTTTACGTTAAGCTGGGCAAAGCTTCTCTCGTGTTTTCATCTGGCAAAGTATTGCATACATGTATTCAATAATGACCAGTCTTCATCGATGCAAATCGTAACACTATTTTTTGCTGTATTAGATTCCAAGATCTGTCGCCATTGCGAGGATATCCAACGCCATCATCACCAGCGTGTACTTAAATACTTCTTCCTGACAAGGACCAAACGTACGGCATTAAATACAACACGGTTAAATTCCTCTTGGTACTTCGAAGTATAATTATAATAAGTCGGTAACTTTCCAAAAAATCTCTGATCCGCAAGCAATGTTCCGACCTGGCGGCAAACATTTCGCCAAGTTCTCAAAAGTAATGAGCGCTCTCGTGATGATCTACAGAGCGAACACTAGGTTGAATACGTGGTGGTAATTGATTGTCATCTCCTGTATCCCCTGGACTCGATTCCTTTGAAGCTGCACCACTATCCACTTTGTCATGCAAATCTTGTCGAGAGGTATCTGCCTCACTTTCTGCTAGCTCCATTTCATACGCCGACGCCGGCTCGCTGGTGCCGTCAAAGTCATCGGTAGACGTGAAGCTTGACTGGGAGAAAAGCGTCTGTCTCTGCGAGTAATTGGAAACGGAAGACGGGCCGTGGCGCTCTGCTCCCGCAGCTCGTTGATGCAGCGCGTGCCGGAACCTCGCGCCGGCCTTCCTCTTGGACGCGTTCGAGTCGACGACGCTGAGCATGTCGAGGTCTTGTATCAACTGGCCGAGGCAGACACGATGCTTGAGCTGGGCCACCTTCGGTTCTGTTAATGAGGCGCTACCAACGCTCAAAAAAATGTGGTCCCGCGTTACTTGACACGAAGTGAAGAAATGGAACCGAAGACTGAAAAACGGCGACTCCAAGTACTCGTCCCAAACGCTGTCTTCCTCTTCGTTGCTAGTGTCACAGACACCGTTTGATGTGGTATTTGGATGTTGTACTCCCTCATACGCTACTGACTCTTGCGCACTCGTCAAAGACTCCGCCGATTCTTGTGTTCGGTTCAGAAATTGCGACACTGTTCCACTCAAAGTGACGCTGTCAGCTGTGTATTGACACTTGCCAAAGTCCCCCGTTTCGACCTTCAATTTAGGGGGCTGGGTAGGGTCATCAGTGACCAGCGACAGCGCAAACGGGGTGAGAGTTTGTCCAGGTTTCAACTGCGACACATCGGATGGTACTTCGATTAGCACGCGCACCGACGGATTCTTCACGGCCACCTTCAAGCGATCACTCGGCAATTCAGTGTCCGATTTATTGTCCTGAAGCGAGCCAAGCAAAAACCTGGACAGCACCAAAGCTCCATTTTCGTGCGTTCTGGTCAAGACCGACGGAGGTTCGTCTCCTTTCCGCGTCTCGATTGCAACCCCTTCACGTGAGGATAACGCTGCCAACTCGGTGAGTGGAATCACCACAGATCCAGAACAAGGGCCTTTGCCAGAAAATTCGCGAGCTTCAATGAACAAGCGGCTCATAACCTCACTCGGGAGCACACCACGGAAAATCACGCCCAGTACGTCCACGTTCGTCGCGACATAAGACAACAACTTTGTCACCTTCTCGTATCGGGCGTCCAGTCGCGCCAGTTTGTTCTGCAAGTACGTTCCATCCCTCAACTCTGCCAAATTGGCGAGGCCAACGGAGCTTGTATCCATACTTCTGCGAATGATACGCTGCAGTGCCGTGTAGTATGTCGCTGCTCCTTCGCATAAGTCGAGGCGGACGGTAGCATCCACTAGCGAAATCGACACGTCCACAGGATATTCCTTGATCTGTTCAATAGTATTGATGATTGACGAGAACGATGACGCCCCTTCTTGGTCTCTACGTGACGGTGAAGTTGAAGGAGCTGATGAGAGTAACTGGATGCTTTGGCCCCACAGTTCGCTTGCGAGTGCCTTTAAATGTGGCGTCTGGTGGAATTGCTCGAAGTAGCTGATCAGGTTGCGAATGCAGAGTCTGGGGGTCTCTATCTTGCCAAACAGTGTCTTGTTGTTGTTGTGGGTGTCGAGAAATGTCTTGAAGATGGTGTACAGAACCTCCGCTTCGTCGTCTGAGATGGCCATGATCTCACGTGCCGTCTCCGAGAAGTCTCGGTCTTTTTCACGCGTCGTTTCTGTGCTGGAGTTGTTGAGCGCTGCGTCGTATACCGACAGCTTCCGTCCACCGATCTTGATCTCCCCTGACACTACGACATGAGCTTCACGACGCTGGAGAAGCGGGCCAAGCTCAACGCACAGCAATCGCTGAGCTGCGCCTCTCACCACAGATGGCAACATCCGGTTGATAAACATTTTCATGATCGTATCGTGGTCCTTACCGCGCTTCGTGCTGTTGGTCTCCCGCTCATAGTAAACAAAACTCATGAGTTTGACGTTTAACTCTTCGTGCGGAACTGTCCACCCTGAAATGGAGTCAAAGACGAGTGGAATGTCAGCCACAAGTTGCGCCTCGACGTTCAATTCGTCGCAATGAAAGCTCGGAAGACGTCCTTCGGTCGCAAGGGTAAAGTTTGTGACGCGAAGTTTAAGCCCATGCACGGATGGTGTGGAGATATGAAGCGATACGTGAGGGGCAGTCGATCTCGTCTCGATGGCGAACTTAGCGTGAAAAGAAGGGATCCATATATCTCCCACACCAACGTAGACACCGTCACTCCCGAACCGCAGCGAATAACGTTCAAAGTCCGGTAAATAGTGCTCTTGTTTCGACTTCTCCACTTTGTCACTTAGTTGTGTCAAGAGGTGGCGCAGTTCAATGTACTCCGACCATAAAACGTGGTTCTCCGGTCGTAATTCCTTCCTGTTCTCGCGCATCCGCTCGAGTTTATCCTTAATATTCGCACGCTGTCGAGCTAATATCTCAATCCGCCGGTAATTCGAGCTTTTGGCTGCATTCCACGCCTTCATCTGCTTTTTCTTGCGAGCGTCCACACACTGGTGAATCGTCTCCATTACTTGTTTAATCTGCTCAAACTGACGCTTCTTGTCACTCGCAGCAGTATCCGACAGAAGACCCAGCGAGGGCAGCACCACTTGCTCAACGTGGTCGATGTAGTCTTCCAGTAATACTGTCGACTTACTCTCGCCAAACACTTCAATACATGCTTGAACCAGCAATGCCCCTTCCTGCACACCACGAGCACGTGCCAAGGAACTGTCTTGCAGCATTAAATACCGAGCAATATGTCTGTCAGTGTATTCCCCCAGCGTCTCCTTGATCCACAGAACGCGTCGGAACGTCAGCACCGTCGGCATTTCCATGCTCGCCAACGTCATCTGCGCCATCTCCAGCGTCGAGAACCTCCTCATTTGTCCGTTTACACCCACCAACACGTCGCCAACCTGTACGAGACCCGACTTCTCGATATCTCCCAGTGGGCCTCTCTTTCCTTTGTCAACACTGCGTTCAAACCCGTATACCACGATGTGTCCCCTTTCCAGCGCCAATTGCACCCGAAAAGGCCGCGAATTACATAAAATTTGCACCAAACTCCGGTCGCTCGAGCTGTCGCCATCAAAATCTGCGTCAGACAGCGCCGATCTACGGCGAATTGACGGTGTGCGGCTCATTGGTGGCGCGGGACTTGAAGTCTGAGAAAAGGCAAAAGGAGACTGACTCGGAGAGTCTTCCGACGGCGTCCCGGGCTCCAGGAAGCCGGCGAATCTGCGTCTCGTGGTCGGAGACAAGGCCTCACTCAACATACTCCGGCCACGCGCGAACAGCGGCAGCTTAGACGGGTCCATCGACGTCAATTGAGTCGGACAATAGTGCGGATTTGTTGATACTTTAGCGCAAAATATATTATTTGTAACGGCAGTTCACTTGCAATTTGTATGGCAGATGGCACCCTTTCGTGGGACTAAAGTAGTGGTTGACAAGAAAAAAAATGACGGAGGTGTCAACGTATTTGCTGCTGGTGCTGCGCGGACTGGAGGCACTGGTGGAAGAAGAGATCCGGTCCAAGCTACAGGTGGAAGGTCTGGAGATATGCAGCGTGCAGGAGAACCCTCGTCCACCTTATATGCAGGTGATGCAGGGCCAGGCAGCGGTGGGAAAGATCATCCTGCGGACCAAGTCGTCAGCGGCTCAAGTGCAGCAGCTGCGGTCGGTACAGGCGATGCTGGCGCTGCTGGCAAAAAGCGACGAGATTGACACACAGAGCGACGCTGGCTTGAAGCAGATCGGGGTGAGTGGCTGGTACAGCATGTGGTGAGTGTGACGTTTGGACTCATGGATTGTTGTGGTTGTAGCAACTCGTGGTGAACGCTGACTGGGACTCGGCTGTGAAGCTGTGGAAGCAACATGCATTGCGACCTGTTAAGGACAGCGAGATCAAGTTCCGAGGCTCGTGTGTGCGTGATGGCAAGCACAAATACAACTCACAGGTTGTGGCAGGAGAGGTTGGTGCACGTGTGGTGGAGAAGCTCGGCTGGGGGGTCAATCTGACCGAGTTCGATCTCGAAGTGGTGGTGGTCATCTTCTACAAGTTCATGGTGGCTGGTATTGCGCTGGCTGACCCACGCAAGATCCAGTTCCGCAACAGGTTGGCGAATGAAAGTCGCAGTGCGCTCGCTGATTCGCAGTATGTTTCGACACTGCGTCCTAGCACTGCGTACCTCATGTTGCAACTCGTTCAGCACCAATATGGCGACGTGGTGCTGGACTCGATGTGCGGGATTGGTACGCTCCCGATCTGTTCGGCTGATTTCACGAATGATGGCGTCTATGCTCTTGGAGGGGAGCTAGACGAGTTGCCGTCGGGTAAGGCCGGTCAGAACGCGCTTACTCGACCACGCCCCGTGGATATTGCTCGCTGGGATAGCACGCGGTTGCCTCTACGCAGCCACAGCGTCGACCGAGTCATGATCGACATGCCGTTCGGTGTTCGATGCGGCAACCAGCGCCAGAACAACAAGGTACACTGAGCTCGTCCCATCTCAACTCCTTTGAGCTCGAACTTATACCCATGCTGGTCCTTGAATTCGATGTTGCAGATGTATCCGAAGGTCCTCAAGGAGCTACTCCGCGTTCTGCGTCCAGAGGGCCGAGCAGTGCTGTTAGTCATGTCGAAGAAGTTGTTTAAGGGCGTCATCAAGGACCTGCCCTTCCGTGTCGTGGTTGAGCACATGGTGAGCATCGGCGGACTGGGCGGCGGCATCTACGTCATCGAGCCCGCCTGCGCTCCGCCTCAGTCAATAGTGGACACGTCCACCATCGACCAGAAACGCAGACTGCAACTTGACCATATAAATTAATAGACAAATCTTCTATGGCTACACTTAGCCTGTCCTGTCGTCTGCATACAAATTGTCATATCAGACTCCCGAACCCGGAATATCCCAACCCGTCGTTGGGTTCGGGCTCACTCGATAGGTACACCGCCATTAACAATGGTGGGCAAAGGCCGTGGTAAGCGGCTGACGGACAGCGAGCGCATGGAGATCATCGCGAGTCTGGAGGACCCTTCGAGCCAGTTATCTAAAGCCGACTGCGCTCGCCAGCATGGCGTGACCCCCGCCGCAATCAGCAAGCTCATGAAGGTCAGTCAGTCGGTCAAGAAGCGCTACTCGGACGCGGGCGCGGACTCGGGCGGGTTCCGGGACAAGAGGCAGCGAGGCGGCTTCACCAAGAACGTCCCGTTCGAGGACGAACTGTTCCAATGGATCTGCAGCGTTCGGGCCCGCAAGGTGCCGCTGCTAGTGTCGCACGTGCAGTCCAAGGCCAAGCTGCTGGCCACACGACACAAGATGAAGGAGGACTTTAAGGCTTCGAACGGCTGGTACTACCGCTTCTGCAACCGGTACGGCCTTACGCCGGCGTCGCTGCATACGGGGCCTTCGCCTTCACTTGGCCTGGGACCACTAGAGACGCAGCAAAGTGCAATGAAGAAGGAGCTGTCCGAGACGACGCAACAATGGACCAGACTGAGTGATCGAGTCAAGCAGCTCGGACCCGAGTTTGTATATACCATGAGCGAGGCGAGACTCTTCTACCAGGCGTTGCCTAGAGCTCTCGAGGTGGCTTCGGAGCCGACGACAGGTTCTTCCAGTCAAGAAACCACGGGGATGATCGCGGATGCTGCAGCAGTTTCTATAGAGAGGAACGGAGCGACGTCATCCCCTGGAAGCTTGGCGCGTGTATTAGTGTTGGTATGTGCGAACGGAACGGGTACACACAAGATTCCGCTGCTGGTAGTAGGGAAGGACAAAGTGTCAGCGTGTTTTGCAGCGTTGCATCCGCAGCTTCTTCGAGGTTACATTCGTAACGGAGCTGCCATCTACAGTGGAGTCGGGATGGCGGCGTCCTATCTCAGTCAACGTGAGGTTTGGTGCAGTGATCGCACGTTCAAACACTGGTGCGAGCGTGTCTTTCTACCTGCTGTCCATAAACGCACGACACACCCCGTCCTACTCGTTGCGGAGAACCCTGGCGGCCGTCTGGTTGAGTTCCAGCAAGAGAATATCTCGACGGTCTTTTTGCCGTTAAGACCAGGCACTCGGACTTGTCTTTCAAGCCTACAAAACTCTCTCCATACCGACGGGAACTCGTTCCACTCTCCACATGATACAGTCATTTGTGACCTTAAGCGACGCTACAAGATCGGCCTCTTTCAGGAGCGATTAAGCTTCATTGAAGCTTCAGACGAAGAGAAATATCGACGGATACAACGCGCCGAGAAGAAGCCCGCGGGTACTGCTGGTGTGGCGCTTGGATGCGTACCACATTTAAGTGACGCCATGAGCTTATTAGACGAAGCGTGGGCGGCAATCCCGCCATTGACGATTCAAAACGCCTGGCTCAAGTCTAACTTGGGGCGTAATTCTTCTGTTCTGTCGTCGCCAGTGTCGATGGCTCCGCGAGAACAGAGCGACGAGGCTTTGGTGATGGAATTCTGCTCCATGCTGCGCAATCTGAATCTTGTCGAGGATTTAAACAAATTGGCGAACGATGTGCGTCATTGGCTCTATATCGATGACGATTCAAGTGAACAAATGCAACAGCAGCTACTCTTTGATATCCAGCAATTGCTGCAAGAAGAGGAACACGAGCAGCAGGAACGACAAGAAACAAGTGATCAAACTTTATCTCCGCAGCAGCTACAAGTCCAGCACGAGCAACAGATGGAGTTTCAACTGCAACAACAGCAACATGCAGCAGCCTTCATGGATGCCGCTGGCTTGCCAACCAGTTTCGATCCAAATCAATCGGGAGCTTTTGTGTACCGCACTGATGGTCGCACCTCGTCGGTACCGATGGTGGATCCAAGTGTGATGCTACAAGAGAAGCGCCAATGTATCGAGTTAGCACTGCAAAAACTCTCAGAGGCCGAGGAAGCGCTGGACAATGCTAATGTGGCCGAGTTTTTCGGTGATGAAGCTGCAGGTCAGGCGAGGGAAAGCATCTCACGAGCACTACGAAGACTGCACCGGATCCATCGTGGTAAACAATCGGCACTTGTCGCTGCTGCAGTGAACGCTGCTGCCAATGGGGATGCGAACGATTGCACCGGCGGGGCATTGAGCACTCATGAATATTTCTACGGCAATGGCGCTCTAGGGAGGAACCTATAGAGCAACAGGGATGTTGTTACTGTCGAAGGGTCCCAGAAGTATCCCCAAGCGGCCAAAGAGGTAAAAACTGCATTTATGAGAACGGATTATTACTGAAATTGACATGTACTGTGTACGGAAGTATCTTTACAAGATGGAGCAATTATGGGCTTCTTCCTGCTCGTTCGATGCTGCCACATTTTGAACGTTTGCCACTTCACCTGGCTGCCATGAGTGGCGACGACCGAGGACGGAGGTTTTTGGCTTTGGAGGTCGATCTTTCGGGGCTTTTTGTTGTGCAGTGGGTACCCGCCGAAACATCGTGACAATTGAATATCGTCGACCCCGCGCTGGAGTCGTGTTCTTGTTCAAGCGCTTTCCTGTTTCCCTGAACTCTTGCTTAAACAGCGGCGGCAGCCTGGGCTTGATCTCTAAAACCCACTACGAGTTTTCATATGGTGAACGCTTCGTTTCCACTCTCGGGAATGACGACGCTTTTTGCCTACCTTCCAGTATTTTTCTTCCTCCTTGCCTGAGTGGGGCACGATGAGCCGGATATCAGCCATACAGACTGGACATGCGCTAGACAAGATCGCGGTACACGCATCACGGCAGTTAGAAAATGACGAAGAAAACGTCGAAGTCGCGGCCAAGCTTACCACCAATCCGTTGAGGACGAGTAATCGGTCGAAATATGGTTCAGGTCGATGCAGTCGTTGCACACGCACAAGTGCTGACAAGGAAAAAAGACGGACGTTGGCCTCGTATTGACGCAGTAGACGCAGAGCGTATCAGCGGGGTATTTGCCGTCTGGGCGGCGAGTAAATGGTCGCAATTGACGGAAATCTCGCACGAGCTCCACGTAGTTTTTGGTGAGGGCGACCCCATTTTGTTTCTGCACGACTGCCGATTGCGAGCGCTGGCGCAGAGTTTTACCGATCAATGGGGCGACGGATTGTTGATGTGCGTTCGTGTTCGACTGCAGTGGAGGTTCATCAGCTTTGTGTGTAGCCATATTTGAAGTTGTTCCATCGGATACGTTCATGGGACCTCTGGAGCTGGGGTCGTGAGGGTTTGGATGCGTCTTGGAAGTCTGACCATTGAAAGCAGCTTGGAGATGATTTTTTTTTTTCGACTGGCGTTCAGCAATGAGAGTATTGGCTTTTACGTCGGACGAGTCTTTTGCTTCTTCGTCTGAGATGGAAGCGTGAGAGATTCGTGATGGAATTCCGTCTCCATTGTCGTCGGAGGCAGTTGGTACAATAGTGGCGGAGTTAATGCCACGAACCATTTTGCCGTCGATGCCGCCGCTTTGACGAAACAAAGCTTAAATGACTCGTGGATATCGGTATCCGGCTTTAACGCCCAGATCAGACCAGGACGACAGCACGTGACAAGCTCCTCAACGCTCTTAACCACGACAGGAATAGTGGGGATTATTTTTACTGGGTTGAGCTCAATCTGAGGACACTAAGGAGGATCCAGGTACACTGTCTTAGTCTGTTAGCCTGCAACCCCGTTCTGCATGTAATTTAATGGCTGGTGTGAAGGATGTACTTGAAGATAGTTATCCTCACAAGATGACGCAATGCTCTTTTGGTCTTGATGCATCTACCTCATAGGCAGATTCCCTTTTCGAAACAGGAGCCCAGGATCTTCGGCGAGGGAAGTGGAGGTGGCTACGAATGGGCTTTGTCGTGTCGCTTGCTCTACGTGGCGGAATGGATCCGGTCGTGACAAGTGTGTTTTTCGTTCGAACTGCAGTCGTGCCAATCCACTTGGCTGCACTTGTGAAATCTCTCGTGAACTGCGACGGTAAGCTCGGTTTCGTCGCGAGAACCCACGTCCAATATTTATCCTCTTCTGTGCCTGTATATGGAAGAATGAGCCCGATATCTGCTGAGCAAACTGGGCAAACACTGAAGGAACGAGCTGATTAGATTGAGCTTTATTCACCTCGATGGACAGTGACTTACCATCGTTCCAAGTGCATTGAACAGTCTGGTGACATTTCGTTCAAGTGAATGCAGGCGTTGCAGACGCATAAGTGTTGACACGGGAACAAGACGGACGTTGGTTTCGTCGTCATGCACATGACACAAATCGTTGTGCTTGGGTATGTTCCGTCCGGTTTTCGAGCAAAAGCCTGAATCTACCGAAAACTTGCTGCGAGTGCCTTGTAATTGTTCACACGTTTAAAGGTTCCTCGGTCCGTCACCTCTACATTCATCGGTATACTCTGTGAGATGGGCAGTGAGAGAAAAGAGGGTTGTTGCTCGGAATTCTTGGTGTCATGTGAAGTGAGTGCTGATGCTGTAGTCACGACAGTGGCAAGTTGGAGATGGCCACCAGCAGCTTGACCTTGTATGGGGATATCATGAGTTACGGGCGCTAGTTCGTCGGTCTCCATGATGCTGTCACGATTGTCGACACTGTTACCTTGTGTGTCATCACTGTGTTCTAACGATATAGGGACCACCGTAGCCGACGTGATTGATCGTCGACCCGGCAATTGTTCGCGAAGAATTCGAGACATGGCCGAGATGAACTGGCAAAAGGCGAAGTGGGTGATGCACAACCCACGCTTTGTGCAGACAAGTATAGTACAAATGGCTCCATTCAGTACCAAAATACTTCTTCAAGTGAAATGGGACCCTTAAAATGTCTCGGTTTCAACGGCTTGGCAGTGCGGGTTCACGCACTAACAGGGCGACAATGTCCTTGTCGACGTCCAGTTTCACCATTCTACATTTTTTAGATACTAACGGGTTCTTCCGAATAGTGTACCCTCTCCAAATATTATACCCCTCCGAATACAAAACCATTTCGTCTAGTTAAATAATAGTTTAAATACCCTCCAAATATTATACCAAACATTAGCCACTAGTTGTGCCTGCAAGCGATCTCTGCTACGCGCTCGACCCTCAGTTCAAAATTGACTGAAAACCGTACACACCCAGCACTACCTACAACTTCTCTCTATGCCACGCCAGCGCGTTTCCAAGACAATTTCCGAGAAGAGGGAGGTCCTTGACTGGATTGACAGGCATGCAAACGACGTGCCCTCACGTGCGCTCCGACACTTTAGCGTAGAGAAAGGCTGGAAGATTTCGGCCGCACAGATTCGCTATTGGTACAAGCATCGTGACGCCATTCGACAAGCCTCGAACGACCAGCTGCGACTTCGGGGTGCTGGGGCTCGCCCGCGCCTCGGGGAGATAGAAGACGTGCTGTTCGACGACATCGTGTTCATGCGCGCGCAGCACCAGAAGGTTTCACGCCAATGGATACAAGCCTCTGTCATCCACCACGCTCGCACAGTGCTGAATACTGACACCTTTGCTGCTTCAGAACGATGGTTTGGGGAATTTATGCGCCACTACGGCCTTTCGCTAAGGCGTATCACCAATCTGACGACTCGAAGTGATGATGAGCTCGTACAGCGTGCCGTCAGTTTCATGAGTTATCTCGTGAAGCTAAAACCACGCGTGGATTTGTCTCGCACCGTCTCTCATGGACGAAACGGCCGTTGAGTTCGAGGACCCGCGCCGTGAAATGGTGGACTTTGTTGGTGCACGTCACTGGTGCTACGTTCCACCGGCTTCGCGTCAATGAGGGTGACGGCTGTGTTGGCCGTGACCGCCGAGGGCACCAAGCTACCGCCACTCGTCGTTTGGAAGAATGGTTCCACGGGCACGTCGGGTATCAGCTCTTCGTTCGATAAAGTAGGTGGGTCTACGTCGTGACACAGAAGCGTGCGTGGGTCGACAGCGCGTTGCTCAATCGCTGGCTTGATCTCGTTTTTCTGGTGCTGATGGATTACCCGGGAAGGCGTTGGTCTGGGACAGTATGAGCGCACATATATTAAATGACATCAAGGCCCGATGCGCAGCAAAGAAGATCGACACGGTCGTCGGGCCTGGAGGCTGCACACCAGATCTCCAAGCTAGAGATATTGGTATCTACAAGTCCTTGAAGACCGCATTGCGCCACTCGTTGATCAGCAGAAGACGTCAGATCGCGTGCAATATGCGCGTGGAGGCAATCCTCGACCGCCATCGGTACGCGAGGTTTCTGGTTGGGTCAAGGAAGCGTTGGCGAATGTGCCTGACGAATGGTCATGAAGTCTGTCGGCGGAGGGGGCTACTACGACGACTACGAAAACTGGCATGTGGCTAAGCACGACATTACGGCGATGCTTTTTGTGCGGAATGGCTGCGCAGTCTGGATGAAGCGAGCGCCGAGGAGGTTGATGATATGAGGACGGCGAGCTGGTCTGTGAGTTGTAAACCCTCCTAATAAAACAACCTCCGCGTAGAATATCCGTTCTCAGTGGTGCACTATTGCTATTATATCGGTACACTATGCGGAAGAACCCGTTACAATACCGTAGAGCTCATTACGTAATAGTGCCGATCAGCCACAGATCACCATCAGCCTGATGCCTGCCCCGCCTCCCCGAAAACGCGCCTTCAACAAGCGCGTCCGACTTACAAAGCATTAAAAAGCAACTACTCTGCCGTCGCCACCGGACACAACCGAGCATCACGTACAAGGCTATCACTGCTTACGCCCGCGTGCTGTTCCTGCTCATCAAGCCGCCTTCATCCAAGCTATCTCGCGCATGATCAAGAACGGGAGTTCGCTCGGTTAGCTGACCCGGACAGCTTGGCTCACAAGAAGCTGCGGTTGCGGTTCAGCTGGTGCTCGACCAAAGCTTAGTAGAGTTCGTGCTGTGTGTGAGATGCACCAAGTGTCGCTGTCCGGACACATCACCATCACCCAAGCATGCAGGCTAGAAGATCGACACGTCATCCCGGACAGCTTCCTCCCTAGACTTTAGACGTCGTGGCTGCGCCGGTTTCAAAGCGGTACGGCATTACGTGGTAGCGCGCACGGTGAGTCGGGCTCCGTTGATCTACAGGCTGTTGCTACCGAGCTGCAAAGGCTTCGCAGCGTTATAGGCAGCTATCCATACTCTAATGTGTTTAACATGAATGAGACGGGATTTTTATAACACCGTACCTCGCGGCGTCCATGATGCCCCCTAGTTCATGCAAGACAGTTCCCGGTTCACTTTTGCGGTGTGCACAAAAGTGACGGGAAGAGACAAACTCCCGTTACTGTTTATCGGCAAGTCAGCAAAGCCACGCTGGTTTCAGGACAACCCCGCTGCCATCCAGTACAAGTCTACCAAGAAGGCTTAGATGACAACGGACGTGTGCAGGGCCTGGCTGTTGAACGTGCACGCGTCCATGAAGCAGCAAGCAATAAATATTTTGCTGCTTGTGGAAAATGTCTCATCTCATTGTCCCGAGGGATATCCCCTGTTCAATGTGCGCCTAAGAAACCTGCTGCCCCCAACACTATTTGAAGCTACAGCCACTGGATCAGGGCATCATATACTGTCTTAAGCGCGATGTGCTCACGCAGAAGATGCACCACGCACTCGAAGAAATAGATGCCGGCAACGAGACGCCGTATAATGTGGGGATGCTGAAAGGGATCAAGCGGTGCGAAGAGGGTGGAATTCCCGCGCGAACGATTGACCACTGCTGGTTACGCTCAGGCTTGAGTACGAAGCGGACTTGCAGTTCATCCCAGTTAACCTAATACAATACATTTATCATCTACTTTGCTCCTAAATTGCTGTTCTATCACCGCCAAGCGGCCGTATCTCTGCGGCAATTCAACAAGTAAGATCTCGTCATCGCTGTCCCTTGCTTCTACTCCTGCTGTCCCATCATCTGCGGAGCGGAACGGCTGTAGCACTGCTTTCTCAGCCCGTCTAAATCGTTTTGCCTACTCACCGAGACCGCGTACGCATCCCGCAAGTCAGGGCTGTGTCCTGACATCGCGGGCTTCTAGATCATCGAGTCAGGCATAGTTTATTTAAAAAAAACTGTTGAATGTCCACACAGTGTTGCTTACCGAGATACCTGACATAGTGTCGCTTACCGCGATTTAACCGATAAACGATCCAACAAATTGACGTTTTTGGTTTGAAGGGCCCTGGACACCGACTGGGCCTTATTCAGGGCCTTCAGAAGAGGGAGGAGACGCTAGTTGATCACTGGTGCCAGGAGAACGTCCACGATTTTTAACAGCTACAATAACAATGCTTTGTCGCAAACGTTAACTCCAACGCACGTCCTGACGAAAGACGGGTAGGAGAGTAATTTTCTGCGTCACATGTAAATTCACAAATAATAAAATTAATACTTGAATTAGTGCCTATACCGAAATAGCTAGCCCCTCTGGTCCTGATGTCGTATAATAGGACATAAAGAATTTCAATGTATAATACGACATGAATAACAATAGAAAATGCCTCGGAACTTTTTCAATACTTTAATCACGTCAAAAGGAAAAAAATAGGTGCCGCAGGAAACGAAGAAAAAAAACCGGACAAGAGTGGGTCGCGCAAGAAAAGAGAGCGGGATAGAGCGAGGGAAAGGTGCACGAGAAAGGCATCAGCCACTACTCAACCGCGACACCATTCATTTGAGTATTTGCCGAATGGCGCGCATTCGGTCGGAACAGCGTACAAAATCCGCTGCTGTTGCGTCGCTCCCCCGCGACATTGACTTCAGGCACTTCTGGAGACAACTGACGGCGACGGGATGGAAATTAAAGCGTCCCACTAGATTGTAGAACGAGTGGAGGTACGTCAGCCCTGATGGATCTACCGTGTTTGAAGTTGAGGCGGCTGTGGTACAGTACGCGTTCGAGTCGGGGTTGCTGAACGAGAAAGCGAGCATGGGAGAGGCGGCGTGCATGTGGCTGCGGACGAGGGCAACGCGCGAGCATGCGCGGACGAGTACGACGTGCATATGGCTGTGGGTGAGGGCGGCGAGCAAGCAAACAAACGCGGAGCAGGACGAGATGCATGTGGCTGTGGGCGAGGGCAACAAGCATGCGCGGAGAAGGCTGACGTGCATATGGCTGTGGGCGAGGAGGGCGAGCAAGCAAGCGCGGAGCAGGACGACGTGCAAGCGATTTGGACGAGGAGAGCAAGACCGAGAGTACAGAGGAGGTGGATGTTACTGCGTCGTAGATCGACACAAGCGTGCTCTTATCGCAGAACACTGTACGAGAGTTGTTTGGTGCATCTTTGAGCGACAACTCGGACGTCCAGCTGTCACAGACAGAGGCTACCCTGTTGCGCCTTCGGTTAGACGCAACAGCCGGTATGCAATTGCTTTCGGAGGCGTCTGGTGGCGAGAGCGTGGTGCCAGCACCAGACACGGTAAATCGAGCTCGGATACCCGCATACAAGTCAAGAAGGAGATTAACTTCATACCTGAGGACGAGAACCTGAGCGCATACGAGGGTTTCAGCTCGGACGAGAGCGACGAGAACGTAGATGAAGAGAACAAAGTTGGTGGTTGTTAGAATCGTGATGATAGTGTTGAAGAGGACGGTGGCCTCTCTGAGGAGGACGCTGGCGGAATGGACGAAGCTTTCGTGCGGTCGATTCAAGTGGAGAGCGGGCCGCTTGATAGGCGTGCCGAGCAGCAGCGTGCAGAGGTACTAAGAGGCATGTAATGGACTACAGCGTCGTCGGAGTTTGAAGAAGAAGTGTCTGCGTACCCTGGTCTCAACATGGAGGAGGCGCAGTCTGTGAGTGAATTGCGCAACGCGTGTCATTCACCGCTACTGACAATTTTTTATTTTATGTCCAGGACTCTGTGGGTCAACATCAACGAGGAGACGAATCGGTACGCGTTGCAGCAGAAGGCATTCGTGGACACCAAGTGAAACGTCGGCGAGAGTCTCTAAAGCAATATGTTGACGATTGAAGTCGAAGCCGGCTTACGAGACGCACGAGATTCTGCAAGTCGTAGGACTACTAGTTGCGCGTATGCTGTGCCCGCAGAAACGGCGAATTGCAGCATACTGGGCGATGTCGGAGGATGGTACTATGCCTGCGGCACTTTGGGCGGCTCATGGCAAGGAACCGGTTCCAGGACATTTTTCGTGATTTGCACTTTGTTGACAACGAGTCAGGCCGAACACGCGACACGCTATGGAAGCTAAGGTCAGTCATCGACAAGATTCAGCAACGCTTCTTGATGGGCTGGACGCTCCCTGCCGTGTTTTCGGTCGACGAAGGCGTGTTCCATCGACGTCGAAGCGCAACACTACCAGGATGTCCATGCCCGACAAATCACATCGGTACGGATCGAAAATGTTCATGACGTGTGACCTCAGAACCGCGTACTGCCACAGGTGCGTTTTTATTCTGTTTTGTGCTATGTCGTAAAATATGACATTTTTGAATCGGACACTGTATGACGTATTATACTAGATTCGAAATGTATGCTGGGAAACGAAGATCAAGTGGCGGTGAACCAAGTGCATTTGATAATAAGATGGGTGCCGCATCAGTCATCCGAAACCTGAAGGTCGTGCTTGGTCCCAGCACGAGACACCTGCGGCATGCAGTCGTAATCGACATTTTACTCTTCCCTTTTACTGGCTATTGAGCTACTTCGCATGAACGTCTATACAATTGGGACGATTCTGACCAACCAGCTCGAATATGACGCGTCAAGGAGAAGCGCAAGTCACGTCCCGCTGGCATTCCCCGTTGGACTTTCATGCTTTCCCGCTCTGTGGATATCCCAAGCATGGTTGCATTTCACTGGTGGGATAGAAAGTCCGTGCATTATTTGTGCACGGGCTCTGTATTGACTGTTTCTTCGATTGGAAGAATCATCAAGCAAGTTGGGCACATCATGGTGCTGTGTCCGGAAGCCGTGAAGATTACCAGAATTGGATGGTTGGAGTTGACGTCCACGATCACGTTCGCCCGCAGACGTACTCGCTCTAGACATCTACAAAGCTTAAGACAAGAGCTTGTTCTTGGGCTATGTGGGTATGATGACGATGAATGCGTACATTTCGTACAAGACGGCAATGACGATTCTCGGAGCCACCGTCATGACTCGCGGCTAGTGGTACGGGACTTTGCAAAACTAGCCTTTGCAGCTGAAGATAGCTGATTTTGTTAGGGTGGTAACACCACCACCTTCAAGCCTCAAGCGGATGCGCGCCACTATCCGGCTTATGCACGAGCTGGATCGGTCGGAAGACTGAGTCTCTAGCGGCGTCCAGAAACGCCGACAGCGATCGTGCAAGGTGTGCGCGCTCCTGCGCACGTACCGCAAAAAGAGGTCGTTCGCCACGGCTTTTTTCTGCCAGCGTTGTTCAGTTGATGATGCGAAGTGCTGGCTGTGCAACAAGATCCGTCGACAATACAAAGGCTTCGCCAACACGTGTTTTTAAATATGGCATGACGATTTTGACTGCGGGTAAGCAGTTCCTACCAACCTTGGGAAGAGAGTCGTTATGCAGCGACCGGGGCAGGAACCGGTTGCCCGAAAGAAGCCCAGCTGAGAGCTTCAGCCGAGTGGGTGTGCAGAAGATGCCGACGATGAACAAGGGTGATCACTGCCTGCGTTTCATGTGGTGACTGTTGTCCTTTGGCACACTTTCTTTGAATCAACCTACTTTTGTTCCTTGTATTTCCATCTGTACGGACTCATGGCCGACCCACCGCTGATAAGCACAGGCAGCAATCGATTCACAAATCAATTACCCCTAACCAAAAAGAGGCATTGGCCCAGATGCTTACCGAAATCGTGTGGCAAAATATCCGACATGAACTCAAGGTGACTAAGGGCCGACAGGTCCTCATCGAGGGTGTTCAGGAGGAGGGGGGGGGGGCATTCAGTGCCGTGGTGCCTCATGACGCCACCGAACTTGTAGCAGGCGTTATGTCTACAACGTGCTCGGACGCGCGATCCCAGCCGTCTAAAATAAGACCGGAGTGGTCTGGCATCCCCAAGACGATGGAGCGCTCCACAACCTTAGTGAGACGATGCATGGCATGGACCCGTATCTCGACGTAAAATCGGTCCATAATTGGAGTACGTAATGCCAAATAAATCACATTAACTTAGTCCTGCTACACACGCACCGCATATCGGTAAGAGGTCATTGACAACTGACCGTCCCACCGCTTGGTTATCACAGAAGTGTAGCGGTAGCTTGTTTTTAATGATCTAGCCGAACCAGTTGTAGACATTTAGAACTGAGCTGCGTACGAACGTAGTTCAAAATAGAGCCGGTCTCAGCTGTAGGGGCTACCAGCATCAGTGATGCTGGTAGCAGGTCACCCCCTATTAACGTTTTACTAAAAATACAAAACTTTTTATCACATTGGGTCTCTCATACCCAACCACTCCAACGCCGATGGTCCAAAATATTTTGACGACCACCAGTTCTTCTTATGGACCTAGTTAGTTGCGCTCAATCCGCCAGCCATTCTTCGATTTGAACACGACAGCGTACTGTGACACCCTCACTCTCCCTCATGTTACCATGGTTTGCGCCGCCCCTCGACCTTCACACCCACTGAAATATCCGGGTTTACTTCCGGCTGTGCCGTGGCGACAACGACCGGGTCCTCCTGGGGTACTTCCGTCGTCATTGCGGCTCGATTTTAAAGCCCGTCGAACTGGCTACATGAATCTCATGCACCCGTCGGGAGCAGCCGGACTACGGTGTGGTGATGCAGAATCTAATTGTCGTGGGGGTCGTCGTTCCTTTCCTCTTAACGAATACTGATCTCTTCAAAAAAGTTTGTTTCTTGGGCATTTGTGAGGAACCCGAGTTTGTACTCCCTGAAACTGGATGTTGTATGTGGCATAATCCACGTTGAAGGCACTTGGTTCGCTTTGCACGGTCTGAAGTTAGTTTTAGCTTTCTGGATCGCGTGAATACCCAGTACTCTGTCTCACCCCAAGTGTCTGTAAATAGGCGTTTTCAAGATCTTAGAATAGGTATTCTGGACCTTTTCGTAGCACACCACCTCTTTAAGAGAGGCTTGAACATCACCACACCGTAGTCCGGCTGCTCCCGACGGGTGCATGAGATTCATGTAGCCAGTTCGACGGGCTTTAAAATCGAGCCGCAATGACGACGGAAGTACCCCAGGAGGACCCGGTCGTTGTCGCCACGGCACAGCCGGAAGTAAACCCGGATATTTCAGTGGGTGTGAAGGTCGAGGGGCGGCGCAAACCATGGTAACATGAGGGAGAGTGAGGGTGTCACAGTACGCTGTCGTGTTCAAATCGAAGAATGGCTGGCGGATTGAGCGCAACTAACTAGGTCCATAAGAAGAACTGGTGGTCGTCAAAATATTTTGGACCATCGGCGTTGGAGTGGTTGGGTATGAGAGACCCAATGTGATAAACAGGTTTTTAGTAAAAAAGTTAAAAGGGGCGACCTCTTATCCAAATAAATCATTAATGACGTCAAGGGGAAGTTGGCAATACATTTATTTACGGAATCTATTGACATTACATATGAACCAGTGGGCGGTGACCCGGGGTTACCCCAACAACCCGGTGCTCAACTAAACTATTGAAAAGAATGTTCTGCATAATAGATCGATAATAATCTCTGCTCAAAGGTTCTGTAGATGAGGGCCATGGTAGCCGGAGGGCTTACACTTTCTTCGGGTTCTGGTCTCCGTTGGTGACGCCGTCGTGCTGCCGCTGCTGGAGACGGAGACGCCCGTCGTGCTGCTACTGCTGGAGACGGCGGTTGTGCTGCCGCTGCTGGAGATGCCCGTTGTGCTGCCGCTGGTGACGCCTGTCTTATTGAAGACGACCGTTGTGTTGCTGCTGAAGACGCCCATCGTGGACCTGTTGGAAACACCCGGTGACCTGGTGCTACTGCTGAAGGTGCTGGTCGTGCTGCTGCTGGAGACGCCCCGCATGCAGCTGTCGTGAATCGAGCGATCGGTATCTGGATTGAAGTTTCCGCACCTCTTCCTCACCCAAACGAGCATACGCACGCTCCAGAGCGCTCGGCCGTTCTCGCTGTGGGCGCTGTTGCCGTGATGTGGTCTGGCTAGAGCCACCAGGTCCACCCGTACGCCGCTCAGTGCTCATTAGAAGCAACTAACCGAAATAATGTACCCCCTCCAAACAACCACCGCGATAAAAATAAATTTCAAAATCTGTCCCTGAAATGGGCGGTGACCGCCCATTGGTTCATATATTGAAACAACACCATAATCGGGACTCCCGATTCGGAAGTGCTTGCAATACGGTACTTGGAAGCGATACTTTCCCGCACGTGACGCCGGACGTCGTGCGGTACTTCAAGGCCAGATTGCCAATAGCTGTTGGGCCACCTCAACCGAAACTCCCATCCAGATACCGATATCCGGATTGCGTTCCAGCGTACCTGGTCCTCCCCTACTTCGCACCGAAGCTTCATGGTATGGTTTTCAAGAAGGAGATAGCTGTTTATGCCCGTGACTCACCTGTTACTGATGCATTCACAGGGCTACTCCTCTCGTCTGTCATCATCTGCATGGGTCGCGCGCATGAAGTACACGTCGGATGGGGGGTCACCATGCATCGCTTCGGTTGCATTTGGACATTGTATCCGCCCAGGCAGGACGTATACAATGTCCACAGGACGGCAGGACGACCACGACTAATACAACGATGTTTGCAGCACCATAGAAATTGTACTACCAGATAATAGTTTTAGCGGAACACGTATATAATCACTATTTTCACCCAGCATGGTATCTATAAATATTACCGATCTTTAGTATACCAAGCTGTAACTACTGTATGGTTTATTAAAAAAGGTTAATGCACTATTCTAATCGAACACCCAAGCTACTTGTATTCTAATCGAACACCCAAGCTATTTGACCCAGCGTAAAAGTGATGGGAAATCTTCGGAGCATCGGAGCACAAAAGGTGCGAGCATGTGTGGATAGTATGAATAACGCAAACAATTCGAGCACATCAAGTCCCACCCGAGCATCGGGCAGAAGCCTGGGCAGCCCAATGAGTTCCAAGATCCTGAGAGCACCGCTCAACCTCATCGACCACGAGATCGGGCTGTACGCGTCCATGATCCTGCCCACCATGGGGTCGCCCGAACACCCGTACCGCGTAAGCCACGACCTGTCGGCAAGTTAATGGAGGTGGGCAAAGACGTTAAGGACTACAAGGTGGACGACGAGTGTTCGCCATGCCGTGGTTCGACGCCAAGGGAACATTCGCCCTGTACATCGACATGGACATGACGCACGTGGCGCCCAAGCCGAGCAACATACTTTTCACCGAAGCGGCGGGCGTGCCGCTGGTGGGTCATACGTGCTGGCAGGTTGTAGTGTGTGGATCACTTAGGCTATCCGTTACCAGATCAACGAGCAAGCAGCGTCGTTGCAAACCTCCGCCTTTTGCCAGCAGGCGGGGAAACGACGAAGTAGTGGTTACCAAGTAACACTAGGAACAAGTAGGCATTGGTAGCCGTAGCAGATGCTAACCATTTTATACACATCTGAATTTTGCAAACAAGAGCTCCAGTCGACTCATAGCAAGGCCGCAGTCGACTTCAAGCTTGGATTTCAGGGTGTCAATGCTCAAGACACTACACAGGTACTAGTGACGTATGGCAAGCTGCGACAGGGCCAGGGCGTGTTCATCCTGAGCGGAAGCAGCGGCATGGGTCTGTTCGCCATCCAGATCATCAAGGAGCTGAGCGCCGAGGCCGTGGCCACGTGCAGCCACCGGAACGTGGAGCTGGTCAATTTGCTGGGTCATCGACTTCACGACGGAAAGTGGAGCGACGTGGTGGCCGAGCACCCGGTGGACCTCATATATGACTGCGGCGTGGAGTCCCAGTCGTGGAATGAGGCAGCGCAGAAGATTCTCAACGAACAGACTGGCATCTTCGCGGTCATCGCCGTGAGCGGCAAGCCGATCGCATCTTCGTTATCATCGTCGTGAGCGACAAGACGATCGAGTAGCTTCAGCGCGACGCATCACCGAGATGTTCGGTAGCATGGGTTGACTGGCCGGCGATATGGGCAACAGTGAACCGACCATGGGCATGTATCGTTGGAAAGAGACTCCTAGTATGACTTTGCTGTGGTGTGCGGGTTGCTAGGGGTGGACGAAAGTGGAGCCCAGACGCAGTCTTCTCTTAAAAGATATTTTCGGTGACTAGTGTCGTTCTTAGGCCCTCGTCAAAGACGTCGCCACTCGCGAATTGGGCGTGTTACAACCGCACATACTGGCATCTTTTGTGCTACGATGCTTCTAAGTTCGATGCTCCGAAGATTTTCCCAAAAGCGATGCGTCTTTTATTCGCTGTCCGCCCTTTGCATTTATAGAACAGTTGACTGGGCTCCTTATTGTGCATTCCTTTTAGAACCAAAACATGGACTATTGTGGGATCATCGTAGAATGAACAAGTAGGGAGAAGCATAATTGTGTTCTCCATGTCGCGTTGACGATAGCAAAAATACCTGTATCGCCCTTTTGTCAGCCACCGTTGAGAAAATATGGAACTGATTATTCGCGCATTTCCAGATTAGAGGTGAACAGGATATTGAAGATACTTTGTTCGAATGACAGGATGTTCATCATGTTGCAGCTTTTTTCGAAGTCAAGAACAGCCATGTGTATATGTATCAGACGTCGAGGAATGCGCTAAAATTTGAATATTGACTAATTCGTTATTAGGGCTAAAAAACTGTAATGCACACTCCGAATATGTTGACGATAATGCTGGATATCAATGTCAACCAGTTGGTGATCATGATCGCTTAATTAAATATACATATTTATGACGTCACTTTATTTTTGCGGCTGGATCGATCTAAACGCGAAACGGACCGGCAAAATACTTGCAAAGCACAATACCTGTTGCCACAACCAGGGTTCGGTAGTAGTGGGAATTCTGAGGGTAGTAGTAGCACTACTAAGGCTACAGACTCGAGAATATGAGGATGGGAGTATCTTTAGTTTTGGACATGTCGATAGTAATAGTACCAATAGTACTACTATTACGCTACTATCGCTACAGTATCTACGATAATTAGTCTGTGTTCTGAAAGAGTTATTCGACCCTTATTCGACATGGATCGAGCTCCCCACACAGTATAGTGTCTAGTACTCTATTAGCACTACTAGTGCCTAATTATACCACTAGTAGTGCTAACTTGATAGTAGACGCCTTTTACGAGAATATTTATCTGAGTACTAGTACTAGTACTGTAGTAGATATTTAATACAAAGTTGTGGCCCACAGCTTCAATTATGAAGGCAGTGCTGAAAACCAAATCAATTGTATGTCCTCGTTCAAACGAACATAATATATAATACCATACCCGCACAAACAATAGTTAGTTATTGCCAATACACAATGTATTGACAGTTCTCACAAATTCCTACAGTAAACCAAACCCACATTTGCTGGAACACGTCTTGCACAGGGAACCTTCTTTTTCAGGTCACGGCCAGCTCAGGTCACATGGAGGTCACGCGCAGAGACAACGCAAAATCGCCAATGCGCGATTACTTCTGCGAAAGCGCACAGATGGTGATGTGAAACAAATCAAACGTCTATTGAGTCATTATACATTAATCAGTCAAACTACGCCAAATAATTTGCGCCGAAACGTGTTGTTCTTCGACCCCTCCCAAGGGGGTTGATAAACTGCTTTCTCTTAATACCAAAAACGACGAGGAGCCAGATCAAGCAACAATGCTCTATCGTCTTGGGGGGACCCCTGGCTCGACCGATGCGTCCCGCAGAGGGACCAAGGTGTTGCCAAAGGGGCGGTGGATTTGTTGGAGCAAAAAGCCGGTGCCAGGTCGTGCAGGACCAGCTTATTCTGCAAGTGCTTCCAGCAACAAATGTCGTGAGGGGTCAGCATCTTCGGCGAGTGCCATTTTTACGCCTGCGCCTGCTTCTAGAAACATCGTACAGCGCAACACTGAAGCGGAACTGTTTTTGCGATTATTGATCGCAGCGATTCCACGACGACTGGATATTTGTATTGTGTGCAATGGTGTGACGAGCCAGATCGCTACCGCTGGGAGGATACTTGGGAACATGGTAGGAGTTTAAGAGAGGACAGCTATGACGATGCGTGCAACATGGTGGACGCTTGGAAGTCTCCACTACACCTACGTTCTATTCGTTTTGCAAACGAGCAGGCATGCTCATCTTTTAGGCGCATCTCCCAGTGGGTTCTGTGCATTTTACGCTTTGGGTATTGCAGCTAATAAGCTAGGGATCGTTGGTTTGCGTGATTTTACTCTCGCAAAAGCATTTAGCACAGAATGTGCAGATCGTGGTCGCCCGATTGCTTCAGCTAGTGTGACGTATGGCGAGTAACGGTACTTTGTGAGATTTGGAAATGAACGTACTCGACAACCTATTAGCGTGAAGACCTGGACCAGAATGTATTAGGGGGTATTAGTGGAATGGAAACTCTATCACGTTGAGTATTTTGGATCTGCAAGACGGCGTGTACATCTGTGCTGGCTATAACTTGATGAGAGTGAGCCACTGCGTCGCTATTTAGGTTTTTAAGGGTGAGAAGTTTGTTTACGACGAGACTATTGATGACGTCGCTTTTGGATCTTGTGATCTACGCTAGGTGTATGGATTTCGTTCCTTCGGCGTGTCGCTCTATATATAGTTTCGAATTAGGAATAAAAAATGATTTGGGACTTATTAATGACTTTCAGCGTAAAATATTCCTGTCGGAAAAAAATTCTTTTCGCAATAATCAGTGCGTTCACTCTGATAAATATAGCAATCGTCATTCACTGTCTTCGTCTTTCATATCTGCATTAAGATCACTTTGGGTCAGCTCACTTTTGATTTAGCTCGGTCTGCTTTGTCAGCACCTAGAGACCCTATAGACTTCTGATGCGTGTTCACTCTGCTGTATGTGTTCTAACGGAAAGCCGAGGCAACGACCGCGCGTGCAAATACACCCAAGAGCGCAATACATTGAATAATAGAGAGCAATTGGCTCGGGACTCCAAATGGCTGCACGGACACGGCGGTGTACGCCTCCGGAGACTTTGGTTCAGCTTGCCTTTAACAGCGCGAAGATATGATGAAGAATCATCCTGACCCGACGTTTCCTGAACATACCAATGGAGTTCTTGACGAAGTCTTAAACGCGTACGCAAACTCAAGTCGAAGGTCACTGTAGTGATGGAAAACGCGATTCGAGATGAGTCAACGGGTGCCGGTGAATATCAGCGCTCACCGTCTATTGGCATTAGCTACGTCACCTCCACTGCTAGAAGATTATTCAAAATCTTCTCCACTGCTAGAGGATCAATCTACACAACCAACCAGGACACTTTCTAGTGCTGGCCATGATATAACAAACCACTTCATCGTCTAAACATGTCAACAGCCAAGTACCACTCAACCCTTCTGAAAGCGGAGCGTGTGATCGCCCAGATTGCGTACGATTCTGGAAACACGAGCGATGTACTAGAAGCCATGATCATCAGCGCGGAAAATGTAATTCAACTTGCCCGTCTTTGGGATGATCCAAAATTTCCACATGAAGCATTGGTTTCGGTTGCGACACGAATGGTCGATTTGTTTGTATCTTTCAAATGGATGATTCAATTTGATCCCGATCTTTCTTCTGAGGAAGAAGCTCTGTCTGCAAAATTCAGTCAAGCCAGGATTTCAGCCCCGAGGGCGAGGTACATGCAGGAGCTGAGAGATGCCCGAGCAACGACGGCAATAAAACCAGATCCTCCTCTGTTGCTATACCTACTGAATTATTTCGGAAACATCGAATAACTAATCGATCTGCAACACCTACGTTTGGATGAAGGAGTTAATATATCACTTAAAATATTAGTGCTTGATCTTGTAGGTTAGAATCGTAGTGCTATACCGCAGCATGAGCTGCGCTGAGGTAATTCATCTCTGAGGTTCCGGCGCTCGGTACAACTATGCGGCGTAGATCATTTCGAATACTCACATGCGACTCATCTTCGCTGCTATCGTCTATATCATTTACCTTGGCTCTTCATCTGAGCTAGGCTCCTCATCTGTGAGGATAACAGACTTCGGAATCCGAATCGGAAGTCTTGTTGGAGCTTGGCCCTCCCCAACTCAACGTCCGTTTTGAAGTCGACGTATTTCCCCGCCAGGTTTTCGATCTCAACTACGAAACCTGGTAGGCTTGCGTGGGATCCTTCGAAAATCCCATTAAGCTCTCGATTAAAGCGTTCCAATGGGTTATTGGTGCGACTAACAATTTCTGAGGTGAATGGCTCGATATGCCAAAGTTTAGGTGGGTATCTATCGATCCAGGTGCGTTTGAAATACTTCCAAAATTGAGTCCACTTCATTTCGGACAAAGTCACTCCTGACTTAGCGCACAAATACGATTTTTTGTTTAACCCATGCGACACCTTGTTTTTCCACTTTTTTGAGGGATGACTCGGAGCATGTAAAAGACTCCAAATTTCATTGCGATCTTACATTCGTCATCAGGAATTCTGTACTTCTTCATTTTCCTTGAAACAAACAGCCGATGACAGTAGAATTTAGAAAGTGATCACCAATTGCTCGAATCATGCCAGGTTCAAAGTCACAGTATGTGAACTCTGGGTCCATCGCGTAGTCCGTGGAATCTAGTATATGTTGAAAAGTATGAAAGCACATTTCATATCGTTTGGAAGAACACAGAACAAACGCAGCTGGGTAGTACTCTTTCGTAGCTCGATCGTAAGTTGAACAAAACAACACACTGCTTAAAATTTTGGAGGCACACAACGGGAAGTGCCATCAATAAAAACGACGTTTTCTTTTGCTTTAACATGTTCAATAGCACCGGATGGGCCCAACCAATTAAACGTTCACGTGTCTTAGCACGCCGATCGTAGTACGAGTAGTGGAAAAGGAGAAAATTAGTATCCGATGGTGAGCCATTATCGTTCAGAATTTGAGACCACGGAGAAACCTCGATCTGGCCTAGAACAGACCCACCAAATGCTTCAGCTCTTGCGCGATTTACACGCCGAAACCCTTTCTCTCTTGAAAGTTCTATGAATGAACGATTCCGATCGGATTACCGTAGAACCGGCCGCGTACAGTGTTCCAAATATCATTTCTGGTTGCTGTCGTTGTTACCGATAAATTATCGACCTCTCGTTTCATTGCTTCTGTGACGTTGTGCGTGGTGCTGAGGTACGGTGATGCTCCTTCAATGGTAGTGCGGATAGGCTGCAACAATGGGGCACAACGTTTGTGAAGATCCCTGGAATTTGCCTGAATTCACACTTTCCGGGACATGCCGTGCTCTGATACGCACTGCATCGATATGACAGCTTAACGGAGGTTTGATTGGACTTGGTATACTTATACCCAGCGATCCATAGAGTAGTACTTCTGTACGACGTCCAGCATCTTGACCATCATCACTTACTTGTTGATCATCACGAATTACAGTAACTACGCGATCACATCCCACCAGGGTTGTCGTTTCACGTGTATCCTCATTTCTCTCATCCAAATCGTCGTCACCACCAAATGCAAACTCGTAGTCTTCTTGAAAACTAAACTGACTCTTTTCAATAGACACGTTTTCTGGGTTTACATCCGAATCATAAGCAATCACACGGTCGCGATGAAGCGGGTTGAGCAAAAGCACCATCGTACAACCTCTTTCGCTAATTGCCTCTAAACCGCGATCAAAATTTGAGCGGGTCGCCCCAACAAGTGGAGCTGGTTGTTGCATGGTCGCCAAAATAGTTGTAGTAAACAGAACTTGCTCCTGTGTGGTCGGTCCAGACACCGCTGTATCAAAATACAAACGTTACAGTGAGAACATGCTCACTTCACAGCATTTCAAACATTAGAGCGCATTTCTTGTAGCTTGAGATCCACTCCGCATGTGATTTTCCAACCTTGACGCTTCAGACGTAGTAGCATTTTGGTTATGCTGCCTGGATGCTCGCAGGCGTCGCTCTCTTGTCGAACGTAGACGACGCTCCATGCTTACTTGATAAACTATCACTGAAGGAAAACTTCTCCTCGAAACTTCTCCTTGAAAGTCGTTATTAAAAGCGACAGCGTGACTTCTCGATGCCGTCAGTTACTGCTTAATGCTTTGCACGCGCTAAAGGGGTAACATATCGGTAATTATGCCGCTCTGCGTAATTACTCCGGGTAATGTTGCCGTTCTGCTTACCACAGATGCTACCAAGTAACACCGTGACCTATTGTGACCTGACCTGGTGGTGACCTGTTTTGGGCGCTTCCCTTGCACAGTCGTCACATCTCAATAATCTCTGTTTGCACTTAGGAACATGAGCATTTTAAAGTTGACCGGTAATAGCGACGCTATCTGCGGCGTCAGCACAAGCTTGGTCTTCGAGAAGAGCCGATCACAGCGGTTGCTGGTAGGAGACAGCTTCTCCAGGTCGCTGTGAGCGACTCATAAGATATCAACTCCTTCAACTCCGGCTCTGTGACCGAACCGGCAAATAGTAATATATTTGATAGGTAGCAATAATATGCTACTGTCTCAATAGATTCAGTAGCTAATAATCCAAATAAGAGTACTAGTTTACAAATAATATATTTTCGAGCACTGATGCAGGGTGCTACATGTATCTAGCACCATATCTTACTACACTACTCATTTGTAGTAATCAGGAAGTTGTAGTACTACTTTACTGAACCTGGCACTTGCCGGCGGTCCATCACGTTACCGCGCAATCCTGTATCGCCGATCACGCGTCCACTCCAACTATATAGTACATTCACCAAAGGTGCGTGGGATATCCCGAGGGAATGCTGGGTTGGAAGATACACTCTACAGTCAGTACGCAGCTTCACTTCTCAATTGCCGTCGTGCCTCCGAAGCTGCCCACGAAGACAATATGATTTCGGAGCCGTCGACCCCAACCACGCCCGCCAGCGTGCATTGGGGGGAGACCATGATGGCCCAGGGTCCCGAGGCACTTCACAACTTCATGGCCGAGACCTTCAAGGCGGCCACAGGCGGCGTCCTGCCGCAGATGGAGGTGCGTTTCAACAACGTGTCCATCTCAGCCGATGTGACGGTGACCCGCGAGGTGACGGCCGAGTCGGAGCTGCCTACGCTGTACAATGTGGTGGCGCGTGCACTGGCCAACCTGAACCCGATCAAAAAGAAGGTGGTGCGTAAGGAAGTCATCAAGAACATTAGCGGCGTGTTGAAGCCCAGCTCCATTACGTTGCTATTGGGTCAGCCTGGCTCGGGCAAGACGTCCCTGATGCGCATCTTGAGCGGACAGTTCCCGGTCAAGAAGAATATCACCGTCGAGGGCGAGATGATCTACAATGGGCTATTGCAGAAGGAGATCGCCAAGCGTTTGCCGCAGTTTGTAGCGTATGTGACGCAGTATGACCGGCATTTCCATACGCTCAGTGTTCGTGAGACGCTGGAGTTCGCGTACGCCTTCTGCGGCGGTGGATTATCCAAACATGGCGAGGAGATGCTGTCCCGCGGTACACCAGAGGCGAATGCACGCGCACTGGCCGCGGCGAAAGCTGTCTTCTCTAGATTCCCTGACGTGATCATCGAGCAATTGGGGCTGCAAATCTGCCAGGACACGGCTATTGGTAACGCGATGCATCGTGGCGTGTCTGGTGGTGAACGGAAGCGTGTCACGACCGGCGAAATGCAGTTCGGTCAAAAGTACATGACACTCATGGACGAGATCAGTACGGGGCTGGATAGTGCAGCGACGTACGATATCATCAAGACACAGCGCAGTATTGCCAAGAGCCTCCACCGGACAATTTTGATCGCGTTGCTGCAGCCTGCACCCGAAGTGTTTGAGCTTTTTGACAATGTCATTATCCTGAATGAAGGCGAGATGATGTACAATGGACCTCGTCACAAAGTGATCCCGTACTTTGAATCACTCGGGTTCAAGTGTCCTCACGGCCGTGATGTGGCCGACTACTTGCTAGATCTAGGCACGAACCAGCAGTACAAGTATCAAGCTGCTCTTCCACCAGGAATGGCAAAGCATGCGCGTCTTGCCAGCGAGTTCGCCAAGCTGTTCCGTGAATCATCGCTTTACTCGGATATTCTGGAGGAATTGTCATCGCCAATCGAAACAGAAATTATGGAACGCGTGGGGGACAATATGGATCCAATGCCAGAGTTTCGTCAGACGTTGTGGGGGAATATTTGCACCTTGACGCGGCGCCAACTGACTATTATCATTCGGAACGCCGCTTTCATCCGGGTTCGAACGTTTATGGTTGTAGTCATGGGGCTAATTTACGGCAGCACGTTCTACGATGTGGATCCGACGAATGTCCAAGTGATGCTGGGCGTGATGTTTCAAGCAACGCTCTTCTTGTCACTAGGCCAGGCCTCACAGATTCCGACCTACATGGAGGCTCGATCAATCTTCTACAAACAACGCGGCGCCAACTTCTACCGTACATCAGCGTGGGTCATTGCCAACTCGATCGCTTTGGTGCCTCAAGCGCTTGGAGAGATTTTGGTTTTCGCCACCTTAGTGTACTGGATGTGCGGGTTCGCGTCGACTGCAGTTGCTTACCTCATTTACCTCGTCTTGCTGCTATTGACAAACTTGGTGTTTGCGTCTTGGTTTTTCTGCCTCTCGGCCATGTCGCCGAATCTGGATATCGCCAAGCCCATGTCGACATTCTCGATTGTGTTTTTTATCCTTTTTGCTGGTTTTGTGGTCACCAAGGATCAAACTCCTGGGTGGTTCATTTGGGTGTATTGGATTAATCCAATTGCCTGGTGCTTGCGTGGGTTATCAGTAAATGAGTACCGTTCGAGTGCTTATGATGTGTGTGAGTACGGCGGTATCAACTACTGCAGTGATTACGGTATGAATATGGGGGAATACTACTTATCTCAGTACGGCGTGCCGTCGGAAAAGCTTTGGATCTGGACTGGGATCCTGTTTATGATCGTGGCATACATTTTCTTTATGGGCTTGGGCTGCTACGTTCTCGAGTACCACCGATATGAAGCTCCTGAGAACATTCAGTTGGTACCGAAGACTGTGACGGACGAGAAGGACATGGAGAAACGGGATGGCGACTATGCATTAGCAGCGACGCCAAAGAATTTATCGGATAAAACGCATTCGGATAGAGTCGATTCCGGCGATAATGTCGTGAACGTGACGAGACATGAGAAGAATTTCGTGCCATGTACGATCGCTTGGAAAGATCTTTGGTATACCGTTCCGTCCCCTCATGATCGTAAGGAGAACTTGCAGTTGTTAAAGGGAATCAACGGCTACGCTGAGCCCGGCTCACTGACTGCGCTCATGGGATCCTCCGGAGCAGGCAAGACGACACTGATGGACGTGATTGCGGGTCGTAAGACTGGCGGCAAGATTGAGGGCAAGATCTTTCTGAACGGATACGAGGCCAGCGACCTAGCAATCCGTCGTTGCACCGGCTACTGCGAGCAGATGGATATTCACTCGGAAGGTTCCACCATTCGTGAAGCGCTCACGTTCAGTGCCTTCCTTCGACAGGACAGCGCTGTTGCGTCCGACAAAAAGTACGACTCGGTGAATGAGTGCTTGGACTTGCTGGATATGCACGATATCGCGGATCAAATCGTTCGCGGCAGTTCGCAGGAGCAGATGAAGCGTTTGACGATTGGTGTGGAGCTTGTGGCTCAACCGAGTATCTTGTTCTTAGATGAACCAACGAGTGGGCTGGACGCTCACTCTGCCAAGCTCATCATGGACGGTGTCCGCAAGGTGGCCGACAGCGGACGTACGATTGTATGCACAATCCACCAGCCTTCGTCGGATGTTTTCTTCCTGTTTGACCACTTACTGCTGTTAAAGCGTGGTGGGGAGTCAGTGTTCGTCGGTGAATTGGGTCCGGAGTGCCAGAATCTGGTCAACTATTTGGAAGCGATTGAGGGCGTGGCTCCTCTTCCCGACAAACAGAATCCTGCGACGTGGATGCTCGAGGTTATTGGTGCGGGGGTGGGCCACCAATCCACTGATGTTACTGACTTCGTGCAGCACTTTAAGGAAAGTCAGGAGGCGCAGTATCTAATGGATTATCTGGAGCATCCAGGTCTGACGCACCCCACACCAGAGCTCCACGAGATGATTTTCAAGAAGAAACGTGCTGCTGGTCCACTCACCCAAATGTGGTTCTTGATTCAACGTTTCATCGTGATGTACTGGCGTACGCCCACGTACAACTTGACTCGTTTCGTGATCGCTCTGGGCCTTGCTCTCGTTTCGGGTCTGACGTACATCAACTCGGAGTTTGCATCGTACCAAGGTATTAACGGTGGCGTGGGCATGGTGTTCCTAACGGCACTTTTCATGGGGATTGCAACTTTTACAGGTGCGTTACCTATTACTGCGTTGGACCGTGCAGCTTTCTATCGTGAACGAGCATCGCAAACATACAACTCGTTGTGGTACTTTGCCGCGTCAACCGTTGTGGAGATCCCGTACGTATTCTTCGCATGCCTGCTGTTCACAGTCATCTTCTACCCGATGGTGGGCTTTCAGTCGTTCGCTTCGGGCGTTTTGTACTGGATCAACCTCTCGTTCTTCGTGTTGACGCAGGCGTATCTAGCCCAAGTGCTGATCTATGCTTTCCCTAGCATTGAAGTGTCGGCAATTATCGGTGTACTCATTAACTCGATCTTCTTGCTGTTCGCGGGCTTTAACCCTCCGTCATCGTCCATTCCGAGCGGCTACAAGTGGCTGTACACAATCACCCCTCAGCGGTTCTCGCTCGCTATCCTGATGGCTTTAGTATTCTGCGACTGTCCAGATGAGCCAACGTGGAACGAGACGCTGGGTGTCTATGAAAATGTGGGCACGAACATTGGATGTCAACCTGTGACCAACCTGCCAGTGACGATTGACCACATCACGGTCAAGGGCTATGTCGAGTCGGTGTTCAAGTACAAGTACGACGAAATCTGGGCCAACTTTGGCTATGTCTTCATTGTGTTGGGCATCTTCCGCGCTCTCGCCGTGCTCTCACTGCGCTACATCAATCACACGCAGAGATAGGCATCGACGAGTTTCGTATTGCCCGAGGCAGTAAAACAAGCACTTTTTCAGCGCCTTCCACAACTCGCATAAACGGATTAATGTTCGTGTACTAGAGTAATAGGGATTTCCTGAAAGCATTTTTTTCCTTTTGCGACCTGTATTTACCACGATGTTATCTATTCGAACAAAAAAGTACTGTACACTTTCGGGGGGGGAGGGAATCTATGAGCTCGAGCTTAGGGAGCTCGAGGTACACATAATCAAAAATGAGTAGGCCGAAAGAGTAATAAAAAAAAGAAGTACATTCATATTTTAAGAAGTCTATGAAGTTGAAGCTGGAGAAGCAGCTTCACGCAGCGTCGATGCCGTTCATGCGGCGACAGCCAGTAGTGCGTAGTACGTAGACACTTAAAATACTTCCTTAAGCTGGCAGTGGACGACGGAGCTTACATATGGCTCTTAAAATAGTCGTGGAAGTCGCTGAGTTTAATGCATCTTCAGTATGTACCTTAAATTAGCTCTGATTGCAACTGGAGCTGTACATAAATAGTCCTGGAAGTTGCTTAGCTTGTAACTGCCCTCAACATAGTCCTTGAAAATGCCTCAGATGTATATTTGCATTACCCTTAAAATGGTGTGGCGGGCTGCCTCGCAAGTGCCGCTCCACTTCTCACAAAAGGTATCACCTCCAACTACCCCGTCACCTCCTCCTTGCTTTGCGATCCCTCCGTTACCTGAGAAGTTTTCGGCTCTTACGACGAGGCAGTGGCTGTTTAGCCGAGCTTCTTAGCTCGGTGGCGCTGTTTCGAATACTTGGTCGCGAAAACCTTCTTGCATGTGGAGCTGCGCTGATCTGAGGCGCTGCCATTCTTCGCACTTGCAGCCGGCTTCGTCGCTGCCGCCGTTCCGAGAATGGCAGCGACGGCGGCACTATGCTGTTGGTCCTCAGCTGCTCCAGTTGTCCCTACGCAATTCTTGTCCCAACGCAATTGGATCGAATCATTCTCTTATGGCCACCTCATTTTTGATTATGGGTATCTCAAGCTCCCTAAGCTCGAGCTCCATAGATTTGCTCCTTTCAGGGTGACTCTCCAAGCTGTAACACATGCCGACCCCCTCCCCACCTTTCATGTATTGCTTCATTCGTCTTCCTGTTTGAGATCAATTCATTAGAAGCCAACATTATCCGTATATATAATATAAATATCAGCAGCAGCAAAATTGACCATGAGCGATACCGGACCAAGTAGTCCTTGTAATTCGCCCCGTCTTGGGTCCGAAACGGGTGCATAAGCGTATACGAATTGCAGGCAATGAAAACACATCATAGTTGCCCTCTTACTAGCGCCACTTGTCCGAGCACACTACCTATAACGTTCACAGTCTGCTGACGATATACATGGTCAGAGGATATGTCGTGGTTGGGACTCCCAACTTGGGAGACTCTTCAGCGAGCGCCAGTGGGTTGAAGGGCGACGCCGGGCCGGGTGGATCACACCTCTCAACGGCAAGGTTCTGGTACCCCTTGTCGACCAAGATGGCCCACGACGCGGGTTACACCTCATGCAGCGGGCTATGATCGTGCATGAGGTCTTCAGAAGCGACCTTGGTGGTGACTGCCACGAGGAAGTCCTTGATCGTCCGGGACAATGGTGATGTCCGCCACCTCGTCCGTGTATTGATGATAGAGTTGACCGCTTGATCAGTAGGATCACGGATACATCAGTCATAACCCATGAGTTTATGCTGCTTATGCAGCTCGCTCCTGCTGCGTGGCACTCGGCATATTCGCCTGGTGGAACGTAATGCCCAAGGCATAACGAGCAGCAGGATAGTGTTCAAACCCACGCACACCTAGCACCACGTTTTCCTGGTCCGCTCGCGTTCGGTGTGCTCCACATAGAACCCGTAGAGTATGAGGACAGTAGCCTCAAGATCATGATGACATTCTTCTCGAACGTAGTCGTTATGATGCCAACCGTGTTGGCTAGCACATCCTACCTCCCGCAGTCCTTGAGCACACTCAACGTCATGAATAGGCCGTCGACGGGCAGGTGTTTGCGCTTGTCTCCCTGTCGACGTTCAAACGAGTAGCCATGTAGGCGGCAACCCGACCCCACAGTCTGGACATCTCGCCCAGCGTAAGGTTGTATAGCTTGAGCATGCTCTCGGGCCCAACGCTGGCGTAGAGTGCATCGAGAAGAGGATGCGGAGGGGATTCGTCGCTAACGCGTGCAGAAAAGGGTCGTTGGTGGCGCGCACGCTTGCTGACGCCTATAAAGTCGAGCTCCTACAGCTGGAGGAATGCGCGGCGTACATCTCGAACCGAAACGGAAGGTCCCGTCGAATGGGAACACCGAGGAATGACGCGGCGGTCGATGAAAGTGAAGAGCGGTTAGGGGGACTGGTGCTTCCCATAGCGCCTTAATGAGGAAGCGACGAATCACAGAGTGTGCTGAACGGCCTAACTAAAATCGACGGTGTTCCCGTGTCGTCCATGCTCGTACGGGAAATTCGGGTCTGTCATCAATGTGAAGGAGTCGAAACTCGCCTCGAAAGGGAGCGACTACTTTGCCTGCCCTCACAGGTCTCTCCTTTTCACGTATCACAATGCTGCGTTCATCCGTATTACTATTTTGCCGCGTTAGAGCATCTCTCCTCCCTTCACACGCTATTTTTATCTTCAATGGCCGATTTACAGAGGGGCGATAAATATGTTTCCAGATACAGTGTATGCCCCCCACCGCAACTTCTGTTGCCGCCTCCATATCCAAAAACACCAGCTCAGACAACAGGATCCCAATGGAAGCATGGCGGTGGAGATTGAAGATAGTGCTGGCAAAGTTGGTAGAGGTAGACGATGCTGAGAGCTCGGAGATGCATTTCGTGTGCGTCATCGGAAGCAGGATAGGTGCCAACACTCGTCCGGTCAAGAAGAAGCGCGGTAGGTGCGAACACTCGTCCGGTCGAGAAGAAGCGCGGTAGGTGCGAACACTCGTCCGGTCGAGAAGAAGCGCGGTAGATGCGAACACTCGTCCGGTCGAGAAGAAGCGCGGTAATCGGCACCAGGTCGAGCTGCTAGTATTTCCCGAGGTCGTGCAGCAGCCTATGTTCCTCTGACTACCGTATGCTTCGCTTTAAATCATGTGTAACTCGATACTGTTTCGGCGCCGTTTCCGGATGCCATCCGCAATGTTTGACAGGATCCTCAAAGATGTCGTCGAATGCGATGCTTACTTTGTGCAGAAGTACGACGCACTTGATGTGCCTGGGCTCTCGACTCATCAGAAAAACACTGCGGCGATGCGCACATGTTAATATGGTACCGCGGCAAACGCAACAAACGAGTATCTTCGAATTGTTGAAAGAACGGCGATGGAGACCTTCAAGCGGTTGCAGTTAATTTGATTGATCGGTTCGGTGCTGAGTACCTGCGAGATCCGACTGAAGACGGCATTCGTCGCCACGCTGAGATGAACGCGAATCGAGGGTTTCCTGGCCTGTTGGCTCCTTAGGCTGTACGCATTGGGTCTGGAAGAATTGCCCGGGTGCATGGCAGGGGATGTAGCAAGACTGGGATGGAAACCCGTCCGTGACCATGTAGGCGGTGGCGACGAAGGATCTATGGATTGGCATCATTATGGTATCATTCTAGGGTCGAACAATGATATTAATGTCCTTGAACGCTCTCCTCTCGTTACTAATTGGCTGCAGGGCTGTGCCACAGTGTAAACGCCCACGGGTTAAGATGTGATACCGGATTACAGATGGGATCTATTGAAATTGGTCTGAGTTCGCCAAGAGAGTCACTGACGCAATCGACAAGAAAGAGAGCATCTTTGCGACGATGCAGGGAGCAGTTCGCAAGGATGTGGAGCGATGTTTTGGGCGTAAAATAAGCGCGTTTTCGGTCTTCTGTCTCAGCACGGAAGAATATTGGATGAAGCAACAAGCGGATCATCTGGAAAGCATTATTATAATGACACAACGTGATGGTGGGGTGTGGATGCGATAATGAAACGGTTATCTTGACGACGTTCAAGTGCACTCAACTGCACGAGATGATCTGACAGTTGATGCTCAGCGGACCAAGATTGCTTCTCTGCCAAACCCACACAACTACTCTGTGCTCGAGCACAACCTGGTCAAGGAATTGCGGCAGTACGCGATGGCAATCAGCTATCTATATAACTACGTCAGCAGAGAGATTACTGGCAGTTACTCTTTGTGTAATACATCGGGTACCCGACGTCCGTTATTTACCGGCATCAATGTGGTCGCTGGTCTCGACTTTCGAAACTTGCGCGTGGTCTTCACTGGAGACTTCAATAGTTCGAGCGCGCTTTAACACCGCTGCGCGACGGATCTGAATGTACTCCAAACCATCGGGCTCCAAGCTTCCAAGAGAAATAGTAAAAAGGCATCAAGTCGTTAGTTTCTTCACTCGCCCGCACGCTCTTTCCACTGGATGTTGTAATTCTATATGTCGCTGAAGCCAGGCGCTTGTTTGATCGTTGGGTTTCCTCCGCCAATTTGGCAGCAGATTTGACTGCTTTGTTTCCTGATGGGCGCTCATAGGCTGCCTTGCTGTCGCCGCTATAACTACTCTGATCTGTAGGTCTAGTGCTGTCCGCCGCCTGGAAGGCTCTCCCCTTCGGCCCTGCAGACAATATTCTACAGCAGTGCATAAACTTGGACGCCTTGTTCTCCTTGACGCCTTTCGTCATGTGCGTCTCCTTGTAGTACTGCTGAGCGTGCATGTTCTCATCCTCAGCATGACCAACATACTTATATAGATCCTTGACGACAGCCATCGCGTCGCAGCACTTGGTCACATCGTGCTGAATGTGATTCGCGCTCGAGTGAACGCTGTGGGCACAGCTCAGCGCCAGAGCCCATGCCGCATTGAAGTGTGACGCCAGACTCTCCCAGAATATTGCCGACGTCTGGCTCGTGCCTTTCTTCGAATCGATGCTAACGTGCATGTAGGAACGGCACAATTGGGACTCTTCCTTCTTCTCCTTGGCACGCAACATGGAAGCATAGGTAGTATAGGATGGTGGGCAGGTTCTCGTTTCGTAGAAAACGATTTTCACTTTGGCAACGTTCTCTCAAACACCTGGTGCGCCCGGAAAGATCCCGCGCTTCAAATTTGGAGATGACACTGTAGACTTATCCGTAATATTGGGGCCGCCAGGCCCCGACATCTCCGACGAAGACCTCTGAACTCCGACTACGAAACCCCAAGATGGAGAGGAAGCAGCTGATTCAGGAGGCCCTTGCTAAGAGAGCTTTTCCTCCGGTTGTCGTCTGCCCTAAGTTCAAGCGTCACTGGGATGAGTTGTCGCCTTTGGCGGAGATGTTTGACAACCATGTGTTAGTGTGGGTCCCGGAAGCCGTCTGCCGCGGCCAGAAGACGTCCTGCATTGCTCCGGAATGCAGCTGCACGCCGAGAGTGAAGGAATACCTGCAGCGTACAGTGGAAAATGTCGGGGGGAAGTAAAACCTGCTTTATATTAAGTATCAGTGCGCCGGTAATGGACGTACATGCTTGTCTACGACTTCCCCTGAGTATCTGCGGTCTAACGTTGAGGCCATGGTTCACTTCTCCTACGTGTTAGGCTCCAAAATAGGCTACCCCAAGGCCCTGCTAGAGCTCATTCATGACGGATGATGTCGCCCAATGGATTGAGCACGATCGCCACTATTCGCAGCCGCCGCCAGACTTGCTACTAACGCTGTACACACTGTTTGCTGACCGTGTGCGCCAACTGCGCACGACTAATCCGGATTACGTGGCGCCGACGCCACCTAGTGTTGGGGACTCGCCAAGCATGCAGTTGTGGATAGCAAGGTACTCAATGCTGTCTAGATGGAGACAACGGCCCTGTAGGGCCCTCTGTGTGAGCTATTGATGCAGAAAATGTCGGTTCGAAAGGTGCTGCGCATGGATCACTCGGCCAAATTTTGCAAGAAGTTGAAGATTTAGGATGGTCCGGGCAGCGCGCTAGTATTTTTTGTTTCGGACACCAAGCTGCTGCTTCTTGTACAGAACGACGTGGGCCAAATTGTCGGTCGCCTTTGACTAGATTGGAGAACAGCGAGGAGACGGCGGCGCTAGTGAAAGCCGTGAAGCCAGCCTTGAAAGATGAAGATGAGGGTACTATCTATCTGGTTAGTGATAACGCTAACGGCGTGCGGAGCATGGTGCAAAATACGTTTGACGATATGGTACACGTGAAACAGGACCCTTTTCACGTGATGATGCGTGTGAAAGAGAAGCTGGCTGACAAAGCTAAGAAAAAGAGGATCTCAAAGGAGTTGATGAGCGCAATGTACACGGTGGATCGCAACCTGCGCCCACCTGAAGAAATGGAGGCAGAGTTTTGCCGCGTCGCAGATCTCGTTTCACCTAAGGATGGCCTGCTCGGAGTCAACCTGGCGGGGATGCATTGTTAGTAACGATGCTCAGATCCTGCCTGGCGACTTATTCGTGGAGAACAACGACTACGCTGAGGCGCACACGAGTACGCGGATAGCGGCTACAAGCCAGCTACAAGGCTTTCACTCGGGGCTTAAGAAGCTGCTCAACCGCTCACTATCAGCTGAAGTTGGTATTCGAATCGTAGACATCTTCATCGTCCAGCACAACCTTCAAATTGGAACGAAGTTTGGGCGGAATGCCAGCTTTGGTGACTTTGATTTCATGGCGCTGGCTCAAACCGCAATGCTGAGTCAAAGTAAGTTTCATGAGCCACCACAACTGGTGTTCATCAGTCATATTCTCTCTGACCATGTTCCACAGCCGCACTACCGTTCGGGTTCGTCACTAGATTTCGGGTTTTCAAGATGGCTGAGAATGATTGATTCCGCTTGTGTCGTACCAGAGAATATCGAAGCTGCTTTGACACGACCCCGACGGCATCGATCCACCATTCACGAACTTCTCCGGCTCAATTTGACTAACGTGACGTCTCGCCGCCTTTCGAGGTCTCATTTCATGTCGTTGTTGAACCTCGAGCCGCGTGATCATGAGAGCTGCAACGGATTTTCACTGGAGGAATACGAGCTCTTGCGCCAGGTGCGGAAAGAGCAAGCGCGCGAAGAGCACGTGCGGTCCAGTTGCCCTTTGGTAACGACGATAATGCTTAACATCGTCGTCGAAGCCAACACAAACAACAGCCTGAAGCTTCGCCAGCGTAGCTTCAGAACCATCGCGTCGAAAGTCAAGATCATTGCGGACGACAAGTACACGAAGCCGTCTGGCGGCATTGTCCGTGCTGACAGCGACTTAGGCAAGAATGACTGCGACGAGAACACTGAAGATTTACTTGGCTCAGCATCGTCCGGTGCCACATCGAGAATCAACAAGCGATCGCTTTTAACATTCGATCACAATCACCTAGAAGGGCCAGGCTGTCGGGCACCAACGTCAACGAAGAAGCTTTCCAGATCCAGCTATTTCAAACGCTCCGCGGCTCTAAACCTTTCACGAGCAAGAAGAAACTGTTTGTTCGGGTGTATCCATTTGCCAGCTGCGCATCCGACGGTATTTGGCCGAAGACTGAACAAGACCTGTTCCTCCGTCGGGGGCGATGAAACACGCCGAGAATCGCGGTTCCTGCCTCAAAATCAGGCTCCGAATTCCTCTAGGGCCCATTGACCAGCTCAAAAAGCAGCAAGTTGTCGGCACAGACAGCATTTTATCCCCAGCGACGCCTCCAAACGTCAGTCCACGTGCCTCACCAGACGCTGCCCAAGGTTGTGATATTCATACCACCAGTAATCCGGATGCGCAACAACCAGACCTTGTGAGTGTGGAAAACATCGACCAATGTCAAGCAGCGTCGCAAGCGAAGCGACAGGCTCGCCCGTGTCAGCTATGAGTGAGAGCCTAGCTGTGTAGAACAGCGAGCCACACGTTAATCCTGCAAAAATACCAGAGCCGACCGCCTCTCTTCCTGCATTCACCGTGGACGCACCGCTTACAATGATAACAAAGGAAGAAGTCGAATATTTCAGAAAACGCGTTAGCTCTATTTCACAAGCTCCTGGCAAGTGGGCTTACCTGCACGGTTGTTTTCTCAAGGGATACCCCGACTCCAACCTGGGCGCCAATGCACTGCGCTGTAGACCCAAGGAGCAGCGGAAGCGAGTCCCAAGTCCCGATGAAGTCATTGCTCATCAGCCTGCAGCTGCCGCGCAAAAGAGAGGGCGCGCTACGTCGTGCTCCAGCTGTCAAAGGAAGAAGAAAAGGTGCGGAGACAAAAGTGTTAATCCTGCATGTATGCAAGCTGCAGCGACTCACAGCGTGCCGTTAGATGCCTACTGCGCTACCGCGGAGCCTCCGAGTAAATAGCGTCTTACTTCCTTAGCATACACGAGCTTGTTTTGTTCGTTTTCGGCTCGTTCCTTCCCACCGCGCTCAATATCATCCCACTACCCATATAATCGCTGTATTGAGTTCTGCTGTTGCGGCAGTGCTGCGAGCAGGTTGTCGAGAAGTGCGAAGCTGAGCCGAGCTCTGCGAGATCCTCACGACTGTAAGTACCGGGGGAAGCGGGACACTAATGCGGGACAAAGGCGGTGATAACTGGTACCGGACGGTCCGATTGGTGCAAATCGGTTGTGGGACATCCCCTAGAATTTCGATACACCCACACTGTATCCACGGCCGAATTGAAGAGGCATCACCACCTTTAATGTGAAGATATCATAGCACTTAGAGATATCGCGGTGCGTACAGCATCCTTTGTAAAAAAAGGCTATAGAAATGCAGATAGCGCGGGTGGTGGAGGGTGTTTCTAGTGTGGAGGTATATTAACACCCATGCCTCACATCAAGCGCTCACCCTCCCCGCTGCTACAGGCCCGCCTGCGTCGGCGGAACGTGGAGCAGGGATTCGGAACGGACGAGATACAGAGCTTCCTACACACGTAGACAAGAAGGAAAAATCATCTGGACATCTGCAATCTGCACTATGATGCGGCTCAGCACCACTAATTTTTTGGGGGGTGGGTGCACCATAAAACTAGTCGCAGACACTTACCATAGGATGGAGCACACAAACCATCGGGCACGAGTACAGCACCCGATTCCTGTCGTCCATCACTATAAGTACGTGAGCCGCCACTAAACAAAATACACCGAGCTCACTACTCGATGATGATACGCAAGTAAAGAGGGTCTTAGGAATGAAGCCGTTCCCGAAGCTGGCTACCGAGGCCGCATATGTAATAGCCGACCCGAAAATCTCTTCCTACCTTGCTCAGCGAGCCAAGCCATGAAGAGGTGTATTCTTGGCGAAAGCCGCAGGCTACTCAAATGCGACGGAACGTATCTACCGCATCCGCACTCCTACCAACTGAGATATACAGACGGCTACATTCTTAGGGGTCAAGTTGAGCCGCTTGCCAAACTCACAGTTGTACAAACATGTATTAATCACAGCGTTGGCACCGCGGTGTATATAGACATCTTCTTCTCGAGTACGATCGGAACGCCCGTCAACGTACATCTTATAGCTGCTCACATTGAGGTGGTCAGCAGTCATGACCTTTGCCCAGGCGAAGCGAAGACGGGCTTGAATACGCCCTCCTCCGATGCGAACAGCTGTTCCGCCTCCTTCAGCTCGGGCATCACCAGCAGCACCAGGTCCGCGTCCATCATGTATGCGTCCTTGCCTCCGTCTTAAACACCTTTGGCGGCCATCTCTGCCCATATCTCGTCCGGCAGTACATAAAACTACTCGATGGACAGCGTCAGCGAGTTGGTTGCTTAACGAGCCGTTGTAGCCCAGCGTCTCCTGCTGTGAGACCGGGGCAGCGTCACCGCTATGTAGAGCGACACGCCGAAGATTTTGATGTTATCGCGCACGGAGATCAGCGTCGTGTTGTAGTGCTAGCTCGGGGCCATGACCTCCGTGCCGTTCTCGGTGTCTGGGAGGCCACCCAGCAAGTCGCTGATCATGTTGCCGGTGCCCCCCACGGTCAACTGGCCGGCCAGCACGGCCAGGTCGGTCGTCGGCGCCCAATGCCCCTACTATGGACGGAGACCTACGAAGAACTAAGTTTCATAGCAAAATACGGCCTTATTCTACACACAGTTTTATATACACGGCCACCAGTAAGGTTATTATAAGCATCGGTATACCGATATCATAATATTAAACGGGATGGTCCACACCGGTATACGCTAGTGATTTTATATGTGGGATTGCACATGCCTGCGCCACAAAGAAAAGCACAAAGGGTGCAACACAAAAGTCTACTCACTAAAGTTTGCATATTGCTTAGTTGCACTTGTGATAATTTTGGCTGGTCAGAAGTAGGTAAACTCGATACTACTGTCGATTCTCTTGATGGCAGAGCTACACAAACGCGACATGTAACGGATGTGGTTGGGGCCTCTGGAAATGTGTTGGCCCTTTCGGTTTGTATTTAGGTATGCCATTACTCCACAAAGAATGAAAGGAATAGGACGCAGATCGGTGGCATGGATACCTACACAAGCAGATTCAAGTACACGGTTACCAGCGAGTACACCTTCTCCATGTACAGTAATATGAACTATATCATCCCTAATTTGTCGCTTGCCGTAAAATACAGTAAGTTGATATATGCAGTTCGATTAGTTCGATATAATGAGCAAGTAGTACGCGAGTCATCTCACCCATCTGCTGAACGACGTTCGTCTCGTACTGTAATATGTGTTGTTATAAGTTATTTTATTAAGTCTTGCCACTTTCGGAGCCATGCCGCATTCTTTTGCTAAGAACTGCAGCATTGCCGACGGAAGCTTAGTGGTAACTTCAACCACCATCACTCGTTGACCTACCAAGTTGACTGCGGCACCTACCTAACAGCATGACAGCTTGTCCCATGGACACATGTGGTTAGTGCAGTCCAGCGCACCTCCGGCTACAGTTCGGAAGCTGTCACCGTGCACTGTAAGGTACGGACAGCTAACACTCCCCCTTAACTCGATGTGGGTCTTCCACGCCGCTTGCCGCGACCAATTTGGCGAACTGCGGCGTTGGGAGTGGCTTGGTGAGGAAACCTGCGAGCTGTTTGCCAGATGACACGTGCTCCAATGCAATGTGGCCTGCGTCAATCTGGTCTCGAACAAAATGGAGACGCAATCAATGTGCTTTGCACGTGCTGAGTATCCGTAGTTGCTCGCGATGGCAATCGCAGCTTGATTGTCGATTATCACCTTCATTGGCATGACCGACTGCACACCGATCTCGATGAGTAGTTGACGTAGTCATTCGAGTTCCTGTACAACCAGCGCAACTGCCATGTATTCGGCTTTTGCGGTCGACACGCAACTGACGACTGGCGCTTGCTCTTAAAGATCACTGGGGTTGCGAACAGGAAAGGCGTCGTGCTGGCCAAAACGGTCGACCATGCGAGCAATAGACTGCGATTGACAGAGACGCAGCTCCCCTTCACACGATTGTAGTGGATGTCCATGCCGAGCACAAACCTTGCATCTCTAAGCGCTTTCATCTTAAAGCGCTTGGATAGCTCTTGCTCGATCTCTGCAGCATCTGTCTCATCAGCGCAGCCGACAAGCATGTCGTCCAGATAAAGCACGACGAGTACTGGGCCATGACGCCCAGTCCGAACGAAAAGACAAGTATCAGCTTGACACTGCACTAACCCCATCTCCAGGAACACCGACTTGATCGTCTTGAACCACGCGGTCGTGGCTTGCTTGAGCCCGTACAGACTGCGCATCAGTCGGCACACCATGTCGTTATTCATCTTAACGCCAAGCGGAATGGTCATGTAGACGAGCTCGTCTAAATACCCGTTGAGAAAAGCCGCTTCCACATCATATGGCTTGATGTAAAGTCCGAGGTGGCTGCAGACCGCGAAGAACACACGAAGCGTAGGCATCTCAGCGAATGGAGAAAAGGTTTCGTGGTAGTCAATCCCGAAAATCTGCAGAAAAACAAATCCCAGGGCAACGAGGCGCGCCTTGTATCGCACAATCTCGCCGTCCCCGTTCCGCTTCAGAGAAAAGACCATTCATTGCAGCCGATAACCTTCATTCCAGGAGGGCGACGCACAATACCCCAGGTGTGGTTGCAGATGTGTGAACGCAGCTCGGAGCGAATGGCTTCCTTCCACATTGCTGCGCCCGGTGAGAGCATTGTATCGCGATAGGTGCGAGGAACATCCGCAGTGGCTAAAGCAACCTCGTAGTCGTTCTCGAGTCGCGGTCGCTTGGGATCGGGCTCGCTGTCGCTGGAGGTGTCACTGTCAGGAGCCACACTCGATGGTTCGCCACGCGACGAGGTACGAGCCAAGGCAAGTTGCGAATCATGTGCACCGGTGCGGGGTGGTGATAACGCGAGTGGTTGCCGATCCTGAAGCGCCACACTCGGAAGAAATTGCGGCACCATAGTGCGGCCGACCACCTGAGCTCGCAGCGAGTTCCCTCGAAATACTAGTCGCCTCTTCCCTCATCCGAGTGTCCTCGCACCGGTGTGGTGGAAAGCAGATCGGGAAGGTGAGGTGAGGCTCGGTCGCGCTCGCTGCGGGTGGCCTGTTCTTGGAGCTGCAGCGGGATGCCCGCCGATCTTGGTGATGAGGTCGAAGCGGGCACCAACGCGCCTGGCGCTATCTCTGTGGATTCGTCGATATTCATCGGGACGGGTGGCGGGTTAGCCACCACAGCAGTAGTATCAACAGTCATGTTACGTCTTCGTCACCAGTAGGGCTATCGGGAGTAGCAAGCGTGACACGTTGACAGCTTCGTTAAGGTCATCATCGACGAGCGGTAAGACCACTGGCAGCTCATCGTGTAGGCCCAGTGTCTGTACCGTCGAAGGCGAGTGCTCGTCGACGACGTTCGTGCGAGCTGTTGCAATGCGAGAAGCATCAAAGTCACAGACGCGGTATGCCTTCGCGTGCTCTGCGTACCCTAGCAGCATGCATTTGTGCGCACTGCTCTGCCATTTGTTTCAGAGCGTCTTGTCCACATACATGAAGCCGCGTGATCCAAAGGCGCGAAGATGTTCCAATTTGGCGGCTTCTTCCACATGACTTCAAATGGAGAGACATCACTGCGCGCTGTGTTTGGGATGCGGTTCGTGAGGTACACGGCCGTCATCACCGCTTCAGCCCACCAGCTTTTATCAACCTGCTGGCAGTAGAGCATTGCTCTAACACGTTCAACAATCGTGCGGCTCATCCGCGTGGCTAGCCCGTTTTGCTGGGGCGTGTAGGGGGTAGTTGCTTGATGCACAATGCCGTGCTGCGAGAAGGACTTCTGAAAGTTCTTGCCCGTGTACTCGCCCACGTTATCGGTGCGCAGACATTTTAGTTTCGCACCTGTCTGCGTCTCGGCGAGTTGATGGTAATCTGCGGAAGCACTTGAGAACTTCAAACTTGGCCTTCAACATGTAGAGCGAGACGTATCGAGAGAAATCATCGATGAATGTGACCACGTAGCGGGCTCCACCCTTCGACTTTGGGGTCATGGGCACCATCACATCGCTGTGCACCAGCTCGAGCACAGCGTGCGCCTTCGTGTGGCTTCCGGTGCGATGTGAGAAGGGGTTGGCTGCCATTTTGCCGCAGGCACAGCCCTCACACGCCCCGGTCAGCACCACCTCAGACTCCATGTCGGGAAGCCGTCGATCAAGCGCGACATCGCGCGCATGCGAGGCAACGAGAGGTGACCTAGTCGTGCATGCCACACAGCAGCATCTGCTTTGGCTTCAGCGGTAGCAGCAATCCCGTCTACCTGCACTTCGCGCTACACCTGGGCGTCCCAGACATACATGGCGCCAGTTTTTCGCACGCTGGACACCACCTTGCCCTTGCACGGGATCGCACAGCCATCACTGTCAAAATGAATGTACATGCCCTCTGCTGTCCGTGCAGGGATTGACAGCAGTTTTCGGTCCAGGCTCGGGACGTACAAAACCTTCGACATCCTCACGGTAGTAACATCCCCGGAGGAACCTCGGACCGTGCCAACACCACGAGCTGGCAAGCGATGCCCTCTTGCAACACAGACTTCCCCCCCCCCCAGCTCCGAAAACTCACAGAAGTCGCAGCGGTCGTTCGCATATGGGAGCTGGCCCCACTATCGAGGATCCACGCCGAGGCTCATCCATGGAGACGGCGAAAGCAAACACGCTTTGCTCGTCCTCGTTGCCAGCTCGGGGGCATTTTGCCCGCCTGTGCCCGTATTCCTTGCATAGGAAACACTTCCCGTTAAAAGGGTTCGCGCCGTCGCGTCCACCACGCCTTTGGGCACCACCACGACTATTCCGTCGCCCACGCCATTGCTGTCGGCGACCACCTCGGCCTTGCCGATCATTTGCACGGCCACCGCGTCCTGGCCTTCACCACGTTGAAAACCTGCTCTTGCTTCTCACGTTTTTGAATCGTCTCGTACTCGCGGCGGAGCATCTCTTTCGCCTCGAGAAGCATCATGTTGCCGTGCGCCTCGATAATCTTCATCATGCTGTCGTATTCTCGGGCAGATTCCCTAGCAGGATTACGAAGCGCTCGTCCTCTGAAACCACGTCACCGACAGCCGAAAGACACAGACAAAGCTCGCCAAACTCCATAAGACGCTGCATAAGGTCCCATTTCAAACTCGTGGAGCCGCTTACGCAGCTGCACACGGTTGTGCATGTTTTGATTCACGAAGAACCCACAGCGTAGCGGACGTGGCCTCCCGCACCATGGACTGGTACGTCGGGCCCAGTAACTTGACCAGCAGGGCTAGCGCCTTGAGGCCCGCGGCTTCCCACACTGCAGTTCCGTGCAGCGCGGCCCCTTCCGGTTTGAGCACGACGTGGTTGAGCAAGTCCTTGCGAGCGAGGGTCATCCTGGCATTGAACTCCCAAAGAAAGTAGTTGTCGTCCCGGAGGACGTCGTTGCGACCGGCGATGTTTGGTCTCATAACCACTTGGAAGGCGACTTGAGATGCTTGAGTTGTTTTGAAAAGTGAGTTCATTAGCGCTTAGCTAGCTCTGCTGCTGCTACGGAGGTTGCCTTGGAGCCCTTGATCTTTACCTTGCCGATTATGCGAAATGGCACTTTCGGCACCACCGTCTTAGCAATCACTCTGGTAACTTCAACCACCATCACTCGTTGGCCTATCAAGTTGACTGCGGCACCTACCTAACAGCATGACGGCTTGTCCCATGCACACATGTGGTCAGTGCAGTCCAGCGCACGTCCGGCTACAGTCCGGAAGGAGATCGCGTGACTCGCACCGCATAAGTTCAAAGTGGAACCGAAATTATGAGGCAGCACCCGAAATGTGGCGAATGACACACGTTACGATAGAAACACAAAACGATTGTCGGGTCTTTGACATCTGCTCGTTCTCTAGACCAATGCAAAAACGAGCCGAGTGGTGGGTGACCCAAGCAGCCAACCAGCGCTCGCGGAGGCAACATGTCGTAGCTGGCTGCCAAACGATCGGCAGGCGGAGCTCGCCCTTCCAGACGGGAACGCGAGCAAAATGCCCAAACGCATTGCTTGGCGAGAGATGGCGCTCGACATCGATTGCGGGCGACGCGGACACTGTACTGAACGAGATGAAGTCGCTCGAGATCACGAAGAGCAACGCCCATGGCCTGCACAATCTGCTCAGGCTTCGAGCACACGAGATGCGCTATCGATTGCTTGCATGCAATTGTGATGGCTGCGATGCTACCGGCGTGTTTGCCTATCCATGGCGGGGCAAGACGATGACGTGTCTGAAAAGTGAGGAGGTATCCATCTACGAGTTCGGTGAGCACGCCTCTGGGATCTCCTCGGCAAAGAAGAAGCTGACGGCTAAGCAAAAGGAGTTCATCGCGAGTTGACTAACCACCACCTCCGCCCCAGTGAGGATTCACCACGCAATGGTTCGGAAGTTTGAGACCTTTCTGGAGGAGCTTCCAGCATTGACCACAGTCCAAAACCTCGTCAGCCACTACTCGCGATCGTATCTAGTGAACAAGACCGCGTCGACGACCTGAGGGATTGGGTCCATGCAAGATCTTTCACTGGAGAGAAATCAATGACGCAAGCTTTCACCTTCGGTGGAATTTGAATCGCGAAGGCAAGCCCACCGTTGGCAACGGCTCCGATGGGCGGTCATTCATCATAGGCCTGACAACCAACGCACTCATTCTGAGGCTAATGGTCCCGCCCGAGAGTTCATCCTGCACGTGGATGCCACGTACAAGATGAATTTCCGCCACTACTCGGTGCTCATGGTTGGGATGTCAGATCGCTCGCGAGGTTTCCATTTCGTGGTACTATTCATTGTCTCTCAGAAGACACAAGACGTTATTCAACGAGCGCTGATGGCGCTGCGAAGCTTGCACTTTTGGATCACATCGTGCGAAATTGTGGTCAAGTACACCATGGCAGACGCCGACCAAGCCCAGTTTAACGCGCTGAATGCAGTGTTTGGAGGTGCTTGACAACTTCAAACTCTGATTTATTTTTTTCATGTAATGGAAAAGGTCCACAATGCGATCAAAGGACTTCCCTTGGTCATGGCAAGTGTAATAGTCAAGGACATGTATGACTTGCACTTTGCGCGGAGCGAGATGCAATTTTTCGAGATGCGGGACAACATTGTACGCAAGTGGAGAGCTCAAGCTTTTCTATGGAACTTTACGCAGTACACGTATGCCCAGTAGATGTATGGGCGCTTTAGTATGTGGCAGATTTACGCAACGTCTATTGGCTTTGCCTCTACAAACAATCCAGTGGAGACCTTCAATGCCCTGCTCAAGCGGGACTACACCCTTCGCCGACAATTGAAAATGGGAGCGTTGCTCAGGGATCTGAGTAACTGTTGCGAGGACCAGTCGTCCAACGGTCGCCCGTTTCGCTTTGAGGTTGTTCCACCAACAACCTTCACGCGCCGAGCCTTGGAGATGGAACGCAAAAGCTATTTGGGTATGACGAACCAGCATCACTGGGTATGGTGGGTGGTGGAGGTCCCCGCACCCTTCAAGTGGATAACGGCTAAATTGAGCGTGTCAGCGTCGCTCCGAACAAACGCTCTGAAGAGGCTATCTCAGTATCGGCTCAATGGGATCCAACTATGCGCGCATGGAGGTGGAAGGTCAGCCTTGGGGTGGATGGGTTGTTAACATTGAGCGCAAGTGGTACGGTTGTAGCTACTGGCTCGCGATTGGAACTTGTGTCCATGTACTGTATGCGATACGAAGCTTGGGGTACATCGACAGCACCGGGAATGAGGTTCTCGTGAGTCGGAAGAAGACGGAACGTACGTGGTAAAGCGTCGACGCGATTCAGGGAGGAACACCTTTGTCCGTGGGTCCAGCTTAGCTTTCTGATCTTCCAGCGCAAAGGTAAGCATTAGATTAGGGATGCCGTGCAAGCAAGGGTGTTGTCCTTGCTTGCCGTCACTCCCTATATGTGAGCGGTTGCTTCCTATTTGTTCAGGCACTGAGCATCAAGGATTCCAGGAGCGGACAGTGGCCAAGACGAAGGTAGCAGCCAGGTCGTGCCAGAGCACGCGAGGAAACGATGATCGGACGTTGCCCTCGCTTGGACAAGGAAGAATAGATATTCATGTCAATAGTTATGCATGTGATTCAAAACTTCGCGTTATTCTCCTTATGCTAGATGCCGAATAGCCAACCTTCTCTCGCTAACGTTTCTCCTACTTTTCACTGTCTTCCGGGTCGACCCAGCACGAGTTACACGCACGCTGGAACCAGATCTTATCGCCGTAGTTGACAGTAAGCTGCGTGCCCGGATTCACGGTCTTGATCATCCTTGCAAACACCTTCACATTGGTCCTGTCCTGCATCTCGACGAATTCCACATTGGGCTTACAGGCGTGGCTCATGGACCGTGTGATCGACCCGCAATTCAGCGCTTCAATATAGACGTACTTGCGGACACCGACTTCGCGTTGAGCAACATAGTGTAGCCGCTGTTCTGCCTCACAGCTTGCGCGGGCTGGCCCTCGATGATGGCGGGATACTTGAAAAGCCGACCCGCGTACTCGCCCAACCACATCACCAACTTCGAGATATGAAGTGGTGTACACGCCCAGACCGACACGGCATGTGTCGTACAATTTCAGTGCCGCATGACTGCGCGGCGAGTTGCTGCACGCCCCCTCCAGTTGGGGGTGCGGAAGATCGATAGCGTAACATTTTCGGCATGAGCCCACGAAACAATCACCCATACACTGGCACGGTTCGCCATCACCAATATCCGCAAATTTAAGTCCCTCGGGTACCTGGAACTCCTTAACCCCCCCCCCCCGCACTCACGGGCTTTCTCGGGTCCTGATTATGACCAATATACAACATGTTGAAGCTGTGTATAACATGTTAGAAATATGCGTACTAGATGTATGTACAGCCTGCCATAAGTACGATGCCTTTCTATAGTCTGCGGGAAGCTGTCCGACACAGACAGTGCGCACATGTTGCCTAAGACGCCATCACAGAGCTAGTAAAATCTGACAAGGTGTATATCCGACATATCTTGCCAGCCTTTCTATTAGGTATGAACAAAGCCGAACCGAATCACAGGCTTATGCAGAAGGTAATCACTGATTGCGAGACCAAGTACGATGATATGCATTTCTGGGCAGCAAAAACGCTGTGGCTAGCTTGCATTCAAATGCATGTACTCTCGTACGCTTACTCTTTCCCCTCCTACGCATCCGCATCATCTCCACATTGTCCCGCTGCATCTGTATCCTCCGCGGTGGCGCTTGGACTCCACCTCCTCCTACTCCTCTTCCTCCTGTTTCTCCTGTTCCTGCCCATCTGCTTCTCTGGTCTCACGCTCTGCTGCCTCTTCGGCCCCTTCATTCGCCTCGTCCTCCTGGTTGCCTTGACTGCGACGCTTCTTTTTCAGTGGCCGCATCTGAAAGCCCCGACCGATGAGTGATGGCGGGCACTCTTCGCCCGCCTTCCACAGAACGTGCCATATTTGGTCGCATGTGTACTTGTTTCCTGGGTAGTTCTGCGGGCGAACTTTATCGCAGAGATAAACTCTTCAATAATTGCATGCATAAGATGGTTAGAGGTAAACCTTTGGCGCTAGTTTTCGCTGTCCACACTTACCGTTTGTCTCCGTCGCTGCAGTCCTCACTGTAGAATCTCGTAGCACGACGTTCCCCGACCTTTTTCTTTCGGATGGAGCACACCTTGCATTGGTGTTGGGGCCGCTTTCGTACGCCTTCCGCAATCTGTGTCCAATCCGGAAACTCGACTAACTTGTGTCCGCGCGCCGACCCGCGAGAATTTGCGTTGGGTAGATCTGGTTGACCCTGGACACAGCACAAAATTTGGTCAATATACAACATGTCCAACATGTTGGCTTTTCGGTATGTTGTATATACTTCATCGAACAAGTCCCCCGCATCGACTTGTAGAAGCTGATCCTGTAATTCCTCCAGGAAGTCAGCGTGGTCCGCAATTGCTTCGCCTCTTTGTCGTTGTGCATCCCGGTAGATCATGAATGTGTTCGTGATTGCGATGTCCACCAGTCCCAAGAAGATTGTTTTATAATACTTCTGAAACCGCATGGTTAGCTGCAATGAATACCGCTGAAGACGCAGCTGGTCGTGGATCTCCACGCCGCCCATCCAGCAGTGGTATGCACTCATCGCGGCTGAACAAGGAACGGTAAGCCTCTCACCACCGGGTACACGACGCTCTACACCATAACAAACACAATGTGTTGGAAAGTTATACCACATTACATTGATATCGCAATCCGGCAGACGTGCCACAGGTTCCGACGGCAGTGCTACACCCAGTAGATAGTAAGTACACTGGTAGATGATCCCACCATATCATAGCTTGCATAGCGGGGCAAGCTCTTCCGACAGCAATTGTACTTGAGCCTCGAGGTACGTGAGCAGGACGGGAAACCTCCTTGCAGATGATTGCCGGATGAAACCCCCTTTTGTTGGTCTGGATGGTGCCGGCAGTGTAGACATTTCGAGCCAGAAGTTGTAGTGCAAGCTGCACCGACGTGTAGAAGCGATCTGTGACGACCGCGTAGAATACACAATCTCGACGAGGCGGCAGAACCTTGTACAAGTTTCGGATCACCGCCGTAGGGCCAGAGTTGGGATCTGCCGAGTAGCGAGTTGGAGGGTCTCCTAGCTCATCGGCATGCTGCTCCGTTCCGCAAACCACGTCAAGGCTGGTATGTTGTATATACATCATCAGTTAGTTAGCAAGTAGTATAATGCAACATGTTCAACTCGTTAAAAAAATACGTACCTTAGCCAGTAAGCCGTTTCAGCGCAACACGTCATGAAGAGCTTCGTGCCCCACCGGTGGGGTTTATCCTTCATAAACTGTCGAGTCACGTTGTGACGACTGCGAGACGGTATCATGGCTTCGTCGAAAGACAGCACTGGTGGTGTGTGGAAGCCCCTGGCGAAGGTTTTTTTGCAGCGTGTCGATCACCGACCGCACCTTCCAGGCACGGTCAGTCTCCGCCCTTGCATTTGTGTTATCCGTGAAATGAAGGTCCTGCATGATCCTCCCGAAGCGCCCCTTTGTGATGAAGCGCCCAAACGTTCCTTTGGGCACCGCCCCAACAGCATTTTTCGCCCAATGATCAGCAAGTCGACGCTTGTGAAGGCATAGCATTCTAGCAACAAGCCAGCCGATGCAATGCAGAATATCCTCGGACTTGATCTTCTTTTGTTTCTTCATTTCTGAAAGAAGGACTTCCTCTCGCATCACTGTTGGATCTTGTTCTCGTCTTTTCTCGAACATCCGGTCGACCCTTTCGTTCAAGTTCTGGTTGTAGTACATGTTGCTTTCCGTTGCAATCCGGATCCACAATCGCGGAGGCATGAAGAATAAGAATAGTTTCAGAGGTGAGCGTGCTCAAGTACTTCTTGAGTAGGCCCATGCTCTCCAGCAGAAAACCCAGGGAATTGTTCCTCCATCCCTCGATGTGTTGATGGATCTGGTCGCATATACAACATGAACTCGGTTAGAACATGGAGTATATACCACATGACAAAAGTAAGCATCAACGTACCGAAGTTCCACCCGTCCATTCTCATATTCTTCAAAGCAGATTCGTCTTGCGCAAGCACCTCAAGCCCGTCGTTCGTCATTGCACTCCAGTTGTTTGTTGTCACCTCCCAATCACAGGTCAGCTTGGCCATAGCAGCGGCAAGCCGTTCTCTCTGCATCCTTCGCATTGCTTTCCTCTTCTCTCGAGCCAGAAGCGCGTTGCCATCCACGCTATCATCACTATCACCAGATTCTTCACTATTTTCAGCATCCAGCTCTTCCGGGGCTAGTTTGTCAGCACTAGGTGGCTCCGGTACCATCGGTTCCGTCTCCGTGTACCGATTGTCCGAGTCAGTGCCACCTTCTCCGTCGCATTCGACGTCAGAATCCAACGTGCCCGTTGCAAGAGTAGCCTCTTCAGCTTGAATTGGCACCGACTCACTGGTCTCCAATGGCAAAATCTCATCCCACTCTGGGCTACGAACAGTTTGCACAATACGGTAGAGTACAACATAATCAGTTGTGAAACACGTTGTATATAAAGCATGACGGCATAGCATACCCAGTCGGTGTCGGAGCAGACTGTGACGGAGCAAACAGTGTCGGAGCAGGCTGTGTCGATGGCAACGAGGAAATCGGTGATTTGGTTGGTTCCTGCACACACAGCACAAACGGTGGAATATACAGCATCATAACGTCAGCACATGTTGTATATATATACGTCATGAACAAGCTTCCGCACCTTGGGGTCGATGACGTGGTTGAAACGCCACGGTTGATGAGGTCAAATACACTCTCGTCGTCTGCACCCCCATCATATTCATCGGCCACATGGGAACTCGTCTTCTTGCGTTTCTTGTTTCCCGCAGCAACCGAAGCCTTGACCACCCGTGTTCGCTTGAGATCCCTCATAGCCTGGTGACATGCTTCCTCTCCTCTTCGTTCATCATCTGCAACACGCTCTCTCTCGTTTGCTTTGGATACTGAGCGCTTTGCAATAGCTGCTTCTGCTCGTGCCAGCGCCCTTACCTCTTTAGTCTTCTTTTCTTCACGAGTGATAGCAGCTTTCTGGCGCTTCGGCATTTTCTTCTTTCCCTTGGCTGCAGCAGCCTCTGCTGCTAAGCGCTCCCTCAACTGCTTCTTCTGTGCCGCAATATAGGATGCATCCTTGCCTCGTGGTGGTCTCAGAGGCGGCACACGAGAGGCAGGCATGGACACAACAGATGCGGCCAGTGTCTCCGTCGCTGGTACGGAAGCCCCCTCTTCGTCTCCAAAGTCTGCATCAACTTTTCTCTCGCCGCGCAAGTACGCATTGTGCTCCGCTACTATCCGCTGCCGGTCTGAAAGGCTCTGTCTGTTGAGTCGAGACCGGAAGACTTCAGACTCGTTGCGAATTTCGCGACGCGCTGGCATGAGCTGTTTCGGTTCTTTTCTCGACTAAAGGGGAGGATTTGCAGCCACGAATCCAATCGTACTTAGTATTCAGTTAGCAATCGCCCGACCGACTTTCTGTGTGATTTCTCATTGTCTATCGGCTATTTATGTAATTTTTGCTCGTCTTTTGTAAATAGGTATACCTACACCTGTGCATTTCGTGTAGAAATAGACCTATTTACTGGATGACTTTTTCATGTCATGTTATCAAATACAACATTTGAGTGCGGGGGGGGGGGGGGGGGGGGGTAATGGGCAAAAAAGGCGGTCCTTGATTCCAGAAATTTGTAGCGTCTCCTTGGCTGTCCGCGCCTTCACAGTATGCGCGTGGTAAATAGTCGTGCCGCTGCGGGTCACGGCGCACTTCTTGTCTCGGCGCTTACGCGACCATAGAACGTGCCAGCCAGTACTGCTCGGCTTGGCCTGGTGGCGACTTCTCGCTCGCTCCAGGCGGGTCGGGATAGCCTTCAGGTAATCACTCACGGCAACCAACTGCGAGTCAGCCAATGCGCCCGGGTGCTGGGGCTCGCCAAATTCATTACCAACCGAATCCTCGCTTGCCCGGAATTCGTCACTGCTTGGCCCCGCTTTTTCATTAGACCCTGGTGGCATGACAACCACTGCAGCACTACTGGACGCCTGCGCAACTCTGGGGTATCTGGTGTCAGCGGATGCCTGCGTTATCAAGACGTCCGGTTCGCCGGGCTGCGAATCCGCGCACGTGCTCATAAGCTCAAGGCTGTCTGTGCCTACCGCACCACTTGGCGGCAATACTTCAGGCGTCCTGGGCGCGCTGGACGCTGACAGACCATGGGTCGGTTGCACCGCATGCATGGTGCCGCTCATATCGATCAAATTAGAGGCAATGCGTGATTTTGCCTCGCGTATAGCACCTTCGCCAACTTGGGCTGCAGCGAATGCCTGCTGAACCGCACCTTGAATAGCCCGGTAGAACGCTGGAGCGTCTCGTCGTGTCTCCCTGCAACCAACGTATATGCCCTCAGCTTGCGCCACAGCCCCCCCCCCCCCCCCACACACACACACACAAACACAAACACACCACCCTCCCGAGTAATCTCTTTCCCCGAGTGGTCCACCAAGCGCTTCAGCATCATTGTGGGCGCGATGATATCTCCGGTGTCGAACCCGAGCGGCGTATCCGCGCTGTCGTGGCGTCGACGCTCAGTACGACCGATTCACGATACCCTCCCCGGGTCACCGCACACGAATGCTAGGGAATAATACGCTATCGTATCCCCTGCATGCAGCTCCTCCGGTGCCAGCTGCGACGCGGAAAGAGATGCCATCGCACGGTAGCAAGTGTTGGGCGCGTGCACAGCGGTGTATGATATTCGCTTGTTATGGTGGGGTTGAGCGTCGAATGGACTTCCTCAGCTGTCTCGCTCGCACCACCTTCGGAAGAGATCATCTTCGGAAGACCTCAGATTTTTCTGCGCCCTCCCGGCCCGTATGTGACGGCTGCGACAGCGACGTCACAGAACCGGGCGACTGGATGCAACCGGCGGTGCGCATGAGACGCACTGGCGATGTCTTTTTAAGCGATTGTGTGTTTTTCAGATCCCAACATCTGTTTCTAACGTTTCCTCGTCCGGAAGCTGCCGCCGCGCACTGCAAGGCACGGACAGCTAACAGCCTTGACATAGGAATATTCAGTAAGAGCCCGAATATGACAAACCCGCTGCAAGGCACAATAGGTTGACCGTTAAGTTACCACAACCACCAAATAATATTTACGATATAATGCCGAAGGTTGGATAGGCCATAATAACGCAAGCCTTGCACAGTGCAGTGCACTTGCTGGAAGTGCGCTAAAGGGTTCGCGTGGCCTGCCAACCTCCTTGCCAAGAAGCGCAAGTGTGACATGAAATCCAGAAAAAGACTCAGCGTGGGCGAGATGGGGTCGAAGTTGGAGCCGCGCTCACTACCTGAGCGCGCAAGTGGTATCTTGGTCGAAGAAAACGGAAAACAGGTGTGAAAGGTGCCTGATTCAGCGCTAGTACAGGGTAGACTTTAGCGACCTTGCCTACCTACGCTGACGGTGGTACATATCTAGGAATAGCGACATAAAGTGAAGATCGTTCTCATCAGACGGTTTTTGTTTGTCAACTATTCTGTTCGTTCAAAGCTAGCTAAGTTCGTACGTTTTACTTAGTATCGACCTGCATCTAAGTATCGTAGCTGGTTTATTTCGAGTGATTTCAGGCGCACCTCCGCCCATTACCGCCGATTAGAAGTCATCTCAAGCTGACACTTTTGCGTCGACGATGGTCCGACCGTCGCCTGGATTTTGTTGACCAAGCGTAGGTTCACTTCTGACTTGAAAGAGTTCAGCGTCATATGCGTCGTCGTCACACACCTTTTGGCAATTGCCAGCTTAGGACGATGGGATAGGGACTACCATGTATGCCGAGGACTTCTCCGCCAGTCCCGGTGCCTTGTGTTTGCATGCTCTTAGTAAGTAACAGCCACCTTCGTCACCGCATTGTCTGCCGTAACAGCCACTTGGCACGAAACAACATCGAAAAGCCCTTCAACTTTCACTTCTGGCCACAACCGAGAACATAAACCCCTCTCATGCGGTACCCGCCCTGTCAATGACCAAATGTTTGTCTTGCTTTCAGTATACCCTCTACCAAAATTGAAAAATTCACAGAAACTTCACTCTCTAACCTACTCGCCCAGACCTCAGCATGCAACAGCAGCTCACGCGTCAATGCACGTGCGCGGCCGAGACCGAGTCCGACTCGGACAACGACAGCGATGCGGGCGGCCGCAGACTGTCTGAGGCCGGGCGCACCGCGTCATCCCCCGCCGCGTTCGAAGCGAATAGTAACACACCAGCCACAGATGGAGATAGCCCAGTGACGTCCGTGACACCGACGGCATGGGCCAAATCGTTATCGCTATTGGAGCTTGCCAACGCTGCACACGACCCGCTCAAGGCTTCACAAGCGCTACACAACGCTGAGGCGCTACGTCAGGCGCCGGCGCTCGACAATGTCTTCTGCAGCTGCTACGACGTCGACACGGTGCTCACGACCGTACCAAGGAGAGAGCGGGGCCGTTTCTCGCCCGTGCAGAAGCTTCTACTCGAGCCAGAGTCCATTAAGCAGGTTTTCGCGTACGCCACATCACTCAGCGACCTGCACGATGAACGTGAGGACGCAGTAAATGAAGAAGAGACAGAGGAACCTCATCCAGATAAGTATCGACAAGCTTACATAGCCACGGAGATCATTATCAGATTTTATCTGAAGACGATGGCCTGGTACGGAGAACCTAAACAGGATCAGAAGCAGGATAAAGAGCCAGAGACACAAGAGGAGACTGCAAAGCAGGAGGAAGTTCCGAATGAAAAGCAGGACGGACTGGCAGTATCCTCGACAACGACCCCGCCGACGAATATTCCGACCTTGATGGACTTTAGGAGTAATGCTGCGACTAGAAAAATGGCCAGAATCCAACGTCTACGTGCCAGTATGCGGTTTGAGAGCTCTGGGAGCAGTATCTCAGACCTGAGTGTAGACGGTGAGGAAGACGAAGAAATGCTGGAGGATCCAGCGACGCGTGGGTATTTGCTGCGGCTGGAGGATCTGACGGCGAGTGAGTGGAAACGCATTTTTGGAGGCTTGTTCCGCTTTATGTGGCCGAAGCCGAAGTATAATGGAGAAGAAAACGCCGAGAGCAACGCTGTAGATGATGAAGCGGAAGTTGATGGCGTCTTGGTCGCGAATATGTGCCGAGTCACTAAGAATTTTGTCACGTTTCAGGCCGTGCACAGGTTGATCTGTGATGAGAACGAAGAGGACGAGAAAGAATGGCTGCTGTCACGCCTTGCAGCGCACGCTTACAACCCGAATATTGCTTCGCTACTGCATGGATTGATTCATCTTTCTATCCGTCGGGGTTTTGAATATTCCCCAATCATTTGCTGCCTGGTGGAGCGGATTGTGGAGCAAGTGCCGACTCGGTTATCCAGATCATTATCGTCTGTGTCTTCAACGTCGACAGTGTCGTCCACATCCTCAACATCTCCACGCTCATCATTGGGTAGTTCACCATTTGTGTCCCCATCCTCATTCTTTTCATCTAAGACAGCGCCGCTGTCGCCGTCACTTTTTACCTCAAACACAAACTCAACAGTTCATGCAAGGATAAGTGGATGTGCAGAAATTTTGACAAAAATCTTGAAGGACGAATTCCCAAATACGTTTCGGTACTACATTCAAACCAAAATTCAGCTGGCATCCTTTGAGAGCGTGGAGACATTTGAAAGAGAACTGTTTCCCCCGAGGATGGCCCCAAGCGACCCTGCGATGCATCACAAGCTGAAGTGTGCAGTATTAGCAGCTTTAACGGAGAATTCTACCATTCTAGCTCGGCTGGCAGAGCTCGGAATGGCAGAACTTCGGTTTCTGGACGCGCACCATATGAACGGGGCCTGTATTCCCCGAATTCTCGTCGTCGACATCTTGCGGCATGCGATTGAATTCTCTCGGTCCGAGCCCGAGCAGTTGGAAGTATTTGTCGCCCCAATCCATCTCGTTTTGGATACCATTTGCGCTTCAATCAACTACCACCAGCACTTGTCTACGATATCGGAATTTGCTGCTCGTGACTGCTTTAGTGATAGCGACTCCGATGATGACAGCACAGAAACGGGCGAGGATATCGATTCACTTGCTGGAAAAGAGAGTCCTAGTAAACCCGCGAAACGTGAGGCCTCGCCTGCACGGAGCACGCTGTACATGGGGATAACCCCTCCCGCTCTCAGTTATTCGCCCAGATCTGGAAAAGCAGTGGTGAACCACCGACCATTAGCATCAACTTTGCTTGTCATGCATGTGGTGGAGTTGCTGGATATTGTCATTCTAATGTCGAATGACCGGATCGACAGCCGTTTGACACGGTTGGACCTCGCAACTTCGCTAATGGATATTTTCGAGAAATTCCCTATGGCCAGCATACTGCACTGCAGGCTAGTGAAGCTTTACTTGAACCTACTGAATCGGCCATCGACAAACGGCCGTGTGAACAACCCACTCCTGAGAAGTGTTTTCCGCTCGCCTGATTCAATCCTGGAGTTTATTCTGCACAAGCTAAATTCAAACAGTCTTCCTCACATTTACGATGCTCATTTGGCGATCATTGGGGTAAAAATTGCAAAGATTTGCAGCTCGCCCACGCTCCAACAAGAACTTATCCGTCAGTTTTGCAACAATGTGAAGGGCTGGAATGATTTCGCTGCTTCTCTCGTCGCTAAGCATCATCAGCAAATGGATGCACTGGATGATTCACTTCTTGGCTTGCAAGTTGTCACTGGTGGAACCCGCAATGGAACCCCGAGAAAGCGGAATACGAGTGAAGACGACGCAGAACCGGGTTTCCTGTTTGCTCGACCGTCATCCTCAGCCAGTGAATACTTATCACGAGAGCTCGAGCCATTTCGACGGTTGCCAATGGAGAAAGAAGGGTTTGGCTCATCCCAGAACCTGGCACGTGGGAATGAAGCAGTGCATCCAAGCGATATGTTCCACAGTCGATCGCAAAGCAAGTTCCCCGAGTCCATTATTGACATCTTGCAGTCAGAGGAGTCCACATCATGCGATGTTGAGGAAGACAATTTCTTCGTAAACGGTTACGCCTACCAGAAGCGCTCAAAGTGGGCTAAGGTGCACTTAAAGTTCGAAAAGTCTACTTGTCAGCTGACATTGCAGGACGCAGCACCTACAGCGTCTGACTCACCGAACAACGGCACATCCAAAGCAACTTCTCCGTCCAAAGCTTCAATGCTGAAGCAATTTTTGATGGCACACAAGCAAACCTGGACGTCACGGCCGAAGAAGCTGGTTGTTTGCAACGCACGGAAATGGATCGCTTTCGGTCGCAGTTTGAAAAAGCCAGACCGTGGTGCCTTTGGCTTCCAAGTTGAGGTCTTTGACGGCCATCGGGAAGAAGACGAGACTTTGACTTTTGTTACACGTTCGGATGCGACAAGAATGAAGTGGTTTGAAGCGATGCAATGCGCTGTGAGCCGAACTCGGACGTCACGCAATAGTTTCAGTGATATTGATGAAGCAGCCAATACAACGTTGGTCGAGTGCGTAGCCAAGAACCGTTGTGGGCCGTATCTGGTTATTCCCGACGTGAACCTGTTGGGCCCAATGACCTCTGCGAGTTTTTTTCTCAAATCGGAGGTACCCGAAGAAATGCCATTTTGGGGAACATACCATGGTGACCAAGGTATCATCAAGTACGCATCATTATTTAAACAGTGCCTGGATGTTATCTCAGTCGAAGAGAAGAGCATTCAAGCAATTGGGTACTCAGTGATTGTGGAGTTCGACGCCACTTTCCGCAGATCCGAAAACCTCGCAGATTTCGATGACACGGGCCCATCTGCAGTCAGGTGTGCTTGTACTGATACGTACTTGATTAGTGGGAATCAGATCATTGGCTTGACTCGCACAATCGCTGATTCTGAGAAGTTATTGCAGCTCCTCTGTGATGATGAATAGATATATTGTTATTGAGTATAGAGAAATTATGTTTTTTTGCCAAGTTGTACTATGATCGTATTCATTGGAAGTTTCGTGTGAGCCATGCGATGATTTCTGGACGATCAAGGTGTCCGTCTCCGGTGGTATCAAGCTCGCGAAAGACCTCTTGTATCTGTTTAGCTGATAATGCCATGCCCAAATCGCCGCAAAGGCGAGCAAATTCGTCTTGATCTATTGCTCCTGTGCCGTCTCGATCGATATCTTGGAAGAAGAGTTCGAACCGCTCTTCGTCCGTTTGGGCTGTGCCGTAGCGTTCGCGCAGCTCTTCATAGATGCGGCTAAGGAAGCTTGGTGGTTCCCAGGTCGACTCCCCGGTCACGCTGTTCCAGTAATACTGTATTATTGCAATAACACAAAATGTTTGGTATCAGATCCGTGAGTATTCTAATAAGGCAAGAAGAGGAGATAGCCAAGACAGCTTACCGTGTTACCGTATCCATCATCGTAGGATTTCCAGGCAGCGCGTGCACTTGATACGTTGTCGCTTGAGTTGTCACTCTGGGTAGCGATTTTAGTAGTATCTGATGTAAGAAATTTCGGTTTTTCCCAAGTCGCTTTTCCTGTTCGTGAATTAACATAATACGTGTAGCCAGTGTCGGAGTCGACCTTCATCTCGATAAGTGAGCGAAGAAAGTTGCGGAACTTAGTTCGTTTAACACGAGCTCGATAGATGCGCTGAAGCTTTATGGCGGACGCAGCACGTTCTGGTCCAGTGGCGTTGCTGGCTGTGCACTTGATCATTTCGCGAACTTTTTGACCGCTAGCATTTTCATGCAGTTTTTTTAGTGTTGAGTGCACCTTGTACATTTCCGTCTCCGTCATGTCGGTCATCCAGTGAATAACCTTGTCAGTATGTTCGTCTCCTGTGCAAAAGCTCACCGTGGCTACTGGAGTTCTAAAAGATCTTCCTGTTTCAGGTTTGAACCGAGTAATTTGAAACGAGTGTGCCATGTTGTACGGTAGCGTATTCTCAATTGTTGTGCCATCTACGCAGCAGTATTTGAGGTGGGGCATAGAGTATATTCCCTGAGGCAACATCCCGCGCAAGTTGGGGTTGTTTCTTAGCTTGAGGATTGTGAGGAAGCGCAACCGGATAATATCAGCGGGAAATGTGCCTGAGAGTCCGTTCCCCGACAAGTCGATGGACACGACATGGTTCCGCTCCCACTTCACCCCAAACACAGATGGAAAGGAAGACTGCATCGTGCTTGTCTTAGGAATTGGTGTTCCTCCGTTCTTGAGAGCTGTTGCAACCTCTAAGATTTTATTCCATCCAGATTGGTTTGCCCACGTTGTACTTTTTCCTCCGTCGTCATTTAGGTCACCACCAGTTTCGTGAAAAAGGGATGCTAATGTCAAAATCTCGAGTTGACTATGCGATAAGTGGCGAACAGCCTCGGTGTTTTTGTGGTGGTGAGGCTCATCGTGTAAATCGGACCCACGTGGCATTATTTGAACAGTGCCGACTGACTGCCAGGAAGTGTTGTTGTTAGTACAAAGATGGCAAGATCAGAAAAAAAAAAAAAACGTTTTGGTAGTTCATTTATAAAAATAGGGAAGAAGTTTTAATGTCCATCAACTAGCACTGTTCGACGACTACTTGATGTCAGTACTGGACTGCACAGCAATTGGTGAAGCTGGATCTGTTCTCGTCGGCTCCGTACTAGCCTCAGCTTCCAGTGACACCTAAAAAAACGGGAAGATGTTAGCAAGAATGGGTCTGTCACTCCGTCAAGTAGGAGGTTTACCTTTGCTTGTAGACGCTTTTGGCGGCGTTCCAATGCACGTTGAAGGCGTTGGACGTGGTCACCGTTTAATGCCTCCTGCTGGTTAGTGCCTCTAAAGGCATCAACAACAAGTTGCGTCGTCGTATTGTTTGACTTGGACTCGTCGATATATGTTGCATCTTTATTGTCTCGGTACGAGCAAAGTACCACAATCGGATTGTTCCCTCCTGAAAAAAAGAACGATACAAAAGCGTTAGACACGGGACACCAGTAAGAAACAAATTGAACTGAATTTGCTTACCATAAGAGCACAGAGCTGCCACATGAGCTGTGGGAGACCAGCTCACGTCCAAGACGGGGCAACCGTGGAAGAAATGTGTGCCCCATACACCGCGCTGTAGTTCTTTACCGTGCAGACTGGTGAACAAGCGAGGAATACCATCTTCCGAGCCACTGATCACAAGTTTCCCATCGGGGCTAAACGTGCTTCTCACGAGCAACGATTCGCAACAAACACCAGCATAACTCTTGTTCAACAGAAGATAGGACCGTAATTCGTACTGGAAAATTGCGTTTGGCTGGGTATGAACAAGTAAGTGAGCCTTGCGAGGGTGCAACACAAGCGAAGTGATACTAGTTTGGCCAGTTTGGATCGTCTTGACTCGCTCGTAGTCAGCAAAAGCTGCAGAATTTGCTGTACGTTTCCACACAGAAATATCTCCCTTCGCATCGCCACAAAAGATTCGTCCTGACTTGGCCTCTATACAAATTGCATGCACAGCAGCAAAGCTCACCTGAAGCATTCCATACTCCGGTTGACCATTTGGGACTGAAGATTCATTCCGGAAGTGTATACAGCCATCAGAAGCACCTGTGAGAATAATCTCTCCATTGCTATCTGGAAGAAATGTAGCACAATATACAAAGTAAGGAAAGTGGTGCCACTGAAATTCCAACGAGAGCAAACGACTGCGACGCGAGTCGGAGCTTCGTGGAGAAGCTGGAGGACTAGCTACGTTCTTGTAAGGAAGTCCCCAAAGCCGAACAGTACCATCCGATGATGCTGAGAGGAGTCGGTACTGTCCGTTCGGACTAATGTTCCATTCCAACGAGTAGATGACTCCTCGATGACCTCGACCAACAGCAAAAATCTCTGCGGATGTCATGTCATACACACGCACCACAAAGTCTCCCAATTCGGGGCTCACACTAGCAGCCAGAAACCGTCCGCAAGGACTAAAGCTCACAGCGGAGCAGCCTTTTTTTCCCGTTGAAAGAGAACAAAGAACACTTTGAGGAATTAAACACGGCTCGGACACGTTCCTCTTGCAAGGCGCGATCAAATCGAACACTTGACTTTGGGAGACGTCAGGTATGTCCTTGATAGCGAGAGGTGGAGAGACTTCAGGTGGCGGTTCTTGGTTATCGCCAGATCCCTTTTCAGCATCAGTATTTGCGTCCTGGTTGCGAATATCGACTGTACAGTCGCCGTTAGTGGCATCAGGAGCATTAGTTTGCTTTGGAGAAGCTACTGGGTCCGTGGCTCGTAGCTGGACGTGCAGTGTACTAGGTGCAGCGATGCGCGATCGCTTCTGGTATTGAAGGAACACCGCTGGCACAGTTGGGTGGTTTTTCCTCCACCCCCACTGCAATCTCGCTTGGTAATTGTCCATCCAAGTCATGACTTGGTACTCGAATAACCGAACTCGCAAACCACAAATGTCAACAATTGACTGAATTTTTTTCCTCTCATGCTCGGTATCTGAGACGTCTGGGAGTACGAAAGAGTTCATGGTGGGCGTTCCCTTGTTGGTAATTGTGTGGAAAAAACCCCACGCAATATGCCGATAGTCTGGTACAGCGGCCGGCTTCAAACGTTTCTGGTACGCGTCCTCATCGCCGTGAGTACTGACAGACTCGAATCGTTTTCCTCCGCGGAAACGAGTTCCTTTTGTCGGAGGTTTAAGCTCTAAAATCTCAAAGAGCAACACCGTTCGAGTATTGAGGAACGTGAGTAAATCAACCGAAATACTCAACGCTTGCTGCCATTCAAACGCGTCTGAGGCACAAAAAAAGTAATACACATGAGTAACGAATACAGGGACCAAATTCAACAATACAATACTTACTAGCGCAATAAATATTCTTGTCGGACATTGTGCAGATCTTGGCCTGATTTGTCATCTGCGGAGGGTAGAGCGCTCTACCCGTGCATCGATCGACGATATGAACGCGAACCTGCGGATGGGAGAATACTCCAAATGGTAGTTCGTCCGAGCGTTCAATAGTCACCTCGAGTTGACGTTGCTTCGATGCAGCTTTCAGTGCATTCATACGCGCTTTGGTCGACACGGTGAGAAGTGGGAGGTGCATCTCGCTGATAGTTCCGTTTAGTGATCCGAGGAAGCAAGCTGAAGGTTGACACGTCAATGGACATGACGCTGGTGGTGTATCTTCAGCAATCGAGGCAGTGGAGTTTCGACTGCGCCACGACATGAGGCCAGAGCGCCGTGCGGTTGGTATCGGATTCTGTTCGCTCTCGTGAGCATCAGCAGCGTCGTTATTGTCGACGTTGCTGCTGTCAGCTCGCTTGGCTCGATGAATCGACACTGTAGGCAACCGGGTCGAACGTCGGCTAGATTTCTCACCTTTACTGGTAGGTTGTGCTTCTTCCTCGACGGGTTTTAACAAAGGGGATTCGGCCTGTGGACTCTGCGGTTCCTCTGGCAGCTGTGCTTGCAAACTTTCGCTTTGATGCTGCCTCATCAGCGACTTTCGCGGTCTTCCTTTCGTAAGATTCTTCTTCTTCTTAGCCCCAATGGTGATTCCATCAGCAGGACTGTCGAGCTTCAACGTCATTTTTCCCATGGTTATTGGCTTCTTGAGGCCTCTGTCCAAAACAGGAGTGATTGATCGAAAGAAACGACCTGTAGTGTCGAAGCGTCGGGGGGGTTGCCGGTTATAGCATGAGATTGACATGTCAGCAGCGTTCTATCCAGCTACGCGTAGTACGACCTTAATTTCCTTCATACCCCCATAGAATATTCTAACGGATTAAAGGCGATTTATATCGAAACGCTCAAGTGATCTAGTCATAACTCGCACTAACAATCTAATGAGAAGGAGTAGCAATGATCGCATGACACAAGGACGAATGGAAGCGCTGCGGGGAAGTTACCACAAAGTCCACCTACACCAGCAGAAATAACGCATTAGTGTCCCTGCTACGGATCTTTCCTTCACAAAACAAGCCGTCCTTACCATCTCGTGCACCATCGGTATCCGTTCATTGTCGAGTCCTTCATTGATCAAAAACTCTTTCGCCTCCATGGCGCGTTCAATGACGGTTTGCCTGTAGGCCAAACTAAGACACGGCATAAAAAACAACATATTAGTAAACCTTCATTGTGTTCAACTAAACCCAATGATTCATTCCCACTTACTCAAGAGCAGGTGCAAAGCCCGTTTTCTTGCAAGCAGGAGCACCAAACAAGTAGCGATAAACCCGCAGCAGCAGCTTGATACTGCCTCGCGATACACCAGCACGACGCAGTCCAACCAGATTGAGCCCGGCAAGCTTGGCGCGGTTCCCCACAACCAACCCGTAGGGCAGCACGTCCCCATCCACGGCACTCTGTCCGCCCACCATCGCCAACGGCCCCACACTCGCATGCTGCTTAATCCCCACTTGTCCACCAATAATTGCGCAGTCTCCGATCGAAACGTGTCCAGCAATGCACACATTGTTTGAGACGACAACACGTCTGCCTAACTGCGAGTCATGGGCCACATGAGCCCCACAGAGCAGCCAGCAGTCGTCACCAACAGACGTCGGCGCCTGCGAGTACGATGTACTTCCATGCACTGTAACGTGCTCCCGAATGACGCAATTGCTGCCCACAACCAGCGTCATCTCAGCCGACTCGTTCTCCATCATCTGGTGTTTTTTATCCTGCGGCTCTCCTCCCAAACATGCGAAAGGGTGAATTATAGTGCCATTCCCGATGCGCGTATTGCCGTCGATTACCACGTGACTTTGAAGCCGCACGTCGGCCTCCAGCACCACATCTACAAAGAAAACACAGTACAAATAAACCATAAGTAAAAAATATAACAATAGCGAAACAATAAAAAATAAATTACGGACCTGGCCCGATCACGGAATACGGGCCTACTAGGACGTTCGGGCCTAGCTCCGCATTCGGATGGACCACAGCCGTCGCGTGCACCTCTGCGGCGCGCTCATGAGCGGCGGAGGCTTGGAAGTCTTGCAACCGCCGCAACACTTCCCGTCGACGTCCTACAGGTCGCTCATCCTGCTGTGTTGCGTGGGCGATCAGCTGCTCTAGCGCCTCAGCGGATGCCGACGACTGAATTAGTTAGAATAATTGGGACGAGGAAGTTAGCGTCTAGGCTGAAGCCTTTGAATGGTTGTATATATATCACACAGGATGCCACACGCACCAGCGCTCGAGATGAAGAAGCCGTAGTGGCTCTCGAGGCCGACACCACGAGGTGTTGCCAACGACCACGCATCATGACGTCGAATGCTGAGGAAAATAATGTTAAGGTGGTCCACATATATATTGCACCATCAGAACATGCTTGAGCAAGGTTACACGAAGGTTATATGTAGTGTGAAAACGCCCAAGGTAGGGTCCGTAAGTATGGCTTCTCGCCTATATTTGCCAAAATTGACCGTTTGAGCGAATGCCCGGTCTGTTCACAATGAATTCAATCGTACTTAACTGTCTGTCATAGTGAACAAGCGATTCGCGCGACCCTGCGTGATTGCTGTGTGATTGATGTGGAAAGCACAATAACACTAAAGAGGAAGGATTGAACTTAGCTGAAACATCGTAAATTTCCGCTGACTATACTGGAGTACTTGGTACAGTTTTGGACGGATTGATATGACAGATTAAAGTTGTAACACACGTGGTCATATAAAAAGCCGGCATACAAATATTTTGGCCAAGCGCGATCGAATCGCAGTAAGGATGAATGATCCCCTCGCTAATCATAAAGTCGGGAACCAACAATTTATTCCTCCTCAGGATATTCCCCGGTCAGGGCTATACACGAATAGTGGAAGAGTCGGTAGTACCACCTATTTGGTACTGTGGTCATTTGTGCTCTCACAAAACTCACCGCATCACTCGTTCGGGCTCTCGCGGATCCATGCCTCAAGCTGATGAAGTCCGCATGACAGTACCGATGATGACGAGCGTATTGCAGCTGGAATCGTTCACTCCTGATGTCGAGCTTGAGACTGATGACATAAAGGGTCTCAAGCGGATCGACAATTTTTCCTCGTCCGCGTTGCTTTAACGGGCAAGTCGGACAGGTATGTGAGGGGAATTTGTGAGATAAAGCGAGAAGTACAAAAGGAGCTACGTAGGAAGCGAGAGCATAGGCAGTCGACGTCATTGCTGATCTTTTTCTGACATTCTGCACAAAACTGACTTTTCCTATAGTTAATTAAGCACTCTAACAATGGGATCTTTGCAATTTTGTATTATGTATTACGTTCAAAGGGTGAAAGGGAACAACTACATAATGGCGGAGTATATGGCCTACACACAGAATAAAGCCTATGACACGCTATCACTCCGTTATTGAGCAAACCTTTTTCCTGCCAATCAAACTAGACTGGCACACGTTTCGTGGCCGCCAGTAGACACTCGGCATTGGCAACACAAAGCGACCCGAGCAAACACAAAGCCTCGAAATGACCATCGGCAAACACTTTCCGATCACAGGCAAAATCAGTGCATCATGTACAGAAAAGAACCAAAATTCGTAAAGAATGACTCGAAGTCAGATCAATGTGACCCGCTGTGCATTATAAACTGACCAAAAAGATCAAATAAACATGCACATTGGTCAGATTAACGTGAACAATGGTCATTATTCCCGATCAACACCGGTGACTAGTATCCCGCTCCGTTCCGGATCGACCACCCTTCACGATGTCAACCAATATCAACTGGTCAAATAAGGCTGAGTTTCACAGACTTTGTCAAATAGTCGAAGTTTCCGCGATCGATTGGTTGAATCGACGCGCCCAAATCCACCGAAAGCACAAAAGCACTTGAGTTAATAATGGTCACATCTAAGTACGTAATCGGACTTAAGCGAAACCTTTCCGTACCATGTGGAATGGGTTTGGCCCCAAAACTTGATAATTGTATTGGCCGATTCAACCCACTGTTGGTGAACCGACCAGCATCAGCAAGTTTGGCTGAAATTCACAATACTAGTTTGTTAGTGCTTTCATCTAGTGTCACATTACGCGGCCATTAGCTTCACAATAGTGTGGTTAGAGTTCAAAATAATCTGACCACCGGTTCACAATAACCTGACCTTAGGTTCTCAACAATCTGACCTGGTCAGATGATAAAGACCACGGGTACACAATAATCTTACTAAAAGTTCACATTAATCCGACCAATGGTCGATTTCTACGACGATGCAGAAGTCCAGGTTCTATTATTGGCGTGAGTGTGAACGACAGCAGTGTTGTGCGCGCTCATCAAGCCCGTTAGGCCCTGGTCTAAGTAAAACCGAACTGAGATTTCCTGTAGGGATAGGAATAGCTGAGCGATCAGGTCTGGCCCAAGTAAACGAGTTCTGCGGGAGATTCCGAGTCAGAACTCTGGTCAGAACGTGTTTTGAGCAAGTATAAGGTGGCGAAGATATAGGCTACGAATGAAGATCCACGCGAGTAGCAAGCGTCGGCACACTTAAAGCTTCTGTGCCTGACCAAGTCGACCATGCTCACACCTGAACAAGCATCTTTCAATGGGCTGCGTCCACTAACGTTTGATGGCGTTGTGCAGTTACCGGCTATCCCGTCAATGTTGGTACGCCAAACGCACTCAGCGTCGGAGGCCGATCGTTCAGCTCTGGATACGTCTGCTGGAGTCACATCTGAACAAGAGACGCATTCTACTTTGGCGTCTTCACCACGAACGGCCACACGATCAAAACGTGTTTCTAGTGGCAAGGCAGCGTTGAAGCGCAAGGGGAAAAGATGGCAAAGCAGTCTGACACCCCGAGCGCCAAACGATTCGTGTGGACGAACGAAATGGTCGAGGCCTTGCTTCACTTGCGCTTCAAGGACGCTGAAGTGAAAAAGCGTGTTGAGGCTGCCGACACGAATCTCAAGAAGCGTGTGACATGGCAATTCGTAGCCGGACGTCTCTCGGAGACACTGAAGGTTGTTCGCAGTGGAGATCAGGTACGCATTCGCTTTAAATTGATGTTCGCGGGTACATTCCTCACCTGCTCATATTGGTAAAGGTCCAGAACAAGTACAAAAAGCTGAAGTAGAGTATCGCCAGGGGAAAAATGCCCGCCAGCAAACAGGAAACCATGGCCGTGAAGACAACACGGAGCTATGGGGCATACTCAACAATGCATTTGCCTGTCGAGCTGGGGTAGGCGGAGCCGTTTTAGCCGATGCAGACAATGATGCTGACTTCCCGGATGAAGACTTCTCTTTCTCATCCCCGGAGAGCAAACAAAAAGCCAACACGAGCTACTGGTGACGAAAATCAACTGCAACTAAACGCTCAGCATCCAAAGGCATACTAACGTTGCATGATGAGTAAATTGAACACGCTTCGATGTTATCTTTTTGCTGGTATTAACTTATAGCTCCGACAAATACTGCATGATGTCAGTTGTTTCATCAAGCCTTGCTCGTGAGTAAGTTCATCCTCAGCATCAAGTGAAGTCGTAGAGAGGTATGGTGCAGGGTCGGGATCCGTTCCGTTGATCAGGTACGTGTCGTTGAACTCAATCATCAAGTTATGGAGCACCAGACAGCTCACGATGACTCTTGCCACGTTCTGCGGTGTTTTTTGCTGTACATTTCCCAGCAGAATGCGGTACCGATTCTTCAGTATGCCGAAGGTGCGCTCAACTGTTATTGTCGTTTGAGAAAGCTTGAAGTTGTATCGTCGTTTCTTGATGTTATTCATGGCCTCTTCTTCATCAAATGGAGTAAGGAGATGTCGAAATACCTTGTACCCTGCATCGCCGAGAAGATGCATGCCAGCAGGAATAGAGACGTTGTTCCGCAGCCCGGATAGATTCCATAGCGACTGGTCATCCATTGATCCTGCCTGAATACAGTAAGAGCGAAACTTTGTCCGGTGATCTACCACGGCCTGCATATTCACCGCCGGAAAAAAAATTCCGGCAGTACAGCCTTCATGCTCTGCAGGACGGCTAATACGAATTAGTGATCCGTCTATTGCGCCGATCACGTCAGGAAAACCCGAGATTCTCTCGAATCCGACACGAACACACTCGACGTCTTAATAATGAGAGGGCATCCGAATCTTCTCCTTTGCCAGTCGTGCTAGAACCGCTAACACTTGGTTGATAAACACTGTAGCGCTGGTTTTCGACATACCCAGCCCTGATGCAGCACTGTCGATTGTTCTGCCAGTAGAGAGATACACGAGTGTCACTGCTACGCGCTTGAGGATGCTGTACTTTGCGTTGTGATGGACGCGACCTCTCCAATTCTGTTGGACGAGAGCAGCAACTGATAGGAAGGTGCGTTTGTTGTACCGCATTTTCCTGTGGAACCATTTCGTCCTGCGGAATTGCATGGCTTTCTCGAACTCGGTCGAATGAAACGTGTTGACGTGACGTCTTGGAGCGCTCGCAAGTCGGCGACGATCACTGCTGAGAACCGTGATAGCAGCACAGACACACTGAAGAATACAGAAAACGGCGACCTGAGCCTTGTTAACCATGTTGGTCCGTGGACAAGCAGGAAGCTGAATGTAGTGATTCTGACGGTTTGCTTCTTCGACGGAAATTGGGGAGTGAGCATGATAACCTTCCAGTCGAACTTGGCAGAGGAAGCATCGGAATAGACAGCAAAAACTGGTTCCGAGTTCGGAACGCCTCGCGGAGGTGTTCTGAGTTCCCCATACAGAACGGTGCAATTCTGAAACTCGTTCCGAGTGCCGAACGCATTTCAGCCAATCAGAGATGGAATTCGCTCGGAACGAGTTTCAGATTTTCTACTTAGACCAGGGCTTTAGGTGCTCGCCTCGCCTCCTTTTCAAGCTCCGTCGGGGAAAGCACTGCGATTTGCCTCGCCCTATTTTTGCAGTAAAGTGTTTGATCGTGTCATTTTGATGTCTACTAGCGGCATTTACTCGTCGGGCGGCATGTCCCTTACTCATACGGTATTTTCACGGAGAGTTACAGTACCAACTAACTGTCAATGAGCGAGAAGTTCATCGGAGCTGGCCGTAACTATCGTGATGGATTTGCACGAAAGTTGTTGTATCGGTTGAACCGATACTTTGTGGGATCCCACAAACCTCGGGTTGGGACTATCTTCCGTCGTTATCTGTCCTTAGATTTGTATCATAATATTAGTTTTGAGCTGAAACATCATAAATTTCCGCTAATTACAAATGGTATCATGTATTAGCCCACGCGGACGTACCGGTACCAGTACTGTACCTTTACTTAGGCTGCAATGCTTCAGCCACTGATACTGAAGCATTAACCATTGTAAAAGATTCCTACGACCCCTATTTGTAGGCATGCTCAATGAATGAAATCCATGGGTATGCCCCAACATTTGAAGCCAAGGAAGTGTGCACTGTAGCACAAGCCTTCCGTCTTAATACCGTCATAGTCCATTCGCTGCCGATAATATAGTGCGCAGGAAACACGCACACCTTGCCGGTGAATATCTGCACGCACGTACAACATCATCCCTCCGATGGAATTCAGAGCCACAAAGGGTTTCGACTTGTCAGGTAGGTTGTGGAACGAGCTGGCGTTCAGTGGACCAGGTATGAAGTCTTGGTCATCGCCCGACCGCACTTTTCGCTGGCCGACCCGTGCATTCTTGTCGTAGTTGTACCATTCACCTCGGATTTTGCGTGCGCGCATGGGCTCTAGGATGTCTCGACCAGATTGAACCATTTTCAGCAAAAGATCCGCTGGGATGACAGTGAAGTCTGCATCCAATCACAATACGTGTTAATTCCATGGCGCCAAAGTTGAAAGCAGCGCATAGTTGCGATACCGAGCGAGCATGCGTCGTCTGTTGGCCTGGAGCGAGAGATCGTGACGGTTCAAACGGGTCAGTCTTCCTGGAGCGAAGTCGTTGCGGAAGATGACGGATAGCCTCGGATATTGCTGGATGTAGGAGCTGTAGAGCTGTCTTGCCTTTGAGAACTCAGCCATAGACGAGGTGAGCAGCGTGATCGATATTTTCGCTTGCTGGTAGTTGAAAGACCCGACGAGCTTGAAGAAGTCTTTGATTTTGCGGTCGTCTCCTCAGGATAGATGGTCGTTAAACACGCAGACGTTGAGGACGGAGCCATTGTCTCTGCCTCCTTGCTGCAACACAAGTTCGGTATTTTCGATGCGATAATGCTGGCCTGGTTCGCTTTAGTCATATTGCGGGAAAGATTGTTCGTGTCCGCTAAATTGTTCGCTCCATGTCTTGGCAGAGAACGCGACGAGTGGGTTCAGCGGAGCTTGGTCAGGTGTGTCGGGATGAAGCACACTTGTTACGGGGAGCTTGGTGTCCTTGTGTTTTCGGGCTGGTAAGAGACTTGGATCAGGATCCCCTTGCAACTGAAGAAGATCCGTCGGCGGCGAAGTCGTCCATTGACTCCAAATAATGAAGACCGCCAGCCCAAAAAGAGGCAGGGAAAGGAACGACGGTTTATTTTCCAACGCAAGAGCCACCGTCGAAGGTGCAAACTCCACGTCATTAAAATGCTGCCATAAGAATTACTTGGCGCGACAAATGTGAAGTGAGATAAGCCAAACATCGATGATTAAAATCAAACGAACGGCCCGCAGGATAGCAACTGGGGGGATGTTTAGTCTGGCCCCCAACTGCTCGCAATCCCTACAGCATGTGCTGATTTGCTCGATCATGTGAAAGGCTAGTTCATAGCAAAATACTATTAGAGAACTTTCGGGCACACTTGAGGACGCAACGCTTCGTTTACTCTGGAGCAGCATCGCTAGGACGTCATCTGCGGCGTGCCATCCCACAATCGAGACCTTCGTCTACTAGTAACTTATTGGAACTGGTTGTGGTTGTCTGACGACGATTTTGTGCCCCGTTTCCTTCCACAGCGGAGCTCGCTACAAAGTATCCGGTGAAGCTGGAGACACTACACGGCTAAAGTTTAGCCTAAACCGGATAAGACGTCGCATCCACGGCGAACTCACGATATTTGCCTGCTTCGGGGATGTGTTACACTGTGTTGGATAAGGCCCAAAAGCCTGCAGATCGAGACCAGATTACTAGGTCGTATGTCTTTTTTTTTTCTCAACGTATTAATCCACACATATTGCAGCTAAGCTATAGCTACGAAGACCTTCAAAGACGTAAGTTTGACCTAAGGTGAGCTGCCAGACGCAGCAGCATAGGGCTCCAGCTCCGCGAGATCTTGCGCGATCTTCTCCGTTGCCAGCGCCGGGTTCTCCAACACCAGCACGTGCGAGTTACCCTCCATGGGTTCTCTCATCGTGTAGATATGCGGCAACTTGCTCTGCAGCGCCTCAAATCGGTCACGGAACCACATCTTGGAACGGCTCCCCCAGTGGAAAGTGATCGGACACTTTGGCTGCTGCAGCTCGAGTCCCGTCAACCACAACGGTGGCTGGCAATATAAGGACGCCTCGATGCTCGGATGACACGCCAACGTGACTGTCCCATCGTCTGCCTCAACGAGACCACCCGCCAGGTATCCTGCGAGTACCTCGCGGTCCCATTTGGCGAAGTTCTTCAAATGCTGAAAGTGCTCTTCAGCTGCAGCACCTGATGGCCACGAAGCCCCACGTTGAAGCGTTAGGCCGACCATAAAGTCGATCAAATAGTCAGTCTCCGGGGAGTTCTGGGCGAGCACGGGCTCAAACAGGATGAGGCCGTCAAAGGTGCCCGGGTGGGCCACTTCGGTCGCCCACAGACCCGCGGACCCCATCGAGTGGCCGACGCCGATGAGTTTATACTGCGTCTTGCCCTCCGGGTCGTCCATCTTGATCTTCTCCTTCCACGCCGTCACTTGTTTCTGCACGGCCCCAGCCACCCACCCAACGAGATCGTGCGTCTTGTTCCAGACCCGCGGCTTCCTGGGGTTGCTCAGATCCACCTCGAACGACTGCACCGCCGCTGGGTCATGTTTGTCGCCATGGTACGGGAAGTCGAACGTCACGATCTCCGTCGGGACGTCTCGGAGAACGTGCGACTCTTTCAGCCGGCGGATGATCGGATCCCAGCACTCCTTGCAGAACCCGCCACCATGGGCGAACAGCAGTGTGACCTTCGTGTTGTTAGGCATTAACTCTAAGAGCTCCTCGACGAGCAGCGGCGAATAGAAAAGTGCACGACCCCGACCAGGCAACTGTGTACGGTGGTGGTGTCATGCTCACCGATTGGTTGACGTCACCATTGAAGCTGCTTGGAAGGGTTGTTCAACGGAAGATTATTATGATCGCTCAAGATCATTCATTAGTAATGTCGCGAGCTCCGGTGGCGACGCTGTTGCTCGTGCATGGCGGCGGGTTCTGCCAGAGCTGCTGGGACCCCTTCGTGCGTTGGCTGAAGGCCGCGCCGCAGCTCGCCGGCGTCGACTTTGTCACGTTCGATTTTTCCTGGCATGGAGGGAACTTCGATCACTCTGTGAGGGCTCAAGTGGATCGCAGCAACCCGGAGAAGCCCCACGTGAACCACCCGGCAAGGGACATCACGACGTGGGCGCCGCGGGAAGTGTGGGACCAGGTACAGCGGATCCGAGCGGAGCAACGCGAACGGGGCCAGAGTGACATGACGCCGTTGATCGGTGTGGGGCACTCTATGGGGGCCATGGCACTCTGGAAGACGGAGGTCACACACCCAGGCACATTTGCGGGTCTCAGCCTGTTCGAGCCTGGCTACGGGATCCGTCGGCCGGAGAACGACTTCACTGTTGACTTCCTAGTGACGCTGGCGCTACAGCGCGATGCTAAATGGTACAGTCTTTCGATCCCGTGGTGGTAAGAATTCACAAGCTAAAGTGCGTGTGTGCGTGTGTTGTTTGCCTCTGATTAGGCCCAGTCGAGCAGCCGCCGAGGATTACTTCCACAACCTCAAGAACTTCGCTCGCTGGGACCGCGAGGCGCTCGCTGGGTATCTCAGCGGTGGACTGGTCGACCGCGACGACGGCTCCGTCCTCTTGGCTTGTCACCCGTTGATCGAAGCCTCGCTCTATTGCCACACGCCGCTGTATCTCGACGACGAACACCAACGACGGCCTCGCTGTCGCATCACTTTTCATGGCGGCGGCCGGTCCAAGATCCACAACGGTCAAGCATTTGGACAAATGGCGTCGAAGTACCCAGCCATTTACCGCGCGAGGCCTCTAATGCCTGGGCTTTCGCACGCTTTGGTGATGGAAGATCCTGCTGGATGTGCGGACGCGGTGGTGAAGGATCTGGACGAGATCCTTTCCACAACGGAGCGAACGCCACCGTATTCGCGTATGTAAGGAATGTCCTTGAATATGTACAAGAGCAACAGCAATACTTCCGAGTACATTTATACGACCAAAGTCCCTCGCACGATACGCAGTCAGCGACTCGCGATCCCATAAGCTGACGCTCTTAAGATGCTCAAAGGACCGCACCGCTTCTTGTCAGACAATTGAATGGAAAGTGATGATTGGGGTAGCTTAATGGGCGACACACGGAGCGGAGCCTTATTAAAGTTTGGCCGTCAGCTGATTCAGTTCGTGAGCGATGATTGCCGCAGTTAATGCTGGGTTCTCCATAGCGACCAGGTGTCCGAGGCCTTGCATCCCTTCGCGCACCGTGTAAATGTGCGGGAACTTGCTCGCGATGGCCTTATGCATCTTCTCGAAGCACATTCATCGAGTAAAGCGAAGCTTCATGGCGCGGGTCGCATGCCAAGGTGACGGATCCGTCAGAGACCGCCGCTAAGATGCGCAGCCAATGCCTCGGGGTCCCAAGACGCGAACCCGCTGGAGGTTTTAAAGTAACTTTCAGCTGCAGCACGCGAGGGTCTGGTTCATAGCCAATTAACCACATTAGAATCTCCTCTGTCCCCAAACATCGTCCCCCAAAACTCACCACGAAGACGGACGTAGAAGGGTCAACGCCACGAGATACGAGCACATCGCTTCGGTTCTAGGTGTCTTCGTATCTATTGCCGGCTCGAAGAGAACGAGCGCGTCAAACGTGCCAGGATAAGCGACTTCCATTGCCCACAGCGCCCCGGAGCCCATGGAGAACCCGACTCCAATGAGAACATCCATCGGCTTTCTCTTCGCCTTGTCCACCTGTCCGGGCATCGTTTTCAAGTACCAACTCTTGACATCGTCGCGTTCTCCGCCTGTGACTCGTGGGGCCTTGGGGTCGCCCACGTCCAGCGCTAAAGACTCCGCTAACTTGTTCTTGTCACTTTGGCCTCCGTGATACGTAAAGTTGAAGCTCACGAACTCTGTCTGCATGCGCTGAAAGACCGGGACTCTTTCAGTCGACGAAGGATCGGCGTCCACATGTCTTGCGAGAACACGCAGCCATGAGCAAACAGCAACGTCACCACATGGCGCTCCCCCATGCCAGTATGATCCGCGAGACCGTACCCATAGTCAATACTTTTAGAACCAATACCCTTCAATGTGATTATAAATTTGATTGAATGGGAAAAAAAACATTGGACTTAATGAGATATGCATATATTCATTATCCTGTATAAATAGTCAAAAATGCTGTTGCTGAGTGTGTCGCATGTAGTACTGTAGTTCAAGATCTCCTGGGTTCCTGAACTTTACATCAATATGGCGGCCAAGACTGTGCTTATCAGCGGTAGCAACCGCGGCATCGGCCTCGCGTTCGCCACGCACTACCAAAAGGAGGGCTGGAAGGTCATCGGCTGCGCCCGCAACGTCGAAGCCGCCTCGGACGTACGTCAGCATCCGCCAATCCCCCTCCTCCTTTGGCACCCCCGTTTTACTTGCTGTATCTTTCTCTTTCTCTGTGTCATTAGTTGAAGAAGCTGAAGCCGTGGAAGCTGCTGACGCTGGATACGAGCAGCGAAGCGTCCATCGTGGCGGCGGCCAATGCATTGGAGAACGTACCCATCAACCTTCTCATCAACAATGCCGGCATCATGGACGTGCACGACCTGCAGTCCACCACCAAGGCCGATCTACTGCGCCACTTCGAGGTGAACGCCGTGGGCCCATTCCTCCTCACACGGGCTCTTCTACCCAATCTCCGTCTCGCAGTGAGTACCGAAGGCTCGGCCTTCGTAGCCCAAGTGACGTCCCGGATGGGCAGCATCTCGGACAACGGATCGGGAGGCTACTACGGCTATCGTGCGTCTAAGACAGCGCTCAACATGATCACCAAGAGCTTAGCCATAGACCTCGAGAAGGACAAGATCGGCTGCTTGCTGCTGCACCCAGGATACGTCAACACGGCCATGGTGGGCTTCCATGGAGCTGTGTCTCCCGACGAGAGCGTCCAGGGACTGACCAGGATTATCACCGAAGCGAAACTCGAAGACTCGGCCAAGATGTTCCACTTTGAAGAGGGAGATGTCTTGCCCTGGTAACTACACTAACACCCGTAACTCTCAGCTAATTCCTCTCACAATATCCCAATAATTGAAACTCCACTTTAACTGCTGCTTTGTTCCATTTCCAAATTCGTCACTTAATTGATCTCAAAACGAGGCGAAATGATGGAGTTGCCTCCGCTTTCCAGCTACATCAACGAGCTACGTGATCCAACACTGGAGGAATTATACACCGCTCCAGCCCGCGCGCTACCCGATGCGATCCAGCAACTGGCAGCCGCAGACACAGCGTGCACCTTCTGCGGCGTCAGCTACTTTGTCTTTGCCGAAGTGCAGACCCTGCAAAGTACTGTCAAGCAGTACAAACGGACTTTTCGAGTACGTTTTAGCGGTACTTCTCCTCCTTTTTGTGGTTAATAATTAACTGATAAAATGACAGGATTTTGTGCGGTTTATGGAGCGAGAGCGCTCAGTAGCGAGAGATTTACGGCACCAAATAACCGAGCTGAAGGATACTTTTGCTACGCTCGTCGCGACATGTAGCGCTAGTACCAAGCAGCTATCGGAGCAGAGCGAAGCTCACCGTCTCGCCAAGCAACAAGCACAAGACCAGCTGCAACGACTTCAGAACGATCTTGTCGACTCTGACGCAGCCTGTCGAGAGCTTCAGAGTCTCGTTAAGCGCAATGAACAAGAGCACAAGCTGGCGCACGCGATAATTGAACAGAAGCTGCGCAATGAGATTCTGCACCTGTCGAGTCAAGCTGAGAGCTGCAAATTGCTGTCAGCATCGCAACAAGCAGCTTTCAAGGACGCTCACGATCGTGACCAGCAGCAGCTTCGAGAACTTGAGTCAAAGCTTACAGAGAGTCAAGCACATTGGACAGCAGCAGCAAGACAAACGGTTACCGAGCGCGATGTTCTCAAGCAGAAGCTTCTCGCTATGAACGAACGTGTTGAGCTGGAGTCGAGCACTGCACGGCAGCTACAAGTGCAGCTCACTGCTATTCAAGAAGAACTTGCTCGAGTTGTTGCGGGTAGTGACACGGAGCGCACCTACAGCTCGCAACTTAAGAGTGAGGTTATTCAGCTTAAGCACCAGGTCCAGAGTCTCGAGAAGACACGAGCTCAGCTTCTTTCCGAGAATGGACGATGCAAGGACGACAAGTATAAGCTTCAAGACGAATTAAAAGCTCTGCGTCTGCATGCAGACCAGTTGCAGGGTCAGCTCAGTGTGAGCACCGCCTCCACGGCAACAATAAAGGCTGAGTATGCTCGTGAGCTTGAAAAACTACGAGAAGAACATGGCATTGAGATCATTCGTCTCCAACGAGACCACGCGCGAGCTATTGAATTGCTACGGGCGAGTCAAAGCGAGTACTTGGAATACCTGAAGAAAGAGACTGCAGAGATCCAATTGCGAGGTGAACAAGCATCTCACCAGACGCTTCTAGCGATGGAAGGCAGGGTATGTGGTTGGCGTTAGAGATGAAAACGTGCTCGCTTACCTCTCTTCATCGTTTTATATTGAACAGCTACAGGATGCAGAGCGAAGGGCGGACGAGTGGAAAGATCGCGCGCTGCAAAACACTAGTAAGCGTGAGGTAAAGTCAGCGCGATGTATGTTGTGTAAGTTTTTTAGTTATTTACTTTGTTAGTTGACACTTTGATATGGAAATCTGTCACAACTAGGAGGCCCAGCGCAAGAGTTTACAGTTCGAGAATCTGGTTCAAACATTGCAGGGTCAAGTCGACACGAGCGAACGTGACAAGGTGAAAGAAGAACAATAACATAAATGTATAATTTAGGAACTTATACACAATATTGACGTGGTATCTTTTTGATTTTTTGATACAGCAAAAGGTGACTCAAGAAGCCAAGGTTGCACGAGTTGAACTAGAACAGAGATTGCAGTGCGTCCAGCACGAAGCGCAGCAGGCCAAACAGCAGATACAAGCTGGCCAGGAGGAGAATACGGCACTTCAACGCAAGTTAACCGGTCTCCAAGAGCAACTGGAATGTCTACATGAGCAGCGTGCTACAACAGCCCAACCTCAAGTCGCGTGGCAAACCAAGCCGACCGACAGCAGTCAAACGAGTCGTCATGACCCAAGCAATCAGGAGTGTCACGCACATGAAACGATCATCGATCAGCTTCGACGCACGCTCAAGCAAAAAGACCGTGTGCGTCGTACATCTGCCGTCTCTTCTAAGTCGTCTTTGTGTGAGTTAACCTCCTGTTTGTTCACTGTTGTCGACACCATAGGAAATCGTTCTGCTTCAGCAGACTGTTCATCGAGAATGTATGGAGCGGACGTCACTTCTCGAAAGAATGCGAAGCGGAAAGGTGCTCCCTGAGATCGGAATCCCGCCACTCCCGGCTCCAGCAGACTCCACGACTTCACGCAGTTGGGACGAGACTGAGGACAGCACTGAGCACCTTGAGCACACTATGAATGACCAGCCCAAAGCATCATTTTATGAGAAACTCAGACGCGCAGGATCGCGAAAAGCGAAGCTGAGAAAGTAAAAAAACTTGGCCAGAACTTTGACATTAAAAAAAGCCATCGTCCTCCATCTCCTCGTCGTCATCGACTTGATCGTCGCTACTCGAAGTGCTCTCATCTCGCATCCAATAATTCATGCTTCCCTGCATGATCCGAGCGATTCGCTCCGTCTCCGAGTCGTAATGAACAGAAGAATGCTGACTTTTTCCCTCGACTTGATTATTGTAGACGTGAAGTCTCTGGAATACACGTATTTCCGATGAAGGAAGACGACCGATGCGGCCAATATGATCTCCGGAACTCGTAGTGTTGTGGAGATATGTACGTACCATAGTCACTGGACTATGCTCATCAACATTAAGCGTCTGTGTTTGAGGGGTGCAATAATTGTCACTAGGAATGTCCATCGCGTCACAACCCACATCAATAGTTAATGTTTCCTCTGCCGAGAGCTCAGCGTGATCAATAATTGTTGCTCTGTCATCGTTATCTTTTGAGACTATTTCATCATTCTCTCGCTCTGGGTCCTCAGTTTGGACCGAGCAAGCTACCATCTCGACCTCGAGCCCCAAATCCAAAGGATCCACCTGAATGGCCTTGTCAACGTATTCAAGTTTCGATACGCACTTACAACTACGAGAACTGGCGTCGAGAACACGTTTAACTGACTCCTTGGAATCAAAGTCTTGGATACTTGTCGTCTCGCTTGGGGCGACGTCATCGGCACACGATAAATCGTCGAGCTTTACATTACACTCCAGTACCAAAGTTACTGGAATGTTGCCAACAACACGTGGTGATTCCATTTCTAACCCAGTGTCGACGTCGCCGCTACTATGATCAGGAGGATCCTGAGTTGAAGGAACTGTATCCAAACTCAAACGATTCTCTGACGGCGAATACTTCGTCGACAAAGCTTCATCATCCATAGGATCCTCTTGTGAGCTTTCGTTACTTCGTGCTTCGATCACTTGTTCGTCGCTTGTTGTACTCGCAGCCAACGGCGTAGAAAATGTGTCTTCCTCGTCGACGTCACAGACAAGTTTCTTAAGCTCAGCCTCGTCCTTTTCTGGTGACTTAATCTCTGGAAATGACACAGTCTCGATCAGATTTGCTTGCTTATGCATAGTACACGACTCAAGTTGGTCATCTGGTGCTTTCCATAGTCCAGCAATATCGTAAAACTCTTCATTTCCAAGCGTAAAGGTTTTCCCACTTATTTGCTCTTCTTTCACATCGCTTTGCAGTACTGAAAGGTGGTCAAATTGGTCATCTAACACAGCATCGGTCTCCGTCTCTGATCCTAGTGATTTCTCACAAGACCGAGGCGAAATAACAGCACATTCAGCGATTTTCTCTTGCTCGTTCGTGTCAAATGTCGCTTCATCTTCTGACAGAGGTGAGAATTCCATCTCGTCAATCCCAATGGAAGCCAGCGTTATTGGCTGGAAGAACTCTGAACGGATCTCCAAGCCGTCACTGTCGGAATCGTCGTCAGCGTTCATATCAACGCTTTCAGCCACGGACATCTCAGGTACGGCAGACCCGACAGTGAAGTTATCAGCTGAGCTCTTGTGCCTCGCAGTGTCTTGCTCGTCCGCTTCAGCTCCTCCATGTTGCTCAGTTAATTCCAACTCGATACAAGTATCCGGCATTGTCCTCAAAGGCTTTGGCGTGTCACTCTCACTTCCACTTGTTGCACTGGCAGCAAGCAGTACATTCGTGCCTGTAGTCGTGTCGTTTTCTTCTTGAATAGAAGTATCCTTCTCGAGCTCTGCCAGTCGCTCCTCCATTTCTGTTGATGTCTCATGAACTGTCTGTACAGCATTGTCAAGAGAAAATTGTGGTATCGTTTTCTCATCGCCAGTAATTGACCCGAAATACTGTCCATCCAAATCGACTGCGTGGTCAGCTTCGTGTAGAGTACGATGCTCCCAGACGCTGACTGCTGGATTCCGCGTATTTGCTACGCTAAGATTTCGTACCTGGACTTTGACTTGGCCCCGCGTCTGGTGCTGTGCATCTTGAATGTGATACCAGCCGTCAATATCGCCCCATCCGCAATTAAAGAGGCTCAAGTCGACACGAACCATTCCTACAAAGCCACCGTTAGCACGCTGATCGGATGGTGGCGTCCTCGTATGTTCTGGTCTAGTAGAATCGTTCCTGTTGTCTTGCCAGACTGATACTTCCAGCGAAAAGTTTTGCCAATTTATTGTATCGTCCACGTCAAGAGTATCCCAATAATTCCATTTCGGGCACATTCCAGCTTTCGCTTCCGTTCTCTTCTCATGAGTGATCCCATAAAGCTCATTAACAGTTTGACTTTGACTTTCTCTTGTCATCCGAAATGCAGCATACAAACAGACAGTAGACTCAGCAGCGTTCACACTCAAATTTCGGCCTTCTTCGATACACACCTGCGAATAAATGAAGAAAAACAAAACAGTTGTGAGTTCGGAGCTGGCAGAAACCGCACAATTACATGTAAAAGCTTACCTCACACGACTTCATCGGTCTAGCGCTTAACAACTCGCTTCCAGTGCGAGTAATTTTATCTGTGTTTGTCGGAGATATCAACGGCGACGGTGTCACTTCAGGTTTTAGTTGAATATCCGTTAGACGCGAGATATTGTCATTGCTGTCGACGTCTCTATCAGGCTTTGTGTGATCTACAAAGCAGTGGACGCCAAGCCGAGCAGCACTTGGCTCTAAAATTCCAGTAAATTCCAGGTATATATGTTAGCAAAGTAACATCATCAGAAACACAATTTTGCACCATAACGTCTACCTTTCCCAATACGAATCGGAAACATGCCGCGGACCCCCTGAGAACGAAATAGGACAGCAGCCAAAGGGACGTCTGCACATCCAAGCACATGTGGCTCACTACAAGTACTGCATGACAATAATACAGCCACAGCAGCGCACTCTTCTTGCAAATTGGCGACGGTGTCTGGGTTTAACCGCATGCAGCTTTGCATGACTAGCTGCATCTCCTCGAATCTGGTACTAGTCACTGGAATCCGAACTTCTGGCGACCGCCAAGTTTTATACCATTTCCCCTTCTCCACAAATACATGTGTCGTTGTATTTTGGATCAATTCTCCTTCTTTCTGCAGCACTTTATCGCGCTCGTCAAGGTCACATCCTACGCAAATTGTGACGTCGAAAACGATGGACAGAGCGTCACCGCCTCGGTTCAAAACGTCGTCCAGATGAGCACTTGATGGTGTCGTCTCCGTTGAAGTTTCAAGAAATAATTGGCGTTTCTTTTCGTAAAGCAGATATTCAAACTCGGCAATTGAGAGCAAGTGAAACGATAGCGTGATGGTGGCGGACTTAAATCGCTTTACTGGCGCGTCACTGGCACCAACATAACGGTCTTCAGTATCGGCAACGTGATCGGAAGCTTGTTCACCTCGCAAGGTACCAGCATTGATTGGTTGCTCTGTCGAGCACGAGAAATGATACAAAATCTTCAATGGAATCGCAGATGGGAGCTTTTGACGACCCAAACCTCCGCTCTCCCACTCGATAGGGACATCCACGTTAACACAAGATTCTCCCTCCGCAACGTTCTGTGTAGCACCAATTATTGCTACTCGTTTCTCAAAGGTTTCGTACAAATTCAACCGCGCTTCGCCAATAATTATTTCGCGAGACTGCGTCCCAAAAAATCCATTTTCGACGTGCAAGGCGAAGAGCATTTGGCTTTGAGGCGTCACCAACGCTCCATCTACATCACCCTCCACCCGATAGGCTCTTGATCGGAACGTATGAACGAACGCAGAGTTCAAGTTTCGGTCTGCTGCATCCCACCAAAGTGCGAATGATATCCCTTTCACGTTTCCTGCTCGTCGCGTACTATCCCTGAGTACTAATTGGCCCTGTAACTCGCATCCCAAAAGCGGTGCAGCACTCCAACCACGTCGCTTATGCTGTTCATTTGTTAAATCTTTATCTTGGGCTGCAGATCGCCAAGTTTCGCGAATTTCAAGTCGTATTTTGCGCAGTGCTAGTCTGATATCCTCGTTCGTCGGGACAGTCACAGAAAACTCCAACTCGCCAGACTCGGAGGGCTTCTCGCTCGTGTCGCCTCTAACATATTTATCGTCCAATTCAATCAAGTTATCCCCCGGTATTGTTGTCGTGAGTGTCGGAGCAGTTGACGGAGAATCAGATCGGATATCCTCAGTTGTCGGTACCACCCGAGGCGGAATGGAGCGAGAGCAACGCAACTCCTGTCGAGATAATACTCCACGGATAATCCCTTGTAACTTAACGATGGCCCGAAAGGTCTTGGTCCATGTAAGAAGCTGGTAGGTAGAAGAGCAAAAAATAATAATTGGCCAACAATAAATGAGCAATGGAAGTAACAAATACCCAAGATTTGAGGCTGTATACCTGCTCTGCAGTTCCCAAGCAAACTCGACCTCGAAGAAACCCTGTTTGAATCCCCGTAAATGGATTGTCCACTGCGAATCTGCCATCAACACCAATAAAAGGCAACATCTGCTCACTAAATTCTTGGAGATCAGGACGTGCACTTCTACCAGCACATTAACAATTATTGTAAGTCTGACAGCCATACGCACATGAACATTTAAGTGGAAATTTACGAACCGTAAGAACGTCGCGAACCTCCTAAGTGGCAGTTTGGACAGTCCTAGTAAGATGCGGTCTGCGTCTTTCGACACCTGCAACCAGGTTTCGACAATCTATAAGAAAAAATAAAAAAAATAAACAATATATCCTGTTAGTCACCAAGCCAAACAAGTTCATCTTGGTGCACTGTACACCTCCCTACCAAACAGCCACTCGAGAAATACTCGCTCGCATCCGCAGCAAAAGATGGCTGAAAGACGTGGATATGGCCGCTGCAGTCAGCCCACGCTCGAGAGGCATTATCCACCCAACGGGAGCCTTTCAGTTGACGACGGATCGTCCGTTCAAACTTGCCCACAGCTGGACAACCCGTTGTGAATTGTGACGGCACCACATAATGAAGCACAACGTGCGAAAGTCCCGACGATTCCACGTGGTCGCCACCTTGGAGTTTGTCCATGGAACGCATTTGTCCTTGCTCTAATTTTGTAAATCCACTGAACTGTGTCACGTTTCTTGTGATCGACACCAAATCAAACATTACCGCAAATTGGAGCAAGCTGTGGCCACAAAGTAGTTCAGCATTAGGCTCCTGTAATGTCGTTCCAGGCTTCAAAAGTTCCTCTCTGCGAGGTAATTCCGATGTTGTTTGTGCGTCTTGTTCTTTAACACTTAGAGCGTACGGATTAAGTCGACTTAATGGAGACAAACCTGGCGAATCCAAATCAGGCAGATGTTCATCCCATTTACCTTCCAAGCTCGTAAATAACTCAACAGATCTCGCGTCTTCCATTTGGTTCGTTGCAAGTTTATCTGCGACGTTTGTGTCACTATTAGGAGCTTCATCAGCTGCAAAATTATCCAATGTCTCTGAGTATTCATTTTTCATCATTACGGCTCTCTCCATTGACTGCTTCAACGCTTTTCCCTTCTCCAAAAGACGATGAATACGCTGAAAATCAACACTCGCTTCACGACGTGTACCAATCTCATGGGGTTTCTCTTTGTTCGACACTATCGCCTGCCTGACAACCGCCTCGTCCGTCCCTGACTTTGTCACGCTCTTTATAGGTGACAATGATGCAGATGATGCCATATTCAAAACGGCAAGTTGCTCGTTATCACTTCTCAGAGGTTCCTCTCCAGCTCCTTCCGTACCACTGGCACTATCCCTCTTCTCCAGCACTTGCACCTCGGTCTCCTGTCTATCCATTACTCCTCTCCACCTTTGAATTGCAATATTCTCCCATTCCACGTTAAAACTTACAGATAAATAGCCCAGCACGCCATTCTCGTCTCCATTCGGCTGGATCTCACACAAAACCTCCTCGCGACGTAGTGCCACCAGTTTCTCCTCAGCGGTCAGGACCGAATTGTCTGTTTCGGCTACAAGCGACAGGTGGCAATTGCCGTATTGTTTCCTCGTCACGCGGTCGATCACGTCCAACGTCAGCTCCGTCATGTCTTGGAAATATTCCAGCAGCTTCTCAGGCGGCGCACACACGGGGTACTTCATGCTGATGGCTCGACGCGGTGTGTCCTCCGTCACGTGAGCTCCGCCGTCTCCAGCCAATAGTATCGGCCGGAAGAGACTCCCCGGCTGCTCCTCGCCCCACCAACGCGTACGAATGAGCGACACTTGGGGCAGCGGTCGAGAGCTCACGGCACTCTCCAAAATGTGCGCCACACATAGCGTAACGAAGCCCCATTGCGGTCCAGAAACCTTGGGAGGAAGAGAACAGCCGACCAGCTCCTCTGGGAGAGACAAGAAGCGTCTGGAGAGCGAGATCAGTGGCGCGGGGGCCGCGTCTTGAGCTCCAGGCGCCCCCATCGACTGATGCTAGACAAGGTCACGATAATTGAAATTCGTCGTGATTACGTATTTTAGAAACGAACTTGATGAGGTTTCTATTGGAATGCTAAGGGTCGCGAAGCCTTCGAGACTTCATAGGTTAATACCATATTGATTTTTGTGCTGTGTAAATTTGAGGAGTGTACAAGCACGCAAAGCAATACATGTATACAAAATATATGCCTTCAATATTTAATTTGGAAAAGGTTAAATCAAATTGGAATGTCACAAATGTCAATTACTGCAATAGTATTGTAGCATTGCAGCTGTAAGACTGTAATTAATTGTCCAAAATGCATTGTATGTTATATATTCGTGACCAAAATGTTAGAGCGCATGCACGCTTTGGGTTCTCCTGGAGTTGGTGCGTTCCGAGGTTTCGGTGATGCTTTGACTGAGGGATTGAGTCGTGTTGTAGAGCGAATTGCTACCTGATCCGCCCTGGTGTTCAATTGTTAGAGCAGTGGACGAAGTTTCGGTTTGTTCTCGCATCGAATTATTGTCGTCTGTCGCCGGAGGCTCGTGGTCTTCTTCAGCTTGGCGGTTCGCAATGGCGTTCACGGTGGCGCTAACGACTGTAACACTATATGCTTGTTCCGTCTCAGCGAGCATCTGCAATTGTTTGGGTAACAAATCGGGAGACCACTCGCTGCCTCGGCGTTTATAAAGATTCGCCATAGCCACTCGACCCAGGTCCTTAAGCTTCAAGCGTCCATGGGTCTGTTCTGCCACTGCGCGGAAGTTTTGACCGCGACGTAGTGCGAGATGAACGTTAGCCTTTTGGTGCGGCAGCAGCGAGTACATGTCATCGGCGACCAGTACGGACGCTAGTTGGCTCATAAAATACGTGCTTACTGCCGGTGACACGTTTTCCAGCGCCCTAAAGGATTAAAAAAATAATTAAGACATAGTTAGTATAGTATAATCCTTTTAGTCACGTACTGCTACGTGTACTTACTTAAAGTCTTGGATGGTGAGTGAGTACAGGATGCACTTGCCCGATAAAGCTGTAGCTGTCGAGACTGTACGGTAGAGTTCCTCAGGTTGAGCCATTAAGGCATACTGTTCAAAGACCGAGTTTTCGCCGATGATACGACCGAGATTCGTGAGCGAGTTCAAAAGATCACACTCCCCCTCGACGAGGAAGAACGTCTCGATGCCAGGACTTCCACAGCGACACACTGTCTCGCCTCGTTGGATGCAAACGGGTTTCATCAAGAAGAGAGCATACGACACAAAGCCCTTGAACGAGTCCTCCATGACGGTGATGAGTGGAATTGCAAATAACGTTTCGACGGCAACCAAACGAGCAACGTCGAAGCGCAGACTTGGAGCCATTTGGTCGAAAAGCTGCGCACACAAACAGCAATTAAGCATTAGCCGCCATCTAGGCAAAACTGTATCCACGTATCCTACCTTTTGCTCAGGGAAGAGACTAGTGCACGCAATGTGATGTTGGTAGTGCTATGGCCACACAAACACGGTTAATGTTGCGCAAGTTGCTGTTAAGAATTAAGCACCACAACTTACCATCTTGACGTTAGTGCACAGACGCTCGCTAACAGATGAATCACGCAGGTAATCTTTCATCTCTGTCATGAGCAGTCGATACTCGCGGTCACTCGGGTCGAGATTCTGGATGAGTGTCATCACCGACGAGATAATGTAACCAAAGACGGTGGCATTCAAAACCACGAGGATGATTACCACGACCAATTCATACGGGGAATGAACGCTGGGCTTTACATCGCCATAGCCCACAGTCGTGAGCGTAGTAAACGCCCAGTAGACTGCTGCAATATACCGGTCGGCGACCGGCACAAGCTTAACGCACTCGATGAGCTGAGGTTCATTGGGGAAAAAGGCGTCGCCACACCAACTGTGATAGCCTGCAGACTCGCTCGCCATCATGACCCCGTGGAACATGCACGCATTCCAATGGCAAAAGATCGACATGATTGCCAGTAGCTTAAAAAGCCGTTCTGTCGACGGGCTCAACTATTGAGCAGCAGACATAAATATAAAGTTAAAATGTAGCTGAGAAAGACAACAATAACAATAATTCCATATTTAGGGTCAGACTACCTGAACAGTGTCGCGGATGCGTCCAAAGACCCGGCTCAGCTTAATCAATCGAGTAAGCTTGAGTAATCGTGCAATGCGGAACAACCTCAGCAGCTTTGTAGGGAAAAGTCGTACAGTCTGGTTGGAAGTGCCCACCACAGCTCTAAGAGGAGACAGAAAAAAAAAAACATGCGGGTAAGTACCGTAACAATACTATGGTAAAAAAAACTGCAAAGGGATGGAATACTTACTGGAAAACTTCGTCGATAGGGACGGTGGAGATGAGGTCAAGAAGGAACCATCCCTTGGCGTACCGCCAAAAGAGAGCGCGGGGGTCGTAAATGAGTTTTCGTTCGTCATCGAAATAGGCCGTGCGGAAGTTGAGCAATATATCCACGAAAAAGAATCCATCAATTATCATCTCGACCACGTACCATCCACCGACCGCATCGACGTCATAACCGAGTCGAAACGGAACGACAATAATTGAATATACAATACCAATGCCCACAAAGAATTGCCAAAGCACGATCGAGGGCTCTTGAGGGTGGAACAAGTACGTTCCTCGAAGCATCACACGCTCTGACTGGAGATTTCGCTTCGGTTGTTCGTGTGGCGAGTCACGGATCTTGACAATCATGTCATGGAGCTCGCTTTCGTTACTTGCGCCAGCCAAGGACGGACGTCCTTCAAGCGGAGTATCTACTGGATGTTGCTCCGCCATCTCATTCGCTAGCTGCTGAAGAGCTAAGGTTTTCTCGTGATGGCGCTGGAGTGCCTCGGACATTTCGGTTGCCAATGGCGCATTTTCCGATATACTGGTAGTTGTGATCGGAGGAGCGTACCGCTGTTCAGGCGTTAAACGGGAGTCGGCTTGATGCTCTTGAAGGTGAAAAGTATCACTCTTGAGGGTGGCTCCGTCGACGTCTTCACTGTGCTTAAAGTTTTCTTGAATCTCTCTCGGATCGAGCGAGTCTAATGTATCGAAAGCCGCTACCTTCGCTCCGAGCTTTGCTTTGGACGAGGGGGTGCCAGGTAATGCCTCCAGTGTAGTTTTGCGGCCTTGGGCAATGGACGTGAATGGTCTTGTAAGCGGGTGAACTGCATGAAGCGACGGTGGATCACTTGGCTCGGGGGAGGACAACCATGCAGTAGTGCTCCTCTCAAGTTGCAGGGAAGCCGACAACTCCGACTGCTCAGTTATGTCAGACGGTGGTGGCAATTCACTACCCTCCTCCGCGATAGTTTGTGGCCTGGATTGGGCTGTATCGGTCATATTTGGAGGCATAAAGGGGGCAATACGGGCTGGTCTACTCGGTGTGACCTTGCTGTTCACGACAGAAGTCTTGGTCACTGTATCTGGGATATCCACGCTTTTGTGGTAAACAGGAACTCGAGGAGCGGGTTTTCGGAGAGAGTCAAAGACCGAAGGGTCCACACGCCGTCGCATGCTGTTCGAACTCGCTGCTGCAGTTTCACGGAAATGTTTAATAACCTCGGGCCAACTGACGCCTGCAGCAATGAAAACAAAATTTTGGTCAGACATATACATCACTCTAATTTAAACGTTAAGGAGAACACTTACTAATTTTTTGAATGGCATCCCGCGACAGAAATGTCAGTTCACAGTAAGATTTCGCCACTGCTGAGCAGATACGCACACCGTTACCGTGGTCGTGGTCGTATACCTCGAGCTGTTCAAACAAAAAATGACAATAATTGTTAAAAGACATTTGCGTCGATGGATCGCATGGGCACCAACCTCGCCAAAATGATCTCCAATACTCATGGTAGATAACCGCATATCCTCTTTGCCGCGCTTCACGGTCTTCACAAGCTGAACTTTGCCCTTAATGATGAAAAACACGTGTGCTGCGATCTCGTGCTCGACATATACGTACTCATCTTTAAGCATCGCAAATGGACGCATTGCCATCACAATATCGCTGATCAAGCTTTCGGGGCATCTTACGAAGTACTTAATGCTCGAGACAATTTTCGAGTGAACGTGATGGATCTACAGAAATGATCAAAAATATGTTAGCATAAGATTCTCGAGTCAATAAGGGAAGATGGACAATACATACGTCACAACGTACCATTTCGTTCCGAAGAGCAGATGGGAGTCGTTTAAGAATTCGACTTTCCTTAAAAACCGAGCGGTTCTGGTAGTAGTACTCGAAATGATGTCGGATTTTGTTGCCAATGTATTTAGGCATGCGACGCGAGATAATATATTCCTTAACTACCGTCATACGTTCATCATAACGGGCTGCAGCGACGTCGAGATTTGTGACTAAAGTCGAAATTGTGCCAATCACATAACCAAAGAAGGACACCCCGACAGCCATCACAGTGATGTTTAGCAGTCTCTCATTGTTGCTGTGTGCCACGATATCGCCGTATCCGATTGTCGTCTACCCCACACCAAAAAAATAGGATAAATTGATTTACGAATTTGTTATTATAAAATAGTAGCAAGAACTTACCATGGTGACAATGGCCCAGTACACGGACCTGACATACTGAAGCGAATTGGTATCATTGACGTGACCCGCAGGATCAAGCGAAATGCTAATCAACCAGGACTCGTCCGAGCCTGTCCTCCCTACAGCATACCAGAGGCAAGCCACAAGATGGGCAATGAAGAGCATTGTAAGCGCTAGCTTGGCTAGCGACACAAGACTCTGGTTCGTGTAGACGGCATCTTCGAGATTGGCGAACACTTTTCCCAGCCGTCGAATCCGCGCCAGCTTGAAGAGCCGCAAGACTTTAAGTCCACGCAGTAATTTGGCAGAGAGAAGAGCAGCGTGCGCGTTGTTGCCGACCCCAAAGAGCTTAGCGAGTGACTCAAAAGGGAGCGTCGAGAAGAAATCCACAGTGAACCAGCCACGCAGATATGCCCTGACAATGACGTGGAAATTGTACGACACGTCGCCGGAAGGCAATTGGAGACCGGTGCAGAAATTCAAGACAATGTCGATGAAGAAGGCCACATCCATCGCAGTTTCCAGCACGGCAAAGCCGCCTCCTGCTTCCACCTGGAAGCACACACGATATGGCACAACCAGTGTAGTATAAAGAACGAGCAAAGTGAGCAGTAAGTCCCACATTCTCTTGGTAGTTGCCTCCGGGTCGATAAAATAGTGGGGTTTGAACGGACGTCGCGCATTCCGCCTCCGTTGGCCGACATATGACGGTAAATTCCTCTTGAGCGCGTTCCAGAGTGCACGGCCATTTCTCGTAGGGTTGGCCATGCGCTGGCGACGGGGTCGAGATCCAGTCATCTTGGTTCGGAACGGACAACCAGCAGCACCTTACGGCATACGGTGGACTCGAAACAGACAGCCAAAAATCAGTTAGCTTCGCCACATTGACGACGGGCTGCGCCGAGGAGAGGGATGGTGCTTCAGCAGCAGAGATGACGATGACTCGGTAGCTCTCTCCGTCGTGCCACGACGGAAACAACTCGAAGCGGTAACTGCTCTGGTAAACTTGGACGACAAGTTCTACAGGGCTCCTCATTAAAAAAAAAAGTAAAAATAAATAAAACGACATTGTTCCTGGACCTTGTTCAGTCTCATATACGAGTAAGCGCATAACGATTAATATACATCGGACAGAGATAGCGGAGACGGAGGGGTCTATTGATTCACCACATTTCAGCAGGCGAAAGCGCATCATCTGCTTGGTAACGCGACAGTTCATCGACTGGCGAAACCTTTTTGCGTTGCCTATTACTGGGTCTTCTTCTCACTGGGTGCAGAGCGACGCTGCGGGAAGAGGTTAAAGAAAACCAGTAGGCCAATGCTCACAATATGCGGGAGGAAGTACCACGAGCTCCAAATGGCCAGACAACGCCGCACGTCCATGATTTCAAACGCTACACCGGCGTACTGCATCGATATCCACGTCAGGAACATACCCGAGATATCGTAGATGAATGCCAGCGGGTGAGAGGTGCCGTTGAAAGATGAGAGGAAAACGGCGTGGGGGTGGGCTTTGCGGTCCTCCGTGTAGTGGAAGTACGATCTCAGGCGACGGCGGAGGTCTAACATACACAAATTAAGCCGCAGCATGGCAGATAGTAAGTCAATTTTAAGCAGAAGACACGCACTGCGGCATCAACAATGGAACTCACGCTTGCCAACTTCGATGTAAATGCCACCCAAGAGGAAGAACAGGTAATAACCAGGCGATAGTCCCTAGAATAATCAAACAGTGCATATGTCAGCTTCAAAAGCAACATACAGACGTTAATTTAAAGCACAGTTTTGTTCACTTACATGCCACAAAGCGCTGACAAAGAACGAGGCCATTGTGGACAACAGACCAGACTTTCCGGACTTGGACAGACCGACACGCTGGTAAATGTCTAGAGAAGAAGAAAAAAAGTCAAAGAACATGTACTATGAGTCAAGGGTATTTGTATCGTCACGCAACTATTTGTGACGTACAGGTGTTGATCCACCGCGCAACTCCGATGTTCCAGTTGTTAATTGCCACACGAAAGTTGGTAGGAAGCTCCACGCAAAGGAGGTCGTTGTTCGTGATACCATTCCTATAAATCAACCGCGTACAAGATAATATCAGAAAAAAGGGTCCTTAATAAAGAAAACTCCAGTATCACTCCCGATCTGTAGCACCATTTTCCAGTAGCCTGGACGTAGCCAACACCAGCAGCAGCACTCGCCGCCTCTGCCAGTGACCAGGCAAGATACTGTGAATCGTAATTCAATAAAAAAAAAATCAACAACTGTAATACCTCAACCAATAAATTGTGTAGCAAGAAAAGCACCTACAAAGCGGAAACGGAAAAGCATGACAGGAATGCACATACGGAGGCAGCGCACAGCCCACGACGATTCCGGGTAGAAGTCCGGCGAATCAATTTCCTCAACCGGGAATTGGAGCGATGCCAAGAAGCCCACAGCTGAGACCTATAGTACATGAGAAGAATCAAACAATGAGGGTACATACATCAGCAAAAGGAGCAAGTTGTACACAACGTACCATAATGACGAAGAGGTTGCGAAGGTGTACCATCATCGGAGCGACACGAATGTCCTTCATCCAATAGATGTAGTCCTTGTATTCAAAAGCAGGGCCCGCCAGGTACGTTGGGAAGAAGAAAATAAAACCTGTACAACATCATTAGCATGTGTCCATCTCTCGGTTGAGTAGCTCTTCATCTGGAGATCACTCACCGAAGTAAGGAATCAGCTCCGGGATTTCCTGAAGCTCATTCTTGAGCATTGTAGGTGTCTTCTTCTCCTTAGACAGACCGCCATCACTGTAGTTAATAGCGACGGAGCTGAGCTTGAGCGTCAGAATCATCTGCGCCGAGTCCCACACGATATCCGGACTGTGGAACTCGCGGTAGTAGTGACTTCCACAAATCCTCACAATAATCAGTTACCAACCTGTATACACGACGAAGTTTATAGTAACTGTCCACTTACATGCCCACGAGGTACGTCAGCAGCAGCGGCAGCACAATGCGGCCCACAAGTTTCCTGCATCACCAAAAATCAATCGACACAAAAATTAGTCCACGTAACAAAAACAACATATTTTTTGCTCCTCAACTGCCGCACCTCGGAGCCATCAGCATGAGCAGATACACTGCAAGTGCCGTGCCAATAGTGTGCAGCACGGCCGTGTCGAAGACGAAGGCACCGGCGAATAGTCCCGCCGCCACGTTGAACAAGTGACCTAATGCACAAATTGTCGTCAAATAAGAAACAAAAATAATGGCCGGGATGTAGCCATGATCGTACGGGACGTCTCGCTGCGCGTGAGGTGAATAAGCGGCGCCACAAGGCTGCATCCCGCAAGTGCCACCATGAGGCGGAAACCATTGACGGGGAAGTTCTCGCTCAGGGCAATGCCATCCACGGGGCCGCGCAGGATCTCCATGCTCTGTTCTGCTGCTCGACAGCGATACACAATCTAGGCCTCAACAAGTCTGCGAATGCGGCGAGTGACACGCATGGCGCGGAGATGACATCACGGCCACAAGTCGTATGTGCGATGGATACATTGTGCTGATTGGCTGAAATGAGTTCGAGTTCATACAGTTTCTGGGGATAGTCGAAAGAAATGGAAATGGATACATTGATGTATCGTACGTAAAGGCAACTACAACAAGCGGCGGAAAGCCACTTCGCGCACGTGGAATGGAGTGGACGTCACGCGCACGTCTTGCAGGCGCAGTTTACTGTGCAGAAATGCGGAGTTAGCGGAAACATTGAGAGTGCAACAACGTTAAATGTTGCGTACCCAGATGCCGTAGTCTGTAGTAACTTGAGTCGCATTTGAGCCGCGACTTGGGGGTCCTCTTGATCCTCAGCGGCTCTTGAAGCTCCAGAGATGCCATCCGGTGGCGGGCTAGCTGGATTCTTGGCACTATGGGTCATAATTGGAAGCTGGGATGGAGGAAGCAGTGAAGAGGGCAGACGCTCTTGCCAGTGCACAAACGACGGCCACATGCGTAGCACAAGCTGCTGGAACTTCCATTGACGCCCCTGTGGGCAGGATATAAGCGGTGTTTTAGTCATCATACCAGCCGAATTAAGTTGTTCTAATGGTTAAGTTACCTCGCCAGGTTTCATCCCTGCTACTTCCGAATCGAAAACTTTGCGGAAGATTGACAGCGCCACGTGATCGTCCACAATCTTTGGCAACAACTTGAGTGCAGGTTCACATGTCACGACTAATCAAGATTACGCGTTAGAAGCCTCTCAAGAGAAGAGTAGAAGTTGCTGGTTCATTACCTGCAGAGGAACTGGCAACACACGCGAGGGTCTTTCTCACCAGAGTCATGTACTCGGCAAGGATTGGGAGCGATACGAACGGTGCGATCACAATTGGCGGCATTTTGCGGACGAAAAGTTGCAGATCTTCCGTTAACGAATCAATTGGCACGCTTTTGATCCCCATCAACGGAGGAGATGGCTTTGTGAACATATTGGTGAAAGCGCGCCATCCCGTTCGTCGACGCAGTAGTTCATCTTGCTCGATATCAACTGGAGCGTTCGCAGTGCCGCCCCACAGCTTTTCCTTTCGACGCCAAATGTCAGAGCGTTTTGCTAGCAGTTGCCGGACTGGGATCTTGCACCAGCAGCACACCATTTCTCGCGTTCCTCGCTCCGTCTCGTCGCCGCTGTCATCTCGTTCCTTACGGGGTTTTGAGTGCCTCTTTTTCGACTGATGCTCTTCAGGGTTTAGTTTGAGATGAACAATGAATTCCACGAGCAAAAACAAATGATCGTTCACCGCGTTCGTGCGCACGAGGAACTTGTACTTGTCCTGTTTGGTGGATTTCTTGGAGAATTCCCAAATATCCTCCTCTCCTTGGTGCCAATACACTGGGATTTCATGCACATTCCCAACGACTGAGCCTGCACCCGTACGTTTTATACTAGATGCGTTGGTCCTGCTCCCTCGTCGACGTCTAACTGTAGCTTTGGATCCGGATATTTCTTCTTGTTCTTGGAACAAACACACATGGACACAACGCTTCACTACGTCGTCTTCTCTCGTGTCAAAAGGTTTGGGTACACCGGCTGCACGCTTAAGGGATACAATCGCTTGGGCCTCAACACTCTCTGCTATTTGCAACATTCGATACTCTTCGCTGTTTGTATCCAGTCGAGTCAGCGTAAACCATGACGAATCCTTCTTATCATTCAGTCTGGTATCCAATGCCAAAGCCTCAATGGTTTGAGGTGAAGGGAATGACAACACATACTCCATGGTATTGCCATGCAGCGTACGGCATGTCGCGGCGGATGATATTGCTGGACGAAAGTTCGACGGGATACCAAAGAACATGAGCAAACTTCGGTCGATGTCCATCGGGGCGCCACGCACGAGCTTCTTCATTGCCGAGTAAGCAAGCTGGGAAGTAGCATCAAGAGAGTCCAAGAACTGTTTCTGCCTACTGTTGCCGCTGTATTTGCAATGTAGAGTTTCCAATTTTTTCATGAACGCGATCAATTCATCTTCGCTGATCAAACCGTCAGCATCTTTGTCAACAAAATCCAGCAGTGCGTTTTGTTCCTCGACTGAAAGTTCCACTTGGAGAACTTTATAAATTAAATACTCGAACTCTTGCTCATCCAAAGCGCCATTTTTATCGGAATCAAGAGACTGAAACGACTGACGGATTTCCATTTCGCGTTGCTGCGACAGTATATACGTTTTCTGAGCCAGTTGTTTCTTGACAAACGCCACGAACTCGTAGAAGTCGAGTTGGCCGTTCCGGTCCAAGTCGGCGGTCGCCATTTCGGTTTCTAGCTCTTTCGAAGTAAATTCATGACCCAAAGCCCGCAGCACGTGACTCAGCTCGCGTTTGTCAATGGTAGATGTCTGGTCCAAGTCGAAGAAATCAAACGCTCGACGAAGTGAACGCTTCAGATGTGTGTGATATTCTTCATCTGACCGGCTCCATTCGTCTCCATCGTCTTCATTTTCACGGTGTTCAGAGCCATCGCCAACGTTTTGATCCGGTTCCTTATCGATCTTGTCACCATCCATACTTCTGACGTAGCTACTACGTCGAACAGCGCGTTGTCCTCTCGCTTGGCAAAGTTTTGCAACATCCAGACCAAACAATGAGTCATTATTGTCGGAGCACCCAGAACTCTCGTCGCCATCACTACTGCATGCAGCATTATTACGTCTAGCTCGCATTCGCACCGAGCGTGATCGACTGACGTTGTGCCTTCGTCGAGGGCTTGAGCTCCTTTGTCTGTAAAATGAAGTCGAGCGACGACGAGGTGATCGCCTCCGAAACAGGTTTTGACGGCTATGAGATCGAGGAGCTGAACTTGACGCCAATCTCCGACTACGACTTCTTTTCGGCGTTTCTCGAGAGCTCTTTTCCGTGCGCTTTGTACCGAATTTTGCTTTCGATGAGTTGAGAGTGTCCGAGCTACTGCTGTCGTGTGCCTTCTCTTCCTCGTCGCTTCTAACCGTAGTGACCTTCTCTTTAGTAATGCGTTTAGTTCTGTTTTCTCGTTTCCTGCTCTGTTCGCGACCTGTGTCTTCTTGCTCGCTTTCAGTCGAGGATAAATGAGCAGCTCGTTTGCTAGCCATGTTGCGTCTGGGCTTTGACTTCGAGGTTTGTCTGCTTTGGTTGTCTGAGGCAGAGCTTCGAACGTTTTTGTCGTCGTCGGACACAGCAGAATGCTGATCCCGGTCTCTCTGCTTGTGTTTTCTAGTCAGTTTCGCAGCAAGCTCCTCTTCACTTGAAGTCGCAGCTCGTTCTTGTGTTGAAGGCCTTCTTTTTCTTGCTTCTTCGCTGCTATTTCCCTCTGAAGATACTGAAGCTTCGTCCATTCCAGGGTGTTTGCTAATCGAACGATTTCTTCTGCCACTTTTTGCATTCTGCTTTCGTGCAAACGCCTTCGTGATCCCCCAGCTAAACGAATTGCGGACATTCCGCTTGACCCTGTCTTGCTTCTTGTCGATCTGGTCCGTAGTGCTCTCTGTGTCCATTTGGTCACGACCCTTTTTCTTCTTTCTCTCAGCTTGTGTCTTGCCAGAGGAATCAAACACTGAGAGAAACTCCTTATACTGGATCTTGCCGTCCCCATCAATATCGTACTCGTCGACCAAGCACCGAATTTGTGCATCTGTCAGTGGGAGTCCCATCTCCACAAGCGTTTCCTTCAGCTCCACTGCATCGATCTCGCCATCCTTGTCATCATCCATAGCTTTGAAAACTTCATACAGTTCCCAACCCTGTTTCGAGCGTGCGTCTTCGACCAGCAACTTCACGCGTTTGTGAACTTTCTTGACATCAAGATGAAGGAGAGGCTGCAGCCACTGTGCAAACTGCATGTAGTCGATACCGAGCTCTTGTTTCTCGTATTCGTACTCAAACCGATCCACGAGAATGCCAATTGCTGCTGTTGATAGCTGAAACGACGGGCCTTGATCTTCACGAAGAAGCGCTCGCTCAAACTGCGTGGCAGTGATCCACCCCCTTTTGTGTCGGTCCAGCTTTTCGAGTCCTGCTGCCATGTTATAAGAAGTCGCGGATTGTTTCTTCCCGTCGTACTTCGAGATACTTTCACGCAATGACTGAGCAATTTCGCTCAGTTTCTCTGAGTCACGAGCATTGCAGGCAAAATCAACAAAGACGGCGTACTCGACGAGTTGTTTGGATCTCCTCTCATTGTTGTCGTCACTGTTGTCGTTGTCGTCTCCTTTTCCTGCACTAGTCTTGAAACAGTCTGCCAGAGCTTCGTAATGTTCTCGCTTGTCTAACTCAATCCCCATCTTGTTCAAACATTTCGTAAACTTGTCAGCCTTGATCAGACCGGGTCGCTTCGCCTCCTCGTACTTGGCGAACTGCTCGAGCCAGTGGCGGCTCGCACATCGCTGTGCTTGCCCCGCCATAGCGCTATACACTATCTCCACAATGGAATAATCCAGTAACGGAGCTCGCTTCATCTTCCCCGCCTTCTTGAACCTCTCCTTCTTCTTCTTCTGCATGGCATCGTCGCTCGAGTCCTGGATGCTGTTGCTCTCACTTCCCTTGCTCTTCCTCGTCTTCCTTCGAGTCGCTCCAGGCGACGAATCTCGCTCCGACAAGCTATCTGCCGGTCTATTGCGACGTGAGGATCTTCCAGATCGCGAGCCTCGCTTCAACATTGTGCAATGGAGATTTCACGACCCTTCGCGCAATATGGCTACCTTGGGATTTCATCCAATAGTGAATCATTAAAGCCGATTTGTCTCCAATGAAAACACGTCGTTCAGTTGTAGGGTCCCTGAACATACCATTTGGGAGCGATCAATATGTTTCTACGAGCTGTACGAAGCCACGCCAAGCTGGGCGCAGTAGCGATCATGGGCGCCCCCATGCTGCTATTGCAGCAGCAAGCACGAGCGGAGCAGCGCATATATGCCAGCGGGTATGTGTCCCTAAAAGCGTGCAGGTGCTAGCCAAGAGATTCCTACGATTTACGGTTGGATATGTGTCTGCAGTGAAGCACTGGGAAGAGGAGTCCGTCTCGAGCTCTGGAAAGCTCAGGTTGGTGATTGTTGTTATCCCTAGCGGTATTCGGATAATGGGGTCTCATGGACATTGTCTGCAGCACGAAAATGTGGTGGTACTGGACCTGGAGAGCGAGCTGATCCAACTCGGTATGACGCGGATCCGCGACTACGAGAACGCTGGTGCGCACATTGAGTGGGGCTGCAGCTGTCATGGAAATGCTACGATAAACACTGACAATTTATTGTGCGAACAGGTGCGAAGTTCACTCATGATGCGAATGGAGTGCTGCGTTCGACTTTGGACTTGGCGCTGACGGAGCTGCCGAACGACGAAGAGGTCTGTACTGGAGATAGTATTTGTTTCTAGGTAGCGTTTTGCAGTTATTTGATGCTGTCGGGTTGCTTGAATAGGCTGTTGTGGTGACCCCGCGTGGATACAAAGTGGAGGGTCTCGTTTTTGAAGACGACGTGAAGGTGTGCGGTATTAGCGTCGCCATGGAGCCGGAGGCCCAGAAGGGGTAAGTTGAAGTAGTTGCGGTGGTTGGTGATTGCTGGCTGTCGGTGGTTTGGTTTAAACTAGCAGTGTCAATGCGCAGTTTGTCGCAAGTCCTTCGTACTTCCTTACCATACGACGCAAAGTACGGCGAGATTTTGGTACAAGAGGTAGCCAAGGGCGGTAACAAGGTAAACCGCTTAGATTTTTTGGACGATTATTTGAATATTTTGGCTAACAGATATCTTTTATCCTTGGTCAGATTGCCAAGGCGAGTCTCCCGGAAGATCTTGATGGTCACGAAGTGCTGCTTCTGTTGCCGGAGCTTGCGTCAGTTTCCCAGATCGACAAAATCATCCATGTGCGATGATCAGTTTGTTTCAATTTGTTTTTTGAAACCCCTCTCTAACTTTTTTCGCTAATCGGTTGATAATTCGTAGCTTCTAATGCAGCAAGGTGTGGAGGAGGAAAAGATTACAGTAGTGACCCTCGTGACTTGCCCCGAAGCTGCAGATGGCTTTTGCAAGGTTTGCTAAGCATTCGATCGGGCCGTTCCTTTGTCTTGGGCGCTAACCCTCTTCCTATGGCTAGGCTTTCGGTGACGCTCGATTGGTGGCCGCTTCTTTCGACTCGAGGCTCAACAACGAAGGCCACATTGTGCCTGGTATTGGCTCCTTTGAAGAGCGCTATCTGGGTGCGTCCAGCTCCGTTGTGGACGGGATCGACGACCCTGCAGAGGATAGGAGCGACGCAGAGAACGGCTTGAAGGCTAAAATCACGTCAAAAATCTCGTCGTGGTTCAAGAAAGACTGAGCGACCATTCAGAGCATTTCGTCCGTTGTAAGTCTTTAAACGACACAATCCCGCTTTGCTTAGGTACAAGATAAAGAGAAATCAGTAGAAAGCGAGGCAAATGGCACGTTGGAATGCAAATTGCCTATTGTGTAGCCATGTTTTGTAATCGATGGAATTTCAAATGGTAGCCATGTTTCGTAATCCAAAAACGGTTTTGGTGTAGCATTGGTGTACAGAAAGAAGTTGCTCACAACGGAACTGAGCGACAACAAAGTAGGGAGGATGCCGATGAATTTTAAGGTGACGTTCGCCAATGGCACGTCTATGAAGCTCATGGGGCTGCCGGACGACATCACGCTGGACGGACTGCGCGCTCATCTGTTCGAGGAAACGTCCATCCCGCCGCAGGACCAGCATGGCAAGTGCCCTGATCTTCTGGTGTCATTCGTTCAGACTTGTCGATAGCACCCCTCTCTAACCAAAATTTGTCTACAATTTGATATTGCAGTGATGACGGGATATCCTCCTAAGATGATTGAGGGTTCAGGCGTACGCCACAACTATTATTCACGTGGTGAAGGGGAGTTTGGGTAGTAATAATTGATGTCATTATGCAGGAGAGTACGCTATCGTCTTTGGGTGTTCGGACGGGCTCAGTGTTGGTGCTTAAGGAGGCGCCTGAGACTGGCGGTACACAACCCAAATCGACGTCGGTCTTCATGCGGCGTGTTATGCCAGCGGATAATAGTTGCCTGTTTCATTCGATTGGGTATGCGATGGGCAAGGGACGAGAAGGAAATGGCCCCATGATGCGGCAGTTGATTAAGGATACGATCCTGGCAGACCCAGAGAAGTACTCGGAGGTGTTTCTGGGACGACCCGTGTACGAGTACTGCGCGTGGATTATGGACGACAAGTCCTGGGGTGGCGAGATCGAACTGTCCATTTTGTCGATATACTACAAAGTGGAGATGGTTGTTTTTGACGTCACGAGCATGAGTCGATTGTGCTATGGTGAGGATCAAAACTTCACGCAGCGGATGTTCTTGCTTTACGACGGAATCCACTACGATCTGGTCGTTGAGGCGCCTTCTGCAACAGGTTCTGAGAGTCAGGACGTGACTCTTTTTGCGATCAACGATTTTTCAAAAGTGAGCTAGACATCGAAGCTGAGAATTTTTCTCGTGACTGATACCGATATGTTGGTTGCTTTTGGCATGCAGGTTGAACGCGCCAGTGAAGTCGCGGTAGAAGCTCATCAGAAACACGAGTTCACTGACGTCAGCCGCTTCAGCATCATGTGCTTGGTGTGCCGAAGTACCTTTGTTGGACAGGTGGGGTAGCGTATGATGGTCATTGGTGTATGCGTCTGTGTGTCTCTCTCTCAGCTCACACGTTTGGTTTTCGATGTGTTAACAGAAAGAAGCGCTCTCGCATTCGGAAGCTACGGGCCACCAGCAGTTTGGCGAAGTCAAGCCCTCCATTGCGCGCTGATTCGACTAGCCAACTACCGGCAGAGCAATGTTATTCAAGCTTAGCATGACGATAGTCAATTAGTCAATTAGAATGTTAAAAGAAAGTGTTGACTGCGATGCCAGCCATCGGTCGCCTTACTTGTCGGCAATATCAAGCCTAGGGGTGATCGCAGGGTGATTGTAACTGGTGGTATTTTGTGGAGGCCCAGTGGAATCTGAGGCAATATGCCATCAATTTGTCAACACGTTAAACACAACGTGATCAGGATCAGGTGCAATGAGTACCGAGCCACCAGATTACCACGACCAGGCCTCAGTGTGTAGCCGAGAAACGCAAACAAGGCCAGGGTCATCAGGTAGTTCTGGTTAAAAATATTGATCGACGCCATATCAGCTTAATACATGCTGCGGTTTTCACTACCGGTCGCGTGTTGGTCCGCGGTGAGATTAGATGACCTACCCCAACAGGCCGACGACTGAGCGGAACGAGTAATGGTAACCGGAGACCGTGGACAAGATGAGGCCTCCAGCCTTCGCAGAAGAAGAGCGTGGTCAGCACGACGCCGCGTAAGGGCTCAGCTGAGAACTCGACGAAGTTGATGAACGCCATGTTACTGTACCATTGCGCAACGTGGCGACGTGGCGGCCTCCAGCCAGCTCCAGTGTGCGAGCAGCAAACGTCGCATCCATCCTGATATTTTCAGATCCTGCAGGATTGAATAATCCTATGTCCTGCATAATATGAGTTATGTCCATCGTTTTCCATAAATATATGATACGAGTTATCTCCAACGTTGACGCAACCAGGTTTGCAACGAAGCATCACTTCCCACTAACAAATTGCAGACACTAATTATGCGCCTCATGAATGTGTATTGCATCAAGAATTATAGAAGTACATTTCGATCGAGCAGAAGGACACAAATCAGTAAACCCGCTGAGTGCTTAGTCGCTCTCCACGCAGTTGGAGCCCAGCGAAGACCGAGAGTCATTCAAAGGTGACGCAATCCAGTACGCGCTCTCGACGTCTGCTAGCATCGCCATCTTCGTTCGGTGCACCAGATCGGTGTACCACCACAAAAGCACAATACTGCTCGCGCAGAGCACAATGTTAATCCAGAAGATCGGCGTCAGTGTTGAGACCATCGCAGGCAGCAGCGGAAGCACACTGCGCGAAATGCACGCTGTCGAGCCTAGCAGACCCATGAGCGTGCCCTGCGGACGCCCGCCCAATAACTTCGAGAACGCCGCCAGCACCACCGTGGTCGAGATGGGGCAACCCACGCTCCACACCAAGAACTCGGCAAGCGACAGCTGCGTGAACGTCAAGTCTTCCGGCACCATAGCCAGCAGAATGTTGCCCGCTAGCACCATCGCGAAGCCCAGATGCACCCAGTTCTCGTCGCGAATACTGTGGCGGAAGTATTCAATCGAGAAGTACGACAGTAGACCCAACAAGCCCAGATAAAACTGGAAGTTTGATGCCTCCATCACGACGCTCACGCTCTCTGGGTCGCTCTCCGTCGCCGCAATAAACAGCGGTACATTCACAGTTTCGAACACCGACAAGATGCCGCGCGCGTTGAAGTTCAGGAAGATGAACACACACACACCGATGTTCACGATACGATCCGGCAATAGGATCGGGTTGTTTAACGTGTTACTGGTCACGTCGTCTTCAAACTCCTCCTCTTCGGGGCCATCGTGCACCGTCACGCTGTCATCGTACACTGTGAGGATACCGACGATCGTCAGTATATTCAGCAAGATCAGGATCATGCCGGGCGACGTGAACTTGTTGAAGCGGACACCGCAGAAGAGCACATCCGTCTCAGCCACGAGGCTGCCTAGCCCCGGCGTCAGCGCATAGCCCAAGAACACGACGCCGACCAGGATCGTCAGGTACGGGAGACGTTGGTTAATGGTCGTGATGGACGCGACGTCCGCTCGGCACACGCTGCGGTTGCCGCCGCCAAAGCCGACGATGAAGCGACTCGCTGCCAGTGCCGTCAAGCTGCCGGTCATGTGCTCGTCGGCCATCAGGTAGATAATGTTGCCCACGAGGCAAAACAAGGTCGAAATGAGGTACACGGAACGGAACGAGTACCTGTCGCACATCCAGCCGAACGCGATGCTCGAAAAGAGGCGACCAACCGAGAAGAGCGCATTGATAAGCCCCATGAAGGCCAAGTCTCCGCCTAGCGACGATGTGTACAAGAAGAGCGTGGGCAGCACGATACCGCGCGACGACTCGGTCGCGAACTCCAAGAAGTTGATCATGAACATGTTAATGTACCATTGCCCGATTCGACGCGACGGGGTCGACTGTGAGGTTTTGATGAGCGGCGCGGACTCGCGGTTGCTGCTGTTTGTGCCATAAGACGCAGCACTATTCGAAGAGAGAGCTTCACACACCATAGTGAGCTGGAGGTGAAAGTCGATGCGGTGTCGGCTTGGAAGAATCGGAAATGAGCTCTTGTCTCCAGTGCGAATCGCAGATCCATGCGAGCTTTCGAGTGAAAGCTGTGCTCGGACGGCAGGTGGCAGAGCAGAGTTCGTTTACTACGTCAGCCGGCCACAAGCGGAGGTAAGTTTAAGGACGGATTAGGTGGCGTTCAACTTCATGTGGGAGGTACTGGTATCCCCAGCCTGCTGTCCGATCTTGGGGAGGATCGGGGGGAGCTAACACTTCGGTTGAGAACGGATCTACAGCGGACGTGGCGACCGAACCCTTTTTCATGCGATATTCTCGCTGTACTTCACACTTTACGTTTCGAAGGTGAGGTGCATTGTACTATCTAACGACCAAGACAAGGCACTTCACGCGCCTACGCACACCGTGTAAAACCTAGCAGAGTGGCAGAGCGATCCGTTGTTGAAAATTGCCATCGAGGATCTGGCGGAAGTCAATGCAGTGTGTAATGGTTAAGCCACAACTACGGCAGACGAAACACATGGTAAGCCTGCAGAGCAGGGCTCGGTGACCGGCAAGACCAGGTTTGCACCTACAAAGCTTGGATGCTTGAAGGGAGATGGGTTCTCACAGGAGCTCACATCTGAGGACATCGCCCCTCCGCCAACGTCCCCAACCAGTCTTATCAACGCAACAAATCGACATTATAAGGTCCTAATGCACCACCGATTGTACAGTTTGGTCTGTTAGTGCCGTTAGATACTTTTGAACGAGTTGATTCCGAATACTAGTCGAAGAGGAGGATGATACGTCGGGTGCTCGGACCAAGACAAGCTTCATCTGTTTCTTTCTCAGGACAGGCTGCGTCTTTGAAAAATTCCTGCTGAGTAACATGCTCGCTGCCACTACGGGAGTCCCTCGTTCACTGCCGCTGCATGGCGCTCTAGATGAACTATGATACATGTATTTTACCCGGTTAGGTGATAAAATGTTCGCATATAATGATAGCCTTCACACTCGCATACCAGTATCCATATGGATAATAGGCAAGAGCGCCCGTCCTCATTTCGACTTCACATCGTCAAACACGGCAAATCGCGTATGATGTGCAGCGGGTCGGAGACATCTGTCTTTAGCAAAGCCTGTTAGAAAATTGCCATGTGGAACAAACAAAATCTGCAGACGAGCATGCCAAGAAAGATATCTTCGTATTTTCCGCTCAGTGAGCTAATCGGTGCGAGAGATGCTTCTTCACCAAATTGCTCACGTGTTTTGGGACTGATGAAGCATTCAATTTGTTGAGATGGCGCCGAAGCACAGCTGGCCGCAATCGGCATCGCTTGCTCGGCTGGGGCAAGGACCTCCTCTGGCATGGCCGGAGAGATGCTGCATATCAATCAGCCTTGTCGTCCTTGAACACATGTCCTGAGCTCTTGGCGCCCCAGTGGAACGAATACGTGTAGCGATCGTCCTTCGTGATGGCTGCTGTGCCAATGTAACTTCAACTTCGTAGAGTTAGAGATCGTATACATATGGAGTTAGAGATCGTACAGATACTACGGTTGTAGCCTAGGTCGGTAAGATCCAAAGATACTGCATTCCCTAATACCCCAGTAGTACATGTACTATGCAGTACATGAATTTCATGTTTGCATTACTTCAGCACGGAGGGTGGTTATCAAGGGAATAAGGCGAATCACTGCCTCCGCTGCTTCGGGAATTGCAACTGCTGTAGACGTTTATTTGTCCGGGAAGTCCGCCTTGTCCGAGCCTAGCGGAGACCGGGGGTCATTCAGGGGCGACACGATCCGGAATGCACTCTCGACGTCGGCAAGCATAGCCATCTTTGTCTTGCGTACCAGTCTGCTGTACCACCACAGCAGCACCATGCTAAGCGCGCAAAGCACAATGTTGATCCAAAACACCGGAGTGAGTGTAGGAATGGCCGCAGGAAGCAGTGGAAGTACAATGCGGGATACCGAGGCAGCGGAACCGAGCAGGCCCATAAGCGTGCCTTGAGGCCGGCCGCCAAGCAGCTTTGAGAATGCAGCTAAGACCACGGCGGTCGTGATTGGGCAGCCCACGCTCCATACTAGGAACTCAGCAATCGCAAGCTGGTGGAACGAAAGCTGCGACGGCGCTACAACAAGCAGCACGTTGCCTGCCAGCAGTGTCACAAACCCCAGCTGCACCCAGCTCACATCTCGGAGGCTGTGGCGGAAGTATTCGATCGAAAAGTATGACAGCAGGCCGAGCAGTCCAAGGTAGAATTGGAAGTTGGATGCAGCCACCACAGCGCTCACGCTCTCGGGGTCGCTGCCCGTCGCCTCAATGAACAACGGGATGTTCACCGTCTCGAATACAGACAAGATGCCACGCGCGTTGAAGTTGAGGAAGATGAACACAGCGGCGCCGATGTTCACAATACGCTCGGGCATCGTGGTCGGGTCACTTAGCGTGTTATTCGTAGCTGCCGTTCTCGGAGACTCGAGTGGGCCGTCGTGAATACTAACTGACTCGTCGTAGATCGTGAGCATACCAATGATAGTCATCAGATTAAACACGATCAGGATCATGCCGGGCGACGTGAACTTGTTGAAATGAATACCAAGCAAGTACGAGTCCGTGGTGGCCACCAGACTACCAAGACCGGGCGTCAGTGCGTAGCCGAGAAACACAACAGTGGCCAGGATCGTCAGGTACGGGAGCCGCTGGTTGATGGTCGTGATCGACGCCACATCAGCTCGACACACGCTGCGGTTGCCAGCGCCGAAGCCCACAATGAACCGACTGGCTGCCAGCGCCGTCAGACTACCAGTTACGTGCTGGTCCGCAATGAGATAGATGACGTTCCCCAGCAGGCAGATACCCGATGACACGAGGTACACCGAGCGGAACGAGTAATGGTCGCACATCCAGCCGAATACTGTGGACGAGATGAGGCGCCCCACCGAGAAAAGCGACGTCAGCAGCCCCATGAAGGCCAGGTCTCCGCCCAGCGACTTGGTGTAGAGGAAGAGCGTGGCCAGCACGACGCCGCGCGAGGACTCGGCCGCGAACTCGACAAAGTTGATCATAACCATGTTGGTGTACCATTGCGACAAGCGATGCCGCGGACTGGCGTCAAAGTTCTTGGGCTTAGGCAACTCGGCAGTGCCATACGTGGATCCTGTGTTGACGGACAGCGCGGTCATCGTTGAGGAGCGCGGGCACGGGCACGTAGGTGAGGCTCGGGAGAACGGGGAATGAGCGACCGCCCTGGATCGGCGGAGATTCATTACAGGCGGGGCGACAACCTTGCCGGCATAGTGAGGCCAGGTCTGGGCAGATGAAGGCAAAAGTGTATCAGATCATTTGTACACACAAAAAGGACGAGTAGGCCAAACACGGACAACAAAAAGCTGCTGGTATCCTATTATTGACAGTCTCGTTCGTGGATGTATGGAAACCGAGGCAGCCATACGATTCGGAGGGACTTTGAGGCTGATCAGGGTTGAAACTCGCCGCAGAACGTGTCGACAGCCTTGACCCCTGGTAGATGAAGCCATTACGCTATACATGTGCCTTTGTATATTACATACCGGTAAGTAAATGCTTGAGAGCAGTAAAGTTTAGAGACACTTTAAGAAGTGTCGTTTGCCAGGTACAAGCTGCCTTTTGATGACTGTTCCGGCGGCTGCGTTCTTCATGACGCCTCCGTCTTGCTCAGCCGCGCGGAGGTCTCCTTCAACGTTCACACAGTCTTGTGCACTCCCTACACCTCCATCGAAAACGCCGAAGCGTCGTATGCTGCCGGCTACTGCTCATGAAACGAGCGACATCCGGTGGAACGGCGCCAACAGCTGGTAAGAGCATGAGTCATAGGAAATATTGAATCCTGCTTAGCAAGGACACCTGGTTACCCGGACTGGTAAGATACTTGTAAGCGAGTGAGAGTGTAAAAGTATCCTACTTGTTCCGGCCTTGCCCATCACGGACTTTGTTCCGGCCTTTCGCCGTCTGTTGCTCAATTTACCAATTGGTGCTCAAGCACGTTCGACTCGGTGGGTGCTTCAAGCTGCGATGCGCTGACCCCTGCTGCGTCACGCAGTACAGGCAGCCTTGACGTCTCTGCCGGCATGAGCGTCTATGTTGAAGGTCGTGAACTCCGTGAGGTGGCAAAGCTCCTGCCATGGCGCAGCTGATATCGCGTTGCCCGCAAGGCTTCTGCGTCCGATACCACTTCGTGCTTACCGCTAGTATCAATACGCAGGGTCGGAAGGCCCTTTGACCGAAAATGAAACCCTACTTACAAGGAACGCGTCTTTTCAATGTGTATTTTCAAGCTTTATGATGCAGATGGGTACATGCAGATGGGTAGCCCATCGCGCTTCAGACCTGGTCTTTCGCGACAACGACGCTGGGGGCATAAACCTTTTCGGTATTCAGCAAGTCCAGCCTCGTCTTGTTCGCGAGACGATTGAACCACCACAGCATCACTACGCTCAAGACGCACAGCACAATGTTAATGATGAACACCGGCGTCAGCGCCGAGATGGCCGCGGGGATGAGAGGCAAAATAATCCTTGAGACGGAGGCAGCCGAGCCAAAGAGCCCCATGAGCGTGCCCTGAGGACGTCCTCCCAGTAGCTTTGAAAAAGCCGCTACACCAACTGCAGTCGTGATCGGGCAACCCACGCTCCACACCAACATTTCGGCTACTGCAAGCAACCCGATCGATAGATCTCCAGCAGGCACCGCCGCCAGTACTGCGTTACCAGAGAGCAGCGAAAGGAAGCCCAGCTGCACCCAGCTCGCGTCAGAGATGCTGTTACGGAAGTACTCGATGGAGAAGTACGTCATCAGTCCGAACAAGCCCAAGTAGAACTGGAAGTTGGAGGCCTCCACCACGGCACCTACTGTACTCGGATCCTTGCCCGTTGCCTCCAGGAAAAGCGGGATGTTTACCGTTTCGAAAACCGACAGCATTCCTCTTGCGTTAAAGTTTAAGAAGATATACACACCAGCGCCTACGTGGACGATGCGGTCAGGTAGACTGGTTGTTTCGGTTCGGACCCTGCTGGTTTGGGTTCCTGCGACAGGCTCTTCAGGGCCGTCGTGAGACTTCACCGAAACATCGTACGCCATGAGCATGCCAACAACAGATATAGCATTGAGCAAGACCAGAATCACCCCGGGAGCTGTGAATTGATTCAAGTGAATGCCGAATACAAACATGTCTGTGTTGGCCACTAGGCTTCCAAGACCTGGTGTAAGCGCATAGGCTAGGAACTCGACTGTGGACAAAATGGTCATGTAGGGCAATCGCTGGCCGACTGTGGTCATAGCAGCCACATCTGCGCGGCAAACGCTGCGGTTGCCAGCTCCAAAGCCGACGATAAAGCGGCTTGCAGACAGCACGAGCAAACCCCCGGTTGCATACCCCTCCGCCAGCAAGTATACAATGTTACCCACCAGACAGACACTCGAGGATACCAGATACACCGAGCGGAACGAGTAGTGATCACACATCCAACCAAACAGCATCGACGAAATGAGGCGCCCAACCGAAAAGAGCGACGTGAGCAGCCCCATGTGGCCTAAATTGCCTCCTAACGACTTAGCGTACAGGAAGAGCGTGGCCAGCACGACACCACGCGACGCCTCTGCAGCGAATTCGACAAAGTTGATCATGCCCATGTTAATGTACCATTGCGCGACACGGTTGGGAGAAGGTGTCGGTTTGCCGACAATCGAGCCGTACGACATACCGGGCCCGTCATCTTGAAGCGGCACGGTAGAGTACTTAGTCATTGTACCGAGGAGACTTGATCACGCGCAGAGAATTCCACAATGTCTTTCGCCGCAAAAGAAACGACGAGGCAAGAAACGACTAGAAACGGAATTTGAATCTCACACAAAAGCTAATGAGATCCGGTGGCATATTCGAAAAACTGCCGACTGAGTGGCTGGAGCTAGTCCGCAACTCGAAATATATCATTGTTTATCTAGCATTATTTGTCTTCGAAGTCCACCTTATCAGACCCCAGTGGAGACCGCAGGTCATTCGGTGGTGATACCACCCGGAATGCGTTCTCGACATCGGCAAGCATAGCAAGTTTAGTCCGATACACCAATTTGCTGTACCACCACAGCAGCGCCACGCTAAGACCACACAGCGTGATATTGATCATGAACACCGGGGTCAGCGTCGGGATGGCTGCAGGCAATAGCGGCAAAATAATACGCGAAACCGAGCCTGCAGAGCCAAGCAAACCCATAAGCGTTCCCTGCGGTCGTCCACCAAGAAGCTTGGAGAATGCCGCCACCACAACCGCGGTCGTGATCGGGCAGCCAATACTCCACACCAAGAGCTCTGCAAACGCCAGTCGGTCAAATGTCAGCGAGGCAGGCATCACCACCAGCAGTACGTTGCCTGAGAGCAGGAACATGAATCCAAGTTGCACCCAGCTGACATCCGTCATGCTTTTGCGAAAGTATTCTATAGAGAAGTACGAGATGAGGCCCAGCAGTCCAAGGTAGAACTGGAAGTTGGAGGCGTCTACAACAGCGACGACACTATTGGGGTCGCTCCCAGTCACCTGAAGAAACAGCGGGATGTTCACCGTCTCGAACACCGACAGGATACCACGCGCAGTGAAGTTGAGGAAGATAAACACCAATGCGCCAGCATTCACGATACGCTCGGGCATAGACGTCAAGTCGGAAAGCGTGTTCTTCGTGGCGGCGGTATTCGGGGACTCAAGCGGACCATCGTGGATACCGATGGACGCGTCGTAGCTAGTCAGCATGCCAAAAATCGTCAACAAGTTGAACAGCACGAGAATCAAGCCGGGCGAGGTGAACTTGTTAAAGTGCACGCCACAGAAGAACACGTCCACATCCGCCACGAGGCTGCCGAGTCCTGGCGTTAGCGCATAACCGAGGAAGACGACCGTCGCAAGGATGGTGAGATAGCGCAGTCGCTGGTTGATGGTGGTCATGGCAGCGACGTCGGCACGGCAAACGCTGCGGTTGCCAGCACCGAAGCCCACGATGAACCGACTCGCAGCCAAAACCGTCAAACTGTCGGCAACGTGTATATCGGCCATCAGGTAGATGAGGTTGCCCAACAGACAGATGCCTGACGACACGAGATACACCAGGCGAAACGAGTAGCGGTCGCACATCCAGCCAAAGACCGTGGACGAGATCAGGCGCCCCACCGAGAAGAGCGACGTCAGAAGCCCCATGAAGGCCAGGTCTCCGCCCAGTGACTTGTTGTAGAGGAAGAGCGTGGCCAGCACGACGCCGCGCGAGGACTCGGCTGAAAATTCGACGAAGTTGATCAGCGCCATGTTGACGTACCATTGCGTGAGGCGGCGACGCGGGCTCGGCGCGAAGTTCTTGGGCGGCGTGTCAGTTGCAACGGCGCCATACGAAGCGCTAAGGCTGGAATTGAGTGTCCGATGTTGGACCATCCAACACGCCTGCTACTACCACTGGTATGAACAAAAGACTTGACTTGTGCGCGACGACGCAGGTACAGGAATGAAAGAAAGGTGCTGCAAGGAGCTCTGGACGCCACTGACGTCGGCTCCGTGTACAATCGACAATCATTCTCGAGTCTAATGATAGTACTATTAATATTTTTTTTGAATTGTGTGCTCTCTAAAAAGGTTAATAAAAAATATTCAACAATAGGTCTTCAAATAGTAATAGCGCTAAACTGGAGGCGCTTCCAGCAAACCAATAAGGCAGATTGTCGTAATATTTGTTGGTGCCGTCTCAAATAGGTTATCTTACCGTTGAATGCCCCGCCCCAGCTATTACAAAATGCAGAAAGGGTTTAACTGCACTTCGTGTGCTAATATTTCGAACAAACCATTAACGTTACCATTTCCTCTTGCTTTTTCTAAATCGACTAAAACGTCGGCAGGACACATATTGTTTTGAAATATGTGTCCTGCCGATTGTTGTCATCAAGCATGATGAAAACTGTTAAGGAAACCGCTTCGATAAAAAAATGAAGAGCAAGCTCAGAATTTTTGATAACTGTTGTTGAGAAATGTTTTCATTAGAACTGTTTCAGCTTTCTAGAAAAATACGTTGATTATCTAGATTTTAGATTTACTAGTACAAGGAATTCAATTTGGTAGTAGCCTCTTGCACTCATATTCGACAACAACTGCAATCATATAGTAATTACTACCGGTAGTAAGTTCCTGCAGCGATAGTACTTTGATTTTTCCTTGGATGTATGCGCGTGTCTATTTCGAATCTTCTGAATCGTCAATAGTCCTTACGCGCAAAACAGGTACACTATTTGACTTGGTTTTAGTATTTTCATAAAGCTGAAGATTCAGTTTTTCATGAGGACACACCAAATGTCAGACTAAGCAGCAAAGTATCCAAGCTCACTTTGCAGCCAAATGGATTTTGCACTCCCGGTAGACGTCAAAACAGGAAGGTCATGGCATTTCCCGGCACTTTCTGCCAATATATGGGCGCGCGTGCGGTTCCACCATCCATGGGACACGGCATTCCGGCCTTGTAGAGTGTGAGGAGTCCATGGCAGGCTACATGTACCTGTACTTCCACTTGCATACTGCCATGGACTCCATGGTGGAGGGGCTAGGCTAGCGTCAACCGTCAGTGTGAAGGCCGCATGCGGACAATTGCACTCGTCAAATGCTTGGAAAGTTGTCGTCGTTACAGTACATATTTATATTTATGTCGAATCTTTATTACTGTACAATAAGAGCGGAGCTGAAAAACAGGTACTGTACCATCTTAGGCAACATGACGAGCGTCCTGCTGGACCAAGCATTGTTTCGTTGATCGAGGGGCAGGACACCACGCACGCCAGCAGGATGGGCGGGTCTGCTGCGCTGTTGCGTCGCTGGACTAACGCCGCTCTAAAGCTTATGAGCAATTGGGCAGCGACTGCTCGCTCAATATTTCGCCTCAGCGGCGAGAGTGACTTACAAGATGGCGAACCGTCGACGCACGAAGGGTTCCTCAAGAATTCAAACAGCTTTACGGCGGCACGAGACGCCTCGACAGAGTGTTATTATCGCCGGATATGCTGCTGTCGTGACGCCCATCCACCGCGAAACCTCGGCGAGCAAAATAACCAGCAGAGCAAGATGGAAAGTGCTACCAGGTCTACACATGTTATACAATGTACGAAATACGTTTTTAAAGTGCACCACGCAATTAATGTAAAACTCATGTGTCATACCCAATCGCCAACACAACTCGACCGAAATGGCGCTGGAGCTAGCCAACACCGCGGAGGTGCGTCGCGCCGCCTTGCATCCCCCTCTTATCCCCATGCTTTCCATCTTCTCCATCTCTCTAATGCAATGTAACGCCCCTCTAGAGATCGATCGGCGACTTTTTCGCGCGCGACGACGCGCTGTCGCGCCTGGATCGGCTTCACCGCGACACGTTGGAGGCCGTGGAGCACGTGCTCAAGGCCCCACGCCCACAGGATTTCGCACACAACGTGCTTGACCTAGCGGTACAAAAGGTGGTGGAAAAGCTGTCGTGGAAGCTCATGACGGAAGCCCACGCCACGCCTAGCAGCGTGGGCGTCCCGGCGCTGCTGGACCTGTGCATCGCCGGCGTGACCAGCAAGTTCCTGGTCAACAGCACGCCTTACAAGGTGCTGGAGGATCTCATGGAGGGCCAGACCATTAACACGTGCGAGAAGGTGTGGGATTTGCTCGAATCCCGCAAGGACAAGCTTACGACGGTGGGTTTCAAGCTTCCCTGTTGCTGGTGCTACAAGAGCTGACGTGCCGTGATTTTTTGTATCAACTACATGTAGCCGACTTTCATTGCCGAAAAGGGGCGCACCACAAAGGCATCGTTGTGCCTGTTGCGGATGTGCAATGCGCTGCTGCGCCGTTTGTCCAAGACCCACAACAGCGTGTTTTGCGGCAAGATCCTGGTGTTCTTATCGTTCACATTTGCACTTTCCGAGCGATCAGCGGTGAATTTGACGGGCAAGGCCAACGTGACCAATGTGACGGTGTTCGAGGACGAAGATGCGTTCGATTTGGCTGAGGCGACGGATGTCGCCAAGGCTTCGGAGGTTGTACCTGGACTGGAGGTAAGGAAGGCTCCACCCCACTTTTCCTGCCAGTTCCACCTTTAGGTTGGAGGAGACCTTACTAGCGAGCTTATATCGTGTGCTTATCATTTGTAGATTGACGATGACCCTAGTGCCGACGTCGGTCCGATCGACTACAACCTCTATCGCACCTTTTGGGACTTGCAGAGTTTTTTCCGGGAGCATCAGATGGCCACCCAGTCAGCAGAGAACTGGGAGAAATTTGTACGCTGATGGCGGCTTGATATTTGCTTAGGATGGCCACACCGCTAACCCTTTTTTCTTGTTATATCGTCCAGTTCACTGAACTGAACGTGGTGCTTGCAGCGTTTGAAGGCAATGCATTTTCGCCAGATGACCTGGAGCGCTCACGAGACTTGAGCAGCGGCCCCATTCACTCGACGGATGTCACCATGCACGAGTCTGAGGGCGACTCGAGCAAGGGCGCAACAGAACAGGGTTCCCAGGAGCACTTTTTCCAGCCCAAATACCTGACCAACAGCCGCCTCTTCAGACTGCAGCTTCGTGACCCGATTTTGCGCGAATGCATGCTGACGCAGTTCCTCATCCTTTTCAATGACTTAATGAGGGCAAAACCACCTGCGGGTAGCACCACGCCAAAGGCCAAGTTTGCCGACTTGACTGAGCGCGTAGTTGCGTTGCTGAAACAAACGCCTTCCGATGGCGAAGGCTTTAGCGAAATGGTGTCGTATGTTTTGGAGCGTGAGCGTAACTGGGTCAAGTGGAAGCAGGACAAGTGTCCGGGATACGAGAGGTACCCGTCTGCGAAGGAGAATGGATCTTCGGATGCTCCTAAGCAAGCGGTAAAGCGTGCTCGAAGGCAGCTAACGTCGCCCCTTCTGGAGCAGATTTTGTCGGAGAGCTCGAAGCCATCGCAACTCTTGGAGAAGATTAAGGGAAAAGAAAGAGGTGCGTTTTGGAACGTCGACATGCGTTTTTGTAGTCATCTTTAGTACATATCGTTCGTCTAATGTTTGATTCGTTGTGATATGGTAGCCACGGAGGTTTCTTTGACAGCTTACACGGACCGATTCAAAGAGGCATGGGACCCCGAGAATGGAATCGAAGAGGATTATTGGCCGGACAAGGATGAAATGGTCTGCTGGCGAACGATGCGTGCTGCGATGAAGGCAAGTGTGAACCATCTGGACTTGGCGGTTAAGGGAACGGGCACCCTTGTCAAGGGTATCCTTGGGCTCGACACGAGCGAAGTGAGTAAGGAATCGTCGGAAGCTCCAACTTCAACACCCAAGGCTGGCGATATTGCTCAGGAAACCGTGAAGCAAGAGCACAACGATGAGAAAGAGCCTGATGGTGTTGCTTCCAAGGACAATTCGTCCGGTGTTAAGCGGGAACGCAGCGACTCGCTTAAGCGTGTACAAAACGGTAACGAGCCACCAATCAAACGGGAACGCATGGGACGTATTCGAGTCCGTGACGACGACGTTGAGGTACGTTCCTGTGATGCGGTTATATGGTTGATGCATAAATTGTGCATGCAGCTGTGGAGTATTCTAACTATTTTGTGCTTTTCCAGGATGGCGAAGAAGCATAAAGCATTCGAGGCGCACACTCGACTGTGCTAAAACTCGCCTTGTTTTTATTTTCCAAATACGAAGCACTTCTCTACCACATATTTTTAGTACCTGATTTGCCAGCATTAGTATTTTTTTTTTCCTTACCTTTACCATGGATGAGGAGGACAGCGAAGACGAGTTTGACAACGAGCAATACCTCGTGGCGGAGCAAGTTCGCAAGTATTACTACCAAGGACTATATCCTTTTGGAATCCTGGTAATCTGGTGCGCTTAGCTTGCACTCCTGCTATGTATGATGTTAAAGTCATCACGGACTGGGCAGAGTGGCTGACAGTCGTAATCGTTTGACGATTGAAGGACATTGTTGCGTGCGGATTGCTACAATTTGAGTGAGTGTGATAGTTTGGGCAACCCGCCCATCGTGTATGCTAGCAAAGTATGATCACACGTACTATATTGTATCCACCGCTCTATTGGATTACTTGTACTTGCTAACTTTTTTAATGCAGTGTGGAAGTATTGCGTTACTGCGGCTGTTGCTACATTACAAGGCCGATATCAACGCTCTATCAAAGGTGACCAATTCGTTTCAGTATTCATATCCGCATCAGCGATTGATACTGTGTTTTTAGCTTCGTGAGACTGCACTCATTGTGGCATGCCGAAACAATCGAATGCAAGTGATCAAACTGCTTCTCAAGCGAGGAGCTCAAACGGATCTGGTGGACAGAACTGGTTACTCAGCATTAAGGTGGGCAGTGACCCACGAGCGCGTGGACATGGTTAAACTCTTATTGCAATTCAATGCCTCGGTTACAAAGGATTGCTATACGTCGGGATCAGCGCTGAATATTGCCAGGCTAGGCACATCCAAACAGCACGCGATAATTCTGAAAGAGCTCGAGAAAAAGTTGGGTTCGTTAACTTGCCTGCCAATTTCAGTTTATTTCTCTACCCCGAGTTTGGATACTGAATTCCGTTCTGCTGTGTCGGTGCTGCGTTTGATGTCATTTCAGCCACAGAGCGTGAGGCCCTCTTAATTGAAGTTGTCGAGCAGAAAAAACAAGATGTGATTGCCGAAATTGACGAGTATAAGAAAAAACGTGAAGCCGAAAAGGCTGCTGCAGAAGAAGCAAAGGCGGCAAACGCTACTGAATCAGGACTTCCCACAATCTCCAAATCGATGAAGAGGTCTCGATGGCAGAGCTCTCAGAAAATCGTAGCAGGAATTAGCAGAAAACCATATTTTGAAACGACTGTAGGAACACGAGTTCCTACGCCACCAGTTGGGCAGACCACATGGAAATCGCTGGAAGACGGTGACGACAGCAGCGAATGGGTCAAAGTTGCGACAGGCAAGTGGCACACTCGAAGGCACTTGCAGAAGACACGAGCGCCGATCTTCAGCGCAGAGACAACCGCGGTGGAGGTATTTAACGCACCTGACAAGGAAACAGTCGGAAAATTTCTCACGAGTGATGCCAAGTGGCAAACCTTCCTAAGTCAACAGACGTTACGTCGAATATCCCAACCACACCTGACTGTCGAGGACTTTGACTAAAACGAAGTGAAAATGTCGACGACTCTTGACTAAAACGAAGTGAAAATGTCGATGACTTGACTAAAATGAAGTGAAAAATGTACCCTTTGACCACATCAAGGGTACATTTAAGGTCAATGACACGGGTTGAAATGGAAGATCGCAATGATTATCAGATACTTAAAGTATTCACGAAGGTTGAGCCACTCCGCTTTTACCCCAGTTAAGCACAAGCACAAGCACAAGCTCCAGCACCAGCCTTACCAAGTTTCACCGACGTTATCCTTATCATGGCGAACAAAAAGGATGGCGGCCCCCGCGTGATCCGCCTGCCGCCGTACAAGTACGTTCACGTCCTGGACACCAACTCGAACGTGTCCCGCGTGCTGGCTGGGCCGCTGACATACACACGCCAGGAGCACGAACATGTTATGACTGCTCCTCAAGACATGATCGTGTTGCCAGCCCAGTGCTATGTCGAGGTGCGCAACCCGGTGGTGCGCTCAGAGGATGGTAAGATCATGCGAGACGCCTTCGACCAGGCCAAGCTCAAGCACGGCGAGATCGAGTTCCGTATTTTTGACAAATACCCGGAGCCTTTCCCGCTGTACCCGGGTGAGGAGCAGGTTGGTGACATCCGCGAGCTGCGGGTCGTGCCCGTGGACGTGGCGCTTCGAATCCGAGCCACGCGCAAAGTCGACAAGTATGTGGCTGGCGACGAATGGCTCTTTGTGGGTCCGGCGACGTACTACCCCCGCGTGGAAGAGGAGATCGTGGCCGCTGTGCAAGCCATTGTGGTCAAGAAGAACCAAGCCATCAAGTTTCGCGCCGAGAAGAAGTGCACGGACTCGCAAGGCTTTGAACGGGATGCAGGAGAAGAGTGGCTGATTCGCACGCCGGGGGCATACCTTCCGCAAATCGACGAGGTGCACGTCGAGACGCTGCATGCCCATGTGTTGACCCAGGACACGGCGCTGCATTTGCGCGCGTTGCGTACGTTTAAGGACGTGTACGACATCATGCGTCGTGCTGGCGAGGAGTGGCTGATAACAACGGAGACAGCCGAGACACACGTCCAAGACGTCCATGAAGAGATTGTTGGCTACGTGAGCGTCACCAATCTTACAAATCGTCAGTACTGCATCGTAGTGGACCCCGTGGTGGACGGAGTGCAGCGCCGTGGCACGCGAGAACTACGCAAGGGCGAGGCTTCCTTCTTCTTGCAGCCTCGGGAGCAGCTGGAAAATGGTCGTGTAGAGGATATCATTGTACTAGCGGATGACGAAGCTGTTTTACTCCAGGCAGTCGAGCCGTTTGTAGAAGTACCCGACCAGGAAGGAGGAGAACCTGAAGGCGAAAAAGGTGAGGAGCCTCCTGTCAAGAAGAAGCCCAGCGGTGCCAAGCGCGAGGCCGGCGAGCGCTGGATGGTTCATGGCCCCCGTGAATACATCCCACCGATCCAAGTGAAAGTTTTGGAAACCCGACGCGCTATTCCGCTCGATATAAACGAAGGCGTGTACGTGCGCGAGCGCAAGACTGGTCATGTCCGTGCCGTGAAAGGTGAAACGTACATGCTCGAAGCCACGGAGGAGTTGTGGAGCAAATACTTGCCGCCAGCAGTAGAGGAACTGCTCTCATCACAAGTAGGAGGCTCTGCATATGTCACAGACCCGACCCAGACCAACAAACTGACTGCAAGTCTTGGTCGTCCATGGGATTCCTCGAAAGGAGCACCGCGAATACGTGACCCGACTCGTGTGGTTACGTTCGAAGTGCCGCACAACGCTGGCATCCAAGTGTACGACTTCAAGACGACGTCGTCGCGCATTTTGTTTGGTCCGACATTAGTGATGCTGGAGCCCGATGAACAGTTCACAGTGCTTCGTCTCTCTGGTGGAGTGCCAAAGGAGCCAAACGTGATTCGAACCTTGTGTCTGCAGCTCGGGCCCGACTTCATGCGCGATCAGATCATTGTCGAAACGTCAGATCATGCACGGCTCTCGCTCACTATCGCCTACAATTGGCGTTTCCGTGTTGATTCGACCAAGCCTGAGGACGCTGCCAAGGTTTTCAGCGTCAAGGATTTCACTGGTGACGCCTGCAAGACCCTAGCCTCGCGCATTCGTGGAGCTGTGGCTGTACAGACCTTCGACCACTTCCACAAACACAGCGCGCAGATCATCCGCACGTCCATTTTCGGTCTCGACGAGAACGCCAAGCTCCGTAGCGAGCTGATCTTCCCCGCTAACAACCTCTGCATCACGAATGTGGATATCCAGTCTGCCGAACCGGTTGACCAGCTCACACGTGAGAGTCTGCAGAAATCCGTGCAACTAGCCATCGAGATCACGACTAAGTCACAGGAAGCGCGCGCCAAGGCCATCGCCATGAAGGAGGAGGAAGCAGCCAAGGGCGAACTGCTTACGCAGAAGCTCGAGAACCAGTCCAGCGCCGAGCAAGCGCGCAAGAACCTCGTGCAGCTCACAGCTGAGTGCAAAGCCGTTGAAGAAGAAGCCACCGCCGTGAGTCATGCGCGCGCACAAGCCCAAGCTGCGGAGATCGAGGGCCAGGCGGCAGTGCGGCAGGCGGAGCTGCGCTCCAAGGCCCAGCGCATCGAACACGAGGCGCACGTGGCTCGTATCAAGGAGGATCAGATGCTAAGTGTGGCGCACGCCGAGCGCCTTGCAGAGGTGGAAGTGCACAAGAAGCGCGAGCTCATGGCCATTGAGGCGGAGAAGTTCCAGCAGATGGTGAGCAGCGTGGGGCAGGACACGCTGGTGGCACTCGCGCGCGCGGGTCCCGACGGCCAGGTCAAGATGCTGGAGGCGCTGGGGCTCAGCGGCTACCTCATCACGGACGGAAAGTCCCCCGTGAACCTGCTGGGCACGGCTGAAGGGATCATTCGTGGCATCTCGCAAGCGGAGCAGTGAGCGACAAGCTCCGCCACCCAATTGAAGATGGCTGCAAAATGCGCCACGTACTTGAGCTGAGATGGGCGCGAACTGGCTTTGCGATCTTCTGAGACACTTTTGGTGATCTTTTTGGGTAATTCGCGCCAACCTGCGCCGTTACATGATGTACTTACGTACTCGTTAATTGATAAATCGAGGGTTGTTATTTAGAGTGACTTGCAGGAACCTTTGGCCATTGTGAGGGCGCAAGCTCCAAGGCACTCAGCTCTGGTTCATCAGCAGGCGCAACATAATACGGTATGCGAAGGCTACATCTGGGTAACTTACCTCAATGGATTTCGTCAGACCTGCTACAGGTAGTCGTTAGCAGTGGGCATCTGGCGTTATCCTGCATGTACGAAACGACTTGTATCCCTATGAATCCGATCTACAAGCAGCAAGAGCTTTGCATTCCACTGCGCCACAAAATGTCGCTCGCTGGAGCTTTCGAGCCCGCTAAACCTCGTTCGTCAATGTTGTCATCAAACGAACTTAAAGAAAGTTAAACCCGCCAAACGAAACGGCCTCATAACTTACGACTTGTGAGCCCCTGCAGACACAAGCACTGGATTTAGTACTCGTTCGCGTGAAAACTATTAATTTCGAACGATCTGCTGTGTAGCAGAGCAACGTTGTCTTCCAGTGTGATGGCCTAGGGCGCTTGCCCATTATGGAAATGTCCGGCGTTGCGAACGAAAGTGCAGCTCCCCGCATATAACGCCTTTGTATGTCAAACGGCGGGTGTTGCGCTGGGAACCTCATTGCAAAATAACCGGCGCTATCTCGCGCTCTGTATGCCCCGCGAGCACATCCTTAAACTATCCGATAGCATGGTGTGCACCTGGTGTTTGATGGGCCTCTCCCAAATCAACCAATCGTCTCGCCGTTCGCTTCACAAACAACACTTTCAGCCAATCCTCATGCGCTCCATTTTATACTCCACGGGTTCTGGGTGGCCAAGAAGTCGTCCGCTTTCTCGCGCCCATTTATCAGAGCTCCGCTCTCGATCGAGTCGGAAGTGCTTCACGTCGGCGTCTCCCGCTGTGTCTGTGCGTCTTCGTTCTCGCCACCGCGCGGCCAGGCCTCAAGTCCTTGCGTTTGCGCATCCTCCAGACCAATCACAAGTCGCCCAAGATCCCAAGCCTGTTCACTATCCCGTACCGAAGCCTTGTCACCGCCCAGAATGAGCGACAACTGGCGGCTAGACGTCAAGTTTCAAGGCCGCGCCATCGACCTGGTGGGTCGGCTGCCGGCTGAGAAGCGCTCGCTGCTGCGGGACTTCCCGCGCCGCCTGGCTGTGGGCACCAAGGCCAAGCTGTCCGCCATCCCGCACAAAGGGTTCTTCTGCAAGTTCTTCGCCAAAAACTGCGAGGAAATCAAGGTGTACATGAAGAAGCACGAGTGCGCACTCTGCGTACAGTTCGTGGCCTCGACGTTTAATTTTACGCTGTATCTTCTGGTGCCTGTGGCACTGAAAGGCCTCAAGTGTCTGCATCGACTCCGAAAGAGCGGTACGTGGGGTGTTTACTGGAGATGCACTGCAGTTTAGGGGTTATTGCTGATGATATGTTGCTTGTGTGTACAGGGGCGAGCCCGGAGTCGATTAAGTCGCTGTGTACTGATCGAGACGGCGTTGTCATCGGATTTATTGTGTCGGAGGTGAATGTAGAGATGGAGGAGAAGCTGCACGAGCGCATAAAAGTTATGGAGGAGTTGGAGTCTACAGCTAAGGCGATGTCGGACACGTTTGGTGACCCGATGCTCGAGTTTGACTTATTAATTGACCAGTTGGATACGAAGCCATCAGCGATTCAGGTGGGGTTTTGCATTTGTTTATGATGGCAATTGCCACACTAACGGTAGAGTCGTCATTGTACCTGGTCTTATGTGTTTGTTTTACAGGCTTGCTCGAAGTTTATTGTTCGTCATCAGCACTTGCATGACGCTATTTGTCAGAAACTAGCGCAGACGATGGACGCGATGCAGTCTTCAAAGGCCCGAGCGAGCATTGTCTACGTTGTGCATGATGTAGTCAAATCCGTGCGTGCGAATTACACGCAGAAGGAGCGAAATGCTAAGATGCGTGAGTCGGCATTGGTGCGTTCTCTCGAAAAAATTCTGTTTCAGCTGACGCAAAAATTGAAAGGTGATGCGAAACACAATGTACGTATGTTGTTGATTATTTGCATCTTTTGCGAATGAATTGTAGGAATGGGATGAAATTGACGACTTATTTTGTGTATATGTAGCCCAACGTTCGAGCGGTGTTTGAGTTCTGGACAAAGTGGGGATTGCAGTACTCGGTGCCTTTAGAAGATGAAGACGCGTTAAAATACGATCCCATGCTCAAGATTGACGAGACGTTCGAGATGTTGGAGCGAGAGGTATCATTGGTGTCCGATGCTTCCTCATCCCCGATTAAACCCTCAGCGCCGCCCGAGGTTGTAGCATTTATGAAGAAGCACAGCATTCAGCCGGGTCCATGGGAAGTTTACCTAGGACGTGCCTCACCTCAAGAAGTAGAGGAGCTGGACGCAGTTGTCAACCTGAACACGAAGTATTTCGGCTTTAATAACTGGGATCCGTCCGAGAAAGGGGGTAGACGGGGTGGTGAAATGTTCCTGCACCACTACACCAAGTCAATGATGCCGTGGCTTTTGCACGCGTCGACGTCGTCGTCAAATTCAAGCTCCGGGAAGCGAAAACGAGCCAAAGACCCTTTGGTGTTGCTGCGTGACGCGTTCTTGTGCACGTGGGATCTTGATCCAACAGCAGCGCGTGCGGTTTCCGACATCGATCGCTCCTTACTAGATGACATGTGGAAGAAAATGGAATATGTAAAGTGTCAGAATCCCTCAGCATTTGTCTTTGGAAAGGTCAGGCGAGTGAAGACAATCCAGTTTGCAAATAGTCCTGCCACGGATGCGATCCTCAAGTCAGTCGAAGACGAGGCTAAAGTGAAATCCATTTCTCTTGTCGCAGAGCTTACCAAGGTATTCAAGCTCGATACCATGGCGCGTGAAATGGTTGCCAAAGTCAAGTCGAAATCTGATCTGTGCTATATTGCAAAAGAACTCTGCAATCGTTGCCGCCATCACATGGTGGCAAACCCGTCAGTGCACATGGTCAAGCTCTGTCAAAAGGTCCTTGCAACGAAGAATCCGATGAAGGCTTACTCATCAGCTATGAAAAGCATGATTTCTCGGCAGATGAAGATGTACGCGATGTTCGGCAAGGAAGCAAAGTACGTTCGTACTGTTGAGATACCTGCGTGCTGAAACGAGTACTGACCCTTGCTGCTTTGTTAATTCAGGAAAAAGCGAAAGCTGGAGAGCGTCAGCGCTTCGTCTTCTCCTGTCACTGAAAGTGAAGCCTCTAGCTCTCCTCACTCCGAGCTTACAGACGCCGAGCTGGCGGCAGTGAAGCGACGTATCCCGAAGCCTCCAAAGCTGCTGTTCAAAAAGGTTGACCTGAAAACAATCACGTATCAGGAGACAAATGATAATGGCACAGTCGGTGTCGCGGTTTCCGGTATCCCCAACGCCGGAAGGGGTCTATTTAACCTGTCGGATCACCCGTGGCCAGCGTTTTCAGTTGTCTGTATTTTCGGTGTTCGCCGAATTACGAAGGAAATGCACCATGACGGTCTGAACAAGGTAGCACGGTGTGGTGAGCTGGGTGAGACCTTCGTCGTAGTCAACGGCACTGTGCGCGACGTAGACAAGTTCCAGACACAGTATGGTCACCGCTTGATGCCTTTCGATGGGTTGGTTGATGCAGATGGCTCGGTCGGTGGGTTCCCGAACGACCGTGTGTACGAATACCCTGCGGACGTCTATTGGGACGCCTCGGGATTTTACAACAACTGCATCCTCGTGCCCGGGTGTGTGATTGAGAATCCGCAGGACACGACAAGCCCCATCGTCCTGAATCAGCTGTATATCGTCACGTGGAAGGAGGTGGCCGTGCGCGAGGAATTTTTCCTGGCGTACGGAACGTCGTATTATGAAGACGATGAGAAGACCAGCACCACAAGTGAGGGAAGCAGCACCTAGTTAGCGAAATAGAAGCAGCGAGGCTGAGCAGTTAGCCTCGCTACAACGTAACCTAAGAAGAACGACCCTATAGAAATCATGGACCAAGTGCCTCAAGACTGTCAACATCCCGTCATGGACCACAACTTACCAAGCTTTGATGTCAGGCGAACACTAACAAGAACTGGACTCTCGAGTTCTGGATTGCTTGACTGGTAAGCTTGTGTTTGAATGTCTTTACAATTGAGATTCTCAATACAAGCAGGCCATTTCGGTTAGACGTTACTTGACTTCTTATTCTTATCTACGCCCTCGATTGCCACTCTAGTTAGTACGAGATGACGCCCTCGTTGAGCTGCAGACGACACACTGGGCACGTGTGCTGGAGATTTAGCCACACACGCACGCACCCTGCGTGGTAGTTGTGGCCGCAAGGCAAACGCAGCGTTCGGTCGTCGGCCAAATCTCCACAGCAGATCGGGCACTCGAAGCTGTCGTCACTCGCGTCACCACAGTCTTGGCCTGCTTGGCAGGGCTTCAATGGAGTTGCCGTCGACGACGCGACTGGATTTTCGTGGAATACTCGATCGATGACGTTGGTTCGCTGGTGGGCGATGTCGAGGAACTCCTCGAGGAGGAATCGTGTCCTCTGCATGGTCTCGCACGGAGTCTCACGTACTAGGACGGCCTGCACCAAGTCGTTGACGAATGTCTGAAACACGCTGCATTGGTCGTATTGTGTGGTAGACCTCCACATCCGTCGAGTACCGACGCTAGGAGGCGTCTTAACGACCCGGTGCAAATGGCCACAGCACGCAGAGTCCTTGCACCCGCTTCCAACTCGACGGATGCTCCGGCGTAGCTGCGCGTGGTCGGCAGAGGTTTTGCTAAGCACCCATTTCTGCCGCATGACACGGTCCGAGACGTACAGAACGAAGTACACGAGTGACGAAGATGTCCGCTGGGTTGATGACAAATGGAAGAGTCCTGCGCGCGCAATCGGAGTGTTCTGCTGCTTGGCAGGCGAGCCTGGAGTCACCACCACTTGGGTGGTCGGGCTGGGCAGCTCGCACTGCTTCATGGTGCAGTTAGTCCCAGCGGCGGAACCGCCAACGACGTCTTCGAGCGAGATGAAAACCATGGATATTGCAGTCTCAAGTGGCTGAATGAATTCAAAGACACCTCGAGCAAATGACAAACTGAGGGGTGGACTCAGCAACGCGACCCAACCGCCTACAGTATTATACATATAAACGCATGCAAGCAGGGAGCTCGCGCCTGTCTTATCGGGCTCCACCGTGGAACTTCCACGCCCGAGATCGGCAGCAGACGGTTCGGCGGTGGCTGCAGTCCAGCCAGCTGGAGCTGATGCAGCGTTCGCAATTCCACGACAGACTCCAAGTTCGAGCTGAGACAAAGTCAATCTTGAAGATAGAGCCGCTTCAAAGGCGTCGCTGATTGGCCAATTCTCTCTGACTAGTAGCTCACCTCATATTCGCGAAGCCGTCTGTCTGATGATCCTCGGGCTTGCTGTGCAATGCGTCGACGCACGTCTTGGCACCCGCAAATGAACAAGTCAGCACGACGAAGCTTGGCGAAGACAATAGCAAGGCACGCTTACAAAATTGCAGCAGTTAGGGTGAAATGTAGCCACAAGCTGTCGGGTTTGGAATGAGCTTTACCACAATACTATACACTCACCATGCTCATTTCTCGAGGCGCCGCAATGAGGCAGGCTGCATCAAGGCCACGAGCTCCACTCACTGCAACTTGACTGAGTACTCTAGCATTTTCTTGCAAAGAGCGTCTTCACAATTCTTGGATAATGAAGGATATGTTTCGACAAGCCGCACAATAAAAAGGTAACGCTCACGAACAATGATCTAGAAAGTCTAGATTTTAGAATCATCATTTTGCATTACAATAATTGGCTTCTGTCATCAGACATTTCAAGCGTCCCGAGCGTCGTTGTGATCACCGCCCTTGTGCTGCTGCTCAAGCTCTGCCAGGACTCGACGATTCTCGATGTCGCGTAGCTTCTCGCGTAGGTCCTCGGGGGTGTAGCGGCTGTTAAGTGTGCGGTATTTCTTGAGCTGGATGACGCCCACCATCTCGCGTACCATCCAGCGGCCGCGCTTGATAGCCTTCTTAATGGCCACGGGGTCCGTCAGGTAGCGGTTTTGGAAGAAAGCGGCCTTGGCTTTCTCACGCACGTGGCTCAGACCCAGCGGGTAGTCGCGCCCCACGAGTAGGAAGCGCTTGTACAGGTCGCGCACCTTAGGATCCATCATCTTCCGTCGCCTCCAAGTTGTCAACAAATACGAGTCCGACTATCGACCAATCACGACGAGTAATTCTCCCACCACTCACTCGTTAATAGGAGTTGCAAGACGCATGAGCTCCGTTTGCTCTGAGGTGGACCGCCGGGCCGTGCCCGATGAGGCCACGGCGCTGCTGACAGTCAAGATTGGGGAGGTATCGCGCACGTCTCGCAAGCACCTGACAGTCGTCACCTTCGGCTTCCTGCTATCCGAAGGGCTGGACGTGTTCCGCGCCAAGGTGGACTCGTGCACGGACAAGGCGCTGGAGAACTTCCGGGGTGAACGCCACGTGCGCGAGGACCCGGCGCTCTACATGCGACCGGGGGCCCACTCCAAGCAGGCGGAGCTGGTGGAGATCACGTCCAGCAATTTCGAGAGCCGCGTCGCCAGGAGCTACAAAAATTACCTCAAGCGTAAGACGGATGAGTCGTTCCAGTGCGAGGTTTACGTGTATGTCAAGAAGGTCGAGCCCCCAAGACGCCGACGACTGAAGGAATCGACGGAGATCGCCATGGCTGCAGCATTTCGCGGGGATTTCTCGCAGGGTCAACGGTTAAACTCTGATGAATTGCCGGGGACTGTCGTCGGATCAGATTTGAAGCGGAAGCGCTCGACGGGCTCTGAAGAGGGCGATGAGCACCACCGCACGCACCAAACTCTGCAGGGACAGCAGATTGATGGGGGATATTACCGCACGGTACGAATGGTGGTCAACGGAGCCGTCGTGCCCGTGCAAGTGAACGTGCAGGACCTGCTCACGTGCTTTGCGTCGTTCCAGCAGCAGACGACTGTCACAGAGGCTCAGGACACTGGCGCAGGGGCAAACGGCTTTCATGGAGGAAGTTAAGCACTTTATCGAAGCGTTTTTCGATGAAGTGAAGGTGTCGTGATGAGGAGAGAGTTAAGCAAATGGAAACCATCGGACAGATAATGCAGCAGGCATCATTCTATCGTATATATTGGGCTGGTTTACCCTAGCGCTTGCTTTTCTACAAATGTACTTACTACTGCTACTACTTTTCGCGAATGTGTCGATGCTGCTAGCTTGTGTTTTTTTTCATTCTGTGCTTGTACTTGCGCGGCGTCCATAGTGGGTCTTCCGACTTTAGTCTTGAGCTTCACTTCATCTTCATCGTCTGCTTCGGAGCTTGAATTTTCACGCTCCGAACGACAGACGGGAGGCGCGGGCGTGCGCGGTGGCCAAGTCGTGGCAATCAAATATCATAACCATGCAGCTAAGGGGGTATCTCACAATCCAAAACTCCAGAAATGCAAATCCAAAATGCAACGGCCGTGCGTTCTGGAGGACACACGGACGAGGTGGGCAAGACATCGAACGCAGCTCGATCTCACAGTCCAATACCCGTCTTAATACTCGGACGGTGGCAGACCCGACGCGTCGAAACTACTCCAGGACGATCCAGAGTCTCGTCGTGGTGGGCGTCCACCTGGTGTCGAGCGTTTGTCCTCCATGCTCTTCAAGTAGCGGAACTGACCTGGAGCTTGCATGTAAGGGTTTTGCTGCTGTGGAGCCATGTCATATTGTTGGTGCTGGTGCTGGAAACCAAACTGTCCGCCAGATCCACGTGAAGAATGCTGCAGCTGAAGTTGGTGTTGAGGCACAAAACTCTGTTGCTGCTGGGCTGGAGGAGGCTGGGGCTGGAACGGGTGATGCTGCTGCGGAATTGCTGGTGGCTGGTGGTGCTGGTGGTATTGCTGCTGGTACTGATGTTGCAGCTGCAGTTGCTTCTCCATCGAGATCGCCGGTGGGGGCGGAACGGGCGACGTCGGGAAATCTCCGCTAAAACCAACTGCGGCTGCCGCTGCGATCTGCGCGGTATTACTCTCCACCGTACGCAAATCGCCTTGTCCGTGAGCAAAGCGGCATTCCTCTTTCGTGTAGTTGCAGTTGCCCTTCAAAAAGTAGTAGCACAGCTCAGTCTTGTAGCTCTGCAATCTTGGAGTCGCAGCGGGCAGAATCGGTTGATTACCTGAACTACCAACGCTACTGGAACCGCCGTCGCGTAAGTCGTTCACACCATGTGCCATCGGACAGTCGCGACGTGATTTCGTGCATGTGCCATTTTCGTACGCTTGGCAAAGACGAGTCTTGTAGCTGGCTCCATGCTTGCTGCCACTAGCACCACTGGAACTCGAGCCGCTCGGACGTACCAGATCAATCTCACCATGAGCAAACGAGCAGGTGCGGCGCGTTTTGTTGCATTTGCCTTGCATGTAGTACATGCAGATCTCCGTCTTCCAGTTGCTTGAAGAGCCTGGCGGAGGTCCGCTTGGTCCGCTCTGGCTGCTGCTGCGGTGCAAATTTGTCTTGCCGTGTCCAACCGAAGATGATCGAGACGGTGAGGGTGATGCTATCGCTGTCAGGCTGCTGCTGCTCTCTCCTGTTCCTTCAGTCCCGACTGCAGGGTTGAAGCTCGGGTGAGTATGTAAGATGTGGTCGATCGCTGCGGATTCCTGGCCATCGAAGCGCAGTAAGATCAATTCCAACTCTTCAACTGGGATGTCATCGAAGAGCTCTGATAACATGGACAGCTGTAGCATTGACACCGCCGATCTCGGTACTGACAATCTCCCACTCTCACCCCGACTTGTCTCGTCAAGCCCGTCTCCCGCTTCGGGTTTACCTTGTTCCACTGTTGCGCTAGTCGATTGTTCAGCAAGCGGCGATAAATTGAGTGACAGCGACTCCATGTCGTCCTTTGGTTCAGGATTAGGAGGCGGAACCTTGTCTTCGTCCAAGGTGTCCTCAATGAAAGGTCTGGCGTGCTTGGGAGTAACTTGCGGCGAGTCTAGAAGTGACGAAGGCAAGAACTGGCCCATAAGTGCGCTGCGGAGTGTCTGGGTGCTCGAAGAAGGCGACGGAGGCTCTTCATCATCAGCACCCTCCTGATCACGTCCACCTCTAGAAGCCGTCGGAGCATAAAAGTTAAATGCCATAAGGTTCGAGCCAGTCGAGCCTCCACTAGGGGCACCCGATCCAGTCGCACCACTAGCTGAACCGGCAATGGGCTTATTCGGCGAACTCCACGGATTATCGCTTTGTTCCTGCAAAGACGGAGACTGTGGGGAGCGACCGCCGCCTGAGCCTGAGTCGTCTCCGCTGCGTCTTCTTCGCAGCTCCTTAATTTCGTTTTTGGCGTTAATAAGCGCCAGTCGTTCGTCTACAAGCTCGCGCTTCAATTTGGTCGACAATGTACCGAAAAGTGCCAAGCGCTGCTTTGCCAGCAGCTGCTCGTCACGCAGCTCGTCCACAACTTGTTGCAGCTCACGCACTTGGAGTCGCGAAGTCTGGAGCTCACGCAGGATGCGGCGCACGTCGTCGCTGAGCTCGTCGCTGCCAAGCTCCTTCTCATGCAGCTGCTCGCTGGCTAGTGCAACAGCGGCACCGCCTTTCTCCATCTTCATAGACATAGCCAGTGTTCATAGACAGCAGATCACATCAGTCAGTCATGAGCGAGCGAGAGTGAGAGGCGTTGGCCTTGGCGCAAGTCGCCCCGGCCAGCAGCAAATTGAGTTAACACATGCAACATGGCTAACTAATTGATGGTCCATCATAAGCGGTAGCCAAGATCGGACTAGAAAATTCAGCGAACGCTAATGAAAAAGGCACTTACCCAAGCAAACTTGCTGGAGCCGGGCTCGACGCCATACTCACGGCCGATGTCCGACACGACCTGTATATATTGATGTCATGCCACGCATGACAAGTTTTCACATAGTAATCGTCAGTGTTTTGAACCTGTTAAAATCTGGAAGGTCCCGCTCGCGGAAAGGAGCTCCGAGAAGACAAACGGGGTGGTGCGTCGCTGCGCAGAGGGCGAGCAGCCCCGCGTCGTCGACGGCCACTGCCACCGCTGGTACTTCTCGCGCTCCGTCCATTGCAGACGGCTCATTGGCATTTTACGCACCTGGACAAGGGACGACTGGAAGGCCTGGCTGATCTCCGTGGCCACGCGGCCGAGAAGCTCGCCCGTCTCGGGTGGCGCCGTCTGCTGCTCCGTGGAGACTGGTGTTGATGCTGCTTCGGACGCGGGGTCCACGGGTGCCGGCTCGTGCTGTGGCTCGGTTGGCGAGCCTGCTGCTGCTGCCATGTCAACTGCTGCTGCGAATGAGGTCAAGCGGACAAGTGGCTGGCTGACTGAGTTGAGTGATAGAGTTGCTGATCGACTTGCTGCTGGCTGGAAGGTTTGCGGTTGAGTTCGGCCTGGGCGCTGGCTGCACGGGCTGCAAATGCGCCGGGCCGGGCCTGGCAGACGCAGAGGTAGCAAGCGATCAAGTGGCTCGCTTACAGGAGAGGAAGCCACTTGGGGTCAGTACGCGACGACGGACGTTCGCTTTTCTGCTCGGGTCTCCAAGTCCTGAGCGGAGCAGTGACTGCAGGTGGCTCTTCTGCTTTTTCCGAGATGCTCGCGTCGGTTAGCACTACTCAGCGCGAAACGGGGCAAGGGTGGCTGGCAGAGAGGCGAGCAGAGCGAAAAGCGAGTACACGACCTGCTAAATCTGGGCAGGGGTAACGCTTGCTTACCCCGCCGTATGGTGTTTTGCCGCGCGTAATATGTCTCGTCCTCGCTGTTAATTTTTTGGGGGCCCTGTCGATGGACAGGCCCCTAAACTGCATCGGATTGCGCGGGTCTTACAGTTTTGCAGGAGAAAAGACCTGCCAATGCTAAGCTGACCTGACCACATGGCTTCATAAGTATCAGTTGTCCGCAGGTTATCAGGAACGGATTTTTGGAAGGGGGGGGACCAAAACCAGATCCTAAGCAGCAGCAATCGAAAAGCTTGTCTATTCCCGACGGGACGATATTTTTGGGTGGACTTGGCGCCGGATTCGAGGCGTATCGCGCTATGCTAAAAGCGATGCTGTGCTAATGTTAGCGCAGGAATGCTCTCGAAACTTCAGGTACCGGCAACGAGGCTGATATATGTGTGCGGCAAGCGCTGAGCTTTGGCAAACTCGTTCCACCGGCGCTGGCCGTGCCCGAGGACATGCAGCTCCGAGCGGATGGCGGCGAGACAACAAGCTAGATCGCTGCATTCAGCAGCGCATTGGGGTTGCGAGAGAATGCGATTGGGGATGCCACCAGATGGTTCCTGCATCTGGTGAGCTGGGCAGCAGCGGCGGGCGTATGCCGCCATGTTAAACAGCAGGAGCTCGCTTCGCGACCGCTTTGAAAAGTCAATTGCGTCCGTCGGCATGCAGCTAGTCGAAACCGTAGAAGGGCAGCAAGAAACGGAAGATCGTAAGCAGAAGGTGTCGACGCTTTTTTCGCGAACGGTTTCTGGTTTCGGCAAAAGGATTCAAGAATTGCCATAGAGGCGGAAATCCAAGAAAGAAATCTGGTGAATAACTTTTGGGAAGCGTGAGTGATGGTCTTTGAAGCTTGCCATTCAGATAATGGTACACTGTACCATCAGATCGGAAACGGTATCAGTACTGTCCACCTATCCGTATGCGTCTTATTAAGAAATGGTTATTGTGGTTTGCAGCCGTTTTGGCAAAACCACACGCTCTGAAATCTGATATCGGGGATACGATTTGTAGAGATGGTCCGGTTTGCATATATAATGGTTTAAAGAGGAAAATGAGGCGCCAGGGTCTGAATTGGCAAACAGAAGTCCGTTTTGCCGCTTCGACCGCGCAAAAAACGAATGGACAGTAGTTTCGCCACCCACTGAGCTCGCACGTAGCTATTTATTCATTTTGCAAACGCTCGACCTATCACGATGACTTCCGCTGGCGAGCAGTAGCTCTCCTTCACGTGTACGACGTCCCCGTTCCGAACGTATCCGAGCTCTTGGCCCTAAGCTACGGACAATACGCCGCTGGCACAGCCTTTTACTTCGCGATGGTATCGTCAACGACAATGCAGAGCACAAGCGGCGTCAAAAACGCTGGCCAGATGAGGTGCTGCAAGCTGTGAAGGCTTACGTTCAAGACCATCCTACTTTCTACATCGAAGAATTGCGTTACCACATAGTGTCTCTTTTTCCAGAATTACCCAACGTTTCAACGTCTACAATATGTCGCGTGCTGAACTTCGCCCTGAATTTGAGCCGGAAAGTGCTGTCTAAAGCGGCGCGAGAAGCCGTGCCAGCTGAGATCGAAATAATTCGAGCAACGTTGCGTCCATATATTCGTTTGCTAAGCAGCTCGATTTCCTCGACGAGACGGCAGAGGACGGGCGTCATATCTACCATAGGTAGGGTTGGTCGAGATGCAACACCAAAACCATCGTGAAGTTGCCTTTTCAGGAAAACGATTGTCTATCGTGGTGGTGCTGGATGTGAATGGCTCTTTTTAATGGGATTGGACAGAGGGCACATTTACGAGAGGGCGGTTTCATGAAGCCTTCCTCAAGTGCGTTGTACCGCACCTGAACCCTTCCTTTGCCTCGGTCGATTGTGATTATGGATAACGCAAAAATCATGCGTATTCGGAATTGGTGGAAGCAGTGCATGCCTGCGGTGCTCGGCTGCTTCTTCTCCCACCGTATTGTCCGCCGCTCAACCCGATTGAGCCTTGTTTCGGTCTCCGGAAAAGGTGGTTCAGAAGCACGCTAACCTGGTTTTTCCCCTGTATCCGGGGGAAATAACCGGGGGAAATAATGCTGCATGTGGCAATGCGCCAATGCACTCGTCCTGAGGATAATGGTTGCCACGGCATATTCCAGCACTACGGATATCTTGGCGATTCATTAAGAGACGAAACGTTTGATGCCCTAAACGCCTGTAGAATTGCTACCGTAAACAACAATGCACATTCGTTCTTCCTATTCGGTTGTGGTTGCAACGGCGTCTCCGTCGCTTTCTTGGCCCATGTCATCATCTTGCATGTGGTCTATGTCTTGCCGCTCGGGGTTGCTCGGTGAAGGAGGCGTGAACGATTGGAAAATGCCAGTAGCAAACACGTTGTGGTTGGGAAGACCAACTGCATGCCCGAGGTTGATAGATCCACTAACACAGGAATCCACGCGCCGTTGAACATCATCCGCCCTGTGCTGTCTCTTTCTGCGCATGTTGTGCTTGCTGGACCCTGACCAGCTCACGTTGTCGATCCAGCTCAATTGCTTGAGCGATTGTGTCGTCCTGAGGAACCTCGAACGGAGTGCTGTCAGGTCGCCTGGCCTGAACGATGTCGAGGTGATGCGCTGCGATAGGTCCAAACGATAGAGCATTTGCTGCCTCGTGGGCCAGGCGCTGAACGCGTGCTCGCTCTATTCGTGCAGCTGTAGCGAGGTGGAACTGCTGGGAGCTTCACGGTGCTTCTGGTGTACAGGAACGCCTGAAATCGAAACGCTTTGATCGCCAAACGGCCCTCGGGTTTCAGCCGACGTCAACGATGTCGGAGTGTTGAGTGGTTGTTAGCTGACAGCTGTACGTACTTGCATTGGCCATCGTTCTTGGTCCGCTTCAAGTAGATATCGCTGTCCCTGTGAAGCTTAATACGCTTCTTGGCTGCCTCAGGACTTGCTGCAACCTCCGTATACTTCGCTAGGAATTTGTAGGAAACGCAGCATATCCTTCGTCTAGGTCGAACGTAATGTCCTTGCGCCATCCTCCTCGCGAGTTACCAAGCGGCTCGCCAACACGAACGATTAAAACTACATCCAGCACGCGAGGCAATGAAGTTCCGTCGACCCGTCGGTCTGGGCCGACCTCGGCCTCTATTCAAACATTCTCTTGGAAGGTAAGGGTTGCAGGTACCAATACACGCCTTGTAGCAACCTAAGCAACTGTACATGCACAATAAAGCACCAGCAACAGCACAACCCTCGTCTTGAAAGCACACAGAGATACGCCTAAGAGCGAAAATGTTGAATAAACGGCGTAATGCCTAGGGTATATTCGCATTAGCCTAGATAAGCACGGTAGCAGCACATCATAGCACAACCGCAATACAACGCACAGTTAGCATCGGATAGCACAGCGACCTGGAAGAGAATGCTATACTTACTTGATTCGTGTTGGTCCATCATTGCAGGTGTTAGTGGGTGGTAGAAGGCGGAGCCCAGAAGGGTTGGGGGGAGGACACTAGCATCTGCTTAGGGGGGAGGGGGGGAGGGCACCAGCATCTGCAGAACGTGCTTGCATCTCTGTCACGTTGGACAGTAAATAGGACAAGATAATGAGCACGATGCGGCTAAATAAAGAGCATGCGAAAGAGTTATACCCGGTCACAGCAGCATGAAGTCGTCGGTCACGAGGTGGCTCGCTCAGCGCGCGGTTGTGTCTTACGAGGCTGCCGTCTGTTCCGCTTGTGTGTGAGGGCAAGTGGTTGGCGTGACCCAACTTGGAGATGTAGTCCGTTTTAGCTGCGACAGTTGGGGGAAGGAACAAAACCCCTTCTGCAAATCGTCGAAAATAGGCGCCCATAATCTTTGCCCAGCGACGACTTAAATAAAAGCGGGTCCGATATAACTCTTCAAATCGGAGGGCAAAACGGCTGCAAACCACAATAAACAACAAATCCGCAATTTTAGCCCCATGTACCAGAAATATGTGAAAGTCGTAGCATAAGGCGCAACACGGCGCTGCAATTCATTTAACACGGTATACCGGTCTCAGTGAGTGTGGTTGTTTCGAAAAACGAACGCCGCAATCTCAAATGCAATTACGAGACTCATATGGACATATACTTCTCATGGTGTTTAAGCCCATGATCAATCGCTACGAAGTGTAGTGCCGAAATAGGTTCATGATCCAGGCCGTTGAAAAAAATATCTCCAGTAGAATGAATCGTTTTGAGGTCAGAGGATCACGACGGAGCGAATGCCACTATTGACCTACCCCTTGCTAAGCGTAGTACCTTTTCCGCCAATTCTTGGGGAGGAACTAACTTGCCTACCAGAACCGCGTAGCTGAACAAACAGTGCCTGTCGAGTAGGTGTTCCGGCAGTTTGCTCCAGGTAAAGCCTGGGTGTTGTTTCCTGTACTCACTGTACGGGTCCTCACTGTTCGACTGCCAGAACGAAGTCGGGCAGGATGCTAAACAATAGACCAGCGCAGGAGTTGCACTCTAAAATGCAACTGTTTGATTGAGCGGCTTTCACTGCGCAATAGCCTCCTTGCGCTGGATCCAGTCTTCATCATTCAATATCTCGACAACGGGGAAACGTATCCTATTCTAAAGAGTCACATTGAATAGAGAAAAGATTGAGCAAGGCTATGCGCTTTTGTTTTATTACATTTTCTGTATTTGCGGTTTTCGTTTGCCACCAATCTCGCACTGGAAGCTATATTCCGTTTCCCTTGAGTCGCGGATGACGTGTTAATGTACAAAAGCTTGACCCAAACGTTACTCATCGGCGAACCTCCGCTGTCAGAAAGAACGGCTCATTTTAGGTTTTGATTAAGTCGGATAATTAACCAAAGCCAAACCCACTATGCCAACAGCAATATCCTCGCCGTCTCTGGCGTTGGTTTCGGCCAGATCAGAGCTCTATGTGTCCGTGAGGCCACACCGACACCCATGTTGCCCGTGCCGTCGCCAATGCTGGCTGCCTCTGCCGACACTCAAGCCGCCCGTGGTGCCGCCGGGGTCACTAATAGACTCCATGCTGGCGGTATCGGTTGGACCGTGACTTTGTCCGTCGGTTCGATGCCGCCCCGTTATGCAAGTTGTCTCTATCACTGCCGCCCACGACTCTTAACATGTCACTGGTGACGTTAATTCACCAGCGTCGGCCGAATAATGTGGCGGCCCGCAGCCTTAACGTGGTAGTGCAGTGTCTTTCGGTGGAAGTTGCCGACCGACTTGGCCTCCATCCTAACACGGTGTGTCGCGTTCGGAGGCGCGCGGTTCGAGTGGCAACGATCCGGCGCCCCTAACAGCGGGAGGTGGCGCCAAGAGCGCAGGCGTGCGCTCGAGATCCTAAACACACCGGCTGGATAGGCGTTCAATCTTTCGTGCTGCGACTACTGCTTGTGATATGCCGTCGGATACGCTTTTCGGTAAATTGCAGAGAGGTAACCTGTGATCCCAGAGCAGTGTCTTAAGGCTGTCACTGACCGGCGTGCAATATCAGCCTATGGCATGTGGCACGTTGACCGAACGTCATGGCAGGTTCAGGCACCTACAACACCGTCCATTGAACGAAGAGTATGGTGTTGTAGGTAACTGAAGCATCAGGAAGCGATTTCGCAGTTGCGTACCGTAGCCCTTCTAGACCTTCTACATTACGTAACCGCGACGTCGCTACCTGATGCTTGCTGCCGAATGAACCGGCACCAACGCGTCGCGTCAACGTCAGCACTTTGTTGCGCGCATCCGATGCTAGCCGCTGTCAGCAGGGCGGGACTCGGCCCGATGGAACGCTGTTTGACAGAAAACTCTGAATATGGGCTTTTACTGAGAAAACGGTTGCTATTGGATCGCGTGCACGTAAGCCTACAGGCATATTCAACACGAAAGAAGTGTCTGAGACCGAGGCCACTTACAGGGAGAAAATACTCGCAGAGGTGCCGCCGTCAATTCAAGCTAGGTGGGCGAGCCATGACCTCGATGTTCTTCAGCAAGATAATCCCTCCCTCCGAATTTACCGTCGGTGTAGCGCGCTGTGGCTTGGCTGTCGAGCAGCGATGCCAACCAACAAACAGCCCGTATCTCGAGCGGCTGTGGCTTGGGTGTTTTACGGCTATTCAGGCGAGATAAAAGTGAGGGTATCGCGAAATAGTGACGAGCGTTCCACAGCAACGGCAGAAACATAGTGGGAGTTCCCTCAGCCGGTTCTGCACGCGCGTTCTTGAGACTACAGAGCTGCATGGACTTGCGCATTCAATCCAGTGGGAACAATAGCTTCAAGACCTCGTGTACGGGCAAGCAGCATCTCGAACGGGAGAGAAGGCTTCCTGTAAGGATCTCGTGTTCACCCGCAACAGCTGCAATCGTAACTGGTTCGCACTCCACAGTATTGTTAGATTTAGTATCATGAAGGCCTCATATTTTGAATTAGGGCAAAAAGACAAAAAAGCTTCTCACTCTGAAACGGCGTGGTAATTGCCTAACAGACTATTTTCAATTTCTAGTGGGACGAGATCAATCGTTACGTAATTTACACTATTAGCTGTAGGAAGCGTGCTAATAAACCCGTAAATTCAACTCTGTTTTATTTTTAACAAAATGGCCCGGCCATCTGTGGGCCACTCAAATGTGGAACTCTTGATTGGCTGTAACGGTTCTGGCTCCCCACTTATCAGCCAATCCGGAGGATGTCTGCCTACTTATGTAATATGTAATAAACATATTTAGTTATGTAACAGGATGGCCCGTTACGTCGTATTGTAAGCGCGTACTGTAGCATACCGTTCCTGCAACGCGCAGTACAGTGGATGCGCCGATACCCGAATCTCACTCGAATCACCACCCATCATACCGTTGGAGCGACGATACTGCTCGGCAATCGCATTGTCGAACAAGCGCGACGACAATCATGCCAAGACCTCGCGACACGTTTGAAGTCGACGACTACGCCCCACGCCTGGAGCCGGCAAAAAGACTGGTCCCGGCTCCTCTCGTAATGGACGCCGACCTAAAGCCGTGGCGGCTATACAGCCTCGAGGGCGCTGATGCACCGGAGCCGTTAGATGAGATGAAGTAGTACTTTCGACGTACCGCGCAACGAAGAGCAAGACGACGAGCCACGCCTTCACACACGACGCCCTGCAACGCTCATGGTGTGCCTTCATCAGGCGCTGGAATGCGGCGCGACGTGAAAGGGATTCCTTCACGTCATGGCTCGAACAGCGTGCGATGACACATGGCGAACACTCTATTGACGACCTGCGAAGGCGCGTCTGCAGGATGTCGGCGGACTCGTGGCAATTGGGTTACGTGCACCTTCGTGAGGGGTGCCTCTATTGCAGCCACGTACGCCGGCCCACGCGAGCGGAGTGGGAAGAGCGGGTGCTTTAGTAGCCGCCCGCGGGGCACGAGCGGCATTGGATTGGTTGCTACGAGCGGTCGCTGCACCAGCTTCGGCAGGCGACGGAACGGTGTGAACGCGATAACACGCGGCGTAGCACGACTCGCAGCTCACCGCGTCGTGGGTATAGCCACAGCCGCATGACTCTCGACTATTACCGTAGCTGGGATGTGTTCACTCGGTCTCGCAGACGCCCGCGGGATCGTGACTGGCAGCATCATCGCGAGGCAAGTACGCGTGGCTATCGGACGCGGTCCCGACAGCGCAGTCTAAGCCGCAGCCGTTCGCGATATGCTGGGTCGGGTGTGGGAAGCTCGCGCACGCGGACAAATGCGTCAGAGCGGACTCGTAAGCCGTTATTACATCCGGAATATCCTCGACAAGGTGGCGCCTCAGTTTCCACGTACCGTCGGCTAGCGAATAACCTAGCCAGCGGACGCGATAATGTTTGTCTGGAGGTGCCGGCGCAGAGCTCGCGCCGGCACCCGGCGTCTGCGCCTTTCGGATATCGTGATCAACAATACACTCTGGCGCCCATCCCCGAGCACCCGACGATTCTACCAGCACGGGGGGGGGGGGGGGGCATCACGAGGGAAGAGTGCCGCCAATTGAGACCACCGAAGCACCGCTTGAGGACATGATGGCCGCTGAGCGGCGTCGCTTGCTTCAAGCGAAGCGGAGGCCGAGCACATGACGAACGAGTTGCAGGGCTCGGTTGATGGCGGAAAGCGCTCGCGAAGACGCGAACGCGGCAACGCCTACTGCGGAGAGGACTCGGCGCGAGCAGCGGCCTCTTTTCGAGCGGCTGCGGCGTCTGGAGACCGAGGTGTTTGAACGGCCGCAGCAGAACGAGTTGGTGCTTGCGCAGCAGGGACTCGGCTTGAGTCGACGACAGCGCTGTCGGCTGAACGTCCTGTATCGCCTCGGGATAATACGGTTTGAGGCGTCCGACGTAGAATATCGCATGCAGCCGCTGCGCAGTAGGGATGTCAGTGTGTAGCATCGCCTATAACCTTAATAACCTTGAATGGTCCAATAAATCTTGGTGCTAACTTGCACCCAAGTTCGTGACCGAGTCTGCTTGAATGCCCGCATAGACAATAAGACGTGTTCGCTTTGTCGGAAGTTGTGCATGTTCTTCCGACCTAGACGGTCTGCATTTTCTTTCTGCCTGTCGACTACTGCTTGCAGCGCGCCACACACATATCGCGTGACGGCATGGAGATGCAACATAAAAACTGTTACCGCGACGGAATCGATTGGTGAACCAACATTTGTGGTGAGAAGTTGGACGCGGAAGTCGCTGGCGGAACTGACGATAGAGTTATTGCAGACGGCGGCACGTTGAGCGTCGGCCACACTGACGACGCGCCCTCGTGTTCTTTCGCCTCAATGACCACGAGTGACTGCTCCATAGTCGGTAAACCGCCAGGTTTCCCCCCCACCAAGAGTGGAGCACGTAGTATTGGCGGCCAAGTTCAGAGCAAGGACTGCGGGAACGCGCGGATTCCGCGCGTTGTGTACGAAGAAGGACATCAACCCTGTTGACGCGTGAACCGCATTATTGATAGCGAGATCTGCGAGTGGTGGGAACGGCGACCACGACGAGATCGAAGTCGCAGAGCTTTGCAAAACAGCTTCGAGAACTCGATCCTCGCGCTCGGTTTGCCCATCCGTCTCCGGATGAGCCGCCGTCGGCATTAACAACCGGGTACCAAGGAGTTCAACAGCCGGTCCAAAAAGGCCGACGTGACACGCGGATCACGGTCGGAGACCATGGATTCCGGCAGTCCATGTGCCGGAATATCGTGTCCACGAAATATCGTCGCGGTATATTCCGCACTAATTGGAGCCGCGACGGGAGCGAAGGGAACCATTTGCTGAAGCGGTCGACGCGGACCAAGGCGCCCGTGTGGTCTTGGTCATCCGTAGGAAGACCAAAGATGAAGTCCATGCTGACGGACTGCCACGTTTCTGTTGCACTTGGCAACGTACGCAGCGGAGATTGCGACGACGGTGCCGGGTTTACGCGCTGGCGCATTTTGCAAGACCATACCCATTTGCGAATCCACTTGTACATGCGCGGCGAGAAGTAATCACGCGACAGTGGACCAAATGTCTTCTCGCGACCGAGATGACCTCCGACTGGCGTGTCGTGATACTCATGCACGAGACGGGCACGAAGGTCGTCATCCGCTGGGATGACGACACGCGGACAATCGAAATTATCCATCGTGTATGCCAGGAGCGGACCGTCAAGCTGGTACCGCTTGATGTGAGCGCGGGTCGGACTGATTTTTTTTTGGTCATCCATCACTTGATGACGACGTCGAAGATGAGGACTGCGCTCTCTGTGCTGAGATTGGAGTCAACACGACGATATCGGTTCCGACCTGCGCGCTTCGCGAGCAGATCATCGCGGCATATGTCGATGATCCGTTCTATGCGAACATCATTGCGCACCTCCGCAATCCAACAAATCCTACTGCCCAAGCCCTTACTGCGTCGTGGATCATAATCCGGACGTCGGGACAGCGCGTCAACAAGAATGTTGTTCTTGCCAGGTTTGTAGTGGACGACGAGGTTGTATTCGGCGAAAAATGAAAGCCAACGAGCCATGCGTTGAGACAGAGGCGGGCTCTTGTTTGCAGTCCGCAGCGACGCGTGGTCCGTGTAGATTGCGAACATCTGCTCGCCGAGCAGATCCACGCTAAATTTGATTAGAGCGTAGCGCATGGCGAGGAGCTCCTTGTCGTGAACGGGATAATTCTTCTCATACAGTTCCATCTGTCGTGACTGGAAGCTCACGACGCGTTCGCAGACCTCGTCGTCAAATTGCAGGAGGGCACAACCAATAGCGAAATCACTGGCGCCATATACCACATGAAGGGCTTCGATTCGTTCGGAAGCATGATAATCGGAGTTTCGGACAGGCTCGCCTTCGCGGCGTCGAAGGTCTTTTGGTGGTCGGGACGCCACAACCATGTGGCATATTTCTTGAGTAACGATGACAGCGGCTGAATCAAGCCGGCGTTATCCTTCGTGTATTTATGAAGGTAGTTCGCGAGGCCCAATTACTGACGTAAATCCGTGGGGTTCTTGGGAGTTGGCCAAGAGCAGATCGACGTGATCTTCTCTGGGTCTGCACGGGGGGACCCCGTTCTCGCTGACGTAGCACTCGAGTACTGAAATCTCGGATAACAAAAAATACATTACACTTTAAGCTAGTAAGCAACCTACTTAGCTACCCTACTTGCTATTTGGGATCGATTTGGGTCATGTGGACCCAAACATTGGTACGAAGTGTCCAATTGGTGTCCAAAAAAGGTCAATTTTCTCGAAAGTGGGTACCTGAAAGACCGATTTTAGTGTCCAGGAGGAAACTGGTGGACGTCCAGAGACGTCTCTGGGCCGAGTTGGACATTTGCAGGACCTTTCCGATGGGGTCTATACAAAAACCAAGTATAACCCGATGAACCATGTGGTGGTGAGCCACCTACTTCTAGTGAGCTCAGAGAGCTCAGCTGGTTAAGCATCCAGTGTCGGACGGAAACGGCCAGGGTTCAATCCCGGGCCGACCAGACCTCTCGGACGATGGTTGGGGTTTGGCCGCGAAGGTTGGGATATCTGGTCTTGTGACTGGACTGGTGGTTTGGGGGCTACTGGGTGCCGTCTCATGGGTTGTAGGCCTAGAAGCACGGTTAGACCCGGTAGTTCTTGAGACTGCTTGACCGGGCACTTCAGTAGGAGAGATGTGGGTTGTAGTTTAGAGGGGAAAGCCTCCCAGTCGTCGTCTCATGGGCTTGTAGGCCTGGTAGTACGCGCGGCTCGGGAGTGTGGCGCCGCTCTAGACCTCGATCCAAGGAGTAGTCTAGTGATGTCGTGCATGCCATAACACGCGTAAGCGTCTGTAGCGTGTCGCGTTCTTCGCCCGCCTGTCCGCTAACGTGGGGCCCCGCCTGGGTTCAAAAATCCACACCGCCTTCGGGTACAGCAGACATAAGGCAACGCCCGCTAAGCGATCGGCAAATGGAGCCGGGAACTTGGCGTATGGGCGTGAAAGTGGTGGAGACTGAAGCCAGTAATGGCCGAGCGCGCCGGCGGCGGATTGTAAGACATCAGGATGAAGCCTTGAGCTTGTGGCCTTACCTTCGGGCCACAGGCGTATCTTCCCGGCTACGGTTCAACATGGCCACGGGAAAGGAGCCCCGCTGACGGGTTTCCACCCCGCGATCGCTTGGATCTGCAGTCGTGAAGGGCGCCAACGCTCCGGACGTCTCTTCCCTGTCGTGGTTCAACATGTCCGCGAGTAAGGAGTCCCACTGACGGGCTTCCGCCTCGTGGTCGCTTGGGCCATTGGCGTCGAAGGGTGCCGACACAGGCAGTCCTCGCAATAAGGTGTGTAGTTGCCTACTCACCTGCGAGGACTGTCTTATTACTTGCGCCTGGGTTGCCTGCCATAAGGCAGCAACATGAAGGTCAATCAGGGCGTGCACCCGAGCCTTGACGCCGATGAGACTTGGTTCATACTCGTGGAAGCGGATGTCATTGCGGTGCGTCCATAGGCAGCGAAGTACCACAACTCTCACTATGTGGAAGACCGCAAAGAGGCTGTAACCGAAGTCCTTTTTGGCTCGGGGCGTAGGCATGATGTCCGCGAAGTAGCCCACAGTAGCCCACTCAATGGGAGACTCAAACCACTGCTGGAGCACTTCAAGCCATTCCGTCCATACGGTTGCCGCAAAGTCACAATACCAAAAGAGATGGGAGACGGTTTCAATGACTCCACACCCAAGATGGCAGCGAGTCATAGCACCTTGCACTTGCTGCAGCCTAAGCCCACCCAAAGTGCGTTGTGCTGGAGTCTGTACAGCAAGTCCGCGTTCACTGGTAGTACGTGCTTGTTCATCTTTAGATCCCTGCCCCATACATTTGCGGGAGGGGCTCGTTCAAGGCCAAGTGCAGTCGTTGGCAGGCCGGGTACCTTGTACTGAACCAGGAGCGTGCGTATTAACGACACAGTGAGATCAGCGACTTCATAGCCACTGAAGCTCCAAGTATGGAGTGCGCAGCCGTTAGGTGACTTGGGGCGGGGTCCAATGGGCATGTTGGCCAACGGTCGTAACAGCGAGTCAATCTTAGTTAAGAAAGATCCGCAGAAGCTCACGCTGCTAGCACGCCCAGGCTGACCATGCTCAAGGATGACTTGGGATAGCTTGGCGGCTTGAGGCGGGTATCCACTAAGCTCAAACAAGTCAGCTATCCGATAAACCTTTAAGCGAATGAGGTCTTGGACAATTCCCAGGTTTGCGGCTCGCAGGATCTTGGGCGTCTTGGTTGCAGTCGTGATATCCACATTGTCCAGCAGCGGCATTGTCAACCTGTCAAACTTGGTCATGTTGCGAGTGATCTTGGGGCGCAGTTTGGTGTTCCAAAGGAAGAGAACATGGTGCCAATACAAACCAAGCGGTCTCCATCGTCTTAGCCGTCGAGACACCACATGACGAGGGCTGTTCCAGACCGGCGCATACAGAATGTCAAAGTCGCGTCTCCAAGGTTTCATCACGGAATTAAACAGCGCAATGACTGGGGCGGCCCATGAGGGTCCATCATCCGGTGACTGGCGTACGGTCATGAGCAGCTTGCAGAGCATGTGTAGTTGGAGTCCCTCGATCATCGTTCTCACAGGCGTTAAGCCGAGGCCTCCCATGTGCACGGGCAACGTTCACCAAGCTCGGAGCACGATGTTCGACGTAGAAGACTGGGTCATGAACCGTACTATCATGTCCTGGACTTGGTCTTGGAAGCCAGTCTCAGATAGGTAGCAGACACTGGCCGTGTACCAGAGAACAGGCAAGACGATCTGTTGTAGGATAACCACTTGTCCTCGCAGAGTGCGTGCCCGGTACTTCCACAGTGAACACCTTGTCTGCATGTCCGCCAATATGTGCTGTAGCCGTGCCGCGTCTTTGAGCTTGGGACCGTAGTATATACCAAGCAGTTTGGCCGAGCCGTTGTTCCCAACAACATTTAGTCCCAATTGCTGTAGTGCCTCACGGATGCTGTCGGTTTCACTGTTCCAGGGGTGAACGGCAGCACCACGGTCTTGTTCTTGTTCAGCTCCATGCCCGATGCCTCACAGAAGAGATCCACCAAGTCCAGTAGACGCTGAGTATCCCGCAGGTCCCTCAGTAGTCCAGTGCAGTCATCATCAAAGCTGATAACTGTATGGACCACCGAAGAGTCTCCGCATTGAAGCCTAGCATCCTTCATCTTGGCGCGAATCAAGTTCACAAAGGTTCCGCGTAAAGCACGAACAGACCTGGGGAGAGATGGTCTCCTTGCCGCACGCCTCTCTCTAATTCAAAGGGCGAAAGTGAGCTACCGTTGAATAGTAGCGCCACCAAAGTCCCAGGAAACATCACGCGTACCCAGCGACGAAACACCTCGCCGAAGCGGAAGTGCTCGATGATCATGTCAAGGCATCCCACACCACGCTGTCGAAGGCCTTGGCAAAGTCAATCAAGATAGCACCAGCCACCGCGTCATCGTCTTCATACACTTTCATGAGTGCTTGAAGTCGCAGGTGAGCATGACGAATATCGCGCCCAGGCACGAAGCCATACTGGTCAGAGAATAGGAGACTGTCTAACACAGTTCCCAGACGGTATGACAGTATCTTGGGGCCCAGCTTGGCATCGACGTTGAGGAGAGTAATGGGTCGGTAGTTTCCAGGCTCTTTACGGTCTCCCTTCTTGTATAGCAAGCAGACTTGGCCGCGACGCTGGAACTTGGACATCCTCCCTTTCTCCAGTTGAGCCGCGTAGACAATCTCCAGGATACGGCTCCAAAGTGGCAGATCAGTTAGGTAGTAGGCCAGGGGTAACCCATCGGGTCCTGGTGCCTTCCCCGACGACGTATGCTAGATAGCGCACTAGAAGTCATTTGCTGTGAGTGGACTGTCAAGATAGGCAGCTCGCTTCGGCGTCAGATGCTTGGTCGTGTGTTCAAGGATCTGGGCCAGCTTGATGCGATCCCATTTCGGCTTGTCATGATGGAACTCCCTTGAAAGTGAACGATAGATCCCAGACCAAAACTGGTTGAACTCCTGGCACATGACTTCCAACTCCTCTGACGAATTGACAGGAATCGGAGTGTTGTGCAGGATCTGAGGCGGTCGGAAGAAGTACTTGGTACCTCGCTCAGAAGCATGGAAGTCGGAGGCAAACTTCTTCTTCGATGCGTAGAACTTCACCTTCATCTTGACCTCCAATAGTGCCCTCTTTCAGTCAGCCGCCGGCGTTGATCATCGGTAGGCTCCGTCGCTTGGCGGTGCTGCAGATCATTGATTTCCAGGTGCAGTTCCTCAAGTTCGCGCTGGCGAGCATTCTTCCGGGATTCAAATAACTCGTGCAGGAAGATGTTGTCGCGACGCTTGTGCTCGTCGAGTAGGCAGCCCGGGTTGTATAGGAGTCCGTTGGTGCATGGAGCATGTCTGCCAACTTGATCAGCGATTCTTGGAGATACTGCTGCGTTCAGGAAGCTGGATGATCCATTCTGGGCAGCGCCAGGGGGGTCTCTTAGCCGGCCGAAAGGCAGCAGATCCGAGTCGAAAGTCGATGCCGCAGTGGTCACCCATATTGGAGCGATTGCGAAAGTCGTGCAGAATGCCCTGCATGGCCGAGTGGAAGAGCTGGGAGCTTAGCATCACGTAGTCTAACCTTGAGCTGGAGTTGGGGCTGGTGAACTTGACGAGCGTCGGATGTTCCAGGCGCCATGCATCCACAACGTTGATAGCTTGCATCCAGTCCAGCAGCTCGGTTCGTCCCCGCGACCGATTTCGGTCGGTGTGGTTGGCTTGGTCCAGTTGGCTTGACATCACCGTGTTGAAGTCGCCCATGACAATGTGCAGCGCATCATCGTCGAAGTTTCTTGGAAGGTTCTTAAAGAAAGTTGGCCGCTTCTGGCCTTTAATGGGGGCATACACCACATGAATGTACGTCTCTTTCAAGTCCAGAGTGCCGCGTAGTAGTAAGTACCGATCCATCATATCAGCCGAGCTAACATGACGGAGGGTAACGTCTTGGATATCTTGAACAGGGCATGTCGGCGTGAGTAGTAAGCCCACACCAGCGTGTCCTGTGTATGTAGTCATATGCTCTGCGACCAAAAGCTGGAATTAAACCGCGAGGTTTGCCTCCAGATCTGTTTCAAGCGCTGGTAGTTGAAGGGCCCGGTGAAGCACGTCTCCTGAAGACCGATCATGTGAAAGGTCTTAGAGAAGTACTGCAGCGAGTTCCTTGAGGTCCGGTTCATGCCGTTAGCGTTCAGCGAGAACCCTCTCAGGGCCCAATTCCCATTAGAGAGAAGGGCTACCCAAGTTGGCTACTGCCGAAGCCGCTTGTTGGAGATCAACGATGCATTGGCGTAAGTGGTCCGGCAACGGGCCATCAAGGAGTCGAGTTGCGAACGGCGAGGTTACCAGTACCCCTAGGGTGCGATCGTTCCAGAGGTGCCACATCGGATGGGGCAGCGTAGTAGCTTCTTCTTGGATTAGAGCGCAGACCTTGACCGGATCCATATAGATCTTGGAGCAATCACTTGCAACGCAAGATCAAACTCGACCAGTCGCGTTTGGAGCCAGAACTCGTTTGGGGTAGACCAAAGGCTCTGCAGCACGACTTCTGGGCTTAGGTCTTCGGCGTCCGGGAAGAGCTCGGCCAACTTGTTCTTGAGCGAGTAGTCCTTCGCCGAGGAGTCGGGCTTCGTGGAGATCATTCGGAGTACTACGTGGCCAAACGTCTTGCTGCGAAAATGCTGGTAGTTAGCCGACCAGATGGCCGGTTGCGTATCCGATCCGAGCGAGGTCATGATCTTCGTATCAGAGAACGTGGCGGTCAGGTCTCGCGCAGGATCCACATGGAGTAGGTCAACTCACTAGAGACGAGTTGGGGAACTCCACGTAGAGCAGCTGCTTTCTTGTCATCAGCGTTGCGCTTGGGATCCAACATGGCCTTTTCCGCTGACGCGATCGTGTCATCGGTGGGCAACGAGAACTCGACCTGTGGGGCCTTGTTTCGCCACTCAGCATGCCAAGTCTGGTCACGACGGGGAGCCGCCATGATGATGGGCTGCGAAGGCTGACGGACCAGTTCGGGCGTTTCTTCTTCCAGCTGCTCTTTCGCAGCTGTCACGTTCCCCCCTTTACGATAGGGCTAGGCCGCACTCCTCTGACCTCCTAGGGCCAAAGGCGCAAACTCGGCAACAGCTTCAATGGAGCGGCTCGATTGGGAGTCGCGACGACTTAGTTCTTCGGCGGCAGCAGCACGACGGCTTAGCGTGGTGGTGGTGTCGCGGCGCGGGGCGGGGTCTTAAGGTCCGGTAGTCAGGTGAGGCGACAGCACGACAGATAGGCTGAGGTGGAGAAACGACAACATGGGACTGGAAGGACCGAAGCTTGAAAGCGCAGTAGCAGGTATGGGCCTGTCTATGTGCACTTGTGGGGTAGCCGGCAAATTGCAAACTTTTTTGTATTGGAAGTGCGCGTGAGGTACACTGGTAACGATGGAACAGTATTACTCTGATCATAGACAATACGAAAGGTTCTAGAAGTTTGAGCCAACTCAATACAGCGATAGCGAGTTCTCACTTCTAGACTGATAAAGCCACTGACGAGACCACAGCGGGAGGCGAACACGCCTCGTACGGATACAAGCAAAAAAATGTTTCATGTACTAAAACTCGCTTCGCAACATTTTGCAGGGTTGAGCTTTCTGTTGGCAGGTGATGTTGCGTGTGTTGAAGTGCCGGTTTGCATATGTTGTGCATGCGTGGGTTTGCGTGATGTTATGGTGTTTTGGTAAGAGATGCATTCATGATTATTAGACCAAATGCTTTCTATGGCTCAGCTGGTTTAGTCTCTCTATGCGAGCCAGCAGTTAGCGGGTTCGAGTCCCGCTTTGACCACAAATTTTGCATCTTCCCACTATACATATGGGATTAGAAAACTCACCGTAGCAAAGACAGTAGAAGAAATGAACTAGGAAGGTAGAGAACAATAACGACATCAATCCCACTCACCTTTGGTTTTGCAACCTCGCCAAGAAGCCTTCTTCATCAACTCGCCCCGCACGCTCTTCCTCTCCTACTTTTAGGTTATGAGCTCAGATGACTCCAAGTTCAAGGTCGAGGCCTGCGACAGGTCCAACTACGCGCTGTGGAGCTACAAGATAAAGATGTATCTGATGTCCAAGGGGTCGTGGAGTGCGGTCTCCAGCGAAGGCAACGTAACAGCGGTCAAGGAGCAGCAAGCGCACGCGGCGATCGTGCTGAACCTGAAGGACTCGCAGCTGATGCACGTCATCGACACGGCGACTGCGAGAGACGCGTGGGGAAGACTGGAGAACTTTCATCGTACGCAAGACATGGCGAATCGGTTGTGGCCCAAGGAAAAGTTTGCGTCGTTCAAGTACACCACCTCCTCCATCAAGGCTCACGTGATGGAGTTGGAGACGCTGGTGCTGAAGATGAGGAATGCAAACTGCGGTCCAAATGAGGAAGACGTCTGCGCGACGATGCTGCGGAGTCTACCTGCAAGCTACGAGAGCTTGGTGCAAGCGTTTCGCATGTCGATGACAACGTTCAGCTTGGCGGACCTCGTGAGCAAGCTGATCGCAGAAGAAGTGCGTCAGAAAGACTCGGCACACACTGAGCAAGCGACCGCGCTGCTTGCTGGTAAGAACAACGGGAAGCAGCAGTACAAGAAGAAGAACCAGCGCGGCGGACGTAAGAAGGGGACGACTGGCGCTTGCTTCAATTGCGGCCAAAAGGATCACTTCGCAAGAGAGTGCCCGTCGGACTCGAACTCGCGCGGTCCAGTTCAAGACCAATCTAACGTCGCGTTTAACGCGACTGAGCAATTTGCAAGTGAGAACTGGTTCATAGACAGTGGAGCTTCAGCACATATGTGCAAGTCGCGTGATACATTCAGTGAATACACAGTGGTGCAGAACGGTCGAAGCGTTTTAAGTGCCAAGAGCAGCGCGGAGTTGAAGGTTATCGGCTTCGGAACGGTGACGCTGCAAGTGTGGACTGGTCGCTCGTGGATCAACGCTAGGCTGGAGAATGCGCTTCATGTTCAGGATTTGAGCAAGAACCTGTTCTCGCTGACTGCTGCGACAGCACGCGGAATGACTCTGACTATGGACAGCGAGAAGTGTGTTGTGAAACGCGATAATCAAGTGGTGGCTACTGGGCGAAAGTGTAGAAACTAATGTACCTAAACACGGAAGCGAACGAGGAGTGTCATGCGGCTGATGACGACATCGAACTTTGGCATCGGCGACTCGGACATGTCTCGTTCACTACAGTGAACACAATGGTCAAGGATGGGCGGCTGAGTGCGACGCAGGCTGAACTCGGGGACAGTTTGTGGAGTGTGCGCAACCGCAAAGCAAGTGCGAAAGACGTTCAATTCCAGCAAGGACGAGCTGGAAGCCAGGGAGAGTAGACCCACAGACAGCATGGTGTGTTCCGATGTTCTTAGACCCATCACTCCTGAGTCAAAGTCTGGCTTCAAGTACATAGTGGCATTTATCCTGATGAAAGCCGCTACGTCACTATCTACCCGCTGCGCAAGAAGAGTGAAGTACCAGACGCGTTCACGAAGTTTTGCAAGGATATGAAGACCGCCGGGTTGAAGATCAAGGTGATTCGGAGGACAACGGTGGGGAATACCGTAACGCACAAATGGAGGCGCTTTGTGACGAGAAGTCGATCAAGCAGGAGTTCACGGTGCCGTACAACCCCCAGCAAAACGGAATGGCTGAACGGATGAACCGATCGCTAGTGGAAATGACACGTGTATGCTCAAGGAAAGTGGATTGGGGAAGGCGTTCTGGTATGAAGCCATTATGACTGCAACCGACATCCGCAACGTGCTGCCGACGACGTCCAACCCGCACTTAAGTCCGTTCGAAATCGTGTTCAGGCGTAAACCGCGTTTGGACCACATGCGAGTGTTTGGTTCAGAATGCTACGCCCACGTGACGAAGGAGAAGCGAAGAAGTTGGATGACTCCGGTGTGAAGTGCTACTTCCTGGTATACGCGAAGCAGCACAAGGCATACCGACTCCTGAATGCAAACGACGGCTCTATCATGATTTCAAGAAGTGTCACATTTGTGGAGCACGCTGGGATCAAAAAGACGAGCGTCCACGGTGAAGGTGTGATTGACATCCTGGAAGATGCGAATGCTAAAGAAGTAGCTGAGGAACCAGGTACAGACTTCGAGCCCACACCCCACCGACTGGACCATACGAAGGACCCACACAAAGTGATCACGACGGCCCAACCCACTATGTACCAACCCGAGCTTCAAGTACACCGGGGAGAGACGGTAACGAAGAGTGGATGGTGCGTCCGGTACGCAAGAGGCGCGGTGTGGTACGGTACGAAGACGAATATCCCAGCACTCGGCGTGGGGAGTTCAACTTAGACGACTTTGAGGGTGAGTTCGAGTCCCTCCACTGTTTTAACGCCGAAGAAGACGACGGCAAGCGTGCTGTGACGTACGACCAAGTTATGCGAAGCAGGTACAAGAACGAGTGGTTGCGTGCGATGGAAGCGGAAATGAAGTCGCTAGAAACCCACCGCACCTGGAAGTTGGTGGATATGCACTCCGGGAAGAAGGCTGTGGGGTGCAAGTGGGTATTCGGATCAAGCGCGATCCAAGAGGAAACATTGTGAAGTTCAAGGCTCGGCTTGTGGCTGAAGGATTCACGCAGCGTCCAGGTATCGATTACACCGAGACGTTTGCCCCAATTGCTCGGAAAGAGTCGATAAACGCGTCATTGGCGGTTGCAGCGAAAGAAGATCTGGAGGCTGAAAATGTGGACGTGGATACGGCTTTCCTGTATAGCGATGTCGAAGAGGAGATCTATATGAACCAGCCGGACGGTTTCGAAGACCAGTCCACCCCCACCCAGAAATGTTTGCTTGAGAAAGCGCTTTACGGCACGAAACAGGCGGCGCGTCAATGGAACAACAAGCTAAATTGCCACCTGGAAGGTCAAGGTTTCAAGCGCTCTGATGCAGACCCGTGTGTGTATGTGCGAAAGTCAAGCATCGAGTACACAATCGTGGTTATCTATGTGGACGATTTAATGATCTTTGGCAAAACGACAGACGACATCGAGAAGATCAAGCAAGCGCTCAAGTCCGAGTTTAGCATCAAGGAACTCGGAGAGCTCAAGTATTGCCTCGGCATCGAGATCCACCGCAGACGTGAAAATAAAATCATCATGATGAACCAGCGCGTGTACATTAAGCGACTCTCAGAGAAGTTTGGTTTGGAAAAATGCAAGGATACGCATACGCTGGCTGACAGCAACTCGAGACTGGTCAAGGTATCGGACGATGATGTGTGCGTCTCAAAGTATCCGTATCGCGAACTACTGGGTGCACTGATGTACGTGGCAACTTGCACACGTCCAGATATTTCACACGCAGTGGGTGAAGTGGCCAAGTTTTGCGAGCGCCACAACAAAAGCCACTGGGTGGCAGCGAAGCGCATTTTGAAGTATCTGAAGACGACCCAAGAGCTCGGAGTTGTGTTTAATGGTTTGGTCAAGGAAGAGCTTGTGGGTTTTGCGAACGCAAACTGGGCTGGCGACCTTGACACGTGACGCTCGACTACTGTCTACTTATTTTCTCTGAACGGCAGCGCGATATCGTGGAAGTCCAAGCGCCAACCCACTGTGGCTACATCAAGTACTGAAGCAGAGTACATGAGTCTCTACAGTGCGACTCAAGAAGCTGTGTGGCTGCGACTACTGCTCAAGGACATGGGATACAAGGACCAAGGTGCTACGATAATATATCGCGATAATCAAGGGTGCATCGCACTGGCCAAGAACCTAGTGTATCACACACGCACGAAGTACATCGACATCAAGTTCCATTTTCTGCGTGAGAAGATTGAGTGCGCGGTTATCACTTTGGAGTACAAGCCAACCGATGAGATGGTTGCTGATGGCATGACAAAGGCGCTAGCGCGTGACAAGCATCGCAAGTTCGTCATAGGACTTTGCATAGAAGAATGAGGAAGCAGCAGCACACACATCAAGGGAGAGTGTTAGCAGGTGATGTTGCGTGTGTTGAAGTGCCGGTTTGCATATGTTGTGCATGCGTGGGTTTGAGTGATGTTATGGTGTTTTGGTAAGAGATGCATTCATGATTACTAGACCAAATGTTTTCTATGGCTCAGCTGGTTTAGTCTCTCTATGCGAGCCAGCAGTTAGCGGGTTCGAGTCCCGCGTTGACCACAAATTTTGCATCTTCCCACTATACATATGGGATACCTGATGGGATTGGAAAACTCACCGTAGCAAAGACAGTAGAAGAAATGAACTAGGAAGGTAGAGAACAATAACGACATCAATCCCACTCACCTTTGGTTTTGCAACCTCGCCAAGAAGCCTTCTTCATCAACTCGCCCCGCACGCTCTTCCTCTCCTACTTTTACTTTGCTCCTGCTAGCATGCGTCAGCTGTGCAACGAGGTGGCTTTGTCTTATCAGCCTTTCTGCTTGCTTCCCAACCCCTGGATGGCCAAATCCGACACGCTCAAGGACTAGTATGGGACACGAAGTGCTCAGAGACTGGGTCGTGCGGAATACAGTGTTTCGACCGACCTACCCTGGCTCCGTTGCCATATCAAATTACATCTATTACATTACGTCGTAATTCAACAACATAGGTAGCCTTCCACAACAAGAGGCGCGGTAGACAGACACCCGTACTACTAGCCGAAACGCTATGATGCAGATATCAAGCAGCTTTAATTAACAAACTGTGTGAACGCTTTCAGATATTGTTTTCTTTAGTGCACAGTGATAAGTGAGTTTCTTCGCCATGCCTTACCTTCTCAGTCATAGATTCACTCCTTCAGTCCCGGTCGATCGCCATAAGGCATGACTCATGGTAGTCGAAACGAGCCATTGCGACAGCCGGCAAGATGTGGCACTTGTGATCAACAAAGCAACCGCGACGAGCAGCCTATTGGGTGCAAGCAACTCACATAGCTAGTCTCGTGTAGCTTCACTGAGAAAGTTTTTTTCAGGCGTAGCACTAGACTGTGGCAGCAGACTGTACATGTAGCAGGTCCGCGTTGTGGGACTTGCGAATGTGTGTGCTTCAGTATTCGCGTGTGCGAGGGTCTATGTTGCTATTCTAGCACAACCCCACTCATTGAATCGCGCTCCAACGACACGAAAATGAAATCAGCGAATATGGCAGCAGCATCCCACACTCTTGCACGACCAATCGAACGTCATCAGATGAAAGAATCTCTGTCAACGATAAATCGAAGCGAGTATGAAACTGTTGGTGGTGGCACTAGAAGGCCGAGTAGCGCGTGGCATAGCTGTTATTGGATGGTGTTGTGGGTGTTGTGTGGTGTGTTTGTGTGTTTTGTGGTGGGAGTGAACTCTTTGTCGTCAGTGTGCCCGAGCGGTCTAAGGGGGTAGACTCAAGTTCTACTGTGTTCGCACTCGTGGGTTCAAATCCCACCGCTGACAAATCTACTCCATTTCCTGGAGCTTGCCTGTGCTGCGATGCACTTGCTGCGTGAGCTTGCGATTTAGCAAGTACTTCTATGGGCGACCGCATTTGCAGGCCACTTTTTGTATTGGAAGTGCGCATGAGGTACACTGGTAACGATGGAACAGTATTACTCTGATCATAGACAATACGAAAGGTTCTAGAAGTTTGAGCCAACTCAATACAGCGATAGCGAGTTCTCACTTCTAGACTGATAAAGCCACTGACGAGACCACAGCGGGAGGCGAACACGCCTCGTACGGATACAAGCAAAAAAATGCTTCATGTACTAAAACTCGCTTCGCAACATTTTGCAGGGTTGAGCTTTGTTCCTGCTAGCATGCGTCAGCTGTGCAACGAGGTGGCTTTGTCTTATCAGCCTTTCTGCTTGCTTCCCAACCCCTGGATGGCCAAATCCGACACGCTCAAGGACTAGTATGGGACACGAAGTGCTCAGAGACTGGGTCGTGCGGAATACAGTGTTTCGACCGACCTACCCTGGCTCCGTTGCCATATCAAATTACATCTATTACATTACGTCGTAATTCAACAACATAGGTAGCCTTCCACAACAAGAGGCGCGGTAGACAGACACCCGTACTACTAGCCGAAACGCTATGATGCAGATATCAAGCAGCTTTAATTAACAAACTGTGTGAACGCTTTCAGATATTGTTTTCTTTAGTGCACAGTGATAAGTGAGTTTCTTCGCCATGCCTTACCTTCTCAGTCATAGATTCACTCCTTCAGTCCCGGTCGATCGCCATAAGGCATGACTCATGTTAGTCGAAACGAGCCATTGCGACAGCCGGCAAGATGTGGCACTTGTGATCAACAAAGCAACCGCGACGAGCAGCCTATTGGGTGCAAGCAACTCACATAGCTAGTCTCGTGTAGCTTCACTGAGAAAGTTTTTTTCAGGCGTAGCACTAGACTGTGGCAGCAGACTGTACATGTAGCAGGTCCGCGTTGTGGGACTTGCGAATGTGTGTGCTTCAGTATTCGCGTGTGCGAGGGTCTATGTTGCTATTCTAGCACAACCCCACTCATTGAATCGCGCTCCAACGACACGAAAATGAAATCAGCGAATATGGCAGCAGCATCCCACACTCTTGCACGACCAATCGAACGTCATCAGATGAAAGAATCTCTGTCAACGATAAATCGAAGCGAGTATGAAACTGTTGGTGGTGGCACTAGAAGGCCGAGTAGCGCGTGGCATAGCTGTTATTGGATGGTGTTGTGGGTGTTGTGTGGTGTGTTTGTGTGTTTTGTGGTGGGAGTGAACTCTTTGTCGTCAGTGTGCCCGAGCGGTCTAAGGGGGTAGACTCAAGTTCTACTGTGTTCGCACTCGTGGGTTCAAATCCCACCGCTGACAAATCTACTCCATTTCCTGGAGCTTGCCTGTGCTGCGATGCACTTGCTGCGTGAGCTTGCGATTTAGCAAGTACTTCTATGGGCGACCGCATTTGCAGGCCACTTTTTGTATTGGAAGTGCGCATGAGGTACACTGGTAACGATGGAACAGTATTACTCTGATCATAGACAATACGAAAGGTTCTAGAAGTTTGAGCCAACTCAATACAGCGATAGCGAGTTCTCACTTCTAGACTGATAAAGCCACTGACGAGACCACAGCGGGAGGCGAACACGCCTCGTACGGATACAAGCAAAAAAATGCTTCATGTACTAAAACTCGCTTCGCAACATTTTGCAGGGTTGAGCTTTGTTCCTGCTAGCATGCGTCAGCTGTGCAACGAGGTGGCTTTGTCTTATCAGCCTTTCTGCTTGCTTCCCAACCCCTGGATGGCCAAATCCGACACGCTCAAGGACTAGTATGGGACACGAAGTGCTCAGAGACTGGGTCGTGCGGAATACAGTGTTTCGACCGACCTACCCTGGCTCCGTTGCCATATCAAATTACATCTATTACATTACGTCGTAATTCAACAACATAGGTAGCCTTCCACAACAAGAGGCGCGGTAGACAGACACCCGTACTACTAGCCGAAACGCTATGATGCAGATATCAAGCAGCTTTAATTAACAAACTGTGTGAACGCTTTCAGATATTGTTTTCTTTAGTGCACAGTGATAAGTGAGTTTCTTCGCCATGCCTTACCTTCTCAGTCATAGATTCACTCCTTCAGTCCCGGTCGATCGCCATAAGGCATGACTCATGGTAGTCGAAACGAGCCATTGCGACAGCCGGCAAGATGTGGCACTTGTGATCAACAAAGCAACCGCGACGAGCAGCCTATTGGGTGCAAGCAACTCACATAGCTAGTCTCGTGTAGCTTCACTGAGAAAGTTTTTTTCAGGCGTAGCACTAGACTGTGGCAGCAGACTGTACATGTAGCAGGTCCGCGTTGTGGGACTTGCGAATGTGTGTGCTTCAGTATTCGCGTGTGCGAGGGTCTATGTTGCTATTCTAGCACAACCCCACTCATTGAATCGCGCTCCAACGACACGAAAATGAAATCAGCGAATATGGCAGCAGCATCCCACACTCTTGCACGACCAATCGAACGTCATCAGATGAAAGAATCTCTGTCAACGATAAATCGAAGCGAGTATGAAACTGTTGGTGGTGGCACTAGAAGGCCGAGTAGCGCGTGGCATAGCTGTTATTGGATGGTGTTGTGGGTGTTGTGTGGTGTGTTTGTGTGTTTTGTGGTGGGAGTGAACTCTTTGTCGTCAGTGTGCCCGAGCGGTCTAAGGGGGTAGACTCAAGTTCTACTGTGTTCGCACTCGTGGGTTCAAATCCCACCGCTGACAAATCTACTCCATTTCCTGGAGCTTGCCTGTGCTGCGATGCACTTGCTGCGTGAGCTTGCGATTTAGCAAGTACTTCTATGGGCGACCGCATTTGCAGGCCACTTTTTGTATTGGAAGTGCGCATGAGGTACACTGGTAACGATGGAACAGTATTACTCTGATCATAGACAATACGAAAGGTTCTAGAAGTTTGAGCCAACTCAATACAGCGATAGCGAGTTCTCACTTCTAGACTGATAAAGCCACTGACGAGACCACAGCGGGAGGCGAACACGCCTCGTACGGATACAAGCAAAAAAATGCTTCATGTACTAAAACTCGCTTCGCAACATTTTGCAGGGTTGAGCTTTGTTCCTGCTAGCATGCGTCAGCTGTGCAACGAGGTGGCTTTGTCTTATCAGCCTTTCTGCTTGCTTCCCAACCCCTGGATGGCCAAATCCGACACGCTCAAGGACTAGTATGGGACACGAAGTGCTCAGAGACTGGGTCGTGCGGAATACAGTGTTTCGACCGACCTACCCTGGCTCCGTTGCCATATCAAATTACATCTATTACATTACGTCGTAATTCAACAACATAGGTAGCCTTCCACAACAAGAGGCGCGGTAGACAGACACCCGTACTACTAGCCGAAACGCTATGATGCAGATATCAAGCAGCTTTAATTAACAAACTGTGTGAACGCTTTCAGATATTGTTTTCTTTAGTGCACAGTGATAAGTGAGTTTCTTCGCCATGCCTTACCTTCTCAGTCATAGATTCACTCCTTCAGTCCCGGTCGATCGCCATAAGGCATGACTCATGGTAGTCGAAACGAGCCATTGCGACAGCCGGCAAGATGTGGCACTTGTGATCAACAAAGCAACCGCGACGAGCAGCCTATTGGGTGCAAGCAACTCACATAGCTAGTCTCGTGTAGCTTCACTGAGAAAGTTTTTTTCAGGCGTAGCACTAGACTGTGGCAGCAGACTGTACATGTAGCAGGTCCGCGTTGTGGGACTTGCGAATGTGTGTGCTTCAGTATTCGCGTGTGCGAGGGTCTATGTTGCTATTCTAGCACAACCCCACTCATTGAATCGCGCTCCAACGACACGAAAATGAAATCAGCGAATATGGCAGCAGCATCCCACACTCTTGCACGACCAATCGAACGTCATCAGATGAAAGAATCTCTGTCAACGATAAATCGAAGCGAGTATGAAACTGTTGGTGGTGGCACTAGAAGGCCGAGTAGCGCGTGGCATAGCTGTTATTGGATGGTGTTGTGGGTGTTGTGTGGTGTGTTTGTGTGTTTTGTGGTGGGAGTGAACTCTTTGTCGTCAGTGTGCCCGAGCGCTCTAAGGGGGTAGACTCAAGTTCTACTGTGTTCGCACTCGTGGGTTCAAATCCCACCGCTGACAAATCTACTCCATTTCCTGGAGCTTGCCTGTGCTGCGATGCACTTGCTGCGTGAGCTTGCGATTTAGCAAGTACTTCTATGGGCGACCGCATTTGCAGGCCACTTTTTGTATTGGAAGTGCGCATGAGGTACGCTGGTAACGATGGAACAGTATTACTCTGATCATAGACAATACGAAAGGTTCTAGAAGTTTGAGCCAACTCAATACAGCGATAGCGAGTTCTCACTTCTAGACTGATAAAGCCACTGACGAGACCACAGCGGGAGGCGAACACGCCTCGTACGGATACAAGCAAAAAAATGCTTCATGTACTAAAACTCGCTTCGCAACATTTTGCAGGGTTGAGCTTTGTTCCTGCTAGCATGCGTCAGCTGTGCAACGAGGTGGCTTTGTCTTATCAGCCTTTCTGCTTGCTTCCCAACCCCTGGATGGCCAAATCCGACACGCTCAAGGACTAGTATGGGACACGAAGTGCTCAGAGACTGGGTCGTGCGGAATACAGTGTTTCGACCGACCTACCCTGGCTCCGTTGCCATATCAAATTACATCTATTACATTACGTCGTAATTCAACAACATAGGTAGCCTTCCACAACAAGAGGCGCGGTAGACAGACACCCGTACTACTAGCCGAAACGCTATGATGCAGATATCAAACAGCTTTAATTAACAAACTGTGTGAACGCTTTCAGATATTGTTTTCTTTAGTGCACAGTGATAAGTGAGTTTTTTCGCCATGCCTTACCTTCTCAGTCATAGATTCACTCCTTCAGTCCCGGTCGATCGCCATAAGGCATGACTCATGGTAGTCGAAACGAGCCATTGCGACAGCCGGCAAGATGTGGCACTTGTGATCAACAAAGCAACCGCGACGAGCAGCCTATTGGGTGCAAGCAACTCACATAGCTAGTCTCGTGTAGCTTCACTGAGAAAGTTTTTTTCAGGCGTAGCACTAGACTGTGGCAGCAGACTGTACATGTAGCAGGTCCGCGTTGTGGGACTTGCGAATGTGTGTGCTTCAGTATTCGCGTGTGCGAGGGTCTATGTTGCTATTCTAGCACAACCCCACTCATTGAATCGCGCTCCAACGACACGAAAATGAAATCAGCGAATATGGCAGCAGCATCCCACACTCTTGCACGACCAATCGAACGTCATCAGATGAAAGAATCTCTGTCAACGATAAATCGAAGCGAGTATGAAACTGTTGGTGGTGGCACTAGAAGGCCGAGTAGCGCGTGGCATAGCTGTTATTGGATGGTGTTGTGGGTGTTGTGTGGTGTGTTTGTGTGTTTTGTGGTGGGAGTGAACTCTTTGTCGTCAGTGTGCCCGAGCGGTCTAAGGGGGTAGACTCAAGTTCTACTGTGTTCGCACTCGTGGGTTCAAATCCCACCGCTGACAAATCTACTCCATTTCCTGGAGCTTGCCTGTGCTGCGATGCACTTGCTGCGTGAGCTTGCGATTTAGCAAGTACTTCTATGGGCGACCGCATTTGCAGGCCACTTTTTGTATTGGAAGTGCGCATGAGGTACGCTGGTAACGATGGAACAGTATTACTCTGATCATAGACAATACGAAAGGTTCTAGAAGTTTGAGCCAACTCAATACAGCGATAGCGAGTTCTCACTTCTAGACTGATAAAGCCACTGACGAGACCACAGCGGGAGGCGAACACGCCTCGTACGGATACAAGCAAAAAAATGCTTCATGTACTAAAACTCGCTTCGCAACATTTTGCAGGGTTGAGCTTTGTTCCTGCTAGCATGCGTCAGCTGTGCAACGAGGTGGCTTTGTCTTATCAGCCTTTCTGCTTGCTTCCCAACCCCTGGATGGCCAAATCCGACACGCTCAAGGACTAGTATGGGACACGAAGTGCTCAGAGACTGGGTCGTGCGGAATACAGTGTTTCGACCGACCTACCCTGGCTCCGTTGCCATATCAAATTACATCTATTACATTACGTCGTAATTCAACAACATAGGTAGCCTTCCACAACAAGAGGCGCGGTAGACAGACACCCGTACTACTAGCCGAAACGCTATGATGCAGATATCAAGCAGCTTTAATTAACAAACTGTGTGAACGCTTTCAGATATTGTTTTCTTTAGTGCACAGTGATAAGTGAGTTTCTTCGCCATGCCTTACCTTCTCAGTCATAGATTCACTCCTTCAGTCCCGGTCGATCGCCATAAGGCATGACTCATGGTAGTCGAAACGAGCCATTGCGACAGCCGGCAAGATGTGGCACTTGTGATCAACAAAGCAACCGCGACGAGCAGCCTATTGGGTGCAAGCAACTCACATAGCTAGTCTCGTGTAGCTTCACTGAGAAAGTTTTTTTCAGGCGTAGCACTAGACTGTGGCAGCAGACTGTACATGTAGCAGGTCCGCGTTGTGGGACTTGCGAATGTGTGTGCTTCAGTATTCGCGTGTGTGAGGGTCTATGTTGCTATTCTAGCACAACCCCACTCATTGAATCGCGCTCCAACGACACGAAAATGAAATCAGCGAATATGGCAGCAGCATCCCACACTCTTGCACGACCAATCGAACGTCATCAGATGAAAGAATCTCTGTCAACGATAAATCGAAGCGAGTATGAAACTGTTGGTGGTGGCACTAGAAGGCCGAGTAGCGCGTGGCATAGCTGTTATTGGATGGTGTTGTGGGTGTTGTGTGGTGTGTTTGTGTGTTTTGTGGTGGGAGTGAACTCTTTGTCGTCAGTGTGCCCGAGCGGTCTAAGGGGGTAGACTCAAGTTCTACTGTGTTCGCACTCGTGGGTTCAAATCCCACCGCTGACAAATCTACTCCATTTCCTGGAGCTTGCCTGTGCTGCGATGCACTTGCTGCGTGAGCTTGCGATTTAGCAAGTACTTCTATGGGCGACCGCATTTGCAGGCCACTTTTTGTATTGGAAGTGCGCATGAGGTACGCTGGTAACGATGGAACAGTATTACTCTGATCATAGACAATACGAAAGGTTCTAGAAGTTTGAGCCAACTCAATACAGCGATAGCGAGTTCTCACTTCTAGACTGATAAAGCCACTGACGAGACCACAGCGGGAGGCGAACACGCCTCGTACGGATACAAGCAAAAAAATGCTTCATGTACTAAAACTCGCTTCGCAACATTTTGCAGGGTTGAGCTTTGTTCCTGCTAGCATGCGTCAGCTGTGCAACGAGGTGGCTTTGTCTTATCAGCCTTTCTGCTTGCTTCCCAACCCCTGGATGGCCAAATCCGACACGCTCAAGGACTAGTATGGGACACGAAGTGCTCAGAGACTGGGTCGTGCGGAATACAGTGTTTCGACCGACCTACCCTGGCTCCGTTGCCATATCAAATTACATCTATTACATTACGTCGTAATTCAACAACATAGGTAGCCTTCCACAACAAGAGGCGCGGTAGACAGACACCCGTACTACTAGCCGAAACGCTATGATGCAGATATCAAGCAGCTTTAATTAACAAACTGTGTGAACGCTTTCAGATATTGTTTTCTTTAGTGCACAGTGATAAGTGAGTTTCTTCGCCATGCCTTACCTTCTCAGTCATAGATTCACTCCTTCAGTCCCGGTCGATCGCCATAAGGCATGACTCATGGTAGTCGAAACGAGCCATTGCGACAGCCGGCAAGATGTGGCACTTGTGATCAACAAAGCAACCGCGACGAGCAGCCTATTGGGTGCAAGCAACTCACATAGCTAGTCTCGTGTAGCTTCACTGAGAAAGTTTTTTTCAGGCGTAGCACTAGACTGTGGCAGCAGACTGTACATGTAGCAGGTCCGCGTTGTGGGACTTGCGAATGTGTGTGCTTCAGTATTCGCGTGTGCGAGGGTCTATGTTGCTATTCTAGCACAACCCCACTCATTGAATCGCGCTCCAACGACACGAAAATGAAATCAGCGAATATGGCAGCAGCATCCCACACTCTTGCACGACCAATCGAACGTCATCAGATGAAAGAATCTCTGTCAACGATAAATCGAAGCGAGTATGAAACTGTTGGTGGTGGCACTAGAAGGCCGAGTAGCGCGTGGCATAGCTGTTATTGGATGGTGTTGTGGGTGTTGTGTGGTGTGTTTGTGTGTTTTGTGGTGGGAGTGAACTCTTTGTCGTCAGTGTGCCCGAGCGGTCTAAGGGGGTAGACTCAAGTTCTACTGTGTTCGCACTCGTGGGTTCAAATCCCACCGCTGACAAATCTACTCCATTTCCTGGAGCTTGCCTGTGCTGCGATGCACTTGCTGCGTGAGCTTGCGATTTAGCAAGTACTTCTATGGGCGACCGCATTTGCAGGCCACTTTTTGTATTGGAAGTGCGCATGAGGTACACTGGTAACGATGGAACAGTATTACTCTGATCATAGACAATACGAAAGGTTCTAGAAGTTTGAGCCAACTCAATACAGCGATAGCGAGTTCTCACTTCTAGACTGATAAAGCCACTGACGAGACCACAGCGGGAGGCGAACACGCCTCGTACGGATACAAGCAAAAAAATGCTTCATGTACTAAAACTCGCATCGCAACATTTTGCAGGGTTGAGCTTTGTTCCTGCTAGCATGCGTCAGCTGTGCAACGAGGTGGCTTTGTCTTATCAGCCTTTCTGCTTGCTTCCCAACCCCTGGATGGCCAAATCCGACACGCTCAAGGACTAGTATGGGACACGAAGTGCTCAGAGACTGGGTCGTGCGGAATACAGTGTTTCGACCGACCTACCCTGGCTCCGTTGCCATATCAAATTACATCTATTACATTACGTCGTAATTCAACAACATAGGTAGCCTTCCACAACAAGAGGCGCGGTAGACAGACACCCGTACTACTAGCCGAAACGCTATGATGCAGATATCAAACAGCTTTAATTAACAAACTGTGTGAACGCTTTCAGATATTGTTTTCTTTAGTGCACAGTGATAAGTGAGTTTCTTCGCCATGCCTTACCTTCTCAGTCATAGATTCACTCCTTCAGTCCCGGTCGATCGCCATAAGGCATGACTCATGGTAGTCGAAACGAGCCATTGCGACAGCCGGCAAGATGTGGCACTTGTGATCAACAAAGCAACCGCGACGAGCAGCCTATTGGGTGCAAGCAACTCACATAGCTAGTCTCGTGTAGCTTCACTGAGAAAGTTTTTTTCAGGCGTAGCACTAGACTGTGGCAGCAGACTGTACATGTAGCAGGTCCGCGTTGTGGGACTTGCGAATGTGTGTGCTTCAGTATTCGCGTGTGCGAGGGTCTATGTTGCTATTCTAGCACAACCCCACTCATTGAATCGCGCTCCAACGACACGAAAATGAAATCAGCGAATATGGCAGCAGCATCCCACACTCTTGCACGACCAATCGAACGTCATCAGATGAAAGAATCTCTGTCAACGATAAATCGAAGCGAGTATGAAACTGTTGGTGGTGGCACTAGAAGGCCGAGTAGCGCGTGGCATAGCTGTTATTGGATGGTGTTGTGGGTGTTGTGTGGTGTGTTTGTGTGTTTTGTGGTGGGAGTGAACTCTTTGTCGTCAGTGTGCCCGAGCGGTCTAAGGGGGTAGACTCAAGTTCTACTGTGTTCGCACTCGTGGGTTCAAATCCCACCGCTGACAAATCTACTCCATTTCCTGGAGCTTGCCTGTGCTGCGATGCACTTGCTGCGTGAGCTTGCGATTTAGCAAGTACTTCTATGGGCGACCGCATTTGCAGGCCACTTTTTGTATTGGAAGTGCGCATGAGGTACACTGGTAACGATGGAACAGTATTACTCTGATCATAGACAATACGAAAGGTTCTAGAAGTTTGAGCCAACTCAATACAGCGATAGCGAGTTCTCACTTCTAGACTGATAAAGCCACTGACGAGACCACAGCGGGAGGCGAACACGCCTCGTACGGATACAAGCAAAAAAATGCTTCATGTACTAAAACTCGCATCGCAACATTTTGCAGGGTTGAGCTTTGTTCCTGCTAGCATGCGTCAGCTGTGCAACGAGGTGGCTTTGTCTTATCAGCCTTTCTGCTTGCTTCCCAACCCCTGGATGGCCAAATCCGACACGCTCAAGGACTAGTATGGGACACGAAGTGCTCAGAGACTGGGTCGTGCGGAATACAGTGTTTCGACCGACCTACCCTGGCTCCGTTGCCATATCAAATTACATCTATTACATTACGTCGTAATTCAACAACATAGGTAGCCTTCCACAACAAGAGGCGCGGTAGACAGACACCCGTACTACTAGCCGAAACGCTATGATGCAGATATCAAACAGCTTTAATTAACAAACTGTGTGAACGCTTTCAGATATTGTTTTCTTTAGTGCACAGTGATAAGTGAGTTTCTTCGCCATGCCTTACCTTCTCAGTCATAGATTCACTCCTTCAGTCCCGGTCGATCGCCATAAGGCATGACTCATGGTAGTCGAAACGAGCCATTGCGACAGCCGGCAAGATGTGGCACTTGTGATCAACAAAGCAACCGCGACGAGCAGCCTATTGGGTGCAAGCAACTCACATAGCTAGTCTCGTGTAGCTTCACTGAGAAAGTTTTTTTCAGGCGTAGCACTAGACTGTGGCAGCAGACTGTACATGTAGCAGGTCCGCGTTGTGGGACTTGCGAATGTGTGTGCTTCAGTATTCGCGTGTGCGAGGGTCTATGTTGCTATTCTAGCACAACCCCACTCATTGAATCGCGCTCCAACGACACGAAAATGAAATCAGCGAATATGGCAGCAGCATCCCACACTCTTGCACGACCAATCGAACGTCATCAGATGAAAGAATCTCTGTCAACGATAAATCGAAGCGAGTATGAAACTGTTGGTGGTGGCACTAGAAGGCCGAGTAGCGCGTGGCATAGCTGTTATTGGATGGTGTTGTGGGTGTTGTGTGGTGTGTTTGTGTGTTTTGTGGTGGGAGTGAACTCTTTGTCGTCAGTGTGCCCGAGCGGTCTAAGGGGGTAGACTCAAGTTCTACTGTGTTCGCACTCGTGGGTTCAAATCCCACCGCTGACAAATCTACTCCATTTCCTGGAGCTTGCCTGTGCTGCGATGCACTTGCTGCGTGAGCTTGCGATTTAGCAAGTACTTCTATGGGCGACCGCATTTGCAGGCCACTTTTTGTATTGGAAGTGCGCATGAGGTACACTGGTAACGATGGAACAGTATTACTCTGATCATAGACAATACGAAAGGTTCTAGAAGTTTGAGCCAACTCAATACAGCGATAGCGAGTTCTCACTTCTAGACTGATAAAGCCACTGACGAGACCACAGCGGGAGGCGAACACGCCTCGTACGGATACAAGCAAAAAAATGCTTCATGTACTAAAACTCGCTTCGCAACATTTTGCAGGGTTGAGCTTTGTTCCTGCTAGCATGCGTCAGCTGTGCAACGAGGTGGCTTTGTCTTATCAGCCTTTCTGCTTGCTTCCCAACCCCTGGATGGCCAAATCCGACACGCTCAAGGACTAGTATGGGACACGAAGTGCTCAGAGACTGGGTCGTGCGGAATACAGTGTTTCGACCGACCTACCCTGGCTCCGTTGCCATATCAAATTACATCTATTACATTACGTCGTAATTCAACAACATAGGTAGCCTTCCACAACAAGAGGCGCGGTAGACAGACACCCGTACTACTAGCCGAAACGCTATGATGCAGATATCAAGCAGCTTTAATTAACAAACTGTGTGAACGCTTTCAGATATTGTTTTCTTTAGTGCACAGTGATAAGTGAGTTTCTTCGCCATGCCTTACCTTCTCAGTCATAGGTTCACTCCTTCAGTCCCGGTCGATCGCCATAAGGCATGACTCATGTTAGTCGAAACGAGCCATTGCGACAGCCGGCAAGATGTGGCACTTGTGATCAACAAAGCAACCGCGACGAGCAGCCTATTGGGTGCAAGCAACTCACATAGCTAGTCTCGTGTAGCTTCACTGAGAAAGTTTTTTTCAGGCGTAGCACTAGACTGTGGCAGCAGACTGTACATGTAGCAGGTCCGCGTTGTGGGACTTGCGAATGTGTGTGCTTCAGTATTCGCGTGTGCGAGGGTCTATGTTGCTATTCTAGCACAACCCCACTCATTGAATCGCGCTCCAACGACACGAAAATGAAATCAGCGAATATGGCAGCAGCATCCCACACTCTTGCACGACCAATCGAACGTCATCAGATGAAAGAATCTCTGTCAACGATAAATCGAAGCGAGTATGAAACTGTTGGTGGTGGCACTAGAAGGCCGAGTAGCGCGTGGCATAGCTGTTATTGGATGGTGTTGTGGGTGTTGTGTGGTGTGTTTGTGTGTTTTGTGGTGGGAGTGAACTCTTTGTCGTCAGTGTGCCCGAGCGGTCTAAGGGGGTAGACTCAAGTTCTACTGTGTTCGCACTCGTGGGTTCAAATCCCACCGCTGACAAATCTACTCCATTTCCTGGAGCTTGCCTGTGCTGCGATGCACTTGCTGCGTGAGCTTGCGATTTAGCAAGTACTTCTATGGGCGACCGCATTTGCAGGCCACTTTTTGTATTGGAAGTGCGCATGAGGTACACTGGTAACGATGGAACAGTATTACTCTGATCATAGACAATACGAAAGGTTCTAGAAGTTTGAGCCAACTCAATACAGCGATAGCGAGTTCTCACTTCTAGACTGATAAAGCCACTGACGAGACCACAGCGGGAGGCGAACACGCCTCGTACGGATACAAGCAAAAAAATGCTTCATGTACTAAAACTCGCTTCGCAACATTTTGCAGGGTTGAGCTTTGTTCCTGCTAGCATGCGTCAGCTGTGCAACGAGGTGGCTTTGTCTTATCAGCCTTTCTGCTTGCTTCCCAACCCCTGGATGGCCAAATCCGACACGCTCAAGGACTAGTATGGGACACGAAGTGCTCAGAGACTGGGTCGTGCGGAATACAGTGTTTCGACCGACCTACCCTGGCTCCGTTGCCATATCAAATTACATCTATTACATTACGTCGTAATTCAACAACATAGGTAGCCTTCCACAACAAGAGGCGCGGTAGACAGACACCCGTACTACTAGCCGAAACGCTATGATGCAGATATCAAGCAGCTTTAATTAACAAACTGTGTGAACGCTTTCAGATATTGTTTTCTTTAGTGCACAGTGATAAGTGAGTTTCTTCGCCATGCCTTACCTTCTCAGTCATAGATTCACTCCTTCAGTCCCGGTCGATCGCCATAAGGCATGACTCATGGTAGTCGAAACGAGCCATTGCGACAGCCGGCAAGATGTGGCACTTGTGATCAACAAAGCAACCGCGACGAGCAGCCTATTGGGTGCAAGCAACTCACATAGCTAGTCTCGTGTAGCTTCACTGAGAAAGTTTTTTTCAGGCGTAGCACTAGACTGTGGCAGCAGACTGTACATGTAGCAGGTCCGCGTTGTGGGACTTGCGAATGTGTGTGCTTCAGTATTCGCGTGTGCGAGGGTCTATGTTGCTATTCTAGCACAACCCCACTCATTGAATCGCGCTCCAACGACACGAAAATGAAATCAGCGAATATGGCAGCAGCATCCCACACTCTTGCACGACCAATCGAACGTCATCAGATGAAAGAATCTCTGTCAACGATAAATCGAAGCGAGTATGAAACTGTTGGTGGTGGCACTAGAAGGCCGAGTAGCGCGTGGCATAGCTGTTATTGGATGGTGTTGTGGGTGTTGTGTGGTGTGTTTGTGTGTTTTGTGGTGGGAGTGAACTCTTTGTCGTCAGTGTGCCCGAGCGGTCTAAGGGGGTAGACTCAAGTTCTACTGTGTTCGCACTCGTGGGTTCAAATCCCACCGCTGACAAATCTACTCCATTTCCTGGAGCTTGCCTGTGCTGCGATGCACTTGCTGCGTGAGCTTGCGATTTAGCAAGTACTTCTATGGGCGACCGCATTTGCAGGCCACTTTTTGTATTGGAAGTGCGCATGAGGTACACTGGTAACGATGGAACAGTATTACTCTGATCATAGACAATACGAAAGGTTCTAGAAGTTTGAGCCAACTCAATACAGCGATAGCGAGTTCTCACTTCTAGACTGATAAAGCCACTGACGAGACCACAGCGGGAGGCGAACACGCCTCGTACGGATACAAGCAAAAAAATGCTTCATGTACTAAAACTCGCTTCGCAACATTTTGCAGGGTTGAGCTTTGTTCCTGCTAGCATGCGTCAGCTGTGCAACGAGGTGGCTTTGTCTTATCAGCCTTTCTGCTTGCTTCCCAACCCCTGGATGGCCAAATCCGACACGCTCAAGGACTAGTATGGGACACGAAGTGCTCAGAGACTGGGTCGTGCGGAATACAGTGTTTCGACCGACCTACCCTGGCTCCGTTGCCATATCAAATTACATCTATTACATTACGTCGTAATTCAACAACATAGGTAGCCTTCCACAACAAGAGGCGCGGTAGACAGACACCCGTACTACTAGCCGAAACGCTATGATGCAGATATCAAGCAGCTTTAATTAACAAACTGTGTGAACGCTTTCAGATATTGTTTTCTTTAGTGCACAGTGATAAGTGAGTTTCTTCGCCATGCCTTACCTTCTCAGTCATAGATTCACTCCTTCAGTCCCGGTCGATCGCCATAAGGCATGACTCATGGTAGTCGAAACGAGCCATTGCGACAGCCGGCAAGATGTGGCACTTGTGATCAACAAAGCAACCGCGACGAGCAGCCTATTGGGTGCAAGCAACTCACATAGCTAGTCTCGTGTAGCTTCACTGAGAAAGTTTTTTTCAGGCGTAGCACTAGACTGTGGCAGCAGACTGTACATGTAGCAGGTCCGCGTTGTGGGACTTGCGAATGTGTGTGCTTCAGTATTCGCGTGTGCGAGGGTCTATGTTGCTATTCTAGCACAACCCCACTCATTGAATCGCGCTCCAACGACACGAAAATGAAATCAGCGAATATGGCAGCAGCATCCCACACTCTTGCACGACCAATCGAACGTCATCAGATGAAAGAATCTCTGTCAACGATAAATCGAAGCGAGTATGAAACTGTTGGTGGTGGCACTAGAAGGCCGAGTAGCGCGTGGCATAGCTGTTATTGGATGGTGTTGTGGGTGTTGTGTGGTGTGTTTGTGTGTTTTGTGGTGGGAGTGAACTCTTTGTCGTCAGTGTGCCCGAGCGGTCTAAGGGGGTAGACTCAAGTTCTACTGTGTTCGCACTCGTGGGTTCAAATCCCACCGCTGACAAATCTACTCCATTTCCTGGAGCTTGCCTGTGCTGCGATGCACTTGCTGCGTGAGCTTGCGATTTAGCAAGTACTTCTATGGGCGACCGCATTTGCAGGCCACTTTTTGTATTGGAAGTGCGCATGAGGTACACTGGTAACGATGGAACAGTATTACTCTGATCATAGACAATACGAAAGGTTCTAGAAGTTTGAGCCAACTCAATACAGCGATAGCGAGTTCTCACTTCTAGACTGATAAAGCCACTGACGAGACCACAGCGGGAGGCGAACACGCCTCGTACGGATACAAGCAAAAAAATGCTTCATGTACTAAAACTCGCTTCGCAACATTTTGCAGGGTTGAGCTTTGTTCCTGCTAGCATGCGTCAGCTGTGCAACGAGGTGGCTTTGTCTTATCAGCCTTTCTGCTTGCTTCCCAACCCCTGGATGGCCAAATCCGACACGCTCAAGGACTAGTATGGGACACGAAGTGCTCAGAGACTGGGTCGTGCGGAATACAGTGTTTCGACCGACCTACCCTGGCTCCGTTGCCATATCAAATTACATCTATTACATTACGTCGTAATTCAACAACATAGGTAGCCTTCCACAACAAGAGGCGCGGTAGACAGACACCCGTACTACTAGCCGAAACGCTATGATGCAGATATCAAGCAGCTTTAATTAACAAACTGTGTGAACGCTTTCAGATATTGTTTTCTTTAGTGCACAGTGATAAGTGAGTTTCTTCGCCATGCCTTACCTTCTCAGTCATAGATTCACTCCTTCAGTCCCGGTCGATCGCCATAAGGCATGACTCATGGTAGTCGAAACGAGCCATTGCGACAGCCGGCAAGATGTGGCACTTGTGATCAACAAAGCAACCGCGACGAGCAGCCTATTGGGTGCAAGCAACTCACATAGCTAGTCTCGTGTAGCTTCACTGAGAAAGTTTTTTTCAGGCGTAGCACTAGACTGTGGCAGCAGACTGTACATGTAGCAGGTCCGCGTTGTGGGACTTGCGAATGTGTGTGCTTCAGTATTCGCGTGTGCGAGGGTCTATGTTGCTATTCTAGCACAACCCCACTCATTGAATCGCGCTCCAACGACACGAAAATGAAATCAGCGAATATGGCAGCAGCATCCCACACTCTTGCACGACCAATCGAACGTCATCAGATGAAAGAATCTCTGTCAACGATAAATCGAAGCGAGTATGAAACTGTTGGTGGTGGCACTAGAAGGCCGAGTAGCGCGTGGCATAGCTGTTATTGGATGGTGTTGTGGGTGTTGTGTGGTGTGTTTGTGTGTTTTGTGGTGGGAGTGAACTCTTTGTCGTCAGTGTGCCCGAGCGGTCTAAGGGGGTAGACTCAAGTTCTACTGTGTTCGCACTCGTGGGTTCAAATCCCACCGCTGACAAATCTACTCCATTTCCTGGAGCTTGCCTGTGCTGCGATGCACTTGCTGCGTGAGCTTGCGATTTAGCAAGTACTTCTATGGGCGACCGCATTTGCAGGCCACTTTTTGTATTGGAAGTGCGCATGAGGTACACTGGTAACGATGGAACAGTATTACTCTGATCATAGACAATACGAAAGGTTCTAGAAGTTTGAGCCAACTCAATACAGCGATAGCGAGTTCTCACTTCTAGACTGATAAAGCCACTGACGAGACCACAGCGGGAGGCGAACACGCCTCGTACGGATACAAGCAAAAAAATGCTTCATGTACTAAAACTCGCTTCGCAACATTTTGCAGGGTTGAGCTTTGTTCCTGCTAGCATGCGTCAGCTGTGCAACGAGGTGGCTTTGTCTTATCAGCCTTTCTGCTTGCTTCCCAACCCCTGGATGGCCAAATCCGACACGCTCAAGGACTAGTATGGGACACGAAGTGCTCAGAGACTGGGTCGTGCGGAATACAGTGTTTCGACCGACCTACCCTGGCTCCGTTGCCATATCAAATTACATCTATTACATTACGTCGTAATTCAACAACATAGGTAGCCTTCCACAACAAGAGGCGCGGTAGACAGACACCCGTACTACTAGCCGAAACGCTATGATGCAGATATCAAACAGCTTTAATTAACAAACTGTGTGAACGCTTTCAGATATTGTTTTCTTTAGTGCACAGTGATAAGTGAGTTTCTTCGCCATGCCTTACCTTCTCAGTCATAGATTCACTCCTTCAGTCCCGGTCGATCGCCATAAGGCATGACTCATGGTAGTCGAAACGAGCCATTGCGACAGCCGGCAAGATGTGGCACTTGTGATCAACAAAGCAACCGCGACGAGCAGCCTATTGGGTGCAAGCAACTCACATAGCTAGTCTCGTGTAGCTTCACTGAGAAAGTTTTTTTCAGGCGTAGCACTAGACTGTGGCAGCAGACTGTACATGTAGCAGGTCCGCGTTGTGGGACTTGCGAATGTGTGTGCTTCAGTATTCGCGTGTGCGAGGGTCTATGTTGCTATTCTAGCACAACCCCACTCATTGAATCGCGCTCCAACGACACGAAAATGAAATCAGCGAATATGGCAGCAGCATCCCACACTCTTGCACGACCAATCGAACGTCATCAGATGAAAGAATCTCTGTCAACGATAAATCGAAGCGAGTATGAAGCTGTTGGTGGTGGCATAAAAGTCCGAGTAGCGCGTGGCATAGCTGTTATTGGATGGTGTTGTGGGTGTTGTGTGGTGTGTTTGTGTGTTTTGTGGTGGGAGTGAACTCTTTGTCGTCAGTGTGCCCGAGCGGTCTAAGGGGGTAGACTCAAGTTCTACTGTGTTCGCACTCGTGGGTTCAAATCCCACCGCTGACAAATCTACTCCATTTCCTGGAGCTTGCCTGTGCTGCGATGCACTTGCTGCGTGAGCTTGCGATTTAGCAAGTACTTCTATGGGCGACCGCATTTGCAGGCCACTTTTTGTATTGGAAGTGCGCATGAGGTACACTGGTAACGATGGAACAGTATTACTCTGATCATAGACAATACGAAAGGTTCTAGAAGTTTGAGCCAACTCAATACAGCGATAGCGAGTTCTCACTTCTAGACTGATAAAGCCACTGACGAGACCACAGCGGGAGGCGAACACGCCTCGTACGGATACAAGCAAAAAAATGCTTCATGTACTAAAACTCGCTTCGCAACATTTTGCAGGGTTGAGCTTTGTTCCTGCTAGCATGCGTCAGCTGTGCAACGAGGTGGCTTTGTCTTATCAGCCTTTCTGCTTGCTTCCCAACCCCTGGATGGCCAAATCCGACACGCTCAAGGACTAGTATGGGACACGAAGTGCTCAGAGACTGGGTCGTGCGGAATACAGTGTTTCGACCGACCTACCCTGGCTCCGTTGCCATATCAAATTACATCTATTACATTACGTCGTAATTCAACAACATAGGTAGCCTTCCACAACAAGAGGCGCGGTAGACAGACACCCGTACTACTAGCCGAAACGCTATGATGCAGATATCAAGCAGCTTTAATTAACAAACTGTGTGAACGCTTTCAGATATTGTTTTCTTTAGTGCACAGTGATAAGTGAGTTTCTTCGCCATGCCTTACCTTCTCAGTCATAGATTCACTCCTTCAGTCCCGGTCGATCGCCATAAGGCATGACTCATGGTAGTCGAAACGAGCCATTGCGACAGCCGGCAAGATGTGGCACTTGTGATCAACAAAGCAACCGCGACGAGCAGCCTATTGGGTGCAAGCAACTCACATAGCTAGTCTCGTGTAGCTTCACTGAGAAAGTTTTTTTCAGGCGTAGCACTAGACTGTGGCAGCAGACTGTACATGTAGCAGGTCCGCGTTGTGGGACTTGCGAATGTGTGTGCTTCAGTATTCGCGTGTGCGAGGGTCTATGTTGCTATTCTAGCACAACCCCACTCATTGAATCGCGCTCCAACGACACGAAAATGAAATCAGCGAATATGGCAGCAGCATCCCACACTCTTGCACGACCAATCGAACGTCATCAGATGAAAGAATCTCTGTCAACGATAAATCGAAGCGAGTATGAAGCTGTTGGTGGTGGCATAAAAGTCCGAGTAGCGCGTGGCATAGCTGTTATTGGATGGTGTTGTGGGTGTTGTGTGGTGTGTTTGTGTGTTTTGTGGTGGGAGTGAACTCTTTGTCGTCAGTGTGCCCGAGCGGTCTAAGGGGGTAGACTCAAGTTCTACTGTGTTCGCACTCGTGGGTTCAAATCCCACCGCTGACAAATCTACTCCATTTCCTGGAGCTTGCCTGTGCTGCGATGCACTTGCTGCGTGAGCTTGCGATTTAGCAAGTACTTCTATGGGCGACCGCATTTGCAGGCCACTTTTTGTATTGGAAGTGCGCATGAGGTACACTGGTAACGATGGAACAGTATTACTCTGATCATAGACAATACGAAAGGTTCTAGAAGTTTGAGCCAACTCAATACAGCGATAGCGAGTTCTCACTTCTAGACTGATAAAGCCACTGACGAGACCACAGCGGGAGGCGAACACGCCTCGTACGGATACAAGCAAAAAAATGCTTCATGTACTAAAACTCGCTTCGCAACATTTTGCAGGGTTGAGCTTTGTTCCTGCTAGCATGCGTCAGCTGTGCAACGAGGTGGCTTTGTCTTATCAGCCTTTCTGCTTGCTTCCCAACCCCTGGATGGCCAAATCCGACACGCTCAAGGACTAGTATGGGACACGAAGTGCTCAGAGACTGGGTCGTGCGGAATACAGTGTTTCGACCGACCTACCCTGGCTCCGTTGCCATATCAAATTACATCTATTACATTACGTCGTAATTCAACAACATAGGTAGCCTTCCACAACAAGAGGCGCGGTAGACAGACACCCGTACTACTAGCCGAAACGCTATGATGCAGATATCAAGCAGCTTTAATTAACAAACTGTGTGAACGCTTTCAGATATTGTTTTCTTTAGTGCACAGTGATAAGTGAGTTTCTTCGCCATGCCTTACCTTCTCAGTCATAGGTTCACTCCTTCAGTCCCGGTCGATCGCCATAAGGCATGACTCATGTTAGTCGAAACGAGCCATTGCGACAGCCGGCAAGATGTGGCACTTGTGATCAACAAAGCAACCGCGACGAGCAGCCTATTGGGTGCAAGCAACTCACATAGCTAGTCTCGTGTAGCTTCACTGAGAAAGTTTTTTTCAGGCGTAGCACTAGACTGTGGCAGCAGACTGTACATGTAGCAGGTCCGCGTTGTGGGACTTGCGAATGTGTGTGCTTCAGTATTCGCGTGTGCGAGGGTCTATGTTGCTATTCTAGCACAACCCCACTCATTGAATCGCGCTCCAACGACACGAAAATGAAATCAGCGAATATGGCAGCAGCATCCCACACTCTTGCACGACCAATCGAACGTCATCAGATGAAAGAATCTCTGTCAACGATAAATCGAAGCGAGTATGAAACTGTTGGTGGTGGCACTAGAAGGCCGAGTAGCGCGTGGCATAGCTGTTATTGGATGGTGTTGTGGGTGTTGTGTGGTGTGTTTGTGTGTTTTGTGGTGGGAGTGAACTCTTTGTCGTCAGTGTGCCCGAGCGGTCTAAGGGGGTAGACTCAAGTTCTACTGTGTTCGCACTCGTGGGTTCAAATCCCACCGCTGACAAATCTACTCCATTTCCTGGAGCTTGCCTGTGCTGCGATGCACTTGCTGCGTGAGCTTGCGATTTAGCAAGTACTTCTATGGGCGACCGCATTTGCAGGCCACTTTTTGTATTGGAAGTGCGCATGAGGTACACTGGTAACGATGGAACAGTATTACTCTGATCATAGACAATACGAAAGGTTCTAGAAGTTTGAGCCAACTCAATACAGCGATAGCGAGTTCTCACTTCTAGACTGATAAAGCCACTGACGAGACCACAGCGGGAGGCGAACACGCCTCGTACGGATACAAGCAAAAAAATGCTTCATGTACTAAAACTCGCTTCGCAACATTTTGCAGGGTTGAGCTTTGTTCCTGCTAGCATGCGTCAGCTGTGCAACGAGGTGGCTTTGTCTTATCAGCCTTTCTGCTTGCTTCCCAACCCCTGGATGGCCAAATCCGACACGCTCAAGGACTAGTATGGGACACGAAGTGCTCAGAGACTGGGTCGTGCGGAATACAGTGTTTCGACCGACCTACCCTGGCTCCGTTGCCATATCAAATTACATCTATTACATTACGTCGTAATTCAACAACATAGGTAGCCTTCCACAACAAGAGGCGCGGTAGACAGACACCCGTACTACTAGCCGAAACGCTATGATGCAGATATCAAGCAGCTTTAATTAACAAACTGTGTGAACGCTTTCAGATATTGTTTTCTTTAGTGCACAGTGATAAGTGAGTTTCTTCGCCATGCCTTACCTTCTCAGTCATAGATTCACTCCTTCAGTCCCGGTCGATCGCCATAAGGCATGACTCATGGTAGTCGAAACGAGCCATTGCGACAGCCGGCAAGATGTGGCACTTGTGATCAACAAAGCAACCGCGACGAGCAGCCTATTGGGTGCAAGCAACTCACATAGCTAGTCTCGTGTAGCTTCACTGAGAAAGTTTTTTTCAGGCGTAGCACTAGACTGTGGCAGCAGACTGTACATGTAGCAGGTCCGCGTTGTGGGACTTGCGAATGTGTGTGCTTCAGTATTCGCGTGTGCGAGGGTCTATGTTGCTATTCTAGCACAACCCCACTCATTGAATCGCGCTCCAACGACACGAAAATGAAATCAGCGAATATGGCAGCAGCATCCCACACTCTTGCACGACCAATCGAACGTCATCAGATGAAAGAATCTCTGTCAACGATAAATCGAAGCGAGTATGAAACTGTTGGTGGTGGCACTAGAAGGCCGAGTAGCGCGTGGCATAGCTGTTATTGGATGGTGTTGTGGGTGTTGTGTGGTGTGTTTGTGTGTTTTGTGGTGGAAGTGAACTCTTTGTCGTCAGTGTGCCCGAGCGGTCTAAGGGGGTAGACTCAAGTTCTACTGTGTTCGCACTCGTGGGTTCAAATCCCACCGCTGACAAATCTACTCCATTTCCTGGAGCTTGCCTGTGCTGCGATGCACTTGCTGCGTGAGCTTGCGATTTAGCAAGTACTTCTATGGGCGACCGCATTTGCAGGCCACTTTTTGTATTGGAAGTGCGCATGAGGTACACTGGTAACGATGGAACAGTATTACTCTGATCATAGACAATACGAAAGGTTCTAGAAGTTTGAGCCAACTCAATACAGCGATAGCGAGTTCTCACTTCTAGACTGATAAAGCCACTGACGAGACCACAGCGGGAGGCGAACACGCCTCGTACGGATACAAGCAAAAAAATGCTTCATGTACTAAAACTCGCTTCGCAACATTTTGCAGGGTTGAGCTTTGTTCCTGCTAGCATGCGTCAGCTGTGCAACGAGGTGGCTTTGTCTTATCAGCCTTTCTGCTTGCTTCCCAACCCCTGGATGGCCAAATCCGACACGCTCAAGGACTAGTATGGGACACGAAGTGCTCAGAGACTGGGTCGTGCGGAATACAGTGTTTCGACCGACCTACCCTGGCTCCGTTGCCATATCAAATTACATCTATTACATTACGTCGTAATTCAACAACATAGGTAGCCTTCCACAACAAGAGGCGCGGTAGACAGACACCCGTACTACTAGCCGAAACGCTATGATGCAGATATCAAACAGCTTTAATTAACAAACTGTGTGAACGCTTTCAGATATTGTTTTCTTTAGTGCACAGTGATAAGTGAGTTTCTTCGCCATGCCTTACCTTCTCAGTCATAGATTCACTCCTTCAGTCCCGGTCGATCGCCATAAGGCATGACTCATGGTAGTCGAAACGAGCCATTGCGACAGCCGGCAAGATGTGGCACTTGTGATCAACAAAGCAACCGCGACGAGCAGCCTATTGGGTGCAAGCAACTCACATAGCTAGTCTCGTGTAGCTTCACTGAGAAAGTTTTTTTCAGGCGTAGCACTAGACTGTGGCAGCAGACTGTACATGTAGCAGGTCCGCGTTGTGGGACTTGCGAATGTGTGTGCTTCAGTATTCGCGTGTGCGAGGGTCTATGTTGCTATTCTAGCACAACCCCACTCATTGAATCGCGCTCCAACGACACGAAAATGAAATCAGCGAATATGGCAGCAGCATCCCACACTCTTGCACGACCAATCGAACGTCATCAGATGAAAGAATCTCTGTCAACGATAAATCGAAGCGAGTATGAAACTGTTGGTGGTGGCACTAGAAGGCCGAGTAGCGCGTGGCATAGCTGTTATTGGATGGTGTTGTGGGTGTTGTGTGGTGTGTTTGTGTGTTTTGTGGTGGGAGTGAACTCTTTGTCGTCAGTGTGCCCGAGCGGTCTAAGGGGGTAGACTCAAGTTCTACTGTGTTCGCACTCGTGGGTTCAAATCCCACCGCTGACAAATCTACTCCATTTCCTGGAGCTTGCCTGTGCTGCGATGCACTTGCTGCGTGAGCTTGCGATTTAGCAAGTACTTCTATGGGCGACCGCATTTGCAGGCCACTTTTTGTATTGGAAGTGCGCATGAGGTACACTGGTAACGATGGAACAGTATTACTCTGATCATAGACAATACGAAAGGTTCTAGAAGTTTGAGCCAACTCAATACAGCGATAGCGAGTTCTCACTTCTAGACTGATAAAGCCACTGACGAGACCACAGCGGGAGGCGAACACGCCTCGTACGGATACAAGCAAAAAAATGCTTCATGTACTAAAACTCGCTTCGCAACATTTTGCAGGGTTGAGCTTTGTTCCTGCTAGCATGCGTCAGCTGTGCAACGAGGTGGCTTTGTCTTATCAGCCTTTCTGCTTGCTTCCCAACCCCTGGATGGCCAAATCCGACACGCTCAAGGACTAGTATGGGACACGAAGTGCTCAGAGACTGGGTCGTGCGGAATACAGTGTTTCGACCGACCTACCCTGGCTCCGTTGCCATATCAAATTACATCTATTACATTACGTCGTAATTCAACAACATAGGTAGCCTTCCACAACAAGAGGCGCGGTAGACAGACACCCGTACTACTAGCCGAAACGCTATGATGCAGATATCAAACAGCTTTAATTAACAAACTGTGTGAACGCTTTCAGATATTGTTTTCTTTAGTGCACAGTGATAAGTGAGTTTCTTCGCCATGCCTTACCTTCTCAGTCATAGATTCACTCCTTCAGTCCCGGTCGATCGCCATAAGGCATGACTCATGGTAGTCGAAACGAGCCATTGCGACAGCCGGCAAGATGTGGCACTTGTGATCAACAAAGCAACCGCGACGAGCAGCCTATTGGGTGCAAGCAACTCACATAGCTAGTCTCGTGTAGCTTCACTGAGAAAGTTTTTTTCAGGCGTAGCACTAGACTGTGGCAGCAGACTGTACATGTAGCAGGTCCGCGTTGTGGGACTTGCGAATGTGTGTGCTTCAGTATTCGCGTGTGCGAGGGTCTATGTTGCTATTCTAGCACAACCCCACTCATTGAATCGCGCTCCAACGACACGAAAATGAAATCAGCGAATATGGCAGCAGCATCCCACACTCTTGCACGACCAATCGAACGTCATCAGATGAAAGAATCTCTGTCAACGATAAATCGAAGCGAGTATGAAACTGTTGGTGGTGGCACTAGAAGGCCGAGTAGCGCGTGGCATAGCTGTTATTGGATGGTGTTGTGGGTGTTGTGTGGTGTGTTTGTGTGTTTTGTGGTGGGAGTGAACTCTTTGTCGTCAGTGTGCCCGAGCGGTCTAAGGGGGTAGACTCAAGTTCTACTGTGTTCGCACTCGTGGGTTCAAATCCCACCGCTGACAAATCTACTCCATTTCCTGGAGCTTGCCTGTGCTGCGATGCACTTGCTGCGTGAGCTTGCGATTTAGCAAGTACTTCTATGGGCGACCGCATTTGCAGGCCACTTTTTGTATTGGAAGTGCGCATGAGGTACACTGGTAACGATGGAACAGTATTACTCTGATCATAGACAATACGAAAGGTTCTAGAAGTTTGAGCCAACTCAATACAGCGATAGCGAGTTCTCACTTCTAGACTGATAAAGCCACTGACGAGACCACAGCGGGAGGCGAACACGCCTCGTACGGATACAAGCAAAAAAATGCTTCATGTACTAAAACTCGCTTCGCAACATTTTGCAGGGTTGAGCTTTGTTCCTGCTAGCATGCGTCAGCTGTGCAACGAGGTGGCTTTGTCTTATCAGCCTTTCTGCTTGCTTCCCAACCCCTGGATGGCCAAATCCGACACGCTCAAGGACTAGTATGGGACACGAAGTGCTCAGAGACTGGGTCGTGCGGAATACAGTGTTTCGACCGACCTACCCTGGCTCCGTTGCCATATCAAATTACATCTATTACATTACGTCGTAATTCAACAACATAGGTAGCCTTCCACAACAAGAGGCGCGGTAGACAGACACCCGTACTACTAGCCGAAACGCTATGATGCAGATATCAAACAGCTTTAATTAACAAACTGTGTGAACGCTTTCAGATATTGTTTTCTTTAGTGCACAGTGATAAGTGAGTTTCTTCGCCATGCCTTACCTTCTCAGTCATAGATTCACTCCTTCAGTCCCGGTCGATCGCCATAAGGCATGACTCATGGTAGTCGAAACGAGCCATTGCGACAGCCGGCAAGATGTGGCACTTGTGATCAACAAAGCAACCGCGACGAGCAGCCTATTGGGTGCAAGCAACTCACATAGCTAGTCTCGTGTAGCTTCACTGAGAAAGTTTTTTTCAGGCGTAGCACTAGACTGTGGCAGCAGACTGTACATGTAGCAGGTCCGCGTTGTGGGACTTGCGAATGTGTGTGCTTCAGTATTCGCGTGTGCGAGGGTCTATGTTGCTATTCTAGCACAACCCCACTCATTGAATCGCGCTCCAACGACACGAAAATGAAATCAGCGAATATGGCAGCAGCATCCCACACTCTTGCACGACCAATCGAACGTCATCAGATGAAAGAATCTCTGTCAACGATAAATCGAAGCGAGTATGAAACTGTTGGTGGTGGCACTAGAAGGCCGAGTAGCGCGTGGCATAGCTGTTATTGGATGGTGTTGTGGGTGTTGTGTGGTGTGTTTGTGTGTTTTGTGGTGGGAGTGAACTCTTTGTCGTCAGTGTGCCCGAGCGGTCTAAGGGGGTAGACTCAAGTTCTACTGTGTTCGCACTCGTGGGTTCAAATCCCACCGCTGACAAATCTACTCCATTTCCTGGAGCTTGCCTGTGCTGCGATGCACTTGCTGCGTGAGCTTGCGATTTAGCAAGTACTTCTATGGGCGACCGCATTTGCAGGCCACTTTTTGTATTGGAAGTGCGCATGAGGTACACTGGTAACGATGGAACAGTATTACTCTGATCATAGACAATACGAAAGGTTCTAGAAGTTTGAGCCAACTCAATACAGCGATAGCGAGTTCTCACTTCTAGACTGATAAAGCCACTGACGAGACCACAGCGGGAGGCGAACACGCCTCGTACGGATACAAGCAAAAAAATGCTTCATGTACTAAAACTCGCTTCGCAACATTTTGCAGGGTTGAGCTTTGTTCCTGCTAGCATGCGTCAGCTGTGCAACGAGGTGGCTTTGTCTTATCAGCCTTTCTGCTTGCTTCCCAACCCCTGGATGGCCAAATCCGACACGCTCAAGGACTAGTATGGGACACGAAGTGCTCAGAGACTGGGTCGTGCGGAATACAGTGTTTCGACCGACCTACCCTGGCTCCGTTGCCATATCAAATTACATCTATTACATTACGTCGTAATTCAACAACATAGGTAGCCTTCCACAACAAGAGGCGCGGTAGACAGACACCCGTACTACTAGCCGAAACGCTATGATGCAGATATCAAACAGCTTTAATTAACAAACTGTGTGAACGCTTTCAGATATTGTTTTCTTTAGTGCACAGTGATAAGTGAGTTTCTTCGCCATGCCTTACCTTCTCAGTCATAGATTCACTCCTTCAGTCCCGGTCGATCGCCATAAGGCATGACTCATGGTAGTCGAAACGAGCCATTGCGACAGCCGGCAAGATGTGGCACTTGTGATCAACAAAGCAACCGCGACGAGCAGCCTATTGGGTGCAAGCAACTCACATAGCTAGTCTCGTGTAGCTTCACTGAGAAAGTTTTTTTCAGGCGTAGCACTAGACTGTGGCAGCAGACTGTACATGTAGCAGGTCCGCGTTGTGGGACTTGCGAATGTGTGTGCTTCAGTATTCGCGTGTGCGAGGGTCTATGTTGCTATTCTAGCACAACCCCACTCATTGAATCGCGCTCCAACGACACGAAAATGAAATCAGCGAATATGGCAGCAGCATCCCACACTCTTGCACGACCAATCGAACGTCATCAGATGAAAGAATCTCTGTCAACGATAAATCGAAGCGAGTATGAAGCTGTTGGTGGTGGCATAAAAGTCCGAGTAGCGCGTGGCATAGCTGTTATTGGATGGTGTTGTGGGTGTTGTGTGGTGTGTTTGTGTGTTTTGTGGTGGGAGTGAACTCTTTGTCGTCAGTGTGCCCGAGCGGTCTAAGGGGGTAGACTCAAGTTCTACTGTGTTCGCACTCGTGGGTTCAAATCCCACCGCTGACAAATCTACTCCATTTCCTGGAGCTTGCCTGTGCTGCGATGCACTTGCTGCGTGAGCTTGCGATTTAGCAAGTACTTCTATGGGCGACCGCATTTGCAGGCCACTTTTTGTATTGGAAGTGCGCATGAGGTACACTGGTAACGATGGAACAGTATTACTCTGATCATAGACAATACGAAAGGTTCTAGAAGTTTGAGCCAACTCAATACAGCGATAGCGAGTTCTCACTTCTAGACTGATAAAGCCACTGACGAGACCACAGCGGGAGGCGAACACGCCTCGTACGGATACAAGCAAAAAAATGCTTCATGTACTAAAACTCGCTTCGCAACATTTTGCAGGGTTGAGCTTTGTTCCTGCTAGCATGCGTCAGCTGTGCAACGAGGTGGCTTTGTCTTATCAGCCTTTCTGCTTGCTTCCCAACCCCTGGATGGCCAAATCCGACACGCTCAAGGACTAGTATGGGACACGAAGTGCTCAGAGACTGGGTCGTGCGGAATACAGTGTTTCGACCGACCTACCCTGGCTCCGTTGCCATATCAAATTACATCTATTACATTACGTCGTAATTCAACAACATAGGTAGCCTTCCACAACAAGAGGCGCGGTAGACAGACACCCGTACTACTAGCCGAAACGCTATGATGCAGATATCAAGCAGCTTTAATTAACAAACTGTGTGAACGCTTTCAGATATTGTTTTCTTTAGTGCACAGTGATAAGTGAGTTTCTTCGCCATGCCTTACCTTCTCAGTCATAGATTCACTCCTTCAGTCCCGGTCGATCGCCATAAGGCATGACTCATGGTAGTCGAAACGAGCCATTGCGACAGCCGGCAAGATGTGGCACTTGTGATCAACAAAGCAACCGCGACGAGCAGCCTATTGGGTGCAAGCAACTCACATAGCTAGTCTCGTGTAGCTTCACTGAGAAAGTTTTTTTCAGGCGTAGCACTAGACTGTGGCAGCAGACTGTACATGTAGCAGGTCCGCGTTGTGGGACTTGCGAATGTGTGTGCTTCAGTATTCGCGTGTGCGAGGGTCTATGTTGCTATTCTAGCACAACCCCACTCATTGAATCGCGCTCCAACGACACGAAAATGAAATCAGCGAATATGGCAGCAGCATCCCACACTCTTGCACGACCAATCGAACGTCATCAGATGAAAGAATCTCTGTCAACGATAAATCGAAGCGAGTATGAAACTGTTGGTGGTGGCACTAGAAGGCCGAGTAGCGCGTGGCATAGCTGTTATTGGATGGTGTTGTGGGTGTTGTGTGGTGTGTTTGTGTGTTTTGTGGTGGGAGTGAACTCTTTGTCGTCAGTGTGCCCGAGCGGTCTAAGGGGGTAGACTCAAGTTCTACTGTGTTCGCACTCGTGGGTTCAAATCCCACCGCTGACAAATCTACTCCATTTCCTGGAGCTTGCCTGTGCTGCGATGCACTTGCTGCGTGAGCTTGCGATTTAGCAAGTACTTCTATGGGCGACCGCATTTGCAGGCCACTTTTTGTATTGGAAGTGCGCATGAGGTACACTGGTAACGATGGAATAGTATTACTCTGATCATAGACAATACGAAAGGTTCTAGAAGTTTGAGCCAACTCAATACAGCGATAGCGAGTTCTCACTTCTAGACTGATAAAGCCACTGACGAGACCACAGCGGGAGGCGAACACGCCTCGTACGGATACAAGCAAAAAAATGCTTCATGTACTAAAACTCGCTTCGCAACATTTTGCAGGGTTGAGCTTTGTTCCTGCTAGCATGCGTCAGCTGTGCAACGAGGTGGCTTTGTCTTATCAGCCTTTCTGCTTGCTTCCCAACCCCTGGATGGCCAAATCCGACACGCTCAAGGACTAGTATGGGACACGAAGTGCTCAGAGACTGGGTCGTGCGGAATACAGTGTTTCGACCGACCTACCCTGGCTCCGTTGCCATATCAAATTACATCTATTACATTACGTCGTAATTCAACAACATAGGTAGCCTTCCACAACAAGAGGCGCGGTAGACAGACACCCGTACTACTAGCCGAAACGCTATGATGCAGATATCAAGCAGCTTTAATTAACAAACTGTGTGAACGCTTTCAGATATTGTTTTCTTTAGTGCACAGTGATAAGTGAGTTTCTTCGCCATGCCTTACCTTCTCAGTCATAGATTCACTCCTTCAGTCCCGGTCGATCGCCATAAGGCATGACTCATGGTAGTCGAAACGAGCCATTGCGACAGCCGGCAAGATGTGGCACTTGTGATCAACAAAGCAACCGCGACGAGCAGCCTATTGGGTGCAAGCAACTCACATAGCTAGTCTCGTGTAGCTTCACTGAGAAAGTTTTTTTCAGGCGTAGCACTAGACTGTGGCAGCAGACTGTACATGTAGCAGGTCCGCGTTGTGGGACTTGCGAATGTGTGTGCTTCAGTATTCGCGTGTGCGAGGGTCTATGTTGCTATTCTAGCACAACCCCACTCATTGAATCGCGCTCCAACGACACGAAAATGAAATCAGCGAATATGGCAGCAGCATCCCACACTCTTGCACGACCAATCGAACGTCATCAGATGAAAGAATCTCTGTCAACGATAAATCGAAGCGAGTATGAAGCTGTTGGTGGTGGCATAAAAGTCCGAGTAGCGCGTGGCATAGCTGTTATTGGATGGTGTTGTGGGTGTTGTGTGGTGTGTTTGTGTGTTTTGTGGTGGGAGTGAACTCTTTGTCGTCAGTGTGCCCGAGCGGTCTAAGGGGGTAGACTCAAGTTCTACTGTGTTCGCACTCGTGGGTTCAAATCCCACCGCTGACAAATCTACTCCATTTCCTGGAGCTTGCCTGTGCTGCGATGCACTTGCTGCGTGAGCTTGCGATTTAGCAAGTACTTCTATGGGCGACCGCATTTGCAGGCCACTTTTTGTATTGGAAGTGCGCATGAGGTACACTGGTAACGATGGAACAGTATTACTCTGATCATAGACAATACGAAAGGTTCTAGAAGTTTGAGCCAACTCAATACAGCGATAGCGAGTTCTCACTTCTAGACTGATAAAGCCACTGACGAGACCACAGCGGGAGGCGAACACGCCTCGTACGGATACAAGCAAAAAAATGCTTCATGTACTAAAACTCGCTTCGCAACATTTTGCAGGGTTGAGCTTTGTTCCTGCTAGCATGCGTCAGCTGTGCAACGAGGTGGCTTTGTCTTATCAGCCTTTCTGCTTGCTTCCCAACCCCTGGATGGCCAAATCCGACACGCTCAAGGACTAGTATGGGACACGAAGTGCTCAGAGACTGGGTCGTGCGGAATACAGTGTTTCGACCGACCTACCCTGGCTCCGTTGCCATATCAAATTACATCTATTACATTACGTCGTAATTCAACAACATAGGTAGCCTTCCACAACAAGAGGCGCGGTAGACAGACACCCGTACTACTAGCCGAAACGCTATGATGCAGATATCAAGCAGCTTTAATTAACAAACTGTGTGAACGCTTTCAGATATTGTTTTCTTTAGTGCACAGTGATAAGTGAGTTTCTTCGCCATGCCTTACCTTCTCAGTCATAGATTCACTCCTTCAGTCCCGGTCGATCGCCATAAGGCATGACTCATGGTAGTCGAAACGAGCCATTGCGACAGCCGGCAAGATGTGGCACTTGTGATCAACAAAGCAACCGCGACGAGCAGCCTATTGGGTGCAAGCAACTCACATAGCTAGTCTCGTGTAGCTTCACTGAGAAAGTTTTTTTCAGGCGTAGCACTAGACTGTGGCAGCAGACTGTACATGTAGCAGGTCCGCGTTGTGGGACTTGCGAATGTGTGTGCTTCAGTATTCGCGTGTGCGAGGGTCTATGTTGCTATTCTAGCACAACCCCACTCATTGAATCGCGCTCCAACGACACGAAAATGAAATCAGCGAATATGGCAGCAGCATCCCACACTCTTGCACGACCAATCGAACGTCATCAGATGAAAGAATCTCTGTCAACGATAAATCGAAGCGAGTATGAAACTGTTGGTGGTGGCACTAGAAGGCCGAGTAGCGCGTGGCATAGCTGTTATTGGATGGTGTTGTGGGTGTTGTGTGGTGTGTTTGTGTGTTTTGTGGTGGGAGTGAACTCTTTGTCGTCAGTGTGCCCGAGCGGTCTAAGGGGGTAGACTCAAGTTCTACTGTGTTCGCACTCGTGGGTTCAAATCCCACCGCTGACAAATCTACTCCATTTCCTGGAGCTTGCCTGTGCTGCGATGCACTTGCTGCGTGAGCTTGCGATTTAGCAAGTACTTCTATGGGCGACCGCATTTGCAGGCCACTTTTTGTATTGGAAGTGCGCATGAGGTACACTGGTAACGATGGAACAGTATTACTCTGATCATAGACAATACGAAAGGTTCTAGAAGTTTGAGCCAACTCAATACAGCGATAGCGAGTTCTCACTTCTAGACTGATAAAGCCACTGACGAGACCACAGCGGGAGGCGAACACGCCTCGTACGGATACAAGCAAAAAAATGCTTCATGTACTAAAACTCGCTTCGCAACATTTTGCAGGGTTGAGCTTTGTTCCTGCTAGCATGCGTCAGCTGTGCAACGAGGTGGCTTTGTCTTATCAGCCTTTCTGCTTGCTTCCCAACCCCTGGATGGCCAAATCCGACACGCTCAAGGACTAGTATGGGACACGAAGTGCTCAGAGACTGGGTCGTGCGGAATACAGTGTTTCGACCGACCTACCCTGGCTCCGTTGCCATATCAAATTACATCTATTACATTACGTCGTAATTCAACAACATAGGTAGCCTTCCACAACAAGAGGCGCGGTAGACAGACACCCGTACTACTAGCCGAAACGCTATGATGCAGATATCAAGCAGCTTTAATTAACAAACTGTGTGAACGCTTTCAGATATTGTTTTCTTTAGTGCACAGTGATAAGTGAGTTTCTTCGCCATGCCTTACCTTCTCAGTCATAGATTCACTCCTTCAGTCCCGGTCGATCGCCATAAGGCATGACTCATGGTAGTCGAAACGAGCCATTGCGACAGCCGGCAAGATGTGGCACTTGTGATCAACAAAGCAACCGCGACGAGCAGCCTATTGGGTGCAAGCAACTCACATAGCTAGTCTCGTGTAGCTTCACTGAGAAAGTTTTTTTCAGGCGTAGCACTAGACTGTGGCAGCAGACTGTACATGTAGCAGGTCCGCGTTGTGGGACTTGCGAATGTGTGTGCTTCAGTATTCGCGTGTGCGAGGGTCTATGTTGCTATTCTAGCACAACCCCACTCATTGAATCGCGCTCCAACGACACGAAAATGAAATCAGCGAATATGGCAGCAGCATCCCACACTCTTGCACGACCAATCGAACGTCATCAGATGAAATCGCTGTCAACGATAAATCGAAGCGAGTATGAAACTGTTGGTGGTGGCACTAGAAGGCCGAGTAGCGCGTGGCATAGCTGTTATTGGATGGTGTTGTGGGTGTTGTGTGGTGTGTTTGTGTGTTTTGTGGTGGGAGTGAACTCTTTGTCGTCAGTGTGCCCGAGCGGTCTAAGGGGGTAGACTCAAGTTCTACTGTGTTCGCACTCGTGGGTTCAAATCCCACCGCTGACAAATCTACTCCATTTCCTGGAGCTTGCCTGTGCTGCGATGCACTTGCTGCGTGAGCTTGCGATTTAGCAAGTACTTCTATGGGCGACCGCATTTGCAGGCCACTTTTTGTATTGGAAGTGCGCATGAGGTACACTGGTAACGATGGAACAGTATTACTCTGATCATAGACAATACGAAAGGTTCTAGAAGTTTGAGCCAACTCAATACAGCGATAGCGAGTTCTCACTTCTAGACTGATAAAGCCACTGACGAGACCACAGCGGGAGGCGAACACGCCTCGTACGGATACAAGCAAAAAAATGCTTCATGTACTAAAACTCGCTTCGCAACATTTTGCAGGGTTGAGCTTTGTTCCTGCTAGCATGCGTCAGCTGTGCAACGAGGTGGCTTTGTCTTATCAGCCTTTCTGCTTGCTTCCCAACCCCTGGATGGCCAAATCCGACACGCTCAAGGACTAGTATGGGACACGAAGTGCTCAGAGACTGGGTCGTGCGGAATACAGTGTTTCGACCGACCTACCCTGGCTCCGTTGCCATATCAAATTACATCTATTACATTACGTCGTAATTCAACAACATAGGTAGCCTTCCACAACAAGAGGCGCGGTAGACAGACACCCGTACTACTAGCCGAAACGCTATGATGCAGATATCAAACAGCTTTAATTAACAAACTGTGTGAACGCTTTCAGATATTGTTTTCTTTAGTGCACAGTGATAAGTGAGTTTCTTCGCCATGCCTTACCTTCTCAGTCATAGATTCACTCCTTCAGTCCCGGTCGATCGCCATAAGGCATGACTCATGGTAGTCGAAACGAGCCATTGCGACAGCCGGCAAGATGTGGCACTTGTGATCAACAAAGCAACCGCGACGAGCAGCCTATTGGGTGCAAGCAACTCACATAGCTAGTCTCGTGTAGCTTCACTGAGAAAGTTTTTTTCAGGCGTAGCACTAGACTGTGGCAGCAGACTGTACATGTAGCAGGTCCGCGTTGTGGGACTTGCGAATGTGTGTGCTTCAGTATTCGCGTGTGCGAGGGTCTATGTTGCTATTCTAGCACAACCCCACTCATTGAATCGCGCTCCAACGACACGAAAATGAAATCAGCGAATATGGCAGCAGCATCCCACACTCTTGCACGACCAATCGAACGTCATCAGATGAAATCGCTGTCAACGATAAATCGAAGCGAGTATGAAACTGTTGGTGGTGGCACTAGAAGGCCGAGTAGCGCGTGGCATAGCTGTTATTGGATGGTGTTGTGGGTGTTGTGTGGTGTGTTTGTGTGTTTTGTGGTGGGAGTGAACTCTTTGTCGTCAGTGTGCCCGAGCGGTCTAAGGGGGTAGACTCAAGTTCTACTGTGTTCGCACTCGTGGGTTCAAATCCCACCGCTGACAAATCTACTCCATTTCCTGGAGCTTGCCTGTGCTGCGATGCACTTGCTGCGTGAGCTTGCGATTTAGCAAGTACTTCTATGGGCGACCGCATTTGCAGGCCACTTTTTGTATTGGAAGTGCGCATGAGGTACACTGGTAACGATGGAACAGTATTACTCTGATCATAGACAATACGAAAGGTTCTAGAAGTTTGAGCCAACTCAATACAGCGATAGCGAGTTCTCACTTCTAGACTGATAAAGCCACTGACGAGACCACAGCGGGAGGCGAACACGCCTCGTACGGATACAAGCAAAAAAATGCTTCATGTACTAAAACTCGCTTCGCAACATTTTGCAGGGTTGAGCTTTGTTCCTGCTAGCATGCGTCAGCTGTGCAACGAGGTGGCTTTGTCTTATCAGCCTTTCTGCTTGCTTCCCAACCCCTGGATGGCCAAATCCGACACGCTCAAGGACTAGTATGGGACACGAAGTGCTCAGAGACTGGGTCGTGCGGAATACAGTGTTTCGACCGACCTACCCTGGCTCCGTTGCCATATCAAATTACATCTATTACATTACGTCGTAATTCAACAACATAGGTAGCCTTCCACAACAAGAGGCGCGGTAGACAGACACCCGTACTACTAGCCGAAACGCTATGATGCAGATATCAAGCAGCTTTAATTAACAAACTGTGTGAACGCTTTCAGATATTGTTTTCTTTAGTGCACAGTGATAAGTGAGTTTCTTCGCCATGCCTTACCTTCTCAGTCATAGATTCACTCCTTCAGTCCCGGTCGATCGCCATAAGGCATGACTCATGGTAGTCGAAACGAGCCATTGCGACAGCCGGCAAGATGTGGCACTTGTGATCAACAAAGCAACCGCGACGAGCAGCCTATTGGGTGCAAGCAACTCACATAGCTAGTCTCGTGTAGCTTCACTGAGAAAGTTTTTTTCAGGCGTAGCACTAGACTGTGGCAGCAGACTGTACATGTAGCAGGTCCGCGTTGTGGGACTTGCGAATGTGTGTGCTTCAGTATTCGCGTGTGCGAGGGTCTATGTTGCTATTCTAGCACAACCCCACTCATTGAATCGCGCTCCAACGACACGAAAATGAAATCAGCGAATATGGCAGCAGCATCCCACACTCTTGCACGACCAATCGAACGTCATCAGATGAAAGAATCTCTGTCAACGATAAATCGAAGCGAGTATGAAACTGTTGGTGGTGGCACTAGAAGGCCGAGTAGCGCGTGGCATAGCTGTTATTGGATGGTGTTGTGGGTGTTGTGTGGTGTGTTTGTGTGTTTTGTGGTGGGAGTGAACTCTTTGTCGTCAGTGTGCCCGAGCGGTCTAAGGGGGTAGACTCAAGTTCTACTGTGTTCGCACTCGTGGGTTCAAATCCCACCGCTGACAAATCTACTCCATTTCCTGGAGCTTGCCTGTGCTGCGATGCACTTGCTGCGTGAGCTTGCGATTTAGCAAGTACTTCTATGGGCGACCGCATTTGCAGGCCACTTTTTGTATTGGAAGTGCGCATGAGGTACACTGGTAACGATGGAACAGTATTACTCTGATCATAGACAATACGAAAGGTTCTAGAAGTTTGAGCCAACTCAATACAGCGATAGCGAGTTCTCACTTCTAGACTGATAAAGCCACTGACGAGACCACAGCGGGAGGCGAACACGCCTCGTACGGATACAAGCAAAAAAATGCTTCATGTACTAAAACTCGCTTCGCAACATTTTGCAGGGTTGAGCTTTGTTCCTGCTAGCATGCGTCAGCTGTGCAACGAGGTGGCTTTGTCTTATCAGCCTTTCTGCTTGCTTCCCAACCCCTGGATGGCCAAATCCGACACGCTCAAGGACTAGTATGGGACACGAAGTGCTCAGAGACTGGGTCGTGCGGAATACAGTGTTTCGACCGACCTACCCTGGCTCCGTTGCCATATCAAATTACATCTATTACATTACGTCGTAATTCAACAACATAGGTAGCCTTCCACAACAAGAGGCGCGGTAGACAGACACCCGTACTACTAGCCGAAACGCTATGATGCAGATATCAAGCAGCTTTAATTAACAAACTGTGTGAACGCTTTCAGATATTGTTTTCTTTAGTGCACAGTGATAAGTGAGTTTCTTCGCCATGCCTTACCTTCTCAGTCATAGATTCACTCCTTCAGTCCCGGTCGATCGCCATAAGGCATGACTCATGGTAGTCGAAACGAGCCATTGCGACAGCCGGCAAGATGTGGCACTTGTGATCAACAAAGCAACCGCGACGAGCAGCCTATTGGGTGCAAGCAACTCACATAGCTAGTCTCGTGTAGCTTCACTGAGAAAGTTTTTTTCAGGCGTAGCACTAGACTGTGGCAGCAGACTGTACATGTAGCAGGTCCGCGTTGTGGGACTTGCGAATGTGTGTGCTTCAGTATTCGCGTGTGCGAGGGTCTATGTTGCTATTCTAGCACAACCCCACTCATTGAATCGCGCTCCAACGACACGAAAATGAAATCAGCGAATATGGCAGCAGCATCCCACACTCTTGCACGACCAATCGAACGTCATCAGATGAAATCGCTGTCAACGATAAATCGAAGCGAGTATGAAACTGTTGGTGGTGGCACTAGAAGGCCGAGTAGCGCGTGGCATAGCTGTTATTGGATGGTGTTGTGGGTGTTGTGTGGTGTGTTTGTGTGTTTTGTGGTGGGAGTGAACTCTTTGTCGTCAGTGTGCCCGAGCGGTCTAAGGGGGTAGACTCAAGTTCTACTGTGTTCGCACTCGTGGGTTCAAATCCCACCGCTGACAAATCTACTCCATTTCCTGGAGCTTGCCTGTGCTGCGATGCACTTGCTGCGTGAGCTTGCGATTTAGCAAGTACTTCTATGGGCGACCGCATTTGCAGGCCACTTTTTGTATTGGAAGTGCGCATGAGGTACACTGGTAACGATGGAACAGTATTACTCTGATCATAGACAATACGAAAGGTTCTAGAAGTTTGAGCCAACTCAATACAGCGATAGCGAGTTCTCACTTCTAGACTGATAAAGCCACTGACGAGACCACAGCGGGAGGCGAACACGCCTCGTACGGATACAAGCAAAAAAATGCTTCATGTACTAAAACTCGCTTCGCAACATTTTGCAGGGTTGAGCTTTGTTCCTGCTAGCATGCGTCAGCTGTGCAACGAGGTGGCTTTGTCTTATCAGCCTTTCTGCTTGCTTCCCAACCCCTGGATGGCCAAATCCGACACGCTCAAGGACTAGTATGGGACACGAAGTGCTCAGAGACTGGGTCGTGCGGAATACAGTGTTTCGACCGACCTACCCTGGCTCCGTTGCCATATCAAATTACATCTATTACATTACGTCGTAATTCAACAACATAGGTAGCCTTCCACAACAAGAGGCGCGGTAGACAGACACCCGTACTACTAGCCGAAACGCTATGATGCAGATATCAAGCAGCTTTAATTAACAAACTGTGTGAACGCTTTCAGATATTGTTTTCTTTAGTGCACAGTGATAAGTGAGTTTCTTCGCCATGCCTTACCTTCTCAGTCATAGATTCACTCCTTCAGTCCCGGTCGATCGCCATAAGGCATGACTCATGGTAGTCGAAACGAGCCATTGCGACAGCCGGCAAGATGTGGCACTTGTGATCAACAAAGCAACCGCGACGAGCAGCCTATTGGGTGCAAGCAACTCACATAGCTAGTCTCGTGTAGCTTCACTGAGAAAGTTTTTTTCAGGCGTAGCACTAGACTGTGGCAGCAGACTGTACATGTAGCAGGTCCGCGTTGTGGGACTTGCGAATGTGTGTGCTTCAGTATTCGCGTGTGCGAGGGTCTATGTTGCTATTCTAGCACAACCCCACTCATTGAATCGCGCTCCAACGACACGAAAATGAAATCAGCGAATATGGCAGCAGCATCCCACACTCTTGCACGACCAATCGAACGTCATCAGATGAAATCGCTGTCAACGATAAATCGAAGCGAGTATGAAACTGTTGGTGGTGGCACTAGAAGGCCGAGTAGCGCGTGGCATAGCTGTTATTGGATGGTGTTGTGGGTGTTGTGTGGTGTGTTTGTGTGTTTTGTGGTGGGAGTGAACTCTTTGTCGTCAGTGTGCCCGAGCGGTCTAAGGGGGTAGACTCAAGTTCTACTGTGTTCGCACTCGTGGGTTCAAATCCCACCGCTGACAAATCTACTCCATTTCCTGGAGCTTGCCTGTGCTGCGATGCACTTGCTGCGTGAGCTTGCGATTTAGCAAGTACTTCTATGGGCGACCGCATTTGCAGGCCACTTTTTGTATTGGAAGTGCGCATGAGGTACACTGGTAACGATGGAACAGTATTACTCTGATCATAGACAATACGAAAGGTTCTAGAAGTTTGAGCCAACTCAATACAGCGATAGCGAGTTCTCACTTCTAGACTGATAAAGCCACTGACGAGACCACAGCGGGAGGCGAACACGCCTCGTACGGATACAAGCAAAAAAATGCTTCATGTACTAAAACTCGCTTCGCAACATTTTGCAGGGTTGAGCTTTGTTCCTGCTAGCATGCGTCAGCTGTGCAACGAGGTGGCTTTGTCTTATCAGCCTTTCTGCTTGCTTCCCAACCCCTGGATGGCCAAATCCGACACGCTCAAGGACTAGTATGGGACACGAAGTGCTCAGAGACTGGGTCGTGCGGAATACAGTGTTTCGACCGACCTACCCTGGCTCCGTTGCCATATCAAATTACATCTATTACATTACGTCGTAATTCAACAACATAGGTAGCCTTCCACAACAAGAGGCGCGGTAGACAGACACCCGTACTACTAGCCGAAACGCTATGATGCAGATATCAAGCAGCTTTAATTAACAAACTGTGTGAACGCTTTCAGATATTGTTTTCTTTAGTGCACAGTGATAAGTGAGTTTCTTCGCCATGCCTTACCTTCTCAGTCATAGATTCACTCCTTCAGTCCCGGTCGATCGCCATAAGGCATGACTCATGGTAGTCGAAACGAGCCATTGCGACAGCCGGCAAGATGTGGCACTTGTGATCAACAAAGCAACCGCGACGAGCAGCCTATTGGGTGCAAGCAACTCACATAGCTAGTCTCGTGTAGCTTCACTGAGAAAGTTTTTTTCAGGCGTAGCACTAGACTGTGGCAGCAGACTGTACATGTAGCAGGTCCGCGTTGTGGGACTTGCGAATGTGTGTGCTTCAGTATTCGCGTGTGCGAGGGTCTATGTTGCTATTCTAGCACAACCCCACTCATTGAATCGCGCTCCAACGACACGAAAATGAAATCAGCGAATATGGCAGCAGCATCCCACACTCTTGCACGACCAATCGAACGTCATCAGATGAAAGAATCTCTGTCAACGATAAATCGAAGCGAGTATGAAACTGTTGGTGGTGGCACTAGAAGGCCGAGTAGCGCGTGGCATAGCTGTTATTGGATGGTGTTGTGGGTGTTGTGTGGTGTGTTTGTGTGTTTTGTGGTGGGAGTGAACTCTTTGTCGTCAGTGTGCCCGAGCGGTCTAAGGGGGTAGACTCAAGTTCTACTGTGTTCGCACTCGTGGGTTCAAATCCCACCGCTGACAAATCTACTCCATTTCCTGGAGCTTGCCTGTGCTGCGATGCACTTGCTGCGTGAGCTTGCGATTTAGCAAGTACTTCTATGGGCGACCGCATTTGCAGGCCACTTTTTGTATTGGAAGTGCGCATGAGGTACACTGGTAACGATGGAACAGTATTACTCTGATCATAGACAATACGAAAGGTTCTAGAAGTTTGAGCCAACTCAATACAGCGATAGCGAGTTCTCACTTCTAGACTGATAAAGCCACTGACGAGACCACAGCGGGAGGCGAACACGCCTCGTACGGATACAAGCAAAAAAATGCTTCATGTACTAAAACTCGCTTCGCAACATTTTGCAGGGTTGAGCTTTGTTCCTGCTAGCATGCGTCAGCTGTGCAACGAGGTGGCTTTGTCTTATCAGCCTTTCTGCTTGCTTCCCAACCCCTGGATGGCCAAATCCGACACGCTCAAGGACTAGTATGGGACACGAAGTGCTCAGAGACTGGGTCGTGCGGAATACAGTGTTTCGACCGACCTACCCTGGCTCCGTTGCCATATCAAATTACATCTATTACATTACGTCGTAATTCAACAACATAGGTAGCCTTCCACAACAAGAGGCGCGGTAGACAGACACCCGTACTACTAGCCGAAACGCTATGATGCAGATATCAAGCAGCTTTAATTAACAAACTGTGTGAACGCTTTCAGATATTGTTTTCTTTAGTGCACAGTGATAAGTGAGTTTCTTCGCCATGCCTTACCTTCTCAGTCATAGATTCACTCCTTCAGTCCCGGTCGATCGCCATAAGGCATGACTCATGGTAGTCGAAACGAGCCATTGCGACAGCCGGCAAGATGTGGCACTTGTGATCAACAAAGCAACCGCGACGAGCAGCCTATTGGGTGCAAGCAACTCACATAGCTAGTCTCGTGTAGCTTCACTGAGAAAGTTTTTTTCAGGCGTAGCACTAGACTGTGGCAGCAGACTGTACATGTAGCAGGTCCGCGTTGTGGGACTTGCGAATGTGTGTGCTTCAGTATTCGCGTGTGCGAGGGTCTATGTTGCTATTCTAGCACAACCCCACTCATTGAATCGCGCTCCAACGACACGAAAATGAAATCAGCGAATATGGCAGCAGCATCCCACACTCTTGCACGACCAATCGAACGTCATCAGATGAAAGAATCTCTGTCAACGATAAATCGAAGCGAGTATGAAACTGTTGGTGGTGGCACTAGAAGGCCGAGTAGCGCGTGGCATAGCTGTTATTGGATGGTGTTGTGGGTGTTGTGTGGTGTGTTTGTGTGTTTTGTGGTGGGAGTGAACTCTTTGTCGTCAGTGTGCCCGAGCGGTCTAAGGGGGTAGACTCAAGTTCTACTGTGTTCGCACTCGTGGGTTCAAATCCCACCGCTGACAAATCTACTCCATTTCCTGGAGCTTGCCTGTGCTGCGATGCACTTGCTGCGTGAGCTTGCGATTTAGCAAGTACTTCTATGGGCGACCGCATTTGCAGGCCACTTTTTGTATTGGAAGTGCGCATGAGGTACACTGGTAACGATGGAACAGTATTACTCTGATCATAGACAATACGAAAGGTTCTAGAAGTTTGAGCCAACTCAATACAGCGATAGCGAGTTCTCACTTCTAGACTGATAAAGCCACTGACGAGACCACAGCGGGAGGCGAACACGCCTCGTACGGATACAAGCAAAAAAATGCTTCATGTACTAAAACTCGCTTCGCAACATTTTGCAGGGTTGAGCTTTGTTCCTGCTAGCATGCGTCAGCTGTGCAACGAGGTGGCTTTGTCTTATCAGCCTTTCTGCTTGCTTCCCAACCCCTGGATGGCCAAATCCGACACGCTCAAGGACTAGTATGGGACACGAAGTGCTCAGAGACTGGGTCGTGCGGAATACAGTGTTTCGACCGACCTACCCTGGCTCCGTTGCCATATCAAATTACATCTATTACATTACGTCGTAATTCAACAACATAGGTAGCCTTCCACAACAAGAGGCGCGGTAGACAGACACCCGTACTACTAGCCGAAACGCTATGATGCAGATATCAAGCAGCTTTAATTAACAAACTGTGTGAACGCTTTCAGATATTGTTTTCTTTAGTGCACAGTGATAAGTGAGTTTCTTCGCCATGCCTTACCTTCTCAGTCATAGATTCACTCCTTCAGTCCCGGTCGATCGCCATAAGGCATGACTCATGGTAGTCGAAACGAGCCATTGCGACAGCCGGCAAGATGTGGCACTTGTGATCAACAAAGCAACCGCGACGAGCAGCCTATTGGGTGCAAGCAACTCACATAGCTAGTCTCGTGTAGCTTCACTGAGAAAGTTTTTTTCAGGCGTAGCACTAGACTGTGGCAGCAGACTGTACATGTAGCAGGTCCGCGTTGTGGGACTTGCGAATGTGTGTGCTTCAGTATTCGCGTGTGCGAGGGTCTATGTTGCTATTCTAGCACAACCCCACTCATTGAATCGCGCTCCAACGACACGAAAATGAAATCAGCGAATATGGCAGCAGCATCCCACACTCTTGCACGACCAATCGAACGTCATCAGATGAAATCGCTGTCAACGATAAATCGAAGCGAGTATGAAACTGTTGGTGGTGGCACTAGAAGGCCGAGTAGCGCGTGGCATAGCTGTTATTGGATGGTGTTGTGGGTGTTGTGTGGTGTGTTTGTGTGTTTTGTGGTGGGAGTGAACTCTTTGTCGTCAGTGTGCCCGAGCGGTCTAAGGGGGTAGACTCAAGTTCTACTGTGTTCGCACTCGTGGGTTCAAATCCCACCGCTGACAAATCTACTCCATTTCCTGGAGCTTGCCTGTGCTGCGATGCACTTGCTGCGTGAGCTTGCGATTTAGCAAGTACTTCTATGGGCGACCGCATTTGCAGGCCACTTTTTGTATTGGAAGTGCGCATGAGGTACACTGGTAACGATGGAACAGTATTACTCTGATCATAGACAATACGAAAGGTTCTAGAAGTTTGAGCCAACTCAATACAGCGATAGCGAGTTCTCACTTCTAGACTGATAAAGCCACTGACGAGACCACAGCGGGAGGCGAACACGCCTCGTACGGATACAAGCAAAAAAATGCTTCATGTACTAAAACTCGCTTCGCAACATTTTGCAGGGTTGAGCTTTGTTCCTGCTAGCATGCGTCAGCTGTGCAACGAGGTGGCTTTGTCTTATCAGCCTTTCTGCTTGCTTCCCAACCCCTGGATGGCCAAATCCGACACGCTCAAGGACTAGTATGGGACACGAAGTGCTCAGAGACTGGGTCGTGCGGAATACAGTGTTTCGACCGACCTACCCTGGCTCCGTTGCCATATCAAATTACATCTATTACATTACGTCGTAATTCAACAACATAGGTAGCCTTCCACAACAAGAGGCGCGGTAGACAGACACCCGTACTACTAGCCGAAACGCTATGATGCAGATATCAAGCAGCTTTAATTAACAAACTGTGTGAACGCTTTCAGATATTGTTTTCTTTAGTGCACAGTGATAAGTGAGTTTCTTCGCCATGCCTTACCTTCTCAGTCATAGATTCACTCCTTCAGTCCCGGTCGATCGCCATAAGGCATGACTCATGGTAGTCGAAACGAGCCATTGCGACAGCCGGCAAGATGTGGCACTTGTGATCAACAAAGCAACCGCGACGAGCAGCCTATTGGGTGCAAGCAACTCACATAGCTAGTCTCGTGTAGCTTCACTGAGAAAGTTTTTTTCAGGCGTAGCACTAGACTGTGGCAGCAGACTGTACATGTAGCAGGTCCGCGTTGTGGGACTTGCGAATGTGTGTGCTTCAGTATTCGCGTGTGCGAGGGTCTATGTTGCTATTCTAGCACAACCCCACTCATTGAATCGCGCTCCAACGACACGAAAATGAAATCAGCGAATATGGCAGCAGCATCCCACACTCTTGCACGACCAATCGAACGTCATCAGATGAAATCGCTGTCAACGATAAATCGAAGCGAGTATGAAACTGTTGGTGGTGGCACTAGAAGGCCGAGTAGCGCGTGGCATAGCTGTTATTGGATGGTGTTGTGGGTGTTGTGTGGTGTGTTTGTGTGTTTTGTGGTGGGAGTGAACTCTTTGTCGTCAGTGTGCCCGAGCGGTCTAAGGGGGTAGACTCAAGTTCTACTGTGTTCGCACTCGTGGGTTCAAATCCCACCGCTGACAAATCTACTCCATTTCCTGGAGCTTGCCTGTGCTGCGATGCACTTGCTGCGTGAGCTTGCGATTTAGCAAGTACTTCTATGGGCGACCGCATTTGCAGGCCACTTTTTGTATTGGAAGTGCGCATGAGGTACACTGGTAACGATGGAACAGTATTACTCTGATCATAGACAATACGAAAGGTTCTAGAAGTTTGAGCCAACTCAATACAGCGATAGCGAGTTCTCACTTCTAGACTGATAAAGCCACTGACGAGACCACAGCGGGAGGCGAACACGCCTCGTACGGATACAAGCAAAAAAATGCTTCATGTACTAAAACTCGCTTCGCAACATTTTGCAGGGTTGAGCTTTGTTCCTGCTAGCATGCGTCAGCTGTGCAACGAGGTGGCTTTGTCTTATCAGCCTTTCTGCTTGCTTCCCAACCCCTGGATGGCCAAATCCGACACGCTCAAGGACTAGTATGGGACACGAAGTGCTCAGAGACTGGGTCGTGCGGAATACAGTGTTTCGACCGACCTACCCTGGCTCCGTTGCCATATCAAATTACATCTATTACATTACGTCGTAATTCAACAACATAGGTAGCCTTCCACAACAAGAGGCGCGGTAGACAGACACCCGTACTACTAGCCGAAACGCTATGATGCAGATATCAAGCAGCTTTAATTAACAAACTGTGTGAACGCTTTCAGATATTGTTTTCTTTAGTGCACAGTGATAAGTGAGTTTCTTCGCCATGCCTTACCTTCTCAGTCATAGATTCACTCCTTCAGTCCCGGTCGATCGCCATAAGGCATGACTCATGGTAGTCGAAACGAGCCATTGCGACAGCCGGCAAGATGTGGCACTGTGATCAACAAAGCAACCGCGACGAGCAGCCTATTGGGTGCAAGCAACTCACATAGCTAGTCTCGTGTAGCTTCACTGAGAAAGTTTTTTTCAGGCGTAGCACTAGACTGTGGCAGCAGACTGTACATGTAGCAGGTCCGCGTTGTGGGACTTGCGAATGTGTGTGCTTCAGTATTCGCGTGTGCGAGGGTCTATGTTGCTATTCTAGCACAACCCCACTCATTGAATCGCGCTCCAACGACACGAAAATGAAATCAGCGAATATGGCAGCAGCATCCCACACTCTTGCACGACCAATCGAACGTCATCAGATGAAATCGCTGTCAACGATAAATCGAAGCGAGTATGAAACTGTTGGTGGTGGCACTAGAAGGCCGAGTAGCGCGTGGCATAGCTGTTATTGGATGGTGTTGTGGGTGTTGTGTGGTGTGTTTGTGTGTTTTGTGGTGGGAGTGAACTCTTTGTCGTCAGTGTGCCCGAGCGGTCTAAGGGGGTAGACTCAAGTTCTACTGTGTTCGCACTCGTGGGTTCAAATCCCACCGCTGACAAATCTACTCCATTTCCTGGAGCTTGCCTGTGCTGCGATGCACTTGCTGCGTGAGCTTGCGATTTAGCAAGTACTTCTATGGGCGACCGCATTTGCAGGCCACTTTTTGTATTGGAAGTGCGCATGAGGTACACTGGTAACGATGGAACAGTATTACTCTGATCATAGACAATACGAAAGGTTCTAGAAGTTTGAGCCAACTCAATACAGCGATAGCGAGTTCTCACTTCTAGACTGATAAAGCCACTGACGAGACCACAGCGGGAGGCGAACACGCCTCGTACGGATACAAGCAAAAAAATGCTTCATGTACTAAAACTCGCTTCGCAACATTTTGCAGGGTTGAGCTTTGTTCCTGCTAGCATGCGTCAGCTGTGCAACGAGGTGGCTTTGTCTTATCAGCCTTTCTGCTTGCTTCCCAACCCCTGGATGGCCAAATCCGACACGCTCAAGGACTAGTATGGGACACGAAGTGCTCAGAGACTGGGTCGTGCGGAATACAGTGTTTCGACCGACCTACCCTGGCTCCGTTGCCATATCAAATTACATCTATTACATTACGTCGTAATTCAACAACATAGGTAGCCTTCCACAACAAGAGGCGCGGTAGACAGACACCCGTACTACTAGCCGAAACGCTATGATGCAGATATCAAGCAGCTTTAATTAACAAACTGTGTGAACGCTTTCAGATATTGTTTTCTTTAGTGCACAGTGATAAGTGAGTTTCTTCGCCATGCCTTACCTTCTCAGTCATAGATTCACTCCTTCAGTCCCGGTCGATCGCCATAAGGCATGACTCATGGTAGTCGAAACGAGCCATTGCGACAGCCGGCAAGATGTGGCACTTGTGATCAACAAAGCAACCGCGACGAGCAGCCTATTGGGTGCAAGCAACTCACATAGCTAGTCTCGTGTAGCTTCACTGAGAAAGTTTTTTTCAGGCGTAGCACTAGACTGTGGCAGCAGACTGTACATGTAGCAGGTCCGCGTTGTGGGACTTGCGAATGTGTGTGCTTCAGTATTCGCGTGTGCGAGGGTCTATGTTGCTATTCTAGCACAACCCCACTCATTGAATCGCGCTCCAACGACACGAAAATGAAATCAGCGAATATGGCAGCAGCATCCCACACTCTTGCACGACCAATCGAACGTCATCAGATGAAATCGCTGTCAACGATAAATCGAAGCGAGTATGAAACTGTTGGTGGTGGCACTAGAAGGCCGAGTAGCGCGTGGCATAGCTGTTATTGGATGGTGTTGTGGGTGTTGTGTGGTGTGTTTGTGTGTTTTGTGGTGGGAGTGAACTCTTTGTCGTCAGTGTGCCCGAGCGGTCTAAGGGGGTAGACTCAAGTTCTACTGTGTTCGCACTCGTGGGTTCAAATCCCACCGCTGACAAATCTACTCCATTTCCTGGAGCTTGCCTGTGCTGCGATGCACTTGCTGCGTGAGCTTGCGATTTAGCAAGTACTTCTATGGGCGACCGCATTTGCAGGCCACTTTTTGTATTGGAAGTGCGCATGAGGTACACTGGTAACGATGGAACAGTATTACTCTGATCATAGACAATACGAAAGGTTCTAGAAGTTTGAGCCAACTCAATACAGCGATAGCGAGTTCTCACTTCTAGACTGATAAAGCCACTGACGAGACCACAGCGGGAGGCGAACACGCCTCGTACGGATACAAGCAAAAAAATGCTTCATGTACTAAAACTCGCTTCGCAACATTTTGCAGGGTTGAGCTTTGTTCCTGCTAGCATGCGTCAGCTGTGCAACGAGGTGGCTTTGTCTTATCAGCCTTTCTGCTTGCTTCCCAACCCCTGGATGGCCAAATCCGACACGCTCAAGGACTAGTATGGGACACGAAGTGCTCAGAGACTGGGTCGTGCGGAATACAGTGTTTCGACCGACCTACCCTGGCTCCGTTGCCATATCAAATTACATCTATTACATTACGTCGTAATTCAACAACATAGGTAGCCTTCCACAACAAGAGGCGCGGTAGACAGACACCCGTACTACTAGCCGAAACGCTATGATGCAGATATCAAGCAGCTTTAATTAACAAACTGTGTGAACGCTTTCAGATATTGTTTTCTTTAGTGCACAGTGATAAGTGAGTTTCTTCGCCATGCCTTACCTTCTCAGTCATAGATTCACTCCTTCAGTCCCGGTCGATCGCCATAAGGCATGACTCATGGTAGTCGAAACGAGCCATTGCGACAGCCGGCAAGATGTGGCACTTGTGATCAACAAAGCAACCGCGACGAGCAGCCTATTGGGTGCAAGCAACTCACATAGCTAGTCTCGTGTAGCTTCACTGAGAAAGTTTTTTTCAGGCGTAGCACTAGACTGTGGCAGCAGACTGTACATGTAGCAGGTCCGCGTTGTGGGACTTGCGAATGTGTGTGCTTCAGTATTCGCGTGTGTGAGGGTCTATGTTGCTATTCTAGCACAACCCCACTCATTGAATCGCGCTCCAACGACACGAAAATGAAATCAGCGAATATGGCAGCAGCATCCCACACTCTTGCACGACCAATCGAACGTCATCAGATGAAAGAATCTCTGTCAACGATAAATCGAAGCGAGTATGAAACTGTTGGTGGTGGCACTAGAAGGCCGAGTAGCGCGTGGCATAGCTGTTATTGGATGGTGTTGTGGGTGTTGTGTGGTGTGTTTGTGTGTTTTGTGGTGGGAGTGAACTCTTTGTCGTCAGTGTGCCCGAGCGGTCTAAGGGGGTAGACTCAAGTTCTACTGTGTTCGCACTCGTGGGTTCAAATCCCACCGCTGACAAATCTACTCCATTTCCTGGAGCTTGCCTGTGCTGCGATGCACTTGCTGCGTGAGCTTGCGATTTAGCAAGTACTTCTATAAGCGACCGCATTTGCAGGCCACTTTTTGTATTGGAAGTGCGCATGAGGTACACTGGTAACGATGGAACAGTATTACTCTGATCATAGACAATACGAAAGGTTCTAGAAGTTTGAGCCAACTCAATACAGCGATAGCGAGTTCTCACTTCTAGACTGATAAAGCCACTGACGAGACCACAGCGGGAGGCGAACACGCCTCGTACGGATACAAGCAAAAAAATGCTTCATGTACTAAAACTCGCTTCGCAACATTTTGCAGGGTTGAGCTTTGTTCCTGCTAGCATGCGTCAGCTGTGCAACGAGGTGGCTTTGTCTTATCAGCCTTTCTGCTTGCTTCCCAACCCCTGGATGGCCAAATCCGACACGCTCAAGGACTAGTATGGGACACGAAGTGCTCAGAGACTGGGTCGTGCGGAATACAGTGTTTCGACCGACCTACCCTGGCTCCGTTGCCATATCAAATTACATCTATTACATTACGTCGTAATTCAACAACATAGGTAGCCTTCCACAACAAGAGGCGCGGTAGACAGACACCCGTACTACTAGCCGAAACGCTATGATGCAGATATCAAACAGCTTTAATTAACAAACTGTGTGAACGCTTTCAGATATTGTTTTCTTTAGTGCACAGTGATAAGTGAGTTTCTTCGCCATGCCTTACCTTCTCAGTCATAGATTCACTCCTTCAGTCCCGGTCGATCGCCATAAGGCATGACTCATGGTAGTCGAAACGAGCCATTGCGACAGCCGGCAAGATGTGGCACTTGTGATCAACAAAGCAACCGCGACGAGCAGCCTATTGGGTGCAAGCAACTCACATAGCTAGTCTCGTGTAGCTTCACTGAGAAAGTTTTTTTCAGGCGTAGCACTAGACTGTGGCAGCAGACTGTACATGTAGCAGGTCCGCGTTGTGGGACTTGCGAATGTGTGTGCTTCAGTATTCGCGTGTGTGAGGGTCTATGTTGCTATTCTAGCACAACCCCACTCATTGAATCGCGCTCCAACGACACGAAAATGAAATCAGCGAATATGGCAGCAGCATCCCACACTCTTGCACGACCAATCGAACGTCATCAGATGAAAGAATCTCTGTCAACGATAAATCGAAGCGAGTATGAAACTGTTGGTGGTGGCACTAGAAGGCCGAGTAGCGCGTGGCATAGCTGTTATTGGATGGTGTTGTGGGTGTTGTGTGGTGTGTTTGTGTGTTTTGTGGTGGGAGTGAACTCTTTGTCGTCAGTGTGCCCGAGCGGTCTAAGGGGGTAGACTCAAGTTCTACTGTGTTCGCACTCGTGGGTTCAAATCCCACCGCTGACAAATCTACTCCATTTCCTGGAGCTTGCCTGTGCTGCGATGCACTTGCTGCGTGAGCTTGCGATTTAGCAAGTACTTCTATAAGCGACCGCATTTGCAGGCCACTTTTTGTATTGGAAGTGCGCATGAGGTACACTGGTAACGATGGAACAGTATTACTCTGATCATAGACAATACGAAAGGTTCTAGAAGTTTGAGCCAACTCAATACAGCGATAGCGAGTTCTCACTTCTAGACTGATAAAGCCACTGACGAGACCACAGCGGGAGGCGAACACGCCTCGTACGGATACAAGCAAAAAAATGCTTCATGTACTAAAACTCGCTTCGCAACATTTTGCAGGGTTGAGCTTTGTTCCTGCTAGCATGCGTCAGCTGTGCAACGAGGTGGCTTTGTCTTATCAGCCTTTCTGCTTGCTTCCCAACCCCTGGATGGCCAAATCCGACACGCTCAAGGACTAGTATGGGACACGAAGTGCTCAGAGACTGGGTCGTGCGGAATACAGTGTTTCGACCGACCTACCCTGGCTCCGTTGCCATATCAAATTACATCTATTACATTACGTCGTAATTCAACAACATAGGTAGCCTTCCACAACAAGAGGCGCGGTAGACAGACACCCGTACTACTAGCCGAAACGCTATGATGCAGATATCAAGCAGCTTTAATTAACAAACTGTGTGAACGCTTTCAGATATTGTTTTCTTTAGTGCACAGTGATAAGTGAGTTTCTTCGCCATGCCTTACCTTCTCAGTCATAGATTCACTCCTTCAGTCCCGGTCGATCGCCATAAGGCATGACTCATGGTAGTCGAAACGAGCCATTGCGACAGCCGGCAAGATGTGGCACTTGTGATCAACAAAGCAACCGCGACGAGCAGCCTATTGGGTGCAAGCAACTCACATAGCTAGTCTCGTGTAGCTTCACTGAGAAAGTTTTTTTCAGGCGTAGCACTAGACTGTGGCAGCAGACTGTACATGTAGCAGGTCCGCGTTGTGGGACTTGCGAATGTGTGTGCTTCAGTATTCGCGTGTGTGAGGGTCTATGTTGCTATTCTAGCACAACCCCACTCATTGAATCGCGCTCCAACGACACGAAAATGAAATCAGCGAATATGGCAGCAGCATCCCACACTCTTGCACGACCAATCGAACGTCATCAGATGAAAGAATCTCTGTCAACGATAAATCGAAGCGAGTATGAAACTGTTGGTGGTGGCACTAGAAGGCCGAGTAGCGCGTGGCATAGCTGTTATTGGATGGTGTTGTGGGTGTTGTGTGGTGTGTTTGTGTGTTTTGTGGTGGGAGTGAACTCTTTGTCGTCAGTGTGCCCGAGCGGTCTAAGGGGGTAGACTCAAGTTCTACTGTGTTCGCACTCGTGGGTTCAAATCCCACCGCTGACAAATCTACTCCATTTCCTGGAGCTTGCCTGTGCTGCGATGCACTTGCTGCGTGAGCTTGCGATTTAGCAAGTACTTCTATAAGCGACCGCATTTGCAGGCCACTTTTTGTATTGGAAGTGCGCATGAGGTACACTGGTAACGATGGAACAGTATTACTCTGATCATAGACAATACGAAAGGTTCTAGAAGTTTGAGCCAACTCAATACAGCGATAGCGAGTTCTCACTTCTAGACTGATAAAGCCACTGACGAGACCACAGCGGGAGGCGAACACGCCTCGTACGGATACAAGCAAAAAAATGCTTCATGTACTAAAACTCGCTTCGCAACATTTTGCAGGGTTGAGCTTTGTTCCTGCTAGCATGCGTCAGCTGTGCAACGAGGTGGCTTTGTCTTATCAGCCTTTCTGCTTGCTTCCCAACCCCTGGATGGCCAAATCCGACACGCTCAAGGACTAGTATGGGACACGAAGTGCTCAGAGACTGGGTCGTGCGGAATACAGTGTTTCGACCGACCTACCCTGGCTCCGTTGCCATATCAAATTACATCTATTACATTACGTCGTAATTCAACAACATAGGTAGCCTTCCACAACAAGAGGCGCGGTAGACAGACACCCGTACTACTAGCCGAAACGCTATGATGCAGATATCAAGCAGCTTTAATTAACAAACTGTGTGAACGCTTTCAGATATTGTTTTCTTTAGTGCACAGTGATAAGTGAGTTTCTTCGCCATGCCTTACCTTCTCAGTCATAGATTCACTCCTTCAGTCCCGGTCGATCGCCATAAGGCATGACTCATGGTAGTCGAAACGAGCCATTGCGACAGCCGGCAAGATGTGGCACTTGTGATCAACAAAGCAACCGCGACGAGCAGCCTATTGGGTGCAAGCAACTCACATAGCTAGTCTCGTGTAGCTTCACTGAGAAAGTTTTTTTCAGGCGTAGCACTAGACTGTGGCAGCAGACTGTACATGTAGCAGGTCCGCGTTGTGGGACTTGCGAATGTGTGTGCTTCAGTATTCGCGTGTGCGAGGGTCTATGTTGCTATTCTAGCACAACCCCACTCATTGAATCGCGCTCCAACGACACGAAAATGAAATCAGCGAATATGGCAGCAGCATCCCACACTCTTGCACGACCAATCGAACGTCATCAGATGAAATCGCTGTCAACGATAAATCGAAGCGAGTATGAAACTGTTGGTGGTGGCACTAGAAGGCCGAGTAGCGCGTGGCATAGCTGTTATTGGATGGTGTTGTGGGTGTTGTGTGGTGTGTTTGTGTGTTTTGTGGTGGGAGTGAACTCTTTGTCGTCAGTGTGCCCGAGCGGTCTAAGGGGGTAGACTCAAGTTCTACTGTGTTCGCACTCGTGGGTTCAAATCCCACCGCTGACAAATCTACTCCATTTCCTGGAGCTTGCCTGTGCTGCGATGCACTTGCTGCGTGAGCTTGCGATTTAGCAAGTACTTCTATGGGCGACCGCATTTGCAGGCCACTTTTTGTATTGGAAGTGCGCATGAGGTACACTGGTAACGATGGAACAGTATTACTCTGATCATAGACAATACGAAAGGTTCTAGAAGTTTGAGCCAACTCAATACAGCGATAGCGAGTTCTCACTTCTAGACTGATAAAGCCACTGACGAGACCACAGCGGGAGGCGAACACGCCTCGTACGGATACAAGCAAAAAAATGCTTCATGTACTAAAACTCGCTTCGCAACATTTTGCAGGGTTGAGCTTTGTTCCTGCTAGCATGCGTCAGCTGTGCAACGAGGTGGCTTTGTCTTATCAGCCTTTCTGCTTGCTTCCCAACCCCTGGATGGCCAAATCCGACACGCTCAAGGACTAGTATGGGACACGAAGTGCTCAGAGACTGGGTCGTGCGGAATACAGTGTTTCGACCGACCTACCCTGGCTCCGTTGCCATATCAAATTACATCTATTACATTACGTCGTAATTCAACAACATAGGTAGCCTTCCACAACAAGAGGCGCGGTAGACAGACACCCGTACTACTAGCCGAAACGCTATGATGCAGATATCAAGCAGCTTTAATTAACAAACTGTGTGAACGCTTTCAGATATTGTTTTCTTTAGTGCACAGTGATAAGTGAGTTTCTTCGCCATGCCTTACCTTCTCAGTCATAGATTCACTCCTTCAGTCCCGGTCGATCGCCATAAGGCATGACTCATGTTAGTCGAAACGAGCCATTGCGACAGCCGGCAAGATGTGGCACTTGTGATCAACAAAGCAACCGCGACGAGCAGCCTATTGGGTGCAAGCAACTCACATAGCTAGTCTCGTGTAGCTTCACTGAGAAAGTTTTTTTCAGGCGTAGCACTAGACTGTGGCAGCAGACTGTACATGTAGCAGGTCCGCGTTGTGGGACTTGCGAATGTGTGTGCTTCAGTATTCGCGTGTGCGAGGGTCTATGTTGCTATTCTAGCACAACCCCACTCATTGAATCGCGCTCCAACGACACGAAAATGAAATCAGCGAATATGGCAGCAGCATCCCACACTCTTGCACGACCAATCGAACGTCATCAGATGAAATCGCTGTCAACGATAAATCGAAGCGAGTATGAAACTGTTGGTGGTGGCACTAGAAGGCCGAGTAGCGCGTGGCATAGCTGTTATTGGATGGTGTTGTGGGTGTTGTGTGGTGTGTTTGTGTGTTTTGTGGTGGGAGTGAACTCTTTGTCGTCAGTGTGCCCGAGCGGTCTAAGGGGGTAGACTCAAGTTCTACTGTGTTCGCACTCGTGGGTTCAAATCCCACCGCTGACAAATCTACTCCATTTCCTGGAGCTTGCCTGTGCTGCGATGCACTTGCTGCGTGAGCTTGCGATTTAGCAAGTACTTCTATGGGCGACCGCATTTGCAGGCCACTTTTTGTATTGGAAGTGCGCATGAGGTACACTGGTAACGATGGAACAGTATTACTCTGATCATAGACAATACGAAAGGTTCTAGAAGTTTGAGCCAACTCAATACAGCGATAGCGAGTTCTCACTTCTAGACTGATAAAGCCACTGACGAGACCACAGCGGGAGGCGAACACGCCTCGTACGGATACAAGCAAAAAAATGCTTCATGTACTAAAACTCGCTTCGCAACATTTTGCAGGGTTGAGCTTTGTTCCTGCTAGCATGCGTCAGCTGTGCAACGAGGTGGCTTTGTCTTATCAGCCTTTCTGCTTGCTTCCCAACCCCTGGATGGCCAAATCCGACACGCTCAAGGACTAGTATGGGACACGAAGTGCTCAGAGACTGGGTCGTGCGGAATACAGTGTTTCGACCGACCTACCCTGGCTCCGTTGCCATATCAAATTACATCTATTACATTACGTCGTAATTCAACAACATAGGTAGCCTTCCACAACAAGAGGCGCGGTAGACAGACACCCGTACTACTAGCCGAAACGCTATGATGCAGATATCAAGCAGCTTTAATTAACAAACTGTGTGAACGCTTTCAGATATTGTTTTCTTTAGTGCACAGTGATAAGTGAGTTTCTTCGCCATGCCTTACCTTCTCAGTCATAGATTCACTCCTTCAGTCCCGGTCGATCGCCATAAGGCATGACTCATGGTAGTCGAAACGAGCCATTGCGACAGCCGGCAAGATGTGGCACTGTGATCAACAAAGCAACCGCGACGAGCAGCCTATTGGGTGCAAGCAACTCACATAGCTAGTCTCGTGTAGCTTCACTGAGAAAGTTTTTTTCAGGCGTAGCACTAGACTGTGGCAGCAGACTGTACATGTAGCAGGTCCGCGTTGTGGGACTTGCGAATGTGTGTGCTTCAGTATTCGCGTGTGCGAGGGTCTATGTTGCTATTCTAGCACAACCCCACTCATTGAATCGCGCTCCAACGACACGAAAATGAAATCAGCGAATATGGCAGCAGCATCCCACACTCTTGCACGACCAATCGAACGTCATCAGATGAAATCGCTGTCAACGATAAATCGAAGCGAGTATGAAACTGTTGGTGGTGGCACTAGAAGGCCGAGTAGCGCGTGGCATAGCTGTTATTGGATGGTGTTGTGGGTGTTGTGTGGTGTGTTTGTGTGTTTTGTGGTGGGAGTGAACTCTTTGTCGTCAGTGTGCCCGAGCGGTCTAAGGGGGTAGACTCAAGTTCTACTGTGTTCGCACTCGTGGGTTCAAATCCCACCGCTGACAAATCTACTCCATTTCCTGGAGCTTGCCTGTGCTGCGATGCACTTGCTGCGTGAGCTTGCGATTTAGCAAGTACTTCTATGGGCGACCGCATTTGCAGGCCACTTTTTGTATTGGAAGTGCGCATGAGGTACACTGGTAACGATGGAACAGTATTACTCTGATCATAGACAATACGAAAGGTTCTAGAAGTTTGAGCCAACTCAATACAGCGATAGCGAGTTCTCACTTCTAGACTGATAAAGCCACTGACGAGACCACAGCGGGAGGCGAACACGCCTCGTACGGATACAAGCAAAAAAATGCTTCATGTACTAAAACTCGCTTCGCAACATTTTGCAGGGTTGAGCTTTGTTCCTGCTAGCATGCGTCAGCTGTGCAACGAGGTGGCTTTGTCTTATCAGCCTTTCTGCTTGCTTCCCAACCCCTGGATGGCCAAATCCGACACGCTCAAGGACTAGTATGGGACACGAAGTGCTCAGAGACTGGGTCGTGCGGAATACAGTGTTTCGACCGACCTACCCTGGCTCCGTTGCCATATCAAATTACATCTATTACATTACGTCGTAATTCAACAACATAGGTAGCCTTCCACAACAAGAGGCGCGGTAGACAGACACCCGTACTACTAGCCGAAACGCTATGATGCAGATATCAAGCAGCTTTAATTAACAAACTGTGTGAACGCTTTCAGATATTGTTTTCTTTAGTGCACAGTGATAAGTGAGTTTCTTCGCCATGCCTTACCTTCTCAGTCATAGATTCACTCCTTCAGTCCCGGTCGATCGCCATAAGGCATGACTCATGGTAGTCGAAACGAGCCATTGCGACAGCCGGCAAGATGTGGCACTTGTGATCAACAAAGCAACCGCGACGAGCAGCCTATTGGGTGCAAGCAACTCACATAGCTAGTCTCGTGTAGCTTCACTGAGAAAGTTTTTTTCAGGCGTAGCACTAGACTGTGGCAGCAGACTGTACATGTAGCAGGTCCGCGTTGTGGGACTTGCGAATGTGTGTGCTTCAGTATTCGCGTGTGTGAGGGTCTATGTTGCTATTCTAGCACAACCCCACTCATTGAATCGCGCTCCAACGACACGAAAATGAAATCAGCGAATATGGCAGCAGCATCCCACACTCTTGCACGACCAATCGAACGTCATCAGATGAAAGAATCTCTGTCAACGATAAATCGAAGCGAGTATGAAACTGTTGGTGGTGGCACTAGAAGGCCGAGTAGCGCGTGGCATAGCTGTTATTGGATGGTGTTGTGGGTGTTGTGTGGTGTGTTTGTGTGTTTTGTGGTGGGAGTGAACTCTTTGTCGTCAGTGTGCCCGAGCGGTCTAAGGGGGTAGACTCAAGTTCTACTGTGTTCGCACTCGTGGGTTCAAATCCCACCGCTGACAAATCTACTCCATTTCCTGGAGCTTGCCTGTGCTGCGATGCACTTGCTGCGTGAGCTTGCGATTTAGCAAGTACTTCTATAAGCGACCGCATTTGCAGGCCACTTTTTGTATTGGAAGTGCGCATGAGGTACACTGGTAACGATGGAACAGTATTACTCTGATCATAGACAATACGAAAGGTTCTAGAAGTTTGAGCCAACTCAATACAGCGATAGCGAGTTCTCACTTCTAGACTGATAAAGCCACTGACGAGACCACAGCGGGAGGCGAACACGCCTCGTACGGATACAAGCAAAAAAATGCTTCATGTACTAAAACTCGCTTCGCAACATTTTGCAGGGTTGAGCTTTGTTCCTGCTAGCATGCGTCAGCTGTGCAACGAGGTGGCTTTGTCTTATCAGCCTTTCTGCTTGCTTCCCAACCCCTGGATGGCCAAATCCGACACGCTCAAGGACTAGTATGGGACACGAAGTGCTCAGAGACTGGGTCGTGCGGAATACAGTGTTTCGACCGACCTACCCTGGCTCCGTTGCCATATCAAATTACATCTATTACATTACGTCGTAATTCAACAACATAGGTAGCCTTCCACAACAAGAGGCGCGGTAGACAGACACCCGTACTACTAGCCGAAACGCTATGATGCAGATATCAAACAGCTTTAATTAACAAACTGTGTGAACGCTTTCAGATATTGTTTTCTTTAGTGCACAGTGATAAGTGAGTTTCTTCGCCATGCCTTACCTTCTCAGTCATAGATTCACTCCTTCAGTCCCGGTCGATCGCCATAAGGCATGACTCATGGTAGTCGAAACGAGCCATTGCGACAGCCGGCAAGATGTGGCACTTGTGATCAACAAAGCAACCGCGACGAGCAGCCTATTGGGTGCAAGCAACTCACATAGCTAGTCTCGTGTAGCTTCACTGAGAAAGTTTTTTTCAGGCGTAGCACTAGACTGTGGCAGCAGACTGTACATGTAGCAGGTCCGCGTTGTGGGACTTGCGAATGTGTGTGCTTCAGTATTCGCGTGTGTGAGGGTCTATGTTGCTATTCTAGCACAACCCCACTCATTGAATCGCGCTCCAACGACACGAAAATGAAATCAGCGAATATGGCAGCAGCATCCCACACTCTTGCACGACCAATCGAACGTCATCAGATGAAAGAATCTCTGTCAACGATAAATCGAAGCGAGTATGAAACTGTTGGTGGTGGCACTAGAAGGCCGAGTAGCGCGTGGCATAGCTGTTATTGGATGGTGTTGTGGGTGTTGTGTGGTGTGTTTGTGTGTTTTGTGGTGGGAGTGAACTCTTTGTCGTCAGTGTGCCCGAGCGGTCTAAGGGGGTAGACTCAAGTTCTACTGTGTTCGCACTCGTGGGTTCAAATCCCACCGCTGACAAATCTACTCCATTTCCTGGAGCTTGCCTGTGCTGCGATGCACTTGCTGCGTGAGCTTGCGATTTAGCAAGTACTTCTATAAGCGACCGCATTTGCAGGCCACTTTTTGTATTGGAAGTGCGCATGAGGTACACTGGTAACGATGGAACAGTATTACTCTGATCATAGACAATACGAAAGGTTCTAGAAGTTTGAGCCAACTCAATACAGCGATAGCGAGTTCTCACTTCTAGACTGATAAAGCCACTGACGAGACCACAGCGGGAGGCGAACACGCCTCGTACGGATACAAGCAAAAAAATGCTTCATGTACTAAAACTCGCTTCGCAACATTTTGCAGGGTTGAGCTTTGTTCCTGCTAGCATGCGTCAGCTGTGCAACGAGGTGGCTTTGTCTTATCAGCCTTTCTGCTTGCTTCCCAACCCCTGGATGGCCAAATCCGACACGCTCAAGGACTAGTATGGGACACGAAGTGCTCAGAGACTGGGTCGTGCGGAATACAGTGTTTCGACCGACCTACCCTGGCTCCGTTGCCATATCAAATTACATCTATTACATTACGTCGTAATTCAACAACATAGGTAGCCTTCCACAACAAGAGGCGCGGTAGACAGACACCCGTACTACTAGCCGAAACGCTATGATGCAGATATCAAGCAGCTTTAATTAACAAACTGTGTGAACGCTTTCAGATATTGTTTTCTTTAGTGCACAGTGATAAGTGAGTTTCTTCGCCATGCCTTACCTTCTCAGTCATAGATTCACTCCTTCAGTCCCGGTCGATCGCCATAAGGCATGACTCATGGTAGTCGAAACGAGCCATTGCGACAGCCGGCAAGATGTGGCACTTGTGATCAACAAAGCAACCGCGACGAGCAGCCTATTGGGTGCAAGCAACTCACATAGCTAGTCTCGTGTAGCTTCACTGAGAAAGTTTTTTTCAGGCGTAGCACTAGACTGTGGCAGCAGACTGTACATGTAGCAGGTCCGCGTTGTGGGACTTGCGAATGTGTGTGCTTCAGTATTCGCGTGTGTGAGGGTCTATGTTGCTATTCTAGCACAACCCCACTCATTGAATCGCGCTCCAACGACACGAAAATGAAATCAGCGAATATGGCAGCAGCATCCCACACTCTTGCACGACCAATCGAACGTCATCAGATGAAAGAATCTCTGTCAACGATAAATCGAAGCGAGTATGAAACTGTTGGTGGTGGCACTAGAAGGCCGAGTAGCGCGTGGCATAGCTGTTATTGGATGGTGTTGTGGGTGTTGTGTGGTGTGTTTGTGTGTTTTGTGGTGGGAGTGAACTCTTTGTCGTCAGTGTGCCCGAGCGGTCTAAGGGGGTAGACTCAAGTTCTACTGTGTTCGCACTCGTGGGTTCAAATCCCACCGCTGACAAATCTACTCCATTTCCTGGAGCTTGCCTGTGCTGCGATGCACTTGCTGCGTGAGCTTGCGATTTAGCAAGTACTTCTATAAGCGACCGCATTTGCAGGCCACTTTTTGTATTGGAAGTGCGCATGAGGTACACTGGTAACGATGGAACAGTATTACTCTGATCATAGACAATACGAAAGGTTCTAGAAGTTTGAGCCAACTCAATACAGCGATAGCGAGTTCTCACTTCTAGACTGATAAAGCCACTGACGAGACCACAGCGGGAGGCGAACACGCCTCGTACGGATACAAGCAAAAAAATGCTTCATGTACTAAAACTCGCTTCGCAACATTTTGCAGGGTTGAGCTTTGTTCCTGCTAGCATGCGTCAGCTGTGCAACGAGGTGGCTTTGTCTTATCAGCCTTTCTGCTTGCTTCCCAACCCCTGGATGGCCAAATCCGACACGCTCAAGGACTAGTATGGGACACGAAGTGCTCAGAGACTGGGTCGTGCGGAATACAGTGTTTCGACCGACCTACCCTGGCTCCGTTGCCATATCAAATTACATCTATTACATTACGTCGTAATTCAACAACATAGGTAGCCTTCCACAACAAGAGGCGCGGTAGACAGACACCCGTACTACTAGCCGAAACGCTATGATGCAGATATCAAACAGCTTTAATTAACAAACTGTGTGAACGCTTTCAGATATTGTTTTCTTTAGTGCACAGTGATAAGTGAGTTTCTTCGCCATGCCTTACCTTCTCAGTCATAGATTCACTCCTTCAGTCCCGGTCGATCGCCATAAGGCATGACTCATGGTAGTCGAAACGAGCCATTGCGACAGCCGGCAAGATGTGGCACTTGTGATCAACAAAGCAACCGCGACGAGCAGCCTATTGGGTGCAAGCAACTCACATAGCTAGTCTCGTGTAGCTTCACTGAGAAAGTTTTTTTCAGGCGTAGCACTAGACTGTGGCAGCAGACTGTACATGTAGCAGGTCCGCGTTGTGGGACTTGCGAATGTGTGTGCTTCAGTATTCGCGTGTGTGAGGGTCTATGTTGCTATTCTAGCACAACCCCACTCATTGAATCGCGCTCCAACGACACGAAAATGAAATCAGCGAATATGGCAGCAGCATCCCACACTCTTGCACGACCAATCGAACGTCATCAGATGAAAGAATCTCTGTCAACGATAAATCGAAGCGAGTATGAAACTGTTGGTGGTGGCACTAGAAGGCCGAGTAGCGCGTGGCATAGCTGTTATTGGATGGTGTTGTGGGTGTTGTGTGGTGTGTTTGTGTGTTTTGTGGTGGGAGTGAACTCTTTGTCGTCAGTGTGCCCGAGCGGTCTAAGGGGGTAGACTCAAGTTCTACTGTGTTCGCACTCGTGGGTTCAAATCCCACCGCTGACAAATCTACTCCATTTCCTGGAGCTTGCCTGTGCTGCGATGCACTTGCTGCGTGAGCTTGCGATTTAGCAAGTACTTCTATGGGCGACCGCATTTGCAGGCCACTTTTTGTATTGGAAGTGCGCATGAGGTACACTGGTAACGATGGAACAGTATTACTCTGATCATAGACAATACGAAAGGTTCTAGAAGTTTGAGCCAACTCAATACAGCGATAGCGAGTTCTCACTTCTAGACTGATAAAGCCACTGACGAGACCACAGCGGGAGGCGAACACGCCTCGTACGGATACAAGCAAAAAAATGCTTCATGTACTAAAACTCGCTTCGCAACATTTTGCAGGGTTGAGCTTTGTTCCTGCTAGCATGCGTCAGCTGTGCAACGAGGTGGCTTTGTCTTATCAGCCTTTCTGCTTGCTTCCCAACCCCTGGATGGCCAAATCCGACACGCTCAAGGACTAGTATGGGACACGAAGTGCTCAGAGACTGGGTCGTGCGGAATACAGTGTTTCGACCGACCTACCCTGGCTCCGTTGCCATATCAAATTACATCTATTACATTACGTCGTAATTCAACAACATAGGTAGCCTTCCACAACAAGAGGCGCGGTAGACAGACACCCGTACTACTAGCCGAAACGCTATGATGCAGATATCAAGCAGCTTTAATTAACAAACTGTGTGAACGCTTTCAGATATTGTTTTCTTTAGTGCACAGTGATAAGTGAGTTTCTTCGCCATGCCTTACCTTCTCAGTCATAGATTCACTCCTTCAGTCCCGGTCGATCGCCATAAGGCATGACTCATGGTAGTCGAAACGAGCCATTGCGACAGCCGGCAAGATGTGGCACTTGTGATCAACAAAGCAACCGCGACGAGCAGCCTATTGGGTGCAAGCAACTCACATAGCTAGTCTCGTGTAGCTTCACTGAGAAAGTTTTTTTCAGGCGTAGCACTAGACTGTGGCAGCAGACTGTACATGTAGCAGGTCCGCGTTGTGGGACTTGCGAATGTGTGTGCTTCAGTATTCGCGTGTGTGAGGGTCTATGTTGCTATTCTAGCACAACCCCACTCATTGAATCGCGCTCCAACGACACGAAAATGAAATCAGCGAATATGGCAGCAGCATCCCACACTCTTGCACGACCAATCGAACGTCATCAGATGAAAGAATCTCTGTCAACGATAAATCGAAGCGAGTATGAAACTGTTGGTGGTGGCACTAGAAGGCCGAGTAGCGCGTGGCATAGCTGTTATTGGATGGTGTTGTGGGTGTTGTGTGGTGTGTTTGTGTGTTTTGTGGTGGGAGTGAACTCTTTGTCGTCAGTGTGCCCGAGCGGTCTAAGGGGGTAGACTCAAGTTCTACTGTGTTCGCACTCGTGGGTTCAAATCCCACCGCTGACAAATCTACTCCATTTCCTGGAGCTTGCCTGTGCTGCGATGCACTTGCTGCGTGAGCTTGCGATTTAGCAAGTACTTCTATAAGCGACCGCATTTGCAGGCCACTTTTTGTATTGGAAGTGCGCATGAGGTACACTGGTAACGATGGAACAGTATTACTCTGATCATAGACAATACGAAAGGTTCTAGAAGTTTGAGCCAACTCAATACAGCGATAGCGAGTTCTCACTTCTAGACTGATAAAGCCACTGACGAGACCACAGCGGGAGGCGAACACGCCTCGTACGGATACAAGCAAAAAAATGCTTCATGTACTAAAACTCGCTTCGCAACATTTTGCAGGGTTGAGCTTTGTTCCTGCTAGCATGCGTCAGCTGTGCAACGAGGTGGCTTTGTCTTATCAGCCTTTCTGCTTGCTTCCCAACCCCTGGATGGCCAAATCCGACACGCTCAAGGACTAGTATGGGACACGAAGTGCTCAGAGACTGGGTCGTGCGGAATACAGTGTTTCGACCGACCTACCCTGGCTCCGTTGCCATATCAAATTACATCTATTACATTACGTCGTAATTCAACAACATAGGTAGCCTTCCACAACAAGAGGCGCGGTAGACAGACACCCGTACTACTAGCCGAAACGCTATGATGCAGATATCAAGCAGCTTTAATTAACAAACTGTGTGAACGCTTTCAGATATTGTTTTCTTTAGTGCACAGTGATAAGTGAGTTTCTTCGCCATGCCTTACCTTCTCAGTCATAGATTCACTCCTTCAGTCCCGGTCGATCGCCATAAGGCATGACTCATGGTAGTCGAAACGAGCCATTGCGACAGCCGGCAAGATGTGGCACTTGTGATCAACAAAGCAACCGCGACGAGCAGCCTATTGGGTGCAAGCAACTCACATAGCTAGTCTCGTGTAGCTTCACTGAGAAAGTTTTTTTCAGGCGTAGCACTAGACTGTGGCAGCAGACTGTACATGTAGCAGGTCCGCGTTGTGGGACTTGCGAATGTGTGTGCTTCAGTATTCGCGTGTGTGAGGGTCTATGTTGCTATTCTAGCACAACCCCACTCATTGAATCGCGCTCCAACGACACGAAAATGAAATCAGCGAATATGGCAGCAGCATCCCACACTCTTGCACGACCAATCGAACGTCATCAGATGAAAGAATCTCTGTCAACGATAAATCGAAGCGAGTATGAAACTGTTGGTGGTGGCACTAGAAGGCCGAGTAGCGCGTGGCATAGCTGTTATTGGATGGTGTTGTGGGTGTTGTGTGGTGTGTTTGTGTGTTTTGTGGTGGGAGTGAACTCTTTGTCGTCAGTGTGCCCGAGCGGTCTAAGGGGGTAGACTCAAGTTCTACTGTGTTCGCACTCGTGGGTTCAAATCCCACCGCTGACAAATCTACTCCATTTCCTGGAGCTTGCCTGTGCTGCGATGCACTTGCTGCGTGAGCTTGCGATTTAGCAAGTACTTCTATGGGCGACCGCATTTGCAGGCCACTTTTTGTATTGGAAGTGCGCATGAGGTACACTGGTAACGATGGAACAGTATTACTCTGATCATAGACAATACGAAAGGTTCTAGAAGTTTGAGCCAACTCAATACAGCGATAGCGAGTTCTCACTTCTAGACTGATAAAGCCACTGACGAGACCACAGCGGGAGGCGAACACGCCTCGTACGGATACAAGCAAAAAAATGCTTCATGTACTAAAACTCGCTTCGCAACATTTTGCAGGGTTGAGCTTTGTTCCTGCTAGCATGCGTCAGCTGTGCAACGAGGTGGCTTTGTCTTATCAGCCTTTCTGCTTGCTTCCCAACCCCTGGATGGCCAAATCCGACACGCTCAAGGACTAGTATGGGACACGAAGTGCTCAGAGACTGGGTCGTGCGGAATACAGTGTTTCGACCGACCTACCCTGGCTCCGTTGCCATATCAAATTACATCTATTACATTACGTCGTAATTCAACAACATAGGTAGCCTTCCACAACAAGAGGCGCGGTAGACAGACACCCGTACTACTAGCCGAAACGCTATGATGCAGATATCAAGCAGCTTTAATTAACAAACTGTGTGAACGCTTTCAGATATTGTTTTCTTTAGTGCACAGTGATAAGTGAGTTTCTTCGCCATGCCTTACCTTCTCAGTCATAGATTCACTCCTTCAGTCCCGGTCGATCGCCATAAGGCATGACTCATGGTAGTCGAAACGAGCCATTGCGACAGCCGGCAAGATGTGGCACTTGTGATCAACAAAGCAACCGCGACGAGCAGCCTATTGGGTGCAAGCAACTCACATAGCTAGTCTCGTGTAGCTTCACTGAGAAAGTTTTTTTCAGGCGTAGCACTAGACTGTGGCAGCAGACTGTACATGTAGCAGGTCCGCGTTGTGGGACTTGCGAATGTGTGTGCTTCAGTATTCGCGTGTGTGAGGGTCTATGTTGCTATTCTAGCACAACCCCACTCATTGAATCGCGCTCCAACGACACGAAAATGAAATCAGCGAATATGGCAGCAGCATCCCACACTCTTGCACGACCAATCGAACGTCATCAGATGAAAGAATCTCTGTCAACGATAAATCGAAGCGAGTATGAAACTGTTGGTGGTGGCACTAGAAGGCCGAGTAGCGCGTGGCATAGCTGTTATTGGATGGTGTTGTGGGTGTTGTGTGGTGTGTTTGTGTGTTTTGTGGTGGGAGTGAACTCTTTGTCGTCAGTGTGCCCGAGCGGTCTAAGGGGGTAGACTCAAGTTCTACTGTGTTCGCACTCGTGGGTTCAAATCCCACCGCTGACAAATCTACTCCATTTCCTGGAGCTTGCCTGTGCTGCGATGCACTTGCTGCGTGAGCTTGCGATTTAGCAAGTACTTCTATGGGCGACCGCATTTGCAGGCCACTTTTTGTATTGGAAGTGCGCATGAGGTACACTGGTAACGATGGAACAGTATTACTCTGATCATAGACAATACGAAAGGTTCTAGAAGTTTGAGCCAACTCAATACAGCGATAGCGAGTTCTCACTTCTAGACTGATAAAGCCACTGACGAGACCACAGCGGGAGGCGAACACGCCTCGTACGGATACAAGCAAAAAAATGCTTCATGTACTAAAACTCGCTTCGCAACATTTTGCAGGGTTGAGCTTTGTTCCTGCTAGCATGCGTCAGCTGTGCAACGAGGTGGCTTTGTCTTATCAGCCTTTCTGCTTGCTTCCCAACCCCTGGATGGCCAAATCCGACACGCTCAAGGACTAGTATGGGACACGAAGTGCTCAGAGACTGGGTCGTGCGGAATACAGTGTTTCGACCGACCTACCCTGGCTCCGTTGCCATATCAAATTACATCTATTACATTACGTCGTAATTCAACAACATAGGTAGCCTTCCACAACAAGAGGCGCGGTAGACAGACACCCGTACTACTAGCCGAAACGCTATGATGCAGATATCAAGCAGCTTTAATTAACAAACTGTGTGAACGCTTTCAGATATTGTTTTCTTTAGTGCACAGTGATAAGTGAGTTTCTTCGCCATGCCTTACCTTCTCAGTCATAGATTCACTCCTTCAGTCCCGGTCGATCGCCATAAGGCATGACTCATGGTAGTCGAAACGAGCCATTGCGACAGCCGGCAAGATGTGGCACTGTGATCAACAAAGCAACCGCGACGAGCAGCCTATTGGGTGCAAGCAACTCACATAGCTAGTCTCGTGTAGCTTCACTGAGAAAGTTTTTTTCAGGCGTAGCACTAGACTGTGGCAGCAGACTGTACATGTAGCAGGTCCGCGTTGTGGGACTTGCGAATGTGTGTGCTTCAGTATTCGCGTGTGTGAGGGTCTATGTTGCTATTCTAGCACAACCCCACTCATTGAATCGCGCTCCAACGACACGAAAATGAAATCAGCGAATATGGCAGCAGCATCCCACACTCTTGCACGACCAATCGAACGTCATCAGATGAAAGAATCTCTGTCAACGATAAATCGAAGCGAGTATGAAACTGTTGGTGGTGGCACTAGAAGGCCGAGTAGCGCGTGGCATAGCTGTTATTGGATGGTGTTGTGGGTGTTGTGTGGTGTGTTTGTGTGTTTTGTGGTGGGAGTGAACTCTTTGTCGTCAGTGTGCCCGAGCGGTCTAAGGGGGTAGACTCAAGTTCTACTGTGTTCGCACTCGTGGGTTCAAATCCCACCGCTGACAAATCTACTCCATTTCCTGGAGCTTGCCTGTGCTGCGATGCACTTGCTGCGTGAGCTTGCGATTTAGCAAGTACTTCTATGGGCGACCGCATTTGCAGGCCACTTTTTGTATTGGAAGTGCGCATGAGGTACACTGGTAACGATGGAACAGTATTACTCTGATCATAGACAATACGAAAGGTTCTAGAAGTTTGAGCCAACTCAATACAGCGATAGCGAGTTCTCACTTCTAGACTGATAAAGCCACTGACGAGACCACAGCGGGAGGCGAACACGCCTCGTACGGATACAAGCAAAAAAATGCTTCATGTACTAAAACTCGCTTCGCAACATTTTGCAGGGTTGAGCTTTGTTCCTGCTAGCATGCGTCAGCTGTGCAACGAGGTGGCTTTGTCTTATCAGCCTTTCTGCTTGCTTCCCAACCCCTGGATGGCCAAATCCGACACGCTCAAGGACTAGTATGGGACACGAAGTGCTCAGAGACTGGGTCGTGCGGAATACAGTGTTTCGACCGACCTACCCTGGCTCCGTTGCCATATCAAATTACATCTATTACATTACGTCGTAATTCAACAACATAGGTAGCCTTCCACAACAAGAGGCGCGGTAGACAGACACCCGTACTACTAGCCGAAACGCTATGATGCAGATATCAAGCAGCTTTAATTAACAAACTGTGTGAACGCTTTCAGATATTGTTTTCTTTAGTGCACAGTGATAAGTGAGTTTCTTCGCCATGCCTTACCTTCTCAGTCATAGATTCACTCCTTCAGTCCCGGTCGATCGCCATAAGGCATGACTCATGGTAGTCGAAACGAGCCATTGCGACAGCCGGCAAGATGTGGCACTTGTGATCAACAAAGCAACCGCGACGAGCAGCCTATTGGGTGCAAGCAACTCACATAGCTAGTCTCGTGTAGCTTCACTGAGAAAGTTTTTTTCAGGCGTAGCACTAGACTGTGGCAGCAGACTGTACATGTAGCAGGTCCGCGTTGTGGGACTTGCGAATGTGTGTGCTTCAGTATTCGCGTGTGTGAGGGTCTATGTTGCTATTCTAGCACAACCCCACTCATTGAATCGCGCTCCAACGACACGAAAATGAAATCAGCGAATATGGCAGCAGCATCCCACACTCTTGCACGACCAATCGAACGTCATCAGATGAAAGAATCTCTGTCAACGATAAATCGAAGCGAGTATGAAACTGTTGGTGGTGGCACTAGAAGGCCGAGTAGCGCGTGGCATAGCTGTTATTGGATGGTGTTGTGGGTGTTGTGTGGTGTGTTTGTGTGTTTTGTGGTGGGAGTGAACTCTTTGTCGTCAGTGTGCCCGAGCGGTCTAAGGGGGTAGACTCAAGTTCTACTGTGTTCGCACTCGTGGGTTCAAATCCCACCGCTGACAAATCTACTCCATTTCCTGGAGCTTGCCTGTGCTGCGATGCACTTGCTGCGTGAGCTTGCGATTTAGCAAGTACTTCTATGGGCGACCGCATTTGCAGGCCACTTTTTGTATTGGAAGTGCGCATGAGGTACACTGGTAACGATGGAACAGTATTACTCTGATCATAGACAATACGAAAGGTTCTAGAAGTTTGAGCCAACTCAATACAGCGATAGCGAGTTCTCACTTCTAGACTGATAAAGCCACTGACGAGACCACAGCGGGAGGCGAACACGCCTCGTACGGATACAAGCAAAAAAATGCTTCATGTACTAAAACTCGCTTCGCAACATTTTGCAGGGTTGAGCTTTGTTCCTGCTAGCATGCGTCAGCTGTGCAACGAGGTGGCTTTGTCTTATCAGCCTTTCTGCTTGCTTCCCAACCCCTGGATGGCCAAATCCGACACGCTCAAGGACTAGTATGGGACACGAAGTGCTCAGAGACTGGGTCGTGCGGAATACAGTGTTTCGACCGACCTACCCTGGCTCCGTTGCCATATCAAATTACATCTATTACATTACGTCGTAATTCAACAACATAGGTAGCCTTCCACAACAAGAGGCGCGGTAGACAGACACCCGTACTACTAGCCGAAACGCTATGATGCAGATATCAAGCAGCTTTAATTAACAAACTGTGTGAACGCTTTCAGATATTGTTTTCTTTAGTGCACAGTGATAAGTGAGTTTCTTCGCCATGCCTTACCTTCTCAGTCATAGATTCACTCCTTCAGTCCCGGTCGATCGCCATAAGGCATGACTCATGGTAGTCGAAACGAGCCATTGCGACAGCCGGCAAGATGTGGCACTTGTGATCAACAAAGCAACCGCGACGAGCAGCCTATTGGGTGCAAGCAACTCACATAGCTAGTCTCGTGTAGCTTCACTGAGAAAGTTTTTTTCAGGCGTAGCACTAGACTGTGGCAGCAGACTGTACATGTAGCAGGTCCGCGTTGTGGGACTTGCGAATGTGTGTGCTTCAGTATTCGCGTGTGTGAGGGTCTATGTTGCTATTCTAGCACAACCCCACTCATTGAATCGCGCTCCAACGACACGAAAATGAAATCAGCGAATATGGCAGCAGCATCCCACACTCTTGCACGACCAATCGAACGTCATCAGATGAAAGAATCTCTGTCAACGATAAATCGAAGCGAGTATGAAACTGTTGGTGGTGGCACTAGAAGGCCGAGTAGCGCGTGGCATAGCTGTTATTGGATGGTGTTGTGGGTGTTGTGTGGTGTGTTTGTGTGTTTTGTGGTGGGAGTGAACTCTTTGTCGTCAGTGTGCCCGAGCGGTCTAAGGGGGTAGACTCAAGTTCTACTGTGTTCGCACTCGTGGGTTCAAATCCCACCGCTGACAAATCTACTCCATTTCCTGGAGCTTGCCTGTGCTGCGATGCACTTGCTGCGTGAGCTTGCGATTTAGCAAGTACTTCTATAAGCGACCGCATTTGCAGGCCACTTTTTGTATTGGAAGTGCGCATGAGGTACACTGGTAACGATGGAACAGTATTACTCTGATCATAGACAATACGAAAGGTTCTAGAAGTTTGAGCCAACTCAATACAGCGATAGCGAGTTCTCACTTCTAGACTGATAAAGCCACTGACGAGACCACAGCGGGAGGCGAACACGCCTCGTACGGATACAAGCAAAAAAATGCTTCATGTACTAAAACTCGCTTCGCAACATTTTGCAGGGTTGAGCTTTGTTCCTGCTAGCATGCGTCAGCTGTGCAACGAGGTGGCTTTGTCTTATCAGCCTTTCTGCTTGCTTCCCAACCCCTGGATGGCCAAATCCGACACGCTCAAGGACTAGTATGGGACACGAAGTGCTCAGAGACTGGGTCGTGCGGAATACAGTGTTTCGACCGACCTACCCTGGCTCCGTTGCCATATCAAATTACATCTATTACATTACGTCGTAATTCAACAACATAGGTAGCCTTCCACAACAAGAGGCGCGGTAGACAGACACCCGTACTACTAGCCGAAACGCTATGATGCAGATATCAAGCAGCTTTAATTAACAAACTGTGTGAACGCTTTCAGATATTGTTTTCTTTAGTGCACAGTGATAAGTGAGTTTCTTCGCCATGCCTTACCTTCTCAGTCATAGATTCACTCCTTCAGTCCCGGTCGATCGCCATAAGGCATGACTCATGGTAGTCGAAACGAGCCATTGCGACAGCCGGCAAGATGTGGCACTTGTGATCAACAAAGCAACCGCGACGAGCAGCCTATTGGGTGCAAGCAACTCACATAGCTAGTCTCGTGTAGCTTCACTGAGAAAGTTTTTTTCAGGCGTAGCACTAGACTGTGGCAGCAGACTGTACATGTAGCAGGTCCGCGTTGTGGGACTTGCGAATGTGTGTGCTTCAGTATTCGCGTGTGTGAGGGTCTATGTTGCTATTCTAGCACAACCCCACTCATTGAATCGCGCTCCAACGACACGAAAATGAAATCAGCGAATATGGCAGCAGCATCCCACACTCTTGCACGACCAATCGAACGTCATCAGATGAAAGAATCTCTGTCAACGATAAATCGAAGCGAGTATGAAACTGTTGGTGGTGGCACTAGAAGGCCGAGTAGCGCGTGGCATAGCTGTTATTGGATGGTGTTGTGGGTGTTGTGTGGTGTGTTTGTGTGTTTTGTGGTGGGAGTGAACTCTTTGTCGTCAGTGTGCCCGAGCGGTCTAAGGGGGTAGACTCAAGTTCTACTGTGTTCGCACTCGTGGGTTCAAATCCCACCGCTGACAAATCTACTCCATTTCCTGGAGCTTGCCTGTGCTGCGATGCACTTGCTGCGTGAGCTTGCGATTTAGCAAGTACTTCTATAAGCGACCGCATTTGCAGGCCACTTTTTGTATTGGAAGTGCGCATGAGGTACACTGGTAACGATGGAACAGTATTACTCTGATCATAGACAATACGAAAGGTTCTAGAAGTTTGAGCCAACTCAATACAGCGATAGCGAGTTCTCACTTCTAGACTGATAAAGCCACTGACGAGACCACAGCGGGAGGCGAACACGCCTCGTACGGATACAAGCAAAAAAATGCTTCATGTACTAAAACTCGCTTCGCAACATTTTGCAGGGTTGAGCTTTGTTCCTGCTAGCATGCGTCAGCTGTGCAACGAGGTGGCTTTGTCTTATCAGCCTTTCTGCTTGCTTCCCAACCCCTGGATGGCCAAATCCGACACGCTCAAGGACTAGTATGGGACACGAAGTGCTCAGAGACTGGGTCGTGCGGAATACAGTGTTTCGACCGACCTACCCTGGCTCCGTTGCCATATCAAATTACATCTATTACATTACGTCGTAATTCAACAACATAGGTAGCCTTCCACAACAAGAGGCGCGGTAGACAGACACCCGTACTACTAGCCGAAACGCTATGATGCAGATATCAAGCAGCTTTAATTAACAAACTGTGTGAACGCTTTCAGATATTGTTTTCTTTAGTGCACAGTGATAAGTGAGTTTCTTCGCCATGCCTTACCTTCTCAGTCATAGATTCACTCCTTCAGTCCCGGTCGATCGCCATAAGGCATGACTCATGGTAGTCGAAACGAGCCATTGCGACAGCCGGCAAGATGTGGCACTTGTGATCAACAAAGCAACCGCGACGAGCAGCCTATTGGGTGCAAGCAACTCACATAGCTAGTCTCGTGTAGCTTCACTGAGAAAGTTTTTTTCAGGCGTAGCACTAGACTGTGGCAGCAGACTGTACATGTAGCAGGTCCGCGTTGTGGGACTTGCGAATGTGTGTGCTTCAGTATTCGCGTGTGTGAGGGTCTATGTTGCTATTCTAGCACAACCCCACTCATTGAATCGCGCTCCAACGACACGAAAATGAAATCAGCGAATATGGCAGCAGCATCCCACACTCTTGCACGACCAATCGAACGTCATCAGATGAAAGAATCTCTGTCAACGATAAATCGAAGCGAGTATGAAACTGTTGGTGGTGGCACTAGAAGGCCGAGTAGCGCGTGGCATAGCTGTTATTGGATGGTGTTGTGGGTGTTGTGTGGTGTGTTTGTGTGTTTTGTGGTGGGAGTGAACTCTTTGTCGTCAGTGTGCCCGAGCGGTCTAAGGGGGTAGACTCAAGTTCTACTGTGTTCGCACTCGTGGGTTCAAATCCCACCGCTGACAAATCTACTCCATTTCCTGGAGCTTGCCTGTGCTGCGATGCACTTGCTGCGTGAGCTTGCGATTTAGCAAGTACTTCTATGGGCGACCGCATTTGCAGGCCACTTTTTGTATTGGAAGTGCGCATGAGGTACACTGGTAACGATGGAACAGTATTACTCTGATCATAGACAATACGAAAGGTTCTAGAAGTTTGAGCCAACTCAATACAGCGATAGCGAGTTCTCACTTCTAGACTGATAAAGCCACTGACGAGACCACAGCGGGAGGCGAACACGCCTCGTACGGATACAAGCAAAAAAATGCTTCATGTACTAAAACTCGCTTCGCAACATTTTGCAGGGTTGAGCTTTGTTCCTGCTAGCATGCGTCAGCTGTGCAACGAGGTGGCTTTGTCTTATCAGCCTTTCTGCTTGCTTCCCAACCCCTGGATGGCCAAATCCGACACGCTCAAGGACTAGTATGGGACACGAAGTGCTCAGAGACTGGGTCGTGCGGAATACAGTGTTTCGACCGACCTACCCTGGCTCCGTTGCCATATCAAATTACATCTATTACATTACGTCGTAATTCAACAACATAGGTAGCCTTCCACAACAAGAGGCGCGGTAGACAGACACCCGTACTACTAGCCGAAACGCTATGATGCAGATATCAAGCAGCTTTAATTAACAAACTGTGTGAACGCTTTCAGATATTGTTTTCTTTAGTGCACAGTGATAAGTGAGTTTCTTCGCCATGCCTTACCTTCTCAGTCATAGATTCACTCCTTCAGTCCCGGTCGATCGCCATAAGGCATGACTCATGGTAGTCGAAACGAGCCATTGCGACAGCCGGCAAGATGTGGCACTTGTGATCAACAAAGCAACCGCGACGAGCAGCCTATTGGGTGCAAGCAACTCACATAGCTAGTCTCGTGTAGCTTCACTGAGAAAGTTTTTTTCAGGCGTAGCACTAGACTGTGGCAGCAGACTGTACATGTAGCAGGTCCGCGTTGTGGGACTTGCGAATGTGTGTGCTTCAGTATTCGCGTGTGTGAGGGTCTATGTTGCTATTCTAGCACAACCCCACTCATTGAATCGCGCTCCAACGACACGAAAATGAAATCAGCGAATATGGCAGCAGCATCCCACACTCTTGCACGACCAATCGAACGTCATCAGATGAAAGAATCTCTGTCAACGATAAATCGAAGCGAGTATGAAACTGTTGGTGGTGGCACTAGAAGGCCGAGTAGCGCGTGGCATAGCTGTTATTGGATGGTGTTGTGGGTGTTGTGTGGTGTGTTTGTGTGTTTTGTGGTGGGAGTGAACTCTTTGTCGTCAGTGTGCCCGAGCGGTCTAAGGGGGTAGACTCAAGTTCTACTGTGTTCGCACTCGTGGGTTCAAATCCCACCGCTGACAAATCTACTCCATTTCCTGGAGCTTGCCTGTGCTGCGATGCACTTGCTGCGTGAGCTTGCGATTTAGCAAGTACTTCTATGGGCGACCGCATTTGCAGGCCACTTTTTGTATTGGAAGTGCGCATGAGGTACACTGGTAACGATGGAACAGTATTACTCTGATCATAGACAATACGAAAGGTTCTAGAAGTTTGAGCCAACTCAATACAGCGATAGCGAGTTCTCACTTCTAGACTGATAAAGCCACTGACGAGACCACAGCGGGAGGCGAACACGCCTCGTACGGATACAAGCAAAAAAATGCTTCATGTACTAAAACTCGCTTCGCAACATTTTGCAGGGTTGAGCTTTGTTCCTGCTAGCATGCGTCAGCTGTGCAACGAGGTGGCTTTGTCTTATCAGCCTTTCTGCTTGCTTCCCAACCCCTGGATGGCCAAATCCGACACGCTCAAGGACTAGTATGGGACACGAAGTGCTCAGAGACTGGGTCGTGCGGAATACAGTGTTTCGACCGACCTACCCTGGCTCCGTTGCCATATCAAATTACATCTATTACATTACGTCGTAATTCAACAACATAGGTAGCCTTCCACAACAAGAGGCGCGGTAGACAGACACCCGTACTACTAGCCGAAACGCTATGATGCAGATATCAAGCAGCTTTAATTAACAAACTGTGTGAACGCTTTCAGATATTGTTTTCTTTAGTGCACAGTGATAAGTGAGTTTCTTCGCCATGCCTTACCTTCTCAGTCATAGATTCACTCCTTCAGTCCCGGTCGATCGCCATAAGGCATGACTCATGGTAGTCGAAACGAGCCATTGCGACAGCCGGCAAGATGTGGCACTTGTGATCAACAAAGCAACCGCGACGAGCAGCCTATTGGGTGCAAGCAACTCACATAGCTAGTCTCGTGTAGCTTCACTGAGAAAGTTTTTTTCAGGCGTAGCACTAGACTGTGGCAGCAGACTGTACATGTAGCAGGTCCGCGTTGTGGGACTTGCGAATGTGTGTGCTTCAGTATTCGCGTGTGTGAGGGTCTATGTTGCTATTCTAGCACAACCCCACTCATTGAATCGCGCTCCAACGACACGAAAATGAAATCAGCGAATATGGCAGCAGCATCCCACACTCTTGCACGACCAATCGAACGTCATCAGATGAAAGAATCTCTGTCAACGATAAATCGAAGCGAGTATGAAACTGTTGGTGGTGGCACTAGAAGGCCGAGTAGCGCGTGGCATAGCTGTTATTGGATGGTGTTGTGGGTGTTGTGTGGTGTGTTTGTGTGTTTTGTGGTGGGAGTGAACTCTTTGTCGTCAGTGTGCCCGAGCGGTCTAAGGGGGTAGACTCAAGTTCTACTGTGTTCGCACTCGTGGGTTCAAATCCCACCGCTGACAAATCTACTCCATTTCCTGGAGCTTGCCTGTGCTGCGATGCACTTGCTGCGTGAGCTTGCGATTTAGCAAGTACTTCTATAAGCGACCGCATTTGCAGGCCACTTTTTGTATTGGAAGTGCGCATGAGGTACACTGGTAACGATGGAACAGTATTACTCTGATCATAGACAATACGAAAGGTTCTAGAAGTTTGAGCCAACTCAATACAGCGATAGCGAGTTCTCACTTCTAGACTGATAAAGCCACTGACGAGACCACAGCGGGAGGCGAACACGCCTCGTACGGATACAAGCAAAAAAATGCTTCATGTACTAAAACTCGCTTCGCAACATTTTGCAGGGTTGAGCTTTGTTCCTGCTAGCATGCGTCAGCTGTGCAACGAGGTGGCTTTGTCTTATCAGCCTTTCTGCTTGCTTCCCAACCCCTGGATGGCCAAATCCGACACGCTCAAGGACTAGTATGGGACACGAAGTGCTCAGAGACTGGGTCGTGCGGAATACAGTGTTTCGACCGACCTACCCTGGCTCCGTTGCCATATCAAATTACATCTATTACATTACGTCGTAATTCAACAACATAGGTAGCCTTCCACAACAAGAGGCGCGGTAGACAGACACCCGTACTACTAGCCGAAACGCTATGATGCAGATATCAAGCAGCTTTAATTAACAAACTGTGTGAACGCTTTCAGATATTGTTTTCTTTAGTGCACAGTGATAAGTGAGTTTCTTCGCCATGCCTTACCTTCTCAGTCATAGATTCACTCCTTCAGTCCCGGTCGATCGCCATAAGGCATGACTCATGGTAGTCGAAACGAGCCATTGCGACAGCCGGCAAGATGTGGCACTTGTGATCAACAAAGCAACCGCGACGAGCAGCCTATTGGGTGCAAGCAACTCACATAGCTAGTCTCGTGTAGCTTCACTGAGAAAGTTTTTTTCAGGCGTAGCACTAGACTGTGGCAGCAGACTGTACATGTAGCAGGTCCGCGTTGTGGGACTTGCGAATGTGTGTGCTTCAGTATTCGCGTGTGCGAGGGTCTATGTTGCTATTCTAGCACAACCCCACTCATTGAATCGCGCTCCAACGACACGAAAATGAAATCAGCGAATATGGCAGCAGCATCCCACACTCTTGCACGACCAATCGAACGTCATCAGATGAAAGAATCTCTGTCAACGATAAATCGAAGCGAGTATGAAACTGTTGGTGGTGGCACTAGAAGGCCGAGTAGCGCGTGGCATAGCTGTTATTGGATGGTGTTGTGGGTGTTGTGTGGTGTGTTTGTGTGTTTTGTGGTGGGAGTGAACTCTTTGTCGTCAGTGTGCCCGAGCGGTCTAAGGGGGTAGACTCAAGTTCTACTGTGTTCGCACTCGTGGGTTCAAATCCCACCGCTGACAAATCTACTCCATTTCCTGGAGCTTGCCTGTGCTGCGATGCACTTGCTGCGTGAGCTTGCGATTTAGCAAGTACTTCTATGGGCGACCGCATTTGCAGGCCACTTTTTGTATTGGAAGTGCGCATGAGGTACACTGGTAACGATGGAACAGTATTACTCTGATCATAGACAATACGAAAGGTTCTAGAAGTTTGAGCCAACTCAATACAGCGATAGCGAGTTCTCACTTCTAGACTGATAAAGCCACTGACGAGACCACAGCGGGAGGCGAACACGCCTCGTACGGATACAAGCAAAAAAATGCTTCATGTACTAAAACTCGCTTCGCAACATTTTGCAGGGTTGAGCTTTGTTCCTGCTAGCATGCGTCAGCTGTGCAACGAGGTGGCTTTGTCTTATCAGCCTTTCTGCTTGCTTCCCAACCCCTGGATGGCCAAATCCGACACGCTCAAGGACTAGTATGGGACACGAAGTGCTCAGAGACTGGGTCGTGCGGAATACAGTGTTTCGACCGACCTACCCTGGCTCCGTTGCCATATCAAATTACATCTATTACATTACGTCGTAATTCAACAACATAGGTAGCCTTCCACAACAAGAGGCGCGGTAGACAGACACCCGTACTACTAGCCGAAACGCTATGATGCAGATATCAAGCAGCTTTAATTAACAAACTGTGTGAACGCTTTCAGATATTGTTTTCTTTAGTGCACAGTGATAAGTGAGTTTCTTCGCCATGCCTTACCTTCTCAGTCATAGATTCACTCCTTCAGTCCCGGTCGATCGCCATAAGGCATGACTCATGGTAGTCGAAACGAGCCATTGCGACAGCCGGCAAGATGTGGCACTTGTGATCAACAAAGCAACCGCGACGAGCAGCCTATTGGGTGCAAGCAACTCACATAGCTAGTCTCGTGTAGCTTCACTGAGAAAGTTTTTTTCAGGCGTAGCACTAGACTGTGGCAGCAGACTGTACATGTAGCAGGTCCGCGTTGTGGGACTTGCGAATGTGTGTGCTTCAGTATTCGCGTGTGTGAGGGTCTATGTTGCTATTCTAGCACAACCCCACTCATTGAATCGCGCTCCAACGACACGAAAATGAAATCAGCGAATATGGCAGCAGCATCCCACACTCTTGCACGACCAATCGAACGTCATCAGATGAAAGAATCTCTGTCAACGATAAATCGAAGCGAGTATGAAACTGTTGGTGGTGGCACTAGAAGGCCGAGTAGCGCGTGGCATAGCTGTTATTGGATGGTGTTGTGGGTGTTGTGTGGTGTGTTTGTGTGTTTTGTGGTGGGAGTGAACTCTTTGTCGTCAGTGTGCCCGAGCGGTCTAAGGGGGTAGACTCAAGTTCTACTGTGTTCGCACTCGTGGGTTCAAATCCCACCGCTGACAAATCTACTCCATTTCCTGGAGCTTGCCTGTGCTGCGATGCACTTGCTGCGTGAGCTTGCGATTTAGCAAGTACTTCTATAAGCGACCGCATTTGCAGGCCACTTTTTGTATTGGAAGTGCGCATGAGGTACACTGGTAACGATGGAACAGTATTACTCTGATCATAGACAATACGAAAGGTTCTAGAAGTTTGAGCCAACTCAATACAGCGATAGCGAGTTCTCACTTCTAGACTGATAAAGCCACTGACGAGACCACAGCGGGAGGCGAACACGCCTCGTACGGATACAAGCAAAAAAATGCTTCATGTACTAAAACTCGCTTCGCAACATTTTGCAGGGTTGAGCTTTGTTCCTGCTAGCATGCGTCAGCTGTGCAACGAGGTGGCTTTGTCTTATCAGCCTTTCTGCTTGCTTCCCAACCCCTGGATGGCCAAATCCGACACGCTCAAGGACTAGTATGGGACACGAAGTGCTCAGAGACTGGGTCGTGCGGAATACAGTGTTTCGACCGACCTACCCTGGCTCCGTTGCCATATCAAATTACATCTATTACATTACGTCGTAATTCAACAACATAGGTAGCCTTCCACAACAAGAGGCGCGGTAGACAGACACCCGTACTACTAGCCGAAACGCTATGATGCAGATATCAAGCAGCTTTAATTAACAAACTGTGTGAACGCTTTCAGATATTGTTTTCTTTAGTGCACAGTGATAAGTGAGTTTCTTCGCCATGCCTTACCTTCTCAGTCATAGATTCACTCCTTCAGTCCCGGTCGATCGCCATAAGGCATGACTCATGGTAGTCGAAACGAGCCATTGCGACAGCCGGCAAGATGTGGCACTTGTGATCAACAAAGCAACCGCGACGAGCAGCCTATTGGGTGCAAGCAACTCACATAGCTAGTCTCGTGTAGCTTCACTGAGAAAGTTTTTTTCAGGCGTAGCACTAGACTGTGGCAGCAGACTGTACATGTAGCAGGTCCGCGTTGTGGGACTTGCGAATGTGTGTGCTTCAGTATTCGCGTGTGTGAGGGTCTATGTTGCTATTCTAGCACAACCCCACTCATTGAATCGCGCTCCAACGACACGAAAATGAAATCAGCGAATATGGCAGCAGCATCCCACACTCTTGCACGACCAATCGAACGTCATCAGATGAAAGAATCTCTGTCAACGATAAATCGAAGCGAGTATGAAACTGTTGGTGGTGGCACTAGAAGGCCGAGTAGCGCGTGGCATAGCTGTTATTGGATGGTGTTGTGGGTGTTGTGTGGTGTGTTTGTGTGTTTTGTGGTGGGAGTGAACTCTTTGTCGTCAGTGTGCCCGAGCGGTCTAAGGGGGTAGACTCAAGTTCTACTGTGTTCGCACTCGTGGGTTCAAATCCCACCGCTGACAAATCTACTCCATTTCCTGGAGCTTGCCTGTGCTGCGATGCACTTGCTGCGTGAGCTTGCGATTTAGCAAGTACTTCTATAAGCGACCGCATTTGCAGGCCACTTTTTGTATTGGAAGTGCGCATGAGGTACACTGGTAACGATGGAACAGTATTACTCTGATCATAGACAATACGAAAGGTTCTAGAAGTTTGAGCCAACTCAATACAGCGATAGCGAGTTCTCACTTCTAGACTGATAAAGCCACTGACGAGACCACAGCGGGAGGCGAACACGCCTCGTACGGATACAAGCAAAAAAATGCTTCATGTACTAAAACTCGCTTCGCAACATTTTGCAGGGTTGAGCTTTGTTCCTGCTAGCATGCGTCAGCTGTGCAACGAGGTGGCTTTGTCTTATCAGCCTTTCTGCTTGCTTCCCAACCCCTGGATGGCCAAATCCGACACGCTCAAGGACTAGTATGGGACACGAAGTGCTCAGAGACTGGGTCGTGCGGAATACAGTGTTTCGACCGACCTACCCTGGCTCCGTTGCCATATCAAATTACATCTATTACATTACGTCGTAATTCAACAACATAGGTAGCCTTCCACAACAAGAGGCGCGGTAGACAGACACCCGTACTACTAGCCGAAACGCTATGATGCAGATATCAAGCAGCTTTAATTAACAAACTGTGTGAACGCTTTCAGATATTGTTTTCTTTAGTGCACAGTGATAAGTGAGTTTCTTCGCCATGCCTTACCTTCTCAGTCATAGATTCACTCCTTCAGTCCCGGTCGATCGCCATAAGGCATGACTCATGGTAGTCGAAACGAGCCATTGCGACAGCCGGCAAGATGTGGCACTTGTGATCAACAAAGCAACCGCGACGAGCAGCCTATTGGGTGCAAGCAACTCACATAGCTAGTCTCGTGTAGCTTCACTGAGAAAGTTTTTTTCAGGCGTAGCACTAGACTGTGGCAGCAGACTGTACATGTAGCAGGTCCGCGTTGTGGGACTTGCGAATGTGTGTGCTTCAGTATTCGCGTGTGTGAGGGTCTATGTTGCTATTCTAGCACAACCCCACTCATTGAATCGCGCTCCAACGACACGAAAATGAAATCAGCGAATATGGCAGCAGCATCCCACACTCTTGCACGACCAATCGAACGTCATCAGATGAAAGAATCTCTGTCAACGATAAATCGAAGCGAGTATGAAACTGTTGGTGGTGGCACTAGAAGGCCGAGTAGCGCGTGGCATAGCTGTTATTGGATGGTGTTGTGGGTGTTGTGTGGTGTGTTTGTGTGTTTTGTGGTGGGAGTGAACTCTTTGTCGTCAGTGTGCCCGAGCGGTCTAAGGGGGTAGACTCAAGTTCTACTGTGTTCGCACTCGTGGGTTCAAATCCCACCGCTGACAAATCTACTCCATTTCCTGGAGCTTGCCTGTGCTGCGATGCACTTGCTGCGTGAGCTTGCGATTTAGCAAGTACTTCTATAAGCGACCGCATTTGCAGGCCACTTTTTGTATTGGAAGTGCGCATGAGGTACACTGGTAACGATGGAACAGTATTACTCTGATCATAGACAATACGAAAGGTTCTAGAAGTTTGAGCCAACTCAATACAGCGATAGCGAGTTCTCACTTCTAGACTGATAAAGCCACTGACGAGACCACAGCGGGAGGCGAACACGCCTCGTACGGATACAAGCAAAAAAATGCTTCATGTACTAAAACTCGCTTCGCAACATTTTGCAGGGTTGAGCTTTGTTCCTGCTAGCATGCGTCAGCTGTGCAACGAGGTGGCTTTGTCTTATCAGCCTTTCTGCTTGCTTCCCAACCCCTGGATGGCCAAATCCGACACGCTCAAGGACTAGTATGGGACACGAAGTGCTCAGAGACTGGGTCGTGCGGAATACAGTGTTTCGACCGACCTACCCTGGCTCCGTTGCCATATCAAATTACATCTATTACATTACGTCGTAATTCAACAACATAGGTAGCCTTCCACAACAAGAGGCGCGGTAGACAGACACCCGTACTACTAGCCGAAACGCTATGATGCAGATATCAAGCAGCTTTAATTAACAAACTGTGTGAACGCTTTCAGATATTGTTTTCTTTAGTGCACAGTGATAAGTGAGTTTCTTCGCCATGCCTTACCTTCTCAGTCATAGATTCACTCCTTCAGTCCCGGTCGATCGCCATAAGGCATGACTCATGGTAGTCGAAACGAGCCATTGCGACAGCCGGCAAGATGTGGCACTTGTGATCAACAAAGCAACCGCGACGAGCAGCCTATTGGGTGCAAGCAACTCACATAGCTAGTCTCGTGTAGCTTCACTGAGAAAGTTTTTTTCAGGCGTAGCACTAGACTGTGGCAGCAGACTGTACATGTAGCAGGTCCGCGTTGTGGGACTTGCGAATGTGTGTGCTTCAGTATTCGCGTGTGCGAGGGTCTATGTTGCTATTCTAGCACAACCCCACTCATTGAATCGCGCTCCAACGACACGAAAATGAAATCAGCGAATATGGCAGCAGCATCCCACACTCTTGCACGACCAATCGAACGTCATCAGATGAAAGAATCTCTGTCAACGATAAATCGAAGCGAGTATGAAACTGTTGGTGGTGGCACTAGAAGGCCGAGTAGCGCGTGGCATAGCTGTTATTGGATGGTGTTGTGGGTGTTGTGTGGTGTGTTTGTGTGTTTTGTGGTGGGAGTGAACTCTTTGTCGTCAGTGTGCCCGAGCGGTCTAAGGGGGTAGACTCAAGTTCTACTGTGTTCGCACTCGTGGGTTCAAATCCCACCGCTGACAAATCTACTCCATTTCCTGGAGCTTGCCTGTGCTGCGATGCACTTGCTGCGTGAGCTTGCGATTTAGCAAGTACTTCTATGGGCGACCGCATTTGCAGGCCACTTTTTGTATTGGAAGTGCGCATGAGGTACACTGGTAACGATGGAACAGTATTACTCTGATCATAGACAATACGAAAGGTTCTAGAAGTTTGAGCCAACTCAATACAGCGATAGCGAGTTCTCACTTCTAGACTGATAAAGCCACTGACGAGACCACAGCGGGAGGCGAACACGCCTCGTACGGATACAAGCAAAAAAATGCTTCATGTACTAAAACTCGCTTCGCAACATTTTGCAGGGTTGAGCTTTGTTCCTGCTAGCATGCGTCAGCTGTGCAACGAGGTGGCTTTGTCTTATCAGCCTTTCTGCTTGCTTCCCAACCCCTGGATGGCCAAATCCGACACGCTCAAGGACTAGTATGGGACACGAAGTGCTCAGAGACTGGGTCGTGCGGAATACAGTGTTTCGACCGACCTACCCTGGCTCCGTTGCCATATCAAATTACATCTATTACATTACGTCGTAATTCAACAACATAGGTAGCCTTCCACAACAAGAGGCGCGGTAGACAGACACCCGTACTACTAGCCGAAACGCTATGATGCAGATATCAAGCAGCTTTAATTAACAAACTGTGTGAACGCTTTCAGATATTGTTTTCTTTAGTGCACAGTGATAAGTGAGTTTCTTCGCCATGCCTTACCTTCTCAGTCATAGATTCACTCCTTCAGTCCCGGTCGATCGCCATAAGGCATGACTCATGGTAGTCGAAACGAGCCATTGCGACAGCCGGCAAGATGTGGCACTTGTGATCAACAAAGCAACCGCGACGAGCAGCCTATTGGGTGCAAGCAACTCACATAGCTAGTCTCGTGTAGCTTCACTGAGAAAGTTTTTTTCAGGCGTAGCACTAGACTGTGGCAGCAGACTGTACATGTAGCAGGTCCGCGTTGTGGGACTTGCGAATGTGTGTGCTTCAGTATTCGCGTGTGCGAGGGTCTATGTTGCTATTCTAGCACAACCCCACTCATTGAATCGCGCTCCAACGACACGAAAATGAAATCAGCGAATATGGCAGCAGCATCCCACACTCTTGCACGACCAATCGAACGTCATCAGATGAAAGAATCTCTGTCAACGATAAATCGAAGCGAGTATGAAACTGTTGGTGGTGGCACTAGAAGGCCGAGTAGCGCGTGGCATAGCTGTTATTGGATGGTGTTGTGGGTGTTGTGTGGTGTGTTTGTGTGTTTTGTGGTGGGAGTGAACTCTTTGTCGTCAGTGTGCCCGAGCGGTCTAAGGGGGTAGACTCAAGTTCTACTGTGTTCGCACTCGTGGGTTCAAATCCCACCGCTGACAAATCTACTCCATTTCCTGGAGCTTGCCTGTGCTGCGATGCACTTGCTGCGTGAGCTTGCGATTTAGCAAGTACTTCTATGGGCGACCGCATTTGCAGGCCACATTTTGTATTGGAAGTGCGCATGAGGTACACTGGTAACGATGGAACAGTATTACTCTGATCATAGACAATACGAAAGGTTCTAGAAGTTTGAGCCAACTCAATACAGCGATAGCGAGTTCTCACTTCTAGACTGATAAAGCCACTGACGAGACCACAGCGGGAGGCGAACACGCCTCGTACGGATACAAGCAAAAAAATGCTTCATGTGCTAAAACTCGCTTCGCAACATTTTGCAGGGTTGAGCTTTGTTCCTGCTAGCATGCGTCAGCTGTGCAACGAGGTGGCTTTGTCTTATCAGCCTTTCTGCTTGCTTCCCAACCCCTGGATGGCCAAATCCGACACGCTCAAGGACTAGTATGGGACACGAAGTGCTCAGAGACTGGGTCGTGCGGAATACAGTGTTTCGACCGACCTACCCTGGCTCCGTTGCCATATCAAATTACATCTATTACATTACGTCGTAATTCAACAACATAGGTAGCCTTCCACAACAAGAGGCGCGGTAGACAGACACCCGTACTACTAGCCGAAACGCTATGATGCAGATATCAAGCAGCTTTAATTAACAAACTGTGTGAACGCTTTCAGATATTGTTTTCTTTAGTGCACAGTGATAAGTGAGTTTCTTCGCCATGCCTTACCTTCTCAGTCATAGATTCACTCCTTCAGTCCCGGTCGATCGCCATAAGGCATGACTCATGGTAGTCGAAACGAGCCATTGCGACAGCCGGCAAGATGTGGCACTTGTGATCAACAAAGCAACCGCGACGAGCAGCCTATTGGGTGCAAGCAACTCACATAGCTAGTCTCGTGTAGCTTCACTGAGAAAGTTTTTTTCAGGCGTAGCACTAGACTGTGGCAGCAGACTGTACATGTAGCAGGTCCGCGTTGTGGGACTTGCGAATGTGTGTGCTTCAGTATTCGCGTGTGCGAGGGTCTATGTTGCTATTCTAGCACAACCCCACTCATTGAATCGCGCTCCAACGACACGAAAATGAAATCAGCGAATATGGCAGCAGCATCCCACACTCTTGCACGACCAATCGAACGTCATCAGATGAAAGAATCTCTGTCAACGATAAATCGAAGCGAGTATGAAACTGTTGGTGGTGGCACTAGAAGGCCGAGTAGCGCGTGGCATAGCTGTTATTGGATGGTGTTGTGGGTGTTGTGTGGTGTGTTTGTGTGTTTTGTGGTGGGAGTGAACTCTTTGTCGTCAGTGTGCCCGAGCGGTCTAAGGGGGTAGACTCAAGTTCTACTGTGTTCGCACTCGTGGGTTCAAATCCCACCGCTGACAAATCTACTCCATTTCCTGGAGCTTGCCTGTGCTGCGATGCACTTGCTGCGTGAGCTTGCGATTTAGCAAGTACTTCTATGGGCGACCGCATTTGCAGGCCACATTTTGTATTGGAAGTGCGCATGAGGTACACTGGTAACGATGGAACAGTATTACTCTGATCATAGACAATACGAAAGGTTCTAGAAGTTTGAGCCAACTCAATACAGCGATAGCGAGTTCTCACTTCTAGACTGATAAAGCCACTGACGAGACCACAGCGGGAGGCGAACACGCCTCGTACGGATACAAGCAAAAAAATGCTTCATGTGCTAAAACTCGCTTCGCAACATTTTGCAGGGTTGAGCTTTGTTCCTGCTAGCATGCGTCAGCTGTGCAACGAGGTGGCTTTGTCTTATCAGCCTTTCTGCTTGCTTCCCAACCCCTGGATGGCCAAATCCGACACGCTCAAGGACTAGTATGGGACACGAAGTGCTCAGAGACTGGGTCGTGCGGAATACAGTGTTTCGACCGACCTACCCTGGCTCCGTTGCCATATCAAATTACATCTATTACATTACGTCGTAATTCAACAACATAGGTAGCCTTCCACAACAAGAGGCGCGGTAGACAGACACCCGTACTACTAGCCGAAACGCTATGATGCAGATATCAAGCAGCTTTAATTAACAAACTGTGTGAACGCTTTCAGATATTGTTTTCTTTAGTGCACAGTGATAAGTGAGTTTCTTCGCCATGCCTTACCTTCTCAGTCATAGATTCACTCCTTCAGTCCCGGTCGATCGCCATAAGGCATGACTCATGGTAGTCGAAACGAGCCATTGCGACAGCCGGCAAGATGTGGCACTTGTGATCAACAAAGCAACCGCGACGAGCAGCCTATTGGGTGCAAGCAACTCACATAGCTAGTCTCGTGTAGCTTCACTGAGAAAGTTTTTTTCAGGCGTAGCACTAGACTGTGGCAGCAGACTGTACATGTAGCAGGTCCGCGTTGTGGGACTTGCGAATGTGTGTGCTTCAGTATTCGCGTGTGTGAGGGTCTATGTTGCTATTCTAGCACAACCCCACTCATTGAATCGCGCTCCAACGACACGAAAATGAAATCAGCGAATATGGCAGCAGCATCCCACACTCTTGCACGACCAATCGAACGTCATCAGATGAAAGAATCTCTGTCAACGATAAATCGAAGCGAGTATGAAACTGTTGGTGGTGGCACTAGAAGGCCGAGTAGCGCGTGGCATAGCTGTTATTGGATGGTGTTGTGGGTGTTGTGTGGTGTGTTTGTGTGTTTTGTGGTGGGAGTGAACTCTTTGTCGTCAGTGTGCCCGAGCGGTCTAAGGGGGTAGACTCAAGTTCTACTGTGTTCGCACTCGTGGGTTCAAATCCCACCGCTGACAAATCTACTCCATTTCCTGGAGCTTGCCTGTGCTGCGATGCACTTGCTGCGTGAGCTTGCGATTTAGCAAGTACTTCTATGGGCGACCGCATTTGCAGGCCACTTTTTGTATTGGAAGTGCGCATGAGGTACACTGGTAACGATGGAACAGTATTACTCTGATCATAGACAATACGAAAGGTTCTAGAAGTTTGAGCCAACTCAATACAGCGATAGCGAGTTCTCACTTCTAGACTGATAAAGCCACTGACGAGACCACAGCGGGAGGCGAACACGCCTCGTACGGATACAAGCAAAAAAATGCTTCATGTACTAAAACTCGCTTCGCAACATTTTGCAGGGTTGAGCTTTGTTCCTGCTAGCATGCGTCAGCTGTGCAACGAGGTGGCTTTGTCTTATCAGCCTTTCTGCTTGCTTCCCAACCCCTGGATGGCCAAATCCGACACGCTCAAGGACTAGTATGGGACACGAAGTGCTCAGAGACTGGGTCGTGCGGAATACAGTGTTTCGACCGACCTACCCTGGCTCCGTTGCCATATCAAATTACATCTATTACATTACGTCGTAATTCAACAACATAGGTAGCCTTCCACAACAAGAGGCGCGGTAGACAGACACCCGTACTACTAGCCGAAACGCTATGATGCAGATATCAAGCAGCTTTAATTAACAAACTGTGTGAACGCTTTCAGATATTGTTTTCTTTAGTGCACAGTGATAAGTGAGTTTCTTCGCCATGCCTTACCTTCTCAGTCATAGATTCACTCCTTCAGTCCCGGTCGATCGCCATAAGGCATGACTCATGGTAGTCGAAACGAGCCATTGCGACAGCCGGCAAGATGTGGCACTTGTGATCAACAAAGCAACCGCGACGAGCAGCCTATTGGGTGCAAGCAACTCACATAGCTAGTCTCGTGTAGCTTCACTGAGAAAGTTTTTTTCAGGCGTAGCACTAGACTGTGGCAGCAGACTGTACATGTAGCAGGTCCGCGTTGTGGGACTTGCGAATGTGTGTGCTTCAGTATTCGCGTGTGTGAGGGTCTATGTTGCTATTCTAGCACAACCCCACTCATTGAATCGCGCTCCAACGACACGAAAATGAAATCAGCGAATATGGCAGCAGCATCCCACACTCTTGCACGACCAATCGAACGTCATCAGATGAAAGAATCTCTGTCAACGATAAATCGAAGCGAGTATGAAACTGTTGGTGGTGGCACTAGAAGGCCGAGTAGCGCGTGGCATAGCTGTTATTGGATGGTGTTGTGGGTGTTGTGTGGTGTGTTTGTGTGTTTTGTGGTGGGAGTGAACTCTTTGTCGTCAGTGTGCCCGAGCGGTCTAAGGGGGTAGACTCAAGTTCTACTGTGTTCGCACTCGTGGGTTCAAATCCCACCGCTGACAAATCTACTCCATTTCCTGGAGCTTGCCTGTGCTGCGATGCACTTGCTGCGTGAGCTTGCGATTTAGCAAGTACTTCTATAAGCGACCGCATTTGCAGGCCACTTTTTGTATTGGAAGTGCGCATGAGGTACACTGGTAACGATGGAACAGTATTACTCTGATCATAGACAATACGAAAGGTTCTAGAAGTTTGAGCCAACTCAATACAGCGATAGCGAGTTCTCACTTCTAGACTGATAAAGCCACTGACGAGACCACAGCGGGAGGCGAACACGCCTCGTACGGATACAAGCAAAAAAATGCTTCATGTACTAAAACTCGCTTCGCAACATTTTGCAGGGTTGAGCTTTGTTCCTGCTAGCATGCGTCAGCTGTGCAACGAGGTGGCTTTGTCTTATCAGCCTTTCTGCTTGCTTCCCAACCCCTGGATGGCCAAATCCGACACGCTCAAGGACTAGTATGGGACACGAAGTGCTCAGAGACTGGGTCGTGCGGAATACAGTGTTTCGACCGACCTACCCTGGCTCCGTTGCCATATCAAATTACATCTATTACATTACGTCGTAATTCAACAACATAGGTAGCCTTCCACAACAAGAGGCGCGGTAGACAGACACCCGTACTACTAGCCGAAACGCTATGATGCAGATATCAAGCAGCTTTAATTAACAAACTGTGTGAACGCTTTCAGATATTGTTTTCTTTAGTGCACAGTGATAAGTGAGTTTCTTCGCCATGCCTTACCTTCTCAGTCATAGATTCACTCCTTCAGTCCCGGTCGATCGCCATAAGGCATGACTCATGGTAGTCGAAACGAGCCATTGCGACAGCCGGCAAGATGTGGCACTTGTGATCAACAAAGCAACCGCGACGAGCAGCCTATTGGGTGCAAGCAACTCACATAGCTAGTCTCGTGTAGCTTCACTGAGAAAGTTTTTTTCAGGCGTAGCACTAGACTGTGGCAGCAGACTGTACATGTAGCAGGTCCGCGTTGTGGGACTTGCGAATGTGTGTGCTTCAGTATTCGCGTGTGTGAGGGTCTATGTTGCTATTCTAGCACAACCCCACTCATTGAATCGCGCTCCAACGACACGAAAATGAAATCAGCGAATATGGCAGCAGCATCCCACACTCTTGCACGACCAATCGAACGTCATCAGATGAAAGAATCTCTGTCAACGATAAATCGAAGCGAGTATGAAACTGTTGGTGGTGGCACTAGAAGGCCGAGTAGCGCGTGGCATAGCTGTTATTGGATGGTGTTGTGGGTGTTGTGTGGTGTGTTTGTGTGTTTTGTGGTGGGAGTGAACTCTTTGTCGTCAGTGTGCCCGAGCGGTCTAAGGGGGTAGACTCAAGTTCTACTGTGTTCGCACTCGTGGGTTCAAATCCCACCGCTGACAAATCTACTCCATTTCCTGGAGCTTGCCTGTGCTGCGATGCACTTGCTGCGTGAGCTTGCGATTTAGCAAGTACTTCTATAAGCGACCGCATTTGCAGGCCACTTTTTGTATTGGAAGTGCGCATGAGGTACACTGGTAACGATGGAACAGTATTACTCTGATCATAGACAATACGAAAGGTTCTAGAAGTTTGAGCCAACTCAATACAGCGATAGCGAGTTCTCACTTCTAGACTGATAAAGCCACTGACGAGACCACAGCGGGAGGCGAACACGCCTCGTACGGATACAAGCAAAAAAATGCTTCATGTACTAAAACTCGCTTCGCAACATTTTGCAGGGTTGAGCTTTGTTCCTGCTAGCATGCGTCAGCTGTGCAACGAGGTGGCTTTGTCTTATCAGCCTTTCTGCTTGCTTCCCAACCCCTGGATGGCCAAATCCGACACGCTCAAGGACTAGTATGGGACACGAAGTGCTCAGAGACTGGGTCGTGCGGAATACAGTGTTTCGACCGACCTACCCTGGCTCCGTTGCCATATCAAATTACATCTATTACATTACGTCGTAATTCAACAACATAGGTAGCCTTCCACAACAAGAGGCGCGGTAGACAGACACCCGTACTACTAGCCGAAACGCTATGATGCAGATATCAAGCAGCTTTAATTAACAAACTGTGTGAACGCTTTCAGATATTGTTTTCTTTAGTGCACAGTGATAAGTGAGTTTCTTCGCCATGCCTTACCTTCTCAGTCATAGATTCACTCCTTCAGTCCCGGTCGATCGCCATAAGGCATGACTCATGGTAGTCGAAACGAGCCATTGCGACAGCCGGCAAGATGTGGCACTTGTGATCAACAAAGCAACCGCGACGAGCAGCCTATTGGGTGCAAGCAACTCACATAGCTAGTCTCGTGTAGCTTCACTGAGAAAGTTTTTTTCAGGCGTAGCACTAGACTGTGGCAGCAGACTGTACATGTAGCAGGTCCGCGTTGTGGGACTTGCGAATGTGTGTGCTTCAGTATTCGCGTGTGTGAGGGTCTATGTTGCTATTCTAGCACAACCCCACTCATTGAATCGCGCTCCAACGACACGAAAATGAAATCAGCGAATATGGCAGCAGCATCCCACACTCTTGCACGACCAATCGAACGTCATCAGATGAAAGAATCTCTGTCAACGATAAATCGAAGCGAGTATGAAACTGTTGGTGGTGGCACTAGAAGGCCGAGTAGCGCGTGGCATAGCTGTTATTGGATGGTGTTGTGGGTGTTGTGTGGTGTGTTTGTGTGTTTTGTGGTGGGAGTGAACTCTTTGTCGTCAGTGTGCCCGAGCGGTCTAAGGGGGTAGACTCAAGTTCTACTGTGTTCGCACTCGTGGGTTCAAATCCCACCGCTGACAAATCTACTCCATTTCCTGGAGCTTGCCTGTGCTGCGATGCACTTGCTGCGTGAGCTTGCGATTTAGCAAGTACTTCTATGGGCGACCGCATTTGCAGGCCACTTTTTGTATTGGAAGTGCGCATGAGGTACACTGGTAACGATGGAACAGTATTACTCTGATCATAGACAATACGAAAGGTTCTAGAAGTTTGAGCCAACTCAATACAGCGATAGCGAGTTCTCACTTCTAGACTGATAAAGCCACTGACGAGACCACAGCGGGAGGCGAACACGCCTCGTACGGATACAAGCAAAAAAATGCTTCATGTACTAAAACTCGCTTCGCAACATTTTGCAGGGTTGAGCTTTGTTCCTGCTAGCATGCGTCAGCTGTGCAACGAGGTGGCTTTGTCTTATCAGCCTTTCTGCTTGCTTCCCAACCCCTGGATGGCCAAATCCGACACGCTCAAGGACTAGTATGGGACACGAAGTGCTCAGAGACTGGGTCGTGCGGAATACAGTGTTTCGACCGACCTACCCTGGCTCCGTTGCCATATCAAATTACATCTATTACATTACGTCGTAATTCAACAACATAGGTAGCCTTCCACAACAAGAGGCGCGGTAGACAGACACCCGTACTACTAGCCGAAACGCTATGATGCAGATATCAAGCAGCTTTAATTAACAAACTGTGTGAACGCTTTCAGATATTGTTTTCTTTAGTGCACAGTGATAAGTGAGTTTCTTCGCCATGCCTTACCTTCTCAGTCATAGATTCACTCCTTCAGTCCCGGTCGATCGCCATAAGGCATGACTCATGGTAGTCGAAACGAGCCATTGCGACAGCCGGCAAGATGTGGCACTTGTGATCAACAAAGCAACCGCGACGAGCAGCCTATTGGGTGCAAGCAACTCACATAGCTAGTCTCGTGTAGCTTCACTGAGAAAGTTTTTTTCAGGCGTAGCACTAGACTGTGGCAGCAGACTGTACATGTAGCAGGTCCGCGTTGTGGGACTTGCGAATGTGTGTGCTTCAGTATTCGCGTGTGTGAGGGTCTATGTTGCTATTCTAGCACAACCCCACTCATTGAATCGCGCTCCAACGACACGAAAATGAAATCAGCGAATATGGCAGCAGCATCCCACACTCTTGCACGACCAATCGAACGTCATCAGATGAAAGAATCTCTGTCAACGATAAATCGAAGCGAGTATGAAACTGTTGGTGGTGGCACTAGAAGGCCGAGTAGCGCGTGGCATAGCTGTTATTGGATGGTGTTGTGGGTGTTGTGTGGTGTGTTTGTGTGTTTTGTGGTGGGAGTGAACTCTTTGTCGTCAGTGTGCCCGAGCGGTCTAAGGGGGTAGACTCAAGTTCTACTGTGTTCGCACTCGTGGGTTCAAATCCCACCGCTGACAAATCTACTCCATTTCCTGGAGCTTGCCTGTGCTGCGATGCACTTGCTGCGTGAGCTTGCGATTTAGCAAGTACTTCTATGGGCGACCGCATTTGCAGGCCACTTTTTGTATTGGAAGTGCGCATGAGGTACACTGGTAACGATGGAACAGTATTACTCTGATCATAGACAATACGAAAGGTTCTAGAAGTTTGAGCCAACTCAATACAGCGATAGCGAGTTCTCACTTCTAGACTGATAAAGCCACTGACGAGACCACAGCGGGAGGCGAACACGCCTCGTACGGATACAAGCAAAAAAATGCTTCATGTACTAAAACTCGCTTCGCAACATTTTGCAGGGTTGAGCTTTGTTCCTGCTAGCATGCGTCAGCTGTGCAACGAGGTGGCTTTGTCTTATCAGCCTTTCTGCTTGCTTCCCAACCCCTGGATGGCCAAATCCGACACGCTCAAGGACTAGTATGGGACACGAAGTGCTCAGAGACTGGGTCGTGCGGAATACAGTGTTTCGACCGACCTACCCTGGCTCCGTTGCCATATCAAATTACATCTATTACATTACGTCGTAATTCAACAACATAGGTAGCCTTCCACAACAAGAGGCGCGGTAGACAGACACCCGTACTACTAGCCGAAACGCTATGATGCAGATATCAAGCAGCTTTAATTAACAAACTGTGTGAACGCTTTCAGATATTGTTTTCTTTAGTGCACAGTGATAAGTGAGTTTCTTCGCCATGCCTTACCTTCTCAGTCATAGATTCACTCCTTCAGTCCCGGTCGATCGCCATAAGGCATGACTCATGGTAGTCGAAACGAGCCATTGCGACAGCCGGCAAGATGTGGCACTTGTGATCAACAAAGCAACCGCGACGAGCAGCCTATTGGGTGCAAGCAACTCACATAGCTAGTCTCGTGTAGCTTCACTGAGAAAGTTTTTTTCAGGCGTAGCACTAGACTGTGGCAGCAGACTGTACATGTAGCAGGTCCGCGTTGTGGGACTTGCGAATGTGTGTGCTTCAGTATTCGCGTGTGTGAGGGTCTATGTTGCTATTCTAGCACAACCCCACTCATTGAATCGCGCTCCAACGACACGAAAATGAAATCAGCGAATATGGCAGCAGCATCCCACACTCTTGCACGACCAATCGAACGTCATCAGATGAAAGAATCTCTGTCAACGATAAATCGAAGCGAGTATGAAACTGTTGGTGGTGGCACTAGAAGGCCGAGTAGCGCGTGGCATAGCTGTTATTGGATGGTGTTGTGGGTGTTGTGTGGTGTGTTTGTGTGTTTTGTGGTGGGAGTGAACTCTTTGTCGTCAGTGTGCCCGAGCGGTCTAAGGGGGTAGACTCAAGTTCTACTGTGTTCGCACTCGTGGGTTCAAATCCCACCGCTGACAAATCTACTCCATTTCCTGGAGCTTGCCTGTGCTGCGATGCACTTGCTGCGTGAGCTTGCGATTTAGCAAGTACTTCTATAAGCGACCGCATTTGCAGGCCACTTTTTGTATTGGAAGTGCGCATGAGGTACACTGGTAACGATGGAACAGTATTACTCTGATCATAGACAATACGAAAGGTTCTAGAAGTTTGAGCCAACTCAATACAGCGATAGCGAGTTCTCACTTCTAGACTGATAAAGCCACTGACGAGACCACAGCGGGAGGCGAACACGCCTCGTACGGATACAAGCAAAAAAATGCTTCATGTACTAAAACTCGCTTCGCAACATTTTGCAGGGTTGAGCTTTGTTCCTGCTAGCATGCGTCAGCTGTGCAACGAGGTGGCTTTGTCTTATCAGCCTTTCTGCTTGCTTCCCAACCCCTGGATGGCCAAATCCGACACGCTCAAGGACTAGTATGGGACACGAAGTGCTCAGAGACTGGGTCGTGCGGAATACAGTGTTTCGACCGACCTACCCTGGCTCCGTTGCCATATCAAATTACATCTATTACATTACGTCGTAATTCAACAACATAGGTAGCCTTCCACAACAAGAGGCGCGGTAGACAGACACCCGTACTACTAGCCGAAACGCTATGATGCAGATATCAAGCAGCTTTAATTAACAAACTGTGTGAACGCTTTCAGATATTGTTTTCTTTAGTGCACAGTGATAAGTGAGTTTCTTCGCCATGCCTTACCTTCTCAGTCATAGATTCACTCCTTCAGTCCCGGTCGATCGCCATAAGGCATGACTCATGGTAGTCGAAACGAGCCATTGCGACAGCCGGCAAGATGTGGCACTTGTGATCAACAAAGCAACCGCGACGAGCAGCCTATTGGGTGCAAGCAACTCACATAGCTAGTCTCGTGTAGCTTCACTGAGAAAGTTTTTTTCAGGCGTAGCACTAGACTGTGGCAGCAGACTGTACATGTAGCAGGTCCGCGTTGTGGGACTTGCGAATGTGTGTGCTTCAGTATTCGCGTGTGTGAGGGTCTATGTTGCTATTCTAGCACAACCCCACTCATTGAATCGCGCTCCAACGACACGAAAATGAAATCAGCGAATATGGCAGCAGCATCCCACACTCTTGCACGACCAATCGAACGTCATCAGATGAAAGAATCTCTGTCAACGATAAATCGAAGCGAGTATGAAACTGTTGGTGGTGGCACTAGAAGGCCGAGTAGCGCGTGGCATAGCTGTTATTGGATGGTGTTGTGGGTGTTGTGTGGTGTGTTTGTGTGTTTTGTGGTGGGAGTGAACTCTTTGTCGTCAGTGTGCCCGAGCGGTCTAAGGGGGTAGACTCAAGTTCTACTGTGTTCGCACTCGTGGGTTCAAATCCCACCGCTGACAAATCTACTCCATTTCCTGGAGCTTGCCTGTGCTGCGATGCACTTGCTGCGTGAGCTTGCGATTTAGCAAGTACTTCTATAAGCGACCGCATTTGCAGGCCACTTTTTGTATTGGAAGTGCGCATGAGGTACACTGGTAACGATGGAACAGTATTACTCTGATCATAGACAATACGAAAGGTTCTAGAAGTTTGAGCCAACTCAATACAGCGATAGCGAGTTCTCACTTCTAGACTGATAAAGCCACTGACGAGACCACAGCGGGAGGCGAACACGCCTCGTACGGATACAAGCAAAAAAATGCTTCATGTACTAAAACTCGCTTCGCAACATTTTGCAGGGTTGAGCTTTGTTCCTGCTAGCATGCGTCAGCTGTGCAACGAGGTGGCTTTGTCTTATCAGCCTTTCTGCTTGCTTCCCAACCCCTGGATGGCCAAATCCGACACGCTCAAGGACTAGTATGGGACACGAAGTGCTCAGAGACTGGGTCGTGCGGAATACAGTGTTTCGACCGACCTACCCTGGCTCCGTTGCCATATCAAATTACATCTATTACATTACGTCGTAATTCAACAACATAGGTAGCCTTCCACAACAAGAGGCGCGGTAGACAGACACCCGTACTACTAGCCGAAACGCTATGATGCAGATATCAAGCAGCTTTAATTAACAAACTGTGTGAACGCTTTCAGATATTGTTTTCTTTAGTGCACAGTGATAAGTGAGTTTCTTCGCCATGCCTTACCTTCTCAGTCATAGATTCACTCCTTCAGTCCCGGTCGATCGCCATAAGGCATGACTCATGGTAGTCGAAACGAGCCATTGCGACAGCCGGCAAGATGTGGCACTTGGTGATCAACAAAGCAACCGCGACGAGCAGCCTATTGGGTGCAAGCAACTCACATAGCTAGTCTCGTGTAGCTTCACTGAGAAAGTTTTTTTCAGGCGTAGCACTAGACTGTGGCAGCAGACTGTACATGTAGCAGGTCCGCGTTGTGGGACTTGCGAATGTGTGTGCTTCAGTATTCGCGTGTGCGAGGGTCTATGTTGCTATTCTAGCACAACCCCACTCATTGAATCGCGCTCCAACGACACGAAAATGAAATCAGCGAATATGGCAGCAGCATCCCACACTCTTGCACGACCAATCGAACGTCATCAGATGAAAGAATCTCTGTCAACGATAAATCGAAGCGAGTATGAAACTGTTGGTGGTGGCACTAGAAGGCCGAGTAGCGCGTGGCATAGCTGTTATTGGATGGTGTTGTGGGTGTTGTGTGGTGTGTTTGTGTGTTTTGTGGTGGGAGTGAACTCTTTGTCGTCAGTGTGCCCGAGCGGTCTAAGGGGGTAGACTCAAGTTCTACTGTGTTCGCACTCGTGGGTTCAAATCCCACCGCTGACAAATCTACTCCATTTCCTGGAGCTTGCCTGTGCTGCGATGCACTTGCTGCGTGAGCTTGCGATTTAGCAAGTACTTCTATGGGCGACCGCATTTGCAGGCCACTTTTTGTATTGGAAGTGCGCATGAGGTACACTGGTAACGATGGAACAGTATTACTCTGATCATAGACAATACGAAAGGTTCTAGAAGTTTGAGCCAACTCAATACAGCGATAGCGAGTTCTCACTTCTAGACTGATAAAGCCACTGACGAGACCACAGCGGGAGGCGAACACGCCTCGTACGGATACAAGCAAAAAAATGCTTCATGTACTAAAACTCGCTTCGCAACATTTTGCAGGGTTGAGCTTTGTTCCTGCTAGCATGCGTCAGCTGTGCAACGAGGTGGCTTTGTCTTATCAGCCTTTCTGCTTGCTTCCCAACCCCTGGATGGCCAAATCCGACACGCTCAAGGACTAGTATGGGACACGAAGTGCTCAGAGACTGGGTCGTGCGGAATACAGTGTTTCGACCGACCTACCCTGGCTCCGTTGCCATATCAAATTACATCTATTACATTACGTCGTAATTCAACAACATAGGTAGCCTTCCACAACAAGAGGCGCGGTAGACAGACACCCGTACTACTAGCCGAAACGCTATGATGCAGATATCAAGCAGCTTTAATTAACAAACTGTGTGAACGCTTTCAGATATTGTTTTCTTTAGTGCACAGTGATAAGTGAGTTTCTTCGCCATGCCTTACCTTCTCAGTCATAGATTCACTCCTTCAGTCCCGGTCGATCGCCATAAGGCATGACTCATGGTAGTCGAAACGAGCCATTGCGACAGCCGGCAAGATGTGGCACTTGTGATCAACAAAGCAACCGCGACGAGCAGCCTATTGGGTGCAAGCAACTCACATAGCTAGTCTCGTGTAGCTTCACTGAGAAAGTTTTTTTCAGGCGTAGCACTAGACTGTGGCAGCAGACTGTACATGTAGCAGGTCCGCGTTGTGGGACTTGCGAATGTGTGTGCTTCAGTATTCGCGTGTGCGAGGGTCTATGTTGCTATTCTAGCACAACCCCACTCATTGAATCGCGCTCCAACGACACGAAAATGAAATCAGCGAATATGGCAGCAGCATCCCACACTCTTGCACGACCAATCGAACGTCATCAGATGAAAGAATCTCTGTCAACGATAAATCGAAGCGAGTATGAAACTGTTGGTGGTGGCACTAGAAGGCCGAGTAGCGCGTGGCATAGCTGTTATTGGATGGTGTTGTGGGTGTTGTGTGGTGTGTTTGTGTGTTTTGTGGTGGGAGTGAACTCTTTGTCGTCAGTGTGCCCGAGCGGTCTAAGGGGGTAGACTCAAGTTCTACTGTGTTCGCACTCGTGGGTTCAAATCCCACCGCTGACAAATCTACTCCATTTCCTGGAGCTTGCCTGTGCTGCGATGCACTTGCTGCGTGAGCTTGCGATTTAGCAAGTACTTCTATGGGCGACCGCATTTGCAGGCCACTTTTTGTATTGGAAGTGCGCATGAGGTACACTGGTAACGATGGAACAGTATTACTCTGATCATAGACAATACGAAAGGTTCTAGAAGTTTGAGCCAACTCAATACAGCGATAGCGAGTTCTCACTTCTAGACTGATAAAGCCACTGACGAGACCACAGCGGGAGGCGAACACGCCTCGTACGGATACAAGCAAAAAAATGCTTCATGTACTAAAACTCGCTTCGCAACATTTTGCAGGGTTGAGCTTTGTTCCTGCTAGCATGCGTCAGCTGTGCAACGAGGTGGCTTTGTCTTATCAGCCTTTCTGCTTGCTTCCCAACCCCTGGATGGCCAAATCCGACACGCTCAAGGACTAGTATGGGACACGAAGTGCTCAGAGACTGGGTCGTGCGGAATACAGTGTTTCGACCGACCTACCCTGGCTCCGTTGCCATATCAAATTACATCTATTACATTACGTCGTAATTCAACAACATAGGTAGCCTTCCACAACAAGAGGCGCGGTAGACAGACACCCGTACTACTAGCCGAAACGCTATGATGCAGATATCAAGCAGCTTTAATTAACAAACTGTGTGAACGCTTTCAGATATTGTTTTCTTTAGTGCACAGTGATAAGTGAGTTTCTTCGCCATGCCTTACCTTCTCAGTCATAGATTCACTCCTTCAGTCCCGGTCGATCGCCATAAGGCATGACTCATGGTAGTCGAAACGAGCCATTGCGACAGCCGGCAAGATGTGGCACTTGTGATCAACAAAGCAACCGCGACGAGCAGCCTATTGGGTGCAAGCAACTCACATAGCTAGTCTCGTGTAGCTTCACTGAGAAAGTTTTTTTCAGGCGTAGCACTAGACTGTGGCAGCAGACTGTACATGTAGCAGGTCCGCGTTGTGGGACTTGCGAATGTGTGTGCTTCAGTATTCGCGTGTGCGAGGGTCTATGTTGCTATTCTAGCACAACCCCACTCATTGAATCGCGCTCCAACGACACGAAAATGAAATCAGCGAATATGGCAGCAGCATCCCACACTCTTGCACGACCAATCGAACGTCATCAGATGAAAGAATCTCTGTCAACGATAAATCGAAGCGAGTATGAAACTGTTGGTGGTGGCACTAGAAGGCCGAGTAGCGCGTGGCATAGCTGTTATTGGATGGTGTTGTGGGTGTTGTGTGGTGTGTTTGTGTGTTTTGTGGTGGGAGTGAACTCTTTGTCGTCAGTGTGCCCGAGCGGTCTAAGGGGGTAGACTCAAGTTCTACTGTGTTCGCACTCGTGGGTTCAAATCCCACCGCTGACAAATCTACTCCATTTCCTGGAGCTTGCCTGTGCTGCGATGCACTTGCTGCGTGAGCTTGCGATTTAGCAAGTACTTCTATGGGCGACCGCATTTGCAGGCCACTTTTTGTATTGGAAGTGCGCATGAGGTACACTGGTAACGATGGAACAGTATTACTCTGATCATAGACAATACGAAAGGTTCTAGAAGTTTGAGCCAACTCAATACAGCGATAGCGAGTTCTCACTTCTAGACTGATAAAGCCACTGACGAGACCACAGCGGGAGGCGAACACGCCTCGTACGGATACAAGCAAAAAAATGCTTCATGTACTAAAACTCGCTTCGCAACATTTTGCAGGGTTGAGCTTTGTTCCTGCTAGCATGCGTCAGCTGTGCAACGAGGTGGCTTTGTCTTATCAGCCTTTCTGCTTGCTTCCCAACCCCTGGATGGCCAAATCCGACACGCTCAAGGACTAGTATGGGACACGAAGTGCTCAGAGACTGGGTCGTGCGGAATACAGTGTTTCGACCGACCTACCCTGGCTCCGTTGCCATATCAAATTACATCTATTACATTACGTCGTAATTCAACAACATAGGTAGCCTTCCACAACAAGAGGCGCGGTAGACAGACACCCGTACTACTAGCCGAAACGCTATGATGCAGATATCAAGCAGCTTTAATTAACAAACTGTGTGAACGCTTTCAGATATTGTTTTCTTTAGTGCACAGTGATAAGTGAGTTTCTTCGCCATGCCTTACCTTCTCAGTCATAGATTCACTCCTTCAGTCCCGGTCGATCGCCATAAGGCATGACTCATGGTAGTCGAAACGAGCCATTGCGACAGCCGGCAAGATGTGGCACTTGTGATCAACAAAGCAACCGCGACGAGCAGCCTATTGGGTGCAAGCAACTCACATAGCTAGTCTCGTGTAGCTTCACTGAGAAAGTTTTTTTCAGGCGTAGCACTAGACTGTGGCAGCAGACTGTACATGTAGCAGGTCCGCGTTGTGGGACTTGCGAATGTGTGTGCTTCAGTATTCGCGTGTGCGAGGGTCTATGTTGCTATTCTAGCACAACCCCACTCATTGAATCGCGCTCCAACGACACGAAAATGAAATCAGCGAATATGGCAGCAGCATCCCACACTCTTGCACGACCAATCGAACGTCATCAGATGAAAGAATCTCTGTCAACGATAAATCGAAGCGAGTATGAAACTGTTGGTGGTGGCACTAGAAGGCCGAGTAGCGCGTGGCATAGCTGTTATTGGATGGTGTTGTGGGTGTTGTGTGGTGTGTTTGTGTGTTTTGTGGTGGGAGTGAACTCTTTGTCGTCAGTGTGCCCGAGCGGTCTAAGGGGGTAGACTCAAGTTCTACTGTGTTCGCACTCGTGGGTTCAAATCCCACCGCTGACAAATCTACTCCATTTCCTGGAGCTTGCCTGTGCTGCGATGCACTTGCTGCGTGAGCTTGCGATTTAGCAAGTACTTCTATGGGCGACCGCATTTGCAGGCCACTTTTTGTATTGGAAGTTAACAAAAAAATACATCACAATTTAAGGCTAGTAGGCAACCTAATTAGCTACCTTACTTGCTATTTGGGATCGATTTGGGTCATGTGGATTCAAAAATTGGGTACGAAGTATCCAATTTGTGTCTGAAAAGGTCCATTTTCTCGAAAGTGGGTACCTGATAGACCCATTATAGTTTCCAGGAGGAAACTGATGGACGTCCAGAGACGTCTCTGGGCCGAGTTGGACATTTGCAGGACCTTTCCGATGGGGTCTACACAAAAACCAAGTATAACCCGATGAACCATGTGGTGGTGAGCCACCTACTTCTAGTGAGCTCAGAGAGCTCAGCTGGTTAAGCATCCAGTGTCGGACGGAAACGGCCAGGGTTCAATCCCGGGCCGACCAGACCTCTCGGACGATGGTTGGGGTTTGGCCGCGAAGGTTGGGATATCTGGTCTTGTGACTGGACTGGTGGTCTTGGGGGCTACTGGGTGCCGTCTCATGGGTTGTAGGCCTAGAAGCACGGTTAGACCCGGTAGTTCTTGAGACTGCTTGACCAAGCACTTCAGTAGGAGAGATGTGGGTTGTAGTTTAGAGGGGAAAGCCTCCCAGTCGTCGTCTCATGGGCTTGTAGGCCTGGTAGTACGCGCGGCTCGGGAGTGTGGCGCCGCTCTAGACCTCGATCCAAGGAGTAGTCTAGTGATGTCGTGCATGCCATAACACGCGTAAGCGTCTGTAGCGTGTCGCGTTCTTCGCCCGCCTGTCCGCTAACGTGGGGCCCCGCCTGGGTTCAAAAATCCACACCGCCTTCGGGTACAGCAGACATAAGGCAACGCCCGCTAAGCGATCGGCAAATGGAGCCGGGAACTTGGCGTATGGGCGTGAAAGTGGTGGAGACTGAAGCCAGTAATGGCCGAGCGCGCCGGCGGCGGATTGTAAGACATCAGGATGAAGCCTTGAGCTTGTGGCCTTACCTTCGGGCCACAGGCGTATCTTCCCGGCTACGGTTCAACATGGCCACGGGAAAGGAGCCCCGCTGACGGGTTTCCACCCCGCGATCGCTTGGATCTGCAGTCGTGAAGGGCGCCAACGCTCCGGACGTCTCTTCCCTGTCGTGGTTCAACATGTCCGCGAGTAAGGAGTCCCACTGACGGGCTTCCGCCTCGTGGTCGCTTGGGCCATTGGCGTCGAAGGGTGCCGACACAGGCAGTCCTCGCAATAAGGTGTGTAGTTGCCTACTCACCTGCGAGGACTGTCTTATTACTTGCGCCTGGGTTGCCTGCCATAAGGCAGCAACATGAAGGTCAATCAGGGCGTGCACCCGAGCCTTGACGCCGATGAGACTTGGTTCATACTCGTGGAAGCGGATGTCATTGCGGTGCGTCCATAGGCAGCGAAGTACCACAACTCTCACTATGTGGAAGACCGCAAAGAGGCTGTAACCGAAGTCCTTTTTGGCTCGGGGCGTAGGCATGATGTCCGCGAAGTAGCCCACAGTAGCCCACTCAATGGGAGACTCAAACCACTGCTGGAACACTTCAAGCCATTCCGCCCATACGGTTGCCGCAAAGTCACAATACCAAAAGAGATGGGAGACGGTTTCAATGACTCCACACCCAAGATGGCAGCGAGTCATAGCACCTTGCACTTGCTGCAGCCTAAGCCCACCCAAAGTGCGTTGTGCTGGAGTCTGTACAGCAAGTCCGTGTTCACTGGTAGTACGTGCTTGTTCATCTTTAGATCCCTGCCCCATACATTTGCGGGAGGGGCTCGTTCAAGGCCAAGTGCAGTCGTTGGCAGGCCGGGTACCTTGTACTGAACCAGGAGCGTGCGTATTAACGACACAGTGAGATCAGCGACTTCATAGCCACTGAAGCTCCAAGTATGGAGTGCGCAGCCGTAGTGTGGCTTTGGGCGGGGTCCAATGGGCATGTTGGCCAACGGTCGTAACAGCGAGTCAATCTTAGTTAAGAAAGATCCGCAGAAGCTCACGCTGTTAGCCCGCCCAGGCTGGCCATGCTCACGGATGACTTGGGATAGCTTGGCGGCTTGAGGCGGGTATCCACTAAGCTCAAACAAGTCAGATATCCGATAAACCTTTAAGCGAATAAGGTCTTGGACAATTCCCAGGTTTGCGGCTCGCAGGATCTTGGGCGTCTTGGTTGCAGTCGTGATATCCACATTGTCCAGCAGCGGCATTGTCAACTTGTCAAACTTGGTCATGTTGCGAGTGATCTTGGGGCGCAGTTTGGTGTTCCAAAGGAAGAGAACATGGTGCCAATACAAACCAAGCGGTCTCCATCGTCTTAGCCGTCGAGACACCACATGATGAGGGCTGTTCCAGACCGGCGCGTACAGGATGTCAAAGTCGCGTCCCCAAGGTTTCATCACGGAATCAAACAGCGTAATGACTGGGGCGGCCCATGAAGGTACATCATCCGGTGACTGGCGTACGGTCATGAGCAGCTTGCAGAGCATGTGTAGTTGGAGTCCCTCGATCATTGTTTTCATAGGCGTTAAGCCGAGGCCTCCCGTGTGCATGGGCAACGTCCACCAAGCTCGGGGCACGCTGTTCGACGTAGAAGACTGGGTCATGAACCGTACTATCATGTCCTGGACTTGGTCTTGGAAACCAGTTTCAGGTATGTAGCAGACACTGGCCGTGTACCAGAGAACAGGCAAGATGATCTGTTGTAGGATGACCACTTGTCCTCGCAGAGTGCGTGCCCGGTACTTCCACAGTGAACTCCTCGTCTGTAGGTCCGCCAATACGTGTTGTAGCCGTGCCGCCTCTGTCCTTAGACAGCTCGGGCACACTGACGACAAAGAGTTCACTCCCACCACAAAACACACAAACACACCACGCAACACCCACAACACCATCCAATAACAGCTATGCCACGCGCTACTCGGACTTTTATGCCACCACCAACAGCTTCATACTCGCTTCGATTTATCGTTGACAGAGATTCTTTCATCTGATGACGTTCGATTGGTCGTGCAAGAGTGTGGGATGCTGCTGCCATATTCGCTGATTTCATTTTCGTGTCGTTGGAGCGCGATTCAATGAGTGCGGTTGTGCTAGAATAGCAACATAGACCCTCGCACACGCGAATACTGAAGCACACACATTCGCAAGTCCCACAACGCGGACCTGCTACATGTACAGTCTGCTGCCACAGTCTAGTGCTACGCCTGAAAAAAACTTTCTCAGTGAAGCTACACGAGACTAGCTATGTGAGTTGCTTGCACCCAATAGGCTGCTCGTCGCGGTTGCTTTGTTGATCACAAGTGCCACATCTTGCCGGCTGTCGCAATGGCTCGTTTCGACTACCATGAGTCATGCCTTATGGCGATCGACCGGGACTGAAGGAGTGAATCTATGACTGAGAAGGTAAGGCATGGCGAAGAAACTCACTTATCACTGTGCACTAAAGAAAACAATATCTGAAAGCGTTCACACAGTTTGTTAATTAAAGCTGCTTGATATCTGCATCATAGCGTTTCGGCTAGTAGTACGGGTGTCTGTCTACCGCGCCTCTTGTTGTGGAAGGCTACCTATGTTGTTGAATTACGACGTAATGTAATAGATGTAATTTGATATGGCAACGGAGCCAGGGTAGGTCGGTCGAAACACTGTATTCCGCACGACCCAGTCTCTGAGCACTTCGTGTCCCATACTAGTCCTTGAGCGTGTCGGATTTGGCCATCCAGGGGTTGGGAAGCAAGCAGAAAGGCTGATAAGACAAAGCCACCTCGTTGCACAGCTGACGCATGCTAGCAGGAACAAAGCTCAACCCTGCAAAATGTTGCGAAGCGAGTTTTAGTACATGAAGCATTTTTTTGCTTGTATCCGTACGAGGCGTGTTCGCCTCCCGCTGTGGTCTCGTCAGTGGCTTTATCAGTCTAGAAGTGAGAACTCGCTATCGCTGTATTGAGTTGGCTCAAACTTCTAGAACCTTTCGTATTGTCTATGATCAGAGTAATACTGTTCCATCGTTACCAGTGTACCTCATGCGCACTTCCAATACAAAAAGTGGCCTGCAAATGCGGTCGCCCATAGAAGTACTTGCTAAATCGCAAGCTCACGCAGCAAGTGCATCGCAGCACAGGCAAGCTCCAGGAAATGGAGTAGATTTGTCAGCGGTGGGATTTGAACCCACGAGTGCGAACACAGTAGAACTTGAGTCTACCCCCTTAGACCGCTCGGGCACACTGACAATAAAGAGTTCACTCCCACCACAAAACACACGGAACGCACCTCACACAACACCCACATCATTAAATGAAAGTTTCTGTCCGCTATAAATCGAACCGAGCTCAATACTCACTTCCATTTATAGCGGAGAGAAACTTTCATTTAATGATATTCGATTGGGGGTTGTGACGGGGCGCATAACACCTTGCGCACAGGAAGTGTGACTTCCGGAGAGTATACGAACTCTCAGTGAACGGCAGTTCGCTAGTCCCTGGCCTGCGGGACTGTTACCAGAATTAGGTAGATTTAAGACAATATATTTATAGGTGACCCCTTTTAATGCGTCTACATACTAACTATTAGTCACCTATAAAGTACCCTAGATGTTATCCTTTTAAGTGGCTCTGAGGTCTTTGTACCATATCTGTGGTACTTATCGTTGACGTCATAGTGATGTTTGGCTACATCACTTATGTACTTGGGAACACTTGCTCTGAAGAGTGACTTGGCCCACTATTCATGCTACCCCGTTACAGGGGTCGTGCAATAGTCTGCTTGTTATGAACTACTTCCTCCCTTTTTTATCTATTGGTGCAGTTGCATGTTTTGGCCAACAACTTTTGACCTATAGCCGTTTCGATAATTTTGATTGGATAAAGTAATCTCCGTGATCTCCGGATTCGATTGGTGGTGCGTTTGGCGCCAAAAAAGCTCAACATAAGAAAAACAATGGTGGAGAAGCAAGACACCTGGAGCTCCACTCTCGTTTCCCACCCGCCACACTTCAAAATCGCCCTCGTAGCCTACCAACGATGAAGCGTCGGCATCTCACACATCAGGAGAGGATGTCTCTAGTCTGCTTCTACTCGCCCGTACGAATAACAGCGCGCTAGGTAAGAGCGACGCCATGGTGCCGCCCTAAACCTTCAGTGCCATCGCAACACGGTATGAAGGATATGGAAGAAACACTTAGAGTTTCAGACGTGTATGGACCTTCTGGGGGATGTGGGGAGTCGAATGTTTGGTAGGTGTGATCGTCCCGCGATGAGCACGGCAGAAATGCTGAGCGGATCAAGGCCATCCCAGCGCTTCGGCGTACGACCATGCCCCAGCCTAGCCGCTGCGCTCTAGGCCTCCACTTCGGTCATCCTGCGGCTCATGCGAAAAGGCGTCATTCGCCGCCACACCAACAACATCAAACCCGTGTTTACAGACGCCCTACAGACTCACTCGAGTCGTCTTCGTGCTCGACCTGTTGATCACCAAGAGCGACGGTACCAACGCGTTTAGCGACCTGTACGATATGGTGCATATCGATGAGAAGTGGTTTAACGAAGACACCGACAAGAAGAAGTTCTACCTGTAGGACGAGGAGGAGGAGCCTGTGCGCCGCCGACAGAGCAAGCGCTACATCGGGAAGACCATGTTCATTGCGGCCGTCGCTCGACCTAGGTTTGTTTTTCTATGATGTATGATAACCCTTAAAAATTCATAACATTTTGCCTATGATTTTTAGGTATGACCCACATCGAAAAACGAAATTTGACGGGAAAATCGGAATCGGGGCATTCGCGGAGCCGTATAAAGCGCAGCGCAACAGCAAGCTGAGAGAAAGGGCACTGTTGTCCTGCGCAACGTGGAGACAGTCGACCGCGAGGCATACAAAGCCGTTCTGATCCACGACATCATTCCCGCGATCAAAGAAAAGTGGCCAGCGGCGGGTAAGAGCCGAATAATTTGGATTCAACAAGACAATGCCAAGCCGCATGCCCCGTCAACGATCCTGACGTGATTGTCGCAGGGACGAGCGGCGGCTGGGATATCCACATGCCTGATCTAAACGTTTTGGACTTGGGCTACTTTCGTTCCCTGCAGTCGCTGCATTACCAGCGCGATTGCCGCGGTGTACAGGAGCTCATCGACGTGGTGGGCGAAACGTACGCCGCGATGAAGAGCAGCACGCCCAACAAAATGTTTTTGACGCTACAAACGGTGATGGAGCAGATTCTCCTGGTCGACGGCAGCAACGCGTTCAAGATCCCGCACAAGGGAAAGAATTCTCTCGCGAAGAAGGGTGAGCTCCCGGTGTCGTTCACGTGCAGCCGCGAGGCTTGCGCCCAGGGGAAGAAGTTCGTGCGCGAGGAGACGCCAAAGATTGCGACAGCCGTCGCCGCGCAGGAAGCAGCAAAGAGGACAGCAGCGGCAGAGAAGCGGGCGGCCAATGGGAAGGAAGCAGCGCACACGAAGACGGCAAGCCAGAAGGCGGCGACGAAGCAATCCAGAAGATAACAGCCACAGCGCTTGCCACCAAGGCGGCGACGACGGCAAGGAAGAAGACTGCAGCCGCAACCGTTGCATCGAAGGCAGCAGCAACAGCCGCAGCCGCCAAGAAGGCGTCGGCAGCCAAGCGCCGAGCGGCTGCAGTTGCCACCAACTATCGCGAAAAACAATGATAGTCGGGAAGCATAAATAAATCCCTTCCTAAAAGATCAATGCTGATTAGCATTTTTGAACTGCACCACAAGAAACGTGACAGGTGGCGGAACCAACTGCACCAATAGATAAAAAAACAAGGAAGTATTAAACTCGGCAACTGTTTTCAATATTCGTGTTTTCAGCCATATATCTGACAATTTTTTTCAACTTCAACTTTCCCTCCCCAAAATAGCCCAATATTCCCCGAATAGGCGCTGCTGCATTCAGCATCAGCAAGAACAGCAATATACTCCTATTATCTCTTAGTGCCTGGGAAATGGAGGCCTCGACGTCGCCGAGATTGGTGGTGTCTGGGCTCATGCAGCAGCTGAAAGACGGCGAGATCACCAAGATGCAGCTCTTTCAGCAGCTTGCCAAGCTTCAAGCCGCGTCAGCTACCCGAAATTCCAGTGCCTGCCCCCCTCCCACTCCGATTATGGCGAACAATTATCAGACTTCGTCACAGCTGTCAAATGGATACTACCCAGCTTCTTCATCGCGTTCGGGGGTGGACAGTCCTCCAGCTTTCTCGTTTTCCGTTGCAGGAGGTCATGCCACTCATGTATCTGTGGCTCCTCCGCTAAACATGGCTCAGGATCCACTTGCGCCTACACAGTTCTCTTTTGGTGCGGCTGTAGCGCCCGTACCGTTCCTTAATCAGACAATGCCTGGCAATGCTGGAGCTTCACGCTCCTTCACGATACCTCCAGTACCAGACCCTCCTGCAATGATCTTTAAACCCAACGCTACGATTGTCGAGAGCGACGCCGAGTTCCTCGTAACGGGGGTATCACACGACAAGGCAAAACGATTCAGTGTGCAAGAGTGGATGGCCAATAAGTCGCGGGTCTCTGCCTCGAGCCAAGTGAGCAACGCCCTGCGACTTCATTATCAGCAGCAGTCCGAAGCACAGGCTGCCGAGTTCGTGACAGATCCATCTCACGACATATTTCTCGATAGACGCGGCGAAGAATTGCGCAGCTCATTTGGGGCGGGTCCTTATGAGAACAGCATTTCCACCTCACATCCTCCCAACACAGCGAGCGCATTGTCGGAGCTTGGAGGCCCCAATGCCAATTTCTCTCGTGAAGCTGACGTTACTAGTCGGCAGAGTTATTTGTACACACCACAAGATAACCATCCTGGACACACGCAGCTAGTTGACAATAGCTTTGTCCTCAACCATGAGGATAAAGGAGGCGAACAGCAGTATCTCGACTTTGCCGAGCAGTTCCGGGACGAGCTTGACGACAGTCACATTTCAAATTCGAGTGGCAATAATGGTGGGAAAAGTGGTGTATCTGGAAGTAACAACAACACGGATGGCAAATTCCATGCCCGAGTAACGCGTTGGAAGTCTCAGAAGGATGCTATTCGAGAGCAAATGAAGCAGCAGTTACTGCAGTCAGAGCTCGATGAATGCACGTTTGCGCCGAAGATCAACCCCAAGTCCACCAAAGTTATCGCAAAGTTGCGAGGGCGGCAGTCCCCTAGTGTTTCCAATCAAGGACTAGGCGTCTTGCAAGCGGTGTCTGAACGGCTTTACCAGGAAGCAGATAATTACAAGATTCGAGAAGAGCAAGCAACCAAGTTGAAAGCCGACGAGGAAGCAGAAATCGAGCGGCAGTGTACATTTAAGCCGAAAATTAACCCAGGTGACAAAGTCAAGGCAAAATACATGGACTCTAAGATAGCTTCTTCACCATCGGCGACAGCAGCAGCACGTGAAGCCGCGGCGAAGGAACTGGCCGAATGCACGTTCTATCCAAAAGTGAACGGAATTAGATCCGAGATGGTCTCTGCGCAACTTTACTTACAGCAGAACATTTACGAGCGTTTGAGCAAGCCATGCTGTAGCGAATCAGGCGACGGAGAATCGCCAGCGAGAGGGCGCAGTGGAAGAAGGAGGAGTTTATCTTTGTTTGGCGATGATGATCAAGAAGATAGGGACAACCTGGATGCCACCTCGCCTCGATCGTGCCAAGATGACATAGCGGTGCGACCCGGTGGCAAAAGTCGACGTCGGCCGTCGTCCGGTACACGATGCGGACAAGGGCCGCGATCGGTGGACGCTGAGCACAGCCAGGAGAGCAAAGAGGAGCGTGCTCGACAGTTCAAGAACTTCATCGAGCGGCAGAAGTTTCACGAGCAAGCACGGCACAAGCGGATTGAACTAACCAAGCAGCAGCTTACACCAGGCTACAAACCGACCATCAATAAGAAGTCTCTTGCTATGATGGGAAATGGTCGTAAAGGTGACTTTCTAGAGCGCATTTCCACGTATGCGTTGCGTAAAGAGCACGACAACGTTAAAAAGAAGACTGTTCGCTCGACGGTAGGTGACACTGGCGCATTACACTTCGAAGGTATCTGAACTTGCGTACAACTAACGCTTTATATGTCCACAAAATTAGGATCCGAACTGCACGTTCAAGCCGGCGATCAATCAGACAAGCATCAAGCGAAAGCCCCGTTCTATTACCGAACTTAGTCGCGGGGACTTGCTTCGCCGAGAGACGACACAGCGACTGATGAAGCTGAAGATGGAGCAAGAAGAGATGGCAGCACTGACCTTCCGACCGCAGTTGAACCGGATGTCGGAGCGCCATGAAGGTCGGCTCAAGATCCTCTCGAGCCCTGATACATATCTACAGCGCATTCAGCAGCAGAGTCAGGCGCACACCATCAGGCAGCGTCGAGCTATCCAGGAGAAGGAAATGGGAGAGTTCGCCGAGTGCACGTTCAAGCCGCGCACGATCGAAGCCCCTGCATACGTGCAGCGCATCGCGAGGACCGTCTCTCTTACCAAGGCGTTACGTGCACAGCAGCAAGCTGTAGCTCGAGCGAAGGAGAAACCCGAGTGGAAGTAGCAACACACTCGCACTTTTTAGCACTCAAATTTGATATTAGGTGAAGTAGAAGAATAGTCCGATCCAAATTGTGCATGTTCATGTATTTACCAAAGCAGAAAAAGTGATGGAGCAACCCAGGCATGAGACCCACCAGCGCTGGATCTGCGGCGGCTTCGCGGTGCTCGTGTGCTTCATAATGCTCCTGGGATCAGCGCACGATATCCCGCAGCGCGGCGTGGTAGTGATCAACACGTGGCCGTTCGTGAACGCGACGCGCGCGGGCTTCGAGGCCTTGCACAGACGTCGAGGTCACTCCCATGCGCTGGACGCCGTCACGAGAGGCTGCAACCGCTGCGAAGTGGATCAATGCGACTTCACCGTAGGCTACGGTGGCAGCCCCGATTCCAACGGGGAGACAACTTTGGACGCCATGATCCTGGACGGCTCTACGATGGAAATGGGCGCGGTGGCTCAACTGCGACGCGTCAAGCCTGCCATTGAAGTGGCGCGCGCCGTAATGGAGCATTCATCGCACAGCATCTTAGCGGGGGATGGAGCGCTAGCTTTCGCCAAGATGATGGGTTTCGAGGAGACGCCACTGAATACGCCGCACTCGAGGGAGATTTACCAGGACTGGGTAAATAACAATTGCCAGCCTAACTACTTCCGCAATGTCGTGGGTCAGAACAGATCGTGTCCGCCTTACGAGCCGCTGCCATCACAAAATGTCGTGTATGCAGGAATGGAAGGACAATCGATGCTACGCTCGACCAGCAAACAAAACAATTTTGGTGTTGAAAGTTTAATATCAAAGGAGAACCATGACACCATTGGGATGGTGGTGCTGGCGGAGAACGGACACATGGCTGCCGGGACGAGCTCAAATGGCGCAACATACAAAATCGCAGGGTGAGTTCTACTAACGGTAGTGCTCATGCTCCATAACAACTGATGACAATTCTGCTTGCAAAATCAGACGTGTGGGTGATGCTGCTGTGCCCGGTGCTGGGGCTTATGTCGATTCGTCTGTCGGTGGTGCCGCTGCCACTGGAGACGGAGATGTGATGATGCGCTTCCTACCGTCTTTTTTCGCCGTCCAGGAAATGAAGCGGGGCGCCCACGTATGTTTCTTTGTGCATTTTTGCCGTGGCTTCTATGCTGTTGTCATACTTACCTTTTCTTTTCTTCATTAATATGATAGCCGCGCAAGGCGTGCGAGCGTGCACTCCACCGAATTGCAGCAGTTTACCCGCACTTTTTAGGAGGCATGGTATGCCTGAATAACGTCGGAGAGTTTGGAGGAGCTGGATACGGATGGGACTTTGCTTATACTGTCCAAGCAAGCTGGATGTCCGAGCCCCAAGTGGTGCATGTGACACCACTTTCCGCTCCGTTGTGAGTAACGAACGTATCATACATGTACATACAAACCAACTCCTTATTTGGCTGCAGCACAACACATACGAACATGCGTATTTGCATGGAAAAGCTTAGTTAAATGATCCGGCCGATCAAACTCTCGACAGGATATCTATCTGCTAACGTTCTTGTCCCTTTTCGATGTGGAATATAAGAGCGACCCGCGTGACGAGCTCGAAAACAAATGAATGAAGGAGGTAAGCAACACGCACGGCGCTGGTCACAATGCATGAGCGCGCAAGAGACGTCATCGACGGCCGTATCCAGCAGCCACTTTACAGGAAGTACGGCACCAGCGCACGCTGGTTAAAGCCATCCGAGGACTCAGCAACCTAAACAGTCAAAAGTGCTCATCAGATCATGAACACCGAGACACGACAATACGACAAAATATATCACCAATCGTACCTCGCGGAATAACTTGAAATCACGCTCAAGGTTCTCGTCAAACGATAGGATGGCTGCAACATTACCGCATCGGTAACAGTAGTTGGGCGCCGACCACACGGTCACGAGGCTATTGTCGAACATGTACTTGTAACCTTCCTGCACGAGCTGATGCGCACGACAGATGAGGTCCAATCCGTTGATCTGGTTGAATTCCTGCGTGACCTTGGCACCAAAGAGGTATCCAGCGCCACGTGGACTCATGGCCCACGTCTCAATGTCCTCGGGGTCGGACCACATGAGATCGCAGAAGGATCCTTCGTGGGGGATCTCCTGCTGGCGTTCTATTGTCCGAATCTGGTCCAGCGTGCGGATCTCGGGCGATAGGCCGCCGTGCACACAAAGTACGCGTCCGTCGATAATAGCAGCCAGGTTAAGGTAGTCGAACACGTCTGTGCAGTACTTCCAGGGGTTGGCGTTGCCGTACTTGCGCACGCACTCCTCGTAGAAGCCGTAGACCTGCGTGATCTGCCGGCACTCGTGGTTGCCGCGCAGCAGCGTGATGCGGTCCGGGTAGCGCGCCTTAAGGCACAGCAGGAGTTCGAAAGTCTCTACACTGTTGTGTCCGCGGTCCACGAAGTCGCCCTAAACCGTCGAACGCATAACGCATAAGTCTCTATCAATCCCCCCTATCTATTTGCTCTACTCCCTCACCCACCATGAATACGTAGTTGGTGTTCTCGATGTCGCCGCCGCAGCGGAAGAGCTCCAGAAGGTCGAAGAACTGGCCGTGGATGTCGCCGCAGACCGTCACGGGGCTGCTCACAGGCTGCACGTTGGACTCCTCGATGAGCAGCAGCTTAACCATCTCGCACACCTGTTTGAGCTCCAGCTCGCTCAGCACCTTGCCATTTCGCAGGTTCTCGATCCATTGGTCGGGGCCGCTGCCGCTGCTCGCGGGCTTAACTTCCTCCAGTGCCATATCGTTCACGCTCGTCATGCTTGCCCACAAAGACCTCCTTCCTGACTGGGGAGTAACAATAGACTGGACGTCTGCTTCCCCCTTTGGTTTTGGGATGGGACCTACAACACAAGCTGTACATCAAATTTAGGAGTGATGGTCACTTCAACTATTGTTAGCTGACTGATTCAAAGGCGCTAGTAAATATGGGGATCAAGCAGCAGCAGAAGCAGCCGGCGAGACCATCGCAAGGCGGCGCAGTGAAGTCGTCGCCTCTGACTGCGCGCGCGAGACGCTCTGAGGCGGCGGCTTTCCCTCGCTCGGACCTCTGGAGCTGGACGGATGATGGCGCTAAGGACGAGCTCTTCGAGACCATGCTGCGCGAGTGCGTGCCGCCGGTGGCGGTGCCCTCGACGACAGCGCTGAACGGCAATGCACTGTTGTCCTTGGGCAGCAATAACGGCTCCCTGCTGGTCTCTCAACGCCAAAAACTGGTCGCCGCTGGCCAACTCTCGTATCTACAATCGCCAACAGGGTTACAGGCGTCCAGGAAGACGAGGAACTTGCAGTCACCGCCGACACCGCTGCCCCCGCCGCAGCTACAGCCCGTGTCTTCCAAGAACTTGACAGCCGCCGCAGTTGCTGCGTCATCGACCGGACAGGAGGCGTGGAAAGCATTCAAAGTTGCTCATCGCACTAACAAGATTCTAGCGAAGACACGGAAGTTGATCAACGTTTTGACTCGCCAGAACAGCTCGATATCGAGCGTTAACGATGGAGAAGATCAACATACGGCTTACGCTGATGATGATACTGATATCTTAGGAGATCACGTCGGAGAGGCTGACACAAATGGTACTGAGGAGGATAGTGGAGAGATGGGAGCTGCAGCGGCGGCAGCAGCTAAGTTATCGGAGGCAAAAGCAAAGTTCCAGCGAGAAGTTCTGGATGAGGATGCTGCTGATGGTAGCCAAGGAAGAAATTACAATTTAAACAGCATTAGAAACGTTCAAAACAGACCTGATGACTTTTGGAGGCTGTACAAGAACAGCACGACAAGCAAACGGCCTGACTCGGCTCGAGGTCGCTACATTGCCAACTGCCAAGAGTCATCTCTGCTGGTGCTACCAGTATTAGATCTAAGGCGGTCATCGCGATATGAGCGAGCAAGTCAAGCACTCCGCTATGATAATTACTATTTTGGTGACAAGCGTGCGGAGGCGCTGGGTCCCGCACTCCAGCTGCTTTCTGTGCCGGTACAGACCTTGTCAATGAAGAACGTGGGTGTTTCTGGCAACGGATCGTCCGCAATCATGAACGGCATACCGATGAAGCAGTTAAAACACCTTAATTTCTCAGAGAATCGACTAGGCACCAAGGGAATTCTCACTATTTATCGGGTACTAGAGAATCCACAAATTCATCTCAAGTCGCTGGATCTTGGCAATAACCAGCTCGGTGACCACGCTGTGAGAATTCTAATGCACTGCCTACTGAATCGCTGCACTCTGGAGCATCTCGACCTTCGACGCAATCACATATTCCATGCTGCAATTTCTATCGGAGAACTCCTGCGTATTACGACACCACTTGCATCTCTAAATCTCTCCTGGAACAACATACGCGGCGAACCAGCTCAACATTTAGCGCGATGTATGATGGAAAATCTTTCGCTTACTCATTTGAATCTTTCCGACAACACACTTGGAAACAACGGAAAAGCTGACGCTGATCTCGGTGCATGCTTAGCCACAAACAAGTCACTACGATTTTTAGACATTTCAAACAACCACGTCCAGGCCAAGTCGGTGCTGGTGTATGTGAACGGCCTCCAGCAAAATACGGTTCTCGAGACTCTTGTCATTCGTGGCAATCCTATCGGGGGTATAGGGGGAGAAGCTGTTCTGCGCTCGGTATCTTCAGGTTCTGTTTCCAACTGCCAGATCGATATTGGTGATTGCAATCTGGACATATTGGACGGCAATCTGGAGGGAACCATCTACGGCGGAGGCACCTTTAATTTGAATATGACCGAACGATCCGACGGCATCTTACTGAGAGAATTGTTGCTACTTGTGTGGAAAAATAAAATAGAAATCGTGGACTCTCTACACAAGGGAGCGCCACACACATTTAATCGAAAAGACGAGAAGGCACTAGTGACCTCTATTCCGTCGCAAGGGTCCATGCAGATAAAATTCCAGCCTAACTATGATCGACATGAAGAGCTAATTTCCACTGGTGGCTTTGATCGAGTCGTGAGGCTGATGGAGCGATCCTTTGGTCACTCGCGTGACGGCGATGAGGCTTCAAAGCTGTTTTGTGTCCGGACCCTGGCAGAAGAATATACATTCACGGTATCTCAAGCGAACGCTCTGCTGTCACTTTTTGAGTATCACACATCTCAAGTTGAGAAAGCAAGTGCTGCAGCTGCCCTAATTCCGCAGATCCTTCAGACACCGTCTGTGCAGGCAAAAATTGCTCATGCGCTAACGGAGGAAGTTTACGACTGTGCTTCAATGAAAACACCGAATGAGTTTTTCGAGGACAAGGACGCAGACGGAAAAATTGACGTTTGTGGCGATATCTGCATAACTATTGGACTCGAGAATCTATCTGGCATCGAGCAGAGTCACGTCGAACAGAAGGTGGGAAAGTGGATTTCCTTCAACGTGAACAATCCCAGCGGGCGGTACCAATTAAATATGGCAAACTCAATCGATCGTCGCATCTTGATGCGAATCATGGAGGTGAACAAAACGGAAAGGAAAATGAGGCAGCAACTGAAGCTTATGGATACCTCGCAGCATGGTCTCGTCGCACAGCCGCTTCAAGGCGGATTCCGGAATATGAGGCTGAACCACGTACCAGTCCTAATGGGGAGTAATTGGCACTTCCCGCGATTAGGAATCCTCGAGTTCGATTTCATCATGACGCGACGGCCTTACGCTATTTGCACAGCCCTTAATGACGGAGCCTTTGAACAGTTCCTGAAGGAGTTCAAACAATTACAGGTGACGGCTGAAATGAAGCTCGTTGGACTACGATCCATATCAACGCTGTATTATTTCACCTGTAGTCAGACACAACGCATCATGGAACATTTTGGCACTTTCGAGCGAGACCCTACGACTGGATGCTTGTTCCGCGGTGAGGTGTTTATTGTGCTCTTCAGCCGGATCGTAGACGAGCGGAACCTGAGTGAAACGCTGTCGTTGCTAGATCTCACCACGAAAACGCAGGTGCTGGATCGACTGGGTTTGCTGAACTGCTTCCACCCATTACAGCAAATTGAAACGTACAGGCATCTCCAGCTAAACGCGTTTGACCAACGGCAAATGATTTTGATCCTCGTCAAGCTTGCAGCCAGTGGCGAAGCCGAGTTAACGAATATGCAGCTCAATGGAGACGCAATCGAGTGTGATGTGTGGAAAACCTGGATCAGCGACGACAAACTGCCTTCTCAAGGCGTACTAAGCTGCTCGATGCGACCACTACATGCGATGCAGACAGAGGCTCAATTGCCATCGACAAGCGTGCGTAAGAAACTCTTGCAGTCGCTACTTTTCAAGGTAGAGGATAAAGCCCATGAGCCGACATTGTTATAACGAACTGTACTGGAGATGAAACGCGTCTTTTTATGAGGATTGTGTTCTAACGCCGAAAAAACGAATCTGACTTGTGGGGAACAATAATTGCAAAACATTTATTTCGTCAATGTTGAAGTGACCAAATTGCAAATTCTGATCCTGATGATCACATTTTGTCTCAATTTTAGGGGGGGGGGGGGAGAGATCTGAGGTCCATTTTTCCTTTTCGGAGAAGGGAAGGAGTGACGAAGCTGAAGAGATCAGCGCCCCTCGACGGACGCGGCCAGGGCCACGAAGAAGCCCCGAGCAACAAGCGACACAAGCAGGACAGCACTATGGAGACCGCTCAGCAGCTGGAGAAGGATGCGGGTTTCATGGACAAATACAGTCGCCAGATCGGCGCTTTCGGGCTCGAGACCATGGCTAAGGTACGGAAGTCCCGAGTGCGGAATAGCAGAATGATGGTCACATGAACTAACAATCTGCTTTAATGTTTTTCTTTTGACGCGCAGCTGGTGAAGCTTAAAGTGCTCATCGTTGGGCTGCAAGGTGTGGGCATCGAGTGCGCCAAGAACTTGATCCTCGCTGGTCCCGGGGCCATCACACTGCACGATGACGGTATCGCGGAGATCAAGGACCTGGGCACCAACTTCTTCCTGACAGAGCAGGATGTTGGCCACCCACGCGCCTCCGCCGTCTCGCACAAGCTGGCAGAGCTCAACAAGATGGTGTCAGTGGCGGTGCACAAAGGTCCGCTAACCGAGGAGGTAGTGGCCAAGCACAACGTAGTGGTCTTCTCGCACACGAGCCGCAAGGAGCTCATGCGCTGGAACCGTTTCTGCCGCCAACACTCGCCGCAGATTGGCTTTATCATGTGCGACATCCGTGGCGCCTTCGGGTACGCGTTTACCGACTTTGGAGACGAGTTTAAGGGCTTTGACGCCACGGGCGAAGCACCCATCACCCGCATTATCACGGACATTACCAACGATACGGACGGCGTTCTAAGCATCTTGGGCCCCGACGAGGACGGTAAGATGCACGAAATGCCGGACTCGGACCACGACGGATGGATCGAGATCAGTGATATACAGGGCATGAAACTGAAGAGCGACCCGAACCAATCCATTAACACGATGGGGCCGCGTCGCATCAAGTTTGCCAACAAGAAGGTATTCCGCAATGGCAAGCAGACGGAAGTCTTCGATGCGTACCGTTTAAAGATCGGCGATACCTCGGAGTTTACGCCGTATGAAGGTGGAGGTGTTTTCACTCAGCACAAGAAGCCGTTCACTGTGAACTTCAAGTCGCTAGAGGAATCGTTGGTGTCGCCTGTGCCTGAAGGTGAATTTGGGCTCATGTTCACAGATGGAGCCAAGTTTGGCCGCGCCGAGCAGCTCCATGTCATCATGTGGAGTCTGATGGAGTTTGAGAAGCGCCATGGCCACTATCCAGAGCCCCACAACGACACAGATGCGGATGAAGTTGTTGCCATTGCCAAACAAGGTATTCAGCACCTCTCTGACTTTACCCGTGAAGGTCCTCACAAGCAAGAAGTGATGAAGCTTGAGGAGCTGGATGAGAAGATTGTGCGTCAGGCAGCTCTCTACTCTGCCATTGAGCTGCACCCTCTTGCTGCTTTCTATGGCGGTGTTATTGCCCAGGAAGTTGTAAAGTTTACGGGTAAATTTACTCCGCTGAAGCAGTGGCTGCACTTAGATGCGTTTGAAGTGCTGCCTGATGAGCGCCCGACGGACGCGAATCCGATCGGCTCGCGATACGACCATATGATTACGGCATTCGGGTTGTCGTTCCAAAAGCAGCTAGGAAACGTTCACACGTTCCTTGTGGGTTGTGGTGCTCTTGGATGTGAGTACCTGAAGAACTTTGCCATGATTGGTATTGCATGCGGCGAGAAGGGACTTGTGACAGTCACGGACAATGACCGTATAGAAGTGAGCAATCTTAACCGCCAGTTTCTCTTCCGAGAGCACAATGTCGGTCAGCCCAAGTCCGTGGCAGCTACCGCTGCGGTGCACCAGATGAACGCAGACCTGAAGGTGAAGACACTGGAGCAGCTTGTTGCTCCACACACGGAGAACGTCTTCGACGACGACTTCTGGACTGACCTGGATGTGGTTACGAATGCCCTGGATAATGTGAAGGCACGTCTGTACGTGGATAGCAAGTGCGTTTTCTACAAGCTGCCTTTGCTGGAGAGTGGCACGTTAGGCACGAAGTGTAATGTGCAGGTGGTGATCCCGTACAAGACTCAGAGCTACGCGGATGGTCCCAAGGATGCGGAAGGTGACGGTATTCCGATGTGCACGCTAAGAAACTTCCCGTCCCTTATCGAGCACTGCATCGAGTGGTCGCGCGCGCAGTTTGAAGACCTTTTTGTGGTGCCCTCAGCAGAGGCGAAGAAGTTTGTAGAGGACCGCACAGCGTATCTGGACCAGGTAAAGAAGGCAACGCTTGAAAACCCGAACCCGAAGCTTGTTTCAGCGGCGATTGTCCAGGAGCTTGAGCGTCTTCGCGATCTGCGCGCAACTTTGCAGACGGCAAAGGGTATCACGTTTCAAAAGTGTGTTGCGCTGGCGTTCGAACTCATGACGTCGCGCTTCCGTGACCGCATTCTGCAGCTCATTCACAACTTCCCGGAGGACCACCTGACCAACTCTGGAGAGAAGTTCTGGTCGGGTGCCAAGCGTTTCCCTCAGGCGGTGAACAAATTCGACCCTGAAAACCCTCTGCACCTCAATTTCGTGCGTGCTACTGCAAATATTCTGGCTGTTTGCTACGGAATCCAGCCGCCACCTGAGCAGAAGTTGGTTTCTGCTGATTCGGAGTGGCGTGACCCGTCCACGTATGAGGAACTTGACAAGAAGTACGTTCCGCCGACGTGGAAGCCATCGAATGAAAAGATTGCAGCTGACTCGGACGAAATCAAGCGTCTGGAACAGGAAAAGATCAAGAACTCGAACGACTCGGACAAGAAGGAGCTTGTGGAGCTGCTGCACGAGCTCGAAACGTTTGATCTCTCGGGTCTGGCATTCGAGCCGGCGGACTTTGAGAAGGATCAGGACTTGAATTTCCACATCGACTTTATTTACGCGGCGTCCAACTTGCGGGCCTTCAACTACCGTATCCGCGACGCGTCGCGCCACAAGTGCAAGATGATTGCGGGCAAAATCATTCCGGCCATTGCGACGACAACGGCGTCAGTGACCGGTCTGGCTATGTTGGAGATGCTTAAGCTGATGCAGCAGAAGGAGCTGGAAGCGTTCAAGGAGTCATCCAACTCTCTGGGTCTGAACATGTATCTAATGCAGGAACCAGCAGCTCCTGATCGTGCGAAGGATGAATACGACGTGGTGGAAATGGCGGAGGTGAAGTGCAATCCCCCTGGCTTTACAAAGTGGGACTCCACCGTCATCGAGTTGTCGCCTGATTCGACTCTCGAGGATTTCTTGGCTCAATTCAAGGAAAAAACTGAGCTTAACTGCGACTTGCTGTTCCACCGCGTTGCGGAAATGGGCAACACCGGCGCTGCGAATAAAGATCTGCGTTACCGCACTGTCAGCGGGTTGATGCTATACGATCGCAACGCCTACGGGAAGGCGCTGAAGGATCTTTATGCCAGCCAGATGGCGAAACCCCTGCGGGGCTTCGTGGAATCACGCTATGAAGGACTCGTGGATTGCGGTCGCAAGTACATCGAGTTGCAGACATCGTGCTCCGATGATGATGGAAACGTGTTCAAGGTGCCGACAGTCATTTGCAAGTTCAGCTGAAGGGGTAGTAGCAGAAAGGAAAAGAGGGTTAGATGATGCTGTTGGGTGATTCTCCATGCAGCGTTTGAGGTAGATTCATATCTTGTCCGAGGGTGTAACAGAGAACAATGACAACTGCACAAACTCGCGAGTTTCTGCCCTCGCAAGACAAGTTGAGATCACGCAAGTTCAGTATTTTCGTAAGTCCACACCCGAAGCCACACATATTGAACGTGTGCTACTGTATTAGGGTCACGTTAATGAATGTCTTGCAGACCATACATGCATATACCGGACGGATTTGCCTTGCGAGAGGACAAGCATTCGCAGTGTTGACGACCCAAAGATACCAAGTTACGCACCAGATCGGCGAAGTTTGTGTAAGAACCTTGTTGCATGGAGTGCACCGCGGATCCGGCGACAGCGATCAGAAACCTGGACGCTATTAGCCCCAAGCTCGTGTGGCTTGCGCATTGGTACATTAGTTGCCTTTGCTTCAACTGAAACGAAAGCTTGCCGCTACCGCCGACGCTGGAACTGAGTGGCTCCTGTTCAGCTGAACTTGCAGTGGCTGACCAGCTTGGCAGTATCACCTCTCTATAGTTACATCATTGAATTATGACTTTGGGAAGTATGTATTCTGTGCAAAATGACCATATATGTAACATACTAACTCCAGTTTGTGCTGTAAAATACCTCCCTATGGTCACTGATTAACAACTGCCACTATTTGAACAGCGCTAGCCACCGGACACACTCATTAGTAGATTTGCTCGACCGCACGCAGCCATGGACGATATTGAGGATATGATTGGCGAGGAGGAGCTGGACCGTGCGACCGCGAACTCCGTGCGCACGCCCATGGTGGCGCCCAAGCCGCGCTTCCAGGATCCCGTCAAGACGTCGGCGGCCACCAACAGCACAGCCAGCAGCAGCTCTGCCAGCGGCGACTTCGAGGCCAAAGAGCCCACCGTGCCAGGCACGCAGCTCATCTGGATGAAGACGTACGGCTGCTCGCACAACGTAAGCGACTCAGAGTACATGCAGGGTGTGCTGGCCAGCTACGGCTACCGCTTCACACAGGACCCAGACGCGGCGCAGCTCTGGCTGCTCAACAGCTGCACAGTCAAGGACCCGTCCCAGGCCGCCTTCATGCACCTGGCCGTCAAGGGCCGTAAGCAAAGCAAGGCCGTAGTCGTGGCCGGCTGCGTGCCGCAGGCTGACCGCCACCTTAAGGGCCTCGAGGAGGTCAGCATCGTGGGCATCCAGCAGGTGGACCGAGTCGTGGAGGTCGTGGAGGAGACACTCAAGGGTCATACCGTGCGCCTGCTGTCTAAGAACCGCCTCCCGGAGCTGGATCTACCCAAGATTCGGAAGAATCCTATGGTGGAGATCATCCCACTGAGCACAGGCTGTCTCGGAGCTTGCACGTACTGCAAGACGCGCCATGCACGAGGCAAATTGGGAAGTTACACCCCCGAAGCGATCGTTTCGAGAGCTCAGACGGTGATTAACGAAGGCGTGACAGAGATCTGGCTGTCTAGTGAAGATACAGGAGCCTATGGTATTGATATTGGTACCGATCTACCTACACTCTTGCAAAAGCTGCTCGAAGTTGTGCCAGACGGCGTCATGCTACGTGTGGGTATGACTAACCCGCCGTATATTTTGAATCATCTGGATGCTATCGCTGAAGTGCTGAGCCACGATCGAGTCTACTCATTCCTGCACGTACCCGTCCAGTCTGGCAGTGACGATGTCTTGTTGGCCATGAACCGCGAGTACACGGCGGCCGAGTTTCGTCGTGTCGCTGATGAGCTGCTCGCCAAGGTACCGGATCTCACACTTGCGACCGACATCATTTGCGGCTTTCCGACAGAGACCGAGGACCACTTTGACGAGACAATGGAGCTCGTGGAGAAATATCGCTTCCACATTATGAATATTTCCCAGTTCTACCCCCGCCCGGGAACTCCAGCGGCCAAAATGAAGCGTGTCCCCACTCAGGTGGTCAAGAACCGCAGTCGCAAGCTCACCAAGTTATTTGATACGTTCGAGCCGTACACTCACCTTGTGGGCACTATGCAAAAAGTATGGGTGAACACGGAAGTCTCCGATGACAAGAAGTACACGGTGGCACACACTAAAAACTATACCAAAGTGCTCCTCCCTCGCGATGACTCCCTCATTGGCTGCGCGGCGCAGGTGCGTGTCCTCACGGCGGCGCGATTTCACATCACGGGCGAAGTCGTGTCACGTTCCCAGCCTGCTACAGTAGCAGCGGCTGCCATTCGCGAGCAGATCCGCATTGAAGGGGATTTGTCGGCGGCGGATCGATCCAAGGCTTTGTCGAAGGCAAAGGCGGTTGCTTCCTCCACGTGCAATGGAGACGGTAGTTGTGGTGGTCACGGACATGGTCATGGCCATGATCACACACATGACCACGGCCATGTTCACGAAGAGGATGGTCATCATCATGGTGAAGGAGGATGCTGTGGTGGTAGCGGATCATGCTGCTCGTCTGGTGGCGATGGTAAGGGCTGCGGCGGCAAGTGCGGCACAAAGTCCAAGAAGAAGAAAGCGACAGTTAAGGAGCCTTTGGGGAAGAAGCACGCTATAGCTGAAGGAGACAGCATGGTATCAACAGCCATGACGACCCTGGCGACAAAGTGGACCCAAGTGCGCGACGACAAGGTGGCGTTTGTGGCAATTACCACTTTGTTGGCGTCAGCATCTTTCGTCGCAGCTCGTTTACTCACACGCAAGTAAAATTCAAGCGAGTTGCGGGATACTTACTACATGTACTAGCCTACTCGATAGCCTGAGTCCTACTATAGTAGACGTTAGAGCTCAATTTTCCCCATAAATGCGTTTCATTAGTTTTTTGAGTGCTGCACTAAATGTCTCCTTCACCGAGACTGCAAGCCGAACAGTTGATGACATTCCGTCAATAAGCATGTGCAGATCCGTGATCATCTATCTGGTCAGCTCATGCTCATGCACACTCGGCATGTATCTAAACTGAATTTGGCCTGTATGTAGTGAACTTTGTAACTAAATCTAACAATACGAATTAAAATAGTAAATACGCGAGTTTTTCAGCATCACGCGTAGTGTGCGTAGTGCTTGCAGTCGAAGCAAAAGCGGCCGTTCCACGACGAACTTGACGGCGCACAGTCGGAACAGCAGACGCGGCCGCAGCGGTCGCAGTGACACTTCCGCGAAAAGAAGAACGGGAATGGCTCGAGGCAGACCATGCACTCGCTCACATCGGTATCGGGGATCCACGACGGCGTCACGCGCAAGAAACGCAAGAGCTGCAAAAAAATAAGTAACTAATCCTATCGAAGCAAACCAGAGGGATACAAACAACACTCGACTTACACCAGTAGCTTTTGGGTTCGATATGACGCGTCCTCCTTCACCGTCCGGTAAATTCATGTCTGCTCCATGCTTCATCAATAAAACAGCCTCGTCCTCCATATCTACAGACAAAAACACATCCAAGTTAGCATATATTTCGACTAATTATTTCTATATGCATACCTTTCTCCATGCAGTAGTGCAGTGGCGAGCGCTTTAGGAAATCAATTTTCTGCGGGTCTGCCTTGTGTCTCAAAAGTGTCTCCATGAGCTCACATGTTGCAGAACCACTGCGCTTGATCATGGAACAGAGGTGCAAAGGGGTTTGTTTCAAGAAGTTTACTGCATTTGCTTCAGCACCGAAACATAAGAGCAGCTCAAGCACCCGCGACGCAAATTTCACTTGAAGCTGAGTGGCCAAGTGTAGCGCTGTGTTTCCCTCACGATCACTGAAATTTAAGTCGACATGTGGCAGCACTTCTGGGCGGAAAAACAGACTCACCATCTCAAAATTGCCGCCACGAACAGCAACATGCAGTGGAGAGTACCCATGCTGCGTCTCAGCTTGCTGCAGCATGTCAAGCGCTCCACTTGCCTCACTAACAAGAAGCGCACAGGCGAGTTCCACGTTGCCTCTCTCCACAGCTTGATGTAACACAGTGTTACCATATCGATCAATCCTAAGGTTGGAAGTATTCAATTGTCTCCACAAAAAGTTGCTGCCGTCACTCGCATCACCGGAAACGGCGTCGAGATCTCGCCCAGCATAATGGGATAGTGCGGCCTCAGCAGCTTCCGCCCTGCGACGAAGCCGCTCAACCTCCTTCAGAGCCTTCTTCAGCATGGCATTCTCACCGTCAATTTCATCACCAAATTCGCCACGGAGAGTAGCTCTTCGCACTGCGCCAAGAGAAGAATGTTCGATATCCTCCGAGTACGCACTTGTTCCGACTGAAGCGGTTGCTGTGGAGAGCAGATCCTCTTCCAACGTTTCGATGCTCAGTTCACTTTCGCGACCACTGTAGCTCAATGGATCCGCAGCTTTATCTTCTTGCCTCAATCTTCTGGCAGAAGCTGCCTTTGACAGCTCAATGCGTGTTTGAAACCATCTCCGAAAGACACGCTGAATGACTAATGCGCTTTGGTGACGACGAAGTTTAATCGTCTGTACCCAGTAGTGCATTGCATGCTGAATTACGCTTGCTCCCTTATTCCATCGAGCAATACGTCGCTTTTTCTCCAAAATGGCCTTCCACCGCACTTGGATACTTAACAATACCTGCAATTGTCTAATATACACTCGATGCTGCTGTCTGCCACGCCATAAACTTTGTAGCATTACTGCTGATGCTGCGACTACATGTTCGCGTTGTTTCTCCAGTTGATGGAAGGCCTGTTGACGCAAAAACACACGCGTTTTACCAACCTCAGCAAGGTCGACTTTCAGCGCTTCTAGAAGTTCTGCAGCACTCCACATTAAAACAGTTTTACGGTCACAGTCCGGCTTCGTTGTCACCAAAAGTCGATACTGCTTGACAAAGTCGAGGTGGGTCATGCGAACGGGGAATGATTGGCGCATAATCTCCACAGCCTTTAGCACACCACCGTAGCGCAGTTGACTTGACACCTTAGCCCTGTCAAACTGGTCACTTGCACTCTCGTCGTTAGGCTTAATGCAGCGGATATAGTGTGTCTGTGTCTGCTGTACGACATCCAGCAAACTTGCTAACTGCTGCTTGAACTGAGAGCCGATACCGACAGTACTAAGTACTGACGATCGCCGCCTCAGCTTCGGCTGCCCAAGTTGCAATTGCGCCGACTCACTGGCTTCGAAAAACTCGAATAACTCGCGTAAATGCGCGTCACTAGTTTTGCCCAAGACGCTAAACAGCTCTGCATTGGGCTGATCCTTGTTCTTCTCACAAAACCCTTCAGCTTGGTAGCGTACATTACCCGCGTAGTGATGGATTTGGAATGCAAAGTCGGCCTGTTCCGTCCGAGAGGCACTGAAATTACTGTGATCTTGCAGCCGTTGATACAGTTTTCGTGCAAAACCTACATCGCTCCCTTTCGGAACAACGCATTCCTCGTCCAAAAGAGAGAAAATGCCGCTGGGACGTTGCTCAAGCATCTCCAAACACATGGCATTGTCTTCATAGTCGACCGCATTCCACTTGATCCCTTCTTCAATATGTGCCTGCTGTTCCGTCAAAAGAATATCTTGGATAAACTGGTACTGCAGCTTTTCGTTTGCATAATTAATACAAAACTGCTCGAACTGATTAACCTCGAACTCTTCAAACCCGAAGATATCCAGAACTGCGATGCAGGGTGCCGTTATATCCTTATTTGCAGGTTTGCCTGTAAGATCCACGGATTCCTGGATCTGTGGCGAGGCTGAGTTGACTTTCGAGACCAGAAATTGGAACAGAAATGCGTATAATGAGCGAGCCATCGCGTCTCGGGCATCTCCACACTGCGCGAGACTCAAATTTGCATGAAATGTTTCGCCACCAACACTGATTTTCCTCGTAGTCAAAGCTGATATCAGTTCCTCCTGATCCACCACAAAAAGTTTTGATACAATTTCGAGATGCTCTTGCACCGTAAGTGAAGACGGAGAAGCAGATGCCAATCGACACGGTGCCGATGCAGTTCCATTATCATCCTCCCCTTCATCTTCGCTTGATGAAACAAATAACACATTTCCGAGATGTAGCAGCGCACTCAAAATCTTCCAGATCGCTCGTTGTTCGACGTCTGTAAAGCCCAAAACTTTCATAGATTGTAGAACCAATTGGAACTGCTTGTCGTCGCGCACGCCATCATTTCGCTGGAAGCAACGTCCGCCATTAAGGTACTGAAAATCATTCGCCGACAGGGTTTCAAGACGCAGCTCCCTCTTCATACGATCATCCGTACCAGCTAACAGCTCATAAAACACGTGGAAATTCCGTTCTCCGTCGCTCTGGTGGACTACGCGCACTTTTTCCAACAGGTACGTCTCCACAGAAGTCCCCACCATGCTGAGTGACGTGTCCAGTTCATGTCCGTCAAAGAACATGCGCACAAACTTTCCAAATCGACTGCTATTGTCATTTCGCAGCGTCCTCGCATTGCCGAAGCTCTCCAAGATCGGATTCGCGCTCATGAGTTCACTGCCGCTGATCGCCCGCTTCCTTTCATTTCTGCTCGTCGCTGCAGCCATGCTTCGACTGCTCTCTGCTAAATAATTCATGATAAATTTGGTCGTCTCCGTCTTGCCTGCCCCGCTCTCTCCACTGACGAGGATCGTCTGGTTCTTCTTACCCTCTCCAGGCTCGTGTAGTCGTCGTCGTAGGGACTGATACGCTCCCTCCGCAATGGAGAACACATGTGGGGGCAGTGCTGCCCAGCCAGGCAGCTCATCGTGGAACTTGTGTAGATTATAGAGCCCCGCGATCTCCTTGAACGGATTCACCGCAATAAGCACAGCCCCAGACCTGCAGTAGACCTGGTCCACGCCGTACCGCTGCGCCAAGTAGTCCACAAACGCGGGCTCGTGCAGGTGTGTAAGTGCGTCCAGGTTGTCCACATCTGCGAGCGTCAGGCCGGCCGCCAGCTCGTTGGCCATGCGCACATCTTGCGCTTCATCGACTTCGACGGTTGCGTCGCTGTCGTTGAGCTGCACAAGGACCTTGGAGACGTCGCGCTCGAGACGACGCAGCACGCGGCCGCGATTCCATTCGTATTCGGCCTCTAGGTCACGCACACGCACGTAGACCTGCATCGCGGCGCTGTAGACAGAGAGGAACTTGGGTGCTTCACCCTTCTTACGCGCTACTTCTACTTCTCTCCGACGTTACGACGCATTGTCGCAGATTGACTGTTGATAGGTTGAAAGAATGTATAATTCGCATATTTAGACGAATAAGAGCAAAGAGAGATTTTGACAGAGGTTGATCGAATCAGATCGGATATCCGCTAAGAGCTTAACTAGCTGGGGCACCATGTCGCTCGTGTACCTGCCTGAGAACGCGTGGTCTCTGCGCTACGGTGCGCACTGACGTATAATTCATTATGCGCGATGTGATTGTAATACTCTACCCGTTCTACCTGTCAACAGGCCCAGACTACTTCACTGTGGCCATCATCAAGTACCTGGTGAAGGGTGACGAGTACGCGCTATACGAGCTTCAGATCCAGAACGGGCGGCGCAACTGGAAGGTGCTGCGCCGCTTCAGGGAATTCGACCGTCTACAATCGAGGTAGGAGGCTGCAGTCACAGTCCAGAGAAGACTGACGCCCCATGCTGACGACTGTGTTCGGCAGTGTACGCTTCAAAGCAGGCAACCGTCTGCCCGAGTTGCCGCCCAAGACTTATTGCTGCCGGGATCTGAACCCAGACTTTCTGGCCAGACGCAAGGAGCTGCTACAGGGCTTTTTGCACCACTTGCTACAGATCCCAGGTATTGCTGACGACGACCACGTGCGCCAGTTCCTGGGCCTTAAGCTGTCCACGCAGCTCTACGTGTGACCTTCTTGGAGTTAAGCTGAGGCTCGCACGTTGGTAGACACGTAGTACTAACTTACGGCATGCTTTCATCAAAAAAGTGTGCGCACCCACTGCAGGTGAAGCGCACTGTCGCTATATTCAATAACTAATTACATGCACCTGAGCCGCAAGGAGATCTACAGACAGATCAAGATCGGGTGGCGCTTATACGAACGGTCCCTATCAAGCTTTGAATGTCTGATGCTTCTTGGCTTTCTTCCGTTTGTTCTTGGCCTTCTTGGACCGGTTGCGGCTGCGTTTGCCGGATGACGAGCCACCACTGCTCACGGGTGAGACCGCGTGTTTGTCTTTAACAGGAGCTTCGGTATTCTCGGTGTTTTCGGCCGGAACGCTAATCAAGAGAGCCTCAGCAGCCTCAGCAGACTCAACAGACGCAGTAGACTGGGGGCTTTCAGTTGTGGTGTCCACCGACAACGAAGTCGCAGTCTCCTCAGCAGATGGCGCCCTCACGACCGGGCTGGATGAGATATCCTCCCATGATGTGGATGACGTATGCGGGCTCTTAGGCGAAGCCAGAGTAGCCAGCGCCTCCGATTCCACAGCCGCCTCAACGACAGGTGCCGGCTCAACCGAAACCTGCTCCTGCTCCTCCTCCTCCTCGACAATGCTTTCTTCATCCTCCGTGGCCGCAGATGTCTGGATCTTTCCCCCCTCGGTCTTCGCTAGAGCATCTTCGATGTTAATGAACTCTGGCGTGCTTTGTGAGAGCGTCATCGACTGTGTCAACTCGACTTGGACGTACTCCTCATGCTCCAGCGTAATATTCTCTAGCGATTTCTGAAGTAGTTCGTCTGTGAACGCATGCGCAGTTTCAATAGCGGCTTGGGTGACGACAAAATCCTCGCTCGACTTTCTGGTGACGGCATCCTGCTCTTCCACTGCAGATGCAAGCTCAGCAGCTTTCTTAGGGCTAACAATTACCCTCTTGGGGCTCTCAACGACCTTCTTGGGGCTCTCAGGGGCCTCAACGGGTTTCTTGGCGCTTTCAGGGGTCTTTATCGGACTGGCAGGATCCTGCTTCGGCAATTCAATGGCTGCAAGCTCGGCCTCCTCCGTGGGGCTTTCAGTAGCTTTCTTAGGGCTCGCATCTGTCTTCATTGGGCTCTCGAGGGCCTTATCTGGGCTGGCATGGACTGGCTGAGGCAGCTCGAGAACCGTAGGCTCCTCTGCCACCTTCGGGCTCTCAGCGGTCGTCTTCAGACTGCTCTTCGGTGTCTCCTTCGGGCTGCTCTTCGGGATCTCCTTCTTAGGACTTGCAGCAACTTCCTTCTTAGGGCTTGAAGTAACCTCCTTCTTAGGGCTAGCACCAGCATGCTTCGTGGTTTCAACGACAGCGTGAGGCTGCACCGCCATCTTTACCGGAGACTCGACAACATTATCCACCACCTGCTTCGGATTCGTGTGAAGTATCTTCGGGCAAGCAGGTGCCGGTTTAAGTGCTTCAACGGATGTAGTTACGGTCTCCTCGGTCGGGGAGGCGACGCTTTCCTCTTTGTCGTCCTGGCTGCTTCCTGTGGAGCTCGCTAACATGCTCGTCACTGGACATTTAGCACCAGAGAGCTTCTCCTCGTCGGTCAAGCCGCGCGAGGACGGGCAAGCGGCCGGCCCCTTCTGGCCTTTATACTCGCCAGTCTCACTTTCGTCAGCGGAGGGCGTACGCGTCTTCTTGCTGTTTATCTGCAGATAGTAATAGCCCATGGCGGCCATGCTCACGCTGAGCAGCCCCGTCACGAGCAGCAGTGTGGCGCTCATGTTGCTGGTAGCCGTCATGCTGTGGATGGCTCGGAGCGAGTCAAAGTGACGAAGTGCTCGGCGGGCCACGCCCGAATCAACTCGTCTCTTGTCTGCCTTCTGAGCCGCTCGCTGCCAATCGCCTCCACCGCTTCGTGCAAGATACCGGCGGTGGTGGCCTTTTGATTGGTCACCAGTCGCACTTGCACAAAGGCACGCATCTCAAAGTTCGGTTAGAAGGCACTGTGAATGGGTATACTGTAATACTAGACTCGTACTGTATCTCCAGTGCTGTAGTGCTCATGGCAATTGTTTAGGTACTAAACACTCCACATCGTAAACTGCGTTGGCTCATTGTTGTTACTACAGGTACAGTATAATAAGTGCAGCAAGTCAATGCTAAGACTATACTTGTGTATGCGCATAAGTTCTTACCTAGAGGCAACGTGGTGTTTGGTCGCGCGTTCTAACCTAGCTGCTCTTGCAACTACTTTGAACGTGAGTTATGTACTATACATTGTCAAATGTCGTCGCCAACAAGGTCCCAGAAAGCCACGGGCTCCTGTCCTTGCCTCACACTGTCGCACTTGACTGGGAACGCTTCGTAGCGCTGCAGGATCAGCGCACCGCTCTCAGCCACCTCCACTTGATCTTCATTGACGTCGGTGCCACACCAAACGAACATATAGTCAGCGCACGCTACGATCAAACAGAGCTCACCGATATCCTTTGTCGGGTCGCGGAAGTAGCTCTCGCTGATGCCTGGCAGCGGGCCCACAAATAGCGGATTCTTCGTTGCCACAATTCCGTTATTGTTGCCACTTTTGTCGGGGTTGGTGTACGCCACATCCATACGAAAAACGATCGTGCGCTGGAATTTCAGTCTGCCTTCCGGGTGAAGATGTTCCCACTCAGTCAATTGAAAGATGAAACCAGCATTCGGGTCTACAATCGGGCGCGCCTGACGCACAAAGTCCAGCGCCTTATACATTCCAATGTGCTTGTACCACATCAAGTACGCGATTGCCATCGTCGGTGAGCGAGAAATACCCTTCACACAGTGCAATAAGATCCGTCCACCGCACTCGCGAGCACGCTCGATGAAGTCGAACATGCTATAAAAATGTCTCGCAATGTCCTGCGATGAATGGTCACGAAGCCTGATATTGAAGTAGCAAAAGTACTCCGGGAAGGAAGCTGGAGCCACGCTGGCTGCGCAGTTAATGACATGCGTAATGCCGTTCTGGATCAGCATCGACTTGTTTTTGGCTGCTAGTGCACCACCAATGTACAGGAAGTCCGTCAACTTCGAGCACACTGCAGCCTGGTCATTTCGTCGCTTCGACGCGCCGGTCGCAGTGGTGCACGGGTCGAAGTTTGCTTGGTCTACCTGCGATAGGTCCAGCGACAAGTTGCCTGGGTTCCGACTGCGACGTTGCTGGGGCGGGTACATCCTTTTCGGTGCGCTCACGCTGCCTCGGGGAAGTACAGTGACCGGCGGAGTCGAAGAAGACGACGAGCAGGAAGACAGTGCCCCTGCAACGCCATTGCTTCGGCTCTCTAGAATCATCTCAATAGACAATGATGCTCGCTTATCAGACGGAGACGCACTAGCAAAGTGAGATGCATCAGACGCCCCCAGAGAGCGCTTTCTCGCTTGCGTAAGAGATGGCGCCCAGTTACCGGACGTGGCAGTCGCACCCGCCTTGCTTTGTGTGAAGCCTTGCTGGCTGCAAACTCGCTTATTCGGCGTCGGTGGAGTAAACATCACACAGCTGGCACCCGACTGCCGCGGAAGCGTCGTGTTGTTGTTGTTGTTCTTGGTGACAAGTGTCGATGATGTCGACGTCGGACCTGAACAAATTAGCATAAACGGCAAAGCAACGGCACATGAACGTCAGCAAAATGCCTGGATTCCAGTCTCCCAACATTGCCGCGACTGGATTTTCCGGTCGTCGGCTTGATAAAAACAACTTTACCTCTCGAGACGCTCAGTGGCCAGGCCCCATCATCCAGGAACGGATTGCGGTGCAGTCCGGGCGACGGACAAACACCAGCTCGTGGCGAAATGCTTTTCTTATGCGGCGTCGTATTGTGCTGTGTCGGTGCTGGCGACACAGGACAGATCCTGGACGCAGGTGGTCTTTGACCATCTGCTGCTCCATCTGCAGTCAGCAACTCTCCGAACGCCGTTGAGCTAGTCGAACGAGCAGCAACAAACAGTTAACAAACCTCCATCAGAAAGAACATCTATAGAAAAAAAGTAAGAACTTTACATTTTCCCGTCCGAGTAGCAGCGCGTCAGCGAAGAAGGCCCAGCAGCAGCACGACGTCGCACCTTGGGATGCGAATCCGGGGACGGGAGCGCGTCTGCGTTGGCTCGAAAGGGTTTGTAGCTGTCCGAAGCGGCGGTCGGGGAGCCCGAGGGCGAGGACGATGCCGAGAGCGAAAAAGGGGAATGCGCGCTCTCAAGTTTCCGCTTGGCGTTGGTGCTTTCTCCACCGGTGCTCGCCCGTCCGCTAAACGGAGGGGCAACAGAAGCGAGTTCCATTAAGGGGGCAAACGATGGTCACTTCAACTTGGGCCGCGTACGTGCTTGTCAGACGGGGAAAGCGCCTTCCTCCTCGTGCTCGTGTGCTTCTTAGTCGGATCCAGCGGTGTAGCAAGCGCTAAAGCAAGTCTTGCCGTCAGTCCCGCGTGCGGAGTGGGGGGAGAGGCTGGCTGAGAGGAGTTTTGTAGGAAGCGAAACGCCGCCCATTACACGGAACGATTTACCCTCGCGTTAATGACGCATATTAAAGTAGAGAGTAAAGGGCACTCAACACTTCGGTGTTGAAGCCAAGGCAGCTGCGAGCACAAGATGGAAACGCTTCACTCTGGACGCCTCTGCTGGATGAACACTTCCTAACGCTATTACATTGAGGCTTGGCATGAGAAGTTGCATACGTCTAACAGTAAGAACTTAGTTCAGTCCAGCAGAAAGCTGAGCTCTGGTGTGAATAAAGTGTGGCCCAAAATAAAGCTCCGCTCTGTACATAGCTTAAATTTTGATACAATAGACGCCAACGCTGTGACAAAACAAATCTTTTTGATCGCGAATTAAGTTGCTTCTCAGCGATGTAGTATTAAAATTTGCTAGTACAAAACAACACAATTGACAGTACCAGACATGGTCGTGCAAGACAACGAACGCCTTGCAACGACGCTGCATTAAACAGAAGACAGGCTCAAGACCTACGTGCGCGGGTGGTTTAACAAGGAGCCTTTCTTCACCGCTCTATTAAGCTCCCGTTCGCCAAACTCTTTTCTTCCGTCGTTACACGCACGACGATCTTCCTTTCTCTTCACTTCGATAGCCGCCACGATCTCTCTCACTGATTCTCAGCTTCGTTCGTGGTATCTCTCGCTCGCTCCCACCGACCCGAGGTTCGATCAGTTTCGCCCCTTTGCCGCACCGCTCTCACTGACCAGCCCTTAATGCCTCCAGTTTAGCCTCCGCCAATATTCAGCATTCTACAAAGGTCTTGAGTCATCGATAACTCGATGGACATCTGGGCTGGAACTGCCACTTCCGGGGGTGCTGTAGGCATCGGTGGCAGTGGTGGCTGAAAAGGAGGTAGTCCTGGAGGGAGCGGTGGTGCGACTGGAACATTCGCATGCTGAGCAGGCAGCGGCGTAGGCGGAAGAGGGGGCGCGGGTGACTTTGTCACGGACGAAGAGCTACTGCTGTCGTTTACGCCTCCCACCGGTTTGGTGAGGAACGGCGGCATCGGTAGCTCAGTCGGGTCAGGTGACGACTGGAATGCTGACCAGGCCCATTTACCAGAGGCCGATAGCTGCTCCTTCTGCTTTCCATTTCGCGATTGCTGACTGGTGCAGCCGTTGTTGTTCGTGTTGCCACCCTTGCTTTTCCCCTTCTTGGACAACGACGTACTCTCTGCAGATGCGTTCTCGTCCCCTTCATTGTCCCTCCGTCGCCTGCCTGGCGTATTAGATCGATCCTTCTGTTTAGATCCCCGCTTTACAGAACTGCTGCGCATAGGAGCGTCATCTGTGCCGAAGATCGCAATGCAAGCATGCATTCAAACCAAACAGGAGTCTTCAGTGCCCAACAAAACGCCGACGAGCAAGGCAAATATTGCAAATATATACCTGTGATAGCTCGTACGGGGTTTCCCTGTACAGCCATAGAGTTGAACTGCTCTGGTGCGCTGCTGGACAGCATCATCGACGGCGTTAGCAGCAGTTTGCTGTCGCTGTCCGTCCTAGACTCTCGGTTTGCAATAGCCACAGGATTGGTCAATGCTCCCTGTTGCTCCGTAGGGTACACGAAGTAGCCCAAATCTTTATCCCAAACGCGTGCGTCGACGTCCATCTCCTCCCGCTCATCGTCCCCCTCTGTCAGCTGTAGTGCGTCGTTCACATTCTCGTCGCTGTCGAAGAATGGCACCAGTGGGCGCCCAACCAGATCCCGCGATGCCATTATATCACGTCGGAGTAGGGTATTCAAACAATGTACAAACTACAACGGCAAATGCACAAGCTCGAACTCGAAGATCTCGGGACAGCTACACGCAAATTTCCTCGGCTCGCTTATCGTCTCTAGACGCTGAAATGAAGATCCTAACTTCCGACGAGGCTTATACTCCTGCGTCTGTTCGTGGGCTCGGATTCCGTCGGGGGCGGCGTGCGTGGCGCTGTCTTGAAGTGTCTCGCGCCTTTGAGCTGCACGGCTTCTTCCTCTTTGGAGACTTGAGCAAATTGGGGAGAATGCGTTACAGGTGGTTTCTGAATCTGGCATCCGATTCGCTGAAAAGGTGAACATTTCTTAAAAGCGATTTATTGAAATGAGACTGACTTCAAGGTGCCACATTCCGCTGCTCGTGAACTATCCAAGCGGATTCCACCAATATCAGAATTCTCCGAGTGGTTATTTCAACATGCGCTTTATCATACTTGCATAATAGCTCTGCTCAAGCTAGCACGTCGCTCAGTTGCTCATAATTTGTGGACGAAAGTACTTGTCCACCACGCCCAGCAGGAACTCGATAGAGAACCGCAGATGGTCTCCGTCCGTCGACAGGAGATGTACCTTACCAGCTCTGTCCAGCGTCTGCAGCCCAAACAAGTCTTCCTGGTACCACCTCGTCTCGTTGAAGCCAAGCACCTTCTTGTACGGGTCGCCGTCGAGGTACATTCCGAACCACTCCGATTCTTTCGGAAATACCTGCGTATCCTTGTTTGCTCGAACAAGCACGAGGTTCTGTAGCTTTGTGAAATTGTCCTTGTACGTCTGGTTCGTATACGTTTTCTCGTTATTGAGATCAGGAAGGAATTCCGCTGTCCAAACAAACAGTCGCATAATTTTAGCGCACTTGTGGGTTGCAATACACAGCAAGTGCAAAACGTACTGTGCTTCAGGTAGGCACCGATGCGGAGAGGGTCGCGAAAATAGTTGGCCTGTGCGATGTGTTCTGCAATAGAAAACCAAAGTCAGCATCCGTGAGTGAAGCAAGCCATGCATAATCGTGTTTGTACCTTGTACTCGCTTGGTGTATACTGCTTCACCAATAAGCTTCAACATCATCACAGTTCGAATCGTCAGGCTCTTCAACCCTCACAAGAATTTGCATTACCCGGCTACCTCATCAATTTCCTTGCAAATAAAGTTAAGAGGGGGGCACCGTGGAAGTCCACCCACACCAGCGAGCGGCCCATGAAAAGATATAAAACTGTGGACAGGAGGGTCGTTGAAGCGTTCAATGTACGCGCGGATCAACAGGTTACCCTGAATATAGTGCAATAAGAAAAATGTTGTTAGGATGAGAACCAGCCAGCTCATAGTCAATGGTAGTGCTTCCCCAGCTCACCTGAGAAAACCCTGCTGCATTAAATCCATTAGACAAGTGCGGGTCCTGTCGTACAAAGCACAACAATATTAGCGAAATATAGTATGACGGCTGGAAATGATCACGCCACCGGTCAACAATCAACTGCCCCGCACCTCTCGCATAATTTTGGCGAACATCTCCGTTTGGTTATTCATCGTGATGAAGAAGCTGTTCTGCACATCTTCGCTCGCCGAGTCGCCGAGCTGCACACTCGCCACATAAACTCCAAGATGCTCCGCGATCTCCTGATGTTGCACAGGTACACAGTTCGTCAACAGCATAGTCCTCCACAAACAGACAGCACGTCAGCCAGTCAGGCAATACCTTCTTAATGCGCACCATGCCTCCATTGAGTGCAGCGTCGCCCATTCCGTGCATCAGCACCACTGGCAGCGTCGTCGTCTGCTGGAACACCGACGTCTTCTTTTTCACTGCCTCCAGCTGCAGTACCTTTTCCTCCTCAAAATACGTCGCTGACTCTTCGCTGATCAGCACGAGCTGGACCAGGACTAGTGCCGCCGTGACAACCGCCACTATAACAAGTAGTCCATTGCCTCGCGCCATTTCCCTCTCCGCGTCTGCTCTCCGCTGGATCGTTTCCCCCGGTATCTGAGACGCCTGATGGTCTTCTTCTTCAAGCCACATCATGTCGCTAACTGGATGGGACACTAAATCAAGGTAAAGTCACAAGTAGCTTTCCATTTAAGTACGATTGTGCGTCTGGCTGGAAATCGCTGAGCCTGGGGACAAGCAATAGTACGAGAGCGACCTCAAGATGTCTGCGTTCGGTCGATCCCAGCTGGTGCGCGGCGCTGGTGACACCATGTCACGCGCGGGCGCTCGTGGGTGGGGTTGGTACCACCGCTCGCTGGCCAAGATGAACGTTCCAGAGGCGGCGCCCGTCGCCTACGACGCTGTGGCTCCCACACCCGCGAAGCCGCGGCCGCGCGCCTTCCTGGACGTGAGCATTGGCGGAGGCAAGGCCGAGCGGATCGTGCTGGAGCTGGCCAAGGACATCGTGCCGCAGACGACCACCAACTTCATTAAAATGTGCACGGATGGCTTCAAGTCCAAGGCGCTGGGATCGGGCTCGTACAAGAACTCCAAGTTCCACAACGTGACCAAGGGCGTGTACCTCGTGGGCGGCGACGTGCTCAAGGGCGACGGCACGGGCGGCCACGCCGCACTGAAGGAAAACCAGCGCTACTTTGACGACGAGAATTACGCGCTGCAATTCTCGGAGGAGGGCGTGGTGGGCATGGCCAATGCTGGCTTTAACAAGAACGCCTCGCAGTTCTTTATTTCGCTCAAGCCGCTGCCGCACCTCAATGGACGCAACGTGGCGTTCGGCAAGGTCGTGGAGGGCAAGAATGTGCTAAAGAATATTGAGAGTGTTTACTGTGTGAAGAACAAGCCGCTGACGGATATTGAGATCGTCAGCTGCGGTGTGCTGTAAGCAGGGAAGCCGAGCATGCTTTATTGCATAAACCATTGGCAGGCACAGGAGGGCATCGACAAGAAACCGGGCAGACTAATAGAAGAAACACGATGAATGGCGGGACTGGAACTCTCAGTGATGTTGCGCTTTGCTGTTGTTGGTAGGCGTGCAGGCTGCTAGTAGTCAGGCTTTGGCGTATTCTTATGCAGTCAGTGCACAGTACACTAGAACCGCACTGTCGTAATTGTCACTTACTAAGCATAAGAGGTATGTGACCGTGGAAACCCTTGGCAACCAGCTTGAGCAGCGGGATTTTTTATTGTTTTCGATAGCTTTAGTTAATTGCAAACCCCTCCAAGGCCTCCTTGGGCTGATTACATGGGAAGCGAATGCAACGGAAGTTCGTCGGCCCTTTTCATTTCCATGCGTTGGAGACTACGATGAAGGTGCTGTAAGCCGCTGACTCAGCGCTAGCGCGACGACTTGAAAGGCATCGATATGGGAACTTAAAGGACTACGCCAATCGCTGTCAATTGCTTCTCATTCGTACTGCCTCGTTGCATGCAATACGCTTTTCAAGTGTGACTGGCCTCATGCAACTGTATCATCAGCTTTTGAACTCTTTTGTTTTCGTTTAAACTTCTGGTAAAATACTCACGCATGGAAAGATTAAGAGTATCAACTTCTTCCATCGCTCACCGCTTACCATGACGCGGCCGCGTTATTCATCCCTAGGCAGCTCCCCGACGACGGATTCATACTGGCAGCTTGCTTAAAACTGCGACTCGGTGACACCGTGGCCCATCGTGTTCGTCGACGACAGTCCACCCGTGATGGTGTTCTGCATAGCGTCCACGAGCTCAGTTCCCGACCAGCCCTGGTGCTTCAGCGTCTCTACGCCCTCGTTGCGCTCAGCACGCTGCACACCTTCGACGTATGCGAGCATGCCACGCTTGGCGTAGTCTCGCGCGAAACGGGTAATGCCCAGCGAGTCGCTGTGGAAGCCGGCCAGCGTGATGAACATCCAGCAGAAGCCCATGCGAGCAAGGTCCGTCACGAAAGTCTCGATCTCCGTGTCGGACATGCCAGCGGCGTCCCAGTTAAACGACGGCGACAGGTTGTACGCCAACATCTGGTGCGGGACCTTGGCTTTGACACCCTCAGCGAATGTGCGGGCAAGAGGCACACCAGGCTTGGCCGTCTCCATCCAGATCAGGTCAGCGTACTCGCCGTAGGCGCGGCCACGAGCAATGCAGTACTCCACACCGCCGCGCACACGGTAGTAGCCCTCCACCGTGCGGGCCAGTTCCCAGTCGAAAGCGATGTTCACGCCGAGCGACTTAGCCAGGGCCTGCAGCTTGGGCAGGCTCAGCTCCAGGCACTGGGCGTTCCATTTGGCCAGAGCATCCGAGCGACCAGACTTCGTCAGGACCTCACGAACAGCCTCAGGGTAAGTCATTGCGTTAGCACGCTTGTCCCAGTCACCGTCACGGCCGGCATGGGTGGCGTCAATGTACGACTCCAGGTTAAGGTTGGTGGCACCAATGATGAAGGGGTGGTCGCGCGGGTCCACGTTGTTGTCTAGCAGAGTTGCGGCCTCAGCGTCCGTGCGGGCCACAATGACCAGTGGGCTGCCCAAGATGTCGGCCTGCAGACGAGCAGCGATCAGACGCTGGATGTGCTCCTGGACCGAGACCAGCACCTTGCCGCCCATGTGACCGCACTTCTTAGTGCCAGGCTTCTGGTCCTCGAGGTGGATTCCGGCGGCGCCGCGCTCAATGAACATCTTGGTCAACTTCATGACAGCCGTAAGACCGCCGTGACCAGTATCGGCATCAGCTACAATCGGGCGCAGGAAGTCCGTTGGCGGCGTGCGAGCGCGTTCCTCGGCCGTCATGCGGCGACGAGCCTCGTACTGCTTGCGATCGTGGAAGAGCTGAGCGCGGAAAAGCTGGTCCACCTTGTTGGGCACCGTGTCCATGGGGTAATCGGCTACATCCGGGCCGGGCTCGTTGGACGTGGAGGCCGTGGACGACGACTGCCAGCCGCTGATGTAGACGGTGGACAAGTGCTTGGCCATCTGCGTGACCTGGATCGTGTCCAGCGCACCGAAGGTGTGGCTCGTCTTCTTGGCGACCTGCAACTCGCGCAGCATCTTGTAGAGCTTGCGCGACATGGCGGCACCGACGTTCGCAGCGGGGATCGTTCCCTGGAGCTTCACCACGTCCTCGGCGCCATACGGGCGTTTCACGTACTGAAAGCGTTCGCTGTGGATGAAGGCCTCGGTCTGCTTGACGCGCTGCGCAAAGTCGCTCTCTTCGGCGCGCGGGTCATGCGAGCTCAGATGGCTGGCGATCTGGCTGATGCGGACGTGCGGGGCGCTCATGGCTGGTAGTAGATGGAGAAGCTTGGGTACGGACGCTTCAGGGGCGGGCGGCAAATTGGGAACTAAGCTCTCGGCAGGTGCCAAGCAAGCAATCTTTGGTCGCGCGGGCTGCGCCGACTCAGACGAGGAGACTCACCACGCGATTGGATCAAAATGCTAATTTGGATGCCGCGCATTGGTGAAAAAGAGAAAGTTGCGGCGCTTACGCAGGGGTGTCACCCACGCCCTTTGGGGGGTAGAAAACGCGCCTCATAATGATGTCAAGTCACGTCGGGTTTACCGGGCTGAAGTCCATATTGCGCGTCGAGCGCCCGACGTGGAAGTTTTCAGGCAGATGTTGAAGCTGGTGCGGTTTTCGGCTTCGTGCAATGCATACTGAGACGCTACGCAACTATATCAGTAGGCTTGCATGCTGGCATTCCTGTAACATCCCGGCCAACGGTTCGTGCAGACTCTCAATAGTATTCGTCCTGTATACCGCGGAGTTCGAGTTATTATTTCCAGCTCGGACTTCGGTGTGCATTTAAGCACGGGGACAACGCTAGACATGAGATAGCACGTCGATGACGACACGAAGCGGGTCGCAGAGTTGGCAGCCATATAGAGCTCATACATTTGGAGCGTTATTTGCCTGTGCTTATCGACCCCAGACTATCTTTAAGACGCTGGATGTACTTATTTGGGTTAATTTAGTTTTTGACAAATGTCAAATCGCACCGACACCTGCTTCTGGTATTCACGTGAAACTTACCGACCTGTTTGCGAGTCACTCTCGGTGGTTCCCATCTCGAAAGCTAGCGAAGCCGCGGCCGTCGACACGGCACGGTCACCGCTGTTAGATGCTCATCCCGGGTGGTACCAGTACATGCACGAAAGCAATTGGTGCCGACTTGTTCTTGGAGGATCTGGTTCAGCCGTGGGGCGCCGTCAACTATTATCGTGCGCTCGTCCTCCTGCTTCAGGAATTGTGTCGCTGCGCTTCATCAAATTTCATCGAAATTGCTGCCACTGCCGCACACCGGAAGCTGGCAGAACAGTACATGTCGCTGCCGCGACAGCATAACAGTAATTCGCAGGTAATCGCAGTTACAACAACCGCAACTCGTGCGTACATTTCCTCCGTTTATGCTCGGGTCTGCACTGCACATTGATGTATCGTTCAATCCCGGAGTCCATGATTGGTACATGGATGAATATAATGGCTTATCGGACTATACTAAACTATTATATGCTACATTCTAACCAAATAAAACACATTCGCTAATTATTAGCCAACTGGATTCGTTGTAGATTAGCACTCTTGCCATAAGAGTACATAGTGTTAGGCGAGTCCTCTTAGCCAGGCGATCGGACGTATCAAGTCCGATCAACGCACAAAATATATGTATGGCCATTCAAATACCAAGTCAAATGTTTTTCATGTGATGAAAAATGTCTACAAGGTATTGAAGGGTTATCCAGCACAATTGTCTTTTGTGAGAGTGCGGGAACTGTACGACTTACACTTCGCACGATCTGAGCAGATTTTGTTTTTCAGCTACGTCAAATTCTGCAGAAGTGACGGACTATTCGTCTGTGGCATATTTTCGGTCAAGCCAATGCTATATTAACTGTACGGAACGACTTTTAATCTCACCTCATGGACCCAATTTTGCTTCGATATTCATCAAATTTCGGAGCAATGAGCTGTTCTGCATGTTAATTGACCCCAAAACGCAGCCGTCATCATAAATTGAATTGATTGAATGAATAAGATAGAATTGTCACAGAAAAGGTTCGCAATCGCCCATAAAAGTGCGAAATGAGCACGATACTTGGTCGCTCTCGGTATGGCACCTTGCAAAGGGAACCTGTCCACTTCAGAGAGCCCGAAAGGTCTTACCGATTTCAAGGAGCATATAGATCAATTACAGACCAAAAGCCATTCGTTTTTGCGAGCTGGAGCTTACGTATTCAACGATCGCATTTTATCTTGAATATTGTACGCCAAGCTTGGTTTCTGTATGCTTCAATAGTGACCGGAAATATGCACCACGCCTTGTGAAACACCCCCTCCTCTTCTTGACATTTGTATGGTGTCTTAAGTGGCCGGACATATGCCTCAGACGGATACTCCTGGTCTTGTCAGTTTTGCTCAGTATATGTGTCGTCAGTGGCTGTTCGGACGTTTTTCCAACTGGCAAATGCTTACTACATCCGTTGGTCATGTCAGTACCACCCATCCGGCCGAGAAGTTCAACAATAATTTAAAGAGAAATTACACCATGAGTCGGCGTCTAAAAATGGGTACGCTATTGCGGGAATTGTTTGAATGCTGCCGTCAATACGTCATTGGCCCGACTCTCTTTGAACGCAAGTGTGCCATCGCCATCGATTATCAGGCGCACACGGGAGCTAGCATATGACAACCTACTTCAGGTGTGGAGCGACACCGTCTACACGGCTGACGCGATACTAAATGTACTTTCATACCCTGCGAAGCGAGTGGTTGTACCGCCTAATAAACAGTGAGATTGGAATTGCGGTATCCGCACAAATGGGCCTCAATTACGCGCGCATGGGGGTCCAAAATCAGCCTAGTAGGGGATGGCCGGTTAATCTACGTCTGAAGTATTGACCGTGTGGTTTTGGTTCGGTTTGGGACCTGCGTGCATGTCCTGCACGCACTTCGAATTGTGTAGACGGAGAAACCGCGATCTCTTAGTTAGCAGGAAGAGAAATAAAGCGTCCGGGGATGCAGTGGTGTGCTATGGTGAGGTCGGACGTGCAAAAACGGTTGGACCCGCGTTGACATGGTAGTAAAGACAGTCCAACTTATTTCGAGATATGTCACCATTTTTTGCATCAGCATGGTTCAAGTCCGAGGTGAGATTGCATCATCCCTACTTTGTATTGTAAATGTGAAGTCGTCAGAGTGAGCCTCGGGTAGAAAAACAAACGAAAAAGGGCCGCGATGATAAAACAAAAAAGGAAAATATAAAAACGCACGAGTCCTCACCCGTTAGCTCAGAAAAATACTTTCGATAGTGGTCTTGATGTCTGCTTAGTATGTATCGCAATCTCGCTTGCAAATGCTGTTTCGATTAAGGATACCGAGGACTTTGACGTTGCGCGTTACAAGGACCCTCCCCACAATTTTGACTAGAGTTTACCATGTCTACGGTGTTACAAATTTGTGTGGTACGATATGCACACCATACGTGCAATCCACAATCTCACGCATTTGTTAGATGGACTAATGTTTGCCGATGGCGTTCGCGTAGATGCATCTGACATTTCTATTGCTGAAAGTTGGGGTACGCCGAAAACAACATCAATTGTGGACCTTCTTAACGCGACAACGATGATGTATTTTTAGCATGTACATTGTTAATATAGAACCGAATCTACCTCAGCGTGGCATGCATGGCCTTGCACACGTTAACCCCGTATTGCACTGTTCAATGGTAACTACCTAATTTTGTTGTTCATTGCACATTTGGGTCTTTGAGCCTCGCGTAATGTCGACAACACCGATACGGTTTGCGCCAAAACAAATAGCATGCTAGATCAGGCTCGTCATAAGAAGCTTAATTTCGCGCAGATACTTCCGCGCAACAATTAATATCTATGACGTTTGCTCTCTGAACAGCATTTATGCCCGTGCACCAGCAGAGTCATAGTGTCGCTCCTATTCTACTACTGACACGGGTTGAATTGGTTCGTCGCCGACTTCTAGTCGGCAGTCGTCAGTTCTACTCGCCTGTCTTCGGTTCTACTCGCCAAGCGTCATACATTTGCAATTATATTCGGGTATTTCTAAAAGTAAGCCTGAGATCTCGCCATTACTTCTAGAAATTGACTTTGTAGCCACACCGGTCTTCCCACCGTCCATTTATCAATCGCCTCCTCTTCGCTCAAGGCTCCCCAACTACCAATTGTTAAATGTCCAAGCGCACCTGCAAGCACACTGTGGTCCCAGAAATTAAAGCCCGACTCAGACTGTGGAGAAACTACCAATGGGATGTCAAAACAGCGGTTGAAAAGCTAAGATCTCCAAGGCAAGCACTGCTGGGCTAGAAGGAAAAAGATTGGGACGACATGGACAGCCCCGGCGCCCCACCAAACCGATATCACGGGAGGGGGGGGGAGGGAAGATGGAGCCGTACGAGTTCATAGTACTGGAGTACTATGATACTTGCTTGAGGGAGGACGGAAGTGAGACGCCCACGGACCTGCGCTAGTACTGTCGTCAGATACCTGAATTCGCGCTAAAGAAAGACAAGTCACAGTGAATTTAGATTAACCGGTTTATCGTCCACTAGTAGCCTCAGCCAGACGGCTCCACCGGTCGGAGCATGGCGAATAACATCGCAGAGTATCCCAATTCTGGAGAGAGTGATGACTGACACGGCTCCCTTCGATAGTGACCCTGGAGTTGTCGAGAACGGGGAGGGGTAATCATCCAATGAGAGCGGGCGCAGTGCATCTATTTTGCGGGTGGAACCCATGGGGATGATGGGGATGGCTTGGCCAATATTGTGGAAGAGGTTAGTGATAGCGATGTGGTCGATATGCAGACGGACCACGAGGGTAACGACATGGCTGTTATATCAATGAAAAGCGGGGAGGATGGTATCAATGTGCGAATAGAATTGGAAGAAGCGTCTTACGCAAAAGGGAAGTGGCTTGGAGGACCGTAGGCTATCGGCATGCAGTACGAGGAAGAAGATTCCACGGTTGCGGGCAGCGCAGAATATGGCCGCACGTTGCGTGGACGTACGGACAAGAATGCCCCAGTTATCGCTCTGACTCACAGATTACACGAGCAGGAGACCATTTCAATTTCAAATTTTCACGATGGTCTTAGCAGCTTGAATCCTGGCGAGTGGGTTTCGAGCAAGATAGTGGTCTAAACCATTTTACAAGTATATTGCACTGGTTCCAGGAAATTTGGGGGTATTTGGGTCGTCTGTATATTGTGAGACTGAGACATTGAGGTAGGAAGCGATACATCTACAGGGCCTGATTGGAAGGACTATCGATTCGTGCTCTCCCAATTTTCAGCGAGGAGTATTGGAGTTCAGCATCGCAGAGCGCCCACTGCAGCCAGGCACGACGATTATCTACCATGTAAACTATTACTCCCACTTCATGCGTTAAAGGGAATATATCAGAAGTTACGGTGGTTTTTCCGATAGATGCCCTTAGCTGCCGTCCCGATGTCCAGAAGAGTCGATTGTAGAGTTTGGCTTCGTCACGCAACCAAAGCAGACTAACGAGCAAGATTGTACCATCTATATGGTTCACTACATGGCAGTCGTGGTGACATCCATATCCAAGCGCTCACCAACTTCAATGAGTAACATTATGCCTCATCTAGTAATAAGACCAGGGCGAGCGAGTTGCGCGCATCAATGCTCAAACTTATGAAAAAGAACAAGAACATTAAAAGGGAAAGCTAATCATGAAGTAAACGAATTGGTTCAACCTAACCGATATTTTCCTCGGCGTTCGCGGCCGGGGATCCGTGTCGTACGAAGTAAATTGTAAAGTGAGATATATATTCATAGATCAATTGATCCCTGCACTTGCTACCCTGTTAGCGCCTCCTACACTGTCTCGCTGTCCTTAGCTACAAGGGGCTTGCACAGCTCGCCGTGGTATCGAGACAGGATCTGAGATCTCACATCTGGGATCTCACACCAGAGATCCCGGTTGTGATTAGAAGAGACTGGGATCCCAGACCTGAGATCCTTCAGATGTGGAAGGGGGGGGGGGGGGGGGGCAATCCTGGCAGCAGGCCAGAACACTTCCCCTTCCGATAAAAGTTAGTGTCGACGTCGACGGCAGGTTGAGCGAGATGATCCTGTTCTCGACTGGTGAGATGAAGCCTGCATCATTTCTGCGATTGCGGCCTTCCTGATGGGCGTTGCAGTACCGCTCCAATGGCACCGGAATCGCGGCCTTGAGTGACGAATACGTTTCCCACGTATTCTCGAGGGTATCGAGCCCCAGCCATTTCACCTGTACATCCCACTGCTTCGAAGATGAATTGAGACGAACACCTTCGAAACCCTCTACACAATGACCGCCTTGCGAGTGCAGTGCGTACTGGAGAATCCTCTGCCAGTTCCCGAGTAGCTTCCGCGTAGAAACGTAATCGAGAAACGTGGCGCGTTGATGCTGTGTACGGTGCGTTCAGGTCCTGCACTTCGTAGATCCAATCCGTTAAAGCTCGAGTCACCCGTTTTGGCCCTTGCCATTTATCGCGAACTTGTTGGGCAACGGGATCACGGATGCTGTCAATACAAAGTCTCCAATAGTCAAGGTGGGTGGACAGGCCTTGCCCGCTCGCTCACGAGCTTCCATACGTTGCCGGTCGCTCACAGCTGCTACAACTTGGTGCATGTTGGATAGTGCGACCGCCATCGACTCCAGTTGTTCCTTCTGGCGGGTCGATAGTGAAGTCGCGTCCATTTCAATCATGTGGTCGGTTTCGAAGATCGCTGAAGTTGGCGTAGTCACTGAAAGTCCTGTAAATGCGGTAATCGGGGCTCGACCGCCAAGTCTGTCGGATGGTTGCTGATTTATGCGGCTTGAATGTTTCTAAGCACGAGCTCCCAGCGTGAAGGCGACAACTTCCGCTCGCTTAGTATCGCACGCGTGCACTTTAGAACAAGGCGGTTTACAACTTCGACTGTTCCATTAGCTCATGGGCAGTAGGCCGTAGTGAAGTGATGATTGGCGTCCACGGCTTTGCTCAAATGCTCGATGACTTGGTTTTTTGAAGTGGGTACCCTGGTCGGATACAATTGCTTGACGATTCCGTATCGTTGGAACCATGACAGCAAGACAAGTGCACACGTCTTCGCATCGGGCGTCGCTGACGAGTGGAGTTCCGCGAATCCGTTAAAGTCGTCAGTAAGTACCAGCACGTACTTATTGTGCGTGTCCTCATCCTCGGGGAGTGAGAGATAGTCGAAGTGCAGCACCTCGTTCGGGTTTCGTGGCATGTAGCGCGGCTCCGTACGATCTCGGTTCTCGTCCGTCGTGAGTTGCCACGCAATGAATGCACGACCAGCCCAAGCGAGCAACGTCTTGAGCTAAAGTATGCCGCCACACCAAGATGCGATTACTGCGGTCGTCGTTCTTTCTCCACGATGTTCACTGCGGCTCGCAGGTGCGATAACACAAATTCGTCGAGTGATATATATCGCTATCACTTTCCGGGATCCACATGCGGTCCTCCCCAAATACGAAGCACGCTCTTTCGTCGTTCTACACGACTTCTTCAGGCTTGTCGCTCCGCTGGTGTTGAGCCCTGCTAAGTTCCATCAAGGTAGGCTACTCGAAAGCCTCGTCTTCAAGCGGCGAGAGGGGTAGAGCGACAATGAGTTGCCTCGTCATAGAAATAGCATCCTCTGACTAGCAACGACTAGCATATCCGCCCATACGTTGTCTTCTCCCCGAATATGCTCGATCACATAGCGATATGAAGTCATAACCATCGCCCATCATTGTAACTTGTATGCTTGGTATCTCTAGATACCGCTGTCCATTGCAAACGGGTGAACATGTAGACCAGGTTCCTGTGATCGTGAGCAGGTAAAATCCTCCGGGCCGCAGTAGTGGATACTCCAGGTGATTAGCAGACTCCACAATCGCGTACGCCTCCTTCTCGATAGTTGGCCACCGAAGCTGTGAGCCGGTAAATTTCCCGCTTGAAAAGGCCAGCGGACGATGGTACTGCTCGTCGATAGGTCTTCCGTGGTCGCTCTCGACCACTTGGGTGCAGATAGCACCCCATGAGTCTTGAGATGCGTCGCATTACAAGCATACCGCACGCGTCGGATCCGGGTGTGCGAGGGAAACCGTATCTAGAAGCGCCTTCCGGATTTGTCTAAAGCGTCCACGTGGGCCTGGTTCCACTCCAGCTCCGATAATATAACTCGACTGAGCTGCTTCGCCTTCCGGCCACTTGCTCACTTGGCTGCATCGATAACTGCAAAGCGGTGCCGCAACTTGGCCATATAGAGGGATGTTCTGCTTCATCAGTTGACAGCACACATTAATTGCTGTAGTTAGCCAGCGTTATCGGAGTCTGGCATAGCGACTAGTCCGTCAATTCGCGACGGGCAATGCTGAATGCCATTTCCACTCACCACCTTACCGCACCTCTTAGCTTCACGAAGGAAAAAATGGCACTTTCCTGGATGCAGCTTAAGACCGAAGCTCTTTGCACGCTGCAAGGACTCTCTCCAGTACCTCCAACAGGTTCACCGGATCCGCTCCGTAGTCGAGGATGCCGTCCCGTCACGCTAGCACTCCGTGGTACAGTGGTGGTTGAAAACCCTCCTCCACCACGTGCTGACAATATGCCACTGCGTCTGTATCTCTCATAAGTACACGGGTGGGGGTAATAATTCCTCGGTGGGTCATAATTGAAAACAGCGCTTGCGAATCAGGGTGGAACGGCAGCTGCCAGTACCCGCGAAACCAATCGAGAGTAACGTAGCAGGTCGATCCTTCGACAAAGCCGAGAGCAGACCCCAGAACTGACATTGGCCATTGCATCGGCTCGGTGCGCTCATTGACAGCCTTGGTGTCCACGGTCATGCGATACGTCCCGGGATCACGCTTGGCTACAATTCGTGGAGGCGATGCCCAACGACTCGAGGAGTTGACGTAGGCTAGACCCCGTCGAGCAGTTCTTGAATATGCTGTTCCAGGTATTCCGTATGGGCTGGTAGGTAACGACGCGCATTGATCCGGACTGGTGTCACTCCGTCCCGCACGCGCACCCGCAATGGTTCCACCCGAACCGGCGGATCATTTCCAAAAGAGACACGAAACATGTCACGAAATTTTAGCAGCATAGCTTCCACGTGCGCGACGTCGTCCGGCTGTAGACCAGATGCAACCGTTTCTGCGACTCGTGTACCAAAATCTCATCCACTAGTTCTGTGGCACTTGTTGGCGCCGCCTTGGGGGTTGCTCCTCATCAATTATCATCTGTCGCCTATAGCAAGCGGATGCGATTGGTGGTGTCCTGAGTCGCCACTGAGAGATCTTCCAGGTCCCATTCCTGCTGCGTGTCGCACGCACGTACCAGAATGGCATCAACCAAATAACCCAGCCGCTCCATTACGGGTCGAGAGAGTAATAGCGACATTTTCTCTGCTTCTTGTTCGAAAATCCACGCTTGTGTCCGGCGCAAAAGGAGTGGTCCAGCAATCGTTCGGATCTGGATGGTGTCCAGACGCACCAGCTTTGTCACTTCAAAGAGGCTGCCGTCGAATGTAGCCAGCTTGTGTGGTGTCGACGACTCAATACAGACTCTGATGCCTTGTTCCTGTAGTTTCTTGACGAGTCCACGACTGACCACGTTAACATCAGCCCCAGAGTCTAGCAGCACATGATCCAGATCGATGGCGTTTTCGACGCGAGCAACACACGCTCCCCACTTCTAGAAGTACTTCGGAGAGCTGGAGAGATCTGACTTGGTGAACGGGGAGCAGACGGAAAGTTGGACGCTGACCTGTCGGTCTTCCAGCCTCTTCTCACGCCATTCTCGCAAAGCGCTTCCACCTCGCCATGGGCAACTCGTGGACAGTCTTTTACACGATGAGCTTCACTGCTGCATTTTAAGCAGGGCGCTTTCGTGGGGGGGGGGGGGGGGGGGGGCTGGCCGCCTCGTTCTTGGACCTGCTTATTCGCATACGCGGTCGGCTCCGACTTCTTGTTGCCGTGCCGCTGGTTCCCATTGGGATGAAAAAATTTGTCCGCCGTGGCTCCCATCTCAGGTACTCCTTGCAGCTCGTCCGATGGCAGGTAATAAAAGCAACGACGCTCTTTAGCAGCGGTTTGTTGGACTCACGCGCCATCTCGTTCTTCACCGTCATATTGAATGGTTCAGGGGCTAAGGCGTCGATAAGGTAGTTAAAAAGCTTTTTAGGCTCACCCTCCATCATCCAGTCCATGCTCTCGTGTTCGAGAATCTGGTACATCTCGTGAGCCAGTTTTGAAACTCGGGAATCCGCGTCGGCTGGCTCGACATCGATGCGCAGCTTGTTCTTCACCAACGTCTTGATCCATTTAAAATTGAGCTCCCCGGTGATTCGTCCTTCCCAAAAGTAGTTAAATCAGTCTCGGTAATGCTGTCGAGTGGCTTGCGTATATCGAACATGGCGGTCAGGCGGCACCGCTCGTCCTCCATACATGCTCCAACTGGCATACGGAATGGCCGGGAAAAAAAAGCCGACTCGAGGGCCGTATATTGTCGACAGTAAGCCTCGTACTTCTTCATGAAGGCCTGCTTTTCAGGCGCCGTTGGGCCTCGAAATCGGCGGGGTTGGGAGGGTCGGCACTTGCTCCGCCCCGGCTCGGACGACTTATTAATGTCGCCCTTCTCCTCCCCACTCACGTCCCCCATATCCACATCTATGTCACCAGAATTGCCCGGCAGCGTCATGGGGTTGCGGGAGCCGGAGCGGCGGCGGCGATTGCCTTGGACGGACGACGAGTCGGTCGTGCATGTCGCCGTCGTCGATGTGGTTTGGCAGGCGAAGCGCCGCCGTCCCCAGGTGTTTTTTTCGTCGTCCCGTTGAGCTGGAGCGCTTGAGCCGCCTCTTGGTCGCCCATAGTAAATCCTACCATAACGGACGTGGGGTCGGCCGTAGCGTCGACTTGCACAGTCGGTCCGGGTGTCGATGCTCACGCTGGCGTAAGCATGCGCAGCGAGCTTCGAGTCGGCATTCACGGCCGACGGCTTGCACAGCGGGTTGCTTTCACAGCAGGCGTTCTTCGCAATTAGTACACAGTACTAAAGCTGGCTTTGATATGCGCTCCAGCGTTCCCGGCCGGGGATCCGTGTCGTACGAAGTAGATTGCAAAGTGATATATATATATATTCATAGATCAACTGATCCCTGCATTCGCTACCCTGTCAGCGCCTCCTACACGGTCACGCTGTGTTGAAGCGCTTGCAAGCGGTGCTCAATCGCATGACTCGAATGTTCGAGTATATTAGGTACGATACATTCGTAGTGGCCTCATGGCTGTCGGTATTGCGAAGCTTCGGCCAATGTCGCCTCGGCCTCAGTAACTAGTCCTTTTTTTCTAGCCGTGCATCCCCTTGCGTGTCTGAATTAACGCACGTTTGCAAAACACGCACATCCGTTCAAAGCACCCGCAACGTTTGGTGCTGCAACAGCACTGTTCGGTATTTTGACAGAATAGCGGTGCTGCCACACATTTATGGTGTCGGTACAGCACTGTATGGCAATTTTCGCGCGTGCTCGTTGCATTTCCATGCTGTAGATGTCGCTGCAATAGGAAGGTGAACTGCTGCATGGCGGCCTAATCACTATGCCCTCGTCACCGGTGTCCGAGAGAAACACCAGTGGCAGAGTAAGCGAAACAACTTGCGCAGAGACACCTTGAGGAGCGCGATAAGGGGCGCCGATTATACGCCGCACTCAGGGTCGTGTCCTTCTCGTACTTCGGGCAGAGCAACGACTAGGGGACGAGGCGCACTTCCATTATGGAAGTGCACCTCGTCCCCTGAAAATTATTGAAGGAAAAAGTGCAGAACTTAGCCCAGAAGAAAAAATACAGGTTAAGCAGTTGCGGTCGCGCCGCCCGCTACATTGAAGAATTCCCGCATACGCGCAGCCACGCAGCCGAACTGCATGAGCGCAAGCGAGGAAAAAAGCGTGATAGTCAACTTCAATATGCAGACCTAAGATTCATCGCAGGAACATCGGCATCTGTGAGAGACTTTTAGCAGCGGCAAACACGTCCTACGCTAAACTAGAAAGCATCTCACACCGGTCAAACTTCGAAACTTGCTGTTTTTGAAGCATAACCGCTTTCTTTGGAATGCAGAAATGGTCGCTGAGGCAATTTCTGGTCGCGAGGATGGAGGGGTCGATTTAGCAGCCGAGTGAAAAGAGGAATCGCGTATGATATTAATATATACTGCTTGCATCTTGTTGCTGCTACGGTGGCAAAATTGTCTACTGGCGGGTGGTGTTTGTCCTGAAGGATTTCGATATGAAGGCTATCAGCGCCACAAATGAAATTTTCGAGACAACAAAGACTGCCCCTAAAATCTCAAAAATTTGATTCTGTGGCTGTTCTAAATTATAGGCGCACCAGTATCACCTACCAAAACTTGACTTACTTGTCAATTGGGCCACCGTTCTTTAGGACTACCTGCGCCATGCGTGTAGGCATGGTGTTCACAAGACGGTGTAGATAGGTTTGGTCGATCTCAGCCCAGCTGCGCTTGATTTGAGCCTTCAACTCCTCCCTCGTGTCGAACTGACGTCCTCCTTGGTACACCGACCACGCCAATTGCCCCCAAACATTCTCAATTGGGTTGAGATCGGGGATTTTAGCTGGCCATTTTAGTTTCTTGATACCCATGGCTTTAATATGGGCTTTTGAGAATCGCGACTCGTGAATTGAGGCATTATCCTGTTGGAAAATGGGGTCGGAAATATCATGCTGATCGCGGTGGTTCCTGATAAATGGAACCAAGTAGTTGTCCAGCGTGTCTGTGTAGCACACATAGTCTTGCCTTCCCTAGAGGAAAGCGATATCAGTTTTCCCATGCGCACTCATACCATCACGTTTCCACCGCCACTCACACGCTTGGAGAACAGCTTGATGTTGGTCCTGACGTCGTGCCAGTAATACTGGTACCCGTCCAGGCCGTCTAAGTTGAATTTCTTCTCATCGCTAAAAATTACACGCCTCTACATGCGCGTTTTCCTTAACATTTTGGCAGCAAAAGCTGCCCGTGCAATTTTATGGTGCGGCTTGATGACCGACGCACGTTTCTCTTGATCCACTTTGCCGAACGCGACGAGTTAAGCACCTTTCGAACCGTACTTGGCTTGAGCACGTGGTCGATGGCCTCGGAGATGCGCTTGGACGAAAATTTCGTCACTGTCGCAAGTCGAAAATTCGTCTAGTTAGGCGCTTAGTGCATTTGGCCGCCTTCCGACCTTTTTAGGGGATGTCTGCCGCTTTCGGGGGCTGATAACGTTGCGAATGGCGTTCTCGCTGCGTTGTATCGCACGAGCAAAGGCACGATTGCTCTTCCCCTTTTGCATGCAGCGCCTTCACGGCACCAATCGCCTCAGGGGTCAACCTGGTGCCGCGCGGCATCGGTGTGCTAGTGGTAAGGTGTCTAATTGCGCCTACGCACAGCTGAAAAGGGCGAGAATCCACAGCTATCAATTATAGCTAACAAAAACGACGTCTGAAAACGAAATGGTCTGTAAGGATGGGTGCGCCTATCATTTAGAACAGCCACAAAAAATCAATTTTTGAGATTTAGGGGCAGTCGTTGTTGTCTCGAAAATTGCATTTGTGGCGCTGATTGCCTTCATATCGAAAGCCTTCTGGACAAACACCACCCGCCAGTAGACAATTTTGCCACCGTATAGTTAGTAGCAGCACTGTAGTAGTATTCAATATATACTGCATGGTCGAGAAGTATTGCAGTACGTACTGCAGGGACAACGACTATTTCAATACATATTGCATAGCCCTGGCAAATTTCCAATCCCAAAAACAAGATTTTTACCCATCACTGCTTCCATTAACTGCTGTAACGTCTCCGGCGCGTTGGACATCACGGTGTCGAAGATGGTGTGGGTCAAGCCGCTGGATGTGGCAGTTTAAGGCATAGGTCCGCCTTGGATGCCGTGGTCTTCGAGGCCGGAGTGCTGGAGGGCATGGTAGCTGGCGGTGAGTCTGGGCTTGGCAGTGAGCTGAGCGCTGGAAGTTCGCTAATGAGAGCTATCGCTGAGTGATGCAGCGTGCGTTGCCGCGCTATTCACAAGCTGTCCACTTCTTAGAGTAGGCGCCATAGCATCCACCATACAATTATACAAAGTAGAACAGTGATATGCAAAAGAAAGTACGCAATGATAGCACTTACGTGCCAGACAAAGTACCGCGACAGGACCAGTGCTCTGGTGCGGAAGCTCTCCATCTCTCTCTCTCTTGCAGTGCTCGCTGAGCTGCAAAAGCTGAAGTGAGTGAGAGAGGGAGAGCTCCACGCCCCAGCGCACCGTTCCGCATAATGAGATTAAGATTAGTATAATGAAGGCTAATACAAACATACCTTGTCTTGCAGTGCGCAGCACCATCTCGGCAGCTCTCAGCCAACAGTGTCCTCCGGCATACAGTTGCCAGCATGTACATCAACGCCAGCAGGCGGCGGACGTAGCATCAGTCAACTGCGTGGTTGCGTTGTAGGTTCTCTGGCAGGATAGGTAGGATAGACAGAGTAGGCATTGGCGTCGGCCTCGACGTCGGTGAGCTACGCGAGCATCATGCCTGCTCACACTCCCACTTGATCCCGGTGGCGAGTGCCAAGTCGTCGCGATCAAAACGCACTTAAAGCCCATAGCCTCTTGAGATCCGCAGGTAGTGACAGCATGGCTCGCAGCGGTCAGCGCACAGAGTGTCATAGCACTCCATGCGTCCTTATTCCCCTCCGTCCTTCGCGGTTAAAGTCTGTGGTGTGGTGCAGCCAACACACATGCACAGCATCAAATCGTTCCTCATCTTCGACTTGCAGTAGTGGTAGTCGGGGTGGTTGCCTCGTCCGTAGTCTGTGAGGCGGTTACCTCGCTGTCCTCGCTCACGCATCGCTTTGCGGAAGCGAGCAAACTTCACCGCTGCGAGTGCTTTCGTCATGATGTTCGCCACCATCTCCTCAGTATCTATGTGTTGTCTAGCTAAGCTTCAGTTCCACGTTGCGACGCACCATGTGCCGCTTGTTGTCGATGTGCTTTGACTTTGAGTGCTTGCCAGGTTTGGCAGTCAACGCAATAGCACCTTGGTTGTCTCCAAGCAGTAGTGGTACAGGATGCTCCCAAACTAGCTCCTTGCAAAGGCCAGCAAGCCACAGCAAGTCCTTGGCTGCTTCAGACATGGCAATGTACTCGGCTTCACATGTTCTCAGCGCGTTGATCGCCTGCTTGCGAGATGCGTTCGAGATGACATCCCGTCAAATGTCGTCACGTAGCCGTTGACGCCGCGGCGGCCCACTGGATCATTTGCGTCAGAGTACGCAGCAATGCGTACACCAGTGTGTGACTCCATGTTCATCACCAGGCCATAGTCACACGTAGCTTTCAGGTAGCGCAGCACCCTCTTAGCTTACGCATAGTGTGTATGATCATAGTTAGCGAGCTTGCCCAAGTGACTCGTCGCATGAGCATTTCAGGTCTCGGAGCGCTTGCGAGGTACTGGAGTGCACCCACCACCTCACGATACGGTAGGCAATCCTTCGTCGCTGGGACCACCACTTTTGTAGGTGTTGTCGCTTCAGGCGTCGCACAGCCATTACAGTCACTCACGTGGAAGCGCTTCAACACTTCCAGCACGTACTGATGCTGCGAGTACACAATCTGCCGGCGCGGCCGGTCAATCAGGATCTCAACGCCCGAGATGTACTTTACCGTGCCCATTGTTGTTAGTTTGAACGTTTCTTGCAGCGCATCTGCAATCTCAGTACACAGATCCTTGAGGCCACCTAAGCAGTAGGTCGTCGACGTACACAGTTAGCAGCAATTTGACTTCTTGTCCTTCTTTCAGAACGTAGAGTCCGTAGTCTGAGTCGGTCCTGACGAAATCCCATCACATCCAGCTTCGCATGAAGCGTGCGATTCCAAATGTTCGCGGCTTGCTTTAGCCCATACAAGCTCTTCAGCAGTCGACAGATAAAGCCTGGTCCATCAACTTGGAAGCGAGGTGGTTGCTCCATGAAGATCAGCTCCTCAAGGTCGCCGTACAAGAATGCAGTCTTGACGTCATACTGCAGCACCTCCCAGCCCCTCTGCACAGCGTAGTAGATGACAGCCTGATAGTCTCGAATCTAATGACAAGAGCGTAGGTCTCGTTGCAGTTGATCCCCAGCTGCTGCTTAAACCCATGAATCACCAGTCTGGCCTTAAATCGCTCGATCCTTCCTCGCTCGTCTCGTTTGACAGCAAAGTTTCAGCGATAAGTGATGACCTTGATGCTCTTGGTCACCTTTCTCAGCCCCAGCTTCCACATCTTATGGTCCTGAGCGACTTCAGTTCAGCCAGCATTGCTGCTCTCCACTGGAGCCAATGCTTGTTGGCACACACTTGCTTCTATGTTGTCGGAATTGGCACGTCAGCGGTAGCCTGCACGTGGCCCACCACATAGTCTGCCAACCGACATTCGGGCGTTGAGCTCGCCTTGGTCTCTTGAGATAGGGCTCAATGGGTGGAGATTGTATCTCGAAACCGCCGGTCTCCTTCTCCACCACAGATTTCTTTCGCGCACGGAGCTTCCGTCGCTTCTTGGTTGCCTTATTCACCGCAGATGGTTCCATGACCGATCCCCCCCCAAAAAAAAACAAAAAGCAGGTGTTGCAACACCTTGCTACGACTCCAGGCTCTCAGCAGTCGAGACTGAGTCATTATCTTGCAAACTCCCACTGGAACTTCGCATCATGTCCGGGGGTACATCAGCTATGGGTAGCACTTCAAGCAATTCAGGTTGGCTGCCCTGATCTTGAGCCGGTAGAAACGTCTCCATACCCGTCTTGATGCGCGCCACTGGTACAGTCTCAGGAAGTTGATGATCTCCATCAAAGAAAGCATTCTCCAGCAACTGCCGCTCGTACGTTTCGTCAGCAGTGAACACCTCGTGGAATCTCATGTTACATCCTTGCGCAGTCACCACCTGGGCTGTCTGCAGGTCGAGAAACTCGTAGCCAGGCGTATCAAGACTATAGCCAATCAAAAAAGACAGCTTTTCCCTGGGGTCCAGCTTCTCTTTCTTTTGTCTTGACTCCGAGGGCACCCGCACATGGATGATGCAACCCCAGACTCGCAACGCATCCATATTGGTGCCGATCGGAAGAGCTTCTGACACGGCGGTACCAAACCCATCGGCTTGGTCGGTAGTCGCTTCAGCGTCGTCATAGCATGCATCAGCGCTTCTCTCCACTGGATGTGCGGCAGCTTCGTCGCTGACAGCATCGCTCGCACTCTGGGAACCACAATGCCATTCGCACCCTCCAGAATTCCGTTCTCGTGGGGTGAGTATGCGTTCGTACACTGCTGAGTGATGCCACTCTTCTCACAGTATTCACGCAGCGGCGTTGCTGGTGAACTCACCACCTTGGTCACTCCGCAAATTCATCACTTTCAACTTCGGCAGCCTTGTCTGGAGCCTATTCAACAAGACCTTGATGTGAAACGTTGCTTCGCTCTTCTTCTCGAGTAGAAATGCAAACTTGTAGCGAGTAGCTTCACCTATGACGAACAGGAACATGATTGCACCCCCAGGGGTCGACACGTTCACGGTGCCATATCCATCATCAACGTCTCAAGGGGCTTGGATTTACGCACTGGAATCCGCGCATAAGACATCAAATTCGTCTTGCTCGCAGCACACGCAACACACTCGTACGGACTCAGACCCTCTGCATTCAACTTAGGTCCCACATCTTGCTTGCTCGACACGGTATTTACTGTATCCATGCTGACATGGCGAAGCATTGGTGCAGCAGCTCCATCTGCTTCTTGCTGTCCATATCTTGCTTGAATGCAGCCATCACCATGACGCCTGATACGCGTTCAGCTCGGAGTCGGTAGATGTTCTCATGCATGCCAAACTTCAGGATGGTGTCCGGCTTGGACAACCAGGCAGTACATGGTCGTTCGAACAGGTCAGTTGGTAGCGGCCGACCTTCTGCAAGTAGCCGAGACTAATGATTTGACCTTCGCGTTCGGGGTGTACACCACTTCGTCCAGGAGGCGATCTTTCACCGCTCCAGTTGCCTGATTAACAACACGCAATAATACAGAACCACAATATACGCGTGTTCAGTTGTACATTCGCAAAGTCCTGGCGACTCGTAGTGTCCTCACGGATCGTGGTGAACAGAGCAAGATCAAAACATTAGCCTGGGACCCGAGTCCAGGATCCACTCGACCACATCCGATTGACTTGGTTGCATACCTGAGTTGTCCCAACTGCATTCACCTGCTAGGCGCCATTGCCCGGTCGGTCATCGAACCGACGTGGCGAGTACCCACGGCCGTAGTTCCCTCCACGTAGCCCACGGTGCTCGTCATGACGTGGCGGTGACCCTCGATTCCAGTTGTCACCTCGACGTGACTGCATGCCAGGGCCTTGCTGCGGCCCTTCAAGCCACTGCTGCTGCGGCGGTCCTTAGTGACTTGGAGGTCCATTGCGATTTGGTAGTGGTCCACGCGGTGACTTGGTCGACCCCCGAAGTCACGAGGTGGTGGCGGTCCACGCCGTGGACTTAAGCGGCGCCCAAACTCACGAGGTGGCGGCGGTCCATGCGGTGGACTCATCCGACGTCCGAAGTCACGAGGTGGTGGTGGTCCACGCGGTGGACTTGGCCAGCGCCGAAAATCAGTAGGTGGCGGCGAACTGCGTCTCCACGGTCCACGAGGGTGTGATCTGCTACGCCCGCGAGGCGGATATCTGCTGCGCCATCGTGGTGGCGATCTACTGCGTCCTCGTAGTGGTCCAACATGGGCGTAATCACGCGATTGCGACCTACTGCGTCCGTGTTTGCATCTCAAGTGTTCGTCACGCTGATGATCATCACCTCGTACTGCATTTCCTTGTTCCCCTCGTAGCTCTTGACGTCCGGGCATTTCAACTTGACCGCCTTGTAAGCTATCCCCCAGTGCAGGTGGACCCGCTCGTTGTCCCCCTTTAATGCACCTTGGCTCAAGCTCCGGCGCGCCTGTCGACGCACTCTTCAGTCCTTGGCCTAAGTTGTACAGGATCTGCTGCCATTTAGGTGGTGATCCGCGCGGCTGGAGACCCTCCCACTGGCTTTGCAAAGCCGTTGCCACCAGTGTCTGCAGCACTTGCTGCGCACGAGCTTTGGCAGAATCAGGTGCTGGTGCGGTAGGTACTAATGGCTGCTGATCAGGCTGCTTGATCTCTTCGTCACTCGCATCTGAGGTACGCGAATAGTCCGGTGATGACGGTCACGCTGACGCCGTACCACCAACCAGGTCCACCGTCTCAGCATTTCTTGTCGCTGGCGGTGCCGTCAGCGAGAGCACCGCGAAGAGCCCCCCGTGGAGCGTCACCCTCTTGCGCTACTTGCACGACGCGCACAGAGTTCACAAGGGACGTTTGGGTCTGTCTGCCCTGCATCCGCTCTTGCTTCCTCTTCACCAGCTCGGGCTTGAATGGCTTGTCCATCGTCTCTGTGCACTCGAGCCACCAGTGGCCATCACCACCGCAATTGCCACAGTTCGTACGCACCTTCTTGTCCGCCACGCCCTTGCCTTTCTTGCGCTGCTGCTTGCTGCGTTTGCGCCCCTCGCCCTTGTCGTGAGCAGCCGTCACGTGCGCGACTCGTACGGCGGCGCGCGTTATAGGCTACTGGGACTGCGACTACAGCTGCTGTCGCTGGTGCTTCGCAGCCTGCAGGTGCTGCAACACCTCAGTCAGCTTCAGCGTCTTGCGGTCATATTTGTTCAGCCAGTTGGCGTACTCGCGCGTCACGTCCGGGAAGACGAACAACCGAGTTGGACAGCAGCAGGCTCGCTTGCTGCCACTCCTCGAACTCGCCGTTGGCTTGACGCAACTTGGTAACCTTAAACTCAATGTCTTCTGCGTACTTGTTCAACTTCTCGCATGGTTGCATCATCCGCATCATCAAGTCCCTTAGCAAGTAGTCAAGATTGATGCCGTCGTCCGCCTCAAAGTGCTAAGTGGTGAACTCCCAAAGCACCGAGGCGGCCTCAATGTTGTCGCGCATCTCGTCGATCTTAATGTGGACCGTAAGTCACCGACAAGTAGAGCGCTAGCGCCGAGAAAGCCTTGGCCATCCGGGCGTAGTACCACTCCGTGTACTTAGGTCTGCGTAGGCCGAACTCGCAGTCGTATCGCTCACCGCCGTACGTGATCTCTCCGAGCGTACGTGGCCCGAAGTGCAGCGACACCTCGCTCTTCCACGCCTTGTAGTCACCCTTGCAGTGTAGTCTGGACAGTTGGATGGGCGCAGAGTTTCTTAGCGCCTTCGTGTAGTCGGCCAGCTCTCGTTCGTCGTAACGGCCACCAGGAAACGTGTTGTCAAGCAGTGGCTGGTCGTCGCGTAGGCGCCTGGGATCCTGTCCGTCGCGCGAGCTGCCGTCGCTGCCTGATTCACTTGGTGGCTGCGACGGCTGATTTCCAACTGGGGCCCCAGTTGGATTTGCGCTGGTCTATCCCCTCAAGGAGCACCCGAATGAGTGGCCGCCCACCGGGAACTCCATCCAATGACTGGGTCAGGTGTTCAGCCTCGGCGTGAGACAGTGTAGAGGCACTCGGATTTGTCGCAGCCCGCTTTCCGCGAATGCGCGAGCAAATTCGACACTTTCAGCTAATCGTTGCATTGCTTGGCCAGGATTGGTCGAACCTTCGTCTTCATCTCGCCCAGTCGTCTCGCCCACGCCAGATGCCACGTTGGTCGATTGAGGCTCCATTTTTGGGCTCATAACCTGAGATGACGCAGGGTGCGTCACCGCACTATTCGCAAGCTGTCCACTTCTTAGAGTAGGCGCCATATCAGCCACCATACAATAATACAAAGTAGAACAGTTATATGCAAAAGAAGTACGCAATGATAGCACTTACGCCCCAGCGCACCGTTCCGCATAATGAAATTAAGATTAGTATAATGAAGGCTAGTACAAACATACCTTGTCTTGCAGTGCGCAGCACCATCTCGGCAGCTCTCAGCCATCAGTGTCCTTCGGCATACAGTTGCCAGCATGTACATCAACGCCAGCAGGCGGCGGACGTAGCATCAGTCAACTGCATGGTTGTGTTGTAGGTTCTCTGGCAGGGATAGGTAGGATAGGCAGAGTAGGCACTGGCGTCGGTGAGCTACGCGAGCATCATGTCTGCTCATAATCGCGCGCGTGGCTTTTGATGTCTTTTTGATTTTCCCGCCTAGGGCCGGTAAGGCGATATCTCATTTACGTGCTTTGCTCTATACATTGGACGTGGGTCCATGTTGATGGTCGCTAGTTATTCAGGGGCTCTAAGCTCACGGCTTTAATGGCTACTTGAGTACGTCGATGTGTTCAGTCTGTAGTAGTGGGCATTTTCTTGGTATACCTAGATCTGGGGCGACATCCAGGGAGAGCCGGGCACTCGGTAACCGACCCACCTCATCCGTACTAATACTTCTTGTCAGTAAATGTGGAGCCATTGATGCAATCATTTAGCCGGGGAGAATGTCGAAGTTGAAATTCGAGGCATCATATTCCTACTGAGAGGACTGATATATGGTGCTCTTCAACTGTCTTCGTCACTCCACCCCTAAGAGCGCATTACGCCGCTCCCCAGCTGTGAGAGGCCACAATGTTCCCCCATTCCACCTGGCTATCTGCACTGTGCTCTGTACTCGTCAGCGGTACGGAACACCGCGGTCCGACGGGCAGCAGTGAGTCTCACGGCTACAGGCAGGACGCGTCGAGCGGGCGGATATTGTCGATGCCTTACGAACACAAGGGTCATCCTCGGTCCACGATGGCGACTGGCCCCAAGCGCCGCCACAGCATTGAGGTATTCCGGCTGCGGCTGCGCGATACGATGAACGAGGGCGGTGACGACGAAAGCGTCGGCGACATCAGCACGCGCAGTCTATTGAGTCTACCGGAGCAGGAAACAGTCGCGGTCCCGTTGCCGAGTCCAAAAAGGGACATGCGTAAGCAACAGGATAAGGAGAAGACGGAGAAGCCGCCACCGAAGCAGATACAGGAGGAAGAAACGACCGGTCGACTCGAGCGCACGGCCGCTTGGCGGGACTCGCGGCCTCGCCTCCGCGTGGAAATCGACATTGACGACGACGAGGAGTTTGTGGCCGGACAGGAGATTAACATTGATGAGGACAGCGAGGAAGAGGAGGACATTGATGGACGCGAGCTTAGTGAGAGACGCAGGCCCTGCTTGATCACATCGTCTTCGTCGGGTGACGATGGCAGCACGCGGACGATGCGCTGTAGCCTCGATGCCGCGGACTCGCCGTCCACTGCGGTGGACGTAAGCGGGGTCCAAGTGATCGAAACTGTAGCGCAGCTTGACGAGGACATTGACGGACGCGAGCCAAGTGAGAGACACAAGCCCTGCTTGATCACGTCGTCGTCGTCAGGCGGCGATGGCAGCACGCAGACGATGCGCTGTAGCCTCGATGCCGCGGACTCGCCGTCCACTATCGTGGACGTTAGCGGGGTCCGAGCGATTGAAGCTGTAGCGCAGCTTGACGAGAGCAACGATACTGCGGAGTCTAACGACCTGCCAGAAGAGCCTGAAACTGCAGACTTCACAGGACCCGTACACACAGAGCCGCGATCCAAGCCCTCACTGACGACACAGCCCAAGGACAACACGCGCGAGTCGCGACGCGTCGTGCTCGTGACACGCCCTAGCCAGCGGTACGTTCAGTATCGACCGAACTGGCATCAAAGGTCTTGGTCTAATTGAGAATGGATACGCAGGGATATTGAGATGTGGACAGAGCGCGCCACGAGCACGATGGTCAAGTCGGCAGGCAGCAGTGCACGACCAACGCCGACCAGCGCGCAGAGTCGGCGGTGGGTGCTCGAGTACAAGCCTGTCGTGCGGCACTCTGGCTGGCTTATCAAGCGTGGCCACGGTCTGCGGAATTTCAAGCGTCGATTGTTCTGTATTGTGGACAACGAACTTATCTATCACGACACACATGATGCCACAGAGGTGCGTGGTCGACTGGATCTCACGCGTAAGAGCACCGTTCAGTGTATGCTGCACAGCGGCTTCAAGTTCGCACAGGGCAGCTACAGTATGGTGCTCTATGCCCTGGACAACCATGATCGCGACCTATGGATCCGCAAATTACAGGAGCATAATGTGCAATTACTACCCGAGGGCGCCAAGACGGCGAAACTTATCAAGCAGCACAGCGATAACGCAGACAAAGGCGGCCCGATCCTCTTTTCCGGTTGGCTACGTAAGCGTGGCCGGATGGTCAAATCGACAAAGCGCCGCTGGTTTGAGCTTTCGAACGCTACGCTTTCGTACTTTGCACACCCACAGGGCGGCTCTCGTAAAGGTTCTATTGATGTCTCCCACGCGCGGGTCTCCCCTGTAGACACTCTCAAGACGGGAGAACGGCACAGCTTCCAAATCTGTACTCCCAGTCGTAACTTGTTCCTGCATGCGGACACCCAAGAAGAACGATCGCTCTGGCTGGCTGCTCTCGCGTCAGTAGGTGAAGGCAGTGCCAACGCGATGCCTGCAAAACCCGATGCCACTGATTTTGCTATGCCCACGAGTGCATCAGCGATTGGCCGGATGTGCAAATGTGGCGCTCTGGACGAGGGCGGCGCGGCTATTGACGGCGTTTGCCGTCGCTGTATGTCTTCGTTCATTTCCAAGACAGAGGACGCAATGGTGGACGTAGCGCGCGAAGTGCAGCTGCTACTGGCGTCTCCGTACTCACCGGAGGGCTGCACGTCTGCTGCATTTCTAAAAGAACACACTGGCCGTCCCGTTTCCAACGCAACCGTGCGGGAATTCATGACGGGGCTTTCCGACTATTTGATCCACACGCGCTTGAAGGAGCTCCAGCTACTCGCAGGTGTAGCACAATCCGATAGCAGCTCCGATAGCGATTCAGACGACGATGGAGTGAAGGAAAACGTCAAAATGGCTGACCCGACCCGCCTTCAAGACGCTGCGGTGGTCAGTGAAATCACCAACAACATTCAGACGATCGTTCACGAACAGATTGAGGAGCGCGTCTTCTTCCCTCTCTATCGCGCAATCTTGGCCAACGTGCGTGCCCAGACGCGAGAGGACGCCAAGGTGTTAAAAGGGAAGATTGAGATTCTCCGCAGCAAGTCTCAAGCATTTTTCGGTATTGGGCCCGATAGCGAGTCATCTTCGAAATGGATTTCCGCCTGCGCGAAGCTACGGGAGGTCGACAAGGTGAGTCTTCCGTACATGAAGCGCGCACAGTTGCTGGCTGCCTGCAAGGAGATCTACGCCATCTTTCACACTGAACACCCGACGCATCCGCCTATGAGCGCTGACGCCTTCATCCCGGCCTTCATTTACGTGCTCATCCACTCGCATCTGCGGGATCCCGTAGCTCTCAAGGAGCTTATCACTATCTTCGATTCCGGCAGCCAACAAGGAGAAATTGCATACTTTGTGACATGTTTAGAAATTGCGCTGGAATACATCCGGTCCCTCCTGACGGCATGCACCGTAGTGCTGTCCTCAACGCGCAAGCTTGGTATCGAGTTTGCCAAGCACCATGAAGCCGACGTGGTGGTTGTTCATCGACTGGTGCCGGGCGAACAGGCTCAACAGAGCGGTGCTATCCACGTTGGCGACGTGCTAGTCGCTGTAAACGGGCTGCCGGTGTACGAGATGGAGCTGGCGGAAGTCGTCAAGCTCTGGCGCGGCGTGGACGGCGAGGCCGAGTTCTGCTTCCTTCCGATGGACGAGTATCTGCGGATGTACGGCACGTCTTGAGCTGGTGAGCCATTTTGTTATTAAGAGGCAGCACCACTGCCGCCACCTCGAGCGCCGACAGTGAGGCGAGCGTGCGCATTTTCGTCTTTGACGTTGTCTGTCGATTTACTATTCGTAACATTTAGGTTAACCGCGAGCGCTGGAGGAGTTGAAGTTTTTTTTTTGCAGTTGAAAGTGCATTTAGTGATCGTGCAAGAGCCCGCGTGGACAGCTGGGGGAAATGTGACGAGAAGGAAGTGGTCAAAAAGTGGAAAAAGATCCAGAAACCTCGGCAAGTAGAGGACTTACTTTTAAGTAGCATCTAGGTATGGGAGGTCTAGCTTGTCAATCTGAACAGCCATAAAAATATAGAACAGCTATTAAGAATTTCTAGGCTCCGGAAGCCGGAGAAAACCAGGTGGGCAATTTACGCCAAATATGACCAGCCTCTGCCAAAGCAGCAGGGATCATCACGTACCTCAACATTCGCGAGCAACAGAAATGCCTCACTGCTGCTCGACATAATTCAACGAGACACGACTAGTCCAGTGCAGCTTTTCCACGCTTGTCACCATGTTGGTCACCGACTTCCAGCGTGTCAAGAATCTGTGGCAGACGCGTATTGGCCGCTCGAAAAGCAGCGAGAGCGCACAAGCTCCGACACAAGAGGCGACTTCACCGTCGGCACCCGAGCAGGTGAACCGCGGCTCGGCCATTAGCAACAAAGTCAAACCTCCGACGCCGCATACACCCGCACTCGATGCTGATTTCCATCGCCAATACACGATGGAGCACGACGTGCGAGTTGTTAAGCCTGTACTGCTCGATGACGACACTCCAGTGTCTCCTGCGTCTTCGTCATCAACCTCTGCATCCGATGGATGTCCAGCAGCATCACCCGACAGAGAGAAGTCTTCAGCGGACCACGTGACCTCAATGTTCCGGACTTTTTCGGACGCTTGCGTCTTCTCAAGCATCACGAACAAACCTCCTCCTGCACGTGCTTCGTCGTCCTCTGGGTCGTCGACGTTGCTCTCGTTTGCACCCCCGATTCCGACTCCGTGGAGACGTTCGCGCTCTGCGTCCGAGAGCACCAGAAGCTCGTCCTCAACGTCTGTCACGGCAACCTTCTCGTTCGTATCAGTGAGTTTGACGTCGACGCTTTCTCCTCGTGAAGCGGCTGAGAACGCGATCAACAATGTACACAACGTGTGCTCTCGGTGTCGAGCTGCAGTGCCCAGTTCCATTTCTCGCGGAAGCCCCTACGGCGAACTGGTCGTCGTTGACATCTTGGAAGCTCGCGGCCTTGCAATCGATCGGGATGAAAGCGGCGCCGACCTCCCATTCGCCGTCACGATGCAGCTTGGTCGCTTGAGTCGTAAGACAAATCCTGCCACTAGCTGTAGCAGCTTCGCAGTGAATGAACGGTTCGTCTTCTGGCTGCCGTCCTCACCGACGATTGACCAGCGCACCGTTGATATTTTCGTGCACAGTAGCGACGAACGCGACCTCGGTGAGGTGCATCTCAGCCTCGCGATGCCCATGAACGAGGCGTTTGGAGATTGGTTTCCTCTAGTATGTAGAGCTGATGGACTCAAGCACGGATCGTTGCGAGTGGCCATGCGTCGCTTAGTACTCACGTCGTCACCGATGGCCGAAGCTGCGAAGACACTAGGCGATCGAGAGAGCTCTCTAGGCGTGAACGACAGCAAGTCGTACGGTGAATTGCTACCTGAGCTCTGGAGCTGTTTCCCAGGTATCGAACGGGAAGTAATTTCGTCAAGCCCCCCCAAGGAGGAGGACATCAGTAGCAAACTTGGTCGATTGATAGGCTTCCAAGATGTCCAGCGAGATATTTTCTGATCATGTCTCTTAACCTCATATTCTAATAAAATATGTATCACCTTAGCTGATCGTTTCAACAATCCTTTTATTGATATATCACTTCATAAGTAAGAAAAAGTCGTCAAATGCTTTAAACAACGCGGAACTCCTGGCTTAGTAGCTCCGTCGGGGCTGCGGGGTAGCCGTATTTCGTGTTTCCGTGGGTCTCACGATGCAGCTCGCGGGCATCTGATGCTACCATTTCAGCCACAAGTTCACGAAAGCGTACAGTCGGCGTCCAGCCCAGTTCACGCTGGGCTTTCGAGGCGTTGCCGCACAATAAATCGACCTCGGCTGGCCGGAAATACACTGGATCAACACGCACCACCACGCGCTCCGAGTCTAGGAGGTTCGCATCCTGAGGTTCATGGTCGTCTTTAGCAACGATACCGACTTCATCCTTTGAGCCTCGAATACCCTTCCACATGATCGTTAACCCCACGTGGGCGAACGCGAGCTCTACAAACTCGCGCACGCTGTGGCACTCTCCAGTGGCAACCACAAAATCGTCCGGTGTGTCATGCTGTAGCATGCGCCACATGCACTCCACATAGTCACGTGCGTGGCCCCAGTCGCGCTTGGCATCCAAGTTGCCAACAAAAAGGCACTTCTCGATGCCGGTACGAATGCGCACCACAGCTCGAGTGATCTTGCGAGTGACAAAAGTTGGTCCGCGTCGGGGGCTCTCGTGATTAAACAAAATGCCATTCACGGCGTACATTCCGTAGGCTTCGCGGTGGTTCACCACACTCCAAAAAGCGAATTGCTTTGCTACCCCATAGGGTGACCGCGGATGGAATGGAGTCTCCTCGTCCTGCGGTGTGGCTTGCACCTTGCCATACAACTCACTCGTAGAGGCTTGGTAGAATCTCGTTGAATGCTCGAGTCCACACGTCCGCAAACACGTCAAAAGGCGAAGTGCACCCAGTGCATCGACGTCCGCGGTGTACTCGGCCAGTTCGAACGAGACTTTGACGTGGGACATTGCCCCAAGGTTGTACACTTCATCCGGTCGCACACGAGCCACGATCTGGCACAAGTTGGACGAGTCTGTGAGGTCTCCATAGTGCAGAAAGAACCGGACGCCGCGGTCATGCGGATCTCGGTACAAATGCTCCAGCCGTGCCGTATTGAAGTTGGACGACCGACGAACGAGTCCGTGCACCGTGTAACCTTTGGCCAGTAGTAGCTCGCTCAGATACGATCCGTCCTGCCCCGTAATGCCTGTGATCAAAGCCACCCGAGGCCGGTCCGCGGTCCCGCAGCTGTCCGTCGCGCTACTCTCGCTGGTCGTGCTCACCTGGTCCATTGCCGACTTGTCGTCGGAGCTTGGCGAGTCGTTGCAGGTGCGTGGTGGGGACTCCTCGGTGAGGAACTTGCCTGTCATGGCCGACTTGAGCACTAACCACGAAATCCTCGATTAACCCCGGATCGGCGTCGCGCCCTTTGACACGGATATCTTTCCATACTTGAAGCGATCTTTGGTGGTGTACAGACAACATCCTCTCGAGTGTGATAGCTTCGCCATATTATAACTCGGCGGAGTTATCACAAACCGGAGGGTTTCGGAATAATGTATCAGTGCCTCCAGTTCGCTTCAGCCACTGCCGGCGGACACTTTATCTCGCGATGTGTATGGCGATTGTTGAACGCGGGGGTTTCTAGTTGCAACAACCAAGAGCTACTCCTGATTCCTGTTGCTCCGAGTCGCCCATACAGCGATCAGCTTCTCGGCGACAGCATAAGCGGCCGCATAAGCAAATTCCCTACACTCGTCGCCTTGGCAACTACGAGCTGTTGATTCCTCATTGCCAACACCAGAGACACCAGCTCATGCTACACTCGCCGTGTCCATGCGCCTATGGTCGTCATTAAAGAGGTCGCAACGGGCGTGGATTGGCTGCGTTCTCCGCCTGTACACCACAGCGATTGGACAAAACTAATTCTGAAACCATTGGCCTTCGGTAGCTGGTGCGGGAACGCCGCACATGAACCGACACCTCCTTCACTTGGGTATTTACCCCGTACTAGTACCACACGTCCTCAAAGCTCTACCAGCATGGCCTCCACTGCCACTATCGACCCTGAGCTGTTGGACGGCCGCTCGGCCACGGACATCTTTGTCAGCAAGAATCAGGGCCAAGGCTATACATACGATGACCTGATCCTCATGCCGGGCCACATCAACTTCGGCGTGGATGCCGTCAAGCTCGAGACCAAGGTGTCGCGCAACATTTCGCTGCGCCTGCCGCTCGTGTCGTCACCCATGGACACGGTCACGGAGCACGCCATGGCCATTGGCATGGCGCTGCACGGCGGCATCGGCATCATCCACTACAACATGACGGTGGAGGAGCAGGTCAAGGAGGTGCGGCTCGTCAAGAAGTTCAAGAATGGCTTTATTACGGACCCCAAGTGCCTTTCGCCCGAGGACACGCTGGCCGATGTGGACCGCATCAAGGCCGAGTTCGGTTTCGCCGGTATCCCCATCACCGAATCCGGCAAGGTGGGCAGCGTGCTGGTCGGCATTGTGAGCAACCGCGACATCGACTTCATTGAGGACCGCCAGACGAAGCTCAAGGAGGTCATGTCCACTGACCTCGTGACTGCCCCCGAGGGTGTCTCGCTCACGGAGGCCAACGCCATCTTGCGTGAGAGCAAGAAGGGCAAGCTCCCGATTGTCAACGCCAAGGGCGAGTTCGTGTCGCTCATCTCACGTCGCGACCTGGTCAAGAATCGCGATTTCCCGCACGCGTCCAAGGACGCCAACAAGCAGCTGCTGGTCGGTGCCGCCATTGGTACGCGCCCCAATGACCGTGATCGTTGCGCGGAGCTCGTCAAGGTTGGTGTGAACCTCATTGTCATTGACTCATCGCAGGGCGACTCGACCTTCCAGGTCGACCTCATCAAGTGGATCAAGGCGACGTACCCCCACATTGACGTGATCGGCGGAAACGTCGTCACCCGCATGCAGTGCAAGCGTCTCATCGACGCTGGTGTTGATGGTCTCAAGGTCGGCATGGGAGTCGGCTCTATCTGTACTACTCAGGAGGTGTGTGCTGTGGGCCGTGCTCAAGCCAGCGCTGTGTACAACACCGCTCGCTACGCTCGTCAGTTTGGCGTACCTGTCATTGCTGATGGTGGCATTGCCAGCTCAGGTCACATTGTCAAGGCTCTGACGGTGGGTGCATCGGCCGTCATGTGCGGTTCGCTCTTCGCCGGTACCGAGGAGTCCCCCGGCCAGTATTTCTTCCAGGACGGCGTTCGTCTTAAGAAGTATCGTGGCATGGGCTCCATCGAGGCTATGAGCGCTGGTTCGTCTAAGCGTTACTTCGCAACCCACGCTGCTGTCAAGGTCGCTCAGGGTGTGAGCGGTGCCGTGGTGGACAAGGGGTCGCTGATGAAGTACGTGCCGTACCTACAGCAGGGCATCAAGCACGGCCTGCAGGACTTGGGCCAGGTCAGTCTGGAGGCTGTGCACACGGCTTTACACAACGGTGAGCTTCGCTTCGAGCTTCGTACCCCTGCTGCTCAGCGTGAGGGAAACGTCCACTCGCTGTACACGTACGAGAAGCGTTTGTACTAAGCAGCCCCGTGTTTTCTTGAGATTGCTGTAGCATGACATTAATTCCTCGTCGTGCAAGCAAGGTTTCTATATCTACAGTATATAGTGCAGTCACTGAGCATGACCAGGACTCGTTCGAGCTGCTGCTTGGTCGAGTCGAGCCGAAAACTGCATGGTAATGAAGGCCAATACATAGACTTCTTTCTTTGTTATTGAGGTGTAAATTGATACTTACCATTCAACAGTAGTACATAATACTACTAGTACAGTGGATGTAGTACTACAGTAGTATTAGTTAGTATACTTAGTAACTACTGTAATGGTATTGTACATGTGTACTAACTACCATGCTCATAAACATAACAGACCGGTTCTGTGTACTTGTTGAAGTACTTCTACCATAGTCCCCCGCCAACAGTCTAGCTGTGCAAGCTAATAATTCATCAAACCTAAAACGTTGAGGTATCTACCGATTTCGCTCTCCATAGTTGTTTGTATGGACAATGCCAGCTCTGATAGATAATAAGTTGTTGTACATAATATGAATAGCTCCCACCGAAGGTATTAAATTGGCGAGGTGGATCTGTAGCATGATTTCGGTGGGCATCGATGCTCTACAGTCAACTTCAACGTCAGTTGCGCTTCTCAAACGTGGCGTACTAAACAAGTTGTCACCACGGTTTAACATCTTCTCTTTTGCACGACGCACCCGAAGGCTAGTGGTTCAACAGGCAAACCCGATGGAAATGCTAAGCTAGTACGTCATATAATAGTACTTCTTTGAAGTACCTCAAAAGTAGTATGTGTGGTCCATACTGTATGATAGCGAAGATATTTCCATTTCATTCAAAAGTGAGGCCAGTCTAGAGACTCCGACGTTCTTGATAACGGCGGAGCAGAACGCGGCGTTCAAGTTCCGGCTGAGCTGCAACATGACCCTCAATCTCGAGAAGCACAGGGCCTTGCAAGCGTGAAAGAACTTGTGCAAACGTTGGGCGATGCGCAGAGATATCACGGAGGCAATCTTCAATCAGTTTACGTCGTTCAGGCAGACAGCTGGAGGGCAATGACGGTCGCAGACCCTTGTGTGCCACGCGCATCAGCACCTTCAAGCCGGTCTCCTCCTGGTCGTGATATGGCGTACGTCGCGTCTCAAGCTCCGTTAGGACAATACCGAATGAATAGACGTCAGCTTCCGGACCGTATCGCTCGCTACGGATGATCTCCGGGGCGAGCCAAAAGGGTGTGCCAACGAGAGTCGTCAGTGCGTCGACGCCTTTCTTGTATCTCCGACTAAGACCAAAGTCACCCACTTTGCAACCAAATGTGGCAGAGCAAAGAATGTTGACACTTTTCAAGTCTCGGTGCACCACAGGTCGTTCTTGAGAGTGGAGATAAAGCATTCCCTGTACAGCATCTACCGCCATCTTTAGCAGGGGATCTGCCCACGTAAAGTTTTTCCCCAATCCCGAGTGCAGCACACTGTGCATATCCCCATTCTCCAGATATTCCATCACGATGCATAAATTCGACGCATTGTCCCAACTGGCACCAATAAACTGCACAATATTCGGGTGCCGCAAGCACGACATGAGTTCAATCTCGTCGCGGAAGCTCGCCAACGCGCTGTCTCCATTATAGGCGTCTCGGTTCCCATTTCGATTGCGACCACCGGTAGACTCGACGATGTGTTCACGACGCATACGCTTGCAGACAACAATGGTGCCGAAATACCTGGCCTTGATGACATCACCCATTGAACCACAACCGATTGCCTGCAGAAACGTCAGGTCAGCGAACGGGATGTGAACCATTTCAAGATGCCGCATCTCCGGCGCTGCTAGCACACGCGCCACTGCACGCTCCTCATCCACATGAGCAGCGTCATTCTGCAGTGCCGCCTCGGCTTGTTTGAGGGATGATTTCAGGTTCTCGTTTTCTTTTTCAACCAAGAAATTGGAAAGGAAAGATCGGCGGTTGGTGCGGTCCGTCGAGTACGATAAAATGAGCAGCAATACGACCGCCATTGCATAGGCAAACGTGATGAGCCACTGCAACTGAAGACCAAAGGCACTTACCACAATGGCGTAGATGGCAGCACCCGTGACAGCCACAACGACGACTTGAACGAATTCCAGACGGATTGATATCACAAACAGAAAACTGAACAGCGACGCGAAGCTCACAAGCGTCTGAACCAACGCATCTGAGCACATGTGAGCCACCCTTATGGCCAGATTTCGTTGCTCGTCGTTCAGAAATGCGAGCGCATTAGTGATCGTGGCAGTGTTCAGTCCCTCATTACTTCCACTTGAGTTGTCATTTAATCCAGTAAATACAGACGTGAGTGCCGGATTTGAGGCTTCACATGAGAGATGGTCATGAACGACCGTAGTGTAGGCGTTGGTAGCCAGACGACTGGAATCTGCCAGCCATACCTGAAATGTCAGGTTAAAGAAGATGATAATCAGGCATACCCAGCTGCGCCATCGCGTCTGGAACGGATTATACTTGTTGGGGAGCGCAGCAAACGGTAACGCGATCGGGATGTAGATCCACTGAAAAATCGTCGGCAGTGACTCGTACGAAAGAATGAACTGTTCCATCCCCGTGAAACCCGAGCTCGGGAGTGCGTAGAAGACGAGGTTCACAAACAAATGCACAGCCATCCACACCGCCACATGCCAGCGCGCACGCCCGAACCAGTAAATTGCTGTGAAATCTTGGTATAGCGTCTCCAGCTTTGGATCCAGGAAAAATCGGGTATACTTGTTGAAGACCTGCGTATCCGGTTTCACCAGCACCGCATCGATATACTGGACGGTAGCATCATCCACGTCTAGAAGCGTTGCCCCTTTATCATCGTCACTGCTGGATCTCCTTCGATTGGCCTTCTCACGTCGATGCCTTCGTCGTTCTTGTCGTTCTCGCCTCCTCTCCCTTCGTTCATCTCCATCTTCATTCCGTCGGTAATCTCCATTACTGATCATCTCCACGTGACCGTTGCCTCCAGTACAGCTAGACGACGACCCGGACACAACAGGAAGCAGAGGCGTGGCAAAACCCACGCGCCTCATGCCGTCTCGAGGTCGTTTTCTGTCTTTCGGCCTTGGCATTAGAAAATGGAACGGATCCGGTCTTGAATGCTCTTCAGGCCTATTCTGCTGCGTGTCATGGCTCCGTACAGGCTCGTTCTGAACCTGGTGTGTGCAGCGAAGTCCCTCGTTCTCTGAAACTGCCATTGGGAGCGGCGCATCGGAGGTCGGCGGCGTCGCGCTGCTGTTAGTCTCGGAGGACCCACGGGGCGCTGAGGGGCCTGTAACCACTTGAGGTTTCCGACGTGACACTTCCTTGTACACGCGCTCCATCCGGTAGTTGGCGTCTCGCGTGTGGCGTCCTCGAGAATGCGACGAGTTCGATCTTGGTGGGAACATGCCGTGGGCTTGAGCTTGCGCAGCTTCTGCTGCTCGGTCGGAGCTCTCAGGCGGCGGTTCGGAAAGATAAGACGCACTTGAAGAGGCCGCACGGTCCGAGGCAGCGGCGGAAGCCTCCTCAGCTACCTCCAGCCGCTGGTGGTCGGCCAGCAGCTCCGCCAAGGCACTCCTCCGGGCCATAATCGTTTGCGCTGTCTTTATTGACTTTATTATCGAAGATCTTTTTCAGCCAATGGGGGATCGGAACAACGCTATCTTTCAGCGAATGAGCACGAGTATACTTTTCTGAGGAGGAGTCGATCAAGCCTAATCTGTTTGCAGGATGACGCCACCTCGCAAACGACATTTCTGCCTTGAGCACTTTACGATGCAATAAGTATAAACACTGATCGAATGCCTTCATCTCCCAAATGAGGCCCGCTTCTTGCAGAATCAGATTTCTGACTATTGTCTCTCTTTTAGCCAATAGCAGAGTGCTGTTAACCAGCTCGGCCAATCATTACGCACCGCCGTTACGTAACTCTGCTGCAAGCTGTCGTAAAAGCTCCTCTAGCACCAGAACCGAAGTTCCTCAATCGGCATCTGCGTGCCCGGCATCGAGATGAAGGCGGCAACTCGTGGAGAGACGAAAGTGCGGCCGCTGAATTCAGTCCGGTTCATGCAACTAGCGCTGGCTGTGACCATGTTCCTCTCCGTGTCGTACATGTGGCAGTTCACAGCGGAGACCGTCGTGTCCCCCGCAACAGACGAGATCGAGACCACTAACGCCAAGGACGCCGCTGCCAAGCTCGTCCAGGCTGCTGAGGCCGCTTTGGCAGTACAGCGAGACCGGTCCCACGCTCACACGCAGTACGTGGTGCGCGGCTTCGCGGAGGCGCACAAATTTGTGCGCGAGTACGACGTGAAGAGCATGGGGCCGTTGTTCATGCTGTTTATGAGTGACACGGACGCCAACGGCACTTACTGGTTCCAGCCCTGCCAGCTCGTTAAGGAAGCAGTGTATGAAGGCTTCAAACGTGCACCGAGGCGGTCGAGACTGTTGGAGATCCAGGTGGGCCCCGAGAAATACTGGAACGACCTCACAAACCCATTCCGACAGAATCAGCTCTTCTACATCGACTACTTGCCGACACTGATGCGGTATGACGGCGGTGGCAACTCGTCTGCGCTGCTTGCTGGACCCAATTGTCTGAATCGGGATCTGTTGGATGTCGTGTTCATGGTGAACAAGCCAGCAGCGGGAGCGCCCCACAATAACCGGATCATGCACTTCAACACCATGAAGCATGTCATGGATTTCCTCGCGTTCTACGATCATAGCTACCCGCTCTTTATGTTTTTTGTGTCGGGCGTACACGCTTTCAACAATCGGCTCTGGTGCCCGTTCTGCGATAAGGCAGAGGTTCCCGTCATGCACTACTTTAACTACACGGCGCCGGACACCGCCGTGCTACTGCGTATTGTGGTCGCACGCGAGCCTCGTCAGTGGTTCGACGAGGACAACGACTTTGTGGGCCAGGAGTTTAGTGACAAGGTCGTCGAGTTCGACGGCGTGCCGTACTTGGGCTTCGTTGACAGGAACCGGACCCACGACAAGATCAAGATGCGCGAGTTCGTGCACGGTATGGACCAGCACGTGAAGCTGCAGGAGTTCTTCCGACAGTCGTCGCAGCATAAATGAAGGGAAAATAAATATCATTAGCGCCATTCTTCCACTGCGTGGACACTTATATGAGGGTACACTTTCTGGGGACTTTTTAATTTGTGCAATTGTGTCCTTCATGTGTCACAGCCGGTCCATCTGGTCATTCGCACTGCGCACCAGCCATTTATTACTTTCCTTCGGGGCAGCTTCAGTAGTAGTTATTGTGTCATCCCCAAGGGCAAGCATGGCCATGATGAAGCGGAGACGCGAGAGTGAGACCGGCGCGCAGGCGGACGCGGCCGACGAGGCTAAAAAGCAGCGGCTGGCCACGGCAGGTGGCAGCAAGTACATTAACAAGCAGCGCGTACTCGTGTTCTCGTCGCGCGGCATCACCACGCGCTACCGCCACTTAATGGACGACTTCCGCAAGCTGCTGCCGCACCACAAGCGCGAGGTCAAGCTGGATGCCAAGGACACGCTGCACGTAGTCAACGAGATCGCCGAGATCAAGGGCTGCAACACCACCATCTTCCTCGAAGCCCGCAAGCGCCAGGACCTCTACATGTGGGTCAGCCGTGTCGGTGCAGGCCCCAGCGCCAAGTTCCTCGTGCAAAATGGTGCGTGCGATGATTATATTTTGTTCCTCCTTCATGCACGCCGTTTTCTTACTGGTAGAATGTCTTGTTGACGCATCCAGTGCACACAATGGACGAGCTGAAGATGACGGGCAATGCTCTCGCTGGCTCACGCCCGCTGCTGACCTTCGACAAGGCTTTCGACGAGGCACCGCACCTCCAGGTGGTCAAGAAGCTCTTCACGCAGGTGTGGGGCACGCCCAAGGCGCACCCGAAGAGCAAGCCGTTCATTGACCGCGTCATGAGCTTCTACTACGCGGACGGAAAGGTCTGGTGCCGCAACTACCAGCTGGCAGATGACGCCGACACCAAGAAGGCGGAAATCGCCGCTCTCCACCGTGGCGAGGACCTCGTGCAGCTCATTGAGATCGGCCCGCGCTTCGTCATCACACCCATCCGTATCTTCGACGGTAGCTTCGGCGGCCAGACGTTGTACCAGAACGAGCACTACGTATCGCCCAACGAAAACCGCCGCGACGCCAAGGCCGACAAGCGCGACCGCTATGTGTCCCGCAAGACGGCGGAGGTTGGGCGCAAGGAGCGCCAGCCCGAGCGCGAGATGCCGGAGGACCAGTTCGCCGACGTCTTTGCGGGCGCCAAGCAGTAATCGTTGTTACCAGCTCAAGTCCGAAGAATGAGCCCAAGCCCAATGCAGACATCAACCGCCAACGATGTTGCCAGCAGCAGTAGTGAAGAGCAACAGGCTACGCAGTGATTTTTTTTGTTAGCTTTATATTACAAGAAAAATAGGTTTAGAACTTCTCCAGCGCCGGTCGATGGTTTCAACCACACGACCGCTAATAGCTCGAGAAGGCATCTAACGCTTCAGGAGTGTTCGTAGACAGGTCTAACCGCTTTCTATTGCCCAGGTGTTGGTATCCTATGTGAGAGCGCAATAGTACATTTAGGGCTTTTGAGCGGCTTTGATACGCTCCTGGTTAAGTTGATATATATCGGATGAGTACGCCATCTTTACTATAAACTTTATATTTGTTATACGGCGTAGTAAGAAATAAAAATTGGAGATCCTTGGCAACTAGCGAATCGAATGGATAATAATTAAACCTAAAGCCTGCGCACACAATTTTTTTTTATTGTTTGTTTTACTGGTATCCTGTCACCCTAAAGCAGTTTTACGCAATATATCGAACTCACAAACTTAGTTACGAAAAATCAGCTTCTACGTCATCGCAATGCAGTGCACGCAACACTTCAGCCGTTCTGCATTTCTCTTGTTCGCGAAGAGTCGTCTCACCGCATCTTCATAACTCGAAAATCGTCGTTTTTTCCTCTCAGCAATGATATTTGTGGCGCTTGCAACGCCCACTCCTTTAACGAGATGTAATTCGTGATACGATGCAGTTTTGATATTTGGTGGGTCTAGAAGACTTTGATACCCGCGGCTTGCAAACGATCCGAAGTATTGGTCAAATTCACCTTTCGATACGATTCCACATCGTTCAGGAAGATCAAATGGATCCGCCACATTGGCAGACGTAGTAATCAGCAAAAACACGTCGGTGTTGACGTTCACGGCTTTAGCTCGCTCTTCCTCGTACCGTGTTTTGTTCATCTTCTGATTCCTTTGCATCAATGTTTTGTTTCTCCAACCTTGTTCTTGGTTTCAAGATGCCCTGACCACGCAATGCAGGAGGAAGAAGAAACACGCGCTTCTGCGGAGAATCTGAAAGTGCTAGATCGACTGGGCCCTGAACTGTCGCTGAACACACACACACAGCAAATGCTCTGGATGTGTTCAGGAAGCTGCAAATCGCAGTCAAGACGCGATAAAAGTCGCATATCTTCAAGCCATCGTCCACGAGCTTTAGGAGACCGTCTACAGACAAGATCACAGTCATATTCTTCACGTTGTCAATCTTCTCCAAAGTCGCCAGTATATCTATCACTGCTTCAATACGTAAGCGAAATGACGGACACGATTCCACCAGTCGATCAACAAATACCATCCACGGTTTTCTGTCTTTCGCAAGCTGGTAGAGCATTCGATAGCTGACGTCAAATTCAGGAGAGTCAGAATAAAGCAGCTTTTCCAGTCGCAGAAGTGCCGTTCTCGAAGGACCGAAACACATACGTGTTTTCCATTCTCTCCATCAGGTCTTGCTCTTCGATTGGTGAGCGGCTTCACATAGCAAACCTTTCATTTCATCCAGCATGCGCGACTTTCCCGTTCCTATCCACTCAAAAAAAAAATGGCACACAAAATAAATTAATAGCATGCTTCTGTTTGTCCTCCTCCTCTAGTTTCCAGGCGTTGTAATGCTCGACAAGAGGCTTGTAAGTTCAGCTACAAGCTCTGATGTTCCTTGATACGACCAAGCTTCGCCAGCGCTCGTGCAAAGTCGCTTTGGCTCCCTCCATTCCAGCGCACTCAATAGGTTCTCCCATTGCACCTCTGCTGATACGGAACGCTTTGATTCGACCTCTGAAACCACCACCAGCACGTGAACCACGTCCTCTCCGAGCGAATCGCCTCGCCCAAAAAGGTCCAACTTGTTCAGCTTCCATGACACGCGCATCTTCATATACGAAGTGACATCTCCACTCTGAAGCACCGCGTCCAGAGTATCGTCGTCTTTCAGCCACGCGTCGCCCTTCTTCGCCAGGAAGAGCTGCAGTTGGTCGGGTCACCCAGCGTACTTCAGCTCGTCCGCGATCGCCTTCTTCAAGAGGCCCACCACCTTGCTCGTATCGATGACAACGGGGACGACACTGCCTTCTCCAACCAGCGCGCACATCAGCGTCACCTCCACCATCTTTCCTAGCCTTCGAAGGTGAGAAGGGGAGGGAGAAAATATTGGCACCGTACCTAAGCGGGAAAGAAATGTGCGATGAAGCTCTATGTAGCACTAGCTTACGTGATTCCAACAAATGGTGAGAGGTTGTGTGGACGCTTCAGCTGCAAGTTGCACGAAGTGCGTCCTGCAACGTTAACTCCAGGAGGGGGGGGGTGAATTGATGTTTGGGGACCTTCCCAACACCTGAGGTTTAAGATCCGTGTGCGGGGCACTCGGTCTTAAACCCAGGACCAAGCATGGTTCGGCCCTATAGGGTTAAGCCCGACAGGGAAGGGTTTTGGGGCCTAGCAGGGTGATAGTTTTCCTGTCAACACCTCCAACTCTGAATTAAGTAATTTCAGTTTTTTCTAGAGGTCTAACATACCGGTATAAAGATGATTCTGAGCGAACAAGTATAACCATAAAGGAGGGAAAATTGTTTAACACTGTTTAACACGTCGTTGAGATCGAATTTTTCCGTCCTTTATAGTTGTAGCGAAAAAAAAGTATACCGATAATATATAGCAAGTATGTTTGCTACGAACTTGAGGGATTAAATAGATTAAATATCCGAGCTATTAAATGGGGGAGCAGCTACCGATATATATTAGCAACATTTCCACCCGTAAGAATCGAGAACTCGTAGCTAAACAATCAAGGTCTTCCGAATCAACTCAAGAAGCCCATGTCGGCTAACTACAAGGCTGACCCTAGCGTTTCTATAACGGAAAAAAACATGGAGTATCACCTATACCGCCAAGATCAAGGGATAGTAATAATAAAATCATTTTTTTTGATACAAGTTTTATAAGAATTATTAAAAGATATTAATATTATTTTCAAAATTAATTTGATTTTTTATTATTATCATTAATTATTTGTTTTCTAAAAACATTCGTTTTTTTGAGAATTTCGAGTTTTTTGAAAACCTTCGTTTTGTTGAGAATTTTTATTTCTTTGAAATTTTTTATTGTCCTACCACTTATTGAAACACAAGCTGGAGATGTTTCTGCTTATATTCCAACAAATGTTATACCACCATCTTTCTCGAAGCCCGCAAGCGCCAGGACCTCTACATGTGGGTCAGCCGTGTCGGCGCAGGCCCCAGTGCCAAGTTCCTCGTGCAAATGGTGCGTGCGATGGTTACATTTTTGTTCTTCCTACTTGCACGCTATTTACTTACGGTTTGTATGTCTTGTTGACGCATCCAGTGCACACAATGGACGAGCTGAAGATGACGGGCAATGCTCTCGCTGGCTCACGCCCGCTGCTGACCTTCGACAAGGCTTTCGACGAGGCACCGCACCTCCAGGTGGTCAAGAAGCTCTTCACGCAGGTGTGGGGCACGCCCAAGGCGCACCCGAAGAGCAAGCCGTTCATTGACCGCGTCATGAGCTTCTACTACGCGGACGGAAAGGTCTGGTGCCGCAACTACCAGCTGGCAGATGACGCCGACACCAAGAAGGCGGAAATCGCCGCTCTCCACCGTGGCGAAGACCTCGTGCAGCTCATTGAGATCGGCCCGCGCTTCGTCATCACACCCATCCGTATCTTCGACGGTAGCTTCGGCGGCCAGACGTTGTACCAGAACGAGCACTACGTATCGCCCAACGAAGAACCGCCGCGACGCCAAGGCCGACAAGCGCAACGGCTATGTGTCCCGCAAGACGGCGGAGGTTGGGCGCAAGGAGCGCCAGCTCGAGAGCGAGATGCCGGAGGACCAGTTCGCCGACGTCTTTGCGGGCGCCAAGCGGTAATCGTTGTTACCAGCTCAATTCGAAGAATGAGCCCAAGCCCAATGCAGACACCAACCGCCAACGATGTTGCCAGCAGCAGTAGTGAAGAGCAACAGGTTACGCAGTGGTTTATTTTTGTTAGCTTTATTTTACGAAAAAATAGGTTTAGAGCTTCTTCAGCGCCTGCCGATGATTTCAACGACTGGACCGCTCGACCAGCTGATAGATTGAGAAGGCACCCAACGCTTCAGTAGTGTTCGTAGACAGATTTAACCCCTGGTTCCTCAAAAAGTGTACTTATCGAAAACACGTAACGAATGTCGTATCATACGACGTAGCCGTCTTACTTGGTATTCGTACTAGCCGAGCGCCGCCCGCTTCGCGGGCGGTGTATGTGTCGGTCCCAACCCGTTGCACTCGCTGTTCCAGCTCGCTCCACTTCAGCGCATATCCCCGCCTTCCCTTCGCTCGGCGGGGACTAGTGATGGTTAAGCATTTAAAGCGTATACGGTATGTTAAGGAACATATATATTGGTAAAAGCTAATCATGCAGTCTACCTGTCGAATATATATCTGTAGGCAATATTCGGTGTGTAGGCTCCATCGGCTTCCTTCAGCTCCGGATACTCGATGCGCACCTTGATCGTGCTGATACTCTTGACAACGCCATGTACATTGTCAGGTAGAGGCCCAGATTTTTTGCACCGTCTGCCCTTGCGTTTTATTGATAGTCATGGCGAAGGTTGATTGCACCGAAAACTGCTTGCGTCGTAGACGAAACAGGAACTCAAGCGTGTCCCCGTCAGTGATAAACACAATCCGCGGGATGAACACGTGCGGCATTGACGCTCCCCTGTCATGATGGTGGCATGTATAACGTGGGGCTTAAGCTCGACGACACGAAGACGCGTTACATTGCACAATCCAAGGTCAGGCAGGGTTCAGGTTCATCATCATCATGATGGGAGCGCCCTCTTTCAGAGTGAGTTTGTGCGGAGGCACTCCGTTGATATTAACGGTGTGTAACACCTCCGACTCGAAGAAGATTGCTTTATCGTCTTCTTCCACCGAATCAATGGACATATATTCTTGCGGAACGCCTTCCAGTCGTTGCGCCACCGCTTCGTTGATACGGTGCACCACCGCGTTGTTCGTCGTTAAATCGTGCGGTTGGCGAAGTACTCGTCGGTGGCAATGTCGGGGCTGTTGATTATGCGTACATCTCGTCGATGGCCATTCGTAACCCTTTGGTAATGGCGCCAGGCCGAATCTCTTCATCCTCCTCGTTTGCCTCGTCCTGGTCATCATCGATTAAAACATCGGTCGGCATATCTTGATGTAGTCGTGACCCAGCGACGGATTGAAGTCGTGTCTTCCTTCTCGCACTTGAAGCAGAAACTCGGAGAATGCAAAAAGCTCCTCGGCGGTGATTGCATTATCAGCGGTCCGCGCCCGCATGTTCTCCGTTAGATGGACCTGACGAAAATGCGACCAAAGCTCAGATGACTCTAAACACGCGTCGACGGTTTGCGCTGGGGTTCTGCAAACAACCACAGGGAGAATTTGGCGAAATCACCGGATAGCACTTCCTCCGAACGGCTCGTCCTCGCTGTCCAGTGCATCCGCAGAATGATTGATCGACGGCCTCAAATGCATGCCGATGCGTCATCGGAGCTTCGATTAATTTTTTCAAGTGGGACCGCTTATAGATCGAGTATGTGGATTTTCGTTCAACATCAAGAGAATGTTGAAGGTAGAGTGTGAAATGCGACCACCCATCAGCAACAGAGACGCAATTCCGCTCGAAGCCACCGCAATGGCAATTTTCCCAGAAATATGCACTTTTGCAAGGATGTGCCTGAGCAGCGTAGACTTTCCAGTGCCGCCGGGTCCATCGATAAAGAACAGCTTTTTGCCTACCATGGGGGTATCAACTGCCTTCATGAATTTCTTGTAGATTGCGTGTTGGCATGCAAGCAGTTGGACTTCTTGGTCGACGATGTCTTGAAGCGCGGAGTGGTCGTAGCCCTCCATCTCGCGGAGAATGAGATTGTTTTGCAGCAGCGAGGTCAGCATCAACGCCGGGAACTCGTGAAGCTGCGGTAGAGGGAAATCGGCATACCCGATAGTTTGTTGCAAATCATGCAGGCTCTTCAGCGTATGGTATTTGATCATATCCTCCTTTGCCTGACCTTCCCAAGTGCGATATGTAATGGCGAAGTCTCTTGAGAGTTCAGTGTAGCAATCATCCCATAGCCTCCGAATGTGCGCTACCCGAGCGTACATTAACAGGGTCGCGAAATATCTGGCGGAGCTGGTATGGCATCTTAATGTGGCGGCTTCATTCATGCAGGCAGTCCATTCCGCATCGTTTTCGAGATATCCAAGTTGTAAGGCAGCTGCGCGATATGTTTCGCACACGATTGAATCCACCTTGCGTACATCGTTAAATGACATTGGGCCCTTGGGGTGACACGGCAGCGCGCGCATGTAGAACCCCTCTATATCCCTGGCGAAACATGGATCATTTATCCGATGGCTGCTGGATACTTTTTACGGCGCACCCATCGCTTTCTTTTGGCGTCCCAGCGAAGTAACTTGGGCACGTTCTGGTATACGATTGTCTTTGCCACTTGGTCCTCCGGCGCTTCACTTGCGCATAATTAAAAAAACGTGTTTAGCATAGTGCGTCGACAGCGTGTAAGCACTCTGTCGGGGTCGTCGCTCGGACGGAACGTGATCACTTGATCGTCTTCCAAATGCACTATAAGTTGAACAATAGCATTTTTTCCCCCCTGGACTGAGTAGTCAAGGAGCCGCATACACACTTCCTCCGGAGAGATGTACCTCGCGTTTAAGAACTGAAGGATCTCGTTCGGCTCCTATCGTGTGCTGTTTCCCTCCCTGCGAACTGTTTCCACAGTTATCAACGCCTTATCTGATCCCTTGTGGACATACTTGTACAGGCACTTGACCGCCGTGGTAGCCGTGCACACTCCAACGTTCATGTGGCAGTTATACTTTTGTGAAAGATACGGGTTTAGGGCACCACCACTGATTCACGGTTTCGTTGTCGTACTCTTTCGTGCTGAACTTGAGAACTCCGCTCCGGCGACGGCGTCGTCGGTACATTGGGTAGCCATCTCTGGTTCGCCTGAGTATCTCCACTAACGGCTTGGTATACCCTTTCGTGCACTTCATACAGGGGGAACATTGGATTCGCTGCACCACATGGGCCATGCATCATACAGGTCATTCCAGGCTCGAAAAGCGCTGGGTTTGCTTGCGCGTCAGACAGCTCAGAAGGCTGGGTTGCCAATACTAAAACCCAAAATTACCTAATTCGGGTACTGGCCCAACGTTAGCGACCGTTGTTATTGCAATACCCCAATTCAGAGACATTGTCTAGTTTTTAATATGAGCAACGTCACTTTGTAGGGGTGTGAATGCATCAAGCTCTTCGGTGGGCAATATAAGGTATGTGTCGCTGTCAGAGTCGTGCTATCAGAATAGCAAAGACTGCCGAGACAGAGGCTTGACATCATTTAGTGATGAAAGCCTGAGATTTTCGGAAATATAAAAGACGAGCACCTAAAACACTTTTAGGAGTTGATGATAGCTACATTAAATTTCTATTTGGATGCGACACGATATCAGAGATCTTAAAGGTTGATCTAGCGCGCAACTTACTTCCTCGATCGACTGTTGGATTTGGTAAGCACAAGACCAAATCGTTCGAATGGGTCATGGCCAACGAAAAAACTATTATCATTGGCTCCAACGTCTTGACAAGGCTTGTGTTAAGTACCTCTGAATTAATTAAATTCAGATTTTTTCTAGAGATCTAACGTATAGAGACAATTCTGAGCGAAAAATTTATAGTATATTATATATATATATATATATCAGGATCCGGATGCATCGGAGTCGAAGTGGATCCGAGCTAGGGCAGTGTTCGCCACTCTGAAGAACAAGATCGCGACGGCCCCGATCCTCCGGTACTTCGACCCGGAGAAACAGCCTGTGCTGACCGTCTATGCCAGCGAGTGGGCAGTGTCCGCCTCCCTGGTGCAGGATCACGACGGCACGTACTTGCCCGTGTTCACGAGTCGCACGTTGAAGTCGAGCGAGTTAAACTATGGCGTCATGGAGAAGGAAGTGCTAGCGCTGCTGCGTATTCTAGATCTGGGTTAGTCGATGCTGGTCGTCAGATCAATCAAGATCCTGACGCGGCACTCGACGTTGGCTTGGCTGTTCCGCGCTGCAGGGCTCCAAGGGAGGCTCGGACAATGGGCCGCGCTGCTATCGCCCTGGACTCTGGAGATCACTACATGCACGAAAGGCGAGGATGAGATCTTGGGATTTCTGAATGCGTGTTTAACGCCAAGATCGATAGTGGATCAGGCACTGGTATCAATTGAACCGCGGAAAGAGCCCCGTCGAGCAGTACAGACTCTAATCCCCACAGTGAAGCCCGACGAGGAACACCTGGTCGCTAGTTTCGACGGATCCACCCGAGTCAAACGCGGCGAAGGCGCCTACAGCGCGATCGTGTGGAAATTGCCTGAGTGGAGGGTGGTCAAGGCGGAGTCAGTATGGGCCAAAGATATGACGGTCAATGAGGCAGAATACGATGGACTGTTGTTATGTTTTCATCTGCTAGAAGGACTGGATCGAGGACGTCTGGTGCTTTGTGGGGAATCCAACTTGGTGATCCGACAGATAAAGGGCGAGATCGACTGCAACGCTCCCGCGCTGACGTTGTTGCGGCAGAAGGCTCTACACCTTCTGAGAGCCTGACCAGATAACGACCTGCTGCACATTAAGCGGGCATGGAACGCCAGCGCAGACAGTCTGGCGAGTGCGGCATTACAGCGGGAAGCAGGGCAGAGGTGACGGACGACCAGGCGCGAAAGTGTCTGATGACGCTGAATCGACTACCGGAGATCCTGTTCACAGCTATCGAGGTAACTACGCTTCGCATCGCAGCCATGGCAACTAGATCCCGCCGGAAGGTCACCAGCCCCAGTGTGCAGCAGGAAGAGGCGGTCCACCAGCTGAGAGTGGATCGGATCCGACAAGCTCAGGACAAGAGAAGTGGATCATGAACTTCGAAAAGTACCTTCAACGGGATGTGAAGAATCTAGAAAAAGATGAAGCTCGGTCGTGCAGCAACCTGGCTGCTGACTATGATATGGACGAACAGGATCTACTCTACTACTGCCCGCCGGCTGCGAAGACGGAGGAAGAGAGAGACGGGTTATTTCGTCTGCTTGTGCCCGAGACGTTGCACGACGATCTGCTGCATCACTACCACGTTAGTCTGGAGGGCGGTGCATCAGGGGATCAGCCGAACATACAGCGGATCCGGGATCACTTCTATTGGTGTGGACTCTTCAGGAGCGTACAGCGATTCGTGGGTGAGTGCGTAGATTTCGAGACTGGCAAGGGGCGACCGACCATACGCGGTGAGTCACCCGGCAATATCAAGCCACCTATCCTTTCCTGGTCATAGCGATGGACCCCCCCCCCCCCCGCGCTGTCCAAGTCGTACAAGGGCCATACGGATCTCCTGATCTGGGTGGATCTGTTCACCGGTTACGTCATCGCTAAGGCGAGTGCGTCCCGGACAGCCCAAACGATCGCGGAGTCCTACGAGGAATGTATGTTCCGACACTTCGGTGCGAGTGAGGTGATCCAGCATGACAGGGAGCCTGGCTTCATGTATGACTACTTCAAGGCATTCAATCGGATCCTAGGCCAGAGACAGCAAGCCACCATGGCTTATAGGCCTCAGGCAAACGAGACTGCGGAACGCATGGTGCAGAGGGTGACGGGATCCATCAAGATGTATGTCGAGGACGAGAACCAGCGCGACTGGGACGAGTATGCAGAGCGCCTATCAGTCGCTGTTTACGGCATACGGTCGGATCCGAGGTGATACCCCGTTTTATCTTGCGCACGGCTGGGATCCACGCACGACGCTAGAGACAACTCTCCCGCTAGGCAGTACGAGACACCGATATCGGGATCCACGCCGATGGCGGTACCGGATCCAACGATATTATTGGCAAGCGAGAGCGGACGTGAGCGAGAGCGGACGTGAGCGAGAGGCTGAATAAAGCTATTACGGATCGGGCCGAACGACACAATGACAGCGTGGATCCGCATCGGATCCTATTACGGATCGGGCCGAACGACACAATGACACCGTGGATCAGCATTACGGATCGGGCCGAACGACACAATGACAGCGTGCATCAGCATCGGGTCGAGGTTGGCACTCGAGTGTGGCTCTATCTGGATCGAGTCATGGAAGGGTATGCGCGGAAGCTAGCGCGTGTGTGGCATAGCCCCTACCGAGTGCTGGAGATGGTGCAACCCCCTTTCGCTGCTCGACAGCCGGAACAGATTACCACCTTTCCCGGTGGTGCATGTGTCCATATTGAAGCCGGTGAGAACATTCTCGGATCGACCAACGACACCCTTGGCGGTCGATGAGGCGGATCGTCTGGGCTTCGACAAAGCGCTGTTGCCTGAAGACAGCTGGGATCAAGATCTAGCAGAAGGAGAGTACAAAGTCGAGAAGATTAGCGACATGAAATCGGGCCACCGAACACGCTATGGACGATCACTGCGCGAGTTCAAGGTACGCTGGCGAGGCTACGACGAGCCCACCTGGGTTGATCTGAACTGTGGAGCGCTGTTGCGTGAGCTCCTGCAGGACCGGGCGAAGAGGAGTCGCTTCCGGGCGATGCAGTCATATGAGGAAGCTTAGGTGGTGGATGCCACGGCGGCAAGCTGGTTGCTGCATGCGGTACTGTGGTTGAGGGGTTGCGGGACGGCTGCAGGTGCGAAGGAGGGGGATCCACGCTCACTAGTTGGTGGTGGACGTGACGAAGTTGGTTGAAGCTCCGCGGGGAGGCCCTGAAAGAAGCTAAGGGAGGCTTCCCGCCTGGCGAGTTGGTCGCCACGGTTGGTAAAGCGAGAGAGAGGGTGCAGGGAGGCTGCATACCTAAGGATGGAGAGGAGAATGAGTGTACATGTAACTGGGAGATTCGGATCTGGTGAAATAGCTAAGCTCGCTACAAGGATCACGGATTCGGTGATGAATGGAGGATCCGAGGTCGGATCCGACGATAAATGGAGGATCTAAAGACGAACAAGATCATCACATACGCAAGGCAAGTCGGCCAAAGCAAGATTGATATTGAATGAATTACGACATGCAAGACAGATCGCTACCAAGTTAGTGGCGTACGACGCAGACTACTCATGATCCGGAGCAGGCGGAGAGAAGTTCTTGCGAAGCCGGCTGATCTGGTGAGACGGGTGAGAAGTCGGATCCGTGCGGAGGTGATTGCGCCACGGGGCGTTCCTGCCAGTCCGTGAGAGCCGCGATTAGATCTTGGGGCGGAGTCCGTCCCTCTGTGGCCGCCTCGCGTCCGGGGAACCACGTCGTGTCTTCGGACTGCTGGATAAAGTGCCTGAACACCGGATCTAGTAGCAGATCCAGGTCGCAACAGCCCATCCGCCGAGCTTTCCCGAAGCTCTGGCCTTGCAGAATCCGGAACTTCTCGCGAGCGTGTGAGCTCCGATTCTTGCGCCCACGGTAGAAGGACGCGAACCACATTTGTAAGTCACGCTTGGACTTGGGGATCGGGAAGGAGTGCGTGGCCTTCCAGTAGGCCTGATGGCGATCATCCGCGTAGGCCCGGTAGCCGGGACGATCGCTGCCACTTCGGCGAATCTGGCTCCTTCTCCTTCTGCGTGAAGCTCAGCCCCCCCCCTGCGCTCAGTTTCTTGTTCCTGCTCCTCCCTTCTGTTATTCTCCAGGAGCAGAGCCTTGGCTGGTCGCCGGCATTCCGTGTCTCTCTGTCGCATGCGGGCCCGTTCTGATGAAGGCATGTTCGCCCGTAATAGGTGAGTGAAGTGTTGCAATCGCCTACGGAAAGGATACCAAAAGAGAGGCTAAGGCGACAGGGGAAGGAGTGACAGGACGGACAAACAGGTTGCTTTTTTAGTAGTGAGGGAACTAGCGTTCTGGGCACCCGCTCCGCGGGCGCGTGGGCAGTGGTTTGTCCCAGTAAAAGGACTGGCCCCCTTCCGCTGCGCTCCGGGGGCGTTGGTACTGTGGCACTGAATGCGGTCACTCACTCACTATATCACTAAATATCACTCACTGAAAAATCTGAACTTGAAATGTATTATTTGCAGCCTACATGCCATTCTCTTCAAAAATCTCTCTGTACACGATGTTCTTGGTGTTCACCTTCCCGTCCTCGGCTATGGCTTCCGGGTCAACGGCAATGTTGATCGCTTTCCGTGTAGTCACCCTTGAATTCGCCACATATAGCTGTCCGTGGGCAAAGACCAGTGTTTCCAGGTAGATTCTGACGTGGTGAATCGACTGTCCTTGGGCCTTGTTGATCGTCATGACAAATGCTGATACCACGGGAAACGGATTTCGCCTTAGCTTAAACGGAAACCCTTTCTCATCGTCCTCGGTGTAGAAGGTGATCCTAGGGATGAACACCGTCTTACCCTTAGACGGTCCTGACATCGCAGTTGCTTCAATGCTTCGCTCACGCAATGACACCACCCATAGTCACGTTCCATTGCACAGTCCTGCGTCGGCGTTCAGGTTGCGAATCAGGACGATGGGCGTTCCAACCTTCAAAACAATTCTGTGCAGCGGGACCCCTGAGACGTCGAGTGAATTGAAAACCCTCTTGCTCAAACATGTTGGGGGCCGCGACTCCTTCGAGACTGTCAGTCGATAGATACTCCTTCGATTCTCCTGTGAGGCGCTCAGCAACCATATCGTTGATACGTTGAACACTTGCGTTGGTCGGCGCCAGGATGGCGCGCTCATCAAAGTACTCATCTGTAAGTCTTCACGTTCAACACCTGGGTGCACGACATCAATCAGCGCGTTGATATTGCGAGCCCGTCGGTCATCTTCGGGATCGTTGAAGTCGGACGCGTGGGCTCCGTCGTCCGGGAGAACGTTGAAGTTTGGGGCTGGTTCTCGTCGTCTTTGGTCTCTTCGTCGGTGGCGGATCTACGGGCCCGAGGCTCAGGGAACACGCACATGTCTCGAGGAAGACATATGTCGTTTTCACTAATATCCTCGTTGACAGGGTAATGACCCTCACTGATCTGAAGTAAAAACCCGGAAAATTCTGCCAACTTTGCAGCGGTACCAGGGTCTGGGGCCATCCGCACACGCATATTCTCAGTCAAACGTACTTGGCGCAAGTGGCTCCACAGGGGTGAACTCTTAAAGCAAGCGTTAATCGTTTCCGCACGGGTAGCATTCTTGAGCACCGGTAAAATTGACGGTGATCGCCGCTGAACACCATCCCTTTTCCTCGAACGGCTCCCAATTCGTTCTTTGTAATATCCCGAAAAGTCCTGTCCACTGCTCAAAGCAAGCTCGATTCATCACCGGCGCTTCATCCCATATAATCAAGCTCGCGTTGCGAATTAACTCCGCCTTCTGGATTTGCCAGGACAGGCTGCAGGTCGAAAACTCCGTCAGCTTGAGCGGGATACGGAACGTTGAGTTCCGTCCCACCTGGACCGTCCAGGGAAAATATTTCTCTCCTTCCACTAGATGGCTTACGGCCTGCATGACTTGATCAAAAATGTCACTCTGGTTGTCGTTCAACCGATCGACTTCTTCCGCAACATGCTCCTGTTAGGTCTGAGGGTACGCATCAAGTTCTTGCTGGATTATAGATGCAGGATCTTGTTCTTCGACTTCCGCAGCTATGTCGTCGTACGTGTCAAGCTCTGGGAGTTCGTAGTTCGATAGGATCTTTCCGTCGGAGGCCAGGTATTGTGCCAAGAACGTTAAGGTCTTGTACTCGGCCATTCTCAGACGAACCGCTTCCGTCTGTTCGATGTGATTATCAGCGTCCCTTTCCGCAATCGCTTTCTGGTAGTCTTCAGACATGTGATCCTTGAATTTTTTATTTTATCCCAGAGCGGCCGAGCGCGAGGAGGCATCGAGTACACTAATATAATTCCGAATGACTACCTCAATTGGTAGGGCATCTTGACCACAGCAGCCGCCAAAAGACAGTCGAACCATTCTTGATCGTCTTCGAGATACCCAAGCGCAAAAGCAGCCTCTCGAAATGTAGAGTATGTAGTATCTTCCACTGAGCGGAGATCTCGAAACGACTTCGGGATCGCCGATTGGACAGTAGCAGTCGGAGATAGAATCGTTCCGGGTCTTGGGGTGATACGTGAACTATGCGCCCGAGCGAAGTAACATATTTCTTGTACGGCACCCAGGAATTGTTTTTCCACCTATATTTGGTTGGGAAATCCTTGTAAAATAGATTCACGGTTCCCTCCGGGTCACGCTCGCAGAGGTTGAAAAACTCCGTTAGCTTTGTTCTGCTACCCCTATAGACCAGGTTGCGAAGCTGCGCAGTAGTTGCGCGGTCACGATATGCAACCATATTCAAATCTTCCATGTGAATCGGGAGGGTGACCACAGAGTGCGTAGACCCCTGCGTTGGATGCCCGAATAGCCGGTTGCAAGCTTCCACTGGAGAAATGTAGCGGCCCAGCAGGTACTGACGGATCTCGTTCGCGGCAATATCTTCGCCGTCAATGGTGATCGTCGTCATGTCGGACCCCTTGTACACGTATTTGTAGATGTACTTCACGGCCCTGTTCGTCGCACAGACCTCCACATTAATGTGATAGTTGTACTTCTGCGATAGAAACGCGTTGTACGGCACGACCCACTGATTAATGATAGCGTTGTCCCGCATTTTCCCTTTATGGCTCAAAATTCCGTCTTGACGACGACGGCGCCTGTAGGATATTTATCGGCGGCCATGATGGTTTCGTCAGCCAAAGGCTTAGGAAACTTCTTGGAGCATTTGCCGTTCTTCATGCAGGGGCTGTCCGGTCCCACGCGGACCGTGCAGCATACTCGAAATCACTGTCTCGTAGAGTTCCGGGTACTTTTCTTTATCTGGTAGTTCTGCCGAGACCAAGCGATCGACATCCTCTGCGCTGACAGGCTTATCGTCCGGTCGCAACATGCAAAGAATGTGGGCATTGGGGAGACCGCGCTTCTGATACTCCACCACATACCGTGTCGCAAGAATCCCCGAGATGCCTTCGTCGAGATCCTTGTTAGGCTCGTTCAGCTTTTGCATGAACACTCGTGCCACGATGTCCGGTCGATCGGAAGCCGTCTGACCCGGCTTCAGGTTTTCCTTAATCTCTGGCCAGTTAGGATTCACGTTATTGTAATGAACAAATTAGGAGCCCCTTTTTCTCTGACAATCACCATTGCGTCCAAAAATCGCTGGTACATGTGACCGTGGACTTCCGGTGAACGAAGGGGGAATAATAATCTTACGTCCAATCTCTCCCGTCTCTGGTTCTGCCACGTCACCGTCCGAACTGGGCACTTTCGTGAAGAGGACCGAGTCGGTCCCCTCATATCTTCTTCGTCAGCTGCTAATCGATGGACTTCTACCGATTCGTTGCGCAAGGCGTCCGCAATTCCTGGAGCGTTTCCAATCGGTACTGGGGTTGGCTCTAGCGCGCGCAGCATCTCTAGCTCTATCACGAAGCACCTGGAATTCAGAACGACAAGCACGTTGACGTCGCTTATTTGCTCTATCAACTTCTCGCGCACGCTGTAACTGGGACGCAGACATGTCGGCTTCGATCGCCTCCCTCGCGGTCTGCGACCCGAGCCTGTGTTAGTTGAACGCGGAGCAATTTCGGCCCCTATACCAATACCAGAAGCCGTAGCGCACACAGGAACATGTGCGATTGTCCCATCCGATGGTTGAAGTATAGACGGAACATTCGTGCCCGAAGTAACTGTGGAAGCCGACGCGGTAGCGGCGGGCGTCGACGTGGAAGTGATCGTCACAGCTTGCAACGCAGAAGCTACCGCTGGAATCGCTGCCGACGCTTCACGCGCGCTTGCCTCTCTCCTGTTTGTGGAAGCGACTCTCTGCTGACCTTAAGTTGGCCAGCCGTCTCTTCTTCGCGGCAGGAGTTTCATCTCATTCCTCGCTCCGCGCCGCCGCCGATTGTCGATTGACAGGTGTGCCTGTGAGATCCGTCTAAGTTCGATTATTCCCGCTTAGGTTCGATTTAAACTGTCACGCTCGGCAATTTTTGCAATATCGGGCACATGTTTTGCAGTCCGGACGGTAGTGGCAGTCGATGTGATAGGAGAGTGAAAAGTTGCAATCGCCGAGGGAAAGGATGCCGAAAGAAAGGCTAAGGCGATAGGGGAAGGAGTGACAGGACAGACAGACAGGTTGTTTTTTAGTAAGGAGGGAACATGTTCAGTTCAATCCTCTCGGCATTGGTCTAAAATGTGCAATTCCATCTTGCGGAATTGGTTCAAATCGACTTGTCCAGCGTCATTTTGCATAACTGAAGGAGCATGAAGGCGTTCAACGCCTGGCGGGGCGGCGACGGCGGCGGTAAGGCGTCCAGTGACGCCGTCACGGAGCTGCAGCAGGTGATCCTCAAGAAAGATCTGATGATCCTGGGTCTACAGACGCAACTAGACGCGTACAGGGCGCGCTTCGGCGCTCTACCGGCCGAGGATTTGGACAAGTTAGCGCACTCCGACGCTATTAACGAGCCTAGCGAGAAATACAGCCGAGAATTAAGCGGAGACAGGAAAAAATTAGCAGCTGAGAGCAGCGCCGCAGTGGCGGGGGCCACTGGAGACGACCCAAAGATGCCGGAGGACAAGAAGCAGCCCGCGCCCCGCGTTGTGGCCACGTCGCCTGCGTCCACGCGGTTCCGAGCCGCCTCTGACGTGGACGAGACCTGGGAGAAGGTACAGAGCCGCTCCAGCAAGAATGTGGTGCTGGACTTCGTCGAGGACTCGCCCATGTTCCGACGTCAGCTTGAGGGCTTCGAGGAGTCCATCACGGGGCTCCGAGCACTGCTGAAGGAGCTCGTGGCGCACTCTAAGGAGTATGCAGCTGCAGGGAAGCACTTTGGCGAAGAGGAGACGGCGCTGGCGGACGCGTTGGTGCAACGGAAACATGCCCGGGCCATTTTTTCGACGAGTTGTCCCGAACTGGGCAGTTTGTCGGAATTGTTTGGAGAGATGCATGATACATTGGCCCAGGTGCAGAGTTCCCGCGTGAGTATGTTGCTCGGAGTCGAGTCGCTCTTAAGCAGGTCGATTCAGCAGTTCTCGGAGAAGGAATTGTTGAAAGAGGCTGGAGATCTGAGGAAGGAGGTCACCAGAGTGGGAGATGAATACGAGACGTTGCTGGGTAAATTACTGAGCAAATCAAGACAACCAGGTCAACCGGTAAATGGCACAGGCACGCCTACTGCTGCAGGAGACTCGCTGGGTCTAGGAAGTCCAGCATTGCCGACGGGGAGCTATAGTGCAAATGGTGAGTTCACTATTACAGGGACGCCTCCGGCGTCAAGTGGAAGCAGCAATAATGTCCTCGGTCTGGATGCGGGATCATTATTAAATGGGAGCGATAAATATCAGCGAGCACTGGAGCGAGAGGTGGTGACGGCACGCCGTCGGTTTGAACTGGCTCGGTTCGACTTGGTTCGCTACTTGAACCGGATTGATTGCATGAAGAAGTTCGTGTTAGTAGAGTGCTTCAATTCCATCTTGTACGCACAACTGGGTCACTTTCATGCATGCCACGAGCTCATCAAGTCTGTAGAACCTACTCTTCGCCGACGTCAAGAGATGATGCAAGTTTCACGCAAAGATTTCGAGCAGGATGAGCGAATGTGGGCATCGCAGCGAGAGCTACTCGACAAGAATTTATCACAAGATGTAGAGATGGTCAGCTCTAGCTACGGATCAAGCGACTCGTCACCTGTGGCAGCAGGCTCGCTGAGCCTCGACACGACCAACTCATGCGACTCATTCCCCTCACTTGACTTACCTGTTGAGGTAATTTCGACTGACACGTCGAGTAGTCGACAGGCGGTAGCGACAAGTCCTGGTGGCGTTGCAAAACAGGGTTATTTGTTCGTTCGTAACTCGATGTTCCCAGCTAGAAATTGGAAACGGCGTTGGTTCCAGATTCATGCCGGGAAGCTTTTCCAGACTACCTCTCGTGGTGGCACTGGGAAGCATCCTACAGAAAGCAGTCTGACTCTCGTGTGCGATTTGTTACTCGCTCGGGTTCGTGAGCTTGAGGGTTCCAGTTTGCCCTTTTGCTTCGAGGTTATCGATGCAAATCGTGCAAAACTGTTACTTCAGGCAGCAAGCGCTCGCGATATGGTCGAGTGGATCGAAGCTGCACGGCGTAGCACGGAGAGTGCACTAGAAAAGCAAAGCCATCGTCAGGAGGTTCACCCGGAGCAGCAGTTGGTCATTGACGAGCTTATGGACGCGAACCCGTGCTGTGCGGACTGCGGACAGGAGCCAGCCGAGTGGGTATCGATCAATATTGGGTGTCTCTTGTGCATTGAGTGTTCAGGTATCCATCGAAGTCTTGGTGTACACGAATCGAAGGTGCGGTCATTAGCTTTGGATTCTTGGGATATGTCGCTCCTCATGCTCCTACGTGACGAGCTCGGCAATGACGCTGTGAATGCCGTATGGGAGCATACAATACCTGATGGATGGACCAAACCGACACCAATCACAACACGGGACGAAAAGTCTCGGTTTATCAAAGCCAAGTACCATTTCCATGGGTTTGCCGAACCAGACCCGACATTGAGCGCTCTGGAGGAGGATGACAGTATTTTAAAGCTGGAGCTGGCCGAAAGATTCATTGCAGGAGCTTTACGTGGAGATCTGAAAGAACTCATGTGGTGTCTGGCACACGGGGTAGACGTTAACGTACGTGCTGGCGAACAGAAGGAGACGGCTTTACACGTGAGCGCTGCAGTTGGAGCAGCTGCATGTTGCGATTATCTCGTTCTAAACGGTGCAAGCCTGTCACTCACCGACAAGCGAGGCCGGCTGCCCTACGACGCTGCCAAGGCTGGAGGCTTCGAGAACATTAAACTCACATTGATGCAGAAAATGAGTCTCGAACAGTACCAATCTTAGAGTGGAGACATGAGTCGGACTAAGTGATGAACGACTTATGAGACCTTATAAGCTCACAGTGCTCATCGTTTCTCTTCTTTTTTCCTTTTTCATGAAGCTCACGGCGAGCGTATGATTTGAATATTAGGCTAACCATCTAGTAGTACGAGTCGCGATTGTGTTCATCCGGATGGGAGAATTTTACTCGTCACTCGGCCAGAGCGCGGTCGAGCTGGAGCTGCTTGATGCAACAGCGCTGTCTCGCTTCCCTCTTCCGAAGGCGCTTCAACATCGAGTGAAGCACTCGATTTTCTCGTGTAAGCTAATTCTGTGTCAGCATTGGCATCGTGAGACTCTTTATCGGATAGATAGGGCATTACGTGGCAACCTGGAGGGTTCTGAGACGACAGTGAAGGCCGAGGAGATGACCAGGACCGACTCGGGATCTTGATAAAGGACGCGACGTTGCTGGTCCCATTCACTTCGTCGGTAATTGTGCTAATAGCAAGCACTTGAGCGTCGCTTTCTTCACACGCTTCATTCCTCTGTCCAAGAATAACATCTTCGGCCCCACTCACACTCTGACGGTTGATTGACCTGGCCGAGGAGGAGGAGTCACAGTTAGATCCATCGATAGGTTCTGCGTTCGTAATGTCAGCACTCTCAGCAGCTTCGGCTGCCAATGCTGCTGCCTCCACCGCTTCTTCCGCCAATTTCGCAGCATGTTGCTGGCTCGATTTTTCGCGAACGTGAATCATAAACTCGACGAATTCGACGATATCAATCTGCCCACTGCCATCTTCGTCCACGACATCCATCATCTCTTTGAGTTCTTCGTAACTCGGGTATTTCCCGATCGCTGCGAGTCCCGTACGCAGCTCCGCTTCTTCTACTGAGCCACTGCCATCGAGATCCAGCATACGGAACACCTGCATGTACGACGTCACGACCTTGGCCTCGAGGTTGTGTTGAGCACGAAGAGCTTCCACGCGACGCAGCAGCTCCTTCTCAGCCTCCATTTCTTGAGTCGCTTCCTCCATACTCGTGGTGACCACACCGATAAAAAGAGTAATGAGAACCATGGCACCAAGCACGATAAACGAGCAGAAATACATAACTGCTAACAGGCCGGTAGGTTGATGTTTACACTCGTAGCCGAGTGCCCGGTACGAGTCGTAGCCGTAGAGATCGCAGCCGTAATAGTTGATATACAACACATCACTCCAGCCATCCATGGTGGCAAGTTGGAAGAGCGAAATCATGGCAAAATGCAAATACTGGAAGTGAAATGGGTCGTTTTCCGCGAAAAGCATATTCCCCACAATGCCGAAAACGTAGAAACAAAGGAGTAAAATGAGCCCAATGTATCCAATTGACCCTACACCTTTGATCAAGGCCGAGACGATCACCTGAAGTTGCGGAAACGCTCGCACTAGCTTCAGCACTCGTAAGAGGCGTAAGAGCCGCAACATGGTGAGCATACCACCCGAGCCGCGCGTGAAGCTTCCGACCACAATGATAAAGTCAAAGACGTTCCAAGCCCCACGAAAATAATTCCAAGGCTCGAGGCCTTCGGCGAGGATTTTCAACGTCACTTCGGCGGTAAAGACGGCCAAAATGGCTGTATCGAGTCCTGTAAGCAGTGCGCCAAGCACGTCAACTACTTCGGAGGACGTCTGAAGTCCCACCATTAATCCAGCTAAGATAATGACACATGTGACAAAGAGCGAAAACTTTGGGTGCTCTACGATCTTTGTTGCGGCACCTGCGAGCTTGAGATACGATCCTTTAATGCTCTTGGTGTCGCCCTGCTGTTGTGTTAAGATATCAGTCAAATCGCAATCATCCCATGTCTGCATAAGCACTTCTCGCATTTTCTGTCGCTCCCTGCGCTCAGCAGACGAGAGTTTCCCGTTCTGGGTGGCGTCCAGCCCGTTGTTCTCTTGCGCCGCTCCAGCCGCCCGCTTCTTCTCCGCTTCACGAGCCCTTCGCTCGGCCTCCTGTGCGCGCTTTCGGGCCTTTTCCGCTCGCTTTTTCGCCTCGGCTTCCTCCTGTGCTTTTTTCATGTTTTCCATGCTCTGTGTCATGCTCATAGTGATGGCACCAATGAAGAGCGACAGCATGACGAAGGCGGAAATAAGGATGAAAGTGATGAAGTAGATTGTGGCCATGACCTGGTTGAGCGCACGTTGCGAGGCCAGAGAGCTCTCTGTCACGTTGCCACCGTAGACTCGCGTGGCATTGCAGAACTGGAAGCTAACGGCAGCCGCAGGGTCTGGCGAGTAATAGCCACCGTCGAAACGATCACAACCAAAGTAATTGATATCCATGATCTATAAAGTACATATAACGCATGCAAAAAACACAGGTAGGTTAAATAAAGAAACTTAACGACAGACAAACGAAACAAAAACACAAGTGAAAACTTTACCGTTGACCAATTCTCGAGTGTACTCATGCGAAAAAGCGTGATCATAGCTATCGGGACACTGCGGAAATGGAACGTATCGTTGTCTTGCCAAGCGTACATCCCCGAGATGGCGTAGAGATAAAAGACCAGAAAGAGGAGTAGCATAATGTAGCCGATAGACTTGAGTCCGCCAATAAGCCCCATGACAATCATGTAAAGCTGCGGAATGCGCTTAACAAGTTTCATAATTCGCATGAGTCGCAGCATTCGCAGAATGGCAATACTGCTACCTCCGAGAGCCGATCCCCAAATCGGCAAACTCATGACAATAATGGCAAAATCGAAGCAGTTCCAGCGCATCTCCTTACCCGAGAAAAATTTCCAAGGAGAAAGCCCCTCTGCCAAAATTTTAATTAATGCCTCAAGGATGAATACAGAGAGGACGAATAAGTCCATGTCGTTGAGAATCACACTTTCTCCAAGCACGGGGTATGTCTGTAAGCCAACCGATAGCGACGCCCACGAGATACACAGCATTACGACGGAGTTAAACCACGTGTTGTTGAGGGTCGCGATGGCCACATTGGAAAGCCGCACATAGTATAGCTTAACGCCCGTGAGTCCGGTAAGAGGAATCAAGCGAATACGGTCATGATCTTCCGGGTTGTCACCGCTTTCGCCGTTTGAATTGCCTTCTGACTTGTTATCAGGCCCCGTTTCGGGTGCTGCCTTGCTTTGATCTTGAGTTGTAGATGCATTCGTATCCCCTTCTTCTTCGATCACAGGCGTCGATGCAGCATTAACCTTTTCTCCATCATGATCCACATCGTGCACCACATTCCATTCACTCGCTTCTCGTGCACGTCTTGCATCTGCCACCTTCCGGTTCGCCGCAGCTCTAGCTGCAAACATGTTCGTGGTGACGTGTGGTCGAGTCTTTTATGGAGGAGACTGGGGCTTGTACTCGTCTCGAAGAGATTCGCGCTACCAATTTCTAATCCACCGCAGACCCTTTCACCCACCGCTACGGCGGACCTGCTCTAGACAGCAAACACTTTATCAGCAGGCCAGGAGATGATGGCAACGCAACGTCCCGGACAGACAGCTAGTGCGCATGTATTGGCCGGGACGGTGTCGTCTCGCTAAATAAAGAGACATGGAACTTAGGTTATATCTGGGGATGCCTATCGCGACAGTTTTGTCAGGAGTCTGATCAGAGGTCACTTCATTTCCCTACGTGCACGAGAGAATTTGATGGATTCTAAGAAGACTATCTTGACTATCTTTCCTGGAACGTGTTGTATTCTCAAATGTACGATGACGTCGAGCGGAGCGGGTCGAACACACGGCAATGTCTTGTAGTAGACGAAGGGAACTGACGCAGTGCCGGTCCGAGTCGCCTTCATCAAGCTCTTGAACCTTGGCCGAATGTGATACAGGCGTAAAGCAATTTCTGGGCTGGAGACTGCCTGCATCATTAATACGATGAAGAAGTGATACGCACACACTGAAGTAGAAGCTCAGAAATGAAAGTGGGAACGTAATATAGCAACTTCATCGCGAATTGCGATACGCGTTACATCACAATTATCACGTGCTCAAGGCGCTAGCGCGGCGTGTAAATGTGTTTGACAAGTTCCCACGGTGCGTTCATACCGGACAAGCATAATACATATGGTCGATTTCTTGGCTTTTGGCGCTGTGAGATGGCCCGTCGCAGCGTAGGTAACTGGAATGTGAAATGGTTACACTTTGGCACAATCGCTGTAAGCAATTATTAACAGCCCTGTGATAAGCCTAAAAATATTTTTAAAATAAAATTTACTGAGACAGATATTAGCTTTCGGCTAAAAATGTGTGTTTTAACAGCGCCATCCTTAGTCCAGGAGCTACCTCAATGTTCATCCTTCGAAACGAAGTACTTAGTATTAAAACGGTGTTGCTCGTTAATACCAGGGATAAACCTGTGTCTGATGAGAAATGACGAGTACAATAGACTTTCCTGTACATTCGTACAGGAATGAAAGACTTCATTCTAGCTGGTAGACACACCTATTTATTCACTTCTCGTCTATTACCACAATTCATTCTGCGAGATGTCACTCTGCTTCGCTCGCAGAGGGTAAACAGACCACTCATTCGTTCATAATACCGTGGCGCTGTGCTGCTTGCCTTCTTCCGGCTAGCCACCACTTGTTCAGACACGCTCAAACTAGATGATGCTACTAAGCTTGTCCATATTGAGAATTACCTTCTCCTCGAAGATATCGGGCTCGCTACCCAGACTCGCAATCGAGCTGTGTCGACTCAAGCGCGAGAGCACACTAAGTTTGCTGTACGGCACCGGATCGCCAGACACTGACGGTTGCAAATACTTGCAGCAACCATTGCCAAATTCCGCCAAAGACCCGGGACCGTGGCTTGAGTGTTGGTCCAACTGTCGTTGTCACTGTCGAGTTCAGGGCTAGCAGCTGAGCTCTTGTAAAGTTGATCCAGATCCAAAGTATGTTTCTGGTTGGAGCCGCGCTTGTAGTACGTGATAGAGGAGCCTCGCACGTTCGACGTAGGCGACTGGCACTCGGCATTGCTTCTGGACATGTTTAAAGTGTCCACATTAATCGACAACATTTTGGATATTTGCTGCGAAAACTTGTCAAGCCGCTTGTCCATTGCGCGGAGGCCCATGACGCAGCGCACGCAGAACTTTGTCTGACAAATCGCCGTAGTATCTGCAGGCTTGCAATTATATCCATCGTCCATGTCTGCTCCGGGCACGTCGCGTGTGACGTAACAAGTCTTGCAGACCACGTCGCCACACAGTCTGCAGTGGTGTCGCCGGCGAAACATAAAGTGGAAGTTCCGACTGCAGATACTGCACGAATGTCGACTCTCATCGGGGACCCAGTTTTTGTGAAGAGCAAATGGCTGCTGTGCGATGTTCTGCGAGTCGATCACAAGCGAAATGTCGTTGAGGACAGCCATGTTCAAGCGGTACTGTGCGTGAGCAGTGAGTGACGATTCGTTCGTCTCACTGGCGCCCATGACGAAGACTTCCGACGTTCGTTTTGGTGTGTCGTTCGATGGGATGACGAGCATCGTGCGCTTCATCTGCACACGTGCTAGATTCATAGATCCCTTAAATTCTGGACATTCAGGCATATCTACCGAGGCCATTGCCACAAACCCAATCTCTTGTCCGTTCCTGTTAATGGTATAGCCCACCATCTCCACGAAGCAGATATCGCGCTTGCCCGCGAACGAGTTTTCAGCCACCCACTTGATGCCTAAGTAACTATCTTTTGTCGCGCGGATTGTGTGTAGCACAGCTCCATCGATCACTGCAGGCGATAACAACTGCTGTTGCTGGATGAAGTCAATAGAGTTTGATGCGTAGTGGGCGTCAACGATATCGCGATAGTTGCCTTGGATCCGTCCGAACGTGCGGAAAGACTGGAGCGGCGAACGTGGGTCAAGCGGATCGCGTCGTTCTACAGTGGCGCCAACGGTGCGACTGGAGAACGACAGCCTCCCGTAGCGGCTTCGAGCGGTGCTCCGACTGCGCGTCGTCCAGCTGTGTGGTCCAGTAGTGAGTGACACGGTCGTTCACGTTGCACGCGTTTGCCCGGTTGCTCCTCTCGAGCGTCGTCGCCCAGGAACAGGTTGAGCTGAAGGCGTCCGTTCCTCGGATTTTGAACGTCTTGAGCTGGCCCATCGAGCTCACAAAGCGCCATTCCGAGTCCAATTTATTGTCGTTCGTTTGTAGGGCGGTGCGCGCGAGGACGGCGTCCTGCACCTGCTGCTTGAGCATCATTTCAAGTCTTGCTGCTTGATAGCGCGATAGTGACACTGGCGCGAACGCCGTTGATGCTGGAGTCGCCATTGCAAAAAAGCTTTTGCTGCTCGTTGCACTGAGCTCGAAAATTAGAAAGTGGGAGAGACAAAGACGCCATGATGCGACTACAGAACCAGCAAGTTACATTGGCAGTAACATGGTTTACGATCGCTCTCTTCTTGCTGGGTCTGCGGCAGCGATGTATCGTACCGAAAGAGAACGAGCCACATCTCACGGCACATGGTAGGACGATTGGTGTCGTTTGTGGCTGAGCTGCCACATCATTCAACCCACAGAAATGTTAAGCTTAGCGAGAAAGGATAAAAGCAGCCATGTACATCATTTTGTACTGAATACCTGCAGAGGTGCTCTCGACGTCGAGCTGTTTTCAGTGCAAGGATTGTGCCGTTGAAGCTCACGATACATGTAGTAAACTTTTGGTGTGGATCCCTCGTCTTTTCCACTGTGGCGGTACGTTAACGAATCCAGTAAAAGTGCTCTCGGAAACCCAAGATGCGTTACAGTAAACAGTAACATGACATCGCAAGGTTCCTCAGTGCAACCGACGAAGAAGTAAACGCCAAGAGTGGACATGTGTCTTTAGCTCATCGCGCCAACAGTTTAGATCCATTACGGATTCTCTGATATGTTAACCTTCTCCAAGACGCAGTAGCGTGCACGCCAAGCCGATGCTCCTGTGGCCTATCAACAGCGATCACTGATTTATTTCACGGAAGCGAGCGCTATTATATATCGACAACCCACTGCGCGACCGGACGCAAACGGGACCGTAAGCCAAGTTTCCTTTCCTTACAGGAAAGGGTTCGCGATGTGAAGCGCCTGCGGAAGTACATGTAAACATCGTCAATCACGTTTGAAACTCGCGTTGAACCGCCTGAACAAGATGGACAGAATCATGGTGTCTGTGGCAAACACAGGTGATTGTGTGCTTCTCGCGCTAATATGATGCTCCGCGCCAGCTGCAACACAGATGATACTGGAACGATGATCATGATGCGCGCTGGGCTCGAATGCTTTCTTTATCATTTCTTTTCTTCTGTGTGTGCGTGGTTCAACTTTGGGGGAGAATAGCAACGAGCACATTACACAACCAGATAGAATGTGGGCGGCCATACTGACAAGGTTTTCAGGGTGCTACACTGCTACAATATTCGCAGGGGGGGGGTGTTGTGTGTTGTCTTGCTGTCTTGCACTAGCGCGTCAAGTATAGTATACATATTATGCGAATATCTTCCTATCGATCACGATCTCCCTGATCGCATTGCTGCTATGGCCAACGCATTGTTAGCTGTGCCGATAATAAACAATTGAAGTGAATATGGTGCCAACAAAGCGACAGTTAACGCCAACATTGACGGTTTGCGCTAGCGTTGTTTGTGCTTCCAAATGCAAAAGAGTTCTAGACTGTGTTTTATTATAATACTTCAAAGCGTACATATTAATTGTATGCTTAAGCGCCCAAACCGTTAATGTTTTTTTTTTTACTTATTCATCCGGGCAATAGTGGTTTTGAAATCAGCTGTTTTTATGCTAAAATGAAGCGATGTGATTGGACGCAGGCCCATCGCCCTAGGTTTTTTTCTCGAGAAATTAAAACACCCTGTGGATGGTGTTTTAAAAGCCACCTGTTTTGGCCAGACCAGCGGCTAGCATCCCACAGCCAGCAATCTCGTCGGAATGGAAACTCGCCAGCTCGCAGTTGCAATTTCCACCGCTGCCACCGCCGCCGCAGCTGCTGCAATGGCTGAGCGGGTCCCTCCTGATAATATATTCTCACCCTCCGCAACATCGACTTTGATGAGATGCTCTCTCAAGGCGAGTATGATGCTTGGTTTCGCAGTCATCTCCGCTGCAGTCCAGCATCTTTTCGGGCTATATGCACCATTCTTTGCAGCGTCTTGCACGACTACAACCTGGATGCTACAGCAAGTTGCACGGGTTTGAGAAGAAGGTGGCAATGCTGCTCCACTTCTTGGCGTCTGGAAAAGGTTACATAGGAACGGGTCGTGCGATGGGAGTGTCGGGGTCATGGGCAAGTGAAGTGTTCGCCTTTTGTCCAAGGAGGTTCGCAAGTCGCGCCAGCAATTCATACGGCTCCCTCGCACTGCTGCTCAGTGGAGTAAAGTTGAAGCAGGTTTTCGACAAAAATGAGGGCTTCCTGGTGTCGTTTAGGCAGTGAACGGCCCCCTGTTTGCAATCAACAGGCCTGCAGACTACGAAGGGTTCTACTGTAGAGGATTCTATCAGCGGTAAACATGCAAGTGGTGGTCGACCACAGATGCATCTTCATGAGCATCGACATTCGGCCCGGATCGTGGTCCGATCAAAAAGTTTGGGCTAGGAAGACGTTGAACAACTTGACACGTACAACATGGTTGCAGACGCCATATATTCAATTCGGCCATGGTTGACCACCCCCTAACCCCGAAACATTTGACGGTGCATATCGAGACAACGAGGCTCGACGATTTAACTTTATCCATTCCAGTACTAGAATGGTGGTTGAACGAGCTTTTGGAATGGCGAAGGAGCGTTTTCGCATCTTAAAGTCCTGCATCGATGTGGAAGATGTCGGTGGAGCTGTCGACATCATTGACACAGCTATAGTTTTGCACAATATACTGGTGGCAATAGGTGACGACGAAGTCAATTTTGTAGCTGCCTGTAGATATGGGCGAAGACCACCGCCACTAGCCCGCGTTCAATGTGTTCGCCTTGGGTAGGCTTGTTGCGCTTGATGTTCGCTACACGCGCCGAAGATAGATCCCTTTTGATAGATGATCCTTTGCCAGTGTTTACACTTGCGAAGCCATTGCTTTCAGCGACGCTGGTAGTGGCAATAGCTGTCTGCTGCTCTAGTTGCAATGCTGATGGCGCTGCAGCTGAATTGTACGAGCACCATCGTCAATTGACTGCTCGTGCAAGTCCGTCACATCGGTCTCCAACTTGCTAAGTAGCGACACGTTTCCTTTACCTGCCGAGTCACCCCAGTACTCAGTCATCATGTCCACGTGCTTTGGGTCGCGCGACGCAGGTATTTTCCCGGTCTCGGTGGCAGCCCTACGAGCAGCTGTCGAGCGCTGCTTCATGTTCCGCATCTAGGTATACATGATCCTGGTGTGTTAGTACAAACTTCGAAGCATTAGAAGCGCCAGTTCAGTCTGCATACCTTGGCTCGGCACTGGGTAGTCGTTAGCACTTTTGCCCTACTGACAGACACCTGACTAGCCAACAGTGACCATGCCTCGTTAACCTGCTTTGACGCCTTGGTGGCTTAAAGCGCTCCGCCCTGGTTGAATAGCGGATCTTGAACAGCAGATGCACGTCTGTATGGTTCCACAAAGCCGCCACAAGTTCCGTGTCCTGCTTCCGAGGGCGACCGCGCCCGTTTGGTGGCACCTGCTTCCTGCGGGGGGGGGGGGGGGGGGGGGGCAATGCCGCGCGGTGACTGGGATACTGGTGGTTTTGCTCCCCCCCCCGAAAGCTTTATCGATTTTGTTAGGGGCAGGAAAACCAGTGGGTTTTGTTGTGGATTGGAGTGTACTGGCCACCATCAGTTGGTGGTGAATACAGGAGATACCGTGTGGGTTGTTATCCCGAGAAGGCAAGGGTGCGTGGCTGGAGGTTTTCCCACGTAGCAGAATTGTTCTACGGAGGTTGTCTGCTACAAGTAACGGTTAGATGTGCGACAGTTGAAGATAGAGTAAGACTAGCTGCGAAAGGGAAGAGAACTAACGTGAACTGCGCGCTCATTCTCCAAAACACGATTTCCGTCGCAGGTGGTTTTCATACTACTTGCTCACCACGAATCGCAAGCTTTGCTTTTCACTTGCGCGCGACTGCAGGTCGCTTCAGGTTATGAGCCCAAAATCTGTGCTTGCGAAGCTCGCTTGCAACTGACTTACAGACGATGGCTGACGCGAAGAAAGAAGCGAAGGAGTCAAAGGACGAGAGGAACTCCATTCCACAGTTTGACGGAAATAACTTTGAGGTATGGTTGGAACGTGTCAAGCTCAAGCTGCACGCAAACAGCTGTGGCAATACTGCGATAAGGACGTTGCAGAGCCCGAGGAGAGTAAGCAATGCGGTCATGACGACTGGGTGAGCAAGACGTCGCGGGAGAAGGAGATTTTATACGAGTCGATGACAAACCAAATAATGAAACCCGTCAAGTACGAGTCGACCCCATATCGTGTGATGGAGCGTCTAAAAAGACGATTTATGGGAAAGACTTATTTAAAGTAAGCTGAGGAAAGAACGAAGCTGAGTCAACTTCGACTTAACCCCATGAACAATCTGCCTGATCACCTAGGTGAAATGCGTCGATTGATGGAAACTATTTCGGTGGTCGGTAGACAAGTGGATGAATACGCCAAGCCAGCTATTCTAATAGGCTCCTTACCGCGCGACTACGACAACGTTGTAACGTTTCTTGCAAGTAACACATTGCAATCCGGATGGCCCGCCGAACTATGAACAGCTCGAGCAAGCCATGGAGATGGCGTACGACCATATGCAAAACCGGAAGGCAGAAGGAGCCAAAAAAAGACAACGAAGAAGATAAGGCCTTCCTTGCTGGTGGCGGCCGTGGGCGAGGTGCAGAGCGAGTTCGAGGACGCGGCCGTGGCAGGAGTAGTAGTAGTTGCGGTTATGGTGGTCTGGGAGCTGTTAATCTAGGTGGAGACCGTGGTACTGGTCGCGGCCAAGGTGAGCTAAAGGGCAGTGTCGGTTATTTTCATTGCCACGAGCGTAGCCATCAAGTGCGGAACTGTCCGTACTTAGGCAAGCGTCCCCCACCCGATAACCAAGGTGGAGATTCCGTGCAGAAGCGCATCAAGTCCAATGGAGGCAACAAAGTAAAGGCCAGCAGTAAGGATCGTAATGCAATGAAAGTGATGATAGCGCCTACGCCATTATCAGTTTGATGAAATGTACGAAAGAGGTTGTCGATCTTGCTCATGACCGCTGGTATCTGGACACCGGAGCTACAAGCCACATGACGAACATGAAAGACGACTTTATATCGTTCACGCCGATGCGTTTCTCAGTGCGGACTAGAGGATATAATTGGTTAAATGTTTCGTTGGAGTTGGGACCGTAAAGAAGGATTTGATTACTTCCACTGGCAGAGTTTCATTGCTGTATGCTCCTGAACTACAGTGTAGTTTGCTCTCAGTGGGAAGACAAGCTTCACGTTCTTTGGCTTCTGCTGAACGTGTTCGGTGCCATTATGATGAAGATGACTATGCTGAGGTACTTTTACAGCCAAGTAGAACAACAGCTCACAAGGATGCAACGAATTTTAATTGCCTTCGACTTGAGAGCACCAAGGATCAAGTGATAATGGCTTCAGCTGGAGAAGAGTTGAGCTCGGACGTGGACCTGTGGCATGCTCGCCTCGGTCATCTAGGATGCAACGCACTCAACGCACTGTTTCGACACACGAGGCAGCCAATGAAGAGACGTGAACTTCGTGTTCACGATGGCTACAGTTGTGATACATGTGTGATGGGTAAGCTGACCCGAAAGAGCTTTCGCAATAAGAAGGATGTACCAAAGCGCCCGTGGCCTATTGGAGAATGCACTCATATTGATAGTTGGGGTCCGTATCCAGTGCCCTCCTGCTCCGGCAAGCGTTATTTTGCCGTATTTGTTGATGAATAGTAAGTCGATATTCGACTATATGCGACAATATGCCTGTTGGAGGAACGCTCGGACGTTTACGAGAAGCTGGATATCTACTACCAGCTAGTGTGAAATCGGTTCAACGTACCATGAAGGAAGTCCGATCGGATAATGCAAAGGAGCTAATAAAACTGGCGGACATCTGCAAGAAGAAGTATGGCATGGAGTGTTCGGCCAGCGTGAAGTGTACACCCGAGCAGAATGGCGTAGCTGAGAGAATGATCAGAACCATCTTGGAGAAAATGATATGTCTGCTGAATTTGGACTTGCCCGAAGAGATGTGGGCAGATGATGCACTGACAGCAACCTACTGTGTCAACATTATGCGGAACTCAACAAGGGACATGGAAGTGCCCTACGCTGCGTGGCATCGTGAGTTGCCACAATACTCGCGACTACGCGTTTTTGTTTGTGCAGTGTTGGCATATGTGGATAAAGAAGAGAGACGCAAGTTGGATGCTAAGGCGCGCGAGGCCATTTTGTCGGGTACAGCCGTGAGAAGCGTGGCTATCGCCTGCTTGATAGTAAAACACGGAAGGCGTTTTACAGTCATACCGCTGTTTTCTACGAGGTCAAGCCAGGCCTAATGTGCACAGGGCCCGAAATCAACACTGAGTACCAACGTATCAATTAAGCAGTATCTCAATCTGGATAATTCTGCCATGGAGAACATACCGGCAATGCTGAATGTGATGCATAAAGATGATTCAGAAAGAACCAATGGTAAGACTGTCGACACCACCGACGGCCCCCAGAACCTGCCAGATGGGGCAGATAGTGACGGTGATGTCTCAATAAGAGAGGTCTGGTGGGGCTGGCGCAGATGCTGCTATCTCAACGAGAGATACCAGGTCTTATGGGGCTGGTGAAGATATTTTGACGAACGATCGAAATGGTCGAAAAGAGAAGCGAAGTCGAAAAGCTGAATCAGGTGAATTGCATGCCAGCCACCTGCGAGGTGGATGTGAGTCCGAAAGTAGATGTGAGTGTCAAAGAGCAACCAAACGAAGACGTGGTAGAAGGTTACGCAAGGCACCGGCTGCTGCTGCTGAGTTGCATGAAGGTGTATCGTGTGAAAAATCGCCGACCATTGAGCGGCCTTCTTCTTCGGAGCATCGTAAGATAGCGACCGCGAGCTCGAAGACGCCGCTGCCCAGTGACGGTTCTAGTGGGGAGCGTTTACAAACCTCTTCCTGCAGAACGTTGCGAGAATATGCGGCCTCAGAAGGTGCACGCATGAAGGACGGCCCAGTAACACCGAGTGGTCGTGTGAGTAAACCGCCTTCATTGTTTGGGGATTACATCTACGTCGCATGCACCAGCACAAATCCGGACGACTCACTAAGCTCGTCGCCATCACGGGAAAAATCCCGTAAAGAAATGCAGCGTGCAATGGCAAAGGAGCTAGCACTTGCATGGTGGCAGGATTATTGCTGTCTGACTATGGGTATGATTAATGAGCCGGAAAGTTACGGCCAAGCTATGGAAAACGAAGAGTCTGTGCAATGGAGAGATGCTGCGCAGAGAGAGTATGATGCCTTGACCAAAACTTGCACCTGGAAGCTGGCTCCACGTTAAAAGAGCATGAAGGTGTTGAAGAATCGGTGGGTGTTCCATGTAAAGTATCTTGCGAGCGGAAAAGCTGACAGGTTTAAAGCAAGATTAGCAGGCAGGCATCTACAGATCGGGCATCTGACGAGTTTTACCTAAATAGCTTGTACAGGGCATTATGACGGAGTAGTACAGGGCGTCGGTAGGGCAGCATATAAAACCAAAGACTAACGGAAAGAAAGTTGTATTCATGAAGCGTATAAAGTCATTGCAGACGATTATCGGATGCCTGGGATTCTTGGGTTCGTTATCGTGGACCTGAATCTGTTCGAGCTCGCTGAACTGCTGCGTATGTAGGGCTCCTTCCAGAGAGAAGTTTGTTCGTCTGCTATTTGCGGAGGTTTTTCCCATTTCAACTGAGAAAAATAACTCGCCACAGTGGAAGTTCCTGGAAATTGTTGTTGCGATTCCACCAAAATAATTTCTCAGCATAGGAAAGTTGTTTTTAACTGCATTCCAGCTATATTAGAATGTTGCAATGCCGCTGGTGTTATCAACGGAGATGTTAATGCTGTTGCGAAAAGCATCATGATGAACATAACAATCGTATAATTCAGAATGCTCTTGCTCGATCGTGTCGATATCTATCTCACTTCAGCGAGGTTGCATTCATTCGCGATGCGTGGAGATTAGTGCAGAAAAACCGAGACCATTAAACTTCACCAAACCTGAGGAAGGGCTGGCGGAAGCTCATCTTCCTTCGGTTCATTGTTTTCGTTGAGCTCCGCAGAGCAATACCATTTACATCTTCGATCAAATTGGCCACCACACCAGCAAAATCAGTCGTCAATTCAGTAGAAGTAGAGAATCCAAGTGAAGCTACGATAGAAAAAAATGGCGAATCCATCGTCATCTTAGATCTAATAGGATAGATCGACAGATACCGTGCACCCACCAGAGTACACATGCCTATCTTGATGTCGAAGATGTGTACTCACGAAAGTGCTGGCCATAACAGCCCACCGAAACGTTCTTGAAGATCGGCACTAAACCGCTTAAACTCTGTTTCCGGCTCGGGAATTAGCGATGAGCATCACTGCTCGAGAGGAGAGCTTATCGACCGATGAAATAGCCACCCCCCCCCCCCCCTCACCATTATCAGGAGGTTTGCAAACCGGATTGACGTCGTTTAAATACGGTGTGAATTTAGTTAGGAGTTTTGAATCAGGTGCAGCATCTACCCATTGACTCCCAGCGTGTATCTTGCAGAAGATGCGCCGTTGGTTTCATTCGGTTAATCAACGTCTTCTGGCGGCGCAAGTGCGCAATTGTCTTAGTCATATAGCCGTAAAACTTACTGCCCATCATGATTTTGATAGATTTTTGCAGGATGAGATCCGCTTGGTGCAAACAACACCAGACTCTCATAAACCCACTTGCGCACACAGTTCGCAGACACGTAGCCCGTCCGTTACAATTTTCAGTCATTTTACGTTCGCCATCGCTGGTAATACAAGCATAATAATTTTCCAGATTGGGCAAATCACGTCTAGCACCTGCGTGACGGCATCAAACATAACGCTAGCAGTATGGCTACCCTTCATCGGAATCGTAGTAAATGCAGGTTTATCAATTTTGATTGTGATAGATTCGAATTCTGGTGTCCAAATACGATATGGACATCTGCGTCAACATATCCAACGCTATCGAAAACGTCCAAGCTTCTAGTATTTATGCGATTTTCTGCACGTCCATCGCGCAGATAGATCGAGCATTTTCGACGGAAGTCCAGCGTGCATGATCCAATTGATGCCAGACAAGTGCGCTTTTTGTCTTAGCCAGAATCAACAAGACCGTTCGAAATGATATCCACACGCTCAAAAGGCCACAATCAGATAGAATTGAACTGGGTTCTTGGTTGTCAAGATGTACTGTGATTCAGTATCGTTCAGATGCAACACAGTCATAGTTTGCTTCCAGACCATATCATTATCGTCATCATAAAGCATCACCTTGGTAACGACGACATCTATAATGTCACGGTCGATAGGCACGACAATCGGTGCTTTCTTTTCGTTAGCAAAAGCCAAAATGCTAGCACGAAGCGGTTTGATGTTGTCGAAATAGCACGCTGATTCTCTTGCGTTAGTTGTTTGTAGTTTGCCCATCGACTGAGTGTTGATTTGCTACATGTTGTCGATGGTGCTCAGGACGAAAAGTATCTTTTGAAGTGCTTAGTAGTTTTCGCTGTTTGCTTGCATTTGCTGCCAACGGTTTTTGTCGGTGGGAAGAAATGCAGAAGTGGCAAGCGACTGAGATTACCACACTTTAGTTGGGATGTCGCTCAGAAATACGAAGCCCGTACTGAAGCTGATGGACGTCTTGGAACGGAGTTAAGCGTCCGGACGCGGTTGTTTGAGACTGCTTTTGTATCTGAGCATACGACATCTCATTGCTGCGATGTGGCTTGTCACGTGCCATCGCGTCACGGTCCTCTGCCCACGTGACGCCCAACAGAGCTGCTTCAACAGGGGACGTATTTCAATCAAGGACCATTAGAAGCACGAGAATCACTAGCTGTAGAACAACGAAGCGTATCAAGAGCGCGGGATCCCTTTTGTCTGTTTTGTCGAGGCTCGCGCACGACCGACTTCTAAAGGGCGCCTTCCCAAAATAGGACAGGGCACGACTGCCTTGTTGAGTGGGAAATGACCTATCTATAATTGCCTAAAGATTAGTGATAAAGGGCTTCATGCAAGTTTTTGGTGTTGACTACCTGGACGTCTATTTTCCTGTCGATCGTCTGGATACGCTGCGAGTCTTATTGACTCTTGCAGTTGTGTGGGACTACGAAGTCCATCAGATGAATGTGGCTACGGCTTCCTGAATGACAAGATTGATGTTGAGGTGTATATGGAGCAGCCAGAAGGATTCAAGGTCCCAGGAAAGGAGAACTGGGTGTATCGATTGCTGAACTGTATGGCTTGAAGCAGGCACCACGTCTGTGGTTCCAGTTATTGAAATCTTTCTGGAGGAGCAAGGCTTCACCATGGTGAAGTCGGAAGCCTGCGTTACGGTGAAGTTCGCCGATGAACAATTGGTGTTCATCCCGCATTATGTTGATGATCTCATCCTGTTTGCTCCCAACATGGAGCTCATCCACAAGATGTGGCAGATGTTCTTCGAGCGATTCGAAATGAAGGGCCTCGGAGAGCTGCATTACATTTTAGGCTGGGAAGTCACTCGCAATCGGAGCCAGCGAACCATTTTCATCAATCAGCGGAAGTATGCAACATCAGTGCTGGAGCGGTTTCGGATGGATAAATGTAATGTCTGTAAGACGCCATGTACAGCAGATCTAAAGCTGACGAAAAGCATGTGTGCTACTGATGGAAATGAGAAGAATTTGATTCGTTCGAAGCCCTATCGGTCTGTGGTAGGCAGTTTGATGTATTTGATGATGGGCTGTCGCCCTGATCTAGCCTATTTAGTCCGAGAATGCAGTCATTATCTGGAAAATCCAGGAATACTGCACTGACGAGCAGCAAAGCGAGGACTACGATATCTTCGAGAAACATTGAACTGGGGAATTCGCTTAGGTGGAAAACAATGGGGGAATCAGGAGCTTGACCAGCACCTGCAAGCATTTGCTGACGCAGACTTTGCGATCCGAGTTGATGATAGGAAGTCTGTGGCCGGCTATTTGACGAAGGTTTGTGGCAGTACAATTTCTTGGTGCAGTCAGACTAAGATAACCGTAGCGTTGCACACAACTGAGGCTGAATATATAGCTTTAAGCCTACTCGTGGAAGAAGTTGTGCATCTTCGTCAAATGTTGAAAGAACTGATGGCACAGCCGAAGAGACCTACGGAAGTGTACGTGGACCATGCGAGTGCGACGAAATTGGCTAGCAACGTGGTATTTCACATCCGTACGATGCACATTGACGTGCGGCATCACTTCAATCGTGAACGAGTCGATCTGAAGGTGATCGACGTGTCGCGTGTGTCGGGTTGTGAAATATTGCTGATTCATTCACAAAGCCCCTGCTAAGACCTGCGTTCGAGAAGTATCGACAGGCGATGGGGCCAATGCCAAGGGCGGAGCTTGAGCGGATGAAGCACAATAATGGCACCCAGTGATGGGGCTGTTGTGAATTGCAGTGTACTGGTTACCATCAGTTGGTGGTGAATACAGGAGATACCGTGTGGGTTGTTATCCCGAGAAGGCAAGGGTGCGTGGCTGGAGGTTTTCCCACGTAGCAGAATTGTTCTACGGAGGTTGTCTGCTACAAGTAACGGTTAGATGTGCGACAGTTGAAGATAGAGTAAGACTAGCTGCGAAAGGGAAGAGAATTAACGTGAACTGCGCGCTCATTCTCCAAAACACGATTTCCGTCGCAGGTGGTTTTCATACTACTTGCTCACCACGAATCGCAAGCTTTGCTTTTCACTTGCGCGCGACTGCAGCTCGCTTCGGTTTTGACAGTCTTTCCCCGAACAGGGCCTCAAGGCTATCTTAGTAAAAACGGAAGATTTATATATGACAATCCGCGCTCGCAAATCAAACTCTAGTGCAACTTCAACTGCGCGTTGGCGCAGAGCAAGGTTTATCTTGGGTCGGATCGCGACAGGTGTGCGTAACAGCAGCTACAAGACGACTATAAGCTCATTAACATACTGTTTGTGACTAATGACGTGCTCGCGCGTTTCTATCAGACGCAGGAAACAGATAAAGGATTTCTAGTAGAATTTGAAGGCTTGTGAAGCTGTTGGTGCTGCAGCCTTATGTTTCTGTCGCGGTAGATGACTGCACCACGGTGAACCACCAGAAGCGTATTTTATGCTTGATGGACCTCACATGAGATAAACGTTTTCAACTGGTTGGCCGACGCTGGATTGAAGACCTGGCCTCTTTTTTTATGGTTCGTTTGGCGAGATACGGGGGAAACGATAATTTAGAAAGCAGTATTGGTGAGTAAAATGCGGAGTTGTATGCATTGCCAAGGAGTACCGATACTTGAGAGCTGATATTTTCAACTATGCGCAGCTTCACTTTTCACATTTCGTTAACCTGCATACTTGTTGAGTGTGTCTTCGTAAAACGTAAAGGACGCTTCAAAGATCTACACGGTGTGGCAGATCGGTATGCGCACAATACGAACGCCCGGATGATCTGTGCCGCCGCTGTAATCCACAACCTACTCAACATAGGTGACAATAAAATGTTTGGGCGGAATCGAGACGAGGAATTGGGCAAACAAAAAACGCAAGACGAGCGATGAACGCATTTCATCGCTATTGGTAACGCAATGAATATGACATTAACTTGATAGTGGCGATGCGGAATGCATACATGAAATGCTTTCACCTCATCGATAACGAATAAAAATGATGTAGTGCTGATGGCACACACTACAACCACTTGACATGCATCTTGCATAAGAGTTGACTTCTCAAATCTGATCCTACATTTTCGCAAATACTTAAACAGCAGAAGAAGACAGACATCTGCTGGAGGTTCTCGATGCTCTAACACAACAACAACTGGCTAACCTCGCGCTATCTCCTTAAATGCATATAGGCTAGCGTCGACGGCCTCAATGGTCGATGCCAACTTAGCCACTAGCTGGCCCATGTCTCCTCCGGATCGGTTGCCTGATGCCGGAGCCTGTCGACTAGCAAAATTGCGCTCGATGGAACCAACACCAAATTGGAGTGACTCAGCTAACACATCAACTGGTCGATTCAAAGATAATCGGGCAGTTCGTAAATGACCTTGGGCGTTGGGGGGGGGATTTGTCTATGGTACGCCTGCCTTGATGTGTCTGAACATTCAGCGTCAGAACCAGTATGACTCTGGTCAACGCTATCATCCCTGCCATTGTCATCTTCAGCATATTCACGCGATGCGCAAGACTCAATACTTGCCCCCATTGCTACCAGGCTCCCCCGTAAATATTTCGCACAGCAGTGGCCACAAGGCCGTGAGATCTTTGCCAAGGGTGAAACGATACTTTGGGTCCCCATCCATGGGGATCACAGGTCAAGTTTCTTTTATGTTTTCGTCATCTTGATCATCTCCCGAAGAACTTAAGAAAAACTCGCTGCACCTCCGCGTATTCGCGCTCTTCTTCATCATCTTCCGACCACGAATTAGCGGTGAATACTTGTTTTCCAGTTTGCAAAAATACGTGTACGCTTGGCGCGAACAGCGGTTAAGCTTGTTCTTGAACTGCTTGAGACTGACCTCACTCGGTATCTCTGATTCACTCGCAAGGTTGCTTAATTGGCGCTCGCTCCAAGAAAGTATGGACTATTGCTTTCTACTTTGCACGCAAAAGTTTCATATCCGACGTTGTGACCGCAAATATCTTTAGGAGGCACGGGTTCTTAAAACGAGTCTCGAGTGCGTGGGTCGTCAATGCAATTGTCCAGCGCATAGGCAGAGATCTCTTGGTCTTCATGAATAACTTGTCACGGGTTTCTTCTTTGATGAGGCCTCCTTCTAGGTGGCAGCCTTCTTCCTGGGAGCTGCCTTCTTTTTGGAGGCCTTCGACCTGGCTTGAGTCGTCGGACCCTTGTCTTCTTTGATAGTGGTGCCGGTGTGTCAGTGCTCGATGATGACGGCAAATCCGCTGGAATTTCAACGCGCCTGATGCTGGGGTCTTGAGACCATACATTGCCTCTCCACGAATAGTTACACGCGCTTGAGTATAGCTGGAGAGGCGTCATCGCTTAAAACTGAGTTGCTACGCGTTCGCCTGGGCATGGCAACGCGTTCGTCTTGGAGTGTCGTGCCGGCGGTCTTGCGCGCTTTGAAGTGCAAGGGGAACACATTATCAAGATCAATACGAAGTTGGATGGGTTTCTCCTGAATGGATTGTCGAGCCGCTTGCAGGTCTTAAACATATCGACAAATTATTTGACCTCATATATTATTGGGCAGACAAAGTTGGTAGGTTCAAAAACCATCGAGTTTCTATTCGGAGAGAGCCCTAAGACTTTGTCAAAAGCACACAGTATTGCTTCCTACGTTTGGCAGCGTAGTCAGCTTCTAGCACGTTTTGTTGAAAAAACAAACCAAACTCTCCCAAGTTCGGAAATATAAAGCCCACGCGAATTTTATTTTCAATGACTAGTAGTCTGGTTTCGTCACCAACCCAGCTAGGGCGGATCTTTCTTGAAGCTCCGTGAAACCACAGCCCGGCTGATGCCAGTTCCCGGACGCCCCCACCTCCCCACGGTAATCGTCGCGGAACAGTAATGGCGGGGCTCAGCTAACGACACACGAGGACCCGGGCGGCCACCCCTGGACGACACCGACAGACCGGCCGATGGCTTACCTGACGCACTACCCTGTGTCCACTAAGCTCGATCTCTTACTCTTACGAACAGTTCACTCACGCATGGTTGTATATTGCTCTCTGGACCGCAAATTCTGTACTGAGCCCTCGCTCGACCGCCAATCCGGCCTGTAGCGCTTCGCCCGACCGCTAACCTGGCCGAAAGCGACTATTCGCCCCGAATCTTCGTCTCCGTGCTTCCAGAGCCGTCCATTCGCCACCCTGGCGGTCACTCACCCGTGTGAGCCCATCGCCACGCAGCTGTCTACGCCAACTGTTCCCTGCCTGCTCACCGCCGCTAATCCTTCTTGATCCGCTGCTGCACGTCCGCCTTGGTATGCTATTGCTCGTCCATCTTTTTCTCCTGCTGCTCGTCCGTCTTGATCTGCTGCTGTCTTTTCGTATTGATCTGCTATTGCTCGTCCACCTTGATCCTCTGCCGCTCGTTCGTCTCAATCTCCTGCTGCTCGTCCGTCTGCTGCTTGTCCGTTTACTCCATGTCCGTCAGGTCGATCAGCTTGCTGCTCTGCCGATGCACACGATGCCTACTGACTCACCTATCATAGTGATAACGTACGAAGTGATGGTACTGAAAACGGGTTGGGCGACAGCGACAGTGGCACAAGCTTAAATGATGAAAGCAACATCGACATGGAGCTCGAGGAGCTGGACCCGTCTTCCGCGCGCTATAAAGTCGACACCTCGTTCGAGTGCTTCGATTTGGAAGGTTGCTTTTATGAGTCTTGTGCTGCTCACATCCTCAAAAACTAGTAGTTTGCATGGTGTTTGTAGTCACCCACCCGTTTGATACTTAGCCAAGTTTTAGTGCAACGTCTTTTCTGCTAAGGAGTCCACTCCACTATCCCAAATCTGCTAAATGGGCGCGCGCTGCGTGTATGGTGTGCGTGTTCACGACCTCTGCCAAATCCTATTCAAGCGGCAGCATAAAGCTGTTAGATTTTGCTTCGTGGTCAATCTTTCTTCTTTTCATACTTCACTTTTGTTTTATGATAAAAATAAATTCTGGTTCACTTCGTTCGTCCTGAATCGTTTTAGAGTGTGATGGTGTTGAATGCTCATCACAGCTGGTCTATCAAGCAGTGCTGGAGATTTTGCTATTGTTGACGATTCGTTGTGTTTTTTTATTGGGTTTGCCGCTGTATTAAACAGTTATCTGTAAGTTAAATTTGGTTTAGCAACACTACTTACAGCAATTACTCTGAGTTCAAAAGTAGTTACGTTCATAATTAGTCTATATCAGACAAATTCATGTGCTTGAGATTGACCCGATTCAAAATAGTCTGAGCTTATATATTCAAAATTAGTCTGCAATATGTTTTTTGGGCTCGTCTTTGCGAAGTGGTTTGGTTTTCTGCCCGATCAGTTCCATGGGCTGAGTTCGAGTCCCCGCGTGCGGTGATTATTCGGCATGACTGAGGCGGAAGGTGCCAGAGATAGGCTTTTCTTTCTGTCTTCGATTTAAGGGTGAATGAGTGTCGGTACCAAATAAGCACGTGGTTTTACTTATTATTTCTTCCTTCCAATTTAAGCTACCCATTTGCTTTCTTTTCCCCATTTCAACTGCCCATTTATCTTTCTTTCATATTTAGTTTGCTCGGGTTTCCTGATTCCATACAACTTTCCTACATAACCAAAATTGAGAATTGTACCCAGATCATCCAGAAATAGACTCTCCTTCTGGTATAACCGAGGAGCTCGCTTTACCAGTCAGGACGTGGCCAAGACTCGGGAGCCAGTCACATAGGAAAAGCCTTAGCAAAGATGACAGACAATAATGCACAGCGACGTCACCAACTCTTCCCTTTGCGGAGGCTGTAGAGAGACGGTGAGTAGATCCACCTGTGCCCGGATTGCAACGTTTCGATGCATCCTTTCTGCGGAACGCTAGTCGGTCCTGGATGGACAGCATGGAAGCGGAAGCTCATCACGAGTTTGACGGCACTGTGATAATGAACGAAACGTGCGACGAGGCGCTGTTTAGATCAGCTTTACATAACTGCATATAACACACAGCAACTCCATTGAAAGTTCAGACTAATTTAGGAATTCAAAATTTATCTATGTTCAGAATTAGTCTGCATGTTTACGGACTAATTTATTATTGCTGTGGATGTGTTCCAGTTTAATACAAAATATCTAAAATACGATTGTATTTTTCTCGGTCCAACCGTGGGTCGGGGGCACACCAACCATTTGAAATGCGAGCCGCAAACAGCTCGTGCCAGCTTCATCCCTCATTTTTCAAACTCTCCCAGTCAAAAAAAACAACCCTCCTCCCATCCCCGCTCCAATGCTGTCGCGCCGGCAGTGTGAATTCTTTTTCGCCGACCTCGGTGAAGGCCGCTTCGAGTGCAAGAAGTGCGGCTGCGTCCGCAAGCAATCTCCCGGTACGGGCTAAAGCACATAATGGGGCACATTGGCGCCAAGCATGCGGGCTACTCGGAAGAATATGCCCAGCTCCAGGCCGCGGCGACATCAACACTGAACACATCCGGGTTCGTGGACGACGTCATCCTTAACGTCTACTTGTGGATGCGCTGGATCATTCAGCGTAATCTGCACGTCACTGAGGTCGAGAACAAGCCGACACGCGCAGTGGTGACGGTGAAGCCGATCGCTGTGCGGACGCTGAAGGCCTATGTGCGTTTCATTGCTGGCAAGGTCGGTCGGATGATTGCCACCGAAATGGGGGACTCGTTCTGTTTGATGTCGATGGGTAGACGTGCAACTCCCTGCATTTTCTGGGTATCTTTGCCGTATAGGTGGTGGGCGGGGTTCCATGCCAGCGGCTGCTCTCGCTTTCACTGATGGACGGCAGCCAAACAGCAGATGCTCACGGTGAGCACATCGACACTGAGCTGAGTGTGTACGGCAAATGACTTAATGATATCCGCTTTTTGATCGGAGCCAATGCTCGACCAATCAGCGCCTCGCTACCGACCTTGGAGTCCCGCTGATTGGCTGTTCCAGTCACCGATTTAACCTCGCACTTAATCGGTTTCTACAGGATTATCAGGATCAGATCGGCATGATCCAAATTTTGACGATTCAGCTTCGTCAACCCAACAACGCCGCCGCCGTACTTGCTCTAGTGACCTCGCTGAAGTTTATCAAGTCCAATGCAACTCGTTAGTCGTTCACTTACGCCATGCACGAGCGCTACGTCAAAGTTCGGGATGTCATTTTCACTGTCAGCGCCGTTGAGGAACTCGTACCACGCGGCAACGCTCATCGCCGCATCATCGCTATTGTCGACAAGCTCAAAGAGCTTGACAGTGTCTGTGTCAAGTTGGAAGCTGAGAAGTGCACGATGGCGGCCGTCCGCCTTCTTTTCGACGCATGCACTAAAAAGTATCCTGTGATGGTTATATTTGATCCGAACGCAGATATTATCCACTCCCCGGATTTTGAAGCCGCTGATGTCAAGATTCAGAACGATGTTCCGCTGACTACCAGTGGGCATGCACTCGAGGGATTTGCGGTAGAGCCACGCGAGACAAGTCCAGTCCCGCGCGCTCGCGTCGATTTTGCATCGACCATCCTGCGGCAGGCAAAGAATCAGCGCCTCTCAGCGTGTGTCGCGGCGCAGTACGACGTGAAGGCTGAATGCCTTTTCTCGGGTTGCAAATTGATACTCAATTCGCTGCGTTCGTCGACGCTGCCGTCGAACTTTGAGAGGATGATGTTTTTGCGCGCTAGTATCGATCTGTGGACAAGTGCTTCTTGGCTGCATTGAAGGAGATGAGTAGCGTTGTAGTGTAAGATGCGTCTGAACAATATACAGAAATGACTGCAATAACTATTATTGTGTGGTTTTTCTGTTGCCGTGACTATTATGGCCGCCATGGTCCTGCAATTGCATTGGGGATTGCATTTACCATGCCCAGTTTACCATGCCCAGGCGCTAACGCTAGGTAGCATCCCCGCTGTGCACCACAAGTTATAGCACTATAATCCTCATGTCATTATTGCCCACGCAGTTACATTTACAAAATCTATCACTTCAAAATTACGTGTACCGTAGTTTCTTAATTTTAGACCAATTCGCTGGGCGCCGCATTACTTATTTTTAGGCATCGGCGACTGCTGGTTTTTCTTCTTAGCCGTCGCTGCAAGGGGGCACTACCTAAGTCTCTCCGCTCCGCCATGAGCTCGTTCGAGGCGCCGACAGCCGCGCGTAGCGGCTCACGCGTGGCGGTGCTGGGCAAGCGCCCTTCACTCCAGCACCGCCGCTCCGACCCAGAATTCAGTGACGCCGAACTCGACGGTACGATTGGCGAAATCGTTAATCACAAAACCATTCCGACGGTGCCTTAGCTAATTAACCGCTGGTTTTTGCCTACAGACGCCGTAGATATGGGGGAGAACGCCGTGTGGGCCAACCTAGAGGAGCCTATTTACACCGAAAAGGACGTGGAGATCTTCCGACCGACCCAGAAAGACTCCAGCCTGCCCGTATACTACGCCAAAGGCTGGCTTCCCTTTTCAGCCGACACGCTGTTCGACGCGCTCATGGACGCGCAATATCGCAAGCAATGGGACAAAAATGTGCACCAGATCCACGTGGTGGAGCACCAACACGTCAGCGACGTCATGTACTTTGCCCTGAACCTGCCGTGGCCACTGGCCAATCGCGACTATGTGTACAGACGTCGAGTCAAGTTTTACCCAACGCAAAATGCCTTTGTGGTGCTGTGTCAGGCTGCACATCATGCCGACGCACCGGCCAATGGTGTCCGTGTGAGAGTGGAGACTTGCACATTGCGCCTGTGTATTCGTAGCATGTCGAGCTCCAATGATTCGTGCGATTTTCATCTCGAGTACGAGGACGATACCAACTTCAGTATTCCGAACTACGTGGTAAACATTCTGCTACATACAATGATGCCTTCGTTCATAGCAGAGCTGCGCAAAGCGTGCAAAGAATACGTGGACTACATCAAGACTTTAAATGATAATGGCGTGCAGAGTATTCCGTCCCAGGTTGTACGTCATCGGAGTGTGGTGATGGCTGCAGCCACGTCTTCAGTAGCGGGAAGCACGAGTTCGCTTGGGAGTAAGGGTATCAGTGCTTCACTTAGTGAGGAAAGAAAACCGGTGCAACGGCCACGAAACAGTCTGTTTTTTACAAGTAATCGAACAAAGAGGAAACCCGGATTAGTACGACGCGAAACGGACGAGCATAGCAGCATGAGTGAGGACTGGGAGGCTGATGATGCACCTCGTAGTGAACCCCCGACAACCCAAAGTGTGCGACCGTCTGTCATTCCCCGATCATTCTCAACAGAAACTGGAACCACGTATCGCGACGTTGGAGCTCAGCTGCAGCACTCTTCATCAGCAAACAGTCTTCATTCAGCATCGTTCCTCAATGGTGCATCATCCATATCCGAGTTTTCACATGCCAGCTCGGTGGCGTCCGCGCAGCGTAGTGCGGACGGACCAGTAACAACAGTAGACGATGATTTTTCCGTCGAGTTTCGAAAGCAGAAGATTGGTCTGCACTTGGAGACTGATCTCTTTTCAAGCAAAGTACTTGTAGCTTTTTGTGAGAAGGACAGTGAAGCTGCGGCTTGCAAGGAGCGCATCGAGCCAGGATTTCTCGTGACGTCAGTGAATGGCGTTTCAGTGAGCGACTTTAAATTCACCGATATCCTCAGTGAGATCCAACGAGCGTCACGGCCACTCACACTGGGATTTACGCACCCAGATCGAGAAGCTTCTCTTCAATATCGCCGTTTCAAGGAGCCTCAAAACGTTTTAAGGTGCCTCGTATCTCGAGATGAAAATGATTTGCTGGGCGCGCTACGCCCGCTCGATGAAGATGCAGCAGTGAGTGCGGTTCTTAAATGCGACTTTGCCGCACCAGCTGCCACGTCTTCTTCCGCTAAGGCGAAATTGACTCCGAAAAGCAGCAGCCCAGCAGTATTGGAGACTCCATCCTCGCTGTGTACTGAAGCGCCAGTGCTACATCCTTCTGTGTCTTTGCCACCGTCAGGGACCGACCGTGTGCTGGTACCAGCAGGCTATTTAGTCTACGAAATTAACGATTCATACGTTCTGGACGTACCATTTGCTGAGATTGCCCACTTGCTGCGACGCAGTGGCGACATTTGTGTGGTAACGTTTAAAGCAGCAATGGCGGTGGTGGGCGGAAACAAACCACGATCTTCGAAAAGCAGACACAAAATCTCTAGACGTATTTCTGGCGTGTTTAGGAAGAAACGCAGAGCATCTGATGCGAGTATTACAGCTAGCATGAGCTCGACTTCATCACGAGAGTGGCCAAGCGAGAGGGAGCTATTGTCTCAAAGCAGAGATGAAAGTTATGATGGGGAAGTAGCACAATCTACCAGTGTGAATGTCGGGGACTCTGGTCTGGCAGATTATTCTTCTGTCATTGTCACAACGGGCAACATGGAGTGGGTATGGCAGCAGGTGCTGCTCTTGAAAGCGGCGGAACGTATTTTCTCGGCTGCACTTTTGATTGATCGACTCGAGTCATTTCTTGCTGATTGTGGCACCACAAACAAGGTTGTCATTGCCACAAAAACGAAAGTATTACGGGCAATGCACGCTGAACGGGAGTTGATTGATCATATTAAAGAGCGACGTAATGACGGGATGCAAGCGCTAAAGGAATTTAGCGATAGGGAAGGGGACGATGAATGGCAGCTCGGGCAGACAATGCTGGGCGTAACCACGGCCTGGAAACCGGATGAGGATGGGTCAGTGTGGATCAAGATGGAGGGTCTCGTTGACGGTGTGGATATTTTCAATACTATCTCAGTCATCCGTGAGGTGGACCTCTACAGCGTGTGGACTCCGTTTTGCTCGCAATCGCTGCTGCTTCAGGATTTGGGGCATGTGGAACTAGCGGCATACTTAGCGATATCGTCCCCATTCTTGCAGCGTGACGCAATCATCCGAGCATTCGGCATTAATGCCGTCTATGAAAAGCGTTGTCTGCTGTTGCTAGGGGGATCTGTGGACGTGTCGTCCGTGACGAGTTCTGTACCAGTTCCTACGTTGCAAGGGTGGAACGCTGGACGTATGGAGATTAAAGGCTTCCGTGCGCTCATCGAGCCTCTCACGCGCATGCAAGTTCGCACTTGTATCGTCGCGAATATCGACCCCAAGTGCGCGATTCCAAAGCCCATGCTGAACTTTGGCATTAAGAAAATGGCTGGCATTTTGCTGTATCTTATCCGCAAGGAAGCTGAGAAGATTGAACACGACCACAAAAAACCTATGGCGAGTGCTACGAATGAACACATTCGCCGTATCACCTGCGACCCAAGCGGCTTTTACACTTGGCTCCGACCCATTGTCGACAAATACTTCGTCGACCAACACAATAGCAATCTGCCAGAACCTCTCTTTTTGACTTCTGACGGTCATATTGAGTCGATAGCAGATGCGGATATGCCGATCGTGAGTAAAAATGGAAGCAAGAGCACGAGAACCGGCAGCCCGAGGCTTGCTAAACGACGGAGTTCTACTCGGATTGCTGCGTTTCAGCGTAATGCTGTCAGCGCTTATTCGGTCGACAATACGGGGACTTTACGCGAGACGCCTTCGACTTCTACCAAAACCAATTGGAGCGACTACCTGCACGACTTCATCATCTGGCCGTATTTACTGCTATTTATCTTCGCCAAGACGTCTGCGGATCTTCCTCTGCTATACGCGTGCGTGCTCAAGTTTCTGTTCACGTGCATGTGTACGTGGCTAGCCGTCCCCGGCGCGTTTCCTCGAGTCACGCGGCAATGGAAACGAGCGCGCAACGAGTTGGAGCCTCTTCGGCGGCAGTGTGTCGTACTGGCTGCTATCTGCGACGTACTGAGTTCGTACGCGCTGCGTCTGTGGGTCCGCTGGGTCCAGTGCTATCTGAGCGCAGTGCTGCACGGCTCGACCTCCACCACGCTCTGCTCCTCTCGCTCGCCAATGGAAGTGCGCGAAGCGGAGCAGTTTGCTATGATCGTCTTATGCTTCCTCTACGCCAGCGCCATCGTCGGCGTGCAGATAGCGGTTAACCTTTAATGCTGCTTTATGGCGCTTCAACGCGATCCTCTTGAGTAATACACACTAAATATGGATTATTCAAGATACCCGTAAACAACGAATTTTACTTATCCTGTGTGCACGTGTATTTGCTCCGAGTCCATCTGTCGGCCGGACACTATACATCGGAGCGAAAGGATGCCGGAGGCCGAGGCAGCGAAGGGGTCCGCCAACGGCTCAGGCGGACGGACGGTCAGCCCCATGCGCTTCATGCAGCTGGCACTGGCCACGACGGTGCTCTTCTCCATGGCCTACATGTACCAGTTCGTGTCCGTGAGCATCTCACTGCGCTCGGCGGGGGACTCGGAGGACTCGGAGGGCGGCGGCCTCGTGCGCAACCGTGTACTGGGCCACTCGGTGCTACATCTGCAGGGCTTTGAGGCTGGCCACAAGTTCGTAAGCGAGTACGATGTGGAGACTCAGGGCCCGTTGTACATTTTGTTCATGAGCGACGCCGACGAGGACGGCAAGTACTGGTGCCCGGACTGCGAACGCGCCAAAAAGCCCGTCATGGACGCCTTTAACCGCGCACCAAGAGGCTCCAGACTCGTGGAAATCCGCGTGGGTCCGGAGTCGTATTGGGCCGACTACATGAACGAATTCCGGCAGAACCAGCTCTTCTATTTGGACCACATTCCGACCCTCGTGCGGTATGAAGGCGGTGGCAACTCGTCGACGATGCTCACTGAGTCCTTCTGTACGGACCCGGACTTGCTGGACTACGCATTCAGGGTGAATAAGCCGCTGGCAGGAGAGCCCAACAACAACAAGGTGCTGACCTTATCTACGCCCGGAGAGGTGATCGATTACCTGGGCACCTACGACAATAGCTACCCGTTGTTCTTGTTCTTCGTGTCGGGGTATCACGCTTTCAACGGACGCCTGTGGTGCCCTTACTGCGACCGCGCGGATGTGGCGGTGATGCACTACTACAACTACACGGCACCCGATAATGCGGTCATGGTGCGCGTGATGGTCGGACATACTTACAAATCGTGGAAAAAGAAGAAAAACCCATTCAAGCAGCCCGAGTTCCAGGAAAAGGTGGCGCCAGTCCGAGGTGTGCCGTTCCTGGGCTTCGTCAAGAAGGACGTGCCGGCCAACAAGATTAACGTGCACCAGTTCATGCCCGACTACCCGGAGACGAACAAGTTGCAGACGTTCTTCAGGAACAAGCCTCGGACGGCACGGCCAAACTAAGTTCCAGCGGCCACTCCGGTCATGGAGCCGATAGGTAGCGGTTAAATGCCCATAACGTTACTAAAGAAACATGTTTACTATAACAGCGCCAACACTTTTAGAAATATCCTTAGAAATACACGTCAAGAGCTAAAATGCCATCGAGCAGCAATAATCGGCGGAGCTCAAACGGCAGCGATGCGAGCGTCTGGCTGCACCGCAACGTATGGCTCGTAACGGCGTCGATATTCGTGGTTATTTACTGCGTCTTCATGGTACGCACGACCATGTGGGCGCAAGCGTTCGGTGCTCAACTGGAGCAGGAGCGGGCGAAGGAATCAGATCAACTGGTTCCAGACGGCAACGCTATGAAGGAGGCGATGGCTGCACTGAAAGAAATGGGCGCGATCAGGGGTGGAAATACACAGGAGGGTGCGGAGGAGCTGGCTGAGCAGGCTGTGGAGGATGGACGGGAGCAACTGGTCAAAGGAGAAGGAAAACAGGAAGCCGTGGGCGAGGAGGAGGCGCACAACGCACACGCTGCAGCGACGACCGGACCACGACTCCGTACGGAGGGAGAGGAAGACACGGTTGCGTACGACGATAAAGTGCCTCTTGAAGATGCTGGAGATATCCCCGTGGTTGGAGCGACGGCGAAGGACGAGGTGGAAACGCCGACGAGCGGTGTGCCTCACCAGCAGATAGAAGACCACAGGTGGACAGCGTTCAGTGACTTACCTTTAGCTGACGGGGCAGATAGGGAGAAAGAGGAACGAGTCACAGCATCACCGAGGCAGACGGATGCTGCAGAGAACAAAGCGTTGATGGTATCTGTGGCGACGACAGCTAATAGCTCTGATCATTTGTTGACTGGCGTGAATAAGTTGCATGTGGCTGAAGAAGAAATTACGGAGCTAGATGCACCTGCTTCAGATGCGCTTATTACCACTACTGCTGCTTCTGGTACGAATCTAAAGCCAACAGGTGCTGCTCAGGTGAAACCAAGTGACTCTAAATCAAGACGATTTGACAAGTCAAGACTCGTTCTGGAAACGTCCGAGCAATTGAACACCTCAATTCCGTTTGACAAGCGACACCACATAATATTCGGCTACAACGCAACCTTGGCATATCTTGAACTCTATACGAAACCTGCCGACTCGAAGGAGAAGCTTTTCCTGTTTTTCACGTGCAGCGACAGCAAAGGTGCCCGAGATGACTGGAATCCCAACTGCGCGACAGCACGGGAGAAAGTGTATGCTACGTTTGCCAAGTCCCCGTCTACGAATCGTCTTGTAACTATTCATGCCGGCCCTCACGAAGACTGGATGGGTGGCAATGCCTTCACTAACGATGACGATCTTCGTCTCAAGGCTGTCCCCACCATAATGCGTTGGGACGGCGGTGTGAACGGCACTCGGCGCTCGACGTGGGGTGTGCTAGTGGACAATTCGATTCTATATGAACCGTTTGTGCGCTACCTTTTCCGTAATGCCGACGAACAGGACAAGTTACTAGCAAAAGCAGAAGTCGAAACCAAGGAGATTATTACGCTGAGAGGTTACGCGCAATATCGAGCTTATATGGAATCTTACGCTGCCAACGGGACTTCATACCCGCTTTTTATGATGATGGTGTCGGGTCGGTCCAAGCGCAATAACCGGCTCTGGTGTCCATGGTGCCGGCAGTCTGAAATGCCTGTGGAGTATGCGTTCTACGCCTACGCGCCAACTAATGCCAAACTGCTGCTAGTGGAGACCTATGACAAGTATAGCGAGTGGCGGAATCCAGAGAACGACTTTAAGCAGGACCCCCAGCTCGCGATGAAGGGTGTGCCGTGGTTCTATCGAGTGTATCCGGGCCCACCCGGCGCCCCACTCACATACCAGCGTGTCAAGAAGAAATTCTACATACTTGAAGCTTTGCAGCAGGTCTTTGAAGAAGTTTGATAACGTTATCGGAGACTTCAAATTGTTTACGGGATCAGATACTTTGGCATGATGGTTAAAGGGAGGTTTTAGCCCAATCAAAAACAGCTGGCCACTGGTACGTGGCCAGTGAACCGTATAGTTGTAGCAAGTCATCAGAACGACAGAATGCCGCCGAAAATTGGGGAGCACCGCTATGCCGGCGCTGTTGTCCGGCGACAGCGCTGGTTGATAGTGGTGATGGTCGTCTTCGCGGTGTATTGCATGTTCCTGTTCCAAATGCGGCTGTTGTCAGCAGCGAGTCACGCAGATCTGCGCGCCAACGTCATCAGCGCTGAGAGGAACCCCGTGGCTATCGGTCGACCGGCAATCAAACAGGGCGAGGAGTCACACCGTGAGACTCGAGAGGATGCAGAGGTGACTCAACAACCATTTAACGTTCAAGTGGTGGAGCAAACGCAGGCTGCTACAGAAGCTGCGGTCGCGAAGGAGCAGCAACATTTGCGCGCTGTTAATCTTTCTTTGTCAACTCCGGGCGCAGTCATTGCTTCAACTGCAGAGTCATCAACTACACAAGCCTACGCAGCCTTTGAAGCTCCTGCCACCCCGATATTGACAATTGATGCGTCTGCTTCATTGACGGATCGTCACGACGTTGTGTCTGGATATGATGCGGCTATGAGGTATCTGGCCAACTACACCGTTCCCGAAAGATCGGACGAACAGCTCTTCCTGTTTTTCGTGTGCGGTGACGAGAAGGGAGAGCAGACGACGTGGCGAAGCTTGTGTATAGACGCATCAAAATTGGTGTACGATGTGTTTGCGAAATCGCCGTCGCGAAACAAGTTGCTGACCATTCACGCCGGCTCAAAGCAGGATTGGTCCTCAGCGAATGCATTCTTTAAAGACGGCGACTTGAAGGTGAAAATGATTCCAGCACTTATGCAATGGCACGGAGGCCGTCCTGGTGCGAAACGCGCCACGTCCGGCATGATTATCGAGGAAAGCATTCTTTATGAGCCGTTGGTGCGCTACCTCTTCAAGAATGACGACATCCCGGATCCGCTGCTAGCTGTGGATAAAGTCGCTTCTAAGGAGATCGTATTATTGAAGGGATACAAGAACTATCGGTTATACATGGATGCCATCGCGGCTGGAGAGAACCCGTCGCTGATCGCTCCGGAAGGCCCGATGTTCCTTTTCCTCATTGCTGGCCGACTGGAAAACAACGATCGTCCCTGGTGTCCGTACTGCCGGTACTCTGACATATCGGTCGAGTATGCGTTCTATGCTTTCGCCCCATCAGGGTCACGGCTCGTGAAGGTGGAGACGGTGAACTCGTACGGCACGTGGAAAAACCCTGCCAATGAGTGGAAGTCGGACACCTCGTTGATGGTTCGTGGCGTGCCGTGGATGTACCGAGCGAAATTAAACACGGAAGCGCGTAGTTTTAACTTTGAACGAGTGAGCGAGCGGTTCGACCACCCAGACGCGCTGCGAGGGATCTTCCAAGGCTGGAAGAATCCCGTTTAACCAATTTTTTTACATTTAAACATGTACCAGGTAGAGAGACCTTCATGTTGAACACACGGATGGTCATCATTTCTAATACCGTAATCGTTTTTAAAACGTTTTCAGTCCTCTGATTGGTTATTGTGGGCAAACTGTTTTTATCGCCACGTCTCGAATTAGTTCAGACAATGACGTCGCCTCGGTATGGACGCGACCGCCAGCGGCCTCGACGCCGCGGTGCGCCCGGCAGCAAGCGTTCCAACCCGTGGTTCATCTTGGCAGGAGGGTTCTTCGTAGTATATATCGTCTTCCTGGTGAGCTGGAGATTTGGAAACGTTTCTAACCTCGAGGGTTCCGCGCCGACCGAACAGCTCAGCAATCTGCGCAAGGCCAGCAACCCGGTGCATGTGCATAGCGATGACGCGCTGGACGTGGAGATCGCGGCGCGGATGGAAGAGCAACGCAGGATTGAGGAGCGCGCACGCCAAATCCCCATTAAAGTAGTACTCCCGACCACTTCTCCACCTACTGACGCTCCTGTCGCTACTGCTGCTGCAACATCCGAGAAGCCCAAGGAGCTGGAGAAAGTGGTTGCAGATCAGGAGCTAGAAGGACGCGTACCTGGGATGCCGTTGCAGACGCTGGAAGAGATACCTGCGATGCAAGTTACAGAGGTGGCTGCGGCCATGGAGCCTCCTGTGGTGGCTACAAGTGCACCGGACTATGTTGCTACGAAGGCTGTACCGCAACTAGCGCAAGCGACAGTAGTGCCATTTGCTGCGAGACATCAGACCATCGCGGGGTTTGCTGACATAAAGAAGTTCTTGGAGAATTACCAGTACAACCCGAACGAGTCGCTGTTTCTGTTTTTCATGTGCAGCGATGAGCAGTTCAAGGCGAATGACTGGTCAGAAATATGCTTGAAGGGCAAGCAACACGTATACGACGTGTTTGCTAAGTCTCCTGGACACAATCGACTAGTGACGATCTTTGCCGGTTCTGAAAACTACTGGCAACATCAAAACGACTTCTATAACGACCCCGATTTGCGAGTAAAGGGCGTGCCTTCCATCATGCAGTGGGAAGGACGCAGTGGTCGGACGTCTGGGATGCTGGTGCAGAGGTCTCTGTATGACGAACCAGTATTGAGGTATTTGTTCAAGAACACAGACCAACCTGAGGTTCTTTTTGCTACTGAGGATGTCAAGAACAAGCAAATCGTTACGTTGAACGGATACATCGCGTACGTGGATGCTATGGTCAAGTTTGAGCTTGAGGAACACCCGGTTCCTACGTTCTTGATGATGGTCTCAGGCCGATTCCGCAACAATAACCGTCCGTGGTGTCCGTACTGCCGGTACTCGGAGCTGCCACTTGAGTACGCCTTTTATTCCTACGCTCCGAAGAATTCACGATTGATTCGTGTGGAGGTCACAGATTCGTATTCCGAGTGGAGAAAGGGAACGCAATTCACCACCGATGAGAACCTACAGCTTAAGATTGTGCCATTGATGTTCAAGATCGAGCAGCTTCCAGCTCCCACCCCGAACGGCACGAAATCGATCAAGTTTACCCAACACAAGATTCGCTACGACGAATTGGCCCCACTATGTCAGCTCTTCACAAACTTCGCTTAGAGTCCAGTCGACATTGTCCTTAGGCACCGGGATGGTAACTGGAAATCCGTACTATAGCTTTAGCTGCAAATCGTTTAGTATTTCTATTGAAATCCATAGAGCGCAACCATTTTTTGTATTCATGTACTGTTACTTGTGCGTTAAGTACATGAAAAGAAAGGTTTCATCACCTTCTCAAGCAGGTTGAGCTAACATCAGATATCGCTCTGTCGTCTTGACGTCGACGTAGTGAAAGCCTCAGTCTCGCAGACTCCGACATTTGGTCGACGATGCCACGTTCTCCAAGGAAACCCAGATATCTCGTGAAGCTTAAGCCCAGAAACTCCTCAATCATCCGCAACGCCACACTAATCTCACACGTGGTGCTACCTGGTAGTACTCGGACGTGTTGACGAAGACTTCGAATTGTGAGCAGACACATGACCACAAACTGTTGAAACCGAGCTTTACGTTCCTCGATGATTTTGTCTTCAAGTGCATCCACCGACGAGCTGGAGAAGAGGTACGAGCCCCATACATGACGTGAAGGGAAGATGGTTTCCACGATGGTGGCCAACACATTTTCGCAGATGGGACAACGCGGTTGACGCCGACGTTTGCCTCGACTGAAGTGCCTGATGAGCTGCTGTCGTAATGCACGAAACTCCGAAAAGCGGCGTACTACGCGCCACTGCTGCTTGCTCAGATGAACTTGAACCTCATAAAACACCACACCATCATCAAGGCGTTTAATATGTTGCCCCGTTACGCGAGCCAATAGATAATCAGAGTACTCTGCTTCGTCACGAAAGAGTTGGAGGTCCTCGCTGCCCTCTCGCAGCTGCAATGTGCTTGATCGTGAAGTTCCAGTCTGATCTTGAGACGTCGTTCGTCGACGGGTAGGTCGAGTCTCCGTGGTGGCAGACGACCTTATCGTTGATGCAAAGAGAGCACCGTACGTGTGTCGTCTCAAGCTGTTTCGCCTCTCGGTCGGAACGTCGTCGTCGCGTCGATCACAAGACAAGACGTTGCGAGCTGATACACTGCAGCGCCAAATTAGTCGTGGAATTTTCCCAGCTCTTCCAGTCGCTGCCGACGCTCGAGTCTCACGGCTTCTAGTGGTAGGCATTCCGAACGGGTCGGCAGGGAAAATCGACTGCCGCATCGCCTCATCTAGAGAGCTGCAGGTCGACGCAGTCGAGCGCATGAGCGAATTCGAGTCACACATGACGTCGCTCAGTCTCATGCCGGAATAAAAAATAAAAAATAAAACACAAACTGCTGGAGTGTGTGGGTTCGAGCAGAATGAGAAGTGCCAGTGATGGAGGCTAGGCGAGCTTTTCAGTCCACATTTCCGACGCGATGCTGGACTGCTGTGGGTGCGTGAGAGTGTGGCATCGCACTTTTTTTCGAGGCATCAACTTGGCTGACCTCGAACGCGTCCAACTGGAGCTTTGATGGGACGCGAACACTGGAGCCAGGGATATGAATAGCCGCTACTAGCGGATGCAAGATCCCGTGATGTGCTACCAGCGGGGAAAGTGTAGAAGAGTCTCGAGTAACGACGCAGAAAATAGCGTTGGCATGGTCAGTCGGAAAACTCTGCTGCACGGTCTGTATGATGCGTACAGGCGCCATTCCTGGTGGTTTGAATCACGTGTCGCTTAGACAGCGCTATCTCTTCGGCTCGCTTGCACTTCGGGCCGCGATGATTCGAAACGTTCGTTCGCTCGGCTCTACGACTCGTAGTACGAGGGCCATTTGACTAGCAGTGCAAGGCAGGATTTCCTGCTTTCTTCTGGCATGCTGCCGAGCTCAACTTTTCTGATGAAAGTAAGGCGAATAGGAAGGCGGCACGTGGTTTAATCTGGACCCAGCGTATCGGGTAAATATCCATGCGCAGACATGTGCTAAGGGCAAACTCGGTACCAATTTGAGGTCAGTTATTTGGAAACGGATCCCTTCAGGGGCTTACGCCGGTGACATCACTTTGGAGACATGGCCAAAGGTGCAGACGATCGGCTGAGCTCAACTCAGAAGATCAACCTATTAACCAGTGAGCACTCAATGATGAGTGCCAACCGTTTCAATGTCCGGGCTCAAGGCAAGTGAAGTGGCCAGCGACGCAATTGCACAATTATGGCTCGGGGAGAGCATCAATGTAGCCATCTGACGTATGAAAAAGGCAACTATTCCCCTCTCAAACACGTTTCAAACCGTTATATCGGTTTTTCAACGCCATTGGTCTCCAATTGCGCAAAGATTCCCCAGGATGCGACGTCGGTTCCTGCTGCTATCAGCGCGTTGCCAGCCGCAGTCGCAGCTCTTTGTGCGATGGCAATCGAGTATTTCTCGTCCGGATTGGCGCCAGGTCGTGGCAGACTTCCAGCGCAAGATGAATGACGCAAGTGCGTCCCTGGTGCCCGAGGACGTCGAGAGCGTCGTCCGCGTGTGCACGCAGAGCGACCGCGCTCGAGAGGCTTTAGATGCGATCCGCAGAGGAGAAAAGCGCGGCATTATTGCTCCATTGACGTCTCATGTGCAGATCTGCTGCGCGTGGGCTCGCAATGGTCAAGCGGATCGGGCTTTGGCCTTGATGCCGGAACTCCGCGACCGGTTCGGCGACCAGTTCCAATTGGTGACGAAGGACCAGGCGAGCGTCTACGACCCACTGCTGTCGGTGTTTAAGTTGCAGGGAGATTGGAGGAGAACGCACGCAGCTATTGCGCAGATGCTCGACCTGGGCGTCACCCCGACGCTGCGAGCGTTCCGCGTGTTGATGATAACAGCAGGGAAAGCTCGGCAAAAGGATACGTTGCTGTCCACTGTGGGTTTTGTTGAGAAAAAGTTCCCTGGCGTGTGGACGGATGTGGTCACGCTTGCTGCAATGTGCCAGGCGCTCGTGGGTATAGGCGAGAACCAACGCGTGATGGAAATCTACCGCAAGCTCGACGACAATTGGGTCCATGAAGAGGCCAACACGATGCTGTTGAACCAGTTCGTGCTTGCTGCACTTCGCAACGAGAGCGGGAAGAAGCGACCAAACAAGAAGAACGTGTCGGATATGCAGCTCGCGAGGAACATTTTCGACCGCATGTGGGAAGCCCGGAAAGCCGCTCCTGACGATTTCACGTTTGCGACTTTCATGATGGAATTGGAGAAGCGGGGCGAGTGGACACAAGTATTGGATCTGTTCAACATGATGCTAGATACCCAAACACGTAATCGGAACGCACTAAGTAACGAGTCGAACAAGCCAGTGGTTAACGCACTGTCGTGCTCTACTGTGATCCGAGCGCTACACAAGTCTCACGCAGCTAATCAGCCGGAGGAAAGCAACGTAGAAGGTGAAGCTAACGAGGCACGAACTTCTTCAAACTCGCTAAGAAACTCGAAAGGCCAGCAACGCAAACTGCAGCAGGACTTGGCAGTCATTTTAAAGCAGCTGGGCACAGTGGATCTTCGTAACATTGGTCATGCGTCGACGCTTATTGATACGTTGGATGAATTCAGATTATTCACAGCGGCCCGTCGGACTTTCAAGCGCGTGCTGGACGAAGGGATTATTCAGAAGATCCCTTGGCGACTCAGTGACGGGTTCGAGATCGACTTGCACACATTTTCTCGTGGTGTAGCGAAGTGTGCGGTCGTGTCTGCTTTTGAGGAGATCACGCGTTCCCAGCTGGGAGTCAGCGACGTCTCGCTTGGGGGAAATGCACCGCTACAGGATCTTCGTATTATCACGGGCGTTGGAAGACGCAGTCAGACATTTATGAAGCCGGTGCTGAGGCAAGAGATCACGGAGCTGCTAACCAAGTCAAGCCGCCCACCGCTTTGGCCGTCATCGCACCCGACCAACCCGGGCGTCTTGCTCGTACGCCACAATGCTCTGCGGAAATGGCTCAAGAAAGATGGAGCAATTCGATACTTTTAATTAAAAATGAAGATTGATAAACTCATGCCAGAGTACTATCGCTAGCGCTGTACATGCGCGTGTCTTCCGGGTCCGAAACCTTGCGGATGGCGTCCGTGATGTTGATCTCTACCGTTAGTTGTCCATAAACCGGGATTCACCATCGGCCGCATAGGGCCAATTGTCAGCGGCTCATGGCATCCAGCTCTTAATGACTAAGAGCCGTCATCTCGACGAACTTGCGAATACAAAAGTCATGCGGAATTTTGCCCACCGTGACGCCATCAGGAGACGTTACTGTCTCGGTGTCTACCGCATCGGCGTTGAGCTCTGAATCCGACGTCATTCTACGGCGATTCCAGTTGATGGCAAAGAACACGTCGTCGACGGTCATGATTTTGCTGTGGGATGTACAGTAGATCTTCCGGTCCGGCCGCGTGGTGGAGAACTTGAGTTTGTTCGGGTATATTCGGGTATATCACTCGGATGGGTTGGGATCATGGATACAGGTGCCTGCATTCGTGAACGGACTCGTTAGTTCGTTTGTGATGACAATAAGACGCTGAATCATGTGGTTGACATCACGCAACAACATGTTCCGGAACTAGCACAAAATACTAATCTTCAACGTAGATAAAGCTCCTGGTATTCTTGATGGCAGTGAGGTAAGCCTGTTTCTCCGCGAGGAGCGAGTTCTTCGTAGTGCTCGTACAAGCATCACAAAGTTTGAACGATCTGGACGCATTGCTTTCCGATTTTCGCCGTAGTTTTGCTCCTGGAGTAGACCAGCGGAGGTAGATGCACCTATTTGAGGTTTTCTTAAAGCGCAAGAGATCGTTTTCAAGATCTTGCCAGACAGGTAGGCAGAATTCCATCGGGCCAAAAAGTACTACAGTAGTACGCTGTAAGGTACCAGCAGTACCAGTGCAGCAGCACATGCAGAACACATTGCTGCAGTCGATGTTCAGCTTGAAGGAAACCGCTGCCCCGATGAGAGGTCGTAGCCCTTTCTAATCTTGCTCAGCGGCAGTTGCCAACCGCCAGTTGCAGAGCGGTTTCCAGCAACCTGCAGCAGCGAAGAAGCAGTTAGGAAACCACTCAATACAGCATGGATCCCATGGCGGCTCCGCTATGCTGACGCTGCGCTGCACACACCTCACTTATGCATTCGTCTCCTGCAGGAGATCAACAGTGCTTTGTGCGAGCTGCCGCCTTGGTCGTTCCCGCCGAGGCATTCTGCCAAGGCAACGTTGACTGTTGACTTCTCTTTTCTTCCCTGATGCTGCGATTGCCCCGTCAAGCTGACGCCTGTGAACTAACACTCAGTACACGGCATCTAGCATCTAGCAGGTTATGAGCCCAACGACATCACACGGAGAAACCAGTAGACGTACTGAAGAACAAGATCAACGACGCACAGGTGACGAGATACCCGCAGAAGATAATGTGACGCACGTAGCGCTTCCTGTGTGGGTAATCATGTTCCACACCGAGCCACCCAGACTGAAACTGCCGGGGAAGACGCAGAATGCACTTCTTGTGTGGGTAACCATGTTCCACACAAAGCCCTTGAGGTCTTGGACGTCGTCAATGAGACGTCCACAAACGTGAGTAACGAAGTACCACGTCGCGGTCGCCGTCGACGACTTAATCGACACCGCAAGTCGGGTCTGAAGTCACTTCAGACTGGAGTCACTTCAAGAGACTCGGAACCCAGGGCTCGGGTTCTTCCAACGCCGTCAGTCGAAGGGTGTTATCACATCCTCGACGGCGAGACCAGCCATCGGATCAAGGCAGGCGACATCCAGCTAAGCCGCTGCCCGAGGTGTCAGATCTCCTGAACCTTGAAAAGTTGACGCCGATAGATTTCCTGGCCGACCTGAAGGCTGGGGACATCGCGGAGGTGGTAGTGGTACTCTTGCAGCAAGAGTCCACTACAGAGGAATTGAATTCCACCTCTGTTATGGACGAGGGTGTCCTGGCGGTATTCTCCTCCCAGCGTGCCTCGCGCTTGGGTTCTGAGATTCTCAAAAACCCGAAGGATCCAGTGTATTCTTTAATGAAGGAGTTCGAGGAGGTGGTGTCTAAGGATCCACCGTCTCAACTCCCACCGGATCGTGGGATCAGGCACGAGATTGATCTCGTGCCGGGCACAAAGTACTGTGTCACCAGAGAATGGCCACTGGCTGGAGAGCAATGCGAGGTCATTGATGCCTTCTTCGCCGCAAAGGCCAAGGCAGGCATGGTGCGGGAAGCGAAATCCCCGCCCTCGACGCCAACCTTCTGCATTCGGAAGCCGAACGGGAAGTGGCGTCTGGTTCATCCTTTTAATAAGCTGAACAGCGCAACGGTACCGGCCCAGACACCCATCCCGCGAAAGGATGTGTTGCTAAACAACAAGGCCGGCTGCGAGTTATGCAGCGCCCTGGATCTGGTGGACGGATACTACCAGATCCTGATGCGCGAGAGCGACATCCCGATCATCACAGTGAGCACCCCGAGCGGTATTCTCTGGGAGTGGCTGGTGATGCCACAGACCAGTCTAATGCCCCGGCGACGTTCAATCGCCTGGTCACGCAGTTTTTTTAGACCACTGCGTGCGTACGCACAGTCGTTCTTTGACGACAACTTCGTCCATAGCCGTCCCCATGGAGGCAGGACGGCTAAGGAGGTGCATTTGGAGCACCTCTGTGGAGTATTAGAGGTCATGAGAGCGAACAAGCTCTATGCCAACATCGACGATTGCGTCTTCGCGGCGCAAGAGATCCAAGTTCTCGGTTGCTTCGTTAGCAACGTCGGCGTTCCAGCCGAAGAAGGTCAAGACCATGTATTTTTCGGCTTGGCCAACGTCATGGTCCAGAAGGATCCGAAGTGGATGGGCTTGGCCAACTACCTCCGTAAGTACAGCGAAGGGTAAGTGGGTCTGGCTAGACCCTGTCGGATCTTCTGAAGAAGGATACCGACTGGCACTGGAGGTGTGAGCACCAGGAAACCTTTGACTATGTCAAGGCAAGCCTTCAGAAGGCTCCTGACCTGGCACTGCCGGACGAGACGAAGCCGTCCAGCGTCGTCTGCGATGCATCCTATTATACAATCAGATGTACATTGCTGCACCATGATGCTGCAGGACGTGTTCGAGTGATCTCGTTTCAGTGCAGGCAGCTCAAGGCTGCTGAACGGAACTACACCGTTCATGACAAGGGGCTGCGCGCCAGAAGTACGCCCTTGTCAAGTTCCGGATGCACCTGCTGGGCTCACAGCCCTTTGTGATCTACTCAGATCACGCATCCTTACGGACGGCGACAAATTCGCCCCATCTGTCCCAAAGGATGGAGAGGTGGCTATCCTTCTTCGCGGAATATAACTACCGCGTCGAGTACAAGCCTGGCAAGCTCAACGTGCTTGCCGATGCGTTGTCACGCAGGCCAGACTATGAGCTGGCGCACATCACCCGTGCCGCGACCGATCTATACGATCGGATACGCATGGCGTATCGGGGCGACGAAGCCCTGGCACCTCCGGTGCGTTTCCTGGCCGCTGACAAGAATGTCAAGGCCGAGTGGCTCACGCTACGTCAGAGAGTCCGGCTCCATCAATACGCGTGGGCCGATGGCCTGCTCTACTATCGAGTAGAGCCCCACGGGTAGTCGATACCAAACAACGAGGATCTCAAGTTTGACATCTTCTTGTGGCGCGCGATGCGCTGTCCAGCGGTCACTTGGGCCGCGAGAAGACCTTCCAATCGGTCCATCAGTACTTACGGTGGACCCAAATGTACTAGTGGTACGTGAAGACACTTGAAACATGCCAACGGTGAACCCGCCGGGCACACCTCGTCTCGTTTGCAGAGCCTGCCCGTTCCAGCGGACCGCTGGATTTCAATGAGTCTGGACTTCATCTTCGGACTTCCAGCCGACGGCCACGGCAACACCGGCACCTTGGTGTTCGTGCGCCGTCTGAGCAAGATGGTGCGTCTTGCTCCGGTCAAAGACACCGTGACCGGGAACAGGCTGCAAAGTTGTTCCTGGATGGCGTTTTTTGTCATCATGGCCTGCCGGAGACAATTGTCTTAGATCGTGACCCGCGGTTTACCGCTGCGTTTTGGCGAAGGCTGTTCCAACTACTTGGAACGAGGCTGCACATGTCCACCGTCGATCATCCTCAAACGGATGGGCAGACGGAACGTGTCAACCGAGTGCTTGAGGACAGTCTGCGCGGCGTCTGTACAGAGTCTCCACGCACTTGGTAAGAATGCCTGCCAGTAGTTGAGTTTGCACTCAACAATGTGGCTGACGCACCGACCAGGTATACCCCGTTATATTTGAAGGGCTTACGCTATCCACGGCTGCCGCTCACTCTACGAGGCAGTACTCCGTCTTCAGTACTAAGTGGGGGAGAGGCTCGGAAAGCGCTTCTTTCTCGGGTCTCGGACATGAGACGGGGGGGGGGTCCTTGCGGAAGCAAGTGGAGTCTTCTATAGACACCAGGCTGAATGTAATCAGCCGTGTCCGTGATGCCATGGCAGCAGCACAGGATAAACAAAAGGAGTACTCAGATAAACCAGGAAGAGGAACTTAAACGTGCTTAAAGTGGGTCAATTAGTCCTACTAGCCACTAGGAACTTACCACTCGCCACGGTAAGTTCCGTTGAGAGCAACAAGCTGAAGAACCGCTTCATTGGACCCTTCGCGGTCCTGGCCACGGTGGATCGGTTACGCGTCGGGTGATATAAACCTCGTCTCATGTTTCAGGAAGGGCCCCAGTCGGGGACAGCAACGCGTGCCTTGAATCGACTTTAAGCGACTACACCAAAATGATTATTGCACATTGCGTAAATATGATTGGATAAAACAAAAGACAAGCGCCTCTTCTATTCGTTAATAGTGTTTATTTACGAAAGGTCGGTAGAAGCCGAGCTATTGGCTGAAGACTAACGGCCCAGCCATCAATTTCTTCCTCGACCAACTGCACCAAACGCAGCCACCCGCTCACTTAGTAAACAACTCCGCACCACTCCATTGCCTAACCTCGACGATCCAACCCGCCGTTCCACCATCAATGACGTTCTTCTTCATACTGTCGGCGGTAGCATACATCGAGTCCAACGCGGAGACTATGCTGAGCTAGGCCGCAAAGACAAGTGTCATGAACGCACTGTTGCTTGTACTTGGGAATCGTTATAAGCTGGTGTTAGCTGACGGTGTTGTCGGAACCAATGTGATCTGCCGAATTAAGGGGATTCAGGTCGGCGGGGCTACGACTACGAAGAGTTGGCTGTCACGATCAACGCGGGGCCAATTCTCAAGCGGTGGACGTTTGCGACAGCTGCAAAGGCAACCCGCGTTTCGACGAGCGTGTTACAGCGCTTTCTTCGCGACGGCATCGTACAGAGCGTCTCGTCGAAAATCAAGTCCTCCCTGACCGCAAAGAACAAGGCCGAGCGTGTAAGTATGCGTTGCCCTTTATTGATGACCAGCCAATTCGTTTTTCTTAGTCCATGTACGCTGTCCTACATGTGAACGATAATGGTTCTATGAAGACGTGGATAATCACTTGTACTACGCCGTCGGAGGGGAGGAAGTGCTTCAACGTCATTGTCGCAGCATACGCTTTATTCCGAAGACTATGTTTCTAGCCGCGAGGGCAACGCCAATGTAACCATTCAAACGTTATATTTTATGGTATCAGAAGCTGATTTGTCCCGTATTTGTAGATATGAATACAAACCAAGTTCAATGGTAAAATTGGCATCCGACCGTTTACCGAAGATACATTCGCGGCGCGCTCAACCGTGAACCGTGCCAAGGTACTACTGTTACAAAGAATGTGAAGTCGGTCAACAGAAGCTATTTCATTGACAAAGTCATCCCCGCAATCAAGGCAGTTATGACCTGAGGAGGAAAAATGGAAAGTGAGTCTAATCTAGCAAGACACGCGAGGTCACACCTCTCGCCGGTTGACCCTGATGTCGTTGCTACGGGGGACGTCTGGGTGTGGAACATTCGTTTGCTTTATCAGCCTCCAAACTCGCAAGATTATAACGCGCTTGATCTCGCTTTTCGATTCCATCCTGTCCTTCCAGCCGCACAGCAGAAGCTGAGGTATTGATCACCTCGTACGAAAGTTGTAACCCAAGCTTACAACAGTATCAGCACCGAGACACTGAAGAATGTGTTCTTGTCATTGCAAGTAGTCCTGTTGTGCACATTGGAATGCGCTGGGGTCAATGAGTACAATATTCCACACTCTAGCAAAGTTCTCTCCGTCGTTGCAGCGGGGCTGCGTAGCCTAGTGCGTCAGAGGAAGATGTATGAGTCCCCGAGTCTGAGCTGTGGTTATCCTAACCCCTAAGGTCTCCGCAGAGGCTTAAACCCCTCTAGTTATACCACTAGAGACTCAAAAAGTTAGTATTCCTAAACCTAGGACGATACTCTCTTTGATGCTAAAACTGAACTGTCATTTGTTTGCTTATCTGCGGCAAAGCCGCCTGTGGTGTAAATATATGACTCTAACTATCTACCATACTTAAACCTAGTCAAATGCATATCGAGTGGCCCTGTGGCCACGTACTGAAATCCTGTTAATCCAGGTGGTACCGAGTACCACTTACTGCAAGATGACACGTTGCACGGCTAGACTCGTGTTACCTTCGTGTAACCCCGATACAGTCGTGAATATAAGTACCCGAAGTCATTAGAGAGATTTCGGAGCGCGAATTACCCTCACCTTGCCCCAGCAATTCGGTAAGTTCGCACGAAATGCACTGTTTTTGATGATGGTGACGTTCAAAATCCGTAAATTTTTATTATTTCCAGGGATTATTATCCTCACATTCACCTCTTTAATATAATTAAGTTCGCATGCGATCTCGTACTCACATGTAAAATATTTTTAATCTACCCGTTAAAATAAGTACGAGCTTACATGGTACGCGTGTCCCGATTTTGTGCATGGTCTCATTCTGAAGGTAAGGGTGAGGGGATGCTCCCGCTCTCTCTCTATTGGTCTAATTCTGAAGGTAAGGGTGGGGGACGCTCCCGAAATCTCTCTATTGGTCTGATTCTAAAGGTAAGGGTGGGGGAACGCTCCCGAAATCTCTCTCTTGCCTTGCGACAAAGATCTACACCAGCGAGCTGTGATGGACGTCAAGTGAATGTACTTCGAGGGTTAATGCTCCTCTTAATAGAATATTGAAAAACAAAACTGTTACTATCACAAGAATATCCGAGCTGGACAAAAAATATGGAGGAAGTATTTATTAAATATCTCAGGAATAACGTTCTGAAGTCGCAGAAAAGGAACCGACTTAAACGAAATGATACTGTCAAAATCCGTATTTGCGACGTAAAAAACTGCCGCGTCAATTTTCTGAAATGCGACCCCCCCCTTTTTCCATCCTCGAGCGCAGTAAGCCTTTCGTTTTGAAATCTCTGTCAGCCAAGCTCACGAAGAACCGGCAGACTGGTAAGCGTGTATTTAAGCGCTTGATAACATGTGCGGCGCAATCTGCGGCGCAACGAATTACAGACTCCGTGGTAGACATGAATGACGGCGAGCCCGAACGGCAGGTACCGTCCTACAGTTCGTGGGTTTATGCTCAGGTTGACGTGGAGTGGCACGAACACTACGGCGTTTTCTGCGCCTATTTCGAAGAGTATAAATCCACCACGCATCATATTTTTTGCCAGCGCACCTCCACGTTCGTGCAGATGCGTAACTGAGAGATGCTCGACTCTATTAATATCTCACGGGCTGAAACACCAGGCGCAACACAGCCGCGGCGGTCCCAACCGAGGAGGTGCGAGCTAAACCACCGGATCGTCTAATTCCAGAAGCATTCAAAGGGGTCAAGTTGGTCTGCACTTATGAATGGAACCGGAAGAGCAGTGGGAAAGGGAAACATATGACTTTTTTCGAAAAATCTACGGGCTGTAACGCCAACATCAAGGCCGCTGTCGTCCGGAACGACGTAACACATACGTTCATGTTGCAGACTTTGACACCAGCCACACCGACAACATGTTCAGGCCATCATTGAGGATCACGTCTCCAACTGTCGTGTAGAAGATCAGCAACGAGGCTGCAACTATATATAGCTTCATCGTCAGAGAAAGACACAGACTCAGGGAGTCTCTTGTCTAAGGTGGATAACCTTAGGCTCTATACAAAAACCGAAACGAACCCGTGATATAGCACTTACGGACCCCAAGAGTCAAAAGTACCTTAAACAAGGCAAAAGAACGCTTTTCTTCAAATACGAACTGAATGTAGTCTTTATACGCGCGAAGGCAGTGTAACCTATTTTAAAGCGTAACTGTTGGCTGTAAAGCCATCTTCTGATGTGTTGTCATTATCTCGTACCGAATATTGCTATAAGGGAAGGTGGGGGGCGTGTGTACCACATAATCTATAACCTTGAAAATAACCCCGTTACACTCTCTCCTACCAGACTGAGGTCCTCACTCGTCATTGCCTCAACTGAGGGGTCGTTCAGATGAACGTGCGTGTTGCCTGGTCACTCCCAAGACCTCGCTTAAGAACGTTCGAAGTTCGAGGAGCTGGCCCGTCGTGGCTCCGTGCATGGCTTCCAGCCATAAAGCTTTTAGTCCTCGGAACAGCATCAAGGCTCCGCGTCTCCTCCATCCAAGCATAGCACCAGGGACCCCGGCACTCGGCAGACAGCCCCGCAGGTCGTTCGCTCTCAGCGCGCGGCACACTCACTGGCGAGGGGTATCACTCCGGATACTGTGGTCCCGCGCAATATCAGACTCAACAAGCGGCGACGGAACGTTTGGGCGACACCATCTCGCTTTTCAGATCATTTCTCTGCGATCCTCGGTGAGGGGATGGAGAAGGACTACGAGTCCGGCACGAGGCTTCCGCGCTTTCCAGAACCCGATCCCGCACGCTTCGCTCACCAATTCCGTTCCCGCACCCTTGCGACTCTGTCTGCGCTGTGCGATCGTCGGTCCTGGAAGAGGGTGCGGTCACCAATGACCTCGATAAGGCTCAGATCCGACTATTTGAAAAATAAGCGCTACAGCGTTCCCAACGTCCTATGGTGCGCTGATCGTTAGCTCTTGTCGAGATAATGGCTTCGAAGCTCGCGATGTTTGCCTTCGGCAAACTGCCACGAGGCCCTCGAACACTTGGGTCGTCGGGCCCGACGCCTCTCTCCCTGTTGACGTAGCGGCATGTGGCTCTTCGCGAGAGGCTCCTCACCGACTAAATGGTTACTCGTCGAGAGTATTGCGGTCGCCTTAACAATCATGCACGAGTGTTCGGTACCCACCAGGAGCACGAACCTCATCATCTTGATGCCGGGTGAGGCTGTCCAAGAGGATGCAGCCTAGTTTACCATTTGGGCGGAAAGGACCCGGCGATTCCCTTCGATTGTTCCGTTACTAGCTGGCTTCGCGGAAGGCAATGTGCGCATGGAGCTAAAGCTTTGTTGCGACTTCGCGAAGCTCAAGGCGAAGCGCCACTTGCTTATTGACTTTCGCCCTCGGGACCATGAACCCACCCGTCTGCTCCTGCGAGCCTTACAATCCTCTATCAACGTCGCTCAGCGACTGCAGCAGCCCCGGATCAGCGCTTAATCACAGCGGCTGGTCCGTTAGCTCCCGACCTATTGTCTGGAAGCGCGAGACGGCCGACAACGCGGTTGTAGGCCGCTAAAAGCGTCCGTTCCTGGTGACCGAAAGCGTCGACGACGTCTGGGTAGTTTTGCCGGAGGAGCGCCTCAAACTCCCAAGCGTTTGCCCAGTTAGGATACCCGCGCCGCTTTACCCGGTATTATTTATGGCCTTGGCGACGACATAGCTTTAAGATGCTTTGCACGTGGAAGTGGTGGTCTCCCTGTTCGTCGAGCAACGCAGGAGGCGGTCGTGCCGATCCGGATAAGCATGCTGTATGTCGTGAGGAATTCGAACAAACGCTGGACTCCGTTAGCGACTGCTCGGTGATGTGAAGGAGCTCCGCCGGGTACTTGGGGGCAGCCGAGTGACTACTTTGGCTCACACTAGTGAGCGAGGAAGTTGGACAACCTTGGCCTCGATTGTTTCACGGATCCGTAGAGTCTATCCTGGACCTCGATTTTCTTCCCCATAGTCACAACGACTCACAACCTCCGTTCCTCGTATTCATTAATATCTAACTGGAATGACTAACGCCAACGGCATATTTATTTTTTAACTAATAGCTGTTGTGATGGGAGTCACATGCACCCTCGATTGAGGAACCGTAGCTTCTAACCGAGACAGACGCCCTGCGTCTCTGTTTTCTTGTCGCACGTGGAATGCCTGGATTTCCAATAGACCGTGGGACAGGATTCCTACGCCTTGCGAGCTTCTAGGTTAGATTTTTACTGAGTCTATATTAATATGCTTCTATGGTTCTACTTACTATAAACTGCCTAACACTGCATCCTTAAGTCACCGGTTTCTCAATGGGTGGTTCTCAAGCCATGTCTCCTTTCTAAGCACGAATTGTACCTAAGGTATCTTTCACCTAGGTATTATTTGTACCTAACTGTGTTTTCTCGTCTAAGTGCGATCCGTACTTAGTGGCGAGTCCTCTCTCCTAGATACGATCCGTACCTAGTGTGGGGTCCCACATTGTGCGGTCACACCAATTGGTCATTGGTCATCCATCAGGAACCCCCCCCCATTACACCCTCCCACACCCAAACGGAGAACACCGGAGAAAGGTCCGAGGGGAATCCAGCGCATCACGGGTACTTTGAGCCGCACCCGGAAGTTGGACCTCACTTCTCAACAGCCCCCCCCCGACGCCGACGATACTTTCGTCCAACGGGCATGACCAAGACCACGACACCACCGAGTCCCGCGGTTCCAAGCGCACCTACAACACTCGCCGGTGTGTCCGTGTCCGAGGCCGCAGCGTCCGACGCTGGCCCCAATGAAGACCAGGAGCCAGACGAAGGCGGACTCCGCTAACAAGAAATAGCGGAAAGGCGAAAACCCCACAGGCTAGCGCAAAGCAGAAGACGAAGACGAAGAAGACAAAGACCCCAGGTCGCAGAGCGGCCTTGTCTGCCGCGCGCCGTCGTAAACGACACAAAGTGTCCGTGCCAGGTCCCGTGGGTTCGCTGAGCGATGAGTCGAGCGAAGAGGATGACAATGTGGTCAATCCGACCTCGTCCTTCCTGACGAGGCCATGCCTAGCAAGGCTACATCCGCCGTGAAGTCGAAGACAGCTGCGTCCGAGAAGAGCTTGGCTCCGCCGAGCATGTCGTCCACCAAAGCGGCCCCGTCGGTCACGCCGTCAGCCGAAGCGGCCCCACCGAGCACCTCGTCTGCCCAGGCGGCCATGCCGAACACGCCGTCAACCGAAGCGGTCCCGCCGACCAGCGGACCGGAGGAAACCGCGAACCCGAAGAAGGGTATGAGCAATGACCCTTACGTTGATGCGCCTGTTGAGGTGGCCCCGTCCAAGCCTCTCGCAGAGACGACCGTCGCTGACGTGGACGCGAAGGGCAAAATACCTACGGAACCCATACGGGACATGCCGGTGGCCCCAGAGAGCCCGCTTCCAGAAGATATCTCCCACGAGGTGGACTACGAGTTGTCGGAGGACGAGCACGAATCGACGCCATCTTCTCCACAGCTCAGTGAGCAGCAGCGTGCCATCCACCCAGGAAGCACGGCGAGTCAGCGCAGCAAAGCTGCTGTCGAAAAGGCCAAGCTGGTGCCTAACCGCCGTGAAGCCACAGCTGAGCCAGCCTCTCCTGCACCTCAGCTCGAGAAGCCTCTTATCATCACTAACGCAGGTGTCGACGAAGGACTCGACCCCGCGCGTCTGCAGCGCGACAACCGTGAACACTTGCGCGAGCGCGCGGACGCAGCACCTCTCGACGCCGATCTCAAGACCGCAGGCGTGAACACGAGCCGTCGGCCTCGCGAAGTCGTGAGCAGCTGCTAGCGCACCGCATCTGGACTCCAGAGGAGTATTCGGCATATGCGGCGAAACCGTCAGCCCGGACTCACCTAGCTAGCTGTGAGGAGTGTCCGTTCGTTCTTCCGAGCGACACGGCCCTCGCTCGACAGTCCAACGAGGTTGAGTTCGAGGCTTGGCTTTGTCACGCTGACTCCCCCGTAGCTGAGTTTCTGCGGTCGCCTCATCGGCTAGATTAGCTCGTGCCGCGGCGCCTTCGCTTTCGCATGGCGAAGCTGAAAGCTGACTGGACTTGGGATCGACGTTGGGACGTCCGAGACTTGCCCACACCACAAGGTGGCCTCGAGGAGGTCGTGTCGAAGGTGCGAATTCGAGGCAGTCACAGCCCGTTGAACCTAGGAACGTTCTAGGGCCTGTTAGCGCCGACCGACTCCGTTGGAGCGCTTATAAGCGTTCACGATGTCGGCGCAGCCCGCTGCGAGGCGGCTTTCCGTCTCCCACGCATTATATTGAACGAGGGATAGACGCGCCACTTCACCAAATTATGGTTGACGCCCCCACACCTCCGGTGTTTCACCAGCTTCTCCACATGGAAGTACTGCTCCCCATCACTACCCAGTAGGGGTGGAGGAGGCCGGAAGGGCCGTTGCTGGGTCGTCGCGGCTCGAGTTGACGCCACTGACTGATTCGGGGACCCTCGCGGAAGCGGTGGCGGGTTGCCAGCCTTTTTGACGCTCATCGAATGGATAGGATCGCTTTGCGTGGCCGCCAACAGCTCCTGGAGATGCGATTGGAGCGGGGGTTGCGCCAGGCGCCCAACGTAGACGCGGAGAGTTATCGCCCCCCCCTGTGGGCGAAGGTAGATCGCGTGGAGCAGGACTTGACCCAGCCTGAGATGTGTGTCCGTCATTCGTTCGAAGAGCAGGTCGGGTGGATCCGGGATCTCTATGACAGCATCCGACGCCTGGAGCGGCACCTGCATGTCAAAACTGCGAGGGCTGATTCTGCTGCGCGGCCGCCATCGGCGCCTGTGAATGAGGAAACACTGATGTGCTTGTTGCAGAGCGCTCTGCGTCGCTACACGGGGTCTCGGACAGACCGGGTGGAAGGCGCTCAGCCTCATGGTACGCTTTGAACATGCCGACGCAGCACGTTGAATGCGTCGCCATGGCCGATAGCAAATCCAACGTGTAGGCATTGCCATGGACTCCAATGACCGTAAACGGCCCCACGAATCGTGGCCTGCGTTTTGTTCTCCCCACCGAAGGCATCGCATGTATAAGAAGCTTTTTGGCATTTAATAACAGCAAATCCCAATTTTAAACATTTGTGTGTGTATTGCGCTCATGGCGGTCACTGTTTCCTTTTTTAGATCTTGGGCGGCTGTCATGGCGTCACGGACGCGAGCACGATCGCAGCCCCAGCCTCGATGAAGGAACAAAGGTTCCGTTTCACGGATCGGCGTACGCCTTTGAGACCCATCGGGTCGTCAACAACAGACCCTCTCTCATTCAAATCAGAAGCCGGAGGCAATGCTAATGGCGTACGCGGATGCCGCAACCCGATAACGTGGAACGGGGTAATCCCGTGGACACGTGAACCGCGTTATTCAGCGCAAATTCCACTTGCGCCAACTGCGTGCTCCACTTCGTGGGTTCTGCCACGCAGACACTGCGCACGACATTTTCCAAGACACGGTTGACGCATTTTGTTTGACCATCCGTCTGTGGATGGTCCGTCATGGACACGTCCAACTTCGTACCGAGAAGTCGGAACCCAGAAGTGAGACACAAATCGAGGGTCTCTGTACTGACAAATGCTTCTGGGGGGGGGGGTCGTGATACATTGTCAGTGAAGTGCTGTGCCGCTTGCGGCGCTGTCACACTCATCTTCACGGCCACCAGCCGTACCATCTTGTTCAGCCGGCAAACGAAGACGAAGATGTCAGTATTGCCTCGCCCATCGGGCGGTAACTCGAAAATGAAGTTCATGCTCACCGAGCGCCAAAAGTCAGATGGAACCGGCAAGCTCATCAGCGGCGCTGCCGAAGCGGGCGAGGGTTTCACCCGTTGGCACGTCTCGCAAGGCTTGACGTAAGAGCGAACCCACTTGTACATGTGGGGCCACCAGAAGTCCCGTGCCACCGACGTGTTCGTCTTCTCTCGACCCAAGTGGCCGCTAAGCTCCGTGTCGTGGACCTCAACGAGAATTTGATGTCTCGAAGCGTCGTCGTTGGGAACGTCCAGACGCGGAGTGTCCTCGTTGTCTACTTGGTAGTAAAGAAGGCCCAGAGAGAGGGTATAGCGGTGTAACCGCGTGCGTTGACGAGCAATAAGCTGGCCATTCTCAGCGTCCGCGCAGCGCTATTACAAATATCTGAAATCAGCGTCTGCTGCGAAGCGTCACGGATCAACTCGTGGAGCGGCGACTCTAGAAGTGCGGCGTGTGCTAGCTCGTAGTCTGGTAAACTGGAGAGCGCGTCTACCAGGATGTTTTGCTTGCCCGGCTTGTAAGCCACCGTGAATTTGTACTCGGCGAAGAACAATAGCCATCGCGCCATGCATTGAGCGAGATGCGGCGACGAGGTCGCCGACCTCAACGAGGCATGGTCTGTGTAGATCACAAAGGGCTTGCTGCCCCGCTGATGAACCCTGAACTTCACTAGCGCGTACTTCATCGCGAGGAGTTCCTTGTCATGGACAGGGTAGTTCTTTTCCGCAGCTTTCAGCTTCCGGGATTGGAACGAGATCACTCTCTCCCTGCCTTCGGCATCAACTTGAAGCACGGCACAGCGAATGGCAAAGTCAAAGGCGTCACACGAAACGCTAAACAGACGAGCCTCGTCGAGGAGTGCCAGGATTGGGGCACTCTGCAGACTCTGCTTGATGGCGTCAAAGGCTCTCTGAGCTTCTTCATTACCATTCCGTCGCTGGCGCGTGGGATAGCCCTTGGGGCATCACTAACCATTCCCATAACATCCCGCTGGGAGTACTCACTGCTGTCAGAGGGATATCCGATTCCCGCATCAGTAGCTGATAGTATCCATCGATCATGTCGAGCGCGCTGAACACCTTGCAGCCCGCCATGTTGTTCTGCAACACATCCTTCCGAGGATAGGCGCTGACGCCGGGATGGTGGCAGCGTTCAGCTTGTTGAAGGCGTGAACCATACGCCACTTCCCGCTGGGTTTGCGCACGCAAAATGCCGGGGACGAGTGCGGCGACTTTGACGCGCGCACCATGCCGGCAGCATGCTTCGCCGAGAAGAACGCGTTAATCACCTTGACTTTCGTTTGGAAGCGGCCACTGCCGTGTGGTGCAGTACTTGGTATCAGGCTCCAAGTAGATTTCGTGGACGACGCCACGATCCGGTGGTAATATAGAAAGTTATTTTTTTCGGAGACCACATCCGAGAACTCCTTCAACAGAGGATAATAAGGATCCGAGGATCCATTAAAATGGCTGCGCCATAACGCCGTCGTCTCTGCGCGCCCCTTTCTTCTTCTAGAACGTCTGGGTCCATGACCGACGAGCTACTAAGTTCCATCGAGGTCTGCTGTCGGCGGGGAAGGACAAGGTCCTCAATTTCTCCCGCCTTGCGGTTTCCAGTGAGTGTATCAACGACCACTGCGGCGGACACCCCGCTCAGTAGGCCAACAAGTAGGGATACAGCCTCGCTGTCAATTCCATCATTCGTGGGGATCCTCTGCTCGACCACCTTGTGTTGCACGACGTCCTTTGTCAGCATCTGCGTGAGCTGAACCAGCTCGGACGCACTGCGTTGTGGGTGCCTCTACTCGAACACTTTGGGTTTCAGAAACGACCACTCGTTCGGCAGAGCCGGCGAAGTGTCGTTCTCCACGTGGGACTCGGTGCTCTTGCACGAACCCGTCACGCGATGAGGAGGGGACATGACTCGCTAAAGCTCGCTCCACGAGGGGGTTGTGGCTAGCACCTATTCTGCGACTTCGCCAGTCGATCCACGGCTCATGCTTCACAAGCCAGGGCATACTGAGGATCAGGTCGTATCGATCATCCATGTCGGGAATAATGAAGGGTTCGACCGAGTTAAAGTCGTCAAATTTGACAGTCAAAGGGAAGCGAACCTTCCGCGTCGATACAATTGAACCAGTCACTAACCGAACAGACACATTATGATTATTCTTAGCGTCTTAAAAAAAGCTTTAGCGTACAGTGTACGGTCCTAGCAACGCTGGGTTTCGTCGCGAAATTGTAGGACGCTCTGAATCGATCATGATGGTCATAGGTTCAACATACTCTTTGACGCTGGCGGTGACGACCACGAGGTTAGACCCCGTGAGAAAAACAACGTTGGCTCAGGGACCTGCTCCCCCGGACGGGGAGGTGGCGACGCCACCATTGACCGGAAAGAGCGGAGTCTCCCAGCCGGGTGTCCCGCATCTACTGGGAGCCGTCATTTTCCGACAAGTCGGACTCGATTACATTGAGCGACGGCGACGCCGAGGTGGTCTTGACACGGTTGACTCGTCACGGGTAGTCGGTCAATTGCGACGAAAGTAGCCTACTTCGTTGAAGCCGAAGTAGCGACCACACTCGCTCGTGGTTTCTTCGAGGAGAGTCGTGCCTACTCAGCAGAAGAGATCTCCATGGGGTGGGGCCCGCCGACGAGTCCGATGGACAAGCATGCCTCTTTGCAGAACGCACACAGAGGTCTTCCAGCAGAGCGATGAGTACTGCCCTGTTGAAGGTCTTGTGTTGACGCCGAAAGAGCTCTGTCCGCACCGGACCCGTGCGGACACCGTCCATGAACACCGTGACCTTTACGTCCTCCGAAAGAGAAGCTCCGGCCATAGCCGCTACCAGGTTTTGCAGTTCCATGACATAGCCTTGGAGGGAACGTTTGCCTTGCTTGCATCGCAAGAAGAGGGAGCGTTGGCGATACGCCACACCTTAACCAATAAGAAATGCTTGCGAAGCTCCTGTTCCGTGGACGACCATGAGGTGAAATACCCCGGAGACAAGGTCTCCCGAGCCATAGCCCATGCACGTGCCCGACCTCACAGATTGGACAGGGGAAGGCGACTTGAGATCTCGAATCATAGATCAGCCCGCTCTCAGCGCGATCTCGATCTCGCGGAATCCAGAAGGCCAAGCTATCTGACTCCTTCCCGTCGAACTTGGGAACCGTCATCTTGACCGCCTTCTTCGATCCTTGCCGCGAAGCGAAGGTAACGGACTCCCGCGCAGCGGATTTAGTTGCGCTCTGGGCTTCCGCCAGTAATGTCGCGCGTGTAGCTTCTTGGGCTGCGATGCTCACATGTGCGATGGGTAAGGTCTCGTACTTGTCAAACCGCTCAATGCGGGCTCTCTGCGCTTCTACAGAGAGTGAGGGGAATCCATCAAAAGCCTGCTCGCCTAGAAGACTAACCATCTTCTCTAACGTGGCCCAGTGGGCATCCGAGAGTCTTCCATACTCAAAGAGAATCTGATTGCTGTAGCAATCCGCGACGGTCACGGGATCGACTACAAATGCTATCAAGTATGACGGGGTAACACGCACCCTGGCCTGCCAAGTGTAGCTTCTAACCGAGACAGACACCCTGTGTCTCTGTCTTCTTGTTGCACATGGAAAGCCTGGCTTTCCAGTAGTCCCTGGGACAGTGTTCCCACGACTTAAATTCCAGGTTAAATTTTAACTGAGTCTTTATTAACATGCTCCTATGTTCCTACTTACTGTAAACTGTCTAATTAATGATCCCCTAAGTCACCGGATTCTCAATGGCCGGTTCTCAAGCCATGTCTCCTTCCTAAGTGCGATTCGTACCTAAGGTGTCTCTCACCTAGGTACGATTCATACTTAACTGTGTCTCTCTCCAAGTGCGATCCGTACTGAGTGGTATGTCTTCTGTACTAGATACGATCCGTACCTAGTGAGTGGGCGTCCCATATTGTGTGGTCACACCAACTGGTCATGGGCCATCCATCAAAAACACGCCCCATTACAACTACTGCAATCGTATATTGGTTATCACACCAAAGAGGCACTCGCAGGTGCTTGTCAGCATAGCCCAGCTCCTGCAGAAGCTTACGAGCCCACACTACCATCTTGCAGCATTCACAACACGCTACCAACTCAGAACAGCACGTGTCTTCAGTCACACGCCGTTGACTGTGACTCTTCCACGTCTACATGGCAACATGTAGACGTAGCAAGTAGCCCGTTACAGATCTGCTCGTTTCCGGACACGACTGATGATCAGCATCACTGAACGCATCCAGCATGTTAAGTTCATGTGTCGCTCTGTACACCAATCCAATGTACTTAGTAGTTCGTGCATAGCGCACCACTCGCTGCGCAGCACGATAGTTTTCCATCGTATAAGCGCACATGTATCGTCCTAGCGTTCTCACAACCTTCGCAAGGTCTGGACGGGTACTTCCAACTTGATACTGGGGGGACCCGACGATCTCACGGAATGGTAAATTCGGGTCATTCCTCTTGGCTTCATCAGTCTCGATCATCACCGTCTTCAAGTGGCGGAACTGTGAAGCGCGAACAGGTCTCGCCGATGCCAATCCAAACTTCTTAGCAGGTCGCTCAATGTAAGCCATCTGAGAGAAGCACAGCATATGTCCTGGCATATACTTCACTTCCATGCCTAGTAAGTGCCGCACTCGGCCGAAGCTCTTAAGCTTGAAGCGTAGTCACAACTGCATCACCACTTCGTCCGCAGGTGTTCAAGCCATCACAATGTCATCGACGTATACAGTAAGAAAGATGACGCGTTCATTTCGGCGTCTCCAGTACACTCCTGCATCAAAGATGCACTGCACGAAGCCTAGCTCAACTAGAACCTTGTGTAATGTGTCATTCCAGATTTTCGAGGCTTGTTTTAGTCCGTAGAGTCCCTTCCGCAGTCGGCAGACCCGATCAGTTGCGTCTTCATAGCCTTCAGGTTGTTCCATGTAGATGACAACATCGACCAATTCACCATTAAGGAATGAAGTGACAAAATCAATATGTTTGCTTTCCAGTCCCAGAAACATCACTATCAGCAAAATGAATCGAACCGATTCAATCCGGACCTTGTGGGGGGAGTCATATTACAAATCGCCTTCGTGACACTCATATTGTCTGCATGCACAACATAGTGAAGAATCTCCCACCCCACAAACACGCAAGTAAATTCGCTGCATTACGTACTTTGCTAAGTAGTTTGCCATGCATCTTTTCTACTAGGCAGTTCTCCTCCGGTGTGTATGCATTTGTAGTAAGCAGTCTAATCCCTTGTTCAGATAAGAATCCAGTCATCTTTGTGTTCAGGAATTCACCACCATGATCGCACGAGAACATCTTCACGTTAAAGTTCTTTCCTAGTCGACGTACAAGTGTCGTCACATTTTCAGATGCTTCGCTTTTCTTCGATAGCAAAAAGACCCATTTAAAAGGGGACGCTTCCCTACCCAAAGCTCTGGAACCGCACACCAGATATGAAGGACCTGAAGGTATGTGGCTACGTGGCCCACTACCACTTGCCCAAAGAAAGCGGAAAAGCGGGACAACACGTTAGTAAGCAACAGAGCGAAACCTGTGATATTTCTGGGCATTGCGGAGTCAACATTCGGCTACCGACTGCTGGACCTTGAGACTGGGAGCATCTTCCCTCTCAATCAAGAGTTAGGAGTGGATCTTTGATCAGCTTTGTAAACGAGTCTCCATTCACGCACACATGAGTCCCTGCGCCACTATCCAGCATCCCGTGGTGCACAAGACTCACTGAAGGTACCTACTCGTTTGGCCCCATGCCATACGAATTGGCACTGGTGGATTGTTGCCGTCACAAAGCTCTCCAGACCACATCATCTTCATCGGTGTCGCCCGTTTGGCCACATCGTTATCGTCATCGGTGCTTTTACCCTTTGTCACTTGCAAAGTTTTCCAGCCAAAACAATTTGCACGAAGGTGACCTCGCTTCTTAAAGAAAAAAAACATTTCTTCGTTCACCTTCTTGCCGCTGCCCCCTTTCTTCTTATTGAACTTCTTCTTGGCGTTTTGGGTAGTAGGACGTTGGTACATCACCTTCATTGCTTGTTCGGGTTGTTCCTTCGCAGAGGATACAGCAGCTTTAGCCTTGTCAGCCTCATCTTCACCCAGCAGGACATTGTTCACAGTGTCAAGGTCTGGTGCCGCACCATCAACACCTTTCCGGTTGAACATCCGGACTACGTTGTGATGGTATCAATTATTCCTTGCAGTACAATGTTCACCATGTATGCACCGGGTATCACTGCGTTCATGTTTGACGACTGGTGGCGCGTGTCTTCCAGTCTGTCCAGGTATGTCTCCATATTCTCGCCAAACATAAATTTTGCAGGATTTAGATCGCAACAAAGGCGAATCTAACTGCTGTACGCACGCTTCATCTGTTCCTGTTTCAAATGAGTTTCACATTTCGCGCGCCGTCGTCATCTTGTATACTTTCTTTGAGTCCTTCGGCAACAGCCCAAACAGCAGCGCACTACATGCAAATTTGGTTCCGCTCAACCCACTGGAGATCAGCTGGTTCAGCCATGGCGGTGCCATCGATGACATCCTAGCAATCATATTGGATGAGGCATCCCTCCAGTTGGGCGTGGCAGAGATCGACGTCTCCATCTGCGGTGAATTTTTGGCGGTTTCAATCCACAGACTGGCCTCGTTATCGTCCCACCACCAGTTCCTCCATAGCCCACTTGCTATTGGTTATGTACTTGTGGATGTGTTCTTTGCTGGTCCTGAGGCTGACCTGTTGACCTTGCTGGCCACCAGCGTTCGTCTGTTACACCATACTGACAGTCATTATGCACTCTTTGTATCACCCGCGTCTCAACGATGCGGGTATCAGCAATTCAGCATAGGACAGCATACCACGTCTGCTTCAGGCTCTGCAACCTGTTGTGGCCCATAACCTACGAGGATATTGTCCTCGTCAGCACCAGAGTAGAGCGGAGTAGAAACATACTTGATGACTTGATAGATTATTCATGAGTGAGGCGAGTTGAATTGCATCGGGGAAGGCCGCAGCAAAAACAAAAAACTTTCTGTCTGCAGTGACTATTTCGGCTCACACAAGTGAGCGATGAGGTTGGCCAACTGTGGCCGCGATCCTTTCACTGAGAGCTCCGCAGAGTCTATATTGGAACTCTCTTTTTCTTCCCCATACTCACAACCACTCACAACCTCCGTTCCTCGTATTCATTGATATCTAACTGGAATGACTAACGCCAACGGCCTATTCATTAACTACTAGCTGTCTCAGTGTTCATTCGTTGACGTCTCGTAAAAGCGGCCTCTAGACATGCTGTTGAGACTCCAATGCAGCGCCGTGTTTCCGCCACCTGCTCCTCCAGCGGCGCCAGCACCTCCCCGCCCATCTGCTCCGGGTCCTGATATCGCCTGAGCAACCCCACGTAAACACGGGATGTGTGCGCATCTTCTTCGGAAGATTGAGCGTATACGCTAGGCCCCTCTTAGCCCTGACGAAATGCAGACACAACTTCGTCTTGAAGTCCCTGAAGCTGAATGTGTAGTACGTTTTTAGCATTGAACAAAACGCGATCGCCAACCCCAAAGCTTTCCATAGCTTTCCATATTGCCTCCCTCCCTGGCATCCCTTGTTCGTTTTGCTTGTCTTGGCTCTCAGTCGTAGTTTCACTCACATGCCGTAACTTACTTAGACGCATTGACAGACACTCGTCAACCTGTTTCCGAACAGTGATACGGTGACATCATCAAGTCGATTGGCTATTTTCCGCCCACCAAACCAAGAACCGCGGAGTGGTAGCGCCAGCATGACAGGCGGGTTTGTGAGGCCGCTTCCCTAGAACGTGATGTAACACTTGGAGGCATGCACATCATTATTCAATGCAAACTCAACGAGTTGAAGCATTGCGCTCCAAAGCTTGGCGTTTCAGCGCAAATGCTACGGAGTATATACTCCACAATTCGATTCACGCGTTCAGTTTGACCGTCGATCTGCGGACGATCCGCCGTGGACCCCATGCCCAGCTTAGTGCCAACCATCGTGAAGGCGGACGCACAAACTTTCCTGTGAAATGGGGTCTCGATCCGAGACTATCGATGCGGCAGCCCATGTTGACGAAAGACCTGATCAAGAAACAGTTTCGTTGTACCTTCATCATCAATGGTATCCGGTGGCGCCGCAATAGGTGAGCCATCTTGCTCAATAGGTCCACAAAGCCTACGATGCCCGTGTTGCCATCCGAGGCCTTCGGAAGGCTAAACACAAAGTCCAAAATCAAGGACCACAACACCCAGATGGTGCAGACAAACTTGCCAGTGGCATGGTTGCATGTAATGAGGGCTTCACCCGCTGAAATGTTTCACACGTGCGCACGTATGTGCTCGTCCAATTGTACAGTATGGGCCACCAATCGTACATGCTCAAAGAGCTATAGGTCTTTTGACGACCCAGGTGACAACTAAACGGCGTAGCATGCGCTTAATAGAGGATGCAATATCAGCATGAGGTACCATGAATTATGGATTGTCTGCAGGATCCGTGCTGTAAAACAGCAGGGCATTATCGACGGATTAATGGTGCAGCCTCGCTCGCAAGCGTGCCGACAGTTCAATGTCCGAGGCTTGAAAATCCTTGTTCATAAGAGCACGTAGAAGGTCTACGCATGTGTCATCTCGCGCAATGCTCCGAGGACAAGGGCGTTCACCTAGCGTTAGTCGATATTGGTTGGCCTATCAGTTTTATCAACGGTGATATGATCAGGAAGCACTTATCGCTCGACAGTCGATCAAGGAGACTACGCTTCGCTATGAACAGGTACAGGGGCGTGTGGCGAGCGCGAGTGCGACAGTAGTCAAATTTCGCTTGGTGGATCTCAACTATAACTCACGAATTACGCATCAACCGGAGGATATCCAGTACGCGCAATACGAGATGGTGATCGGTCGCGATTTGCTTGGAGGATTGGATAATTTCAAGAACGCAACGATCGGGTGGGACCGAAACACGGTGAGCTTTTTTACACGGGAGTGCGGGGTCTTCCCCAACGGATCGTCAATGAAGCCGAGCTGAAGGAGGTCAATGAAGTCGCTGCTAAACCAATCGATCCTCTGGGAGATGCAGAGGTCGCGCCGTGAACAGATAAGCAGTGCTTGACGCTGCTTACTGAATATGCGCAGCTGTACAATGGTCATTTGGGAAGAATGAAGCTGCCGAACTATGTACTTCCGATCCAAAAGCACTTCACACCCGTGTATGCTAGACCATATCTTATCGCAAGGAGCCAGGAGCAAGCAGCACGTGATGAGATTCAGCGGATGATTGGGCTTGATGTACGGGAACACGTTTATGATGTCGAAATGGTTTCGCCTGCCTTCTATCGTGCGGTGCCACATTGACAGCTACGACCTCTGATTGAATTTTGTGGATTGAACAAGTTCCTGAAAATATGTCCTTATTACGCGTCATTGATTCGTGAGATCATGCAACGACTTGGCGGGGACAGTCCTTCTCGACGTTGGATGAAAATATGGGATATTATGAACGGCAGCTTGCAAACGGGAGCCGTTATTTGACCGCATTGTTTTTACCGTTCGGGAAGTACCAATACAAAGAATTGGCCATGGGCAATTCGACAGCGCCGGATGAGTATCTGACCTTCATGCTGAAAATCCTCGGCTATCTCGATTTTGTCATCATTTATCTAGACGACATTTGGATTTTCTCGTCGACAACGGAATAACACCTTTCAACGTACGGGTTGTCTTCGAATGTCTCAGGAAGTATAACGTGACACTGAACGGCAAAAATGCCACATCCTGTGCAGCAGTGGGGATTACCTGGGTTTTACGGTGAACGCGGATGGAATTAAACCGCAGGAGAAGAAAGTTCGCGCAATTCTCGCTCTAGCCATACCAAAGACAAAACGCCAACTACGCAGGTTCCACGGGATGTTTAACTTCTACCGGGAGATGGTGCTAACCAAGTCGGCGTTGCTGAAGCCATTAACCAGAATGATGTCAAACAGCGTCGCTTTTGTTTGGACAACTGTGGAGAATGACGCCTTCCAAGCGATCAAGCGCGCCTTAGCCGAAGCTGTACTGTTGTTTTTCCCCGACGTCACGCAACAGCTCCGCATTTATGCAGCCGCTAGCGGTAAACAAATTGATGGACTGCTCCAGCAACAAGTTTTTAGCGTACTACTCTCGTAGTCGTACGACAGCCCAGCCGACCTACGCGACTATGGACTACTCATGAATTACTCTAGATTCTCGAAATCTTGAGGAGTAACGAACAATGCTCCTTGGTTTCCCTATCTTAATATACACCGACCACGATCTTTCCGACGGAGAACTCGTTACGAGTCAAGCGGTGGAAGCTCATACTTTCAGAGTATCGACTGGCCTGTCGGTACTGGTAACGCAATACAAATATCGGGCCCGATGCATTTTCTCGCATGGAGTATGACGACGTTGACGCGGGGTTAAACCTGAAATTTTTCTGTTAGGAGCAGCTAGTCCGTGGTCGAGGGTAACTATATCCGACAGCAACAACAGGCAGGTCCAAACCCAAGCACCTCATCCAGAGATGCATTCAGAACGACAATGATCCTGACCATCAGATTTAGAACCTAGTGGGTGCATGTCTACTGACGTTCAAGAAGCGCATTGTGGTGCCAACTAATCTTCGAGTAGATCTCGTGAATTGGTGTCACGATAATCCCTGGTACCAAACGCCAGTTCCACACGATGCAGCCAAATTGCTACTGTTCAGGAATGAAATGATTTATTGTGGACTTTCTCAAGAATTGCCTGATATGCAAGTGCAATAAGTTACACGGTGCCCTCAAGCCTTTGGTGAGCTACCCCCACGAGAAATGAAGACAATTTGATGTGGTGCATGTGTACATCATTGGGCCGTATGACAGCGAGAGACACTACGATATTACAGTTGTGGACGAAGCAACTCAATGGCAAGAAGGCTCCGTTTAAACTGACAACAAGACGCCGACAACCGCCAAAACATTCGACGTGACAGGTCCTGTCGCTACCCCCGGTCATTCTATCGTGACAATGAATTTATACCAGTGTGTTTTACGAGATGTAAGAGCTACGGATCAGGACCAAGGTCATTACAGCGAAAAACGCAGGTCACTTCAATTTGTGAACGCGTGCACCTGGAACCCAACACCAGTATTCACAGCTATCAAGGTGGAGATTGTCGCAAAATGGTCCAGTATGCAGCCTTTGCTGTTCGAGAAAGCTAACGTAACATCCTCGGGACAACACCGGCACACCTGACCTTCGGTCAGGACCTGATCACCTGCCAGTTTAATGTGGCCAATTAAAGCTCTTTGGCCAAACGTCGTTTTGACGCCATCTTGCGTGGCAACTATCGCGAGAACCAGACAGGACTCGAACACTTCTATGACATTGGGGATCACGTAATGGTGGGCGAAGGAGGATCGTCAGAACAAGCACAGCCCGATTGCTAATGGTCCGTATGCCACCACCATATTCACGATAACGGAACTGGCCTGTGGCGTCGCGCAGCTGTGCGTGAACATCCGGCCCATATTTCTATGTTAATCCATGGCCACCATTGGGCCGAGTGACATACCTACAATACGCTGGTACTACTAAGAAGCTGAATCGTGTATCGCCATGGAGGTTGCGTCTTTGTCTTACGCATTGACGATCCGACGCAGGAACATTCACAGAATCACTCGCCGAACTGACGCAGTCGGCTGTCAGAATCAGGGAGGATTCACGTACGTAGTTTATCTTTTCGTTTGCAAGTGTAAGGCACGTTGAAGTGCAAGGCTAGCGACCAACATAAAACATAGCTGACAAACTAATTCACTTCTCATTACTTCAAATCAACCACAAGCCAACCGGGAAAAAGGCCCTCTCCGATCAAAGGGTTGTCAGTTTCACAAAATGAAGTGGCAACGAAGTACCTCTTGCAGCGCCGACATATCGGGCTGCCGAAGCCACACTTGCCTCCGGTGTGGGTAACACAGTTCCTCACAAAGATGCGAGTAACGGAGTACCGCATGTAGTCGCATTGGCTTCGAGGCTGGGGGGGGCGATAATTCCCTGAGTATGGGGACCAAAGTTTAACGACAGGTTGCACAAGCAACCCCTGCTCGAGGGGTGGTGCAATACCATCCCAAGGTCATTGATGCTGACCTGGGCATAGCACTCAAATCGCACGAGCGTTCACTGAGAACTATCACGCATTGGATGACGTGACGAAGTAACGCGTGAAGACGAGCGGTGTCTACCTGGTACCGCTGCCCGAGGTGGCAGGACTTCTGAGCATCGAGAAAACCTTTATGGATGAATTCCAGGCCGAACTGAAAGCCGGCGAGATCGATGGGTTGGTCCTCATACCCATAACCGTGCAATAGGAGGCAAGACGGCTCTTGAGATGCAATTGGTGCACCTCCGTCGAGTGCTGGAGATCATGAGAGCCAATAAACTCTACGCTAACGTCAGCAAGTGCGTGTTCGCGGACAAGGAGGTCAAATATTTCGGCTGCATTGCAGGTGTGCATGCCGATGTGGGGAAGGTTAAAACCATTTAGGCTTTGCCAACGCCCAGGTCTCAGAAATGCCTTCGCGAATGGTTGGACCTGGCCAATATCTGCACAAATACAGTGCTGGGTATGCCGAGATGGTTAGACTCCTGTAGGAATTCCTCAAGAAGAATGCCGACTGGTCGTGGGAGAATCCACACCCAGATGCATTCGACGGCATGACGCGGAGCATTCGGAGCGCTCCTGTGTTGGCCTTGCCAAACGAGTCGAAGGCGTTCAGCGAGTATGTGACGTCTCCGACGACACAATTGGTTGTGTATTGCTACAGCTGGAGGATGACGGACACGAACGTGTCACCTCGTTCCAGTAACGGCAGCGAAAGGCTGTGGAACCGAACTACCCCGTTCATAACAAGGTGCTACTTGCCATGGAGTATGCCGTTGTCAAATTTACGGTGCACCTACTGGGGCTAACACTATTGTGTGATTTTCACAGCCAACGCGTCCGGAAAGCAATTTCCTCCCAGTTTTCTGATTTCAAACCAGTCTCCTTACAGAAACAGTTGTTGACCTTTATAAACAACAGGCGGAATGTGATCAGCTGAGTGTGTGACGCAACGACATATGTACAGGATCGAAAAAAAAACGGAATGCTCCGACAGACATGAAAGAGGAAACTTAAGTGTATTTAAAGGAAGAGAAATTATATTACTGGATACTCGTAGCCTACCACTGGCGACCGTAAGTGCAGTTGGTAGCAACAAAACGAAGCACCGGTTCATTGGACTCTTTGCGGTCCTGGCAAGGCATGTCAACGCCTACACCATCGCCTTGTCTAAGTGGATGACGACCCATCGGGCATCTTTCAAGGGCCGTCTGGAGCGCTAATAAGATCCGCAGGGAGCGGAGAATGACTGTGAGGAGGTATATGCACCTCCCCGAAACGAGACTGGGTCACTGGTGCTGAGCACCCAGTAGAAGCAAATGAATATCCGTGGTACTACTACTGGTCATCCGCCCAGCCGAGGGGCGTCGGCTTGATTCCCGTACGAGTGGCTCCAATGTGAATACAGCGGCGTCTGCCGCTGACCGTACGCACAAGGCTGCTGATAAGCGCCACGGTACTCAGCATCTTGGTCCTGGCAATGACGGACCTCGTCAGCGACTTGGTCGACTTGATTCAATACGTCATCAGTCCGATCGCGGCAGTCGATTGGCTCATGTATCACAAGATGCTGCGAGCCAACGTGACTCCAGAGGCGGTCGAAGCGACCCTGTTGCTCAGCTGCAGCGGCCGCTTGATCACCAGGGACAAAAGCCCAGTGCAATCTCCGCAGCGAATACACGCTCGTGAAGGGCACGAAGGTCCCGCTGCACTAGTGTGATAGGCGAGACAGGGGCGGAAAAGCCCCCCCCCCCCCCCCCACTCACCACCACCACGAAGCGGGCGGCATAAGGGGTAGTCGTCAAGGGCCCCTCCGATCTTTTTTGACCGAGACGGGAACCTCCTCTACTACGTGGAGTGTTTGGTCCGCAAGAGGCGGCACCATGAGAAGCACGGACTTCTTGCGAAAGCGAGAGGTTATCCTCCTTCGAACAACTCATGGGAGCTGATCGAGCGGCTCCAGGTTGACTGTCCGAAGGCGGTTGACGTCTGGGAGATGAAGCGCATAAGTCCTTTTTTTAAGCAGCCGAGACTGATAGGCGTCCTGGTGGACGGACGCCGTACCCGCGCTCGAAGGGAATCCGCAGCTCCAAGCGCTTAGCTACTCTTGAGCTGTTGCTTGTCGACAAGTTTCAGCGAACTGCACCCGTAGGTCCCGCAGGATCAATATGTTGGCACTCGTCCTTGGATTCATGTATGGAGCACCCGCGGAGAGACATCCAGTGCCAGCAGAAGTTATGGGCTCGGGTTCGGTATAGGATCCCTCAGGTTGAACCCAAGGGAAACCCACACGGGTGTAGCCCATCATCGTTCTCAGTCTTTTTGCGAAGGGTGACGAACTCCTTCAACGAAATATGGTGGGGTGCAAGAAGTACACGCCCGGCAGCATAAAAGGTCTCTCGAGAGAGGCAACCTGTTCTGCTAGGACGCGTTCGTATGCGCCCGAGGGGGTAAAGCCTCCATGAGCTTCCTGAGATTACAAAGTTGCTCCACGTAGTCTTTTACCACCACACTGACACCAGGGGAAAGCATTTTGCGTCGTTTCAGACGCACGATCAGGCCGGCGCATGGATTGCGCCTGTCGCCATCGAGATCGTTGACAATTTTGGGAAGCCCGTGTCAGACGACCCCCTCTATTCTTCAGGGCAGAAGACTGGAGAATCCGAGGGCTCGCCCTTGTGGTACAGCGTCTGACCACATGCCTCGAAATCGTCAGAGATCATGACAGGAAACCAAGCAACAGCATGCTTCGAAGCACTAGCGTTGCTTTTAGAGGCCGTAGCTCGCTCGGCGTGCCCTGGTCAAGTGTGGCGTGGCGAGTCGTTGGAACCGGCTCTGATCTGAGTATAGGAAACGCCAACTATCCATTCGGCTTGGTTGTGCTCTTTTCCCTTCCGCTTTGAGTCGAGTGGGCGGTACATGGACTGCAATCGCGTGACTTCGGCTTCACCGAGTCTATCATACGCCCGCTACAGCGCCGTGAGGTTCTCTCGTCGTACGCGAGTTCGTCTGGACTCTTTCTGCGCTAAGACCCCGTTGCACCTCCGGTCAGGACCGAGCATGTCCACTCCGCTATTTTTTTTTAATGCGGCCCCCATAACGTCTGATCCGCATCCTTTTTTGCGGTGGCCGGAATTGCAATTAGAATCAGCTGGTTTTCTTTTACAGAGAACTCCGGATATAGTATGCCCGGGTATGAGAGTATTTCAGTTATTAGAGCGCGAGACCCAATCCCAAATCTTAAGCATAGTTCAATCAAGTCACATCCGCTTTCCCATGCTCGGCTTAGTAGTCTTGGAAAATAGATACTTTTCGCCAGCATCGGCTACATCCGTGAGAATACATTTGCGCTTTTTGTAAGCGAGATCGTTTTGCCTTTTTCTTAACATCAGTCATGGTAAGACGCCCCCCCCCCTCAATATTAGAATGATGCGGGTGAAAATCCTCTTCGTCATCAAAAACACCGATACCCGTCATGCATCGGATAGCAGCTCGATGGGATAGCTGCGGTTGGTTGACCAGAATACGTTGCAAGGGCGGGGATAGCTACATCAGCAACTTGAGACAAAATGCCCGAGTCTTCGCGAATTTGAAAGCGGATTTCACCCCTCCCCAAATTGTTGACCAAACGCTCGCCCCATGCATGCCTCCGCCTTGCATGTGCCTAAACGGATAGCCAATCTCTTTCTTTGTGATAGACAAACGCGTTCCTTTGCCAGAGTATTGAGCTCGAAAAGCTTTCACATACGACTCAGGATGAAGATGGGGCGTTGCACCAGAACCACTCAACTCATCTTTAGTCAAGGATAGAGTACCTGTCTTGAAGGCTCGCTTGAGCGTTGGCGCTGGTATCGTCGCTGAAACTGCTAATTCTTTGAACGTCATGATTATATTTCATGACTGATTTATTATCTAAAGGATGGCTAAATTCAAGTCTTTGAATCGATCTAATATATTTATCTTCTGTTTTTGTTTGCAACATAGCCAGAGCATGCTCCATATACCACAATAGTCACCATACGTATCTTGATATTATTTGGGATTATATTTTCCGATTCCATACTTTGTCGGACCTGTTCACCCATTGAATCAAGAGTTCTCCATCATGGACAGGCTGCCAATGTCCTACATCACGGTTAGGAGGCCTCAACAAGACCAAGTAGGTACCTTTCTTTGAAATCGGTTTCGATATTTCACTCGATTCGAATATACCATCCAGATGTACTCCAATTCGATCTGCAAGCTTGATAAGATCGTGGTCGCTGATGATTGGTTTGATGAGATCGCTCAGAATAATTAGTTTCAACGAAAGTAGAGTAGAAACCATATATATTCAACAATGAGCGAAACTCAACTATCCGATCAGTATTTGTACCAGAGCTCGCTGCAAACCGATCCGCAGATCAAGGTATCTTCTGGAAAACGCATACTTTTGTGATCGATCTGAATCAAGGTCGTATCAGAATGGTGTTGTAACTATCGATGCTACAGCTCAGCTAAGCGGTTCTGAGGGATTTGCTTGCCTTCGTGATGCCTATATTATGCTCCCATGCAAAGTAAGTATGAAAAATGGTACTACTGCCCAGACAGCCGCTGCAAATCGTTTTTGCTCTACGCTCAAGTGTGGTAACTGGAATGTGATCGATAGCATGTCGCTTGAACTCAACGGGAAGACCGTTGTCAGTATGGCGGATTATAAACGGTTTGGAACAACATTTGCGCTCAGACAAGCTACAGTCGTCAGTATGTTGAGAGGCACGGAGCTAAGTCGTTCCTTTATCCGGATGCTGCTCAGTCAGCTTTGTACAGCTCAGCAAAAAGCTCTACTACTGGAGCTGGATACACAAATATTACTGCTTTCTCATATTCGTTTGCTACAACTGGCCCTTCCGGAGGAGCCTCCATCGCTAACGATGGTCTTGTAAAGCGTCTGTTGTCGAACCCTCCTAACGCTGGATCTAATTTCTCCCCAATCGTGGCCTTCACTTAGCGCGGCTGCAGCTTCTACCACAATCTCAAATCAATTGGCGCGTGGTGCCTTCGTAGCTGCCATCGCCACGGCTAATGGAATTATGGGGACGTGGAACTATATGCTAAAGATAAAGCTAACTGATCTTCACCCATCTTTAAAAAAAAAGATGGGGTAAAGATCAGGAGTTAGATCTCCTGGCGAACTCCCAAATCCGACTCCGCTTCCGAGTCAATCAGGGTACGTCTACCATTGTCGTGGATGCTTTGAAGGGGATGTCTCTAACCAGCACTACTCTCGCCTCTGGTAATGCCTGTCCAATCATGGTTTCTGCTTCTTTTACTGGGAATCCGATGGCTGGAGCCCTTGCTGCTTCTGCCGGGTTTAGTATTTCTTGGGGTGCTGTCGTCACTGCGCTCGAGCCTACTGTTGATGGTACTTACATGCCTTTCACCACTTCTCGTCTTTATGTTCCGTTTATACATCTTGAGAACCCCCAAATGATCATCTCAAAGCCAGTCAAGAAGGTTCGATTTAATGATTGCTGTGTTCAATGGTTCTACCAGCGACCTGGTACTGGTAAGCAGGCAACTCAGCTCAATGCTGCATCCAGTCTCCAGCTATCAGCTTCTATTAAAAAATGCAAAATATGTAATCGTAATGCCTTTTTTTGCCGAGCAAACTGGTAGTTTTGCTTCAGCAGCAGTTCAGGAGTTCCAGAGTCTTTTCGATTCAGCTCCTTGGACTCTCCACCCCGGATCCAGTTTTAGAAACTTTAATGTTCGTATCGGTTCCCATAAGACCTTCGATATCAGCCATGACTACGATTTTTCACCACTTCACTAATGAGGTAGCTAAAATCGCTTCGATCAAGGTGATCTCACCCCTGAGCTGGTTAATGGTCTTGTTGATTATCAGACGTGGTCTTTAACTAACCGTGTGTTCTCATTGCTGACGTTAGTCGTCTAACAGAGCGTGATGTCCCCCAAGCGACTCAGATCCAAGTGTGAATGGTGGATGTCAGGGCACCAATATGTTAGTATTGGTTGTGTCAGAACAAGAACTAATCTTCGATAGACAAACTGGGGAGGTATTAGACTATACCACAGCTTAAGAAAAAAATATATCTTAGTTCAATTCTGTAAAAGCTTAGGGCGTTTGTCAATTGCAAATTGACTCTTACGAAGCCAATCAATATAACTGGGATCAATTTGACTGATCTGCTTGAGAGACTTACGTCGATATCTTCCCCACGTCATCATGTACGAATCATCATCAGTTAGGAATTTGGAGTGTAAGAATATGTTGATCTCCTCCCCAATATTTAAATTTGGTTGATTGAATACCCATCGACAATAACTAGGATCAGAAGAATACCATAGATCTGGGTGCCCATGAAGTTTCTAATAGTTAATTCGCTCGACATGCTATCAGTTTGGTGTATTAATATACATAGCCCCTTAATTTCATGAGAAAATTTAATTAAGTAGGGAGGTGCACGGTACTGTCGCTGAAAGAGTATTAACCTATCTCAGACATGGTTAATATGAGTTAAATGACATCTAACGCTCTGAAGCTATCGATTGGTTGTCTGGTTAGAAACACCAGCTGGGCATTAGAAACGATTAAACCTATTCTCCTTGTAGAATAATGTTAAGAAAAAAAACTGCCGGCGTAATCTTCCAGTATATACTACTGACGTATTTCTTCTTCTTATTGGTAACCAGCACAGTTCTTCTTCTCCTTGGTAATCAGCACAATGTTGAAAATAAGGATCGCGAAGACCAAAACGGAGTGGGCGATTTGGAGCGACGACGACCACGCCACAAACTCGGCCAACATCATCGCCGCCTCGATCGCTACCAGTACCCCAACTGTGTACAGCGCCTTGCCAGCGAGGTCACCAACACCCAATATCATCACGGCAACTAGCAACAGTAGGTCCACCACAAGAACGAACTGCAAAATTTCCCGTCGCACTCGCAGTTAATTAGTCAGCACAACCAACGCGCAAGCAACGCAGAACATGCTCACCGTCTTCACAGGATTAACCAGTGCAGGCCGAGAGGGGTTATCCCCAGCACCACGAAGCTGAGGTGAAGGCGTGCCAGCCAAGTAATTAACCTCTGTAGACGCAGTAGTGTAGCTCCAAACACTCAAGCAGCAAAGCGCCAGAACCAGCGGCACGTTCATCCACACCACACTCCGCACTTTGTGCTGCAACGCAATACAAGAGCCGTCATTACACTATATTGTCTGTGTCTCAAGTACGAACCAAGAAGAACCTCACCTGTCGTAGTTCCAGCCGAAACGCCTCTCGCTCGGCCTCGCGCAGCCGCTGCTGCAGCGCATTGGTCGGGTCGTGCACACGTCGAGCATGAATCTACACGCAGTCAAACACCACATTAATACACTGCACTAACGACTCAAAAAAACGAGCAGTCCCACCACTCGTCGGAGCTTCTCTTTAATCGGAAGGTCATTGTCGAAGCGCGTCTCGAGATGTGGCAGCAGTAGCCTCGTCACATGCTGGTTCAACACCCGATCGTACTGCGTTTGCCTGCAGCACACGTCCGTAAGATCTACAATAACACTCTTACCGCGTATTGCATTTAGTCCATACCAGACGCGGTCGTGGTCCAGCAGTCGCTGCAGCCGGCGGCAGGTGGAACCCAGGCCCACGATGTCCCGGGGCGTGATGAAGGCGGCGATACGGGACCAGAACTGCCTCAGCCGCTTGGAGTGAACCTTCACACGCTTGCCGAGGTTGTGGAGCCGCGCCTCCTCCACCGTTGACGTGCGTGGCAGCAGCGGCAGTCGCTCTCCGTCCATGGCGCGGCTAGATACGTGGGAGGCCAGGTGCTGGCGACCGAACCGTCTGATTAGCCAAGTTCAACTCGATTGATCCCATCATTTATTCAATTTAACAAGTGTTATTTTCACAATTTCATCAAAGCACCCGGGGTTTTAAAGCACTGAAAAGACTTCAACTGAAATTTCTGCTTGTGTTACTTCATGGCGAGCGTTGGCCGAGCTTTCTTCTCTGCGTTCGCGAGTGACTTGGACACCCGCTGAGCAAACAAAAGCGACGGATACTCGACGAGATAATAGGTCGCGGTCGAAATTGCCACGATGAGGATCAGCCGGGAGAAGAACCGATCGAAGTAACTTCGTTGCCCGCTCACCGTCGGGTTATAAATCACGAACGAGTGCATTAAGTAGATCGAGAAGCTGATTTTGCCCCAGAAACGAAGCACACTCCACTCAAGCGACGTGGACACACAGGACGGTTTAATCATCTCAATCACGAAAATGATCGCCAGGAACGCGCTGGTGTAGGGGAATCCGTTGGGAGCAGGCGCAGGATTCTCGTGCACCCAGTTGAAGAGCAGCCCTCGGAAGCACACGCTCAGCAGCATTGATATAGCCAGAACTTCAATTGCTCGGACGAGAATCGTGTGCCACCATCTAAACTCAAAACCGGTCTTTTTGATCCACAAATCCAGCTTTACGAAAGTCACAGCGGCAAGAGAACCTGTGAGGAAGGTCGAAATGTGTGGTCTCATGGGCATGTGGCTTGCTCGATACATGAAGATACCTTCGTACACAATCCACACTGTTAACGGAGTCGCAGCTACCCACCAAAGGCGACGCATACCCAGCACGGCCAAGACGAAGATCGGGATCACGAAATAGAATGAAATCTCGAGTGGTAGCGTCCAAAACACATGATAGCGATACTTGAAGTCGAACGTGAGCGTCTTGCGCATGTCAAAGGATGGGCGCTCCCCAACAAAGTAGCGCTTTTGGTCTTCAGTTTTCAGGAGAGATAGCAGGATTACCGTCGCGAAGAACAGCGGATACACTCGAAAGAATCGCTTCTGCAAGTAGTCGGCCAAAGTGAATCCCCACGTGCGGAGACTCGCGCCTTGTGACAGAAGCTTCATACTCTTCTTCATGAAAATCCACGTCAGCAGAAATGAAGAGAGCACGAAGAAAACGTCGACACCAACGGATCCGAGGTGGAGATCCGGCATGAATTCGTTGGAGTGCTGTACAACGACAAGCATGGCTGCGAGACCGCGGGCGCCGTCTAGAAAGAGCACCTTGGTCTGCTGCGTCGGCGGTGCTGCAGCCTTACCTTTCGAAGGCGTCTTGATTGGCGAATTCGTGCTGTCATTTCCTTGCTTTAGTAGCAGCTGATCCTCGGACCTGGAAACTGGCGACGAAGTATCTTGATCCGAAAGCTCGATGACGTCTAGTTGGATTGTTCCCGTGGGGGAAGCCGCATTTGGGAGTTGCCTGATGCCCTCTAGCATGATGCGATCTACTTCAGTTGTGAGCAGGAGGATTGACTGGAAGCCATCGCGCGTAGACTGACCAACTTCGGTATAGATGGATGAAACGCGATTTGGACTGAGAGAGAATACTACGATAACACGCCAGCATATGTACAGTAAAAAGTACATGAACAGCTCGGACAGCGAGCGAATCAACAATTTGTTGTGTTGTCGCAGAAAGTAGCCACGGGACTTTAATATACAGTACCCTAGCCTGCCTCAATCAAGAGGTCACAACAAATTATAACCTTAATAAATGTATAGCGGACTTTGTACGATTTGGTTGAGTTTTGCCCTAGATGCCCTGTTACTGTATCTTCAAGTCTATGCGGAGCACGACTTATAATGCGGCAAGTTACTGTACTGTGTATGCAGTCAGAAATTTGCGAGCCCTGGCGAGCCTTGTTTTCGCACCACTTTGCAGAGAGAGCTGACTCGATTAACCTTGTCAGCATTTTTGTGCGAACACGACAGCCCGTCAGTGGCGGCGCTCCACCAAGGGGACGCTGACGGTCAGCGTCTGGCAAATCGGACGAGGATGGAACACACCGGCCATTCACTCGCCTGCAGGAGGGCATTTGCTGGCGCCATATTGGCAGGCGGCACAACGCTTAGTGGTGTGGATCCGAATATCGGGCATTTTCATTAGGAGTTGTGTAAACGACTGCACATCTTCATCGTGAAAACGAACACTACATGTCACCCCGGCACGGCTGTTGGAAAGACAACTTGACGAAGTTGTTCCAGAGTCTGCAAGTGGGTACGTACACAGTTAATAAAATGAAAACATAATGAAACGAAGCATAAACTACGTAGTAAATTAACGTCATTATGCAAAACGGATGTTGTTGCGCTCCGTCGAGGAAAAAGTTTCTAAGTTCGGCCCGCTACAGTGTTCAGCTGCAACGCTCGGCGCTGAGCCCGCCTTCGCATATAGCTTCACGGGCACCCCGCGTGGATTTTCTACGGCTACTCGACTTCGCAACCGGTCGCCTCCAATTTTGTATTTCACCCCTCTATATAATAACTGTGTACGCAGTCACTTTCCTGTTGGACCAGCAATCGATGTCGACTCTTCGTGTTGGTGGGCTTTCTTTGTCGGACAAAAAATGATCTCGCGCATACTTTATGGAGCGACAGCAATTTATTGGCACGTGGTGTTGATATCTTGTGGTTGCTCTCCTTTCGAGACGCACTGTGCTGCCTCCCGTGGCGTGCGCATCGGAGAGAAGCTCTCCTCCTTTTTACATTGCCCCCACTATGGGGGCCTTCTGCCCAAGGTCAGGGGTCAGATAATTGTCTTTGTAGTGGTCTTCGTCTCTGTCAGGTTGCTTTTCGCCATTTGAGAGGTGAGGTTCCCAGCCACATGATCGCGTTTGGTGAAAGCACCAAAAATGCCCATTTTTGGGCTCAATCAGGGGAGAGCAGTATCATTTAGCCAAGGATGCGCAAAAATTAACTGGCCTTTCAAATAATCCAGTTAAATCAGTCGAAATTATTTATTGGGCTGGAGGTCAATAACATAGCACTTATGCTATGCTGGCATGATCATCAAGGACAATGCCGATCGCTCCGACCCTGATCTGGTCGGACGCCTCTCGCACCATGAGAGGAGATCAAGCTCCGCAACCTCTTCGAGTCGATGGGGAACGTCCAGAGCGTCAACATGCGGCTCCAAGCAAGTGGGCAGGGATACCGTGAACTATCGGCCTTTTCTACCGAGTGATCCAGCTTTCCCTTTGACCGAGAGGTACATCGCGCCAACCACATCCAGCGTCGTCAAGACCGCACTTCGAGCTCGGCATCATGAAGGTTTTGGCCCGGCGCGAGCGGCGTCTGAACGCCTCAGAATCCACAGCGCTTAGTCGTCTTGTGCGTGACGACGAACATTACGAAGCAACAGAAGAAGAGAGAGAGTTGGGTTCGCAGACCGTGTACTGCATGAGTACGACAACTGCCCCCCCCCCCCCCCCGTCTCACTACATGGACCTGCGCTGGGTCCCCAGCACGTTCAACGAGGTAGAGAGACTGTTCTCGAGCGCCGGTCGCGTACGGCGCGCTATGCATCTGTCAAAGCTAGCGACGCTTCATTTTCTTGAGAACAATCGTAACCTGTAGGACACTCAGTTGGTTGCCGCTGCAATCCGCCGTGAGGGTCGTGTGGCGTGAGTCAGATAGTCGAGTTATTAGAATCCAAATAAACAATTGACCAATTATTGATTGACTTTTTGCTCGCTGGCAATAAAATAACAATACTATTTTGCGCATCCCTGCATTTACTACAGTAATCTGCCTCCATAAAGAAGTCACAACAATTTATAACCTTCACAAACTAGTAGCAGATTTTGTATGATATTGCTGAGTTTTGCCCTAGATGCCTTATTATCTTCAAGTCTCTATGCAGCTCCAGACTTCTTTATCGAGGCAGATTACTGTAGTACAGAATTAAAAGTACTAATTATATAAACGGGATTTAATCCAAAGAGACGGCTGAAACTCGATATCTATTGATAATATAAATTCAATATCGGAGTACTGTAATCTACAGAAGCATATTTTATTTTTTTTCCGCCTCAAATACCCTTTTGAATTTAGATATATATCATGCGTCTCATTCTCACGGTCTTTGTATACAGATAACGACCGGCAAACTCGCCACGTCCATCCACGGTGGATCCCATCAAAGTTAAAAGGACACAAACGACAGCATAATACGGGACGTTTTCAATACCAAAGAATGTCAGAACAAAATGTATGATTGGTCAAATTTATATTTTGAGAAACCGAATTGACCGAACGGTAATGCACATAGCCAGACCAATATCGGTGATAAAGAGTCCACTATTGTGTGCATCATGGTACTTGGTGGGTATGGCCTCTTTTTTATTGAGCGCGGAAAATTTGTCTCAGGAGTAAATGACAGCGATCCCGTAGTTTACACCAGTGAGTCCCTTGTATGGAGCCATCACTGTGAGCAATGCTGTGCTTGCTCGCAGTCTTGGTCGTAGCCCTGACACCATCTGCCGCGTGCTAGCACCCAAGCCACCGCCGAAGGCCCGCAAGAAGGCCAAGCCCCCCAAGCGCTCCGGAGCGCCGCCCGCGCTTACTGAGCTCGCGCTCAGGCGACTTTCACGAGCAGCGGCTCCTGGAGATCATTCCGCTGTACAACTGAAGACAGGGCTGCAACTCGACGTGCACGTGAGGACCATCCAGCGCGCTCTTGCCAAGGTGGACTGTCTTATCTTCACGGAGATGCTCAACACGCTACCACTCAAGCCTGAGGACATGGTCGCCCGTGAAGCGTGGGCACGAGAGAAGCTGCTGCTCAAGGGTGCCAGGCCTTATTGGGATTCCATTATTTTCTCTGATGAGAAGAAATGGCATCTTGATGAGCCCGACGGAGTTCAAAACTACTGGCGGGACCTACGGCGCCCTCCCCGAAGGACGAAGCAAAGGAAGGCAGGAGGCGGATCGGTAATGGTTTGGGCTACGTTTAGAGCACGGGGTAAGTCTCAGCTAGTGGTTTTGACGGGGAGGCAAAACTCAGACGACTTCGTGTACACGTTGTCCGAGTTTCTCCTCCCCTTTGCTCATCTGAAGTATGGCACGGACTTTACCTTTCAGCAAGACAGTGCAAGTATCCATACCTCGGCACGAACCAAGGACTTCTTCGCGGACCAGGAAGTAACGGTGCTCGACTGGCCTTCAAAGTCGCCAGACTAAAATCCTATAGAAAACCTTTGGTCGATAATGAGCAGGAGAGTATGCAGTAATGGTAGGCACTTCGATAAGGTACCTGAGCAAAGTGTTGCGCTGTTTGAGGCATGGGATTCCATCCTTCTCGTATTGCTGCACTCATTCGTCGAGTCAATGCCGCGCCACTGCTTAGAGGTTATTGCCAAGAATGGGGATAGGACTCATTATAAAGAATACCAATATATTGTTTTTTGTATGGGTGGGTTTGTCCGATGTGATCTGTCGCGGAGCTGAAAGTGGAAAGTTGTATGGGGGGTACCCTACAGAGCTCGAACTTGCGCTCGATAGCACAAGCAAGCTCTTTCTCCTGCCTACAGCTCGCATATATCTAAATAGTATAGGCTAACTCGAAGAACTGCCAGCACTACGGTCAGTTAAGTAGGAGTCCGATCTAATCTGTCACGCAGTGTATAAAGGTCTGAACGAATCAAATCACTAAAATACTGAAATTATACGTCACTACATTTTTATAAATTTGAATGCAGCGCTAAAAGCGATGCTGTGGAGTGAACTGCTTAACAACATTCTCTAAGTACGATGGATTCTGTAGGCGTTTGATAAGTTTCGGTGGACAGCAAAGGTTGATTGAGGTATGTCAATGCATTTGTAGTTACTCTCTGGAATCTGCATCTTACTCTTGTTCATCTTCGTCAGCACTATCTTGGCCTTACATTCCAATCACCTTGTGCAGATAGCGTAGGCGCAGATAGTCAACCACGCTGTATAGCCCGTTGCTCCAGTAAACGCTTCAGAATTCTGTCTAGCCCCAAAGAGCAGTAACGCAACACAATCAAGCACCGCAGCCAGCACGAATGGCTGGCTATCTTGCTGCTTGTAGCCCTTCCAGCATGTCGTCGATGACAGTGAGGACAGCCTCCTTCAGAGTGGAGAGATTGCTCGGGGTTGCATCGGGTCGAACAGATAACACGTCCTCGCTGGGATGTCGACGAAGAACGCACCCCAGTGACTACCCACGTTGATCGCACTGATGACTGTCTTAATGCCTTGCTCGGCAGTTCCGTAACCCTTGGCCGTGCGTAGTCTTTGGAGTCCCACGATTATTGCTCCGGTGTGTAGCTACACGTTCTCGCGAAAGCCTAGAACCTCGCTGCCGTACTGCACATGCCTAGCGATGTACCACTTGCCTAGATTCATGCAATCTACAGTCTTTTTGTGCCGGTTCTAGTCACGTAAATCACGAAATGGTTAGTTTGGTACAAGTTCGGTGCGGGTTTTGTGCACAAATATTACCTTCGTGATGTCTTGCGTGTCGTGGAATGGCGGCACAATGCAATCACTTTGAAATCCACCTTATCGATCCAGATCTGAGTCGCTCAGACCAACGCAAAGCTGTTCCGTGCCTCCACAACGCTTTTCATCAGTTGCAACGGACCATAGGTAGCACACCCGTAGTCATTCCATTTCGCCAACAACTCAGTGTTTTGCGCGTTCGTTATGGCTGCAATTGCTTCTTGTAGTTTCTCCAGCTGTGGTATTGCTTTTATAATAGCGACAGTCTAGCCACTGGTGAAGCTCTGTATCGCCAAATCTCCTGCAATCTCAACGCTGGGTAGCTCCAACTTGTTGATCAAAGGCAGCGCAGTGCTCATGCTGTAGGGACCGCTGAGAATCGTCATATGGGAGAGGTTAATTTCCTGTGCCTTTTTTTCCCTTCCCTAATGCTTAACCGGTATGATCTAGCTTATTTCCCTCCTTCTCCGATTCATTTTGCTTTTCAGCGCATCTGGACAGTCCTTTACGTTTCGGAGGAGACTCAAACGCAATCGGTGGAGTTACACCGCTCTTACTCGTCTCTGATCGCTTCTGCGCTTTCATTTTGGCTGCCTTGCGTCGCGAGTTTCTTTGTCAATGTCACGGTCTGCTCAGGCGGCGCTGGCTGTGACTTGGCGTTTTCGTCTGTGTGTGGCGTTGCCGCACGCGCACTACTGCGCTCCAGAGCCTGCAATTGCTCAGCGCTACCAGCAAACGATAACTGGGACACCGTTACGTGACCGATTGACGAGACGTGTGATAGATTCGAAGCCAGTGGTGTCTGCAAGTTCACGTCCCGTAAATTCCTCCAACTTTCCGGTGTGAGAGATGTGTAGAGTCCATCTAGCCATTTCATTGCTAAACGGTAGGTAGTAGAGGGTTGGATCGACAAAACATCCACTATCTTTTCCGTGAGCTACATGCCACGACTATACTTTGTGCTGCTATCCACATGACTCGGCTTTCGAATTGGCGAGCAATTCACAGGGCTGACCCCCCGCTCGTTAATGCTCCCTCTTCAATATTGTTGGCAGGGCTTTGAAGAATCCATCTTGTTGAAAATGTTCTCAGCGGTGGGATAACTGCCTCGTAATTGGCCTTTTGCCGCGCGTGCACTACGCGTCGACAAGGCAGCAGGCATGTTTGCATGAAATGCAGTCACACTTCGAACGCTACAAAAAGAGAAAAGAGAGAAGGAGTTTGTGAGAACATACGGAACACATATCAAAACTACACCAAAACGTACCATGGCTTCAACCTCATGTTTGTAATCACTTGTACAGGGTTTGTAAGCATTGCCTTACACCCTTCAACTTCAATGTCGTAGCTGACAGCCAGATCGTACTGTTCTCTCACCAAGCGGAACGCATACTCGCTCAGCTGCATACTAATGCGGTGAGTTCGGGGTCTTCCGCCAAAGGAGGTCTACTTCCAACACGATGAAGCTCCGCCAGATACTGCTCCTCGGCATAATTTTGTAAAGTGATCATCATTGATATCAGTTCGCAATCATGAAGTTCTCGTCAACAATTCTTTCACGCGGCCCCACTTTGACTCCAGTTATTAGTGTTGTTCTTTTTTCAAATGAGGAACACCTCCGCGTTTGAACATGACCCACTCGTCGGTGTACGGATCCCAGTGAGTCATGAAACTGGTGTAGAGAGGATTCGCGTCATCAATGTCCACAGTAGCGAGAAGAGCCTCCTTCAGGTCGTCGTACTCTTGCTGTGACCGTGCGTTCACTAAGCCCTTCATAATGATCTTCAAACGCTTCGTTCTGGCTTTGCTAGTCTCGTCTTAGCGGCCACATTGTTTCCTGAGCCACGTTTCAACATGCCAACGGCATAGTAACTGTCTGGCGTTCGGCCAGCCTTCATTAAACATCTCCTCGTGCAATGCCTTGTCCGTCATTACAACGCGGATATTGGGCCTCGGGGTTGCTTTTTTCTTAAACTGATACAGCCAAAGCTAGGTTAGCTTTCTCTTCTGTCTCCACGAGAGCATGCTGCACATTTGGCCCCACAGAACGCATACAGGACACACACCAAAACGTAATGATTAGTCGGTGTATTTCTGGTAGCAACATCTTCTCAGCTTCATACCCGGCCGAAGACGTCGTGAACAGCAAAGCTCAATAGCTTTTAGCGGTTTGCGTTCGTGCCGTGCGTCGAGTCAACGATAACAACCTCTCGAAAAGCAGCAAACAACCGTTTCTGCCTCGCCGACTGAAACGTCACTACCCTCACAACATTAAAATCACTCTGAACAACGATCTCCGCTTCATTGCCGGGTGCTGCCTCAACAAACTCGTCAAGCACTACCAAGGCGCGTTCAGCGTCGTTCAGGCCGCCTCTATCGCTCTGCTTAGACTCTTGGATCATGTTGTGTACATCCCAAAGCACAGTAAGTTTTCCTACATGTAATCACAAGCAGAAACACCATTGGTTATCAAAAATACCAGGCAGAGTCGGCTAAGACACAGTCAACCTAACCTGTTTTACCGCGGAGAAATGCCAGGTTTCCTTTTGGCTTTGCTCCAGCCTTTGTCACCACTGCAACATGGCTCCGAATCTCATGGTCTTCGATGCGTCGGTTTCAGCGTAGTTATACCATTGGTGCGCTGTAAGTTTGTGATGGTGTGCTCCGCTCGAATTCATCACAATGTGGAAGCCTGCTCCGCTTGGCCGTAGTCTAGCACGCGCGTTCACTCGAACTGTACAGCCTGTGGCTTGAACTTTGGTGTGCTCTCGTTCACCAGTGCCTTCCGGACCGTACGGCATCCCATGTGTGCACAAAAACGTACGAATGTACTTGATCCACGATTCAGGAAGCAGCGTCCCACCGGAATTCACACGGCCTGTTCTGCCTTCTTCCTTCGACTTAGTATTCCGCTTCTTCGCCTTCTTCTGCCGCAGCTATTGCCGGATCCTTCCGACGACAGACGTACTCGTGCGACAAGCAAACTGCTGCAAAATTGACTCTTGGAACTCGGCAAATACTTCAAAAAATTTATCCACGACCACCAGTATGTCGATAATCCCTTCAAGAAACTCCCAGCCTCTGCGGTGCCGTCAGCACCTTTTGGACACCGGTGAATATGTTGTCTTTATTTTTGGTTCGCTACTTCGCCCGTTTCGATCGACGTTCGGTATGTCTTCAGTTTCACAAGATTCGTCAACGCTGGATGCTCGTCACCTACAGAATCTTCTTTCAATCGAGGTCTGAATCTGGACCGTCTACCTAGTCCAGGTCTTCAGTCTTGGCATCAGACTCCAGCTCATCTTCTTCGTCAAGTTGCTGAAGCACCTCTGCGAGTGCGGTGTTGGCTACATCGCTGAATGGTCCAAGTCTTGCGGCTTCATTCTGCATTATGTGATTGTTTGGTGCAATGTCTGTATCGTCGTTGTTAGCTTGGCCTCGTGCCGGGTCGTCCGCGTCAGCACGCGATTCCCTCTCAAACAGGTCTCCTCCGACGCAATTGTCATTTTCACAGCTTGGAATACCCCCCTCATTACGCGAAATCCGAAGGTACCCATCGTCTAATTGCTGTAACATCTCGTTCAGTTCTTCACTGTTGGCCGAGCTCGAACGGCGCTTGCCAGCATTCTGCAACACCTTCAGCAGCTTGCTCTCCTGCCGTTCTCCATCGTCGAAAGCCGCAGGAAGTGTAGACGCCCCTCCAAGTTCAGTAAGGTGCTCTTGTCATCGTGCTTACGTACGCGATCCCCATACAGCTTACCCAGTTCGCGCTGCTGGAACGGGGTGAGCCGCTTACCACCGTGTATCGCCGCTTCACGCACGGGCGGCATCCGTCTAGTAGATGGCGCTACGTCCTCTTGCGCCACACGACTCTTCGAGCGGATATTGACTCGTTTCGTCTCAGCTCACTGCTGCCTTGACAGCGCGATCTCCGGACGGGGGGGGGGGGGCATGCTGATGCCGAAGGGTGGGGGGGTCCTGTATACCGGCATTTACCTGTCATAAGAGCCGTTTTGTCATAAGTTCCAAATTATATTAGCCAATAAGATTCACCTAATTTGAAAAGTCCAACTGTTTATTGTTATAAGGGTCACAGGTTAAGTTGCTGATGGAGCAACTCAAGGGCAAATAATCGACTGGATGTAAATGGACGCAGTTCAAACGCACACAACATTATCATTCCATCGTTTGCCCACAAAATGGGCAGGCTCAGGCAAGGAAGCCAAGGAAGGAAGCGCAAGCTTTACGCGCGTACGGCGTGCACATATATGCGGATAAGTTGCGTGCGGTAGAGCTGTCTGATACTAGTGCATGTCTTAATGAAGTTGTAGAAACAATGTTTGGTGAGCTATCGTGCGACTCGGAAAGAACAAAGAGGAAGAAAAACTCATTCAAAGATGGATAAGAGAGCGTGCGTCCTAGTATGTGTTCTAGCGGCAAAGGAAGCGTGCTCAAGCGCCGTAAGCGGGGTCAAGGTACTGTGCTCTCTGCAGAGGCAGAAGAGCGAATAGTTTTGTGAATTAACTCATCTAGACGAGAAAGTATACTTGTGTCGTCAGGAACTTTAACCCAAAAAGCGAGAAATTGCTAAAGAGGAAGGGCTGACCCCTGAATCCTTTCGAGCCTCGCCGTCTTGGGCTTGAACATTCTTCCGGCGCCACAGGGTTTCGATCCGAGCTCGGACGAGGCAGGAGAAAACGACACCAGACGACGCTGTGCAGGTTGCCAAAGCTTTTACAGCTACGGTCCGAAGAACAATAGTTGAATAAGGCATTTCACAGGTATATAATGCAGACCAAACAGGTATGGCTTTATTTGAAGTGGTTTACTAATTGCGTCAACTTATATCTTACTAGCTTTGATTTAGCTATCTGCTTTGAGTATATGCCACAGAAGACAATTGATAAGCGCAACGCTCGGACTGTTTGGGTAAAATGTACCGGCAAAGATAAGGAGCGAGCTACCGCTATGTTGCTAGCCGACTCAGATGGGAACAATTTGCCTCCTTTCTTGGTGTTCATGACACGTTCATCCACGAAGACAGCTGAAGTGTTGCGAACACCAAGTTCCGCAATGGTTTTGGTCAAAGTCTCTGGAAGACAATTGCCCCTCTGCAAAAAGCATCGGGGTGTCGAATTCTCGGCAACGCGAAAGGCTGATGGAACGCTGAGCTTTCTATTGAGTTTTTGCGGTTTCACTTTAGTGAGCGGATCAACTGCAACGAGCCAATCCTGCTACTGTGATATGACTTCTCTGGTGATTGGACCGAGAACGTCGTCCAGTATGCAGCGTCGATCAAGATTGTTCTCCTGAAGGTACCACCACGTTACACCTATATCTGCCAACCGGCAGACATAGCCTGGAATAGGCCGCTGAAAGAACGCGTTCGACGAGCGTGGGTAGATTAGATGCAAGCACAAGTTGCCAAACATCATCTGGATACCGCTGCGCAGCGGCTGGAGAAGCAGCGCCAAGCTGCTGCAGCAGCAGCAACAGCAGACGTGGATGCTGCGCGACGCACGGATAAATCAAACCGAGGCCATGAAGAGCGTCGTGGTGCTGCTGCACGTCAGCTATGGTTTGGCGGGCTGTCGGCCGATGACAGGAAGCTGAGCGTCAGCTTGTCCCGGACAAGGTATCTTGAACGTGGGAGCTGCGCGTCGTTTGCAAACGGAGTTCGCCGCAGAATCAGAGCGTGGCACGGAACAAGCACGCGAGCAGTCAAGGCATGACGCTAGCATAACGGACGAGTTCACGCGGCGAGGCTACAAGACTACGAGCAGCGAAGCAGAAGTTGTGAGCAACAACGATCAAGAAGTGAGCATACAATTGCCTTCTTACCATGAGTCCGACGATGCATCTTCTGATGCCAATATCCAAGCCTGTCAGCCTGTCTGTCGGCGCCGCAGCGCATCGAAAAAGGAGAAATAAGGATTCGAGCTTAAAGCGCCGTCGCGGTCTGAGATAGCTGAATGGGTACGTGCTGCCTGGGGAAGCCTCACGCATGTTACTATGGTTGGCGGGTTCAAGTATATCGGCTTGCTCAACGATACCCGTCCGGCTGCACAGAACGAAGCTGACATGACAGGTGAGGAGGGGTTAGCGCACTTCTTACCTCACTTGCCGCGCTTTCGATCCAAGCTCGTTCTGCTAGACGCACACGTATTCGTTTGCAGGACGATATCGTGACAGCAGGAGAAACAACAGAGAATTCCGACGATAGTTCAGAGTAACTGGTCAATACATTGAGCATTTTTGTATCTAGCGGGCAATCTACCTGTACCAGCACAGCAGCCATTTAGCGTTAGATCAACCCGACGCGTAGCCTAAAGCACCAACAAGGTTACCTAAAAGCCCCCGCGCGCACTCAATCAATTTTGGCATGGACGCCAAGCAGAAGCCGGTCGCATCCGTGGCACTGCTAGTTAGATGCACAACACGATAGCATCAGCGATAAATTACGTTAGCAAACATCGCAGAGCTAGTACACACAACTCAGTCATGTCCGAAGCGCACCGTCCAGTCCGGCTTGATGCCGAGCATCAGCCGGCCCGCGCGTCGAGCATCTGTCAGGCACCGCATCTATTCATATCAGACGCAGAAGACGACAGCGTACAGTTAGCAGCAGCGGTACAACAGAGCAGCTTAACGTCACGGAGCATCGAGCAATTATACTCACCGACGAGCTGTCAGACGCACACGGGGCAGTGCGACGCGGAAGCCGAGCAGCAGCCGGTCGCCTCGGGCTTCTTCTGGGACGGCGGCGATTCGATATGTGGGTGTGCGACCAGACACTGAATATTACCGTATAAGGTCAAGTACGATGCATTTGCGTGTGCCATGTGCAATGAAGAAGCGAAGAAGCCTTAACCACGGAGACATTTAATGTTGCCCTTATGACAGGTAATAGCCGGTATGTGCCTGGGGAAGTATCTGAAATTTAGCTTCCGCACAACGGAACCCGAAGCTATTTCTTTCATTGCGCAGCTGCGTGATACATATGTTGATGTACTGACTCCGTATCTTTTAGGAAACCAAAATCATACAGAAGGTAAAGGAAATATCTTGTCCTATGGTGTGCGTTTGCAGGAGGATTAGCGTGCTCCTCTTCCATGGCGTATTTTGCGAGAACGCGTTACTTTTACCAAGCAGTGCTGTACCTTCACCATAGATCTGTGTCAGCACCACAAAATCGGTAAATCACCGAACAATGCAGTGCTTCCACTATAGGCTGTGGGTGCTCTGACACGACAAAATACCAAAAACACCTTTGGAATTGGTAGTTGGCACTATAGACTCCGTACACACTCTGAGAGGCCGAATTGTGTAGTAAGGTCACGCTCGTACACAGTCTGGTACAGTTTGGTGTTTTTTTCTAGCGGATAACCTAGCCAGATGTTGGATAGCCTCACCCTATGCCGGTCAGGTTTCACGTCATAGCCGATGCATTTTTGCATAGAGCGAGGCGAAAACACATCGCAAACAGCAGTGATGGTAGACAGGGCAATTTTCGCTAGGTCCTCTAGCTTCGCTGTACATTTAGCTACGGCGACTTCCCCGGGTATTCTTGAGAGGTCGAAGCGAATTTAGGCATGTAATCGCTACAATAACCAATACCCGGCTTACATTGATCTTAAGATGTGAATGATGAACCTGTTGCGGAAGTACTTCATTGATAGTGTCGTGCTGAGTCCATGTGGCTCGACATCCAGAACGAGCAGCTAGAAGAACATAATCACGAAGACCCCGCAGTTGTATGTGCCCACCTGTGCGACCCATTCCACTCGTGCCGCGACCTCTACCGGTTCTTGGGGATCCGTGGTGTATGTCACACATACGTCTTGCTGTAGAATGTTATATCCTCCGGGACCTCCTTGACCGGCGTTCGACTCTTGCGGATTCGCTCATTTCCCTGGCGAACGGGGGTGGCTGTGCGGACAGAGTACAGCTGCACAAAATTAAACGACCGTAACTAGAACCAACTTGACATATAGTACAGCCCAAGAGTGTGGCATTTCACGAACGATAGCACTTACCTGAAACTTCCTCTTGCTGTAGCTCGCCAAGTAGCGCTCAAGTTCATCCCAATCTGCAAACTGTTTCACATCCAATTCGGGGACGAACACGGCATCATCACGCACAACAACCACGTACGCTTCGTCGTCAGCAGGCGCAGGTGATATAGAAGCTGAGTCGTTGGTTTCCTCCCCCGAATCAGTCGAGGACGCGGAAGAGGCAGATCGCCTCGAGGATCGTGCCGAACGCCGCAAAGACCTTCCCCTTCGTCGTTTCTTGTGTTTGCTTGCAGTGTGCCGACCACCCTTACGTTTCTTCAACGTGCGTGTTTCGCAGGTGGAGGGGGCTCTGAGTCTGTGTTGATCTCGTCGTCCTCTTGACTTTAATCACTGGCGAAGAAGGAGGCGCATTCCTCACTATCGCTGTTTTCCACAACCGTCGTCGACGTAGAGGGGTGACGGCGCGGCCTCCCGGGGCGCTGATGCGGCATCTTAGCAGTCCCGGTGGCGGCAAACTCTGCCTCCGGGGCGTGTTCTGCAGCGTGAGGCGGCTCGAATTTCGAATTGGGGTGAGGGGGGGGGAATAAGCAGCCACTAAGTTCCACCGAGCAGGAGTGTTGGTTGTTGGTTTAGAGTAATACCATCTGGGTTGAATAGAGGGTACACTGTCCAACTCTGGCCTGCCTGTGGTTCTTCTCGCAGAGTATGTACGAAGCCAGTCTCCAGTAGACACCGGCAAAGTCTACCTGCACAGTAAATATTGGGCAATATTATGACATACACTTGGAATTTGTATAGACAGCTTATCACCCCAAGTGTAGCACTGCCGAGCCTTACACTCGCCAGAACTTACAATCTTTGTATCGCAGTCGCTGTGATCCTGCGCTTTGCCGAGCGCAGCGAAGCAAAGATGACATCCCTCCTTCATGTCGTAGTGCTACGCATGGGGCGATGAGCTGTCTTTACAAATTTCAAGTGTATGTCATAATATTGCCCAAAAATTTCTTTGCAGGTATCTATTTCCGCCAACCATCGTCCAGTTCCATCCAGATTTGATGTGGAACATCAACAAGCGCACCGTCACGAGCCAACCCAGCCTGGTATAAGTGCTCCACATCATCTGCGCCGTCACATATTTTTTTCCAGTTGGAAATCCTGCCCACACGAGCGCCACCACGTTCGTACGCATCGAGGACAGTCTCGCGGCCCTGAAGAGCGCTGCCGGGCCATCTCGGGATCCCAAAGTGGCTCGGTAGCTTCTTCGCACCGCCTGCTCGCCGCTCTCCTCCCAGATTGTGCTTCTGTCGGGGTATGAGGTAAGATATTACTGGAAAAGGGAACAGAATGCTCGTTATGTGTGTATAGAGAGGGGGCCATCTCTGTAATGTTCCAGCACGGAGATACGAACGACGTATAGGGCGAGGGATGTTACAGAAGAAGGAGGGGAGGGAGAAGGACATGCAGAGGAACAGCGAGTGGTCACACGCTGCCATGCGTTGAGTTTCGCAAACCGCACGCTGCGGTTGTGGGACTTAATTCCGGGATGGTCCGGCGGCGTGTGTATCTAGTGCGTACTAAAGCTTGGTGGCGGTCGGAGGTGGGCGGGTGGGGGCCGACCGCATCAACCATTGAGGTATGAATGCACGAAAAAAAGGTAATTTAAAACTCTTTAGCTATCCGTCATATAATTGTAGTGCGCTGCCATTGCTGGCAGGTCTCCCTGATACTTGCTTTTCACTCGCTGATGGCGTCCTTTGTTGCGGCCTCGGTATACAAGTCATGCTCATCCAAAGCGGTCAAGCTTGACGCGCACTGAAGGGCCGTGAACAAGGTGGATGCAGCAGCCGACCTTCACAAATAGCGGCTGCCCCACGTCTTGGTAGCTACATCGACTTCCCAGCCGTTTCTGGCATGTCGGCGGTCTCCATCCAAGCCTTATGCGCCGAAATACGAATATTCAAATATAGTGCTTCTTTTGTCCGCTTATCCTGCGGGCCGTAGACGCGTTCAATTGGGCTGACGCGAGGTAGACAATATGGGCAGCAGCAGATGCCGTGGCTGTCCGTGTAAAAAAAACAATAAAACGCTACACAGGAGTAGCCTCGCGGATGGATCCTGGTTTGATCATCTCCCGTGCGCGGTGGAGCACGTCGGCACATGGCTGAACGATAGTGGCGAACGGCTTGCTTCGGACTCCTTCTGTGCGCACGCACTAAAGAAGCTGGTCAATGAGTGTTCCCATTTTCAGGCGCGCGCGGAGAGTGTAATCGAGCTAGATGGCGCGATTTAATTATTTTACGGGGTTGCTGGTGGCGGCGAACCCAGGGTGTGTGTGGCAAGCCTACCAGCATCGAACGGAGACCGAACCATATAGCGGATAAGTAGTTGGCGGACGCGCAGAGCTGCGGCCGTTTTGCCACTCTTTCAAACAACACATTTGGATGCACTCGAACTCAGCCACCGAAGTGGCGTAGTGCATTTCCGCAACATCGCGAGACTTGAACAACTAGCCTAACTGAGATACCGCTGTTTGCTTATATTTTTTTGGCAGGAAAACACATCAAACAGACTAGCTCGTTGTCCACTCTGAGCATGCAGTCACCCCGTTTTGTTGGCTTTTTCCGCGCCGGCCATGACGTAGCGGATGACGAGCTGCTTGCTCGCACCATTGGGTAGGTGCGCCTTAGCATCCCGAGAGCTTCAGCGAAGTGATGTCCCGTCTGTTGAGACAGGATGAAGATAAACACCAGGTTGAAGGAACTTATACAGTCTGATATTCCAACTATTATGACCGAGTACTTCACTTGGCTCAGCTTGTACGTAGCATCGAGGTGCAGGACGCGCGTGGACAGATCGCGATCTAGTCGTAGAAGAAGCTGTTTCAACGACAAACCCACCACAAACGCGTCGGAGTCCGAACCACGCAAACCAAGGTTTCGCAATCGGCGTTCGATTTCCAGGTGAAAGTGAAGGAATGGGACAGCTCCTCCTAGTATGCCCGCGGACCTTAGTGCTCACGTGTGTCGTGGAAATCGGTTCCACCGAGATGAGTGCAGCGGTAATGCTCTGCACCTTCGCTAGCGAAGGCATCGCAGCCTCACCCATCTGAAAGCGTCTGACGATTCCGTTTAAAATTTTCATGGGCGTGGGATTGTAGTTGCGAATATCGTGACCAAATGCCTCCATTTCCTCCGTCAGTCGCCCTCGATTGAGATGGATGCAACGGCGACATATGATGGCAGCCTCCGAGATATTTACCACGTTGGACAAGATGCAAATCTGCATCTAGCCCCCCCCTCACGGACAACGCGCATACGGCGCCACAGCCTTGTATGATGCACTAGCACAGTCGCAATCTTGACCTCATGTTGTGTTGCGTGGGCTCGGCACACAGCGAGCACGGCGAAAGTCCGCTCTAGTTCACAGTGTCGGCCTTGACGACTCTACGAGCATGTCGCTGTCATACGCGGAGATGTCCTCAGCTAGAAGAACCCAGTTGATTTTAGCGCGAGGCATGTCGGTGAAGTTGCAGTGAGGGGTTGGCTGAATGTAGAAAAAAGTGTCACTAAAGCTCGCGCCAACAGTATTTAAATGGCAATCATGCGGCTTTGGGCACTCCAAAACAACTGAAATTGGGTGGCTACTCAGAGCTGAAAAGGCGGGCTGGACAAAGAGACCGACGGAACCGCGTATGGCATCAGAAGATGCCGAAGCGAGGGGCTTGGAAGGCGATTGATGTTAACTTGGCTGAGGAGGAGGCAGACACGGCGCGAAACAACCTCAGGACGCATCAGATAAATAATAGCGGTCCCACGACGTGCACTATTTGCAACGATGGCGAACCCCACAAATCCGGTATATACTGCTACCCCCAATTCAGGATACTGTTTGACGGATACAACTGGACCGTGCTCATGGCGCGAAAAGCTGCTTTTGTGCCTTTCGACTGGGATATCGCCTATCTACGAATTCGGAGAGCACTTCAACCAGGTGCTCAAGCTGACAAGCGTTCAGAAGAATTTTTATCGTGAGCTCACGGAGGAGCCTCTAAAACCAATGCGTATCCGTCACGGTTTCTCCAGTAAGTTTGGAGTTTCTCTTGAAGCCTTGCCTAACCTAGTTAGTATCCAAAATCACGTCAGCAGCGACGCACGCACTCAGCTTGACAATCACGACTGTGCTGCCAATATTAGTAAGTGAATTGGGGAAAGGGCAATCAACGGAGTCGCGCCGATGTCACAGCCCTTCATTTTCTCACGGGACATGGATTACCAGTGATCGAAGATGGATCCGATGAACATCCCTTCCTTGTGGGCTTATCGACCAATTCTATGATGTTAAGACTTTTTATGCCACTCGGGAGCTGTGATCTGCACATTGATGCCACGTACAAGCTAAATCGGCTTAATTATCCCGTTATAGTTAGTTGTCGGTGTTTCAGATCGCTCGGGTGGATTTCCCTTGATCGCTTTCTTCATTGTGTCATTAGAAATACAAGAAATCTACGAATCTGCATTATGAGCTCTATGTCGATTATATCACGTGGATTACTGAGCAATTGTCTGTACAATTTGCAAGGTACACGCCGATGAGGCACAGCACAATGCATTGCTTTCGGTGTTTGGCAACAACCCTCGGTTCAAGGATTTAATGTGTTTTTTTACGTTATGAACGATATCCACTCGGCTCTGGGTGGGCTCCTATGTATGCATGCGCGACTGCGGTGAATGACAATTACACGTTGAGGCGACATTTGACGATGAGACACTTCTTCGAGAGCTAGCTGAATGCTGCTGCCATGCCTCAACGTACCTACGCCCGTTTCTTAGCGCAATAATTCCGTCGGCGTCGATGGTTCGCCGATCTAAATGTATGGCTTGTGAAAACTTGCTGCAAGTTTGGGCCCATGGCAACGTTCTAGATACAACCCTCGGTGACCCATTGATCGTGTATGTGCTCTCATGGGCAGGTCATCGAGCTCAAGTGAATGCCCGAAACGTAGCGGAATTGGCATTGTTATATCAACCCAAATGGGGTCAAACTACGCTCGAATGGATGCTGAATATCAATCCCTAATAGGATGCCCTGTTGATCCGCGCGCCCATTGGTGCCCATACAAGTTTTATTCTGGTTTTGGGACCTGTGCACACCGTCTTCATGCACTAAAAGTAGCAAGTCGCGTTGACAGCGAAGGTAGACAAGTTCGGATAAGTCGCAAGAAGAAGAAAGACGGCTCTTCCGGTAGTGACTACCATGTTGGTCGCAACCGACGCGTAAGCCCTCGAGAGAGAGAGAGAGAGAGAGAGAGAGAGAGAGAGAGAGAGAGAGGGAAGTTTTATACTAGCCCACTACGTGACTTGCATGTCTCGTTGCAGTGCTGTGTTCCGCTTTGGCACCGCGTCACAAAGACAATTTTCAATTTTTTTTGCTTACAGCTACACAGATCGACTCGATTCTCTTCGCTAATACTTTCTCGACGTTCTACCTGTAACGGGGTTAAATGAAGAGTGCCAAGTCACTCTTCAGGATAGGTGTACCAAGTACCCTAAGTGATGTAGCCAACATCGCTATGACGTCATGGATAGGTACCACAGATATGGTACAAAGACATCAGAGTCACCCAATAGGATAGCATCTAGGGTACTTTATAGGTGACTAATAGTTAGTATGTAGTTTATTAAAAGGGGTCACCTATAAATATATTCAGTTTTAAATCTACCTAATTTTGTAACAGTCACCCAGACCAGGGACTAGTGAACTGCCGTTCACCGAGAGTTTGTATACTCTCCGGAAGTCACATTTCCTGTGCGCAAGGTGTTGCGTGCCCCGTCACACTTGGTAGCACTTGTAGTTAATCCACGCCTACGCGGGTTACTACCTGAAACCGCGGGGTCCTAGCACCATGGACCGGAATGAGACTACTTGAAACATCTGGGTCCTAACACCATGGACCGGAATGAGTTTCCTCATCGGAACGACTCTCAGTTTGAGTCCGTTCGTAAGATGGCTGGCATCTTTGGCATGGATGCCTTGCATAGCTTGGCGCCGTCAACGCAAGCTGAGCAGGTGTAAAGCGTAACCGCGTTCGACATGTAAGCGCTGGGGCTCATCGAACATGCTCGGAGCAACCTGTGGTTCCGGCCGCAGAGCCGAAACCGGTCTACCCCAAGCCGTTAAGGCTGAAGGTAAACCCTTACGAAGGGAAGGAAGGTGGAAACCTTCACTTCTGGGTGCGAGAAGTAGAGCTCGCAATGGATGCGGCACTCATCTCTTCGGAGCACCTCCGAGTGGCTTTCGCCCTATCCAACCTCAGCGGGCGTGTGAAGAGTTGGGCGTATACGTGGGAAGCGGCAACACCTGGATGCTTCGCATCATGGGATCAGCTGTGTGGACAGCTTTGAGCCACCTTCCTCCTGGTGAACTATGAGTACCGCCAACGGTCACGCTCCTGTCATGTAAGAAAAAAACCGGGAAGACGTGAGCTGCACGAGTACATCCAGGAGCTGCGGGAGCTCACCGCATCCCTCGTGGGAAAATCACTCCATGAGCGCATCAAGGGAACGGTATTCATGGACGGCCTAAGAGTAGGCCCAGCCCGCACCCAGCTGTTTCGGGTGCAGGCCAATACTCTGGAAGAGGCGATCCAAGTCGCCCTCCAAGAGGAGTATAGTCACCGCCAGGCGCGCATGCCGGCGACGGTGTGACCAGAGGCTCGACACCAAGTCTGGGGCCCCAAGCGGGCCAGTTCCCATGGAACTTGGGCTCGCCGAGCAGCATGATATTCGCTGCTATAGCTGTGGTAAGCTAGGGTACATGGCACGTGCCTGTCCTGGGGACGGACAACGAAAGCGTTTCCCTCCCAAGCCCAACGCGCTTAAGGGTCGCTGGCAAAGACCGAAACCCCATAGGCAGGGGAACGCAGGACACCAGTAGGGGCGGGGCGCCCTACTGGGGAAGATCTAAGTCTTCATGAGCGGTGCGCGGGTGGCGCGCACCATGGAGACTTAGCCCCTGAGAGTCTTTGCACTATTCGAATCGAAGAAGGGAAGCGTTGGGCTGCTAGTAGTACACGTAAGTGTACGGGAATATGCTCATCCCTTTCGAATCTTAATTGACTCCGGTGCGTCGAAGAACTTCGCACGCCGCCAGGCTGTTGCGAAGAACAGCAACAAGTTGGCCAATGCTTTACGAGAAAGGAAACGTGACAGTGTCGGCGGAACTGGCCGACGGAACAGTGATTACCGTTCCCATGATCCATGTGGATCTAGCTGTAACGTTCGAGGACTTCAACAGCATGGAGCAGTTTACTGTCCTAGAGATGGACAAGTATGACTTGATCCTGGGCATGCCCTGGCTCGAGAAGCATGAGCCATGACACAACACAAAGCTATCGGGGCCAGTCGGCCCGCAGTTACCGGCAGAGCATTGGTGAGTCATGTTCCCACCTCTGCCAGGAACTGGGGAGTCCGAAAGGGGCGCCGGGATGCAGGAGCATCCAGTGATTTTTTGGGAGCCTCCGACGTATTGAGCGACTCCCTAGAAGCGGTGGCAGCAGAGGCTGCACCTGGTTGAGTGCAGCAGTCCTTACCGGATAGCCCTCGACCCCCGCCGGAATCTAGACCGGCGGCCAAGGCTTCAAGAGTGGCGGTGCCGGGTGGCACCCCCGACGAGGTGGGTAACCTAGGTCCACACAAGTCACCCAGACTGAAACTGGCGAGGAATGCGCAGAATGCGCTTCCTGTGTGGGTAACCTTGTTCCAGACCAGGTCGCCCAGACCATAACCGACACCATAAGTGATGAAAATCACTTCATGTGTGGGTAACCATGTTCCACACGAAGCCCTTGAGGCTTTGGACGTCGTCAATGAGACGTCCACAGACGTGGGTAACGAAATACCACGTCTCGGTCGCCGTCGACGACATAGTCGACACCGCAAGTCGAGTCTGGAGTCACCTCAGAGTGGAGTCGCTTCAAGCGACTTGGAACCCAGGGCCCGGGTTCTTCCGACGCGGCCAGGCGAAGGATGTTATCACATCCCCGACGGCGAGACCGTCCATCGGGTCAAGGGAGACGGCATCGGACAAGAGCCGCTGCCCGAGATGTCAGAGCTCCTGAACCTCGAACAGTTGACGCCGACAGATTTCCTGGCCGACCTGAAGGCTGGGGACATCGCGGAGGTGGTAGTGGTACTCTTGCAGCAAGAGTCCACTACAGAGGAATTGAATTCCACCTCTGTTATGGACGAGGGTGTCCTGGCGGTATTCTCCTCCCAGCGTGCCTCGCGCTTGGGTTCTGAGATTCTCAAAACCCGAAGGATCCAGTGTATCCTTTAATGAAGGAGTTCAAGAATGTGGTGTACAAGGATCCACCGTCTCAACTCCCATCGGATCGTGGGATCACGCACGAAATTGATCTCGTGCCGAGCACCAAGTACTGTGGCACCAATGGACACTGCCTCGCGAGCAGTGCGAGGTCATTGATGCCATCTTCGCCGCAAAGGCCAAGTCACGCATGGTGCGCGAATCGAAATCCCCGCACTCGACGCAGACCTTCTGCGTTCGGAAGTTGAACGGGAAGTGGCGTCTGGTTCATGCTTTTAATAAGCTAAACAGCGCAACGGTGTCGGCCCAGACACCCATCCCGCGAAAGGCTGTGTTGTTAATCAAAATGACGGAGTGCGAGTTATACAGTGCCCTGGATCTGGTGGACGAGTACTACCAGATCCTGATGCGCGAGAGCGACATCCCGCTCATCACAGTGAACACCTCGAGCGGTACGCTCTGGGAGTGGCTGGTGATGCCACAGGGCCTGTCTAATGCCCCGGCGACGTTCAATCGCCTGGTCACGCAGTTGTTTAGACCACTGCATGCGTATGCCGTACTTCGACGACATCTTCATCATTGCCGTGCCGAGGGAGGCAAAACGGCTGTGGAGGTGCATTTAGAGCACCTCCGTCGAGTTTTGGAGGTCTTTAGATCGAGCAAGCTCTGTGCCAACATCGACAAGTGCGTCTTCGCGTCGCAATAGGTCAAATTGCTCGGTTGCTTCGTTTGCAACGTCGGCGCTCGAGAAGACCCGGAGAAGGTCAATGTCATTTCGGCTTGGCCAACGCCAAGGTCCCAGAAGGACCTGAGGAGGTGGCTGGCCTTGGCCAACTACCTCCATAAGTACAGCGAAGGGTATGCGGGTCTGGCTAGACCCTTGACGGATCTTCTATAGAAGGATACCGACTGGCACCGGGGGCGTGAGCACAAGGATGCATTTGACAGTGTCAAGGCAAGCCTTCAGAAGGCGCCTGTCCTGGCACTGCCAGACGAGACGAAGCCGTTCAGCGTCGTCTGTGATGCATCCGATTATGTAATCGGGTGTGCATTGCTGCAGCACGATGCAGCAGGACGTGAACGAGCGATCTCGTTTCAGTCCAGGCAGCTCAAGGGTGCCAAACGGAACTACCCGTTCATGACAAGGAGCTGCTTGACATGAAGTACGCCCTTGTCAAGTTCCGGGTGTACCTCCTGGGCTCACATCCCTTTGTGATCTACTCAGATCACGCATCCTTACGGACGGCGACAAATTCGCCCCATCTGTTCCAAAGGGATGGCGAGGTGGCTGTCCTTCTTCGCGGAATACAACTTCCGCGTCGAGTACAAGCCTGGCAAGCTGAACGTGCTTGCCGATGCGTTGTAATGCAGGTCGGAATATGAGCTGGATATATAAGGTGTGTCACCGACCGATCTGTACGATCAGATACGCATAGCGTATCGGGGCGATGAAGCTCTGGCACCTCTGGTGCGTTTTCTCGCCAGCCGCTAGCAAGGAAGCCAAGGCCAAGTGGCTCGCGCCACGTCAGAGAGCCCGGCTCCAGCGATACGAGTGGACCGATGGCCTGCTTTACCATCGTGGATCCCCATGAACCCCCACGGGTTGTCGTACTAAACGACGAGGAGCTCAAGTTTGCCACCTTCAGGAGGCGCACGATGCGCCGTCCAGCGGTCACTTGGGCCGCGAGAAGACCTTCCAATCGGTTTCTCAGTACTTTTAGCGGATCCAGATGTACAAGTGGGTCGCACAGTACGCGAAGACATGTGAAACATGGCAGCGAGTGAAACCCGGCGGGCACGCCTCGGCTCCTTTGCAGATCCTTCCCGTTCCAGCGGACTGCTCGAAGTCGATGAGTCTGGATTTCATTTTCGGACTTCCAGCCGACGGCAACGGAAACACCGGTATCTTGGGGTTCGTGTGCCTCTGAGCAAGATGGTGCGTCTTACTCCGGTCAAAGGCACAGTGACCGGGGAAGAGGTTGCGAAGCTACTCCTGGATGGCGTTTTCCGCCATCATGGTCTGCCGGAGGCAATTGCCTCGGATCGTGACCCGCGGTTTACCGCTGCGTTCTGGTGAACGCTGTTCCAACTACTTGGAACGAGGCTGCACATGTCCACTGCCGATCGTCCTCAGACGGATGGGCAGACGGAGCGTATCAACCGGGTGCTTGAGGACACGCTACGCAGTGTCTGTGCGGAGGCTCTTCGCACTTGATCGAAACGCCTGCCAGTAGTTGAGTTTGCACTCAACAATGCGTTTCACGCATCGACCAGGTATACCCGTTCTATCTGAATGGCTTACGCCATTTACGGGTGCCGCTCGCTTTACGAGGCAGCATCCCGTCTTCGGTTCTAAGTGGGGGAGAGGATCGGAAAGCGCTTTCCTTCCAGGTCTAGGACATGAAAACGGTTTCCATGCGGAAACAAGTCAAGTCTTTTGTACGCACCAGGCTGAACGTATCAGCCATGTCCGCGATGCCATGGCAGCAGCACAGGGCAAGCAAAAGGAGTACCCAGACAAACAATGAAGAGGAAACTTAAACGAGTTTAATGTGGGTGATTTAGTCTTACTAGACACTAGAAACTTGCCACTCGCCACGGTAAGTTCCGTTGGGAGCAACAAGCTGAAACACCGCTTCATTGGACCCATCGCGGTCCTGTCCAGGCATGGTGCGGCATATACCATTGACCTCCTTAGTCGATGACGACCCATCCGACGTTTTTTTCTACGTGGGCAGTCTGAAGCGGTACCATGATCCGCAGGGCTCACAGGCCCCAGTTCTTCAAAGCGAGGCTGCGACTCTTCTCTCTGAAGTCAGAAGCCCAGGTCCTTGCGGGGCCGCGGAAGGGGCTTCATACGAAGGGATCCCGGCTGCATACGCCGAGTATGAACCATAGTGATACGGCTGGGAGTACGCAGGAGTCGCTCCCGTCTGGGGCACAGGCCACAGGAGGTCCCAAAGGAGATACACTTCCCGCTGGAATCGGTCCATGGACACCCAAAGGGAATCCAGATGTTGGAAGGGCTCGTCCTCGTCATTCGTACGGCGGTCAACCCGTCCTTCAAGGTCCGACAAGCCATCGGCCAGACGATTCACGACGTCACGAGTCGGCCCAAGGACCCCAGCGCTCCCGGTCTGGGCGGCGGCAGCCCCGCCCTCACCAAGTTCAAGCGCAAGGACTCGACGACAAAGAGCGACGTCTTCAACGACCCGAGGTGGAGCCGAAGTTGGCACACCAGGCCCTGAGCCGGATCGGAGGGGCGGCGACTCATACTCGTATTCGAGGGCACCGCCACCTCTCCTCGACTGTAATGGGGAGACCCACTACCACGTGGAGCATGTGTTCCAGGAGCGGCGCTCACGGGAAGCGCCAGCTCCGTGTGAAGTGGAGGGGGTACTCGGAGGCTGAATGCTCCTGGGAGCCGTACGAACGGCACCACGTTGACTGCCCGAAGGCTATCGCGATCTGGGAACAGAATCGGCGGCGGCTTCGTAAGTAGTCGGCCTTTCTTGTCCGAACGGGGTGTGGTCGTAGAGCCAAGACCATACCCGCGCTCATCATGAGCACTAGAAGCATTCTGCTTCTGCAGTTCTCGAGAGAGCTGCCGTTTGCCTATCGCATGGGCAAACTCAATACACAGATCTCGGAGGTCAAGGATGGCCTCCAGTGCGAGATTCTGCCGGAGCACTTCTAGTTGTCCTTGTGTGCAGCGAGTAGCTGCCCACTTCCAAATGACGGCCTCTGCAGCGGGGCTGCGTAGCGTAGTGCGTCAGAGGAAGACGTATGAACCCCGAGTCTTAGCTGTGGTTATTCTAACCCCTAAGGTCTCCGCAGAGGCTTAGATCACTCTAATTAGACCACTAGATAAACCGTGGACACACCGTATCCACGAGGGCACACGTCCTGTGGTTTTGACCACGAACACTCTGCTCCAAAAGCGCTCAACCCTTGGCGGCATCCGCATGCCCACAGCTCGCTGGCCTTCAACCCAGCTAGCTCAGTGGTAGAGCACTCGCTTCATAAGCGCAAGGTCGGCGGCTCGATTCCACCAAAGACCAATATCTTCTGGGTCCAACCCAACTGTGTCTGGACACCGACGTCAACTTCCAGCGGCCTCAGGCCTCGCTGTCTCGCTCCTCTAGAACTAATGCACCATGTGCATCTTCTTCCGCAGCATGCCGTCCTCACGTTTGTGACATGCTGGCTACCTTGCCTCAAGGTCAGGCCGGAAGCCTTCAGGTTGACCTTGGCTCATCCCGAGCTAGTGCTGGGACACTCGTGGCGACAGCCGCAGTGGTCGCTGGCCCTGGGGGCCATGTCGATCGTGACGACCAAAGCGTCGACGACGTTAGGGTAGTCTTGCCGGAAGGGCACCTCATACTCCCATGTGTTCTGTGAGTGGGGATATTCGCTCCACTTCACAAGGTACTAAGTTCGACCCTTGCGGCGACGCCGCGCCACTAGGCGTTCTACATGATAGTGAAGAACTTCCTGCTCATCGAGCAATGGTGGAGGGTCCGTTGGACCCTCGCGCTGAGCGTCAGGTGAAATTGGAGTCGCTTCAAACTCTGGTATGGCATCACAATGCGTAGTTCCGCGATGCGGATGAGCATCGCTCTCGTCCAGTTGACGAACTCGAAGCTGTTCATCAGCGAGTCGGCTGGTTGGAGTCCGCAGACTCATCTGTGCACCGCGTGGTGGCTCTGGCGCGGCCAGCAGCTCGTCGTCTCGACAAAGTGGAGTGATCGCTCGTCGAGCTTCGTGGGTATGTGGACCTCTTTGTGCGCCTCCAGCGCTCTGGCCAGCAGCCGCTACCCTGGCACCGTCTGCGCCCCGACTGAGGTCCGAGGCGCCAACGCCTCCGCGCTCACCTGAGCTGAGTCCCGATACGGCTTGAGGAAGCCTACGTAGAACAGAGGGTGTGTACGCATCTTCTTCGGAAGGTTGAGCGTGTACGCAAGGGCCTTCTTGGCCACTACATTGAAAGGTCCGATGAACCGCGTGCGCAACTTGGTCTTAAAGACCGCAGAAACTGCATATGTAGGTAAGTTCTTCGCGTTTAATAAAACTTGGTCACCGATCTGAAGCCCTTCCACATTTCCTCTGCCTCCGGCATCCGCCTGTTCCTCTGGACGTCTTGGCTCTCAGCCATCGCGTCGCGTACATGTCTTAAGACATTCAAACGCGTTGACAAGAACGCGTCAACTTGGTTGCGAACCGCAACATGGCTGACATCAGCGAGCCCTTCGGCTATTCCTTCCCACCAAGCCCTGAACCACGGAGTGGTAGCGCCAACGGGATGCGAGGGTGAGTAAGACCGTTCACATAGAACGGGGTGAAGCCAGTTGAGGCATGCACCGCATTGTTCAATGCAAACTCATCGAGCGGGAGCATCGAGCTCCATTCCTTGGGTCTGTCTACACAGACGTTCCGAAGCATGTCTTCGACTACGTGATTCACGCGATCAGTCTGACCATCGGTCTGCAGATGGTCCGCTGTGGACATATCGAGTCGAGTGCCTAGCACCTTAAAGACCGACGTCCAAACTTACCCGTGAAACGGGGATCTCGATCCGAGACAATTGCCTCTGGCAGACTATGCTGTCGAAAGACACGATCCATGAACAGCCATCTTGCTCAATCGGTCGACAAAGACCACGATACCCGTGTTGCCCGCCGCATCCCGTGGCAGGCCGAACATAAAGATAATACTCATGGATTGCCACCACCCCGTGGGTACAGGCAAGCTGGCCAACGGCGCAGCCGAGTGTGGCGAGGGTTTAACTCGTTGACACGTCTCACACGTGCGTACATACGTACTGACCCACTTGTAAGGCTTTGGCCACCAGTAGTGGGAGCTCACTGAGCTGTAGGTCCTTTCTCGACCGAGATGACCGCCAAGTGGGGTATCATGTGCCTTATAGAGGATACGATACTTGAGATCCTCTTCGTGAGGAAGCACGATACGTGGGGTGTCTTCTGGGCCAGTACCGTAGTACAATAGGCCATCATCGAGAGTGTATCTATGTAGCCTTGCGCGCAACCACGCTGACAGCTTAATGTCTGAGTTAGCAAGCTCCGCGCTTCCTAGCACATGTAGCAGAGCTACGCAGGACTCGTCCCGCGCGAACGCAGCGCCGATAAAGTCTGTCACAGACGAAGTCACCGTCATGACATGAGCGATCTCATAGTCTGGCCTGCGTGATAACGCATCGGCCAAGACGTTCTGCCTGCCAGGCTTGTACTTCTCCTCGAAGTTGTACTCCGCAAAGAAGGAGAGCCAACGGACCATTCTCTGAGAGAGGTGAGGCGACTGAGTCGCCGTGCGTAGCGACGCATGATCAGTGTAGATCACAAACGGCTTGGAGCTGAGCAGGTGAACCCTGAATTTGACGAGCACATACTTCATCGCAAGTAGCTCTTTGTCATGAACTGGATAATCTTCTCAGCGGCCTTGAGCTGGCGAGATTCAAACGCGATCACGCGTTCTCGCCATGCAGCGCCTGCTTGCAACAAAGCACTGCCGATGACAAAGTCCAACGCGTCACAGAGACACTGATAAGACGATCGGGATCTGGCAGCGCCAGAATCGGCGCCTGAAGGAGACTCTCCTTAATGGCTTCAAAAGCCGCTTGGTGTCCGATGTCCCAACACCAGTCCACATCATTCTTAAGGAGATTGGACAGTGGCCTTGCCACCTCAGCATAGTTCTTGCTGTACTTGTGCAGTAATTGGCCAGGCCAAGCCACTTTCGTAAGTCTTTCTGGTTCTTTGGAACCTGCCAGTCTACAATGGCCTTGACCTTAGTAGGATCCGCTCGAAGGCCTCGCTTCCCAATGAAGCATCCCAAATAGGGGATCTCTTCAGCGCCGAGACACACTTGTCAATTTTGGCATACAACTTGTGGGTGTGCATGCACTCGAGCACCGCTCGCAGGTGCTCAATGTAATTCTCCACATCAGTCTTTCCGTGCTCCGCACGACTGTGGACGAATATGTCGTCGAAGCATGTCTGAGCATACACCCTATGGGGTCTGAACAGTTGCGTCACAAGACGATTGAACGTCGCAGGCGCGTTCGACAGCCGTTGGGGCTTTACTAGCCACTCCCAGAGCATACCGCTCGGAGTGCTGACCGCCGTAAGCGGAATATCGCTTGCTCATGCGAGCAAGCGATAGCATCCATCGACCAGTCGAGGGTATGTACACCGTACACCCCGCCATGTTGTTCTGGGGAATGTCCTTCCTAGGAATAGGCGTCTGCACCGGAATGGTGGCCGCGTTGAGCTTATTAAAAGCATGAACGATTCGCCACTTGCCATTCGGTTTTCTGACACAGAACGTAGGCGTTGAGTGTATTGACTTGCTCTCGCGCACCATACCCGCCTCGCGCTTAGCACGGAAGAACGTGTCAATGACGTCACGTCGTTCTCGTGGCAAAGGCCACTGCCTTTTCACGCAGTATTTGGTTCCAGGAACCAGGTCAATCTCATGACGTACACCTCGATCCGGAGGTAGCCTCGTGGGAGGTTCTTTCGAGACCACGTCTTGATACTCCTTCACCCAAGAGTAGTATGGATCCGAGGGATCCTTGAGGATCGAGGATCCTGACCGCGCATTTAGCGCCTTCTTGGTATCCTCAAGGACTGCTTTATCCAAAAGCGACGACGAGTTTAACTCCTCTTCAGGACGTAGATGACCAACTCGGCTAACTCGCCGGCCTTCAAGGTGTCGCCGGACTCGGCAATGGACATCTCGCCCAGCTCCAACAGGGCGGCCACAGTGGGTGTAGTCTCTAGACTGATGTTGCCATCGACTTCCCCTATCACTCTGTTGACGAGTGTATATAGCTGCTTGCTATCGCCATGAGTCTCTTCACTCGTCATGCTAGACGCATCAGACGCCCTGCGTGTCATGACTGACGCTTGATGTCGTAGCCTTCTCCCCGCTGAGACTGTTTGCCTAGGAGAGGTCCTAACAGTCACATTAGCTGCGTCTCCAGGCGCTTGCACCGTGTGCGTTTCACCCGAGACTGGTATGTCTTGACCGGCAACCGTCGCAGAGCTGCGATGCTCGCAGTCTCCACCCCGTGGATTACGTGCCACGTCACCTCCATCAGTGGGCCCTCGGCCTTGATGGCCCGGCCCACGGCTGACCACACCACGCATGGCGTATAGCGACGACTCGTCGTCGTGATGAGTGTCACTGTCGTGACCAATATCACCATGACGTCGGTCACCCAGCGGATTGCCTGCCGCTCTACTTGCATCCTGAGGTCCGCGTCCTTGATGTCCCGGCATGCTGCCGGCCACGCTACACATGGCGTGTAACGACAATCGTCCTCATGACGAGTGTTTGTTGTCGTATCTCGGCGGTCAACGCCACTCTCACGGCCTCTTCAAAAGAGGAAGGGTGAGTGCGAAAGACTTGAGTCCTGGCCACGCCCAGTGCGGAGGCCCTCCATAAAGACTGTCACCGTCACTGCGTCTGGCAGAGGATCGGCCGCCATGCCGGCGATCAGAGTTCGCAACTCCTGGACGAAGTCAACCAAGTCCTTCTTACCCTGGAAGGTACTCAGAAAGAGTGACCTCACGCGGTACGCCTGATTAGGCGGAGCAAACACTTGCGAAAGCTGGAGTTTCAGCTCTTCTCAGCTCGGCAAGGCCGCGTCCACCGACGTGCCGCACGTGAGTGCCCATTCTCGTGCTTGGCCACAGAGCTTTGAGATCGCTAGCGCCACGCGCTGTTGCTCAGTACGGAGCATGGCCGATCCCATCGCCATTTCGATCTCACGGATCCACATGAAGTTCTCCCCCTCCTTTTGTTTGAAAGTCTTGACGCTCACGATGAGCGGTTTCGGCCGGGAGGCCCCATCCTGCGATGTCGTCGACGTCGCTGGAGACGCCTCTGCTGGAGGTGCTCCAACAGAGCATGCTTGTAACTTGAGAACGCCTTCAGACGCGCCTTCACCGCGTCCGGTCCTGGCGAAGCAAGATGCGTCATGCCCTCAGGGCCGAGCAAAGACATAAGCTTTTTCTGCGCGTCTTGCTGGCTCTGGGACAGGTTAGAGGACGCTATCTGCTCCATCCTCACCGAGGAATAGTCCTAAGACTCAGGTGCGGGATTGACTACAAGTGCTACCAGGTGCAGTGAGGCTGCGTAGCATAGTGCGTCAGAGGAAGACGTATGACTCCCCGAGTCTTACCAATGGTTATCCTAACCCCTAAGGTCTCCGCAGAGGCTGAAATTACTCTAGTTATACTACTAGAGACTCAAAGAGTCAGTATTCCTAAACCTAGGGAAATACTCTCTTTAATGCTAAAACTGAACTGTGATTTGTTTGCTTATCTGCGGCAAAGCCGCCTGTTGTGTAAATGTATGACTCTAACTATTTACCATACTTAACCTAGTCAAATGCATATCGAGTGGCCCTGTGGCCACGTGCTTAAAAATCGTTAATACAAGTGGTACCAAGTACCACTTACTGCAAGGCGACACGTAGCACGGCTACACTCGTGTTACCTTCGTGTAACCCCGTTACAGCCTCGGCCTCTTGGAAAGAGTCATAGTGTGGGGACATCACGGCTGGATAGTTCCACACAGGTCACAGCCCCGGTCGGAGCTTTGGCTTCTTTCGCCGGCTCCTGAACTCTTTCAATGGGATGTTGTGCGGTGCCAGGAGCACGCACCGAGCGATTCTCACGTTCAGAAACAGGGGCTGCTTGACCGCCAGATGGTGCTCATAAGTGCCCCGAGATGACGCCCGCCGAGAAGCATGCAAGGCGGCTGGAGCTGACCCATGTAGGCGTCGGCTCAGTGGGACTCCTCCGGAGGGAAGTACCTGGCAGCATGAGGCAGTCCCCACGGACAGGCGAAGCATGCCTCACAGGCGACCGGGTCGCCGGGGCCCGCACTCCCTTATGACGAGCAGCCTGGTACTCCGACTGCTTCCCTCGAGATCGTTGGAGATCTCTCGGCCGATTTGGCCCTCTTCCTTCTTGTCGGAAGAAGAGCTGAAGAGGCCCTTGTTCGTGAACGTGATGGTCCCATACTCTTCAAGGGGATTGGAGACCGCCGCTTACGGCTGGATCCGAGGCTGCTACAGCCTTCGCAGCCTTGATGCGGGTAGTTGCCTCAGCGAGCGTCAAGCTCTTGACCGGAGAACGAGGTTTATCTTCGTCCTTGGGTAAGCCTGGGCTCCGCTGGCGCTCGGGCGTCTTCGGCGCGTCGCCATCGTCGCCATGATGGCTAGACAGCGGGGTACGGGACCCAAGCGAGTCCGACTAGCTCGGGTCGCCGTCAGACCCTTAGACGAGCGGGATTTCATTGTCACCCAGGACATGAGAGACTTGTCCGAGTCCTCCTCGTAGTCAACGAGAAGCTCAGGGTCCTCCTCAGGCGGTTCAGGTGCCTTGTGGGTCACCTTGGATGCCACCTTGGTGGGTCGCTTAGCGACCGACCTTGCCAGACAGATTAGAGCTATTAGCCTGTTGCTTGGAAGCAACAGGCTTGGCAGGCGCTTTCGCACCGCTGCCAGACCGAGTCTTGGTCATGTTTGAGGCTGACGTAGAAGCCGAAAAGAAGAAGAGCATGTGAAAGTGCTCGGGCTCAAAAGGAAATGAGCCGGCTGCGGAAACCAACCGCAGCGAAGTCGATGTAATTCGACTTGGAGAGTGAAAGGCGGCGACTTCCTTAACGCCCTGGATGGTCGGTAAACCGAATCTAAGTGGGGGAGGATGTAACGGGGTTACATGAAGAGTGCCAAGTCACTCTTCAGAGCAGGTGTTCCCAAGTACAATAAGTGATGTAGCCAAACATCAGTATGCGTCGACGGTAATGACGTCATGGATAGGTACCACAGAAATGGTACAAAGACCTCAGAGCCACTCAATAGGATAACATCTAGGGAACTTTATAGGTGACTAATAGTTAGTACTTCTCTGGTCCACCTTACTATGGCCACTTCATAAATTCTGCAATAAATTCATTATTTGCCATGAGTTTTATATAAAAAGCACACCAAATGAACGCTGTTCCTCTAGCGCAGCCGAACGCATGTATCTGAGACAATCGTAGTTAGCGTAGAAGAAGATAACTCGATGTTTGGAGTCAAAAAAATTAATGCTAGTAGGTTTTTGTCGCAACTCCTCACCTATTTAGCGATTTTAGCTGGGGTTTTCAGGATAGCTAAATTTAATGCGGACGCAAAATTGGTACGGCCGTAAACGGTTGAAACAAGTTGCAATCTGTCTATTTGGAAACGAGGTTTTTCATGTGTTATGATGATAAATGGCAGTTATACAAGAATGATGCATTCTGATTGGGCAAAAGCGTCCCACTTGGTCCACATAAAACCTCAATGGCCATACTATGGTGGACCAGAGCAGTATGTAGTTTATTAAAAGTGGTCACATATAAATATATTCAGTCTTAAATCTACCTAACTTTGGTAACAGTCCCCCAGACCAGGGACTTGTGAACTGCCGTTCACTGAGAGTTTATATACTCTCCGGAAGCCACACTTCCTGTGCGCAAGGTGCTGTGTATCCGGTCACAACCATGCAAGTTTATAACACAAAATTTTACATTTTTTGTTCGTTGCACTATCACCAAATAAATTTACAAATTGTATCACTAAGGCTACGCTTTGTAGAACGTTAGAAGTACGCCAACTCTGGAAGACACGAATAAATTATATACCTATATAAATTTAGAGGCTAATCGCCAGTAGAAGGCACTTATATTTGTATACGCATATAGAAATAGGGGCTAATCGTCAACTGCGGAATGAACATACTATTGTATACAAATAAATTTTGAGTCTAAACTTTAACTGTGGAAGACATTATTTGGGAGCAATTTCATAAGTTCGAAAACGCTCGAGTGAGTACATCCAGGCGAAAAAAGCACTTGCTGACTCTAGAACTTTCAGCAGGGTTCCCGACACGGTAATGGCATTACTGATACACAATAATCGCAAGTCATTTTTCATGCCGGCCATGCACTAGAAGTCGCGTCTATTTAATGGTTGCATATTTTTTTTTTCTTACGTTTGCTGAATGCGCTGCGCTTGATGCGGTAATTTTTTGTAGAGCAATGCTTCAAGGCACTCGTTCCTGAAAGGATAAGTAGATTGAAAAACGCAACCTTTATCATGGCCGGGGGCACGATTTTATCTTAACAGGAAAATGTCGCTTTCGCTTTGCATAATCTTTTCGCAATGCTCGGGCTATAAATCACTGCACGAGTCTGGAAATGGTGAGAGGTTATTACATGTCTGCAAAAGTACCCGGCAGATGCCATGTTGCTATCTGTACCAGATCTTGTCAGCCACCTCAACCCTAGAAGTCCTGGCTTACTTAGTAGTCCTTATAATAGGCTCACTACTTTTAGTCCTACAAAAATAGCTTTTGTTTCCTTAACAACTCGGCAGGGCACATGCCAGCAGCCTATGTATGCGTCTTAACCCAGATCAAACCCAAAAGCAAATGAATAAAATTAATCGACGGCCGTGTGTCCGCGCCAATCATATTCACGATTAGAAGTATTTCAATGCAGAGGTACACGAGGACTTTTATTAATAAGCGAAGATGAAGCAGCGATTCACAGGAAGTACAATTTATTAGCCGTAGCTATAAGAAAAAGCAAATCAATGAAAGTTTAAGAGTCTCAACACTCGCACCAGAAAAACAAGCTCAAAGGCTGCCAGCTGAACGTGCATTCCGATTGCATGTCAAAGCTCAAAATCCTCTTATGTGAAGGCGATGTGCTGCTTCTTGGCCGGCATCTGCGCCTCGTAGCCGGGGAAGTCGTAGTCGATGCCGAGCGCCTTGAGCACCTTGCGCTTCTGTCTCTCCTTGGTCACGAGGCGCTGGTTGTTCATCACGGTCTGCTCGTACGTCTTCTCGGCGTTGTGGCGGTTGCGGTTGATGGCCTGTCGGGGGAGGGGCTTGAATTCCTTGTTGGCGCCGACGAACATGCGTTCGTGAACGGCGTGCGAGGGTACGACGTGACATGAGAGCGTGTGGTCAAAGAGTCGGTATTGGTTCATGGTAGAAGCCACGATTTGCGCCACCTCGGGCTCATCGAATTGGACGAAGGCGTAATGTTTCGAGTTGCCCGTGCGCTTGTTGCGCGAGAGGCGCACGCGGCGCACAACACCGAACTGCTTAAAGAAGCCCATCATCTGCTTCTCGTAGAAGCCGTGCGGGATGCGGCCGAGATAAATAACGTTGGACGGTTGGTTCTTCTTCTTCTCGGTCTGCTGCGCCTTGGCCAACACTGCCGCTTCCTTCTTGCGCTGCATCTTGCTCTTGCGCTTTTTGCCGCTGGTGGCGGCAGTGGCTGCGACTTCCGCGACCGTAGGCAGCTTCACGAGCTCATTGCTGGCGTCGAAAGTATTGGCAGCGTTCGCGTTAGTCGTCTCGCTGTCGCTGTCTGAGTCCCACTCGTCGCCATGCAGCTTCTCCAGCTGCGCCGCAATCTTCTTGCTCACCATGATCTGGAGGTGGTCTGTGGAGCAAGAGAACTCGAGTGACGTGAAGACCTTGGCCAGTCCGGAATTGACTGGAGCGCAGCCCCGTCAACCTAGCGGTTAAGTGCGAGACAGCAGTTAACTGTTATAGAACGATCCGATATCCGGATGGTAGTATACATGAAGCAGCACAGTATCCGGGTAATGTTTATTACAAGTATTTGCTCCATGGAATAACTCATCTATATTTAATCCTGCGCACAAGATAGCAAGGCGAGGTGCCGGTTTTGGCTGGTAGTGATGATGATAGGCACTGTGTCGAAGCCACTCTGATCATTTTGGGAAATTTGGAGAGCGCGGTGTCAATTAAGCAGAGCGACGATGGCGAAGGAGCACCACCCGCAGAGTCTGCGACGGACGATGATCAAGAGCACCGTCGGCCACGTGCGGCGCACGACTTACGACTTGCCGGACGCGAAGAACCCACACCACGTCTACGGCTATGAGATTCAGCGCGACCTGGAGAATGCAGGACAAGTGATTAGCAAGTGGATGCACGCGACGCCATCCCCGGCTGCCAAATCCGGACGCAGCTTCATTGAGACCAACCGCCAGGCCATTATGAACGGGTAGTGCGTCTCTATGGTTGACGACATCGCTCAAATGTAGCAAGTAGACTGACATATATGGAGTAACTACAGACACTTGAGCGCAGGCGAGGCCCGCAAGTTTGCTAACGAGCACCCAGACATCGTAGTGAAACCTGCGGTGAAGTGCAAAGGCGGCTTCGTGCCCACGAACGACGTGACCTACGGCATCAAGTCCAAGTGAGTGTCGCGTACAGAGTTAGTGCATTTGCTGCTTGTAGTAGCTTAACTCACCGTCTTCTCTGTTCTCTGTGTCTACAGAGTATCTGAAGACATTTGGGGTCTGGTGCAGGCTCGCCACACTTCGTTCTGCAACGACAATGCCGACTATCCGGACCTCAGCACCATGAAGACAAAAGGAGTACGTCATATCCTCTCACCTCAAAATATAGAGATCCTCAACTAACATTCGTCGCCTGCCAGAAACTACCGCTGCCTCGAGACACCCGCTGTTCTATGGGCAAGGACGTCCGCAACAACCCCCGAGCCCCCGAGCGCGAGCTCTTCAAGATGTCCAAATTCAAAGCCGTCGGCGCCGCCCTATGCACGCAGCCCAACGCGCTCTCTGCACACCATCGAGAGCAGGAAGCAGAAGACTACCACGACGAGGACGTCTAACGCTAACGTCCCCTTCGTCTTCAACTCGATAACCTTTTCTCATTGGTCAATAATATTCCCCAATCTCCGCTCCTTAACTTTTCTATCGTTCATCATGACGCGCTTGCTGCGCCCCCTAGTGCTACTGGGTCTGCTTCCCGCTGCCTCCTGCGGCCCCTCGTCCATGCAGATCCGCGGCGTTGCTGGGTCGGACCAGATCAAGTTCCTGTCAGCCGGGTTCTCGTGCGTCATGGGCGGCAAAGCCACAAATCTGCCCATCAGCCGAGTCAACGACGAGTTCTGCGACTGCGACGACGGCCAGGACGAGCCGGGCACCGCCGCCTGCTCGCACCTGCTACATGCCCAATTCCACTGTGAGAACGATGGTTATTTCCCGGGAAAAGTGAGGGAGAAGTTGCAGTAATTACTGACAGGTTTTGCTAGAAGAGCGTCATTAAACAGTCAGTTTGTATTTGTTGTTGGATAGATTCACACGTCGCGGATTCATGACGGAATCTGCGACTGTTGCGACGGGTCGGACGAAGCAGTGGACGGCAAGTCCCCGTGTCCGAACACTTGTGTAGCTGTTGCGGAGAAGTTCCGAAAGGAGGCGGAGGAGCGACTGGAAGTCGTGAAGATTGGATTCGAGAAGCGTCAGACGACGATCGATGGGGAAATTGCCCCGTATTTCGAGGGAGCAGAAAATTCGGACACGACGACGCAGAAGGAGATGGCAGGGCTGAAGTTACTAAAGCACAGAGTGATGGTGCACAAGGACCGCGAGGAGTTGAAGGAAAAGAAATATCGGATGGAAGTGGCGAGGCAGAGGCAGGCCGACGGACATAATGGAGGAGAGACGAGCAAGCAAGAGTTTTCGGATGCGGAGGAGAAAGAATCTATTGAAGTATTGGATTTTGAAGGGCTGGACGCTGTTCGAGTGGCGGACGATGATGTGCCGGTAAACTCGGCAGAGGATGAACGCGCGTCCGAGGTTTTGGACTCGAGAAGGCAAGCTGTGAAGAGTCTGATTGAGTTACCGGACGGCACGCGGGTTCCTCTGGCGGATTACCTGCGCATGAACCACAATGTGCAAGCCACGACCAAGAAGTTGTGCGCGTTTTTTAGGTTTGCTGGCAGGCTGGGCTTGTGTTGCTGACTATCTGTTGTCTGTATGGCTACAGAAGGGCCCCTCGCACCGCAAAAGAAATGCGTCGCGAAGATGTCCTCGGTCCACTATTCAATGGTGGAACTGAAGGTCGAAAGAAGATTGGGCTGTATGCGTTGCGAACGTTCGGTGCGCACACATCTTGTGTGACGCCAACGGTGATGGCAGAATAGGTTTCTCACCGCATGCGCTATTATTTCCCAATAGGTATCGTCATTTCCCCTTTCCGTGCGCTGGCGGAAGTGCTGCTGTTTTGTCCAAGAATGCTGTGGAATTTGCTGTCAACTCCTGAAATTACGGGCTCCACAATTTCTAGATTACCAAACTTCCCATATCCGTCTCGCTCGATCTGGCTCCGTCAACTTGGCGGGGGTAGTGTCTATAGTGCTTACAGCTCGACAATGTGGGGGGCACGGGTTGTCTGGGATGCACCGGTCTACGCTTACCACTATTTATTGTAAGTTGCGTTGCTTCCTGTATTATGGGGCCCTGGAAACATTTGTTGACGATTCTGATACATACTGAAGTCCAACGCTAGATGACGAGCTGAAATTACCGGTGGCGGAGTCGCTGCGGCAGGTTTTACGCGAAATTGACACAGACATTGCTAAGCTGGAGAAAGAACAAAATGAGAAGCGCGAGACTGCAAAAATGGACTATGGTCCGGACCGCGCCTACTTTGCTTTGAAGGATAAATGCATCGAGAAGCACATTGAGGTACGCAACGTCGCCTTTCTTCCTGTGTTGCCGTTGATACAATCGTTTAATTTGAAAGTTATTGCTAAACACTGCTTTGTGTATGAGCAGAAATACGAATACAAATTTTGTGCCTTTGGAGAAGTCAAGCAAGATCGTACAAAGCTTGGCAAGTGGGATGGTTGGGTAGATGCAGAGACCAACGAATCCGTATCGGGTGAGGGTAACGATCACACGAAGATGCAGTACTCAAAGGGTCAGAGATGCTACAAGGGGCCAGAGAGGTAAGTTGTTGGTGTGGGGAGCAACTGTTGTTGAGCTAAACCCTAGTATTGTTTGACTGACGCATAACGATTCACGACAGATCCGTGTTGGTGCACTTGGAATGTGGCAACGAAAACGAAATTGTGAGCGTCGATGAACCCTCTACCTGTGTATACGAGATGGCTGTTCGCTCGCCCCTGGCATGCACTGCTCAAGTACTCGCCAAGGCTCAGGAAGACGTTGCATTTTGGTCGCGAGCGTCGTAGGTAACAGATTGCAATGGATGCAGTCACAGGATAAGAGTAAAGTGTTGTGCTTGCTATGCGCCTTCTTGCTCGAAAATGCCGCTGCCGGAACATGGTGTGTTGCACTTCCTGCACTGTTGGTGATCATGAAACCACGCCTGGAAGGATGAATACTCACTAAAACCTACACTGTACATTTTGACGTGACGCTTGTCACTTGTGGCTTTCCTCCTTTTTGGCAATCCGGACAGTCCGAGATAGGAAATGGGGTGTCTGCGTTAGCGTCGGCCTCAGATATAGCTGCAGCTCTAATCTGAAATAGGGTGAAGCGTTAGGCATACGTAAAAGTGGGCTGGTAAAGCCGTTTTGCCGACATTCACCGGCAAAAACGAGTGGCGAGTTGCCACTCAACTAGCTGATCATTTACCCAATTGGCGCCTTCATTGCGCTAGTCGAAGCATGACCTCACAGACGACTTCCGGTGGAGAGCTGTCGTCTTAATACACGTCTACACTGTTCCTATTGTGCACGTCGCCGAGCTCCTCGGACCCCAAAAAAGAATGATTCGTCGCTGGTACGCGCTCTTTTTAGCGGAGTGAATCGTCAACGAGCGCTGTGAGCGACAGCGGCAACTAAGGTGGCGAACAGACGTCTTAACATCGATGGATGCTTACGTTCAAGGTCATCCAACTTTCTATATCGAGGAACTACGTGAATACATATCAGGAGTTTTCCGACACTACCCAACGTCTCCCCGTCAACCATCTGCCGCGTCCTGAACTTCGAGCTAAATCTAAGCCGTAAGGTTCTAGAGAAGGCAGCACGTGAAGTTATTCCTGCTGAAATCGAGATCTACCGACAAAAATTGCTGCCACTGTATTTTCTTGCCGAGTTAGTTTTTCTTGACGAGACTGCAAAGGATGGCCGTCACTCCTATCGTCGGTACGGGTGGTCCAAGCGCAACACGAAGGTAATCGTCAAGATGCCTTTTCGCCGCGGCAAACGTCTTTCCGTACTGACTGACCTCGATATGACGTTTTTTTTTTCGGGTGGGAGTGGACGGAGGGGACGTTCACGCGTGAAAAAATTCACGAGGCATTCCTCAGGCAAGTTGTCCGAAGCTGAACCCTTGGCCGCTCCCCCGATCCGTCATCGTGATGGATAACGCGAAAATCCATTGTTATCCGGAGCTACAAGCAACTATTCACCAGTGCGGTGCGCGGCTAATATTTCTGCCACCTTACTGCCCGCAACTGAATCCTATTGAGCAGTGTTTTGGACTCCTGAAGCGATGGCTTCAGAAGCACGCCAATTTGGTTTTCCGGCTGTACCCCGATCATGTTTTAGAGGTGGCAATGCGTGCCTGCACTCAGTGTGTTGAACGTGGTTACTTTGGCGCTTTTCAGCATTGTGGTTATCAAGGCAATGAGCTTAGGAACAAAGTATTTGACGATCTGATGCGCATCAGTGAGAACACCGGTTAATCGCAAATGAAAAGATATAACTTGTTGCTATGGACTACGTTTCCTATGAGAAGGTCTCGCTACCACTCGTGCACTTCCTCGTCGTCTAGACGATCAGTATCTCGCATGGTCAGGTTAGTTGCCGGCTCCGGGTTAAACTGGTGGAAGATCCCCTTCGTGAAGATGTCATGATCTGGTAAGCCGATGGCCCGTCTTAGCGAAATGACATCAACCTCCACAGACATCAGGGCCTCCGAATATGGCATTGTATTTATGAGTCGGTAGCATGCATCATACATAATCTGATTAGCTCTTTCAAGGTTGACAGTAAGTTATGGCATGGCTTGAAGTCACGAAATAAATAATTGAGTCATTGAAGGCAAACAATATATATAAGCAAAAATTGTACCAGCAACTCGACCCAATGCGATCTAGCTAAGACTATCGACTGTCTTGACGTTCCAATAGCTGCGATTCTCGCACACGAATAAGATCATTTCCAGCATTGCTGGCAGCATACCGTGACGCTGATGTCCAAATGTAACGCCGACAACGCTGAAGAAGCGTTCGACCACATTGAACGTCGGCGAAATCGTTTTTAGCTGCTCGTAGCTGACAGCATTTTGCTAAAGGCGGTGACGCTTGCAGAGACGCTCGACGAATGAGGCTCCATCTTCTTCGTCCAATTCGTTTTCATGCCCAGCCGGCTTTACGAACGGAAGTAGCGCCGTCCTCTCATCTTTTATCAAACGGTCTTACCGACCTCGTAGAACACGCACACAACCCGACTCGAAGTCGGGACTGTGGACAATGTTTGGACGTGGGTCTGGTAAAAAAAAATGTTAGCATAAGCCGTACAAATACATAATCGCAAATATAGAGACTCGTCAAGGTAAGTTGCGAAGTGTGGCTTAGTGCAAATGAGCTCGTCGAACCACTGACGAACATCCAGTAAATCGACATCATAACTTTGAAGCGCCTTCGAAACCGACTCAATGTTCTTCAGCTTTTGAGCAAAGCTCGCAAACGTTTGTTCGCAGACTGTGCGGGCATCACTTCCATGATATCATTGTCGTCGGCGACTAGAAATTCCAGCAGCTGCAAATACCTCTTGACCATATTAAAGGTCGAGCTCCAGCGAGAATCCTACTTAATAATTGGACGCAAATTCGTTTTAAGCTTGATCATATAAAAAACATTAAAATTAGGCTAGTTGAATAAAAATTACCATACGGTATACAATTTTGGTACCGAAGTTTGGCCGATTGAGTCAGCGTCCTCAGCTTGATCATCAACGCTTGAACCGCGGCCAAGTCACCTCCATGCTGTACCATGTCATGTTGTTGGGCGCGATTTAGGCGATGGCTGGCGCACCCCACTAGCAGCACCGTCATGAGCGTTGCCAGTCTACGGTTGACCGAGCAATTGTCACCGACAATAAAGCGGCAACGCTCAATATGTGCCCCGTAATCTCGAGCCAGCAGTGACTCGAGAAAAGAAAGGTGCGCTTGAGCCGATAGAGCATCGTCCGGCTCGTTGAGCAATGGAGCCATGCTCAGCAGCACGATGGTCAGAGATTCGTTCTTCTCAAAGCAAGCGAACCATGCGACGTAGTGCTCTGAGGCATGTGACCATCCGTACAGCATGATGCCAAGTCGTGCGGGAAGCTCCTCCGCGACCGTATGCTCGAAAGCTCGCATCTCCCCGTCCATACCGTGTCGAAGCGTTTCTTGCGAGATCGGGTCCAAATTTGAGTAGCTATATAATATCAGGTATTAAAACTTAGCATATTTTCACATGTTATCTTCATTCTGAAAAGTACATTAAAATAAGCATAGAATATAGCACGTACCGTCGAGCTTCTCGACTCTCACAGAACGAAATAGGCAGATTACACTGGATCGTCCAGTCCATCCAACTGTAAATATTCTGGGAGGAGCGCGGACAAAGTTGACGGGGGAGCCTGTCTCGGCTGTCGTCGCGTCGAGCATGGCATCCACATAGTCAGGATGATCACGACTCACGTGGTGTCAAATTGGAGGAGCCATTCCGATTATTTTGCGGACTGTGCCGCACCGACAGCAAAAGTACTCGGGTATTACCTCATCGTACTTGTGCGGCACGGCCTAAAGAAGAACCCCGAGATTTGGGTGTTGTGAAGGTTGGGCGGACGGCTCGGGCCATTGTCGTAATGGTGTTAGGAGTAGGACGTGACAGCGGAAGTGAGCTATAAAAGAAGACGTCTGGTTGCGTGAGAATGGTTGGTTATAGAACATGAGTGGTTGTCAGGCAAATAACTAATAGAGGTACCTTACATAAATTATGATATACTTGATAGCTTTGAAATAAGTTAAGGAGGCCTAAGGTCCAAGCTTGTGAAAAAATAATTTACTAATTAATTTATAAATTAATGTTATGGGGTGTCAATCCATAATTGGAGGCCCTGCAGACATCCATAGCACGTTTAGTTTTATTGACATGATCTCTGTCTGCCGGACTGCGACTGCTTCTTCATCTGCTTGCCGAATGATCTCGCGCTGTTGATCCAGAGCCATTGCTTGATCCGTAGATTATCGTTCGGAACTTCAAAAGGCGTCACATCGGGGTGCCTGCACAGCATCCAGGTATGGCCCGTAATTGTCCCGAACGGCACTGCACTGGCTGCTTCGTAAGCCATTCTCTGGATTCTCGCATTCGCAACGCGCTGAATTGTCGCGCGGTGGAACTGCTCGGGTGAAAGCGAAATTTCCAAGCCGAGCCATATCACCAGGGATCAAGAGCTTCCAGCGATGCTGTAATGTTGCCTTGAAGTTATCGGACGTGAGGAAACCTCTGTGAACTTCGCGATGCATTTCTCCTTGAACACCGCATAACCTTCGCTGATGTCGAAGTGCACTTCCTTGCGCCATCCACCTCGGGTTCTTCCGTGCGCCTGTCTTACACGAATCACCAGGACAGTGATTGCACGTTCTGGCAGTAGACGTGAACCATCCGCAGCCAAAAGAATAGCTTCAACTGGTCACGGTGCAGCAGATCTTAAAACTGGGTCTGGTTGAGTCGGCATAGAGGAGATTGCTTGGTCTTCTTCCTGCGTATTCATCGTCAACAGCAGCAACAGACACAAAAGAGATAAATGTGTTAGTGTCTCGATTGCAAAACGAGCAGTGCCATCTACTGATGAACGATTTGGGCTCAGGTACAGTCTAACGAACATGTGTAAGCTGGCATAGAGTCCTGCAGCGTATACCTGCCATCAACTGCGTCGAACAGCAGCTTCTAGCATCAGCTGAGGTAGGGCAGAGATGACGGCAGCCTTCCCAGCCATAATGTGATAAATGCCTGCACCTTTTCAGCTTCAAAGTGGCAAAAAGAAAAATGAATACGTCAAAAGGTAAGATCAAAAGTCTCGGCTACTAAAGCCGATATGATGAAGCCAATCGAATTCAACAGGGGATCAAACATGACAGCTATATGAAGCCAAACGTTCCCGCCAAAACCACTCGACGTTAATGCAGACGGCTTGCTGGTGGTTCCGATGCCAGCTGCTCACTGCTCACTGCTCAATTTGCACCACAAGCACCAAGCCACTACCACTACCAAATCTCCTCTCCCCACAATGCTGTACGACGACGCTACCGTTCGCCGCGTTCTCCCGCGCCGACCAAAATTGGCGCGAAGTTGCTGCCAGCAACGACGTCAATCTGCGTACTGCATCCCGGTGGATCGTTGCCGGGCGCGCAGTCGATGACTAGGAAAGATCCCCCCGAAAGAGCCGTGGTGGTAGGCGTAATACCAAGCTCCAAGATGTCCTTGGGGACTATTTGCTTCACCTACCCGACGGAAACTGCTGCTTGACGCTTGCCGAAATCGCGGACGCACTGGAATCGCGGTTTTCGCTGCGTGTAACTCGGCAGACGATCATGAACCACGTGGACGCACGCATGTATACCATGAAGCAGACGCACCGCGACAACAACTCCCAAAATCTCAACCACAGCAAGGTCCTGCGGCAGGAATACGTCGTCAAACTCCTGAGCTACAAATCGCAAGGTAAGCAAATGTATTATATGAACGAAACTAACTTTAATTTGTGGTGTTCGCGTCGATGCGGCCGCAGCCTCAAGGGGAAGCGTGCGGTTGGCCGTAACACCGCGAGCAAGGGCTCGAATATCGATCTGATTGCCTGTATCTCGGAGAACGGACTGTCTTACGTGGAGAAGCGGTTTGGTTTGTTCATCTCGGACAAGTGCAACGACTTTATCCGTCGGCAGCTTACCCACATCGGGACGACTACGCCGCTGGAAGACGTTGTCGTGGTGGCGAACAACGCTCTGCGTCACGCCAATGTCGAAGCTGTCTTCGCAGAGGATGCGTTCGTGGCAGCTAAGCTTCTGAGACTGGGCCCGTACTCGCCTATGCTAAATCCCATAGATAATTGCTTCTCAGCGTTCAAGGCGATGGTGAAACGGTTCCTCGCTCGACACCGCCAAGCAATCCTATGAGTCCCGCCCCGTCGTACAATTAAGGATCATCGAGAGGAGTACCTGATGATGGAGGCGGATCTTCTCGTCCGCGAAGTCATCACCCCCTTGTATTACAAGTGTGCCCTGCATACGGTGAAGTTTCATGCCGCTGCGATCCAGATGCAGGGCATGCCCGTCGGCCAGTAAAAAGACGATAAAAATATATACGTCTGCGCGTCTCTATTCTTGCCATTTTGATCTTACCTTTTGGCGTATTGATTTTTCTTTTTTGCCACTTTGAAGTTGAAAAGGTGTATGGTGTAACTTACCTTCGCATGGTAGAAGCAGCTGTGTCCTCTCAGCTGGTGATCAGCTGCTGTGTATGTTACCGGCCATTCTTTAACGTCCCCTCCATATTTTACCCCTTAATCGCACTTTTGCGGGCTTCTCCGTTGCGCTCGGTACCTTGCATCCATCTGCGTTGTCGCCACGGCTTCCGGCACTACCATTTCTACGTCTTCTTGACGGCCTTCACCACTGTCACTTCCACAGGGTCGTCCATCGCCTACGTCGCGTCCTCAGGCTTGGCGTAGACCGTCTTGTGGTCACCTACGTGGGGGTTCTCCGTGGTGACTGGCACTGACTCGTCCACTTCGACTCTATCGGTTGATCCCTTCCTTTGTAGAGAAGCTGTATCCACGGAGCAGCAACAAGTAAAGAGCTCTAAAGCATATAACGTCACACGCGCCGTTAGTACGGAAAGACAGCTAAGCAGCACCCGAAGCGTGCTGTAAACGTGAGTGATCTCGTAGGCTTCGCACTGCCTGCTAGGCCTGTCAACGGTTGGCTGCCAACTGGCATCAACTCAACTGAAACCCGTCTGTTTAGTTGAGTTTGCCCAGGCCCCAACTTTCACCAACTGGCGCTCAACTTTCGCCATACTTTATCCTATATACTTTGATTTGCACGGTGCTATGAGCACGCTGAACTGCTGGCCCGGTTTACTTGGTCGACCCACCTGGATGACCATACTTTATTGCCTTCTTTATCTGAGGGCTTCAGACTGAGGCTCACTTAAGGCGAGACTATGGTTCCCTTCGGGACCCGGCGCAGCATCAGCTCCAGTACGTTGTCCAAGACCGAGCAGACTACAGCGACTCGGGCGGCACCTTGGTGCACGCATATCCCAGCCAATACCCTACGAGGCAAGACATGTCATGTCCCCTGCATATAATAGTGATAAGAATAACAATAACAGGTTCGACAACGCACCACGCTAGCCTAGCCGCTGCCCTACAGCGTTGCCTACCAACACCTTGCTAGAGAGCTACACATTCGCGACTTTAGCAAGCCAGCTTCATCTAAAACCTCTTTATTTAGGTCAGAGACATCTATGTATTTGAGAAGGGTTCACACAAGACATCTGTTCTCGGACGATAGTTGAGCACCAGTTGGCCATCAATTGAGCACCAACTGAACTGCCTATAAGCGTTTTCGTTCAGTTGGCAGTTGGAGCAAAAAGCTGATAGGCCTACTGCCTGCAGGTACGCATCCGACTTCCTCTCGCCACTGGCCCCGATTTGCTATCCAATGTTTGAGGACGAGGCCAAAAGGATGGTCCATAATATGGGTTAAACCCGTCTATGACCCCGAGCTATGAAATAAGGCCAGTCAGAGCACTGCCACCGGTAGAGTAAGAGCAAAGCTAAATCTCGAGGGTTTCTCCGTGCGACAATGAGGCGTCGTAAATTTGCTTCAGCCTGTTTCGCACCGGTCTAAAGCGAAAGCGTGAGCATATCCTGGAGCAGCAAAGACTCCTGCTGCATCGATGGACGAGGGAGACAGCACGCTCGACAGCTCCATGCATTGGGAGGATAGCGAGACCGATGACGAGGTTATCGTCTGTCTCTACAACGCGATCCAACACACTACTCAGGCGCTGTTTGATCAGCAGAAGAGCCCACGGCGCGGCGGGTCTCTACCAGGGAAAGCAGCAAACAAGCGTCGCGATTTTCAAGGTCGCTATGATCGAATGATTGAGCAGTACTTTGCAGAAGACCCCGTACACAATGCAGAAGAATTTCGACGTCGCATCCGGATGAACAAGAGATTGGTTTGCGCAGTTTGTATGGTGTACTGGAGATGGATCGGTACTTCGAGCAGCGTAAGGTGACTTGGGAATCCATCCTCTCATGAAGGTAATGGCAGCATTTCGTGTGCTTGCCTATGCAAACTCTGCAGACACCTTAGATGAAAACCTGGAAATGAGCAAGTCCGTTGTCTATGAATCCGTCCTCATTTCGTTAATGCAGTGGACAAGTGTTTCGGACAGACGTATCTTCGGTCTCCTACTCAGGCAGACCTGCAGCGATTGTTGGAGGTTAATGCCCGACGAGGATTTGTTGGTATGTGGGCCAGTATCGACTGCATGCACTGGGCGTGGAAGAACTGCTCGTCTGCGCTGGCTGGGCAGTTTAAGGGGAAGGAGAAAAAGCCAACAGTTGTGTTGGAAGCTTGCGCTGACAAAGAGCTGTGGATATGGCATGCAAACTTTGGTCATCCTGGTTCGTTGAATGATATCAACATCCTGGATCGATCGACGGTGTTCGACGCAATGATGCGAGGTGAATCACCTCGAGTGGAATACATGCTGAATGGACATAGGCATTCGACGGCGTACTGTTTGACAGATGGTATATACCCAGACTGGCCGATGTTTATCAAGCTCTCCACCAACCTCGCGACAAGAAGGAAGCATATTTTACGAAGGTGCAAGAAGCGTGCCGAAAGGACGTTGAGAGAGCCTTTGGAGTTCTTCAAGCTTGATGGAGAATCCTAGCGCTCCGGTGTCGTCTACTCTCGGCTAAACATGAATAAAGTGATGCGAGCTTGCATCATACTTCACCACATGGTAGTGGAAGACAGCCGGGATGAATTAGGCGATATGCATGCATATTTGTTCGATGAGCACTCCGTTACGGGACCAAGCCCTAGAATTGTACCTTCCCGTCCGCTGGGACTGCGCCCACGGTCGATTTGCGAACTAGCAGAGCGAATTAATGCCATCGAAGACACGGCGGCTTACTTCAGACTGCGTGATCATCTCATCGATCATCTATGGCTGAATCAAGCAGGCGCATAAACAGCTATGGACCGATTTTTGTTTGGCAGAGGAAAACAAGTTGTTTCCATGATGTTCGTGTTGATCTGTGCGCCCCTTTCATAGCACCTAACCTAATGGTTAATCACTGAGCACTGCTGTCGCGATCGTCAGGCAGAGGAGAGCACAACTCAGAAATTTGCATACTTGTAGAGATTGCAACGCGGTGGGCTGCGGCATTGAAGGCCTTGAGCCGAGTGAGTAGACTGCCCCGACGAGCCTTTAGCAACGCAGCGTGTTCGGCTTCCCTCGGCTCCAACGCGTACAGCGCGTTAAGCATTGGCTGCAAGTTTGCTCCTCTTGGATACGAAGACGCGTAGCAGCAATCTCCATCTTCGACTCCATCGACGCCGAGAGCTTCTCTTGAGCCTTCACTGCCCGGGCTTGCAGTGTTCCTCTCCTCGCTTGCGCTTTGCAGCTTTTACACCGTTTGCTTCTTCAGAAACGACTTGAGCGTCTTGAGCAGAAGCAGGCGTCGTAGCGTCTCCAGATGCGACGTCTATGGTCCCCCTGACCATGTTCAAGGTCTTGCGCTTGTTGGACCCCAGCAGCAACTGCTGAAACTTCGGACACACGGATAGTATGACATAGCAAGCATGGTACTGGAACGTACTGTTATTATCCATCTGGTACAGCTCTTGAGATTTCAGTAGCGCATCGCGCTCTGCGTTCCAGACTGTTGCAGCGACTCGACTTTCTTCACGCAGCGCACGAACTTAAAGACCTTCTTCAAGATATTACCAAAATGAGACTTCAGCGAGGTCCAAGTTCGTGGTTCATACGTCCCAGCCTCAACTGCGGGAGCGATTGTACCCGACTCCTCCATGGTCGTCTTCAAGCGCGTCCAGAACACCGCAGCCGTCTGGTCTACATCGGCAACTGCGTCCGTCGAAACGTGGACCCACGCACGAGCTAGCTCTATATCTTCAGCGGCATCGTAATTGCGGCCACGAGACGGCGGCATCGTTGCAGGTGCACAGAGGAAAGCAGATCACAGAATGAGCATCCACACACGGCGGTTTCTCCACGGCGCCGAGCACACAGCGAAACATTAAGAGAGCTCAGCCATTGGCCTGCTCGTTTACCATTGTCCAACGAGGCTAGGGTTCGCGTTGCCATATTTGAGCTCGGGATCGCTGCATTTTGCCTCTGCGCTATAAATGCTCCACGTTTTTTTCAGACCGGTGCCTAGGGTCAGTTGCATTTTGGGAGCACATTTGGCTTTTTGTCCACGTTTGGTTCTACGGTGGCAGTGCTCTCAGAAATAGGTCACTATATACCAGGCAGCAAAGCACGTGAAAGCCACAATAGTTCTTTTCGTTCCTTATACTATCTCCGCTCGGAAAATAACGCACATATGTGCTGTACACAAATCAATTCAAAGTAGATATCCTGGCTAATCCGATTATTGAATTCCCCGCCCGTTTTCAGCTGAGGGAGCTGATAAAATCCCAGCTCACTTCCCTTCAAGTCAGATCGCACGAAGACCGCTCCTCATGGGCGTGAAGCAAGCAACAAACCCGAACGTCCGGCACTGTGGAAGACGCTGCTTCTGCGCAGTAAGAACGGCAAGCTCAAGCGGGGTGACATCATCCAGGCTGCGTCGAATTCGGCCTCAGTCGCTGGGTCGTCTCGCGTGACTGGAAGCAGGGGATCCGCTCGATGGGCGACCGCGCCGCAGCAGTCGTCGAGGCTCGGTGGAGTCAGCGTGGCCGCAAAAAGACGGCTGGCGCATGTACATCACGGCGCAGCCCGCGCAGAGCCCAGACCTGAATGCCGTAGATTGTGCCTTCTTCAACTCGATACAGTCTACCACGGTAAAACGCAGGTGCTCATTCTCGAGGTGGAACCTGCGTTTCAAGAGACGACATCCACGACGCTGAACAAGACCTTTCTCTCAATGCAGCTCATCATGCAGGACATTATGAAGCACGACGGCGGTAACAAGTTTATGCTGCGCCACATGCAGAAGGACAAGCTGCTGCGAGCTGACAAGCTCCCTAGTACACTGACTTGTATGTAGACCTCTATACTAGGTGCCTGGCAAAGGCTGCAGGATATCCCGCCGAAGCTTTGCTTCCTAACGATTTAAATGCATTGGGGTATTGAGCAGACGAAACAGGAACGCCATGGCTGACGTAGCTCGCCATTTTCTTAGTGTGGCAGTTTCTCAGTCAGAACCTTCAGGTCGTTTGCTAGGAAGAGAGCACCTTTGCATATTTTATACCCGGATAAGGAACGAGGAGGAGCGCTGTGCAAATTTTTCTGAAATGTGCGTTATTTTCCGAACGGAGGTACTGTAGTACAACGGATATTGTGCTGTGCACAAGAGATCATATTTTTCCCCGTTGTTGCTCACCATACCACCAACAAATAAGAAGTACGTATGCAAGAATTGCTCTAACGATAATAACTTTTGAATTTATGGGCAAAATAAGAAGAGTGTGACTGCTTGAGCCAGAAAATAATACAATAGCGACGTATTGACGACGATGAATGACGTAGCAAAAAACCTAGACGAGTGCGCTGCCTCTTCTTGACAACTTGCAACAATAAATTGTAATAGGGCAAGTCAAATCTCGGAAAAGCTGGTCACATTGTGACCAGCTTTTCGACCCCATGGGTCGCATAAGGTACATGTATACTTGCACAAGTTGTATAGTAATACATGTAGCGAGCAACTAGCCGGTCAAGTGGAAAAATGAATTCAGATCACCCACACGTTTCTTCGGAAACTCTCATCTCAATCTGCTATCATGCGGTAAAAAGCGCTGGATTCCAGCGGTTGGAACAGACTACAGATCACAAGTTGAGATCTGCTTGTGATTTACAAACCAATACGACACAGGCCGTCATCCTCTCGATACCACTTCGGTATTCTCCTCCTGACTCCGCGGCACAAGCTTTCGCGCTGACCGAAATAGTGCTCGTTCACGCAAGCGTAATGCTGTCCGTCGTCTTGACCTGCGTACTAATACTGGCACCGGCCCCTTCCTCGGGTTTCTCGTTCGCATCTTTGCTTGGAGATGACGATAGTTCTCCAGGCACAACCACCCAACACACCCCAAACGTGGAAGCGCGACAACCTCTTCTGGACGTCACGGACTGGTTCCTAACCGAGCAGGAAGTTACTGATTCACGGGGAGGTTCACCTCGAAGTGACATGGCCACGTACACGTCCGGCAACGCGGTGACGGCCTTCACGGCGTCAAATGATTTCTTTAACGCCGCATACGAGGATCTCACCTCGACGAAGGAGGGCGATCGCGTCCTATTATCGGCTTGGGCCACTGACCTCATTCCGCTGAAGCCTGACGTAGACCCTACAGGCACTGCGACGCGCTTCGACAAAGTAGTAGCTGGCGTTGTGGAGAGAGGTGGCGAGTTCAACATCCTAGGGTGGGCCAATATCCAGCATCGCACTGGGATGATCGATGTTCGCAAGATCATTAATGAAATTCCAGCGTCTTCGGCCAACGGAGCGAAAGCGGTGATGATCTTGGACGACCGCCTTCCTTATCCATTGTCTTCCCACCACCAAAAGACCCTGGTGATTGCAGCAAACAGCTCTTCTGACGAAGATGACCAACCTGTAGCGTACGTCGGGGGGCTTGACTTCATCAAGGGGCGATGGGACACCATGTACCACAACTCATCGGCTATCCGTGATGCAGCTTCCATTTCCGGTGGCTATAAAGGTTGGGCTGACTGTCACCTTCGCATCCACGGGCCGGCAGCGAAAGATATAGCAAGCAATTTCTTGGCCCGATGGAACTCAAACTACTTGCCGTGTCAGGATCTCAGTGACGACCTTCTCGGCTACGAGAATCCACCGTATGACGACGTGCCTCTATTGGACTACGCTAGTAGCAAAACTTCCGCCAAGCTTGGTAATTTGAGCGTTCAAATTGTGCGGACTTTCAGCTGTGAGTACGAGCACTACGAGTTCGCTCCACAGGGGGAGAATTCCCTCTTCAAATCGCGCCTCAAAGCCATTAAGAATGCGAAAAACTTCATCTACATCGAGGATCAATATTTTATCCTCGTGCCAGAGCTACGTGATGCATTGTTGGAGGTCTTGCCGACTATCCAGCGCGTAATCGTGGTAACAAACCCGCAGACATGGGATATAAAAACCGGAGGATACATCAAGTATAGCTACGAGATGGTTACACCCCTTTTGAAGGCCTTCCCAAACAAATTCAGCATCTACACGACCAAGACGGATCGAAACATCTACATCCACAGCAAGCTTCTGATCGTGGACGACGTATACCTTTCTGTCGGCTCGGCCAACTGGAATCGTCGCAGCATGACGTCCGACTCGGAGATCGCTGCGAATATCATTGACGGCGATACCGTAAAGTCTCCAGACGGCGTCACCGTGAAAAAGATAGCTCACGACTTTCGCATTCGCAAATTTCAGGAGATGACAGGGGTCAGCTACGATAAGCTGGATGCCATGACGTTCCTCGAGGCCGCAGACCAGTTCAAGGCAGCAGCCTCCGCCTCTGACAAAGGCAGCATACTGCAGCATTTAAAGGTTGAGTATCACATTTTCTATAACGTCATCACGGATGTTATCCGAAAGGTTTCAGATCCACAGGACACCTGCTCATCGGAGAGGAACTGAGCCTTGTCGCCAAACCAATGAAAAAAATAAGTGCAATGAAAGTGACAAACTTCGCCTTACTATGAAAGCCGATGCACCGAGGATACATGTATCGGTACTAGTACACACATGTAGCAATGTGAAAAGGCAGGTATCATTTTGTTTGATCTGGGTGGCCATGACATCCGTCCCCCCGTGCCAGAAATACATAATACTGAACTTGTTTTATTACATGTAATATAGCAGGATGTAGGTAAACTGCGGGACTAAATTTGCTTAGGTAATGAGAAGGATCAAACGTTATATTAACGCTCTGCAATGGAAATACCACTAATTCAAATATTGCTAGTTAAACATATATTGAAAAAAGAAATAAAACCTTCGTAACAGCATACCTAGTTTACTGCCATGCTCCCCCGCTGGAGTGGCCTCGAGCAACGACTGGCTCCGGGTGACGATGCTCGGAGAGGGGCCGGCACTTTTGGAATTGTCGCCGTACCTTCGCGTTCGCCTCCATTTCCTTGCCGCCTCTTTCAGCCATGGCTTCTGTCGCTGCTAACCGCCCCGTTGTTTCCGTTCTCTCCGTGGAGAGTGAGACCGCCACCGTCGCCTCGCAGGTGGTGCTGCCGGCCGTGTTCACGGCGCCCATCCGCCCGGATGTGGTGAACTTCGTGCACACGAACATGGCCAAGAACCGTCGCCAGGCGTACGGCGTCTCGCGTGAGGCCGGCCACCAGCACTCTGCCGAGTCGTGGGGCACGGGCCGTGCTGTGTCGCGTATCCCTCGTATCCAGGGCGGCGGCAACCAGAGCTCTGGCCAGGCCGCGTTCGGCAACATGTGCCGTGGCGGTCGCATGTTCGCTCCCACGCGCATCTGGCGCAAGTGGCACCGCAAGATCAACGTGAACCAGCGCCGCTTCGCTGTGGCGTCGGCTCTAGCCGCTTCGGCCGTGCCCGCCCTCGTGATGGCCCGTGGCCACCGCATCGAGAAGGTGCCTGAGGTTCCCCTCGTGCTGGACGACTCCGTGGAGGCGACCCAGAAGACGTCCCAGGCGCTTAAGGTGCTGGCCAAGATCGGCGCTGATGTCGAAGTCGAAAAGGTGAAGGCGTCGAAGAAGATCACGACTGGCCGTGGCAAGTCGCGCAACCGTCGCTACACCACCCGCCGTGGCCCTCTGCTGGTGCTCGCCAACGCTAACGGCGCCGAGAAGGCCTTCCGCAACATCCCGGGCGTTGAGCTCGCGCACGTGGAGCGTCTGAACCTGTTGCAGCTGGCTCCGGGTGGCCACTTGGGCCGCTTCATTATCTGGACCAAGTCTGCGTTCCAGAAGCTGGACTCGCTGTATGGCACGTACTCGAAGAAGTCGACCTCGAAGGCCGGCTACCAGCTGCCACGCCACCAGATGAACAACGCCAACCTGGGCCGTCTGATCAACTCCGACGAGATCCAGTCTGTTGTGCGTGCCGGCAAGTACGAGAAGCACCGCCGCTTCCAGAAGAAGAACCCGCTTAAGAACCTGGGCGCCATGGTCAAGCTCAACCCGTACACGCTGGTGGCCCGTCGCGCTGAGCTGCGCGCCGAGGCCCTCCGTGCCGAGAAGAAGGCTGCTGTGGTTGGCAAGAACCGCAAGAACACGTGCAAGACTGACCCGAAGCGCAAGACCCAGTCCCGCGCTTTGTTTGCGAAAAACTCCTCGGACTAAGCAGTCGTGGAAGTTGTAGACCTACTGCCTTCAGATGCCACTTGAGTGTAGGATCATAGGTAGGATAAGTTTTCGCGGAAGAGCAATGAAAATGCCATGAAAGAGGCTTAAACGACTTTTGTGCACTGTGTGGGTATTACGTAGTTGGCTTTTCCAATTTCGCTTCAGTACTGACTCCTTACTATTACGTATTACTATTAGTAGGCTGAAATATAGACATGATAACCGAATTTGCTGGAAAGGGGTAGATTACCTTGAAAAGCATCGAAACAGCCCTACAGCGATCATCCTTTTTTTGCCGTAAGTCGCCAACCCCATTATCGCCAAAATCCATCTTGGTATGAACCTACAATAGTTAGATGAATACCTAAGTACTATGTACGAACTGCAAGCCTACTATTAGGGGTTCGCGTTGGGAGGAAACGCTTCGAACGAAGTCTAAGCGGCGGACAACCAGCTGGAAATATGATCGAGACTAAGCTGATGGGGTTCTCCACTACCCAGTCAGTTTTATTGTACGTGATCGAGCAGGTAATGTCTATATTTCAGCCTACTAATAGTAATACGTAATAGTAAGGAGTCAGTACTGAAGCGAAATTGGAAAAGCCAACTACGTAATACCCACACAGTGCACAAAAGTCGTTTAAGCCTCTTTCATGGCATTTTCATTGCTCTTCCGCGAAAACTTATCCTACCTATGATCCTACACTCAAGTGGCATCTGAAGGCAGTAGGTCTACAACTTCCACGACTGCTTAGTCCGAGGAGTTTTTCGCAAACAAAGCGCGGGACTGGGTCTTGCGCTTCGGGTCAGTCTTGCACGTGTTCTTGCGGTTCTTGCCAACCACAGCAGCCTTCTTCTCGGCACGGAGGGCCTCGGCGCGCAGCTCAGCGCGACGGGCCACCAGCGTGTACGGGTTGAGCTTGACCATGGCGCCCAGGTTCTTAAGCGGGTTCTTCTTCTGGAAGCGGCGGTGCTTCTCGTACTTGCCGGCACGCACAACAGACTGGATCTCGTCGGAGTTGATCAGACGGCCCAGGTTGGCGTTGTTCATCTGGTGGCGTGGCAGCTGGTAGCCGGCCTTCGAGGTCGACTTCTTCGAGTACGTGCCATACAGCGAGTCCAGCTTCTGGAACGCAGACTTGGTCCAGATAATGAAGCGGCCCAAGTGGCCACCCGGAGCCAGCTGCAACAGGTTCAGACGCTCCACGTGCGCGAGCTCAACGCCCGGGATGTTGCGGAAGGCCTTCTCGGCGCCGTTAGCGTTGGCGAGCACCAGCAGAGGGCCACGGCGGGTGGTGTAGCGACGGTTGCGCGACTTGCCACGGCCAGTCGTGATCTTCTTCGACGCCTTCACCTTTTCGACTTCGACATCAGCGCCGATCTTGGCCAGCACCTTAAGCGCCTGGGACGTCTTCTGGGTCGCCTCCACGGAGTCGTCCAGCACGAGGGGAACCTCAGGCACCTTCTCGATGCGGTGGCCACGGGCCATCACGAGGGCGGGCACGGCCGAAGCGGCTAGAGCCGACGCCACAGCGAAGCGGCGCTGGTTCACGTTGATCTTGCGGTGCCACTTGCGCCAGATGCGCGTGGGAGCGAACATGCGACCGCCACGGCACATGTTGCCGAACGCGGCCTGGCCAGAGCTCTGGTTGCCGCCGCCCTGGATACGAGGGATACGCGACACAGCACGGCCCGTGCCCCACGACTCGGCAGAGTGCTGGTGGCCGGCCTCACGCGAGACGCCGTACGCCTGGCGACGGTTCTTGGCCATGTTCGTGTGCACGAAGTTCACCACATCCGGGCGGATGGGCGCCGTGAACACGGCCGGCAGCACCACCTGCGAGGCGACGGTGGCGGTCTCACTCTCCACGGAGAGAACGGAAACAACGGGGCGGTTAGCAGCGACAGAAGCCATGGCTGAAAGAGGCGGCAAGGAAATGGAGGCGAACGCGAAGGTACGGCGACAATTCCAAAAGTGCCGGCCCCTCTCCGAGCATCGTCACCCGGAGCCAGTCGTTGCTCGAGGCCACTCCAGCGGGGGAGCATGGCAGTAAACTAGGTATGCTGTTACGAAGGCTAATTGTCAAAAATTAATTTATGAAACGGATTTAAGACCTCACCTGAGAGTGGTTACAGCAACCGTAAGTATGAGACATGTAAGGTTGTTACAAGCAGCAAAGGTTGCTTTAATTAAATTCATAAATATCGCTGGTAAAATACTTTTCAAACTTACAGGCCTCTTAGGTTCGCACCTTCATCCATAACCGTATTTGTCCCTCTAAGTACGGGTGCTCAAAGCCATCCATTTCCAATTGTCTCTGTGGTGTTAAAGAGCGAAACTTGCGTAGCAAGACAAACACCGATCGGGGACCAAACGACATGTACGTCACGCTAGGTATCGAGAGGGACAATGACAGTGACGAGGATTTAGTTCCGGACAACGACGAAAACGCTGAGGAATAGGACCAGATCGCGTCGGCCTAATAAGTCAGGTAAGTTGTGATCCCCTGGGGTGACTTGCCTTGCCGCTTACATCATGCATCCGTGTGGGATCTATGTATTCCCAGTGTGCAAGGGGCGGAACACAGATGGACATAAGAAGAAGACCGGTATGGTGATTCTAAAGTTGCTTTGTGATATGGTTGCTCTGTGAGAAAAAGTCGCTTTATGGTTGCCTTACGGTTATCTTTTTCTGACAAACTGATGGTTTGTGTATGCTTAAATGTTGCCGCTTGACAGAGAGGAGGTTAGTAAAAACAAAAACAAAGCGTCAAGTTCCAAGCGCAGCAATAACCTCAGTATGAAGTGGTCTAACGCTTCAAAGGACCGCCGGAACTCACGCAAAAAAAGCGAAAGCGTAGGATTCGGTAACTTGGGAACTGGAGACGAACGAGTCGGAGCCACAAATCTTAGAAGAGGAAGAATCTGACGAGAGCACGTGCGGCAGTCCCCTTGTTTACGACGCAAATTATGAGGAATATAAGCCGCGCAAGCGCACTAGCAACCATCTTGAAGAGCTGTCGACAAATGCAAGATGAGAGAGCAGAGATCGAGAACAATGTCGCGGCATTTCCATCAAGAGCTGGGATGATTTGATACGATACTCGGTGACTAATTTCCTTTTTCGTGTTCGCAGTTCTGAATCAGCGACAGCTTACAACAGGTAATCGATTTTGGAAATATCGACTGCTTGGTTGATTTAATTATGTTATTGGATGCTTTGCTTTTATGTAGTACTCATGCCGACGAAATTCCTTTAAGTTTTAAGTGGACCACAAGATTTACCGCTGTACACACGGCGTTCGCAGCGTTCTCGCTCTATTGGCCAGCGCAATCGCATAGGGCGATACTGCGTGCTTGGCGCGCTTTACACCAACAGTGATGCAGCTGGAGGACAGCACGTTCCAGATTATCATCAGAAATGAGGTAAATAAACGCACCTTGCTTTGATCAAAACTGTTCTAACATCTTGGTATTGCTGCTAATAGAATCATACGCGTACGCATCCTACGACACGTACCGTAGCTACATCAAAACAATCCCAGTGGACGAGCAAGACCGCGAGGATGTAAGGGTCTTAGCCGACGCCCGTGTTCCTTCCAAGCACATTACCAACTTCCCGAACGAACGAACGAACGAATTGGTGAGGAATGAAATTGCCGTGGGTAACGTGATTAGAGTAGAGTCGACTTAGTTCTTGCTTCTATGTGGTCGTGTATGATATCGTAGGAGGTTGTAAAATTACACATCAGCAGTCCCGTAATCTCATCCATATATTGTCATGGGGCAAGATTCGGCGGAGGGATCGCCTGATAGACTTGCTACATGCTCTCGTTCAAGTAAAGGGCAGAGATGTCCTTGTCGTCCAAGACCAAATGGATATAACATGTGAAATTATCATGCAGGCGAAGGTGCAGAAGATGATGTTCCAGAGGTGGGGCAAGACCTTAGCGATGGAATTCACGTACGGCACCAACAATCTGGGATATCACTTGGATACGGGTCAGTTGCCATCTAAAGCAACATAGGGTTTGCTTAAAGCAACCTTATGACTTTATAGCAACCTCTCGCTATCATCTGTTAACCCTGTTATGTCTCCATTTGCAGGAAGTTTGGTAGTCACTAGAGCTACTGGAAGAGGTTTTCCAGTTCTTGACTTCATATGCCTCAACCAACAAGCTGTATTGATATACGATTCTGAACTATTTTAAGGAGAAAAACCCAGGATGGCGCACCATTGCGTCTGTGGTGATAGACAAGGACTTCGTAGAATGGCGCATGCTCATGAAGTCGTTCCCAAAAGCGAAAGTGCAACTGTGTCAGTTCCACGTGCTTTCACGTTGGAAGAAGGTGATGCAGCAATCTTCGTTTCGTTTGAATGTAGCTCAGCACGATGATCTGCTTACACTGATGACAAAGTTGCTTTACAGGTAAGTTTCACTTCGGTTTGGTACTAACTTAGGGTCTAATATTTGGTATGTCATGCAATGAGTACAACGGCAGTAAACTATGAATCGAGTTATGATGCTTTGAGGCGTTACTGTGAATGCAACAAAAGACCAGCATTTTCACGTACTTCGAAAACAATCGGAATTCGTGTCGAGACATGTGGTCTAACTTCGCTCGCGGCATGTTTCGCCGCTGGAAATACAACTACAAACATGATTGAATCCAATTGGAATCAAGTCAAATTGCTGCTTGGACACAAGACTCGAATTGACAAGACTATCGCTGGTCTGTTGCAGCACCAAATGACAGTTATGCAGCAGATTGTTTCAACAATCGGTCAGCACAATTCGACGTCCCGCATACCGAAGACTGTCACGCGCTTTTTGAGGGGCGTTGCGACTAGATTGTCGACGGACGTTCTTGCGAAAGTAAAAAAAAGTGGGAACGGTTTGTGGCACTCATGGATGATGGAAGCTGCGAGCAGGTTGGCTCAAGTATTTATTCTTGGAAAGTTCACTGCTCAAACCAAACGTATCTGTGCGATGACGTGATTGGACATGTACGTGCCTGTTCTACAGCAGTCATCAGTACCGTGCCGCCACCTTATGCATCTAGCACGCTCACAGCATGACTTTGAAGTGTTTCCTGCGATGGCGGTTCACGAACGATGGAGTATGTCATCAGCATTGGATATTGAGGAGGAGCTCGTGACTGCGGCCGATTTGCTACAGCCGATTGTGCAGATGTCAAAGTTAAAGTTGCCGAAGGTAAGGTTGCCCTATTCCGAACAGCCTGATGTTGAAGTAGCGACTTCCACTCCATCCCAGCCACAGAAACAAGCGGTATATGTGCGCCTCCGTCGCAATGAGCGTGCAAATCAAGTCGTGTTGTCCTCAGCAGAAAAATGTTCGTACGCAAAGGAAATGCAAGAGCCACTTCTAGAACACATGTCCAATCTGTCAAGTACTGATTTCTACCAAGAGCTTGAAGCATGGTAGGAAACGGTGGAGATAGGACCACAACGTGGGAAGTCAAGCACGAAGAAGACTGAAGTACCTGTAGAAGATGCCACAGAATTTAAGAATGAATCGGATTCATCTCGGCAATCGATTTTGCAGATGCCTTGGAAACTTTGAAGCTGATGGACGCACTAGAAAGCGACACAGCTTGCACGGACCCCAGTATGAAGGATAGTAGCGCGTCGGAAGATGAAGTCCCTCCAACTCAGCCTATTAAGTCACTTCAAAAACGACTGGAGGTCAACTCATTATCGCTGAAGCCAGAGACAGAGTCAAAGTCAGGGACGACTGTGGATGGGCCAACCTTAACTGTAGTATGCAATCCGCCGCAATCCGCAGATTCAACGATAGTGGCATCAGCGAGACAGGTTGATACATCAACGTTCCTAGGCCATCAGGTCGAGGAAAAGTGAAAACAACTGTTAAACAGCTAAGGCAAACAAAACTCGGATCTGGGACAGACCGACTTGCCGTTCACAAATACCTTAGCAACCTCGCTGTGTCGCTGCAGGAGCTGCTAAAAAGGGCAAGAAACACATCAGACCTGAAAAATGTGCTGGATATGTTGGAGACATATCCGGTTCAGCTGGAGGACGCGTACCGTCTCGACCGTCGATGGAATGCAAGTGGGGAGTTGTGCGACCAAGAGGTTACATGCACACATTCATCATTCCAGGAGACATCGCCCGTTAATGCAGGCAGTGGTGATAACAGCCAAGAAAGAGCAAGGCAGCCCTGACGAACTGGAGCGCAGCAAGAAGAAGCAAGGTCAACTACCCGTTGTCACTATTGACCCAAAACTGTGGAAATTTAGCGGGTAAGGTTGCTTTGTCGTTAAGGTTGCTGGTAAAGTGCTTTACCGTTATGGTTGCTTTATCAGACACAAGCCAGTGAGAGGGATATACGTACGTGGGTACTAAAGTCGTTTTGTTTTGCTTGTAGGACGTATGTGGGTACGTTGACAGCATTCTACGATATGAAGGCCAAATGCAAATCGTGGATAGAAGACAGAAAATGGCTAGAGTAGGACTGGAAAAAAGTTGACTCAGAGGTGGATCTCTTTGTAGTCGAAACAAACCACCGGACTTTCGGTGGATGCAGTCCGTATGCGTCACCAAATGCTTGCGAACGAGATTATTCGATGTTCTCATCCAGCCGGCCGTGAACGCAGTTTGTGACGCGGTCTAACTCAGTCTGTGTTGGATTTGACAACATCGTCGGAAGCCTGTGCCGAGGCTGGTTGAACGATAGTGCCGTCGATTTTTGTTTGGAAGCCATAGCGGGATCAGTGGGACAATGTCTGTTGCTTGCGACAATGGTTGGAGTGGTGGGCTGGCCTTCTACACCCAAGACACAGATTGCTGATATTAAGTTCATTATTCACCCGGTGCATTTGAGTGGAAACCACTGGGGCCTCACTAGTTTGTCTGCACTACGAAGATACCAACAAGATTCCCCATGTGCAAGTTTTCATGTACGAGCTTCTTATCGATGATGAGTATCGCGACCAAATGATTAAGATTTGGGAGGGCATACAAAAGAATGATGATGACGAATACAGCGAGGAAACCGAAGGCTTATTAAGTTCGTAAAACGTTGGCATTAAGCATCCGAGAATATCCATCAACTGGCTATTCACTCAATTCAGTGGGTTGAGGCGCCGTAGCAACCTGACAGCTCCAGCTGCGGTGTTCTGGTGGTCGCCCAAGCCCACAGCTATCTTACTGGAAACTTGCGGCTCCAGGAGCACAACGTATCCAAGAAGGACGTCAGCGTGATGCGCTTAAAAATGATGTGGACGGTTGTGTGCCATTCGCAAGAGCGATATCTACGTACGATGCAGAAGAAGCTAATAGGATTTATCAGATGTTAGAAAACCAACATTGATTTTCATGAAGGCGCTGTATTGACGTTCGAATACAAAATGCCGCATCACTGGTGCTTAAATAACTTGTTCGCCAACATTCCGAGAAGAGTAACAAAGTCGACGTGGCTTCGCAAAATGAACAGCTGTCTTCATCACCAAATGACTCAGTCAACTCGTTGCTGTGTTCTTCGCAGTCTTTGATCAGAGCTTGAATCTCTAACTGAGCTCCCATCATCTTCTCCAAGCTAGCGCGCATCTGCATCAGGTTATCCGTTATACTCGAAAGCTCGGTGCCATTATTTTCTCGTTCATAGCGGCGAAGAGGGAGAATCGTTGCTCTTGCATGCGAGGAGAATGTGATGCCAGACTGTGATCGAACTTACTGACATGTCTAATTTTCTGAAAACTGAATAATGTGTCCACCACCAGCCATCATGGCTGTGTATTTTATTGTAAATTACATTGTTGCATCTACGTTTAAAGTGGGTTGCTTTTTCTTTTTCGAAGGTTGCCGGAACAGTTGCTTTAGCGATAAGGTTGCCAAATTTAGTGTCGTCAAATCGTAAATGGTAGAAGTTATGGTTGCGGTAACGCCAATCATTACACCTTTAAGGAGGGTAAGGTGACCTTACCCATCAAGCACATTATTTTCGTCTACCGGTACTGTAACCATTTTCTGTTGCTGACAGCTTGCTGCACAGACTGTAGCAATTGATCCGGTTAACTGTAAACATTTCAAAAACCCTATTATAAAAGCTAATAAATTTGAAGGACCGAATTATGGGACTAATTCTAAACGTTTTGCAGTGCTAGAATAAGGAACTTTCACGATAAGCGCAATCTGATTGGACCACGACCTGTATCCAGCAAGGAATCATGGGGAAGTGGCTTACGATCGAGGAGAAGTACCAACTCATCGTTAAGCACCGCCGCAATCCGGGGTTGTCCCAGGTGAAGCTGGCACAGTGGGCCTTGACCGCCTTCAACCTAGAGCGCGCGCCGTCCGCCAACACGGTCAAGAAGATCCTCCTGGCGGCCGAGGAGATCGAGCAAAAGCATCTCCAGGGGATCACCAAGCGAGGACGCCACGTCGTGAGCCCCGAGCTGGAGACGGCGCTCAGGATATTCGTGGGCACCTGCCAGGCTGGAGACATCCGTCTCTCTCGCAAACTATTGGTACAAAAGGCACAGGAGATTCTGGCGGAGTTGCCGCCCGAGAGACGCCCGAAGCTTGGACTGTCGGTCGGCTGGATGACCAACTTCATGTCAAGAAATGGAATCAGATTTAGAGAGTTCCGACGCCGTGGTGTGGATGATAATGCGGGGATTGTGGATAGTGCGGCTGTGCCAGAGGGACACCCGCAGAGGACGTTGACGGATGTGACGGACCATTTGGCGCTGGCACGAGACACTTCTGGGAGACAGATTGTCCGTGTGGCCACAACGGTGAACGTGACACCGAGAGTGACAGAAGTCGCAAGTAGACCAGCAAAAAAGACGGTGATGATTACAGGTGCGAGTAAGGGCCTTGGACTGGCCTTTGTCAAGCACTATATGAAGGAGGGGTGGTATGTTATTGCGGCGGTGAGAGATGCGGACAAAGCCGACGAGGTATGTGCGTTGGAGGCTTAAGAGGATGCCGTGAGTGTGGATGGGGAGCTTCATTTTGTCTGGATTTATGTAATTTTGCTGGTATTATAGTTGAAAGCGTTGTACCCGTGGAGGCTGGTCCCCTTGGATGTTGCGGATCAACAGTCGATTGAAGAAATGGCGCGAGTGCTGAATGGAGTGTCGATTGATCTGCTGGTCAATAATGCCGGTGCATCTGGACTATTCAATTTGAATGAAACGACACCTGAGGACTGTGTGCGGCAGTTCCAGGTGAATGCATTGGGCCCGCTGTTCGTGACACGTGCGTTGGTGCCTAACCTGAGGCTGGCAGCAAGTACAAGAGGTTTTGCATTTGTGGCCCAAGTTACGTCGCGTATTGGCAGTATATCCGACAACAGTTCTGGTGGAGCTTACGCGCATCGTGCGTCGAAGGGTGCACTAAATGTATTCACGAAGAGCTTGGCGATCGACTTGGAGCTTCAAAACATTGGATGCTTGTTGCTGCACCCAGGGAATGTGAACACTGCGTACAACAACTTTAACGGTGCCGTGGAACCTGAGGAAAGTGTCGAGGGTATGTCGCGACTTATCTCTCGTGCACAGCTCGGGGATCCGCTACAACTTCTTCACTTTGGGAAAGGCGATATCATAGACTGGTAAAAGCATCGACTCAAGGATTAAGGGCGTTATTTATATGCATGTACATGTATCCAACGAGATCTCGTTGCCGAAGCAAACATTTTGAATTGATCCTTAAATGTGAGTGGCATGAACATCCTTGCCATGCTATAAATTGAAAAGCGAATTCTTAACGAATACTCGGGACACAATATTGTCATTTCCGAGCAAGTCGCTGCCGGTCTATAGGTTCCTTCGTCGGAATCTGTTCGCTGTGGTCTATGGCAGAGCCAATGAGGTCCTTGAACTCTGGCGTGATCTTCTTCAGAAGAAAAGGAATCTAGCACTGCTCGTAAGCATTAGCGAGTGGTTTCAGATTTATCGCATTCTCAAAACCTCGAATGGCCCGCATAGGCTATATCCTTAGTAAATCAATCGGCATTGTTTTTGGTTACTTCCTGTCAAAAAAATCGGTGCTGTGTATTTGACGCTCAATTTCCGCGCGAAATAGCGCAATTGAAAACAACAACAACAACAATAACCTCAATTAAGCTTTCCATGAGTCTGGAACTGATAGTTTTTGTGCCTGCATGATAATGGTCAAGGCCAATTCAAAAACCATGACTGTCTCGTAACCACAAACGATGGGAAAGTGTCAGAATCGCTTTCCACCTGCCACCGCTAAAACAGTAGTTTACGACATATATATTCGCTGCATGATGAACCAATATGATACTACAGTAGCAGCGGTGCAATGTCAGGCATCTCCCCGATCACGGCTCCACTTGAATCGTCGTGTAGCTCGTGATCCAGTCCTGCATGGCTTGCGGCATAACCACAGCATTGTGCTCCACGTCGTCCCACATTAGCAGCTTCTTCTGGGCCCTCGCCTTCCTCGTCATCTCCATTATCGTGCCGTATCTCTCCAGCATGTGATCGAGGAAATCTTGGGGCGGCTTCACGTGGTGGTGTCCCACGTAGTGCCAATATCCCTCAGGCCAACAGTAAACCCCATCGGTCAACGTGCACGCGCCCATAACTCGAGGCTGCTCCAGTGCCGACGGGCAGTCAGCGAAGCGACAGAAACTGTAGGCGAGCTCATGACTCTCTACGATAGCCCGAGTGAGGTACCACTCGATGGTCTTCAGCAAGGCGGGATCACACTCGGTAAACCACGAATCATCAACAAGGTGAAGAGGATTCGGACGGCTGGCGTCTAAGGACTCGGCGCTTGACAGCTCCCCCTCGGAGCACCAGAAACCTAATTCTCGAAGCATTGCGCGATTGCTTCCGTATACATGTATACATTAACGATAACCTACTAAGAAACATAGAATTGCACTTGCTCGTTGTCATTGTGACGGAGGGGGCTTTTGACAGCGCACTTCCCGCTCGAGTCTGGGTCATCTGTAGACATACCAGTAAGGTAAACGAACGGTTTAAGTCACGATCACAGAAGGTCCACTTTGGGCACATAACTTTCCTCACAGATCGATTGCGAGAGTTTTAATTGCATAGGCGATATTTGTGGCGTTGACGGAAATTCGCATGTTTTTCCTGTTTCTAATAGGGGGTTTCAGTTAGTCGTTTCTTAAACGATGAGCCCAGGAATGAGGCTCATTCCTTCGGCTAATTCCTTGCGAAGGCCTCATTTCTTGGCCAGTACGAAACCCTCCCGAATATATTTACGCAATTTTGCAAGGATATCAAATTATACCAGAAAACGCGTTGCACTCCGGAAAGGAAACCATCCATGCCTCCTCTAAAGCAAGCAAAGGCTCCAAAGAAGGTGGCTTCACAGACGATGACACTTAAGAAGAAGGCCCAGCTGAAGAAGGCGTCGCACGTGATGATCCAGCAGGCAAAGGCTCCATAGAAGCGGACATCCCAGAAGAAGGGCGGGCAGAAGAATGCATCGCAGAAGTCGGCTGCGCAGAAGAACTCTAAGGCAAGGAGAGATCTGCAAATGCAGCCACCTCGCAGGAAGCCCAAGACGCCGACGTCGCAGCCGAAGGGGAAGACTGATACACAAGAGATGAACCGAGTGGAGTCGGAGATACTGACGGAGCTGTCTGACAACATGTCGGAGCAGTCGGAAGAGTCGGAGGAGTTCTCCTCAGAATTGGATCTAGCTAAGGAGATGTAACAGACGGACGATGATGTCCCTGGAGAGATGGAGAAGAAAGCAGGGGCGCCGAGCAAGTATTCGCATACAACGCGGGTCCAACCGAAGGCATGATCTCCTGGATGGAGGTGCCAAGTAATCGATCCATCTATCTCGGGGAATCGGCAGCTGGAAAAAGTATGGCGCATGGAGCCGGAGTGACTAATCTGTCTGGATTTGCAAGTACGACAGGCTTTGTCCACGCATAAGCGATGAAAAACGACGATTCAGACCCAAGGCACAAAATCAAGTTAGACAAGAGAACCTGCCAGAGCCGCTGAAACTCGCAGCTCAAGCGATACGAAACTACTCGTGATCGCAAAATGTAACAGACTGGTTTTGGGATTACCGAAGAGATGATGATGCGTGGGGTCAAAATTGAAGAGTTGGTTGAGAAGGCGTGACCATTTTTTGAGCGAATGGATGCTATGTTTCCGGAGTAGGCGAACGTCGACCCGGTGTCACAAATGCATGAGCCAGACGTTAGTGACGATGAGGAAATTAATGCATTTGTGACGGCCAAAGTGCTCTAACGCGTCAGTATTCAGAAGCCCAAGTAGCCCAGACAGAAGACAATGGGTTTGGTTTTCCAGACTATCGTGATCGAGTGGACACTGGTGACGACAGTGATAGTGATGAGACTGTATTCAGCTATAGTGGGGCAATTGGAGTTCACGGGGCCGATACTGTGGCATTGAAAATCGTAGCCCGACTAGAGTTAAAGCCGGATACAATGCTGACATTCTCGAAGACCCGTGCGGCTCAAAATCCGTTTCTGAATGCGATGTTCCAGCAACTTTCATTCCGGTCCGTCGGTCACTCAGCGAGCTGCTGGATGTTAGCAACCGCCCGCGTCTATCGAGAGACCACGTCGTCGGGAAATGGCACGGCAAGATTACACTGCGGTTTCTTTTCCAGGTGGTGCTTCGGTTGAAAGACCACGTCGTCTCGAATCAACTCGAGAAGCACGTTGAAAGTATTCTTTGAAAAGCGTGTAAACGTGCGAAAATCTGCTTCTCCGAGCGTGTGCAGCAAGCGCTGATGTGATGCTGATCGCACGACTTTCTTGCGCGGCACCGAGTAGCGCACAGAATCCAACACATACCGCAACCTGACGAGACCAGAAAGGAGGTCGTCGTCTGTAGGATCGTCTTCGTCGACCTCCGTGTGGCAGGTCTCTCGTAGCTGCTGGTCCATCGCTAGCTGGAAGATGACTCCTGTCATGCTGTGTTTGAGATTCTTGAAGTCGGACGGAGGCATATTGCCCGACTAATATTCAGGATGAGAGTGAGTGGCCCCCAACGTAAATTTGCAGCTCTCGAACGATTCGTTTTGCTAATTATAAACTGAACCCCCCCATGAAAGTCATTCTTTGGGGTTGCGCTTTTTTTCTCGTCGGCCATTCCTTCAAGGAATTGTTACCTGAAACCCCCTAATTAGGCTTGGTTTGAGTGCGTTCCGATCGAAAATAGTGGCTTACAGTACACAATCGGGGCTACTTTTTCATAGTTCCTTCTGAATGTATCAAAATCACGCTTAATCAATGATTTAATGAAAAAGGTGTAATTTTGGACCACACCTCTCGATAGCAAAGATGTAAAAAGGAAATATTTTAAGTTTCAGAAGTTCTCGAGAGCGAAATATGTAAAGGAGCATAATTTAGTGAATATAAGATACAATATTTTGCCTATATGGATTTATCCAACTATCGGGATAAAAAAGAAACATAAAGACGTTCCATCCTAATAGATAAATATAAAGGTATAAAATACAATGAAAGGATTCATATATAAGATTTCGAACAAAGACGATTCTATCGTCTGCATTGGGAGCTCAGCCAAACCACAACAATTATGCTGGAATGATGTTAGAGGTAATTACACCGCATGATTAAGAACTGGCAAGTCGTTTCATACAATTTATGAACATTTTTAAAAACGGTGGGGTCGATAGTTTTGATGTAAAATTGATCAGCGAGCATGAGATCACAAAAAGTATCGATATCCATGAGCCTAAGCAAGTGGCTATAAACAATAACAAATGCATAAACAACCGCGAGCACTCATTTCGAATTGGGGAAGAGAAGCTCAATAACCTCTTAGAAAAGTACGACCCGAGAAGAACGATTCAATGTGAATGCGGCTCGATATATAGTCGATACAATAAGGGTAAGCATTTAGACAAAGAAGTACCAAAATTATTTAACTCGAAGTGATTAAGCTAACAATTCCGAATCTCATGATAATTTATGAATTTCAGAAATATATTATGAATTCACAGGATTCCTCTGAGTTTCATAATTATATTTTTTTCTAAGAAAAAAGTAAGAGGCTATGTATATAGATACACCAAACTGATAACATGTCGAGCGAACTAACTTTTGGGAAATACAAGGGCACCAAAATCGAAGAAGTATATACTTCTGATCCTGGTTATTGTCGATGGATATTCAACCAACCCAATCTAAATATTAGTGAGGAAATCAAGATATTCCTCCACTCCAAGTTGCTGACGATAACTTATATATGATGACTTGGGGCAAATATCGCGGTAAGACCCTCAAGCAGATTAGTCGAATGGATTCGAACTATATCGATTGGCTTCGTAATAGTCAATTTGATATTGAGAAGTGTCCTAAACTACTTCAAGAATTGAACTAATCTATTGAGTTTCTCTAAACGGTGGTAAAATCTATTACTTCCCCTGTAAGACGATCATAGCTTACATCCTGCTCGCTCACCACAAGGACCGACATATTGGTGCCCTGGACCTGAAATCGCCTGCGGAACATCACGCTCCGTTAAGCGGCTAACGTCAGCAATGAGAACGCGGTTAGTCAGCGACCATGTCTGGTAATCAAGAAGATCGTTCACGAGCTCAGGAGTCGGATCACCGTTAATTGAAGCGATTTTCGCAATCTCGTTTGTGAAATGGTGAAAATCGTAGTCATGACTGATGCCGAAGGTTTGGGAAAGCCAATGCGAACATTGAAGTTGCGGATACTCGAACCAGGGTGAAGCATCCAGGGAGACGAATAAAAAAGACTTTGAAACTCATGTACAGCAGCAGAAGCGAAATTACCAGTCTGCTCGGCGAAACGGAGGAGAATGACATATTTAGCATTCTTAACAGAAGCTGATAACTGTAGATCGAAAGCAGCATTGTGTTGAGTCGATTGCTTTCCTACACCAGCTCGCTGATAGAACCATTGTGCATAGCAATCATTAAAGCGGACCTTCTTCACAGGCTTGGAAATGATTGCTTGAGGGTTCTCAAGATGGACAACGGTACATAAAGACGAGAAGTGGTGAAAGGCATATAAGTGCCATCAATTGAAGGTTCAAGGGCATTGACGACGGCACCCCAAACCATACTGAACCCGGCAGAAGCAGCAAGGACACCAGCCATGAGATTACCAGTTGATAAAGCAGAAACCATCACCGGATAGGTATTGCCACTTGCGAGAGTAGTGCTGGTGAGAGACATACCCTTCGATGCGTCGACAGCAATAGTGGAAGTACCCTGGTTGACACGGAAGCGTAGGCGGATCAAGGGTTCGCCATGAGGTCTAGCTCCTTGAAAATGGGATGTGGATCAGTTAACTTTATCTTCAGCCTGTAGTTCCATGTTCCCATAATTCCACTAGCCGTAGCCACACCAGATACAAAAACACCACGTGCGGTTTGGTTTGAGATTGTAGTAAAAGATGCAGCCGCGCCAAGTGAAGGCCACGATGTGGAGAAATCCTTGTATGAACAATACCGCTTGAAGGTATCCTTTACAAGGGATTGAATCTTGCGAGGATCTTTACCGCGATTCGAATGAAAAGCAATGCAATGGAAAACGCATTTATTGTTGGTCTTCGGAAAGTTAATAACATGCTTGTTATTGAGTATGACTTTAGGGATAACAGCTCCGCTATCGCCGAAAGCGTGTTTGCGAAGGTAGATGAATAGTTTGAACCCAATGCTACCCAGGTATTTGTATCCAGAGAGGGGTACGGGAGCTTGTTTGCTAACTCCATTGCTCTAATAGGAGTTATCACCTTCTTTTGGATATCACCCTTAGCTTTAATCGCAATTGGAGAGTCGAGGACCATTGTGTTGCCAACAGTTGGATACCAATAATGAACATCACTTTCATCGGCAATTATGCTGTATCCAAGCGCAATGTTTACCTTATGAGCTTTTCCCTGACTTTCGAGTACAAGTTCCAGCTTATTATAAAACTCCTGCTGGGATATTCTAATATTATGAGTCTCCTTGTGGTTGCGCTTATAGAATCGATACTTCGGGTCAGCCTTACAATCGGGTGGAAGATGCTTGTTGAGATCTTCAATCGATTTCTTGTACTGCTTGACAATTAGTTTCTTATTTCTTGGATGAGATGGGTTTTTAATATAAACCATCTTACCTGTGCGTCCTCGCACCTTACTCGATAGATTTTCCCCATTTGACGTATGGAATATCCAATCGCCTAAGTCCTTCAACTTCGTACGGCAACATGATTGCTATATCGGTGGGTATATTTCGGCTGGTGGAAAAGTCTTTATATTAACGTATCGGAACTGTTCGTTTCCGATTACCAAGATTATTGCCAAACATATATCAGCCAATCAAACTTCGTAATTAGGTGCTGAAAATGCGATTGGCTGACACCTAATTTACCCAGTTTATTGCCCAGCTATGTCACACCACAAAACGAGGCTGGACTTCTCCTTTTCCCCTGTAGTTAAGACATAGTCACCACATCGAGGCAGGAAACGTGCGGCACAGGGAAGAACACAAAGGCCACAATGTCACCCGCAGGGCGGAAGAGTTAGACAGTAGAAGCCCTGGATGCTGCTGTGTGTGCGTATGCTGCGGGCGCCAAGATGGACCGCGTTCGAGAAGAGTATCCTGACGTTCCAGAGCGAACGATACGTTATCGAGCCAAACTGCTCAAGAAAGATGTGGCTCTGCGAAAGCCTGGACCGCCGCCAGTCCTAGACGAAGAGCTGGAGAGCGATCTTCGCGACTGGGTGGTCGGAATGCAGAAGAACGGGCTGGCGGTCAACCGTGCGGCGGAGTTGACGAAGGCAAACGACGTGTACCATGCCAAGTACGGTGTGACGCGAAGTACAGGTTTCCTCACGATAAGGTGGGTTTCGCGCTTTCATAGGCGCCATCCGGATCTCTCGCTACACGACAGCCAAGTGATCAAGCGCGTTCGGAATGAGGTCACCATGGAAGTCTTCGAGAGTTCTTCATCGAGTACATGAAGCCCATCATTGAGCGCAATGCAAGTCCGGATCGAGTGTTCAACACGGATGAGACGGGATTCTCCCAGAAAAACAGGCAGACGAAGGTCATTGTGGTCAAGGGCTCGCGGAACATGTGGAGCAAGTCCGCCCAGTGCAACTTCCACCTCACTGTCGTTGTGTCGGCAGCGGGATTGGTCTGCCCACCGCTTTACATTTTACCCGGCGAACGCGTCAGGTTCGACGTGTTGGACGAGTGCGATGTCCCAGGCGCCGTTGTCACGACCGCTCCTCATGGGTTCATGAATAGCGCGGGGTTCATTCGATGGCTTCACCACTTTTCGGACGCCGTGTTAGTTACTGTCAAGCGACCGCTAATCCTGGTGTACGACGGATGCAGCAGCCACTTCGATGGTGAGATCGTGCGTGAGGCAGTGCAACTCAAGATCATCCTCGTACTCCTGCCAGCGAACGCCACTCACCTTCTGCAGCCGCTGGACGTGGCCGTATTCAAGCCTTTCAAGGCCAGTATCGACGCCGTGATGCGCGAGTACAATCTGAACGAGGCGAAGGTTCTATCGCGCGTAAAACCGCCATTCGACTGGTGAGTACCGCGTGGACCAAGGGCATCATGGACAAGACCGCCAATGTGATTGCTGGCTTTAGAGCGTGTGGGCTTTGGCCAGTGTCACTACCGCAACAACAGCGTCGGCTCAAGCTCTTTCAAGATGGCGGGTGCGTCACGGATTTTGAGTTGCCCTCCTGGCTCAAAGTGAGAGAGATCGTGCAGACGGAGATATTAGTGATTCCTGCGTCTTCTACAAAGGCTCGCAAGCGGCGCAAGTCACTTGACGTGAACCTTCGGCTCTTCAAGCGCGAGAACTTGCAAAACATTGATGTGTAGCTGCAATCATCCCCAGATTTATACTGCATTTTGGTATGTTCGGTTTCGGCAATAATCAGGGTAAAGGCAAATTCACGTGATTTGTCCACGGTTTTTCGCTGAGCACAGTGTCGTCAATTTTTGCAAGCCTAGCGTCTCCAATACTTAACGAATAGGCTTTATTTGATCTCCTGTTTTCTGAATAAAATTGTTGATTTTAGCGTAAGACGCATGAAGAATTTTCACATTTCCTTAGGGGTCCGATTTTCGGCAATAATCCCTTATGCTACGTTAGTTAGACTTTGCTTAAGATAGAACTTTATATTCTCGGAAATACAAAAAAAGTGATTTGAATTAATTCGATCCTATTTTCTCGTTTGCTTTAAATAGTTTGCGCTTCTCCCTACGTCGAGTATTAATCTGTTTTCTATGGGCTGTATCGTACGCTTTTGCGTAGCGATACGTGTTTCTCTCGTCTTGAGGTAATACCGAACCTGGTTCGCTTTGAAGCGTTCCTTGTTAGCTTGATACTTTTGAGGTGAATAGGCCATTGTTATTTATATACTATAGAGGACCTTGTATCAGGATTAAAAAAAAATTAATAACTCATAATTTTATGTATCTACAATTGACGGCCACCATATTGCGTGCTTTTTCGAAGTTATATGATGACGATAGTTCCATCGAGTTGTCGATGAACCACAAGGACATAGGACTTTAGAAGCAATAGGAAACTTGTATAAAGCCTTTATCATATCTATCGCTTCATCATAACTCTTTATAGCTAATGGGTCGATCAATGGTTTAGCACGTTTACAGTTCTTCTTATAGTTATAGAGTTAAGTAGAGCTATTGAATACTCTACCACATTTCTCAACAGGGCAAAAATGATTACCGCAAAACTGATCAGTACGAGCTATGTAGATTGTCTAATCATCGAAGGATAAAATATTTAAAGTATTTATATAGCATTTGTCCGATTTTCGAGTGCAAGCCACTGCATTATTCTCCAAATCTATCGAGAACACATTAATATTAAGATCGAACCATCCTTCAAGATCACTAATTTGCTGGATACTGATAGGTTGGAAGTTTCGAAATAGCTTGGGTGAGTAATTAATGTTCTTATATAAACAGTATCGCTTGAAGGCGTCCTTAACAAGAGATTAATTTTTTCGGCTCAGTCTGGACGGCGACACTGCGAAAAATGATCATATTATCTTCTCTTGGAAAGCAAACAACATGATGTTTTTTCCTAACCACCAAAGGAATGACCATACTCTCGATAACTATATAGTATTCTACTTATATGTCTAGAAATGTATATCACAATCAAGTCATTTTATATTTGTTGATCCTGATAGTTGGATAAATCCATATAGGCAAAATATTGTATCTTATATTCACTAAATTATGCTCCTTTACATATTTCGCTATCGAGAACTACTGAAACTAAAAATATTTCCTTTTACATCTTTACTATCGAGAGGTGTGGTCCAAAATTTACACCTTTTCATTAAATCATTGATTAAGCTTGATTTTGATACATTCAGAAGGAGTTATGAAAAGTAGCCCCGATTGTGTACTGTAAACCACTAAATCAAACATAGTGCAGGTTCCGATTCAGTATTACGGCGGGTATAAAAAATCCAATTTCAAACTTTTGCTTAACTCCGATATTTTCCCTTTATAAATATATTTTCAAGAGACACTAATTTAAAGTTTATAACCACGCGGGTGGTTAAATTGTCCCATCATTTGCTGTTCCACATGTCACAGATCGCAGATAGGATGGTGCATTAAATCGTGCGGGTTCAAGGCGGACTGTCTTAAACCGGTCCACTTGACTTAAACTGGTCGTCTACCTTACTTGTTTTTGTAGAAGCAAATGACAACTTCAAATGCATAAAATTACCGTAATACCCCTGTCAAAAATGTCACGCGATATGCACAGCGGTTAGGTATCGTGGGGACTTGGCCAAAACACCGATACGCACGCACTTAATTGTTACGATGCCGCCGATATCTCGCAGGTGAGTCCATGTGCAGAGCTGAGCTTTTGCACAGAGCTTCACCGATCTACTGGCTCGGCACTCTGTAAGTTTTCGCAGCGCAGAGCTGACATTGACCGACTTTGTGGTGTTCCATTTCAACTCTACACCCTTCACTCTAATTAGTCGTGCTTCGAATATAGTCGTACTTCGTACCTAACCCGACATGCACTGTAAAGCTACCATATTTAGTCGTACACCAAAATTAGTCGTCCAGCTTCATAGCCACCCACTCACCCACAGCAAATACGCCCCAGTTTTGCCGCGTCACAAATCAAAATGACCGACGATAGGGGCCGGACCCTGCAACATGTCGTTGCGATCGCTGACCGGGAGCGATGCGTACACTGGATGGAAGGGGACGTGAGCGAGAACGATGAAAAGGGTTTCTCTGGGCGCACAATTGGCCAGTTTCCCACCTTGTTCCGGGCAGCAGATGGGCGTGTCCATTTAAACAAGGCTCGTACTTGGTAGCGAAAGCCCTCTTCATTCCAGCTCGCACTAGAATACCAAGCCCAGCGAATAATGCGCGTACAGCTAAAGGAGGTCGCCACCAGCTCATCCATAAGGCGCTGGGTGGGCGGGGCCGCAAGACGGACGTGCACTGGGAGTGGCTGTACCCATCGCTGCTGACTGAGTTTGAGCGGCTTAGGCGTGCTTGTGTTAAGCTTTCGTATCGCCTATTGATGGACATGGCTATAACGATGGTTGAGGACAGCTCTCATCCTCTGTAAAATACAGCCTACGGTTTCAACGGCAAGATGTTTGCATTCCTTATCACCCCGCGACGTATATAAACTTCCACAGAGCGCAACAATATTGTATATCGGAAATTAAAGGGCAAGAAGCAAGTGAGTGATGACACATTGGCTCAGATGAGCAGTCTGTGGCGGCACTTGGGACAGCTGAAATGTGATGGGGGTCACACACACCTGGCCTGAGGAAGCGTAGCTTCTAACCGAGACAGACACCCTGCGTCTCTGTCTTCTTGTCGCACGAGGAAAGCCTGGCTTTCCGATAGTCCGTGGGGCAGGGTTCCCACGACTTGCGAAGTTCTAAGTTCGATTTTAACTGTCTTTAATATTATTATATATTAAGATGCTCCTATGTCCCTATTTACTGTAAACCGCCTAATAATGCATCTCTTAAGTCACTGGTTTCTCAATGGGTGGTACTCAAGCATGTCTCCTTCCTAAGTGCGATTCGTACCTAAATGTGTATCTCACCTAGGTACGATTCGTACCTAACTGTGTGTCTCGTCTAAGTGCGATCCATACTGAGTGGTTTGTTTCTCTCCTAATACGATTCGTACCTAGGGTGTGGGGGTCCCATATTGTGTTGGCACACCAACTGGTAATGGGCCATCCATCAGGAACACACCCATTTACATGAAACGTCTGTTTGATGACGGTCAATTGAACCCAAACTAGCAATACAACATGGATGAAAGTCACTTTGTGATTGAGTTGGACGACGGCAAAACTCTCGACTTTCGGGGAGCTGAAGAAGTCAAGTATCGAAGCATCGTGTCAGGCACTGTGTATTTGAATACAATATTATTTTTTACCAGTAGTTTAACTGAATTTTAGCGGTGTACTGATGGAATGTATTTTATATCAATAGGGCGGGAAGGAACTATGTGCGTGCTGATCAAGGGCGGCTATGATGCCAAGCTACTATGTCCGATGCTGATATTTAAAAATCCAAGCCGAAATACGAAATTAATGGTGTCCCTGACAACACGGATGGCGATAGTAAGTGAAGGTAGAGCAGCTAAGCAAGCCACTTCAAGAGATAGTGGCGAAATATAGGGTCGACTTTGCTCTGGGATATAAAGAGGCCACCGCAACTGCATCGGAATAACAATCGAAATGAACTTTGGATTTCACCATTACTAATCTGCACCGCTAATAGCAGTGCACATCAAATAATCATGCATATCTATGGCGTCCAAGGAGCGTCACCATTATTAATCAGGGTCTGACTAATTAGAGTGAAGGGCGTATTGATTTGACTGCAGAAGTGGCCAGGCACGGTGAACGCGCGCCGATATCTCGTAGGTGAGTGAGCCCACGCACGAACCTGAGCATTTGCATAGAGCTTCATCGATCTATTAGCTCGGCACTCTGTAAGTTTCCGCGGCGCAGCGTTGATATTGCTTGACTTTTCACGAAGGGAAAGCTGAGCTCTGCCGAGCTCGTGAACCAGTTAGAGCTGCCAATCAAGGCTAGTAGAGCACGTGACCTACTCAGAGCACATCCAGATCTTAAGTACACGACGCAAAAGGGCTGTCCGGTGTTAGCTAAAACGCACAAGATAAATCGAGTTAAATGGGCGATGGATAAAATCACGTGGGACAAGAAAAAGTGGAAAAATTGCGCGTTTTCCGACGAGAAAAAGTTTAACCTCGATGGGCTAGATGCCCCACATTATTACTGGCACGATCTGCCCAAGGAAAAGCAAATATATTCGACCCGCCAATCGGGTGGTGGCAGTGTCATGGTGTGGGGGCGTTTAGCGCGACTGAGAAGACAAAACTGGCCATATTGGAAGGAAATCAAGACAGCGGTAAGTATATTTACAATTTATCGGAGTATGTAGTGCCATTTATCGACCTGCACTACGGTCGAACGCCAGCTAACGGTACCGGTACATGTAATCCGATTTTACGCTTCTGCACCTAATTTAGGCATCCAAAGATCGCCTACATTATGATATTTGCCATAACAACACGGTTAGTACGAATCGATGAATTAGCGTTGCGTTTAGGCTGATAACGTTGCGTTAAGCCATTTTCTCCGGAGTGTTAATAATTCCCCTGCAACACCAACCTCCAACCCTAAAATTGATGGCTGGGCATAGAGGGAACCTAGCATCCCTCGCTCATCAGTCTACCGTGCCGACGATAAATATAACGCACTTAAACTTTTACCGTTGTGTTTACCAATATTTAGCTTTGGGAATGGGTTTTGTTTCAATCTGAAAGCTGGAATAAATACGATTCGGACGGTCGTTTTCGTTTTTCATTCCGAAGTTGAGACCAGACACAATGACAAAACCAGTTTTATGTATGTGACGATAAATATAAGCCGACGATACTTCTTGAGTGAAAACTGTCGAGTTTGACACGGCACAACGCAGCTAGTACTTTGTCTTTGCCCCATTGAGTCGAATGACATCCATACAACACTTTTGCATTGACTTGAGCAGCTTGTCGATGTAGTCAGGGCCGATTTCCAACCAAACTCGGAGTATCCTCGCTATTAAGTCATCTTTCGTAGCAAATGGAAGTCCCTCGGCGTACACAGCCTTTGCAGATACACCCCACGTGTTCTTTATCGGGTTTAGATCCGGCGAATTGGGTGGCCATTCCATCAGTCTGATGTTCTGTTCCTCCAGAAACACCTTCGCTTCACGCGACGTGTGCATCGATGCACCGTCTTGCTGAAAAATACACTCACGCAACGCTAATTCATCAAATCATACTTAAACGTGCTGCTACGGTAAATATATCAGAAAAGCGAGGACGGACGGGTGTCATGACCAAAATCGCTAAAGTTGGAGGTGTCGACAGGAAAACTATCACACAGCTAGGCCCCATAACCCTTCCCTGTCGGGCTTAACTCTATAGGGCCAAACTATTATGATATCATGTTTGGTCCTGGAGTTAACGTTGCAGGACGCACTTCGCACATACGTGATCTGATCTCATTTATCATCGGACGCCTCGACGAGCACAAAGTCGGTGGGGCCCGTCTCGGTTGCGGCCTCTGGTCCTTCCGCTAGCGAGCTGTTGAACTGTTCATGCGAGTCCAACTTGGCCTGCAAGCTGCGCTGCACCATCCGTGCCTCCTGCGCTTCCTGCACTAGTGCGGCCAGGTTCACCTGCGAGTATGGCTGCAACCGCTTGACTTCCTGCACCAGCATCTTCTTGTGCGTCCGCAGCGTGCGGTTCTGCTTCTCCAGCTCCTCCAGCCGTCCTGCCTGCTCCTCGTGCTTATCACGCCAGGAAGTCGCCAAAACCTGCGATGCTGCTAGCTGAGCCTCGAGCTCCATGTTCTCCACGGACCGCCACAGACATTGCTCTTGGAAGCCGGCGCATAGTTTCTGCACGCGCTCAAGCTCGTTTGAGGGCGGGCCCTCCAGCTGCGCGTCCGGTGTCGCAGCGGAGTCTTCTGTTACGTTCGCGATCCTCAGCGCCTTCGGCCCGGGACTGTCCACGGTCGCGCATTCGAGTTGTGTGATAGTCTCCAAATTAGCCTTGTAAATCTCTTCAGCAATGTGAACGCGATCTAGCGCGCTCCTTAGCTCCTTTTTGGTGGTCGCGAGACTCTCTTCGAGGTACATCTATCGTTAATTAAGCAGCATATTAAATATTAAAGTCACTGAGTCAGGCTACAATCATCGCCATGTCAGTTAACAGCACTTACCACATGCGCCTCGAGCTCATGCGTCCGCTCTGCCATCACGGCGGTCTCAATCTGAGGATCCTGCTTCTCAGGCCCTGAGTCGGGGCCGCCACCTACCAACCTGTCGTCGTACGTGTGGTCTTCATCAATACCAAAACCAGATACAGGTTCGTCATCCCCCCATCCAGGAAGGTCCTCCACCAACGTGATCTCTGAAGCATCCACGTGGTGGTTCAGCCACTCAGCTGTATCAACAGTTTTCAAGGTATCCACGACCACCAAAATTTCCCCCGCAGCAGTGAGCGGCACTACTTTCACCTGGAACCGTAGTGGTTTCGATACCACACTACTCATATCCACATTCCCCCATTGAAACGTCAGCACTCCACTCATTTCCGCGACAAAGTGTCCATACACAAAGCCGCCGGAGTCGTCATCCACCTTGAAGTCGCAATTTGTCCGGTAGTATGCCACCTCCTTCTCGTCTTCCTTGCTCCACGCCACATCGTCGTTGCTGACGCTGTACGGGTCAATGTCGACCTGTTCTCCTTTACCACTAGAGAACTCCGCGCTGAAGACCAATCCCCTGCCATGGGACGCGAACTTCCAGATTACAAGCTGCGTCCCATCGACAGCCACCTGGTGCTCCACCACACAGCCAGCAGCCACCCTCTCCTCCATCATTTCCGTCTCCTGCTCGCCACCTCTGATTGCAGCCTCAACTGCTTCTCTGTAGCTCCGTCCGGATACTTCATGACTTGTCAACAGATTCCCATTCAAAAATGTTTTGAGGGCTGTAGATGTCGCCAGAAGCTCGGCATTCGCCAGTAACCGGCGGATAAAATCCTCCAAGGCGATTGCCAGTCGAACTCCAAGCTGGTTCACTGGATAAAAGCCCGGCTTGGCGGCACAATACGCTTCAATTGCTGGAAGAACGGATGCGAGGGTAGCACACTTTGCTTCAAGGGGCAGCTGGCGCTCCAGGTGTTGGAAACCACGCAACGTTCGCTCTAAGAGGCGGAAGTGGCCGTCGTGGTGCAGTAACACGAGCGCGACGGCGTCCTGTGGCGCGTCCAGGGACGGAGAAGAAGGCACCTTCACTGCCACGTTTATCGTCATTTTTCGCTTTTTAGAATTGATTTGAAGGAATTGCGGACTCAGTGAAATTGGACAAAACAATTTCTGAAGAGCAATACTTTGTTTGAAGTGGAGTCAGTATATCAGAATTCATATTGATTTTTTTTCGATATTAATTACTACTCTGTTCCACCTGAATATGCGCATTGAGGTTTATCTTGTGAGTGAAGCTTAATTCTATTGGATAAAAAGGTGCGAATCTCCGGATTTTAAAATCGTCGCGTTCAAGTGCCTAACTGCCAGTTATCCCCGAGGCGTCGCCAGCCATCGACATCCATGCTGAGCGCCAAACGCCAGCTAGTCATTGGCACACTAACACTATTCATCTACACGATGCCCGGACGAAGCCCAGACCCACGATATCCAGCCCTCAACCCGCGTCGCCGTTGTCATATTCCTGACCAGGCACAGCGTTGCTGGCGTGCCCATGAAAGGCGCCGTCAAGCAAGTTGTTGCTTCTTTGGAGTTTGTCGGGCGTCTGTGGCAAAAATCTGGCGGTGCCGAGAAGACGTTGCAGCACTCCTGGCTACACCAAGAGCCAACTGCGCTCCCACGCCAAGGAAGCTTTCGCGAGAGGATGTCGCGAGTCGTGCAGCACGTGAAGCCGACCCTGACCGACGGCCACAAGTACAGGCGGCTGCTTTCACGCTGAGTAACGTGCAACGCCCTATTGGTTAGTTTGTTGCCAATGATATGCTGCTATACATCAACTATTAACTGTGGTCCGAATTTCCTGTTGCAGGTGGCAGAATGTATCGAATGCACCACATGTACGACGCGGTGCATATCGATGAGAAATGGTTTAACCTGTATAAAACTTCTTCGAAATTTTATATTACTCCAACGAGCCCCTGTCCTATTGATTGACGCCAAACAAAAGATACATCGGCAAAGTGATGTTTCTAGCTGCGGTGGCCAGGCCTAGATACAACTTTCGTACGAAGCAGATGTTTGACGGGAAAATCGGCATTTGGCCGATCATTGAGCGCAACTCATGCTAATCGCCGTCCGTCAACCGACCTGCCGGAACCATCGTGACAAAGAACGTCAACATGACGCGGTCAGTCTACACGAAGTTGCTAGAAGAGCTAGTATTCCCTGCCATTTGCAGTAAATGGCCTGGTGCATCCCTAATGCGACTGTTGTAAACTAATTTGCGACTGACATCATCTTTGATCTATTGCTACTAGGACGTAAGAAGGTGTAACTTCAAGTGCAGCAAGATAATGCTGGGCCCCATGTATCTCCTTACAGTGCGGACATTGTGCAGGAGGGTGAACTAGACGGCTGGCCGATCGAATGACGTGCCAGCCGCCTAGATCACCTGTCCTAAACATTCTTGACTTCAATGTCTTCTCTTTGCACCAAGCCTACCAGTACCAGCGCAACTCGTATGACGTGGACAGTCTCATTGCAGCAATCGAAGACGCGTTCAAGAAGATCCCATCTTCAGTTCTCGACAAGTCGTTCGTGACCCTACAGAAGGTCATGCAGACGCGTGGTTGCAAGCGGCGGCGGCAACGACTACCGGCTTCCTCGTATGCGCAACGAACACTACCGCAATGGCATATCGCCATCGACCTTTCCGATCAATGCAGAGTTGGTTGTGGGAGGTGACAGACACCTAAAGCGTAGGTCTTTGTAGCTAAAATGAAGTCGATTTTATTCCTCGTCCTTATTGGTAAAAAATTCAGTCCAACCTCGAGTAAAACCACATAACAACACGTGTTCTTCCTGCTCATAATCAACGTTTTAGAGTCTCTAAATAAGCTTCTCGCTGTGGAGTACCATCGCAGCTTGACGCAACTGTGTAGCGAGCTAATATCGCTTCTAATTAGCGAACTACGAAATTAAACCTTCTCCCTCTCAAAACCGAGCATGGTAAACATTCGCTTACTCTTAGTCGAAGTACGAACGCAGACGGGAAAAATAGTGTAGAACCGCCGCTTCTTGGGCTTATCAGGCAACTCGCAAATTTATCGAACTCGCTCTAGATCCACCAGCAGAAAATCATAACTTAAAATCCATATAAAGTGGAACGGAGAAGTAAGCTCTTTCGATATACCGGATATACACCTCCCGCCAGATTATTATGACCACCCACGTTTTGAGCCACCGGTCACTCATTTTGCGAGTTGAGCGTCGCTCTTTAAATATGTTGCTGCTGTCGTATAATGCGTTTGGGACATATTTTAACGCGCCCGATATCGCAGTTTAGATGTAGGTAGTATACAAGTGATCGTTTTGGTCACGCATATTATACTAAGATAGGAAGAAAAAACGAAGTGCTGATGAGCACAGCCCAATCAGGATTAATTTCAACGCGGAGAATGTCCGGATTATACCGGTGGTAAACCGGTCAATCATTATTTCGAGTGTCCATTGCTGTCAATCGCAATCGGGAGGCGCAAGGCGCGAGCTGGAATCATGATTGGAGTGCAAGGGCAAGCTATGATTGAGCGCCGTCGACACGGACGATATGTACAAAAGCTCGAGCAGTGTTATGTTACGCCGCTGAGATGCAGCTTGCGGCCTCCCATGGATACAGGGAAAGACATGCAGCGGGCACAGGATACTCCGAGGTCGGCGGAGCAGCAGGGAATTTCTTCGGACCGTCAACGGCGGCTCGAGAATGATCGTACACGAAAATCGAAGAAGCGTAGCGAGGAGACACCGGTGGAGCGACGCCAACGCCTGGAGAAGGAGGCTGCGCGGAGGGCAAAACAAACAGCCGAGGAGACGTCGCCGGAGCGGCAGCTTCGTCTTGCGAAGCGACGGGCATATAGGCTCAAAACGTCGGAGCGAGCGGATGAGGGGCGCGACGTCGTTGTGCGAGCTCAAGAGACCTTGCCGGAGCGGCAATTCCGACAGGAAAGATCCCGAGAGGCGTATTTCCGACCGCTTGATGATGCCCAAGAGAAAGCAAACCGTACCCACCTGAGATCCAAACTATTGGGGGCGAAGGAGGATCTACGGCTGCTCTCCGACAGCTTGATGCAGCAAGTACTTCATCCGGAGCTGTTTTGTGAAGGACCTGAACGACACTATCAGGTGGGTGTGCGCGCTCGCGTCCTCCACAAAACTTCGATTCGTACATTCAACAATGGTGGCTCCAGCGGGCTGGTATTTAGTGTTCAACTAATCGACAGCAATGACGACGTAATTCTAGCAACAACCTTCGGAAGTGCTATAAGCATGGTTGAACCGCTCTTGCTGTGTGGTTCTGTCGTGGCATTATCTCATGCGAAGATTCGCCGATCAAAACCAAAATACGCTGTCGAAGGACAAACGTCGAGCTGATCTTAGGCCAGGACACAAACATTCGGGATCAAAACGATGATGAAAGCACTCCTCGCACTAACTTCAACGTCCAGCTTATCGACGGACTGGATGCTTTGAAGACCAATGCTTTCGTCGATATCCTTGGAATGACGCATGTAGACGATCTATGTGAGATTTCGGGCAGTTGCATTCGTACCATCACGCTGGTGGATGCCACAAACACGAATGTGAAGTGCGCTACATGGGGAGATATTGCAAGGGACGCATCGAAGACCTGGCTGAGAAAGCGTGTGCAGTGAAAGGGGCTCGCATCCCCCGTCGGAAATGGATTAGAGGTTACAACGATGCTCAATTCATCCTGCGCGATTCAACCTAACATTCCGGAGACGCTTCCGTTGCAAGCGTGGTACGCTAGGAACGCGAAAGAAAACCCTAGCCTGCATGATCGTTTTTCATGGTATACTGTGGGTCAAGTATTGACCGCGGATGTAGGGATGCTCACCAACCTGGTCGCTACAATAAAACGTCTTGGAGAGCCCAGAAATGTGTGGACTTGTGGAGGTGGTTCCAGTCGCAACCGCGAAATTAGGCTTGTCGACAGTACCAACAGCGGGGTCTGTTGTACACTCTGGGGAGGGTTTGTTGATCCGTAACGACGGCTCACCCACACAAGACGGCCAATTTGATATCATTTGGCGCCTTGTAGAGTGTATGCTCATTCTCAGGTCTAATTTGAACTCGATAGCCATCGATGCCAACTATTTCATGTATAGCCTTACTCCATCTTGCCGATTCCTTTTCAAATTACGTCTTCTTCAAACGAAATAACACAGAAGCTCCAATTTTAAGCCGATTCCCAAGCTTATCCATAGCGTTGTTGTTATGATCTAATTCAGATTCAATAACCTGTCCAGATGCTTCATTCGGTGTCATTTTGATAGAAGTGTGCTTAGTATTGTTATAGTTGTCGATGACATCGCTTAGTAGCTTGAGCGTTAGTGGTTGCTTTATCTTCATCAATCTCGACTTAAGCGTACGGTTAAATCGTTCAACCTTGCCCATCATTCCGTGAACATCCGGTTCGTTGTTGTAGTGAGTGATAGATTTGCTTTTGAAATAGGCTTCGGCATGCCTATTCATGAACTCTGAGCCATTGTCGGTAGTAAAACTATTAACGTTGAGTGATTCAAGAGACTTTAATACCCTTAGAGACACTACTCCAACGCTTGTCCGCTAATATCTTAGCAAATCCAAATCTGGAGTTGATATAGATAGCCGTTAGAATCGTCTTTCCTTTCCAAAATGCTAAAGCTGCCTGCCAACTATTGGGATTGCTTGAAACAATCCTAAAACCATTAAATCGAGTTGCTTTGCCGTTGTAGCGTTGGATGTCAGTCTGCTTGGCATATCACTCCTTAACATCCTTTAGACGAATAGATTTTCAATTTTTTTTAGCCTTCTGATACAGAGCATTGCTGCCGATATACCCTATTTTAGATCATGATAAAGCCTAAATAGTAGCTCGTTCATGGTCTATATTAGAAACAAAACAAATATGCAAAGAGTTCCCCCCAAATATCGAGCGGAATTGTGAAAATACCATCAGCTAAAACCTTACGCTTGTCGTACCACTAGTTAAGGGCAGTCTTTGTTTGACTGTTTGTAGTGCTTAATTTGGTCTCTTTACTAATGCGGAAACCCTTGTTAGTTCCTCCGAGCGTTATACGATCGCGAACAACAGACTCGAAGAGTTATCAGGCGATAGTAAATCATTGTTCTTGTTCTTTTGAATACCCTTTGCGGACAGCGTGAAATATTCGACTTTCCCATTAACAAGTCGTTCATCTTTCTTGACCTTGTGTTCTTCATCTGGGATATAGCAAATGTAATTCTTGCTGGATAGTTCTACTACTGCATCACCTCGCCACCCTTCCTTGAGTAGGCCAGGAGTGAATGTATCATAGATGGACACTTCCTTGTTATAGTCTCGCGGAAACCATTCATACTTGTGTTGCTTGAAGTGGTCTCGAAGCTCAGGCTTGATACACTCGCGGAAAGGAATATCACAGCTGAAAGCGATATACGCTGAGTCAGTGTCCATCTCCTGATATTGAAAATCGCTGCGATCGAAGTAGAAATCGATGCAATCGTCGTAGAATTGGAGCATTCGGACCTTAGCAAGCTGATAGATGGCAATCGATAGATGAATCGGGTTTTTACGCTTGATGAAGCGCTTCTTCATGAATAATCTCACATGAACGGAACGACCAAACGCTGAGTTGCCAACGGGCTTCATCATCATTCCAATCATTTTCTTGTTCTCATCGGCATTACCGCCGCGTCGTGCTTGCGATACCTCTTCCATGAATGGCTTAAATGCTTTGTGAGCACTCGCCTTGATGAAGATGTCGGTCGTTAGTGATTTCCATTCCATGTTAGAGGTACCACTTAAGGAGTTGAGCATAGATAATAATCTTTTCACCAAAGTAGCTACCGATAAGCTTGCGAGCGGGCTTCGCAGCATTTTTACCGCGTGTCTGGTTGTACTCATACATATGTGAGCCAATGATCTTCTCTTCAGTGCAATCAATTTTTAATGTTTTTGAGAATAGGAGTCATTTTGCTAAAGTACTCTTTCAAGTGGTCTGGACTTCGAATGTCGCATTCGAGAAAACCAAAGATCTTGTCATTGACTATCTCGTCAAAGATACCATTATATGATTCAATTGTAGTCAAACGACCGCAAGACATATCATTACCCAGAGCCCAGAGATAGAAAGCATTAGCGTCATACCCAATGACTTTTTCACAAGCTTTTATCGCCACGAATAAGCTTTTCATAGCGTTTGTATTAGCAGTTAAAGATAATCAACGGCCCGTCGGCAATATTGTCCTTCATTCTACGGTAGACCTCTTTCTCCGCTAAATCAATTGAATATACTAACTAATCGGAGTTGAAATCATAAAGTTTTTTTTCGAAATCCACCGATGGACATATCTTTACGAGCCACATTGCACTCGATGCAGCTAATCATAATGTTGCTATTGATATGACCTTTGGAGTTATTAATTCTATCAGCTGACGTGGTTTCAGCAGTTAGAGGACAAGAGCATAAAGCGCAAATATACTTTTGCGTATCCAAATACTGTATTTAGATGACCAATCGTCATATCATATTGGCGTTTGGCTACAGCGTCTTGAGCCTTGTACCCCTTCATTCGTTTCTCAGGAAATCCAAACCCTGAAGCAGCTATTCTCGGTTGCTTCCTGAGGGTTTTGTGGCATGCCTGATACATAACCTTTTCCGAAAGACCAGGTAGAGAAACTCCACCAGTCAACATATCGAGATCAAAGCTTTTGAATTATTCTCGCTGAGATTGGATAAACTTTGATGAATGGCACAACATCCACGTTGTTATACCAGATCAGCAGATCCTTGATACTCTTCATCTCATAGTACTCCCAAATGAACTTGACGCGTTCATAGTCTTCATTAGTAGCGATTGTCCCGCGAAGATCGCTATTGAAAGCCTTCTTAGGTGGGATTTTAGTCTCGTTGAGTACATCACATGAGTCATGTACTCATAAGGGAATATCCCCTTAGCAAGGCCACAAGTGCATTAAATCTTGTCATCACATTTGCACCCACCGAAGTAAGTAGTGAGATAACTTTCCAGAGATATACCTTATGAGACATAATTCATAATATCAAGCATCTTGAAGTCGTCAGTTGCATGCACATTTAACTGGGATTTCAAATAACGGATTTGATGTTGTCGGTCCCGATTACTGATAAGATATTTTTCTTAATATGATTGATGTCATAGCTTCCAGAGTTGAATCAAAGAACAGGTACTTGATCAAGGATACGTTTGATTTTATTGTATGATCCATTATCTCTGATATCAAAGTTTTTGATATTAGCATGCGCATTAGAATTATTGGTATCTCCTTCCTTGATTTCATCATCAATAGATGAGAGTAGACCCTTCTCCTCGTCACGCATTAAAATGCTTCTGAGTAAGATCATATACTTCGACACATTGTATCGCTGAATGATCTTAGCAGTGTTGTTAATATACTCGAAGATATCCTTTAGCAATGCACGCGGATCGTTATTAATGAAACATTCAACACAATTAGTTAAGCTATCTGATATCGAACGCTAACGGGGATGTGCTCAGTTACATTGACAGTACTTTCTCCGGGGCTAATCTTTGTTGGCTTGAGGATGGATTCGAAATCATAGACAATGAAATGATCGAGGTAGTGATCCACATACTTTAGCGAGTATCGTTGGAGCAACTTCTTAATCGTATTTTAGGGGGACTATAGATGATTGGTAGCTCTGGGAACAACTCAATATTGACTTCATCGCATCTGTTCTTAGAGTGGTTTCGTAACTTTTCCCTCGTCTTGAAGATCATATCACATTTCGGACATTGATACTTGTTCTGAAACATTTCCATGTTCTTGATGCAGAGATCATGACTCTCACACGATAGGATGTTGATTCGGTCATAGCTCTTCTCTGATGAATGAATGCACTCAACATTTCCGGCTTCCAATCCTTCGTATATACGTTGATACTGAGCTGGAAGCATTCCTCGAGCTCATCGAATTGCATAATGTCAATTGGCTTGAAGTTGCGAAAGAGACTTAGCGTGTAGCTAATACCTTTGTATGAACAATACCGCATGAAGGTATCAAGGGATTGAATCTTGCGAGGATCTTTACCGCGATTGGAATGAGAAGCAATGCAATGGAAAACGCATTTATTGTTGGTCTTCGGAAAGTTGATAACATGCTTGTTATTGAGTATGACTTTAGGGATAACAGCTCCGCTATCGCCGAAAGCGTGTTTGCGAAGGTAGATGAATAGTTTGAACCCAATGCTACCCAGGTATTTGTATCCAGAGAGGGGTACGGGAGCTTGTTTGCTAACTCCATTGCTCTAATAGGAGTTATCACCTTCTTTTGGATATCACCCTTAGCTTTAATCGCAATTGGAGAGTCGAGGACCATTGTGTTGCCAACAGTTGGATACCAATAATGAACATCACTTTCATCGTCAATTATGCTGTATCCAAGCGCAATGTTTACTTATGAGCTTTTTCCTGACTTTCGAGTACAAGTTCCAGCTTATTATAAAACTCTCCTGCTGGGATATTCTAATATTATGAGTCTCCTTGTGGTTGCGCTTATAGAATCGATACTTCGGGTCAGCCTTACAATCGGGTGGAAGATGCTTGTTGAGATCTTCAATCGATTTCTTGTACTGCTTGACAATTAGTTTCTTATTTCTTGGATGAGATGGGTTTTTAATATAAACCATCTTACCTGTGCGTCCTCGCACCTCACTCGATAGATATTCCCCATTTGACGTATGGAATATCCAATCGCCTAAGTCCTTCAACTTCGTACGGCAACATGATTGCTATATCGGTGGGTATATTTCGGCTGGTGGAAAGTCTTTATATTAGTTAGACTTTGCTTAAGATAGAACTTTATATTCTTGGAAATACAAAAAAAGTGATTTGAATTAATTCGATTCTGTTTTCTCGTTTGCTTTAATTAGTTTGCGCTTCTCCCTACGTTGAGTATTAATCTGCTCTCTATGGGCTGTGTCGTATGCTTTTTGCGTAGCGATACGTGTTTCTCTCGTCTTGAGGTAATACCGAACCTGGTTCGCTTTGAAGCGTTCCTTGCTAGCTTGGTATTTTTCAGGTGAATAGGTCATTGTTATTTATATACTATAGAGGACTTTGTATCAGGATTAAAAAAAATAATGTTTATTTATTTCTGATGTCCACATTTGGGACACCGATACCTATTTTTTCTTCAGTCTTAAAGCAACAGCTTCTATCTAAAGTACACGAAGTCCTATTACATGTATCAAATACGTCTACATATCCAATTTCCTTGACATGACGAATACCACACCCACAAGCCCCTACCATGTTTTTAACGATGTCATACTCGGCCCGCTTCTGAAGCCATGGTTGCTTCATCAACCACCTACTGTAAGCTCAATTTTTAAGCATTGCTTCGATTGTTGAATACTTCGAGTTAAAACTTAACTTATCCATTGTTATGGTCATTATACCTTTATATTTATCTATTAGGATGGAACGTCTTTATGTTTCTTTTATCCTGGTAGTTGGATAAATCCATATAACCAAATATTAATTCTTTATATTCACAACATGATGCACCTTGACATATTTCGCCATCATGACCTTTTGAGAACAAAACATATATCCCTTTGCACATTGACTATCGACAGGGGCTGGCTAAATTTTATAGAGTTTTATCCCTTTGCTAATTCATGGATTAAACATTGTTTTAGTACATCCAGATGGATTATAATAAAACAGCCCCGATTGTGTACTGTAAGCCACTACTACTGTTTGGTGGCAACGAGCTTAGCCTAGTGGTTCGCTTGATAATAGCGGCGAAGCTCGTTCTTTTCGTAGACAGTTAGATGTCCCCGGGAGGTCATCATTGTTGTGCTAGACGCCTGTTGTAAGCCACGTGTCGCTGGCTCTTTCATATAAAGTCTCTCCTTACCCCCCCCCCTCCCCTCCCTGCTCTCAACCGTTGTATATAACAAAGTTAGTGGTACACACCAAAATAGACCTTTTTAACATGTTGTATTATACAACATGTTAAAGACCGTGAAATGCACGTAGGCGAAAACGTACACAGAAAACAAGAAGAGTGCAAGGCCACGACACAGATAGATTAACAGAGTTGCTGCAAGACACTGGAATTGGTGGCTGCGAGGCCGCCATCTTCAGTCAGTCTACAAAATGAGAAAAAGCAGCAAGAGCTCGGAATGGTGACGCGGCAGGAGACCCGCAGTGTAAAGGAAGCTTTCATGGCTCGCCTTGCGGGTGTGACTCTGGAGGAGAGGCAGCGCATCAGGCTGGAGCACAACGCGCACCTGAACGGGGAGAGGGCGTCAGATGCCGACTTCGGACCTGCAGCCCCGGTCGTAGCAGCTACCGCAGCGGTGCCCCCAGCCCCGACGTCTGGTGCTCATCGATCACGCCTACGTGCGGCTCCGCCCCACCCACCACGCGGAAAGGATGCGTGCTACCTCGCAAACGCGAAGGCTCCCGCAGCCAGGCGACTTGAAGAAGATGCTGCCGCCAAGAAGAAGGCTACAGGCAAGAAGAATATGACCAAGGCTGAGTCGGCTGACATTCGGAAGGCGGGTAAGGCAGCAAAAGAAGTTAAAGCTGTAGCACGCGCTGCAATTTCTGCCCTTGCAAAGTCTTCCGCGAAAAAGAACGAGCGCGAACGTCTAGCTGCGGAGGAACTACGGGGCCATACGGCGAGAGAGGAGGCAAGCGCGCAGCTCCAGCAGAAGATGCGAGAGGAGGGGACTAAGAAGAAGAGCCGGGCGGCTTCGAAGAGAAAACGAAGGGCATCTTCTAAGTCTGACTCTGGAGAAACAAGGAACAGAAGACGACTAGCCCTCACGTTCTAGAGACAGCGGGCGAAGCGGCCGAGATAGAGTCACGAAGTGACAAGTACGATTATATGTAGATGCTGTATAATGCCGCATGTGATGATACTGACAACGTTGTATGTGATGTGATGAAGCGAATCATCTTCCAGCGGACCAGCCCAGCTTGTATCTGCACCAGCCCCGCCTGCACCTGCACCAGCCCAGCCTGCATCTGCACTCAGGACAGCCTTCTTCAATGATGTCAAGCCAAGCGGCCAGGTAAGTTTTGCCTGCTATGATGTATATACGACATGAACCTTGTGCTGCATGCTGATGAATACTACATGTGTGAATTACAGGTCGCTAGGTATGGATCAGACGAGACCGATGATCATGATCCCGAGGTCTCCATTACTGCTGCTACGGAGCCTGCTACTGCCTGCCCTGCGAGGCTTGAGCAAGCGTTCGATGATGCTTTTAATTCGGACGTGGAAGGAAGTGCAGAATTCGGCGATTGCTATAGCGAGAGGCAGGATGAAGCAGCCGATGACTCTGATACCGACGCAGACGATGGTGTCAACGTGGCAATGGTCGATGAGGATGAAGGAGGTGAGGAAGATAGTTCTTCGGACGACAGTGACGTGGAACGACTCAGTGTTGCGATTCGTATTCGGGGGAAGAACCGAGCCAAGCGGAAACTGCTACTCTAGCGACTAGCGGTATCAAAGGCGAACTTATCTCGTAACTGGAGCAGGACGAGCGACAAGTGGGATACGCTGACCAAGGAAGAGATGGAGCTTCTTGCGTTGAATGAAGATGCGCTGAAGGAAATGAGGGGTGATGGGTGGAACTTCGGTAAATCCGGTATTTGCTGGTTTTGATGTTGTATAGACTACATTGGCCTAAACCTGATGTTGTATAAACCGTGTAGACGCCTCTTCACAACCGGTTCGAGCAGAGTCTTATCCTGGCATGTGCAGTGGAGAGTATGGACAGACCGCAGAAGTCCTTGAACTCGCTGAATCTCCACTACGCCTGTTCTTCTACTTCATGCCCCCTCGACTGTGCATTGCTTCGGAGAGCAACCGCTACGATCAAAATCTCAATGCGCGCGTGGGCTAAGTATTCGCTGTTTATCCATCGAGAGGAGACGATGTGATGATGAAGACGAAGAATCACAAGAAAATTCAGCCAGAGGATGTATTACACTACATTGGCTTGCTTATTGCGAGAATGCTGAACCCGCACAAGAAACAAATTGCCGACCATTGGAGTACGCATGGAGAGGGGCTGTGCCAAAAGGCACGTTTGGAGCTTTCGTGCTCAAGGATCGGTTTAATCGGATCATGCAAAACATACACCTCACGAACAACACGTACGTGCGAGCGGATACAGACCGAGCATGGAAGGTTAGGTCCGTGGTGGAAACGTTGCAGGAGACGTTTCATAAGGGGTTCAAGACACCACCAGTGCTATCCATTGACAAAGTAATGATTCCTTCGAGAAACCGCCACAACACCACCCGGCAGTACATGAAAGACAAGCCTCATAAGTGAGGAACCAAGTTGTTCATGACTTACTGCGCCAAGACAGCATATTGCCTACGCTACGTTGATGATGGGACTCCTCACGGAGTCCCTTTTTGTTTTGGCTAAGTTCAACATGTTGTATTTGTACTGATGATCCTATTCGCTAATGCTGTATATACGTCATGCTAGGATCGATGGGTTTTCTCAGCAACGTAGTTAAGCTTCACTTATTGCCACCTGTTGCATCGCTGGAAGAATTTATCAAACAGGCACTGCCTGTGAGGATTCCGATGGAGAGCATGGTGCTGTCCACTTGGTCCATGTTTCTTGCTAAGAATGACCAAGAGAAATTGTTTACGACAGGCACTGGTGCTTCGTGCGAGAAGATCAAAAAGAAGATAGAGAATATGCTGGTCCGCTGCGAAGTGCAGACACAGAAAGTTCTTTCATTTGGTTTTGGGATACAATGATTCGAGCCTTGCTCGATTTTGTGTTTATTTCCCGCACGCTTCAACCGGGATTCAAGCAAGAACTCTTCAACAAAGAGGTAGCGTCCTGATTTCTTTTTTCTGCTGAATGATATTTGCGTCTTTCCTGGTGAGGAGAAAGAACCTGGTGTCGACATCAGAGTGCCTCGTGGAGAGCTCTGTGATAAACTGGTGTGGATATATGGAACAGTGCCATACCTGTTTGCCTATGGTGCGTCGGGCTACAAGATCGACTTATTTGCTCTAGTTCGCGACACCGGCACGTCGTCCAACGGCACGAGCGTCTGCATCGGAAGGTTTGACTTGAAGCGCGGATCAGATCGTTTCCGCTTTGTGCTCGCGCTTTTGAACTTGTGTCTGCTATTTACCGCTATTACTGAAGCTTGCCCAGATTCTGCTAAGAGTGAACACCAGATCTTCAAACGTTCCGACGGTGTTGAGGTGCAAGTGTACCCAACGCTGGTTAAGAAGATTCTCCCCAATGCCGCGAGTCTTGGTCGCCTGGCGGTTGTTTACGATATGCTGAAGATTGCCGAAGTACCTAATGTCGATCTCATGAAGCAATTGAAGCCGGCTAAAAGGATAATAGTGCTTGAACCTCGTGGGATTTCGGACAGCTCATCCGACTTATTGGAGTTGTTTATTGCCCTCCGGAACGTTCTTGAGGCTCTTGAGGTCCTCCATCGTGTGTCGTAGATCCATCGAGATATCCGCTGGTCCAATGTGATCAAACGACGCGATTGCGACACGTGGTTTTTTAATTGATTTTACTGATTCAGCCAGTAGTCCGCAAACCTATCCTAGCGGCGACCACTTGAGCAAAGAAGAACACGCTCCAGAGATTTTTGTCATGGTGGTACTCACAAAACTGCTGTTGATATATGGGCCGTCGGATACCTGGTGGAAACTAGTGACGTGGGATGGGACGAAAGCGGTGAAAGAACGGCATTTTTTTAATGCGGCTAATGCAGGAAGATCCAACATCTCGGCCAACCGCAGATGAATCTTTACAGGATGCGGTGGAGCTTGAAGAAGCAGCAAAGCTCGAACAGGAAGCTGCGCGAGAGTTGAGGCAGGGTGATCCGAGTCAAAACTCGCGTCGGACTCGAACGCAGTCTCGTAAGCGAACACATCCATGATCTTGCGTGTTCAAGTATCAAACCTTTCACACAAGATCATTCGGTTTTAGCGTTTTATCTACTATAGTGGTTACCACTAATCTCTTATATTATTTACTTCTGATAATATAAAATTATTAATATAAAAGATGACGTACTCTCCCGAGCAATACCTGGCTAACAAAGAGCACATTAAGGAGACGCAGAAGCGCTACTAACAGCGCACACAAGAAGCTCGCTTAGACTATCAAAAGGTGTATGACGACAAGAATAGAGATCAGATTCGGACTCGCAAGCGGAACCAAAAATCGAACCTAATTCAAGCGATAGCGAACCTAACACCGAAAACGAACTTAACTAATTAATTAGTTTTTTCACATAAAAAGTCAATAGGCGGGCACTTACACCTGAATTAATTATAGTCACACCTCCCTAAACGGTGCAAGCTTTGAAGCCACGAAAACGTGTTTTCATTTTAGAGAAACGGTCAGTTAGAAAATTGGTTACATATTACTCATCGTGAAGCAGAGAGCTATCCAGAGACATCTGCCGTCTTCGTTGTACGAGCTGCGTTCTGGCAAGCGTGGTCAATGACTGCAGCATTTGTTGCTCATGCTTGGAGTCTCCTTCGCCCTGAAAGAAAAACTATGACAGCTCATACAGTAGGCAAGAGCAGTGGAAGCTGAGACTGGAGGATCATCGTCTTCAGCTTCACTGTCCGCATCGCTGCACGCCCCATCAGTCTGCTTGTCTTCGACCGGCCCATGTAATTCAACCTCTCAAGGTCTATCTTCAGAAACTCTGCCACACTTTCGTGGACGTTCACACTCGCCAGCATATTCGTTATTTCAGCAATCGCTTGGTGGTCACGAGGCATCACTTAGTCGCCTTCCTGTCGAATGCCGCCGAGCAAGTTGGCGACCACAATTCTGGCCTTTATCCAGCAGTTGCGTATGCAGTCAGCGCTGACGTCGCTCCAGCTACCAATACTGAACTGAATAGCTTCAAGAATGTTGAGCTTTCATTTGATATCCCCCTCGATTGCATCCAGGCACCAACGGACGAATTGTCTCCGATATCGAGCCCTGAAGGAGCGGATAATACCTGTAAAGACGTGAATCACACATTGCGTTTAATATTACTAAAACACAATCATAAAAACAAAACTTACCGGCATCCAAAGGCTGCACAAGACGAGGTCAGGTTCGGGGGGGGCAGGAATCGGACGTTACGTGTGAAAGGTTATGGGATACCTTGTGACTGGACGCGTTGTCAATCAGCAAAAGTACCTTCCGATTCTGGACGGCCATTTTCAAGTTGAACGTCTGTAGCCACTCTCGAAAGATGGATGCCGTCATCCAAGCCTTTTTGCTGTGGAAGTAGGAAACATGCTTGTCCTTTAAAGCCTGACGCGTACCACCTTGACAGCACCGCGGGTTCGTTTCGGTACCTATAATATCAATGTCCATTTTGTGTGTACCAGTTGCATTGCAGCAGAATGCAATTGTAATGCGCGCTTTGTCCCGTTTTTTACCTTGTCTACTCATGGTGGCAAGATTTGATTGGGGCAAGTCGATAAAAGAGAGCAATCGTCGAAATTGTAGATATCTTCAGGCTGATATTGGCGCGTGACGTCTTGCAGCATGTAGCGAGCTGAACGGACTTCGATAGCACTCACGCTGTCGGCTTCACTGTGAAGTCGCTTTGACTATATGCCATTCCGTTTCTTAAACTTTGCTAGCCACCCATTACTCAAACGAAGCTGGTCGCCACTAATGTTGAGGCTAGATTTGATGTTGCCGGCTTTGAGCAACAAAATGTCATCCGACATGATAGCGGTCTCTTCATTGCGGTGAAAGAAGTCCACAAGCTGACGCTCCAGTTCCGGAAATTTGACGCGGCGGCGTCGTCTTGCTGACGTGTTGGAGCTGCAAACGTACGCTGGCTCCTTGTTACGAATGCGTCGAAGAGTGCTAGCACTCACGGGTTTCTTCAAGGTTATGCGAGCCAGTCAATCAAATCGGCGTCTTTGATGCGGGGGAAGCGCTAATATTTTAATCGGACTTGAAGCTTCTCGTCCATGGTCAGCGTTTGCGGCGCAGGCGGGGGCGACATCGATGTGTGAGAGGGGGGGGCTGAATTTGCGAACTGAGCTTAGACTGAGCGTAGGGCTGCTTGAATCCGAATGGCTGGCTATCAGCGGACTATCATATAGGGAGTGAAGCAGCCCATCGGTGGGATCAGTTACCGAATAAAGAGGGTTTTGTTCAGATAAAGAGGGGGCATAGGAGTAGCTTACCAGTTAGAGGGGTCCATTTATGGAGGTGCGACTGTAATTTTTAAATTGGATTAAAATTCAACTTTCTATGGGACCATGATATAAGTCAATCCTAATACAACACCCAATAATGGTAAAGTCATCTCCACGAGAATAATATAGCCACAAATATATAGCAAATGAAGGACTAAAGCGATTAAAATATTAATGTAATTCGATGGGGTAGCGATTATCGCGTTAAGGTTCGAGGTAAACTGAGAAGCTGGTTTATGTTAGCAACATTACTCGCCCGAGTAAATCAAAAGTTGGTTGTAAAGCACTACAAGGTTTCTATGAAAGACTTGGTGAAGAACATATCCAAGGACTATAAGACCGACCCAAAGTATCGTTTTTACAGCGGTCAGCATATGGAGTCTCATCTATATGAGAATATCCAGCCATCGGAGTTCAACGATAACCTTGAGCACGTTCTCTCTATGCAAACCAATGCGTTCAAGATGAATGTTGCTCCCGGCTACGACCTCATTAGTCTCAGCGATGAGAATGAAACCAGGTACTTTCACCCGAATCTTGGTAATACCTACGTATTTAATACTCCTGTTGCGGTCAATAATAAGGCTGATATTCAGAAGGACATTATTTCGAAAATCAGATCCATGGCGCTGGCTAACAAGCTTAACTACCCCAGCTCTGGATACAAGGTTAAGGTGATTACTGGCTTTAAGATTTTCGTCTACCATCGCAACAATGCTATGGGTGATAGCGAAGCTGTCATTCCGAAGGTCATTCGCGAAAACAAGCATATTATTAACTCTCCCAAGACGAAGAACAAGTGCGTCTTCCATTGTATTGCATGGCATTTGCTGCAAGTATTAAGAGGATCTTCGTAGAATTCAGGCTCAAGTGAAGGAGTTATTCAAACGTTACTGTTCTTTTAAGGGTATAAACTACACACTGAGTATGTTCAAGAGCTTTAAGCCTATTCACCTTCTTCAATTCGATGAGGTTGAGGACTCGCTATCAATGTTTATTAGATGGACGTTGCTTCAGGGGGCATTGAATGCACTCATCGCTCGGACAAGGAGTTTGAATCCATAGCCATTCTATCTCATGAGAACCACGCGCTGTACATTAAGAGCATCGATATGCTTCAAAGCAAGTATCAATCCCCTAAGTGTGAAATGGTCTTCATTATCGCTGACAAGGTTAGCAACCATAAGTAAAACCAATGTGAGCTTGTCAATATTGAGAGTTTCCCAGCTGAGCCAACTATTTACAGACCGCCACAGAGACTCCATCAACTTAATGCTAACGAAGTACTCCATTAAGAATATTGATCACTACATCGATCACTTCATCGTGTATGATTTTGAGGTCATCCTGAAGCCGACGGGTATCCAGCATGGTGAAAGCACAATCTTCACAAATGAGCACATTCCTGTTTCGGTATCAGTAGCCGACAGTCTCTCCGGGGAAGTAACATGCTTTGGAAATGATGAGCCAAAAGCTTTGTTAGGAGATATGTTTGATTACATTAGCAACGTCAGTTTCCAGATTCAGGAGTACAATGTTCAAAAGTACGAGCCACTTCTCAGGAAGATTATCAAAGCTCATGGATTTAGTGGTATGGAGATCTCTGGATTAAATCCTGGGAAGAAGTACTCTATGGATGACGTTGATAACTGGATCAAGGATGGCACATATGCCGGTTTCTTCGATTTCCACAATACAATTTCCTTCGGGAAGGTCTGATTACGGGAAAGTGAAGCAACAGCTCGATCAAGTATCAGTGTTGGGGTTCAACTCTGGTAGATATGATATTAACTTGATTAAGAGCGACCTATTCTCCGTCATTGGTACGACGAACATCAAATCTGTTATCAAGAATCCAAGCTACATGTGCATCTACTTTGGACATGAAGATGCTTGATATTAGCAACTATGTCCCTGCTGGAACACGCTTTGAGAAGTATTTTAGTACATATCTTGGTGAATGCAAGTCTGATAACAGGATCCAATGTGTCTGTGGCCTTGGCAAGGGTCTATTTCCATACGAGTATATCAAAGCTTTCGAGGTGCTCAATGAGACTAACATCCCTCCCAGATCAGCATTCGACAGTGCACTTCGTGGACCAGCATTACCAACGCTGACTACGAGCGAGTAAAGCTCGTGTGGAAGCACTATGAGATGAAGTCTATCAAAGAATACTCATCTGGTACAATGACGTAGATGTGGTACCATTCATTGTGGATATCGAGGCTCAGCGTGAGTTGTTTAAGCGTTTTGATCTCGACACGTTCGCTGATGGTGTCTCGCTTCCGGGCCTCTCGGAAAAGGTTATGCATCAAACTTGCTTTAGCGAGCTTCGACACCCTAAACAAGCACCTGCTAAGGCTTTCAGATTCCCAGCTATGCGTATGAGTGGCTACAAGCACCAGGATGCAGATGCAAAGCGTGAGTTCAATATGACTCTCGATCACTTGGACGCGCTGCTGAAAAAGCAAAATATCTGTGTGGTCTGTGCTGTGTCAGCTGCCTTTCGATACTGGATCAACCGATCGTTTCAATAACAATTTTTGGGGCATATTGACGGTAATGTTTTCATATCATGCGTCCAATACAACGTCGCACGCAAGAACATGTCGATCGGTGGATTTCGCTTCAAGAAGCTACTGGATTTCAACTCGGACAAACTTGTCTATTCGATTGACAGGGAGGAAGAGGACATCTACAGCAACTGAAGGAAAGCATTGCTGGCGGACCATCAATCATCTTCAACCGGTATGAAAAGCGCAACGAGACGAAGATTCGTGGTGGTAAGCTCGTGAAAAAGATCATCGGCTACGACGCCAATTTTCTATACCTCTGGGCTCTTAGTAATAACATGCCTTGCGGACGCCTTATCACTATTGATGCTTATCCAAATATTGTTGAGGACATCCAGAACGACAACATCTTTGGCTTTCTTGAGTGTGATATTCGAAATCCAGATCGCTTGAAAGGGTATTTTAGTGAAATGACTCCCATTTTCAAAAATACGCTGATCGACTGTACTAACGAGAAGGTCATTGGTGATCGTATGTTTAATTACAACGAGGCACGAGAAAAGAACAAATCCAAGCCTGCTCGCAAGTTGATTGGAAGCTACTTTGGTGAAAAGATTCTCATCTACCCCCCCCCCCCACTCAAGTGGTAGCTGTCTCATGGAATAGTAATTACTAAAACTTACAGCTTCATTAAAGCCAGCGCTCACAAGACTTTTGCTCCATTCATGGAGGCTGTCTCGAGCGCAAGTCGTGTCGGAGATGAGGATAAGAGCAAGGCCATGATTGCTGAGATGATGAAATTGGATGGCAACTCGGCGTTTGGGCGATCGGACATGGACATGAGTACGACAAGTATGAGTCAGATGAGGATAAGATCGAGTCGCGTGTTTAGCACTTCACGTTTCATGGGTTAGAGGAGTTGAGCGGTTCATGTGAGATAACCACAAAGAAGCGTCGCCTCAATAACAAGAACCCAATTCTTTTTGTCGATTGCCATCTATCAGCTTGCTAAGCTACGCATGCTCGGGTTCTACTACGGTTGCATTGACTTCTACTTCGATCGATCCGACTTCCAGTATCAAGAGATGGATACGGACTTTGCCTAATCGCTTTCAGCTGCAATTATCCATTCCAGGAGTGCGCCAAACCTGAGCTACATGATCACTTCAAACAGCACAAGTACAATTGGTTCCCGCGCGACTATAACACGGAAGTAACTAAGTTTAACCGTCGTACCCCTGGTCTGTTCAAGGATGAATGATCAGGCGATGCCATGGTATCACTCTCGAGTAAGAACTATATTTGCTATCTTCCTGATGAGCCATACAAGGTGAAGGTTTCAGATAAGCCCGACGAAGAGACGAGAGCTGACCGACCGCGAGCGCGAGCAGGTCTTTGTGTCGCTGCAGCAGCGGTCGGTCGACGGAGTGCTCCGCGAAGGAGCGATCAAGGAGGTGGCGGGCAAGTTTCGGGTATCCAGTCAGTCTATCGGGCGGGTATGGAAGCGCTCCAAGGCAGAGGAGGAGAAGACGCGCTGTTTGCGTCGGAGTCGCGGCGCCATCAGCGCGGCCGGTCGATGGCGGACCTTTCCGCTCAGCTGGAGAAGCTGCATCTGACTCCACTTGTGTAGCGGAGTACGCTACGGGCTGCGTCTGCAAGGTGCGGTGTAGCCCGTGCCACACTGTAACGGCGCGTGCAAGGAGGGCAGCTAGTGGTTCACGTCAGCAATGTGAAGCCATTGCTGACGGACGCCAACAAGGCGGCAAGGATGGCGTGGTGATGATGCTGGCGGCGGTTGCACGCCCTCGACGGAACCCATTAACGGGAGCAGTGTTTGAGGGCAAGCTGGGCATTTGGCCGTTCGTCATTCGCGAGCCGGCGGTGCAGTCCAGCGTACGACGCCCTGCGGGCACCATGGAGACAAAGGAGGGCCGCGTCAACAAGGAGACGTACCAGACAATGCTGATGGACAAGATGCTGCCGGCGATCCGCGCGCGGTGGCCATGGACCAGCACTAGCGAACGCGCCCTGGTGCAGCAAGACAACGCCCCGGCACACATCAGCCCGGGTGACCCACAGTTCGACCTCGGCGTTGCAGCAAGGCCTGAACGTGCAGCTTTGCTGCCAGTGGCCGAACTCACCCGATCTCAACGCCTTGGACCTCTCGTTGTTCACAGCGATCCAAGCGGGCCAGCGCCTCCGTGCTCCCCGCAGCCTCGACGATCTGATCGACGCTGTCACCGATACTGGGAGCTTCCGTCATTGACGATAAACAAGGCCTTCTTGAGTCTGCCGGGCTCGATGGACTCGTGCATCAAGGACCTCGGCGGCAACGCGTTTAAGCCGCTCCACATGGGCAAGGACAAGCTCGCGAGGGAGGGACGACTCCCGCTGCGATTGCGCTGCTCGCAAGAAACCGCTGCTATTCTGTCTCAGCGCACATTGATCGTACAGCCGAGCATAGTGAAACCTAGCCTAATTTGGCATCAATTTTGAGACGGACAAAATAGTGGCGTCATCATTTTTGAGACGGAGTAGTAAGTTTTACGGATAGATTACGTATCGCCCCTGCTCATTGGTCAATCAAAAGGTCACACATCGCGTCACAATGCATGTATAGAAGTCATCTTGAAAGCAAATATATTTTCTATATATGTAATCGCATCCAACCTGTTTCTACAGGATAATAAATACAGCTTATTTATTTTGCAGATAACGGTTCGCAAAGGTTATTATTTCTAAGTCGTCCAATGGTTGTACGCCATAAGCTGCATCGCCAACGTGCGTAGCATGCTCTCACTTGCACACTCACCGACAAGCAGACTGATCGCCTAGACAGATCACATGCCGATCAATCAACTGAAGACGGTGTTGCGGTTGCAGGCGACAGTGGTGGAGGGCTTCGGTCGCGGCGGGAAGCAGCTGGGCTGCCCCACGGCTAACCTCTCGAGCGAGGACCTGGGCGACCTGCTGGAGCAACTGCCGACGGGCATCTACTGTGGCTGGGCCACAGTGGACGGCAAGGGTCCGTACAAGGCCGTGGCCAGCATTGGTTGGAACCCCTACTTCAAGAACAAGGTGCGCGGCCGCAGCTAGAACGGTGAATATAGTGAAGGATGGCGGTGCTGACTGTTTTTTCGTCTGTTGCTGCTACTTTGCAGGAGAAGACGGTGGAGCCGCACCTGTTGCACAAGTTTGAGAAGGACTTCTACGGCGCGCAGTTAAAGTTCCTCATCACGGGCTACATCCGTCCGGAAATGAACTTCTCATCGCTGGAATCGCTGATCAAGGCCATTCAGGACGACATTGCGCAGTCCAAGGAGTGGTTAGACACGCCAGAGGGCAAGTCCTGGTCGCAGGACGCGTTATTTCAATAGGTTAGGAGGTTGCATGCGACGCGATGGTAAAGCAAAGCAAGTGTGGTGTGTTCAGCTGGCTGAATTCCCACGTGACCCAATCGATATATAGATTTTGTATCTGCCAAGTTATACCCGACGGCTGAGGTTCTTCTATTCTCAATTATGCATTACTCTTTACTCTTACCCATGACAATACAGATAACACCGAGGATCATGAGCATGATACTGGGGATTTTCTTGCGCAGATTCCGCTCTCGGAAAAGGAATCGTCCCATCAGCACGCTCCATATACAGCCGGACCGCTTGATTGCAATTACGTACGAGACCTCGAGGTGCTGCGTCGCCACGAGGTTAATATAGTACGCGACGACACTCGTGACGCCCGCGAGGATGACGAACTTCCACGGGATCTTCAACTTTTGTCCGATCGGGAGGTAGATCTCCTCGCCTCCCACGCGCATCTTCTGCAGGATATAGCTGCCTCCGGCCACGATAACCTGGATCGTAGCGCCATACATCAGCGGCGTCGAGTTCTGCACGCCAATCTTGTCGAACGCATTGGAGATGCTCCACAAGAAGGCCACGAGGATCATATACATCGATCCTTTGCTTGCATTCGACGAGTCCATTAACATATCCTTGGTGGCATGGTCGTCCTTGGCGCCTTGCAACCAGAATCCTCCCATCGTTGCGATGGAAATTCCCAGCACACCGGAGACCGTAGGGACTTCCCCCAGCACAAGGAACGCAACTACCACCAGAAACGCTGGTGTGAATGACAGGAACGGGACCGTGGCCGACAGCGTCGAGATCTGGATGGCTCGGTTGTACAGATAGCTGGTGATGATGTTGATACTGCCGCTGATGCACACGGACGTCCAGAAGAGGTGGTTGAGCGGCGGAAGGCGTCCACCAGTGTCCGCGATGGCCCAGACCACGAAGACTGGCGCCTGGATGAGTCCACGCAGTGCCACGACCATGAATGGGTCCATAAACCTGGTCAGGTACTTGCGCAAGGGGTCGCAGAGCGCGTTGACCACCGAGTTGATCACTGCTATGGAGACACCGTACGACATGAGCATGGCGGCGGTGGTCTCGGGCGGAAACGACGCCTTAGTTCAGGGCGGTCTAAGGGTTGTGAAGGCAGGGTACGCGCTGGAGGCGGTAGCTCCTGACCGGCGTTTGGGGCTCGGCGCGTATAGAGCAACTGGTCTGCTACAAGTGCCGAGCCTTTGCGGTCTGCGTCACCCGATCAGAGAGTCAGCAATAACGACGCGCTTTGATTTGCTGAAATCCTGCTGAAATCGGCGACTACCGTGGCATCTTGGCTTGACAGGCAAGTAATAGTAAATGCAAGATTAATGAATGCGTCGCGTCCCGTATGATGTCAGCTGACCTACCCGCGATGGGTACAACGTCCAACACACGATCTTTGACGGACACTTCGGGTAAATGGAGACCGCAGCGGAACAACTCGATCGAGTCGAAGTCAAGCGGCGGCTCGTCAGCGTCTGCAAAGAGCTGTCTGCACTCGTGAGCGGCAGCTACGGCCCGCTGGGTAGGGCGCAGCTACTGCAGGCGAATGCGCAGTGCCCTGAGGCACTCACTGCCACATCCATCGCCGAGCGCTTCTTCGCCAACCTCAAGTACGTAAGACAGAGCGGACGCCTGAATATTTGGATCTGGGTGCGCCTATGAAGAAGGTTGTCGTTCACGGGCTGGCGCTAGTGAGGCTGCAATGGGCGAACACCCGTTAAAGAAGATTCATGCGAAAGGAATAAAACGACGCTGACAAGAGGAATTGTTCGTGGCGGTTTGTGGTGTGCAGCATTGCAGACTGCCCAATTGCCAACGCGTACTTCCACATACTCAAGAGCAAGGTAAACGCAGCTTGATCACCACATCTTTGTTGGGGAAGGGGGATGATTTGCACTAACACGTGCGCCTCTGCTGCGCGATTTCTGGTGGTGCAGATCCGGAACCATGCCGACGCGGGGCTCTTCCTAGCCGGTTTGAGCGCGAGGTGAGATGTCAGTAGAGGAAATCGGTGTGGGAATGATGATGCCGATTACGTTTTTGGATTAGTTTGCAGCTCGAAATCCAGGAAGGTGGTCTCGCAAAGATTCCCCACGGTGTAGTCAGTAGAGGTGAGCGATTGGGTGTGTGTAAAAGATAGCGTACGTTACGGCTAACGGCCGTCTATGTTGTCTAAAATGCAGGACTGCAGTTGGCGCTGGACTGGTGCTTGCAATACCTGGAAGATCCGAGGTGTCCTGTACGTGTGGCGGTGAATTGGAGCTCCGCAACCTCGATTTCCGCCGTCATTCGTAGCATCGTTTCGTCTAAGTCGACCTCGGGACTAGATGAGGGCACCATGGACTCAGTGGTTGTTTCTCTTATCATCCAGGCTTTTGTGAGCGTATTCGGGTATGTGGTAGAGCATCCGAGCGAGACCATTCCTGTGCAGGTTTTGTTTGTCCCCGGCCAAAAGTCGGTCGCCAAATCCGAAGTCTGGAAACAAACGGTTCTTCTTGATCTCCCGTGGCCTGCACGCGGTAGAGGTAAAGGATCCAAGCGAATTCCTCTGTCTCCCCCGATATGCAACGCTCGAGTCGCGTTGTTCAACATCACAATCGAGCCTCTTGCTGAATTCGAGGGAGAAGAAGCGAATAACGGTACGAGTGTGAACCACACCGGTACGTTAAATGAAAATGCTTTCCGACTGAAAGCTCTCCGGCAGGTTGGTGACCGATTAGAGCTGTTGGGCGCCACAGCAGTTCTCTCGCAGAAAATCATCCCGAAGTATCTGCAGACATATCTGGCCGCCAAGGGAATCTTCACGCTCGATAGGCTCTCCGCCACATATATCCGTGAGTCATTTTCCTGCTGCAAAATATTTCGGCTTGTAGTGGTTGTGTTCACAGACGGTACTGTTTTTCGGTAGGTGGCGTGCAAATGCTGAGTGGGGCCACCATTCTCAGTGACTGGAGGATTGATGACAGTATCATTAGCAGCTCCCTTGGTTTCCTATCTCTCGTCACGACGCAAAATCTCGGCAGCAAGCAATTTATCCGACTGCATCGGGAGGGTCCTGCAAGTCAAGTTTTACCGACAACGGGCTTGGGAGATGCACACCCAATAACAACAGTCGCGATTGCTGCACCGGACCGCTTCGCCTATGATGAACTGAGCCACGTCATCACTACTTCTCTCAAAGCGCTGGCAACCTTAATCGATGAGCCATATGTTGTAGCCGGCGCCGGGTGCGTGGAGATTCATCTTGCAACTTTGCTGCGCGGTCGTGTCAACAAACTACGAGTCTCTGGTCCATTGACGGCCAAGATTGACAATCACGCAGCGCGAACACTACGTCAATTGAGTCAAACAGTCACCACTTTTGCCGATTGCTTGGAGAATCTGGCGGGGCGTTTATGTGGGAGCTACGCTACCTCAACTGACCGCGCAGCGATGATTGAGCAGATCTGCGATGCAAACAGCGAGTCCCTGTTGGCAACTAAAGCGCTACTTGATCAAAATGATTCATTCAGGCAAGACAAGAGCGAACTCTTTGGCTGGGATCCTAGGAAACGCTCCGTGATGACAGTGCTATCGTATGCGTTTCAAGAGGAGGAACATGGAGACAACTCAGAGAAAATCATTGTCGATGCTCGTATCCTAGACGTATTGCAGTTCAAGAAAGATGCGTTGGTGCTCGCAATCGAGAGCGTGTCCTCGTTGGCACGTATTGCATCGGTTGTTCGTGTTCCTTGACAGCAAAACATGCGCAAAACATGTACAAACATTCTCTATCGATTCATCGTTCGTTGCCCCACCGCGTTAACAGAACTGCTGATCGGCATCATACCCCGACAAATCTCCACTTGCTAGGAATGGAATTAAAAGCGGGTCGTGCTTTTCACCCTCTTCAAGCCCGTACCGCGGAAGCAGATATGACGTCATGACGGGCGTGTAGCTTTGGGGCAGTCGGAAGCCCTGGCACACCACGAACGCCTCGTTACTCTGTGCACGACTGCTCATAGGCTTGGAGCACGACACGCTCTCAAAGAACACACTGAGTTGTGTGGCCAACAGGTCGTACTGCTCATAGCGGAAGATTTTCGCCACGAATGCGCCGCCTTCTTCAAGCACGTGGGTGGTGATGTTGAGCGCGGCGGCCAGCAGCTCGGCCTGCACAAACTCGTCAATGTCATGCACACCCGTGACGTCGGGAGCCCCGTCGCTCACCACCACTTGGGCCTTGGCGCCGTGGAAGTGGCTAATGATCTGCTCGGCCGTGCGCTTGGACGTGATGTCGCCCTGCAGCAGCTGCACGCCGGCGATGGGCGCCATCTCTTGCAGGTCCACCGACACGATGCGCACATCTCTAGTGTCTCCGCTCTGCACGTTGCTGGCGTCATACAGCTTGCGGCTCAGCACCTGGCTCCAGCTGCCGGGCGCCGCGCACAGGTCCACGGCGCGCTGCACATGGCATAAGAAGTCGAACTGCTCGTCAAGCTGCAACAGCTTGAAGGCTGAGCGCGCGCGGAAACCCACCTCCTTGGCTTTCCGGTAATAAATATCCTAGAAATCGTTGGGCAACGTACGTTAGTGGCAGTGTATATGCAAAGAAAGAGTCACTGCCACGGGCCACGCACTCGGTTCGCTTCAGTGGACTTGGTCATGGTATGTCTTTTGGCTGGACGTCTGAAGTCGAATATTTCGGGAACTTGTATTCTGATTTTCACACATACAAGGAAAGGTTTCCGATTTTCTCTCTCTATACGAAACAAAAAATCACGACTCGGCGACGAGTGCACACACGAATTATACACTGGGGCCATGCGCGCGCAGGGATCGTCGGCGGGCATCGGCTTCGGCATGACCATGGCGGGCGGTGGCACAGGCTCGGGGGACCCCGCTGTATCCGACGCACTCTTTGAGTCCGCTGTCGACTGCTACGTGTGCGACAAGAAGTTCCACGCCTTCCGACGCAAGCACCGCTGCCGGGTACTGAGCCACCTGATTAGACTCCGCATTATAGTTTACCTCCTTTCTAACGTCTTTTTTTCTGCTTTATTTGTGGCGATATTTAGTCGTGCGGCAACGCGGTATGTGGTAGCTGTTCGCGCACCCACAAGGTGATGCCCAGCTCCACCATCGTCCGCTACAACAACGAACCTGTGCGCGTATGCGACCGCTGCATTAGGGACCAGAATCAGATGATGTTGGAGCGCCGACGCGCTGAAGACGTAGAGCGCGCGAGGGCCCGGCAAGTAGCGGCCCTCGAGGAGGGTGAACGCCAACGCGAGGCCAAGCGCACGCAACGGGAACGCGAAGTGGCGGAAGCGCAGGCTCGACGCGAAATGAGACTGCGAGCTATTGAGGAGAAGCATTTGGGTCCACGACCGGATTTGAGGACGCTGAGGTCGAGATATTCGCGGAGTCTAGACGACTGTGCACGCGATGCACCGCCCCAGTCGCTCTACTCGAAGGAATTAAGCTCGTTCCTTGAAGACGCCGAGAAAAGATCGGTCGCACTGGTTGCCAAGCCTTACGCATCAGGCGATATTTTTGAAGATAAAGAGAACTTGGATGGCGGAGAGACGGTGGAGACCACAGTGGTGCAGGAAGCGGAGGAGTGTGCCATTTGTCTCGAGACGATGGATGTTGGAGATGCGATTTACACGACAGCGTGTGGACATAGTTTTCATTGGAGTTGTCTGAAGGAAATCCAAAAGTCGGACTCCAGCAACTATGACAAATGTCCGTCGTGTCGCGCGACGATGGCAGAAATGCAGGTCAAGAAGCAGTGTGATCACCCGCGTGTACGGCTCGGACACCGGTTTTGCCGTGACTGTGGCGCTGCAATCACAGATGGGGACGCGAAGCCGAGAGCTGACGAGTCGAGTGGCGCAGTGGGCAGCGCGGGTATGCGGATGTCGACTCCTTCCGGCCCACCAGACCTTAATCAACCGGTTTCATATCGTGCGAGCTCGCACGGCGCGCTCGTGCGCTGTCCCCAGTGCCACATTCAGATGCGTGTGCTCCCCCACATGTACAACATGTACGGCACATGGTGAATCTGCCAAATTATATTGCAATTCTATCAGTGCTAACACGTTGTGTGGATTTGTTTCGTTTGCAGGAGAGTAGCATGTCCGTCTGGCCACATGTTCTTGGTTCAAGTTGCTGGACAAGCAGGAAATGGCGGTGGTGGACGCGGCGGTGGCTACGGTTTCGGATCACGAGGTGGCCTGGGTGGCTCTCGGATGCCTTCGCGTGGTGTAGGCATGGGGTACCCGGGCTCGTACTACCGCGCAAACGCCTATTCGGAGCTGTAGTAACTTAAGAACCAACGACACCAAGACCAAACGTGAACGCAGTGTGAAGCGAAAGTAGCTCTCACCTCGACGCCAACTTGATCTGAAGATAATCGTCTTCTGGAATGCTCTTTATACAACGTAAAATTATCTTTCTAGGATACTTAAGATGGAAAGTGCTTTGTCCTGCGCATGCGGTTTGCATACGCGGTGCTGGGAAATGGGAGAGAATTAAGGATTTCTAGCGGCTATGATATAATCAACGAGCTGGCTGTACAAGTTCTTCGTAAGTGGTTATTGCCGCTGATGCGGGGGATTGGATCAAGTTGCAACGCGAACGTCAGGCAGCAAAGCTGGATCTTTCATATTGCTCAATGTGTCGCGAACAATTAGAATCTTCCACTATTGGGGTGTAAGCCATGTCAAGCGATGTGTCGCGAACACCGCAAACGCCAACTGATGTTCGAAAGGCGACTATGCTTCTAGGCCAGATGTGCACCGAGTGCTTATCTAGCATTCCCCGACTTGTAAATCACAAAGGCGGTTCACTTTCTTCGCGATGTGAACCTCCCTGAGCAGCCCCCATTCCAATGGTGTTCACCCCGACGGTCGCTACTTCATGCGTCATGAATGATGACCCACCCGACTCAAGTTAAACGGCGTCATTCGAGCCAAACTCAGCCCTGCCAGAAATGGTTACAGGATTCAATCGTGTTTTGTCATGCCTTTAATCAGAGTGATGGTCCTGCAAGTTGAAGTTGGTCGTTCCGCGCGCGCGGAGTCCGCGCTCTCAGTGTCCAAAAAGCCGACCAACACACAAGTTCAGGACCCGCCAGAAAGAGAATGAAGGTCGCCTCCGAGAAAGGCGGCGACGCGAGCGCGGGCTATTCGCGACCCCGCCTCGCGCACCTGGAGAACATGTTGCAGGAGTTGAGGCGATACGAGGAACGCAAGCGACAGCAGAGCGTCGAGAGCACATCCGTCGCCGCGAAGCAGAAGCTGCTAAAGGACCAGCTGTTGCAAAGTATGGTGTAAAGCATAGCATGGAAGAGGAAAGTACTGGTGACTGATGCCTCGGTGCTTGCTGTCTGAATAGCACAAGAAGAGCTATCGGAGACTCTGGCATTCAAGGCCAAGCTTTGTGTGGAAATAGGAACGTTGAAGCAGGCCAAGGAGCACCAAGCCAAGCAGCTGGACAAGTACAAGCTCGATCTGCACGCTTCACGCGAGTCACAGGCGGTGATGACGAAGAAGATGGAAGCCCTGGAAGCATCGACGTGGACGGTCAAGCAGCAGTACATCCGGTTCGTATTGCATTTAAAAAATCACTGTCGTACTTTCTCGCCTTGACTTTGACTGTGCCTTGTGATTTAGATCGCTTGCTTCGCGCGTCAAGACGAGTGCACTGGTCCTTCAACAGCTGAACGTGACGAATGGGGCCGCGTTCAGTGATAGGATCGCTGCAACATGCAGCGAGTGGGGGCAACCTAAACCGAACAAACGCAAGCGCATTGTAGAAGAGAATGGGGAGCAACGAAAAATTATAGACGGCAGCAAGGTATTGTTGGCGTGCTTTGTCTTCGCTGCACGTCCGCCTCACGCTTTTATCAGCCGAAGTCTGCAGGAATCGCTGCGGAAATTGAGCTTCAATCTCGAGAGCAACACTCAGACTTTGTTGAGCCGGAGACTGCAGTTAAGGCCAAGAATGTTGTCGCCTTGGTGAATCACCGCAACTCATTGTCCTCTGTGACCCATGATACCGACCGACAAGAGCGCGATCCAGCTGAAAACGAACACCTAATTACAGAGCTACAAGCTCAAGTCACCAAACTCGAGTCGGAACATTCGACCTTAAATGGTACGCTTCTGAGAGGCTTGCAAACTGGTAATGGTATCTAATAAGACAGGTCCTGATACAATCAGAAAAATTCAAGGCGCTTGAGTTCGAGCACAACGAGGTTCTAGCTGACAGCAAGACGTCCGCGCAAGATCTTAAGGCAAAGGAATCTAGAATCGCGGAGCTAATGCAAATGCTGGAGATTTCGCGCTCGAAGCAACAAGCCACGTCTGCTAACAACAAAAATGAAGAAGACAAGGAAGCTGTGGAAGGACGCCTGAAAATCCTTGAGGTACGAAGTCGATAGTCGCGTTGAGGAAGGATGTGGTCGTATTGACACTAGAATTTGTTCGAATTAGGAAAATTTGGCGCAGATGAACGGATACGCCGACCAGCTGGAAATGGTTATCGCTCAGTGCCCTACGTGCACCATCAAGCTCCAAAACGAGAGTACGCAAGATTCGGTAGTCAACAGAGCCGAGTAGGACGCAAAGAGAGACGGAAAACGAGCTTTTATTTCCCAAATAAAGTACCAATTCTTAGCCCGGTGCATCTAAAGCAATGGAGCCTGGTTGTGTGCTAGGTTGTAGAATTTGGTGCCTTCCTGGTTCAGCTCCTCGAAAGTACCAGTCTCGGCAATGACTCCCTCCTCTAGCAAAATGATTCGGTTGGCGTGCTTAATCGTGTTGAGCCTGTGGGCAATAATGAACACAGTATGGTTCTCGGCCGCCGATTGGAGAGCACGGCGGATCATGTCCTCGCTGCGACCATCAAGTGAGCTCGTTGCCTCATCGAAGAGCAAGATGTTTGTCTGCTTGTACAGCGCACGGGCAATAGCAATGCGCTGCTTCTGACCACCGGATAGCTCTACGCCCTTCTCACCCACGAACGTGTCGTACTGGCTAGGCAGCTCCATGATAAATTCGTGCGCATGTGCCTCCTTGGCAGCAGCGATGAGCTGCTCGTTGTTGTGCACCTCAGCACCGTACATGATGTTCTCAGCGATAGTAGACGCGAAAAGCGACGGCTCCTGGGAGAAGAAAACAGCAGTTCATCAACACTATGCTAGAAAAATGCACAATCAACAAAAAACGGACCTGGTTTACAACACCAATTTGCTTCCGAAGCCACGACGCCTTCAGCGTTGCAATGTCCACACCGTCCAGAGTCACCGTGCCGCCCGTTGGCTTGATGATCTTTGACATCAGCGATGCAATCGTGGTCTTGCCAGCGCCGCTCTTTCCGACGACAGCCACTACCTCACCAGGGTTAATCTCCATATTCAGGTGGTCCAGGACCTGGATGTCCGGCCGCGATGGGTATGCAAACGACACGTTATCGAAACGCACGTGGCCCTTGACAGAGGTGAGCGTGCTCTCGCCATCCACAGCAGGCGGCAGCGACAACAGGTCGAACAGTGCCTCCGACGACATACGCGTCTTCTTCATCTCACTCAAGCACGACGACACGCCGGAGAATCCAAGACCCATGAAGCCGCTGTACAGCGCGAACGACGTGAGGGTGCCGATCGTCAGCTCACCTGATCCCACTAACGATCCACCGAAGTACAGCACGGAGAACAGCGAGCAGTTGATCGACAGCGAAAGACCACCCATGAACACACCGCGAGCGCGCTTAGCACGCTTGGCATTGGCCAGAATGCCCTTGTTAATCTTCTCAAAATGGTCCAGCTCGTCTTGCTCCGCCGAGAACAGTTTCACTGTGAAAATATTGTTCAGTCTCTCCTCAGCAACTCCCGTCATGTCCGCAACTGAGTTCTGATGCTTCTTCGCTAGGCGACTCGAGAACTTGCTGAACAGCATTGCCCCTGTGCCCACAAGTGGCAAGATGGTCAGTGACACCAACGTCAGCTTGGGCGAGATGGTCAGCAGCATGCAGGACGCGCCTACGGCCGAGTTCAGCGACCTGTAGCCGTTAGACAGCACGTCCACCACCGCATTAGCCGTCTGCTGGCAGTCTCCGCTGAGTCTAGTCACCAATTCTCCCACTTTGCGGTTGTTGTAGAAGCCTAGCTCCTGTGACAGCAGCACCTTGTACAATCTGCGGCGTAGCTTGGCTGCAATCTGCTCAGCCACCATACCGAGTGAGTAGGTGCGCAGGAACGAGCCAACCGAGCCGGCGAAGAAAGTGGCGAGCACCACCACCACGAAGCCCTTGCGGCTGAGGCCCCCGGGCGCGGGTTTACCCGACGCAACGTCGATGGCCTTGCCCATAATCCGTGGAAAAACGAGGTTCATAGCCGAGGCAATGGTCATGCCCGTGACACCTACGGCCAGCGGCATCTTTTCCTCCTTGGTGAGGCTCAGGATCCAGCCGATGTTCGACGTCTGCTCGCCTTCCTTCTTGGGGTTCTTGGACTTAGACACGTCGCCCATGTCTCCCTTCTCGCCCTTGGGCACTGGTGCCACAGCCGCGCTGGCGCCACCGTCATATGGCGCACTCAGCTTCTGCAGCAGGAAGGACCGGGGCGGCAGCATGACTGATGACTATCTGGCCTCCAAAGCTTGATAGAAGTAAGCGACTCAGACCGTTTGGTGTGCGGTCCACAAAGCTCGTGCGTGTCTATTTGGCGCAGTCAATTTATTCAATAACCTACATGCTATCATTTCATGCCATATGATAGTGAGCTTGAACTCACCACACAAGAGATCGACGTGGCGAGGGGATACACTTGTCGCCGTTGGGGTAGCTCGCTTTGGACGCGTGTACCATGCAGCGAAGGCTGCTCTACTTGTCGCGCATAGCGCTGACAAATCACCAACACGCATCTACCGCTATACGCGCGATCTCCACGTCCATGGCGCTGTCCGCCGCCGCGGGGGCGGAACACATGTCTCCAGCCCCCAAGACTGACCATGTAGCTTCAAACCCGCGCAAGGCTAGCTCCGTTCCTGGCCGCCGCACCTCGCGCACCCAGGTTCTCGCTGACATGGAGGCTCTGGTGCACGAGGCCAAGCGTCAAGGCGCCCGCTTCCAACCCAGCATGGACTATCTGCGTCGCGTTAGCGCCTTGCTGCAGCTCTGCAAGACCCGGGAGCATTGCACGACCGCTATTCCGCTCTGCCACATCGTGCTGAAGGCCCCGATTACCCACAACAAAGCTGTTATGGAGTGCGTCCGGATTTACCAGAAGGCGGGCCGCAACCAGGAGGTTGTCGCGCTGGCCGAGAAGCTCATGAGTCAGGACGTGTTCCTACTGAACCGGGCTCTGGCCAGTGCCATCCAGGCTTGTGCGGCACTGAGGGACGTTGAAAAAGGCTTCCAGTTCTTCGACGCGGCCATGCAGCGTGGATCCATACCAAACTTGAACGTGTACTCGGCGTTGCTTGCTATTGCGGGTGTGACGGGGGATCCTCAACGGGTACAAAGTGTACTCGACCAGATGCAAGAAGCGGGCGTCAAGATGAACGACATGACGTTCCACAACTTGATGAGCGCCTATGCACGTGGTGGACACGTGACGGAAGCGCTCGCGCTGTTCGATAAGATGCAGAAGCAGGGGATCCCGGCAGATGAACATACATACGCAATCTTGATGGATGCGCATGCCGAGAGTGGAGACTTTGACGGCGCCAAGGCTTTGATGGATGAATTGAAGAAGACGACGATTGAACCGAACCGCGTGCACTACAATATCCTGCTCAAGGCTAGTGGTAAAGTGGCCAATTTGACGTCGGCTTTCCAACTATACGAGGAGATGAAGGAGCGCAAGATCAAGCCGGATCTGGTGACGTTTATCACCATGATGCACGCTGTATACCATGGCGAGCTCGGGTCGATTGATCAGAAGAAGGTGAAGGCGGCCCTCGTGGGAGTGGGCCTCATGGGCGCTGCATTCGTCCCGTTCATCAACTACGAGGAGTACATGATGACCACGCTCTTCTGTGGCAGTCTTGTGGGCTCGATGGGTCTGGCTGCGTACATGAATCCGGACGGCGTTATCCGAGCGCTGTATCCGAACACTGACGAGCCGCGCGATGACACCATTATCGAGGCTTTCTTCCGGCGACTACGTGAGGAAGATCACTGTGGTAGATCCATGTATCTATGGCGTGAGATGCTGAAGTTCAATGTGCCGGCAGACCCGCGTGTATATGACGTGTTGGTGCGCACTTGTGTGCGTAAGCGCCACCCTGAGCTTGCTTATGAAGCGCTGTTTGAAGAGAAGCTGCCGCTTGTTGACAAGAACGGTTCATTTCTTCTGAGCCTCTTCACAACGCTGGGTCTGCTGCATTCGCTATTGGCCCAGAAGCGACTGAACATGGCGGACACATTGTACCATGCTGCTCGAAGCCATCACGTGTTCGACAAGGTCTTCGCCGAAAAAGGCGACGTCCATGTGTACGATCTACGCGCGTTCCTGAACGAGCAGGTCCGCAGCTACACAATCATCAAGTTGATGGACGAGCTGCGAGCGAAAGTAAAGTCGTCGAAGGGCGAGTTTGTCGCTCCGAACGTGCAGTTTCTGGTTCAACACGGATATGACCTGCTGGATCGACTTGACGCCGACAATGCGAGCCTTCGTACACTATTTTCCATGGACGACATGACGCGCATCGGCGGTGTAGGAGACAACAAGGCGTCTGCGCACTGCACGTATTACTTCCGACTGGCTATTCCATCGGAGCGTCTGCAGCAATATTTCGAGACGACGCCCGCAAACGCAGGCAAGGAACGGCGTCTCTGAGAGCGAGATTAGCAAAAGAAGTTTTCGGGTAAATTTTGATTTGACATTGCTTTTTTTTGCAGGAAATTCCAGTCAATATTGCCCGTTTGATTGGTTATCAAAAATGTATTTGAACAAGTCTGGTACTAGCCAAGACTAGCCAAGTCACATTCTTGTATTTTTAGTGATACTGACGTCTCTCAATGGCAACTCGAGGAATTCAGGTTAGTTGTCGAGTTCGCCATGACATTAGCCACGGGACTTGGTCTCCCTGTGTGAACGTAGATACTTCGATGTGTCGAGTTGAACTGCGTCCCACCACGGATGGTAGCAGCAACGTGTCGACAGTCGATTCCGACAACAAAAGCATGGTTTATTCGTGCTTTGACGGGGTTTATTCAGACCAGTCGACCCAGGAACAAGTGTTTGAATCTGTTGGTCGACCTTTTGTTGCAGACTTGTTGGCTGGATACAATTGCACCATTATTGTCTATGGACAAACGGGTAGTGGGAAAACGTACACAGTTGTCGGTAGGCGGACGGCAGACGCTCGTGGGCTTGTTCCGCGTGCAATGGAGGCCATTATTCAGCAAATGGCATGCGTCGATCCAGCCGAGTATGAGGTGGCACTTACCGCAAGTTTCATCGAGATTTACCAGGAAAAGTTACGTGATTTATTACTTCCTCATAGTTCGAGACCCCTTCGACTTCGAGAGGATCAAGAACATGATGTTCGGGTCGAAGGTGCTAGCGAAATCGCCATCTCCTCCATGGCAGATGGAATGGCAGTACTATCGAGAGGTAACGCGCAGAGATCGACAGGCTCTACGCTCATGAACACGGACTCCAGTCGTAGCCATTCAGTGTTGATCCTGACACTCACCAACAAGCATCTAACAAGTGGCACCAAAGTACGAGGCAAATTGTTCATCGTGGATTTAGCTGGCTCGGAAAAAGTGCAGAAGACGGCGGCCACGGGGGTAAGAATGGAGGAAGCCAAGCACATTAATCGGGTACGACTCGTTTCTCCCTCCTGTAGAGCATCCTGCCAATACTGAAATTGTGATTTGATAAACACAGTCTCTGTCCGCTTTAGGTAACGTGATTAATGCACTAACTATGGAGAATGTCAAGCATGTGCCATATCGAGACAGCAAGTTGACGCGTTTACTGCAGACTTCTCTTGGAGGCAATGCTAAGACACATTTGTTGCTCACTTGCTCTGCTCGTATTGAACACTTGGACGAGACATTGTCAACGCTGCGCTTCGGTTCTCGAGCAAAACACATACAAAACCGCCCTCACGTTAACAAGGAGAGTGCCGGTGCTACTACAGAATACGATGAGCTACTGACGACGCTGCAGAACAAGATAGAAATTTTGCATAGCTACATTCAGCAGCTCGAGACGACACGATGCGATGCTTGTAAGTCTCGTGGATTAAACGTTAATATTCAGTCGAGTGCCGCCTGTCCAGTCGACGAAGACCCAGTAAACGACGCCGATAAGCGCAGTCTCGATAATTGTGACTTCATCGCTGATGACTTGGTGCGGTCAGAGATACAAAGCTTGCGGAAGACGCTTACGAAGATGATGCACGACCACGAAGCTCACAAACACGACCATAATGATGCTCGAGCGATGATGGAAGTGACGGAGCAGCAACTGGACGCGCGCCATCGAAGTGAGGAGCAAACGATTCAGCAACAAGAACTGGAGCTGCGGGCTGCAACTGCGACGAGTGCTCGTTTAGAGAAGAAGCTGGAACTTGTAGAGGAAAGTGCGCGAGGCATGAGTGCAGAGCTGAATCGCTTACGGTGCCAACAACATCAACATCGACAAGGCGAAGACGCCGAGGCTGAAATCTTGCGCCGTCAATTGGATCTATCGACTCAAGTCTCGAAGCAGCTTCAGATCAAGCTGACTGCCTCTCGACAGGAACATGAAAACCTGGTAGATTTGGTAAGAAGCAAGGAGCACGAGTTGAGTTCGCTACGCACTGAGATGGAAATACTCCGGTTTAAGAAATCGCCAGTTGTCTTGCCAAGTGCAGTCACTCTTGACCTTCCGTCACCTTGTCGAAATCCACAGACGCGTCCTGTCACAATTGTCGAGTTCAACGCACTTGCCACCACTACCGGTAGTTACGATGTAAAACACCCCAGCGCGGGTACGAGTAACATTCAAAAGTGGTGGGCTGGCACTCTTGACGATCTTTCTGGTAGAAATCAAGATGAGAATGCTGCGTGGCTTGAAAGACGCGTCTTTGAGCATGTTAAACCATCATCAATATCTTCGAATAGCATACAAAGTGAGCCTTGTAGAGACCACAGCAGCGTTAACTACAAGCACAAAGACGGACTTGTTCACTCAAGCCGAGTGTGCAATACGGCGAATTCTACCTCCCGACCATTCCGTGCTCGACTTGTAGGACTCCTTAACTCGCTTGAAGAGCAGACGACGGCCTATAAGGAACTTGTAGAGGAGACGAAAGAGAGAGCAATATCACGAGGTGGCAGTAGACCGCGACGCCAATTGCCCTGTCTTGATGTGGCCGTGCCACCACCGACGTCACCATAGCGACGATATGAATAGAGCATTAACATGAAATGAAATTATCAAGTGGACACACAGGGAGACAGTAATCCACAACCTGCCAAACGCAAGCCAAATGGCCCGACTTATATGGTGAGCGTCGTGTTGCTGGCGTTGTCGAAGCGCAGACTGAGCTGTTTCTTCTTGAGAAACTCGATGACGTTCATCAGCTGCGGATCCCGCGCGTCGGCTGTACCTGTGCGTTCCAGATAACGAATAACATCACGGAAGGCCTTGAGCTGCTCCTTGGCACTGATCGCATGAGCACCAGAATTGTGCTCATCGTCGGCAGACAAGTGGCTACCGCCCATACCCGAGTGGTCAACAGACACAGCGTTCGGTGCGCGGAACTCCTCGTTGTTCTCTTGCGGATCTTCGATCATGTCTTCATTAAGACGCTTGTGAATGTCATTCTCCCAACGCGAGTTCACCAGCACCTTTGTGTTAACGACACCGCTGAGTTGCAGGCAGTACAGTAACCCCCAGAGTTCCTCTTCGACGTTCTTGTCATCAGCACCATCCATATTAGAGTCGAAAGCGAACGGCGCCGAAATGCCAAGCGGCTTCCAGGTGTTCACGATGATCTCCTTCGAGGTCTGCTGCCACGCATCCACAATCCAGTTCATGGCCTGAATCTGCGTCACGTGGTAGATATTCGACAGGCCATCTTCAAGGTGGTCAATGGCCAGTGTGAGGTGCTTGAGGCGGTATTTACCCTTAAATGAGGACAAGATACCGCCGCGCATAGGCTGCACCTTCATACCAAGATGCGGGGCAAACATGACGACACGCACGTTCGAAAGCGCCACACAGCCCAGCACATGCGACGGCGCATTGTCCATGAGCAACACAACGTTGCGGTGAGCACTAGCCATACGCGCATTGAAATCGCGTAGCCATTGCTGGAAGATGAAGACCGTCATGCGGGCCTTGCTACTACACACGTAATGGTAGCCGAGCTGCGAAATTGACGCCATCTTGATGTTCTTTGGGGGCACCACATTGCCGATAATATATGGCTCCATGAGATCCGAGGCATCGGCATTTACAGCCAGCAGCACGGTGAGTCGAGCCTCTTCAGCCAGCATGGACTGCGCTTCATCTCCCTGCACGAGTTTGTTGGGTGATGCACGGAAGAAGAGGCCAGTCTCGTCCACTGTGTAAATGTCGCTGGGCACGTAGTCGCGTAACATTTCCTGGATCTGCTCAAGCGTCAAGTCCATGGACACGGGTGGGAGCATGTAATTGGGGTCCACCGAGAGGCCGTTCGGTAGCATGCCGTTGTTGGCGTCCAAGATGCCTCCATAGGCGGCGCCGTCCTTGCCGACCGCACCTGCATTTACAGCGGTTCTCTTGTCATTTTGGAGGTTGTTCGAGCGCTTCATGAGGCCGTGACGCGCCTTAAAGGAGGCCAGCCAGCCGTTAGAGAAGCCGAGCTTGCCCTCCAGGCCCATTTGCTTGACGAGCTCGCGGCCCTTGGATTTGATCATGTCGCCGGTGATGTTACCTTTGTTCTGGCGCTCCATGACCCAATTGGCCAACACCTGGTCGAAGTGCGCGTGGCGCGTGGGGCGGATGGTCTTGCGTTGGGAGCCAAGCACACCCAGCACATTGTCCTTGAACATGTGCTCGTGCTTGAGGATATTGCTCATCGTGGGCTGCGTGGGAGCCCGCTGCAGGTTAAACTCAAGTTTCGCCCAACGGCACAGGTCCTTCTGTGTGATCTTGGGCGTGCTGCGGTGCTTTTCGCAGATGCGACGCTTCTGCTCCACCGTCAGGTTGCCGCCGCCGTCGGCCCGGCGGCGACGCGGCTTGGCCTTGGCCTCGGTTGAGACGGCGGCGACCGGAGAGGGCGTGGAGCCATCTACGCTGGCTATGGCCATGGCCTGGTTAGCATCTTGCGCGGCCTGCAGTTGGGCCTTGACTTGGGCTTGAACCTGGGCCTGCTGCGCCTGCACCTGCTGCGCCATGGCCACGCTGGTGGCCGCTGCCTGCGCTCCCAGGCCCGCCGACAGCAGGCTCACATCGTAAGTATTAGGACTCGAAGGCATCGCCGATAAGTTCTCAAGAGGGAAAATGAGGGGGAAACTGTCTCGTGGCAATTCCTATGAAATCTGATAGAAAACGGATCAAACGCGTACCAATGCCGTCCACTAAGAGTTCTTTATAGATAGTTTTTCCACCAATCAATTTCCTTCGCGCGCAGATTTCAAATGCTCCGCGAAAGCGGTGTGGTACACACAGCTGTAACCCCCCGCAATCATTCTGCTGCCAGCCACTTCAACTGGCGAGTGGATCCAATCACTTCAGAATTTGCCGTCAACTGCACAAGTGGCTCACAGCGTTGCCAAGATGGTACCAGACAGAGAATGGCGTCCCGCCGGCGAGAACATGGACAAACGGTACCCTAAAGACGTAAATGACATACACTCACTGTACAGCACGCCTCACTAAATTACTTTCCGCTTCATGTTCGCCAGGACGGCGCGGAAGGTACATGCAGCGGACTTCCAGCGCACGCTGCGCGAGCTGCGCAAGCAGTATCTGCAACAAATGCAGGCTAAGATGAAGGCCGATAGTCAGGAGGACGAGGAGAGACGAAAGGCACCCGCCAGCAACCATATGCACGTGTACGTGCGCAAGCGCCCTCTGCTGCCTCACGAGCTGCAGAAGCACGAGTTCGACGTCATCACTGCTGTTGGACAGCGTGAAATCGTCATTCATGAGTGCAAAATGTATTCGGGTAGGGAGGAAGAGAACAGAAACACGGTGCTAATGTGTGCTAGGCGTGCTAATAACGAGTGCGGTGTGCTCCTCTATTTCGTGCAGATATGATACACAAGTATGTGGTCTCGCACCACCAACAGTTCTCCACATGCTACGACGAGAAGGTCGACACGGAGACGATCTATGAGGATGCCGTCAAGCATCTGTTGTTGCACGCCATGCAAGGCGGCAAGTCGGTGTGCATGATGTACGGGCAGACGGGCTCCGGCAAGACGTACACCATGAGCGGGTTCTTCCAGTTCATCTCGGACGACCTCTTCACTGAAGCGGTCGGGAACGTGGACTTTGTCATTTCTGTGTCGGCCGTCGAAATTGCTGGCTCGAAGTGCTACGGTAGGTGATGATGAGAAAGTTGTCGAGTGCTACCGTGAGGCAGGTGCTAACATTTGCTTTCTCTTGGCATTCATGGCAGACCTCATTCGTGATCGCGCCAAGGTTCTGGTCTGTGACGACGGTGAAGGCAACACAGGCTTGGTGGGCACGACAGAAGTAGAGGCCGACTCGACTAACTCTTTGTTGGAGGTGCTCGAAAACGTCAAGGACTTGCGCACGACCGAATCGACGATAGTGAACCACCAGTCATCGCGCTCTCACTTGGCGTGCTACATCAATTTACGTCATCGCAGTTCGAGTATTGATAGCCTCGGCAAACTCTATGGACAGCTCGTGCTGCTGGATCTAGCAGGCAGCGAGCGCAATGAGGATTCGTTTTACCATGATGCTGCACGCAGGAAAGAAGCCATTGAGATTAACAAGAGTCACTTGGCGCTGAAAGAGTGCGTTCGTGCCATCGGACGCGAGGATAACACGGGCTTCGTGCCCTACCGCGCCAGTGTGCTTACCCGTGTCTTAAAAAGCTGTCTCTGGAGTACGAACTCCCGAGCTAGCGTGATCGCCACAATATCACCGTTGTCAATTGACACGGAACATACACTGCACACGTTGCTCTGTGCGAGTCAAATGCTAGAAGACACCCCTCACATCAGCACGGATCGAGTCGATGTGAAAGAAGCAGGAGAGGACAAAGAAGATCGCTTGGTGCCGATCCGTGAATGGGACAACGACCGTGTGAGGAACTGGATCTGCTCGGTTCGTAAGGGCAGATTCCAAAAGTTCGCCGACAATGTAAACAGCTCTGTTGATGGTAGAATTCTCACTCGATTCACGCATGCTCGATTCACTCAACTTTGCGGTGGCAACACTCTTGCTGGCGGCCATTTGCTGAAGGCTTTCCGTGACGAAATGGTTTATCAAGACAAGACTCTTAAGGCAAAACGAGAGCGAAACGCTGCCCGCCGAAATTAAGAGCGAAAGGTTTGAGACCATTCTGAAACAACTGCTAGAGGTGAATCTGTCTTGGGACATCAGTGGTGCAAAACTTGTGCGCTAACCCGCACAAGTATTAGATTGATATATAAGTAGCATCGCTATGCCAACAACAAGCAGGTAAAAAGCGCTTGTCTGGCGTTCTATGCCCCATTTTAACTCCCTTATGCGGTGTAGTGCTTCGTAGGGATAAACTTGTAGGTTACGAGTGCTCCAAGTAAGGAGACCGTCGCACTGAGCATCAAAAGGTGTGATACACCGAATCGAGCTTCGATGATACCAAACGACGCTGCCCCGATCGCAGCACCTAGCTTTCCCGCAGCAGCAGCCACGCCGTTGAGCTCAACACGCACGTCTTCCGAGAAAATCTCGGCGGGGAGACAAAATGTACCGACATTTGGTCCAAAATTCGAGAAGAAGAACGTCAGAGCGTACATTCCGAGCAGGAGTCCTCTGCAATCCAGCAGTTGCTCGTAGAAGACACCAAGCGCGATAAAGAGCAACGCCATGACAACGAAGCCCATGATTTGAATCGTCTTGAAGCTCATCTTGCCGACAAAAAATACAGTAAGCAAGTTGCCGGGCAGAGCGATCGCTGCCACGACCAACGAGCACAGTGCAACGTCAGCGAAATGGTGTTTATCCAAGCCATACGTGTCCTGCAGAATGATGGGCGTGAAGATGACGTTCCCGTAAAAAGTGACATCAAACAGGAACCAGCTTGCACACGCGCCAAAGAGTCTGCGCTGCAGCGACCTGCTATCTTGTAGCTTGTCCCACAATTTGGACCTACAGGACACTTCTGTATCCACTCTCTTGAGCACAATCGGCGGGGTGATTGGTGATGGTGGCAAGTCTTCTTTGACTTGGAATGCTCGTCGCAACACGAACAATCCAGGGAATGCACCAACCAGCAACAAAACTCGCCATCCGATCGAGTGCTGCGCGTTCATAGCCAACATGATGTAGGCCATGAGCGGTGCCAGCAGCTGCCCAATACCTTGGAAGCTGAAGACGGCTGCGACGACCTTGCTCTTCTTCAGTTCGTCGTCACTATCCGTCGACTCCACAGCCGACGCTGCCGACAAGGGGTAGACCCCTCCAACACCGACACCTAGCACGAACCGACAGGCCGCCAGCACGTGATATACCGAGTCGGTCCCCCACGGTAGCAGTGCACTGGACACAGCGCCCAGGATGGACAACAGCAGCGTGAATATCATCCCTTTCCGGCGCCCCATAACAGCTCCCACATAACCGAACGTGAGCTGTCCCACAATGGCCCCAACTAACGAGCACGCGTCCACAGTTGACCGCAGCTCCGGACTCGAGTTCGGGTATGACCGCTGCAGCATCATTAACGCGTAGTTGATCACCGCCAAATTGTACTGCAATTGACCAGATTTCCACTGTTAGTTTCAAGAATCCACTGGCTCAAACGATGACTTATACGTACAGCGGTGCTGAGGTTGGCGATAGCGGACACTAAGACCTCGTCGCTGACCACCACTTCATTGTCGCCTCCTCCTAGTGACACTTCCGGCGTCGTGCTACCGTATCCTGGCCGCGCCGTCTGCCGATCTTTTAACACGAGCGGCTCCATTACTTCGGACGAGCTGCTCGCCTCGGTACTGAACCCACCGGACGACGCGCGCTCGCGCGGCGCTACCTGGTTTACTAGAGGCTCCGTCTTGATGTGTCTCGAGTCGGGCATAAGCTTTAGCTAGGAAGGTGTCGGGGTCAGCTACCAATTCGTGACTGGGGTCGCAAGTGACCGCTCGAGCGCTTATTGGCCCAGATTCGGTTACACTAACCGCCCGAATCTTCCCATCCTCCTGCGTCGACTGCATCAGGCGATGCGTGTTTTTCAGAATGACGTTACTAGGCGGACTCAGAATTAATGAAGGCCAACACAGCATGACGTCTACAGATGAGCATTCCACGTCGTCCTTTACTTGCTTGTAAGCACCATTACGTTAGTTTTTAGTCAGTCGTTTAATAAACCCGCAACGGATATGAATGGCTTCGTGGGATAGGACTCGGGCGGTTTCTTGTCCCATCAGCTTTGCGAGAAGCAGCATTATGTGCATGCTTCGCATAGTATGAATAGGAGCGCTATAAATAGTGAGAAGATGACCACTATTTGAAATAATGCAAATTGCGTTAGAGACTTATTCACGATGATGGGACTAGTAGAGCTCGTCGTTGACCTTCCGTTTCTGCGTGGAGCTTTTGATCCACGGCCGTGGCGGCAGAATTCTCGACAGTCTACTTTTCGTAGCCGTCGATTCCCAGGAGGGCGAGTGGCTGAACATTCCATTCCCCAGGCTGACCTCGGCGTACATGCACTCGTAGCCAGCATTCTCGACCCCGGCTTCATGCCCGACAACACCGAAGTGAACGTGGTCGTTGTCTAACTGATTAGACTCGTGATCGGGACGCATGGAGTCGATAGACTGTGACTGTGAGCGCTGCATTCGAGACGAAGAACTCTCCACCATGGTCATGCGAAGTTGATTAAGCGCCTGACGGGTAGATTCGCGAACATGAAGCTTCTTGGCATGAGAGACCATTGCAGTCCGGGCGCTGTTCAGACTGGACGAAAATGACGTGAGGCGCGAGCTACGTGTCGCCTTCTTGTTCTCCGCATTGGTGCATCGATGGCGGGGCGGAGCTGTCGTGTTTTGCTCACCCTCTTGGTCGCCGTAGCCGTCGCCTAAATCGAGGTAGTTTTGACCCACATCCCCTGTATAGGCCAGGATGGACGGGTTTTTGTGGAGCTGTTCGCGCTCATGGAAACCGAGCACTGAGGATATCTTGGGCGCCATGCTCTGCAAAAGTGGAAATGATGATCGGGCCGTTGCAGTCCAGCACACCAAAAGACGGCTGGCCGCGATTGTGTAGCGAGGAAGTCGCCGAGATGCATCTCCGAGACGGTGAATTCATAAAGAAAACCTGCGTGCATCGCACTTTGTGCGATGTATCTGCTTCAAGAGGACTTGGTGCCAATATCAGAGCGTCGAAATAGTTATAGTAGCCGTTGTAGAAACGTTGAGAGCAGCTCAGAACGATGCTCAATTGCATCTCTTCTATCACTGTGAAGTTTTTTTCTTATGGAAATCATACATGTAGATTCACGTTCTGCCGTCTGCACTGACCCGACTACTATAGAAGTACGATTGTCAGCGGCATCAACTAGATTGGTAAAACGCGCACTAACTGGTCGACGATGAAATAGGCTGGGACGATATATTTTTTTCTACTAGTAGCTGTACATCTCATAATGACGGGCAGAGACTCTGTCCCCAAAACGGTTCCCGACTACTTATGTAGCTGACGCCGCATAGATTATTGTATTCCGTTATAAGTAAGGAAAATGTGTCGTTTTCGGTATTATTTGATATTTTCCGTAATCAGGAAATATACGATTAGCAGATCGCCATATGCTATCACGTAGTGAATTTTATAACCTTACGTTTATTTTCGCGCGAGGGCTAAATTTAGAAAAGCTGTTCGTGCCCCCCCACCCGACAGTCCCAGATACCCCCTCTCTTCCAGGACGTGAAGAGTGAAGGTTAGCGGATCTCATGGTACGGCTTGTTATATTGCTCTGTACAAGTTTCGCTGCCTAATATCATGTCGTTACGTTAGCAGTCACCCGACGAAAAGCTTCTTGTCTACCCAGGACAGGCAAGCAGACGTTGCCTCGAGAGCGCACGGTCCCGACCCTTTCACGGCAGCAACAGGCGGAACCAAGACGTGTACATATTCGAACCGAGAGTCGAGCCGCCCACGAAGACACCCCGCGCGCGCTCGTCTTCCACCGCTGAGCCAACCCATGGGGCCTCGCGGGAAACGACCGAATCCGTATCAAGAACAGTATTTAAGCCAGAGATACAACCGACAGTGTGACGGATACACGGGTACGGCGGCTGAGATCAGCATGCACGACGGCGTGAATAATGCCAGCGAGAGATGGGAAACCAAGGTGCTATAAGCTCTAAACGACGTCGCAAGGCCCCGGTCGAGTTCTGTTGGCAGCGACGATGACTGAGGTGCTGAATGGACAGGGTGTTGATGTAGGCGTTTGCCAAGACGAGACTTTCACAAATTCGAACCAAAGACATCGACAGACGACAGAAGATGTATCTAACGACGAAGCTCTGGCAGAACTTCTACTGCAGTTTGAAGAAAAAGACGAAGAGGAATTGCATGGCGACGCTGACGATATTGACTACGAGGTAGAGCAATCTGTCGATGATTACGAATACGAAGATAACCACGACACCGAAGGTACATCTAAGGCGGACCACAACAAAGGCCCTCGACGTGTGACAAGAGAGGAGGTGTCAAATGCCGAGGTAGACCACGAAAGTACCGAACCTAGACAGAGGAAGTACCGAAAGGCACAAGGTGGGCGGATTGCGGAATTACCTGGGCGATCAATTGACTGGATGATCTGAATCTGCTGGTGGAAGCTTTTGAGAAGGAGTCCCAATTTACAGGACGTCTTGGGAGAATTTCAGGAAGCCTTTACCGGTTTCCAGGAAGCTACGTTTCAGCAGTTTGTTTCCCGTACAAGTACCTCTGTGTCGAATCGGAATACACAGATTTCGGCCGCTCATAAGCGTGCAGCGAAGCAGACGACAAAGGCGAAGAGTACTTTTCACAGGAGACGCGTGTGGCTACAGGGCGGACATTGCTGCTTGAAATACGGGAGATATACTCCAAGCTGTACCTTTGTGTACATGGTTTGCCATTCGATTCGAAAGTCACTGGAAAGAGATCCCACTCAAAAATTCGAGCGTCTGGATGCAGTGCTCGTTTGAACGTTCGTGTGAAGCTGAGACCGGGCCAATCAGGATTCCATCTTGTAGTTAGAGCAACACTCATACATGGTACTATTACGCAAGCAACGCCGTATCGAGGACCCGCAACTACGGGAGGAGGGAAGGGCATGAGTAAAGCTGGAGCGAAGGCCGAGGCTCTTAGCCTATCTCCGAGCCAAAACTGGTAGGTTTTTGTGAAGGTTTGCTATGTTTTTGGTAGGCCCTCACGTGTTTACCTTTACTATTTTTCATTCAGGCAAACGCACGGCACTACGAGACGTCCACAATATGACTCAAGAGACGAGAACGAGCTACAACGCTGACAGCACTGATGGCGATCGGACGCTCAATGTGCTTGTTGTGTTCTGCGAAGGAGACCCCGGTAACACTGCCGAATTTGTCGTCGATGCCGAAAGGGGTGCGGCTCGTGTGATTACCTTCCAATCTGCACGTATGAAACGCTTGTTCTCCGCTTTTCCGGAAGTTTTGCTCGTAGATTTGACACACGCAGCAAACCCAATCAAATCGCTATAAGCTCTTTAGTTTCGCGATTCATTACGTGTTTGGACGGGTGCTCAATACAGCTGAGAGGGATACAAAAAGTCAATCGCATATTAACCGTGTTTGGTTTGTTTTTGATTTTCTGTATTATTTTCTATGTAGAGTCAATACGTGCAGCACACGTCGGTGTCACCGAAGAAAAGCCGAAATCTTGCGTTAGCCGTGGAGACGTTCAAGAAGAATAACCCGAGGTGGACCAAGATTCGCGTTGTGATAACCGACAAAACGCTACATGGAAAGGAGGTTTTGGTGGATGCATGGCCTAATGCGCGGCAACTGCTGTGCAAATGGCATGTTGAAACTTGGTTGAAAAAAGTAATGCTCGCGCTTAGGAGGCGTTGGAAAGCACGAATGAAGCAGCTGAAGTCCATTATGAAAAGAATGATGAATGCTGGATCCCAACAAGAATATTACGACACAAAAGCTGCTCTTTTGCCAGTTGTTAGCGACAACAAAGACAATTTGTTAGCAAGAGTTTCACGGCCCACTGGGATACATCTAAAGAAGGGTGGGTCATGTAAAGGGGGGGGGGCGCACCAAATCTGCAAAACAACACAAACAATCGCCTGGAGTCGAATTGGGTCGAATTAAGGAGGTTGTGCACAGGAAGTTCACGATTGACCAGTTGATTTCCATGCTAATAACACTTCAGGAATACGCTGAAGAGCGGTACCTGCCGAGTTCCATCGTGTCGGTAGCCGCCCCCCCCATGGCGGAAGATCCTGAGTTGTCTGCACTAGTATATGCAGCTGAGTGAATACGCGCGGCAGAGCAGCATCGATTACCAGTACGGCCTCTTACAAGCTACGATGTTGAAGTGTTGGACAACGCTAAGGTTACAAACCCGGCGACAGGAGACACCCACCAAGTGAATGATCGGGTACGGTTCGGTTCATTTTGGTGTTTGGTATGCTCCGATGTGAACTAATTCGTGCTTTGTGTCTCTACCAGCTTCTACCTGTGATTACATTTTCATGCAAACATGTCTCCTACACTGTCGGCATGTGATGTATGTTCGCAAGGAGGCTAACTACGAAACTGTGATCCCGCCGAACCGAACGCTCGCTACGAGATTGATTGTTCAAAATCCTTCCAACAATATCGAAGAGGGAGACTTGTTGCCCGGGGGCGTTAACCGCGTCAGCTGTCCACCCATTCGCACGCAACCGCCTATAAATGTTGACACCAAGTCTTACCAGAGGAGCAAGCAGCTCATTAAGAAGATCATAGACGTCATATCTATTCAGCCCTCTACGACTTACCGATTAGGGTTGAATGGCTTCGTGGATTGTACTCCGCGATGTGCACCGGTAAACTTGAGGAATTCATCGGACACCAACACGCAGACACCAGTAGATTAACAAACCTATCCCTGTTTCATCTGTTGGTGGCATCACGGGTTCACAGCTTTCATTCGCACAACTAGTCTGCTCGTTGATGGACAAGCGGTAACAACGAAGGCGGACGTGCGCGCAGATGCCTTCGTGGTAGATGGAACCGGTAACGTGGTTCGCCCTCTTCTCTGCATGAAGTAATTTTGGGTACACCAATGAACCATCCTAATGCGCCTATCGTTTTCGCTTCTCCCCAAAAAGTGAAAAGATTGGCAAGACGAGCGAAGAAGAAGGACGAATCTGCAAAGCAGATGCGAGAAACGAAACTCATCATAACGCGAATCACTGAAGGAATAAAAGCTCGGGCAGTCAAACTCTCGTACATGTCCATCCTGAGAGGTCTGTACAGTAGACGTACTACCAAGCCACTAGTCGATAGGCTGAATCTACCCAACGTCGAGGTTACGTCACCGATGGAGATCCACCGCTTCAGCATCAATCAGCCCATTCCAGCCATCTCGGCCTTACCACAGCTTGAAAAAATCGTAGGGTGTAACGGGCCATCCTGTTACATAGCTAAGTAGGTTATTAGATATTACATAAGTAGGCAGACATCCTCCGTATTGGCTGATAAGTGGGGAGCCAGACCCATTACAGCCAATCAGGAGTCGATCCACGTTGAGTGGCTCACAGAAGGCCGGACCATTTTGTCCCGGACTTAAAAATAAAACAGAGTTGAGTTTACGAGTTTATTAGCAGACTTCCTACAGCTAGTAGTGTAAGCTAAATAACGGATGACCTCGTCCCGTTACACCTAGTAGCACTTAGTAGTCCTTCCCATGACCAAGTTCGAGATGAGTATGAGCGAAGCCCCGTCGGATGATCCAGCGATCCTGGACCGCACGGCCTTCCCCCATCTTACTACCGTGGCTTGGAATGCTTACACCGCCTCGCGGCGGTGTCCGGCGAAGTCTTCGTCATGCCGATGCTGAGCTTATCGACGCCCGAGCGACAATGCCAAGCTATCCAATAATTTATGGTGCGCGAGCTCGCCGAAGCGAATCGGCGAGTATCAACTCCGTCGCACACCTCGCGGAACGACGCCGTCAAGATGGAGACGTCGACGTATTCAGGCGCCAGACAAGATTGTCTCCCTCTGAACCGCTGGTTCCGCGAGATCGACATCGCGATCGCTTCAAGGTTGATTGAAGCGCCCACAGCAAGAATCAATTTCTTGCTGTCCCGCCTCACTGGCAAAGCGAAGGAATGGGCCCTCGGGAAACTGGTCATTGACCTAATGCGTGAATACGTTCAGAAGACACGACACCTAGTATCGTGCGTCGTCACGGATCCGATCGACATGGCTTCGAGACCATGTCTTCATCTTCAGAATGCGTGAGGGCCTGACACGCTACTCACTAATGCGTGCCGATCCGAAGACGCTGGAAGAAGCGTTCGCTCTCGCGTTACGCGAGGACTATACGGTGTCCACTTCCGACTCACGAGTATCCTCGAAAATACCTCAAGTGCCGATCCCAGATCCGATGGAGATCGACGCAATCGACGCTTCGACTTTTCGCGGTCGACAGTTCAACCACAGCAGTCGTAGTCCCGGAGTCATGAATTGCTTCCGCTGTGGCAAACCGGGTCACCGCGCGGCAGTGTGCCGTACGCATGCACCGGTGTCAGTCAATGCAGTCGTCTTCCGAGATGACTCCGCATGCCCGGTTGCCCAGCCAAAAACGACAGATCCAGTAGGTGCGGGGCGCCCTACTGGCTGGAATGGAGGTTCGGGTCTCCCGGTGGCAGCCTCTCCTCCTAGCCTCACCGTGCATCACACACGTTTCAATGCCACTACCACGACGGGCGACCCAAGACTGATCATACTCAGTCTTTACGTCGCCGGCGTGCGGCGTCCACTCCGTGCGCTCCTCGACTCCGGTGCCCCGAACAACTTCTTCCGAGCATCGTGCCTGCCGCTGCTGCCGCCTTCGATTCCGGTTCGCCAAGGAACTGGCGATCTCGTCGTCAAGTTGGCCGACGGCAACCCAAACCGCGTTCCGCGGCGAGTGATCTCGTTTCCGTACACCTTCGACGGCTTTCGGAGCTCTGACGACTTCTTGGTGTACGAGATAAATTACGCCTTCGATTGCATCGTAGGGATACCGTGGTTGACACGGTATCAGCCGCAGATCGACTGGCTGGCCCGATCGGTAAAGCGTCGGACCACCTACGACGTGGGTGCGGTGTTCACGCACCTGCTGGTGGCACCGTCGGACTGGCCCCATGTCTGAGTCGTGGACAAAACCACCACCACACACACCTTTGCGCAAAAATGGCGATGGCCCTCTTTGCATGGTGTGTACTGTGTCGATAGACGAGGCGGTTAAGCATGCGGGGCCATCGCACAACAACGAGGCGGCCGAGCATGTGAGCTCCCGCAAAGTTCCGAGGCGGTCGAGCATGTGAGGCTCCCGCAAACTTCCGCCGGCTATGCGAGGCTCCCGCATGATATCGGCGCGGTCGAAACTGACTCCCTGCCCCTAGAGGAGGGTGAAATATCGGGCAGTGACAGTAGTTCATCGGCCTCGAGCAGAGGCTCGAGACGCACGAAGTCATCCCGCCGTTCGCAGCAACGGCTGAAGCCTCGCCGCACCCTCGACGCGTACACAACAGTGGACATGGTCTGTGCACTCGAGTATACGGAGAGTTTTCCATAATGAAGCCGCACCATCGAGGTCGCGGCTCCTCCTCGCGACACCGCGTCAATCGTCCTGCTTCAGGGCTTATCCTGGAGGACCTTGCACGACCTCAAGGCCGGCGAAAGCGATCAAATTTGCTGATTGCCGACGAAAATCCGCTGATGCACGAACTCAATGTGGTCAACGGATCGGTAACCTTAGCTCGCCCCAAGAGCGCTGAACCCAAATTGGCTCGCGAAGAGCGCTTCGCAGCCCAATCCTGAGAATTACTTCGCTGTTCTGGCAATCCGGTGTACGACGTCGTCCGCGAGTTCGCGGACGTCTTCCCGGATAAAACCCCGGCGGAGCTTCCGGCCGACCGCGGCGTGCGGCACGAGATTGATCTCGCACCTGGAACCAAATATTGCGTGACACGGCAGTGACAACTGTCGCGAGACCAAATCGTCGCGATCGACGAGTCCTTCGAAGGACGTCAACGTGCTGGCCACGTCCGCGAAAGCTCTTCACCACACACGAGTCCGACTTTCTGAAGAACGCCACCAGTGGATGGCGCATCGTCCACGCGTTCAACAAAATTGAACTACGCGACCATCCCAGCACAAACAACAATCCCGCGGAAGGACGTGGTGCTTGACTTGATGTCCGGTAGCGTGATCTTCAGTGCGATCGATCTGACAGACAGCTTCTATCAGATCCTCATGCGTGAGAGTGACGTTCCGTTTACGGCGGTTAGCACTCCCAGCGGCATGCTCTGGGTGGCTCTAATGCCACAGGGATTCAAGAATGCCCCCGCTACGTTCAATCGTATGGTCACACAGATACTTCGACCGCTCCGTGTTCGCACACCGAGCTACTTTGATGATATTTTCATTCACAGTCGCTATGAGGGCAACCTCAGCGCGCTCGAAGTTCATCTCGGCCACCTGAAGAGTGTCTTTCAGGTGATGACCGAGAACAAGCTCTATGCGAACCTGAAGAAATGTGTCTTCTGTGCACCCGAGATTCCAGTACTCGGGTGCTACGTCAGCGAGCACGGGGTCCGTGCAGACCCAGGGAAATTTACGTCGATCTGCTCTTGGCCAACTCCCAAGAACCCCACGGAGTTACGTAAGTGGCTGGGCCTCGCGAACTACCGTCATAACCACACGAAGTATTACGCCGGCTTGACTCAGCCGCTGTCATCGTTGCTCAAGAATGACGCCACATGGTTGTAGCGTTCCGACCACCAAAAGGCCTCCGACTCCGTGAAGGCGAGCCTGTCCGAAGCTCCGATTCTCATGCTTCCGGACGAATCGAAGCTCTTTCCTGTGGTATGCGACGCCAATGATTTCGCTATTGGTTGTGCCCTCATGCAATTTGACGATGAGGGCTGCGAACGCGTCGTGAGCTTCCAGTCACGACAGATGAAACCGGCTGAGAAGAACTCTCCCGTTCACGACAAGGAGCTCCTCGCCATGCGCTACGCTCTAATCAAATCTAGAGTGCATCTGCTCGGCGAGCAGATGTTCGCAATCTACACGGACCACGCTTCGTTGCGGACTGCAACCAAGAGCCCGCATCTGTCGCAACGCATGGCTCGTTGGCTTTCGTTTTTCGCCGAATACAACTTCGTTGTCCACTACATGCCCGGCAAGAACAACATTCTTGCCGACGCGCTGTCCCGCCGTCCGGATTATGATCCACGACGTGATCTTGGTCATCAAGCACTTGATGACGACGCCGAAGCCGAGGACTGCGCTCTCTGTGCTGAGATTGGAGTCAACACGACGATATCAGTTCCGATCTGCTCGCTTCGCGAGCATCGCGAGCAGATCTTCGCGGCATATGCCGATGATCTGTTCTACGCGAACATCATTGCACACCTCCGCAATCCAACAACTGCGACTGCCAACGCCCTTTTACTGGCCCGACCCGCGCTCACATCAAGCGGTACCAGCTTGACGGTCCGCGCCTGACACACACGATGGATACTTTCGATTGTCCGCGTGTCGTCATCCCAGCGGATGACGACCTTCGTGCCCGTCTCTTGCATGAGTATCACGACGCACCAGGCGGAGGTCATCTCGGCGCGAGAAGACATTCGGCGCACTGTCGCATGATTAATTCTGGCCGCGCATGTACAAGTGGATTCGCAAATGGGTACGGTCCTGCGAAACGTGCCAGCGCGTAAAGCCGGCACCGTCGTCGCAAGCTCCGCGTGGAAGTCCGTCAGCATGGACTTCATCTTTGGGCTTCCTGCGGATGACCAAGACCGCACGGGCGTCTTGGCCCTTGTCGACCGCTTCGGCAAAATGATTCACTTCGCTCCCGTCGCGGCTCAAATTACCGCAGAAGAGACCGCGACGATTTTCCTGGACACTATATTCCGGCACCATGGGCTGCCGGTATCCATCGTATCCGACCGTGATCCACGTTTCATGTCAGCCTTTTGGGATCGGCTGTTCGAACCCCTTGGTACCCGGTTGTTGATGTCCACGACGGCCCATCCAGAGACGGCTGGGCAAACGGAGCGCGTGAGTCGAGTTCTCGAAAATGTTTTGCGAAGTTATGCGACTTCATTCGCGTCGTGGTCGTCGTTCCTACCACTCGCAGAATTCGCTATCAATAATGCGGTTCATGCGTCAACAGGGTTGACGCCATTCTTCGTAAATGAAGAATGGCTCCCGGACACTGCTACGTTCCCGCAGTTCTTGCTCTGAACTCGGCCGCTGATACTACGGGCCCCACTCTTGGTGGGGGGAAACCTGGCGGTGTGTCGGCTATGGAAGCGGTACTCGTGGTCATTGAGGCGAAAGAACCCGACGGCGCGTCGGCAGTGCGGCCGACGCTCAACCTGTCAGCTTCTGCAATAACTCCATCATCGGTTCCGCCCACGTCTCACGCGTCTAACTTCTCACCAAAAGAAGTTCACCAATTGATTCCGTCGCAGTAACAGATTTATGTTGCATCGCCAGGCTGTCACGCGATACGTGCGCGACGCGCTGCAAGCAGCAGCCGAGAGGCAGAAAGAAATGCCGATCGTCGAGGTCGGAAGAACATGCACAACTTTGCGGGCATTCAAGCAGCCTCGGTCACGAACTTGGGTGCAAACAAGTTAGCACCAAGATTTATTGGACCATTCAAGATTATCAAGATTTTAGGTGATGCCTACACGCTGGACATCTCTACTCCGATGCGGCTGCATCCGACGTTCTATGTCGGACAGTCTCAAGCCTTACCATCCCGAGCTGATCCCGGACGTTCAGCCGCCGACGGCGCTGTCGTCGACTCACGCCGAGTCCCTGCTGCGCACGCACCGACTCGTTCTACTGCGGCCGTCCAAACGCCTCGGTCTCCAGACGCCGCAGCCGCTCGACAAGAGCCCGCTGCTCGCGCCGAGCCCTCTCCGCAACGGAAATTGCCGCGTTCGCGTCGTCCCGAGCGCTTTCCGCTATCAAACGAGCGTCCTGCAATTCGTTCGTCATCTGCTCGGCCTCCGCTTGAAGCAAGCGATACTGCTCAGCGGCCATCATGCCCTCAGGAGGCGCGCCGGCGATCTCAGTTGCCGGCGCCCTTCCGTCGTGATGATTCTCCACCGCTGATAGACTCGTCGGGCGCTCGGAGATGGGTGGCCGGTGTATTGTTGATCACGATATTCGGAAGGCGCAGAAGCCGGGTGTCGGCGCGAGTCAAACGCCGGTACGGCCGGAGAAACATTATCGCGTCCGCTGGCTAGGTTATTCGCCAGCGGAGGATACGTGGAAAGCGTGGCGCTGCTTCTCGAGGATATTCCGGATGTGGTAGCGGACTACGAGTCCACGCTGACACATTTGTCCGCGTGCGCGAGCCTCCCACATTCGATCCAACATCTCGCAAATGGCTGCGGCTCCGGCTGCGCTGTCGGGACCGTGTCCGATAACCACGCGCACTTGCCTCTCGATCATGCTGGCAGTCACAATTCCGCGAGCGTCCGCGAGACCGAGCGGACGCATCACAGCTACGGTAATAGTCGAGAGTCATGCGGCTATGGCCCACGACGCAGTGGGCTGCGAGGGTGCCTGCGCTCGCAGCGAGCCGTGCTACGCCGCGTGTTATCACGTCCACGCCGTTTCGTCGCCTGCCGGAGCTGGTGCAGCGATCGCTCGTAGCAACCAATCCAGCGCCGCTCGTGCCCCGCCCGCGGCCACTGAAACACCTGCTCTTCCCACTCCGCTCGGGTGGGCCGGCTTACGTGGCTGCAATGGAAGCACCCCTCACGAAGGTGCACGTAGCACAGGCGCGACGAGTCCGCCGACATCCTGCAGATGCGACTCCGCAGGTCGCCAATAGAGTGTTCGCCATGTGTCATCTCACGCGCTTCGAGCCATGACGTGAAGGATTCCCCTTCACGTCGCACCGCATTCCAGCGCCTGATGAAGGCACACCACGAACGTTGCAGGGTGTCGTATGAGCAGTCGTAGCTCGTCGCCTTGCTGTTCGTTGCGCGGTACCGTCGAAAGTACTGCTTCATCTCATTTAACGGCTCCGGTCCATCAGCGCCCTCGAGGTTGTACAGCCGCCACGGCTTTAGGTCGGCGTCCATTACGTGAGGCACCGGGACCAGTCTTGTCTCCGGCTCCAGGCGTGGGCGTAGTCGTCGAATCAAACGTGTCGCGAGGTCTTGACATGATTATCGTCGCGCTTGTTCGGCAATGTGGTTGCCGCGCAGTATCGTCGCTCCAACGGGATGATGTGTGGTGACTTCTAAGTGAGATTCGCGTTTTGGCGCATCCACTGTAATGCGCGTGCAGGAACGGTATGTTACGGTACGCGCTTACAATACGGTAAGCGCAACTTAAAGAGGGGGTGATGTAACGGACCATCCTGTTACATAACTAAGTAGGTTATTAGATATTATATAAGTAGGTAGGCATCCCCCGGATTGGCTGATAAGTGAGGAGCCAGGCCCATTACAGACAGTCAGGAGTCGATCCATATTGAGTGGCTAACAGAAGGCCGGGCCATTTTGTCCCGGACTTAAAATAAACAGAGTTGAATTTACGAGTTTATTAGCACGCTTCCTACAGCTAATAATGTAGGCTATATAATGGTTGACCTCGTCCCGTTACATTGGGCAATTGAAGAAATGAACCGGGATGATGACTTTGATCTGCTGATAAGATTGGGACGACTATGGATGATCTATCTACGGCCAATAAAGTTGATGGATAGCGTGGTGATGGCGTGAAACAACTTTTGCTTTGTGCAAGCTACAGTGGAGTGGATTGGCAAGGTCGAGCTTTAGGTGTGGCCAGCGTCGTGAAGCCCTTCAACGATAAGTAGACGACATAAAGGTAAGCAACAATGGTTACCGACGACATACCAACCTACCCGAAACTCACAATCCAACGATTATCTTCGATTTCAGGCTGAACACAAGCAAGCGATCGAGGAACTCAACCTCGGGAATGCTACGTCGGCGGTCATTTGCAGTACGTGTGGAGTTCCTAGACTTCCGAGCGAATCAGTGGCTGTATTTGAGCTCGATCATTGGAGGGCGTCTAACTCTGCGAGAGTCATACGATGCGGTGGGCGTCATCAACCCCGCTATCACAAGTTCGACGATGTGGAGCAAAACAAAGAACAGCGAGGGGGTACGGTGCTGATAAGACAGGGCACGACCGCGTTATCAGCGTCATCAACGTGGGAAATCATTTGGTTGCATTTTTTGTGGACATTCTGCGAGAACGTGCTACCTGCTTGACCCAATGAAGCCCCCAAGTAACCTCTCTACGGTCAAGGAAGCGGTGGTATCCGTGGTCAAAAAAATATTGAGAATGACAGACCAGCTACGCTACGAAGTTATTGTCTGCTGCCAGCAGAAGGATAGCCACTCATGTGACCTGTGGTGCTTGGCGATAATGAAGTTGATTACAAACGAGTACTTGAAAGGACTACTGGAACGATCGCTGTAAGAGGTGGTGGATTACCACGCCCGCAGTTTCTGCGCAAGGTAATTGATCTCAGAATCATTTCGCTATTGACGATGGCGAGACCAGTAATGGAGGTACAATTGTTCAAATTCGTTAAGAATTTTTGAGGATAGTAGTACCACCAAATTTTACTGAGCCCCAGGGAGTTAGTGTTTCAGGAAGTTGTGGCGCTTGTCTAAAAATCATAACTCGAAAAGAAATGAAGTTCTGAACTGTCTGCTATAGTTCCTATGCTTTAATCCCGTTTAACTTATGTTTGTTTATAGCGCACGTAGCTTCCGAATGTGATTTGATTGGACTGTATCAATGCGCTTTCAACAAGGTGGTTAATAATATATATTTTCGAGTGCATCTATAAGTTACCACTTCGACGTCACGTCGTAATAACAGCTGACATTTCGGTCCATCCATAAACAAGATGACACTCACCATTAATAAAAAAACTCCTTTCATTTTTGGTTGTTGTATTGTGCCTTTCCCGACTTATGGCCAATCTGCCTCAAAAGGTAGGTCCTTCGCAAGTGTGCCTAGGATTAAAGGTATGATTTGTCGAGCCACTGGTACAGAATTAAGTGCACTTTCCCTTTTTCTTCCAATGACTGCTGGGGAAGCAAGTCCTACGGATGAGCTCCTAACTGACTAGGTACCTATGCCTAAACTTACCCCTATCCTAATCTGACACATAGGCCATTTCTGCTGGGAGCTCTTTCGGCCGTCCGAATGGCCAATGCATTTTGGCCATTCGGTCCTAAATTCGTTAAAAGGTGGTTCTTAGTCCAAATGGCTTTCGTAAGACCCCTCCTCCTGCGTAGGACTCTAAAACGGAGGGCGTTTTGGCAGAAAGGCAAAATACACGATCCTATAAATAAACCTCTATAAATTAATAAGCTTAGGACTATTTTGAAGTCGAGATAAAATCGATTTATCTCGAGAATTAAATCATTAGAACTATCCAGAAGTTATCGGCTTACCCCGGTGTCATAGAATAAAAGACAATTCATTCATGAATTGGATTGTTTAACACGTTTGACCGTTTGACACATAACTTGCGCTCTATGCCGGGAATGATCGTCTCTCACCTCTCCTCTATATCGTACACTCTTCAGTTTCGCGCTATGAAAGACAGCGGACTGGCTGGCCAACTACGCCAGGGACAGACAGAGGAGGGTGACGACAACTTGGGATCAGCCAGAAGGGGAAACCGAAGTGCAGGTGTGAGTGAAACAACATATCAAAAGTGGCGTGGTTGGAGCACTGAGCGACGGGGAGGGAGGAGGACAATACAAGGAGATAGTAAACAAGTGAAAGGAGAGTGTGCAGCGCTGAGCATGGGGAGGGGATGCGGGACTGCAAACCAGAGAATGAAGGAGAGGAAAAGAGCGAGGATGTCTGGTGAACCCGATAAGGTAACACAGGAATGGTGATTAGACTTTAGTAGCTCATGCAAAACACAATCAACCCAACATTTATTATTATTATGATTATTACTGTTACGCCACCACAAACCAGCAACCAAATCATTATTGTCGTAGCGAGGGAAGGACTCAGTTTTCATTGCTTAAAATGTATCGCAGCTACCTCCGTCAGTGCTGTTGTGTGATCAAGATGTGTATACATATCGTGACGGTTTCGACATCCCTATACTATCAGACAGTTACATCAATATGCTAAACGACGGGGTGACACATATAACTGTCCCCTGTCCCTAAGCCAGCCACCCTAATGCTCTCTACGCTCGCTGATGCCAAAGCCCTAAGCCCGCTACGGCTCGCACGCGAAGCCTCCGCTTGATAATGGGGCAATGCGCGGTCCTGGATTTGCATCCATATGTTACGCACACGGCATGCAAACGGCAGGCATGTTGGCCTGCGCCCGCTGGCGTGGCATGACATCCGCCCTCAAATTGGCCCAATCTGAAACCTCATTTATCCTACATACCTGACTTGTATATTTGGCACATTGTCGGAAGATTTGCACTGTCAGACTTAGAGTTTGTATGAGTCCTGCTTAAGTACTACCGGAACGGTGAGGATGGCCAACCGATCATGCTTCAATGCAATTGTCGAGAGTGGACGATGTAGAATCATACGGTTTCACATCTTTCGCGATCATATCCACGCATCCACACAATTGGGAAGCGCCGAAAGGTCGTCCAGTTTCATCATTGCATCACTACTGTCACCTGAGTCGAACGAGCTAGATTGACTACAACGCCCTTAGAACCAGCGTCTCACTCAGGAAAGGTATGAGCTATCACTCGAGCAGCAGTATAACATGTCCCGTTTCCAAGACTCGAAGTGGGCGTCCTCGTTGAAACGAAGATACGTCGGGATCTGTGCAGGTCGGTGGCGCGCAATCTTGTTCACAGGGGAAAAGCGCCTTTTCTGTTCATTATTACGCGTCTCCGATTGCGCGCCATGGGGTGAGCGCCTCCCCACTACCCGTCCCAGTCGACTCATTATCGATTTAGTTGAGCGTTGCAACAGCGTCCTCTGCTATTGCGAACTTTCAATGACAAGAGCCTCTCGAGTGACAAACGTGGACCTGGAGTCCAGCAAGACCATGCTGGCTAAAGGTCCTCACGCTCTACACGGATACATGGCTAACACAATGGAGGCGGCTATGGGGCGGGAGTTGCCTCAGATGGAGGTGCGTTACACCAATCTGTCAATCACAGCCGACGTTGCTGTGATCCGAGACGTCTCGACCAAATCGGAGCTGCCCACGATCTACAACGTGACCAAGCGCAGTCTGGCCAAGCTCACGCCGAACAAGCGAATGGAGAAGAAGCACATCCTCAAGAACGCAAGCGGCGTGTTCAAGCCGGGCACTATCACTCTGCTACTAGGACAGCCTGGCTCGGGTAAGTCGTCCTTCATGCGCGTTTTGGCCGGTCAGTTCCCCAAGAGCAAGAACGTCACAGTTCAAGGCAACATTTTATACAATGGACGTGAACAAAAGGAGCTCGCCAAGCAGTTACCGCAGTTCGCAGCGTACGTAACACAAGAGGACAAGCACTTCCCGTCCCTCACGGTACGCGAGACGCTTGAGTTCGCACACGAGTTTTGTGGCGGAGGACTCTCGAAACACAGCGAAGAATTACTCTCCAATGGTACAACGGAAGCCAGCTTGGCAGCACTCAAAGCGGTCAAGGCGTACTTTACCAACTACCCGGATTTAGTCGTCAATCAGCTTGGGCTTCAGAGTTGCCAGGACACACTTATTGGCAACGCCATGCGACGTGGTGTCTCGGGTGGCGAGCGCAAACGCGTGACGACTGGAGAAATGGAGTTCGGCATGAAGTACATGACGCTCATGGACGAGATCAGTACGGGCCTGGACAGTGCTGCGACGTACGACATTATCAAGACGCAGCGCAGCATTGCCAAGACATTGCACAAAACCGTCGTCATTGCTCTGCTTCAGCCGGCCCCAGAAGTCTTCGAGTTGTTCGACAACGTCGTTATCCTGAATGACGGAGCAGTGATGTACCATGGCCCTCGAGTTGAGACGCTCCCGTACTTCGAGAGTTTGGGCTTCAAATGCCCATCCGGTCGCGACGTTGCTGATTTCCTGCTGGATCTTGGTACAAACCAGCAGACCAAATACGAAACGAAGCTGCCTCAAGAAATGAACAAACATCCGCGTAAAGCAAGTGAATTTGCTGAGCTCTTTCGACACTCGAGCATCTATAGCAATCTAATGGCACTGCTGGACGTCCCGTTCGACCTGCACCTCCTTGAAGACGCTGACAAGCACATGAATCCCATGCCCGAGTTCCGACAGACCTTCTGGGAGAATACAAAGACTTTGACACGCCGTCAATGGATGGTAACGGTCAGAAACCATGCGTTCATTCGTACACGAGCGCTTATGGTCATCGTGATGGGGCTAATCTACGGATCCACGTTCTATCAAGTTGACCCAGTAGATGTACAACGAAGGCTGGGCGTGGCGTTCCAAGCGACGATTTTCATGGCGTTAGGTCAGACCTCCCAGGTCCCGACCTTTATGGCAGCTCGAGACATTTTCTACAAGCAACGAGCAGCCAATTTCGCTCGCGCTTCCTCGTATGCGATTGCCAACTCCGTGGCGCTTATCCCCCAGTCCATTTTCGAAAGTGTCGTCTTCGGCTCGTTGGTCTATTGGCTGAGTGGCTTCGTTGGGCACGTTGGACACTACTTCATCTTCCTCTTGCTACTTGTTCTGACCAACCTGGTGTTTGCGTCCTGGTTCTTCTGTTTAACGGCGATCTCACCAAACTTTAACATCGCAAAGCCCATGTCGACGTTCAGTATCGCTCTGTTCGTGCTCTTCGGGGGCTTTGTCGCGTCCAAAGCGGTGATTCCCGACTGGTTGATCTGGGTCTATTGGCTCGACCCCATGGCTTGGTGCTTGCGAGCTCTGGATGTCAACGAATATCGTGCAGCCAAGTACGATGTGTGTGAGTACCAAGGCGTAAACTACTGCAAGGATTTTAATGCGACTGTGGGCGAGTACTTCCTGTCGGGGTTCAGCGTACCATCAAGCAGTGAATGGGTTTGGACGGGTGTGCTTTACTTGACTGTAGCTTACCTATTCTTCATGGCATTGGGCGCTTTCGTGCTGGAATACAAGCGCTACGATGGTCCGAGCAACGTCGTCTTCACACCTAAGGACCTTGAGATGCCGTCGTCCACAGAGTCATCCGACCACTACGTGCTCGCTTCAACGCCTAAGAGCGTCAATACCTCTCCAGTGTCTTCACATCTGTCGGCTGAAGTCGTCGTCGATGTAAAATCTCGGGAGAAACGCTTTGTCCCGGTCACTCTAGCGTTTCAAGACTTGTGGTACTCGGTGCCTAAACCGAGCAACCCGAAGAAGAGCATCAACTTGCTCAAAGGCATTAGCGGCATCGCTGAGCCTGGTACGTTGACGGCACTCATGGGCTCATCGGGAGCTGGCAAGACAACGTTAATGGACGTGATCGCTGGTCGCAAGACGGGCGGCACAATCACTGGCAAAATTATGTTGAATGGCTACGAAGCGAGCGAATTGGCTATACGTCGGTGTACGGCATACTGCGAGCAGATTGACATTCATTCGGACGCGACAACGTTCCGAGAAGCACTTACGTTCAGTGCCTTCCTTCGTCAAGATAGTACTGTGTCAGACAGCAAGAAGCACGACTCGGTGGAAGAAGTGTTGGAGTTGTTGGACCTGCACGACATTGCAGACAAAATTGTCCGGGGAAGTTCAATGGAGCAGATGAAGCGCTTGACGATCGGCGTGGAACTCGCTGCCCAGCCGAGCATTCTGTTCTTGGACGAGCCCACCAGCGGCCTGGACGCACACTCGTCCAAGCTGATCATGGACGGCGTTCGCAAGGTGGCCGACAGTGGCCGGACCATTGTGTGCACGATTCACCAGCCTTCGTTCGATGTGTTCTTCCTATTCGACCATCTCCTACTTCTGAAACGTGGTGGCGAGACCGTGTTCGTAGGCGAGCTTGGCAAGAAAAGTCACAAGTTAGTGAGCTATTTCGAAGCGATTCCAGGCACGCCGCTTCTTCCTGAGGGTCAAAACCCGGCAACCTGGATGCTGGAAGTCATTGGTGCTGGCGTGAATAACCAGGTTACAACCGACTTCGTGCAACAGTTCAAAGACAGCGCGGAGAAACGCGCTTTGGACGTCGCACTGGATACACCAGGCGTCAACAGACCTGCTCCCGGTGTGCCCGAGATGGTTTTCACAAGAAAGCGTGCTGCGAGCTCGATGACTCAGCTTCGGTTCCTAATGAAGCGCTTCAATGACCGCTATTGGCGCACGCCCACGTACAACATCACAAGGTTTGCGATTTCACTGATGCTGGCCATCATGTTTGGCCTCGTCTTCATGGGGAAGGACTACAAGACGTACCAGGAGGTTAACGCCGGTGTCGGTATGATCTTCACGACGACGCTGTTTAACGGCGTCATCTCGTTCACGGGGACATTGCCGATCACATCTGCAGAGCGTCCAGCGTTCTACCGCGAGCGCGCGTCACAGACATACAACTGCCTCTGGTACTTTATGGGCTCGACGGTGGCGGAGATCCCGTACGTCTTCATGAGCAGTGGTCTCTTCACGATCATCTTCTACCCGGGGGTGGGCTTCACCAACCACGCGTCCGGCGTCACGTACTGGCTCGTCATGTCACTCTTCGTGCTCATGCAGACATATCTGGGCCAGCTCTTCATTTACGCGCTACCGAGCGTCGAGGTGGCAGCGATTCTAGGCGTATTGTACAATTCGATCTGCCTCTTGTTCGCAGGCTTTAACCCTCCGGCTGCCTCGATTCCTACAGGCTACCACTGGTTGTATCGGATCACCCCTCAGAAGTACATTATGGGAATTTTAACGTCGTTGGCTTTCACGGACTGCAGCAATGAACCAGTATGGAACAACACGCTGGAAGTGTACGAAAACGGCGGCTCTGAGCTGGCGTGTCAACAATTGGAGGGCTCTCCCGTGACGCTCGGCCACATTACAGTAAAGGGTTACGTCGAGGACCACTTCCAGATGAAACACTCGGAGATTTGGAGTAATTTCGGCTACGTGTTCGTGTTTCTGGCGGTTTTCCGGCTTCTCGCGCTCCTGTCGCTGCGCTTCATCAATCACCAGAAGAGGTAGAACAAGCATCAACGAATCTAAATACATTTACTTTGAAGTATTAAGCAACATGAAGTGTGCGTGATTTCTGCCGGGGCTGCACCAAGAGTGGTGATTTATTCTGTCTGCCAAAAACGTAAGCGCCACGGTACTTCAAAATTTTTGAGGTTGTCGGCGACGGCAACGACGATGGACGCTCGACTATCTCAAAGATCGACGCTTCAGTTTGGTTCAAAGTCTGGAGGTGAACTCCAACGAGAGAAATAGCAGTGTTTAATCTCGCGCCTGTTGATACATGTACACTACACTTGTGTAATATATCCTGCCAACTTCAAAATGCGACGAGGCGCACCTCAGATGCTATACACTGTATAGTACATGTACATGTATGTATACAGTAATAGCTGGCGAATTGGCGTGAGCACAATCATCGGTCCCGATTGGACGGATTTCGCACCGTCACTGTCGATTTTGCATGCACAGACGGAACTAGTGCCTGAGGGAAGAATGTTGGTAAGTGGCGCGCAACCGTCGAGCGTCCCGCGCATGGTCGGACTCGCAGGAAGTACGACTCAGTAAGGCTACGTAGCCTTACCGAGCGCCCAGAAGGAGAGTTATTGAGCTCACACGATGCTGAAATCTATAAATATGGTTATGTATAATGCTGCCGCCGCGCGATCCCAATGGGATCGGGTGTCAGTGCATCACGAGCTGTCACGCGGCGACTGTTGATTCCGGGAAGCCCGCTTAATACAAATATCAAGTGTTGGTGGCCGGCTCTACTGGTGAGAAAAGGCGCCGACCCGAGCAGCAGCGGTGCAGTATGATGCCGCAGCCCGAGCCCTGGCAGTGCGCGTAAAGCAGCCCCGTTGCTGGCCACGATTGCTCGCACACCGCGTGTCGCACCGCTTCAGTTGTCCCGCGTGGTTGTTTGACATTTAGCGGAGACGGCGGTTCCACCTGCTTATGCTGGAGGCTACCGCGCAATAAACCGTCCCGTGTTCGTCGACCCAGTCGGCCTTGCTGCTTGTAGTCATTATGCTTCTCGACATGTATAATAGTTGCTGAAGCTAGCAAATTTTATCATTACGGACACCGAGCTGTATGCGTGTGCATTTTTTTCTAGCAGAGACTAGGGCTGTTGCGTCAACAGCACTTCTTACCGTAGACCTCGCATGTGCGCGCAATCCGGCTGCGGCATTAACGCGCGCGTGGATGATGAGAGGCTCCATTCCACTCCTTGCTCTCTTTTTTGCTGGCGGTACACAACGATCGTCGCTCGCCTTGTCCTGTCGGGCTTGGCTCCTGCTCTTGAGTGAGCCAGTCATTCCTGAATTTGCGCGGCGAGCGTGACATCGACCAGATACATAGACTACACAAGAGACCAGCAGCTACAAGCTCGCTAGTTCGTTCGCCATGTCGACGAATTCGGAGCAGGAGAGGACCCCAGGCCACGAGTCCGGCGCGGCGCTCATGGCGTACGGGCCGGAGGTGCTACACGACTACGTAGCCACGCGCTTCGAGGCGGCGCTGGGCCGCACCATGCCACAGATGGAGGTGCGCTTCTCCAACCTGTCGATCACCGCCGACGTGGTGGTGGTCGAGGAGGACGAGAGCAAGACGGAGTTGCCGACGCTGTGGAACACGACCAAGAAGGGCCTGGCCAAACTGTCGGCCAAGAAGCACGTGGTGCGCAAGGACATCCTGCGCAACGCCAGTGGCGTGCTCAAGCCAGGTACCATCACGCTGGTGCTGGGCCAGCCCGGCTCGGGTAAGTCGTCGCTCATGAAGGTGCTGAGCGGCCGCTTCCCGCTCGAGAAGAACGTGACGGTCGAGGGCGACGTGACGTACAATGGCGTGGCGCAGGCCGAGATCATGCGCCGCCTGCCGCAGTTCGTGGCCTACGTGACGCAGCGCGACAAGCACTTCCCGACGCTCACAGTCAAGGAGACGCTCGAGTACGCGCACCGTTTCTGTGGTGGCGGCGTGTCCAAGCGCGCCGAGGAGAAGCTGTCCAAGGGCACACCCGAGGAGAACTTGGCCGCACTGGAAGCAGCAAAGGCGCTGTTCGCACACTACCCGGACGTGATCATCCAGCAGCTCGGTCTGGAGAACTGCCAAGACACGATCGTGGGCAACGGCATGATGAGAGGTGTGTCGGGTGGCGAACGCAAGCGCGTGACGACTGGCGAGATGGAGTTCGGCATGAAGTATGTGACGCTCATGGACGAGATCAGCACAGGTCTCGACAGTGCCGCGACGTTCGACATCATCAAGACACAGCGCAGCATCGCCAAGAAGCTGCAGAAGACGGTAGTGATCGCGCTGCTGCAGCCGGCGCCGGAGGTTTTCGACCTGTTCGACGACGTGATCATCCTGAATGAGGGCGAGGTGATGTACCACGGCCCGCGCGATAAGGTGGTGGGTCACTTCGAGAGTCTGGGCTTCCAGTGCCCGCCCGAGCGCGACGTGGCCGACTACCTCTTGGACCTGGGAACGAACCAGCAGCACAAGTACGAGGCGTCGTTGCCGTCGGGCATGGCGCACCACCCGCGCCTTGCTAGCGAGTTCGCGGAGCATTACCGTCGCTCGAGCATCCACGGCGACATGCTGGCGGCGTTGGAGTCTCCACATGACCCGGAGCTGCTGGAGAACGTGAGCAACGACATCGACCCGATGCCGGAGTTCCACCAGTCGTTCTGGGACAATACGTGGACGCTCATGGAGCGCCAGAACAAGGTGACCATGCGCAACACGGCGTTCATTAAGGGTCGAGGCATTATGGTCATCGTCATGGGCTTGATTAACGCATCGACGTTCTGGAACGTGGACCCGGTGAACGTGCAGGTGCTGCTGGGTGTGCTTTTCCAGGCCGTGCTGTTCCTGTCGCTGGGCCAGGCCTCGCAGATTCCGACGTTTATGGCCGCGCGTGACATCTTCTACAAGCAACGCGGTGCCAACTTCTACCGCACGGCGTCGTACGTGCTTTCGTGCTCAGTGTCCCAGGTGCCATTGGCGCTCGCGGAGACCATCGTGTTCGGCCCGTTGGTGTACTGGTTGTGCGGCTTCGTGTCGTCGGCTGGCGCGTTCATCATCTACCTGATCCTGCTGATGCTGACGAACCTGGCGTTTGCGGCGTGGTTTTTCTTCATCGCATCGATCTCGCCGGATCTTCACGTGTCGAAGCCGATCGCCATGATCACGATCCTGTTCTTCGTGCTGTTTGCCGGCTTCATCGTGGCAAAGAGCCAAATGCCCGACTGGCTCGTGTGGATTTACTGGATTGACCCGATCGCGTGGTGCCTGCGTGCGCTGGCCGTGAACCAGTACCGCTCGTCGATCTTCGAGGTGTGTCTGTACGATGGCATGGACTACTGCTCGGAGTTCGGCATGTACATGGGCGAGTACTACCTGTCACTGTACGATGTGCCGTCGGCGAAGACGTGGATCGTCTACGGCATCATCTTCATGATCGTGGCATACGTGTTATTCATGTTCCTGGGTTGCTTGGTGCTAGAGTACAAGCGGTACGAGAGCCCGGAGCACACGATTTTGGCCAAGAAGACGGTGGACGAGGCCGGCAGCTACGCGCTGGTGGCGACCCCGAAGAAGGACAAGTCCCATAACGATGGCGAGGCTTTCGTGGTGGAGGTGAAGGAGCGCGAGAAGAACTTCACGCCGGTGACGGTGGCGTTCCAAGACTTGTGGTACTCGGTGCCAAACCCGAAGAGCCCGAAGGAGAGCCTGGACCTGCTGAAGGGTGTGAGCGGCTTTGCGATGCCTGGCTCAGTGACGGCTCTGATGGGCTCGTCCGGTGCTGGTAAGACGACGCTGATGGACGTGATTGCCGGCCGCAAGACGGGTGGCACGATTAAGGGCAGTATTCTGCTGAACGGCTTCGAGGCGAACGACCTGGCCATCCGTCGGTGCACAGGCTACTGCGAGCAGATGGACGTGCACTCGGAGGCATCGACGTTCCGTGAGGCCTTCACGTTCAGTGCGTTCCTGCGTCAGGACAGCAGCGTGCCTGACAGCAAGAAGTACGACTCGGTGGACGAAGTGCTGGACCTGCTGGACATGCATGACATCGCGGACCAGATCATCCGCGGCAGCTCGGTCGAGCAGATGAAGCGTTTGACGATTGGTGTGGAGCTAGCTGCTCAGCCCAGTGTGATTTTCTTGGACGAGCCCACGAGTGGACTGGACGCTCGTTCGGCGAAGCTGATCATGGACGGTGTTCGCAAGGTGGCGGACAGCGGACGCACGATCGTGTGCACGATCCACCAGCCGTCGTCCGAGGTGTTCTACCTGTTCGACAACCTGTTGCTGCTGAAGCGCGGTGGTGAGACGGTGTTCGTGGGCGAGCTCGGCGATAAGTGCCGCAAGCTGGTGGAATACTTCGAGTCCATTCCTGGTGTGACCCCCCTTCCAAAGGGCTACAATCCGGCGACTTGGATGTTGGAGGCCATCGGTGCTGGTGTGGGCCATGCTGCCGGCGCGACGGACTTCTTTCAGACTTTCAAGAACAGCGCAGAGAAGCGTATTCTGGACGCGAACCTGGCGAAGGAGGGCGTGACGATCCCGTCGCCCGACTACCCGGAAATGGTGTTCACGAAAAAGCGCGCGGCGAGCGCGATGACGCAGGCCCGTTTCCTGGCGGGTCGCTTCATGAACATGTACTGGCGCACGCCGTCGTACAACTTAACCCGCATTGTGGTGACGTTTCTGTTGGCGTTGGTATTCGGGTTGCTGTTCTTGGACAGCGACTACACGAGCTACCAGGGCATTAACGGTGGTGTGGGCATGGTGTTCATGACGACATTGTTCAACGGCATCGTGTCGTTCAACAGCGTGCTGCCAATCTCTTGCGAGGAGCGCGAGTCGTTCTACCGTGAACGCGCGGCGCAGACGTACAATGCGCTGTGGTACTTCGTGGGCTCGACGCTGGCGGAGATCCCGTACGTGTTCGTGAGCGGCTTCATCTTCACGTTCGTGTGGTATTTTATGGTGGGCTTCACGGGCTTCGGCACGGCGCTGCTGTACTGGGTCAACATCTCGCTGCTGATTCTGCTGCAGACGTACATGGGCCAGTTCCTGGCGTACGCTTTGCCTAGCGTGGAGGTGGCGGCCATCATTGGCGTGCTGATGAACTCGATTTTCTTCCTGTTCATGGGCTTTAACCCTCCTGCGAACGCGATTCCGAGCGGCTACAAGTGGCTGTACGCTATCACTCCGCAGCGTTACCCGCTGGCCATCCTTGGCTCACTGGTATTTGGCCAGTGCGACGTGGACCCTACGTGGAACGAGAGCACGCAGGCGTACGAGAACGTGGGCTCGCAGCTCGGCTGTCAGCCGGTGACGGGCTTGCCAGTGTCGATCGCTCACACCACGGTGAAGGGCTATGTGGGCTCTGTGTTCGGCATGCACCACTCGGACATGTGGACGCAGTTCGGCTACGTATTCATCTTCATCGCGGTGTTCCGTGTGCTGGCGCTGCTGTCGCTGCGGTTCTTAAACCACCAGAAGAGATAATGCAGTGGCTAATTTCTTAGCCCTTACTGTAGATACAAAAATTTTGAACCAAATAAACTACTCGATAATTTACAACTCAAACGCTGAATTCTGACCGAATTTAAGGTATGAACCTTGGTCACTACATTACTGCTTGGAATATGGGCTCGCCCCTGCCTCCTTTATTGATCGAGGAATGGGAATAGGAATCCCTTTTGTAGCCACAGAATTCAGCTGTGTCACGTAGTCTTTTAGTCGAGTGCTAGGCGCTCGGCGCCGTTTTGACCTACGTCTATCACTCTCAGCCCTCTTTTCTACTCCCACTATTCGGGATGTCGACCCGGCTTAGCCCCATCGGAACTTCTATCTTCAACTTCATTGACAGCTTCACCGTCCGATCTAGATCGTTTGCCTAGATTATGGATGAGTTTTTCCTCATTCGTATCCACACTACTGTCTGCAAGTGGAAATGATCGTTTTATCATGCCTTCTGTACCGCCTGCATTGAACTGACATCTCGAGCGACAAGGTACTGATTAGCCTTTGCATCTAGAAGCCGATATCCTTTGTAGTTTGGCGGGAGCCCCAACAGTTTGCATTCGACTGCTCGATCGCTTAGTTTAGGATATTTACGCTTTGTTTTAGGGATATGAGCATAACACGTCGTGCTCCAAATTCTTAATGCCAAGCCATTTGGTTTCTTACGGTGCAACAGCTCATATAGTGACTTCATCCCTAGTCTAGCCATTGGCAAGCGATTCCTTACAACATCTACAATGTAGAGTAAAGCTTCTGGCCACCACTTAGCAGCCATGTTCGCTTCTCTTAGCGCACAACGCACGCCAGCGAACATCGTCTGATGCGCTCGCTCGGTGCTGCCATTTTCCTCTTGGGACTCTACATTTGAGTGTTGGTAGTCAAGCCCTAGTTTAGTGCAATTTTTTTTTTTATTATTTATATACTTCATTATTAATGAACTCCGAGCAACCATCAGTTCGAATCCTCTGAACCTTAAATAAAAACTGTACTGATAACTTCTTCACTAGGTCTCTAATTTTCCCAGGAACCTCTTTCAGGGACTTCACCACAATATACCATTTATAAGCAGTCGCGTCGTCTACGACAGCTAGAGCATAACGGTATTCAAAAGATCCGTACAGACCATTTACTCTCAGTCGACCTGTGGAGTCCATATGCAATGTATGCAAGGGCTCTGTTGTCTTCGCTCCTACCATGTTTCGGTAGGACATTCTCCGGTCTTTCATATGAGCACACGTCTTACCGAAGAATGCCTCTCTCTTCAAATCTGCGTAGGGAATGCTAGGGAGTCCCTCTATTTGCTGATTCCTTATTGCCTTAATTAGGCGTTCATTACCTATATGGCCTAATCTTAGGTGCCATTCCTTAAAGATCGGACCATATTTTGTAGTCCGGGCACTGAGAACCTTTGTCTTCTTCGGCTTTATATTTGGCAGACAGTAAACCTCTCTGATTGCTACTTTAGCAAACAGCGCTTTGATTCCCTTCCGAGGAAGAAGAGGAACTCACCTGACTTTGACTGCAGATGCCTATATCCTTGTCTAGCCATATAGTAAGCATTCAATAGATTACTATCACATTGACGGTCAAATGAAATGTCGCCAGGCTTAAAGTGCTCATGTTTCCTTGCGTATTTAGAACGCTCATCTTTATTGAGCCCTTTAGACTACTATTTTGAGACCGTTCCGTTACCGTAGGTGAAGCAGTGAGTGCCTGGTTGCAGATTCCCACTGAACCAGCTTCTGTCTGGTGTTATAGCTCATCCTGCACCATATCGACAACCCACATGTCATCCGTCAGCCTCAACCCTTTTAGGTTCCTTAAATAAGGTCCATTTTTTCCTACGCACCTCGTCCTCATGCCTTCCATGTCGAATGGTGACGTAGTCTCCTTCGGGGTCTCGGCCGACTTGCTCGTGTCCTCGAATCCCTTGTGGTGAGCAGGGTCAGGGCTCTCAATGTCGTCCATGGCTTCATCTTCAGCGCACTCTTCCAGAAGTGTCTTCCCATTTTCACTCAGGCCTTCCGTCACCACCACATTAATGGTGTTGATGGGAGTATTTTTTGTCTTCTTTGCCTTCTTGGCTCCAGGTGCCGTGTTGACATCGGTGCGGAGGATTGGTCCTCCTTCACGTGTCGGGTCCCTATCCTCCGCCTTGGTAGGGCAGTCAGACTTGAAGTGATCTGCCTTGAAGCAATTTAAGCACTTCCCGCCTTCAGTTCCACCCACTTTGCGCTTCTGTCCGCTTTTCACCCGCGCATTGTTGATGGGTACAGGTGGGACTAATCCACAAGTCCCACATCCTTCTTGGATTTATCTCCAAAAATCCGTCGCAGAGCTCCTTCCACCTGGTCGATCATGAAATCCTCCTTTTTCATGAAGATCGACGACGCCCAGAACTCACTCGGTAGCTGCGATAGAACTTCAACGCTTAACCAATAGTTCGTTACCATGTCCTGGCCAAACATCTTTTTTGTTTTGCGGTTAATCTCGTTCTTCGCCTTCTTCAGTTGCGCAAAGAGTGTCCTTAAGTCACGCCAGGGACTGCGAGTCAACTTAGAGCAAGCTCTTGTAGCTTGATGAGGCCCGCCGCATCACCTTGACCGTAGTCCTTTTCGAGGAGCCGAAATACTTCGCATGGGTCCATTGAGGACACCACATCCGGCAGGGTGGAGAGAAAGATGTTAGGGAGGACCTGGTTTAGAAGATTCTGAAGGTCTCCACTTTCCCCTTGTCCAGTGCACCACGTCCCAACGCATTCCGAGCGCCTGTTGCCCAGCCGTTTCAGCAGTTGGAGAGAGTGGCTTCTCAGGGTTGCTCCGCAATAAGTCAGCCATGAGCACCTTTGCCTCAGGCTGCCTCTTCTCCAGCATCTTGGTTTGGTATTCATGGTCGAGCTGGTTGACGTGAGTCAACTGCTTGTCATTCCGCATAGTGTAGGACTTCCCGTTGAACCTCTCGAGACCGCCGCCAGGCTTAGCATCGGCGGTCATCCTTGTATGGAAGTACTTGAAATGTTGTGCCTATTTGTTGCTTGTCTAGTTGCCGTCAGGTTCGGGAATGAGATGGTCACATGCCATCTCCCCGTTACATCCCTCGGCTTTTCTTTTCCTGCGATGAGATCGCTGGCTTCTTTCCTTATGGGTGGCCCTCCGTTTCAGCCAATTGCATCAGTCTCTTTGCTTTATTAGCCTATCGCTTCACTTCAGTTACTGGCATACAAATTAGTAGATGTTGGGGCTCAACACAATCCGATGGCGTCCTGGCGATATTCAAAACCTCGTCGCTGTTTCAGGTTTTAAGCGACGTCGGCTATCCAGTGAAGTCGCCAAATGTATTGACCAAGGTTCATACCTTAAATTCGGTCAGAATTCAGCGTTTGAGTTGTAAATTATCGAGTAGTTTATTTGGTTCAAAATTTTTGTATCTACAGTAAGGGCTAAGAAATTAGCCACTGCATTATCTCTTCTGGTGGTTTAAGAACCGCAGCGACAGCAGCGCCAGCACACGGAACACCGCGATGAAGATGAATACGTAGCCGAACTGCGTCCACATGTCCGAGTGGTGCATGCCGAACACAGAGCCCACATAGCCCTTCACCGTGGTGTGAGCGATCGACACTGGCAAGCCCGTCACCGGCTGACAGCCGAGCTGCGAGCCCACGTTCTCGTACGCCTGCGTGCTCTCGTTCCACGTAGGGTCCACGTCGCACTGGCCAAATACCAGTGAGCCAAGGATGGCCAGCGGGTAACGCTGCGGAGTGATAGCGTACAGCCACTTGTAGCCGCTCGGAATCGCGTTCGCAGGAGGGTTAAAGCCCATGAACAGGAAGAAAATCGAGTTCATCAGCACGCCAATGATGGCCGCCACCTCCACGCTAGGCAAAGCGTACGCCAGGAACTGGCCCATGTACGTCTGCAGCAGAATCAGCAGCGAGATGTTGACCCAGTACAGCAGCGCCGTGCCGAAGCCCGTGAAGCCCACCATAAAATACCACACGAACGTGAAGATGAAGCCGCTCACGAACACGTACGGGATCTCCGCCAGCGTCGAGCCCACGAAGTACCACAGCGCATTGTACGTCTGCGCCGCGCGTTCACGGTAGAACGACTCGCGCTCCTCGCAAGAGATTGGCAGCACGCTGTTGAACGACACGATGCCGTTGAACAATGTCGTCATGAACACCATGCCCACACCACCGTTAATGCCCTGGTAGCTCGTGTAGTCGCTGTCCAAGAACAGCAACCCGAATACCAACGCCAACAGAAACGTCACCACAATGCGGGTTAAGTTGTACGACGGCGTGCGCCAGTACATGTTCATGAAGCGACCCGCCAGGAAACGGGCCTGCGTCATCGCGCTCGCCGCGCGCTTTTTCGTGAACACCATTTCCGGGTAGTCGGGCGACGGGATCGTCACGCCCTCCTTCGCCAGGTTCGCGTCCAGAATACGCTTCTCTGCGCTGTTCTTGAAAGTCTGAACGAAGTCCGTCGCGCCGGCAGCATGGCCCACACCAGCACCGATGGCCTCCAACATCCAAGTCGCCGGATTGTAGCCCTTTGGAAGGGGGGTCACACCAGGAATGGACTCGAAGTATTCCACCAGCTTGCGGCACTTATCGCCGAGCTCGCCCACGAACACCGTCTCACCACCGCGCTTCAGCAGCAACAGGTTGTCGAACAGGTAGAACACCTCGGACGACGGCTGGTGGATCGTGCACACGATCGTGCGTCCGCTGTCCGCCACCTTGCGAACACCGTCCATGATCAGCTTCGCCGAACGAGCGTCCAGTCCACTCGTGGGCTCGTCCAAGAAAATCACACTGGGCTGAGCAGCTAGCTCCACACCAATCGTCAAACGCTTCATCTGCTCGACCGAGCTGCCGCGGATGATCTGGTCCGCGATGTCATGCATGTCCAGCAGGTCCAGCACTTCGTCCACCGAGTCGTACTTCTTGCTGTCAGGCACGCTGCTGTCCTGACGCAGGAACGCACTGAACGTGAAGGCCTCACGGAACGTCGATGCCTCCGAGTGCACGTCCATCTGCTCGCAGTAGCCTGTGCACCGACGGATGGCCAGGTCGTTCGCCTCGAAGCCGTTCAGCAGAATACTGCCCTTAATCGTGCCACCCGTCTTGCGGCCGGCAATCACGTCCATCAGCGTCGTCTTACCAGCACCGGACGAGCCCATCAGAGCCGTCACTGAGCCAGGCATCGCAAAGCCGCTCACACCCTTCAGCAGGTCCAGGCTCTCCTTCGGGCTCTTCGGGTTTGGCACCGAGTACCACAAGTCTTGGAACGCCACCGTCACCGGCGTGAAGTTCTTCTCGCGCTCCTTCACCTCCACCACGAAAGCCTCGCCATCGTTATGGGACTTGTCCTTCTTCGGGGTCGCCACCAGCGCGTAGCTGCCGGCCTCGTCCACCGTCTTCTTGGCCAAAATCGTGTGCTCCGGGCTCTCGTACCGCTTGTACTCTAGCACCAAGCAGCCCAGGAACATGAATAACACGTATGCCACGATCATGAAGATGATGCCGTAGACGATCCACGTCTTCGCCGACGGCACATCGTACAGTGACAGGTAGTACTCGCCCATGTACATGCCGAACTCCGAGCAGTAGTCCATGCCATCGTACAGACACACCTCGAAGATCGACGAGCGGTACTGGTTCACGGCCAGCGCACGCAGGCACCACGCGATCGGGTCAATCCAGTAAATCCACACGAGCCAGTCGGGCATTTGGCTCTTTGCCACGATGAAGCCGGCAAACAGCACGAAGAACAGGATCGTGATCATGGCGATCGGCTTCGACACGTGAAGATCCGGCGAGATCGATGCGATGAAGAAAAACCACGCCGCAAACGCCAGGTTCGTCAGCATCAGCAGGATCAGGTAGATGATGAACGCGCCAGCCGACGACACGAAGCCGCACAACCAGTACACCAACGGGCCGAACACGATGGTCTCCGCGAGCGCCAATGGCACCTGGGACACTGAGCACGAAAGCACGTACGACGCCGTGCGGTAGAAGTTGGCACCGCGTTGCTTGTAGAAGATGTCACGCGCGGCCATAAACGTCGGAATCTGCGAGGCCTGGCCCAGCGACAGGAACAGCACGGCCTGGAAAAGCACACCCAGCAGCACCTGCACGTTCACCGGGTCCACGTTCCAGAACGTCGATGCGTTAATCAAGCCCATGACGATGACCATAATGCCTCGACCCTTAATGAACGCCGTGTTGCGCATGGTCACCTTGTTCTGGCGCTCCATGAGCGTCCACGTATTGTCCCAGAACGACTGGTGGAACTCCGGCATCGGGTCGATGTCGTTGCTCACGTTCTCCAGCAGCTCCGGGTCATGTGGAGACTCCAACGCCGCCAGCATGTCGCCGTGGATGCTCGAGCGACGGTAATGCTCCGCGAACTCGCTAGCAAGGCGCGGGTGGTGCGCCATGCCCGACGGCAACGACGCCTCGTACTTGTGCTGCTGGTTCGTTCCCAGGTCCAAGAGGTAGTCGGCCACGTCGCGCTCGGGCGGGCACTGGAAGCCCAGACTCTCGAAGTGACCCACCACCTTATCGCGCGGGCCGTGGTACATCACCTCGCCCTCATTCAGGATGATCACGTCGTCGAACAGGTCGAAAACCTCCGGCGCCGGCTGCAGCAGCGCGATCACTACCGTCTTCTGCAGCTTCTTGGCGATGCTGCGCTGTGTCTTGATGATGTCGAACGTCGCGGCACTGTCGAGACCTGTGCTGATCTCGTCCATGAGCGTCACATACTTCATGCCGAACTCCATCTCGCCAGTCGTCACGCGCTTGCGTTCGCCACCCGACACACCTCTCATCATGCCGTTGCCCACGATCGTGTCTTGGCAGTTCTCCAGACCGAGCTGCTGGATGATCACGTCCGGGTAGTGTGCGAACAGCGCCTTTGCTGCTTCCAGTGCGGCCAAGTTCTCCTCGGGTGTGCCCTTGGACAGCTTCTCCTCGGCGCGCTTGGACACGCCGCCACCACAGAAACGGTGCGCGTACTCGAGCGTCTCCTTGACTGTGAGCGTCGGGAAGTGCTTGTCGCGCTGCGTCACGTAGGCCACGAACTGCGGCAGGCGGCGCATGATCTCGGCCTGCGCCACGCCATTGTACGTCACGTCGCCCTCGACCGTCACGTTCTTCTCGAGCGGGAAGCGGCCGCTCAGCACCTTCATGAGCGACGACTTACCCGAGCCGGGCTGGCCCAGCACCAGCGTGATGGTACCTGGCTTGAGCACGCCACTGGCGTTGCGCAGGATGTCCTTGCGCACCACGTGCTTCTTGGCCGACAGTTTGGCCAGGCCCTTCTTGGTCGTGTTCCACAGCGTCGGCAACTCCGTCTTGCTCTCGTCCTCCTCGACCACCACCACGTCGGCGGTGATCGACAGGTTGGAGAAGCGCACCTCCATCTGTGGCATGGTGCGGCCCAGCGCCGCCTCGAAGCGCGTGGCTACGTAGTCGTGTAGCACCTCCGGCCCGTACGCCATGAGCGCCGCGCCGGACTCGTGGCCTGGGGTCCTCTCCTGCTCCGAATTCGTCGACATGGCGAACGAACTAGCGAGCTTGTAGCTGCTGGTCTCTTGTGTAGTCTATGTATCTGGTCGATGTCACGCTCGCCGCGCAAATTCAGGAATGACTGGCTCACTCAAGAGCAGGAGCCAAGCCCGACAGGACAAGGCGAGCGACGATCGTTGTGTACCGCCAGCAAAAAAGAGAGCAAGGAGTGGAATGGAGCCTCTCATCATCCACGCGCGCGTTAATGCCGCAGCCGGATTGCGCGCACATGCGAGGTCTACGGTAAGAAGTGCTGTTGACGCAACAGCCCTAGTCTCTGCTAGAAAAAAATGCACACGCATACAGCTCGGTGTCCGTAATGATAAAATTTGCTAGCTTCAGCAACTATTATACATGTCGAGAAGCATAATGACTACAAGCAGCAAGGCCGACTGGGTCGACGAACACGGGACGGTTTATTGCGCGGTAGCCTCCAGCATAAGCAGGTGGAACCGCCGTCTCCGCTAAATGTCAAACAACCACGCGGGACAACTGAAGCGGTGCGACACGCGGTGTGCGAGCAATCGTGGCCAGCAACGGGGCTGCTTTACGCGCACTGCCAGGGCTCGGGCTGCGGCATCATACTGCACCGCTGCTGCTCGGGTCGGCGCCTTTTCTCACCAGTAGAGCCGGCCACCAACACTTGATATTTGTATTAAGCGGGCTTCCCGGAATCAACAGTCGCCGCGTGACAGCTCGTGATGCGCTGATGCGGCGACCGAAGCAGTTAGCTTTTCGTAGTGTGCCAGCTTAATAATTATCCTTCTGTGCGCGCGGTAAGACGGTGACGTTAAACGAGCGCTCGTGGCCTTGAGTCCGTCCATACCCTCGACGACAGCAGCGTATTATGCGCCACTTACGCGCGGCGCTCTTCCGTCAGGCATCGTCCCTGGGTGCGACGAGTGCACGAGTTCCGTCTCTGCATGCAGATAGTGAGCGAAATCCCTCCAATCGGGCCGATGATTGTCCTCCCTTGAACACCAGCTGGATGCCAGTTCACCAGTTCGCGTCTGAGGCGGAGTTGGTCATTAACTCCGCCAACTTGGTGGGCGGCGGACGCACCCCTTATCGGACCGATAAAGGCTGCCTATACTAAGACAGAGGCTCGTCGCTGCCAAGTTGACGGGACACGCTACAACTTGTAGCACAAGTGCAGCGCGCATGTGCGAGATTCTGCGCCACTGCTTCTCGTCCGGTTTAACTCCTGGTCGCCACGTTGTCGGCGACGGCAGCGCATGCGCTGCATTAAAACTTGACAGTCTCAAAGATCGACGCCGATCTTCAGTTTGCCAGTCAAATTCCGAATACACCTCGTACCAAGTACAGTGATAGTTTTCATTTGTTTACCAGTCAGACAGTATAGTTGGTGTTGTTCTACGGGTTATGAAAAGCCACCATAAACTCGTAGTCGACGTTGCTTCGAGGTCAGCAGGTGTCAAACAAGTCTTACTTCTTCAGCTACGCAAGTCATCGATCAAAAGAGATTCCATCATCCGGACGACCTCAGCTCTGCCCTCGTCGCCCGCGGACTCTGCTAGCTGCATGAATTTATCAACGTTGTCCTCACCGCCTTTTACACCCGCATTAATACCTCCGGGGATAAAGCGTTTAAACGTTAAAATCGCAGTAGGCATACCCACGACACTTCTGGTCGCTGAATCTGTCGGATGAACCACAAGCCAACCCGTTTCCTCAGCACACACGTCGCTTAGCTTTCCCACGCCCTTTGTGCTTACTCGCCATAAAATCACCGTCCGTCCAGGCTCGATCCGTCTCTGAATCGCCAACCAGACCAGCAGATTCGTGCGTTCTCCTGCATCGTCCTGTTTCGCCAATTCAATCTTGCTGGTGACTGTGTTATCCGGGTCGGAAGATCCTCTGTAGTGTTGACGACGGCGACCTTTACGTTGATGAAAGAGCCGCATCGACTGCCATATTGCACTCCCAGTTTGCTGAAAATTGAACGGAACCAACTGCACGTCCAACTTCTCGACATACTCCACGCCTCCACCACAAAATCGCTTCGGGTCGAGGCTACGAGAAACCAATGGAGCTTCATCTACCCGCCAAGCGCCTAGAACATCGTCAATTTGATCATAGGTGGCGTCTAGCTCTGCCAGGTACCGCTCAAACAATGCCGCGTCCTCTATCCCCAAGAGTTGCGTATTCTGGTCAGAAGCACTATCGTCTTGCAAAATTGCGTTCGAATTCAAGTGCTGAGACACCTTCTCGCCGAGCTCTTGAAGCACCTTGGAACGCGATGCCACAAGGATCCGAAGCCGACGCCGTTCTGCTTCAGCCTTTATCCGACCTTGCACCTGTCGGGTGGCGATGGCTTGCCATACGGACATTGACTTTGTTTTCTCGAGTACCCACTTGCTCTCACTCTTCTTCGCTTGCAACTCGGTCAGCTGTACTGATAACTCGTTTTCCTGTTGCTTGAGCTGCTGACGCTCGTCTTCCAGTTTCTTGTTGTACTTGTGTCGTCTCTTAGAAGCGTTGGCCTTCCGAATCTGGCGTTGTTCAGCCAGTAGCTGGGCTTGCGTTGGCTTCAAGAGCGTTTGTGTCGTGCTTCGTGCCACATCTCCTCCCGTGGCGTCTTGAGGAGACGAAATGCATGACGCTAACAGCGCCTCCGTCTCCGCTACAAGCTGGTCGCCGGCAAAGACGAGTCCTTCATGACCACCACTCAGCATTGCATCATGACGAGACTCAGCACAAGCCCCAGCCACCACGCCTTCACCCAGAAGCTCCGACAATTCCGACAGGAATACTGCGTCCAGGACATCGTCGCTAATCATTTCTGCACCAAAACTTTCTGACTGGTTATTTGGCCAGTCAAGTGACCGTCTTACCCGATCATGGGAGAGCCTTTTACCGAGAAACGGCTGCATGTATTATTGTGTGTATTTTCTTGTACTAGTTTGCCTACCCTTGCCTATCTCTTCTGGTGGTTGATGAAGCGCAGCGACAGCAGTGCGAGCAGGCGGAACACGACGATGAAGACGAAGACATAGCCAAAGTTGCTCCAAATGTCGTCGTGTTTCATCTCAAAGACCGACTCGACGTAGCCTTTCACCGTGATGTGATCGATCGTAAGCGGCAGGTCCGTGACAGGCTGGCACGCAAGCTCCGAGCCCACGTTCTCGTATGCACCAAGAGTTCTGTTCCAGGTCGGTTCGTTCGGGCAGTCAGTGAACACGAGGGCCTCGAGTACAGCGAGCGAGTATTTCTGCGGGGTAATCGTATAGAGCCAGCGGTAGCCGCTCGGAATCGACTTTGCCGGAGGGTTAAAGCCCATGAAGAGGAAGAAGATCGAGTTAATGAGCACGCCAATGATAGCTGCAACCTCCACACTCGGCAGTGCGTAGACGAAGAGCTGACCCATGTACGTCTGCATCAGCACCAATAGTGACAAGTTGATCCAGTAGAGCACTGCCGTTCCGAACCCCGTAAAGCCTACGAGCGGATAGAAGACGACTGTGAAAAGCAGACAGCTGAAGAATACGTACGGAATCTCAGCGAGAGTCGAGCCGACAAAGTACCAAAGCGAGTTGTACGTCTGCGATGCGCGCTCACGATAGAAAGCAGCACGATCCCCAGCTGTAATGGGCAGCACACCGTTGAACGAGACGACCCCATTGAACAACGTTGTCATGTAGATCATGCCCACACCACCGTTAATACCCTGGTAACTCACGTATTCCACGTCCACATAGGTCAAGCCGAACAGCACTGCGAGGAACAGACCGATCACGAAGCGGGTCATGTTGTATGTCGGTGTACGCCAGTACATGCGCATGAAGCGCATCGTCAAGAACTGGGCCTGTGTCCATGAGCTGGCAGCACGTTTCCTCTCAAAGATCATCTCCGGGAGATGAGATGCAGGGACAGTGACGCCTTCCTGTGCCATCTCATTGTCTAGAACGCGTCTCTCTTCACTGTTCTTAAAGTACTCGGCATAGTCCATCGTGTTCCGATCTCCGCTATTGACACCGGCACCGATACATTCAAGCATCCAAGTAGCAGGATTGTATCGATCAGGCAACGGCGCGACACCAGGGATCGACTCGAAGTACTCGACGAGCTTGTGGCACTTTTCGCCCAGCTCCCCCACGAATACCGTCTCGCCACCCCGCTTAAGCAAGAGCAAGTGGTCAAACAGGTAGAATACATCAGACGACGGCTGGTGAATGGTGCACACAATCGTGCGTCCGCTGTCCGCCACTTTGCGGACGCCATCCATGATGAGCTTTGCCGAACGAGCATCCAGTCCGCTAGTCGGTTCGTCTAGGAACAGCACGCTCGGTTGCGCTGCAAGCTCCACACCAATCGTTAGACGCTTCATCTGCTCGACGGAGCTGCCTCGCACGATCTGGTCGGCAATATCGTGCATGTCCAACAGATCGAGTGCTTCTTCCACCGAGTCATATTTCCTCTGATCCGGAATACTGCTGTCTTGACGAAGGAAGGCACTGAAAGTGAAGGCCTCGCGGAAAGTTGTCGCGTCCGAGTGGATATCCATCTGCTCACAGTAGCCTGTGCATCGACGGATGGCCAAGTCGGTGGCCTCATACCCATTGAACAAGATTTGGCCCTGAATTTTGCCTCCAGTCTTACGACCCGCAATGACGTCCATCAGCGTCGTCTTTCCAGCACCTGACGACCCCATCAGCGCCGTCATGGTACCAGGTTTTGCAAACCCACTGATCCCCTTGAGTAAATCGAGCGACTCGTTCGGGTTTCCCGGCTTTGGGACCGAGTACCACAAGTCCTGGAAGGCGATCGTCACTGGCACAAAATTTTTCTCGCGTTCAACGTCCAGAGCAACAGCCGAGCTGAAGCTCGATCCCTTGGGCGTTGCCGCTAATGCGTAGCTCTCGTCGGAATCTTCGTCCTTGTCCTTGATAATCATGTGTTCAGGGCTCTCAAACCGGTGGTATTCAAGCACGTAGCACCCCAACGCCATGAAGAGCGCGTAACACGCCAGCATGAACAACATGGCAGCCCACACCCATATCTTGGACGACGGCACGTCATATTGAGACAGATAGTACTCGCCCATGGTCATATTGTACTCGGCGCAATAGTCCACACCTTGATACATGCAGACATCAAACTTGGCAGCACGGTACTGATTCACAGCGAGGCCACGGAGACACCAGGCAATGGGGTTGATCCAGTAGATCCACACGAACCAGTCGGGTATTGTGCTCTTCGCCATCACGAAACCTGCGAACAAGATAAAGAAAACCACCGTGAACGTCGCGAATGGCTTGGCAATGTGGAAGTCTGGAGACATCGCTGTCAGCAAGAAAAACCACGAGGAAAAGACCAGATTCGTCAGAATGAGCAGGAGCAGGTAGCACAGGAAGGCACCAGCAGTGGCCACAAAGCCGCACATCCAATAGACCATGGAGCCGAAAAGGATGCTCTCAGCAATAGCCATGGGGATCTGGGCCACAGAGCACGCAAGTACGTAAGCACTTGTCGGGAAAAAGTTGGCTCCGCGCTGCTTGTAGAAGACGTCACGGGCTGCCATGAAAGTTGGGATCTGAGAGACTTGACCCAAAGCGAGGAACAAAACTGCTTGAAACATCACTCCTAGAGTTACTTGCACGTCCGTAGGGTCGACCTGCCAGAACGTACTCGAGATGATGAGCCCCATTAAAACCACCATAATGCACCGTCCTTTAATGAACGCCGTGTTGCGAAGAGTGACTATTGTCTGACGCTTCATGAGCGTCCGAGTGTTTTCCCAAAACCCACGACGAAACTCTGGCATTGGGTCCATGTGTGCATCAATGTTCTCGAGGAGATTCAGCTCATGTGGGACTTCCAAGGCCCGAAGCATTCGCTCGTGAATGGACGAACGACGGAAAATCTCTGCAAACTCGCTGGCCAGTCGAGGATGGTGGGTCATACCAGCAGGTACATCTACTTCATAGCTGTACTGTTGATTCGTGCCCAAGTCCAGTAAAAAGTCGGCCTCATCACGGTCACGGGGGCATTTAAATCCCAGACTCTCGAAGTACGACACTGCTTCATCGCGGGGGCCATGGTACATGACTTCACCGTCGTTCAGGATCATCACGTCGTCAAACAGCTCAAATACCTCAGGTGAAGGCTGCAGCAGAGCAATGACAACCGTCTTTTGCAACGTTTTGGCGATCCCGCGCTGGGTACTAATGATATCGAACGTCGCGGCACTGTCGAGTCCCGTACTGATTTCATCCATGAGCGTCATGTACTTCATGCCAAACTCCATCTCACCAGTGGTTACGCGCTTGCGTTCGCCACCCGAGACACCGCGGAGCATTGCATTGCCCACAATGGTGTCTTTACAGTTCTCTAGTCCGAGTTGTTTAATCACCACGTCGGGGTAGTGTGCGTACAGTGCTGACAACGCCTCCAACGCCGCTGTGTTTTCTTCAATGGTTCCTTGGGACAGCTGCTCCTTGGTGTGGTCCGAGACGCCGCCCCCACAGAAAGCATGTGCAAACTCGAGCGTCTCCTTCACCGTCAGAGTTGGAAAATGCGTGTCACGTTGTGTCACGTAGGCCGCAAACTGTGGTAGACGCTTTAGGATGTCGGCCTGCGGGACGCCGTTGTACGTCACGTCACCCTCAATCGTCACGTTCTTCTCGAGTGGGAAGCGGCCGCTCAGCACCTTCATGAGCGACGACTTGCCCGAGCCTGGCTGGCCCAGGAGCAACGTTATCGTACCCGGTTTGAAGACGCCACTAGCATTCTTGACGATGACCTTCTCGGCCGTATGGTTCTTGGCGTTGATCTTGGCAGCAGATTTCTTGACGCTGTTGTAGAGTGTTGGGAGCTGGGACTTGGGGGTCGAGTGTTTAGAAGCGAAAACATTCGCAGAAATGGACAAGTTCTTGAAGCGAACTTCCATCTGAGGCATAGCCTTACCCATGGCGGCCTGCACCTTGTCAGCGACGTAGCTGTGCAGCGCGTTGGGGCCTTGCGCCATCAACGCGTCGGCCGAGTCCAGACCCAGTTTCTTGTCGGGGGAATTCGTCGCCATTGTTGTGGACGTACGAGAGGAAGGAGGTGCTTATGGGCAAGAAAGCTAATTCCGAAATGCACTTCAACGCGCTAGTCGCGGCCTACAGCAACGCAATCATAGTGCGCGTCAACACGTCCGTATTGATTTCGCGGTGCTTGGGCGCGCGATCAGGATACAATGGATTGCGCGGGAATAGATGCGACGTTGAAGTGGCTGCAACTGGCGACACGATCGTAATCGGCGGGATACCTGCTCAAAAGCCAAGATACCATTCTTATTGGCTCCAAGCAGCGCTAGCCTCTAAACTGTGGCGCTGATTGTACTTATCCGTTCTTTGCTGCCCCTTACAACTTCTTTACCAGCGCTATCTCGTAACTTATGAAAGACTTTCCACCCGTCATTCTTCCAGATGCAATTGACAAACGCCTGTGCTACGCTGGCCGGTCCACGATACACTGTGGAGTTCGATCGTGAGGCGAGTCGGCGAGTACGATGACGTCGACGTGGCTTCCTCGCCTATTTGCCATGCGTACTTGTCCACCCATAGAAAATTGTCGAAACTTTTACCTACGAAAACACGCTCGCCCTCTTCGGTGCGAGCAAACGCCAAAACGTAGCGAACGGGTTCTCCATCACATGTAAAGTCCCATTGCACCCCAAACGATACCGACTGGGCATCGCTGCGCTTAAAGGACGTGATTCTTGCGTTCTCACAAAGGTTGGGCGGACTGTGTACGTCGCGATGCACTGCCTTCACAGCAGATTGACTGCTGCCGACCAGACAGACCTCTCCGATGTAAGCGAGATAGTCTTCGCGCTCACCAGGTACTTTCCTAATTTTCTTAGTGCATAGTACCCCAACTTCCACAATGTGTTTTTGATCCCAAAGCTGACCACCTAGGCGATATGTCTTCTTACACCAAGCATCAGTAGTGATGCCTTGGACAGCTTCAGCATTGACGCCCTCAATATCGAAAAACGCAGTAGAGACCGGTAAGTAAAAATGTTTCTCCAATGAGGCCTTCGCTACCGTTGACAACGTTTTCTTGGGGTCCACTCGATTCTCTCCAGAGTCCGGCCCAGAGTCGTCCATGGAGCGCAGGATTACGTAGTGCGTCGCACGATTGAGACCTGGGCACACTGTCAACACTAGCAAGCATACAGACTCCTCGCGTGTCGCAGTCGTATACGAAATCTCCAGGATGCGGCGCGGCGAGAACTCGATATCCACGTCAAAGAGCTTGAAATACGACTTCTCCCGTCCAACCAATTGACCCTATCAAGCATAACATGCCCCTTAAGTGATGACAGCCCACAGTTAACAAATACTTCAAGAAATGCATCTGTTCTTACCTGGAATTGCACGCTTGCGCCTCCTTGAAAGGCTGTATCATGTGAGATGGCAGCCTTCATTGACCCCGTAGCAGTAGTGACGATGTTACCAACATGCAGTGTCTGGTCGGGCTGTACATCCAGGTCTGTCATGTTGGACCACGTCGAAGTCCCCACACGCTTCCCTTCTGCCCAGACACCAATACCACGGCCAACATTGAAAGCACTATAGAGACAATTCTGCCCGCCTAAAGCATCGTAACACGGGCTTCTAACTTTCCAGCTCTCCCGGACAGCGCTCCAGAAGCGGTTTTCGACAACGATAAAGTTTTTTTGTTCCTCGTGCTGGTAGCATTCGTAAGTCCATCCCGGGGCAAAGAGAGCAGCAGACACGCCGGCATTCCACGCCAGACGAAGCGGCTCGCCACAGTTCATCTTGCCACCTCCGAGCATCTTGTGTCTACCGAACACATCAATCCCCATGTAGATATCGTAACGACGATCCAGATCAAACGCAGCAGAAAATTTAGCGTCGTCAGACACCCAGCCATAGTCCGCATAGAACCCATCCACGTTGCGAAAGAAATCCGTGCTTGACTCGTCCAAACGAACATATGAACTGCGTTTCCCCGACCTGGAGAGACTGCCATACCATACGACTTGCGCCAGCGGGTTTTGAAGCTGCATCCCCTTGCGAAGAGTGCGCAAAAAAACATCAATGTTAGCCACGAGCTCAGCAGGAACATCGTTCTCCACGTTAACCAGCCAGCCATCAAATCCGCCGTGCCGAGCGATAGCACCTAGCTTTGAAGCAAATATCTGTGTACAATAGTAACGCCGTCAATACATAAATACATGTTAATAGTACACTTATTGTATCGCGAGCATACGGGCTTACCTCGGCCGAGTGGGCATCTTCAAAAAGCTTCTTGCAAAGCTCTGTACCCTCGTCGCCTTCAGTCAGAAAAGTGCCCAAAACACGGGTACCATGACGATGACCAGCAGTGATCCACCCACTCGGTGGTGGACACACCAACGCATGCCCAAAGTAGACGAACAAGTCCACCAAATCCCACTGATAGAATCGATAGGCCTCAAAATCGTCGCATCCCTGTTTGAATCGGTCTTCCTGATACCCTCCTTTCATGTCATGGCACACGAGCAATTTACTGCGTCTGCGTTGTTTCCTCGATTGCGGCGCAATGGGCACAAAACACCCCACCAGCGTTGTTGTGTCAAAATTTCGGAGCTCCTCGACCGTATGCAGCGGTCTCGTCTCCAGCTTGACAACAGCCTCTTCATCATCGCCAACGTCTCCAACACACTGGAACCCGTTCATTAGACCAAGCACCATGAACCCAGTATCGCTTTTTTCATCAACTCGAACGTGACTCCAGTCACACTGCGCTCCTAGCTCATCCTTTCGTCCGTCGACCAGCAGACCACGTAGCTGCTTCAATCCCCCCACCAGCTTCCCCTTAATGAACAAAAACTCCTGCTGCTCGTGTTTGCACGCTCCCTCGTACTTGTCGTGCAGAGCTTCCAGCACTTTGGAGCCGCCTGCGGTCCTGGCCAAGTCCACGACGTGGAGCGGTGAGTTGAGCGCCTCGAACAGCGCTCGGAACGGCTCGACGTGCCCCCCACTGGCCACGAACAACACTGTATCATTGGCGGATACCTCGTGCTCTACAAATGCAGCGAACCGTTCAACGCGAGGTTCCGTAAACTCTGTGGAAGATGGCATGGAGGCGTCAGCAAAACTGTTGGCGGTGGTAGAGGACGAGGTGGGCGAGTGCACGCGCCCCGGACGGAAGCAGAACCAGTACAGCAGCCCCAGTCCGAGAGTCAGGAGCGTTGCAGTTCCCTCCATGGGGATTAAGTTGCTGCTGTCGGGTGCCGACGCGGCGTCTTCGACAGAGCCGGAGTCGGATGCTGCTGAAGAGCTCATGGATCAGACTTAATGTCTGATTTTGCCGAGCGGTAGAACCGCACAACATATTGTGGATTGGCAGTTCAACTGTTCAATATTACTACAGTAATAGTGTTATTATTGAAGCAAATTAACTACTCCTACAGTAACTACTATTGCGCTTTGCAAATATTTTGCCGCTCCGTTATACAAACAATCCTCTCATCCGTGATATCCTGAATAGTGATTCACTCCTGGTAGAGGTATTACACACAAGAGCATTTTTCTCTCCTCTGGTTATCACTGTGATACCTCTGTCTAGTAGTAATCTGGGCGAGATTACTACTAAAGAGAGGTTTAACTATGGAGACCCATACGACCAAATGCATTGACTATTGCTGTTTCGATCCTCTTTAATCCTAACTCCTCTCTAAATGCTCGCTGTATTGTTCGAAGCCCCTGCACTGCTCTTAACGGCACCCCCATCGTATCAGCACAAAAACAAAAGTTACGCCATCCCAATGAAGTCGCTCCGTCAGTTTTTCCATTGGTGACTTCCAAAACAGCACAGACGAGGGGCCAACTGGCGCACAAACCCAAATTTGGGATCGGTTTGCTTCATTGCTTGTGCAAAGTTTGGGCTGTCGTATATATAATGATACCACACCTGTAAGGGAATTCACGTTTGTATACGCTGGACAGTACACAATCCAGTTGCTTTGCATCTTGCTGAAAATATTGTTCTTGGTACCGAGGAACTGTTTTCTTTTTTTTTGTATTTTCGTCCGCCATCTGAATGTGGATTGGGTCGACCACGTGTATATGCGTGGGCCTTCGACAATCCAGCTTCGACGCCTCTTCTGCAATGCGGAGTGCTGCAAAATAAACGCACGTAATGTTCAGCCAGTTATCGCCTCCATACCCAGCCAAATCCTTGAATGGGAGATCGTGTCCTGCGGCCTTGAAGATATTGTCGACGTTCATCTAAGGAATTGTACCCAGATCCGCCGACGCTGATCCTCATCGTGATCCGCATGGATAGTTGCCCGCTCTACGAACTTAACCAGTCTCCGAGCACTAGCAATTTTTGTCGAGACTTCATGCCATAAGCTCATCAGTTTGAAATCCACCAGACTGAACGTACCGACGTTCAATATCGAGACAGCAATGTCGTTGTTAATCACGGTAGTGTCAGAGAGTAACATTTCTCAAACTTTTACCTTTTGAGCCGAATCTATACGTTTGTTAACCAAAATTTCTGTCAAAATGTTAGTACGAGTAGCTGGTGTTTGGTTATGATCCCACCAAATCCACCAGCACATTGGTGAGAATAGCATCACACCGCACAGCTCGGGATATTGGTATCAAATGATCAATTGGAGTACATACCTGGAAGCACGAAGCGGATATTTGTATCGATTGCTCGAGTTGGGTCACTGGCGATCATGTAAGCTTTTGGACGCTTGAAAACGGCGGAGTCAAACATACGTATAATAGCACTTAACGTATCTCCAATCTCTGCTATCGAGAGGTCTTGTTCTTTGACCGTTTTGGCAAAGGTTTCCAGCATTACATCTCCGATTGTCACAGCAGTGTCCACAAATACCATCGTATCTTCAATATTCTTCGCCTTCTTGAAACTCGTCTTTTGTTTGGCGTCCCTGATGCACTGCTGCCAGGGTTCAGATCCACAGTAGTATCCTTTTCAGTCGTCGCCATATCTGGCGACGGGTTATCGTCCGCTGTGTCGTCCATTTTCAGTTTTTCGCTTTGCTGTTTGTACCGTGCCAACTCTCTTGTTCCTGTAGCGTTCGCTTAACGACTCCGCCACTACCGACGATAATTCTTTGCTGCTGACGGATCGGGGGGGGTGGGGGTGGGGGGGGGGGGGGGTGGTACCATTTCCACCAAGCGTATTTACGATTGGGGTATTGGTGATATCACCACCAATTGTACGTATGACTACCTCACTAGATCTGCATGGCGTCCACTTCTTGGGGTACGGATTGATGATCCATCAAATGATTGCAGGGTGACAGAGGGCGGGTGTTTGTTGTCACGGATTGTCACGGACAAATCGCTCTAGATTCTGCAAGCTCTCACTCGTCTTTCGTGTTGTACTGCTTCCCGCCTTCGTAAACTTGCTGGGTCATGATGCCCCATAGATTCTCAGTAGGATTGAGGTCTGGGGACAAAGCTGGCCAGTCCATAACGTCGATCCCTTCGGACTGAAGCCAGTTCATCGTGTAGCGGGATTTGTGGATGGCAGCATTGTCTTGTTGAAAAATATGGTTTTCCGCATCGATGAACGGTTGCAAATGCATGCGCAGGATGCTCACATACTTGACGGAGTCTTGGTTGCCATCCACGAACCTTAATTCAGACTTGATGTCCGCACGAAATGCTCCCCAAATCATGACACCACCGCCACCAGTATGACGACGGACGTAGAGATCCTTAGGGCGACGCGTGTCGACCCATTCGTCGTAGCGCACGCCATCCGGTCCATTCAGGTTCCACTTCTTCTCATCGCTGAACGCCACTTTACACCACGCTCCGTCATCCTTGAGGCCCATACGCTCGGCCCACTTGAACCTTGCTTCTCGGTGGCGCTTCGTCAACGCTGGAGCGGTACCACGCTTCTTGTACTTGAGCCAGCTCACCGACTTGATCACGCGCTGAATCGTACCCACGCTTTGCACCAACTTGAGCTTCTCTTTCACTTCTTTGCGGACAAACGGAGCACGGACACACAGCGGATGATATGCCGCTTCCCACGCGCAGTCACTTTCGACACGCTTCCAAGCCGTTTCTTGGGCTGGAAATTGGCAGGCGCCTTCAACACATTCACGGCACCGACAGAGCGTGTGAGCACCTGTGCGACGCCCCGAATCGAAAACCGCGCAGTGAGAGCGTCCGAATTGACCCGCGTTCTTTGTCGGACAGATGCGAAGCTCGTACCATCGTTGGCGAATTGAAAAGTGGCGCCACGATTGGTGGGATAGCAGTCTGTACAGTAAACACATTAACAACGCGTGGCGAGGGTTGTGGATCAAACTTACGCATACTTTCCGCAAGCCCGAAGTTATGTTCATATATTGTGTCGCACCTCGTGAAGTAATATTTCTCATCATTTTTCAAAACCAGGTGGAATTCAGCATCAAAAGTTGGTGCAATCGACAGATCTTACAATTCGTTATAATCCAGGGTAATTTCAGCGAATGAAAACACAATTTGATAAAAAAAATTGGAGAGACCGATGGTGTTCATGTACCACTGTCGCGGACTGTAGACTCGCGGGTGAGTGAGTATCTGATTGAAACTCAACAAGAGGGTGGGTAGTACATGAAGTTGCGTTTGCGATCTCTGATCGTGCATGTATTAATACTCTTTAGCGGAGATTCTTTCATGGAACAGCAAGATAGCTACGTTTTTGTTACAATGGTCTCAGTTAACTACGCTAGGCGTTGCTAAGCAAGTAAGAAGGGTGCCTCGCAGTCGAGGAGGCAGTTTATAAATTCGATGGAAGGTCTTTTCCCAATTAGACGAGAGCCACCGCAGCTTCCGAGAGACGGGGACGGCCCAAAAAGGCGCGGGCGGCGGTGTTGACTGCCATGCTATTGTTCTGACGTGTATGGCCCATGGCTGTCATTCGAGCTACGGCTCGGAAGGTCGGACGCGCTGATGCGCGTGGCGCGTTGAAGGACGCGTTTGCAGTCGTCATGTTGTCCCGCACGCGGCCCAGCAGTTGCATGAAGCTCGAGTTGAAGCCCAGCTCCGGTGTGAAGTGGAGCAGCTCCAGACGCGAGAGCGTGTAGTGCTTGTCGAGCGGGATCTCCATGTCATTGAGCATGATGGGCAAGATAGGTTTCCCCTTATCTTCAGCAAACGCTAGCTGGTCTTTTACAAGCTCGCTGTTAACAGTCTTCCGCGACAGCACCACGATGAACATCTCACATTTGAGGATAGCTTCCTTGGAAGCGTGGATGCGCTCAGTCATATCCGTATACGACTGTGTGCCGTCAAGGAGACATTTCACGTGATTATCTTGCAGTCGGTCATGGAGACGCTTGACGAAGCTGTGGTGATGGTCACCGTGCGAGACGAAGGCGAACTGGATGTTATCCAAAGTGGCGGGGACCCAATCCGCGATATTCTCACCAAAGCCAACCACGCTCGTTCCATTGGCGAGTCTGCGGCAGCTGCCGTTGACAATGTTTGCCTCACGCTGCTTCTCGATTTCATCGCGCACACCATCCAATAGCAGGCGGAACTGGGCTGCAAACCGTTCCTCGTCGTACTCGTACATGACCTTACGCTTGTTGGTGTTGCTGATGCTCTTGATCGCCGACTCGAAAGGCACCATCTGCCGCGTGTAAATGTACACCTGCATTTCATCCGTGACCGCTGCACCCTCCGGAGATACGGCGATAATCGGTTTACCAAGCTGTTTGGCAAGAGCCAGCTCCTTGAGGCACCACTCAGACACGGGATAGTCCTCAGTGTATAAGCAAATGATCACCTCAGCATTCTTGATGCCGCGCGCGATCTCCTCACGCCATACAGATCCACCACCGATGCCACTAGGGTCCATCAGGTCAAGCCAGGATGTAATGTTAGCACGCTCAAGGCTATCGCGAATCTTCAGCGCAAATTCACTGTGTGAATGAGTATAGCTGATCATAACATCGCGATCCCCCGCAGCCTGCTTGATCTCAAACTGTAACTGCGTTGAGGTGGTGCAGTCCACCGGACGGTAACCATCGCGGTTCGTCTCCATGACATCTGCTCCTGCGTCCAGCAGTGCCAGCGCCGTACCCTTCTGCTCACACTTCATAGCAATATGCAGCGCTGTATCGCCGTTAGGAAGGCGATCATCGATATCCGCGCCTTGCTGGACGAGACAATCAAAAAGATCGACATTCACGTTCTTGGAAGATGCGGCGCACAACAGAGGAGTGTGATCACGATAGTCGCGCAAGTTCACATCGGCACCCTTGGCCAGAAGCAAACGAACCACTTCTGGCTTGTTCACACGTGCCGCCCAATGCAAAGGTGAACGACCGAAGATGTCCTGAAAATCCGGGTCGGATCCAGCTTCGAGCAGCATGCTAACGGCTTCGGCAGCGCCATTAATCGCTGCCCAATGCAATGGCGTTCGACGATGCATGCCTGTATACCCGTATTCACCCACACAGTTGGGATCAGCGCCAGTCTTGAGCAGTTTCCTGATAGCCGTTATATTGTCCTTCGCTGCAGCTTCATGCAAAGGTGTTAACGCCACATCAGCACCCCACTCTTCTAGTTCGTGTGCTACAGGAAAGTTGCCACGCATGTAGGCCATCTGTAACACGGTGAGGGTGTTCATATGACCTGGATCGGGCACTTCAAGGTGGTTTGCACCGGCTTCGAGGAGCAGCGTCACGATATCGGGGTTATCAGCCACAAAAAGTGGCGGCATCCGGTCCGACCAGTACGATGCTTTGGACTTAAGATTCACGTTGGCACCGTGTTCAATAAGCCACTGGACACCCTGGATCTGTCCTGTGCTTACAGCACAATGCAAGGGCGTCACAAGCGTTGTGCGGAAAATCGAGGCAGCCATTTCGTCTTCTGATGTAAAAGGTTTGGACACAAAGATCTGTGCAAACGTCCAGAAGAGATCGCCGGTCGTGAATCGCACACGGGATACCTTGTCGTAGCTATCCACACGAAATCCAGCTTCGAACAGCAACTGCAGCGCTTGAACGTTTCCCAGGTAGGCGGCCACATGAATCGGGTTCTTCTTGGAGCGGCCGAATAGCTTGAACACCAGCTTGGCATCCTTATACATTTCATGCGCGAAATCCGTGCCCAGACGCTCCTTAGCGTACTCAAGTAGCATTTCCATCTTGGCCACATTGCCGAGCGAAGTTTCCTTGTACAAATGCTTGCGCAAGTCATTGATCACACGCGAACGCTCCGATTTGTACTTAGTGCGTCGACGTTGCAGTCGCGATCGAATGCCCCCTGTTTGGTCCGTCTCCTTAAATGCGCCGAGCTGCATACTTAGGTGCTCCCGGAAGCGCGCAAAGTATGTGAGCACCACAAAATTCGCGAAGAAAGTGACTACAGCGGACGCCACGTACAAAATCGCCCGTGCGCGACTGCAATGGAAGTTATTCCCCTGGAAAATCGCGTATGCGAAGTAGAGAATCACCAGCAAGCTGAAAACCAGCACTACGACACTCAGCAGCTCGCAGAACTGGAAGAACACAGAGCGCTGAATTTTCTGTCGACCGCCGCCATCCCTACGTCGTCGAAACGGTTCGAATATCCGCAGACCCGACGCCGGGAGTCCGATAATCACGAGCAGCGGCGCCACGTGATATACCAGCATGGCGTACACCACAATGGTGTCGCAAGCTCCGCAGTAGTCCGTGCCTGCAACACACGCCGTGGTCTTGGTGCGATGGAAAGCCAGCGCGTAGCCCACGTCCCCCACGTAGACACCTCCATGTCCAATGTCCTTGGATGCCCAGAAGGCCACAATCCCTGCGATCCCCAGCGCTGCGACCAGCAACGTGCTCATGCGCAGGCGCCACGTGAAGTACGAGTTGCGTCCGTAGCCGGGGCCCAGAAACGTGTTGGGCAGCTGCTTGGGTGTACCGCGGGGCTTGACGGCCATAATTGCCTCGTCCAGATCTTCCAGTTCCACCACAGCCTCGTCCGTGGAGCCGCTGGGCAGGGGCGTGGGCGTCCGGGACGCCTTGTCAGTGGAGGTGGCGGGTACAGTGGTGGACGGGCCCTGCGAGCTGCGGCGACTTACCCGCTCGGCGCCGTGACCCGAGAACGAGCCCTGCTCCGGCAGCGCGTGGTAGTCCGCGGCCTCCGTCATGGCTCGACGGCGCGTCGGTATGTCTTATGTTGACGCAGTGAGGAGACTTGAAGAGTGAGCGTCACGTGTGGCCTACTGCGGGTCTTGCCGAAGAGAAAAAGTGAATTTACGACTTGACGTTGTACAAAAGACGACCCGGCTTTGAGCAGTATACTTGACATTTGTATTATATTAAATTTTGAGAGGAAGGTGTTCAAGAGAGTTTTTGACGTTTTCCAGCTTCATGGGCAAACTGCTCAAGATGCAGCGCCAGAATTGCCGCGACGCAGCGAGGAGATCTACTGGATTGTACATGTGGATGGATTGCGTGGTTTGAGGCGAATTGCACCATTGAGAATGCTACAATTTATTTCAGCTTTGACTGTGGGTACACTTTGCACGGCGAGGGACCACGTTGGCTTTGAACACGTTGCAACGCCTGTCTGATATCTTTTCACAAGGTTAGTCCCATTTTACCATTGGTAAGGCACCATCAGCGGCAGCATGGCACTTTATGGGTTTCCATTCCTGTCTAACAACTACAGTATATAAATGCAGCAGCAAGCTCGATACCATCGGGGCGGATAGGTAGCGTTCGCAGTCCTTCGCGGTGGCGGTCTCTGCTGTCGGGGTCAAGGCCCAGACCACACCAAAGAGCAAACGTGACTGCAGGGCACAGGCGGAGACCGTGCTTGCCTGACGCAAATCCCGGCTAAATTGACCTGCGCACAGCGCTCCATCTGCCGTCCGCATATCTGCCGATGTTGAAGGGCGATGGCAGCGTGTCACATCAGGCCGCAGCACAGCGGCAGCAGAGCTAATATGTACAAGTGTGCATGTATACCGCAAACACCCGATGTCGAGAACAACAATGTCTGCTTGAACTCGTATTTCAAACGTATTTTTGTTCGAAATTGACCGTACCGTGCTTGATCAGTTTTTGCCCGCCTATTTGAGAGGCAGACGCGGTTCACAAGCAAAAAGCGCGGGAGCCTCCAAGCAGCACACGATGACGGACGAGCCGCAGATGCCCGATACGGCGCTGACCGTGGACCCGAAGGCCGAGACGACTAGCCAGGCGGAAGGCGATGTGCAGACGACCGCCTCCGGGTCTTCTGCTGTGTCCACGACGCCCACGAGTCTGGGCGGCCGCGTGCGCAAGACCACGCAGATGTTCACGTTCAACCAGACCAAGAGCGACGAGCCCGACGAGTTTTCGCCCCCCGCGGGCAAGGGCGTGAAAGTGCGCGATATGGATTTCGTCAGGACCAACGTGAGACGGCGAGAAATGCCGCGTATTAGGACAAACCGGGGTGGGCTTCTAACAAATTGTTGGACTTCTGCAGGTTGAGGCGCTAGGCAAGAAGCAGCACGACATGATTAAGCAGCTCTACAGCATCATGTTCGGCCGTCGCTTCCAGCAGAAGAACGTACGCGAGTTTGGCGCTTGCACTAAAGTGGGAGGAGGAGGTGGGGGATGAACTGACTTCGGTTGGCACAGGTGAAATTAATCAAGGAGCACCTTCTGGACTTCTCCGGCGTCATCGAGCAAGACGAGAAGGTGTGTATGGCTGCTGATGCAATTGACTCTCGTTGTGAGATATGGTGGTGGTGGACTGATAAGTGTGTTATCTGTTGCAGTCCCGCGAGCACCTGGTGGCCAAGATGGGAAAGTGGAAGCTCGTCTTCGTTCACGAAGTGATGGATCTGCTGGCGGTATGGACTGTGATTTGCATTGCCCGTTTTGTGGTATGCTTTGTCTTGCTGAGCTGACAGCACTGATGGGTTGCTGTTGCGTATGATATTCTTGCAGGTGGATCGCTCCAAGAAGTCTTTTGATGAGGAAGGCAAGCCGCACAACAAGGAAGCGCTGCTTGACCGGCTAGTTGACTGGCTCTTCAACCCGCAGATCACGAAGGTGCGCACTCAATGCATTGGTCAGAAACATCGTAAAGCTCATATGTTATAACTTTGTATGTTGGTTTACTACAGCTCGGCGAAAGGAAGGCAGCGATCGCAGCGAAGAAAGAAAAGCAGAAAGCGAACAAGCGCGCGAGAAAGGCAAAGGACGCTAAAAAGAGCGAGGGCGAGCCGGCGAAGAAGAAGCGGAAGACTGCCAAGAAGAAGGCTGTTGCTGCTGTTGACGATGAGGAAGAGGACGATGAGGGAGACGACCACGAGGTTACAGAATCTGAAGGTGACGAATCATCCAGCGACTTCGAAGAAGCGAAGAAGAAACCCGCCAAAAAGAGGAAAGTTACTCGCCGGCTGAAGAAGACTCCCATAGTAGAAAGCGACAACGAGGATGAGGATGACAGGGAGAAGGAGGACGAAGCTGCCAACAAAGACGACGAGCAGTCTGGTGCTGAGCCCGAGAAAGAGTCTAACACCGCTGAAAAGGACGAGTCCAAACCAGAGACCGAGGCTTTGGATGCCGATGTATGCAGCAAGGTCGAGGATATCATTGCGCACGGCAACGCCGAAGAGCTGACGGTCAAGAAGGTAATGCGCTTTTCGAAAAGTTGTTCCAATGGAGCGAGACCTAACCGATGGGTGTTGCCTAATACGTGTGTAGATCGTACGACAGCTTAGCGCGGACCTGGGTCGCGACATGTCCGCCCACAAGAAGGCTATCAAGGAGTTCATCACAAACGGCCAGGCGGAGATTTAACTCACGCTTTGAAGGTTTGTTTAAATCTTCATTGCAGTTAGACACGGTGCTTTGGATCATAGTTTGTGGCCTCACGTTCACGCCAGACCTTGGCTTTGTTGGGGCATGTAGCTTTCTTTGGATGCAGTCTTTAGCAGTTTAATCATGTTCCCCATACTGTTGTTGCCTTTTATTCTGTTGCACATTTTATCGAAATTGTTGTACTTTAAGTAAGTACAACAAAAACAATTTCGACAAAACATAAGTACTTAAGTAAGTTTATATTTTTCAGATGTTTTTGATACCAACGGGTGTACGGCCAGCCTCCATCCATTTTGTGACCAGCAAGACAATGGGGAGGAAGAGTAAGAGCAAGAGCGCACCGACCGCCGCCGTGGAGCAGGAGAACCCGGAGCTGGAGCCAGAGGTGGTACAGGCAGTGCAAGAGCAGGTGAAACACCAGAGCAAGTCGGCGCTGGCCGACGGCTTTGCCCAGAGCGCCGCGTTCTTCAGCAAGAAGGCGTCGTACGTGCCGGCGGTGGTTGAGATGCCTAAGGAGGAGGCGGATGCGCCAAAGATGGCGACAGGAGGGGACAAGAAGGAGAAGAAGAAGAAACACAAGAAGAAGCAGGAGAAGGAGGAAGACGACAAGGAGAAAGAAGATGGGGAGACAGAGGCTGAAAAGGAGACAGTGGCCGAAGAGGAGGAAAAAGAAAAGGCTGAAGGCGAGGACGTCGAAGTCGGCGAGAAGAAGAAGAAGAAAAAAAAGAAGAAAAGCAAGAAGGAAAGTGCGGAAGAGGGAGAGGAAGCTGAGGAGGAGAAGGTGCTCACGCCTGAGGACTTCAAGTCGCGTCGTACGGTGTTCGTTGGCAACGTGTCGCTCGATGCCACTCAGAAGGACGTCAAGAACCACTTTTCGGTGTGCGGCAAGGTGGAGAACGTGCGTCTCCGGCATCTTCCCATTGCTGGCTGCGCCGTGGGCCAGGCTGGCAACCAGAAGCTCATGATGAAGGTATGTGCCAACAAGAAGATCTTGACCACATCCAAGGACTATTGCAACGCCTACGTGACGTTCGTCGAGGAGAGCAGCGTCGAGGCAGCGCTTAAGCTAAACGGGACGGTACGAAATGTCTGATGGTTAGAATTGTGTGGTGTCATGAAGGTTGTATGCTGACTATTATTACCTTAACCTTGCAGATTCTCGTCCTTAAGAAGATTCGCGTTGACCGCTCCGAACCGGTGATCGACGCGCGCCGCAGTGTCTTTATCGGTAACGTGCCATTTAAATGCTCAGACGAACAGATACTGCAATTCTTCGCGAAGCGCCTCAGGACGGAAGAGGAACCGGAGCCGATTGAGAACGTACGTCTCATCCGCGACCGCGAGTCCGGTCTAGGAAAGGGTTTTGGCTACCTGCTGCTGAAGACTCCTGCCCTTGTTGCCAAGACGCTGGCGCTCCGTAACCTTAAGATGGAGACTCGCGAGCTGCGTGTGCAGGTGTGCGGTAAGCGCTTTAAGAACATGCGCGGCGAGGAGACTGTCAAGGAGAAGTTTGAAGGTCTCCGCGCTTCTGCTGGTGCACGGGCGCGTATCCAGCTGAAGCGTAGGGCTGGTGCTGAAAATATTGGCAATGTTTTGGCCACGAAGAAGATGAAGCGTGTGGCCGCCGCGGCTGGACTAGGCAAGAAGCTCAAGCCGAAGCATGCCGCGCGTAAAGCCGCTAAGGCTGCAGTCGAAGCTGCTGCCACACAGGGATCAAAGAAGCGCAGGCATGATCACAGCGGTAGCAAGAAGGCCGAGAAGCCTAAGGCAAAAAAGCCTAAGCATGCCGCGCGCAAGACGAAACAAGCGGCCGCTAAGGAGTAGATAGAAAAGAGCTAAACAAAAAAAAAAGAGGAGATTGCATTTTGTGAAACCATTCACTTGCAAGAAATTCAAAGGTGACGCGACTCGTCCTTCCGGTATTATTGAACTTGGTAATCGTGCTGCAGAAGGTCATTGGTAGAACGCAAACACAACAACATTGTCTCTGAACCGGGCCGTTGGGGCAACTGTGTCAAGGCACAGTCTTGGCCACCCAAGGCCTTAATTGGCTCGCGGTTGAAGCGGGGTGTAGCCAGATCGGTGCTTCAAACGCGCCAGAATCGCCATCACCAGCGCGCAAGTAGCAGCTCCTCCAACGACACCCACCATCAGCAACTCCCAACTCCCAGCCCTTGACGACTCGGGTGTGACCGCAGTAGCTGCCGTGTCAGTAACTTTGACAGCAACAGCTTCTTCGAGAGGGAAATCGCTGAGTGCGATGTACATGAGGCTCATCACTCCAGTGTGCGGCACCGTATTGTTATACAGAGCTACGATCCGAACAATGTCCGTTGTGTGCATCCGTCGAGGCGGGTCGAAAGTACAAGTGCTCATCGAGATGACGTATCCGTCCTCGTTTCCAGCCTCAGTTCCAGAGCCGTACTCGGGCACAGAGGCGCACAGCAAGTCACCTGTTGCGTCGTCGTACAGCTGAATCCCCAGTCCACCGCGATGCTGATGCCCAACTGCATATACAAGCTCCACCTCGCGCTCCGGCTCGGGCTCGTGTTGGCGATAGGCGAACAACGGAATACTGCCATTATCAAGCCGCTGGCGCGTTGACAGCGTGTGGACACATCCAGGGTGTGTGTCTGGGTCGCACACCGGTACATCGTACTCAATGTTCCCCATGCGCTCCAGATCTCCCGAGGCGTCACAACACGCGGCGAGATACAGCGGACGGTTCTCCTGTACAATTTCTGCGTAATCCAGCGAGTACCGCAAGTGGTAAGTGGCGTCGCTAGCGTCAGAAACCTCCAGCTCGTTGTGCTCTAAGCAAAACTCGGCGTCTTCGCAGCAGCGCAACCCCCCATGATACGTTTCAGCCGAGCACACCGTGTTCTCTTCAAATTGAAGTTGTGCATTGCAGCTCCCGTTGCGAAATTGCATACCATTCACTGCATCTACAGTGAACACGTCTTCGGACGTGCAAGGGCACTCCAAACAGCGATGCGCACGCTCTGGTGTCATTTCACGAGTGTTGATAATGTGTACATTGGCCACCCACTCGTCTTCCCCTTCTACCGTCATAAAGGCATACGGAAAGTAAAATTCCTGCGGAGTGCCTCGGCACTCCGTGCCGGCACCAAAAGCCACGCTGCGGCTGAAGTTCTTGGGTTTCATGGGAGCCCAGCGCGTCTTCATCGCGTCGTATTGTTTGTGAGTTGAGCCGAACACGTGGTGATGGAGGTAGGCGTCGAATGTGGGCACAGGCACCACGTTCCCACTGGCATCTTTCTCCACGACTTCGGCTTGGAAACGGTAAACGGCGATGGGGCCCTTGGGGATCGCGAGGCGGTGAAACGTGTTGGTGACTTCCCCCTGGAGAAGTGACAGCGGCGGCGTCAGTGCCGTAAAGCGCTTCGTCTCGGGCTTCTCGGCAGCAGCAAGAGAGCAGCAGAGTAGCACCACGGTAAACACCTGCAACATTTTGACTGGACTACTAGAGTCTGGAGTCTCGTGGCGGATTGAAGAATGATTTCGTTCTGGTGGATACAGGGAGGGAAGGAGTGATGGTCCTTGCGATGGGGGTCATATTGAAGTTGATGATTACGTGGTGAGTCTGAAGGGTCGAGAGACTGGGTATCTTCTGATTTACTTCGACTCCTCCAATCCTTTGAGGAGCAGCGTAAGAAGCGTGCTCAGAACTCGCTATCACAGTCAAAGCGCACAAATCTCCACCTAGAACTTGTATCACAAAATACAATAACACGGATCGCCATTTACAAAGCTACACCTCATTATCTCGCTTCCATTTACCTCCAGGTGGAAAAGTTTGCATCGAAAATCAGATGGAGGACCACAGCTTTTTCTAGACCAGCTATTGCCCCCCCCTCCCCCCCCCATGAACGGCTACAATCGATGCGTTTTGATCTTCCGTTTTTCAAACATAAGAAAATCTCCAAAAACGACAAAGTTACAGTAAAAATACAACGAAACCACCGTTTCAAATTTAGAGCGGAACGGATTTTGTCAAAACTTAATCTACATGTTAAACTGGATACAGCCGGAACTAGGATCATAAAACAGTACCACCGTGACAGGCACGCTTTATATTAATTAGTAATATTACAAGGTCCAGATCACCACATACTATTATCAGTACATAAATTATGCTTCCTCCAACATCACAGTGATAATCAGCGAAAATTAATATTTGAGTGCTAACAGTTGATACTTAGCCAGCATGCCGACCAGAGGCAACCCGTCGCTTGGATCCGTACGAAATGCGTTGTACTCGACCTGAGCATAGGTGCTCACTGGTCCTGTGTGCTCTTGCCTGTGTGGTATCGGATGGGGAAGCGCGCCGCGGACAGGATGAGGATTACGAGGATTACCGCGCTCAGCAGGACGCGTCGCTCACAGCTGGATGACGGCCACGACGAAGATAAGCATGACCAGGTGGCCGAAGAGGAAGTCGGCCAGCGTCTGCATGGCCATGTTGCCGACTTGGTTACGGGCGCATCGGCCGATGTCGCGGGGTTACCATGCCGGCGGGACATCAGCAGCTTCTCACTTTGGTTAAACCCTAAACCCTAAACGTTGGGTCCTATGAGCTTCATAGTGTAAAGTATACAGTGTGTAGCCGAGTGCGTTCAAATCGTAGCGTACCTTGTCTCGAATGGAGCTTCTCATTGTATGTCGTTACCGCAGAGGTGATGGACACCCTTCCCACACACAGAGCATGGCGCCACTGCATTGCACCTCTGCGGTAACAACAGTCTGCATCTAGCTCTAGACAGCTGGATTTTGCAGCCTAATATTTCATTATCTTGCCCGCTGCAAATTTGAATTGGGGCTGGTCGGTGCCGCTCGACAAAAGACTGCCAGTAAGCGGCGGCCAGCTGATGTCTGTGAATGTAGCTGGAGCTTTAAGAGCTGATGGGAAAATGAATGGAGCTCGCTAATGACAGATGACCGGATCGTCTGACGCCTGCAGCTCTTTGAGATCGTAATGAGGCTACTATTATCATTTTGGGGATATTTTAATAATAAATGCCAAGATGGGAATGCTACAGTTTGTTTATTACCGTAATTTAAGAAAACCTAGAAATTGATAATTACTACCGTGCCCGCCAAATCACTAGGACCCCCCATTTTGTGGCACACATTTTTCAATATCTCAGCTTGTAGGGCGAGTTGAAAGTTGCTGTTTAGATATGTAGCTCTTAGTATGCAGGGCAAGTCGCTACTTGTGCTAACACCTACGATTGCAACGCCCTTGGCAGGCCTCGCATACAAACTGTCGGTTTCAGCATGAGCGACAACTTAAAGTACCACCTCCTTTTTCTGACAAAATGAACACATTTTATGCAACACCATACAAACTTCTTTATTAGAGTTAGTACTCGATGATGAACTGATGAATGGCGGAAACTTGTTGTTGCTAGCTGGCTGTTGCTTCTTGCTGCTGCCGGGAGCCTTTGATTTTCAAATGGGCCGTGGCAAGGCCCTCTCCGACCAAGAGTATTGGTGGGTCATTGGGCTCCACGACGGCGATCTCTCTCTTCACGAAATTTCAAGGAGGAGAGGGCGCTCTCGCACTTGTGTGAGGGGCGCTATCAAGGCTCAGAGAGGACCGCTGGGAGACGGTCCTGGCGAGCGATAACGGGCAGGGCGGCAGCCAGCATTGACCGACCGAGAGGTGCGGCAACTCGTCCGGGCGGTGGCGACGGGCGATTACTTCGCCGCCGACCTCAAAACTCACTTCGGCGTCAAGGCCTCTGTGCGCATCATCTAGCAGCTGCTCAAGGACGTGGACCATCTTGACTACACCCAAAATGGACCGCACGCTGCCGCTCACGGCGGCGCACAAAGTCGCCCGGATGACTTGGGTTGAGGAGCCCATACTAAACCCAGGTACGTTTACTCGAGTTGCTAGCTTATTGTGTGAACCTAACTAACTGCTGTCATTATGCGAAGGGATTTGGACTATACTGTGTTTCAGATGAGAAAGAGTTTAATCTTGATGGGCCCGATGGCTACAAGTTTTACTGGCGTGACCTACGTCAGCCACCGCAGTCCTACGTGCGCCGTCAGAACGGCGGGGGTAGCGTTATGGTGTGGGGCGCTTTTAGCGCCACGGGTAAGAGCAAGCTGGCCATTCTGCGTGGCCGGCAGGATTCTGATGACTATGTCTATACTCTTTCGGAGTATATGTTGTCGTTTGCTCATGCAAAGTATGGTATTGACTATGTGTTTCAGCAAGATAATGCGTCGATTCATGCATCGTGTGAAGCGGCGGCTTTCTTGCAGGAAATGCAGGTTAATACTATGGTGTGGTCTGCTCGTTCACCGGACTGCAATCCGATCGAGAACGCCTGGTCGATAATTGCGGCACGGGTGTATTCCCACGGCCGTCAGTACCGCACCGTAAAGCAACTTGAGGGAGCCATCATGGCTGCATGGACTCCATTGAGCAAGCGTACTTGCTCAAGCTAGTGAAGTGCATGCCTCGCCGCTGCTTTGCTGTCATCAAAGGCAAAGGCGGTCTCACTAAGTACTAACTTTAATAAAGAAGTTTGTATGGTGTTGCATAAAATGTGTTCATTTTGTCAGAAAAAGGGGGTGGTAGTTTAAGTTGTCGCTCATGCTGAAACCGACAGTTTGTATGCGAGGCCTGCCAAGGGTGTTGCAATCGTAGGTGCTAGCACAAGTAGCGACTTGCCCTGCATACTAAGAGCAACATATCTAAACAGCAACTCTCAACTCGCCCTACAAGCTGAGATATTGAAAAATGTGTGCCCCAAAATGAGTGGCCTAATGGTTTGGCGCGCACAATATACTTATCAACGCGTTATTAGGCTGTCACGTACGCGCACAAGATAAAGGATGGGTATGTGGCAGAAAAAAAATGTCAAGAAAGTCCGGTATGTGACGGATATGTGGCTTATATATTTTCGCATTTTATCTTCGCAGATCAACCTGTCATAAATTATGACATCCTGTTAAATACATGTGCTACAGTGCTAACCAGTCATTTACCAATAATACAGGTACATGACGTGGTCGCCCGCACTAAATCACGGGGTTGATCTTGTAGAGCAGACGCCGCTGTTTGCCCTGCGTGTGACGAACTGACCGTGGAGGCTGGAGTCTCAAAGGGTGTGGTGAACATCGTGCCCGGTGACGGTACTGAGGCCCTCGTTAAGCAGCACCCAGATGTCGACACGATTGCCTACTGGCTCATCCAGGTTGGCTACCGGATCATGCGCACGTCGCATGTGAGCAACCCTACCCTCGAGCGTGGCAGTAAGTCAGCATCATCAGCCGCAGTTGGGACTGTTCTCAAACTAAGATTAGTCGACACACGTGTGTATGTACAGGAGGACATATACGATGGATTGACGCGTCGTACGGTTGAAGCTGCCAACCCTCGTGTCGTTGGCGACCCGTTTGCCCTCAAGACGGACCAGGGCTAGCAGAGATCGACGAGTTTTGGTTCGAGAAGATCTTCGCCTATATCAGGGACGCAAGAAGGAAGGTGCCAAGATGCTTGCCGATACGGTGACAAGCGTTGGTGCATTGAGCTCGTCATGTTCGCTGATATCGAGGCGACATGACAATCGCGCGAGATCTTCAGGTCACACGTCCATCCTAAACTTTATGACAACTGACGAGATCATTAAGCGCGCCAACAACTCGGTCTACAGCCTGGGTGCTGGTATTGTCTTCTAGTCTGCTTCTGCGTCGATTTATTTCGCGAAACCACATTTGTCCCAGGTAAAATTGATTCGAGCTTTCCCAATAACTAGCTTTGCGTCATATCCATTTTGACTTGTTTCTCCTTCTTGCACGAACTGAGCAACGCTTGCTATTATACCAAGTTAAATCGGCTAGCAGCAATCTCGATCGTCCAGCCAAATCAAACTTCCGAAACGGTTGAAGTATGGGGCTACAGTGCTGTCGAAATGAGCGAAAACTCCTCCCAGTTGTCATGTTCTGTCCGCTCCATGATGGGGCACATGGACACACCCGAGTCCTGCTAAGCGAGGGCCTCAGCACTGTCACCGGGAACGATGTTCACCACATCCTGGGGGAATCCAGCCTCCACGGTCAGTTCGGCACACGCGGAACGAACAGCGGCATCTGCTCTATAGGCTCACCCAGTAGTGTTGCCAGCATCCACAGCGGGGAAAACAGCTTTTTACGCCATCATCAGCAACGGCAAGTCGTCAATCTGCTGTTCATGCGCCGCCGCACCCGAGAACAATGCCCAGTACATCAACGAATGCGGCCACATGAGCGCCACACCACCGAGTGTCGGTAAATTACGCCGAGCAAATAAAATTCCCGGCGAGTACATGCATGTGGCGAGTTGTGCCTCCAAAAGAGTCACATACCATCACGTAATGACTTTTCCCCGGACTTGTTCATGCAAGCGTATGTGGCACCAGTCTCCGTCAAAAAAAATAATATTCGTAAGTACTTTACTTACTCACCCCCTCCCCCCGCAATTTTATAATCTTTAAAGCACTTCCTACAGATATTTTGACTACAGCCACCAATCACCACACATCTACGTTTCTCAAGTCACCAGATCAAAGCACGCTTCTACAGTGCACGACGGAAAACTCGCCGTCCCCTTTTCTACCACTAGACGTAACCTTGTATGAAAACTTCGGCACATTTGTCGACGGGGTTTTCCGTCGTTATCTGTATTCAACCGCGTTCTTCCTTCTTTCACTTCCAAATCTCCGTATTAGCCAAATCTTCACCAGCACCCAGATATGAACAAGCCACTATTTTAGACCATGGTGCAACGAGTACGACGACGCGATTACCGAGTACTTTCCCTGCTGTGGAAACGTCAACCAAGAATATCAGATCCCAAGGAAATTGCCGGACTTGCGAGAAAGGCGGTCCCAGTCTCGAGGAAAGGGACGATTCGAGCCGGATCAAGATACTGTACGAGTTAAAAGTTGACGGCGTTCGGTCTAATCGGAGTACACCATTTCCCGGCCAAGATGTATTGTCCAAGCAAGATGCACAAATGCAAAAAAGTCGAGCACAATTTCTATGCGCGTTGCCCAAATCCAGACGTTTGCATGATTTGCATTTTGGCCCATGAAGGCGTTCCACGACTTATAAATCTAGCATCTCCCTGACAGCTCAAGCCCGAAGCTTCATATCCTCTTCTGGTTCAGTTGCAAAGCAGTGCCGCAGACAATGACGGTCGAACCTCCGACGAGGTGGCGTGAAATGACGCCTTCGTTGGCCTCAACAGCCTCCTTGATAATGGCGAGCCGGTGTTCCTCGTACGTGTCATAGTCGCCGCGCACCATCATCCCCTCCTTTCGGTCCGCGCGGTGCTCCACCATGCGCGCATTGAGCGAGTTCCAACATCCCTCAATCGGGTTAAGCATCGGGCTGTAAGACCCGAGTCGCAGGATTTCAAGCCGGTGCAAATTGACAACGCCATCCACTGCAAGCATTCGGCGGGCTAGCCTCTCGACACCGCTGTGGGCAGGGGCGTTATCCGTGACGACGACGATCTTCTGGTTCGGCTCGAGCTCTTGAAACCCATCCGTGCGTAAGACATCCATGAACAAATCGGTTAGGAAGCGAGTATTTTCCTCCTTCTTGACGGACCTCTCGTGTGTCTTAAGCAGCACAATACCCGTGCCGGACGACACTCCACCCTGAACATGTAGGATTTGCCCCTGAGATGGTGGCAGCGCGACGCCAGCGCGCGCACCTACATGAGCCTAACCAGTGGCCCGGGAAAGATAAAGATTAAAGTTCGTTTCGTCTTGAAATACTATCATGTTACTTGCATCGATATGCTTGTTGATCTCTTCCACGAACACCTTTCGCTTGGCTTTGTTAGTGGCGGAGTTCATAGTGGCCTTTTCGATGCGCACGCGCTCAACGGAGTACAACATCCCTAGTAGCGCTCGGTGGATGGTAGACTTGCCCACATAGATTCCCAGGTGCTGAGAAGGCGGTCGCGCAGGTCAGCTCGTGTGCGGCGTCAGTCGTCTTCTTCAAGATTGCACATTGCTTCCACCGTCAGCTTTACGTTCGACGCTCGGAGACCGCCATGCTCCTTTGTCTCCTCCTCAGCAGCAAGAACAACCCGACGCGCTGTAGTTAAAGCCGTTGCTCCTTGCTACTTCTTGCCAATTACATCCTTCCTTATAGGCTCGAATAACGCGGGTCTTAGCCTGTTCTCGCTCGAAACGCTGGCAGCTTTCTCCGGGTTTGGTTGTGACGGCACATTGCACAATGAGGCATGAAGCCTAGCTTGCTGCCTGGGATTTGATAGAGCTTCTAGCAAATTCGAGAACATTGCAACTTGAACGGAACGATATCCGAGACTGATTTGGGTTTCCACATCGCTAAATGAGTACCTGAATGTACTGGTCATGCACAGCCTAAATGGAACTATTTTCATCTTGCTTGGGAGGAAATACATCTTGGTCAGGAAATGGTGTAGAGCTGTCACAATAGTAAAACATCATTTACTTGGCTTGAGTAGTACTGCTCCAACGCACTGTGAGAGCTCAACTATCCTTACTCACCCCCTATTTATCCCATACAAAACTTAAGTGGAAACCGTTCGGATCCTTCAAGGTCTCGCTTCAAGAAGTCGCTTACACTTCATACCGGCACGAATATGGAGGCGTTGGAGGAGCTAGGCGAGCTTCGCCGGCCAAGTCCGTCCATAAGCTTTCCTCGCATTATTTCAGGGAAGGGGGTCCTTACGGACGCCGTTCTCATTATTCCCGTCAGAAGGCGTAGAAACTTGCTCTACTCCATCTTCAAGGCGTGCGCAAGATCAGGCCTCACCCCAAATCCAGGTAGCCGACAATCCGTCTCGCGCACTCCAATCCGGACTTCAGCATCCCGAACTCGGCGTTCAGCTCAAGCCTAAACAATTATTCGAAAAGGAGAAAAGAATACAGAAGCGTATCGACCTGTCCACCTCCTCGAGGCGATCTCCAACGCGTCAGCATAATCAGTAACGATCGCCGTTCAAGTACAATACGCTCATCGAGAAAGGACAACGACGCCGATGCGGCATCTGAGCCCCCACCTTGCCGGAACCCTCAGACAGATCTAGCAAAGCTCCACCGCCACATTCCTGAACCTGGTGTTCGCTTTCACAATGTCCCACCCAGACTATTCAGGACGCGCCGTCAGCGACGGCATGAGCTTAGCAGTTTATTCAACTGGCTGTGCATCCCAACCATTGGTACTTGTCGAACGCGGAGCTTCAGAACAAGCATGCTGCGTTTGCGTACATTAAGCGGTGCAAAATGACAATCACTTTCAAGACAAAAGCACAGAAGGTATCACAGCATATGGAGAGGTACCATCTGCGCGATGTTAAAGAATACTTCCTCGGTGCATCCCAACCATCTATTCAGCGCAGCCTTGCCAAAGACTTTTCTGCAGCTGTTGACAAGCTGCGCGGAATAAGCGTTGACGCGCAAAACCCACATAAGCATGCTGCTGGCACGATGGATCGCGTCTCAATTTCGTCCTCTTATCATGGTTGAGAACGAAGGATTTATCGAGTTTGTTACCTTTATCACGGAGAAGCTGTGCGACGTACATGTGGATATCCCGAAGCGCGGCCGATTGCGTAGATGTATCGTCACGTTTGCAGATGATTTGAGGTTCAAGGTGCGTGACGACATCGAGCTGAATTGTGAATATTTTCGATCACGAGTGACATCTGATGGCACGAATGTCCGCAGCTACATTTTGTTTACAGTTCATTATGTGAAAAATGATTTTGAGCTGCGAAGCTGGAACTCTAGAAGTCAAAGAGCTTCCAGAAAAGCACGATGCTGGCACCATGCGAAGTGCTTTGGACTCGATTATGGAGGCGTGGGGTCTCCGAAAGCAGCACTGCATCAGATTTGTACACGATCCGGGGTCGAACATAGTAGCAGCCGGGGACAGTTTAGGTATCCATCACAATTCATGTCTGGCACACGAACTGTATCTCGTACTTTCGGGTGCATCGTCGAAGAAAAAGCAATCACAGCAGAGCGTTAGGCCGCTGTGGGATGCAGTTGTTGCGGAAGAGCCAGGTAACCTTGCTAATGCTAACAAAGATGATGATTACCTGAATGAGGACGAGAGAGTTGAAATGGAAAGCCTTCGCGATCGTGCAATTGATGAAACAGCAGTGTATCTCGATAAAACATTGAAAGACCTGTCCTAAAAGCAAAATGGAATCAATGCGTAACATTGCTCAATCGTTTCGAGCGTTGTCCGTGTATTTAGCAAGTCTCCAAAAGCACACAATCGACTGGGTGATATTCAGAAGACAAAAATGCGCGTTTCACCAAACGAAGTGGTGAATCTGACCGTAGATTGCCCGACGCTTTGGAATAGCTGTTGGCAAATATTGGAGCGTTGCATTCACCTTCAGCCAGCATTGGATATTTTTGAGCACTTACACACACGCACGAGGGACCTGCGGAAGTCAAAAGCATGCATATCAAACTTGTAAAACCAACATACAAGGCGTGGTTGGCCATCAAGTTGCCTTTGCGTTTTGCGGAACCCCTTTGAATCTGTTTCGAGAAACGTTGGTGGACAATCATATCCAACATTAACTCTGGGCATGCCCGCGATTGATGCCCTGGAAAAAGTCTTGCTGAACCGGAACATATTTGACGTTATCCTAAAGCCTTTAGGCAACGACGCGTACGTTGAAAATATCCGAGCGTTGATGAAAGAATGTCAAAAAGCAATACGAATGTTGTTTACAGACCGGTTTACAACCTAAAGTCTTCGACTCTCGTAGGATAGCATACTTGGATTCCAGGATGGCAAATCATATACCCCACGGGACTGTCACTAATAAGGAAAATGCTCGCAATGATTTTCTTGAGGCTGTTATAGCTTTGGCAGAATCTCGTACACCAATATTGCAAGCTTGTTCATATTCTGTTGTACAAAAAAATGACTCCTTTACAGACTACGTACTGAAGGCTAACCAGATCAATGAAGGTGGCGCACCACTGAAGATAGTCTGCGATCAAGAAGCCAGGGAATATATTTCTGCCACAGAGTCTCTGATAGCTGTGGAGGTGGTAAACCCGTTCAAGTGGTGGGCTGGGGATAAATGCGCCTACCCTCATCTTTGATATCTGGCAAGAAGATGGTAAGGAGGCGTTGCAACCAGTGTGCCATCGGAAAGGGCATTTTCAACCAGCGGAAATGTCATAACTGCAAAGTGCAGCTCGCTGATCTGAACTGGTTAGAGACCTCGTGTTATCGCAGAAAACACTACGCGAAAACTATATCCACTCAAATGAACACGAGATGCCAGCGTGAGTCACAATGGAAACAAAAATCGACTAAATTCCCTGCCCCCAAAACGTAAGCTCAGCCACACGAACGCTTGTCTCGTAATGAATCTAACAGCTTTGACGCAGCAAGTATAATACATTTTAGTAACAGTACAAATATTATTATCTCATGTAGAACACAATATTGAGTCTACCTTAAAATCTTCGTTCTGCCTCACAGTGAAACACTGCTTCTTTCAAGTACGATTACTTAGTAATCTAAGCCTTGCATTCCGCGACGAGTCGAAAAAAACCGTTTCCCTGGGACCGCACTGCGTTGTTCGAAACAGGTTAAAACGTCGTTCTTAACGACGCGACAAATAAAAAATCTACTGTTTTCTTATCTGCATGCCGTCAGAGCGTCGCCTTCTCATACTTCAGCACCAGCAGATTTCCCCAACGAGAAATCAGCTCTTCTCAAACAAGACGTCCGCTAACAGATCACATGCCACGCACCTGTAGCCGCAGTTTTCTTGCCGTTCTGGAACACGGCGGCGGCATGGAGTCGCTTGAACGTGACGTCGGCGAGACTAGGTACTTGTACTACGATACCAGGTCACGATAGGGGCCGGAGAGTGTGCCGAACCCACCGCGACAACCAATGCCTCCGTGCTCTGCAAATTGCGATGCCTTGCGAGTTTGTATTGTGGCGAGATGCTGTGTGTACTACGTCATCGATGTAAAGGGTAAGGGTCAGTTAGGGGAGTAAAGCTTTGGGTCTTAAAACCCAGTTAAGTTAACTTCGATAGTACTAATCAGGAGCCGTAAAGGGGTGCTCCGAGAAAGGGAAAGAAAACCAAGACGAGGGCGTAATCACGAACAGATCTGTTATGGCCGTCTGATTGGCCACGACCGATCAACCTCGATCGTGGTGGTCTTAGACCGGATCGGTTACGTGGTTAGAGATATGCGCAAGAGGAGGAGACAGAAGTTGATCAGAATGGCATCCGTTCCCATCGATCCGGAGTGACACCCAATCGGACTACCGCCGACCCGCCCGATCCTCGACCACTGCAGATCTTCAGCTAGATCGAGGAATGAAAATGAGATTAGGGCATGTCGGTGATCGACAGATCACGACCGATCTGGGTCGATCCCCAATCGGACCAGCACCCTGTCTTGGGGATGGAGCCAAGATCTAACCTTACCGGCGACCGACGGATCGGTACCGATCAAGATCGGCCCTCGATCCGATAGGCACACACCTTTTAGCAGATCGGTGTACAAGTTTGGACAGATGGGATCTTGCAGCCCAGGTTCGGTCGGGGTTCGCAGATCGGGCAGATCAGTGTTCGAAGATCGACATACATTTTCCGACGTCCGGGATCGGGCGGGTCGGGCCGATCGGTTCGCAAATCGGCATACACATTCCGATAACAACTTATCCGGTTTTCACACACCACGGACTGGGAACTACATTTGCCCACAAAGGTGTCGACAAGTCAAGGATTGCAGATCTAGTGTTGTGGTGGAGGCCGGATCGCATATTGGCCGACCCTTCCCTACGCTAGTGGACTACTGCGCAAGCGCTCGCTTCGATCGATCGGCATTCGGCGCTTGCCCGGCGATCGTTCCGACTCTCGACTCGCAAGATCCCACTAAAAAGCGGCAAGCAACTCAGGAAAGAAGCAACGCCACACGGCAATCTCGGCCTCGGATCAAGTTTAGTACCCCCATCGAAGGTCGATTATCCATAATCGGAACCAGTAACGGCAGCAGTGCAAAGACTTCCGCGCTGCTCCACACATCCCAGCTCCCCGGCAGGACGTTCAAGATTTTGCATTGCTAAACCTTCAGGGCCCGAGAGAGCAGATCCAGTCCACCGAAAGGTACCCAAGGTGACAGCAAGTTTAGCAGACCAGAATTCATTGGGGTGTCTTGGCGCAGTTGGGAAGCGGATCGGTTCTTAATAGTATTTTGTTTTTATCTATCCCGCTACTCCACACCGCCGGTGCGGCGCGGTGCGCAAACAAACTAATCGAAATGGGCACTCAAACCGGATAACAAACCTGCGCCGTCGGCAGCCTGACTATAAGGGCACCATCACCGAAATTACGACCGCCGAGGCATGCTCCCTCGTTATCTTCGTCCGCCACTCACACCCATGATCTATACAGCTAGCTGGATTGGACGTTTCAGTCCAAACTGAGGTAGGAGGAAAAATGGGAAATGCACAGCTCGACCAACGCTGAATTGTACAGCACCGAGTCTCTGGTCGGGTGTTTTGCTACGATACAGCCTGCCCTGCGTAGCGTAACACAAAATCTTAAGCCCAACAACGTGAATATGGCCCTCACTTCACTACACACGTGGCAGAAACCAATCCAGCAATCACCACGACGGATAGCATACGATCAAAAATTGGAATTGTTCGCTGTCGCCGGGATACTCGCGCGCAGATCCCCTACCTCGCACACACACTTCAAGGCTCCCTCCACAAGCCCCCTAGCTTCAGCGGCAACTGCCGCTTGCTGTCAACGCCCCGCGGCTCCCCCACGGCACGCAGCAGTTATTGACGAAAATGCACGACCTGCAAGTCACGGGTACACAGCAGGAGTACAGCACTACGTTCATGCAGCTGCTATCAATGTCGTCTATCTCGATGCCCAATATCGTGAAGCGCTGCTTCTATCAGCAGAATCTGCGTGCTGAAACAAACTCGCACCTTAAAGGATACAATCGATCGCGCCCAGCGTTTCGTAGACGCACGTGAGCACCTAAGTCGAAATAGGCTTCGGCAGCGGGTGTACCCAAGCAAACCCGTAAGGAAAATCGCATCCAGCAAGCAAGGAATGAGCAGGGACGTACACATATGCAAACCCCGTCGAAATCAATACCGGATTCAGGACGTGGCGCAACGGTGCCGATTTGCTTCAAGTGCGGCATCAAGGGTCACAAGTCGCCCGGTTGTCCTGGTACTGACACCGGTGCGCCAAAAGAACTAGGAAGCTCGGTGGACTGGAGACCCACCGAGAAGGGACACATTCGCTGTCGATCATACAGTAGTGCAGCGGCAAGCCTCTGGCAGTCAAACGTCCGCCGACTACGGAAAAAAAAACGACCACGTGGTCTTGATGCACCGGAACTCCTCTCGGCATCGTCACCTCCAGCAGTCTGGTTTGGTTGAGGATCACCTATGTCTGCGTTTACTGACAACGGTGCATCTTTCAATGCAGTGTGCCCGCGGGTTGGTCTGGATATTCCCGACCGCTGAAAACTCACCTTGGTGGCGGAAAACAATCTGTCATTCTTCGGCGAGTGATCGGCGAGTGACATCTTTCTCTATTATTATACCTGACTTTTCAATTTTATGCAACGGGAGCATTTGTGATGGATATTCCGGAATCATGCGACGTCATGCTCGGCATGCCGCGGCTAGAAGAGGTGAACCTTTTCATTAACTGGACGGTCAAAACAGTGCATCCAAGGCCGGACGTCCAACCAGCAGAGCGGGCGGGCGGGCGGCGATGCAGCCACACGCGAATGTTTCCGAAACAACATGAAGAGGCACAGCTACGTTATTACTTACTCATGGTTATCTGTATGAGGTAGGCTGCACTCGTGTAGTCCGGCCTCGCGATCTCTACAACCTTATAAATGCTGCCGACAATGCATTCTGCTTTACGATCAATTCATCGGATGGAGCTACAATAACGCCAAAGCTGGCGGCAGCATGGAAGTCACTTAAGAGTGCACCGGTGTACCCACTCCTGCTCGAGTTTGGGATATCGTTGTCGCTCGGAGCTACCCTCAGTCCCTCCATCTCGACAAGACAATATGGACGCCCGTATTGAAGTTTCGGACTCGGCTCGTATTCAGCGGAAGCAATTTCCATTTTAAAGGAGCGAGCAAGGCCATTTTGCGGTGGACGCGCGAAATGCTGAGGGCTAGTTAAACCGGCCGTCGTCTTTTCCATATTGCGCTCCGACTGTTTGCGTGCGGAAGTCAAGCGGTGAGGGGTGGATCGTCCACGATTTTCAACGCTAAGGCTCGCGTACTGACCAACCCTATACCATGGAAGGACGCAATCTTACGTGCGATTGCTGGCGGATGCATGTTCTCCGTTTTGTTCTGCTTTGGGGCTTCTTCCAAATCGAATTGCGGGAGGATCGATTTCCTTACACCGCTTTTTCCACACCGGAAGGTTTATTCGAGCATCTGGTGAGGCCTATGGGCATCTCGAACAGACTCTCATGGTTCAACAGACTAATCCAATCCATCTTCAACGATTATGATACTTTCTGTCAGACCTATTTCGATGACTTCTCTTCTTTTACGCCGTCTGACGCCATGGAAGGGTACATGATCGCGCTGAGGAAGGCGCTGACACGCTGCGGAGCAACAACTGTACGTCAAGATCGAGAAATGCGTGTTTTGCGCACGAAATTTAATTCCGGGGCGACGTCGTTGGAGTGAACGGCAGTTGGATTGATCCCGGCAGTAGCAGCTGTTCGAGAGTGGCCAGAGCCCGCAACTAAGCATGAATTTCAGTCATTTATTGGTACTTGGTGTACGTCAGTCGATTCTGCGCTGAGTGTGCTGAGAACGTTGCCGTTTTAACGCCCAAAGGACAAACTTGTACTCTCAGCAGAGCAGATGTCAGCATTTGAAGCTCTCAAAAAAATCTGTCATCTACACCGATTCTTGCTCACGCTGACTTCAAGAAGCCATTCCACGTGAGTGTGGAAGCCTCCGACTTCACTGCCGGAGGATATTTGTTCCAGTATGACGATAATGGATTGGAACGAATTATCGCGTATGGTGGAAGAAAGCTTTCACGAGCGAAAATTGTCTACCCGACACGCGAAAAGGAAGCCCTCCGTATAATAAGAACGTGGAAGTTTACCTGTTGGATAAGTCTTTTTACTTAAATACGGATCACAGGATGATGGAGTCCTTGCTCCAACAGCAGACGTGCTCGCAGCAGCTGGCCGGTGGCTCGATGAACTTGCTTTATTCCAGACACGCTTTATATGGGTCTCTGGTAGTACCAATGGAATCGCGGAGAGCGTGCCGAGACGCCCAGACTTGTCAGACGGCGTGATCCGTGCTATAAGTCTCTCGGAACTGCTCCACCAGTTAAACTCTCCAGCTGCAGATCCCGACGAAGCAAGTCTTCTCGTGCACCAGGCATCGCACCTGTCGATATACTGGACATGTGCCGGAAACCCTATGCGAAAGAGCCGTTATTCGGTACTATTATGAAATATGGCTAGGGATCAGGACTCCAATTCGCGACGCCTTCGTCACTTTTCCATCGACAGCGGGTTTTTATTTTGCCACGTTCGCCCGGATGCACCACGGCGATTATACGTCCCGGATGTAGTCGGCTGCGCAATTTAACTCTTTTTGAGAAGCACGATGCGCCTTCGCGAGGGCACCCAGTCCAAGCGATGAACCTTCTCCTCCTTATGTGAAATATTACTGGCGTCGTATATCAGGATCCGTGCAACGATATGTTTCGCCGTGCGAACGTGCCAACGCGACAAATATGTTCGAGGCAAACCCGCTGCTCTACTCCATCCGCTCGAGATATCTGCTCAGCTTTTAACGGACATTAGCGTCGATTTTATGACCCAGCGTTCTCTGTCTGCTTCTAGGCACGACGCGGTGATAGACATCGAGGACAGCCTCACTAAACGCGCACATTTCGTGGCGACTCGGACGGATGCGATAGCTGTAGATGCAGTTACTCTGTTTCGAAATTGCTATCAGCGCCTCCGTTGTTTACCCAAAACTATCGTGTCGGGATCGGAGAACAAAATTTACATCCATGCTCTGAAACCAAGTTATAGCCCTAGAAGAAGCAAAAACGCCAGCGGCACTCTAATTATTCTGGTGATCCGAGTGATGAATTCACGCCACCAATCAAGGAAATACTCCCTGTGTCTGTGCGCACCGCGACCCCACTAGAAAAAAGTTAGTTGCCTACGCATCTCCGCGTGTACGTGGTCAGCTCCATCCTAACCTTTTTGGCTGAGATCCCGATTCCCATCACGTACGAACAGGCCAAGGCGCGATGTATTGGCTTGAATGGAAGGCAGCTATGGAGGAAGAGCTGGCGTCTTTGCGAGAGCATGGCACGCGAGCAAAAGCTAAACATCAGACGGTCATAACCAACAACTGGGTCTTTGCGGTGAAACGCGACGCCAAGGGCTGGATACTGGGATTCAAGGCTTGCTTAGTTATCCATGGATTCAAGTAGATATGGTGTGAATTACGTTGAAACATTTGACCTGTCATCCGCTTCAAGACCAGTAGAGCAGTCATTCTGTATGCTGTGAAGCAGCTGGCAAGTCCTACAGTTTGATGTCAAAGCCAGCGTTTTTGTACGGCTTTCTAGAAGAATGCATCTTCATAGAACAGCCTGCAGCCTTTGAAAAAAACGGAGGCCTGTTTGTTTGCCAGTTCCTTAAGTCGTTGTACGGTCTGAAGCAAGCACCTGCTATACGGAACAAGACACTTCATAAGCTACTGACGAAGATTAGATTTACGCGCTTGGACAGCGACTACGGACTCTACGCGATGTACGGGTCTGATGGAGACGTGAACAATGTGCTCACCGGCTACGTAGATGACCTTCTTCTAATGGGACCTCCCCGGTTATGCTCGAACATTGCTGACAAATTGAAGGCGGCATCACCTTCACGAGCATGGGTAAGGTGAAGTTCCTGCTTGGAATTGAAATTACGATCGACAGAAACCGCAGAAACCGCAACAAGATTGTCTATTACCAGCGTGCACACATCGACAAGATCCTCAAGGCTTACCACATGCAAGATGGATATGGCTGCTGGACACCTCAATCGACCAGTGAGTCGAAGGCCAAGGTAAAGCCCTTGCGCCCGGCACAAAGCTGCCATATCAGGAGATCGTAGGGTCACTCTAGTACTTAGTGTCTGGCTCGCGGCCTGACTTCGCACATGTTGTACGTTATCTTGGCAAGAACTTGTCATTCTTTGAACACAAGCACTACCGCGAAGCTCAGCGAGCTTTGCGTTATCTTACACCGGCACGTGTGCATGGATTGCACATGGACGTCGTACCCAGTAACGATGCTGAAGTTGTTGTGTTGTCTTCACTGACAGTGATTACACTAATGACCAGACGATTCAAAATCGATCTCGTAGTACATCACCTTCCTCGATGGCAATGTTATCTCGTACGGATCACGGAAGCGAGGTATCAATGCGCAATCTAGCACTGAAGCTGAAGATATGTGAAGTATATCCTGTGGATGGACGGACTTCTAGAAGCACTGGAGTGGTCTACGACGACGCCATTGTTGCGTGGATACAACCAAGCAGCTCTATACCTAACAGAGAGACCAGGCAAGCATGCAGAAACCAAGCATATCAAGAGCAACTACCATCTAACCGCCATCTTGTCGAATACAGAGAGCTTAAACACAGCATGTGTCAACCAACGACAATACTGCAGACATCATGACCAAGGCATTGGCCAACGATAAGTTCACCAAGTTCTGCAAGCAAATGAAGGTCTTGCCCGTGATGGCTTTGCAAGCTGCAGAGCAACACGACCAGTAGCCAAGCTAAAATCCGCAAGCTATCACGACCAAACACTTGATCATCGTTACACAGTATGGCCAAACGTATTCGATGACATGAAACATTTGGTAAGCAAAAAAAAAAGCGTTGGACTTAAACTGACGAACCATTCCAACACTAAACGGCGTAGTTCACTGCGGCGGAGCGTGGAAGAACTGCGCAAAGTGACGATAGATGTCGTCGCCTGTGCTCCAAGGGATAACAGACGCCTCGACCAGCTTAGGGTTACTATCAATTCGCTTCTGCATCCCGTACGACCTCCCATCCGCTTCATCCGCGCGTGCAAACACCACATCATTCCTAGAAGTTGAACACAAGAAAATGTTACAATTCCCTACATATTTTTTTCAGCATGAACCAAATCACGTACTTTGTCAGGCGCGTCGCTGCGCAGAAATCACCGGCACCATCGCCAACGTACAATACAGACGAGTATGGGTGTGCGGTGCGCAGGGTGTCGACAATTCGACCCTTACACATATTCGTGGGACACCATTTACATCCGTGGGGCTCACCTGCTTCCTCATGAAATGGACGGACGTGAAGCCGGCTGCAACCATTCTCCAATGACTCGAATGACGCGGGGTTTGTGATGACCTCACTCACATGCTGCACCATGCCGTGGCGCTCTAGCAGACTCTCGATGTATATCGAGTTCGCATCACTGACGATCTTGACATCAGCACTGTATTGTTCTGCTGCGAGTCGAAGAGCTTCGAGCATGTGAGGTTGAATAGGAACACTGGCCACTGCGTCTCGAATCATGCTAGGCGAGATATCTGGTTTATCCTTTGCCAGAACTCCGAGCATGTCATCCATGATCGTCGTCCAGGATGGCTGTTTCGTTCGCCGCTCTCTTAATGAAGCCAAAAGCTCGGGATATAGCTTCTGGAAGATGAAAGTGTCCGAGTTCTCGTTGATTAGTGACCAGTCATAGTCAAAGACGACCAGCACGCGGCCGGAGTTTCGGGAGACGTGACGAGGAATGGCGTACGGAGACTGGCAGAGCTGAGAAAAGCGGCGGTAGATGTCATATCCTGTGCTCCAGGGTAAAACGGGTGCGTTAACGACGCCATGGTTTTCGTTAATACGTCTCTGCAACCCGTACGGATCTTCATTAAAGAGGTGAGAGCGTGCGAGCACGACATCATTCCTGAATATACAACAAAAAATGGATTGTTAGCAATAATGTTCGCAAATCATACGCCATAATCATCATACTTGGATAGGCGGGATGCTGGACAGAAGTCTCCCGTGCCATCACCAACATAAATCACACGGGAATACGATTTTCCGCTGCGAATTGAATCCAAAATGTTGCCTTTGCACATATTTGTAGGACACCATATGCACCCATGCGGCTCCAGATGATCAGCATGGTAAGGACGAATACGAAGTCTGGTGCGTCCATCCTCCAATGTTTCATGCTCAACCGGATTGGCGAAGACTTGGTTTACATGTTGGCTCAGCTCTCGGTGTTCCAGCATACTCTCGATGTAGAAAGTGTTGCCGTCGCTAATAACCTTGATTTCCGCACCAAAAATCTCCACTGCCATACGTATAGCGTCAACCATACGCGCTTGGACCGGTATCTGCCCTACCCTGTCGCGAATCAACTCAGGTGTTACATGCGGCTTTTCACTTGCCAGAACCTGGAGCAAGTCGTCAAATACACTGGGCCAAATCGGCTTTTTGGCGTGCCGCTGGTAAATTGTCTGGCACAACTCTGGGTGGAAAGACCCGAACACAAAAACGTCTGAATCCTCGTCCACTAGTGATTCGTCAAAGTCAAAAACCACCAACAGCTCCCCCGGATCTCGAGGCATTGGGGTAGGAACCGAAAAGTTCCCGTCTTGTTCGACGAAAATCAGCGTGTTGCTAGTGTTTGCTTGGCGGCATTCGGGGTACTGCCGATAGAAAAAGCTTCGAAAGTAGGCCACCATGTCCTCCCCCGTCTTCCACTGTCGGATATGCGCCTGGATCTGATCCGGATTATCGTTCAGCAGTGTTAATAACTCAGTCGCCCCACTCGCGCGAGCGAACACCACGTCGTCCCTACCAGTCAAGTGTTAATAAGCGCATTATCATGAAGAAACCAGCCAATAGACTCACACTGCCAACTTCGTCGAGGCACAAAAGTCTGCAACCCCTTCACCAACATACAGCACTCGTGAGTACCGATGCTGCTCCAGAATCCGTTGCACTACCACACCCTTGCAGAAGTTGGCGGGACAATTCGGACAGCTGTGCGGAGCAACGTGGTAACCTTGGTAAGGCCTCACTCTCAGAACCTTGCCCCCGTCTTCAAAGTGCGTCGGGTTCGCCACCACCTCGTTCACTCGGTCCGCCACTCCGTGATGTTCGAGAAAGGCCCGAACGCCAAAGACGGTCGAGTCACTCATGATCTTGCAGGTCGCGCCGAAGTCGTCTACCGCGAGACGAAGAGCATCCAGCATATGTCGGTCAAAAGGTAGACGCTGTGCGGCACTGTGAATGTCCTCGTGTGTCGCTTGCGGATGCGTTTTGGCAAGTTGCACGAAGAATTCGTCCATCGCCTTGGAGCGGTCGCCCTTCGTGTCCGCGGCGTATTTGGCCCATACTACGTTAGCCAATGCTGCGTCGAGTTCTTGGGCGATATGGACGTCCGAGTCGACGTCCACCAGCGTATGGTCGAAGGCGAAGAGGACGAGCACGTCCGCTCTAGGACGCCGCTCCATGATCGGAGCTGGTAGATTGAGATTGACTAATTATCGGTATTTCCCGATACGAAGTAGGTATGCGATAATAGAGGTTTTCGCGAAACGGCAAGTTGGCGCTTCAATACAGCTCGAGAGGCGGTGGTGGCGAGCGGGTGACGATGGTGGGGCTCTCGGCGTCGGAGCTGCAGGCCGAGACGCTCTTCCCTGGCGATACTGTCGAGTACTATTCCATGGTGCGCAGCTCTGGAACGATTTACGCGCTCTAACGCCTATTACGAGACTCACAAGCCGCTGCGACAGGCGTTCGTGGCGGGAGACTCGCGCGGACACCGCGTGTCCAAAGTCCTGCGCGTGGACCGCAAGGACGACGAGTTCCCCATACGCGTGGACACCCAGGAGATGTACAACCGCGAAGTTTGAAGGAGAAGTGCTTCAGAACTGAAGAGTTAGTGCAATTTTTTTACTAATTTACTGGTCATTTGTGCACACTACTTTGTTAGGCTGCCGCTGACCATCATGTTGAAGCGGAGGCGAGACCGGAATGACGTGGAAATATCGTCCGACGGTGTGTGAGCTGCTGGGCGCTTGTTGACTGAGAGGTAGCAATTATTGAACTGAGATGACGTGGTATGTATATAGATGCAAAGTGGCGGAAGTTGCGGACGTTCAAGTTGGTGGATGGAGAAGTGGAGGGCGAAACGCGTGCAGATCGTTTGAATGCTGGGCTAAAGAAGGTAATGTTGTGTTTTTTGTGTCGATTTCTGTATGCTGAAATGGCTCTGTGTGACGTAAGACTCTTGCTGGTTGGCTCTGTGAAGAGTCTTTTGGATGCGATGAGGTCTACGAAGAAGCAACTGGCAAAAGAGAAAGAAGAGAAAATGAATGCTGGAAGCAAGCAAGTAATGAGCAATTTCTTTATGAAATTAGGTCCTGCAACTGATGAAGGCGAGACCACCAGCAGTCAACGGAGTTCGTTGGAGAAAATTACGACGCCGGATCGGAAGAAGAAAAAGAAGCCGTTAACTCCTCGAGACAATACGGATCGTCACTCGAGCAGCCGGTCCTTTGATAAAATCGTCTCGAAGAAGAGTCATGGGGGTGAGAAGGTTTCGAGATTGAGTCGACCTGAGAACGGCATCACCCGACCTGAGCGAAAGTTCACCTACGACAAGCAGGAGTCGCGTAAGAGAAAGCGAAACGACTTGACGCTGAGGAACCACACGCAGATAAAGACAGCACCCCGGAAAAACCAAGAGAGTATTTGCAAGTTCTTTGGCACAGAGCAGAAACAGCGTCGACCGAAGAAGAGAAACAGCATACTGGGCCAATTTATTGAGCGCATCGACGAGATTGAGGAGAAGAAGAGTACGGCTGACATTAATGAGTATCTTGCCTTGGATGCGAAACAACTACAAGTGATCGAGACAGCCAAGGCAAAAATGGAAACAGGACGGGGCAATTATGACGCTCGTGTGGCCTCACACAATGGCTCTGATCGGTCCGATAAGCCTGGAAAAAAGACATGGGCTCAATATCGGGCAAAATCTCGCGAGACAAGCGGAGCATCAGGTGCGCTCCATTCGTGGTTAACACCATTGGACAAGCGGAAAAGCGAGCTAGAGGAAATCAGCAGCGGAACTCCTACGAAGGCACAGCGACCCAAGCACCTTGCCGCCGACAGGCGAAAGTCTCCCGAGATGGACCGAAGTAATTTGGACTTCATGATGGCCAATACCTCCAATGAAGCGTCCTATCCAGCAAAGAAGGCAAAGCACAGTAAGCACCGCGACGATTCTTCTTCGAAACAAGGTGGCCAGCTTCTTAAGAAGCAAGACTCTCTGGGCACTGTGAGTGCGAGGGTACGTTACTGCATTAAAAAAATACCCCACGCATTTGCTGCATGAGCTAATTCTTCTTGTGGCTTAAAATGTAGACACCGAAACAAAGTTTGACAGGTCAATGGAACCACAGAAAGGCACCGCGCTGAGCAGTCTACACTGTCAAGTGAACGCTCATGTTGTTTTGCAGAAGACTTCAGATGAAACAGATAGACATGGATTTGTACGTTTGAGCCATCGATAGATGCCTGATTGGCCCAAATCCTAGTAGAACACAAGCCTAGCGAATATTGGCGTTCATGGTCGTTTAGCAAGACGGAAGCTGCCATCGCTAATCTTCCAAACGCCGACAGTATAGCACAAACGGATGAGAATGATTTCACGTAGCATCGTGAGAGTCGCCGAGATTACACTCAGCTTGGAACCTGGCACTTCCGTCCACTGCACGGCGACTTCCTGCACATAGAGAAAATTAAAAGAGTTATAAAAAATCAGTAATAACCACCTCGTAGTTCAGAAAAAATAGTGACGCACCTTGATTGTCATTTTGCTGCTGGCGGCGAGGTACAACAGCTCGACGTCAAAAGCCCATCGTTCAATATGCATCGGTGCAAACAGCACCCGAGCTGCAGTGCGATCAAAAAGCTTAAACCCACACTGGGTGTCCCGCACATTTTTTATGCACAGCGTCGACACAATCAAGTGGAACCCGTGCATCAACAAGTTCCGGAGCGGGTTCCGCTTAGCAATAGCCTGCTCCTCCAGATGAGCGCGACTGCCACACACCACAACACCATTGCTATTCTCAGCTTCATCCATAGCCTTTGCCAGTTTGTCATAGTCCCTGATCTCCGTAGCATTGTCCGCATCCGCGAACAACACCTGCTCACCACGAGCACGCATGATACCCTTCCGGATGGCGCCACCCTTGCCGTGATTCTTCTGCAATTTCAAGAGGCGGATGCGGTCCACCGTGTGCTTCTGCACCTCCTTCATGACCACGTTTACAGTTCCGTCCACACTGCAATCATCCACTACAATGATCTCGTAGGTGAACGAAGGGTCCTTCTGCTTCTTTCCGTTCAAATACGCCACCGTATCCTTTATCGTCACCAGGATGCGCTTCTCCTCGTTGTACGCCGGGATCACAACTGTCAGTGCCACCTCGGCCTTCTCATCGCCTAGAGACCCAAATGGCAGCCTAGGTATCAAACAAATGATAGATTATATGTATAACCACAAATTATTATTTAAGCTGCAATGTACGCACAGCTTGTTGTCGGCGTTGGGGTCTTCGTACGTGGCTTCCTGCTGCGGGTCCAACTCCTCGGCGAGGTGCTTGGCCTCGACGATGGGGGCGCCGAGCCAGGCGAGCAGCAGCACGGCGCAAGTTGTTACGGCCACGGAGACGAGGACTAAGGCGGCATTGAGCGCCACGGAGGTCAGGACCATTGCTGTGATCGGTCCGGAGGCTCAATGCGCGAGTGTTGCCGGTCAACCCGTAGTTGAACACGTGTGCAAACAGAGTTTATGTGTATGACTCAAAAGACAAACTTGGTATTTTTATATGCTGTAAATGCGATTTGGGTAACAATTTGGTCAAAATTGTGCATTGGGTTTATACGAGTGAGGACGGGTCGTCGCCGTGCGACGTCATCGGTTTGGCTACACTTTGGTGAACCCATTTGTTGCGGTCGCCGTTAGAGAGGAAGACCCACCAGTTGTGCAGCACGCCGCGATCGAATGGAGAACGCTTATCCGGCAGATTCTGCAGGTAGGTGATGGATGAGCGGCGAGCATGTTCCCATGAGGTCTGTCAGTTGAAGAAGTTGCCATTGATTAATTCTCTCTTCCAACTGTAGTGCACGATTGCCGTCCATGAAGTCTGGTAAATGGAACTGTGACACGGCACGCACCTGGTTCGTCGAGATGAGGTACACCTGGTAGCAGAAGAGTGGAAAGACGATGAGCAGCACGCACATGAGCATGAACCACAGCACAATGTACAGCGCGTTGGTCTTAAACCAGTCGTTGATGTCGTCTCCCTCCGTAAACGCAAGTGACGTAACGTCGATCATCACTACACCCTCCAGAATCTGTAGGAACAAGTATAACACGAACAGCCGATGGTTGCTCTCGCCCACGCAAGTCCCCACGCAGTCACAACTAAGCACCACACAACAACAAGGAAGCCACAAGGTTAGCCACCATCAATTGCAATCCTTTGCAGCCACAGCACAAATTGAACTGCTCGTACTGATGATCGTACTGCCGCGTGCATCGAGCGCAGTCCTTACTGCAAACGCAGACACAACTCACGAATTAGTCCTTGTGTAACCACTATTTCCCCCGCATCACCACCAAAATGCCGTCGTACCAGTGCTTTGTTCTAAGCGGTTGAAACACGTGGCATTCGTTACAGAAGTGCAGGTCCGCGCTGTTCCTTGGATGCTCGTTCCCTTCTCCATCTCCTAGCAATTCCGTGTCGTCATCGTCTTCCGTGGGCAATTGCCGTGGACTGCCAAGTTCCCTGGGTGTTGCAGTTTGAACCGGCGCCAACATCGGCCGCTTGTCGAGATGTCCCGGTGACGAGCACTGCAGCACCACGTAGCACAGGATGGTCGCTGCCGCCACGACCAAAAACACCACGAACTGCGCGGTTGGCAGCGTCTGCGGGCTCAACGCGCCCTTGACGCCTACCACCACGTAGCCGTACACATGCACGCCCATCCACCATGCCCGTGCGTACCATTTGCGCAACTTCGCGGCCCGCACAGGGTTCTCCGCACTCCTATTCCGTACCATGGTTTCAATTGACGGTATATTTTTGCTTGTGACAATTTGTTTCGGATATACTAAAAGCAAGTCATTTTTTGTTGTCATATTGGAACCTACAACATACTTAGTAGGGACGGCTTGCTGTTGTCGGTTGACGACGGCGGCCTTACATCATCCCCATCATTTCAGTGACTTGATCCACGGCAGCGTCCACGGCGGGCTCCTCGTGTCTGCAGTAGTATGTTAATCGACAATATGAGTATAAGCACATCAAATGTAACCATGTCGGACGTAACGTACCCTTTCGTGGTCAAGTTAGCGCCTTCAACAGGAGGCAGCACTCGAGGCATCGACGGAGGCGGTGCAACGTGCTCTGGGGTAGCAATAAAAGCCTGCTTCAGAGCATGAGACGCTTCAACAGGAGCGGGTGGAGGTGCCACCGGAGCGTCGATACCAGGTGGAGCAGGAGCTGCAGTTGTCGTGGGAGCGACCGACAGAGACCGAACTGACGCTGGCTGAGGCAAATCAGGGATGGAAGATGCAACCAGAGTGTCGGAACTAGTGGCCTGCACCACCTTCGAGGCGTCCTTCTGAGAAGTACTGAATGTGAACGACTGCATGCCGCCTGAGATAGAGGAAGAGCTGTCCGCGTATTGAACGAAACCGGAGTCACGCGCTACAGGATTTACACACGCGCCCAGCGAAGTAGCGGCGCCGGGAACCTGTGGCTCGATGTCGATCACCCATGGAGCTTCTTCCTCTTGCTCTACGACACAGATATTGTGTTTCGTCACGTTAGAAATAATTGCATGTCCCCAGAATTATTGAGAACTCACTAAGAATGCGCCAGTTGGCGCCCGTCTTGTCGGGATCGTTGAAATCGTAGACCAGAGACCAGTGGTTGTTTGTTGACTCCAACTGCGCGTCCGCGAAGTTCTACACCGTGCAGGATCCATGTGAGTGTCAGTTCAAATGAATGTTTCCGATGGACTTCTCTGCCACGCACCCGCTCAATGCCGCAGTAAGCTCCGTTGAACGGAGCGAACGCCATCTGCTGCGACGTCTCGATGATCGGGTCCGTGAGCGAGTAGAGGTAGATCGAGCAGCCGGAACAGTCTCGCGTGCGGAGCTGCTTGCTACAATCAAACCGCTGGTTGTTCAGTAAAAAAAAAAACTGTATAAAACGAACCATTATTTAGTCCTTACCATGCAATGGTGAAGACGCAGTCGGTGCAATTCCGTACGAATACCGACTCCGAACTCGGCCCTAATGAGATAAATGGTATACAGATAGTAAGTATGTGGGTCGTCATGCGGTTTACCATAAACAAGGACCCACCGACGAAGACGCGGCAATTCGACAAGTTGTCAATCTGCACCTGGTTGATATGGTCCAGCAGCATGACCGTGCATCCTTTCAGGTCCGAGACGTCAAACGGTTGTCTACCCAGAGCACACAGCGCCACCGTTGACGTCAGTACAATGTCACGCAGTATTTCAATTCAACCGACCTCAACAACACACCCTTCGATCTGACCGGGCAGCTTCAAGAGCGTCTCGTTCTTCTTGTTGCGGAACGTGTAGGTGATCTCGAACTCGTAGAGCCGCCACGCCGCCCGGTCCTCGAACTTCTTGCCGTCGGACGCCGTGAAGATCATGCTGCTCCAATATCGTCAGTTTGCGTTCACTGTCTTACTCCAGAACTCGAGTGACCGATCACTCAAGTCAAGCACCAGAGCTTATCTTACCGGTAACCTCTGTCCGTTACTTAGCGGCGCTTCAAGATCGCGTAGGGGTGTACCACTTCACACACCATGTGGCCCACACATTATCCAGCCAAAGTCGCACAATGGCGCGACCTGGCCATTTTCAGACGTCGGTGTTGCGGTCTCTCCTTCTCCTCTTCCTGACCATTTTGGCATACGCAACCTGCGTGTCTAGCTACAGTGCCATCTTGTCTAGCTCCAGCACAAGTTCTAGCTCCGAGGACACAGTACAAGTTCCGTTATCAGGTGATCTCGACACCGTCTGCTTGACCGATAACAGCGAGTTCTCATGCCCGGCGCCGCCCCCCGCGCCCGCTCCGGCGGCCCCATTGGACCCGCACGACCAGCACATTGTTTTCGCATCCATCGCCATCAAAGGTCACGCGTTGCCGCTGCTCCGTGTGGCCAGCGAGATGAAAGAGCGAGGATACCGCGTGTCCTTCGCCACCCACGACTCTGGACGCGAGTGGGCGCACGCCTACGGGGTGCCCTTCCTGTCGGCCGGAGCCTTCCCCATCTCCGCTGAAGATCTGCGGGTCAAGCTTCGCGCCATGACACGGGACGCATCGAATTTTCGAGGCATTTTGACCATGTTTAACGACATTTACGTCCGAGCTGCGAGGCCCATGTTCGACGCGCTGCTGTCTCAACTCGAGAACAACGGGAGCAATGGCGATCCGCCGGATTTGCTGGTGCTGGACATTGCAACTGTGGGGGCCCAGGATTTGGCGCATAAGCTCAAGATCCCGTACATTTTGAACTCGCCGTCGCTGCTGTTTGATCTGGGAGGGGCGCCGAGCTATGTGCCAGCGTGGGGCACCGGCTTCCGAGAGAACATGTCGCTTTGGAACCGATGTATGAATATTCTGTTCCCCAGGCTGCTGTCCGTGGCGTTGACGCCGCCGTTCATGGAGCTGAACAAGATGCGCTACGAACTGGACCTGCCACCGTTCAGGTCCCAACATGATCTGTTCAAGGGAGCCCGCGTGATCCTCAACACAGCGTTTGGCCTGGAACATCCGCAACCTCTGTCGCCGCTTGTGGAGGCTGTAGGGCCGATCCTACCGGTTCCGGGTGGTAATGCGAGCAAACTGGAGCGTCAGCCTCTACCGTCGGCTCTACTGAGCTGGCTAGATGCGTCTATTGACTCAACACCGTTGCTGCGACTACGTCAACGGACGCCGTCACATCCTCGAGGCACAGCTGCAGAGCATGACCTCGACGCAGATACTGGAGGTGTGGTGTATCTGAATCTGGGAACCATGGCGTACATCGACGCCTGGCAAGCTCAAGCGCTCGTTGAAGGGCTGCTCATGGGACCAGAAGACCCACCTGTGAAGGTATTGTGGATACTTCCTTCCGACCAGCGTGGCATTTTGCCACCCGCACTGCCTGCTTCGTTGGTCGTGAAGCCACCCAGCTCATCGTTGTCGAATTTGGAAATTCTGAATCACCCAGCCGTTCGGCTTGTCATTTCGCACTGCGGCATGGTCTCAGCTCAAGAAGCGCTGGTTATGGGCAAACCTTTGTTGTGTATCCCATTCCTTGTGGACCAGCCTGACGTGGCGGCACGTGTCGCGGACTCTGGAGCAGGTATCTCGCTTGACAAGAACCTTCTATCTGGCCCGTACGTGCATGCTGCAGTCACTGAGTTGCTCACTAATGCCTCCTACACGCGTGCCGCAAGAAAAGTGGGTACGCTGCTAGAACGAGCTGGGGGTACTTCACGAGCCATTGACGTAATCGATGCTGCGCTTCGATTGGGATTTGATCATTTAGCCACACTGAATCTGACAGCTCCGTGGCACAAGACGGCTCTGCTGGATGTCTGGGCGGTTTACGCCGCTCTCATCTGTCTGTTGGCTGTGTTTGTGCGAGTCCAGTGGCTGCTTCTCTACTTCCTCGTGTCCGAAAGCTTTAGCCTGCTCTGCAATCTGGTACTGGGCCCGCCACTACCTTCTTCGTCGATGGTGGAAGGATATGACGAGACATACGAAGACGGCGAAGAAGCTGAAGAAGGAAGTGGTAATAGTGACATGTCGCAGCCTACAAGTTAGTTCGGCTACTGGAGAGAAAGAATCATAAATACATTGACAAGCTCTACACTCGACCTGCGAACGATTCATGACTATACGCTGCAAGCTCCTCCTGGAATTTTTGTTCGCGCTCTTGACGTCTACGAGCAGCTTCAGCGGCCTCGGTTTGACGCTTTTCACGGTCCTTTCGCGCGGCTGTCGACAAAATTGGCTGTTCATCCCAGCTCGTCACGACGAGATCTCCATTATTGTCCGAGCGGGTTGTCGAGTCCATGTCAGACATGCGACTTGCAAGTGTCAAGTCGGACTCGCAGTCGTCCGATACGAATTCACCAAGACTTGTGTCCTTTGCTGCCGTTTCTTTCTCGGGTGCGTCTTCGGGTACATCTGTATTGACATCCGGCGGTGAAGAGAATAGTGTCGCTACGAGCGATGCTCTTCTTGTCAGTGTGGGTGGCGAATCTTCCGGACCGGGATCGGGACTGGTCTCTTTAAAGGCTTCTTCGTCGCATCTAGAGCTTCTCTCGGATCGACGAGCCCGGTTTTTCGATTGAAGTGATGATGGCGAGGAGACTACTGGTGCTGTATGGCGTCTTGGGGTTGCCATTGGCTCGGGTGCAATCGGTTCTGGCTTTTGGCCAGCATATTGAGCGAATGGATAGCTCAATAACTTCGCTGCACTTGGACGCATTGTGGGATCAATCTGAAGACATGCCAAGATAAATTCACGAGCTTTGGGCGACAGACTATCAGGCAGCGGTGGTAGTTCGTCGAGATTGGCGATGTAGTAGAGCAACGCAGCTTGGGAATCGAAGTGACGGTCTCCCCACAGCGGACCTCCTGTCAAGAGTCGAAGAACAGTACATCCAATACTCCAGATGTCGGCCTTGCGGCTGCGTCCCGATGTCTGTTTGATGACTTCGGGAGCCATGTAGTTCGGCGTACCACGCAAAGATCGAGTCGAGCCATTGGACATGGTAGCGCTGCTGATAATCCGGGAAGAGCCGAAGTCTGCTATCTTGACGACACCATTCTGGTCTACCAGTATGTTTGCAGGCTGCCGCATAGGCAAACACAATTCGTTGAGAACGAGCGGTGAGACGAGAGAGAAAGCTAATTACCTTAATGTCGTGGTGAATAATATTCTTGGAGTGGAGATACGCGACACCAGATAGCAACTGGTGCGTGAATCGACGTACGACGCGTTCGTTCCCACCAAAAAGTCTGCGGTTGTGCTCCAGACTTCCACCAGGAACCCATTCCGTGAAGATTGACAATATTTGGGATACATTGTCCAAGTGGTAGCCGAGATATTTGACGATATTTTCGTGCTTTAATCCCCGCAATAATTCGACTTCCCGTGTGGCCTCACGAATCGCAGTATCGGTCTCCTCTGAGATCAGGATTTCTTTCACCGCCATTAAACTGCCAGTGTCTTCATCACGAGCTAAGTATACCTAGAGTACGATAAGCACACTTTGTTAAGTATACAGTTTTAAATACTATACAAAAGCAGTACATACCGTGCCGTAGCTGCCAGCACCGATAGAGGCACCCTTTTTCCATTCCGTGATCTCGTCGTCCTCGAAGTCATCAGTCGAGTAGCCTTCGTTCTCTTCCGCTTCAGTATCGCGTCCGATCTTCTCACCAGCATCGCTCACGACACCGTCAGGAATCTCAGCCTCATGTAAAGATGCAGTTGCATCGTGACACCAACTTCGCTCGTTGTATGGTCTTGATCGCTCGGTAGCTGATCGAGTCAGATTGCTGTGTTCCACAGCCGGGATTTGTTCTAAAGCTAGCTCGAGCATGCGTTCATCTTCTGGAAGACCCCTGGCCTCCGCCAGGAGTGCATTTATTCGGCTGTCAGAGTGCTGCAACAGCGCCTGCCGCGATGCGCCGCTGCCCATCGTGCCGATTTGGGACGGGGTTGTTATTTTCAGTAGTGAGTCTGTCTCCACCGAGGCCCACGGTATGAGATTTACCTAAGTAGCACTATTGACGTCTCTACCAATTGACTTTCGGAAGACGAACGAAATGATACTTTTTCTCAGCCCAGTTGACAAAATTCACTCGTGCTTCACCTTCTTGTTCGCCATCGGTTTGTGGCGGCCAGTCAACCAATATCGGTCAGGAGGTCGTCAGTGAAATTTAGTTGGCCTCGGTCTTATGAGGCAGGACCAGCCTTAGCTCATTTCTCAAAAAAAATAGCGCCGATTCTCCTGAATGTGTTGGACCAAAATAAAAAATGCTCCGTTTTGTATGCTTGTGTCGGATGGATTGTCCAATTCTTTCGTGAAGTTCAGATTGATGTCTTTACAAATTGCAAGGTACACTTCAATACACACGATTTCGTTGGACCGAATTCAACAGACCAAACCTCTACGTTTGCATATGTCTTTTCAAAGGTATCGTAAAGAAGCCACTTACAAAAACAAGAACGACGAACGCCGCGCTGCGCTTGCGGACTTGCAGACGGCGCCAGCGACTTGATTGCGCTGGCGGCAGAGTGCGTGGGTAGCGCAAGTGATGTGGCCGCGCCGCCATTAGCTCATGGGTGGCCAGTGGTTTGACCGCGCTGGTGCTGCGCGTTGCAGACGGCGCCAGCGACTTGACGGCGCTGGCGCCAGAACGCGTGGACAGCGAGTGGTTTGCGTTGGACTAACGGGTGCTATTGTGGTATTGATGTGGATTGCTTGTAGAGCGTTCACGAGGACATCACTGCTTTCAGTTGTGTCCTGGTAATGTACAGCGTGCCATAGTTTGGCCTGGGTACGCGCGACCCTCAGTAGTAAGTTAACTCATTTCGGGCCCGGTTGCGTACCACACGCATTAAAAAGGCGAACAGGCTCTCAGCGTACTGTTTAGAAGGATCGTGGCGAGCTATACACAAACCAAAAGGACACAATGTTGCGGACACATATCCTGGATAGCCGCATGCAGGTAAATGAGCTGATGCTATCTGCAGCTAGGATATATATTATCACGGGAGGACTTGTCGCTCTTACGCAAAGGATTTACTGCTGTTGACCATTGTAGCTGCTCTTTGCGTCGCGTGCAGTTGCGTGTGGTACGATGGTGGATACGAAGACTTTCTGTTGCGGAATGCAGCATGTCACGGGCTTGGTCAGTGAGGAGCTCTCCGTGAAGGTGCCACTCCGAATCAATTCGCTTTTAATTCGGGTCATCATAAAACGAAGTCTGACAGCCTCTTTCTTTTGTTTTTATCAGGCATATCAGCAGGTTCGAGGATTCGAGTGGGCGGGAATCTCTTTGCAAAGTTCTCAAACCACCAAAGCTCCCATTCATTAGATATTGCTCCCTTGAGGAACTCAAAGTTGTGCGGAACCCGATGCAGAGCTCCATTGTATGTGAATACGAGATCGTGGGTTGGGGACTGTGTGTAAGATCATCATTGTCGCCAGACGTGGACGGCGAACCTGACCGCTCAGACTGCAGAAATTCGGTAAGGCCAGTTTCAATTATTGTTGCTCGGATTGCTTTATTCACTGAGTTTCTGGTGGCTAACCCATTGTCAATTTGTCTATTATTCAGTGTGTCATTAATTGGTGCAGCTAGGGTGGGGACCATTTTTTCAGAGTCGTCACCACCTCAGTAAGTTGGTCTGCTTGGCGTTGCATAGCAACCAGGATACCGATGTGTGGCGGAACACCTGTGGGGCGAATCGAATGAATTTCGTGAGAACAGCAACGCGAGACTCGTTCCCGCAGTGCGGCTAGCTTATCCGGATCGCGGAATAATGTGGACGAGAAAACCAGATGGAGTGAATGGAGATTATTCTTCAGGTACTCGGAGTGATAAACCAAAGACGCCAATAAGAAAACGCTTGCGGGCTGCATGGCTGGTGGAGACGCCGGGAAATACATTCCGCTCCTTTCTTCACTGTGCCATCCAGCGCCTCAGAAAAACGGGGGAGGATTGCGAAATGGGCGATTCAAAAGGAAGACCTGCTACGAATCGTCCAACCACCATATCTCCTGGTGCCTCATACCGAACGTATGTGTCTTGCACACCGGGGAGGTTCCAACCTGCTCCTTAACATATTGACGCTGACGATGGCCCAGCGTAGAACAGCTAGAAACGAAGCAGAGCCTTTGCGCGCAGAGTGACATCCGAAATCAGTAGAATTCAGGCCAGACCCAGACAAAGTGTCAGCGACCTCAGGTAAGAAGAGTGTTCTCCTCAAAATCTTTGCATAACGATCGTACTGATTGTTTCCGGGAAACAACAGTGAGCGCGAGTCGAAACCAAACACGGGCAGATATATAGCCATCGAGAGCATAGGACATACATCGGGCTGCAGCGAATTTGCATACACGTGTCGGGCATCCCGTGGACGCTCGCCTTCTTGTTCATTTTTCATGTGAGCGAATCGAATCTCAAGTGCGTCTTGGTGCCATTGCAAGTGCTGATACCGTATAGATACAGAGTTCCCAGCCGGGCACATCAAATTCCACGACAGGACCAGAAAAGTATGAGCAAAAATATACTCTTTTCGAGATTGCTGTCTCATCGCCTTGCAAATTAGCTGATACATAGACAACTCAAGCGGCTCTTTGCCCTCTCTTAGTCTTTGCCCACTTTCACTCAAATGTTTGGTCACTGTTCGCTTCAGCCCCTTGAAAAAAAGTGTAATATCTGCCGCAAAATCAACTGGCATGGTGACTCCATAAAGGCGATAGAGATGAAATATACTTGAGCGCATATAGCTGTACACCGATTTTCCAGGCCGCTCGCCGTTAACCTTGCGAAAGACATTAACATTAAAAATGACTGGAAATCCTTTGAAGTAGCTCATTCAATGTTGATAGGAGACGTTGAAGGGTGTGAAACTATAAACTGCCGCACCACTGCATGCTGGAGTGAAGCATCAGTCACACGCAGTTGAGCTTGTAAGGCAGGATTTAATAGAGAAGCCTTGTTACCATGAAGCCATCCAATGTATTTGCTGATGCCGTACGAGTAGACATTCTTCGACTTCTTCGCAATGAAGTTATCTAGCAATTATGGACCTCCTCGTCCAACGAACCATGCCAAGGACGTCCCCTGTGCGATCTCCAATCTTCAAAAGGCGTTTTCCTCTGTATTTTTAAAGTACAGTTAGGATCATCTTAATGCCTTCCAACAACGGTCCAACGCATTCGTACTACATATGAATATTTGTAAGTGTTTTGTCGTCGCACAATTTATGCCAGCTTCTTCAACTTAGCCACTGCGATAAAACGGTTGAAGTTCTATGTTGCTCAAGTGCAACAGTAGCGGCTGCTTGGCCCTTTCGAGTATCTTTGCGCGAGGTTCTCTCAGCTGTGCAAACCCAAAAAGGCTTGGCGGTAGGGCAAGTTAAGTTTTGACTGTATATCCGTCGGGTTTCACAGCATGACAGAGCACAGGATAACTACGAGTACTGTAATATTTGCTTTCCTAAAGACTTGTCAGTAGTCGGTTGCGGCGATCATACCTCCGCAGTATCAGCGCGAGTGGTCTCCCTCTTGGCAAATAACGTAACCCGCTCTCGGCAATCCTCTCGCGCTGTAACGTGAATCTCAAATCCGCATTATCGGATTCTACCTCAATCGCGTTTTCTGCAATCTGTCTACAGCAGTGAGCGAATCACTTCTCGAAGGCGACTCGCCTTGAGGGTTGCCTGCATCTCCATTAGTTCTTTCTCCAACGTGTCCGACACCTTTATCCACCTTTTAATAGCTTCGGAGTAACCATTGGATTCAGTCGGAAGCTCCAGAGCATGGATCGTGCGATGTAGATCTTCCAGTTAGCCTTCCTTTTCCCTTAGCCAAGCAAAACGTTCCTTTTGGAGCAGTTTGCGCCCTGCCTCGAGAGTTGCTTGGGAGGGTAACGTCGTCCTTTCGACAATTGGTTTTGAGAAATCAGCCGTAAGGCTTCGTTGCGTTGTGCGACAGCCTGATCTGCAAGTCACGTCTTCTCTTCATTAAGCTTTAATCGGTCAGTTTCCAGGTTGACAAACACCTGATTCAACTCTCGTTGGAGGTGTGCTTGTAGTTTTGAATGCCGTGTCAATTTCGCCTCCACGGCCTGTTGTGTTGCCTGTCGAACGTCCAGTTCGTGTTGAATCGTTATAGGAGACACCATGTATTTCTTAAGGCTTGTATTTTCTCCTTTCAACGACTCCAACTGCAAGTCGTTTGAGGTAGCAAGTGCCGTAGCAAGATACTGCTTTACAAGCCGAATCAGATCCTTGAATTCGTTGTCTCCTGTTGGTGCAGCACTTGACATCGAGCTAGCTCCTCTTTCCACTCTCCTTCGTCCTCTCTTTCTGGCCGGCTTCAATGGACGCTGTTCGATTAGAGCAGCTTTTAGTTCAATTAGCAATGGTGATTCAAGCGCCTCTAGCTGCGTTGTGTTGTTCTTGAATGTCTTGAAGTGAACGCTGTTGGATATCCTTTCGTAGTCCATCGCTCGATCTTCGAACCGGGCTGCTCGACACGAGGTTGCCAGCAGATTTTTCTGTGTGCCAGATAGCTTGAATGGCTCTGATTTCAAACGCCGTCCGTTCTGGCGGCTGCCGTGTTTGTCGTGCGCGAGCTTTAGTTTGAGCGCAGCGCATGCATCTTGTAGTTCCGACTTCGGCAGCTCCGTAGTGGCGGGGTGGTGTTGTCCACTGCTTTCGATATCAGTACCAGCGGTTTCGAGCGGGTTCATCGCTTCTTGATGCCTCACCGTAAAAGGATCGTGCCTTATGGCAAGGATGTCGTTGACGCCTGTAGATGTTTGAGTCTTGCATCTTAGAAAAAAAGGATTGTTACTTTGTTTGATCGTGATAAAATTAAAATAAATATAAATTGCGACGTACCGTTGCGCTTTTGCGCGTGACGACGTACTCGACTTCTTGTGCTTACTGGAACGTACTTGGGTCGAGGGAAATCTTGCTAGGAAGGTCCCTCGACGATTCTTGGGGTTTTGTAAGGAGATCTTCATTCCAGGGTGGAGCGTGGAGCCATGAAGCCGCCGGTTAAGGGGCAATTCAAAGGGTGCAGTAGAGAAATCCGATACCGTTGAAGTGAAAGGTTCTGTTTTTACGGAAGTAAAAATACGTTTTATTGCTTCCTTACTTTGGTGACGTACAAAACTTCCACGAACTGACTTAGCTCAATTAACACCTGTGCTGCATACATGGGCGATCTCTGTTGTGACAGGGGAATGGTTGGATAATTTGCCGGCTTGTGGTTGCCACATAAGAAGCGTTCAAAATGGTAAGGGGCGGTGTGCTTGGTTTGTCGAATCGATACCTGCTTTAAGAGTGTGCTTACAGCTTATTATGCCAGTTTTGCCCAAGTACCCCACGTAGCAATCATGCAAGATCTGGTAATACATGTAGTAGCCGCAATGGCCAAACCGGTCTGATACCTGATGAGGTCGGGCTGACGCGTATCTGTAAAGGGCGGTAGGCCTAATTATCATGCAAGTACTGGCCTCGGCAGAGTGGCTTTCTTGTGGCGTGATCCATAAATAGTAAAATGTTGCAGTAGTAGATTTCATCCCAACGAGTTTAGATAACTACAACACGTCCTTAAATGCACTAAAATTATTTATATTCGCTAGTTAAATATGCTGCGTAGATTTCCACTCATTAAATGCGAGTATCTCGTCCCTGGAAGCGTAGGCTGGTAATGCAACAACCATACCAATCAGACGTTGCATCTCGCTGGCGACTGCTTCAGTTGGTTTAAACTGTTCGAGATTTTGTCACGTAATTGGTTCCATCAGTGTGAGGCCCGCGAGGCAAACAGCTCGAGATAACGCTACGTAGAGCGTCTGACAAGGTATCCCAAAACGTCGATCAAGAGGAGTAACAACGATACTATCGTGACAAGTTTGACCTTGGAGCTTTTCCGTAGTGCACACAAACGCAGGTACGAGGGCAAACTGTGTCACGGTCACTGTGATTGCGACAGATTTGGAATATTTCCACGTCTGACACTTCCGCGTAATGGGGAAAGCCCGCACGCCCTCCGGGAGCCCTTCGACAATAACGTTTGGGGGCCAAGTAGTCGTATGAGCAACAGCGCCGGCAACTGCAACAGTTTGTGGATTTCAACAGCAGCCACTTCGTAACAATTTCGGGGATGGTATTTGGAGGCGAGTGCATGCCTACTACCGTTCCAATGACCCCGTTCGCAATTACGTCGGCATCGAGTAAGTCGGGATGTTTGTGAGTCACCATCACAGGCATCCCAAAATAACATAGAAGTTTCATCGGGATCCTGTCCGTGAGGTTGTCGTTTACGTTTGACAGGTGATCAACATCAATTTCGACCGTGTCGAAGGTTGCGGCATGCTTCGTAAATTGTAGTTTCGCGCGTATGCAATGCGGAAGACCAAATCGTTATTTATCGCACATCGAAGCTTGTTGGTGCAAATAACAACAGGACGATAGTGTGCTCCTCGCTGGTCAATGTCAGATCCCGTAGAATCGTCGGATGTTCTAACGCGCGTATTGAGCGTGTCCAATTGAGTATCCAAAAGACGCCCCAACCGTAGATTATCAAGAATTCTAGTGTAATCAGGGTCAAATCTGGCTCGAATATTTTAGTAAGAAATATGACAAAGTTGATAGCTGCATACAGTGAATAGCCAGCTTGACGTTGCCGATTTGCATGCGGCGGAGGGCGTTGTAAACCAATTCACAAAGTTACATGAAACGACGATATGAGCAGTAGATACGCACCTCCCAGCTTCATAATTATGTAGTAGAAACGTACATAGTGGTCCACCAATTGGGGGTAGCTGTAAGAGATCCCCAATCATGTAGAACATGTCTTCCACCTATAAATTTTCTCGGGGGTCAACGACATTGAACGTGAAACTGCATCAGCTCCTCCTAAAAGCCCTTGAGCCGTGATCGAATTTTCGTCTATTATGGCAATGCAACGCGACTGAACCGAGATTTCATCTCAACAGTTAGTGCAGCATTTGGCTCCGCCCCGTTCAGTTTCAATTTCGGGCACTGTGCATCGTTCGTCCTTTGGTCTTGACAGCTGCTAAGCTAGTGAAAGCTAAGGTCCCAACGCTGCCAGCGTGACCCCATTTGGTTGCAAACGCAAGCAATGCTTCCACAACGGTTGATTTCCCGGTCCCCCCCCCCCGCACCTCCCAAGTATCCCAGTAACCGGACTTTGATATTGTAGGGTGAATGTCTACACTGTGCAGGAAATATTGGCTCCGACAGCGCGTCTACTATGTCCTATGAGTAAGCGTAAAGTATATGGCCAGCGGCAACTTCGAACGAAACATGCTGCCAAACGCTAAGCTGAAATGCTTGAGCAACTATAGCAATTTCTAGGAGTTTTAGGCAGGGTTGTTGGCGTCCAACGAGGTGTTTCATTTGGTGATTGAAACGGTACCGGTCCAACTACTCTCGCAACCGTTCCAACCGTGTCGGAGCTTGACAAAACTGCTCTATAAAATTGTGTGTACCTAGGCATTCCTCTCCGTCGGATGCAGGAGCCGAGGGTACTATGCGAGAATGGTACAACTCCATGCTAAACCCCAAGATAACGCATACACCCTCAGATAGAAATTGATAGGATTGTCCTGCTGCAAGATTGACCTTTCTAGATTAGCCACACTTTGCACGGTGGATGCAGCATCATCGACCAACCTTTGCATTGAACAATCGGGCGCAGTGATTGTCGTGACGTCAAAGCGTCGAAGATTTATCTCGGACGTAATCAAATCGCTCACAAATATCGATGAACGCTACACGCTCCAACTCAGGTTTGCGTTTCCAATACCTCTCGAGGGCGTTATCAGATGGAATGTCAGCTTGCGGCGATCACTCAAAATCTCGCCGTGAAACACGGATCTCGACAGAATTGCTGCGCTTCTGCAGCAAAATCCACAAATCCAAACGAACGAATTCATGCGAAAACCAAAACGCGTCTCATTAAGTATGTACAATGCAGCCATTGTTGCCGCAATTTCTTGGCATTTGTAACTGTATACAGCATCGATCCAAGCATTTTTTATATCCTCTTTCCAAAGACGACGTATCCGTAGGAAAAGCATTTGTCTTTGCCGCTGCCTTTGTAAATGCTGCCAACGACAGCGCAACTTGGTTTTCAACCGGATTTTGGATTTTGAAACATTACTTCACCACGTATGTTGCTGTATCCTTCGAGCTACTGCTTAGAACCATTTGGGCGTCATGATTGCATTTCATTTTGGCCATGACCACAGCATTATATGCATTGATGTACTCGCACCCAATAGGTCGATGACGTCGGAGATATTCGCCATTTTCAATTGTAGTTGGCCCCATGTGAACCGTTTCTGGTTTTAAAAACCTGCAAATGCTTCCTCTTGGAGTTCGCACAGTTTTCTGCGTAGATATAGAATTGCAAAAACGTCAGATATTTAGAAAGAGGGCATAACGATAGCTATCATGCCTTCAACCTGGATCAATGGTTCCAATGATGATCCTGAACGTCTCGTACGACCAGTGACGTTGCCACCAAACTGCTATATCTACCTTGCGGCGACCGATACTTCCCAAAGTCTTTCCATTGGGAATCCATGATATCATACTGACCGGCAGCTAGCTTTGTTAAAGACGCGTCGATGACGTCTTTGTCCTTGAACGTTTCCGCGCACGTGGAACAGACTGCTGTTATTGGTGGAGAAGCGACAGGAAACGGACGCCGAAACGCGTCAACACCAGGAACTACAGGACTAAGCATTTTTTCAGTCTGGCATCGAACGCATTTCTTTTCAGTTTGCAGACGAGGTGGTTTTTTTTTTTTTTGTCTCAAATCGAATCGGCTAAGCCAATCACGCGCTCACGAGAGTTCGGATCAGCAGCAAGAGCACAAGCTAATCCCGCGAGGTAGCGGGGAACCCATGCAACGATACCGCGAAGTGAGCATGGAGATCACCAGCAACTTGAGTTTCAGCAGAATCCCCCAAACGCTCGTACAACTCCGAAGATCCCACCTCCTCGTTTCGGGGAATTGAGTTCGATGTCCCAGCCAAGGAATACACTTATCACGTGTTCATTACGCGCAATAATTCGAGCGCATTACATAGGAAACAAAGCCACAATTATCTTTCGGTCAGCCCGATTAGGCATCGGCAGGATGTTTGCTTCATCAATTGCCCTCTTAGAAATTTCTCCCGACTTGATAGCAATGCTACATGTTCCAGCGGAGTCAGGTAAGATCGTAAAAACAAAACTTGAAGTGGTCCAAACCGCTTCAACACGCCGAAGAGATCATGACGCGCTCGCGTCCGTCCAATGTTAGACCCGTAGTATGCCGATTCTGGAACTCGAAGTCCTTTAGCAGTTCGATGACGTGTTGTACCTCTTCAGTCGGAGGGAGTTGCTTTATTCCTTTCGAGCGGCAATCAGGCAAATCTGTGAAGTACTTAATGGCTTCGACAACAGTATTGCGTTTTACTTCTGCCGCTGCTAAGGCTTGCCGCTTAACATTCATTCTGATACAAAGCGTCCGTGTGCATTTTCAAATGCGAGATAATCAATAGCTAGCAGCCTAAAGGCGTAGTGAACATCAAATCGATGCCCATGTACCCGCAAGCACCGCAATGTTCAATGCCGAACTGACATGTGTTTTTGACGCGGGTTTCGGAAGGGCCTCCACAACCGCCTGGAAAAGTGTAGGAAAACATCCTTACGCACACCGCCCATTTCGATGATGGCACATATTCGTTCGATTTCCGGACAACAATGTCGATAAAATCATGTTGAGGGGATGACATCAGCACACTACTTCCACCAATCCAAGTTATTTCAACTGCAGGATCGACACCTTCGGGGATGTAGAACCAACGTCGAATATGTGCTCTCGTCTCGAGTATCTTCCACAACGGCTGAGGTTGCATTCATCGTCGCCTGCCGGCAAAGTGTTATCCACGATTACACTCGGCATTTTAGCGTAGATGTGCGGTGAATGTTGCTGGGGAGTCGTCCTGCCGCAAGCGAGTTTTAATATCACCCCTACCTGCGTGGAGCTGCCGCGATTGGTCTGGTACCGAGGCATAGTTAATCCTACACTAGTACCGTCGCTACTAATTGGCTGTGTCGCTACTATCCTGTCCGTTGCCCGCTGACGTTTATATTCCCGACTGTGAAGATAGAGAAAGCTAAGTACCTTCCGGAAGAGTAGAAGGTTAAGGCGGTAACGCGTCTTACACGCAATCACTTGATCATTTGTCATATGTCCAACCCTGGTAACCAGAACTAGACAGCTCAAATCCCGAGGCAGCATTTCTATGACTGGACCTTCCGTGTTTCGGACGATGTGATGGTGCTATTTTATCGTTCGGCAAGCCCCAGTAGTTACCACCGAGAGTGAGACGCACGGCAGAACGAGAGCAACCGCCTGTTCATCTGTTCTTGTCGTAGCCTTAAATCGGGTGGGGAGATGGACGACGTAATTTCCATTCGCGATCGCGTTGATAAGCATCGTCGGTGATTTGTTCTCGGTAATGTAGTTATTGCAAGACTTGCATATGAATCCCCACGGAGCGCTATTTCTGGCATGAATACCTATTTGCGTACAAGATAATGCGTCGTGACCCAGAATCTCGAAAAATAACTGTATTGCGCTCTAACAAACGAGGGGATGTTAATCGTGTCTGATAGTCACGCTCGCAGACTCTGAACAATTGGATTGGCATCAATGAATTTAGTATCGCATCGTGCAACCGACAATTATCATAGTCGTATAATAATTACCCGGAAAACGCGTCCTTCAGCTCCTTCACAACGATATCGTTCTGTAAACAATCCAGTTCAGAAACACAGCACGCTTGCGGATCCTCCGTCGCGAGTAACATCGCCTTCACTGCATCTGACTTGATTTCCTTTAAGTGTTCAGAGCCTGGAATGACAAACGCAATGTCGGTGTTCATAGCGAGCAGTTCTTTATAGTTGTATACATGCTCAGACATTGCCCCGCTCTCGACGGGTGCTACTTCTGATACAGCTGCGACGGTTGCAGAAAGAGGCGCCAGCTCACAAGCAGTAGCAGCCGGATCGTACGGATTACCTGTTTCAACAAGGTTGCTGGGACTTCTGGAGGAAGGCGTAGGTGCCGACCCCGTGTCTGCTTGTGTCGACGTTGTTTCCAGGTTGGTAACAGCTTCGATTGCCCCGCATACCAAGTTCGAACGGCAGGACTTTCGAAGAATGATCTGTACGCGGAGCTAGCTTGCCGCCTCTCGCTGTCGCCAGTCACGGATGACGCGGGAAGTAAGCCTGTTGGGCGGTTCCTTGCCCGCTCTTCGTGGAGAACTCTCTGCATTGGACTATTTTTACAGGATCATCAGATTCCTGCTGCCTTCTCCGCTTCGTTGGCATCTTCGAAAAAAAAAGAAACGGAAATGCGCATACATATTGCATCATTTATCATCGCCCATCAATCGCAACAAGCACGGTCAATCTCACCTCTGTCCAACTTTCGAATATCCCACTTCGATCGCGTATTTAGCCATCTCACTTCAATCGCACCTTTAGCTTCTCCGCGAACCGGCGTCACAATGTCACCGCATCTGAGCTCAGCATCTCACCTATGAGCTGTTGCTTCTTTAGAAGTCAGCTACGTCGTCCCAAGACCGTATCTCAAGCCAACGGCACCAACGAAGAAAATAATCTGCTGACAAAGGACATGGTAGCACGTAGAAGTTACATTAACACAGACGCTCTGTGTCCGGTTTGCCCGAAACAAAAAAACATGATCAATATGAAATAGTTCTATAGTGTTCCACGGGAACTCACCTTACGCCAACGGTATCAACAAACCATTCCGCTGGTCAACAACATGGCCGCATGTCGAAATTCCATTAACATATTCACTCTGTCTCCGGCATTGCCAACAAAACCAAAATACAGCTGGTACCAAATACTTATATCGTGTTCCTTACGTGCGCACGTAAGCGCAGGGGCTATCACGAACATGGGGTGCTACCGTCCCATTTGTATGCCCATCGTCGTCATTGCCATTGAGTGCGATACACTAAAATATACCGACGCCCGATTTGACTTTTCTGTCGTTGACAAACGTCCGTATCGTCAGCAACACTGGACTTTGGATGAGACCGTTTCAAAACTGTTAAAAGATGCGAAAGCCTGTCAGCTACATGGCGCCTTCATTTATTTTGCTCATTTTGCCATCGGCGACAAGTTGCCGTTGACTCTCTCTTGCTGGCTCGAAAGATGCAAGGGCTTCTAGAAATTATTTTTGCGTATTCAATTGCACAGCGCCAATACACAATGACCAAATTCTGCACACTAGAAGCTATATCTAAGCCCATGCATAGTCCAGACTTCGTAGTGAAGAAGGAAGATCTCACTTATATCCCACTTTCGTTATCTTACTTCATGGAAACATTAAACCAGCCACTCGAATTGCCGTTACAAGGCCTGCCGTAACATTGCTAAACTTTTGATACTTCGAACTATAGCGTCTATTAATGACTGGCTCCTCGCCGACACTGCATGTGACATACAAATAACTTCATGGAGAAATAATTAGCATGCTAGAAAGTTGGATTACTGCTGATCGGAGACAGACTCGGCAGCGTCGGCACCACGCTATCCTCTGTGTTCAGGCTTCTCACTGCCTTGACCAACAGCTCGATCAGATGTCTGGATTTCACGACTCAAACAGCCCAGCCCCCTGCCAAAACAATTCCGTGAAATTCGAATGTGGGAAACAAACTCTGCTTTGTTTTATTTTGCGTCCGTATTTTTTTTTCCGATTCATTGATCCCACGAATCGAAGAACTATACCGACGCTCAAAATCAAGAACAAAAGCAAACCACACACACAAAACGCAACCATGGACACCCTCGTGTCACGCCTATGTCTGACTAGTTAATATTTTGGTAGGCGACGCAAAACAGAGCTTCTTTGCGCAGCTTTGGCGTGTCTTCTTCGAAGGCGACTTAAACGCCTTGTCACTGGCGATGTCCTTAGCGTCATCTTTACGAGTCTTTCGCTTCATCGATGACTTCGCAGAGGAAGAGTCGTGACAGATGTTCTCTGCATCGCCTGGCAGTGCATCTTCTACAGTTGCATGTGGTCCTTGCAATGAAGCGCATACCCCAGTACGTGCTGCAGAAACGCCGCTCGTACTCGTGGATCCATTGCGGGGGCAGCGAGGAGGCTGCTGTTGACTGGTGCTTGCTACAGAGCCCAGAGCATAGAAACGGTACCACGCGCAAGCGATCGCTAATTTGCAAGCTTCCGACTGGATTTCCGTACATCAGCGTCAGCGAGTGAAGTTTGTCGAAGCGGTAGCTGAATCCCTTGCGGTAGCTGAATTTGTTCACCCTCTAGTTGCGGTTCTTCCACATCTTGAGACAGAAGATGTACTTGATACGTCGAGCTGTATCGAGCGTATCGTATTCCATCACAACTGCATCAAACTCTTGTTCGTCCGACAGGTTTATCAACTCAGCACGCCAAACTTTTCGAATTCCTTCACTCCAAGCAAGCACATCTCAATCGAGACGTTGTCGGTCGCAGCTGGCTTCTCGGTCTCAATGAATCCGCGGATTGTATTGACGTTGGTGAATGGCAGGCGCGCTTCCTCAGCGTCCCGCGCCTCTCTTTCAGCTCGAAGCAGCTCCAGCGTTGTCGGTTCCGAGAAATGTTAAAGTGACCGCACAGATACCGTCTGCTTTTGTACCCGTTCTACTGGAAATATTTCTATCAAGCCCCGGTCTATAGCCCCACAAATTGGCTTCTAAAGTCACGTAAGGAAAGCATCTGCCTCCAACGGCTTTTCTTTGCCATAGATCTCTACAGATGAGCCCCCAAAGCAAAAGGGTGGTTTCATTACTCGACTTTGTTTCTCGTCTGGGCTCACAATTTTATCTGTTTCAAACCCTCGATGCGATGCTACACCAGAGAGACCTTAACCACTCGGCCAACCCAGACCGCAAGCCCATGGAATGCATTACCCACGCCGACTCCCCCGCCCGCTTAGCCTGGATTCGTCTGTTTCAAGGCGCCCGCTCTCATCAAATTGTCGCCATTCGTTCCGCTCCGCGACGAGACCCACCACGCAGCGTCGCAAACCAATTGCCTTTTATTGGAGGGGACTACGAATTCATTGATCCCCAAGCATAGCCTGCTCAACTTGTCAGAATCAACAAATAGTGTTTTCTCGGCATCTCACCCATACCCAGCCATTGCTATACCAGAATACTACGACGAGAACTGAGAATGCGAAGGCTACTGCGTCTCCAATGTGGGAACTCATCTTACGAGTTCCTGCGTCAACGTAAATACAGCCACGGGTACAACAGTATTAATTGCCGGCTTGGTGATTCGTACGGCAATCGATTCGAGTCACGCTTCCCTCTCGACCTGTTGCAATCCCGTGTCGGCCTCGGTGTGGTATCAAGTCACCGAATTCCTCAGAGGGCGTTCATCATCGAGTATGTCGGCGAAATTCTGTATGCCAATGACGCAATTGAACGATCCGACAGACGATACCAAGCCAGATTTCGCACAAAGCTGGATGGGGCGGGGGGGGGCAGCATTTATGTCGACACGTTGGACGGCGGCAACGAAAGCCGATTTTATAAATCATTCATGCCAACCAAACTCCGCAATGTACGAGTACAACTGGACAAATACGACAGCAGCAAGGAAATTTTTCCATGGCCGAGATTCCACCTTTCCAAGGGTTGACATTTCGATACAGACGCCACAACAGAGACCTTTTCGATTGTCAATGCGCTGCGCACCGTGCCCAAAACGTACCAACGTCGTAGGCAAAATCATTATTATGTCAGTAATGCATTCATTGACTACAAAAGTATCCTCTGCTATTACCCCACTGCAATCAATCGGGCCCGTCATCTCCCAAATGCAAATATTCGGCCTTCTCTCCAATATCGACAAGACCGTCTTAACGACACACCTTCAACGGACTTCAGGGGAGGGGTCTCAAACATTCAATGTCGAACTGCCCCCCCCCCAATCCAACACACTACGCGCGGGACCCAAAATACACACACAGCTTCACCGTCTGGAGAACCCCAGCACGACTGCATCCTTGACTTCGTTGTGCCAGAATCACAGCATAGCTGTGTCCTTGGCTTAGTACGTTGACACAGCAACGCCCTTGGCTTCTGCAGGCACCACTACACGACTGCACCCTTGGCTTCCGTTGATATGTACCCTTGCGCAGCCGTTCCTTGTCTTATTTGGCAGCTCCAGAGAAGGACGACGCTCTTGGCTTCGTTACGCCAGCACCACAGCCTGGTTGCGGCTGCGGCGCCATTGCTTCGTCGAGCCAACATCAAATATGGCCGCTCTCTTGGCTTCCATTGGCAGGCACCCCGACGTCACCGTCCTTGGCTTCCTTTGCGAGCACGTTGACCCAGCAACGCCCTTGGCTTCCACTGGCAAGCGCCACAGCCCGGATACAGCCCAGCAGGAGCCGCGGATGTGGCTTCCTTTGCTGCGTGCTGGTGCTTCGTGTTCTTTTTTTCTAACTCAGCTGTACCATTTCTAAACGGGTGATTTGTGTCAGTTGAAGCTGCGGGCCCCATACAAAAGTCAAGTTGATCCCCAGCCCCATATTTAGAGATTCAATTTTATTGGCCGAAAAGGGGGTTATTTAAACTTAAACGAGATACACGGGTACTCTTGAAGATGAAGGGTCGCCCCTTCATTTTCAGCAGCAGCACCGTTGCTCTCTGCGAATGTTTATTTCTATGGAGCACTCTGCGTTGCAAAGGTCGCTGCTAACTCAAAACGAAGGCAGTACCATGCTTTGCTGAGATGATAATCCTAAGTATATGGCTTCACGAAGTGAATTCATTGAGAGGAACTTGTCTGAATTCTCAGCAATTCGCAAATATGAAGGGTCGTCACATATGAGCTTTGTGGACGGTGGTCCCTTACAAATGCCAAGTCAACGACAAAAGCATTTTGCAACACTTACGTTAAAAGCACGTGTAGCCACTTCAGAATTTCGCAAAATTGGTATTAACACCTTTATTCAAATAAATCAACTGTGTGCCCTTTATAAACGAAAATGGCCACATTATAACTTCAAGTAGAACTGCACGACTAACACCCGTACGTACAACTGCGGCAGTTCCTTGTATAGGCGTGGACGCAGCTTCGGCCCAAACAACTTAAAAAAGGGCAGGCCTTGCCTAAGGCACAGTCTGGGCGGCTATGTCGTCCTTGTGGTGAATCGCGATCAGGAGATTTGCCCTGCATAATTTCTGAGCGGCCGCGTTGGAATGGGCCTGTGAAGCTAATTCCACCGGCACATTCGTTGCCTGTTAATGTACTTCATTGTGTACCAAAAAATCATCATAAAATTAAAAAAACGCTTCACTACTAAAAGCTGTACGCAGTGGGTTGTGCTGTTCTATAGGTTTTCTTCTTGTTCACAAGCCACTGCTGGTGCTCCTGAGCCAGAGCCTTGGAGTGATAATTCTTGGCGGTCAGTCGGCGGCGGATTTGGGCTACAATCTGACGCGCTCGAAATCCTCGAAACGTCGTCTGGATCAACTGCGCTGCTCGGTAGCGACGTCGTCGCTCGATCTCGAGGTTATGGAGGTTCCCCGCCGCGTCGGTGGCTGTTGGTCTCGCGGTCTGGTCCCAGATTGCTCGATGAATGAGATTTCGGCGACGGAAGTTAGGCTGCGGCTCTCGAGAGATGAGCTGCCTCCTTAGTCGTACTGGCTGAGACGGCACAGATGTAGCCCAATTGGTTGAAGGCTGGACGTGAGCAGAAGTACTCGCCAGAGCATAATCGGGTGTGGTTACTGCCTTTTCTGGTCGCTTGGGTAGAGCACTTGAAGGACTACGTAATGCCTCCATGAACGCTTTATAGTTGATGAAGCCCTGACGATCGTTGTCAAAGTAGGCAAAGAGGTAATCCAGATCCTGATAGGTGATATCGATGCCAACCTTTTGGAGACCGCTTCTCAACTCGTATTTCAACAAAAGTGAGTCGCCATTGGAGATTGAAACCTGCAAACACTTTTCCAAAGTAGTGAGATCCACGAGGGAAGAACAGCCAGCTTTGTTGTTGCTGGCATGAAACCCTTTCACGCGCTCACGAATCCTCTCGATAGCTCTGGACGCGCAATACTCAACGTAGTTGTAGTCCACCGATGGTTCTTTGGTCGAGGGCTCGTCCGGATTAATCACAAGCAGTCGGTAAAGCGATAGAAGGACGATAGTATCGCTACCCCCAAGTCCTTTACCACAATGGGTAGCCACGAAGTACGCCAGCTGGTACGCGTTCTTGTACTGCAGCCGCTTGTCCAGTAAAACCAGCGCGTAAGCAAATGCTTTGATGTTCATTGTCTCATTCCCGTCCCCCAACACGCGGTTTGCCCCCAAACGACAACACATATTATCCAGAGTTGGCCAGCTTTGGACTCCATCTTGGTGACGATGCGGGGATAATAGTAGCGTACGGAGATACGACCACGCCTCGCTTGGACAAACTTCTTCTTTAATCGCTTTAATCCCAGTGACGCTTTTTGCAGCAGGTAAAATATTTTCAGTTGTACCGAAAGATGGCAAAAATTCTTCCGGTGCCCCAGCGGAGGTCGTAAGTGACACGTTCTTGCTGCTTTCCTCCACACGTGACTGGCCATCGTGTACGTGAATTTCCTCGGGTATGCGCCAGGCTTGATGAATTAACCTCGCGAAGTCAGCATCATCACCGATACAGGCACTTACATTCTGATGACAATAGCAGTATAAAACGTCAGGATGAAAAAGGTATTTAGGTGAACAATACAAGACTTACATGATAATACTCTGTAAACGTTTCTAATGTGATACTGTTGGTAGCGGCATTATTAAGGCAGGCCCATCCTTGAAGAAATGCAGAGAGAGCTTCCAACCTACTCTGCTTTCCGTCTCGTACTTGCGGCAGAAAACTCACGTCATAATGCTTGATTAATTCGTCAATATGCACAGATCCAGAACAGGCTGGATCCATTTGATGGAAAACCCTTGCCACCAGGTCCAGTCTTGCGGCACTTAGCGGTGGCCCTCGAAGGGCGTCGAGAAGTTTACGGGTGTCTACGTATCCTCGCTTTTCGTGAGCGCAAACTACTGCAATCTCTTTTAGCTCGGCTGATGAGATTTTGATACCTTGTTTTCGCAGTGATAGACTGAGCTCAGTAGACGATATGACACCAGTCTTGAAAGGACTCAAGACGGCCACTACCGCATTGAGCCCCTGCATTAATTTGCTTCTTCGGTTGCTGAGTCTCTTACGCAAACGACTGATAATTTCCATATGCTGTGCCGTAAGCTGCGAAGCAGACCTGGAACGCTTGTTGACTTCGCAAGCTCGAGAACTGGATGCCACAGGGCGAGAGTTTTTCACCGCATCGACAATTTCTTTGGCAGCAGCTTCCAGTTCACATGAATTGATTGCTGGTGATGCAAACGCACGATTTGGATGCATAGCTCGACTATTACGAAGCAATTGTTCATGAGTTGCCTTCGTGCTGCTGTTGCTATTGGGTCCCTTTGCTTTAGCGTCGGCTCGATTGCGTCGCTGACCATGAGGTGGTAGCTGCTTTGCTATTGATGAGGAGGTTGGTGCGCGTAGTTTGTATCGAGAGCGGCTAACCGGGGATCCATTTCTTGTTACCGCTTCCTTTATATCGGACAGGGAAGCAGCCACAGCGAGTTTTCCATTTGGCAAATGAGAATTCAACTTCTTGATACCTTCAACATTACGCGTTGAGCGAGGAGAGACAGTGGACTGATAACCAGCTTGATCTTGATCCTCAAAAATCTGGTTATTGACGTTGTGATTGTGATTATCCTCCATTGAGACACTGTGGGTCCCTTCCTCCTCTACATTTGGCTTCATTTTGTTAATTTTTAACTCCTTGCAAAAAGATTCCGAGAATTTCACCTCCACACTGTCACCGTCGCAAATCCACTCACCAACTGGAAGAAAGCTCAATCGCATCTCCTGACCATCTTTGGCCCACCCAGCCACACATGCCAGCACACTTAAAATCACCGATTTCACTAGGTCTTTACTGCAGTTTTGCAAATATTCGGCGGTAAGTTCACTTAGATCGATGCTCGCAACGCTTGCACTTTGCGCTAAAACTGGCTGTATGCGGTTGCCATGCTTTCGTGAAGCCAAACATAGTCGCGTCATGTGAAGAAACACTGGGTCTTGAACAAAAATTGGTTCATCGTTCTCGTTAATTCCAAACATGCCAAAATCCGTGATTTTGACGGCATTCCGCTGCACAAGCTGCTTCTGTAGATGTAGCCCTAAGGCGTCCCAAATGTCCTGTGGGTTATTCGCTCCAAAACTAGCTCGAATAGTAGCTGTTGCCTTGCTAAGAATATCTGGCGTTGTAAGATCAGTCTCCGCGTCAGGTTGGTTTTCATTCTCCCACAACGAGGTCTTCTTGAGGTGATGTGAGGCATCAGAAATCCTCATTGTTCAGCGGCGCTGTGTGCTCCGACGATGGCACTGGAAATCGACGAGTGAAGCCTACAATTAATGAAACCAATGAAATGGGAACCGTCGCAAGAAGTTTCACGTTTCCCGCATTTCGATGATCTGGCCACTTGACTTCAACAGACCAACAACGTATTTACAACGGATTGCAGCAATAGCATCGCGAGACGCATCTTGTGCACGATTGGGGTATTGCCACCAAAACACACGACAAACTTACTTTAAACCATGAGGGCACAAGCGCTAGTACAGTATGGAAGGTCAATACTGTAAGTTATGAGAAGAAAGAGTTCTTTCAGCTCGAGATACAGCAGTGGCCACTTCGGTTTGCACAAAGTGGGATTTTTTCAGGGCGCTAGCAGCATTTATCCACTGTACCGATCAACGAGATGGGGAGGAGGACGTTCGAGCATGATAGACGGGTTGGCTTCGATGTACCCCAAGATTGTAGTTGTACGATCACCAAGATACGTCGTAGCGACAAAATCATCGTACACGTCCTGCAGTAACAACCAACAACGGTGGAGTCAACGCAAGCCCCTTCACACGATATCGATGTGCAGCAAACACACCTGTCCAAGCTTCTTGACAGCCAGCAGACAGTGACGTAGATACACCTGAATATCCACGAGCGAATTTCACAGACACTTTTGCGATCAGTTTGCTACCAGTGTTGCTAAATTTGCAGAAAATGTCCACTCGTACCCGACACGGAAGGATTCCGCTGTTGGCGTCCCATCCCCAAATCGTGTCCAGCCCGTAGGCCTTGTACTTGGAGTCAAAAGTCTCCTGTCCACTGCGTAACAGAGCACACCATCTCATTAGTTGCCACTGCGTGCAGTGACTACGTAGCTGTAGTTCCCTACCGTTTGGATATGTACTCTTCGTCGCTCCACCTCGTGCACATCAACGCCTGCATAAACAATTTCATTACTGTCCATTTCCCAATATATTATCCATTTAAGTACTTTCCAACGCACCTCAGCTCCACCGCTTCCGTCCAGCTCCTGGACCTTGACACTAATGATCTTGAACTCCTCTTCACGCTCGTAAAAGTCCGGTAGCAGCTCCTCGGGAATGTCGAACACGCTTGCTAGAAACTTGCACCCAGGCGCCGGCTCGGTGGACAAACTCGCCATTTCCTGTCATAAGTGGAAATTATCACCAACACTCTTTTTTGCCACATGAAATGCAAAAGTTTAGACATTTAAGCGTTGAACCTTCGTCTCGAGCGTGGCGATGCCTCGCTGGAAGAAGATGGAGGCCGGGTGCGCGAATACGCGACGGTAGTTTAGCACCGTCGCCAGGCGGAAGTTGTGCACGCCAGCGCCGAAAGTCGAGCGCGCCGATACCTCTGTCACAACGTAATATAATCATTGAAAGTTACCCGCCCCATAGAGCGAAATGCACGCTATTTACCGGACAGGAGCGAGCCGAAGCCGACGATTGTCACCATTTTGTCAAAATGAAGTGGAATCAGACTCTTGGTAAAATCTGATTCTAAACATGCAATCTTGGTTTCAGTAAGAGACCATCATTCCCGCTTCACCTCGATAAAAAATACACGTCAGCACAGTTGTTTTATGACTGGCGCGATATGGGCCGCAAGACGCTCCGGTTCAGGTCCCGCGCAGGGCTCACAGACTTTGCGTGGTGGGGTGCGATACATCGGGGGATAGCTGGGATCTCTGTGCTGCTAGTGATGCCCGTTTTGTCGTTCTTACCTGTCTCTGGCGCCACGCAGCCGCAGTCAAAGCTTTGTCAATTCTACGAGAATTCATTGACACAGGAATACATTGTGCAATTACGCAGTTACGACGCATTGGAGTCACAGGAACAGATCGTTAGCAGCTGCGTCAGCTCCGCAGCATCTGATTATGGGCTGGAGATCGCCGGACGCTCTGAATTCGCGCAACAAGCGCCCACAGACTTTGTCGTGTTGCGCATATTTTCCTGTGGACTGGAGACATCCCCAGCACATGCAACTGCGCTAGCAGAGAATGTTTGTCATGGTTCTGAAGGACAAATGCAACACTACAATGCTTCGGAGTTGATTAAAGCTATCGAAGTGAACAAAGAGTACAGGAACGTTAAGTTATTGGAGCTAAATGAACAGCGACGACATGCACACAAATTGCAGACTGTGGCAAACAAACGGACGATAAATGAGCCGGAGAGAAAGCTGTTCGGATTGAGGAAGGAGCCGACACTGTTAGTGGACGATTTAAGGGTAAGAGAGCTCTGGGAGCGTGGGTTCAAGGGACAGGGAGTGAAAGTAGGCATTTTTGATACGGGGTTGTCATCGGCGAAGATGACAAATGTCAAGGAAAAGATAAATTGGACACACGAACCGAAGAACGCGGACTCAGTGGGCCATGGGACGTTTGTTGCCGGCGTGATCAGTGGCACAGATCCAAAGTGTCCAGGTATCGCACCGGAAGCGGAACTATTCGTGTTCCGGATGTTTACTGGAGAGCAGCTTTCGTTCACGTCGTGGTATCTCGATGCGTTTAATTATGCGCTTTTCAAGAGAATTAATGTGCTGAATTTGAGTACAGGAGGACCAGATTTTCAGGACCAGCCATTTGTTGATAAAGTGCAAGAATTGGCGGCGCATGGTATTATTCTGGTACGGCTTTTATATTGTTTTTTTTTATTCAGAGAACAATGAACTAACCAGATCTGCTGTCGCCGTTAGGTATCTGCAGTCGGCAATGATGGACCCCATTATGGCTTGCTTTCTAATCCAGCTGATCAAGCAGAAGTCATTGGTGTAGGCGGGATTACGAAAACTAACGAAATCGCAGAGTTTTCATCACGTGGTATGACAACGTGGGAGCTTCCGTTTGGGTCTGGCCGTGTGAAACCCGATGTTGTCACTCTTGCTGAAGATGTTCCTGGGGCCGATGCCTCCGGTGGATGTAAGGTGCTCTCAGGGACCAGTGCGTCCGCGCCAATCGTTTCGGCATCAATAGCAGTACTAGCGTCCATGATTCCTGCTGAGGAAAGATGGAGCTTATTGAACCCAGCATCGGTGAAGCAAATTTTGCTTGAAAGTGCTGATAAGCTGGTTGCTCGCCACGATTCCGAGCATGTGGTTCGAAATCATATTTTTGAGCAAGGAAACGGCGTGCTTAACATCTCCAAGGCCAGCGAAGCTGTGGAAAGTTTATGGACGAGATATCAAATCGCGCGAAATGCCACACAAAGGGGCATAGAGGTAGTCCCTAGCATCTTGAAACCAAGCTCTTTCCCGGACAGGATTGACATGACGGACTGTCCCCGCATGTGGCCGTACTGCTCACAGCCACTTTATCATAGCGCGTTGCCTTTTATGGTCAATTTGACAATCATGAACCCTGCTTCTCTCGTCGGTAGAATAAAAAATCCTCCGCATTGGATAAGTGGCACGAATGGCGAGTACTTGACGATCTCGACGACGTCACCGTCCGCGGTATGGCCGTATTTTGGCTCGATTGGCGTATTTGTCGAGATAAAAGAGAAGGCTGCTGATTTCGAGGGCATTGCTCTAGGAACGCTGCGGCTCGAACTGGAAAACGTCGATCATGTTAACGAACTCCTCATTCCACTAACCATTAAGATTATTCCTACTCCGCCAGCATCCAAACGAATTTTGTGGGATCAGTTCCATAACATTCCCTACCCGTCTGCATTTGTGCCACGAGACAACCTAGAAAACCAGCATGACTTGATGGACCTAGCGGGCGATCACCCGCACACAAATTATCATCAAATGTGGAACTTCCTGACCAGTGAAGGTTTCTTCATGGAGATCTTGCCGTTTGAGTACTCGTGCTTAGACCTCGGGAAATATGGCGTCGTCATGGTCGTTGACCCCGAAGAAGAATTCTTCCGGGACGAAATCGTGGCGCTACAGGCTGCCATCAAGTACTCGAATGTGTCACTCATCGTGTTCGCTGACTGGTACGACAACCGCATGCTGGACTCACTCGAGCTTTTCGACACTAGCACTCTTAGTAAATGGCACGCCATCACGGGCGGGGCGAATATCCCAGCAATTAACGAGTTGCTGCACGATTTCCACATCGCATTCGGAGACGGTGTTATCTACAGCCCAAGCGTATCACTGCTGGATTCAGGCAACGATTCGTCGTTCCCGTACTGGTCGGGGTCGTACCTTACGAACTTCCCCGTGGGCGGATACGTGGGTTACATTGATGCTGTCGACCAAAGTGCGAGGACCCTGAATGGGTCAGAAAAGGCGCTAGCGGATGTTCCGGTACTGGGTCTTTACGAGGTTCCCTCCGTTTACGGCGGTCGCATCGCGGTCTTTGGAGACAGTTCGTGCCTCGATTCCAGCGTGCACCCTGCAGCTAAATTCCGAAACTGCTTTGGTATGCTGCGCACAATGCTGCGCTTCACGAACGACGCTGTACTTCCATCCACTGTTGCCCCACAAGACGACTCAGCTAGCACAGGATTGCAACGTCTCGAGCTGGAATACATTGCGGACAAGACACAGTTGCACCCGTTAATAGACCAGCAAGACGAAGACATTTGGCATCTACGCGCTCGTCACAGCGAGTTTGCCAAGCATTCTAAGGTGCTCCAAGCCAGCGAAGGCAAGTCCATTCACCGCAGTTTCTGCAAGTTTTACACCAAGCAGCAATGCATCGAGTCGATATATGATTCTCACACGTCGCAGAGTCACTCAATTGAGGGACCGTAGCCATTGAACTAGCGACTGGAAAGGAGACCAACGATGACGACGAGCTCCGCTGCCAGCTCCGTGGAGCTGTACATGGTGCTGTCCAACAAGAGTGGACGACAGAACCTGGGCACGTATCTTCGCACCGCCTCTGCCTTCGGGACGACCCAAGTTTTGGTCGGTGAGTGCGAAAATTCCTCGAGTTTGACGCGGTGGATTGCGTCACAACAACCTCGTGGCTGAACTAACAGTTGGTGGGGCTGCTTGTTTGTCGTGAACCTAGTGGGCTCCGAGCGCTTCGGCACTCATGGAGCGCACCGAGCGCAGAAGTACGTGGATGTCGTGCACTTTTACGACTTCACAGAGGCACGCGAGTACCTTAAGATTAAAGGCTGCACCATCTTCGGACTGAGAAAAGAGCCGACTGGATCCTTTGGTACGTTCGGCTATCACTTTTGGATCTTAAAAAAATCGTTTCAGATTCAGGAGGAATCTTAGATGTTGACCTGGGTTAATATCGTACGTGGATGTATCAGCCGCTCACGCCACGCCCTACAAAGGCACCAGTGCATTCGTCATCGACAACGAGGTGCGTTGGAACGCGATGAGGCATTCGATTAAGGCGGCGCGTAAAGCAATTGTAACCACGTTGTGGTAATACCTTGTGCATTGGTACTGTGTAGTCCCCTGGCCTGTCGGAGGAACAGCGTGTCATCTGCGACCATTTCGTCCACGTCCCTTTCCACGGCGAGCAGACCAAAGCCTCCAGCCAGCTCACACTGGACACTACGGTGGTTACAGCCATTACGCTGCATCATTTTACTGCGTTCGCGCAGTTTCTTGTGCGTGCTATTGAGGCTACTAGTACCCAAGGCAAGTTCGTACTGGACGCGTACCCGACGTTCGACCCGGCGCACAATGAACGCGGCCAGGAGAAGGCTGCGATACGTGAAGCTAAACGCGCCAACGTTGAAGACGGACTTTTGGGGGACGACGGACTCGGTAGCATGTTTGAGTAAAGCATGTCCTCGTGGCAGTAAACGATCGACACGAGAAAACAAAAATGCACGCTGCTCATATTAAGTTATCGGTCCGGGCGGCAAAGCCGTCGGAAGATGGAGAAGAAGGGGCCGAAACAAAAAAAAAAGCCCTAACGTACACGGCTCGCTGCCACTCCCTTTGGTGCGCATTCTCCTCCGTCATTACAATTCACTCTTCGTCGAGCGTTGTCGCCTTTGCGGTGATATGTCTGCGTCAGATGCGCAGTGTGTGTGAGTATCAGTTCTCTATAAGCTCGTGTTGAAGCCCATAAGATGCATGTCGAACGTGTGCTGCGACGCCTGCTTCCTCTTGCGCTCCAGGAGGACGGCCTCACACAAACGGCAAGTTTTGGTCTTGTCGTCCGAGTCGTCGTCGTCCCGTACGAACGGAATAGCACTGACAGCTGCCGACGGCTTCAGACACTGCGAGCAAAAGAGCATGCCGCAGTGGTAGCAGTTGCACTGGTGGGCGCGCATGTGCAGACCCAGTACCCTCTTCACCATGTTACTGAACGCCTTCTTGGGGTTAATCAGCGTCGGGGACTTGCATCGCATGCAAGTGCTGCGTTGTGTCATCGGCAAGTAGGCCGGAACCTTGCTAATGCTGCGCACCATGAACTGCTTTACACGGTTAGGCGCCACTTCGTAGCACATGAGTCCATCCGTGTTTAACGACAACATCGAAGCTCCAAAAGCGACCAGCACCCCAGAAATTACAGGCAAATCGCGTCGCGCAGCGAGGTGCAACACAGCCACCCCCTCGGCTTCTGTGTTCGGGTCTGCTCCGGCCTCTAGCAGTTTCACGACGAGCGACGGGTTGTCGATCTTGAGCGTGAGCATGTGTACGGCCAGCGGCGTGAGGCCGCGTTTGTTCTGAGCGTTGACGTTGGCGCCTGCTTCTAAAAGCCTCTCGGTAATGGTGAGACACATAGGTTGCCTCCAATTGCCCGTGGCGAAGTGCAGCGACGAATTGCCGTTGAAATCGGGCGCGTTCAGCAGCTCATCGATGCTCTCGTGCTCGAGCAGAGCGTCTAGTACCTGCACGTCGCCCTTACGCACAGCAATATGGAGTGGTGTCTGGCCGTGGTTAGGCTCGCGCAGCGCCAGCAGCACGGACGAAATAGTGGAACCCGTGCTGGTGATGCTGCTGGAGCGCGTAAAACTAGCTGAGGACGAGGCGATGGACGTCTCGAGCGCAGAGTCGCGCACGTTGTAGCCGCGCTTGTTGAGTATCCCCAGCATGCTTTTGAGGAACAGCTCGTCCGCTATCGACTTGCCTGCACGCATTGGTGTGAGCGGTGGCCGACCCGTACTGCTGCCGTGACTGTTGTTGTTGTCCTCGTCGTCCGAGCTGGTCGTCGTACCTTCCGGAGACTCGACCGCCTTGGGTGCCGACACAGGCGGCGCCACGTCCTGCATGAACTGCGAGTCGCGCAGTTCGACCATCAGCACAAGATTCTCGGTATAGACGCTCGCTTGCCCTACCCGTTTTGGGTTTCTTGCTGCGAATAAAGGAATGCCGATACAAATGGTCAGTGGAGAGCACCCACTCCAAATACAGCACGCGGGATTTCATCTGAGAAATGTATCGACGCGCAGACGAGGCGCCCGGCGCTTTTTTCGCCAATGAAGGCGTGCCACTGTCTGCAGTTACCGCATGGTGTACATAACACACTCGAGATCTGGATTAGACGAATATAAAGCGAATCATGTGACAATGGTCGGTGGCAAGGATACAGTGCCAGCCACCGTCGAGCCTTTCTGTGCTATTCTCGTCTGTTTAAAGGGCAACTGCTATCGCGGAGAGTACACTTGGGAATATTATAGTATGCCCGGAATATGTGATTTGGCCGCGAAAGCCTCACAAATGAGCTCGCTTCATACACGTCTGAAGCCAACCTCGACACTCTCTTGCAGGCCACGCCACTAACTTCAGAAACGACTTGTACAGGATATTCTGCCAACCAGCAAAAGAGTCCGTTACGAGCGCAACCACCGTCAGATGCCAGCCAGTCCTATCTGTCGGATTGCTATTAGCCCAAAACTGATGGCTTACATGGCAGATTCTTGTCGACGCAAACAGCCGTGGACTGGCGATCTCCGATTGAGCAGATCCCGGACTCGGCTGCGTTTGACTCACCCAGCTGTGCCGCTCCCCCAAACGGTCCGAACATCGCCGGCTCGGTCGGTTAGAGACTATATTTTATATCCCATCAGTCGAACGCTACCGAGCAGCGAGAGGATAGACACCTTAGTGTACACGTGTGAGTCGCAGGCCTGACAACCGCGAACGGCAAACGCCGAGAAACGACTCAAAGCTGGATCACGATCTCGCCAAATTGAAGCGACAGGCCTAACTGATTGTACATCAAGACACGATTGAGCGCCTCGAGCAACCGCCGTCAAACCGACCTCACCACAGTAACGACGATTTGGAATTGCAAACTTGGCGCGTTGAGCGAAGCAGAGCATGATTTACTAGGACAGGCCCGCATTGCTACCAATTGTCGTCTGCAAAACGCATTGCGCAACCAGCGCAGCGAAAGTAACGCAGATTCTATTTAACACGAGCTCGGTGACAGGCGTACACTGCACACGGCGAGTACCAGCGCAAAGGGATCAGCACGGGACTAACGCACGGAACCACCAGCGAAGTCTTCGCTGCGGCGAATTAAGTTGCGTACTTTAATGAACAAGCCAAGCTGTATATTTAACTCCCTCGTTGGAATGACGCTGACGGTGCGAGGTATTCCGTGCGGGGAACGTGTGACAGCTCTAGCAAATTGCTCGTTGCTGTCAAATCCAATTTGGTCACTCAGCCTCGTCACCCGATCACTTCAACGTTGTTTGGTGATTTGTTTCTGATCAACTTTCAGCTTTACAGATAGGTTTGTAAAAAACTTTCAATGAAATGCCGTAATCAGGTTTAATTTGTGTGTTAAGTGCCAATAGCAGAGGTTGCCATTCTTTTCATTCACCAAAACTAGAGGTCCAACCAACCAATTAGCATCCGCTAACTCGCCATTGTATCTCGTCATTCAGCAAAACGACACCGCCGAGCTCAAGCCTCTGCCGTGGTAAGAGAACACCAAGAGGGTCCCATCATGGTCGGATTACTGCGCGCTTCACCGCTGCTGGTGGTCGCCACGCTGGCAACGCTCGCAAAGGCGAAGGACCGATGCACGGCCATCATCGTTGGAGCAAAGGTCCGTTGCACCCCCTCACTAGCAGATAATTGCGTCGTCGCTTGCATTGACACAACATGATGCTCTTTACAATGCAGGCATCGACCACTGGCACGCCCATGACGACGCACACGAACGACTGCTCGTCCTGCGACTTCCGTATCGCTAAAGTGCCGGCTCAGACACACGAGGACGGCGCTCAGCACGACGTCGTGCTCGCTGCCTTCGACTACCCGCGATACGGTACGTTTAATGTTGTTTTAGTAGTGGATACGAGGGCCACTGGAGCCACTTGGCTTGCGGTCGACCTCACAGCGTTTGATATTGTTACTGACGGTTTTTGTCGTTTTGTTATTCGTTCAGTGGGTGGCGCCCGCGGCAAGGAATACCTCCCCGAGAATCTGGACACGCGTTTCTACAACTGGACTGCGTCGCCTGCCATCGGCAATATTCCAGAGGTGTCGCAGACCTTTGCCTACATCGAAGGCGCCTATGGTATTATCAACGAGCATCAAGTGGCTATTGGCGAGAGTACGTGCCCAGCGCGGTTCTGGACCAAGCCGCTTTCGCAAGGAGGTGAAGCGCTGTTTGATGTTGGTGAACTGTCCCGCATTTCCCTGCAGCGTGCCCAGACAGCACGTGAAGCTGTTCAGCTGATGGGAGACCTTGCTGTGCAATACGGGTACTACGGTGCCGTGTGGGAAGGCAAGGACGTGTACGACGAAGCCGGCGAAGCGCTTACGGTGACGGACACGAAGGAGGCGTGGATTTTCCACATCCTGCCGGATGACACGGGTAAGTCAGCTGTCTGGGCTGCGCAGCGTGTCCCGGAAGATCAAATCAGCGGTGTCGCCAACCAGTTCGTGATCCGTGAGCTGGATTTAAGTCGCCCGTCAGATTTCTTAGCTTCTCCCAACGTGCACGACGTGGCCATCCGCAACAATATTTGGAAGCCAGACCAAGGCACGCCTTTTGACTTTACTCGAGTGTATGCTCAACCTCGCAAGGCTACGCACCAGTATTATTCCACACGCCGCATCTGGCGCTTGTTCACGTTGGCCAACCCGGCATTGAACCTGTCTCCGGAAACAGATGTGCTCGCCAGCGACTACCCGTTCTCCGTCAAGCCCGCGTCCCCTCTCTCCCCTCGCGACATTATGCGCTTCCAGCGGGACCACTACGAGGGCACGTCGTTTGACATGACGAAGGGTCCGAAGAGCGGACCGTACGGCGACCCCGATCGGTACGATCCTTCACCGAATGGTGACCTTACGCAAGAGGACATTGACCGTGGCCACTTCGAGCGAGCGATCTCAATTTTCCGCGCCAGCTACTCGTTTGTATCCATCCTGGACCCGTACAACGCTGACAATGCATTCCTCTGGTTTGGCCAGTACGCACCGCACGCCACCACTTACACGCCTGTGTTTGTGCAGTCGACCGACGTGCCCAAACAGCTCTCGCGTGGTTCATTGTACGCATTTGACCGCGAGTCGTCGTTCTGGGTCCATGCTCTGGTTGGTAACTGGGCCGCACGCTTCTACTCGTACGCCAGTCCGTTCGTAGCCCGAGTTCAGGATGAGGTGGAGAGCCACGCTGACGGCATGCTTCGAAGCGTGCTGATCGAGGCTGCGCAGCACAAACGGGAAGGCGGCGTGCCGGCGATGGTGGCCTTCCTCACCAAGCAAAGTGAGACGTACGCCCAGCGCGCACACAGTGCCTCGTCAGACCTGTTCGACTACCTGGTCACTGCTTTCCATGATGGCTACCAGGTCTCTAACTTCTACGCGAAGATGCTCACTGTTCAATCCATTTTCTACCCAAAATGGTGGCTACAGGAAGTAGGATTCTTCGACGATGCCGAGGAAAGTAGTGATGCCGAGCCTCCCTCAGCTGCGCCCGCGACTACCGCCCCGTCATCGTCAAGCAGTGGAGTGGTGGCCACCGCCAAGGCTGAGATCGTCGAGGTCGCGAACAAGGGCTCGGTGTCGTACTTCACCACTACAGTCCTTGTGATCCTCTCGGGTCTCGCCGGTCTCTTCCTCGGACGCAAGTTCCACGGCCCGCTCACGACCAAGAAGCAGGGCTACCGGCCGCTGCAGTAGACCCGACTTGGACTTACTAGTGTTGCCCCTATATGTAGCCATCTCGAAAAAGTTAAAACAAACAAGAATGAGTCATTCTGAATGATTGTAGGCTGATGCACTTATAGTACCAATTTTGTGGTACCTTCTCGAAGGGTTCGATTTACTCAGAACTTCTGAGTCGTCTCTTCGCTCTCACTATCGAATTTGCGTCGTGGAGTAGAAGATGTCGAGAGTGACTTTGCATGTATACGACCTGAGCCACGGCATGGCGAGGCAATTGTCGCCGGCGCTGCTGGGCAAGACTATCGACGGCGTGTGGCATACGGGTGTGCTGGTGTTCGGCAAGGAGTATTTTTTCGGCGGCGGAGGCATCCAGGCCATGGCGCCGGAACTGGTGGTGCAGCGTTATGGCATGCAGCCCGTGCGCACTATCGCGCTGGGTGAGACGAGTCGGACGCAGCCGCAGCTGGAGCAATACCTGCGCGAGAATAGCTTGCGCTTCACTGGCGCCACCTATGACCTGCTTCGCCACAACTGCAACAACTTTTCGGACGAGATCTCCATGTTCCTCGTGAGTTCGGGTATTCCTCAGTATATCCTCGACCTGCCGAACGAGGCGCTGAACTCGCCGTTTGGGTACGTTCAGCTAGGAATTTGTGAGCTTGAAGCTGAGGGATTTTGTAGCTGACTTTATGCGGATAGGGCGATGCTGAGACCTATGCTAGAGAACATGAACAACCAGATGCAAGCGGCGTCGGGCGATCAGCTCTTCTCGATCCCGTTCAATGACCCGTCGCGTGCCAACCTCGCTGTACCTGCAGCAACATCAGCACCTGCGACGACGACTCCACTGGTGGATTTGGCGTCGCGTCGGTTCAAAATCTCCGGAACGCCTACACTTTTTTTGGACAAGATGGTGCAGCGCATCAAGTCGCTTAACACGGTGAAGCTACTATCTGAAGACGACATCTTGGCAATTGAGGCGTTGTCAGCATATGCTGCGGAGGGAAACAAAGAAGTTGACTCAACCACAAGCGCCGAGTGGTGGAAGATTGTCAGCAAGTTGCTGTCTCAAGGACACGAGTCGTCGTTCTTCTTCCCGGCGCTTGGTATGTCTCGTGTGCTGTTGCTACACACATCGGGTGCTGCAACAGAGAAGAAGGCGTGCTTCGAGGCTGTTGTGCTCGTCACGGAAGTCGAGCCTTCGCCGCTGACGACCGCGCAGAAGACTCTGCTGCTCGCTGTGCTTTTGAATGCCTTCGCGAACCCCGGATTCAGTGACGTGGCACTTTCCGGCTCGACACGTTTTCTGCCTTTCGTGTTCGCCACGATCGCCGACCCCTCCACCAGCCAAGAAGCTCGTGTGCTGAGCGCCCACATCATCAGCAACTGCTGCCTGGCAATGAAGATCGGAGAGGAGGTGGTGGTCACCACCATCGTGTGCGGTGCGGTTGAGACGCTAGACCGAATTTCGCGACTCCAATCTACTCTTGTCGTGCAGCAGCAAACGATCGAAGGCATTATCGTCGGCCTCGGTCGCTTGCTGCACAACTTCGAAGCTGCTCGCAGTCTGTCGGTCGATCTCGGTCTCGCCGACGTCATCCGTCGTCTTAACGTGACACCAGGCCTCAATGCCATCCAACCGCTGCTCTCCGAAGTCGTGGCATTGATTTAGGACGTAAATGATTCAGAAGACAATATATTGCCGCTAATGTGTAAAGCAAAATAATACTTTAAAGTATGAAATGATTGCGATAAGTTTATCTAAAAACCGCAGTAATGTACATTTATCCCTTAAATTGTTGCAAATCAAATCCCCCCCCCCTCTTGTAACGTCAACAATAGTGGAGGTTCCAAATTGTTTAACAAGTCCGTCCGCCATGCAGCTCGTGAAGCAGGTTAAGTCCTTCGGGGGCGTCGTCAAGCAATTCTCGCATGAGAGCGCCACGACCAAATGCACCATGAAGTTCAGCATCTTCCTACCCCCGAATGCCAGCGACAGCCACAAGGTGCCCGTGCTCTTCTACCTTGCGGGACTCACGTGTAACGACGAGCTACTGTTCGTCAAGGCGCCCGAGGCGCAGAAGGTGGCGGCCAGCCGCGGCATTGCCATCGTCACCACCGACACGAGTCCGCGCGTGAGCATCCCCGGGGACGAGGACAGCTGGGACTTTGGCACGGGCGCCGGCTTCTACGTGGACGCTACAGAGCCTAAATGGGACCAACACTATCGCATGTACTCGTACGTGACCAAGGAGCTGCCAGCGCTCATCACTGCCAACTTCCCTGTGCTTGAGGACAAACACTCGATCATGGGACACTCCATGGGCGGCCATGGCGCCCTCGTGCTTGGAATCCGTAACCCGGTAAGGAATTAGTGATAGCTTTACCAAAGACTCGTGGTTGGTACTAACTTGTGTTGGTCCGTGTGTGTGATACAGACCCAGTACAAGTCCATTTCAGCGCTCGCGCCCATTTCGCATCCCAGCCAGTGTCCATGGGGCATCAAGGCCTTCACGGGCTACTTAGGCGTCGACCAGGAGACCTGGAAGCAGTACGACGCAACGCACCTGATCCTTAGCCAGGGTCCTATTCCTCAGACAATTCTGATCGACCAAGGTCGCGAAGACAACTTCCTGCACGACAAACAGCTACTGCCGGAGGCATTCGAGGCGGCATGCAGCTCGGTGGGCCAGAAATTGACGCTCCGCATGCAGGTAAGCAAGTCCATGGATGATATGATTCTCTGGCTGTGATAGACGTCTTACACATTGTTATTGTTGTTATGACTTGTACAGGACGGATATGACCACAGCTATTATTTCATTGCGTCTTTCATGGAGGACCACGTCAACTACCACGCGGACGTTCTGCTTCAGTAAATAGCTGAGAGCATATCGCATTGGACAAAGGATTTCCAAGAGAACCGTCAAAGTGGAATATTGGGGAATATGAAATACGAAGCTTCATAATCTTGCTAGCTACCGTTTAAAATGTTACTACTTCTACTAACGTTTAAGAAAAAATAATTCGTCGCGCATATCATGTCTGCAGTGGCTCCTGTTGAAGAGAGCCGAGGCTGTTGAAATCGGATGAAGAAGACATTGTGATGTCGGGTGATGAAGACGAGATCGGCGTACACGGCGCAGAGCAGTACGGCCCAGTGAAGGAGAGCTCGACTGGCTCCTGGCTTGTTGTTGATGCCGAGACGCCCAAGAACGGCGTGACGTGCGCTGGAGGGGCAGGAAGGGTTCCTTTCAAGCGAACGCGGCAGGATTGGTCGAAAGTCACATCTCCGAAGACGTATCGGTATTCACAGAACTCTGGGAACTCGCAGTGAGCGTGGCGGTAGTTCCAGTAGCAGTCACCGTCGATGACTGGTGGTCTAGACGACTATAGCATTGCTCACAATTCAGGAGTTAGCGTATGATCCTTAAGAAAAACATGACAACTGGGAGGATTGACCCACCTTGTCCGAGTTCGTTTTGCCGTTGAAAATGTGACGTAATTCAGCTCGCAGCTCGCGGAGAAATGCCGGATTGGAAAGAATGTCACGGTGCCCCACTCCGTCAATTTCCCATACGCCAGTCTATAACATAGTAAACAAAACGCAGCATTAATACAGCGACGAACTAATGCGTATCAGGATTCGATACGGACCGAGAGCGTAGTTGCATCCACTTCTTTTGAGCTCTCGAAGAACGTGATCCGGTCGCGATTAAGTGGTCCGAAGAGCCCTGCGAAGAAGCTCGCGGTCCCGCCGCCACTGTAGGAAGAAGATCCATCGTCTGGCTCGCAAATTGGCAGATTGCCGTTTAAGAGCGAGTATTCGGCGTGGTGGTTACGCCCGTGTCGTACAGCACGAACCCGCGTGATATTTTCAGCCGAAAAGTAAACAGACTGTGGGGTCTGGGTGACACGCACAGATGAGCCTTGAGAGCCCAGCCACGTATGTGCCCACGAGAGGGAATGATATGGCACCGTGCCATCACCAGTTTTGCTGCAGGTTGGCTCTTGACCTTCTTCATTCGTGTACTGCACCTGAAACCAATGTCCGGGCGTTTCTGCATTTTCGTATTCGTAAAAGCTCTTCGTCTATTCGGGAATACATCGACCAACGTTACATAAAGGTTAGCATCGAGTTAGATATCGTTAAAATCCATGTTGTTTGCACGTACTGGCACGTTGACACCGTAAACACTGTAGACCGAAGCAATGGGAGGACGCTCCCAGGGCTTAAAGAAATCGAGAACGGAGTCTTTGACGTAAAACCTTTGACGCATCGTCTCCAGTTTGGCAAAGATCGGATCATGTGCAGACATATCACGGAATAGCCGACCCGAGGCAATGTCAGCGCTGGTGTAGTTGCGAGATAGCACCTGATCGTCACCGGGAATAAGTCCTTGCTGGGAACGCACAGAGATGAGTACTTCTTCGTCCTTGGCCGAGTTCAAGCCGGAAGGAATCGGCATAAAGCTCAAGATTGAACCTATATGTAAGACCAGACATAATAGACGTGAGATACAATTGCCATTGAGCAACAACTGCAAATAAACTCTTACCGAATGAAACAACGAGCTTGCGCATTTCGTTCTGAGTGACTGGTAGTCCTTCAGTCAGCCCCGAAGAGATGAGTTCGAGCGACTCGGCGCTTCCGAGCAGCGGGGAACCCACAGCGAAGTACGCCGAGATGTGGGCATCGATCCACGTCTGCCAATTATTGCGCCCCACCTCCTCCTTCAGCCACTCGAGAAAGTAGCGGAAGACACCATTGCCCATCGAGTGCGCAATCACCACCAATCCACCCCCACTGCCGTCCAGATCCACTGTGTATTCAACTGCAGAATGCAGCACACATCAAGAACAATTAATAACAGCACTGTCCAAGCTCAAACACAACAACAAGCAGCCACCCACTCTTCTTCTTAAGCGAGTAAAAGTATTTGTCGCGCTCCTGCAGCTTGCTCGGCGGTAACCTCCAGTCGTACGTGGCAACAATCAGTTGCTCTGGGTCCAACTCAAAATGGTCGACGAGGTCGTGGATAATGCTGCGCCACACGGTCGACAGAGGGCCCGTGACGATGCCCGGGTCCAGTTCGGACACTGCTTCGAGGCCCTGCGTCGCTCTACATCCCTCCGTCCATCATAAACAGCACATTATTAGTCGAAGCCCATACACTGAACGGTATCCGCTGACCACATGGTTTACCGCAACTTGCACTCGAGCTCCTCCTGCGTCGTGATGTCTAGCTTCATGCAGCGAATCCAACAATCGCCTTGCGCCAGCACACGCGCCACGTCGACCCACAGGCGGTCGCCGAAGCTGATGTCTCGGTACAAGTTCTTACGGAAGCCGCTCTCGCAGCGATGATGGCTCCAGGACTGCAGCTGCGAGGACGCGAAGCCTGGCAAGAGCAGCACAGGCCGCGTGCGCATCACGCCGTCCTTGGCGACTACCATCGCTACCAGCAGCAGCAGCGTGAGCAGCAGCACCGCCATCCTCTCTCTCTCACTCCTAGTGGACAAGAGTGATCAAGTATGCGCCAATCGTAGCTACTGCACTGGCAGGTCTGAGTCGACCAGTTTCATTACCGGACGGACACCATCAAGAAGCTGATTCGCGGAGCAGTTGCCATTTTGTCGCTTTGTGTACCTATGTAGAGGGTAGAGACGGGCCAGATTTTTGATGACTCCGTGTCTTAGAACAAAGGTTTAGGTGTCGAGGTGACGTCGCCTGCTCTTCCTGAAGTGACGCAGGCATCTGATTCCAAGAATAGCTCATGTGGAGTTGCCCCCTAGAGGCAATATGGCCTTCTACTGGGAATGCGAGGCCTTCCGACTGGCAGTGGCGCCGTGGCACAGCGATCCGAGGCGGCAGCGAATGGTGCGCGCTCGTGTGGCGGTGGCAGAGCAGCGGACGCCAGGTTTTGCACTGCGCTTTGACCTGGAACTGCTCGAGACAGAGATGCGGGCGGACGGCGGCGACGTGTTGACGCCCCACACGCATCTGATGCGGCTCGTCAACCAGCGACAGATGTTGCGCGCCTTCGAGGTTGCGTTCGTCGGGTTGGAGGCGGAGAAGCAGCGGCCACCGGGAGGGGAAGAGAGGGGCAATGAATTATTGGACCAGCGCCTGAAAAAATGGCTAGCAGGGGGCGGCCAGGTGCCAGCGCCGCCAAAAGAGGAGCTGGCGAGGTGGCTGCTGGCCTGGATGATCGTCACCTCGGCAGCAATCGGGGGTGGAAGATGTGACAAACAGCCAGACGAATGGCTCGTGCTCTTGTGCGGCGAGAAAGGCGCCGAGTGTGCGGTGGAGGACGACGACGACGACTTGGGTTTCAACGAGTCAGGAGACGCGAATAGTCCGATAAATGATGATGACGCGGACAACCGAGAGCGCGAAAGCTATCGTGAAGATGACAGCAGGGAGGAAAGAGAGGATAATGATGATGATTTGCCGCCATCGTACGACGAGGTTGAAGCTACTGGATCAGAGTCTCCATCTCCAGATTTGAAGAGTGACGAAGAAATTGGTCAAGAAGAAACTGAACAAGCTGCTGCTCGACTACAGGAAATAACTCGAACCAGAATATTAAACCAATCCAAAGAAACTCTGGCAAATAAACTTTCGACACGAGGATCATCGATTCGAAGTAGCAGTAGTCGCAGTGTGGCAAGTCCTATGGCGTCTTTAGCTTTAGTCGAGCAAACGGAGAAATCCGAACTCATTCCAACCATTGTACGCTTGACTCCTCGATTTGACTCTCTGGATATGGTCAAATTTGAAGAATCAAACAAGCGGCCAGACAATCGACGGCATTTCCAACAAGAGCTTCGTGCATCGCGGCGTGACGTGCAAACTGCTAAACAAATGCGAGAGAAAGTTGAAAAATTAGCACATTTGCGTCACACGCAACTACTGAAAGAATCGGCTCGGAAGTTGCGCAAGAATGAAGAAAAGCGGCGCGATGCTCAAGCAGATCGGCAAATAATTGCAGATACGTTAGAATACCGCGATGAGTTAAACGCGATGGAGTCTCGGGTTAAGCAAGCAACCATTGCCGCCCATCGTGAACAGGAGCGAGTGAAACGTCACACGCGCGTTGTACTAGGAAACACCGAACCGTATTCCCGCGGCGCCATAAAACTTGGTCCTGGTCCACTTTCAAAGAAGGAGATGGAGTTTCTATTTAGCAATATTCGAGATGAAAGCACCATATATGATCTCCAAGGACGCCGACGCAGTTTAGAGGAAGCCGTACTGATTGCCAAGGAGAATGCTCTAGAAAGTGCCATGCACAAGGTTCGTCGTCTAGTTTTAAACAGTGGAAAAAGTGTAGAGATGTTCCGTCGATACGATCTTAATCGTAGTGGAACACTCAGCTACAGCGAGTTTCAGCGGATGCTGCGCGAGAATGGGACTGGGGGTTGTGCTGAGCTGACAGAGAAGCAGAGCATGGCGCTCTTCAAGCACTTTGATACCAACAACAGTGGTGGAGTAGATTATGGAGAACTGCTATGGTTTTTTTTCAATTGGGAGGCGTTTCTTAAGAGATGGTATGAACGAAAGAGTGCAAACACTACAACACCAACGGATCTCGAAGTGAGAAAAGCATTTAAGATTTATGACCCCACCAACCGAGGAGTAGTGCCACTTAAAGAGTTCCAGATGGTCTTGGACTATCTTGGCGTCATCCTTGGTGATAACGATGCTAATTTGCTAAGCGTTAAGTTTGGTGCTGGTAAGGATGGGTATATTGACTATCACAAATTTCTCGACTTTGTAAATTTGTCCGTCTTCAAAGATCAGTTTACTGCTGCCAGTGCCAAGCAGAATTCCCTGTCAACATGCACAGCACAGATCGGCTTGAACGCTCGTACAGCTCCACCTGGCATGGAACGTATTTGGATGGAACTGCAAGAATTATCAACATCTCAAGCAAGGTTTCATCGCCTCCTTTGGAAATGATTTAAAGGTGTATGGTATTCATGGTGATCATAATCATGCCCTGATTCCAAGTACTTGTAATCCATTGATGCGGCTTGAACAACTTTTTAGCAAGAGATGGGTGGCAGAGGCCGATGGCGTTGCAGGAGATGATACTGGTATTTTTGATGAGAACCCTGGATTCACTTCAAGCAGCTCATCAGGTCGGTAGAGAGGGACTGTCTCGCTAAAGCTGCCAGCGGCTGCGTGCTCGCAGACGACCTGTCGCAGCAAGGCCGGTAGTTTACGAGTTCTGGCAAGAAAACGGGTTTCACAAAGTTGCGTCTATTTTATGGTATCGTTCATCCATCTACCTGCTGTAGCCCAACATCATCGACACTATATGCCGGGTGGTTGCAGCGTTTCGAGGGGCCACCGCGGCTGATAACGTGCGGGCTCCGGGTCACTGCGCATACCCTTCGCGTATCGCTCGAGTCCGGCCCAAGCAACCATGACGCCATTGTCAGTGCAGTACTTGGCCGGTGGAAAGACTGCCATCATTTCTTCTTCCTTTGCTGCTGCTTGCATGCGGCCACGGAGATACTGATTTGATGCTACGCCACCGCATACAACCTACAGAAAATCCGAGATATTGTAAGCGCTTAACCAATACAAAAACTTTACCGGTTTCATGAATAGTTTAACATACGAGGCTGGAAATGTTGTCGTTCATGCGATCTTTGCCCCATTGACATGCTCTTCGCGTTCGAGTGATCAACTGGTCGATTGCTTTTCGCTAACAAAAGAATATCGTCAGTTAGCTGTGGCCTTACGAAAGTGAATCACGCTTCACCTACCTGGAAAGAAGCGCACAGGTCCTCCTTTGTCTTCTCGTCTAGTTCACCAAGCTATCAAAGTTACACTGATAAGAGCATGTACAAGTAGGGGATAGTTACAGCAGCTTGTTACCTTTTTAACCTCTCGAAGCATAGCCGTCTTAATGCCAGAGTAAGAAAAGTCGCAGTCCTAACGACAACAGCTTACATCAGCTCAATACTCTGGTCAAGTGAACAAGAACGACGTCTCACCTTCCGATGCTTCATGGGTTCCGTGAACGGAAAAGCGCGGTCGTTGCCGCGGGCTGCCATGTCCTCAATCAGCTTGCCGCCGTGCACCCCCTTGCCACCAGAGGCAGTAATATCCAGCATCCGAGCCACCTTATCGTAAGCTTCGCCGATGGAGTCGTCAAGTGTGTTACCCAACAGCTCATAATCTCCCAGACCCTTGGCTAAAACAAGGCAGCAATGTCCTCCAGATACTAGCAGTACTACAAACGGGAACTCTGGCCGTGGCATCTCCAGCTGTTCATACATCAACAAAGACATATTGATACACAATACTTGGCACTGGTAACGCACACATAGCTGCGTACTTGTGGTAGTCGCGACACAAGGACATGGGCCTGTCAATAAGCATGGTAAGCAACCAACAACACTAAAGTACAATGGATATACCTCTCGTTCCAACCGGCAACCCACCTCCAGGTGGTTAATCTGCAGGAAGGCAATGTCCGGGTTGTTCAAACAAATCTGCCGCGCCGTCCGCAGTCCCACATCTAGACACGGAGCAAGCCCTGGACCGGTGGTCACCGCCACCGCCGACAACTGCTGCACGCCTTCCAGTCCACTACGAGCATCAAATGACAGCATCACATCAGTATTTTGCAGCGTAGCCATCCCTCACCGCCACCAACGTTTGTCACCTTTGCTCGATGGCGGCATTGATCACGTGTGGTAGATTGTCGGCGTGTGCTCGCGCCGCCAGCGCCGGCACAATCCCTGCAACACCGAAACCTCGTCGTCAGTCACCTCCAAAGCATTGCAAACTGCAACACCTCCAACGATCGAACCTTTCCACTTGGCGTTGAGCTCCCACTGCGACGATATGACGCTGCTTAGCACGCACCCGTCCTGGTCCAGCACCGCCGCCGCTGTATCGTCACAGCTGCAACCAATATCACAACCTCTTAGCAACAAGATTATGGTATCAAATCTATAGATGCAATACAGGACTGCATACCTGGTCTCAATGCCTAGCAGATACGACGCATGGCGCGCCGCCGCCGGCCGAAGGCGCGGCGTCCATCGCCGCATCATTGCCAGCCGCAGCATTGCTGGTAAATTAGTGTGCACCACATCAGAATGTGTTTTTTCACATCCCTCGAGGTTTTTCGCTACTGTACATTGTTAGACCGGGTGCCGGCCGCGTAGTCAGCAGCGGACCGACGCCAGAAGAAGGTCAGTCTTTAGGTATAGACAGCTTGCGATGGCCGTGACGGGGGAGAAGGACGTAGCTGCGATGGCGCGGCAGATTGCGCAGGTGACGCAGCGCGACGGCTGGAAGTCGGACAAGGGTGTCGTGCCCGACTTGCAGCGGCTGCTGGGGAAGCTCACGACGCTCAAGGTGGACAAGGACCTACTGCAGCGCACCAAGATCGGCGCGGCTGTCAACAAGCTCAAGAAGCACGACGATGATATTGTGCGCGGATACAGCCAGAGTCTCACCAAGAAGTGGAAGGGCGAGGTGGGAATCGCGTCCTCCTCCTCCTCCTCGGCCCGTCGCCCACCGGAGAGACAGCGAGTGCCCAGTCCGTCGCCACCGAAACGAGGTCGGGTAGAGTTCGATGATAAGTAGAAGGTAGAGTAGTCGACTGATGGTTCTACCTTGGTTTTAACGCTAGATTCGGGGGATCAGAAGAAGTTCGAGACCGCCAGGAAGAGGCTCCAGGAGGGTTATGCTAGTGAGAAGGCCAAGAGAGACTCGCGGACCGTGCAGGTGCTCAGTGGACCCATTGCGAAGGGACGTAGGGGGACGACGGTGTCTACTGCCCCATCCAGGAGCTCTATTGGCAGAGCACAGTTGGCGCAGCGGCGTCCACTCTCCAGTGCGATCCACAGAGCGGCGTCGGCGCCACCAGTTGCCCGTCGAGTGCTACCGGCGTCAAGAGTGCAGCAGCAGGTGAGACGACCTGCTTCTTCTCTTACGAACATGTAAGTTGTCGGTTTTGCGTGCTAATGCACAGCCAGGTCGTGACGAAGTTGTAGTGCTAATGGGGTGGCATGTCGTTGTTTGCAGGTCAGCGGAAGAGAGACACCGGCAGCGCCAGCTTAAATACAAGGCGCTGTCTGGGAAAGCCGGTAGCAGCAGTGATAGTGGCCGTCGAGAGCCTGAACGAGCACGGAACAGTACCAGTGGTACACAGGCAAATGGACGAGCGAGACCTGGATCGCGGCCATCCAGCGCGTCGTCCTCGAGAGGCGGCTCGGCGCCGAAGCCACTTCCACCTGCGCTGGATGCACGCAAGGCCCTGCTGGACAAAATGTATCCTCGCGTGTGTGGCATAGGCGCAGCCTCTAGTACCAGTAACTCGACGGCGGTAGCCAAGAAGAGAACAAGCGCAGCAGCCAGGAGGAAGGACGTGAATTACACAGAAGGACAGCGAGAGGTGCTATCGTGGTTGAAAGGATTAAGTGTGGACATGAGCGAGTATGCCCCAGCCTTCTTCGAGAACGGCTTTGACTCGGTCAAGCTCCTCAGCACTATCGAAAAGTCGGACTTGCCGTCGCTAGTGCCTAAGAAAGGTCACCACCGTTTAATCCAGCAAGCTCTGGAAGACTTGCGGCATAAACATTCAACGTCAGCAGCTTCAGAGAGACGCGATCGCTTCCAGAAGGAGTCGCGTATGCGTAGCCGTGATCCGTTCGAGGACGAAGACTCGGACGATAGCTTTGTGGTGAGCGACGACGGCGAGTACCGCCCCGGCCACATTGCTGCGATGTTCCGCAAGAACCGCAAGCGGCAGTTCTCGTACGACTCGGACGACTCGCTTAACATGGAGACGTCGTTCGATGAGATTCAGAAGGAAGAAAAGCGCAGGTATATGAGCCTCATCCTGGTATGAACCCTGTGCGAGTGACCAACTACTGACGTTTGCTTTCCTTTTGCTCTGCAGTGCTCTATATGGCGAGTACGAGGACTGTCGAGAGGACATGCGCAACAAAAAGTTGCTGAAGAAGAAGAAAAAGTGATCCGTGCGTGTGAAAAGACACTCCTTGAAAAAAAAGATCAGTTTAAACCCCACGAATAGTAAAACTACAAGATAGGGTGAACGGTACGCCATAGTGAATCCCGTAGCGTCGAGTGCTAACAAGTGGATCGGGCAATACACAACGTCAAAGGGGTCGAATGTCAATTTAGAAAGCACATAGATAGAGACTTTAGAAGTAGTACTTTTCATCATCACTCGGCTCTGATTCGCTCGCTACATGGAAATCTTTCTTGAATAGAAACGCTATTCCCGTAAAAAGGAATCTTCGCGTATTTATCTTCATTTCACAATTTCACAATTTGAAGTAAAGAAATAATGTTCAAGATTTGCTCCAAGCTATCTTCGCTGCGTCGCGCCGGCGGCAAGACGCTACAGTTGCTGGCTCTACCCACCAGCAGGAACGCGCGTCCACGTCCTGTGAATGTGCCCACCAAGAACGAGGGTCAGCAAGCGCGTCACGCTGCGTTGGCATTGTCCGCCGTGGCGCTGACCTCTCTGGCCATGAGCTACTCGACGTCCGCGTCTTCTGAGGCGGCCAAGAAGAACGAGAAGCAGCAGATCGACGAGCCTCGCTACCTCTCGAACCCCGAGGAGTTCCTATACCCGACCATCCAGCCCTTTAACACAGGCTCGCTGCAAGTCTCGCCCGTCCATGAGCTCTACTACGAGGAGTGCGGCAACCCGTTCGGCAAGCCCGTCATCATGGTACACGGCGGACCAGGCGCCGGCTGCTCGGACAGTATGAGACGCTACCATGACCCGCGCGTCTACCGCATCGTCCTGCTGGACCAGCGCGGCTCTGGACGCAGCAAACCTCACGCATCGCTGGAGGACAACACGACATGGCACTTGGTCGAGGATATGGAGAAGCTGCGTCGCCATTTAAGCATCGAGAAGTGGCAGGTTTTTGGAGGATCGTGGGGCAGCACACTGTCCATTGCCTACGCTATCACGCACCCGACGCGCGTCACAGAGCTGGTACTGCGCGGCATCTTCCACCTGCGCAAGCAAGAGATCGATTTCTACTACCAGCACGGGTCAAACTTCCTCTACCCGGACCGCTGGGAGGCGTACCGTGATGCGATTCCCAAGGAAGAGCGCGGAGACTTTTTGATGGCTTATCACAAGCGTCTGACGAGTGACGACCCGAAGGTCCGCATACCGGCGGCACTGGCATGGACGACGTGGGAGAAGACCACGAGCAACCTGATCCCTCCTGTGAGTTTGATATTTGTGTGTGTATATTGAGGTGGGGAAGTGACCACCATTCTTTGTTATTGTTGCTATTGTAGTCGGATGCTGCGAACAAGTCCATGGACGAAGAGAGGTTTGCGGAGGCTTTCGCTCGCATTGAGAACCATTACTTCGTGAACAAGGGCTTCTTCCCTACCGATGAGTTCCTAAACGAAAACGCCTACAAGATTCGTCACATTCCGACGGTAATCGTTCAGGGAAGGTACGAAAGCAAGCAGAAGGTGGTCTCTTGGCTATGATGTATGACGTAATTGTGTACCATCGTGACAGATACGACGTCGTTTGCCCAATGAAGACGGCCTGGGACTTTCACAAGGCCTTTCCGGAGGCGGACTTCCGCGTAGTGCAGACCGCAGGTCACTCTGCTATGGAACCCGGTATCGCCAAGGAGCTGGTTGAAGCCACTAACAAATTCAAGAACGTGTAGGCTCGCAGCTCGATTCTGATCGTAGCTTGGCGATCTACTCGCTCAATTGTTTTGTGCGTGACAATCGCGCATGCTGATCAGGATATAAGACGGGCTACATCGACAGCATCCGAAGGAGTGTACGGTATCCATCAAATACAACCGTGTACTTCATATCACGAGCGTCAAGCAACGACCGAGCTTTTCTTTTGCTGTGATTGATGAAGGCAGGTGGTCCAAGCTGATTATGTGCCTCCTCCCAGTATTTCAGCCATTGCTTTGCCGAGTCTCCGTCCATACGGTGTACTTTAAAGAGTGTGGCAACCTAAGGGCCAAACATTTAAGCAATTTTGTTATGGCTTATTTAATGAGCCACTGCAGGGATTCGTATTGCGTTAAACCTGCGATCAAACGTCCCTATTCATCTTGCGTGGCGGGCTAAGAAGCGGCTTATCTAAGAACATGCGCGCTGAATGCTATTAGAGAATATCTGGTCCTCTTTTCGTAACTTTAACTTAGAATATAACTCTTCCTACTGTTAACAACATTGCCTCCTAGCGCACTTGGAAAAACTCGTGAGCATTTGCAAAAGCTGAAAGGTTTTCGGCGGATAATAAGGTAAGCCCTCTGATACAATTGAATAAACAAGTCGCCTTGTCTAATGCATGACGAAACCATGATGAATGGGCCCCTCGATCGAGGGTGTAACCTCCGTAGTCATCATGGTTGCTAATAATAATCACGCACTATCGGTGGTACAATTGATCGTGCGTGGCTTTTTCTTCGCAACAAATAGACTTAAGCGTAATATAAGTATACACGTTCGGTGATGCATTGAATAGCTCTGTTAACGTGATGATGCACCCTAGCACGGTGCAAACTTCTTGTGCCCCGATCGGTGGGATGCATTTCGAGATACGATCCCGACAAAGTGACCTTGTCGCCGGATTGACTAAGTATAGTAAAAATGATCCTGCTGTGCGCATTCCTACACAGGGGCGGGGGCGTGATAGACAATCTCATTCCACCTGCATTTGTACATTAAGTTGGTGTGAGCGAACTCGCACCGTTGACGTTGCTGTTCCAGTGAAGGTCGTCGCCAAACCCAAACCGTTTGCACACATTGAGATCCAATCTCTAGGTTTTCTCGAGAAGGACGCCACCAGCGCGTTCAACATACGCAAATGTCATCGTGCGGGAAGGTAATATTCGGCCAATGCTAATTAAGTAAATCCAAGAAACTTACTTCGTACATTCGATACTTGTACTTGGCGAACAGTATAACATAGTTTGTCGAATGTGGAGCTGCACAAGGTCTTAATACCAGAAGAGGAATTCATCATCCTGGAACTATGGATCACTCAGGCAAGAAGCGCCCTCCGCTCTACAGAGAAGGAGTTGAATACTACGCAGCACACAAAATACCTGCAACGTGCATAGTATGTTTTAAATATGGTCTATGACCTTTTGGTTAGTCTGCCTTGACCGATGCTGGTGAGTACTGCGGCTCATCGGTACGCACTCGCTTCGCTGCAGCGCCATCGGCGTTAGGTCCACGCTTGGCCTTCTTGTATCCTCCATGTTTGGCACAAAGACCCGATGTGCCTCGAGCACCTGTTGTACAGCCTTCCACCGTGCATCGATAGCCACCTCCGTGAAAGAGGCACATGCTACTGCTTCCCTGCGCACCTTTTGGACAGTTCGGTGCAGCACAACGTTTGCCGCCTCCATGCTTTTGACACAGTCCGGACTTGCCACGGGCGCCCTTGGTGCAGCCCGGGGCAGTACATGGTCGAAACACATTCTTGGCACGAGGTTTCTTTGCTCCTTGACGTCGAGGGGTATCCTCACCTGATCTTGCCGCACCTTGGGGCGTAATGAGACCCGAATGGATTCCAACTGCGCCGCTTGTGGGAGTGGTGAGAGAAATTGAACCCAACGCAGAGGAACAATTCTGCATGCTTTGGTTGACAGAATGTGCCCCGCCACTGTCAATAAAAAGACCAGAATACGGAGTGTTTCCGTGATTTTCGACCGGTGAGAGTAAACTGCCGAATGTGCCTTGAGCAGCAGGACTGTCGGTACCATAGCCCATCGACACGCCAACAGAATTGTAACCTCCCGGTGCGTCAAAGTATTGTCCATCCATAGGTCGGCTATTGTCTGGCGTAGATGAGCTGCGGTTTGGTAGGTAATTTCTGAACCGGTCAGCAACGGATTCCAGCGGCTGAAGTGACTGAATCTGGTATCCTGATGATGCAGAATTCCCATCTGAACTGGACGAAGCGGACTCAGTTGCATCTACTGGATGCATCGCGCAGTCCGTGGCTGCCAGAGCACCCGTCGTGGCGTCAAGCGTATGCTGGATTGATGACAACAGCATCGCGTCCGAGAGCGAGGCAGAAGCGCTAGGTTTGGTAAAGTTCGTTCCAGATGATGACGTTGATGCCTCGCTCTCTGAACTGCACCTTGTGAATTGTCTGCTGGTTGTTTCACTGTCCATTCCTGAAACTGACCGCAGGTCCCTAGAAGGTGATGCTGGAACGCGCGGAATGGGTGGCGAAGGTCGAAATACTTCGTGGTTCTGGAAAAGCTTTTCGGACACTGGAATTTCTGCAAATTCCGTCTGACGCGGCATTGTTCCCATGAACGCGCTGGTCTTTCCTCGAAACTGCTTCCCAGAACTCGTAGATGATGACGAGCTTCCTGGCAGAAGAGAAATTCCTCTCGGTCCAGTTGTCGCATCCTTCTTGGACGTCACATTGCCCCCAACATTCGGCAATCTCTCCGTCGGGTCCAACCTAAAGTTGCCCGGCAACAACTTATCTTCTCCCAGAAAGATGCTCAACGGATTAAGCATGGGACGATAGTTAGGCACGTTGTCTGTAACTCTGGGGATACAGAACGGGTCAGACCGCAGCACAACAGCGGGCGACTCCTCCTTTAACTTGTCGTTCGTGAACAGGTAATGCATATCGGCCACGTTCTTAGTGTTGTAGACCACCTCCGGTTCGGGCATGTACACGCCCGAGCGCATCTCCTCCACCACCTCTGGCGCTGGCATCTTGGGCGACTTTTCTTCCTCCTCATCTTCGACGGTTGCAGCGACCGCCTCGGCCCCGAGCGAGTCCTGCTCCGAGCTATTCGACGTCGTGCAATGGCTCCTACTTGGCTCCTCGTCGCTGCTCTCATCCGAGGAGCTCTCGGTGATCTCATGGACCTTATGGGCCTCCGCTTCTTCCTGTTGCGCGGCCTCTTCTCGCTCCTTGTGCAGACACTCCGGTGTCTTGTAGGTCGCGCTCGGATGCTCATCGTCGCCTTGCACGGCGCTGTCAGATTGCCGCCGCGCGGAAGAGTCTGCGGCCGCCATAGAGGACAGCGGTGACTGTTCCTGCTGCGTGAGTGGCGTTGAGGAGGCGAGACGGGCGGACTTGAACGGCGCAAAGGCCTTGGCGCATACTATCGGCGCGGATTGTGAGTGAGAGCCACTCGCCATGGGGATGAGCCAGTTTGGCGGAAAAAGCTGTGTGCATGACACAGATTCAAGTATGAAGGCATTTAATACTCCAAACTTAAATCGATAGTAAAAAATGCCAAGACCAGATTATCAGTTATAAAGAGTTTACCTTCATATCTTGAAACTCGCCAAAACCGGTTGGTTGGCGAGCCCATTAATATCTGTTCGCGACCATCATAAGCTCCGCAGCATAAGTGACGCGCAGCGCCCAGCAGGCACTTTTGGTTGACGTAAGCGGCGCAGAAGCTGCAAAATGGACCCATCGGACCAGTCGCCGCTAGTGTTTAGCATATTGAAGGGCAGCGAAATCGCATTCACACGGTGTGGTCCTTCTATATATAGCGGACCCCGCTATATTATAGCCTATACTCCACACTAGAAACTTTCTTGTAGAAAGACAGCTTGTGGACAGGTGGCCCCGTGAACCACGCTACACGCTCTCGAATGACACCGGTTAAAGCAACTTTGGCCTAACCCTAGTCGAGGGGAGGGGGTGAAACCGATCCAGCTCGGCAAGTTGAAGCAACGCCTGTGGGTTAAGCTCCGTGTGCGAAGCACGCGGACTTAAACCCAGGACCAAGCACGGTTAGATCTAGCTCGGCTCAGGGTTCTGCCACCTTTCTTAGGGTCGTTAGGTGCTTAGCTGGCGATAGGATAGCATGCAGAGTAGCTATTGCTTTGGTGTCATGGAGGCAGTGACACCCGTCCCAAGAGCACGTTTGCGCAACTTCAACATGGTACAAGGTGTTCAGAAGGTGCTAGAAGGTGCTCGAAATTGCTCAAAGGTGCTCAAACCGAAGTTGCTTTAACGCCGATAGACCCAGCTTATTTACCTAGACTTGCAAGAGAACTTATAATGACTCTTAGATACAACCGCTGTCCTCTATGGCCGCTGGTGATGAGAACTCCATTAACCGCACATTTCGTCGGAAACACTTGTCGTGTGGGACACTTCCTGTAAAATACGGTATCATGTTGGCCGGGCTCCTAAAAATTGCAAATGTAATGGGGACAGGGAATAGTAGAAAAAACTGATTCTTCTACTTAGTCATATTGCGAATATTCGATGACTTTCCGTCTAATAACGTTCAAATATTACGCAATAGAGGTCGATTTCAATGTCGTAAGTAATAATATCACAAAAATTAGTACTAATGATAACTACTACAGACGGTGCCAGCTCTTCATGCGCTCGATCTCGTGACGATTATGGTGGAATATCAGCTGCCCTTGGGCCGTTCGTTGCTTGTTCGTGTACGCAAAGGGTTCATAACGAAAGATCCCGTAAAGTAAACCATCTCCTGGTAAGCCGTGGATGAGCAGCGTCCCAGCCAGACGCGTGCAATCAACGCGGTCGTAGAAAAATGTGCTCGCCGGTGTCAGCGAAGCGCTGCCTGACTGATATACTTGCACAGGCGCTCCACATTCCACACACGTTTGCCATTAGAGTGTGCCATAGACAGGCTGCTCAGAACTGCGTTGCGACCTTCGGCTCGGAAACGGCTGCTTCGCAACCTCAGCCCACTCCACACGAAGGTCTATCCACCTACCCGCCGATGCATCATCTTCCTTGTGCAATGCGGACTCTGCTAAACGCTGCTCAGCCTGTTCAGACACCTCTTCGCCGCACAAAAGTTCCATCTCACCTTCAGACGCATCTAAAACTTCACAGGACGGAGAGTTAGACGCGAGGACTAGGGTGTCTGCGTTCCCATTTGGCAGATTTGTGCCATACTTCGGTTTCTACTGCTCACGATGCTCCATGCACAGTAACGCCATCGTGTCTTCCATAAGTTTGTTCGTATGCGCTTCATGGAAGTTTGAAATAATAGGGTAGTTTTTGGTAGATCGTTTTGCGCGCAGGTCAAGCAGCAGTGCCATCCCCATCTGCACCGACGGTTTAGGGAGTCTGGAAGCAATCTGGTGGAGAATGCATTTGATGCAGCACTGCCCGAAGTCAGAAATCATGTCTAGCATGATATCTACGCGGAAAGTTTATCTCGTTTGTATCTTCATCTCTAGGCGCGTCGAGTTCGTAGTTAAATATTTGGTAGGAGTTCATGCGAGCCGAGGCGACACGAAATAGGACATACATCTTCGACGAAAGCATGTTAGCCGCTTGAGTCTCCACTAAAGCAAGTTCTGACGAGCGATAGGGGCGTAATCGCTTCCATCTCGACTATCAGCTCCCATTCTGCTGCAGATATACCTGTGAACACCTCTTGTCGTTCTTGGCATCCTCAACACTCTGAAAATACCATTAATATGCCGCGTAATTGATAATGGAGCGGTGGAACAATTTCATAACAGACGCCAATCTGACGTCTACGTCGATTATCCCACCAAGCACTGGCAGGTCGCGCAAGATCTGCACCTCCTTCAACTTGTGACTTCGCTAGGTGGTCTTGGGGTTGGAGAAGTATTTGTTCAAGGCCTTTACGAAACTCACCACCCTCTGTCACAACCACACGGACTTTGTTCTTCACTTTGTGAGCGGATCCTAGACAATTCTAGTCTCTGTATTCTCCTTGATACATTCGCCATAACTAATGCATAAATTTAGGCAATGCATCGCGCAATCCGTCTGCAAAGTAGTGTCAAAGAGGAGAGACCCATTACGGGGTGCGGGAGCGGTGCCCGAAATGGAAAACTTTGCTATCGTATCCACATCCAAGCCAAAAAGGGATCGCAACATGGAGTTGATCAGCTTCACTACATCCTTTGACTCATTCACATCGTTCTTTGTCGCGGCCAGCAACGCTAGATATACGAACATCCAGTTGTGGTCGATGAACACGACTGAGGTTCCGACGATATTGTTCTTTGAGGAATTTGTTCATGAGTCGTGTATAACATTCAGAAAGCAAATGTTGTACAGCAACTGATACGCTCTGCAACAACTCGCTCGTGCTCTTCAAAACTTTTCCGTAGCTCGCATCCAGAAGGTCGTTGTGAGTTTCGGCTGAAGGCGGGGTTTAGCCATACGATCACCAGACAAGCCTCGAAAGAGTTTGAAAAAGGCGGGTATTTGAGACATATTGAACGGCAAGCCTAGCACAGAAAAGAACAGAGATAGTTACTACAACATTGAAAGAATGCAGAGCTCGATTTGTACCGTCTTCAATCAACCACAGCGATACAAGTCCAGCTTCTGCTCTTTAGTCAACGCAAAAAAAGCTTATGCCGCTTGACATGTGGCTCGTCGGTGGTTCCTAACACAGGTCGATTATTCTCCACATTGTCGTCTAGGTACTTCTGTGTCCTTTTGGTCCGGGTCTTCTGCTCTTGTTCCGCAAATTTTGTACTCGGGATGATTGCGTATATGATTCTTTGGGTTGGAGCTGTTCTAGCAGATGCGGAGCGCCTTCTTCCACGGTTTTCTTTGAGCGCAGAGTGTGCAGATGTGCGTGTAGGTCTTCCTGTGGTGAATCGCTGGGACCTTGAGCAGGTGCATTACCTCCCAGATTTTGTCGCGTGATCCAGGGCGTTTAAAATGCTCGACGAAATTCGATATAACAGGGGTTTGAGGGGCCTCTCTCGCGGTAGAAGGACACAGATCACTGAAAAGCTCGACAGGTTACTTTAGTGGCTTGGCTGGTTACGGAGGTTCCTTGGCTGGTTACGGGTGAAGTGAATACGGCCGGTTCGTCTTGTCCTTGTAAGCGCGGACGCATCCTGGCTACAAAACCTGCGTGAATGCGTCAACACTATCACGTTAGACAGCACAAATGAGGATGAGACCAGCTTTGATACGACCTTACCGCTTGCTCAGGTCCTCGTCGCCGCGGAGCTCCTTGCTGACACATGATGAACTAGGCGATTGCAAATGCAGCAAGGAGCCGTTTCGGACACGCCGATCAAAAGCAGCCGGATTTGGAGCATTTCATCGTCTCCAGCTTGCCCTCCACGAAAATCGTGGAATGAAGGAGGAGAAGGCTTTGTTGCCATCCATTTAGAGGATCACTGCAGCTGAGCGCGGCCTTTCAAAAATCAATCTCGCTTCCTCGAAAATGTTCTTTTCTTAGTAATACTTTTTTGGCTTCCCAACTAAATAACCGCTACACTTCCAAATGAGATAAGTACTATCATAATATTAATATAGTACTATCACAATATAGTACTATTTTCGGCTCTACTACCAACCCCTGAATAGGGATGAGCTAATGTTGGCGCACAAATTATCGAAGGATTTTTATCGGGATTAAATATAATTATATATTAAACATAATTGTATATATATTTATTTTTATCTTATTATCTGTGATCCGTTAAATCGGGAGCTATACAATCGCTGTGGCTGCCCTAATAATAGCCTGCCCGACCGTCACGACGGAACACGATCCCAACGTGACACATGTTGGGATCGTGTTGCTACCACCGAAAGCGACACAAAATGATAGCATCGGTTTAATGGGTATGTGGATGCCCAGATAACGTATGGTGGGGTGCATCCGTAGTTTAGCTGAATATTCCGCTGTATTTTGTTTTACTTATAACAACCATGCTAGAAACAAATGAGATTGTCCTAAGCAACAACTGGTATGCGTTGCACATTATAGGCGTGAAAATACACCATCTTTAACTATGCACACTATAAGAGGAAGATAAAAAACGGCGATAGCTCGGGCGGGCGCTTGTCCATAAACTACTAAGTCTTTGGATTTTCGACGAACTTTCGGTTCGCTACTGAAGTGCATATATATAATCAGATGTATTAAAGTTACGTCTACCTACTCCTCAACATCGATCACAACACGCAATTGGCGTTCACGAGCTATCACTTTGTACAGATAGCGCATATGCAAGTAGCCCACTACTCCACATAACGAGTCGTTCCAGAAGACATTCCAGTTTTGGGGAGTCGCTCCGAACAGTAGCAGCTCCAGTTCAACGAGGCATAACATTCAGCATGATGAAATGTCCGGCTGCAGGCAGCTCGTAACGAATTGATAGGAAATCTGGTCCGTGATGCCGGACGTAGGCTCAACGACAGTATCAACGGCGATCTTCTGCGCGGACAAATTGCTCTTCAACTGCATGGGGTCGTACAAGGGGTATGTGTTGTGTCGATGTTCACGAAGAACGCCCCCCCCAATGATTACCTAGGTTGACTGTAGTGATGGCTCTCGTGGTTCCAGGAGATGCAGCGCAATACCCCTTTGCAATTGCATCTTTGATCGGGTGATCAAAAGCCGTGAAATCTCGGGTTGATAATGCCGACTGCTTCGTAGCTCTCACGCAAACTAAAGAGACTACCAATGATTGACCCGGAATGCAGCCACAAGTTTTCGCTAAACAAAAGAAAAGAAATAAACTTCCATACTGAGCGTGACAGCCAGCATACCACACGCTAGATTCAGCTCGTACCGCCTGCTTGTGTGTAGCTTGTGGCAAGCACAACGCGTTAGGGTTGGCAGTTTTGGTGTACTTCGGTATTTTTGGTGCAACAAATTCTTTAACTTAGTGACATCTTTCACATCCTTAAATGGCTGGACGGCGTCGCCAACGTGATATTCCACCGTCTTAATCCACTTCATTGTAGATTCGACGACACTTTCGTTGTTGTTCGCCTTCATAATGACCGCCATTACTTGGATGTGGCCGTGCGTGGCGAAACCATAGTCATCCCAGCGAGCTAATTCATGTGTCTTGCGCCTCGTAATCATGCGTTCAAGGGCTTTTGGGTCTTCTCCAGCTGCGGAATACCCTTATACGAGGTACTGGCTGGCCGACGTTGAATCGGCGGATGTTAAGATCCCCTTCAACTTCAACAGGAGGCAAAGCGCCTCATTGGCGGAAGTACAGTCTCGTAATTTGACTTGGCTCGCAGATGCATTAAGTGGCGGCAAGGAAGACGACATGTCTTCACATAAATGCAGCAGCACGCAAAATACTTCAAAACACTGTTAGAGAGCACAGCAAAAGAACCAAAAAACGAAAGTAAACCAAAAGCTTAGCCACGCATTGACTTTATGGTGTTCATCGGTCTGCGGATATGCTAATATCGCTTTCTCGTTGACGGCGATGCTAACATCGGAACTAGGTTGTGCCCCGTGGCAAATGCATGCTGCCGCCCCACCATCTTGGAGGCGTATTTGAGGTGCAGAGCAAGCACTACCAGCTCGGAATCTTAAACAAAGGTGGACGCCCACTTCCTCGAAAACTCCGCTAGATTGCGCTCTTTTCGGCGTACTCTTGCATTGTTATGAGCAATGAAATGAACTCATCAATGGCGAAATCGCTGTTGATAATTCCCTTCAAACGACCCCATTTCGATTCAAGCCGATTGTTGGTGTTTTTCATCAGGTGGGTTACGTCTCCCCGCTTGAACATCACCCACTCATCAGTGGTAGTATCCCAGCGCTACATGAAACTCTTGTACGGCAAGTTTTCGCTGTCATTGCCCGCTGTCTCCAAACGTGCGGCTCTCAGATCATCCTACTGCTGTTGCGACGCAGCACTAGCCAGTCCCTTGATGGTTGCTTTGACTCCTCCGTCTTGCCGAGACCTCCCAAGGGCGAGCACTGTTTTTTAACCACGTCTCCACGTGCCACTTGCACAGCAACTGCCTGGAATTCGGCAATGCGTCCCCTAGTACTTACTATCCGGTCCGAAAGACATTGGTGACTGTTCATATTGCACCATTGGAAACAAACGAATCAGAATGAAGGTAATATTTAGCTCAGTATTGCTGTTATCCTACTGTAGTTTTATGCTAGAGCGACAGCTGCATCGCCTCAGCAGAACACGGGAGACAGCGTGGCAGTTTGCCTTCTCTTATCAGTGCATCCTTCTGAAAATGAGGAATGTCGTAGCTGTTTGGCCCCAGCAACAAGCATCGACGCTTCAAGTACACTTTGCAGCGTAAGGAAACACTTGTTAGTCGTGGCACTATCCTTCTCCTCGGATGTAAAACCCACGGCTTCAATGAGCCCGCCAACATCTCGAGTCTGCTTGTTGTATTGCAACGACTGCAGCGAGTTGAACCAGCTGAGTTGAACCAGCCCAAATCAAGGACGTTGAAGTCGGAGCTTCGTGGTGGCTGGTTGGCGAACGTGATTGCCCCCCCCCCCCCCCCAGCCGCCGTTGCAGCCGTTGCAGCCGCTTTCACTGCGGTCCGATTGGAGGCACGGTGAGGCGGGCGTTGTCCTGCTGTATGACTACCTGCTCTTTATCTGTACACAAATATAGTAAGCACAAATATTGATACAACACAAATTAGCAAAATCACTTACTGGGCCAAGCACGCTTGGTGACGGGAATGACATGCTGCGTTAGCATGTGTTCATAGACATCTTTCGTCATCTTGACGGGAATCGTGACTGGAGTGCACTTCGGCCGGTTTTTGCTGTTGCGGACGGCCAGCGTGGTCTCCACCACAGTCCCACCTTGCCGTCAAAGGTCATGCGGTGGTGAACGTCGTACCGCGGACGTGCCACCGCCACCAAAGCCATAACCTTCGTGCGATGGGTTTTGTTCTTGGTAACGGTGCGGGGTGCAGTCTCATCACTGATAAGGTAGTACGTGTTGCGGTTGCGGTGCAGGTACAACTATTTTCGTCAACATGCACAACGTTTGCATGTCAACGAAATGGTATCTGCGCTCACCTAATTGACAGAATAGTATGCATATCACGTCAGACCGATAACCCATCACCAGATAACTAGGCAACCAAAACTCTTACCAGGAAATATCTTCACGAATGACCGCGCAAACTGGCGACGCTTCGTCATGTGCTAAGGCGTAAGTAGCGGCTTCGGCACCACGGTGACTCGCTGAAGCACATTGCGCTCTTATAAGCACCGAAAGAGCTGGGTCCGCGGGATTCCAGTCGAGGCTGCGAAGCTACGGAGCGTGGTCCGACTCTCCACTGGACTTTCCCGATCTTGGCCTTGAGCTCGCCTTCCGTGAAAGCACGAGGGTGGCCGCGGTTGCTACGAAGCTGGACGATCACAGTGGCACGGCCACACCACAACTATGCACGGTGTTGCGATGGCAACCAAAGCGTGTTGCTGCCTCGGATATAGCTCCCCATGGAAGCTTTCCACAGGTGGCCATGCCCGAGAGGAAGAGCACGATCTCCAGCCATCGGTAGATCCTTGGAGTTGGGCAAGCGGGACATCTTGAGGACGGCTGGTAACTGGGAGAGCAAATTGTGTTGTGAAGCTGCACCTCGGCTCGAGTTTTGGCGCCACTAACTCCGGGGACAGAATTAATGGCTCGTAGCCAACAAATTAAAATGTCTAAATTTGACCAATAAAAAAACGCGATTACCGTTGTGTGGACACACAACGTTGAAGTGGCCATTGTCCTCCGGACCGGAGGTAATACGTCCTTTTCGTGCATTACCCTGTTGGTCATCACACTTGGATCTTACCCCAGTCTGGGTTGTGAACGAGGCAACTGCAAGAGCAAGGTTGTTGTTTTCCTCTGTCCGCACCAGTGCATAATACCGAAATTGACCCTAATTACACACGAGAACACAGAGAGAACAATGTAAGTCGCGGTATATTTTTGGTGCATAAGCGGAACACACTTCCATACCCGCCCGAACTCATCGTGAACAACAAAACTGATGAACTTATATCAGTTCGCATTGGTAACGTGCGTTGAATCTACCAATATCACCTCGGAAACGCGCTGAAAAGGCGCTTCTGGCGTGCTGTCTGGAAAGTCACGACCTGCACCTGATAGGTTGCGCTGTCTTGAGTTCAGAGAACTCATCCAATACAGCCAAAGCTCTACCCGCATCGGAAAGGCCACCTCTAAAAGATTGCCTTGCGTCCTGTATCAAATTGTCCACATCACGTAGTGTCGTTTGTTTACCTATAGCAGGGCACAGCCCAACTCAGTTAGATAAGTACCAACATACACCGAAGCAACACAAAAATACACCAAACCTGTCCGCTGTCGAAGGTATGCTAGTATTCTCGAGGTTTGGCCCCCGCTTGATGCATTACAGCAACATCTCGGCGCAGTTTTGGATTTCAATACGACGATTTTCCGTATAGTTGAACTATCGGTGCTCGGACAAGGGATGATTGTGATGCTTCGTTCCTTGACAACGAGTTAAAATCTAGCTCCAGTTGGTGTAGCAGACACGAGCGTTTACCCACGCATCACAACCCACATCGCGAACGTTATCGTGCTTGCATTTCCCTCCGTTGCGCGCTTCGTACGGCATTCGGTGCGTGAACAAAATGTCCGACTGTACTTAACCCACGACTCCGGAAGCAATATTTCACCCCTGATATCCATGCTACTGCGATCAAGTGCTTTCTTGTTCCCCTGATTCTTCTTCTTTGAGTTCACCATCTGTTGTTCTTTTGAGCCGCAGCGATTGCTTGCTCATAGTGACGATTAAAGTACTCGTCCTGAAGGGAACGCGCTGGAAAAGGTTTTACTTGGAATTCGTTTAATGACCTTGAAGAAAGCATCCCATGAGTTCCAATACATTGGAAATCGCTCCAGAATACGTTTGTCAACAGGCCTACCAGCTGCGGTTTCTTCGGCCGGTTCGCGTATTATATCTTGTTTCGTTATTTGTGCCTCTTTCGGTGGATGTTTTGGTACATTTCGGGCAGCATGGATTTCTTCATCCTCCCTATCTAAAGCCGTACGTATTTTCGCGTCGCATTTGCTGTTTGATTGCCTTGACGATCGTGTATCAGCTTCGTAGTCCGGGTCGCTGCTGTCGTCCGATGAACACCCTTAATCTTTCTCGTCAAACTGGTCCAGAATTTCTGCTGAAGAAGCTTTCTTGTTCGTCTCTCCGTCAGGATGATCGTCGTCAGATTAGTGGGTGTCAAGTTTTGTTTTAGTTCGTTTTGTAGCTACGCTATATCTACCAATCAGTTCCACCTGGAGAAAATGGGAGTCCTGAGACCCCTTTTGAGTTGGTATTCGAGTTATCGCTCGATTGACTGGTCCGGCATCTGCGCAGGTAAGTTGGCAAGAAACTTCAGCACGCACTAAACAGTGCTAAACTAACAAGTCAACGGTGCTCTCGATCGAGCTTGCTGCTCATCGATCTGTAGCTCCGTGTTGCTGGTCGTGCTGGTCTCGTTATTGTTGGACGCCCGGCTGGGCTCGTTGTTGCTGGGCGTGCTGGGCTTGTTGCTGGTCGTGCTGGTCGTGCTGGTCGTAGCTGTGTTGGTGGCTTACGACGGCGTTATACCCAAAACATCGTTTCAGCACCGAGAGCTATCGAAATTGCGCAAGAATTTGTCTCTAAGGTTAGCTTGGAAGAAAGATCGCAATGATCTAAATGTTGTGATTGAGCTGGAGAATGAACTTGACGATATGTTGCTACAGTACTTCTTCCACATCAACTACAGACGCTATCTTGCTGATAGAACATTGTAAACGCGAAAAGCAACGCGGTTCGAGTATTACCTTTCTATCGTACCGGTTGACCAATTCAAGACTCACTTCGACTGAGCCGGTCTTACTTTTTCCTGGTCGTTTGTCAAGTCAAGAATACAATTGTGCTCCGCCATCTCGCCGCTAGCGAGGAGCTGCACCTTCTGGTCGCGTAGAAGTTCTTTGGTACGAGCAGGGATGGGGCTACACCAAATAAAATCGCCGACTTCTTTTCGATTGGGACTGGGACTATGCCATTATATGTTAGACGTTAGACGCACCGTAGATGCATTGGTTAGCATCCGAGCCAATGTGTCAGCGTGGCCAAGCGAAGACAAACTACGAGATTTGTCTTCCCGTATCAGGGCGAAGTGGAAATTTCTGAACTGCGTGGGCTTTATTGATGGAACCTTGCCGCCCCTCGAATTCAAGCCGGAACTATGTGGTGAGGACTACTTTTCACGTAAGATGAACCATGCCATCAGCTGCCTTGTAGTGTGCGACGCCAAGAGTCGTTCACATGTCTAAATTCCGGTTGGGTGGGTTCAGCACATGACAACAGAGTATGGGAGAACTCTAAGTTTTACCTATACCGAGATGATCACTTCAAATCAACAAGAGTACCTCATTGGAGATATAGCGTACAAGCCTTCGGCTGTGATGGTTCCTGCTTTTAAGAGCCCCCAAAAACGCCGATTCCATCGCAACAGGAATGGCTTAATAGCCAGCTCGCTCAAGCTAGAATCAAAGCGGAACATACGATTGGGACGTTGAAAGGGAGATTTCAGTGGTTGAAGAGTATAAGGATTTAATATCTAGGAAACGTGACATGAAGCCACTTGTTCGAGCCGTAGATGCACTGGCTGTTATTCACAACCTTGTGATCGGCGACGAACCACCGAATGTCGTTCATGATGAAGACAATAATGATGAGGAGGATGTATGCAGCGACTTGGATCTTGACGAACACAGAAGGCGGCAAATTTTGCAGTTTCTTTGGGACGACTTAACGGTGTAGAGGTTGTGGATAGCACTACATCGGTAGCATTTGGTCAATATCTGCTTGATTGACACCGGCATCTTGAAGTTGCTGTCTAGCAAGCAGCAGTTGCGTCTTCTCTTGAATTATTGCCTCGCGAGCTTTCGCTTTTGTGACAACGAGGTTAACTTCTGTCAGCGCAGCTTCTCTTTCATCCTTTCTAACTGATAGTACTAGCTGCTGCTCTTTGATCTTGGTACGCTTAATATCTTCCGCTTGCTTAGCTTTGAGCATCGATGCCCGAATGTCAAGCCACTCCTCCTCAACGGACTTGCGCTTCTTGTTTCCCTTGGTTGCTGTGTTGAACACAAACCAAGGAATGTTGGTTTTCAGAGTCCGGATCGGCACTATCTCCGAAACCTCGCCTCCAGTGCTATGGAGGGCGTCCGAGGAGTAGAAAGGGCGGGTCGAGGCTCGTTCGGTCATCACTGGTGCCAGGCTGCCGTAATAAGGCACAGTCTCGCCAGAGCAGTCTTTATGTCACCCTCATCATTTTCACCCTGACCAGTATTAGTGCGCCAGTCTTCCGCCAGCTTGAATCTCATTTCTAGACTCTTAATCTTTTCCCGAATGTTCTCGTTCTTGCGATGAGTTATGCCTACCTCTATCATCCTCCCATTGATGATTCCACATAACGACTCTTTAGAGACACCCGAATGCTTCTTTCCTCCCTTCCACTTTCTGTAGTTTCCTTCAGTGGTGATCCAGTCAATTAAGACGTCCATCGAGCTCTTGCCCTCGACACCCCATCTCGAGTTCACAATACTCGTGCTTGCTTGGCCGCCATCGACCTTAGAAAAGCTCCCCCTACCTTCAAGCATTTTGTGGAGGTTAGCCACTCGTTTTGAGATAAGTTTATCCAATCGGGTGTCAAGATGGTACCTCAATTCACCACTAAACCGAATCCTGACACCCACTATTGGAGCTAACGGATTAAAAAAACACCAGGATAGAATGCCCTACACCCAGCTTGCAGGCGAACTGATAAATAGAGTAACCTAAACTCTATGACAAAAACCAAGTCCAGGTGGATGAATGGACAGCAAACGCAGACTGACTGCAATCACTGAAACACACACGCGCTTTCAATTATGGAGACCTCCCGCACGTCAAGACCGTGGCGGAGAAGCTGGAAGTGATAGCGGATTGAGGTCACGAAGATGGCATTCCGACTAGAGCGTGAAAAGCTTTCGCGACGAGTGCGGCTGGGTCGTGAGTCACAGATTCGTCAGGGGTGGAATAAAAGGGGGCGGAGTGGGGTGGTTACCATCACATACTATTCCAGGAGAAAGTGCAAAGTATGTGTCGAGTTCGTGGCACTTGTAAAGTAGGGTTTGGGGTAACATAAACATATATTTCTTTATCGCAAACCTAATTCTACCTCTGAAATGCTATAACCATGCGGCGCAATCCACCACTCGTTGCATTCGACGAGCAGCAAACTCGGCGACATCGCCGATGAGGCTGCCGAGCTCCGCCCAGCACGCTTCCATGTGCAACCGACAGCGAATGGTATGGCAGTCCTCGTGCTGATCCTTGAATTGTATTCAAATAAACATGCTGTTCTGGATTTCAGGAGCACACAGAGGCAGAGTTCGACATATAGGGACACGACTATGATTCCGAGGCTCCGCATAAGATGTGCAGTGCCGGTGATGGCGTTCGCGACACGCTCTCGCCGCTTCCCGCATGGATGTGTGTCGCACAATCATGCTCTTCTCAGTTTGATAATTGGGAAGGTTTTCTGCGGCTTTTGAGGAATAATGCAAGCAAGGTGCGTAGCACCTGAGCCAGTGTACTTCTACTTTCTAACACTGTAAATATGGGTATTGCTTTTTAGTATAAAGCGCCAAATCAGCGCAAGCGGTATAAGCAGGAATGCTCAGTGCACGTGGCAGTACGATACTTCTAGGGGGGGGGGGGGGGGGGCATTGTTGATATATGTGTGCACACATGGGTGGGCCCGCGACAGCGAAGTACGCATTGGTATATATTGATGTGTATATTTCATGCCTACTTAATGCTTAACCCAACTCTGAACTACTCTTGCCACAGGCAAGGGCAAGACCGGTACAGCACTTTCGGTTGGCGGACTGTACCGTACAGGTTGTGGGTACGCAAACACGAGTCGTTTAGGGAGACGTATGCCGAAAAAAACCGGCGTGTGGACAATCCCCAAATAGTTAAGATGATCAAGGAGCTCGTCGTAGCGAGTTCAAGATTCAAGAGAATTCTTCGCGTTGTTGTGAAAATGTCAGGTTTGTAATAGTTTCTATTTCATTCTACAACTCATGTAAGGATGAACATTATTGCTATTTATATGCATAATCTTAGGGAAAGATGTCAAGTTTAGAGACCTGATTCAGAACGTCAAGGGTGAAGGAAAGAAGGAATGCGTCGAGGAGCGAGTTCCGAACCTGCTCAACGATTTCCAAGCCAACAATCCCGGCAAAGTGGCACAAGTCTGCACCAGTGAAGAAGGCGTCGCAACGTGTTGATATTCCAAACCGCCCGGATGCGGAGACGCTTTTTACTTTTAGGTGTTGCTTTTGGATTCAACGCACAAAGCGAATAACCTTCGCTGTAAGGTTTTTCTCTTTCATGCGCTCGGCAGAGGGCCGTTCGCTTAGCACTCACTGATAAATCGAAAAACCGGCTACAACATGGAACTTGCAATTTCTGCATTCAAGAGAACAATCCCGACTGGCAAAGTTCCAGGTGATAATGTTAAGTGTTCGGAAACTACGCAATAATATTCCAAAATCGGTATCTCGGACAAATCCGGTATGGTGGGGTGGGTATGTGGTAGCTTCTAGCAAATTGGGGACGTGTAGTATAATGCCAGTTGTTGTGGACACATGCGGCATTCTTTTACGAGATGCTAGCGTTTCGAAGCAACTCGTGGCTGAACGACATGTGTATCAAGCCCGCGGTAGACGTCATGAGCCTTACGCGACCTCAGATCATGTTCGAATACATCAAAACCAGTACATTTCGGCAACAATATTGAGCTCTGTAGTGTGCTCGCGAAATACATGTATAGATTTAATGCATATTAACGTTGGTGGTAGCCACTGATGTCTGTTAGCCATCGACTTAGTAAAAAACAAATTATCATTGGGATACTCCTTGTCAAAGCAGTTTTCTGCCTGATACATTTTTACCGCCGAACTAGGTGAACGCTTCTCGATCGAATAGCTCTAGCTCCTGCGTTGAGTTTGCTCTACGCAGCGTTTCGACGAAACACGAGAGTCGAATATTCTGGGTGTTGGATTTGGTATGTTGCATCACTGTCCGCCCATAAATGTAGCTTTCCATGAAGTGAATCATAAATACCCCGCAGCTATAGCCCTCGTGTTGCTGGATAGTCCTCTCGCGATACCGAAGCTGCCATCTCTCTCTCATGAGCGGTTCAACGTGCAAGATGCATGGATGATTAAGTGCTTCGTATCCGCGAGTCGTTTGAAGGGGGTAAATATCAGGATGAATGGATTATATTTTTGTATCGTTACTGACTAGTGTTGCTCAACCACATACGTACCAAACTAGTCTTCATTGCGGTTGTCAAGGTACTAACCAAGTCTTTTGGTCATTTGACACGGCTAACGGCGATGATATTGTGTCTGCTTGGGCGCCCTCATGCAAAACAAACACTTGGGGCGTAATATGCTGTCATCCGAGCAACGATATTGCTGCCACGAATGCATACTTGAACAAGCTGCCGCCGAAGAAGATGCATAACGTGCTGGGGCTGGGGTTGCAGGTCTTCAGGAAGGTCCACAGCTTGTTCCAGATGTATGGGTTCTTCCAGCTCCGTCTACTGCTACCCGACAACATTCTTTCCGATAATAAAATCGGTGATCCTGGTGATGTTGTTCTGGGCCACTTCGCCTGGGGTTACATGGTAAATAACTACCGGGTCAGGCAAGCTCGTTTACACCACTTATGGGTCAAGTCGTCGAACAAGTCGGACGCAGAGCAAACTCTTCATAGGAGCCTGCCATGTGGAAACCTCTGTCTGCTCTCAAGCATCGTCTTCAGCTGGACGCCGCGTCATTCAATCTTGCACCCAATAGCCGTCGTTCCTACTACTTCAGCTGATACATCAGCATCTTGGGCCCGCGCCTCGTTGAGTGCCTTCAGCCGTGTGTCCGCATCTTGTCCTCCGCGAAGCGCTGCATCTTCGTAAACGACTTCATTGCACCAATGCCTGCGAAATGTAAATGGCGGTCCCAAATTAATTCTTCGTTGCGCAATCACACTATGAAGGCACATACTCACCACATATTTCGCCCTTTCTCGTGGAAAAGTATGTGGCAGCACACCCGTCCATAAGGGACCATTAAGGAGCTCCCATTCTCGGAACTCCCGTACAAAGACAGGCCGGATAGACGCGTGAGTAACTGACCACGTGCTGGCGCTTCAAGTCAAAGAAGATAAATCTGCGAATGAGGAGCCTATATATAATACAGCTACGCAACTTGCGCTTAGAAGGTTAGACTGCGAACAAGGATTCTATATTTATACATAACGGTACGCAATGTGCGCTTATCAGGAGCCACCCACACCGCTAACGTCCATTTTCTTTGGCGCTTTCAACCGAACATCTCTACTCAGCTCACGCATATACTTCTCTTCACGTCTTTCAGCTGCAAAGGATGGTAGGCGTATACAGACCGGCACCCGGCACGTATTTCATAAAAGCTCCGCCCCCATTGGAATATCCATCGGAAAAACTTGCGGAAGATGCTCTTCACGCATGGACACGAGCTCACAACTACAACGTCTCTAAGAAAAAACCGCAGCGGAACGATAATAACGAGATTGTTGCTAGACTGTTCGAGTGTGACAAAGCAGGAAGACCGAAAAAAAAAAGAAAGTTAAAACCAGAGGACTGTCAGCGCGGAGCTCGCCGCTCGGAATGCATCGGATGCGGAATGCGCATCAAGATCGTCGCTGTCAACAAATCAAACCCCAACGAGCCCTGGAAAATTGTCTACACCAGAGATGGTAGCCAGACACACAACCATCCTGCTTCACTCGACGTAAGAGTGCGTGCACGCTGCGCACCGACAACGAGCTGTGAATACTCCCCGGGTCTAACCATACAGCTTCTGATAAAATTATCTCAGTTCAGACGGCGGCAGGAATTTCGAATCAGAAAATAATGGCAACAATGATTATGACAAATCCAGGTACTTTAGTGATCGCTAAGGATATTTCCAACACCAAGAGCGCGATGAGATCGAAGTAATTATCGACAAGGATTGGTATCGAAGATCTTCTCGAAAAACTGAAGGAACATAGTTTTCACCACGCATACGAAGTTGATCCAACAACAAACCGTCTCCGGTATCTTCTATGGGCTCATCCGGATACCACAGCTCTCGCCCGTGATTTCATGTCATGGATCTCTTGTTGGTAGACTGTACCTACAAGACCAATCGCTATCGGCTGCCACTGTCAACGCTGTTGTTTTGAACGGCATGAACACGTTAATCCCGCTAGCTCAGATTTGGCTACCAGGGGAGGCACTTCTCGACTCCAACTCAGTCCCTTCGCCGCGCGTTATTCTCACTGATCGCGATCTCACGTGCACCAATGCAACCGAGACAGTATTCCCTCTATCTGCAAAGTTGTTATGCCGGTGGCATATTCGGCGTAACGTGCTGGCCCAGGCCCAGAAAAAAATGGTCAGCTTATGGTGGCAGAATCTGGCGTTTGTAGGAAAGGGGTGAAAAATACTGTACATACCGATCGATTTATGGTTATGTTCGACGCCACCGTGGATGCGTCAACCGAGCACGAATTTATTCAGCGTCGCGCAAAACTAGCACAGATGAGCAGCAGCATGGGAGAGTATTTACAGCGAGTGTGGTGGCCATACAAAAACAAGTTTGTGAAGTGCTGGACCAATCAGTTCACAAATTTCGGCTGCCAGGACACCTCGGTGGTAGAGGGTACCCATTCCGAAATGAAGAGCTGGCTCGACAATTGCAACGGTGACTTGCTCACCGTCTTTCAAAAGCTTCTCCCGTGGTGGGTTTTGAATGGGTCACATAACACTCTAGCACTTGCTGAGATCTCGGAGAGATACCGATGCAATTTCGTGACGATGATACATACTCAGCGATGATTTGTAAGGATCATCGGTGTCTGGGCAATCACCAAAACCCACGCGCTTATGAAGAAAGCGTACAAAATTATTGTACACCAACTTGATCGTAGTGTGTGTGACGGGGTATTCCGATTTGTGCATGGCAGACCATGCTTACATGACCTGATATCAATCATTGAACCCAGTGGCGAGTTGAAGCTGCTACCGGAGCATTATGATAAACATTGGTGACTCCCCGTGCGTAATATTGATCGGCCGGGCCGGGTACTAGAGCCTGCAATATCATGGTCGCCGCACACGGTTCCAACCACACCTGCATCGAGCTGGATACGGAGTGAATAGCACCCGTCGCGATTATTCCGGGTTTGAGCTGAACAATGTTCCTGACACCATGGCTAATATCACCAGAAATCTCTCTTTTTAAGAACTGCTCCAAGCTGACAAGTCCGAATGGCATGGAGCGGATCTCATGCCGCGCTCGTGGGGCTACGTTGGTCTGAGATCATTAGAGGATTAGACACTTTGACTTGAAGCGCCGTCACGTGATCAATTACTCATGCGTCTGTCCGTCCTGTCTTTGTACTGGAGCTCCGCGATGGAAGCTCCTTAGATAATCCCGTCCGTAAGAGAGCGAGTAGAGGGGGCCAAAAATGCGCCGCGTCCTGGGATGGGGTTCAAAGCCCAGCCTTCATGGTCTTGGGGAGGCTAGGCGCAATACCTTCGTTCGAACAAGGAGACGATGACTCGAACGTAGATTCATTCACAGTCCTCTCGGCTAGGCGACCATGAGTTCGTCGCTTCTGACCACTGGACGGATGCATTCATGGGCTTGTTACGGGCTCTCCCTCTGCCGCACTACGAATCTTATCGTGCTCGACGATGAAAATCTCACGCATCGGGCGATTTGCTAGTCCAGCTTTCTGACTACCAATAAGCCGCAAATGAATTTGGGTCGGACGGTTTTGATGGCTAAAATGGCTCTATACTTTGAGGACCCGAAGTGGCAGATGGTCGACGTTACCGGTGCTCGACAAGTCGTGCTTAATAGCACCGGCTTTGCCAGTATGCGTGTTATCGTTATCCATGCGGCTAGCGCCCTTGGTAAGACGCTCACCCCGCTAGTAACTTGGAAGGGGCCAAGAAGGATAAGTTATTGTCCCGACCGCCGAACCTTGGACGGTCTTTTCGACAAATTTGTGTTCAATTCCCGATATAAATCTGTAACGATATATAGATAAAAGGGGTTAAATCGCGTCCGGATCCCGATTTTGCGATCTGTTTTTTGCGTATGTGTAGTCATTTTTCCCTTTATTTTGCGAGATAACTGATGAACAATCATGGCAGATAAATTACATGGTATTACAGTATGCGCACTCGATTCCGGTACTGCTCAAAATTAATATCCTGAACAGAATGATAAAGTCGCTTTAAACAGTGGAAACGGCTCGGGTTTTGGCGAGAGTTCTGGCGCGAAGCTAGCTTTGACGGCAAACGCGGACGGCTCTGACGCACTCCCGCCGCTACTTAGGACACGCAAGGCAGCCGAATTGCTTCAAGAAGCGCAATGCTGAAGAGCTATGGGTTTATTACCGCTCGAACAAGAAGACATGGATGACGGGAGTGGTTTTTCGTCAATGGCTCCTTAGTCTAGATCGCGATATGCGTGAATCTGGGCGTCATATATTGTTGCTACTTGATAATGCCTCCTCCCATAATACGGGGGATATTGTATGTACTAACGTGAGAGTTTCGTTCCTGTCTCCCAGAACCACAGCCTTTTACAGCCCATGGATGGCGGAGTCATCGCTGCGTTCAAGGTAGCTTACCGCGGAAGGCAGCTGCGTTGGGTTTACGACAAGATCAGACGCGGCGACAAGATCGAGAAGAACGCGCACAAGATTGACCAACTGCAAGCTATGCAGTGGAGCAAAGAGATCTGGCGCGATCTACAAGATAAAGTTACTGTCGAAAACTGATTTCGCCATACTGGCATTGCTTTCAATGCAGTTGACGAAAGAAGCAAGGAGTCTGCTGATACCAGCTACAGGGCTGATGTAGACGTAGAAGATATCAAGTTCGCGCGTCTCAGTTGAGCCTATACATGTAGCTTTCCTTCACTAAACTCTAGCAATCCTAAGATAGTGTCGGACGTCGTTACCGGAATCGAGCGCGCTTGCTGTACCCCCAATCGGCCATATATCGTTGTGCATAACAATTATATATGGACAGGGTAAGAAAAGCCGCGTAGAGGTTCCCCATTCATCTGCGGTAACAAATATCTTGCCGTCCGGAATATGTCATAAGTCGACCACTGATATGGTTCTGATATTTAACTGTTGCAGCAAGATGCTGGCCTACCGATGCAAACGCCGGGTCGTGATGCCCCCCCCCTTGACGAAACGGTGGTTGTTGCGGGCCCGAGCCACTCGCATACATGCGTGCGTACGTCTCCTTTCCACATGATGGGTGTAGCGGCTTTCGTGTCCAGAATATCCTGTGCGTTTTGTCCGCAAGGGATTTTTCACTCGCAGATAATTCCTTCCCGGCCGGCATTTGTCAAATGGCGACGTTGCTGCGATATCGTGGTGCAAGTAGGTTTCTTTTTAATCGGTATTCTTGACAATATGGGTAGCGGCAGCCAAATTGGGCACCATGCTGTCGAGATCCAGCCGATTTTAAACAACCACTTAAATATTCATTTTCCGTCCAAGCTTCTTTGGTCACGACAATAGGCTGGTACAAGAAGGACACGTTACGTCGGTAGGATTTCTTGTGCTAGTCGAGCACTTCCATCCGATATGGAAGGAAATTGTGTATTTGAGCGGGAGGTAAGCGGGTTAGGACGACTAATCGCCGTGTTCGGTAGACGCCATAACACGGCTCGATATCGGGATAATGGGGCGCCGAAACGCGCTCCGTACGATCTGCTGAGAGTTAGTAGTCATCATGATTGGCTGACTCGCGTGATTTCAGCAGGAGATTGATTGACTGGCCAAGTCCGTCTGTCGTCGACGCGGATTCGACGTCAGTGAGGTGTTTACCCACCTCTTGGTATCACCAGGGCATGGCTTAGTCGAACCAAGGGCTACCATGCGCGTTGCGCAGCGCGCAGAGCGCACGATGACCCTCTCTGTACTACTTGCGCAGTGCTGCTTGAAAGCACTGGTCATTGGGCAGCCATGATGATGACAACGATGAGGCGGTCGAGCAGGGGTCCCGCCGAAGAACAAGACAGCGCTCGAGCATGGGTCCCGCTGGCGAACGAAAGAGCGGTTGAGCCTGGATTCCCGCTGACAGGTTCGCCAGCAGTCGAACAGGGGCTCCCGCAGGACGAAGGTGCGGTCCGAGCAGGTTTGTCTCCCGCGGCATCCCGTTGGGGGGAGATCGTACCTAGATGAGAATATATAATTAATTTCCAGCAATAGCGAATCTACGAGCAACAGCTCGATTCGCAAGAAGTAGTCTAAGAGCAGTTCCTGAAGTCTCGAAGCCGCTTCTTACCGAATGAAACGCCCGTGTTAGAGTCCGTACATGTCGTCAAGTACGCTAATTGTGAACCTCAATCAAGGCGTGTCGTCCCGCGTAATTATTTAAATAAAATAGTTTTTTTAATTTTATAAAATAAATTTCCCAATTATCCAATTTGTTTTGACGCGTTCACAATCGCATGCCTTCCAGGTCCCTCCTGGAAGCATTTCTTGTGCGTATATTGGCAGCATCGCAACTCGAAGTCATCAAGGTCACGGTCTTCATGGATGACCTTCGGGTTGGCCCGCCACGCACACAACAGTTCCGTGTACATGCATCGATGAATTCAACTCGCTTTCCAACAGGAGTTCAACCACGGACAGGCGCGTACGCCAGGTATGCGTTTACCGGTCGTCAGGTCTGGCACGGTGCCGATGGATTTGGGCACGGCTGAATATAGCTTCAGCCGGCGATACGGATGTGGCAAGTTCGTGCAGATGCAACGTGCCTACCCTGCTGAGGACAAGGAGCTCCTTCCGCAAACCCCAAGGTACACAGTGTCGCTGTTCTAGCCGCGACCGAGGGGACAGGAGAACGCAGGACACCAGTACCGGCGGGACGCCCTACTGGGGAAGGTCTGAAATATTGAGTTGAGTGTGCAGGTGGCGCGCACTACGGAGGCTTGGTCCCCGAGAGCCTATGCTCTCTCGGATTGGAGAAGATCAGTGGAGGGCTGCTGATGGTACGCGCGAATGTACGGGATACAAACGTCCCCTTGAAGACTCTGAGTCGGCTAGGAACTTCGCTTGGCGCCGGAATGTCGCGCGGTATAACGACAAGTTCTCCGATGCTTTACGCGTGAGCAACGGGCAGGTCTCCGTGAGACTGGCCGAAGGCACCATTGATAAGGAGCCCAAGGTCTGTATGGAGCTGTCAGCCAAGCGAAGCTTTGACAGCTCTGATTTGTTCATCGTCCTGGACATGGACAGGTACGACTAGATCCTCGGCATGCAGTGGCATTAAAAGCACGAATCGTGAACGATTGACTAGGGAAAGGCATAGGGGGAAGACTCACGTGTCTGACAGAGCACAGGTGCGTCATGCCCCCTCCCCCCTGTCAGACGACATGACGCCATGAATGGTACCAAGAACCCATGGATGCCCGTTGAAGACATGGGAGTCCCTGCTGTAACAGGTGCTCCCCGAAGCGAAGTTGCGAGCAGTATCGCAAATCGTCGCGAGACTTCGTTCACTGCGAGCAGAACTCGTGGTCCGCCTAAGGCTAGGTCAGTGAACAGGGCTTTCCGCCCCGCGATGGATATGTGCATCCAAAGGCTGAGGACTTGTGTGAGCCAGAGCACGAGGCCGCCGGGACTGTGGAACTGTGACGGAGACATTCCAGATGGGTAAATTAGGTCCGCATGCGGGTAACAGAGTACCGCGCACAGTACCGACTGCTCAATCTGCCGAGGAGGCTACCTCCGGTGTGTGGGAACTCTGTTCCCCACAATGAAGCGGGCAATAGAGTACCGCTTGCATCCCCATCGGATCGGGGAACCGAGGAGGCTACCTTCACTGTGGGTAACACTGTTCCACACGATAAGTACGTAACAAAGTACCGCGTGCATCACCGACATATCGGGCTGCCGAAGAAGGCGTCACATTCGCCACCGGTGTGGGTAGCACAGTTCCATCAAAGATGCGGGTAGCGAAGTACCACATGGAGCCGCACTGACTTCGAGACTTGTGGGCGATAAGACTTCCCTGGGCATGGGCAGCATAGTTCCACGCCATGTCGCGCAAGCAACCCTGCTCGAGGGATGGTTGAATACCATTTCAAGGCCATTGCGTCTGGCCTAGAGCAGAGCATTCAAGTTCTACGGACGTCCACTGAGAACTATCACGTCTCCGATGGAGTGATAGGGCGGCGCGTGAAGACGAGAGGTGTCCACCTGGAACCACTACCCGATGTGTCAAAATTTCTGGACCTCGAGGAAATAATGCTAGATGACTTCCTGACCGAACGGAAGGTCGGCGAGATCGATGAGTCGGTCCTCATAGGACTTCCTGAGTCAATTCTGAAGAGTTGCACGCTTCGTCCGCCATGGACGAGGATGCCTTGGGGGCATCAAGAAGCGGCATGTCGCTTACAATGGTTCTGATATTTTGAAGAACCCAGAGGACGCCGTGTCCCCTCTCTTACAAGAGATCAAGGGCGCGGTGTCTAAGGTCCCACCGCCCAGATTCCCACGCGATGGCGGATACAGGCACGATGCCGATTTTTTTTCGTGACAGGCAAACGTTTTGTGTCACGAGGTAATGGCCTCTACCGCGGCAGCAGTGCAAGGCCTTGATGTCTTCTTCGTTGCGAAGCCAAAAGGCAGACAGGGTGCGTGAGTCCAAGTCTTCGCACTTGACGCACACTTTCTGCGTCCGTAAGCCGAACAAGGAAGTGGCATCTAGTCCATACTTTTAATACGCTGATCAGTGCGGCGGTATCTGCATACACCGATACCACACAAGGATGCTCTGTTGAACAACATGGGGGGAATGTTGTTCAGCGCCCTAGATCTGGTAGATCATTTTTTGTAGACCCTGATGCGCGAGACTAATAGCTGTGAGTACCTCGCCAAGAATGCTGTGGGAGTGGCTGGTAATGCCCAAGACCTGTCGAATACCTTGGTGACGTTCAATCGCTTGGACATTGCAGTTGTTTCGAGCAATTCTTGCGTTCACGCAGACGTGCTTTGACAATAAAGTCGTCCACAGCCGTGTCGAGGAAGGCAAGCCGGCTATTGACGTGCATGTGGTGAACCTCCGTCGAGTGTTGGAGGTCATGAGAGCCGACCAGCTCTACGCCAACATCACTCAAGTGCGTGTTCGTGGCCGAGGGGATCATATTCCTCGGCTGCTTTATTGGTCGCGCAGGTGTAGCTGTCACCCCGGAAAAAGTCAAGGCCATTTCGGCTTGGTCAACGCCCAGGTCCCAGAACGATCTTTTCAAACGGCCGGGCCTCGACAAAGGCATCAAGTCCCGCTTACTTGACTCGACGTAGTGACGCTGGAAGGAGCGCTTCACGTAGCCGAACAGGAGCTCTATTGGTTAAAAAACGGGCAGTAGGTGGGGAGGAAGATCAACACGACGCCGACACTCCGAAGCCAGTGGACAATCTCCGACTGCCGATAAATGGCAGCTCCATCGAGAAGTCAAACCAAATTAAGATCCCGATACTGGCAGATATGTCCCCTTGTTTTGAGCGGACAAACGCTTGGCGGCACTTCGTGAACTCGGCACGGTCAAATGTCCCCTATAGTGTAAGATGCCATTGACCCCGATGAATATGAACACCGAACTGTTTGTCTTCCGCTCGAATTCGCCGCGAATTGCAACGCTCTTGCTCTTGAGAGCGTATCCACGCTTGCGTATTATACCCGTGTTGTCCAACGAGAATTCGCCAAGGAAGACCAAGATCTACTGGTTCCCCAGTCCACGCAGCTGAGCTCCTCCGAGAAGCGGGAAATGTCCTGCTCTTTGATGTGCATCACACGACGCTCCAACACCTTCCAGGTCATCCCGCCCTCGATCATTGTGCGCCAGCCTGCGGTCTTCGGGAATGCGAGCCGGTGTGCCTTGGGAATGCATCTTGCGCTTCGCCCAGGTATGCAAGCGGGTGAGTTTTGCAATAGAGTACCAACCATTCGCGCTGTTCCGCCGAAAATATCCTACAAGAAGTGGTCTTGGCGCGCTGGTTTAAATGCTCCGGTCGTCTCGTAAGTCTTGATTCACAGGTGCTGAGGGTGCGCTCGGACTTTGCTGAAGATGTGCCCGAGCTGCGTCTTGATGTAGAGCTTGTAGGATATGTAGTTGGAGTGATAGACCGTGTTAGGGTGCGCATGCTGCTGCGCTTCCTCCATTGTCACTGCAACACGGTCACTCCAACATGATTACAATCGCTCTCGCCGGCAAACATTAGCTAGTAGAGTTGCTGCGTCGACGGATCGGCGATTCTGTTGAGGCATGCCAATCCAATCTTTTCAGCAAATTTGGCAGGAATTGGCAATATACTAAATACCGATCAGTTTTGCTCGCCTACGCTTGTACATTCGGTGAGATTTCATTCCCGACTATGCTTTGTAAAGAGATACACCTGTTTGTGCATTGCAAATATTCTGCGCTCTCCGTTTTACCATCCCGATCGACCAGAGAATATAATAAAGAAGGCATGGAAATGCAAACCGAGTACTAAATCGGCCTTCTAGTCTGTTATGTCATGCTTAATATATTAGCGCACTATCTGCCACCCGACCAGCAGGTACGAGTTCTGAGCGACCTGCCCTGTCTCGATAGTACTACTTTTTGGTTTGACGCGCATGATAGCTTATTAGCTTCGTCCTACCTAAAATATAGACTAACATATTTGTAGAGTGCTTACACTAGTACCGAAGATATTGGACACTTATACCATACACAGTAATAAGAAAGAAAGAAAGCGCGCCAGCGGAAGTCATGAGAGTGGACGTAACACTTGTGCAGGGTAGGAAGTTACAGACTGATTGAGTTGATTTACAGTTGTCTAGTGAATCAGCGGACTTATCCGGGGTCAATCGACCTATACCTATTTCAAAAAGGTCACTTAAACAGATCGGTTTGACGCGTATATTTAAGCTAAAACGGCCGGAATTGCACTCGTTCACACGCAAATCAAACTACTTTAAAACTAATCGTGCAGCGACAGAACCGATTTTTTTTTTATACAGTTTCCGTGTAGATCGATCGCGTACTTAGGGTCAGTCTTATGTCGGGCCGGGGGTGGGCTGGGACCAATCAGCCGTCGACTTTTCAAGTTACGTACCACCACCTGTGAGAATGACACCCCTTCTCGTCTCGATTGGATGTTGTGTGCACGGTCCGCAAGATACAAAAAATAGAGGGACGATGATGCAGGCAACACGAGCAGAAGTTGGTGATGAGCAACGAAAGCTGAAGTCTGTCGTCTAGAGCGCTCCTCTGTCAGAGGCTCTACTTTCACCGTCATTCTCCAACAATTAACATGGTAGCAATTGATCCTGTCAGCGACGTCATCAAGTGTGGTGGTACCCCGCTCGATGAAGCCATCGACGACACCATCCGAGACTTCCTCGCATCCTTCACAGCTAAAGAGCTGCGAAGCGCCTGCAAGATCTACCGCACGGAGGTCCGCTGCAAAAAGGACAGTATCGACAACAAAGTCAGCTACAAGAACGTGCTAGAGCAGCTTGCACAATCTCGGCGCGAGATTGAAGAAGTGGCGCGTGACGAACGCGTCAAACCTTACATGGCTGCCTCTTCTTCAAATGCTGTCAGCACGCGTAAGACGAGGCATTGCTTTTTCCGTCTGTTTAACGTTATCTTTATTGATCGTTTTGTTGAGCCGCTCAGCCTAACGGGAGCGCAGCCAACACGTCGAGAGCTGGATGGGGCGGTTCGCGGGCGCAACTAATTTTGTCTGGAAGTATCCATAGAGTACGCCAAGATGGTTTCGACAGATATACGCTTCTCGAGCGTCAATCCGCAGCCTAACGTGTCGCACAGGGGCGAGAAGCTGCAGCAGATCTGGAAGGACACGACTTGGAAGTTCGCGATGGCTCATGCTCATGCCGCATAGCCGGGAGCACGAGACGGACTTCTGCGACTTCTATGGAGGGCAGGTGGAACCGCTGTACCTGAACGCATGGCTGTTCGTGCGCCCACAGGCTTTTGATGTAGCGGTGTATGGCATTCCCATGCCAAGCTGTTTGGACACGCTGCTTGGCAACGGCAAGGTACGTGATGCGTCAGAAGGGACAGTCTCCAACAAGCGAAGTCGGATTGATACAAGCGACGTGATCACTTACCTTCAGTCTCTCTTAGACTCTAGCGAGTAGCGCGACATCGAACGGCAAATTTAAGAACGCCCTAGTGTGTTTGCTGAGTTGAGAAGGTGACCAGTTCACTGAATGCTGCCAAGGCGGCTGGAGTGAGCGCGGCACTTATCCGCCGGTTCGAGATATATGTAGAGCTGTACGTTCGAAGGTCTGGATGACGAAAAGTGAGATTGTCACATTCATTGTGCTTGCTACTTTCGCATCTGGAGGTTAAGCCGCACTTCTTTTCACACGATCCCGTCGCGAATAAATCCATTTTGATCGTTGATCATTGCGCAAGCGTTAACGGAGCGTAGCCCAACAGTAACACCAGCGAGGAGCCATGGCGTTCCTAGCCCTTGGCTAACGCCCCCCCCCCAACTATGTCGTAGCTGTTTAGGATATTAAATTTTGCATTCTACACAAAGTTGTGCAGGCGTGCCGCTGCCTGAACGACACGGGGGATTTGTCTAGCGAAACGAGCAGGGGGCAATCAAATATGGGCCGCCTGTTCACGAACAAACCAAAACTCATATCGATGCAAATTTGTAGCAGCGACAAATAAAAAAATTATTGTATGCATACCGTTCAATGCTCGTCATCTCGTTACTCGTATATGGGTTCAACATGTTCGTTTCACTGATGCACGGTTATCGCCAATCAGGTAGATCCGCTCTCCATGCGATCTAGTGTCCCACTAAGTGCATTTCGATGAAAGGCGCAACTGTCGTTGCTGGTTCCAGGCTGCGCCACGCTAAGTAAGTGGATCGGCAGTAGTAGTCGCAGCATGTCTGCACGTTGACACCGTGGACGCGATAGTGGCCATTGTAATCGCGCTGGGAGGCAAATGCCTCCCGTCTCGCTAATCCTCGGAGACCTAATAGTACATAATCACCCGTCGACGGAGCCTACAATCTGAGAACACGCCTTTCTCACGCAGAGACTTGAAGGCCGAGGCGCTAGTCTCGCGTTCGGTAGGCGAGCAGGGAAAGCGTAGATGCAGTTCACTCGACCCGATAATGGCCTCGATCTTGGGCCAAACGATCCGGTAGAACGACGTTTTGCTGGTGCAAGCGTAAACGCCTGATGGCGTGATGCGAAGCCGCCCGCCATGAACCTCAGCATCACATGCAGTGTATTGTCGGCTGCCATCCATCCCCGGCTTACCCACCCATGCGGTGATATCATTAACTCGGGTACCAAACTTGGATGAACGCCGACGCGGACATTCGATAGCACGCGTGGAACTGACTTTCGGCCAGCAAGAGATTGAGCTCCCGGTCCCATTTGTGTTTTGGCCGTATAGTCTGATGTGCTCGCGGTGGTCCTGCCAGCACGGCTGGCAGCAACAAGGTCACGCAGATCGCCTCCTCCAGTGACGGCATTGCGTCGGTCTGATTTAAACTCTATATAACTCGAATCTGCAGTATGCGGCTGCGGGTGGCGGCCAATGATGTCGCCCTCCCCATATCCATTCCTATCGTAAGCCCGAGCTCATCACCGGGCTGGAATTTGCTGCAACCCAGCGATTATCGTCCCAGTACCATCCCACTGCGCTGGGATATAAGACTGAGCCTTAAGTAACTCGAGCAAGAGAGTAAGTACAAACGACAAAATGCCTGCAAAGCACAATACATGTATTAATACCAGCACATGTTAAGGGGAAGCATCGTTTATTCTCGCAAATACAATCAGACTCAGCTATCTCACCAAAACAGCCTTCTATCTCGCAGCAGTGTACGAACCAAAGAGCGTACTTTCCCGTCAGACGAGGGCTGTCCTTGCGCGCACAGATCCGGACAACTTCTAAGACCCGCTGTAACTTCACGAAACCTTAGTTCTGTGTTCTGCACAGTACACGCCATCAGAAAGAGGGGTGTTAGCTTAGTCAGGTGCTGCCTTCTTTGGTGCCATTGTACTAGCACAACAGCATGAAACTCGCTAATGAATCCTGAAACTATACTTAGCACAATTCCGGACCACCTACAGATCCACTATATGTAACGGCGGCAATTCGCCCTTGAATCAGACCAACGCACTAACTGTCGGTAGGTTGTCGCGAGGATGTCTTCCTTTGTCATCACTTTCCTCTTCTGTTGAGCCCATGCGTTAAACATCCCTTTGGCCGGCACATACCGTCCTGTGGCTCGAGTTGGTTGTTTTTCTTGCTTGCGGATACCGTTTGCAGCGGCATCCTCTCACCGCATGAGTCTCCGATCTTCTGTCCGCTTCCGTTTCTTCATCTCCTTAGTCTTCATTGCCATCCCCCGGTGCGATCGGGCTGCTTCGGCTGCGTTAGCTGCAGCTTCCTTCTTCTGGGCATGGCAAGCTCGATCTGCAACTCGTTTGGCTTTTCGTTCTACGTTTTCATGCTCTTTACGAATTCATACCTCATGCTTCTCTGCTACTTTAGCAATGATGACATCTACGCTCATCAGAACATAGCCATTACGTAGTCGTCAGGCGAACGAGCCATTTTCGGCTTCTTACGCACTCGATTATCAGCCATTTCCTCATAGTTGATGCTGAGGACTCGGAATTTGTCTGGGTTCAGACCTTCTCTTTTTAGCTTGCGCTCGGTCCGGTTTGTCATGACAAGTCTATGCTCAATTTGGAGAATGGTCTTCACGGTCAATTTTTCCCACGTTTCATATCATACGTTGTAGCAGCGTTTCGGAAGGATAGCTGCCTTGCCTTTACCGCTGCGGCAGCTTCCTCAAGGCGTTGTTGCTCGTTGGCTTCCATCGTAGCCTTTCGCTTGGAACCCGAAATCTTTGTTTTTTTACTGTGAAGCGAGCACTGCTCGAAACCAACGCGACGGTGGCAATCGATTTGTCTCGTTCTGAGCTATCCTGTGTATGCTTCCCCGCCCAAATTCGCACCAAAATGCGGTCTGTGTGTTTGAACAAGTAATGCCGACTATGTATAGGCGTTTGTATTGAAAAGGAGGTTCGGAACTATGCGCGCACGACCGCGCCATTGCTGTAATGGAATTTACTGGTTTTGAACAGCTGTATCCAAAGCGCGGTATACCGAGACTTCGAATTTTGTTATCCCATTAGCAATAAACGCGATGCGCCTTCTGCAAATATAAAATAGTTTCCTACGAATATTTACCCCCTTGTGTCTTGAGAGCGTTTTTATAGCGAGGCAGAATTGTTCCGATGCCTAAGCCCGTAAATCTGGCATCGATAGCATGCTATGGACATCGACTGTGGAGGTGGCAAGTGCGCTCACAGCAACGGCAGTGCAGCCAAAGACAATTGCCACCGCTAATGTGAATTTTTTTTGGTAGGTAGTTCGAGACCATTTTTAAATGATGAAGAAGATTCTGCAGCGGCTCATGGAGCTTTTTAATTCTATGAAGTAAGAAAACGCGAACGGATGAAGGATGCTTTCAGCGCGATCACCAGCAAACGCTCAAATGATAAGGGTTGAGCAAGAGTTTAATTAAATAGTTTCAGTGTATACTGTAATGCAGAGTGTTTTTTTCTACCGCCGACAGTTGGACCTTCGGTATTGTGTTGTTGTGGCTCATGTTCACATCTGGATCTCAAGCACCAACGGAAGCAGCCTGTAAGTAACATTTGGGCAATCTTTCGCCAGTTCCTCTTTTCTAGTTTGCTCGAGTACAGATCCCCCTCGCCAATTTAATACCTTCGTTGGAAGCTATTCGTGTTATGTACAACAATTTATTAGCTATCAGAGCGGGGACTGTCTATACAAACAACCATGAATAGCGAAGTCGGTGGATGCCCCAACATATTAGGCTTGGTGAATTATTAGCTTGCACAGCTACTAAATTGGCGAGGGGGAACTGTACCAGTAAGTCGCGTTGACGATCTAACACAATCACGTTAATGATAACGTATATGTAAGCATACATGTAGTTTGCTTCTGGTTCTGTTCCCCGTTGTGGATGCACTCAACGTGACATTTATGCCTCTACACGAAGAGTCAACACGAGAGGCAATCGTCAAGCACGAAGGCACCTAGACTTCCACTCGGCAATTAACCCTATCATGTAGTAGCTCAGAGGTACGACATGTTTAAGGTAATGAGAATGAGAAGAAAGGAGAAATGGAGTAAAATCTGCTTGAATAAATTTAAGTTATGGACTCATTTGTCACACAAGCTTCTACCTCTTTGGAAAACGCATTGTTCTGGTGCATATTCAATTAGTACAGCGATCGCGGTACTAAACTACAAAGTGACACAGCCACTTATACCTTTTCGTCCAGGCGCAATTTACGCTTGCAATGTGGCTTGGGCGTCGGGACCGGCTCTTCTCCAACCGAGCTAGTGTCGGTATTTTGCGTCGCTGGTGCCTCAGTAGGTGCCGTAGTTTGAGTTGCGTCCGTGGTATCACTTGACGACGTCGACGGCGCGGTGGTCTTCTGGGTCGGGTTGGCAGGTGTTGTGCTTGTGGAAGCAGAAGCAGGCGGCCCACCTTCACCGATCTTGGCGCAGTCAATGTACACTTGCCACTCCATGATCGTTGACATCCAGTACATTGTCAAACGTTTTTTGCCGTCACATTTGGCCTTCGCGTACGGGAATTTACCATCCGGATACGTGACAGCGCAGTTGGCAGTGAAGGGCAAGACGATCTCATCATCGCACCAAATCTCGCACGGTCCATCGTGATTCATCTTGCCACCGTACCATTCAACCTGGTCCGGCAGTTGCTGCACAGGACCACCCGTAGGGTCTGTAAAGCCACACTCGGCGGTCTTGGGCATATTGAAGCGGCCCTTGCTCAGATCCTGGTTTTTCAGTAGGAACTCCTTAAGAGAAGTGTACTTTGACGCCTTGAAAGAGCGTCCAAATGCCGCAGCATTTAACCCCGCATCCGGATAATTGGTGAAGATGTCGCCTTGCTGGGGGGTCAACGCAGTCATGGGCACCAAAGCAGCAAAGTTGCCTCCGTAACCTTGCCCCGTGAACTTGAGGCCAGGTTTAGACAGCGTGCCATGGGCGTCAACGTTGAGAGCACCGAACGTGGCAACGGCGACAAAGACGAAGGCGGTGGCGATAACGATCATGGCTCTTAGGTGGCAGGTAACTGTTTCGAGGCAAGTACGCGAATGAGCAAGACAGGAGCCTGCATCCCGACGGTCAAGGCATTTTGAGGGTGTTGGTGCAATTATTTTAATTTTTATGGTACTTGTCACCAACGATGATTATGGACGCCGATGATGGCACGCAAATCCTAGGTTTTTTAGTCAGTATATGTAGTCGATGACTTCTCCTTTACAGCCTTTCTACTTTAATCCAGTAGTAAAAGAGCTTTCACGGTGAGTTCTGCAATTCCGGCTGGCAAGTCCACTGACAGCAGCGGTTGATGGTGGGCATGAAAGGCTACAGCCGTGTGAACTTCACAGTGAAGAAGCTCGACCGCCGAGTCGGCGCACGACTCTCAAAGCGGATGCAGGGTGAGGCCGCGGTACGGATAAACTCGACTACCTCTTGACTTGCAGACATGATGGCTGGATACCCTGTATCGGCAACGATGGGTATAGGAGAAAAGAAGAAGAAAAAACATAACGTTACGGCAAAGAGCTTAACTATCAATACGCAGACGTTGTCCCGCTTCACTAACTCCATCGACCCATTCAGTCTTCCTTTCTCCAGCGCAGTTACATGTGCATGTTGCAGCTTTGAGCCGGTGAAAAACACTGGTGGAATGGTCTTCTATTCATGATCCTTTCGGGTGGTGCACATACAAGGATGTTGGGTTTGGAAGGCGTTGGACCGCTCGTTCCGCATTAGGCGTGATGTCGGGACGGTGCCAGCTGTAGAGAACTCGAGACTGTCGATGCGTTGGACTTGGCCAAACTCTTGGTCGCTTCCAGCGTAGTAGAATATAGCTTCCCTCACTGACATCCGCTTGGGTATACGAGTTCAGAGATGTCGACGCAGGAATTGCCACTTCAAGTTGGGTGTGGCCCACACGACTGCAACTTACTCGTCGAGGGGCGCCCCTTCGAGCGTATGGTCGACCGTTTCCAGGGAAGTTTCATCGAAGCGGGCGTTCGGACCGGCAGACAACCTTCGAGCCATGTGGCGTGTGTTGCGTCAATAAAGGAGCCCGTGTGCGCACTGGACGTGGAATCTTCAGCTGCGTGCACGAGCGCATGTGCCAGTTGAAGCGACGGAGAGTCAGCGACACAAGTCTGAAAAAGAACCGAACTCGAGCCTACACGCCCCAGCTTTTGAGTGCACACGTTCGGGTGAGGGCTGCCTTCCTGGCTCTAGCAGTTACCAATTTCTACAGAGTGCCGCAGCCCAGGAGGAACTCACAGCAAGTAGTAAAGGGCAGCTAGCTGCCTGTCGAGCAGAGATCGATGGACCGGGTGTTGAGCTCTCCGAGCAAGCAGCAAGCTCTGGTGCGGCTCATGAGCTCTGACCCGTCGCTATTGAACGGCCTGGACGATGACCTGCTCGCTTCGATCACGTTGCGGTCTGACCCTCCCCAGAAAGAATGGGAGAAGCGCCCAGCTCGGTTGAGTCGCCAAGTACCGAGCGAGAGGAAGAACATTCAACTGTATCCAGAGGACGCGGCTTTCGCGGAGAAGAAGACACCGATGTCTATCCTTGCGCCTGGAGGATTCAGTACTACGAAGAGGACGTCATTGACGAGAGCGAATACTGTGTTGCTGTCGCCGTTGAGTAATGCCACTGCTGTTGCGGCTACAGCTAGTAGCAAACAGGACGGCAGGAAGGACAATAGTAGAGTTGAGATCCATGATAGCAGTACGATAAGAACGACGACTATGGCAAGAAGCACGTTCTATCCAGCAGTGCAGCGTGACAAGCCTCAGCCCGTGATTTTGTTTGATGACAGCATGTTGGATGGAGGGACAAGCTCAACCACGTCTCAGCGAGATTCTGGCAGGGGCGGGTCTACGAAGAAGAGGGCGAAACGAATGAGACGACGAGGCAGAAGAAACGGCAGCTGTAGTGGCAGCAGCAACAACAACAGCGAGGACGAAAGCAACCAGCTCGAATTCGTTCATAACAGTTTGGCAGCTTCGTCGATGACTCGGGACAGTGCCAGCTTGGGATCGGATAGCGATGAGGGCACGCTAGCAGTCAGTTTAAGCACGTCGTCAGCTACTTGTGATGCTAGATTAGTATCCCGCTTATTGCTCGATCACCACGACTTCGTTACACGCGACCAATGGATTCCACGAAGGTAATGTTCTTCATGCGTACACAACTGGCAAGGTCTGTCTACTCACAGAATTCGGTATTGTATTATTGTTTTTTCAGTGCTCGGAAGGCATGTTACGTGTGTATGCGGGAGTTCAATGTCCTCCGAAAGCGCCATTCATGTCGAATGTGCGGTGAAGTTATCTGCAGCCGTTGCTCAGTGTTCCGAGAAGTGAATTTGCCGGTGATGGAGAACAAGTTTCGCATTTGTTCGTGTTGTTTTGTAGCCTACCGGAAGAAACTGGAGGAGAAAAACCAGCGACACGTTGATGAAGTAGATATTTCGGACCTTGCGAGTGATGATAGTGCTGACCATCGGGAGTCAGCATCGATGCGTGGCGGTTCACTATCTACCTCGAATTCCGAGCTAATGGACCCATCAGCCTCTGACACGGGGCCATTTCAAGTAGAACCATCGCTGTCGCCATCGGACACGACGTCAGAGCACTCTTCGTCGAGGAATACGATGAACACAATGTCGGATTACTCGTTTAGTAGTGATCTGCTTTATGACATGGCAATTGTTCCGTCTGGCAGCTTTTCTGGACCTCGCAATATGGAGGACGAGCTTGAAGCGGTTCTTAAAGCCAAGCAGCTCGAGAAGGAAGTTGAGGCAAGTCAGCAGCGCATCCAAGCATTAGAAGCACAGATTATCACGCAAGAAAGTCAGCAAGACCTTCTGTCGACGGAGCAGCAAGCGCAGCTTCGAGAGGCCCGAGCGACAATTAAACTTTTGCAAGAACAGCTTCGTCTGCAAGAAGTGAACGCGAGACAAGCTGCGTACAACCGAGACTCGATATGTTTAAGCAAGTTGAGACAGACCGAGCTGTACGCGAACGAAGACGACGAGAGTCAAGCGCTCAAGAAGAAGCTCAAAGTGCTGGAGCGACAACTCAAGCAAGCTGGGATCTCCGTGGCCGAGGTCATTCCGTATGAGGTGGCAAAGAAAAAAGTAGATGAGATCTCTAAGAGACTCCAAGAGATTGGGTCGTCCGAAGTGGTGCTGGAAGACAAGCAGGCGCAAGCTGCTGCACGCAAGGAATATTACATTCTGGAGCAGGAAATGGAGAAATACTACATGGCTCTTGTCATGACGGACGAGTATATTGAAGAGCAAAGGCGTCAAGAGCAGGAGTGGGAAGATGCCAATAAGGATGCGAATCAAGAGGCTCTGCGCTTACTGCGGTCGGCAATTCCAGTGAATATTTCTCGTCTGTCGGAGAGAGATTTAGTTAAGGTGATGACTCCGACAGGAACTCGATTCCCTGCTGAGCTTGCGAGGCGTCTTAAGCGCACAAATGCGCTACAGCTACTGCGAACCGACCCAAAGACAATTGTAAAGATGCATCCAAGCGTCATCGAAGGATATCGCACAACGGGACTTACGCTACTGGAGCGTCGTGCACTCCACGCCGTGATGAAAGAACCTTTCAAGGAGTGGAAAAAGCAGCAAAAAGATGAAATGGCACAGAAGAAATACGCTTGGTACTGCAAGCTCAGAGAAGCTTTCATCACTGCGGCAACAAACCTCACGAATCACTGCCAGTCAAATGATACACTTGAAACCAGACAAGACGAAATTGTCGACTCCCAACACCAGTGCGAACTTGTGGGGTTGGCCTGTCCTGCTCGTGCCGAGGAGAAGGTGCGAAAACTGTATTGCGGACTCGGATTCACGCCTGAAGCTGAGTTTATCGACGAGATCATCATGAAAAGTGATCCGGAAGGTGCTGGAGAGAAGGCGTTACTGGAGGCCCAAGCCCACGCTCGCGAAATGGTGGCGAATCAACGCCACAGAGACTTGAAATCGCACTACAAGATGAATATGCGCGAGGTGGCGCAAGCTGTGGGTGCTTTGGAAGAAATGGACGCGAATCTGGACCAAGTCCGAGCTCTGGATGACTCGTTCCTTACCATTACTGTGGACGACAATGCTGAGCGTGAACAGTTGAGTCAATGTAACTCGCTCTTGAATAGTGCGCGGGAGCTGACGTTACTACTAGCGAAGCGTGCGGGTATTTGCGTGACGGGTAAACGTGACCCCGCTAAAGATGAAGACGACACGCGCTCACCCGTGGAAATTCGGGAAGCTAATCGCGCTGTTGCCTTCTTGCACGAGATAATGGCTGATGTGAGAGCCCTGCTCTTCAACGACGAAGGAATGCTTGGTGAAAACAAATCCGTTACTGCAGCCGCGACGTTCAAATCTGTGCATGAGTTGCTCGACGATGTACAGCACAAGAATTCGGGCCTCTTACCATCGACTAGCGTTGCTACTGGGGTGGATCGAGTGCCTTGGAAGAACAGAAAAGCTTCCGACAACTCAACCAACCAACAAGTTCCTCTTAACGATAGTAATTCGCCTCATATATTGAGCAATCAATCGCAAGATGTACCTGCAGCTCTACCGACCAGCGCCTTGCTGTTTGATGCTATCAAGGCTCGACGAAAGCAAAGTGGGAACCGTATCAGTACAAGCGATAGCAACGTTAAGAAGGTGGAAGTGCCCACTGAGGCTCCACAACCCACCAAACCTCTCGACTTAATGGCTGCAATTCGAGCTCGACAGCGTGCACAGTCCAACACGATAACCGAACACCCGCCTGTACCAGCAGTATCGTGACAATCAGCACAAGAAATATTTGGTTGAGACATGAGTAGCACACGTGAGAGAAGATATAGAGCTTGGCGCTCGTTAGGTTAGTTTTGTGTCCGAAACTAACCTAACGAGCGCCAAGCTAAACAAAACTAACCAAAACCCACAGTCGGTTGTCTTCTTTCTCCGTGTCACTTGACTTGGTTATTGCACGGGTCCAACCTCGACTCGCTACTGTAACTTTCCTCCAGCCAAAATGTCGCCAACAGCCCTCTAACCCTCCGCGCCATGTTCTCGACGTGGCGTCGGGTACGGGGTTGCTATTCACTATTTACACTCTGGGCTATTCCCGTGTGTGTGGCGATAGTCCTTGACCTCGAAGCTGATGTCTGTCGTTTCACCGTTTACTGTACGATAAAGCACATATCCACAGGCTTGGGAGAACGCTTCAGTAGTTCCATCGTCTCGCCGAGCCGTAAATTACGGGTGGATTGGTTGTTGAACGACACGAGCCAATCACCTGGACGAAGTTGTGTCAAACCCAGCGAATACCCCGACCCGGTTAGTCGTGACACCACAATCTGACCGTTCTTCCGCTTAAATGTGATGCCGAGAGGACCATCGCTCCAGCGTACCCAGAGTTCCGGTAGTGGTAGCTGTGGCGACGGCGCACTAGCCGGCATTAATCCTCCTGATGGCTGCTGTTGGTAACGCACCACAAGACCCGAGTCGTCGATATCCGAGTAAGTACTAACCATCGTAGCGCTCCCGTTCTGAAGAAGGTTGCGTTCACGCTCGGATTCAATGTACTGGCGTCGAAGCTCCTGTAGTCGACTTGGCTGGCTAAGTAATGATGGGGCCTCATCAGCCGGAGGCATTGGAGCTTCCGAATACATGGGAGGAGGAGGTAGAGGTCCGTCGTTGTAATGAGCTTCGAACGGCGGAGGGCGCTCGACTTGGTCACCAAAGTAATCTTCACCCGCCGATTCGTCATCAGGAATGTTGGGGAGATCCATACTGCGAGCGGAAGGAGCCACCACTGTGATAGGGTCCTTTGCACGTCCAGAAGCCGTAAATACGTCCATGTAGGACGGGGGTGGTGGCAGACCTGTGAGCGATGGACTCGCGTCTCGAGCCTCTGGCGGGAAACTATCTTCCTCTGGATAGTCTTCGTTGCTAACGCCACTTATAGCGTGCTCTGTGTCCGGGAACGGCGGTGGAAGTGATAGATCTGAGTAGGTTGGTAGCCCATTCTCCGAGGCGGTAGCGTCAACATTTAACGGGTGGCCAGGCTGCTGGTGAGAGGCACTTGAGCGTGGCGTGTCTCCTGAATAGTCGTAACTCTGCTGGCTAGTACCGTCGTCCGAAGCTGTGTAGTTCTCGAGGTCTTGGAATCCACTTGAAAACTGTTTCAGAGACCCCCCATGACTATTATTTCTTGGTCGTCTCGGACTGTACCCGCCACTATGCGCATGTCCGATCGGTGGACGACCCGCCGCTGCAGCCGCAGCTGCTGCTTCCTCTTCACGCAATTGCCGGAAAGATGGTACTCCTGACGATGATGGTATAGAAGCCGGTGACGGTAGACCAGGATGTCCACCACGTGAATGTGTGCGAGTGTGACCTGGGCTACGCCCGCGTCGCTGGAATACGAGAACCACCGGCTTTTGAACTGTTTTAAGCAGTTCAAAAGCACCAGCAATACCCAACGAATCCACATCGATGCCCGCCACACGCACAAAAACGTCGCCTGGCTTGACCGTGTCGTTCACGTTAGATGCACCTGCACCTGTAAGACGCGCCACAACGACACGATTCTTGCTAGACGTACGGATCTGAATACCCAGTGGACCCTCACGCCATAGCACTGTATACTGCCTCGAATCCAATAGTGTAGCATCCCCTGCAGATCTTGATGACGGTGCATCCTGAAACGTTCCTCTGTTGCTTTGTGGCCCCCTGTAGCTTGGCGGGAGGTCACTAAAGCTATTCCCAGTAGATGGCGGCTGTCGTGCTCCTCCTCGATGGAAACGCAAGTACACAGGCTTCGTTGCTCGCATCATGAGCGTCACTGTGCTCTTAAACCCGATCTCTTCCGTACGCAAGCCGTTAATGCTAACGAGAATATCTCCTGCTGCGATCTGTGCCACCGAAGGCGTGACACCAGTTCCAGTGACTGACTTGACCGCAGGCAGTCCATTGCGCTGTTTCAGCTCACATCCCAAAGGTCCTTCACTCCACACGACATCATACTCGACCTCACTTGGGTCTTCCGTCGGCGCTTCGTTCACCTGTGGCATGTACGTTGGAGACGCCTCCCCCCAGCCTCCTCCTCGGTTACTACGCATGTCCACTGTCGCACTGGATGAGACGGGCGAGCCGCAAAACGCCGACGCTGCATCACTACTATGAATTGACGAGCCTGTACGTGGCAATCCCCACGATGTTGAGCCCGTGGATGCCGCTGTGGCCAGGTCACTCAGTTTCAGAGGTCGGAAATCCAGCTTGACAGGGAACTCGGGACTCTTCAATCTCTCAATCACCTCGCTAAACGGCGTAGCAGACACGCTAATGCCGTTCAGAGCCAGCAAGACGTCCCCTGCTCGTGCGTATTGCAGTCCTGTAGCTGCCCCCTTCTTATTAACACGTCGAATCACAGGCTGTCCGTTAGCGTTGGCTTTAAACAAAAGGCCAAGAGGACCCCCGTCCCATGATATCTCGTACGTATCATCGTCATCCTCGTCGTCGTCGTCGTCTTGGCCATCTGCATCTTTGTTCTTTATAAGACCATCGGTGGGATCGTTTAACTTGATATTTTCCGCTAAGGCGAGCGCCTGCAGCTTCTCGTAGACTGTCATGTTGGCCGACAGCTCGCTCGTACCGCTGTGGTTACTGCTACGGTGCGACGGCGCCGAATCGAGGAACGAAATGTTCTCAGCCTCGTCCAGACCGCGCATTTTGTCCATCTGAAGCTGCACAAACTCATCCTGGCTGAGCGTCTCGTCCCCGAAGGAGTCACCGCGCGGGTCCGCCATGGCAAGTGCGTGTTGGCTAGTACTGGTGGGGGAGTGAGGTGTCGTGGGCACAGACGTCGGACGTTCGCCACGCCGCGGAAGGGGAGGACACGAGATTGAACGCGCCGATGGGGACTGAAGACGTGGTTTGAGATACGTGATAGGTTGCAACACAATATGGGGGGTTGTATGGCCTAAAACCTGTGTCAGATGAAAAACCTGCGAAATAACAAAAGTCGAAAGGTAGAGCAAATATTAGTTATCTAAGGGATGTTTGTTGTGTACTTCCTATGAATGTGCTTCTTAAACCTGTAATTTCGCCCAAATTGATTGCAAATGTAGTAACCACTACTGAGTCATGTCGCCGCATTGTCGACTCTCAATGTATGGCAGCTTGCGGTACATATTTCATGTAGTAGTTGAAGTGCGCGCCGCTTAATAATCTTGAGTATAACGTGTCCGACATTACATCTCGATGGGTCAGAGATTTTCCCTTCATCGGCTTAAATGCACATCAATTCTTACAAGATCCGCAGCTTGAAGTGGCTTCCACCGAAAAAGGCAAGAGGGTATTCATAACTTATGAATCGTAGGTCGCATATAGGGTGTGCGTACCCGCTACTTACAATGAAACACCCCCAAAGAGGAGTGGGTACGTTATATAATAGAAGCTTGTCCATCTTCACCACGCTCAAAGATGTTGGAATTCCATTTTTTATACACTGGCTATATGTACTTCTATAGACATCTATTTCCGTGGCGTTTTTTCAAAATTCGTTCTCCTTCAAGGACGCCCCCCATCGATCATTATAGCTCGACTTGCCGCTTGAGGGCGGGTTGGCGGGCGGATATGGCTTGGACTTGTGCTTCCAGCTTTCCATTGGAGAAGCTGGTTCCGACAGGAGTGCGATGCTCGAGGTATCAGACAACGGCGACCGCGGTGAGCTCATGTTCGAATACTTGGGCTCTGTCATCAATGGGACTTCCTTCTCTTTTTGCTTCGATCTCCTCCTGTATTGAGAACTTGGGGATTTCATTGACCCATGTCGTGATCCCAAACGGGTAGACGTTCTCTTGGGGGTTGAAGGAGGGGCGACATAGTACCCATTGGGCGGCGACGCAGGGACCAGCGCTTGTACTCTACCGGAACCAGTTGCCTGCATCGTCTCTAGGCGGGTGGTACGACTACCCGATGTGTTTGATCTGCATGCTTCCTCCTGCAGCTTCTTCATGTGCTTATTGGTCTTGTGCCACCAAAGCAGCACGCAGACGCATGCTATCACCACCACGAAACTGGCAATGACAATGTACATCCACCAGAGCCAGAAGAAGCACCCATTACCCCATGGAAGATATGTCGTCCATGTGCTTTTCTTCTTGAGGAAACTGGAAAAGCACGAGCACCAATCGTCCGAGTGGTCCGAGGGATATACTTTTTTGCTTGAAGTGACATTGTTCGGACAGTTGTTTGCTACTGCGAGCCCAATCTTTCCATCCACACGATCGTGATACGAGTACAACCCGTCCATGAAGACGTCGCCGAGGACAGTTGAGGACCCTTCGGAAATGCCAATTGCACGGCAGGGCATGCTAGAGTTGTCACCATTCATTTCGGGGCGCCAGTAGTACTGAGGTGGGATCTCGACCGTAAAATGTTTACTAGTTGATCCATCACTGGTCTCCATACCAAGTGTAAAGTAAATTGAGGGCAACTCCAACAGTGCTGCACTGGACGATGTCGGGTCACAGTAATCCTCATCGCAACAGGAAGCCGAATCATCGAAATAGCTAGTATCAAAGTCAGGAATGGCCTTCAGCGTGGCCGTTTTGATTTGTTCCATGAGCGCATTGTAAACATCCGACGGGAACGCCATGTTGCTCGTGCCAGAGTCGATGATAGCCTGCGGGTCATTGTAAGTATCGCACGAAAGTCCTAGACTCGTACCATCATACCCAATATCCGTCACAGTCACAACATACCATGCTTCCTGGACGTGAGAAATGACAAACAATCAGCGCAAAGACGTCAGCATATGCAGCTCAAACCCATTTACAAGTCAATCCCCACGAGCCATACCCATGTAATCGGAGTATAAAGCATATCGCCAGAATAATACTCCTCGCCGTCAATGCCTTCTGTACCTCCAATCATTAACTGACCGGAATGGTGCGTGAAATCGGTTCCTCCTGTCTGCAACAAGGGCTGCATCGTACCACAAAGCAGCATTCCGAAAGCGTCTGTCGACTTCGCAGTTTCCACAAGCACATTATAAAGTGATGGCACGGTTTCATCCGCCGACGCCGCCAGCACCTCATATGCCAAGCCAGTAATACCGTCATACGTTGAACGGTAGAATGTATCTTGCTTTTCGATAACCAGGAAGGTCTTTAAGATATTACCGATCTCATCCGACGACCACGTATCCGCCATAAATTGGCCCCTAATACAAGAGAAAAGGGTAACAGGTCAGCAGCAATATATTGCTCTCCAGCATCACCCAGCGACTCCAGTCCTCTTACTGAATATTGGCCCCCGCGAATGACAGCGTGACCGTGCCACCGCCACTATTGGTACAGGTCGACGACGCATCACATGAGTAAGTCACCTCTGCGTCCGATCCGCAGCATCCAGAGCCCAGTACTGCATCATTCGACGAGCCTGTGTCTGCGATCAGTCGGAAAGCGTTCTGTGCATGGAAGAACGTATGTATCACAACCTCACACTCGTCACACGTTCTGCAGTGTTAATGACCCGCTTCGTAGCAGTACCCACGTACACTTCCGCTTGAAGAACCCGATCTATCAAGTATACCGATGTCCACCGTGAGCGTGTAGGCTGCAGCATAGCAGCAGTGGCAGAGTCAACAACTGAAAAATTTTACGTCGGGTTGGTCTCCTTTACATCGCATGGTCAACACACGACCGCACCTGTGCCCGAAGCGATACCCGTCAGGTCGATGGAGTAGTGCGCATTATCGGCCTGGGTTTCTCGACCAAATAGCAGCAGCACCAGACAGCAGAGCAGCAGCATCGCCTGCGACCTCCGCAGTGCCGCAATGCTCGACATAATGACCTGCTAGTCAGTCTGAATGCTACCTTTGTGAGTCACACCAATTAGCACAGTCATTCTTCACTTTAGTGACTCCGCGCGCTCAATTTTGAATTTCCAACGAGCAATGTCGTCGTCCATGGCCCGCAGCACGTCGGCGCCGCTGTACACCCGCAGCCGCAGCCGCTACATCTCCGTTCTGGAGAGCGCGCTGGTAGGTTTGGGACACGAGGACGCCCTGGTGCAGTCCACGCGCAAGCCACGGAAGAAGCGGCGCTACGACGCCGACGATGAATTTCACAGCCCCGTCCGAGGGCTCTCGCATGCCTTGAGCGCTCCTGAAGCGCGTTCACAGGCTGCGACACAGGAGGAGGAAGAAGATCCGTTTGTCCATTTGAAACTGCTTAAGCCGTACAAGAAGAAGAAGTTAGGACGGGAAGAGATGATCAAAGGAGAGGAGAAGAGGACGGCGGCGTCGCCCGCTGTGACCAGGAGCGCTGCCAAGCGCAATAAATGGCACAAGCGGTGCCGTGGGGGCGTATTGGAGATGGTAGGAGGAACGCCCGTGACCAGATCGATGGCCAAGAAGAAATGGGAACGTAATAGCCTGGAGGTTATTCAGGACACAGCCCAGGAGGAGGAAGAAGGAGAGTTTGTGATTCAGAAAACGCTCTCGTTTCAGTCACCGAAGAAGGAGAAGAAAGTGAAGGTTGAGAACAAGTGGAAGGTTCAGGGGGAGGGACGGAGAGCGAACAGGAAGGCGACGCTGCTGAGGCAGTGGCGGGTCGAGTGGCCGCCGAGGCTGGAGGCTGGTAGTGAGAGGGCCGAGATGGTGCTGACAGGACATGTAGAGCAGGAAGCGGCGCGTTTTATCGTTGGAAAACGTGAAGGTCCCGTGAAGTTTACGTCGAAAGACGGCGCGTACGTGGCGCTGAGTGGAAAGTTTGATCGAGATGCTGCCAGACGTGCTGGCATGCCTCGTGCGGCGATGGAGCTGATGAAGGACGGTATTCCGGCGTTCTTTTACAAGCGATTCCTCCCATATGTACAGAAATCACAGCCAAGTGACAAGTTGGCGGCTAAACTGAAGCCAATCAAGAAAGCAAGTGATGGAGACAGATACAGGTGCGGAAAAGGGAGAGCTCTCTTTTGAGCTGACTGTTGTTGTGAGTGTTTTTGCTGACGAGAAGTTGCATGCAATTTGTTGCTATGACAAAGTTTACCAATGCCGTCGATTGATGAAGATCTGAGTACTGAAGAATCCATTGCCTTGGTCGAGGATGTGTACGAGACGCCGAAGCCCGCTAAAGTGCGTGGCTCCTGACGCGTCTTACGGATTTGATCAGCGTGAGCGCTAATGACCTATTCTCGCTTGCGTTCTATGGCAGATTCGAGTTCCAGTTAAGAAGAAAACAACAAGGGTCCAGAAGGATCAACCTGAACCGGAAGAAGAGGCCGACGTTTGGACGAATGAGCAGTTGGAAGCTTTAATGGACGCCAAACTGAAGATCCCAACAACCGCGTCAAACTTCTGGGCGCAGGTATTAGGAATGTTGATGCAACTTGGACACAGATGACGAAATGCATCACTGACTACTTGCAAATGAATTCTATAGGTGGCTCAATATATTCCAGGGAAGTCGGCACACGACTGCCAAGCCAAAACGTTTGAGCAGTTTCGATCCCCGCCTACGAATCGAAAAGCAGCAAAGGCAATGAAGCGACCAAATGCCGAGGCTAACTCCGCCATACCTACCAAGATCGCGCGTGCTGGCTCAAACAAATTCAAAAAACAAGTACGCGAGTTCGTGGAAGAGGTAAGCAGGAAAACAAAATTGTTAAAGGCGTGCGTGTCGATATATTGTACCTAAGACTAAATGGGTTGTGTTGTGGTATTCGCAGTACGAAAAGAAGCACGTGGATGACCTCTTCGACACGACCCCATCCAAGGAAGGTTTGCCGGAGCTACCCGAATTCGATTCCATCAAGTCGCCGGAGTTGACGACACCGTTACGTAGCTTCGATGACGACGACTCGGAAATGGACGATGAGGCTCCGGGATTACTCAAGAAACTGAGCTCGCGTAGGCGTGACGACATCGACTCGTACGTGCTGGGCATTAATCGGCAACACGTCGCGGGCGGTGGGGTGATGGTTGGTCGGAAGGTGCGCCGCGTGACTTCAATGGCTACCCCTGTCAAAGCGTCGACAGCAAAGACTACGTCTGCCAAGGTACGTCATGAAAGACAGGATATTTGTCTACAGGCAGACGGTGCTTAACGTTGTCTTGTGGTTTTGAATTCCCGTTTATGAGCAGAAGAAGGCCGTGATGCTTGTGGAGGATGCTGGTTCACATTTCGTGAGGGGGGTCGTGAGTCCAGGTGGGACGACTCACGTTCGTATAGAGAAGGACGGCAGTTCGTCGGAGGGTGAAGGCGAAGCTGATTATTACAGCAGCGAAGAAGAAGAGGACTTCGACATACCCTGAGCACTACTGTACGCTGTGTTATTTGGACTCGCCATCAAGTTCCAAGCCGCAGAATATGCGCGAAAGGAATGCGTTTATTTATTTGGTTGGGCTGCTTCAAGAAGGCTGTCTACACGTGAGTGATGCCTCTACTTTGTATCACGACCGATCATGAGTGTTGATAAATCGGTATCGAATGTGATGAATAAATACGGGCTCGTGTGAGTGATGCCCGTCGATCATTGAAAGCATTTTTGCTTTACTCTTGGACGAGTAACAGGACGTGACGCAGATTTTCCGCAATATCTTTTGAAGAAGCTGAAGCCAGAGGACCTAAAACTCAACGCAACAGAAGTAAGCACAAGTCCTGGTAAAAAACTTATCAGCCAGGTACGTACCATCCTTTTGGGAACTCAATATTTGCTGCAAGCTTCGTAGCGCTGTAGGCTTCGAGACCAACAGTGCACGTGCTTTCTGATTGTCGAACAGGAGCGACCACAGCGCTGCTGATAGGCATCCCAGAGAGGTCGAGTCATTCTCTGTCGTGCCATTCGTACGTACACAAAGAGCAACCATTTCATCTAGCAGCTCCTCCCATAGGGCGAAATGGTTCTTGGTTGCTTGTGAAAGAGCGAGGTTCCTCAAGAATAAGCAGCCGCTGCGTCGAATTATCTCGTCAGGTAACTGCATCACATCGTCGAACACGAAAGAGAGCACTGTGGCCCAGTTCGTGTAAAGTACGCGAGCACCTTCTTCATTGCTGGCAATGCTACTGAGTACGCTCAGCATGTGACCAAGGTTTTCGTTCTCTAGGTGATTTGTTTTGCTCGTCTGTCTGACTCGTTTCAGCCGATCTTGAAGCGAATCAACCAGCTTAGCAATCGATCCGGTCTTCACAGATGCTAGAACACATTCAGTGTTAAGCAGCACAGCCTTCAGCACTTGGCATGCAGCGTTGCTCAAGGCCGTATCTGCTTCGGACAAGGTGCTGACATCATGCGAAACTCGGCGGTGAGAAGACGTCACCTCCCCTCGGGTGCTCGCCAGGTTGAACAACAATGACAAGAGCGTTTGAGCATTTTCTCCTCCGTAAGATCTCCCAGAACCAAGTGAGATTAACAGCGAACTCCTGGCGCTGTCGTTTCCGTACGTGTAGTTTGCCAATAAATGAAGTGCACGTAGCATCAGCTGTGACCCACGCACATGAGCCATCTTCATCACGTTCCAATTCGACAGAATAACGTTGAGAAGGCCCTCGTCCTAAGGACACAAAGGTTAGTCAACAGTTTTATACTGACAAAAACTATGGAGGAGTTTTATTACCTTTGCCAGTCGCTGGCTTTCCTTGTCACCTCCAATGATGGAACTCACGACTTCCATGTGAGTCTGGATGCGTCCGCAGAGGTCAAGCACATATTTATCCTGTGTACATGTAGAGCTCCTAGCTCGCTTGCCGCCGAATCCTCCAGCTAAGCGAATCGCAGCGAATAATTCTTTGATGGATGCCATTGCAAAAGGTACACCACGTTTTATCTGCACGAGTGGCTGAAGATTTGGGTTCGTCTCGAGCAGTACTTGAAGCGCACATGAAATACGTCGAATCGATACCAATGCAAACACACGGCCTTGTCCATCAGATGTGGTAATACTCGCATCTATCGGTCGGAATTCTGTAACCTGTTGATAAAGATCAAACATGGCGGAACACAGCATGCTGACGACTGAAGTATCTGAAGATTTCAGAGATCCGGGTATCAACAACGACATCTACCAAAAACCACAAAGTTAGAAAAAATATTCATGAGGTGGAGCATTCAGCCGCATGAGCCTGGTAATAGTGCTTACCGCGGGCACGATACGAGAGAATGACACTCGGAAATCGATGGGATGCGTGGGCTCTAGCAGTTTTGTCACCGTGTCTACAAAACCCGCCATAAAGCTCAACGTTGTTGGTGCTCCGAACTGCTCAGCGTCGTATTTGTTGTGCTCGTCAAACGCTTGTACCAACAGGATGCTGAGTGTACCTGCACAAAGGTCGAGCACCTCGTAGTGTCTACGCTTTCTAGTTACTGAAAATGAGTCGTTTAAAGAAACCTGAACGTCCTGTACAAGTTCCATCAGCTGATACTGCAAAGTCGTATGCTAGAATATCATTTACACAAAAGAAAAGTGAGTTCACGGACAAAGGAAAAGAGAATATGTACAGCAAATTACCATGAGGAAGAATGTCACTTGATGAAAACCACCATCGCGGCAAATAGCCTGGAGAAGATTCAGCACTTCAGTCATCAGATCGAAGATAGCTGGAAGCAGCGCGCGCCTCCATGACTCGTCACAGTTAGGCAAAAGCATACAGCACGAGCTGTAGCGATTACACTTGATCTTCCATTCACGAAGTGATAACACCTAAGCAAGTACGTTTAAATATTAAGCGATCGAATCGTAACCAGATATTTGCACGAGGACACTCTTACCTGCACTAGGAGCGGATAAATGTCGTGTTCTTCTTCGGCTGCCTCCAACCCTTTGTGCATTTCCCCGAAATGTGACGCCAAACGATCCTTTTGTACGTAAAGCACTCGAACCAATTGTGCAAATGCACCAGCAGTGCGAACAAACAGTTTGTTATCCTTCAAGGCACCCGAAAGTGAGCGCAACGCTCTTGCTGCAAAGGTGGTCCCATGACAAATCTCTACCATCGCAACTTGTTGATCAGAAGAACGCTCAATGTATCCAAGAATCTCTTTAGTCAACACAGTACATGCTGCTGCTCGTACAGCATCAGCCTCGGTCTCGTCCGTGGCTGTTTCATAAGTCATCTTCAATAACCGAATCGACGGAGAGCTCCACACTGCAGCATGCTCAATAACACGAAACCCAAGCTCGCGGATGGGTGCGACGTGGTCGAAGAGAAAACGAGACGCCCAGCTTCCATCGAGAAGGATCGTGCTGTCAGTATGTTCCAAAGGGCTATCGCTCGCCAAAAGGGATTTGGACGGAAGTGTCTGCAAAATGGCGAGCATGCATTGAGATCCAATGGCAAAGACGTCACGCTCCAAGAAGGAGCCTGGGACACGATGTCGACATACAACAGTGAGCAACGATGAGAGCATCTCGAGAAGACGCTTGCAGATCTTTTCGCGCGAGGATGTTGACACGCAAGGGTCTGCGTGCTCATCCATGCTCCGGGCGAACCGAAGCAACACCTCTAACATTAAACCGTGAAGAGCAGGTTCAGTCGCGTAGATTGACGAGTACTTGATGCACATCGTCGCGAGAATGTCGGTATCAGCAGCAAGTGACACAAACAACTCGCTAACTTTGGATTCACTCACGTTAAGCAACAAGCGCGCCACCTGAAGGGAAAATGCCCTGCTTTGTGACCTTTTCAGCAGCGTGAGAACTTTACGCTTCACTACCACCAGAGCACGTAACTGTTCTCCTCTTGTCATGACACAGAACATGACGCTGAGAGTACACACAAGCGCACCGAGGATGACTTCGTCTCGTTCGTTTTTCGGTGGTACCGCGAAATACCGTTCAAAATCGGCCTCCCACTCGCTAACAAAACGTTGGCGTGCAAAACGCCACGCTTCACACATCGTCAGCAAATGGTAAAGTGCATTCAGACACTTCCCGTGTGACGGTGCGTCTCGAAGTTTCTGAGCGATAAGTGCATACTCTGCACCTAATAATGTAGCGAAATCGTCGCTGTTGCCATCAGAACAAACGGACTCCTGATTCAGTTTGGATTTCACTTCTTGCAGCCATAATGGGTCCTGTTGCTTGGTTAACAATGCACTGCTTGCTTGCAATTGTTGTTTTAACGAACAGGTCATAATGAAGCATCGTGGCCAACGATTCGAGTACAAACCAAACGTTGACTTGATCATCTCTGGAATTCTCGCTTCATTGTTGTGTATGAATGTCTCGTCACTCCCAGATTCGATTGATGCTCCTTTGGGAACAAAGTTTTCAGCAGAACACGTGAGCAGGAGAATAATGTAATACATTTGTGCCCGAATCGAGACCGAAGAGTGGAAAATCAACGGCATGAGAAGTTCCATCGTGTCATTGTCACGCTGCATGGCTGAACGCAACAGACGGCTGCGGAGTACTAGAGTTCTGAGCAAAAGAAGAGCTTGTTGAATCATCGACGAGTCATTTCGACTAGCCTCCGCTTGGCAAATGGTCCGAAGTAGCTCCATAAGATCCGAAAGTTTGTCCAGCTCTTCAAATAGTGAAAACAATTCCACCGAAGCGTTTTCGAAAAACATGACTAATTCTTTAAGTGCCGCTTCTCTCATGCTCTCAAAGGCACAAGATGTCTTGGAAATCACTTTGTACAAGTGAGACAACTTGCTCAGCTGTGACGATAACTCGTTTTCGCTTGGTGGATACTCACGTACTTGACTAACAGGCAAATGCGTCTCCATAAGTGTTGCGTCGAGGTTCATACGCTGGTCATTATGGCCGAATGTGCCTCCAAACGGGTCTTCGAGGACTTGTTTATCCGTTGAGATCCAGTCAACGCACGATGGTGTTGTCCGAGACACTAGCCGGAGAATGCCAGAGGCTGCTGCCTTCCGAATGTACGACGATTCGTGCAGCAAACAGCGGCAGATTAAAACGCGTCTTGTGTGATCAGGTACGAGCGTTTCCACTCGATTCAAGACCTCGGCTAGTTGTGGCTGAGTCGAACGTCGTTCAGTTGACGAACCTTCTGACGGTTCACTGTATGCAAAATGCTGGAGCAGTGGGACCACGGGCTGGAGAAGCGCGAGTTTGTCGCTGGACACGCCTGTAAAGTGCATCAAAGCGACACGCAACAGTCCCCAGAACGCCGCAGTATTCACTTGATCGTCAGGACCCTCGTCCTGCCTTGCTAACACAAGCAGCAAGAGCGTAAGGAACTTTGGTTCACACAAAACCTCGGTAAAGAACTGATGCCGACAAACGGCAGATACGCGCTTGGTTTCATTGATGACATTGTCAACAAGAGTCAGAAGACCTCGAAAAAAGTAAAAAACCATCGATATCGGCGTCGTTTTCTCGCTCAAACCACTCAAGAGATCGCAAAAGATGAAATGAATGGTTTCCACCTCACTCTCAGCGAGCCTGCCGGTGTCCGTCTTAGCCTCTGTAGTCAGTACAGACCAAATTATCTGGAGCGTGGCGTCTGCAATCATCTCAGCGTCCGTATCGTCAAAGACACATCTGATCTGCATCGTTTTTTGTGCAATCTCCGCCGTCCAAATGGCCGACTTCTCCCACGAAGGGAAATCCGCTAACTGATCACGATGAGTCTTGGCAAACTCTACAAATTCAAGGATTCGCCTTGCATCCTGTTGTGAAGAGCGTTTCAAATGTACAAAGGCAGGGATCGTGGCGTCAATTGTTGACAGTCCTTGGACGAGCGAATCGTCTTCCCACTCGTTAGCCGCAACTTCAGGGAAGATTGGATTGGAAACCCACAACTTTACTGCCTCCCACAACAGTCGAGGGACGATAATTCCACCTCGTTCAGCAGTTTTCGTGCTACCTTCAGCGCTGACAGCTTGACCCTCGACGCGATATTGAGACGACGGATACAATCGAAGCAACCGCACGACAAGCTCCACCAGTTTCCATGACATTGAGAGCGTGAGTTGAAGCTCAGCGTCGATCATTGAGTTTCCTGCTTGTACAGGTCGACAGATACCACTGAGAGTCTCAAAAATACGCTCCAGCCGCAATTTATCCAGCTCGTGAACGCTTGTTCTCGCATAATCCACGCAACTTTTCTCCAGTAAGTCCGGTAATGCCGTAATGAGGACGTTTAACAAGTGCAACCGCGGGTGTCGAGCTGAGCGCAGCAACGGCAAGATGCTCGTGAATATCCGGTATATGGCTCCACTTAATGAATACTGCTCCAATTGACCGCCTATTTGCTCGGATACTCTACCCACACCACCTCCGACTTCACCGCTAGTACGTGGGTATAGTACTCGACGCGTGTCGTAGGAATCAAACAACTCGACGTGGACATTGGGTGCGTGCACCACATAGGTCGGGTCAAGGCACGTTCTCCGTGTTAGTCTTAACGCATACAACAGTGACTCGATCGCTTTAAGACTCGCCATAACTACAGCACCGGTCAGATTACCTCGCTTGTGTGTAAAGGTCGAGCTCAACATATCATCAAAGTAATTCACACCCATGGACACGTCCATCGATCTCTGCACCACATCGTCTCCATCCCCACTCTCGCAGCTCGTTGTATCTGGACTTCCAGGCAAAATCGGCTGCTGTATGAGCTGCAGCAAGTACTGGATCATCGCTGGTCTCTGCAAGAAAACTTCTGCGGGGAAATTCCTCAGCAAATTATTCCTAAACGTCGCACATGCCGCTACAACGTCCTGCGTCTCTGTCCGTAGCTGAACTTTCACTTCAAATTCAAACAAAAATTGCTCATCCACCGATGTCAGCGTCACCGCAGCGAACCTCCATCCTTGAGCCTCTAACTCGTCGACCTTGGGAGCTCGTCGTCGGTCTGACAGTATTTTACTTGTCCTAAACTGCTCCACTTCCGTCTCTTGCTGCTCTTCTCTTTCTTCTGAAGTGCCGATTGGTTCACTCTTCTCCTCCTCCGGCTGCGCCTTGGTGACGTAAATCTGTCTCAATAACTGCACAAAACATCACAGAAATACGCATAATTTTCAGTGCTCTGCTGTGGTTTTAAGGGTCTTTACTGCCGCCTTAGAGACCTTCTCGTAGCTGTTCCGCAGCTCTGGATTGTTATGAGCAGCCCGCTGGAGCTTCTGGGCGGCCCCAAAGTGCTGCAGACTGGATAGAAAGACGTCTGATTGGCTCTTCATCAGCAGCTGCAGCACGTGCAGCGTCTCGAGCTCCAGTGGCGGCTCCAGACACGCTAGCAGCGTGGGGATCAGAGCGTTCTGCAGTGGCTCCAGCTCCTGCCAACGCACCAGACGCTCCCGCAGCTTGAACAGGAGGCTACGTAGCGCCCGGGACCGGATCTTGGCCAGCGGGTGCCGCAGCTTGAGCACCAGTGCGTCCAGCCGCCCGGCGGCGGCGTCGCTCTCCATGGCGGCGGCAATATTCAAATTTGGGACGAACTGAGCAAAAAAGCACGTTTGTTTAGACAACGTTTTAGCAGCTGAAACGCTTTAACCAACGACGTCACTCCATTAAGTGATACCGTAATCTAGGTGTCAAGTGTCACCCCCAGCGTGCAGACAAATCCCATGATCAGGATAAATTCAACGTAGAGACTGTCCAGGTTAGGTCTCCGTTGACGGAGCGATGTACACGTACTTAGCAAAGCGAGTACGATCATGCACAGTCACTGTTAAATAGGGCGAGTCGTTTGTCCGCGGCATTTTCTCGGAGGCGGCTAATGCTACGGCGTTGCGCTTAGGGATTCAGCTTCATGGGTATGATAGCTAGCGGTGTGTAGAAGCTCAGGTCTGTAGCGTGCTTGTGAACTAACTAGCACGTGTGTCATTTTTATTTGTATGAAAATTATAACAGGGCGGTGAGCATATTGCTGTGTGTGCACAATGTTTTCTCGGAGACTGTTGCTGGGGCGAGGTGGTGTGAAGTTCACAGTGAGCTGGTGGTGGTTGTTATTCATCTGGCTTGCCTGCGTGACATCTACAACACAGGGTGACAGTTAACATATCACGGCAAATCCTTACTAAAGAGGCTTTCTAATTGCCAAAACAACAGGGTGACAGTTAACAACGCCGGAAACTTAACACCTAGATTACGGTATCCGGCATAGGCTTGTGCAACGACACAAGCCTGACCAGAAGCAGAGGAGTTTGCTCATGCTAGTTGCAGGCTGCTGCAACTTGCAGCACAACGCCAAAGTCTTCAGAGCAAGGGAGGCTGTGTAAAAGCCAGAGCTTAAGATAATGCAGTTGGGTCTCACCGTCAAAGTAAAAAAGCCGTAAAGAATTACCGATCAAGACAACAGCAGAAGGACCACGGATAACTCGTGGTACTATTGTACGCGTACGGAGCGCAGTGACTGCACGATCAAGATCGGAGAAGGCGCTACGGCGAGTAAGGTGGGCCAATCAGAGGCGTAGATCGCTTAGGAACAGAGCAGAAGCTCTTTCGCGTTGGGGGATCAGAGCAGAAGCACTTTCGAATTGCAGCAACAGTGCAGAGGCTGTTCGAGTTCCAAGCACCGACTAACAGTATAGAAGCACTCATGAGCCGAGCGAGAGGCGAAGGTCGGGGAATACAACATGTGGTAGTCGAGGGCCTTGTACGTACTGGGCCGCAGCAAGTCGTTCACCCATGGTGGTCGAAGACGCCCACTAGACGGGTAACGGCATGCCGAGGGTTTGTGTTACACCGTAAAGCGGGGTGCGCGAGCATCAGAGTGACACATTGTACCTACAAGTCTGAGAACGAGTCGGGGGCAGGCACGAGGACGTGACGACCTACACGAGAGACCGAGAACGAGGCCAACGAGAACGAGTGGCAAACGAGGACGAGACTGAGCAGAGGGAATCGGTACGAGTCGAGTGAAGACACGCCGCGGCAGCAGTTGAACTCATAATAAACTAGGGACGACCGCGAGGACGCCCCGGCTAACAACCCTCGGGGCCTTTGTATTACGTAGAGGGGGAGACAAACGAGGACAGCGCGGCACATCACAGTTGTACGACCTGTCCAACAAGCCGGGCAAGATTAGTTTACGTGATGGTCATACAGGACCTCTTACCATACAGGACCTCTTCTCACGTTACGCGCTAAACCTGGACCCGAGTCTACGAAGATCGACGATGTGCTACGGTGGTGACTACGCGGCAAGGCAGGCCTAAAGCATTACGCAGCGAAGAGCACCAAGACAAAGTGTGCAGCGAAGAATACGCGAGTGGCGGAAACGAGACACCAGGGCGTACAGTTGAATTGGGGCAGCTACCATTACGCCCAACACTGACGTTAGTTCCGCAACCAGTTGCGGCACCCACGAACGCAGTAGAAAGCATCGCTTCAAGCCGGGCTGCACCAGCATCCCTAGTGCCCCTGATGTGAGGGCCATGACAGCTGCGCTAGAGCATGGTATCGATACTGTTCCGGAAACGACGGGCGGGACGAGAAGCAAACGTGCTTCATACGGTCGAAGAGGCGTTCCACGAGCAGCGACATCGGGAAGGACGAGGCACGGAGGTCTCCACCTTCTCGCAGCTTCGAAGAAGCGTTGGGTGACGACTCCAGTGAGGAAAGCTATCGCGCTGGTGGTCACACCAATGAGGAGAGTAATGGCAGCAGTGGGGGCAAGTCAAGTAGCAGTAGCCGTTCAAACAGTGAGATGAAAGAGCGTGATGAGCAACGTGAACGACATGAACGACGAGAAGACAACTATGACGATGAATTGCGAAAGACCTGGAACTACCGACTTTCACCCGACAAAATACGAAAAATACCCAAACTCTGAAGCACAAACACCAAGCGGGGCACATTAGCACCAACACACGAGAAAGGCGGGCCGCTTGTCACGGGACCGGCTTGTCAGACAATTCTTCTCTGATTTAGCAGTGCTGACCTTGATGTTGCAACACCCTAAAGTTGCAACATCTAGCTTGATTCAGCAACACTTGTCATTCTTCAAAAAAGGTACCCCAGACGCCCCCCCCCCTTCTCGACAGCCCAACTCGGAAGCGGCGACAGGATCGGCAAGGCAGCAGCGGCAGGCAAGGCAGCGGCTGCAGGTTCAACTCGACAGCGGCGACAGGAGTGGTGACATGATCAGCAAGGCAGCGGCGGCAAGCAAGGCTGCGGCTGCAGGTTTAACTCGACAGCGGTGACAGGGTCGACAGGCTCGACACGGTAGTGTCAGCAGGCAAGGCAGCGGCGTTGATGATAGGACTAGACTGCAACTGATGTGAGTCAATGTATTATGTGGTGTTTGACTTATTCTACTCTGTTACAATTTTTAGGTGCGGTTAAGTGCGTGCCCGTTTTGCGTAGGTCTTCCAGACGCTTGCGTCTTGCTCGTGAGCCGGCGTGCTTTGTTTGGTCCGCGATAAACCAGTGTCTCGAGTTTCCTGGTGCAAAGAAGTCCGCGAGCTGACAGTGCATGACCTAGGGGAATACAGACAGCATACTTCTGGAAGAAGACACATCCGCACGTCCTCATCGAAGTGTTGACGTACCAACCACTACTCGGCATTCCCTTCACCTCCATACGAGCAAGGTGGCACCAAGTCGTTCCGTCACCATCAGTGCCTCGTGACTCCTGCCAACTTCAGGGTCGAAAAACGAGGATAAGGCTTCGAGATAACTAGCACCACGTCCGCAGGCTGCTCTTCGTCATCGTCGCCGAGGATGAACGCGATGCTGTCTCGGCTAGGCGAGTACTCGTGATCATCTTCGCTGCAGACAACTCCTTATGCGCCTCAAGGTGGACGTGGGGATTGCCGGCTCGATGGCAAACGCTTTGCCACTCACACTTTCAGCGGTGCAACATGAAAGAAACTGGCCCAGGAGAGCGCCCATCTTGAGTCGGCTGTGCAGCGTGTACTGACGTTTGATTGTTATACTGCTCGACAGGATTGTTCGTAGTCGCCCAGCCACGGGGAATGTGAAATATTTGCCAGTTCGTGAAGCGCCCAGAAAGCCACTCTGTCTGAAAGTAGGTGGAGAAGGCCGAGAGCTCCGGCAGCACAGCCCACGCCGCAGCAACGCGTCTTGGTCTCCATGAAGGCGTTCTCGCTCAAACCACAGTGCATGTCGTACACACCTGACATCACCGTATTCGCGTGCGAGGGCAGTAGCCCACGTGTCTTCTCGAACACCTTTGCGATTACGTGGTAAAAGCACATAAGATATTTGACTTGCGCGCCTTCTTCAATTCCTTGGCGGATGCCGTTGAACTGGGCGATATCGGCGTCACCCATTACTAGTTCAACCGCCAGTGGTTTGCCTAGAACCTGCCGGTGTATCCGGCTGAGTGCAGCAAACGTTTCGGTATAGTGCGCCTCAGTGCGCTGCGAGGACACGAATAGCACACCACAAGATGGACTGCACGGGCGCGGTCCTACACACCGACTACTATCACTGGGTAACCAACCTGGTTAAGCTTGAACGTAGCATTAACGTGCAACATCAGCGCGCCAGCCTCACTGCTTGCCCGCATCAGGAGGCTACGCGACGTGACTCCAACAATGAAAGGCTTGAGATCAGAGCCGACGCCAACAACAGGTTTCCGAGGGGAATCCGTTTCCAATGAAAACGTAAAGCTTTCGTGCGCAATCATCGAGTTGTCGAAAGCTGCATCGCGAATTAGCTTGCTCGTATCGTCAACGTAATCGTTGCTTCCCAACTTAATGCATGCGTATTCTTACCAAACCGCTGAATTGTTGCGGGGATATGCAGATCTTGCGGTGCAAGATTGAACTTGGGCAGAGTTCCGTTCCGGATGCGGACGGGCTTGAGCCCCTCCGCTGTCATCTCTCGCACGTACGCCTTCATCGTCGGTTGAGTCAGGTTTCGGCGTCGAGCGAACGCTTGTTACGTGCTTGCCCGTCTCGAGAATGTCGATGAGGTCGAGCTTTTGGCAGTGCAGCGTCTTCGCTCTCCACGGACACTTAACGTAGGGCGCTTCTTCAGCGCAGGTCGGCAGTTGCAACGCCGAAGCCGATACCGCATGTTGTGAGGTTCCATTACGTCACAACCGTGCATGTCACCAGCTCGCTCTTGGTTATCTTGGACGGCTTCAGCAAGTCGAGCAACATATCGGCATCCTTCTGGGAGAAGCCGTTGGCGAGAGGGGCCCAGAGGAGTGATGGTGGCATGGTTCGGAGGGGTTGAGGCGGTGACTAGGCAAGTGCTGTTCAGGTTCGGCTGTGAGTGGATATTAGATGTTGGGCGTTTGGTGCTGGTGGAATAAGTGGTGCTGGTGGTGAACTGACTTTTGGTGTCAGTGTACATAGTAAGGTATTGGTGCTCTCTATTGCCAGTGGTACAGTTTGTATACGCTTGTCAGTTTTATTGGTGTTGGTGGTAGTTTGTCCTTTCACTCCATCTCCGAAGGTTTCGGTACCGCGTGGATGGATCGCATAGATTTAGCTTTGAAGCGCGCGAAGGAGTCAGTGCCTGGAACGTGGTCTGTTTGCGCCCTGTACTTCATCATGGGCAGCCAACTGATGGGGAACGCAGCTAAAGGATGGGTGAACATGAACAGGAGGCTACCTGCACCCAAACAAACCTGAGCGAACCCGAAGAAGGCGTTGCTCAGACGCCCAGTGTGAAAATTATTAGTGAGTGGCGTACTACCAAGCTCGATAGCGGTGCGAGGTACACAGTCACGAATTGGTATACCTCCTACCCGTGCGCCAAAGCATGGCAAATCTTACCGACTCGGCCCTTCCTTGCTTGCGACCCTTTTATACTGAATGGATGCAGCATGGCAACCGAGTAGCATACACTGCAGCCGTGAACAGCGTAGAGGGTATCGGAGGATTCCTACTAGACGTTGTAAGTGTCTGCAAGTTTGAGATGAAAACGGTTTTCGACGGCGTGCTGCACGTGAAAATAGCAATGTAAAGGGCCCATGGGTACATTTCGGTTCGACATGAATTCTATGCGCAATCACGGGGCTACTATTTATTAAACTAACAGAGAAACCAATCCGTGCGTCTGTCCGTCCGAATCCTACCTGGCCGCCTGGACCTCCCTTTCGGCATGGCTTTGATTTGCTTTTAGTACCGCCACCAACCCACAAAATTGAATCATACTATCTTTCCGACTCTAAACACTATGCCTGAAATTGCAAAAATAGCACTGCGTGACGTTTAAAAACCACTTCTCATCGGCCAAAATCGATGTAATTTTTTAATTGCTGCCGAGCGCAGCGAGGCGGCCTCCCATTGGCTCAAATTGTAAATTGCTGCCGAGCGAAGCGAAGGCGGCCACTCTACGCGATATGAGTAGTGCAGCGAGCTGGCACAGCGAACGGAACGTAGTGGGACGCGATAGGAGTGGTACAGCGGGCTGGAATAGCGACTGGAACGGTGTGGGACGCGATATGAGTAGTGAAACGAGCTGGCAGAGCGAGCGGAACGGGGTGGGACCCCACAAACACACCTCCCGCATGCGGCGGCGCTCGGCTAGTCTATACATCAATTCTAGTAACCCGTCCGTCTGTCTGTCGGTCACAATCCTGCCTGCCCGCCTGCACCTTCCTTTCGGCATGGCTTGGCTATGCGTTTAATACCGTTACCAACCCACAAAATCGTATCATACTATCTTTCCGACTCTAAACACTATGCCTGAAATTGCAAAAATAGCTTTGCATCACGTTTAAAACCCCTTCTCATTGGCCAATAACTATGTATTTTTTTAATTGCTGCCGAGCGAATCGAAGGCGGCCTCCCATTGGCTACAATTAAACGCGGCCTCCCATTGGCTACAATTAAGGTGTGTGGTTACACCAGAGCGTACATAGCTGCCGAGCAAAGCGGAGGCGCCGCCGCCATTAACCTTTTTGTGTATAGCGGGACCGGAGGGCCCGCCCTTCCTACCGGAGCCGAAGGCGTTGGTAGCTCACATAGTATCCTAACACGGCGATTAGCGCAGCGAGCCTCTGCCAGCGGAGGCGCTACTACCGGAGCGAACCGTAGGTAGATTTTCTCAGTAGTGGAGCGTGCTCTTGAGCGGGCGGAACGGGTTGGGACCCAACAAGCACACACCGCCGCGGTGCTCGGCTAGTCCTAAAACGCAACGATAACGTCGCTCCGTCCGTCCGTCTCTCTGTCGCGATATAACGTGATTCTAGCCACAATCGCATTGGCTGCCGAGCGCAGCGAAGGCGGACCTTTTTTGCTAAAACAATATTTCGCCGAAGGCGGCCATTGGTGGAATATAATTAAACAATTGGTTGGAATTAAAATATATACTTTCTGTGGGTCTGCCCGCCTCCGCTGCGCTCCGATGGGCTTTCAATACTGGGACCAAAACTAAAACCGCCGCGTACGCGGCGGCGCTCGGCTAGTGGACGTCAGCAAGAACGAGATGCGATACATAGAAGTAGCGCGCACAATAGTGATGTCGTTTAGGTCGTTCGACTAGAACACAGGTATTACGATAGCGGCGGTTCGAATGGCGACCAAAATGAGAATGAACAGGATCATAATACGCCAGTGGAAATAGCAGTAGCTGCAGAAGACGGAGAACAAAGCATCTTCGTGCTAGCGACTAAGTTGGGGTCAGTAATGCTTTTCACGACAGTAACACAAGTGAATACACGCGAGGTCTTCATCAGTGATCGTGACGAAATGTGGGGCTTGCCTTTCAGGCAACTGTCACACAGCGTATCGAGTCCTTGCTTGACCGTTGATATTCCGTTCGTAGCCCTTGCCGGACCTTTCTTGCTTGGAGGCCGCATGTGAGCCTGCCAAAGCTCGCGGTCACTGACATCTCCGCGTACTGCAAAAACCGTGTCTCTTTCTGTTGGCAGTCAAGCACGTACGCCTTGCCGACATTCTTGCCTAACGTAATAGCGCTGGCCTTGTCCCAGATGGCGCATGAAGAACGCTGGAGATCCACGTCCAGGCCACGGCCGGTAAGATTCCCCACAGACAGTAGCCATCTGCCAAGTGCGGGGTGTGTGAAGCACCTCCTTTGTCGTGACCCGGATACCATTCGACGCTCACCTGCAACTTCTTGATGTCCGCAATCGTCGCGTCGATAACTCCTCGTATTCACAGAGAGCAACCGTTGCAACGCTGGTCATAAGCCACCCAACAGGCCGTTCCTCACCAACTGCGAACATGGCGTCGCCCAAGCTGACACCGCTCCGTTTCGGGTCGTCTCGCTTCGTTGTACACTTAAAGCACTTGCTTCATGTAAGCACGCTCCTTGAACGCGTGTTCCGTAATCGCTTTTTTCTGCAATCGCTCGTATTCCTCAAGTGATAATTTTCGCGTCGTTGAGCGTGATGCCTTCGCCGTCTCCACGATAGACGCATTCAACTCGTACTTAGTAGCATCACAAGCTGGCGCGTCCCGTCAACTGGCCCCCACAGCCCGACGATAGCCCGACGGCAGCCCGTCGAAGGGGTCCAGCACCTTCGCCATAGCCGAACCGCCCTAGATTTATTTGCATGTTCTAACCCCAGTGGAAGTAGCTACCTACCCAGGAGGACTTCGGCTCTGTAGGCCGTCGTCATGGCTTGAGCACTCTCGGTAGAGCGCCCCGGGTTCAGATTTCTTGCGGCTGTTAGCCTGTTGAGAAGAGCATGCTTATTGAGGGCAGACACCAAAGTGAGTGCATTAAAGTGGCTTAACATGCCCTTCCTGTCTTTCTGATTTACTCCCTGCTCTCCCCCTTGATATCATTTGGGTGTGCTGGCGCTCTCAGCATTTCCTGCTCCTCTGATGTCTATCATGGTGATCATTTAATCAGAGCGCGGTAGGCAAACGTGAATATACCGCGCAAGAGCGGTGAGAAAGTAACGTTGCTTGCGAACGACACCATGATTTAGGGCTGCCCCCTTACAGGATTATACACCATGTGCCGAAAGTTTACGCCCACCAGAAAAAATGTGTGTACTTCTTTGAACTGGTTGCTGATAGTGCGGACACTCCAGTGTGGCATGCTGAGGTGCTCACAAATCTTGAGCTGGCTAAGCTTAGCCTTCCACTTGTCAATCACTCTTTTTTTTAACGCAAGTCAGAGGAGTACTAGCGGGTGTCTTGGCGAGACTTGCTTCTTGCGGAGCAGAACTGGAAGTGTGCAACGCAAAGGACACAAGGAGGCAACGTGTAGAACTTCTGACACTGTTGATTAGTAGAAAATGATGCTCTATCGCTTCATAATTGGAGGAACCTTAGCAATGCTAGCCAATAGCGTGCAAGCCCAGTAAAAAGCAAATGAATGGCCAGGGGCACGGAGTTCGCGGCCACGTTGGCATCACGTTGAAGTTAACCTTATGTACAAAAAATGGATGGGCGTAAATTTTTGGCACCGCTGTATATGTTTAATTGTAGGTTTGGCAGTCAATATTTAACTCGAGTATATAGAAAAACATTTTTGCGATGCTTTATCGTCCATCTCAAATAGATGTTCCACTCAACTTGTAGCTTTTATTGCAGGACTTGGAAGACGATTAGAAAATGACCACGAATACGTTATGTCTGAATAAAGGCATATATCAGAAAACCCGAAATCACCGATAGTCAGACCAATTGTGGAAGACAGCAAAATTTGCTAATGCTGTGCCTTTGAGACATTTTGGCGACCAAGTCGTTAGTTCCGGCTATATATTCGTGTTCATCCGTGTTTTTATTTAGAGAAATTGCAGGGTGCTATGAAAGAATCATTTGTAGCACGCTAAACAACTTTACTCCTACACTTTGTCGCTTGCTCCAGTTTGACCTCAACATTACCAGGAATGTGCTAGCTAAGCGCGCGCGTGAAAGGGTGCCTGCTGAAGTAGAAGGATCTATCGACTAAGGCCATTTTACAGTGGCTAGATCATTCGTTTTTCTATTGATGAGACTTCTAAAAACAGGAGAGTCGCGCTTCGAAAGTTTGCGTGATCACGTCGAGGCACGCCAGCAACCGTATCTATCCCCTTTAATCGTGTACCCGGGAGGAGTTGCTCGCACCTGTGAAGGTCGCCAACCCGGAGAACGAGATCGCGGGTGCATGGCCGGTGAGCGATGTCAGGTACTCGGCAGTGGTCCGTGCCATGAAGACATGGATGAATATCATCAAACTGTCGACAGCATAAAATACCTAGCGTGAGTATGGTCGCATGTGCCAATATAATCTTCACGTGATAATTTCAGCAAACTATACCCCATTATTGCGCAATGTTAGCCAATTAAAACATCCAGGATTAGGTGTTGTTGATACCGACACGCGACCTACGCATAATATCGGCAGTGAACAGCCAGAGATTTTTCGGCGATACATAAATCAAGGCATTTGGACATTCACCGGATATGAAGTTGCGAGCTGACAACATAATCGAAAAATATGAGCCTTCAAGACCTTGCCTTGAGATCACGAAGCAAGCGCAAGCGACAGCGATAAACGCCTTCAAAGTTTTCCTCCCGTCGGAGAACACCACGCTCGATTCGTCCGAACTACATTTCTGGCCGACAACTGTGGTTCCGGCTTCGTGGAGTTGTCGACCGCTTTGCGATGAATCTCGCATTTGCACGAGGCCGAGGCGGCGAACTGCGAAAGTGAAACACCGTGATGAGCTACTACCGCATCATCAAGAACTGGCTGTTGGAAGATTCCCAACAGAATCGCCATGCGATCGAGCAGCGATTATTCAAAATGGGTCGGATTTTAGAACGTTACTGTCCCAATCGACAACAATATTGAAAAGTGACCAAAACTCGAGTTTCCGCAAAGGACGACTTTTGCCTTCTCTGCTCGACGGGCTGTACTTCGATGCCACCCCAAGCAAGGAGTACCAAGACGCAGCGCTTCTCTGCATCATGTGGTACGCGCTTGGACGAGCGTCTGACCTTGCATTTCTCCAAACGTGCAACCTGTCCGTGTCTTCAGGGGGCGAGCTCTTCCTTCGTCTGGTCCGCGCAAAACGTCGGATGAACAAGGCCTCTTTCTCTTTCCAAACAAGAGTTCGTTCATCACGTGCCCACTGCGCCGATCGGTACGGCGTTAGCGATGAAAACTTTACCAGCATCATCGATACTCGACCTCTAGGGGTTTTCACTTAGCAAGGAGGATGACGAATGGCCGATGACGAACGCGACATCATTGACCGACGCACTTCTCCACTGCGGCGATAAAGCTGAAGCAATGCGTTCGTCGTCAGATAGGACACCTCAGTGCCAAGCACCTGCCCCACTGAAAATGCAAGGTTACGTCAATCGCGTGCTCAAGGTTGCACGTGCAAGTCAGCCAAGGCTGGTGTCCTGTTCGGCCTATCGTCGCATTCGCTCCGGCAAGGTGGTGCACAGCATGCTAATGCAGATTCATCACTAAGCCTGCAATTAATATGTGTGGATCGGTTAGTTGGAATATGACGGCGACAAACAAAGCATTTCCTCTGTATGAAACACGACAACTGATGACAGGAAAGTGTCGAAGGTGCTTAGCGACTGGAAGTCCGGAGAAAGCCCGACCATATCTACGCTGAGAAGCTTCGACACATCAACGGCTTCAAAAATCCGGAGGTTAGGTCACCTGGTATTCGCGTCCAACTTGGGTTTTGAAGACAGTTCCTTGACTCCTCATCAGCGAGTCGATGATCTTCTCGTGGCGTCTTTGATCCATCACATTCCTGAAATCAACGACAGATACCCAATGAGACGGTACACGTCGCGGATGCGCATCTACCTCTTTTCCATCCAAGCAGCGATGCCTGAACTTCTAGCTTGGAGGTGCAACTGAATCAGCAAGCAACGCGAACGCCCCAAGCACGCAATCGCCGCTCCCGCTGCTACTGCTACTGCTCAGCCCATCCTGCTGCTGGTTGCGAGGAGACCGCCTCCCCTCGCATGCGAACGTTCCAAGCACGAATGCGCCGCTCCCGCTGCTACTGCTCGGCTCATCCTGCTACTGGCTGCGAGGATTCCGCCTCCCCCCGGACGCGAACTCCCCACGCTCGTTGGCGCGCTCCCGCTGCTACTGCTCGCTTGATGCTGATGGTGCTGATGATTGTGTTATGGCGGGTGGCCACCACAACCTCGCGTTTATTCGTCCTCGAACATTTTCAGCCAACAAGATAATTAATAGTTATGCCGAATAAAAAAGCGCATATGATTTTATTCTGCCCAATCGTTTGGTGTCGGTATTGTCGGCCGGTGTCAGCCAGTTACGCTATGGGGGCGTTCTACAATGGAGCTACGCTCCACATCCGTGTCACGGTGACTCGGAAGCTGCAAGCACTCAAATTGGGTCTGCTCAGGCCGTCTAACAAGGGTTAGTGCCCAGTATGATCGAGCTGCATTGCCCAGTTGCTCGTCCGCAGGCAGCGCACTCAAGTGATCATCAATTGGAGATGGGATGCTGCAATACGCCCTTCTGTTTCTCGACCTACCGTCTTTGCCGATGCCAACTTGCTGACAAAGATGGACAGCACGCGTTTGCTAGCCGCTTGGCTACTTGAAATTTAAAACAAAATAGCAATAACGAATAAACTTCAGAATCTCATCGTCTTTGCCAAGTATGAACTGGTGATTCGTACTCTGTTTTGCGTTTCGCAGCAAGACTCCAAGCCGACGTCAATTGCAGTAACAGCTCCTGGTCTGACTCGGCTAGAGCAACAAACTTGGCTTGCGATGCATTAAGTGTAGGCTTCAGCAGTGTTTGTCCAGCATCAGGCCATTCTATATCCTCCATCTTGTCAGCCAACTAACGAATCCGAGCTCGAAAACCTAGCTGTCTGTCTTCTGGCACGAACTCCATATAATGCGGCCCTCCAAAGCTGGGTCTACTGCTCCCAAAATGCTCACATATCTTCAACGTTAGCACTGCTGTGAGTGCTGAAGGTATTGACAGGCTCACAATTTCTACAGAACAAGCATTCCCATTAGATCCAAAACTGGTAATGTACCATCACATACTTCAGTATTTTAAACGTACTGAGAAATACTAATTGTATATACGCGCTTGGTGAATCTCAGTGCCTGGAAATTATATTTGAATAAATAGCATTGAAAATTTCTACTTCATTTAATATTATTACTCGTCCGTAGCACTTGGTAGTAGTACTATTTTTTGGATTATAGTTTATTCAAGTCAAGCACTCAACTTTGAAGACAAAAACGCCAACGACTTATTTTGTGCAATGCAATTCTGTGTTCAATTCTCTCCATTTTGACTCTTGCCATCCAGTGATGTCTGCAGACCTGTCAACATACCCCTGCCTGCAATTCAACGGCTAGATCCTATTACACTTCATTCCGCATTTGGACTTCTACGTTATCCTCCTCCACTCCGCTCCTATCCTCTTCGTCATGGCCAAGAACGCCGACATCTGCCGTGTCCTCTTCGCAGCCCTCCCGGATCACCACTTCAAGTGCAAGTACTGCGGCACGGTACGACATCAGCTGCCCTCGAGTGGCTACGACAACCTCGTAAGCCACCTCCGCGACAAGTACGCTGAGTACGAGGCCGACTACATCGCGCATGCCAGCGCTACGACCGGCAATCTGCACTCACTCGGCTTCGTGAACGCCAAGATAGCTAACATCTACAGCTGGATGGAGTGGGTCATCGATCGCAACATGCCACTCTCTGAGGTGGACCACAAGATGACCCGCTCTATGTCGCGTCTGAAGCTCATCTCCTCCAATACACTTTAGAAGTACATTGCTGTGACGACCGAAGCTGTCGAGCTGGAGATCTCTGCCGTAATCACCTCATTTTGGAATCATGTTCGACGGCTGGTTGTGCTTTTCAGACCACTATGTGGCTCTGCACGCCGTGTTCTGGCGCGAGGGGCAGATGGAGTACCTACTTTTGGCACTGGCTCCACTTGACGAGGAGGACATGACCGCTGAGTCCCACTGCGCTTATATCCGGAAGATTCTAGCTATTTTTTTACCAATCAGCGTCACAGCTGCAGTTTCTCGTCGGTGACAATTGCGCGACTACCAAGCAACCGCCACCTTGCTCGTGGTGCCGTTGGTGTGTGTGTGCGTCGCACCGCTTCACCTGGCCTCCAATAATTTCCTGTGCGTGCACGAGGACCTGGTCGAAACGGTTAGCACCCTCATGACGGCGCTGCGGACCACGAAGAACCGCGCCGAGCTCCGCCGCCACACGAGCCTCGCGGCGCTGTGTGCGAACGTGAAACGGTGGAGCTCGGCGTTCATGATGCTGGAGCGCTACGTGCGTATTCGCGACGCCATCAAGCGCATCGATGCGGTCTTTGACCTGGTTACCAAGCCGGCGGTTTCACCGCCGAATCGTCGTTCTGATGGAGAACCTGAAGACTTTCAACAGTGTTTGGAAGAAGCTGCAGGAAACTGCGCTCACGATGGGTTCTGTTCGCGTACTTTTCGGCAAGATAGCGGAAATATTTTTTATTACGCAAGAGTACCTGCTTGCCGACGCGCGCATCGTGCCTTCTCCAGCATTCGAGCGAGCTGTGGTGAAGGTGGATTATGTTGTTTATTATGTTGCCCTGGATTGCTTTAACAGCCTTATGTTGCGCTTTTGTTTGTTTTTGAACCGCGCAGCGGAGCTAACACTGGATGAGCTGGAGTCGCTGGGGCCGCTCAAGTTGGACGACGTGCCCGCACTACCCACGGAAGCGCCAGTCACCCGGCCGCGAACGCGAGCTGGCAAGGACAACGAAGACTTTGCGACAGCGCGTTTGCGCTCAGAGACTGTCAGCGAGCCGTCTACACCGCGCTACGGCCCTACCCTGGGTGTGATCAGCAAACACTGCGAGAGATTGTTCTCGCAGTGCAAGTTCATCCTGACGCCTCAACGATCGTCACTGCTCCCACTCAACTTTGAAATGTTGGTTTTCTTACGCGTCAACCGTAAGTAGGATTCTTTCCCTCTCATGAACATCAGCATTACTGACGTCGAAGACAGCTCAGACAGCTTGGTGCAGGAACGGTAAGTCAATACATTACGTATAGCCTCATACTTCATTATTGTGTCGTTTGCCAGGCAACTGTTTCTTATTCTTGTGTGTGCAGGCCCGTACATTAGTTTATGGTAATGTCCGAGCACTGGTTGGGCTGCCACATCAGAAGCAAGTCGTACATCATCATTGTGAGAGGAGGTTAGAAATGCGTATGATTCTAAATTGATCACCGACGGTACTGTGTCGGGCGCGTTAGTCGGTTAGCAACTCGGCGACACGTTCCACCCTTCGAAGAAATGCACGGCGGTATACAGTTACGTGAAGCCAAATTAGACCTTTCCAGTTGTACAGAAGCGGAGTCGGCACTTGCCTACAGGGACAGTTAGAATCCTAGCCTTCGCGTACAAGTAGAGCGAATACAATTACGATGCTCGTCGAGGCTTCTACTTCGTCACGGCAGCCCAGGCACGCTTTAAACGGGGGGGGGGGGCTACTGCAACACACGCGCAGACGGCGCTTGACCCAGCAGTAAGGAGGCTCGAGTCCAGAACTTGAGAAAGGCACCGCCGTAGAAAGCGAGGCTCGACTGGCAGCGTATGATTAACCCATGAGGATAGCATACCAACCAGGAAGCAAGTGGTCGAGTTGTGCACCATCCGTTGAGTCGTCGTTTTACCGTACCTTTATATCTTGCTCTCAATCGTATGTAGGGAGGCATTATTGTACCATACCGTAAAGTTGCCGACATTGGCCGACACTGCCGACAGACATAAACATGCAAAAAACGGGGAGTTATCTTTAAGAATACCTGTCACCCAGCTATGCGCTCCGCGCAATCCCACCGACCCTAGTGCTCGCTGGGGCAGAACCCTAAACCCGCTACGGCTCACAAGCTTCATCTCTGCTTGCAGCTCGCTACGCTCGCTTGGGCAGAACCCTAAACCCGCTGCGGCTCGCATGCTTCGCCTCCGCTTGATCGGGGGACATGACACCCGTCCTCCCTTCAGAAGGCTAAATTACTTGTTTCTGTACCGATCGGTCCAGGCACACACAAGCGTGTCTTCTACTTCCACCAGTGGTTGTCAAGGTAGTGAGATATTTCTTGACTCGACCGTCGCAGTTCTGCCGCCTTGTCTCGAATTCATCCTCATTGCGGGCATATATCGCAAGGTAGAAGGCGGCCATACATGCACCAGTTTGCCATGTGTTTTCATAATTGATTGGCGGGGAGCGGGATTCTGTACTGGTACTTGCCCCAACACTTGGCGCGCCTTGCTGAGAGCGTTCTTGTTCAGGTGCAACCTACACACCAATGCCGGTATCTATACGAAAACTCGATCAACCGCATTCATGGATGCCAAGTCCCTATCGGTGAGGATTACACTAGGCAGACCCACTTCCATCTCCGTCAAAAATTGTCGAAGTGTGTTCATAGCCCACACGAAATCCTCCTCTCTTACTCTTAGTAGCCAGCATTGTGCCACAGGAAGGACGAGCGACGGTGTTTTGAAACTGAGAGAACTTGTTGAATCTGGCGAGGATATGGCGAATCTCCCCGTGAGAAGCTGCTTTATTCTCCTCCTCTGCATCGTGTCTTCGATTTTTATCATGCAAATGAGCTCTAGTGCTATCTTATATTTCGACAATACAAATTTATCCCGGGTACGGACACGATTGGATGCAACGGACACGCTGCATTTTTGTATTGATTTTTGTAGGCTATCCTTGGATAGTATCTAGCTGATTTGATATGTACGAACCTTGAATAAACCGTCCTTTCCTATGAAATGGCCCTCCTCACAAGTGGCCCTCCTTAGTCTTGCCCCTTCCTCGCGTGTGTATATGTATTGAGTTCTCTTTTCGGTACCATCTACAGTAAACGACTAAAACAGCCGGCGGTGTTGAACCCACCCCACATAGTATAGTTCAGCTACATTTCCGGACAAAATATTACGGACACTATGGTTTTTGCTATAACTTTTCTGCTACTGAGAGTTGGAGCTTGTTGTTTAGAAATGTACTATAGACACTCCAGAGAAGCATAGTTATGATGAGAAGTTTGTGAAGTTCGCGCTGCGAAAGGAGGCTCCCATACAAAAAACGTATCGTAGACCCGGACACAGTTACGGTCGGTCTTATGTATACAAAATTTAAGTCAAACGTCACGAAATGATAGAATCATTTATCAAAGCACCAGTTGGCTGGGAGGCTGTAGGTGCTCTCCGCGCGGCCTACTTGAGCCCTTGCTGCCATTCAACAACTTGATGGGCCGAGGACCATCGTTGACCGAGGCGGAGCGCGGGCGGATCCAATGGCTGAGCGAGGGCGGCTTCAGCATCCGAGTTATCGCCAAAACGATCAAGCACTCAAGGGCCTGTATACAGCGAGCACTGAAGACAGGCTCGACCCGGCGCCGCACAGCAGGCAGGAAGCCTTCGCTCTCCAGACGGGAGACTCGCCGCGTCATTCGCAAGGCAGCTACTGGCGACTTCAGCTCCACGCGCCTGAAGGAGGAGCTTTCGTGAACGTGCACAGCGCGGAAGATTCGACACCTTCTGGCTGGCGACAACTGGCGCGATTACGCCAAGATGGACAACACCCTCCCCCCACCTAGCAGAATAATTTGGCTCGACTGGGTTAGGCTAAGCGCATGATTGTCCAGCCGGAATATGTGGCCCCAGATCGTCTTCTCCGATGAGAAGAAGCTCAACCTCGATTGTCCAGATGGTCTGCGACACTACCGGCTTGACATACGACGGCCTACAAGACAGACTGTGCGTCGACAGAATGGCGGTGGATCGGTAATGGCTTGGGGAAGCATCATCGTATCTGGAAAAGTCAGAGCTCACAGTGCTCCAAGGGCGACAGGCGCCGGAGCACTACGTCTACATGGTGTCGGAGTACATGCTCCCTTTTACATATCTCCATCATGGTGTGGACTACATCTACCAGCAGGACAACGCCTCCATCCACCGCTTCAAGTTCACGACTGAGTTCTTCGCGGACGAAGGTATCCGCGTTCTCGATTGGCCTGCTCGCTCGCCGGATTTGAACACGATCGAGAATGTCTGGGCCATGATGGCTCAGATCGTCTACCGCAGTGGAAAGCAGTACGGCAGCATCGCGGATTTGAGCAGCCATTCTAGCGGCGTGGGAAGCTTTTGACCTTGCTTACCCTGCCTAAAGGTGGGTTTAACTTTAACAATGTTAGCCTGATGATATCTACTATGTCGCCCGCCACTGTATCGCTAATACTACTCCATTTAATGCATTTGATAGATTATTAACTTCGTCGTAACTAAAATATAGCATTGCATACCTGGAGAGTTCTTACACTAGGACCTGAGAATACCAATACACTTGTACCATACACACGAGTAAGAAAGACAGCACGACAGCTCAAGACGTGAGAGTACATGTAATACTTGTTCAGGATAGGAAGTTACATACTAGATGAATTGATTTAGAGCAGGGACTGTTGTCTAGTGAATTAGTGGCTTGCGGTTAATCGCCCTAGATCCACACATAATATGTATACTTACTTATATATGGTTAATCGCCCTAGATCCACACATAATATGTATACTTACTTATATATGGTTAATCGCCCTAGATCCATACATAATATGTATGCTTACCTATATTATAAGTAACGAAATTGCGCAAGCTCGTGGCCTCGATGCCAGGACGCTGCATCGAAGTCATCTCCAAGCAGGGTAACACTACGCACTACTAGTAGATAACGATTCTATCATTTCGTGACGTTTGACTTTAATTTGTATACATAAGACCGACCGTAAACTGTGTCCGTGTCCACTATACGGTTTTTTGGATGGGAGCCTCCCCTCGCAGCGCGAACGTCGCAAATTTCTCATCATAATTATGCTTCTCTGGACTGTCTATAGCACATATCTAAACAGCAAGCTACAACGCTCAGTAGCAGAAAAGTTATAGCAAAAAAAACTTAGTGATCGTAATATTCTGTCCGGGAGTGTACCACACCCGACAGAAAAACTCGGCACTGATAAAAGTCAGGATTGGATTGGATGAAATGACGTCCAGTCGGACAACAAAAGGACTGACTTGCTATAACTATATAATCTCGTTATTTGATTGGTTTAAATTACGTGCTCCAGCATTCTATTGGCTTATTTATAAATTTGATTTTACAATGGGAGTTGTGGGATGGATCGGCAAACTGCCGGGTTATTCGTTGCCGGCTTGTTTAGTAGTTGTCTGTGCCCTGTACATGAGCGACCTCTATAAGCCAAGGAAGTCGGAAAGAGTACGACTCTCGCGGCGTATTTTGTATTCTCTAATTTAACGAGGTAAATATTTAACACGCATTTAGCGACTTCTAATTTTGTTTACGATGGCACTGAACCGCGTAATCTAACTTGCTGGTTGAGGATACTCTCGGGCAAGAGGCTAAATTAACTTCTTCCAGCTGAAAGGAATCCTTTGAACAAGATCACGCTAGAGATGCCAACCACACACGCAAGCGCAACACCGTACCAACGGAGCTAAAACAGTGTGCATAGCTGCAGTTCTGATGCTGTTATACAATCTACTACGTGTACTACACGCATTAGCATCGTGGACAAATTTTCAATTCATAGTCGAATACCAAATGCACAACACACAAACACATGATAATTTTGGACGTGTAACAAGCCCTACTGGTCTACGATGCTGAGCACATGCCGTGCTTTGCCTGGGAGCTCCATCGACCATTTCGCATTTTACCGTCCAACCCGGACCTTATTATTCTACAACTTCAGAATCCGTTATGAAAACTTCCGTCACTGTTGCCGGTTCTTGCTTCGTACTAGCCTCCATGACTCTGGCTCATGCCATTGAGCGCAAGTTGATCCTCGGCGGAAAGATCGTCCCAGCTGGTACCAAGACTTACACGACTGGTATTCGCAGAACCGCTAGCAGCAACAACGTCTGCGGTGGAACTCTCATCTCGCCTAAACTTGTGATCACGGCATCACTGCAGCAGCAACTACGACATTCGGTGGGTATCCGTGGGCTCTCATTTCATCAACGAATCGACCGACGGTGAGCAGATCAAGGTCGTCTCCATTATGAACAACCCTAACTACGAGGCCGGACTGTTTCCAAACGACTTTGCAATTCTGGAACTGACAAGGCCCAGCTCCATCATCCCCGCAGAGCTTGCAGCAGCTAATGATTCGGACTTTGCTCCGGGTAAATCCGCAAAAATGCTTGGCTGGGGCTACACTACGGATAACGGCACGGTCTCCTACGAATTGCGTGCGTTGCGTGGACCTCCCTCTGTGGAATGATGAGAACTACACGAACACAATGGATGCGGACAGCTCGATGCTTTGCGCTGCTGGTGTTGTGAACAAGGACTCGTGTGAGAGTGATTCGGGTGGCCCACTTGTCCTCGAAACAGCTCGCAGGACGTCCTGATCGATCTGTCGAGCTGGGGTCCATCGCCTTGTGGCTCTAAGGACGCTCTGGTGCGTACGCGCGCATTTCGCACGCACGTCCATGGATTGATTCCATCATCAACGGAACGTGCCTCGCCTAGGAGACTCATCGCCTTGCCATACATATGAATTCGTTAATACACCGGTTTTTCATACATCGCCTGTACTACACATATCGACGGAAGATATGGCCTGTGGACAGAAATGCGATCCCATACAAAATCATAGTACAAGCGCAGACTACAAAGGACGTTGGTTATAGCCTATCATCGTGATTGGTTATTAATTCTCTTTGTTTTGACGAATAGACGCCAATCATGATTGACCTCCTTCACATGTCAAAATTATTTATAGCTCGGTGAAGTTGCAAAAACTATGACAAATTGTTTTATTGTAGTCAATCTTGGATATACTCGTACAGGTGTTAAATCGGGTCATTCGTTATCATGCACTCGTACACAATACAAGTAACCTTCCAAATATGTAGTATTCTTTCACAGTAATATTGTACCTAAACTTAAAAATCGTACCGTTCGGATATTTTGAAATCTTATTTTTTCGATTATTCTGTTTGCTATTGCCTTCAAAATGGAAAGGATATGCAGCTTTTTTTACCGGCAACAAATCAGTTTCAATTAGAAGCATGGAGTTTAAACAATGATGAACACCAATTCTACCATGTGCAGCATTACATACTGCACTCAAAATACAAGATAAATCAGAAACCTTTACTTCGACGCATAAAAAAGTGTTGTCCGCCTGTGACTGGTTAAAATACTTTCCATAGTGAACGATTAGGAAGATTTGACAAGAATGGTATAGGCCATAAGCTTCGTATAGGCCATATCTTCCGTCGATATGTGTATTGTTGTAGCGCTTGGATAATGTACTACAGTGTACTACAGTACATGTATGTGCAGTAGTATAATACCACTACACGGCTGATTAATGTATTAATTAGCAATATGGAAGAGGCTCAATAGTATTGGGTCCCTAAATTAACATTACTATTTTCTCCGTGAGTGAAATAATACATATACTGCACTTTTCCGTTTTTATTGCAAGCTGCATAGAAGAATACCCTTGCAAAATAAGATATGACAAAGTCGTGCCTCCGGCCTGAAGAAGCTCTGAAATTTTAAGTACTATAAGATTAAGAAAAAGAAGCGGAAAGAATTTTAGAATTTTTTTAAACCAGCGTTCTACCAGAAACACGATTTTTATTATAATATAATATAAAAAGGCGCACTAAACGCGTTTTTTTTTCGTACCATCGGTATTCGATTCTCATCTCTGCAGTACTCTCACTCTTACACCATGTCACCACACTTGAGTTCAATTCTTACGCGCTGCATGATCGTTTCGGGCCAAGCATAAGCTTCAGCAGCCTCGGCAACAGCGCGTTCACCGAACCTTTCGGGGTAAAACGTTCTCAGTCATAGCACAATTTCAAGCGCTTCGTAATCAGCAGCACGAGCCGACGCCAAATTACTGCATCCTTCAATCCGGTTGTTGCTAAGAAATACAACAATATCGAAGTGGTCATTCCCGGCCGCTGCATCAATTACGTGCTCCGTGTACTCTTCACGGTGTTCATGGAGCAATTCAACTACGTTGCGGTGTCAAACGAGCACGCATGGTTTGTAACAGCGTCTTACAGCGGCTAACGCCCTTCATTTCTACCCTATCGATTAAATGCAGACAATCACAGACGCAGTAGCATTTTTGGACCTGATGCTTGTTCGACAAACGCTCAGCACATTCTGCACATATTTCTTTCATTCGTTCAGGAAGCACAAGGCCAGGTAATTCTGCACTTGCATCATTGGGATGTTGCATCGCGATTCGTTGTTCTTGCGATGCTCACGAGCTCTATCGTTGCCACCAGGGTCACCGGCTCGCTGCCTGCGTTTTGCATCGACCACCCGTTGTTGCCAATGATCATGATCCATGACTACGTGCGGAGGGTAGTAGAAGCGAGTGTGCCAACTGCTTCCACTCCGCCGCGGTTACTCAATCATGCTGTGTGATCTCACATCAATCGCGCTTCGTCCTATATTCATCAATAGAGTATTCAAGAGGATGAGCTGACTCAATATACGAGCAGCAAGGGCGATGCGGATAGTTCTTCCAGTCTGCCGAGCTTCGGCTCATATCACTCAATCATGCTACATCACTTACAAAGGAGGTTAATAAAATGGGGTGCAACTAGCAACTCCATTTTTCTATTGAAAAAATCGCGTCGGAATGCTCGCTTTGCCCCAGTTAGGTGTCACGATGGTCGCACGAAGCAAATATTCGTGTAATCCACACAACCTGGCGACATAAGCTACATTCATGACAAAATCGCCATGGCCAGGGTATCATGTTTTATCCATTCCACTGTACTACCACGTTACTTATCATTTGTATGTTAACCCTGTACTATCGATTTTAAACTTGATATCGGATTAGTTAAGGATTCAATAGTCGATAAGTCAGATCATGACTGCGATCGCTTCTAAACTTTGAAATAAATTCAGAGAATATATAGTATAAGAAAGAGGTTCAATGAATGGAGCCCCATAAACGATGACGACGGCGCATTGTGGGTCATTCGGCTAAAATGGTGTGGAGTTGCCTACGGAACCGACATAGTGAACGTGAAGTCGTTTCTCGAGAAGTATTACTAGAAGCTTTCAGACATACAAAACAGCGATCGGAAAAATAATCAAAATATAATATATTCTGCATTATATTGACGGAATAACTTATTATTGAGAAATCGCCCGATCCGTAAACCAGCTAATTGGACCAGTAATAATAGTATTTATCTCCAAAATTGCTCTATTAGGGGAGCCAACATTGGTTGGTTCTCGATAGCCCCATAGCTCAAGCAGCCCCAATACTTGAGGCCCTGTGCATAGTTCTCGAACTTCTACCGACCAGCCACCATGTCCTCAACAGTCTCTGCAACTTTTTCTTCGCTGCCTGCGGCGACGGCGTCTTCAAGTGCAAGAGCTTCGACACCACACGCGCAAGCAGACCACACGCACAGGTTATTCGAACCTAATGAGCCATCTCGTCGCCAAGTACCCGGGCCATGCTGAGATCTTCGCTGCTAGTCAGCACCCCCTCTCCGGCATGCAAACGCAACACGGCTTCGACGACGAGAAGGCGATGGAGATCTACAAGTGGATGGAATGGGTTGTCATGCGCAACCACGCTCTTGCTGAGGTCGACGACCTACTTACCCGATCGATGCCGCGTCTCCAACCAATCTCATCGAAGATCCTGCTGCGCTACATCACCCATGTCAAGAAACGTCGGACCAAGCTTGCTAGTCGCATGGGGGACTGCTTCGGGCTCATGTTAGAGGGATGGACGTGCGGACCGATGCACTTTGTGGCGATCTACGCAGTGTATGTGAGCGGCCACTGTTGGCAATCTCGCTAGCCGAGGACAGCCAGACCGCGGACGCTCATATCGAGATGATCGAGAATGTGCTCGGGGTCTACCACAAGCGACTTGACATGATCCAGTTTGTGTGGGCGACAACTGCGCATTCAAAAATTACATACCGGTACAATGGGATATTATTACGGATATTACTGAAATATTATTATTGCGACATCGGATATTGCCCTTATTATTATTGCTTTGACGAGCCTCCCAACCAATTTTTATAGTGAATTGTCCGATCGCTGATACAAAAGTATCAACTGTTTCGCATGCCTCGCGAAGGACAAGCCCTCGTTGGATACAAGTCTACGTCAAAGCCAAGCGCAAAAGTGGTCTGTTTGAACGCAACCTTCGCGTTTCGACTGTTGATGCCGCTGGGTTCGCCGTTAGTCCGAGTGGCGCCACTCGCATCACATAAATCCCGAGAAAGAGAGAGGCTCCTTCAACCGTATCAGTCAGCCCAATATCGCTGCTACCCGTCTTACAAAAAAACCGCCGGAGGAAACGGATGAGCCAAAGAAGGAAGAAGAGGCAAAGCGAGCTCAAATGTGCGAGGAGCGGCGCCGCATCGGCCATGGTGAGACTACAGTAGTGAACGACGCTGCAGAGGAATCTCCCAGTACTCGTCGTCCGCAAGTGCAGCCGAAGACACGAAATCGCCAACGGAAGAAGAACAACGCTGATGGAGGAATGAGTGAAAGCTATGGATTAGTGCACGGGAGTACATGTAGTTCCGATACTTGAGATGACAAAATTTGGGTTATTTTTCTGGATACTTTTGCTTGGATACATTGTTGAGGGCACAATTTTAGTGAAACTTTCGTCTGCTTGGTCATCAATGTCGAGCATGGCAACGGCAGATGTCAAACATATTTTTTCGACCACTTCCAGATCGTGCGCCGAAATTTTTATTTAGAAGGGCCAAAATCGTTTTTGTAGTTTTATTTGAGGTTCTGCGGCAGAAAATGGCTGGCGATCTGGAGGAACTAAAGGGCTCTTCAGGTAGCCAATATAGCTGGCTACAGTGACTACAGTAATTTGTCTGACTCAGACTAATTATTGCTAGCAGATTTTTCAACGTGTTTATACTAAATAGTCTGAGCCTAGATGACATAGACTAATTTTGAACATTGCCTAATTCATGAACTTCCTAATTAGTCTGAACTTCAAAAAAAGTGTGTTATGCACAGTGAGCTAGACGATTGCCTCATCACCAACGCTGTTTATCACAACAGAACTAACAAACCCGGCTTCTTCTGCTTCGTCTTCACTGCTGTTCGTCTCACATTCTCGTGGAATTGCATCCGTGTCGTCTCCATCATCGTCATCAATTGCATCGGACTCCGTCTCCTGCGAACTGTTGTGGGTATTTCTGGATGATCTCTTGAAGGTGAGGAAGCGCTGACGTGTTGACCACACTCCATCAACACCCAGCGCCAACCGCAGCGCATCATAGCTTTGCGGGCGTAGTTGATGCCATTCTTGTCCCGCTATTGATTCACTTCTCTAACAGCAGCCGCAGCCAGCTGCAGAAAGAAGAGTTTCAGAAGAGTTTCCCAGGGTTTTTCAGCTTACACGAATAGCTGCCGTTTTTTCGGGCTTTTTTTTACCACTGCTTGTCTTTAATAAGACCAATCTTCTTGTCATTCCACATTCGCGACCAAACGTCCTTAATCTTCGCAACGACGAACGAGTCGGCAGGCTGACATAGGTCGGTTGCGTTTGCCGGCAGATAATTCAGCCGTGCATTGAGATGCGTGAGTCATCTTTGCATTCGGACTCATCGAGATGACCAGAACAATTATCCAGGAAGATAGTCTTCTCTTGGCCGTGGGGGTCGGCAGCCATCGCTCTTCTTTCCGTAAGGTACTCTCGAAACAGGCGCTGGTCCATCCACCCCTCCGTCCCTGAAACGATAGCCCGCGCCGATGACATCGTCCTTTACGCCTCGAATGGGATAGCTTCGCTTTGAATTCGTGAAAAAAATCATCATGGGAGAATGAATATATCCACTCGAACCACCCGAGATATGAACGACCATAGTCATCCCTTCTCCACCAGAAACTACGCCGGCGTACTTTATCTTCGTTTCACCAGTGAAGCCTAAGGTTTCTCGTCGTCGAAGTCAATCATGAAATGCGTCTCATCCACATTCTTTACTGCGTTTCGTCGAGCTTGCCGCTCTCAAAATCCCTCTTTAATTGACCAAGGTGAGTTACCACATCGCGCTCGACTTCGGCTTGCTTCTCGGAGCTTCTCGGCGCTTGCCGGTGTGTGCTCGCAGTACAATCCGATGCTTCTACATGAATGCTTGAACTCATCTCGTCGTCATCTTTGCTGCCAGAAGAACGTCGTTGTCATCGACCGATTCGGTACTAAATGTAGCTCCCTGCGTGTGAAACTGGCGAAGTGTTACTTGGCGGGGCAGCGGAGCATCGAACTTTAGGCCAAGCTTTTTGAAGCGGTCAAACTCATCAAGAAAAACGGGGTGAAGCCAGTTACCCAAGTGCTTGGACGTCGGCTTCTGCCAGAGACACGTTTCCGATTCAAGCGCATCCGCCCACCTTTCTGCGTCCAGAAACCACGCTCGAACCACGCCCCGTTTCAAGAAACTTCGATCGCTTCCGCCACCAATCCATCGCTTTAGCTAGGTTCGCCTGACGCGTCTTTGACTTGAATATCATATGCCACTCTTGTCAGGCCATTTGATGTTGAAGTCGGGTCTGTGTTTGCGACGGGGCTCTTAATTCTGCAAGCCCCGGTATGCTGAACCTGTTTTTGTTTAGCCCGTGCGAATGCAGTGACAATTGACGAGCTCAAGAATAGCCTGCTTGATCGAGGCTTGGACGTAGCTAGTGTTTCAGTGGCACACGAGGATGTACTGGAGCTGGGTGGGGTGGAAGAACAGGCTTGCCATTTCACGAGCTGGCCGAATCCTTTAGGGCCGACACGCGTTCCACAAAAAGGATGCACCGCACATACACAGTCGGGGCATTGATGATTTTACCAGCGCTCTCGCCACAACCACCACACAGAGAGGAATCGCCGACGTCCATTTGAGCGGTGTTTTTTTTTTTCGGGGGGGGGGGATTCTTGTATGCTGGTTGCAAAGTGAGCGCTGCGAGCTGCGGTTTTGTATCAAAGCTATGGTTGGTTCAGAATGGGGTTTACGTGTAGAGCGTCACTGATTGCGAGCGAGCACTCCGGTCCAATAGCAGTAGGCACAGTAAAAGAATCCCACAACGAAACCCATTTCATAAATGGCTGCGTAGTATGAGAGCTCAAATTATAGAAATGGATACTAAAAGAAAGAAAAGGGGCAAAACAGCCTGCTCATTTGATCGACACCATCCGCCCTACTCCTAAGAAAGAAGAGCCCATCTTCGGTGCTTTGCGCCTCTACACTCGGTGCCGGATAATCATCGCACATAGGGACTCGAACTCAGTTCATGGGACTGGATGGGCAAGAACCAACCCACTTTGCCAAGGCGAGCCCAATTCTATGCAGACTAATAATTGAACGTTTTTCAGACGAATGTTGAAGACGAAGAATTCCAGGTCACATGAATTAGTCTGGTATAGACTAATTTTGAACGCAGACTAATTGTGAACTCAGACTAATTACTGTAGTCACTGCAGTTGGTTGAATGCGTAATTATGAACTTTGTTTGCTATTTTTCGAAAGCCCGACTCATTATTAATGTCGTAGTAACGTTTTAGTAAGTCACATAAGACCCAGAGCTCGGACAATACAGTATGGGAGCAACCGACAGCCTTAGTATTGGCGGCCATATAGAGTCATTCAATAATAATAACGGCCGCAGTAACTGCAAATTGGAGACTCCATGTTCACTTGAAGCACTATTTCCTCTTATGTTGATGGCTAGGCCTCGCTATCTAAGTCGATCAGAGTCGACACATTCCATAAAGACCAGTTCGCTCGAAGAAAAGCGATCATCTCGAAGTTCGCCGGTCGCGTTCCACTGCGTTGCGGCGTCAGGATAACTCGGAGAAGAGGCGCTCGACCAAGTTCGACGTCGGGGGGGGGGGGGGGGGGGGTATCTTCACTATGGCGCTGTAGCGGGTCCCGCGGTCGCCCTTGCGCTGCTTCGGCCCCGCGCCCAGGATCAGCTCCGCGTAGTCGGGCTCGTGCGTCTTGCGCTTAGAGCCAGCCGACACAGTTATGGAGCCGGTTCCTGGTGCCAGCGCGAGCGGCGCTAGAGCCGCCACCTCCGCGGCCGAGACCTTAATATCGTTGATGACCTTGACGAATGCGCTCTCGAAAACCGGCGAGTGCACGAAGTTGGCTGACGCCTTCCGGTGTTCGCCCATGATTGGATACTCGGTTAGGATAGAATCAAAAAGCAGACGTACCTCAACCATCGTGATGTTCAAACGCTGGAGACGCTGTGACGCTCTCAAACTTCTTCATGTGCTTGAGCGGATCGAGCAGCTTCTTGTGAGCTGCGCCAGTATGGACGAGGTCATCAACGGCTTCCAACTTGCGGATCTCAGCGCGGATGTGCACATACCTCTCCACCATAGCGAACGCCGACGACCAGCGGGTGACTTTGCGCTTGACCGCGTGCACTTGGAGTGCTTGGCGAGCTGTGCGGCGTTGTTCGGCCGGAGCAGATGAGACATGAGGGTATTGACCTTTTTTAACAAAGGGTTCGTACCCGACCAGGAACTTGTTAATGGTGAGGTTAAAACGATGGCTTGAGCAGCCAATTAGAGGCGTTGTTTGCGATCGACTGATTGCCGAGCAGTTATCGCCCACCAGGAACTATCCTATGTCGATTGTCTTGTCAAGACCGACAGCACCGTGCGCATCAGCTCAATGTGAGCGTCTGCGTCTTGGCTGCCTTCGTCCAAGGGAGCCAACCCAATCAAGCGCTGGCAAAGATGTCCGTCGCGCTCATAGATGGCGTAGAGCCCGATTAGTGGACGGTGGCGTGCGACCAATCGTCAAACAGCAGACCATGGCGTTGCCCATCTGGTAGGCAATGAGTACGCCTACCTTGGTGGCGACACCCTCCATGGGCTCCCTGAGCATCTTTGAGCTAATGGCGCTCCAGAACGACATCGCGCGCGTCAGCTCATTGTCGACCTCGCTGATGGGCATGTTGCGTTCAACGACCCACGGCATCCATTGAAAGCGGTGGGACGTTCCTCGGAGACGAAGCCGTACGACGGGAGGGGCCGCTCTTCCGCGTGATGCGCCGGGAGGTGCGTCACGAGGTTTGTGTACCCGGTGCCCGAAAGCTGTTTGCGGTCGGCCTCGCACAGCTTGCAGCGGTACACACCGCCCCCCAGGGAACTTGTAGAAGAAGGCGGTGAGGTCTTTGTTGACAACCATGACGGCAGGCTGAGGGTTGGTGGTATTGGAGATGTGCTGCGCAACGGAAATTGAGCAATGAGTGGTGTGGTGGTGGTGGGGGGGGGGGGGGGGGATGACGAGTACGTCGCGACGGAAGCTTACTTGGGTCAAGCGGTTGGTCGGTCACAGCCAGTCGTTCATATTTGACTTGTTTTTTGTATTAAATTGTAATAACTGCCAAATATATTATCTATTAAACTAGCAGAGAAACCAGTCCGTGCGTCGTCCGACCGAATCCTGCATGTCCGCCTGGACCTCCCTTTCGACATGGCTTGGCTTTGCGTTTGCTACCGCCACCAACCCACAAAATCGAATCCCACTATCTTTCCGACTCGGCAAACTATGCCGGAAATTGCAAAAATAGCACTGCGTGACGTATAAAACCCCTTCTCATTGGCCAAATCGATGTAAATTTCAATTGGTGCCGAGCGCAGCGAGGCGGCTTCCCATTGGTTCAAATGTCTATTGCTGCCGAGCGAAGCTAAGGCGGCGCCGTGAAAAACCTTTTCGTGTATAGCGGACCGGAGGGCCCGCCCTTCATACCGAAGCCTAAGGCGGAGGTAGCTCACTTAGTATCCTAAGATGGCGAGTAGTGCAGCGAGCCTCTGCGAGCGTAACGGAGGCGCTACTACCGGAACGAAGCGTAGGTAGCTGTTCTCGGTAGTGGAGCGAGCTCTTGAACGAGCGAAACGGGTTCGGACTCAACATACCCACATCGCCCGCAAAGCCGGCGGCGCTCGGATAGTCCTAAGATGCAACGCTAACGCCGCTCGGTCCGTCCGTCTGTCACGGCATACCGTAAAACTTATGTGCAAACGGACACGGCGTGTTCCTGAAGGCTCATCTATACCGTTTTCTAGAAGTCCGAAATATTACTTTACTGACCGTATACTGAAGAACTGGCAGCTCGACTAGTTAAACCGGTTTGCTTATTGATGCCTTTAGTTGGCGTGGGTTCGAGCCCACCAAGACTAAAGAAGCAGGGTCTGCTGCTCGCTGCTTGTTATCTAGGAATAGACGAGTTTTGCGCTTCGAGTCTCTCTATATTGAGCTCAACGAGCCAAATCATTTGGCTACTGTTTTATAGTGCAACAACGTGTTTGCACTCAAAATAATAATTCAGCCCTAGTGTTGCATGTGTGTATATGTGTTGGCTTCGTTCCCCACTCTGTCAGATGAGGTCGGCCTGGTGGCTTGGTCTTGGGCATTATGTTTTGTGTTGACGGCTTCTGACTGACTGACTGGCTGGCTGGCTGAGAGCTCGTTCCAGCATTGGTTAAATTACCGAATTGTGTCCTTAATACTACGGTCGCTGATTGACCATGTTGAAGGTATCCGTAAATGGCCAACGTCTGCTTGTATATAAGTTAACGTGATTTCTAGCCGCAATCTCATCGGCTTCCGAGCGCAGCGAAGGCGGGCCACCGTTGGCTAAAATAACATTCCGCAGGATGCGGCTATTGGTGGAAATATAAATAAAACGACTGGTTGAAAATTGAAATATGTTTAGCCCGCGTCCTTTCATTCCATGAAAATAGAGGCGCATCGTGTTTCAAGGCGCTAGTAGTGCCGGTCTTGACGGGCTGGGACTGCAGCTGCGCAAAGGCAGGCCCACCTACTGGGACCAAAACTAAACCCACTCCTACGTACGCGGCAGCGCTCGGCTAGTTATATGTCAAGTAGAAACACCCGTAATGCGTATTATAATTGTGTTGAAACAATTCCGTTATTACTGAACGGAAACAATTTTCTCCCACCCCTGATAAGACCCACGAAATAACACGACATAATGCAAAAATGTTGGAGGCCGTCTACAATTGGTAGCCGCTGACGAACTCAACAACCGATCCCTCCCCCCAAAAAATCGCATCGCGTACCTGGCAAATTACTCCATCGCATTTGATTGATTCGCTTCCAGCTCTTTATAGCGCTGGATTGAAGCGCTAGATAGATAAGGCGTGTTGGCACCGCGTCTGCTATGACTACGTACGCAGTTGCCTGTGAACACAAGGCATACGAACCTTGAACACCAGAACACAGATCCCTGCTCACTAGCAGCGTATCATTCCCGATCATACCGAAATGGAGACAAGGTCGGTAGGTTTGGCTCGTCATCGTGGCAAAGCGTTAGCCTTATCCTAGGATAGCGAGCGCTTCTTCGCACGGATACGGACTGCTTCCTAGCAGTTTGTCATACACCATTAAACTTGTGCTAGATCTTTATATACCATTGACACGCGATCGCCTTGTCCTTCTTTCACCCTTGAAAAATACAGCGGGGCACGCCACACGATCGCATGTTGAAGCATGCTCGGTTTTCTCTAATCAAAATCAAAGCAATGCGAAATCCCATTACAGTCGTGCATCTCGTTTTCGGCAGTGCAGACCATATTAAAATCAACAAGGAAACCGTTTTAAAAAGTTAAAAATGTCCTTAACAGAGATCAAACCAATATAGATTATCTCAGGTAATAAGCTTTGGCGGTAGGTGCATTCCAATAAACTGGGTTCAGGCCACATCTTAGTACCGTTTCGGGAGAGTCGTCGCGTCCTCCTCACAGCCGTATTAACATCTCCATTACCGCCTGCTGCATGGCCGACAGACGCAGTCTCCCTCTGTACCAGCGCTCCGCCTCCAGCAGCCTTGATAGCCTCGCTAATAGCAGCAGCATGGACGACCGTCGGCCGGACGAAGCCGCCTCGGCCACTCGAGACCCCCGGATTCGCGTAACCCGCGCGTTCTCGCAGATCGAGGAGCCGGCCACGTTGCAGCAGCTGCAAGAGCTGCTGGCGCCCACGTCCAAGAAGACTCTCGACGTGCGGAGACTCGTGTCACCCGCGCGCTCCCGTGTGGCCACGGATGCAGACGCGAGGCAGACGCCGCCTCCGCCCACGTCTCCCGCTCCGCAGCCGCGACCGACGCCGCATTCGTCGCCTGCGCCACGGACAGCGCTCAAGAGACAGACAACAGGAAGCAGTGACGGCGGTAGCGTCACGGGCAGTCCGCAGTCTACAGCGTGGGGACGTCTAGGGCTCCCGCCACGCAACGTGAGTTCAGGCAGAGACGAAGCAACGGAACGACGACGCAAAGTCAGCATGGGCCGAGCAGATGACGCCGCGGGGGCGCTCCGACGCAACGCTAGTATGAGTCACGCAGATGCAGGTGCAGCCGTGGAGCCCCGACGGGACTCGAGTGAGTGGGCAGAGACAGCAGTGAGACTGAGTAGACGAGTAAAGGAGCTCGAGCTCGAAAACTTCTGTCTGAAGAACGGCAAGGAGCCGCCCAAGTCGTTTGCAGGGGGCGAAATGCGCGCGTTGCGATTGGCCGAGTCAGACATGGTCGGTACTGCTTCCTTGGACGCCACACAGAAGCGACGAGCGAGTTTGAACAAGTCGCGGAGTTGTGCGAACGGGTTTGGATCTACAGGGCTGACGGTGGCAGAAGCAGCTGCTGCGTCGCACCGCACGCGCACGAGACGCATGGCGTCAGTTGCGAGCGCCACGGAAGCGGCCGTCAAGCTGCGCTCAGGCTATTGGAACGGAGCGAACAACGTCAAGAGCAGTTTTAGCTGCAACAACTTGGCGGATCTCGAGCAGCCCGAGTTCCTGCTTGAGAAATTACGCACGTTCCCCTCTCCTGCCGTTACAGTATCCACCACCGCTAACGGTGGGAACAAGAGCGGAACAATTCCGTCAACTGGTACAGCGACGCATGAGACCTCGCTCAAGAGCGACTCGTTCCAGCGCACAAGCTCCGAGATCGAAGAGGACATTGCCAGCATGAGATCTCAGCATTTCGCGTTGAAGAACACGCGCAAAAGCTCGTCGCTTGTGGCCCAGCAAAGCTTGTCATCAGCGGGTTTGAGTCTGGAGGAAAGCGTCGACGAGCCCGAGAATCGGATCACTTCTCCACGCTCTTACTTTGAGGCCGGATTGCGGACAGGCAGTTTCTCCCGAGGTCCAACAGTGTCACCCACAGTTAAGACAGCGAAGCGAGCGAGTGTGCGGGACGTGCGCATGTGGGTGGGGACGTGGAACATGGGCGCAGCAGACCCGTTCGACGATGGCAAAGGTATTATTGACGAACAGCGCTCGGCAACAATGCTGCAGAACTTCCTGCCGCACGGCTACCAGCTGTACGTGCTTGGAGTGCAGGAAGGCGTCTCTGAGAACGTCTATCACGCCGTAGAGGCGTATCTGAACCGCAATGAACAAGGTGCCCGCTACTATCGCATGGAGATGAGGAACAGCAATTTTATGGTGAACCACAAGAACCAACCTCCAGATGCCGTGATTGATGCTGTGCACGGCCGTGGGGACGGGGCTTTTGTGGGCACGAAATTCACAGGCATGGCGGTGTTCTATTGCGCCGACATTCGACACAAGGTCAAACTGATTCGCGCAGGTGTACACAAGTTTAAGCTCACGAGTGGATCCAAGGGTGGTGTTGCCGTGGCGCTCATGATCAATCACACGACAATTGTGTTCGTGAACTGCCACTTGGACGCGCGAAACGATACGTATCGTCGTGAGCAGATCAGGAACTTGAACGCCAGCTTAGGTCGGGTGATGGGTCACTACAGCTTTGACTTGACGGAGCAGTTCCATCATGTGGTGTGGATGGGTGACATGAACTACCGCATCGTCTTGCTGGACCCTCAGATGGTACTCCACATGCTTGAAGAGGGCCGCAACCTCGAGCTGCACGACAAGTTTGACGGTTTACTGAATGACCGTCGCAACGGGGGCGTGTTTGAAGGTTTCACAGAGCCGCACAAGTTCCCTGACTTCTATCCGACGTACAAAAAGTTCCCCAAGCGCGGACCCGTGAATGAAACGCTGCCATTGTGGCCGTCTCTCGTATGGCGCGTGCTGTACAAGGAACCGTTCTATAAGGGAGGCAAGGTGAAGAAACGCGTACCAGGGTGGTGCGATCGCATCTTGATCCACTCACTTTTAGTCAGCGACTCGAAATTGATCCCGGAAAAGGTACTGGACCCGACGTCTCAGGAAGTCTCGCCGCGGCTCATTGACAATTACCGGTCCGTGAACCATGGCGACGGAATGGACGTGAGTGATCACAGTCCTGTGTACGGCACGTTTGTTCTCAGTTTCCCGCAGCAAGACAGCGACGTATTGACATCGGGATCTCCGCCTCGACTCGCGCGTCGCAACTCGCGGTCGTATTCCACAGCCAGTGGCATGACCGATGGAGACAGGTACTCGAACTCAGTCAATGGCAGCTACTTCGACCAAGCTCGCGTAGTCCGGCAGATGAAAGCTCAAAACCTTGCCGTGTCAACGGTTTTGAGGGTGTTTAATATGGTTTTGGTGTGGGGTGATTCCAATACCGTTGTTCCGAAGAAGACGCGCCTAGTGGCGCCGTTAGTTGGCGAGGATTCGAAGCAGTGCGATGTCATTGGGGAGCGGTGTCAAGGCTCCAACGGACTGAATCTATCGCTCAATGCAGTTATTCAGCACTCCCGGCCACTCGAACAGCTACATATGCTTGTATGGGTGAAGAACGAGTCTGTCAACGGCCACTGCACACTGTCACTCAAACGTGTCGCTCGCCAGGAAGAAGGAGGCGAGATCAAGTATCGTGTACCGCTTTACAACGACTCGATGCGGGTGCACCTCGATGGCCACCCGTTACTAGTAGTTTTTTCTGTGCGAAGCAAGACATTTGCCAAGTGAGGGGAGCACGCGCGTTCATCGTGCGTCCTATTTGCTGACCCTCTTCCCCGATCAAAAAGTGAAAGAGAGAAGATAATTATCTGCGCAATTCAACTTGTCATGAGCTTTTGAGGGTTGGTACGTCTTGAGTCGGTACGGAAGAGTCACGGCCGACTCGTCGTTCCCAAAATCTTTTTCGACACACGACAACAAACACACCACAGTCCACAGCGTCAGATGGATGCCAACGACATCAGCAAGGCAGAGCCAGCTACTGTCGACCCTATCAAGACGCGAACGGGTACATTCGAGCATCTTCCGGACGCACTCCCAGTCCTGCATGACTATGAACTTCGTCAGAAATTGCTCCAGTGGAACCTAAGCGATACCCTACAGCTGCAGCGCTTTCGGGTGCATCGACGATTACCCACCGAAGCTGACGAGGCATTGCTGACGGAATTCTTCCAGGACGCTACGGTGCATCGCATTCTACCGGTTCGTGGCAACATGTCGAGCTTTTAAGTTTTTTAAGGGAGTTTTACTCATGCTCTGCTCTTGAAGCTTTCTACGCATCTCAGCAGCACCTTGTCGTCTTCCTCGAAAGATCACGTCGGTCCTAAGCCCGAGAAATGCAGTAGAGCCTCTTCATTGCACTTCGAGCGCTTGTACGTCAGCGTAACCACCATGGCATTCTTTGAGAAGCTTGAATCAGCAGGCATCGTAGCCCGTGACGGTAATCTCCGTGGCTGCATTGACGAAGACTTTGATGGCTGCACAGCGGGGGACCTGCTCACTGAGATGCTGGCAAACCCCGACTCAGACAAGTGCGACGTGTTCTCCGAGGAAGATCAGCGAGAATTCATCTTCCAGCTCTTTTCCGCTCTTGTACTCGGTGGTGGAGCGCTACGCCAAGCTGACGCCCGCGTGCAAGCTTACGAGAGCGTCACACGCGCACTGTACCGAGCCCTCGTGTCCGTCAAGAAGAGCATCGCTGACGCCAACGGAGAGCGAGACATCGAGATCACGTCGCGCGTGTATCGCGTGAGGGGCGACACACTGTTCCAATCTTCTCCGTCACGATTTAACTCATGTTTCGCCATTGTAGACGCTCGCAAGCGCTGGCTCACAATCTGGTATTGCCCCTTTCGAGCGTCATGGTAGTCGACCACCGAAGGTATCCATACAGTAGAAGAGCAAGGGACACATAACGCACAGCAAAATGGCTACATTTCTATCACGCATTTCTATTGGTGTAACCCCGCCATTATTCCTCTTCCATTGACTATTGACTATCATGGAGCGCGTCCCGATCCGTCTGGGCTCTCTTCGGACGACTGTGAAACCATCCAGCACTGTATCCGCGTCGGATCTGCTCTTGGAAGGTCCGTCGGTAGCCAACGCAGCGCTATCTCGCGTGTGTCGCGTGTGTACGACGTGGGAGGCGAGATATACCTGTCCGCGCTGCAACACTCCGTACTGTAGTGTGGAATGCTATCGATCCCATGGCGAGGACTGCACGGAGCAGTTCTTCGAGAGCCATGTGCGCAGTGAGATGCAGTTGACTTCAAATGCAAGAGGAAATGACGATAAGAAGCAGCAAAAGAGCATCCAGGAGCTCCTGGAGCGAGTTCGAGAGTTCCAGGATGAGCAACAGCAGTTGGAAGACCGGCAAGACGAGCATGAAGCGCTGATGCAGCGGATGCAGGAGCTGGCGCTGCTGGACCAAGCCGGACAGTTAACGATGGAGAGTTTAACGCCGGAAGAAAGGAAGAAGTTCCTGGGGGAAGTAGCAGATGGACGACTGGGCAAACTCCTGGAGCTCTGGTCGCCGTGGTGGCTGATGAGTGAACGCAAATATCGCAGCGAGACGTTGGCAAGACGCCGTCAGTTGATTCTGGAGGAAATTGGCGAGAAGGACCAAGAGGAGGAGCACGCTGTGACTCTGCTGCCTACAGTTTTGTATCCTGTAGGGCTCTTTACGAGCAGTGATGCACAGAAAATGCCTGAGAGTATGACTGCTCTACTGCCTGGTAGGAAGCAGCCATCGCCGTGTCTACGCTACCATTTGGTGGAAGTGCTTTTTGCGTACGCATTGGTGCTTCGAGCTTTCAATGGCGATTACATGCAAGATACTGCAGAGGCGGCGCTGCTGCTGTTGGATCTTTGTCGAGTGCTTAGTGACGATGCGCGCTACGAGTCCGTGAAACACGTGTGTCTGATTTGTCTGGAGAAACAATCTAGTGAGGGCTCAAGTGCGAACGCTCTAGCTCTCCAGGATACGCAACAGATTCTACGTACGGATGTGTTTCTTCTTGACGCTCTCAGCGACACACGTGCATTATTCGAGCGGTACCATCAAGACCTGGAGCGCAGTACGGAGTCGGATAAACAGACCCGAAAGGAGAAAAAAGCAGCGCTGAAAAAGCTCGAGGCCGTAGAGAAAAAGTTGATGTTCTACCAGACGTGGGCGCACCTCACGCCATTCGAAGAGCTCCGTGCGCTTGCTGCTGAGGTCGAAGCATACACAAAAGACAAGGAGCTGCTCGCACTCTGATAGAATAACTATAAAACTTTTGTATTTGGCTTCATCTTCATCGTTTGAGTTGCGTTTTTTTGCCCTATACATTGTAAAGCACAGCACAAAGAGCTTGTTTCTTTCCGTTCCATTCACTGCATCACAATGCGTTCGTCACAGTCACTCCCATGGCCACTGCGATAGTACTATTCCTGTCGTTTGGCTGTCATCGAGACAGTCTTTCACCCCATTCCCTTATGTTGATGCCCGATCTGGGGTGGTGATTCTGGCTCTGAAGACCAGCAACTTGTCTCGTTAGGCTCAAGCCGCGGTGGTAGGGAACGATCCTTGCAGCGCTTGAAGTGCCGTGGTCCACTTGTTAAACTCTCGTGACGACGTCGCCGTTAGAATGAGCTTCTTGCCAGCTTGGCTGAATTCGGGCGTGGTTATGATGAACGTGAGGTTGCGTGGGTCCGAGATATCAATTTTGGCGTCTGTGAGGGAGATCGTGCTGCTCTTGGCGCCAACCTGGTGGATCATGCTCTCTTTCTTGTAGCCCGTGAGACGGTTACCACGGAGTACGAAATATCGCTTCTTGGAGACAAGGAAGCGCCTACTGCTCGCCACTTTGAGAATCCCCTGCGTGCATGTGAAGGGCAGGATGGCACGCACCCAAATGACGGGCCCAATGAAGTTGTCGATCAGCACGTAGTCCATCTTGCTCGTGGAGATGGTGAGTTCTTGATACTTGGAGCGCGAGCTCACGGTCACAATCTGCGAGCACATGATCTCGTCTTCTAATAAGTTAGTGTCCTTATTGACAAAGAGAAGACGTTCGTGGTCTGTGAGCAGCAAGTGGAAGCGCTTCTTGCGCTTGAGCGACACGGGTCCAGCCAGCAAAATGCTCTCCCGGGTCTTAAGCAGACTGTCCCAAAGCCGCATAAATGGCGACCGCACAATCGCCACAATTGCATTGTTGTTCTTTCGCTTCACGGCGCTACACACGTCTGGTCGCATCGCGAGCACCATATCCTTTAGCATCTCCACTTCTTTCTGGTTCAAGACGCCGTCGTTGCCCAGTCCTTCGCAGAACTCGAGCATCTCCTCCACCAGCATATTCTCGCCGTCCACGCCGCTCATCATCGACGAACCCGAGCCACGACGAGCTCCGAAACCGTCCATGTTACTGGGTCGAGGTGACGGCGCCACGGTCGATGCAAACGAGAAACGGTTGGTCATGACGCCCGTGGACCTCCCGGGTGTCGGAGGCATCATCTTGGAGCGCGCAAAGACCACCACCATGGGTCGCGAGCTGCGACTCAGCAAGCTGATAGCGCGGTTGTACTCGAGTCCATTGATCACTTCTCCGTCCACTGCGTGGATGACATCAAAGATGCGCACGCCATGGGCCTCCGCGTAGCCAACGATATTCGGATGCGCCATGGGCAGGTCCTTGACGATCACATTGACATCATCCGTCGTGATGGTCATGTTGAGACTGGGACCGCGGAACTCGACTGCAAACAGTCCTTCACGTCGGAACGGGCGGAAGAACTGGATAATAAGCGGGCGCGTCTGCGTCTGTAGCATCTGCACGACGTTGTCGTAGCTGCGGCCGACAGTGCGCGCGCCGTTAACCTTGTAGATGACGTCGTCCGGCTGAATAAGTCCAGACGCTTCGGCTTCGCCCACAGATCCGTCAGGTTTACGCTTAAAGTGGTTGACAATAACGCTTTCGTTGTGCTCGCGGATGGTCATGCCGAGCGACCGGTCCTGGAAGACGACTTCAAACACCTCGCTCTTCTTCATGGGGGCGAGTGCTTCCGTCTTGGGCGACAGACAGAGACATAGCGAGTCCTTAACGTTGCTCAATACGTCCTTGGTGATGTGCACAAGGCTCGAGTTGGCCGTGTCAATGAGGTCTACCCAGGCCTCGTCCGATACACCGAACTGCGCGCGCAACTGCGACTCCACGAGGCTCTCGAAGACCTGGTCGGGTACATTCGGGTCCCATGAAATGGTACGCACAGAGCCGTCGTCCAGGTCGATGACGCGGATGCTACACGTGCCCATCTGGTCCATGAGCTCCATGGCTGGCGCTGGGTATTGTGGGTGCCTGCCTTGACTTGGGTGGGTGGAGTGCGTGTGCCTTTGAGCGGGAGTATTGCCGTGTGAGGCGAAAGAGGGGGTTCCAGCCTTCGTGCAGCCGGCCGAAGAGAGGATAAAACAGCCGTTTTGGCAGGTGTAAAAAAATCGAGCAGAGCCCCGTCACTGACACGGCCATACACAAGTTCCTCTGGACGTGAAATATCGCTCGAAACGTTAATGATATTCCTTTGGAATTTTTTGTTTTGTTTTATATGCTGTTGATGCTGCGGCTGGACCGTGACAGAAGGCGTGTCCATTCGCAAGCGAATTATAGTTGTGTTAGGCTGTGAAATTCGGGATGTCCAGTGCTGTTGCAAGATTCATTGAGCCAAAAATACGGAAGCGAATTTGTGCATAGTGAAGGACCTTTCAGTAAGCAAAGTGCGCTGTTTTGAGGTAACCAACACCAGGGATCACCATTCAGAGTAAAAACATTTAAGCAGACTCGGTGGTGCAAAAAACTCGAAGCGGCGGCGAGCGGGTGGAGCGTCTAGACTTGCCATCGTCGCGGCATGTAGACACGCCATCATTGCGGGGTCCGATCATCCTATGCACGAGTCCTCGACAGACAGTCTTTATGCGGACCAATTGGTTTGATTGGTCCAAAAGCCGGGCTTTATCTAAAAAATCCAAGCCAAAATTTGCAAATGGGCGTTGCGTGACGTCAGGTGAACGAACTGCGGTCACCGACCGTCGATTGTAATGACTATCCTGCCGTTCCTCGACACCTCGAGCAGCTGCGGTGGGGAAGAGCCTTGAGTTAGCGGCGGCAGGAACACGCGTCCAAGGATCGCAGGAGACCGCAGTGGGATGGCGAGTAGATCCGTCTAACTTCGAGGACAAAGGATCAAAGACGCGCTGTTGCTCACTTCAATTAACGAACGGGTCTATGGCTAATACATGCATGTACTGTACTGTACGAGCTGACCTCGTGACGGTTGCTACGATAGTTGTGTCGCCGCTCCAGCGCGAAAATTGTGCGGTTTGACTGACAGCCATACTCGCCGGATGAGCTCGCCACGTGGCTGCAGTTAGGGGTTATGCGGACAAGTTTGGCAACGACGTTGCCGTGCTGACTGTGTCGCCACAGTTCGGTGCAGGCTGTCTTTTTTTACGGTTGGTGTCTTTCCACCCAGTCGTCGTGGTGCCGAAGCGGAAGCTCTTGTCATTGCCTGGATCTTTTGTTGGTCGTCATGCGGCATGTCGTTGATCGGACACGGCATTTTTTACACGAGTTGCTAACACCGCGAGCCCAAGTCCTGTCATCGAGAACTCGATGCCGAGCGGAGGCATGCGCAACGCGGATAGGGTCGGTGTCGCCGCGACCAGATCGACGGATCTGCGCGAAATATTTGCCAAGCGTGTAAGCCCAGGCATGTCATCGCAACGAAGATTACAAACGAGTTACCAGATCGGCTGCTTCAGTTTTGGCAATGCTGATTGGAAAGTCGACAGCCCGCTTCAGTAATTGTATATGGCGCTAGCGTTGCAGGGTAGCTCAACATGTATCTCTTACTGTGGATACCAGTGGAATTGTGGCTCTACAATAATAATACTCCTGTGTATCTGTTCATCGCCAATAATTGCACCAGATTGCGCACTTTTTGAAATAGATGCATCAATTATTGGTTAGAGACAGGCTACAGTATTAACCACTGTAGGCGCGATAAATCGCACCGCGTTTACTGTGCTTCCCGCATACAGAATGTACTCTCACTTCCGACAGCGTGCAAAACACATAATCCTTGTAATTTTGTTCGCTAGAAATCATTAGTTCTCAAAAATAGTGTGTGTCCTGAACAAGAAGATATCGTATTGAACAGGGTATTTTCGCGTGGGAGTTTTGAAACCAAACTCGCTCTTGACACGCGGAAGCATGGGCAAGTGGATGACCATCGACAACAAGCGCGCCCTCATTCGCAAGAGCTTGGAGGCCCCGGAATTTACGCAGACGCAGCTGGCAAAGTGGGCGCAGCAAACGTTTCGCCTGCAGAAGGCACCGGCCCGCAACACTGTCTCAGAAATCCTCAAGGACCGCAGCACCATAATAAAAGAAGGGTACGGCAAGGATAAGATGCGAAAGCCACTAAAGGTAACTGCTCCTGCTCTCGAAACAAAAGCTGGCCGATTGGGTGGAGAAGGCGAAGGAGAAAGGGATGTGTCTTAATCGCAAGGTTATACTAGAAAGGCACAGAAACTGCAGTTTCAGGTTGGCGACCCCGCGCTAAACGTGGGCCTATCGGTAGGATGGCTCTCAGCCTTCATGAACAGGCTCGAATTGCGCTTGCGAGCGGCGGGGCGGAATATTCTCCTCCTGGTCGATAATGTTTCTTCACATGCGATGAGAGACATCGTGCTGACGAATGTGACCGTCGAGAAGCTGCCGCCCAACACCACAGCCTACCTACAACCCCTAGATGCGGATATTATTGCGTCCTTCAAGGCCAGGTTTCGCTCGCTGCAGATTGACAGAGCGATTGAGCGATTCGATGATGGCGAGGATGTCGAAGGACGCTCCGTTTACAAATTGACCAGCTCCAGGCAATGAAATGGAGCCAGGAGCTGTGGGATATAACGCCAGCAGCAATGCGCACTGCTGGCAGAAGACCGTACGCGCGGTTCCTCTCCGAGGCCTTGAGGAGCACGACGAGGACGAAGAATGCAGCGGAGCTGACGAAGACGACAATGTAGTTGATCTGATGAAGAAGGTGGTTTTGATCCAGCTGTAGACCTCTCATTTTCCTCCAACAGATAATATCGAACATAAAAATGCGAAACATATGGTGTCGGAAGTGAGAGTACGTTCTGTATATTTACCGATTGATCGAATCACAATTGTACTTAACGGTGTGTCATAGTGAACACAACCGATTCGCCGACCTTGTGCGATTTGCTGCGTGGTTGATTCGATGCATGGACATTTGAGTAGAAAGCACAGAACCTTAGTGTAATTACGAGGAGCACCTAGATTCCAATTTTCCAGCGACCACACTTCAGCATGGTCTGCATGCAGCATGTCGATCAATTTTCAGACCAGATACCATCTAGTGAACTCCAGGAGGGAGGGGCGAGGGCGCCGACACTTTTGCAACAACAGATCCTGCTCCTCACGCTAACCGCCCTGCTCCAACGAGATAATCTATCAGCGTCGCCTCTGGCAGCACCTCGCTCCGGCAACGTTCTTGTAGGGGGTCATGTTCTTGCAGCAAGGCTAAAAACGTGCCGTGTGGACCGACAAAAGTGACGTGACGTCATGCTACATCTGCATCCTGCCAGCGCCGCATTTAACGCGAGTGCAGCGGCCGTTGGGCGTGTGGTGCTGTGACGATCGGTCGACGTGTGTGTGTGTCCCTGGCATATGCGCGTGCTGCCGACTGCAGGTCTCGCCGTGGTAGAAATAACATACGATCACGGATTTTGGTGCGGACTCTGCGCCGCCCAGGGCCGACGCCAACCATGAAGGACGTGGTGAGGGAGTGGACAGCCCAGGGCTTAAACCAAAGCACATCTGGAATGCGCTCCTGCATCGATTTAGCCTCAGTGTGGCTACGGCGTCAAACTGTTAGCTATTCAGCGCTTCGCGCATCATCATGCCGCTTGGCCTCTGGGCGTAAGCGACTTCATCGAGGCTGTGCGTATGAAGGGGGGGGGGGGGTACCCGGGGTATGAGGATGTATTGATGGCTTTACGTTCGCGTGGTGCTCCGATAGTGACTGTAAGAAGCTCTTTGTCGTTCTGATCGAGTTCAAGCGCCGTTCTGATCGAGTTCCAGCGCTGTTCATTCTACACCGCAACGCAAATTGCATGTCGTCTATCCTGTAATTTTGTCGGCGTATCGAACCGTGCACGGCGGTGTTTATTGTCAAGCGGCAATAGCACTATACCGATATGCTTTCGGTATTGTGGCAAATGTACGAACATGTCGCGGGAGTAACACTGCGCATTCGCTACGCGGTGGTTGTGCACAGTGGAATGCGGTCCAGGGCGGTTTGGTTCCGACTCTCACACGTCTGCCTGGTGAGCTACTTCTACGTGGCAAAGAAATTTGTGAGAGGACGCTCACCATGTTACCCAGGGCCATTGCGGTTGCTCATGAGATGCATTTGCACAGGCGGGGTGATTTTCCACGTCAAGATCGCAGAGGTGGTCCATGTCTCCGTAGCTGATTAGCTTTTACCACAAGTTCTTAAAAGAAATCACCGTGTGTGGCGCTGGCAATACTTCCAGACTCCAAGCGGCTTTGGTACGACCAACTACCCGTGCAAGCCCTAATATTGCTGCTATCAAGATGGATGTGCCACTTTTAGCTAGTTGCAGGTTGACGCTCTACTGCCACGCTTCGTGAAAGCGAAAGCAGCGTGAGCTATGGCAGCAGAGCACCAATCTTCTCAGCTCGTCCGTTTTCCGCTTCTCCTGAATCCAATGCCAGAGCCGTGCGCCAACTGAGGACCATATCCCAATCTAGGCTGCTATCACTCAGCGCCGCTTAGTAATATTGCTTTCATTCTTTTAGAGACCTGGGATGAAGCTGGGGGTGAGATCGTTTAGGTTGTTAGTGGACCTTCACCTTGGGTATTTGACGAGCTGCCGTTGAAGGTCTCCCCGTGTAGCTGAACAAGTTGGCCGCCCTGAGGGAGATGCTAGTGATGACAGAGATCGGATAGGCGGTCGACCTTAAACCTCGGTCGTGCCCTGTGTGTTTTCGGACGGTTCTAGTATTCGCACACTGTTGATATGTCTGAGGCTCCACGGATGTGATGGGACGAGAGACATTGATAAAGCGAGGCAAAGCAGGCGAATGGGTGCTGCTAAAAAGGAGCGGGGCGCCCACGAAATATTAAGCAAGTGTTACTACAAGATTAGTACCGTAGCGTGACGGGTACTGGGAAAAATGTGTCATAGTCCTGTTGTAGTGTTTAAAGAGGCAATCCCAACGCAGTGTCGCGTGGCTTCACCTGATCCACCACCTCCCGTCGCCACGCCCACGCGTCTTGCCTGGTACGTCTCCGTTTCCGCCGTCAACTTCTTATTGCGGCCACCGCGCCACTTCTTCCCACCGACTTTGTGCTGGCCGGCGCCTCGTCTTTCTCCTTTCTGTCCCGGATCAGGACGCGCGAGCAGTAGGGCCGGGACCTCTATGCTCGCTGCCCGTTTCCCGCCGCCGGTGTTTCTGCTCCCGCGCTCGCCGCTGTGCCCGACGCCGCTAAATCTTCCTTCTTCAGCTGGCAGTCGCGCACGAAGTGGCCGGTGTGGCCGCAGTAGAAGCACACCGTTCCGGGCCGTGGCACGAATGCCGTCTTCCCCGTCCGTCGACTCATGTACGCCTCGTGGTTGCGTAGTCACTCCTCGCACGTGCGAAGTAGAGCGGTGGGCCGCCGCCCTGCCTCGGTCCGTACTGTCTTCCGCCGTTAGCGCCCTCGACCTTGATCATCTTGGCCTGCTTCTTCACGCCCTGGTCGCCATGTGAGCCGCCATGTTGGCCGCTGTACTGCCGCTTGCCTCGCGATCCTCCATCGCCTCCCGTTGGAGATTTCGAACTGGCTGCCCCCCCCCCAATCGGTACCAACTGGTATCCGGGCGGTATCGCCTTCCACCTTCCATCACCCGAGCGAACTGGCTTTACCGGTCGTCCTTCGATATCGTACCTAGGCGGCTTGGGTGCGGCGCCCCACATCGGGCCATACCCCGACACCACACTGCCCAAGTTTCCGCCCAACCCCAACTGTTCCTGGTCCTACGCCGACATCTTCGCCGCCGCCACCGAGGCACTCAGGCCGCCCGTGGCCTCGCGGTCGTCCCCGCGCTCATGGCCGCCTCGAGCCCGACTCCGTACCCCTCGCCGTAGTCTCCGACGTGCGGGATGGCGAGGTTCACCGCTTCGTCCAGCGTCCCCGGCCGATGTCCACGTACGTGCGTTGCTCCCGTTGTACTGCTCATGCCCTTGAGGGAACGCGCTCACTAACCAGTCTTCACTGATCTCTCCTTGTTCGGCGATCTCGCGCAGTAACTGCGCGTACTCCAGCAGCCGCTCGCCGCGCATCTGCCGCCGTGCGCTCAAGTCGACCACCTCCGGCGTCGTGCGTCTCGTCATGTACTTCGCGAGCAGCATGCTGGCCAAGGTGGAAACGTTCTCTTCTTCGCGTGACACGGTCTCGATCAGGTCGCGAACCAGCGCTGGGCCTCGCCTTCCAGATGCGCCGCCACCTCGCGGTAGAGCTGATCCTCGCGCCATTGCACGCCCATCGTCACCGCCTGTCGGCGCACCTCAGCACGCACGGTCTTCAGCCACATCGTGACCGGCATGCTGTCGTCCAGCCTCTTGAACTTCACGATCTTCAATGACTTGGTCTTCTCGCGCACCACGATCGGCTGCGACGGCGCCCGCTCGTGCACAGCTCTGCCCGTTCCGGCCACCCTAAGTCCCGCGGTGGCGCCCAGCCTTGACTCGCTCCAAGATCTTCATGCCATACATAGCCTGCACGCCTGCCGACTCTGCCGCCGTCGTTCCTCGCGTCTGTGTCTCGCTCGGTCGGCACGTGGCTGGCCACCGCCCGTCGTGCCGCCGCTTGCTGAAGCACGACCGCTGTCCACCAGTCCAGCTCCGCTGCCTGCGGACACGCGGCCCCTTCCTGTACCCCCAGCCCCAGCGTTGCCAGCTCCGCCAGCCCGGCCATCGCCATCGTTGTCGTTGGTGTGGCCGGCCCTGCCGTCAGTGCATTCCGCCGAGCCGCCGGCCGCACTACCGCCTCCAGTTTGCTCGGAGCTGTCCGTGGTCTCCGCCCAGGTCGCCGCCAGCTTGCGTTCCAAGCGGCGTGTCGCCGACGCTGCAGATGTCCGCCGTCGTCCATCTCCAACGTCAGCGTTTGCGCCGCGCTCTGTTTTGCCGCTTTCGCCGCCGCCGCCGCCGCACGCTCCTGTGACGCAGCTCGGCGCTCAACGCGTAGGTCAGTCCCATGCCGTCGTCATCGTTCCAGTAGTTTCCTAGCCCGCAAATAGACACATGCCATCAGATCCTCAAAGCCTAATCAGTTCCTTACTTCTTGTCGTCCACGCTGCGGGTTCGCCCACTGCAACTCAGCTCGCAACGTCCGTCCCCGTGGACGTGCCCAGAGAGCCGGTGTTATGACCACCCTGTAGCCGTTTCCCCACTCCCGTGGAGAAAGCATTTCCTCGTCAACTCTCTTGGCCACCGCGTCCACCTAGGAAGCGGTTATCGTTGAGTCGTGAGCAGTGCGAGGCAGTTCAGCTGTCCACCAGCACAGGCTGCCCCCTCACCCCGTCGGTAAAGGGATAGGGACGGTGGGGAGGAGCGTTATCGGCACCGGCAACCCCGGGGCTGGTCTTTACGGCTGCTTCCAGCAAGGTAGCCCGGTATTTACATGCAGAGTGGGCGCTCATGCTCTTTGGCATGCATACACAGAGGTATCTACTTGAACGCTCGCGCCCGTACGGTCGAGACAGCATCAATAGCTCAGTCACAACCCTCACAGTCTCTCTCTCTCTGTGGCCCCCACCACCCTACTATCTAGCTGCCCTCATAATGCACGCGTCTCTACTAGCTTACATCGCTTTACGCTTTTGCCCCTCTGTTGGCTGCAACCCGTGTCCGGCACCAAGTAGTTCTTTTAGTCTTAGACTAGCGCTGTCCAACACTAATTCGCAACTGCGGGTCGAGCTGCGACCGCATTCGCCACCTACCTACCGAAACTCGCCCCCACTAGCCTACCGCTAAGCTACCAGTGTCTTTGCTGCCTACTGAACCTCTCCCTCTTCCGGGCCCCTCTCCGCTCTCGGCGCCTCTGAGCCTCTCGCCTCCGCCCAGGACGTCGCCTCGCCGCCGCTCATACTTACTTCTACATGCCCTGTGGCACGTCGCTCCCCCCTGCGATTTTTCACGGACGCATGCCTCGCTTCTCCAATGTGCTACCACGCTTCTAGCAGCCGTGTTCCGGTGCCTATAGTCCGCTGGCTCGAGCCCGCCACCATGTGTCACTTGCAGCACACTAGCGCCACCGTCTGCCGGCCGTCCGCCTCTTCCTGCCTCGCCCGTCAAGTCGATCACCACCAGGTCACCCGTGGCAGTGGCGTGATCACCGCTCCCAATACATGTATTGCAATATTTTTGAAAGCGCTCGGAGAGCTGCTGCGAGTAGCGTTGCAACATCAACTGGTCTAGATACCAACCCCGCCCATACAGCGATGGGGTAGTCGCGCATCGCCGATGACAGGGTATTGCGGCCCTCTGGCCTCGAGGCAGGTGCCGTCCTTCGTGCATACACAGAAGCAAGTGACTAAAACTTAGCAGCACATTATCATTTAGACACACCCACACGTTATAAATTACCGCATATATCGATAGCTGTGCTGCCACTTGAGAACAGCAGACAGGAAGGCGGTCCCACCAAAGCTTAACTGGTAGAAGCTCGCAGCATTTGCGACAGCGACCGTGCTGCTTCGCGATATATGAGTCGTACGTGCTACATACCGACGTAATTAGGCTTGGTGAGAACCCTTTTTTCTTGGTCTGTATAGTGCCAACGATGCAAAAATCCCGTGCGAGAAGTTGCATCGTTAGGTGGATGGACCTATAGAAGCGATTCGTCACCACATCGTGGCAAACACCGTCTTCTGGGGTAGGACGAACTTAGTGGAGATACCAGATAACAGCTGCAGGACCGGAGTTTGGGTCAGCAAAGAACCTGGCCGTTGATAGGCCTCCAAGCTCATCCGTGTGCTGATCTGTCCCACACTATACTTTAAGTCTTTTGGGTTAACAAAAAATACTTTACACTTTAAGGCTAGTAAGTAGTAAGCAACCTACTTAGCTATCCTACTTGGCTATTTGGGATCGATTTGGGTCATGTGGACCTAAACATTGGGTACGAAGTATCCAGTTAGTGTCCAAAAAGGTCCATTTTCTCGAAAGTGGGTACCCTGAAAGACTCATTTTAGTGTCCAGGGGGAAACTGGTGGACGTCCCGAGACGTCTCTGGGCCGAGTTGGACATTTGCAGAACCTTTCCGATGGGGTCTATACAAAAACCAAGTATAACTCGATGAACCAGGTGGTGGTGAGCCACCTACTTCTAGTGAGCTCAGATAGCTCAGCTGGTTAAGCATCCAGTGTCGGACGGAAGCGGCCAGGGTTCAATCTCCGGGCCGACCAGACCTTTCGGACGATGGTTGGGGTTTGGCCGCGAAGGTTGGGATATCTGGTCTTGTGACTGGACTGGTGGTCTTGGGGGCTACTGGGCGCCGTCTCATGGGCTGTAGGCCTGGAAGCACGGTTAGACCCGGTAGTTCTTGAGACTGCTTGATCGGGCACTTCAGTAGGAGAGATGCGGGTCGTGGTCTAGAGGGGCAAAGCCTCCCAGTCGTCGTCTCATGGGCTTGTAGGCCTGGTAGTACGCGCGGTTCGGGAGTGTGGCGCCGTTCTAGACCTCGATCCAAAGAGTAGTCCAGTGATGTCGTGCATGCCATAACACGCGTAAGCGTCTGTAGCGTGTCGCGTTCTTCACCCGCCTGTCCGCCAACGTGGGGCCCCGCCTGGGTTCAAAAATCCACACCGCCTTCGGGTACAGCAGACATAAGGCAACGCACGCTAAGCGAGATGCAAATGGAGCCGGGAACTTGGTGTATGGGCGTGAAAGTGGTGGAGATTGAAGCCAGTAATGGCCGAGCATGCCGGCGGCGGATTGCAAGACATCAGGATGAAGCCCTTTAAGTCTTTTGGGTATTACAAACAAAATGCAACATAATTCACATGTGGATAAAATACAACATGTAAGACTTAACAAAACAATTGCCGAGGACCGCTATCATGGAGGCCCCCGGCTAACATACCGCAGAGGATGATATGACGTATCCGCGCCGCACGTCAAAAATATGAACAATTTCGTCCCCACTTGTCCTTCATGAATTGTCTGGTTATGTTGTGGCGGCTTCTTGATGGTATCATTACTTCATCAAACGCCAATACGGAGGAGCATTCTATCCCGTAGCGAAAGTATGCTGCAACGTGTCCACAACGGAGCGGACGTTCGAGGCTCTGTCCGTTTCTGCCCTCGAGTCCGTGGCATCGGTGAAATGAATGTTCTGCATAACGCGTTCAAAGCGCGCCTTCCCCATGCACTGTCCAAACGTGCCTTTGGGGACCGCTCCAACTGGACCGGCTACCCAGTGACCAGCGAAATGACGCTTATGAGGGCTCAACATTCCCGCCATAAGCAGTCCGATACAATGAACAATCTCCCTCGCCAGGTACTATCTTTTTTGTGCTTCTTCGTCTCCTGCAAGAGCACTTCCCTCTTACCACTTCTTCATCGTTCACCCTGCGCTTAGCCCATAAAGCATACATTCTGTCGACACGCTCATAGAACTGCTGATGATAGTACCGATTGGATTTTCGCGTGAGACGCAAATATCAGCTGGTCCCGCTACAAGGATGTATATGGTTACAACACAAGCAAGAGAACCACTAGATGCTGCCGACGAATACGATATTTCAGCAGCTTCAGTAGATTGATGAACAGCAATGAATTATCGATGAAAACGCGGCAGCTGTGGTAGGAATGCACAGCAATGCATACCCGCTTATTTATATCGCGCTACACGACATTGAAAAAAAAACGTTCCAGTTCGTGTGAATGTACGCGGCTTACGCCGCGTATTAGGACTTCCCGACTGGAACTGCGTCCTCCATCTCGTGTGCTGCAGCCAGCGTGATCCCGTTGGGTCTCCGTTATCAGAGAGCGCAGACACGGAAACCTTAAGCTTCTTCGGGCATGGCACGACTTTGTAAAGTATCTCGAGTTTGATTGTATGTTTTCGTGGGTGTTTGGTCCCGAGCCAACCATCAAAAGCTGTGGATGGCCTTGTTATTTGGTAATGGGCTATCTATCGGTCAATTTGGTTTACCCATAACCCATAATACGGGACAACATATTGCTCTACCATCTACCGTGCTTGACATAACATAACGCTTTCCCTCCAATCCATTCGACGAGCCACCGATTGAGAGCGAGCAATGAAGCGCGGACGTGTCGACGTGGGCGTATCCAAGGAGCAGTACGAGGCGTCTCTAGCCGCGCCCGCCGCCGACTTCAACGGAGAGGCGGGCACCTTTCCCCGCGCGACGACGCAGGTGCTGAAGGCGCGCAGGATCGTTACGGCCACGCCGACCTCTCGCCCGCAGGAAGCGGCCCGGCAGCTCTCGGCGCTCAACCGCGCCTTCGTGGCCAACCTCAAGACCCAATGGGCACTGAACAGGTCAGATAGCTGGGCGCAGAATATGAAAGAGTACCTCAGTTACGCGCGCGAGATAGACGCCAAATTCGGCGGCCACGCGGGCCAAGTGCTGACGTTTGGCAGCGGCGACTGCGGCCAGCTCGGCCACGGCGTCGAGGAGGACGACGACCTAATGTGCAAGTTCCCGCGGGTAGTGCGCCCATTGTCCAAGCTCCAGGTCGCTCGTGTGGCTTGCGGCGGTCTCCACTCGGCCGCCATCACGGCCGCCGGCGAGGTCTACACGTGGGGCTGCAATGACGACGGAGCCTTGGGCCACGACGGAGACGAGAACGTCCCGGCCAAGGTGGACGGCTTTGGCCCACAACAGGCGATGGCCGTGCAGGTTGTCGGTGGCGATTGCCACACAACGGTCGTGACACTGGCCGGCAAGGTGTACACGTGGGGCTGCTACCGTGACAAGGAGGGTAAGCAGTGGTGCGACGCCTCGTCGGCCAAGGCCGCATTCAAGCAGAAACAGCTCCGGCCCTTCTTGATCAAGGCTCTGGACAATATTGCTGATGTCCGTTGCGGTAGTTCATTCAATCTGGCGCGCACGAATGATGGCCGTGTGTACTCATGGGGACTGGGAGAAATGGGCCAGCTCGGCCGTACAGTGGACGCCGAAATGAAGGACTCTAAGGACAATTACAGAGTCGACATGGTATACACGGAGCACCTGCAGCCGAAGCTTGTGACGCTCGGGAAAGCTCCGCTCCCGGTAGTTAAATCCATCGGCTGTGGCTCGTTCCACAGTTTATTCGCTCTGAGCTCGAACGGATACCTGTATACGTGTGGTCTCAACAATTATGGCCAACTGGGAATTGGGAGCACGGAAAACTGCACGGAACTGCAGCTTGTGGAAGATCTTAGCTCCAAGAACGTCGCGTCTGTGGCCGGAGGTACTCATCACTCGGTCATCCTCACCAACGATGGCGACGTATACACATTCGGCCGCGCGGACTCGGGCCAGCTCGGTATGCTCGAGACCTGCAGCACTGGTGAGTTCAAGGATCATCCGCAAAAGGTTACGATTCCCCGGCCCACGAACGGTGGCTCGCGTGAGGTTCGTATGATTGCCACGGGCTCAAACCATGCACTGGCGTTAACTGCGAGCGACGCACTTTTCTCTTGGGGATACGGTGACATGCTCGCACTAGGCAACGGAGTATACCGGGACGAAAACAAACCTCACCAACTGGACTGGTCGAAGGCGACGCTAGGTAAGGACAAGAAGGGCAAGGCCAAGGAGTTTGGCAATGCGAAGATTCTGCAGATCGAAGCTGGTGGTCAACACAGCGCAGTGCTCGCAAAAACCGCTGAAGACAAGTAAGTGAAACATGAAAGAGCCATCATGATCGTCTTGTGTGTATCTTGAAGAACTTAGACTGGAGGAAGCGGAAAACAAATATATTTGACCTGCTACCAAAGTCAAGCACAAGAACGATAGTAATTGAAGTCATTGTGATTTTCGCAAGGAATACATCGACAGAGTTTCGACATAAAAGTACGCAAGAAAACAGCAACAAAGTATATTTTGCTTTTAACGGCGAAATAATCACGATGGCTAGTAAAACTCATCGGCTAGCCCAGGGCCATCCCATCATCGTACGCAGTTCGGGGTGGTGCTCACGGAAAGAAGAGTCCCAGAGACAGAATGCTGATAGCCAAGAGGACGACGAGCTGCTGCGGTGTTCCAAATTCAGCTGCAGTCGCCACGTTCGTGTCCTTGTGCTTCTTGTGAAACGAGCCCGAGCCTCCCGACGACGACGACTCGAGCGATTTACGCCGCTTGATCGGAGACGGAGACGGCGTCACCGTGTCACAGGACGACACAAACTTGTCGAAACTCGTTTGCAGCGTCATATTCTTCTTGTCGAACGTGGTCTCGCAATTCGGAATGTCCAAATCGTCCATAGACCCGATCATCGCTTGACACGACTTGGATTTGCACAAGGCCGACTGCTGGGTCTTGGTGAGACTCGCACGCGGTGGAATCTGGAACGTCAGTTTGCTGTCTTGACGGCATTTGCTCACTTCACTCGCCACGTCGTTGAACACACTTAATTCTTTAGAAGAGCACGGTTTGGCGTTAATGAGAACAACGCCGTTTCCGGCGAGCGTCATCAGCAACAACATCATAGATGAGATAATACTAAGTCGTTCCATGCTTGTTAATCGAAGTGATTGAGTCTTGTTTCGTATCGCTTGTGTGGAGGACACAGCTGATTGAGAAGTGAGCAGATCGTTGAGACTTGTTCATGAACGTCCTGATCCGTCCATCGCCATCAAGGAATTAATCAGCGATCCGGACCGAATAGGAAATTCCTGAGCCTTTCAAAGAAAGCTGAGACGGATCCTTTCTCATCGCTTCCTCCGTTGTGCGCATGGGGTTTGTTTGCTCGACATTTCCGACACGTGAGGTGAAGACAAGTCTCGAGTACTTCTGGACGTCGTCCTTTCCGCCTCTTCCCTTTCCGGGTTCTTTCTTCTGAGACTGGAACTACAGGAGCTACCTCCGAAATGTGAGAAGAAGATATACGGGAAAAGCGAGTGTTGGTGAGTTGTAGTCCCATTGGAGCAGGATGCACCTCAGCGATGATGATAGACGAGAACTGCTTCAAAAGTTCTTCTTTTTCATGTTGTAAAAACACATTCTGCTCCAACAACGTCTCGGATTTGTGCTGCAAGTCCTCGATCGTCGCTTGGGCGATTCGAGCCGACGTCTCCAGCTCATCATTCGCTTGTTCCAGTCTCTGGATCTTCCACTTCATCTCTTCCAGCTGCGTCTGGATCATGTGTTCTCGACGATGTGCAGTCTGTAGCTCCTCCCTGGCCCCGGTCATGCTGGTACTCAGGTCGCTCTTATCTCGCTCGAGCTGAAGCGCCACCGACTCGAGCTGCTGCGTCTTCTTCTCGTACCGATCCATCTCAATCTCCAGCTCGCGCTCGTACTCGCAGCTCGACTTGACGTACTCGTCGTGGCTACGTTGCAGCTGCAGCAGCTCTGTGGACTTAAGTGCCAACAACTGCGCGATGGCCTCGACGTCCCTGTCGAGCTCGAACGTCTCTTCCAGATCGTCGTCCGTGTCCACTGTACCGATGCTGCCTCGACGGTTCTGGCCGGGCGACAGGGACTTGGCCGCCATCGTCTTGGCGTGCTCTGTGTCCCGCAGATCCATCGTCGCCGCCGTCAAACTGAGTCCAGGATCTCGCTCAATCGTCTTCTCGTCCAGCGTTGTGTACCACCAATTCCAAGTGCATCCCCTCTTGATTCAAACACTCCGAGCATAGGAAGATAAGAACGCTGGACGTTGCTGTCACCGTCGCATGAAGTATTTGACTCGGGTCGGAATTAGGCCAGTGCCGTCGCTATTCTAACATTGCACTGGCGGTTGGTTATTTATGAAGGGCGAACCTTGGCCATTATGGCTGATTGACCGCAGGTTATAGTTGGATTTGAGAAAAACAAGGGCCTCCTAGTCTGCGTGCCTCGTGTCGAGCCAACGGAAGACGCGGTGCGTCATCTCCACGCCGAGGAAGAGCGACCCGTTGGCCGGGAACGCACGCAGCACCGCGGCCGACCAGCCACGGTAGAATCCGTGGATGCCGAACTCTGAGTAGACAGCGCGGAACGCCCCACGCAACGAGAGCGGACCTGTTGAGCTCGCCGTCTGCATACGAGACTTGAGCACGTCCACGGGGAACATGATGCCCCAACTGGTCGCGCCGGCGAGACCGCCGCTAGCTAGAATAGCGACAGGATTCAGGTCATTCTTGGACTCTTTACCCAGCAGCTTGGTCGCACTTGACGTCATGGCCTGATATGATCCAAAGAAGAAGAAGCTGAAGGGTACGTCACGCAGCAGCAGCGCACTGTACCCTCGGAACAGGCCCTGGATACCCTCCTCCTTGCCCACTTTGACCAAACAGTCCCAAGGACCATGATAACCTGCAGCAAAATAGCCACTTAGTGTCGCTTATTACAATTACAGCAGCGATTGGCAACGTACGGCCTTCGCCCAAGTGTCCGCGCTGGAACTGCAGCTTGCACTTGATGTTCTCTGGCATGGTAATTGCCTGTCACACGTGTAATAAAACAACATTTTAATACCAGCAGCAACAAATGTTACACTACAATACTCAGGGCAACGCACCGTGGCGGAGAAGCAGCCGGCGAAGGCGCCCATGCAGGCCTCGTCCAATGTCGTGAGCTGGTACTCGCCCTCGTGCGCCGCACGCTGCTTGGTATGCAGCGACAGCACAGCGCGTTTGGCGAAGCCGTTGGCGCTAAAGAGCACCGAGTTCTCGATAATGGAGCTGGACAGCGCCGGCACTGCGCCCTTCCAGAGCGCGAGCAGGCCCTCCTCAGTGGCGATGCGTCGGAAGGCGTCGGTCACGCCCGTGTACGCGTTCTTGGTGCCCTGAGTCTGCAGCCGCACCTTGACCACCTCGAAGGGAAGACCCGCGTACACGCAACAGAAGGCGCCCATGACGCCCGAGAAGGTCTCGCGCGGGTCCAGCATCGTCGGTGGAGGGGAGATTCGGGTGTGGCACTGCAACTCGTACAGTGTAACCTGCGAGCGTACGCCAAATGGGTACTTAATTGACCGAAAAATAGACCTATATTTTGATGTCAAAATGCCATTTAACGTAATAGAAATTCATCTAACTTTGTCCTCCTCTGTCTTCCTGGGCCCATGCTTCAAAATGTACCATAAAATGGGTAATACCCCTCGATTGAAATAAAAATATATTAATTACGAGCAAAATAACTCAAAAACTCGTTCCATATACCCAAATCGCCATGCCGGCGGTCCCATTAACCCTGCATCAGGGTTACATGTAATGTCAGGGTCCCAACTGGAGTACACCTTCCCCTATTTAATTGACTGTAAAACTATACTGTATTGTAGTAATTGGCTGAAGCAATAGTCATTTTTCACCACTCAGGAGCGCTCCGCCACTCTGCCATACAATTGCTGTTGCACATCAACTCCAAGCCATGCTGCGCCTGCTACGACCGCGGCTATCGCCCTCCGTGCTGCGCGCCGGCGCGCCTTTGCAGCTCCTGCTTCCCGTTCCAGATGGCTCCCGCTCGCTTCGCACTGCGCGTGGCGGCACGCGGCGCCACAAGGACCACATGAAGCGCATCGCCAAGCTCGAAGCGTTGGCGCAGGAGCGCGAGCGCGCGAGCCAAGAGCAGCGGCAGCGCGTGTTGGAGGCGCGCAACCAGCCACCGGCCATCCCGGCTTTCATCCGCGTGCGGGACTTGGCTAAGGCGCTGCGCCAACCTCTTGACAAGGTGCTCAAGCACACGGTGACTAAGGCCAACCGCCGCTTCCGGCTCAAGACCAAGAGCCACCCGCCCGCTGAGTTCCGTAACGTTAAGCACATTGTACTACCCTTCCGCGTTGCGCAGGAGGTGGCCGAAAACTTCGGCGTGCAGGTGGCGTACGACGACGTGGAACCGGAGCTGTTGGACGCGACAGCGGGGCTTCCAGAGGAGCTTTTGGGATGCCGACAGCCGGTTATTGCAGTCATGGGTCACGTAGACCACGGCAAGACGACGTTGATGGACACAATGAGGAAGCAGACGAAGGTTAGATTGAAGCAGATTGCGCCCTATGAGAAGCACGGAATTACACAGAAGATTAATGTGTGTGAGGCGGAGTTGACGCCTGATGTGAAGGTCACGTTCTTGGACACGCCTGGGCACTTTCATTTTTTCCGGATGAGGTCGAGTGCGGCGCAGGTGGCGGATGCCGTGTTACTGATTGTTGCAGCGGATGAAGGTGTGCTGTTACAGACAGAGGAGTCCATTGGTGCCATTGAGGAGGCAGGACTGCCTTCTGTGATCTGCGTTAACAAGGTGGACTTGCTTGGAGAGGATGGCGACGAACAAGTTAATAAGGTGGTGGACGAGCTGCACTCCTTCGTCGCCCTGCAGGACAGTCCAGTGGTGACGATCTCTGGCAAGACTGGAGCTGGACTGGATAACTTACGACACACCGTGTGGGAGCTCGTGACGGGACTGGCAGACGACCACAGGCTGGATGCGCTGGTCGGAGCGGAGACGCATGCTGAGGGACTTGTGCTTGAGAGTGTGGCGTTGAAGGGACGGGGAACAGTGCTGCGTGTACTGATTAAGAACGGCGAGTTGATACCCAAGCAGCATTTCGTGGCGGGTATGATTCACGGCGTGGTGCGTAACATGTGCGATGCTGAAGGACGTGATGTTAAGCGTGCTCAACCTGGCACGGTTGTTGACATCACATACTCAAACAAGTCGAAGAACGTGGACGCGCCGAACGAGCACGGTTTCTTTGTGCTCCCTGAAGCCCGGGCGAAGCAGGTGATCGAGCAGAGGTACGCACTTACAAAGTGGAGAGAACCGTGAAGAGGATGATCTTGACTAATTACTGGTGCTGTGACAGGGAACTTGCCTTAGAGTTCAATGACTGCCTCTTACCTGACGAGGGTGCTGATGCTGTATACACATCTCCTGAGGATGAAGGAGATAACAACGTGCCGAATGCAGAAGTAATTCGCGACGTAGTCGACGAAGAAGATGACGATGTCATTGACGAGGACGATCTGATCGAAACGAAGTCCATCATTGTGAAGGCTGACGGCGCTGGTTCACTCACCAGCATTCAGGACACTGTGGACGAGATGTCCGGTATTTCGGTATGAGCTTAGAAAGCTGTGGTTAGTCCTGCTGGTGACTAGTTGTATTAACCTTTATCCTCGTGTGGCTTTGAATGCAGACTGTGCGGCTGGGCATTGGCAACATCTCGGCGAAGGACGTTGACGTGGCCATTAATGGCAAGTGCCCAATCTTCGGCTTTAATGTGAAGCTGCGCAACCGTGAGGCGAAGCTGGCAACAGAGAGAGGGGTGCATGTCATTTTGCGCTCTACCGTGCATGAACTGATTGAAGAAATCACTGCTTTCGAGCAGGCGGACTCGGACGAGACCGATATATCCAGTGAGTAGGAACGCTATGCAACACTCATCCATTTTTTTCGAGACGTCATATAGAGGCCACTGTTTTCATCGCTTATTTTTATTATGCTTAAGTGTTTTATTTTTATTATTATATTCTAAAATGAACCATTAACTTGCATGTCACTATTGCTGAATCCCCCGAGTTAACGTCGCTCTTCTTTTCATCATTGCATTCTCAGATAGAAGTGAATCGGGGCTCACTATGATGGCGTTCGGGGATGACCCGGAGGACGGCATGTCGGAGCGTCTGCTGGGGGAGAACGAGTGCACGAGAAGCTCTACATCCACCGCCCCACTCACTGACGATTTCGAGCTCATCTCGGAGAGGGAGACGCTCGTATTCGAGGACGATTTCTTCCGCCATCAGCAGCGACTCGACAAGCGCGGAGGCTTCTTCCAGACGTATCTGATGGAGAAGATTCAGCCTGGATCGGGTACATGCAGCCTTTGAACCCCCTATTTACTGCTACTTGGTTGCTAACTCGCCGTTGTATTGCTTACAGTGAAAGGCTCCATGTTTACCATGACCGTCGCGATCGTGGGCGCTGGCGTCTTGGCGTTGCCCTACGCCGTGCAACAAGCGGGACTGGTGCTAGGCATTTTCTTGATTGTTCTGGGCGCAATTGCTACCAATTTCACGTTGAGGCTGCTGCTGGAATGCTCGGATCTGGGACAGGCGCGGTCGTATATGGATTTGGCTTCGGCCACGGGAGGACGCAAGCTCGCTGGATTTACGCAGTCTGTGGTGTGCATGAACCTGTATGGAACAAGCATCGGCTATCTCGTGGGTAGTGCAGAGTTGATTCAGCTTGCGTTGAGGACGTTCTTGGGTAGTACGAGTCAGAGCATCTTCCTGGATCGACAAGCTTTGATCTTAATGCTGACGGGGCTGCTGGTGCTACCGCTGTCTCTGCTGCGGAGTCTGGAGTCGTTGCGGTTTTCCTCACTGTTTTCTATCGTATGCATCGTGTTCATGGCGTTAGTGATCGTGATCAAGTACTTCCAGTTCGTGCATGAAGGGCTGGCCCCACCGATCGCGTACCAGTTCAAGCACTTGCCTCTGTTTAACTGGCGCCTCAGTCACTTACTGCGTGCTGTCCCACTCGTTGTGTTCTCGTATACGTGCCATCCAAACGTACTTCCCATCTACTTGGTGCTCAAGCGTCGCTCCAGCCGAAGAATGTACAAGGTAATGAACCGCAGCATTGGCCTCGCGACGACTGTGTATTCGCTGTGTGGCTTCTTCGTGGTGCTCACTTTTGGCGAGGCAACCCGGTCCAACTTTCTCAAGAACAATTACCATGGCGACGGCGCAGTGGTTGCCGGATGTCTGGGCTTCAGTATTGCTCTTATCCTGACCGTGCCGCTGTTCGTGCACACGTTACGTGACAATATCCGCGAGGCGCTGTTGGCGAACCGTCGCCTGGATCTGATGCATCACATTGGACTGTCGGTGTTTCTTGTGCTCGCCGCGCTCTTGGTGGCTTTGGGGTCGGGTGACATCGCGTCTGTTCTCGGTGTGCTTGGCGCCACGACCAACCCGACGATCTGCTTTATGCTGCCAGCATTTTTTATCTTCCGTCTGGGCGGCCAGCACCACCGGGCAAGCCAGGTCATCGCCGGCCTCATGGCAGTCGTCATGACTGTCGTGAGCGGACTTAGTCTTCTGCAGCAGATGCATATCATCGCCTAAGGGTCTCCTCGCAGGCATATAAACCCCATCCACAGACTTGTTATCAATTCCACTTGTTGAAGTTGTATGCATGCTCATATCATTGGTCAAAATCACTCAACATTCTCTTTACTTACTCGCCAAAAAATCGAAGGCATTAAACGTCCAGTTGAACCCCGACCATCACTCCGGCATTCCGCACTAATGGCGAGAAGCGACGCCGAGGCGCTCGTGCGCGCGCTCGGAGAACTCGCCGTCTCACTGCGCAGGCGTCGAGGCAGGAGCAGCGCCAAAAACGCAGAGAAGCGCGCAATCTTGAAGTGGCTTCGCAGTCTGAGCAGCGAGGAGCTGGCGTCTCTGTGCTGCGTGGAGGACGTGGGCTTCGTCAAGACGCTGCTGCACATGGCGGCGCTCACCAAGGCCGTCAGAAGTAGCGACACGCGCGTACAGGAGTTTCAGCTGCTGCCACAGAGTGTCAGTATCACTAACAGTGTGCAGAATAAGCGCTCAGCGACCAAGATGCAGCCCCGAAGCGCGCCAAAGTAAGAGGAACAAGATGGTATTGTGGAGCATTGATAAGGCGGGTTATTGACTTTATTGACTGTTTTCTAGGGATTTTGTGAAGCGACCAGTGGTTCGGACGGTGGATGGAGATGTGGTAGGCAGCTTTCACTCTAAAGAGTATGAGGAATGCAGCTTGAAGGTGCTGAAGGGCATGAGAGTGCTCAACACGTTGCAGTCGTGCGACACAGTGGCGCTGTCGATGGAGTTTTTCCAGCCGATGAAGGGGAAAGGGGGGATGCTTGCCTCAGAGTTCTTTCATTTAATGGAGGTGATATCTCGCGGGGAATTCCTGAACGAATGTCCGTCGGAAGTGATATTAAAACATCGGGTGTGGAGTGAAACGAAGGTACGTGAAATGTGCGTGGTGTGGTGTGAACTAAACAAAACGCCTGATGTATCCTTTTATGTGGGTTGTATAGTGGCTCAAGCAGCAAGGGTACTACTCGGTACAAGCGTTGTTCGTCAATCAAATTGTGGGTAATTATTGCTACAACTGTGAAATTGTCGTCGAGATTTATGGCTGATTGAAACCCATCTGCTGCAAGCTGCCAGATCTGACTTCGTAGTGTTTGTACTGGATAGGAACTCAATATCTGGACTTTCTGGAAGCAACGCCAGAAAGATGTGAACGCGAAAATCCCCCTGCAAGGCCTCGCGTCTAAGCTATACTTGATGCACGAATGGGAGATGGCAGGGGTGAATCAGCAGCATGCAGTGCTAAAGGTCCTGGGCTCTAAGACAATCGCGCATCTCAGTGATTTAAAACAGCCACCACCGATCCAAATAGCAGTGGGTGCAAGATTTCAAGCCGCGCGGTCGTCATTGGAAGCACTTGTGAGCATCCTGAGCGTGCATCAACAGACAACCCAGCGTTTTGGTCGTGATATCCCGGTGGATATTTGTTTTACGTGCTCTTTTGAAGACGCGGTCGCCTCCCCGCAAGTTGGAGTTATAAAGCTGCTGCTGGCAGAACATCTCCAAGAACAGTGCTCGCTGCTACTTTGCGAAAGACTGTCGAAAGAAGAGGAGGTAGCTCTTGCGTTAAGCACCTCTGGGGCTGCATGTATTACCGACGGAGCTGGATTTTCAGACGACGGAAGCAAAGCTAAAGCAAAAAGTGCCAATCATTCCCAGCGGCGCCGCGCTAGCCGAAAGAAGATGCTTAAGGAACGACGCCGCGAGGGCGAAATCCGCGCTGCTCAACAAACACGCCTTAACAGTGTGCTACATGAGCTTTCCCAACATTTCCGCCGGAAGCAAGAAGAGGCTATTGCATGTGTGGATATGGTGCTACGCGATGTTATTGACACTGCGGTTGATGATGACCAGCTAACACCAGGCGGGTGGCGCATCACCTCCGAACTCGGCACCAAGGATAACGCTCACTCAAAGCAGAAAAGAAAGAAGAAGAAGAAGAAAACAAAAAAGAAAAGAGTGGGCATGGCGGAGTTAGCTGGAGACAGCAGTAAGGGAGCTCGGGTGTCTACATCCTCGCTCCAAACTCCTGTCAAGTTCGCTCCTTTATCTGCTAAATTGCATTCTCACCGAATGAGTGACGAAGGAGATGCAGGAGAGCACAGCGCTGCGACGGCCGGCTCTGACTCGTCGCCATCACAGCATGATAGGCCGCGTTTAATTGACTGCGGTAGTGACAGTGAAAGTACGCATGATGACGGCCCGCGGTTAAGCTTTTTCTCCAATGTTGGGTCGACTGGAACAGCGACATCGTCGATCTCGTCTGCATCAGCGTTACCACTGCCGACGTTTGGTTCACACTCGCTTTACTCCTCGACGCCATATTTCCTATCACTGGCACCACGGGACCACCATTCACAACCACCTCGTGTTTCTCGACGAGGAATTGACGAAGATGAAGATGATCACGAAGGGAATCAACCGTCTCCAGATGGCCCTGGAAATGCTGCTCACGAAGCACCAGCGAGTTCAGAGACGTCAAATTTTGAATGGTATCTGCCATCCGTCTTCTCTTTGCAGACCTCTACGCACCGCACTAATTCCCCGACACCTGCTCTCGACTGGCATTTCAACCATTGGCAGTTGAAGGCTCCGGATGGAGGTGCCTCGGACAAGGGTGCATCAGCTACTACGGTTGCAATAGCGGAGCTAGATCCACCGCCTCCTTCTTCGTCTTCGTCCACTTCCTCAGCATCGTCGCGTTTTGCAAACGGGAGAATATCGGGATCAACGAAGAAGTATTCGCTTGCTTCATTTTCCAAGATAGCTGGATTGGATGCAAGTCGGCGGGGGGCCACTCAAGCGGAGCATGACAGACAAGGTTTGACCGTGACGTCAATACGGGAACATAGTGATGATACTGCGAGCGCTGCAGGTAGTGACAACGAGTCCGACTTCTTGTATCGTGAAGGAGGCTTCTTTGATCGTCAGCGTGCTCTCAAACGTCGACGACGGCCGTGGCCATTTGATTATGCCCGTGAAGAAGACGAAGAGGAGATTTCTGAGGAGCATGATGCTCCGAAGCGATGTCTTGGCACGTCCACAAATGAGGAAATCGATACTTGGACAGAGTGTGTTCATTGCTGTAAGTGTGCGTGTCATCACAGTTCTGGCTTCCGAAGTAAATGTGAAGACTCGACCGAAGAGGGCGAAGATACAGGCAAAAACAATCGCAACGACACGATTTGTTGTGGTCAACACCCCCTCGCGGCATCAGCTTTGCCGGTGAAATCAGAGAAGTCAGCTGAAATCGATACAATGGCCAAGGTATCATTGGCTTTGGAACGCATTACGCAACTGGAGGAAAAGTTGACTGAAAAAACTAAGGTGCGTATTTGTCGTGAGAGAGGATTCAACAGTCGGAATCCTATATTCACGAGTTGGTTACTGCTTTTGTTCTAGATCATGGAAGAGCAAGCTGCGACTGCATCTTCAGAAATCACAACACTGAAGCAAACTGTGGCGACATTGACAGCTCAGTTGCACAACGTCGAAAACGATATCCAAGAATTGCAGCTTCAGCCGATCTCTGTTTCTGCCAATACGGGTGGATTAGAAGACTCACCTTTGGGTAACGTAAGTTCCTGTAGCTCGCCCCCGGCTCCGTTTTCGCCAGCCCCGTCGTCTTTAGATCAACAGACTGGGAGTTCGCCGACCGCAGCACCACTTCCGGAAACGTATGCAACGCCAAACTCTGTAACGGGCCCATTCGTATCAGTGCCGCTGTCAGTGCTTCCTCCACGAAGTAAGCTGCACTGGGACTTATGCGAGTTCGCCGCGCAACTTCAGGCAGATAGTGATGCCCGGCTTCCTGCTCAGCTTGCTGCACAACGATTGTGTACGGCTACAGTGCAATCGCTGTGGCCTCGTGCTCAAGTGCGGCCATACGGGTCGCATGTAACAAGACTGGTGCTCCCTTCAAGCGATGTCGATCTCGTAATCTGCTTGCCAAAGGTTCGTCGCGATGCGCCTGCCGATGCAGCTGGCGTATTGGAAGGACGAAATGCTATCAAGGAAACGTGGCAGCAGAATCTTGCGCGCAAATTGAAGCAAGAGCCGTGGGTTGTGCGTGACTCGGTGAAAACGCTACCCCATGCTGCTGTACCGATTATTACGCTCCTCACTGCCCCGCCGTATAATGTGAGGCTTGACATTTCGTTCGAAGGTCCCGGTCACAACGGTTTGGCCACAAACGACGTTGTCCTCGCACTGCTGCATGAATTCCCACCACTAGCGCCGATGATGCTCGTCTTGAAAAGTTTTGCCATAGAGCGCGGCCTGGCGGTGGCTTATTCGGGCGGGCTCTCGTCATACGCGCTACTATTGCTCGTGGCACGCTATCTCCAAGAGCACAGCGACACAATGCCCAATGGGTTCGCAAATGCTTCCAGAGCTGTCCAGCATAGTTTGTCAACTGCGCAGGCGGGGGTTGCTGACTTCGGTCTCATGCTCATGGGCTTTTTAGATTTTTACGGCAACCGGTTCGATCCACGCACGACGGGCATCAGCGTGGCCTCGCGCTGCTTTCTCAATCGTGAGAGCGCCTTCATGGCGGGAGCTGTTGCTGGATCGTCAGGCATTGGTGACCCTCATCAAGTGCCGCATCAATACCAGCAATACGCAGCCGATGATGCCGCAGTGGACGACCGTACAAGTCAATACGGCTATGCTCAGCATTGGCAAGTACCCCCTCAGCCTCACATGCAGACACTTGCACCAAATGCTGAGGCGCAGGGATTACGGCGGTATGGCTACCGCTCATCACTAGACCTGCCAGCAACACGAGCACTTGATGGAATGGGTGCCGCTACAGGACTCCTGGATTATCAGCAGCTACAGCAACAGACATATGACCCGCACAAGTTCGACCCCGTATTCATTGAGGACCCATTATGCCCCAGCAACAACGTGGGCAGAAATTGTTTTCGTATCATGCAGATCCGACGTGCATTCTCAGCGGCTCATCTCGCGTTACTTACTGCGTCGCGAGATCCAACGATGTTTGGAGATAACCGGATCGGTTCAGTGGCAGGCGTTGGGCTCCATCCAGACAACATTCTTCGTGCCATCTTTGGCCCAGGTGCTCCTGTGAACGCGAAGCCTGATGCTGCAACTTCGACGACGGTCACGTCGTATATCGGTGGCATTGAGCATCCATACGCATTCCACCCTTATAACCAGCAGCAGCAACAGCATCAACATCAGCAACAGTATGCTTATCATCACCATTACCACCACCAGCTGCCACAACAGCTATTTCACCACGCCGGAGTTCAGCAGCCTCGTAGTGTGAGTACGTACCGCAACGAACCCGGTTCGCGGCGACACAGTGAGAGTGAAAGCGAGAAGCTGACGACACGCTCTGCAACTTCAACTGCTAGCCATACTGATCGGTCTCGGAAACGGCATATCGGTAGTCCTCGGCTTGTCCCCCAGAGCAGCGATCATCAATCCCACATGCAAGTGCGTCTGCTTCGTCAGGGATCCACGGAACGCAGCAGGCCGCCACAGCGGCAGTCGTCTCTGAAGCAGATCCATGGCCATGGCACTGCAAAGGCTCTCAGTCGGAAGAATAGTGAACGTTCTATGAGCTTGTCGTTGAGCTTTGCAGATGTGGTCAGAGACGGCGGGGCCACAAGTGGTGGAAGCGCAAATATACCCCACACCTCGCCGTTGGCACTGGCTCGACCTCCACGGTTCTCACGCGATGACATGGCGCTAGAAGAAAGCATCAACGAACGGTGGGAGACAAAAGATGACTCGGAACTAAAGTGAAGAGGGGTCTCCAAAAGAACAACATGATAAAGTGAGAATTCAAGACGAAAACGCGTCAATTGAATAAATACGGCATAAGCTTGCGATATAAAGACGCGAAAGCGGGAAGACCCTGTTAACCAGTGCTACAGCCATCGTCATTCGACTACTGCGCGCATTAGCATTTGATCCCCCGCGAGCCTCAATTCGAAGCGCTAAAACTGTAGACAAACCCCTGAAAAAGTGGTAGATCGAGAAAGCGATGCTAGCATCAGTTCCATAGTAGTTTTTCAGCAACTATTGATTGCGCTAACAGAAGCTCAACCCCATGAAAGCTGCGCAGAAAGAAGCGTACCGACTTTTCGCGCTTGCGCTCGACAATCTCAAGCCTCATAAGCGTCTGTAGAATCTCCTTGCACCGAATCACCGCCAGTCCGCTGTGCTTGACCAAGTCAGTGATAGAACTGGGCACCAAAGATCATGTTAGCAAATATGTCAAATAGCAGCAGAGGCCAGTCGAGGACATCTCTGGCGTACATGGGGCAATGCCGGTTCTTGAGATATAGCACAATATTCTCGAGCTTCTTGAGCTCTGCTGGGCTCTGGTACTTGCGCGGGATCTTCTCCCGAATATCTGCAGCAACAAAACAGCGACACTATTAATCAAATCAACGCCCAGAAGTCCCGTCTTCATCATTAACATACGCCGCTCCCAAGCCCACGCCGGTTGCTTCGCCTTGTGTGCCTCCGTCTTCCGTTTCTTTGTCCGAGAGTTGTTTGAGTCCACCTTTCCCTGTCTCTTCATCCCGGCCAGCGTCTTCTTCATCTGCTTGGACTCCCCGTTGGTCTTCCGCTTGCCGCCTAATGATCCTCCTTGCTTCTTCTGGCCGTCACTGTCGGTAGGAGACACGTGGGAGATTTTGGGCAGCAGGATGCCCGTCCCTGGTGACGGCTGCTTCTTATTCGCGGATAGCGAGTTGCGTCCAGTTGGGGCTGGCACTGGAACATTTTTGGGGTACGTCACACACGACGCGTGCAGCGCCATTGCCCCCTGGAAGGCTCCGAATGCCGAGTTGAAGTCGTCCACCGCATCATGCACGCGCGCCAGTTGCTCCACCTGATCCTGGAGGCCGCGTAATGAGTTGCAGAGCTCCGAGAAGGGCGCGACGAGAGGGTCCGACATAACGCTCTCGGTTCAAAATGCAATCCAGTTTGACGGGAAAAGTGGTCCACGTGAACTAATGTTTAACGATGTATTGAGTTTTTTTAATACCGATATGTATTGTGAAAACCGACCAATACCGAATAAGATATATCATAACGTGCACCTGATCTGCAGCGCGGTTGTAGTTTCAGAAAATTACACACGACGGGACATCTGCACCAGCACATTTTGTCCAATCGTGTCCCGCGTAGGACACAGCTAATGATTGGCGCAGGCATTTGGACACGCTCCTCGCCACTCACTGTCAGTGCTGGATTCACCGCGTCAAGAAGCTTATTCCCCGCCCGCACAGTCAAGGTACGCTGCCGCATCTCGCTCCACCGCTCGCTCCTCAGCTGCTGACTACCTGTATTGTGTTCCCGTAGGTGGCGCACAAGACGTATCACCGTAGCTTAACGGAAAAGCGCCCGAAAGGGGGAAGGGGGTTCGATTCCACTCGGTGATTTGTTTCCAGCTCCTGATTACGATATCTATCTAAACCTCCGCCTCCAGCATTGGCTCGTCGTCTTCTTCCGCGCGCACAACGTCGATGCCCTTCGCTGCGTCGACCGAGTCCGTTGGAATGGCGCCTGCACGAAGGAGCTGCACGAGGGAGCTCCAGTCTGGTTGACGCGCTTCAACAGTACGACTGGGGATTCTGACATCTGTGGGCCCCGAGAACAGGAGCTGCTGCCTTCCTGAAGCCACCGATGATTGTCGACACTGACAGCGCCGCCCACACGCTCTTGACCCAGTGGATGACGTCAGCGCACTTTGGCGGCACCATCTTTAACGCGACGCCGGGTCCAGCAGCACGAGCCTGAGCGAGGAGGAAGTCGACCCATTGCTTGTGCAGGTAATCTTTGAGCGGTCGGTTCCATGCGATATCGGCAGGCTGATATGTGTACGTGTAGCCAGGTGGGATGCGCATGAGCTCGACGTTGAGAAGGCGGGAAAAGATGATGACGTCCTCGCGCCAGTGGCCCGAGAAGTCGTCCCAGAGTAAGAGGACAGGTTCGTGCATGTTTGCACGCTTCCCGAAGTGATAATGCAGGAACTGAATAGACAGCTCGCTGTTCCACCACCCGGCCGAGTTACCATGCAGCTGCGCCCCGTCTTGAAGCAGTCCCAGTTCACCTCAGAGATGGCGGTCAAAGCCGTGTTGCACGGCCGCATTCTCCACAGCCCGTCTCAGCCCTGGTGGATCGCCGCGTCTTAATGACGATGAAGGGGTCAAGCTTGTTGCCTTCACTGTCCCCAAAAATGATCACAGTGACGCGCTCTTTCGTGTTGCCCGCGCACTTCACCCAGACGGTCTTCACACCTCTAGCGGCCACTGTGATCGCCGGAACGTACTCGTAGTTCACCGCTAAAGATCAGTCACAGATTAGATGGCCGCATATACAAATATCAGATTAAGTAAGCAACGTACCGGTTTGGTCAGCGTTAAAGACCTTTGTGACGTCCAAAGCTGTCATATTGTCGCACATCTGCTTGCCAAACGCAACAACAGCTTGGGCTGCGTCCTCGGGCGTCTTCGGACCCTCTCGTGTGCGCCGTCGAATGGATAGTCGGTGACGGCGGAGTAAGTGTTTGCGCCATGTCCATGAAGCCGTAAAGGGCCCAAGCGAGCGGCGGCAGGCTTCATAGAGCTCCTGGGCTTGGAACCGCAGCATGATCCCCTCACTTGGAGGCCATCTGCGCGTAGGTCGTTCACCCAGCGGACGAGCTGCTCTTCTGCCGCGGGTGTCAACGTCGTGCCACACTGGGGCTCCTGTCTCGACAGTGAAGCTGCGCGCCGCCACTGCACTTTGCCTCAATCATGTCCCTGGCCTCCTTGCACGAGTTGCAAAGCCTCCTCTTGTCATTAACTTTGTTGGGGGGAGGCCAGGAAAAAATTGAGCGATGGCGGCGGCCATGGGCTTTTCCTCAAGGAACTGGAGAACGCGTAGCTGGAACTCATAGGTAACGGCCACCCGCTTATATAGCCGCGGCTAGAGCCGCTTCCAGACAGTCGGGTGTGTCCTGTTCGATCCATTTTTGGCAATGGAATTGAGTGGTATTGGAGGATGCCACCAGAATGGTTGGCTATCACTGTAGGTTGCGTTATGATATCGCGCGTTGGGTCAGCGGGCGTTATGATATCTCGTCTTCAATTCTATTTGGTCAGCGCGTCCTGATTGGCCAATTTTACTGTGTGGTTTATGATATCTCCGCGCGTTATGATATCTCTTATTCGGTATGTCCAGCTCGGTTAGGCCGTTCTGGATGGGTAGAAAATATACTAAAGCAGGGTAGGAAAAAATTGAATCAGAGTTGTGGATGTAAAACGCCCATTATGCAAATCTAAAGCATGGGACACCACGAGCTTTTATAGCTCCGCTATTAAAATAAAGCCTTGCGCGGATCGCGTCTCGAATGAGCAAATACTGGGTCCCAAATGAAGACATTTTCATTACTAACAGACTTGAGAGATGCATACGTATTCATTTTAGGTTTTTTAAATCGCAATACGTATAGTTATCCCTGTTTAATGATTTAGCGATATCGACATCGTTTATATATGTAGCGATGACCTCGAATGTCCAGTGTTAAATGGGCATTCGAAGCGATTTGACGCTAAATCGACGGCAACATGTGATATATGAACAGGAGTTGGGATACAACAAATCGGACTGAAGTTCTGTTTATATATATGCGACGTAGCATAAAGCGGGCGATTTGCAAAAAGAATAGGACATATCATGTGTCACAATATTGAGTTTTTTTTACCTAACCAATTGTTTCTTTAAGAAAAAATGATTAGGTAATAAAACTCAAAAAAAAGAAAATATTGCAAGAAAAAACACGATCGAAAAGTTTGCCGCTTGCAAAAAGACGCGAAGCGACGCTTCAACAATACAGTATGTATCTCTAGTATTGATTTATTGACCTATTGATCCATTACGTCGACTACCCGTGATGGCGAACAACTTCGAGCTGGATCAAGTGTATCTTCGGCAGACCGTGGGTGCGCCGTTGGCGGAAGGGATGGCGCAATTGGCAATCCTGCAGCCAGAAGACCCCGTCGAGTTCCTGGGCAATTACCTACTCAAGCACGTGGCCAATATGGAGACGCAGCAGAAACTCCAGCAACGGAAGGACGAACGACAGCGAACTGGTCTGTCAACGCCGTTAGAGAACACACGACGACAGTTGGTTGGAGCCATCGACGGAGCAACAGAGCAGCATCAACACGATCTGGCGTGGGAGCAGCTTCTGGAGGAAGAAAAACAAGTGCAGAGTCAACTGCACAGCGAGCCAAGCGTCGCGCTAGTCTTCCAGAGGTTCCTGGAGTGGCTCTGCTCGGCTTTAAACGCTGAAGAAGCTTATATTGGCCGCAAATGTGTCGATCCACAAGGAGTCAGCGTTGTCCACTTTGTGGCAAGCTCCAAGCATCCAGCCTCTGCTGTCGTCGACAAGTTTGTAACTCAATCGACAGATGAAGGAGATGAAGAAGGTGGTCAACGAGGTCTTGGTGTCACGTTTGACGTGTTCAAGGAGGTTGTCCCTGTTAAGGATGATGGAACTCCTGCAGTCGATGACGAGGGCAACCCGCTTCCTGCGGCTCCACCGAAATTCGTACACGTGGAAAACGTGCTTCGTGAACCGAGAGTCAAGTTCTTTGGGGTACCCAAGCTGGGAGCTCTGCTCACTCGTGCGGGGCAGTACAAAAGCTATTTACATGCTGATGTGCACAACGAGAGCAACCCCGAAGAGCCCAGTGTCTTGGATCAGTGGCTGGTCTTCTCGATTGATACCATGAGTCAGGCACGAGCTTTCACGAGGAAAGAGATCGACCGCTTTCGTCACCTCACTGAGCTTTTCCTCACCACACTTGAAGAAAAAGAACGCGCGCTTTACATGAAAGATTATGAGCGACGAGTCTCAAGTGATGAACCTCTTTTGCGCGAGTTTCTTGTGGCTTTTGCTGCTCAAGTGGCGGTCCAGGAAGAGAATCTCGCGACGCAGTTACCGGGACCACCAGAAGGCGAAGAACTCAGTGAAGCCGCCCACCAACAGCGTGCTGGAAAAGAGACGGAGCTTCGTCTGTCGTTCCTGACAACTCTGCTCGTGTCACACATCCCAACCTTATCGCTCGCGTCTGTCCGCGTGGTGCCTTTCAAGGGATTCGTACTGGCTACTTTCGCAGCAGCGCTGGAACTTCTTGGTTACACGCATCGCGAACTCTACAATCCTGCTACAGGTCAGCCAAGTTGGGACAAGATTTCACCGCTGCTGGGAGAGCCCATGCTCACAGCATGTCTGCATGCCTTTGAATCATCCTTAGAACGAATGGAGGCTCTGGCGGAAGCCGACAGTACGAGCGCGAACGGTCTCCGTGCCATGAGAAAAGCTCTACCAGCGACGCCAGCTGCAGTGTTCCAAGCCAAGCAAACTCTTACCGAAACTTCCAAGGCAGATGTTGACGCTGCTAGTCCCGTAGCCTCGTGCTTCTACATGTGGGGGCTTGCTGTAATTGCACGCGCTGAGAACTTAACTGCGTTGGCCGAGCAGGCACAACAGCTCGAGGATGAAGCTGCGGCAGCAGCAAATGCAGCAGTTGATGATGCGTAAGAGTCATAGAACCTTCTTGAAGATAACACCGCTTCGGATCCCACCGCGTTCTCCGATCTCAATGCTCACGTTCAAGGGTGCTGCTGTCTCTGTCGTCTTCTACTGCTGCCACGACTTTCCGGCTGTTTGTTTTTCCCGCTAAATTCCGCTGCTGCTTGATTTGTAAACGCTCGCGCGCAAGCCGCTTCATTTCAGCTCCGAACTTGGCACGTTGAAGCTTCTTAGCCTCCTCGTATTTTCGCTGTGCGACTTCAATTTGATCCTTGACCCCTGCGTTGATTATCTGTGCGTTGCGTCGAGCATGTTCCAGTAGTTGGTTCTCATGATCAGTGCGCCGTTCTCGAGCGCACTCCGTAGCTGACACTAATACGTCTCTGTCTGCACGGTACACGGCTTCCAGGTGCGCTCGGAACTCGTTGCACTTTTCAATAGCAGTCTCTGCACGTTCCAATCGCTGACGCTGCAGATTCATTTCGACTTCAGAGTGTTGACTCCCAACCTCGCGTTGAGTCGAAGCGTCGAATACGATGACATGGCCAACGTGTTTGAACTCGTAGAAATAGTGGCGAGCTAGTCGCTCGTAACGTGGCTGCCACCCTCCTGGCCTCTCCTTGTCCTCACGTGTACTACCTTTCATCGTAGCTTCCACGCGTTCACAAAACTCGTCACTTGTTAACAGTAACCTCAATAAATCTCCATCGTTCCTACGCGTTGGCAATGTTTGAGAAGAAAGTTTTGCGGCCAGAAGCTCGTCCCAAACCTGTACAAACACTGGATAGCAAAACCTACTATCCGCGACCCATGCTTTGGTCTCAGCAGGAGTATATCCGTTCGTGAAGCTCGTTTGATACTGGTCTTTCAGCTTCCATGTGCTGCTGCACTTCTCCGTAAGAAGTGTGAGCGGGTTGAGTCCGATTGAGAATACCTCAAGCTGTGCGAGTAGTCTATCGGCCAGCTCCAAGGGAAGCGCTTGAATACGATTGTTGTACAAGTCCAGCTTACGAAGTGCAAAACAGTGCTGACCCATTTCACGAGGCAGCATCGTTATCTTGTTGCCATACAAGTTCAGCACCTCCACTTCTTGTAGTTTATAAAGACTCGGCTCGAGTTCGACGAGCTGGTTTTCCGCCAAATCCACGTAACGCAGCGCCGTTAGATCTCCCAAACCTGATTCGAGTGGCGTCGTGAGCGCGTTGTGTGAGCAACGCAGACGAATTAACCGCTTCAGCATCGCAATTGTTGCGGGGAATTTCACGAGCTGGTTGTGTGATAGATCTAGAGTTGTCAGTGATTCGAGACATCCGAGCTCATCGGGGATGCAAATGAGTTGATTCCAAGACACGTCCAGCTCACGGAGGCTAGTTAACGCACCGATCTCGAGAGGTAGAGCAGTTATCCGGTTGTTCGAGACGTGTAGTGTTCGTAAGGAGCGCAGCAGCCCCAGAGTGACAGGTAGAGCAGCAAGACGATTGTGGGACAGCCGCAGCACCTCCAACAACCCCCAGTGCTCTCCACACCCTGTGGAAAGCCATTGGAGCGCATTATTTTCGCCATTGAGAACAACCAGCTCAGACAGGTTACCCACTGCTGAAGGCAGTGATCCCAGAGCATTAAACTTGAAATCCAGCTCCTGTAGCTTGGCTATCGCGCCGATACCATCCGGCAACGTCGAGAGTGCATTGAATGACAAGTTGAGGCTGCGCAAATCCTGTAGCTGCGAGCCGAAAACATCTTTGCCCAACCGCTTTTGATCACAAGCACTGAGATCGCAAATACTCAAGTTGTGAAGGTGCTGCAAACTGTTTGGAAGTCGTTTAAGCGTTGGGTTGCCTCGCAGATTGAGCCGTACTAGCTTCACCAGTGAATCGCCGACTTCATCTGCTAGACCTTCCAGCACATTACCGGCCAGGTTGAGCTCCTCGAGTGAGCGAAGGCCTTCACACTTGTCTCCAAATCTCACTAGCTGATTGTACGCGAGATGGAGCACACGCAATTCACGGAGGTTTGTCAATCTCGCCGGGGTAGTAGTTAGCCGATTGCTGCGAGCATCAAGGATCTGCAAGTCACGCGCTTCACCGATTTCTTCTGGAAGAGACATCAGTTTGTTACCACTGACATCCAGTGACTGCAGAGAAAACAAGTGCGTGAAGATAGCTCCTGGGAGGCTTTGAAGCTGGTTGCGTGCCAAATCCAAGATAAGCAGACTCGAAAGCGAGGAGAGAGCATCTCGACCGTGATACAAGTCGTGAGGGAGTTCCGTTAACCCACGCCCACGCATGTCTACAACGTCGTCGCCACAGCGTGCTTTGTGTCGAATGATCCGCTCCATCTTCGACATCATCAGCTCCTGAACCACCTGTCGTCCATGAATCACGCGCTTTTCGGCCTCGACTTCAGCACGATCGAGTAATTGCCGTTCTTCTCGAGCTTGTCGGTCCTTAATCTGACGTTCTTTCCTACGGTCGATTTTGTCTTGACGCTCCCGCAATGCTTCCTTTGTTCGCGTCGAGGTAGCAGCATGTCGTTGCTGCTGAAATAAACGTCGTGACTCCTCTTGTTCAGCGCTGCGTCGCTCCTTCTCCAGGTGAAGAACTTCTTCCTTCGCTTGAAGCGCGGCGCGTAGCTCTTCCTGCTCTTCTCGATGTATCTCGTCTAGCAGTCCATTCTGCATTTGCCTCATAGCCTTATTGCCTTTCTTCTGGCTGATCAGTCTGCTAACCCCTTCACCATTACGCTTTTCTAGTTCCGCAGGGACATCCACCAGCTCCACCCACGCACGTTTGAACTGTTCTAACGAGATTGTCGATGATTTAGGCAGCTTCGCCCGTGCCATTTTACGAGCGCGCTTCGTTTCAAGTGGAACGCCGAGCAGCTCCAGTGCTTTTTCGTACTCAAACGCGTTCAAGAGCTCGTCTCGATCCCCATCTAGTTGATGAAATACGTCGATCGGTGATACCAAGTGTGTGGAAGTAGCAGTCTTGATGCCGCCTTGCTTCTGTTTCTTCTGATGAACACGCAAGTAGTTGGTGATGTACACCGCGATGACAAACTCTCGCTCATCGATGTAGCCTCTGCAGAAACGTGTACACACAACACAGCCACACACCCGTAGTGAGAAACACTTTGTTACCCTTGAGTGATATCACAAGAAGGCCCCACTCACTTGTTCTGGTCATCCACCAGTTGAAAGAAGCGCCTAGCTTTCGATTCCAACAAATTGACCTTCATGTAAGCCAGCATTTGTTTGTACTCTATAAGACGCAGACGATTCAGGTGAGACGACAACAACACCGTGAGCGAATGGACATTAATGCCATGTACCTTCAAAGTCGATCGAATCGGACTTGTCCTGATCAAACATGCGAAATAGCTGGCGAGCATTGCGATGCAGTGCATCGAGCGACAGTTCCTCATCACCTTGCAGCTGATCTTGCTCCACCTCCATGACAGTCTGCAAAAAGCGGTTCGAGAGTGCTTCCGTTTCTTGTGCGATTTGTTCTGTTGACTTCGTCGGGGGTACATACGTCTCGAATACTCCATACGCCAAGATGAGAACCTGTGCAGTAGGAGGCTTCGCAGCGGCCGGTTTTCCAATAACCACACTAGCGAACACCAGCGGATCGAAAACGAAGAGTTCCTGCTGGAACATGCGGGGCATATGCGAACCTTTCCATTGGCCATCAGGTCCACAATCGAGCAGCACAGGTTGAGCACTCGCCTCCATCTTCTGCACGCTACGTTCGTCGTCCAATACTGCATTGTCTGCACACGACAGCATCACATACAACGGCAGATCGCGATCATTTCGGATATTCACGTCCTCAAAGTGCAGCCAAAACGTCACGCATGCAGAGCTTGTCGATCCTGTTGGCGGTGCAGTCTGCCGTCGTAGTAACTAGACCACGTGAAGTACAAAGCATGTCAGCTAATTGTCCACATATTAATCGCAGTGTAGACGTACTACCTGAACTTTTCCGACACTCTCACGAGCTAAAGGAGCTTTCGCTGGGCGAAGTGCAGACAACCAACGCTTTTCCTTTGGCCTGAACGGATTCATCACCGTAGTCTGGGGACTGTAGTCATGAAGAACTGCCTCCAACAACACGACCGTGTCCATGTCTTCGCACTGCACCATCCAGCGAACTTGTCTTCAACCTGTGAAAAGACACGAGCCACAACAAGAGCGAAACTGCATTTCATTTTTACCTTGGAGACGTTGTGCTATTGTACACAATGTAAAATACTATCACCAGCTTCGTGTCCCCTAGTGCTGACGACGTTGAGTGCCCACAACTGACGCAATGGTGCCCACGCTACTGGCAGTCGTACTGGTGCTATATGGAGGTTGAGCATAGTCTCTCTCTTTGTCATCTTCTTGAATCATTGTCCCGCTGCTGCCGACTGTCATGGTGGTAGATGCTGTGTTTCGGACTACTGTAGTCACCTTCGTGTAGCGCGACGGAATCGTGACAAAATACTTGTTCATGGCCAGGCAAAAGCGTTTACGGTAGTGCTTGGGGTTGAGCACAGTGATCTCACCTTCCTCCTGGATCAATCGCTTGCCGGCGTGCTCCATCATCTTCATGAAATCATACTTGTGAATATAGTCGATAATGCACGCCACAAGCTCTTGCTTGTTGACATCGTAGCCCACCAGCATGGAGTAATCTGTCGCTTGAACAGATGCCAAAAAGGTTGTATCGTTCATGATTGCAGACAGAAGCAGCGACAGTGCAGACTCTTGCAGAGGCAGCGGGATGCCACCAGCCAGCTCCACAAAGTTGCGATCCCATAACACGCTGCGGCTATCACCAGTGCGATCCTCTTTATAGCGTCCTTCCATCTTCCCCTTCAGATCGAACGAAAAGTCCACCTCGCGCCCGTACATTAAATTCTCCATCACGATCACACACATGCGTACGTTTTGATCGCTGTCACCACTTTGCGTCGTGTTCGAGATCGAAACCTTGTAGATACCGAGCACTTTCGAGAGCATCGAAGATAAATCGTTCTCGAAAGTCTTGGCCATGTAGCAGAAGTACTCGTTTGCCATACTCAAGAACATTTGCAGCTCGATCTCCGGAATGGCCTTGGCGATGAAGCGTTCGTCGCGCGTCTTGAGAAACCCGGCACCAGATTTACCTCCAGCTGCGTTCCATTGCTGGCAATTGCAGAGAGATTCCACGTAGTTTCGGTCACCCCCGTAGTACAATTTCCGGAGCGCGTGGAATTGCATTGCGTAGTACGATTTGCAGCTAAAGCGCATGGCCGACTGGAACTGGTTCTCGTCAACAAAACTGTGGTCCACGTTGTTCCGTGTAGTAGACCGCAGGGTGCGCAGCATGCTCCTGGTCTCTTCGGACTGAGCGCAGTCGATCGATGGCGGGGTCCCGTTCGTCTTCGCTTCGAGAGCATATTGGGTGGTTTCCTTCCTCATATTTTCGTTAATGCACTGGCTGTACTCGTTTGAGAACAGCGAGTATGCCACCACTGAAGTAGGTTGCTTCGCGTTGACCAGAACAGTGGCTTTGTTAGCCCCCAAGGGCAAGCTTGGGTGCCACTCAAGAAGACGTTTTGGTAGTGCCAGGTATCCCAAACCGTCAGGTTTCTTTGCTTGTTGCGTCAACCGGAAATTCTCGAGCGCTTTCTTGGATGTAAGTGCCCCCATCGTGGAAGAAACATGGCCAGGAATACCCATCGCTGACACGGATTGTTTGAACATTGGGGCTGCCGGGTATGGCTCCGTATCCGCCATGTAGTCGGCTGGAAATGAATGGCTCGATTCGTCGTAACGATCGCAGCTTTCGTCCGTGTCCCATGGCTCTGATTGGCGTGAGCTTGTCGTTCCATTCTGCCGCAACGTATTCGATACTTCGTTGGCTACCTCGGCCATTGTTCCAGCTGGAGAAGCGCTTTTGGCAGCAGCCAGGCTCCGCGCAAAGCTCGCAAGGTGCGCTAAGTTTCCAGGCTCCTGGAAGTTGATGTTCACCGGTGTCGTTCCTAGTACAGTGGGGGTGGGAGGCTCACTGTAGCGGTCGCTGGATTCCGCTTGCTGAGCTAACTGGTCGAACCAAGCCTTTGGAAGAGCACTCTTCGGGCTATTAACAAGACTAGCCATTGTGGGCTTGACAGTAGCCTGCACAGCGCGCGTAATACGCAAACTCCAGCCAACTGCATACTCGTAAATCTCCCGAAAGTGAGCATTGTACGCGAAAACGTCTTGAGGAGGGTTCGACTCGATCTTGGCACCGAAGCAGGAATACCATTGCTGGACTTCGTTCCGCAAGATTTTCAGGTTCTGCTTCGCGTGAAGCGGGGTCACTAGATCTGCCATCGACTCGGCAACTTTCGAGGTTGTGACGCCGTAAACTTCGCGAACGAGATCGCAGAGATCATGAATAGCCTCAAGTTGAACCTGGTGATCGATATGGTCCTGCCACAGCGCCGGTTGCAATGCAACGTGAAGAACAGGCTCGAGCGGCTCGACATGTACACTGACCACGCGACCACGACGAGAGAAATAGTGTACCAACGAAGCATCTCGTGAGCCACTCACGCCAGCCAAATGGGGGAAGCGGATGCAGTCAATGTCCATAGCCTTTCCGTAAAACATATCCTCCAGAAACTTCCCAAACGAGTAGTTCCACAAATCGCTTGGAATCACCGAGTATTCCGAGGACAGAAGGGCCGAGACATCGCCACCATTCATACTACGTGACCACATCAGCACTTCATCGGATCGAATCTTCTGCAGGACAGCTCGGTAGCTGAATTCCCGAAGAAACTCCGCTGAAAGTTGATCACTTGTGTCCTTAAAATCATTCAAATCCTTCACTCGCACGATCGCACGGCCGGTGTCATGAGAAAATGATAGTTTCGACGTTGAAAACGCGCGCTTGAACTCAGCTTTGCTGCTAGAAAAACAGAAGTTCTCCAGGAATTGGCCCACCGACATGTCGTTCGAACTATAAAAGTCGATGCACATCATGTCTGCTTTGGATGCTGTTTTCCCCTCCAATGTGCTCCAGCAGGTAGAAAACAAGATGCGGTCCCTCAGCGAGTTCGATGACTTTGCTCCACACGTGCACCAATTCGGATGACCCGACTGGACAACGGTTGCACTTGCCGAGACACTGTCGTCGTCGCCTACTCCACAAACCACTCGAAGCGAACTTATGTTGTTAAACCGGGTGTGAGCCTTGCACCATTTACACATCGCCTGTGTTTCCTTTAGAGCGGCACGCATCGACAATGAATTAGATTTGAGTGAGATGTACAAGGATGTCGACGACTTGGCAAACCATTCCTCTGCGACCGAACGCTCGTGGTTCTGACTGGGAACAATGTAGCCATAAGCTGCCAGCATTGACCGCTGCAGCCGCATGTTGTACGCCGCACGAATAATTGCGGTTAAGACATTCGTAATTTCCGTAAAAACGTCGGGAGTTCCTCCTCGCAAGCACAAAGTGCATCCTTTTGACGTGATGCCGCCTTCAAACACGATATTTTGGCGTTGAGTGCGCTTTTTCCGCTGTCGAGGAATGCCAGAGCCCTCTTCCGTGACGTAAAGCCCGTCCGCATTGGCCCTAAACGCAACTTTCTTCGCACTCTTCGGTTCTTGGTCACTCAGCAATACGTAGAATCGCTTACAAGTGCCAATGACCCCAACGTCTGACATTTTATCGATGTGATCATATGATGTCAGTACGGACGCGCCCGTGCAGCGAGCAATACGCTGCAAGTCGATCAACCGAACGTTCTTAACCACTGAAACGCTGGCTTTAAACAGCAGCTCCTCGGCAACTCGGTGTACATGCCCTTCAAACATGACAATGTCCGGGTTAAGAGTCATAATCTTCTCCGTCACGATATGCATGTACTCCAGTTCTTGACCGGCAACGCTCTCCAGCGATGATATAACTTCCTTCTTGCGCTGGTAGTCTAATGCCGAGGCAATTAGTAAAATGCGTGGGCTTAGAATATCGCTTCTCATTCCTTTGCGAGCCAAGCTTTTATGGACGAGGACACCGTCGATAAAGAAACTGTCTTGCACACGGCCCCCATCTAAACATTGGATACGGACGTAATGCATAATGTCCAGCAAGTCACCTGCGTCAGGCTCACACGAGACAGTAAGAGCCGCTCGGTGACCGAACAAACTGATAATCTGCATCCACCGATGCTGCTCAACCATAAACAACTGCGATACCGCCGGAGAGCTGTCCAATAAATGGAATATACGCTCTTCGATGCGATCACGAGCATCTTTTGACATTTGCTCCATAGCTGCCTCCCTTCTGAGGACACAATCAGCGTCTTCGGACTCGTTGTGAACATCCTTGGACAACCCAATCATGGCAAGAATGCCGATATCTTTCGTGGCTAGTATGTCGGATCCGAAGGGGTTCCATTGAACAGCGTTGCCGAATCGCGCAGTGTCAAACGACGCCGACAGTGCTTTGGGACGCATCATCAGAGTATTCGAGGCGGGAGGACATGCTCCTGCAAGCCGCGCTTGAGCGTTTGATTCCGCGACAAGACGCTTAAACTCTGCCTCGCTCCAGCGGTGGTTGCTTGGGTTACCAAAATCTGCCTGACTGTTTGAACGCTTCAGCCTTCTGGATACGTGCTGAGCATCTTTCCTTCCAAACGAGATCTGCGGTTCGCTGAATGTCCTCAGTCTACGACCAGAGCCATGGCCAGTTTGCTTTACCTCTTTGGTCAACTCGTGTAAATGAGGCTGGTGAGCCAAATGCTGTGCGCTTGCAACAATTTGTACCTTGGGAAACATACTAAACAGAACTGGTGGTCGAGACTTCTCGGGCGGCTCACTGACTCGCATGTCGTCGCTGATCTCGTCCTTGTCAAACAGCTCGGATTTGTCCAGCTGCTTGTAATTGGACGCATCGGACGTCGACCGTTCCATAGCTTCAGCGATATGCTGCGGCATCAGTAGTAGTGTCTGCGCAGGTGGAGAACTCGTCGGTTTCTGTGGGTCTTCCTCGAAATTGGCACCTGTCAGCTCCATCTGCAGTCCCTCACGTAGCTGTCTGTGACAGGTATGGCACACCAATTGCTTCCTCAGCCTCTCAATCGACTCGTCCACCTTGTTCCCTCCAAAAGACTGCGGCAATCTCGCACAACAATTTGCACAGAAGAGCTGTCCGCACGAACGGCAATGGTGTCTCCGTCGGAAGAATGTGAACAACTGCTCGCACTCATAACACGCCTTGCTGGACCTGTCCGACATCCAGAAGTGTTTAAACGACCTGGATCTCCCCCTGTCTCCGAGCGCCGGGGAGTTCGGTTCCTGGATCTGTATCGCTTCCTGAATGTTCTCAATCGCAAGGTCGTCTCTGAACTGCTTCACGCCTGGCAAGTGCTGTCCTTGTGGCGACGGGAACTGCGTGAGTGCGAACGGGTTCCGGTCCACGTTCATCTCGTGCTCTCGCTGGGCCAGGTCAATCTCGATGAACTCGCCAATATCTGGCACTTCAATGGCTGCAGCATCATTCTGGTACTCCCTAGAGCTCAGCGCGCGTCGTATCGTACCCAGGACGCGCTGCAGACTCATGCCGCGCATGGATTTGCCGTTGACGGCGACCACCAGCGCTGCCGGGTGGATGCCCAGTGCCTCGGCGTCGCTGCCGGGTAGTACAAAGTTGACACAGACGCGGAAGTCGCGGCGGGACGAGGCAACCAGCTGCACGCCTAGCTGCGCGTCCATCGAGCTGAACATGGTACCCACGCGCTCGCCCGCACGCAGCCTGTTTACCCTCAACGTCGAGATTTTCTCCACGGATCGCGTGAACTGTTCCAGCGACGTGTAGCCCGCCAGGCTGTTGCGCGCGGTGCGCGCCGCAAGCGTTCGGGGTGGCGCCGAGAAGAGCGCCATCTCACGCGACGACGACAGGGACGACACTGGTCCGATCTTCAGCGACGACGGAGACTCCGCCGACGACACGCACGCGCTCGTGAGATGCCGGAACGCGCCGCAGATCGTCGCCATGGCGCGCTGAGCTTGCTCTCTTATGCCACGGAAATGCGGACTGCCTGCTCAAGTTGCTGTTAGGTTGGAGAAATGACCATCACTCCTGAACTTCATGTGAAAATTTGTATGGGTCAGAAAAAAGCCACAAAAAGGTGTCAGACGTGGCTATCATGGCACGATGCAGACGAAAATGGCATCTGCAATTCACAGTTTCAGGACGGCGGTAAGGCTTATCCTATTGACGATATTTGTACCGTGCTCGGTGCGTTCGATGCATGGCACCTGAGCTTTACACGACTTGAAAGTCACTGGCAGAAAGAGAGAAGACTAATGATAAATTTATACTTGGGGCCGAAAGAGCAACGCGACGCTGCAGCTGAGTGTTTGTTGTACGCAATGAACACCCGCCACCTGGACTGGACTACACTGTACATCTGCTGCACAAAGAGTTGCTCAGAGTCCCGAAATGCGGTCGCTGCTTTCTCGCGCGTCTCTTGGCATCAAGCGGAGCCGACGATCTGCGCAACGTGGTCGTACACCTTGCGGACGAATACTTCGTCCAGGATGCCGTACTCGACCACGAAGGCGAGCAGGCGCTGCCAACTCGCAGCCAGCAACTCGCTCACTTCCAGCACCACGAAGGCGCGGTGGTATCGCTGGTACAGGAAGATAAACACGCGGATGAGTCCATTGTAGAGCCCGTGAACGTTGGCGATCCGCGTAGACAGATTGCCACTGCTTCCAGCACATCCGGTGTCGCTGGCATTCAGAACGCTGTGCAGGCGGCGCATGAGCTCGTCCACAGCGCGCCCCTCGGCGGTGGGAGTCTTGATATCCGAGAGCATATCGTACATTATCAACACCTCGCTGTAGAAGTCTGCGGCCATCTCCTCGGCCAGACTCACGGCCTCGGCTGGCGACACGGCTGACGGGTCAACGAAAAAGTCGGCGAACTGCATCAGCGTCGCGGGCGGCGACGCCGTCGCCGATGTCGGCGTGATAGGTGTCTGCTGACAGACTGCGATGTTGCTGCGGCTGCTGAAGTTAGTACTGTAGTTGGCAGCTCCATATCCGTTGCAGCCCGCGACGCCGGACTTGCTCAAAGACGAGACGTTGCGGCCGCGGAGGCGCTTGTGCACCATCACATGGTCCTGGCGCGGCCTGCAAATGGTAACACTGCGGGCGCTGTTCAAACAGGGGAGGGTCGGGAAGCTCGGGGACCGCTCGCGTTTCATATCTGTTGGTCTGCCTGCTTGCCACCTGGCCTTCCTCGTTCTAGCTAACGCCCACTCAGCTTGTTTGCTTTTGGCGATTGGCCATCTACAACCTCAAGTGCGCACTGACGCGTTTTTTGACAGAAGTAGCCACTTAGAACGTTCCACGATGGGTGGATGTACCGTAGTAAAGGGAAAATTGTAGCAGATTTACATCTGATAGCCCTGTATAACACATATAACCCAACCTATTTAGAAAAACTTAATACAATCAAAGCAAGTAAGCAAACACATAACCTGTGTACATGAATAGCCCGTAGATGCAATAAAATATATGTACAATGATTAGGTCTAAGCTTTCAGGAAAATTTCCCGCGGGATGGAGACCGAACTGGCGTACACGAGCGAGCCGGAATGAAATTTTTGCCACGGGCAAAATGGATGTGCTGCCATCAGTGTTGGCCCACCAGGACCGCGCGGGTGTACGCTACACATCGGAGGAAGGCGAGGAGAGTCTCCCTTAAAATCATGGGGCGGATACTGCGGCAGACGGCTGGTGGACTGTTTGCCTGCGGCAGCTTAGCAGTGATGACCTTCATGGCTAAGGTTTCAACGTCTCCTTGAAAAGCTCCCGAACTTACACCACATGAGTTTGTGCTCTCAATACGGTTTGTTCTTATAGATTACGCCTTTGCCGAGCCCGATCGGCAACAATTATATCGAAACGGAATTTCTCGTTGCCTGCTCGGTAGGCCTTATCTTAATTAGGTGTGCTTTCACTATCAAGGACGACACGACACTTATTATCGAGAGCACAGACGTATTCTTTCAGAATATATTTACGATGTACCAGTACATTTACTACGTAGTATTTAGCTAACAGCTAACAGCGTGAAATCGGGGAGAATTGAGGTGAGAGCATCATAAACCGTTATCTAACATGCCTTTTTTGCGAGGCGACTAAACCTCTTTCAGAGTAGCTGATTGTAAAATTATCATTTGCTCAACGGGGGGACACGGACGATTCACTTAGCACATTCATGCTTACGAACTCACAAATGGAAATGAGCCCAGTCAATCGCAGCCAACAAAGTCAGGTGAGCCCAACGAATGGTTATAAATGCTCGTCGGTGATTCGCCAACACACAGCGTAATTACGAACTGCCGTAAAAAGATGTCAAGGTAAGAAATAAGATGGCTATCGGTGACCCGCGCCAGCCACTAAAGCGTACACCATGGCCGTCTTAATGGGCCTTCACGACAATTGTTATAGCTGCCAAACATAGCCCCCCATCGTGGTGACCGTCAGTCGCGGGCACGATCGGCACCTGTCGCAGATCTGAAGCCACAGTAGTCAGCTGGAATGCGTGCCGAGCGCAGCTGATGTGGCATTAAACACCCACCGACTCGGCGTCGAGTTACTTTTTCGTGTGCTTCGCCCGCTTGCCGATTGGTCTGATGGAGCTTAGGGCTCCCATCTAAAAGCGCTTTTCAGTGTGCGCAGAGCAAAAAGAGACGAGAGCGCCCGGAAATCCGCGAGTCTGATTACGACTAAAATATTGGCTTGCTTCAATATAGTGGGATCAGAAATTGATCCGCCCTATCCGCTTCAAGGAGCGAGGTTCAGCACTGCGGCCACAATTTGATTTCCCTCCTTCGTGCAACGAGGATAGAGTCGCACAGTGAGAACTGTACCGAATCGATGGACGCCAACAGGAAGCGCGTGCTGGAGCTCGCGGAGCAGGGCGATCAGGACGAGGTACTGCGCCTCGTGACGCAGAACCCAGCGCTGGCCCAGGCGCAGGACGACTTCGGCATGCTGCCGCTGCACTGGGCCTGCACGGAGCCGTCGGTGAGTCTCGACGTCATCTCGGCACTTACGCGGACTTTCCCGGGCGCTTGCAAGCTGGAGAACCTCTCGGGCATGCTGCCACTGCATGTGGCCATTAAGTCCAAGGCGCCCGGGCTGCTTATCAGCACACTGCTGGACGTATACCCGCAGGCAGCACTGGTCAAGGACGGCAACGGCCGCTACCCTGTGGACCTGGCCATTGCTAACAGTCTGCCGAGCTTTACCATTGATCTCATCCGCAAGGCTGGCGCGCGTGCCCTGCAGTCTGCCTCCCAGCTGCGGTCGGCAGCGTCCACGGACGACCTCACGAGCGTGAGCAGCAGCGGTAGCGTCGAGCACGGCAATCAGAGCGAGGACGACGAGGACATCCCGATGCTCATGAAGACCCAGTCCATGATGACCTCGTCGCGATCGCTGGATCGGAAATTCTCCACGGCGTCGTCTGCGTTGGACCCCGTGGACTCGAACACCATTTCCTTGCAGCTCAAGGATCTACTCTCTCATTTACACCAACTGAGTGTTGATATTCGCGTGAACAGCACGTCGTCGTCTAGCTCAACGACCTACCGCAGTTCGTTCTCGAGCGCGTTCTCCTCCAGCGACCACCACGGCGTGGAAGGAGTTACGTCGGTGCTCTGGAACCCGAGCGACAGGTTCGGCATCGTGCTGGAGCCCGTGATTAAGGAAATGGGTGCCAGGATAAAGAGCTTCTCGTCTCGTAGCGACGTGCTGGGCGTGGAGTCGCTGGCTGTTGGCGACGTGTTGGTAAGCATTAACGGCGCGTCAGTGGCGACTACGGCTCTCACGTCCATCATGCGCTTCTTGAAGCACTCGAAGGGAACGTGCAAGCTGCGCTTTCGGAGCAGCGTCGATCCGGCCGGCACCAGCAAATGCAGCACAGACAGCAACCCTGCCGCAGAGCAGGACAACGCCATGTACTCGAAGGTGGTGGAGATGCTGGAGGCCACGCTAAAGAAAGTCACTGCCGTCGAGGAAACAGTGCGTCTGAGCTCAGCCATGTCGCTCTGTACATAAACACTCAGGATCTTTTTCCACTGCCGGATTTTGAGGCGCCAGAATATAATGGCACCAGAGTATATGGGACCGATCTAGGGGACCGCGTGCGCCGCCCGCCATTTTAGTGGTAAGACACACGCAACTCGCACTGCACGTTTAATGTTATGGTAAATTTTAAATGGTTTTTCTTGAATTTATCCAGTCAGGGGTTAAGGGTTAATAATAGTACAATAATGTGCGTCGTTAGCGGACGCCTGATATATAAAGAGTCCAGGTCGACAAAGTGTCGAATCGAGCATAAAACGCCATGTACTGAATAATATTAGTTCAGCAAGAAGTTGATGCTTGCTTTGTCTATCAACCTGGAGTGGCAGCAGTGTTGTATGATCGCAGCACTAACCTTTGACCATGCTGCCTCGCACCATTCCAGTGCGGTTAAAAGCTCGACTTTGTAGAGGTTTTCTAATCCTTCTCCTAAACGGTCTACAGCATGCACCATCTTCTTAGAAAGCACATACCTCTTGATGCAGTGAATAATCCTCTGATCCATTGGTTGGATCCTTGACGTGGTGTTTGGCGGTATTTTTTTAACTCGAACGTTCGTAAACACGAGGCCAGTACCATGATGTGAGGAGGCGTTGTCTACTAGAAGTAGAATGGATCGATTTGAGTGCGCATTGACTCATCGAGACCCATCAGCCACTTCTGATACAACCAGCCCGTCATCCGCCCCTTCTCAGTGCCAATATAATGGAGAGTGACGGGCTTTCGAGGAAGCCACCGCTTTTGTTGCCGTGCCCGCGTAGAGGATAAGAAGCTTATCGGTTTCATCGGCATTTGAGCAGGCAGCAATCGTAATCGTGTCTTGCTCTGCTTGAGAACAGGAGTTGCGTTTTTACAGATAGAGCTGCGAGGCACTGCGTTGTAAAACAAATGCGCTCTCGTCCATATTAAACACGTCTTTGAGGGCGTACGAGCCGATGATGCTCTTCAGGCACTCGTCCTTGGCGACGTCCAACTGAGCCGAGTCGGACTCGCCAAAGGCCCTGCGCCACTTAAGTCCGTAGCGAGCTTGCGAGCAGCGATTCCAGGAAAGACCGAACAGAGGGCATTGGTCCGGAGGGATGTGGAGCTTGACGACGAGCCACCGCGCGTGCTCAATGATCATCTCCCTGCTGAGGCTCACGCCCTCAACCTCGGCGAGCACGATAAAGTCGACGACGTTCTGGTCGAGCACCAGGTGGCTCTTGCGCTGCACATTCTTGCGCGTGACCTTCTCTACCGGCCGACCCAGCCGCTCCTTCTGTGACAGCAGCGTAGTGCGGATTGCGGTCTTGCTGGGAACGGCCGGGAGGCTGAACTCCCCCACCGCCCATTGCGCGATGCTGCTGTAACTCAAGCCCGGGAAGCGCGACGCCATGTTGATGATGCCCACCTTTTCAGCCCAGGTGAGGCGGAGGCATTTTCTGGTGGTACAGGGCAAGGTAATCGTGGGAGAAGTGTGCGTGCGCGTACAATTTGGAATGTGATGGTGCTCTAGACTGCTAACACCGCGTCGAAGATCGTCAAGCAAAAGGGCGCGAAATTCAAAATGTAGGATTGGCCAAACTCGAGGTCTGATGGATTTTTTTTCTCAGTACCTTTGCCCATCTTCCACACGTCGTGTCGTGACTTCAAACGTATAAGTTATAGGAGGCTATAAAGTGTAGACCAGTTCGCTACGACGCACTATACTGCGAGGAAAATCGAGTAGTATTATTACCGGAACTACTCGGTCATATTTCACAGACACATACTCATATTAGTTTTGATTTCAAGAATGGGTAGTCGTAGTCATATTAGTACTACTAGACTCAGTACTACTTAAGCAACAGCAGTCTTTCGCGCGTCCTATGTCCTGCTTCATTTTCACGATCTCGTCCCTGTTGTATCGTAGCAAAAACAACAGTTGTTTCTCCGAGCGTCTGCTGTCCGTCCTGGTCCGTAGGGGCCATGACTATCCCTCCCGTTGAAAAATACCCGTTCCTGGAACGCTGACGACGAGGATGGATGCGAGCTAGCAGAGCAATAGAGGAAATTGTCCCTCGCCCTCGTCACGGAACCACTTCAGCACGTCAGCGTGCTTGTACAGGCCGTAATTCCCAGTACATACCGTTGCGGACATATCCTTGGTCAGATCCGCCTTGGTCTTGTCGGGGTTCTGGCGTTGGGCAACCTCCAGCCACTCAGGCTCTAACTCGAGCCATTCTTTCTTGATGGCGTCCGCTTTCGCGTTGATCTCGGACTCCTTCACCTTCTCCATCGTCTTGCTCGCCCGGATTGGGTCCCCAGCAGCAGATCATCATCGTCATCCCACCCATTTGAAGCGGGTGAAGGAAACGGGGATACTAGGACTTGGCTGAGTAAGCTCTGCGAGGATGTCTGCTGAGATAGAGATATCTTGTCGAGCTGGTCATCTGCGCAAAACCTTTCTGGTGCTCGTCGCGCAGGTAGTCAATGCCGCTCTTGTAAATGGCTTTCTCCTCCTTATGAGATGTAATTCCGACGGCTGCAACGTTTTGGCGCTAGACTTCGTTCGCGGGTCGAGCAGTACGCATGCCATCGCCTCCTTGGCCACTTGTGTTCCCACTACTCGGCGATGACTTGCCTCTTTCCATCTCTCGAATGAGGCGCCTCCACCGCCATAACATCAAACTTGAAAGACTTCAGCTTATTCTCGGCCAACCGACGGAAAACTCCATGTAGGAGAATACCAGGTTCGCATTCTGCGCTTTAACCAAAGCAAGGTTGACAATGAAACTCGTTACAGCTTTCGTCTATACTACCAGCATCCAATCACTTGCTGTAAGTGCAGTCCACACACTAGTAGAGTCTTTGGTGGACTGAAAGTATGCGTCAAAATCTGAGTAGTTGACGACCGATCGTCGATTAGCTAAGACGTGTAGATGGTTCGTACATCCATGTCAGTCATTGAGTTAAGATCGAGATACGATAGTGTTTCTTGGATCTTCCTCAAAGCGCTGCCCTGCTTGGTGACTTGAAATAGTTGCTTAGGTTGCTGAGCTTTCGAATGACAAGCCCCCCCCCCTTCCTCGTCAAAGGATCCTCCTGGCATGACCGTCGTGACAACCTTGTCCCACGAGTGGATGGAGTTGTTCCACACACTTACCGTCTGAATATTGTCCTTGAGTCCGAGACCGTAGCCACTGCACAGGTTTAGCAGATGCATGCAGCAGTCTTCTTGCTCGGTGTTGATATGATCAGCTACACTCTTTGCATACGAAGTGATATCCGACATCGTGAAGCGAGTCTTACCGCGAATGTCGATGTCATATTTGCCTTTGAAGCCACTTTCGATCACCTTCGCCCCAAGGCGCCCCGTCATTCTTGACGATAGCAAGCATCGCGATGAATTGAAATCTCCACGAACTGTCGATGAATGCAATCGATGCGTCGACAATACTGTCCTTGCCGCAGCTAGTCCAAATGTCGTGCATGAGATTGAGACCTTGAGCTGACATGCCTGTTCAAACTCGGAGACCAGCAGCGCGCCTGCCAGCTAGTAGAATAGCTGGAATTGTCCGTTTAGCAGTCGGACGTGCCTATCTCGGCTTAAGGGAGGGTACGGTGGCGTCGCCTGTGGCCGCGCATTACATCCTGGAACGACGTCGAAGCACATACTGTGTAGGTCAGGCCTTGATTGATCAGCCACTTCGAATTTATCACGTCCAGAGTCTTCTCCTTCGCTCTGTAGAAGGGTTTTGGCGACGGCGCCGGCATGGACGCCATGGAAGTAGTAGAAGCTGGCGATGCACTAGTAGTTGAGACGCCCTCATCGTCCACAGTCGGCGCTAAGACGGCCTCCACTTCGGTTTCAGCATCGACGAAGTTCACCTTGGATTTCTGTGAGGTCTTCTGCTGCGAATACCGCCAGGGGGTTGTTTGCGTGCTTCGCCTTGATGTGGTCCTTGTGCTGGTGGCGTTCCTCGTGTTTCGCAAGGCCTCTTTCCCAACTGTAGTGATTAGTTTTGGCTCGATCTTTTACTTGTGAGGCAGCACAATACGCAAAGGTTGTGATACACATGACATGCGAAATGGCTTCCAGGTTTCTGCTTCCTGTATGGCTTCTTCAACGTGTGAATCAGGTTCCAAATACCATCGGTCGTGCCCGCCTTCCTCGAATGCTTGACGGAAACAGGTACGCCAAAACTAGATACTGGAGATGGCGGGGGCGACGGGGTGACCTAGGCAGATGTCCGACAGCAGGGGTCTTGAGCTCCAGCTGAGATACCGTCCGTTTTTTTCGGTGAGTCGACGTATTTATTGCCCGCGGCTTAGGCTCCGTCGCGATCTTCCGAGCCCGTTGCGGTCTCCCGAATCTTAACAACACGTTCTATCTTGAGCCATCAATCTTAACAACACGTTCTATACTTGAGCCATCTCTGCGGCAGGGAGATCTGGCGATGGCAGGAAGTCAGAGTCGGATCCAGTCCAAGTGTTACTCGAGGATGCTTTTGAAGAAACGCTGCAGACAACAGGGGGATCTTGAACGGACGACACTGCTGGAACCGCCTGTCCGTGGCTGGGGTGGACCTCTTGCACACAAGATTGACAGCAAAATCTACAGAGTAGTGTGAGCTAGTAAGGTCCGGGAGAAGCAGAAAGAGAACGAGTATACTACCTCTCGTTCAGTGCCGAGTAAGTGCCTTCAAAAACACCAATTGCGCACATGTGGTGTATGAGCTTTCCACACAGGGTACATGGATCTGTCTTGAATCCATCGCTTTCCTGGCACCCTGCATAGCGCAGCCCATGTTTGATCGTCGAAGAATAGCGATCGTCCGAGGGGTGTTTGCCAGAGCCACTCAGCCACAATGAGGGCTGAGCTTGCTCCTTCAGGGTCCTTTAAAATATTACTTTCATTCTACTATAGTACTGGTGTTGAGACGATTTCTACTACATATTGCATACGCCACAATAGGGAATGAGTATGAGTACTGCTAGAAAAAGTAGTAGTAGTAGTGCAGATTACTGCTGCGTCAAATACTACTAACCCTTGAGGATGGTACGTATTGTGTGCCATCTTTTCCACTAGATACGAATGCATCAGCGTATTTAGTCGGGACAAGAGTGAAAAAAAGTCTTCGACACATCTGTATACGTGTCCTCGAGGCCGACCATAATGACGACTCCGGCGGCGACGCAGTCGCTTCAGGACAAGCAGCGCGGTGCGTCCCCGTGGCGCTAGACTCTCTCTTCTTCCTCTCCTCTATCTCACCTCCTCCCTATCCTCTCTGTATCCATAGAGAACCTGTTGCGCATGCTGGACTTTAACTCGGAGAGCGCGGATGCGGCCCAGGACTCCTCCGTGTACGCTTAATGATACAGCAAGATTCCGATGCAATTTCAGACCTCACCCCCCTTCTGTGTTTGCGCAGCGATCGATGGGGCGACCAGTGGAAGGTCCTCATCTACGACCGGTTCTGCCGCGACATCATCTCGCCCATTCTCAAGCTACACGAGCTGCGCAAGAAGGGCGTGACGCTGCACATGCTGCTGGACACGGAGCGTGACGCCATCCCTGATGTTCCAGCCATCTACTTCGTAGAGCCCACGCGCGAGAACTTGGAGCGCATCGTCTCAGACTGCTCCATGGAACTCTACAGTTCGGCGCATCTCAACTTCGCGTATCCATTAAATCGCGAGTCGCTCGAGTATTTGGCCCGCGCTTCGGTGGAAGCTGGTTGCACTAGTATGGTGTGTGTGTTGCGAGAGTATAGTGATGAGAGAAAAGCGCGTCTGACCGGCTTTGTGTTGTCTATTGTTGATGTAGATTGCCAAGGTATACGACCAGTATACAAACTTTGTGACGCTGGAGCCGAGTCTGTTCTCGCTAAACCTCCCCGAGAGCTACCTAGCGTACAACGATCCAAATGTGGCGGATGTGCAGATTGAGCAGTCCATGAGTGCTATCGTCAAGGGACTCTTTTCCGTGCTTGCTACAAGTGGAACCGTGCCGGTGATTCGCTGTCCGAACAATGATGGACCATCGAGGATGGTGGCGGAGCAACTTAGCTCTACGATTCGTGAGCATCTGGTACGACGCTTGATAGTTTTTCTGGTTTCCAAGAATTATCTAATCGTTTATTTGTTTTCTGTTTCATTTGCTGGAATGCAGAACGTGAGGAACGGTGTATTCGCTGACAACACCTCGAACTTTCAGGTACTTGTTGTCTATGTGAATCAAACCCGCTCAACTTTGTGGTTAAGTGTAATGTGTTGTGTGTTGTCACTGCTGTTCAGCGTCCCGTGCTGATCATCATGGACCGCAATGAGGATATCGCCTCGAGTTTGTATCACCCGTCGACGTACCAGGCGCTAGTGGATGACATTTTGTCCATCCAGATGAACCGCGTCAAGGTAGCAGTGCACACGTCGGGTGGAGATGACAACCGATCGGTGGAGCGATCGTACGACTTGGACGTGACAAGTGATAAGTTCTTTGAAACACATGCCGGTAGCCTGTTCCCGGATGCTATCGACGCAAACGAAGAGGAAATGAAACAGGTCACGCGGAAAGAGGAGCAGATTCGAGCACAAACAGGTGGCAGTGACACACTAATGAATGGCACGAAGGATCTTGTGGCTGCCGTCGACACTCTGCCGGCTCTTGTGGAGAAGAAGAAAATGCTGGAAGTACACACAAATATTTTCCACGCGGCATTTGAGGGTGTTACGAAGCGCCACATTCCGTCGTATTCTATGCTGGAGCAGAAACTCATCGACGGCTCGCATGTGGATAAGGCTGAAGTGCTGCAGCTCCTGTCAAGCACAGAGATGGGCACTCTGGCAGATAAGATGCGTTTACTGATGATTTACTTCCTTTCGAGTGGTGCGACTGGTGCGGAAATGACAGAGTTCGAGACCGCTTACCATCAGTGCGCTGTGGCGTCAGAGCAGCCGGAAGCGCATATGCAGGCATGGAAGTTCCTCCGAAAGCACTCGGCTTTCCAACGACGTGCCAGTGTCGGGGCGAGCTTGCAGTCTGAAAATGGCACAGGGCCTGATGGTGGTGTCAACATGAGCAAGTTTAAAGGTCTCGCTCAGGGTTTCCTAGCTCAAGCTGCTGCAAGCTTCAAGAACTTTTTGCCAGAGAACAAGAAGCTGCACGTCACGCGCGTCACGGACGCCATTTGCGAGCTGAAGCCGAACACAGAGGACGAAAGCTTCTTGTATTTGGATCCGAAGGTACTGGGGTTGCTTGGCATTGAAAGAATTGGTAGCTTGATTCTGATGACGTTTGCTTCTCTTTGATGTGCACGCAGATCAAGGCCAATGGCGACGTGCCCCGCCAGCGATCTCCTTTCCGTGAGGTGATGGTATTTATGATTGGTGGTGGCAACTACAACGAATATCAAAACTTGTTGGCATACGCCAAGGGACAGCAGTTGCCGCGGTCCATCTGGTATGGCTGCACTGAGCTACTGAACCCGGAAGCGTTCTTGCACCAACTCAGCTCCATTGGCGCATAAGCTTAAACTAAGTTACAAAACCAGCGTGGAGTCTTGAGCATAGGCCCAAAGATGAGCGAGCACTAGTCAATCAACGAGTCAGATGTTATGTTCATAAGCGGAATGCAGTCACTCCAGTTTTCTTGCCAAGATCGGGTGGCGATGTCGCAGGCAGGGAAGACTCTTGGTTCTGCCATCCCTTAAATGTGGAGCGCAAAGTCAACTTCATACTAAGCACCCATAATACTGTATAACGATGCTGCTGTGCCACAAACAAGGATACGCTGCACCACAAACCACCAAATCGATCACAACAATTTCCCTGCAGCAGGGAATTTTAGAATGGATTTGCTTGCTTTGCTTATAGGTGTGGCGGGCAGCTAAATACTACTTCGAAGTACACTAAACGCAGACGTGATAAGGGCTCCTAAAATCTGAGTAGCTGCGACTGGTCCTCGAGACACTGCTGCTGCTGCTGTTCGCGCTCAAACTGCTGACGCTCGTGCTCAACCTGCGCGCAAAGATGCCGCTGCTGCACGTCGAGGTCCATGTCCATCTCGTTCTCCTCAAACAGTCGCCGCTGCTGCTGCTCTCGCCTCCGGACGCGCGCGTGCTCGTGCTGTTCCTGCTCGCGCTGGTGCGCGAACTGGCCAACGAGCTGGGCGAGCTGCTGGATCTCGACGGCCGCGCCGTTCACCTGCGCTTGCATGTCATTGACCATGATCTGTAGCTCGTGCACTTGCTTGCGCGAGGCCTTCTTGGAGTGGTGCCGGTGCGGCTTGGGGGATGCAGCCGAAGCGCCGTTGACGCTGCCACTGTGGTGCCTGGCCTTGCTGCGCGGTGTGGCTCTGCTGCTGCTGCTATTACTGCTACTGCTGCTGTAGCTCGGCGTGGCTGGCGTGAAGGCGTCGGCTGGCTCCGCGAGCAACGCGACGTCGGCAACGTTGAGCGCCAATACGGGCGCGCTGAGCCCGAGCACATCCAGTGCGACGAGGCCGTCGTCCAGGCGGCGGTGGCTCTCGAGATCAGCGAAGTCGAGGCGGCGCGGCGGCGGGCGGTCCAGGCCGGCAGGCAGTGCGAAAGCGGCCAGCTCGTGCTCGAAGATGGCGGCGTTGCCCTGGTTCATATTACGGTCTCGAACAGGTCGATTCGCGCTGTGTGTGTGGGTGTGTTGAAGCTGGCAGGTTGCGTTGTGTGACGGACTGCGGCCGTGTTCCAGTGCATTGGTACCGTACAGTGGCACGCTTGTGTACAGGTACTGTACTACCGTCGTGGGTGGTAGGCAAGTTATGCCTCGTTAGTTACAGTACGAGCAGGGTTTTTTTCAACTGGTCTTTTCGCTTGACCGCGACGACTTCACGCTGCCATCGCCCTACCGAGAGTAAACTAGTGTGTGGTGAGCGCTCTTGGGCCACAGCGGTGGGCTGGCTGCAGACTTGAAAGTAGCTGTAGCTCGTTCCTTTCCGGAAATCCTCAGGCCTTACTCGCGGCGATGGGAGAATTGTTGAATCTTTTTTCTTCTATGCACCCCGTAGCAAAGGGTGACCGGTCGTGCTTGTAGAGGCTTCGGCACTTGTGTTTCGTATAGCGTCCTTCCTCATGCCGGTCGGTCGGAGTGGGATGGTCGAGCCAGTGCGAGACAGGGCTATCTTTTGCAAGCGGCAGTTAACAACCTTTTGACGCTACAAAAGGAGGCCTGTTGCGTGGGCGGGTCGGTCGGCTTGGTCGGCCGACAGTATATGGGCGTTTGTATGCAACCCAGCTACGAGTCATTTCCCGCCGCGTGTCTTGTCGCCGGGGTGCAAGGCAACTGAACTGGACAATGACAATACTTTTGCGACTGAGGTGACTCGACCAGCGACTGCATGCTTCACCGTTGCATGCACGCCGACGGAATGCTTATTTATTTTTTCAGGCAGGCGGGACGAGTCATGGCCGTATGAGTGAGTGTGTGTGACTACTGGGCCCGGAGGCCGACGAAATCAGAAATATGGGATGTGCGCGCATTGGACGCGCGCTGGCTGTGTTTCGCTCGATTACTGGAGCAGTGAGCGCACCATTGCAGTTTACCAGAGTTGGTGGTTCGAGGCGCTAACGAACGTGACAAAATCGACAACCAGTCTGATTAACTCAAGGTGGAGCGCTGGGTCCAGCGAGCGAGCGAAACACAGCCAGCGCGCGTCCAATGCGCGCACATCCCATATTTCTGATTTCGTCGGCCTCCGGGCCCAGTAGTCACACACACTCACTCATACGGCCATGACTCGTCCCGCCTGCCTGAAAAAATAAATAAGCATTCCGTCGGCGTGCATGCAACGGTGAAGCATGCAGTCGCTGGTCGAGTCACCTCAGTCGCAAAAGTATTGTCATTGTCCAGTTCAGTTGCCTTGCACCCCGGCGACAAGACACGCGGCGGGAAATGACTCGTAGCTGGGTTGCATACAAACGCCCATATACTGTCGGCCGACCAAGCCGACCGACCCGCCCACGCAACAGGCCTCCTTTTGTAGCGTCAAAAGGTTGTTAACTGCCGCTTGCAAAAGATAGCCCTGTCTCGCACTGGCTCGACCATCCCACTCCGACCGACCGGCATGAGGAAGGACGCTATACGAAACACAAGTGCCGAAGCCTCTACAAGCACGACCGGTCACCCTTTGCTACGGGGTGCATAGAAGAAAAAAGATTCAACAATTCTCCCATCGCCGCGAGTAAGGCCTGAGGATTTCCGGAAAGGAACGAGCTACAGCTACTTTCAAGTCTGCAGCCAGCCCACCGCTGTGGCCCAAGAGCGCTCACCACACACTAGTTTACTCTCGGTAGGGCGATGGCAGCGTGAAGTCGTCGCGGTCAAGCGAAAAGACCAGTTGAAAAAAACCCTGCTCGTACTGTAACTAACGAGGCATAACTTGCCTACCACCCACGACGGTAGTACAGTACCTGTACACAAGCGTGCCACTGTACGGTACCAATGCACTGGAACACGGCCGCAGTCCGTCACACAACGCAACCTGCCAGCTTCAACACACCCACACACACAGCGCGAATCGACCTGTTCGAGACCGTAATATGAACCAGGGCAACGCCGCCATCTTCGAGCACGAGCTGGCCGCTTTCGCACTGCCTGCCGGCCTGGACCGCCCGCCGCCGCGCCGCCTCGACTTCGCTGATCTCGAGAGCCACCGCCGCCTGGACGACGGCCTCGTCGCACTGGATGTGCTCGGGCTCAGCGCGCCCGTATTGGCGCTCAACGTTGCCGACGTCGCGTTGCTCGCGGAGCCAGCCGACGCCTTCACGCCAGCCACGCCGAGCTACAGCAGCAGTAGCAGTAATAGCAGCAGCAGCAGAGCCACACCGCGCAGCAAGGCCAGGCACCACAGTGGCAGCGTCAACGGCGCTTCGGCTGCATCCCCCAAGCCGCACCGGCACCACTCCAAGAAGGCCTCGCGCAAGCAAGTGCACGAGCTACAGATCATGGTCAATGACATGCAAGCGCAGGTGAACGGCGCGGCCGTCGAGATCCAGCAGCTCGCCCAGCTCGTTGGCCAGTTCGCGCACCAGCGCGAGCAGGAACAGCACGAGCACGCGCGCGTCCGGAGGCGAGAGCAGCAGCAGCGGCGACTGTTTGAGGAGAACGAGATGGACATGGACCTCGACGTGCAGCAGCGGCATCTTTGCGTGCGGGTTGAGCACGAGCGTCAGCAGTTCGAGCGCGAGCGCGAGCAGCAGTGTCTCGAGGACCAGTCGCAGCTGTTGAGATTTTAGCAGTTCTGCGTGGAGTGGTTATTTAATACTTCATATATATATTAAATAGTATGTATTAGCTGCAATACCAAATCTAAAAGCAGTGAGCCCGGGTCACACAAGTACCAAAGTACAACTGTAGTAAAACAACAAGTTTAAGCACAATTAGCGTACTACTATTAGTATAATAATTTAAGGAAGTAATATCAGAATAGTATATACACTTGCTACACATACATTTGTTCTGATGCCAGCGATCTTTCTCCATTCACAACTTCGTCGTGGTCGTGTGTCCGCATGCTGAAAGACACTTACGGTCGTTGATGCAGGATCGTTGCCGGTACTTGATTTTTTCCTAGCATTGAAATATTTGCTGCAATACATCAGGGAGACACGACTGGTTCAGGTGGTTTTGTCTAAACGGAGTGTCACCCTTGTAAAATTATCCTTCGGTGGCAAAAATGTCACCCAAGAATTCGTTGATGCACACTGAGTGTTTTGTTTTGTTGCCTTACCCACACGCGCAGGTAAGTCGGCGTGGTGATTGATTAAGCTTCGCCTACCACAAAAAAGAATAAGAACACCTTGGCATGTCCTAGACCCGAGCCTACGTGCTTTAAACGCAGTCGTTGCCGCTAATATCGAGCGAGGAAAAGTCGTGAGTAGACTTCACCACCTTGGCCTTGTACGCCACCGTCTTCCCACGCGCCCATGAGAACGAGTTGTCCCACGAAAGCACCACAGTCCCATCTTCCGAGGCCGTGAAGGAGCTTGCAATAGCGGTCCCGCTCGAAACACGCTCCGGAGCGACCTTATCGCTTTCCTCGGCACCACCCATGCCCTGCGTGCGAAATTTCACTGCAAATACGATGTCGCGTTCTTTCACCACGTATTCCCAGCAGAGGGTATCGTTAGCGCTCATACGGAATGGCAATTGCAGTGTGCCACCAGCTTTAATATCCGTTTGAGTTGCGCCATCTTCACACAGTAAAAGGAACGTATTGCGGCCTAGGAACCCGGTCTGAGGGATGGGATGGGTAGTGCTTCGACCCCCCAATAGCTTGGGTAGGTTGTCCCGCCCACCCGCTAACTCCAGCAGCCTCTCGAGTGAACTACCTTCCATGTGCACCTTGCGTAGCTGGGTTTCTTGAAGCATAGACTTAATAACACTCCAAACCTTGTCGAAGATCCAAGGTGCATGCAGAACAAGCACCTCGTGCATCGACTCTGGGTAGCATTTGGTCGCAATTGATACGAGAGGTCGCAAGCGCTTGAGCAGCTTCGGGTTAAAACGCGCGATGGAAAAACCAGTGAGATCTCGAACTTGAACCGTCTGCATCAACTTTTCGTGTTGGCGACTCAGCTGATCCAGTTTCAGAGCACGATACTCCATTGAGTAGAGGAAAAACGTCTGCCATTCCTCTTCAGTGACATCGATTATCAATTTCTGGAAGTCTGCATAACCCGTCATCTCAAAGTAGAACACATGACCGTCGGGAGCGGAGAAGAGGTCGTACGTGTCGAGGAATGGGAGGTGCGGAATTATCTTCTGGAAATGCGGAAACTCGTCCGGCGTCATGTTGTTGTCGACGATGTCATCGCGGATGTCATCGAGGTTGAGTTGCTGGCGCAGTGCCAGCATCTCACGATATTTGGTGGCAGCAACCGAAACGTTCATCTTATGGCCACGCAAAAAGCGAACCAGACGTACATCTCCAACCAGTTCAATGTACTTAGCCCGTCTCTCAGCTTTAAGTTCTTCTTCCAAACTCAGACGAAGTGCTGTTCAGGGGAAACAAAAGTTAGCAGTCGCCAGTCAATAAATAAGAGCCCATGAGATACAGTGAATCCATACCGTGCAATTGATTCTTCTCCTCTTGTGCGTTCTCGGAAGCAATGAAGCAGCGCCACTCTGAGTTCTCGTCCACAAGGACCTTGAATGCTGATGCGTGCACGACCGGAATCTCGCTCAACGCGTCCATTTCCGACAGTTCTGATTCATCCGGATCCACATCTGGATTTACGTCCTCATCGTCCGCGTCGACGCTCTTGCACGAGTAAAAACGTTCCATCCCTGAGTGGCCATTACCTGCGACACAGACTGCGGACGGAGTTCGCTCAAGGTGCTCCGGGAGACTTAGACGACGCTCGCACTCCTTCTCCATAGCTTGCACCGCCAGTTCCTGCGAGAATGCTCGCTCCTTCCGGTCCTGCACCCGCACGTTCTCTACCTCGGAGACTCGTCGTTTGCGCTCTTCCTCGGCAGCTTGAATCGCTGCAACTTGGCTGCGTCTGCGCATCATCTCGTCCTCTATCTTGGCGATCTCATACTCTTGCACACGCCGCTCTCTCTCCTCTTCCTCGGCCGTGATCGAGTACTCGACGTTTATTTGGCGGACGACAGCGACCTCGTCCTCCCGGTCTTTCTCCTCCTCGACACGACGCCGCTGCTCCTCGTCCGCCATGTCGTCCGCCAGCTTTTTGTTCGCAGCGCGCTCCGCCTCTAGCGCTGCGAGCTCCTCAGGCGTCTCCTCGACTGCGTCTCCATCCTTGAACAAGAACAGTCCCGCGCTGCCGTGACGTCCAGCACGCGGCTCGTCCCCTACAGCTTCCACACCTTCAATCTTTTCCATCTGCTCGCGTACCAAACGATCTTTGCCTCATGAAGAGACGCATGTTGCAGTCAGATGGTTACATTCAGAACATCGTACTTAGCTAAAGCAGTAACTAGTAATTGCAAATCTAGCCCTGCTACGAACACATAGTCAAGTGCAAGACGTCCATCACTCTGCGAAGTGCACGATGGGCGCAGAATTAATCGCGCGCACAGCCGCGCTCTATGAAGGCGACTGGATCGGTAAACAAACTTGCACTTGCGCATACTCAGACCAAGATATTTCGTACTTGTCTAATGAACTCTCTCCTTGCAGACGTTATGGATGGCGACGGCATCTGGAATGTGGCGCAGGTGTTACGGCTACCGACGCCCGCGACTGTCGAAGTCACGTACGACTGCTGGGGCGACGAGTACAACGAGGAGCTGCGGAAAGACAGCGAGCGCGTTGCTCCCTTCCACACGCACACCTGGGCCGTCAAGTGCTGGGCCAAGCTGGACGCGTGGCCTGGTGGCCGGCGTTGCTCACGGTTCGCGCCCCAGGCTCAGCCCAGGGCTCGAAGAATTTAAGGCTGGAGGAGAGGTTGCTCGTGGACTTCCTGGACAGCTCCGAGTTCTCGGAGCGCAGCAGGTTGGCAGCCATTAGTCTTTATGTATTTTTATAATACTATTTTACTAAGTTACCTGTATTCTGTGTATTGTTAGGTGCTGCGTGAAGAAGAGTAAGGTGGTGGCCTTCCAGGCGGACGAAGAGACGAAGAAGATAATGACGCAGCCCAAGAAGAAGATGAAGAAAAGTAAAGAGAGAGCGAGGTTGAAGAACATGGAGTTCTCAACCGTTTTGTTGGCCTCGTGCGATGCACAAGAAGACTTCCCGGAGTTTGTGGAAGGCACGCTGCCGGTTGAGTTTGACAAGAACTTAACGAGACCGACAGAAGAAGTGAGGAAGAAAATGGGCGAAAAAATCTGGGCCCGTAGATTCGCTGATAACAGGAAAACCCACGCAGCGACACATGCGTACACTCCAGTGGGAAGCGAGCCAGACAGTGGAAAGCATGTGGAACTCTCGACATCGACGAAGGAGACAGGTTCAAGCTCATCAAAAGCTCGCAATACGTCACAGGATCAAGAAGAACGCACTTCGTCACCAGACACAGGAAAGGACATGACTAGAGTTCCTGAAAAGGTGAAGAATTCCAAGGATGCTGCTACCGAATTGGGACTAACAACGCCAACACGCAGATGTTTCGAAAAACTCTCGGAAAAGAGTGAGGCCTAATGGTGAAGACGAAACCTCAGACAGCACTGATACCAGTCGAGCTGGGACAGCCAAGTTCCTTCGCACAAAAACGCAAGAGACCGACACCAAGGAGGCACAAGCTGTCAAGGCTGCTGCCGACATTCTAGTCCAGGGAAAGGAGAAGAAAACATATCGATACCAAGAAATGGTACAAGACAGCTCCGCCTTTCGCCGCGGAAATACGGGAAGACTCCCACAATATTGCAGACTCGAAGAAGATCAACAGCGAACCTGCCGCCGGACACTGCGCCCGGCGCTCGGGTGCTTTTGAAGGTACAACACCACGAAAGGAGCAACTCGTCAATCGTGCACGATTGCATACCGAGAAAGGTAATGTGATTGACTCTTACGTGTCGGGATTTCGCTTTTTGTGAATACACTGAAGTGCTAACGGTTAAATTGGGTTTATACCAGGTGTTGCAAGCAAAAGTTTACCGGCAACTGATCAGCGTGTACAGCAGACCAGCACTGCTGCGACACGAGGTGCTTCGAGCGAATCAAGATCTGATGATGGGGTTGCAAGCTCAATGATAATCTTCGCTCAATTGACGAAAGCCACTTTGCGAGCTGATGAGAAGCTACATGACATGGAAACGGCATTGGAGGGTAAGCTTACTGAACTCGCGGAAAAGTCTGCTAAGGCGAAAGAGCTGCGACGCAAATGCACTGCTTTGAGTAAGTTGCTAGACATGAGTCTAGATCATGTAGCACTTCAATGAAGTACTAAGTCTATACGGATGATGGCTTGTTAACGCTATTGCTGTGCTGTTTTACTTTTTCAGGAACTCGAATGAGCTCTCCAACGTCGATTCCTGCTACTCAAACTGAAATTATTCAAGACGATTCACTACCGGTACGTGATGGTAGGCGGTCACTCGCTCCGACATCGGCCCTGTTGAGTGAAACGCGAAGAATGAGGAAAGAAGATTCAGGGCGTGGAAGAAAGTACAATGACAGACCTCGAGCTTCTCGAGTTCCAACGCTTGCGAGAAAATCGCCAGAGGCTATCCGCGGATTGGAGCTGGCGCTGGATGAAATTATCTCGAAGGAGCTGAACCAGAACCTTAGTGATTCTACCGCCCGTGCGTGACTGTAAGTACTGCCATGTGCTGGATCATAAATATCTGACCGCTGTGGCTGCATTGAATGCGTGAATTTGTTTCCTTAAAGCCGCCGAGATGGAGATTATTAGAGCTGAGGTGCTGAACTCTCCGGAAGTGCAAGCTGCCATCACTCGTTTTCAGCATCCCGGCTACACTCCTATAGGTAAGCGCATTTTCTTAGATGGAAGCACTAGGTGTCTGCATTTGCTTACGATGATTTTTTATTGTGGTGAACTTCACCGTGAAGGGATATCTCCTCGTGAAGCTTCATCGCTATTAGTAAGCAATGACCACTGCGCATGGGAGTTAGCGAAGTCCCGTTTCAACGAATACACATCCGCAACAGGTTCTTTCGAGCGAAGGCCATCGCCGCGATCACTAAGCCAACAGCTTGGCGAGTTTGACCCCTTGTGGGGATATCAACGCGATAGTGAGTCCAGTGCTAAACGCTCTCAAGGCCCTTCTAGCCTTCTGCTAGACTCGCCACCAGCAGATCAGAGTTTCTTCGGCTTCAGCATGAACGATGACTTCTCGTTGAGCCAGTGGTATCGAGATTGTACCCTAAGGCCTTAAATTTCCGACGACTGTGACGGTAAAATGCGATGCAGCTCGGCCATCGAAGTCTTGTGATATGCGACCTAATAGTGTAGCCATGTCGATGCACGTAAAACGTACAGAAACCAGGCTCGGATCAGCAGGACCTTACGATGACCACTCGTCCACAATTTCCAATCCGATGACAGACTCGCAGGCCCCGACGCTGTTCGCGTGCGCGCTAGACGTGCTCACTACAGGCGATGCGTTTGCTAAGGCCGAGAAGACAGTCATGCACGTAGGTCAATGGAGGAGTGGACAGATCGAGACCATCTGCAACGAGGAAGACGACGTGAACAACGTGCCTGATCATCCTGCTCGTCCCGAGAACGTCGTGGTCGTTCCAGCTCACAAGGCGAAGCAGGGATCACGGAAGGCTTTCGTGCACAGGTGGGTCATACCCGTCTATACTGATGACAGCAAGCTTCGCAATCGTATTGTTGGCGTCCATGGATGCATCAAACAATCTCTCTTACTATTTTGTTTGCTTCTTGAACAGTTTGGCGCATGCTGAGAGCTACGCCATTGATCTGATGTGGGATTTGGTGGCGCGATTCGTACCGCACAATCTGCCCCGTTCATTCTACGACGACTGGGTCCGCATTGCTGGGGAAGAGGCAGAGCACTTCAATAGCTGGGCGCATCGTCTTGCAGAACTAGGTAGCTTCTACGGTGACCTCACGGGTCATGAAGGACTTTGGGACGCAGCGTATGAGACTCGCGAAAGCATTCTTGCACGTCTGGCGGTGGTGCATCTTGTTCATGAAGCTCGTGGGCTTGATGTGTTCCCGAATGCGGTCCAGCGATTCGAGAAGGCCAGCGATGATGTGAGTTTAAAGATTATTCACAAGAATTACAGCGAAGAGACTACGCATGTAGGTGCTGGAGTGCGTTGGTTCCGATACGTCTGTGAGCGCGATGGCGACGACCCAATAGCCAAGTTCCACGAGATTGTGCCGCAGTACTACAAGGGCACGTTGAAGCCACCATTCAACAAAGACGCACGCGACAAGGCTGGTATGCTGGAGGAATGGTACCTCCCGCTTAGTAAGGATACTATCGTTGCAGCGAAGTTGTCTGCTGGGGCTGTGACTGTCGAAGCGGCGTCTGCAGCGATCTCATCAATCAAACTGGACTCGGATTCGTCGTAGAGAAGACTTTTATATCAGTTTATGAAACACAACGCGGGGAGACTTTATTTAAGTCCTGGCACTGAAAACTAACTTTGCGTGTCGGTACTGGGTACGTTCTTGTATGAGTGCTGCTGCGTTTCTCTCGAAGATCCACAGCAACGTGTACAATTCTTTTCAACATACGTTGCATCTTAGTGACCACTTCATCTTACAAACCCGCCAGATACACATCGATTTAGACCACAACACACACACGAGCGAGGTTGACAACCTGCTTACATATGCGGAGTCGACATGTCCGACATCACGCCGCACGTCCCATCCCCAGACGAGCTCCGAGCAAGACGGATGTAGCCTTCTTCTCCCCAGTAGGTACCCCACGAGTTGCGGATCTTGATTGACGAGGAGTCGTAGCCCACCGCCACAACCGCGTGGTCGGGCTCCCAGGTATCACACGACGCCACCACGCCACCCGTATACTGCTTCCAGACATTGTTCCCCGAAGCCACCGCTACGATCACTGGGTGTTCATCGATCGCCCTCAGTAATTCGTCTTCACCCGACAGCTGTGAGTATCCCGTGATGCCCGTGGCTTGCGCGTCGCAGCTCGAGCTGCAAGAATTGGCGTAGCCGCTGTCGGATATGTACGGGTAACTGTCTGCTGTGCAAAGGCCATTTTGCTGGACGAAGTCGAGCGCGTAGACTGGGGCGCCGCCATTACAGCCCCAGTTCTGCGAGTTACAGCTCACGAGTTGCTGCTCCGAGTACTTGGTGAACGACGCTTTGCCGTTGGTAATACACTGTGCCGATTCGACGGCTGACACCGTAGCGAAAGCCCAACAAGAACCACACGAGCCTTGGCTTTGAATCGGGGCCATGCACTCAGACGTCGTCCAGTCCACTGAGCCAGAGCTGCGCAGAGCCTCTGCGGTTCCTGCAGGAGGCGATGTTATCGGAGACGTCGGGCGCCAATCCCAGTAATCCGAGAACTTGTAGCTCGCTTGATTCCCGCTCGTTCCCGCTGAAAGAACGTTGGTGGAGCTATCGCTCGCAGGTTGAACGGTGCCCGCGTTCAGATTGGCGATCAAACTGTGGATGAGTGACTCGACGGTCTTAATTAACGACGTGTTGTCCGAGCTTCCGTCGATGGCCGTATCCGAGCTGGCGGCACTGCGCAGGTGGCGCGTACTCGTTCTGCTGGTACGTTGTGTGGTTGAGTTGCTACGGACGTACGAATTCAGCACGTACGTGTTGAACTCGTCATCCGTCAAAGCTGAAAACGGCGACATGATGGAGAAATTCGCGTCGGGGTTAGCCGCTTGGGCAATCGCAATGCTTTGCTTGGTCAAGAAGATGCGCTGGCGAAGATCTTCTTCTTGATCGTCAGCACTGCGGGCCTCTGATACTGGCATCCAGCCGTTCTTCTGAGCAACGTCACCGAATTTGCTTCTCCACTCGTCAAGATCGGCCTGGGTCGTGTCGATCTCTTCAAGGTATCGTGGGTAGTCGATGGCAGCGTGCATTGGCCGAGCAAAAGCAGGCGTTGTAGCGACGATTGCCACGGCGGCTGCAACCACAAAACAAAGCGTTGAAGCGTGCATTATTCTCGTCGGTAGAGCGGAATTGCTATCGAGTATCAGAAGAGCTTCAACTGTTGTTGTTGCTGTCAGAAGGTGAATTCAAGAATGGGCTCTGGTGTTCACTGTCTTCCTTGCTTGGTTTAGTTCCTCACGGATAGAGAAAAACGAACATTGATACCGTTTTTCACCCTGCTCTGGAGCCAAGTTCACAGGCCGAACTCATGGCCGTGACATGATCTGAACGTCCCAGCTGGAAGGTCGGATATTTCCTGCCAGCGCCCACTCACTCGAGTGCTTCAAGGACAGTTGTCATTTTATAGCGAGTGGCCAAGACGCAGTCTCGAAATGAAACTCTTTATCTCACCAAAACGCCGCCTGTCAACCGTTTCAAGTAACTGCAGCAGAAATCAAGTACGTCTTGACTGATTTTCTTTTTTGGGGAATTCGTGCAGCACTATTAACCACTCGAACACTTAATAGACCAACCCATTTGTCAATGCTAAGGATGAAGAGAGAGTCGGCCGAGCAAGTTCAGCACGACAAACACGCCACGGATAAACGACCTATTTGTTCTTACTTCGGCGGTTGAAACATTCCTAGAGGAGGTGACACTTTTGAATGGTTTACCATTAGTCAGAATCCCAAGAAATAATCAAAATGGTTAAGTTCAAGCATAGCAAGCACGGTAAGACATCTAACTCAGCTGGAGGAGGGTAGCGATATCTAGTACTCCAAACAAACTGGTGTTTTCTCACGGCTACCACTAACGCATTTACATCTATGACAAAATTCACAACAGTGCCCAAAAACTCCACACAGGAGCTGCTTACATCTTCGGATAGGACATACCCGTGAGCATGCCACAGGTACCCGTACCGGACGAGCTGCGATCCATCCGCACGTACCCAGCTTCGCCCCAGTTTTCGCCCCACGAGTTCCGGACCTTGAAAGTGGAGTCGTCATAGCCCACGACGAGCACGACGTGATCCAAATCTGTCGTTCCACAGCTCGACAGGACGCCACCAGTGTACTGCTTCCACTCCGCGTTTCCTGACGCAACCGTCACCACAACGGGCTGCGACTTGAGAGTCTTCACGAGTCCAGCTTCATCACCATCATCAAGTTGCTCGTATCCGGTTATACCCGTTTGGCTCTTTGAGCAGCTTGTACTACAAGACACCCCACCCCCGTTGCTCAAGGTGTACGGATACTCACTCTCCGAGCAAAGGCCGTTCTGCTCAATGTAATCGAACGCGTATATCGGCACACCGCCACCGCAGCCACCGTTCTGCGTATTACAGCCTACCAATTGCTGCTCCGAGTACTTGTTGAGACCCTTTTGGCCACCTTTGATGCACTGCAGCGATTCCACTGCAGCCACGGAAGCAAACGCCCAGCAGGAACCACACTGGCCTTGGCTTTGGATAGGGGACATACACTTGGAAGCAGACCAGTCGATCGAGTTTGCCGTGCTCGCACTTGCCTTCTCGGTTTGAGCTGGGGTTGAAGGCCGTTTAGTCACAGGCTCAGCGACGGGAGTACGCGTCGAAGGAGCATAAGTCTTTGGGGCGTCATAGACAGGAGTCGGGGCCTGCGTCCTAGGAGCGTAAGTCTCTGGAGCGTCAGTGGCAGGAATCGGGGCTTGCGTCCTAGGAGCGTAAGTCTCTGGAGCGTCAGTAGCAGAAGTTGGAGCCTGTGTCGCGGGCGTTGGTGCTTGAGTCTCAGGAATCGACGCATCGGTCGGTGCGTCGGTAGGACTCGAGTCGTACGTCGACCAATGCCACTCATAGGAGCCCGAAGGGTCCGCCTCGTTAGCAATGTCATCATTAACTGGCATCACGGTGCCGCTCGACCACGACCCTCCCATTTGCTCTTGAAGACTCGCCATGAGCGTGTCAATCATGTCTTGCATACTCGTGAAACTGTACCCGTTCTGCTGACGTAGCGATCGTTTGGGTGCCGCTGTCAACGGGGTAGGAGTAGCCCCTGTCCTGTTCGCTCGAACATGCGAATTGAGAACCTTTGAGGCAAATTCGTCCTTGGTGAGGGCCGAGAATGGCGTCATGATGGAAAAGTTGGCATTCGGGTTCGCGGCTTGGGCCTTTAGGACGTCCTGCTTGCTCATGAAGATACGCTGGCGCATGTCTTCGTCCTTATCAATGGCGCCTCGCTCTTCAGACGAATACTCTGGCAACCAATTGTTTTCTTCACACATTTTCCCAAAAGTGGCCATCCATTCGTCCGTCTCGGCTTTAATATTGTCAATCTCAGCGAGGTAGCGCTGGTAGTTTATACCGGCGTGCATCGGACGCGCGCGGACGGGTACAACCGCTAGCGTTGAAGCTGCCAGCACACAAGTTGCGAACAAAGTGGTCGACTTCATGATTTTTCAAGACGTTGCGAGCAGATGCAAGTAAATTCAAGAATGAGAACTGTGTCAGTGGAAGCTTTTCCTTGTAAAGTGGTGGCCGAAGCGCTCAGATCCATCTGCTATACTGGTAAAAATGAGCTGATACTCGGTCGAGCAGCAAAAACAATACTTGGAAAGCTGTTCGGAGGGACCTATCAAAGGTCCTATGAGAAGAGCGAACGTTCTACCCGACCAGATGATGACTACCACCTGCTGACGTCTCGTGGCGAAATGAATAACGCCATCGCTGAATGAGCAGTACTCTCATCTGAGGTTGTTAGTTTGAAGTCGTTGCACTAGTTTTACCTTTAGTTTGTGTCGCTATTTCATGCCCGCTCGACGATTAATCGGAGCAAACCACGGCTTGGACTGGTTTGCTACGCGGATAAAAAACTTCTTTCCAGCCCGCGTTTGCGTCGTCCTGCCTACATACTAGTATACATCATGTATTCAATACATTGTACAATATCACATGTATTCGTTCGCTGAGCCTGGCCGTCTCTATATTACGGCAAGTGATGGCTGCCTCAGATGACAGGAAAAAAGTGGGCGCTCCCTTGCCGGCAAAGCATACGACTGGGAGAGAATGCAGAGGCGCGGACTCGCGTGCGCGCCAACTGGCAAAACTTGTCGTGGCCGTTGAACACCTGCTAGCGAAATTTTGCCTGGTCAACGTGAGATTCAAGCTACGCCCTGAGGCAGTACACGCTTCACCCAGACTTTGTTCTTGACGTATACTCTTGACATATATGTAGTGTACTGCAAAACATGAGCGCCAAAGATGTGGCCCGTGTTGTCACTCTAGTCGAACGTAACCTTTCTTCGCCCCGTACGAGTTGGTGGACCTTCCACTCGTCGTCCGTGCAACTTACGACCACGAAGACGTGATCGAGCTCGCTGGTGTCGCTTGACTACATGTAGCCTGTACTGTATACTGCTCCGACGCGTTGTTACCCGTTGCTACAGCCACGATCATGGGCTGCTGAGCGAATGCAGGAGCGAGATCGGACACGTCATCCACAGACTCATATCCGGTGATCCCAGCCGAGCACCACACCGTCGTGCCGTCCGAAAATACAAGTACGGGTTCCGGCAGTCGTCTTCATCGCAGAGGCCATTTTGTTGAATTAACAAAAGTACATTACACTTTAAGGCTAGCAAGCAACCTACTTAGCTACCCTACTTGCTATTTGGGATCGATTTGGGTCATGTGGGCAAACCAATTGGGTACGAAGTATCCAATTGGTGTCCAAAAAGGTCCATTTTCTCGAAAGTGGGTACCCTGAAAGACCCATTTTAGTGTCCAGGAGGAAACTGGTGGACGTCCCGAGACGTCTCTGGGCCGAGTTGGACATTTGCAGGACCTTTCCGATGGGGTCTATACAAAAACCAAGTATAACCCGATGAACCAGGTGGTGGTGAGCCACCTACTTCTAGTGAGCTCAGATAGCTCAGCTGGTTAAGCATCAGTGTCGGACGGAAGCGGCCAGGGTTCAATCTCCGGGCCGACCAGACCTTTCGGACGATGGTTGGGGTTTGGCCGCGAAGGTTGGGATATCTGGTCTTGTGACTGGACTGGTGGTCTTGGGGGCTACTGGGCGCCGTCTCATGGGCTGTAGGCCTGGAAGCACGGTTAGACCCGGTAGTTCTTGAGACTGCTTGATCGGGCACTTCAGTAGGAGAGATGCGGGTCGTGGTCTAGAGGGGCAAAGCCTCCCAGTCGTCGTCTCATGGGCTTGTAGGCCTGGTAGTACGCGCGGTTCGGGAGTGTGGCGCCGTTCTAGACCTCGATCCAAAGAGTAGTCCAGTGATGTCGTGCATGCCATAACATGCGTAAGCGTCTGTAGCGTGTCGCGTTCTTCACCCGCCTGTCCGCCAACGTGGGGCCCCGCCTGGGTTCAAAAATCCACACCGCCTTCGGGTACAGCAGACATAAGGCAACGCCCGCTAAGCGATCGGCAAATGGAGCTGGGAACTTGGCGTATGGGCGTAAAAGTGGTGGAGACTGAAGCCAGTAATGGTCGAGCACGCCGGCGGCGGATTGTAAGAAATCAGGGTGAAGCCTTGAGCTTGTGGTCTTACCTTCGGGCCACAGGCGTCTCTTCCCGGCTACGGTTCAACATGGCCGCGGGAAAGGAGCCCCGCTGACGGGTTTCCACCCCGCGATCGCTTGAATCTGCAGTCTTGAAGGTCGCCAACGCTCCGGACGTCTCTTCCCTGTCGTGGTTCAACATGTCCGCGAGTAAGGAGTCCCACTGACGGGCTTCCGCCTCGTGGTCGCTTGGGTCATTGGCGTCGAAGGGTGCCGAAGGCCATTTTGTTGAACGTACAGCATGGGGCGCCCCCAGAACACCCGTCGTTCTGGCTGTCACAACTAATGAATTGTTGCTCGAGTATATGTTGAGCGTCTTTTGACCGTCTTTGATGCATTGCCCTGACTCGATCGTGGCAGCCGTAGAGAAGACCCAGCAATCACACAACATGAACCTTGGCTCTGAATGAGGGACACACAGTGCGAGTCCGTCCAGTCACCCCAGTCAACCGAGCTCGAGGTGGCGGATGTGGCCGTCGTTGTGGTGCTTTTGCCATCGGCATTGGTAGTGGTGCCAGTCGTAGTAGTTGCATGCCTCCATTCAATGACCAAAAACCGACGTCTCGATGTTGGTAGACGTCCCGATGCTAGTGCTAGCTGCCGTTGTTTTGATGGCGGCCCCACTGCTATGCTATAGGTTATCGTGATGTTGCGGGTTGTCCTGGCATAGGAGTCATACGGACGAGCCGTTGTAGACACGGTAGACTTTGCGCAAGTAGGCGGCGAAGTCGTCGTTGTTGAGCAACATGTTGGTGGACAAGTTTGCCTTCGGGTTGAGTGCCTAGACGGCCATTGTCGGCCCTTTCCTCATCGAAGCTGCTGCTAGAGGGTGACGTCCAGCCGTTGTGCTTGGGCCAAGAATCTTGGTCATCACGTCGAAGTTTGGTCTTCCAGTCGGCCAGTTCGTGGGTACTCGACCAGGTAGTGATGATAATCAATGCCGGCGTGCAACTGGCTGCCGCCGCGGTAGTCGCATGAAGCGGAGGACGCAGGCACTACATGTAGTAGAAAATTGATCTCGCGGCTCCATTCTCGTCTCCTGTGCTACGTTCGACGTACTAAATAAAAAAACTGAGCCTTGATGTTGTTGCCGAGCCACGGTCCTGGAGATGCAGAAGAGCGCCGGCCCATGGCGCGGTGATCTAAAGGAGTTGGACACACCTGACACCTTCTACCAAATAGTATTGACATCCAGAGCGCCACGGATGCCTAGCCTAACGACGGCATAATTGAAGCGGAGACCATCTTGCTCATCTGACCAGCCTCGTGACTCTGTGGCGCCACACGACATCGATTCTGCATGGCCAACAGGCGGCAACGTGTCAATGCTGTAGCAACATGATACACCACTTCTCTGTCATTGTATCGGTAGCGCTGTCGACGATAATGGCGTCGCGCTCGGAGCCATCCGCTGGACGGGCACCTGTACCGGTGGAAGTGTGCGCCGGACAGATCAAAATTTCGCGCGTGCTGGCCTGTCATGCTGGCGGCCCTCGACCAGAAGCCGTGGATCAGATGTATCTGCCCGAAGCAGGTGGACACTGCTGCCTTCTGCCACGACAGTCGTCAACATCTTCGTGGCCGCCTGGATCATTGTTTTGGTTCAATGTGCTGCGGAATCGTTCCAGTGTCGTGTCCTCCAGGACGAAGGCCATCGCCACCGCTAACAACAGCACTACTACAATGTAGCAATCGCATACAATTGGCGTCAAAACCAAGGTGCTCAATGTTATGATCTGCAGTGCAGAAAACGAAGTTCTTGACAGTAAAGAAAAAAAATCAAGTGAGCATATTGGCATGAACGGACCACCAAAGGGGCACAATACTTACTTGTGGCTTTCCATTTTTTCTGTTCCCATCACCGTTGTCGGTACGTTCGTTTGCCTCTGAAGATGATACACTTGGATAGTGCAGCGGGTTGCACTGCAGCTTGCCGTAAATGTGACGTGCGCTGGAAAAGGGAATCGATGCTTCGTCAACTGACTGCAGCCTCGAGGAAGACGTGTACAGTACCGGCAGGCCTCTTCTAAATAGGCGCTAAGCCTACTTCGCCTACTTCATCTATAAATAATTTTTGAGACCTAAAAAGAAGTAGGCGCTTAGTTTAGGAATGTACCAAGTAACTCCCAAAATCAAAAGTAGGTACTCGATAAAGGATACAATTTTTAAGTTAGTGTGTGTTTTTCCGCACTATCTCTTTTATTTATCAGCTAAAGCGAAGTACTGCTTAGCTTGCAGTTGGCCTTCCATGCTGTATTTGCTCAATGACGCCCGTTGATCGCTCTTGACTTGCTTGAGAAAGCTGAAATCACTTTCCAGGGTGTGAGTTCCTGTTGTTCTGACGCTAAACCAGCGAGAAAGACTACAAGTTTACTGAATTAATGGCCACAATCCACAGTGATCCACACTTTCATGAAGTCAGTTTGGTCGGCACCGTCAATAAGGCGTTTGAATGTGTTGTCGTTGGCGTATGGTTGTACCAGCGTCTGCCACTGTTTCCAGATATCGTAGATCATGCCGGAATCGTTGCAATGTGCCTTTATTCTGTTCTCATGCATACTTAGCAGCTTTTTACCCCACATCCTACAATGCATTTTGGCATCTTTACCAGATGCGTGGTTTCCGCTTGAACTTCGAGCTTGATGCATTGTATGACTGCAATAACTCTATGATAGCATCCGCCAGACCTTGCACAGTGTAGGCACATGCGAGAGCTGCACTCGGTTTTCTTTTTTCCACGGTCTGGAGTTGTTTTTAGCTTCCTGTATCACCTGAATACTGTCTCAGCCCAGGTGTATGAAAATAGGCGTTTTCAAGATCTTAGAATAGGTTTTATGGCCTTTTTTCGTAGCACACCGTCTATTTTAGAGAGGTCTGAGTACCGGTAATAGCCGATATGTCATCCGTCTGTGGCTTCTAGCGAAACGAAAGGGTGAGACACCGCCATCCGGATTCAAGCTGTTGGGGCGCTCACCTCAAGAATGACGTGAGGTTTCACCGATTGATGGCATGCAAACGTGCGAGTCGAACCGGAGATGGGAAATGGAGGACGTATCGAGCATACAAATTTTCCGCTACGTCCACGATACGCCGTGGACCGACTCGTTTGAGGACAAAACCATGTACATATTCATGTATCAGTATTGCATCGGGCTCTTAGAGACTCTCTTCAGTATGGGTAATAAATAATGTACCGACATTTCCCTGTTGTAACGGCCGCTTTGTTATAAGTTCCGCAATAATTTAGCCAACCAGATCACTCTTAAGTGGATAGTGCAACTATCAACCGAAGCTAGCATGAATTTATTGGTAGCAAGTTGCGAACAAAGCTGCCAGGACACTATATATAGAAAAAGACAATCACTTCATTGATCGCGAATGCGCCGACCCCGGCAAGGATGCCGGGTCGGACGCGTAAGCTACACGTTAGTAATACACAGCAAATGCAGCGGATAGTTTGCATGACGCCTAGGTCTTGCATCCACCTCAGCATACTATACTGAAACGCATGCCCTAGTATGTACTGCAGTCGTTGTCGAGCGGTAACTACGCCGCATGTGTGATAGTTCATATAGTAAACGTCATGTACGAGAGATACACCAATGAAAAGGACCACAGAGCGCCAAATTGTAGTACGTACCGTCTCGCCTGCCGGATCCCGTCCGTGCCCTCACGCGCATTTGTGGCGCGGTCGCAACGGCGAGTCCACAAGCGGCTCTCCTGGATTTCCTGCGAATGTGTCTGTCCGCATAAAAAACGCGAGACAGTTAATATGCATTTAAGTACGATGCATTTGAGTATGTGAACTATTGGGCGGTGACCCAGGGTTACCCCAATAACCCGGTGCTCAACTAGACTATTGAACAGAATATTCTGCATAATAGATCGATAATAGTCTCTGCTCAAAGGTTCTGTATATGAGGGCCATGGTAGCCGGAGGGCTTACACTTTCTTCAGGTTCTGGCCTCCGCTGGTTACGCTCGTCGTGCTGCCGCTGCTGGGGACGGAGACGCCCATCGTACTGCTGCTGCTGGAGACGCCGGTCGTGCTTCCGCTGCTGGAGATGCCCGTTGTGCTGCCGCTGGTGACGCCCGTCTTATTGAAGACGGCCGTTGTGTTGCTGCTGAATACACACATCGTGGAGCTATTGGAGACACCCGGTGACCTGGTGCTACTGCTGAAGGTGCTGGTCGTGCTGCTGCAGAAGACGCCCCGGGTGCAGCTGTCGCGGAAGACACCCGTCGTGCTATTGAAGCTGGAGGCGCCCAATGTGCTGTTGGTGCTGGAGGTGGCGTCAATGGTGGAGACGTCGGACGTGTTGTTGCTGCTGAAAACGTCGGAAATATTGTTGCTGCTGGAGACGTCAGTTCTAGCATCGATGCCCGCGATGGTGCTGCTAGAAATACCAGTCGTATCAGCTTGATATGCACGCGTAGATGGCTGCAGAAACATGAGAATTGAACGCTGGTTGCTCGCAAAAATTTTGGATTTTACGGGGTCTTCCGACAGATTGTTTTTGCTTTCGGCTTCACGCCTACCACACGTTTTCTCGTTCCGCCACTTTCGACAGACCCACGTTCTTCACCTTCAGTTCCATTGTCTTCCGGCAGCTCCGGATAGTACGTCAGGTGCTCTCGTGGGATGGAGAAGTACTTCAGCGCAAGTGACTTCCACGTTTTCAGTGTCAGGTCGAGCAGGGTCTGTCTTTCTAAGCGAACGTCCTTTGTAGTCATGATGTCGAGATCGCATTCATTACCAGAGAGGTCAGAGAAAAGCTTTGCGTACAAGTTGTGGAACACCATTACCGATCATGGAAAATGTTTCAACCTCAGAATCATCTGTACACACCAAGTGCCGCATCGATACAACTCCAGAATCGATCTCGAAGAAATAGTTGCCTGCGTACTTTGCTGGCATGCGCGTGAAGTACTTCGAAAGCAAATCTTCCCATCCGCAAAAGAATGGCGGTCGTGCTTGCGATGATCCAGGAATTCAGCTCGTACGGAATCAATTTCATTCATCTTCCTGATGATTTCTTCTGCACGTATAGGTTTTGATTTTTTCATCTTGCCGCGACACCATGCGACGACTCGATCCGCTGCATTGTCCGAGTGGCCAGGAAGGAGAAATAACAGAAATACCTTCTTGTACAATACAATGGATAGCATCGCGTAGAACATGAATACCGCACGTGATTTATTTTGCCCAACACAATTGTCAAAGCACTTGTAGTAAGGTGAGTTTGCGTTCGGGGCTGTCGTGACCAGCTTGCTGGAAGTGTTTGCGCTGGTTCAGATGGTTCAAAAGCCGGAGGCTGCACATTGCATCAGCGCCTTTGCCTTGGGCACGCTCGTGGTACAGCAGAACTTGGTTAATTCCATTCGTCAAGTCCGCCACCACGAAATTATGCATCATAAGGTTCCAGTTGAAGTAGTCGGCCCAAGGTCTTCTACTATTGTACACAGGCAAAGAAAAACTCCCCCCAAAGTCTTCGATTTGAGTTAGCATTAGCGGAACACTTTTGTGTATTGCAGGTGTCATAGTCAACGGCATTTCGGAGTGGTCTGGAATAATCTCTGTCGGCACGGCTTGCTGTGGTGCGATGGCTGACACATATTGTCTTACAAGATCGGACATTGTCCGTCTTTGATTAATCACCGCATTCAAATGCAGTTGCATTTTGGCTTGCAACTCTATCCGATCGGCGTCAGAGAGGTTGAAATCTAAAAGAGCAGTCTCGATTCGAACACAAGCATCGCACAAATCTTGTTTTGTTCGGGATACTTTGACTCCAAGAAACTTCAAATGAACATATTGCAGCCAGCGAGAGTACTCCATCACACGGCGTGTGGCGTGTACCGCTTTCGCTTCGTAGTTCTACCACAACTTTTCCACGTTACACCAGGATCGGTCATGTATTGACGCGTCCGACAATGGGAACAGGGAAATCCGTCTTCGAGTTCCCAATCCGTGCATGTCTGTAGAAAAAACTCCACATCATCATCGGAATAAGCATGACTAGGGAGTTGTGCCACCCTACGAATATGAAATGCATCGGTTCCATTCTTCGACAAATTGTTCAGCCATCCTAACTTGGTCCCACCAATTCCGAAAATGGATCGGATCTATGCGTCCGGCACACCCTGTTCCATCAACGACATCACCATGCCTTCGGCTTGCTCATGTTCGGATCCGGCCCATCGTAAATCGAGCGATCGGTATCTGGATTGAAGTTTCCGCACCTCGTCCTCACCCAGCCAAGCATACGCACGCTCCAGAGCGCTCGGCCGTTCTCGCTGTGGGCGCTGTTGCCGTGCTGTGGTCTGGCTAAAGCCACCAGGTCCACCCCTACGCCGCTCGGTGCTCATTAGAAGCAACTAACCGAAATGGAGGTACTGTACCCCTCCAAACAACCACCGCGATAAAATAAATATTTCAAAATCTGTCGCTGGAATGGGCAGTGACCCGAGTCACCGCCCACTGGTTCATGTGACCTCAGTTTTATAAAAAACCTAGCCCAGATGCATATGGGTTGGCCTTATAACAGGTACATGTATCTAAATGTATGCATTTACTGAATGTAAGCTAAATATTCCAGCAATTTTGGCAAAACAGATGTTGCTGACCGACCATGATGGGATTCGCCTGCAGGCTGTAGCCGAACGACAAATTTTAATCCCCAAGGCCAATGGTTTGTAGTCGAGGTGCGTTGGTGCTGCATGCACCATGCTCGTGGACGCTCCTGACGCCGAATTCCCACGTCGCTCGGTCTTCCAATGCTCATTCGAAAGACAACGAAGTAGACCCCGTTTATCCCGACCTCTGTCGCCCGATCCTTGGGCTAACTCCACAATCTTAAAAATGCGCTCTCTGGTCGCTTCTACAGCAATTCATCCTTGCAGTGTCACAATGCACTCACAAAACAGCATTGCAGGACGATAATAAAGGGTGGAGCAGATGCAGCCTCGAGTGTCGACGGCGGCGGTCGCGTTGGCGGTGGCCTTCATGGCGGCGAGCCTTCTGTATGACGTTAAAGCCCGGCCGATGCACGCGGCCATAGTCTCCAAATATCATCGGTACTTGGAGGAGAAGGAAACAATCACCGCCGAGTTGAAAGAATGGTTGAGTGTGTACGGCCCGAGTGGGCCAAAGAATGGCTATATACCCGTCACGGAGTCGCGAAGCTTGGACGACGACTTTGAAAACCAACGACAGCGGTCCTTCCTGACCAAAGAACAGATTTCTGAGGCGCGGGCGGCCAATCCGCTGGCCCTGTTCAGCACGGACGGACCGTTCACGCTCATGACGATGGAGGAGTTCAAAGAGTTCTTTTCCAACTCTCACGTGAGCGATTCCGACAAGCCCAAAACGTTGTCTGCAAGCGAGAAAAAAAACACTTCGTCAAGCGAGGAGTCCAAGAACAGAGGCAATCATGAACGGAATAATAACGACAAGGAGAAGCCAAAGAACAACGACAAGGACAAGAAAGCTTGGGCTCCGGCGACGAAGGGTACGGTGGTCGTTCCGATGGTGCGTCGGCTTCGGGACGCGGGCGAAAATCAATACGTCTACAATAACGGAGGTGACTACAACACGAACGGTTTCCAGGGTACGTCTGCCACGTACGTTCAGCCTTCGCAGCAAACTTACCAGACTCAACCTTCTCAGCAAATCTACAGTGCCAGCACTGACAGCAACGGAGGCAACACGAACGGAGGATGGAACTTCGGAGACATCTCCACAGGTGACAGCGCGGTGGTTGGTCAAGTATCTGATGGCGGCGGCAGTAACAGATACAACACGGGGAACTGGTGGGGAGCGAATGGCTGGGGGGTGAACGGCAATTACTGGTGGAATACTTGGCGAAACGACGGCTCAAACACGGAGTCTGGGAATCAGCAATGGACGCAGCCTCCGTCGGCGATTCAGCCGTCCTCCTTTAACAATCAGTGGACCCCGCCGTCTAACAAACAGTGGACAGAACCTCCCAGTTCAATCAGCATCAACAACCAACAAGTTGCTGAGTCGCCGCAGACAGCCCCAGCACCAAACGCTCCTGTGCCAGATCCTCCGACACCGGCAATTAAAGCCCCGGTCACTGATCCGCCAGTTACTGCGGCACCGGCTACTAAAGCTCCTGCACCAGCGGCACCTGTTACGAAAAGAAAGTCAACGCGACACCATTCCGCGGCGCCGAAGACGACGGTAAAGAATTCGGATTCAGATTCCGTCGATTGGAGTACGTCGGGCTGTGTCAACCCTCCTCGCCTGCAGGGTGAATGTGGCAGTTGCTGGGCGTTCGCTTCTATCGGAGCACTGGAAGCTGCGCAGTGCATCGCCAACGGCGACAAGAAGGCGCCCGCGTACTCGGAGCAGCAGCTCGTGAGTTGCAACACGAAGAACTATGGCTGCAACGGCGGCGCCCCCGTGTACGCGATGGCGTACCTTCGAGACAACGGCGTCTGTGCGAAGAGCGCCTACCCGTACACTTCCGTGGAAGGCGGCACAGCGGCAGCGTGTACGAAGTCGTGCACCCCCATCAAGTCAGGCATCACGGACATCATCCACCTTAAGTTTGGAGACGAGAGAGCGCTTCTCAATTCCGTGAAGAAGCAGCCGGTGATCGTCTCAGTCGTGTCTAACAACGCTGCATGGAAGCAATACGCCGGCGGCGTCATCACGTCCTGTGACGGCACGACGGTGGACCACGCGGTGCTCGCGGTGGGCTATGATGCCACTACCATCAAGATTAAGAACTCGTGGGGCACCGACTGGGGCGAGGACGGCTTCGTGCGCATCAGCCGCATCACGCAGGGAATGGGTACTTGTGCCGTGCTCACTGACATGTCCTACCTAAAAGTGTAGCCCAGTGATTTGGCTACCTGGAAGACAACAGATATATGTTACAATAATTGTGAAGTTGAGCTGTCGGACTACCTCAACGGGGTCAAAAACACCTCGCGCTTGGTTGATCCGCTTCTTCGCCACTTCAACTTGAGAATCATGTGCTACACACAATTGAGTGTAGCACATATTTGTCGTCAATCACACAACCCTCTGCATAGAACTGCCAACCCCAGTCAAGCATCGACGACATAGCCCGAGCTTGGATCCGCGCTCATGCCCGCATTGCTGCGTCTCGTGCGCCTCCGCTCCGCCAGTCCCCACCCTCGCCTCATCATCATGAGCCTCCTCTCGCGCCGCTTCGCCTCGTCGGCGCCGCACCCCAACGCAAAAGCCACGGCGCTCACGCGCTTTGTGGACGAGAACGGCGCCATCCGCTGCGGTCAACGCACGGACGACGGCTCCACCGCGCTGCTCGTGGAGGAGGACGACCCCCTGGGCAGTCTGCACTTTACGGGTGAGATCGCCAGCATCGAGAAGGTGCTGGCTCCCGTGGTGCCCTCACAGATCCTGGGCATCGGCCTCAACTACGGCAAGCACGCCAAAGAAACCAACATGCCCGAGCCCCGGTTCCCCGTGCTCTTCACCAAGGGCGTCAACGCCCTACAGAACCCACACGACCCCATAGTGATCCCACGCATCGCGTCGGAGCCCCCTGAGGTTGACTATGAGTGTGAACTCGCAGTCGTGCTGAAGGAGGCCGCGTGCAACGTGACCGAGGAGGAAGCGCTGACCTATGTCGGCGGCTACACATGTGCTAACGACATTTCGGCGCGTCGCTGGCAGGGCAAGAAGGGAGGAGGCCAGTGGTGTCGTGCCAAAACTTTCGACACTTTCTGTCCACTTGGCCCGGTGCTCATGACGCCCGAGATCATCCCAGACCCGCAGACGCTTGAGATCGCTACGTACCTGAACGGCGAGCAGGTGCAGAAGTCCAACACGAGCGACATGATCTTCTCCGTCGCGAAGCTTATTAGCCAGCTTTCGCAGGACTGCACGCTGCCAAAAGGCACGCTCATCCTCACGGGAACCCCAGAGGTAAGCTTTGAATTCTTCATGCCTATTGTTGATTACATACAAAGCTAATAGTGTGACTTTCCCCCAGGGTGTTGGCGTCGCTCGCAACCCGCCACTGTTCCTTGCGCCTGGCGACATGGTGGAGATCGAGATCGAACGCATTGGCAAGCTGGTGAACCCCGTTGTTGGCGCCTCGGCGCTGTAAGTGCAAGGCCACAGTGAGAATGTATCCGGGCACGCCCGTATCATGAGCCCAGCCAAGTCAGAACTTACACGGTACCGGTAGCCTTTGCGAGTCGCGCAGCAATATATTTTCCCCAACGAAATCTCGCCCACCTGGCGTTTGAACGAAATGACCCCGACATCAATAATGGTGTAGTGTACGAGTCTCGTCTCCCAAGGTTTGCCTCTACGTGCCCATGCTGTGCAGCGTTCTTGCCCAAGGCGACGCTCTTTTGCACTCTTCGTACGGCTTTTCGGTGCGCTTGCGAGCACAGAATCCTCGAGTGTTCCGTTTGACTTCCGCCCTCTTTATCCGGGATAACACTGAGGTAGGACCGCAATAAGAGGGCGGAGAACGCTGAGACACGTTTGCCACGCACGACCTTGACGCAGCGTTTCATCCATCGCCAGGTCGCTCGCATACCGTACATGTACTCCATCTCAGCACTCACGGCTTCAAACCCACACAAACGAAGCGGCCGCAAGACGCAAGTGTCGATTCGACAATGCTCGCCCTGCATATTAGTGGATACCTCGTCGCAGGAGGCAAGTGGCAGTCAAAGGACGGATATCTGCACGTCAATAGTAAATTGAGGGGAGGGTCCATGACAGGCTTCGATCATATCAAAACGTGTCCCGTTACTTTACTTGGTACATACTAACATCATCATATGAGTACGGAGTACTTGCCACTTCATAACGTCACTTTCGCGAAATTGGTATGGTACTGTACCATACCATTGGTACAGCATTTTCGTAAGTGCGGCCCCATCTGTCTACTATACACCGAGGCGAGCCTGTTGCTCTCGAAATTTATGACCGCAATACAGTCCCGACACGGAAGCACAACAAGCTGACGGCGTCATTGCTGTGGTCATCGAGACAGCCAACTTTTCGCGGCATCGTCGTAATAAACTGGACTGGCGAAGTCTTACTCACCTTGGGTTCTGCTAAATTTACTTGATACATTTCATTCGCTGCATTCAATTACGCTGAAAGTATGCAGTTCTCGGTCTCAGCGCACGCAGCAAAGTCTTCCAAGCAAGAACTGTCATCAAGTCGTTATATGTACATGTACCTTCATCGCAGCAAACTTCTGCCAGTCGTCGACTCGAACGCTGGATCTAACCAACCTTACCACACTAACCTCGACCGAGGTTGAGCTAAGAAAACCCTGTACCTGCTAGCCTTTATCAAGAAGATCGAGAACATTTCCTCCTAATTTATTTTTCAAACAGACGCGCAGTTACGACCAAAACGCTGCAGCTGAAACCCGCCTACGAAGTTTGAGGCCGTTTCCAAGGCGACGATCATTTTCTCGCCCGCTTCAGGGAAGCGGCGATCTCATCAGGCGGATTGCCCCGTTGACTTGTTGCGGATGCCGAACGCCCATCCCCTTTTTGCGCCGTTGATGTCCCAAGCCAAAACAACAAGGCTTTTTTAGCGCGATAGACTTGGTCTCATTATGGAGCCTCCGCATCACCCCGTCGTTGTTCCGCTCCTGTGCTCGTCACTGATTGGCTGCCGCCGCTTCCTCGACCGGACGGCGTTTTGTCTGAAGTAGCGCTACAAGCCAGCGCCCCGCGTCTTCCCGCGAACCCCCTTCGAGCATTCGCCAAGAAGCTTATGCGCATGCCGGCGTCCACGACGACGGAGAGCCCCGCCGCCGACCAGGACGAGGCCTACCTGGCTCAGCGTCAGTCCACGATGGACTCAGCCACACTGGACAAGCTGCTAATGGCCGAGAAGAACCTGGCGCAGGCCGGCCAGGCCACTACGAATGTCTGGAAGCTCATTGGCAAGCTGCCAAGTGAGGAAGGCGAGTCCCCGCCGACCCCCAGCCAGGCCAAGGGCCTCTCAGCGAGTGTGTCGATGCCCTCGCGTCAGATTTCTAGGTCCTCCACCAATTTCTCCTCCTCCCAGGGCCTCAGCAGCAGTCCTCCACGCGCCAGGACGTCTACACGGAGGAAAATCTCGACGCAGGCTTCGCACGACATTTCGTCTGGCAAATTCCTATCTACGGGGTCACAGAGCCCCCCGAACGAGAACAAGTGGACGTCCACGGCACCGCCCAGCTCCAGGGCGGAACTCATAATCGACACGACGGACGCGACCAGCATGGAAGCCAGAGCGAGCCCCCGATACAACATGGAGATTCCTCGCCCCGACATGGCCGTGGGCAGGAGCTCGCTGGGCAGTTATTCCAGCATGACGCAGAGCAACAGCTTCTACGACCGCTCCACGCACTTTGGCTCGGGGGGCGTGCGAGCGATGGATACACTGAGCGACTCAAACAATTTTCTGGTCGAGAACGGACGCAGCCGGTCAACGCACAGTAGCAACGTCTTTGGCTTCAACCGCAACGCGGCGCCATTGTCTGAGGTGACGCTCTTTACCTTTACAGTGAAGAAGAGCGACAGTGTGCTCGAGAAACTCGGCAGCAAGCGTGCCAGTATTCAACTGCAGGTGGACGTGGACGAACGCATGCTTTACTTTCTATCGGCCCATGACCAGCGTGAGGAGTACAGTTGCGCCGCAGTGACGGCCAAGCCTCAGTCAAGACTGGGCATGCAGCTCAAGATCCAGACGGGCAACGCGAGTGTGAATAAAAAAATCACCTTCTACAGCACAGAAGACCGTGCCAACTTCGTTCAGGCGCTGGAACAGGGCAAAGTTATGATTAATAAGAAGACGGCGACAGCGGCCACACCGTCGCGAGCACCGACGGAGATTATCGACGAGGCGGCGTCCACAGTTAGCAGCACGTTCGAGCGCTCAAAACTCCGGGACTCGATGGTGAGCGACCACTTCCAGCTGCTACCGGGCGAGTCGGTGCTGGAACACGTGCAACGTGTGACGAACCTGGTGGTGATGTCACAGAGTGACCGCGCGGTGCAAGGAGTGCTGAAGATCACGTCATATCGCATCACTTTCGTGCCGTACGACGCCTCGTGGAAGTTCGGCTCCTTTGAGCTCCCGCTTGCTGCGATTGACTTGATTACGCGCGATGGTCTCATGCTTCTCATCACGTGCAAGGATCTGCGTACGCTGCGGCTTGCAATGCATGACGCGTACTCGAGGAAAAAGGGTTATGATCAACTACCGTCAACGCCGGACTTTCGGTGGCTTAACCTGCTTACGCTGCGCATGAAGCCGCCAAATATGATTGGTGCACTGTTTGCCTTTGACTATCACACGGAGAAGGCGAAGCAGCGTGGAGCTCCTCTCCCTGAAAAACACAATGGGTGGTTTGTCTACTCGCCGTTTGCTGAGTACCAGCGTCTTGGGTTCCTCTCGGCCAAGAAGCTGCCAGAAGAAGAGGGTGTGATCACGTGGCGACTGCTGAAGAATTCAAAGTTCCGGTTCAGCCCCACGTACCCGCAGCTGATGGTGGTTCCGTCGCTTATGTCTGAAGAGCAGCTCGTCCAGTCGGCACGCTTCCGCTCACGCGCCCGCCTGCCTGTCGTCGTGTGGCGCCATCCTGTGAACAAAAGCGTGTTATCTCGCTCCAGCCAGCCGAATTACGGCATGGCAGGCAACCGATCCGAGCCTGACCGGATACTTCTGCGCGCGTATCGCGACTCAGCCAACAAAAACAGCTCCAACATGTCGCCTCCTCTTCACATTATTGACGCGCGCAAACCCATCGCCACGAAGGGAAACCGGTTAAAAGGAAAAGGTACGAGCGTAGCATCTTTGCAGTAGGATTTTACACGGTTGCTGACCTTTTTTCCTGGTTGTATCTGCAGGTGTGGAGAATTCGCAACATTACGACAACGCAACGATTGAATTTATGGGCATTGCCAATATTCACAAGATGCGCGAGTCGTTGGATGCATTGAAGTGTAAGTTTGCAAGTTTTGAGTGATTTTGGGGTGATATGTTGAGACTTACACATTTTCAATATTTATCGATGTAGCCCTTGTTAGTCCTAGCAGCGTCGAAGATGGCGACAAGCATTACCACAACCGTCTCGAGAGTAAGCAAAATCGATGTATTTTTGCAGTTGTTCCTGATTACGGATAAGCTCATGGTGTGCTATGTTGCGTTGTTTGTGCAGACACGAGGTGGTTAAAGCACGTGATGCGTGTGCTATCGGGTGCTCGTAGAGTAGCAGAAGTGCTCCATGAAGACGGCGCGTCGGTGCTGGTACACTGCAGTGACGGCTGGGACCGCACCCCGCAGCTTGTGGCTCTGGCACAGCTCATTCTGGACCCGTTCTACCGTTCCATCCGTGGCTTTGCCAGCCTCGTCGAAAAGGAATGGTGCTCATTTGGACACAAGTTTGCAGATCGGATTGGGGTGGGCAAGGACATTACCGATCAGCCAAACGAACGATCTCCAGTCATGCTGCAGTTCCTGGACTGCGTGTGGCAGATGACGCGGCAATTCCCGACGTGCTTCGAGTTTAATGAGAAGTTCTTGCTGCACATTTCGGACTCGCTGATCTCTGGCTTGTACGGTACGTTCTTGTACAATTCCGAGCGCGAACGCGTGCTGGACAAGGTGTGGGAGCGCACCGAATCTGTGTGGACACCCGTGCTAGAGAACCCAGGACCTTACAAGAACCCGTTGTATCGACCGACAAACCGTGTGCTGTACCCTCGTGCAAACCTTAAGCGTGTTGTACTGTGGGATGGCATGTTCTTCCGGTGGGATCCGGAAAGCCATCCAGACTACATGGAATACATGGACCCGGTGGAGAAACACGACGAGGACGCATCCGGACACGACTACGATGAAGACGAAAGCCCGCGTGGCGCTAGTGTACTTGATTCGCCATCAGTGATGCCTATTGGCGGCGATATTGACGAAGACAAGGTGGAACTAGATATTGACGTGATTCACGACTACGACGAGTTCCGGTCAAAGACGCTGTCGGACTGCTCGGACATGAGCGACGACGACGACTTCGAGATTTCACCGAGTGTGACGGCACGATACGATGGCTCATCCACTTTGACAGCAGACGAACTGAACATGACGACGCCAGCAACCAGCGAGGCGGATTCGGAGAGTTCAGCGTCCGCCGAGAACAGATTTGCACTGGAGACTGGTGTGCTGGATCGGTATCATCGTAGAGCTGAGGAGCGCACTCGCCAGCGCGCACAGGGTCGTACCATACGTGAAGCGTTGTTGTTGGCACCTGACCAGAGCCGCATCAAGTACTTGGAGCAGCTGCTTAGCGAGAGTGTCGCGCGTGAGCTACAGCTGGAGGCCGAGCTGGATTCGGTGCTGCACCGTGTCGTGCGAGGCACAAGCGTTGCCTCCAATGGCAACGCGAATCCGCCCGCTAGCTGCTGTAACGGGACGGGTGGAGGTGGCAGTAGTGACAATGGTTCTCCTCACTCGTAAACACCTAGCAGTAGAGAGCGCGAGAGATGCGTTGGATGCTGCCGAAAGCTGCCGAAAGCTGCTCTTGGTGCCCCCCTCCTGTCTGCTTTGCTCGGCATTGCTACTGGCAAGTTGTATCTTTTTGCTTCTGCTTTAGTGAGTTTTGCGTGTTTTCGGAAGTGTTTAGTGGACGTGGGTGAAGGGCGAGAAAGGCACGCACGACACGCCCCAGCGCCAATAGATTCGTACTCAGTAGTCGGTATAATATAGTCGATGGTACTCTCCACAACGTCTTTGTATGTGGATGTGCCCTCTCTCGACTGTCACAACAGATAAAAATGAATGGTGACGAGGACATGATGGCGGCCATGGGCTTCACGTCGTTTGGACGGGCTTATCGTGACCGACACCGCGTGACGTACGTGAAGAGCAAGAAGACTGATGTGTTACCGCAGTTAACTCCCGGCACGGAGCTGGTGGACAAGCGTTCGGAGTTCCCAGTCGGCAGCGTCGAGGAAGGTCCCTATGGAGTACTGTATCTTTTGGGCAAGACGAAGGACAATACTGAGACTTCATTTGAAGCTGCGTTGAATGAGAACGCGACGAAAGACAGCGAACCAGACAGCAAACTCAACTCAGTGCCGTACGCCGCACTGCTACAAGAACTTAAGCAGGAAAAAAACAAGTTTGGCACTTTGGAGAACTCGCAGTTTGTAAGGGCTCGCGCTGCGACGAATGCGTTCGAGACGCTGGGACGACATCGGTTCTTGAACCGGTCAGCTATGAAGCTCGTGACCTTGAATTATCTTTTCCAGTGGACAACTCGACACAAACAAGCATTCAGCTTTGCGGATATTTGTGGAGGCCCCGGCGGATTTTCCGAGTATTTGTTGTGGAGAACAAGTGGAGAAGAACGTGCTCAATGCGTGCGTGGCTACGGTATCACACTCAAACAGGCAGCAAACGATTGTGACTGGAGACTGCCCTCAAAGTTCCACAATGTGTTCAAGATCTGCTATGGCGAGGATGGAACGGGAAACATCTACTCACTTGCAAATATCCACAGCTTCCGTGACGTCGTACGGAAAGAATATCCAAACGGAGTGGACTTGGCTGTGGCAGACGGTGGCTTTCTCGACGCTCGCTCGCAGTCGGATCAGGTTTGGAAAAGCTACTTTTTTGGATTTTTAATGTAAAAAGGCATGATGATAATGTGGTTGCTGTCACGTAGGAATCGATGGTGACCAGATTGGTCTTGGCGGAGGTTCTCGCCATGTTCGCGGTGCTTCGGGTTGGTGGAGATTTTGTCTGCAAGACGTTCGAATTGGCGACACCATCGATGCTGGAGCTTTGCTGGATTTTCCACAGATGTTTCGAACACTTTGCAGTCGTGAAACCCATCGTACGCCCGACTATTTCGTTTTTTTTCGCTTACATTTAAGTAAAATTATAGATATTAATAATCTAACGCGCTGAACATTTTTGCTGCAGACTAGTCGCCCTGCCAGCTCGGAGCGATATATTGTAGCGCGAGGACTACATGCGGGACATCCTACGTCAAGACTTGCCAAGGTCCTAGAAGACCGTCTTGCTCAAAGCTGCAACGACACCAGCACCACCTTCCAGTTACATTTCTTGCAGGATAACACACCTATGCGTGAAGATGTGGGGTTTCTCCAGTATATGACACTGGTGAACGAGGCTATTGCCAAGAGCCAGCTTCAAGCATGTAGACGCCTTAACGAATGTGCAGACAGCAAAAACAAGAGGAAAACACGACAAGAAGAGGATGCCATTGACCCCAGACAGTATTATCAATGCTGGCAGCTCGGCAGAATTCCTCACCATGGACCTGCGTAGTAAAGCCATACGCGGGATACTCAATCTAGAGTTATTCGTTCATCACGTGCAGAATCTGCTGGAAGAGATCGTTCGCGCCGTCGACAGAATACACTCCAACACAACTTACTCGCACCTTCTTTTGCAGCACCCTCCCTAGCTTCCGTCTAATTAATAAATACATTGAATCAAGATGATCCCATCAGCTCACAAACTGTAGACACATTTCCAGATACAAAGTCTTCCCACCTATTCATTGGAGCGAGAATGGGGATTTCGTGCTCTTTCGCAATTGCCACTAACTCGACGTACTTCTCTTCAACCTCTTTACACGCGTCCAAGTCTGTAGCAATGACAAGCAACACAATTTTGTTGCATGTAAGTCCTCGCCGTACCTCGTGCATCCCGAGGACGAGACGACGAGACCGTTTGCTGCCTTTTTTCTGAGTATATGCGCGTTCCTAGGACACGCACACGACCTTGGAGTTAGTGTAGCTAGCTGAGTAGTTTTTTTTTTAATTAAAACATGTTGCGTCTCGTAGCACTCCGCTTACCTGCAGAGCAGCTAGTCGCTTCAGGAAGGAGCTAACAAGACCCAATAACTCAGGCGACTCTGTCGACTTCAGCACAATTCGGTTAGGAGATTGTTTACCTTCGTGGCAAAATACGAATGCTTGCGTACCTGGACGATAGGAGTAGCAACGCGTTTCGGCTCCACTTCGGCTTGAGTCTTCGCTCTCTCAATGCCAGCATGACCCTCTCTTGTCGGAGATTTTCGCTGTGCCATCACGACTCGACCGCCATATCGCGATCCATTCATGGCTTGTACTACCTTGTCGACATCCTTTTCATCTCTGAAAGTCACTGAAACTTCCCCTATGGTCTCACTCAACCGCAACTTCGTCACTTCTCCATGCTTACTGAAGATCTGCCTCATTTCTTCCTTGACATCAGCTACTTCATCCGGGTCCTCCAGCTCTTCTAACGTGACCAACCCGTTGACTACCACAACGGAACTCTTTTCTCTATCACTCTGTGCCTCCCACATACACAGCACTGTCTTCCCACCAAACACTTTCCCGTCGTAGGCCCCGAAAACCAAAACTGCGTTCTCCGCATCTTGGAACGTGACAATCACATCCCCAACCAATTGATCACATTTTGTGTCTTCTTCTCGGACAATTTCAACGTCGCTCAACTCTCCGAAACGACCAAAATCCGCTCGAACCTCCTCCTGGACCTCCTTCACCTCGTCTTCATCTTGCAGCTCTTCGGCCGTCACCAATCCCCGAACTCGAATTTTCGAACCTTTTCGATTTTTCAGGACGGTGTTTTTCCAGTTCGTTTTGCGTTTGCGTCGTTTAGGCTTTTCAGGAGCCGGTGGCACTAGTGGCACGGTAGGTTTGGCTGGGAGAGTGGGTGGCAACGGGATGGAGACCTGCTGCGGCTGCCTTTTAAGCTTTCTACGAGATCTTTTCGGTGCTGATGGAGTGGCTGCTCTGTTGGCATCAATTGCAGATTGCACATAGGCGTCGAGAGTCTGTGGGTTCCTCCTTGCAGTTGTCGAAGACGACGCAGTTCCTGGTCGGCGTGACATTCGTTTTGCATTTTTAAGATTTAGAAATTCCATTAACTGGTTTCTTTGTGCATTTATTTCTATCCGTTTGTGGAATGTTCTGTAATAAGGCAAAAATGTCGGGTTCCAAACGGTGGCATCAGGCCGACAGCAGACTTTCTTAAGCATCTACGGACCTGTCAGCGATAAAAACCGCATCCCCGAGTATCAGCTCCGCACGCTTGCTACAAAAAGGCAACATATGCTAGTAGCCCGCGGAGCAAGGCTGCCGATTTTAACATGGTCATAATAACATTTCGTACATCATATGTGAACAAGCCTACCACATGCCATAATGTTTGTTGGGTACCTTCGAATGTCATAATGTATTCATCAGGTTTGTTGTCGTCTCCTAGACAAACCGTTTAGCTTTGGCACCCCCCCCCCCCCAGCATATCTTGGAGTATGTAGCTCTCATTTTCCATTTTACACTCCACCACACCTCCTCCGCCCAACCAGCACCTCCGCCATGGTCTTCGTTACGCGCCCCGCCCTCCTAACCTTCACCTCTGCCCAAGTCACTCGGTTTTACTTCCAAACGTGACGTGACGACGACGACGAAGTTATCCTCGGATACTTCGGGTGTCGTTGCGGCACGGTTCGAAAGCCAACCCGTCTCAACGGGCTGACCAATCTGATGCAGCACGTAAGACGTGAGCACCCCAACTTCGAGGCGGAAATGCTTGAGGGTATGACGGCCGAGACGGGGTCCCTGCTAAACTACGTCCGCAAGACCTCGGATACGCTGTACGGGTGGCTGCTTTGGATCATTACGAGCAACTTGCCCCTCTCGTTTTGAGTGAATCGCACAACGAGACGGTACGTTAATCACTCGTTTTATAATTCTGTTTTATGGTCAGTTATTAATACCGTATAAATCGGATTGAGTGAGACAGTGGTAAAAACTTCTGCTCCTGTGCAAATCCTAACCGAATATTTACGCCGTAAAAACTATTGTTGGTGTGGCGCTAGTCAACTTCCAGCACTCTTCGCTTTGACATCCCTCCCTCGCGCGCATTTCAGCAATGCAGATGTTTTTACGCAGTCTAATCAACACACGATTGAAGAAAATGGCATTCTGTCTGGAGAGAGTGGGCCAGGCAAGATGGCTTCCGTCTTCAACATGGATTAAACGGCTGTGTTTATCGATATGGTGGGTATAACCACTATGGACTTCGTCGGCAACCCAACCATTAATATGGTTCAAGGTAAACATACTAACGTATTCTATTTATCGGGATAGCACTAATCGCTTTTGTTATTAATGTTCAGGTGCGAAATCAATGGGTTTCGGGCCTCTGTGTTTTGGCCGCATCTGCGACGGGTGAGAAACTGCCCCCGCTTATTGTTTTTGCGGGTGTGCCCGGGGGGGACCAGTCTCGCACAAGGTATGGAACCCGCAATTCGGATCCGACAACGTCCTGCACACGGCGCAGAAGAAAGCATGGTGCGATGATGCCGTAATGCTGGAGTCGATTGACAGAGTAAGTTATTTTCTGGGGAGAAAATATTTGTTGTTGATATTTACAAATTTTGGTATTTGCTGTTAGATCTGGAAGCCAAGTGTCAATTCCTGTCGCCTCCTTATTCTCGATAGTTTGAAGGTGCATAAGATGGATACAGTTCGCCATGAACTACAAGAACACAGTTGCACATAAGTGGAGTTCGTGCCGCCCGGCATCACTGGAATTTGCCAACCCATGGATGTCGCTGTCATGAAGCCGTTCAAAGACCACATCTGGTACGTGATAATAGTTTGTGTGCATCCGCATTCGCATCGGACCCTTACTATGTAAGTACAGTGCCAGTACGAGGAATACCACGAATCGAACCCGTTTCCAAGCGCTCCTGATGAAAGGCGAGCGCTTTTGTCGCGGTTCGTAAGTGAAGCGTGACGAAATGTTTCTGAGAAAACAATTAGGAAGGGTTTTATTAGGGCTGGATCACTCCGTTTGGGCCGCGTGACCAAGATGGTATGTTTCCAGTTCAAGACGTATCTGATGTAAATTATCCTGTCGTGCATTCTACAGATATAAAAACACTTAAATACAATGCTGATCCGGATGGGATGTCATCTCTATGTTTGTGTATGTTGTCCTTTTTTTACTAAGCATCTGTGGTTTTTACGAGCGTCGCACTCGATCCGTCTGTCTCACTCAATCCATTTATACGGTAGTCTGTGTTATATTGTAATTTAGCTACACGACGCTGGACCCAATCTGCGTGGAGACCTTGCGGGCCACGATGGAAGGGGACGTGCTAGCAGTGAAGAGGTCTATTGCTCCGAAATGCCGGACATTTTTGGTATCATCCTTGATAGATGGACCCATTTGTCCGAGCACTATCTGGCTGTATTCGCTTGCAACGAAGTTAACGGCAAGGTGAAGACCCTGCTGCTATGCATGGCCCCTCTCTTGAACGAGCCCGACGACGACTTTCTGCCGTCGCGCACAGGGAGTTCCTAGCTAATATGCTACCGCGCGACTTTGGCAAGCAGTTGCAGCATTGTGCCTTTATCGTAGGTGACAATTGCAGCGTCAACCAACGTCTTGCTACCCTAGTTGGCGTCCCGCTGGTGGGGTGTGATTCACACCGACCCAACCTCGCGGTGCAACAGCAACTACAAGAGCACGAGGACGACCTTGCTCAAGTGCAGGCACTGATGATAAAGCTACGGACGCTGACTCAATTGGCTAAACTACGGTACTCCTTTCTCTATTCTGTGCACTTTTATGCTATGTTGCTAATATTTGTGCCGTTTACCCTATTATTACGATTATTTTTTACGTTTAGGCTTAAAATTTCCCTTCGACCCCTAATTCGTCAAGAACCTGGTGGAGGTCTACGTTCATGATGCTGCTGCACCGATACTTTAAGCTGCTGGAGCACCTGGACAAGGAGGATGATGACCTTGCAGACTTGCCTCCATCTCCCGCCTGCAACCGGCGCCTGTGTGCTCTCCACATAAAGCTGAAGGATGTGGAGTCCGTTTCGAAGGCTCTTCAAGGAACCGATGTCGACGTACTGGACGCTCGCGAATGACTCGACGGACTTATTGCTGCCAAGTCTCAATACGCAGCCTATCTAGGTAAGTCAAGTGTGTGCGATACGAGCTTTAGAAAGGCAAGCTAACGATTGTATTGGGTTTTTACAGGGCCACGAGCTGACATCATCCACAGCCCAGACTTCGAGTCTGGCTGTGTTCGTGTGTTGCGTGGTAAGACTATGACGCGGGCGGAAAAGGCAGCCCTGCGCCCGTTTCTGATGGGGCTACACCGTGTCCTCCAGCTGATGGCGAAGACGAGGGGTCCTTCGTGAAGCGCCTGCAGAAACGGCGCAGGCTTGCCAAGCAGGAGCAACAGTATGCTCTGCTCCGCTATGTTCCACCCACCTCAAATATGATGGAGAGGGTCTTTAGCATGGTCCAAGTCGCCTTCGTCCACGACCGCAAAAGCCTGCACCCAGTGACGCTCTCGACCAGATCCTGTTCCTGCGCCGGAAATCAAGCTATTGGGATGTGCGCACCGTCGATAGTATCAGACGCCAATCAAATACAGCTTGACCATTGTTTGTCGTTATGTCATTATGTATGTGTTACTGGTCGTACATGTCATTATTAATGTGCGGGGGGTTGCAGTTCATGCATGACATTAATTATCGTTGTGCATTGTCCAACATCAATCAATATGCCATAATCGGCAGCCCTGCCGCGGAGTCTTGCACCTTTCGCTCGCACTGACAGTACGGAGCGACAAGATACAGTCCAAGGAGAAGCCAAATAACAAATAAAACTAATCGGTTCTCATCTGAAGCAACGCCTACTGCATCACCATTCAAACCCCGTAAGCGCCTCGTTCATGAATGCATAGAAGCAAAAGGACTTGCAACTCAAAGGTTTGTGCAGCCAATTTATGAATGAAGCGCAGGCTGTTTTGAGAGACCGATACCGTGGTTTGTATTACAGAGGAGTGGAGGTAAAGACACGCGAGCGAGGTGAAATGTGGCAATTATTACCAAATTATTGCCAGTGACATTGCTGCAACCAGCGACCGCGCCGTCATTTCGCCATACACAGGGACGGGTTTCTTAAGATTAGGGTTGCCGTATATTGCATTTGTTACTTTGGGATGACCATAGATAGAATAGGTTACTGATGCTGTAATCAAGCAGAACGAATATGCTATTGAACATTTCAACGACAGCAATAGATTATTTGTGCAATTCCGGTGTATTTTGAACGATTACCGATCTGCTGATCGATTATTCAACTGTGTCCACGGTGCGAGCATCCCAGAAGCCGAATTTGCGCGCAAGAACAAAAGCATGTCCAGCCTGTACGGGTGCAGCGAATGTCGCTGCTGTCCAACTCAGGCCTTCTCCAATTTAGTACTATACTGAATTGCCTGGCAAGTATCCTAGTAATAATGACGGCAATACGGTAACAAGCAATAATAAAAATTGGCGCATTTACTGCATATGGCTCTGTATTAAAGCTGCTTCAAGTCATTAGCATCAGCAGCCAACATCGTCAGTTCCTGTTTGCACGTAGAAACGCGGTCCCCCACGAAGTATCTGGGTCGCGTAGTCCTCCTCGGGTGCCTTTCGCTTGCTACCGCACCTCGGCTCCTTGAAGCGCTTCAGGACAGCGGCTTCGGCGTTCGACAGGACCCCTCCGTTGATTGCTTTGACCGCTGCGGACTCGAAGACGGGCGAGTGCATAATCTTGGCCGTCACCTTGAGCTGGTCCCGCATGCAGGGATACTCGGCAATCACCGAGTCGAATAGGAGCCGGACGTCCGCCTAGTCGATGCCGTCGCACTGGAGCTTCTTGGTGACGCTCTAGAACGTCTTCCTGTGCTCGAAGAGCGCGAGGAGCTTGCGAGGAGCGGCGACGGTCGGTATGAGCTCCTCCACGGCGTCCACCGTCTTGATTTGAGGGCGAATGGGCACGTACCGTTGTAGCATTTCAAAGTTGGAACTCCAGCGCGTAATATTCCGTTTGATGGGGTCCAGGTCGGTCGATTTGGAGAGCTCGGCGAAGCTGTTAACTTGACATAACTTTGACATCAGCGTGTTAACCTGGGTTAGCAACGACTCGGAATCAGGTAGATATATGTTAACCACTAGGTTAAACCGGTGGCTGGCACATCCAACCAGCGGTACGCCAAGTCTGGTGACTATAGCTTGGTTGGTGTCGCAGTTGTCGGCAATGACGAACGCCACCATGCCTAGCATCTTGCCGTACACGTCCAGCACTCCGTCGATGAGCTTGATGTGCACGTCCGTGTCTTAGGAGCCTTCCTCGAGCGGCGATACCGCTAGCAGGTGTAGATGCAGCTCGCCGTTCGTCACGAACACGACATAACTGCCACGTAGTGCATAGACCCGTTCGACCAACCGTCGAACGTGATTCCAACAGGATACCCATCATGACCTCGAGTTTTTTTCCCACCTTTTTCGCTATATCGTGCATTCCGTTGAGCAACACCCGCGACGAAATCGAGCGCCACCTTGACATCGAGCAAATAAGCTCGCTGTCGACCTCCGAAAGTGGCCTATTCCGATCGACGACCCATCGCATCCACTGGAAGCGATGCGACGTCCCCTCAGAGACGAAGCCGAAGTCCGAGAGGCGGCGGATGTCGCCGGAGAGTATCGCCGCGTACTGAACCTTGTAGCTTTCGTGCTTGAGCGTGAGGTGGGCGACGAGGTTGGAGTAGCCGGTGCTTGTGGCTTGCCTGCGCTCGCTACCCCACAGTTTGCAGCGGTAGCGGCCCTGGTCTAACGACTCCTGGAAGTACGCGCAGACGTCCTTGCTCGCTATCATCGTGTCGAAGGTGGGAGGTGTTTGTGGAAGTGCCAGAATCAAATGCCGAGGTGCAGCGGGCTGCTTGTCTATTCTAACGCTGCTAGCCAGTAATTGCTTGTTATCTAAAATGAAGTATTCGGTGTAGTGTCTGCAAGACAATACGGATGAGCTTGGCGATGGCGTCCAGCAGTTCGCTTGCGGCTTGATTTTGTTAAGGACTTACTTTTGTAAATTTTATTGCAAATATTGGTACAATATTATGAGCGAAAGGCGAAAGCTCCTGTAATCTGTTTTTATACTAAAAAACACTGTTTTTAGTAGTACGGAAATTTTTTATTCAGACCCCTGGCCGAACATCGTTCAATCGACACTGAAATCGCTCGACCACATTTGACGTCGGAGGAATTGACCCGAGTATGTCGAACTCCGGCTGCTGATCTTCCAGACGCCGACACTTCTGCAGCCGCTCCAGGATGACGCTGGAGCTTCATCCGCGGCTTCATCTTGACCTTCGTGCGTCGGTGGAACATCCCCACTGCGGTCTTTTACGCGTAAGTCAGGCGTCCGGCTTGACCTCGTAGGATTAGCACGCCTCCGACCTCGAAATCGGGGCTGTGCACAATATCAGCTCGAGGACCTCATACAATAATTAAATTAATCGCAATAAGACATACATAGATCACTAAGAAGGGATTAACTTACCGATACAGCAAAACGCGATGAGGCCGTCCAACCATACTCGGACGTCGAGAAGATTCACATTCGATTTTTGCAGTGCCTTGAAAACGGACTCCACGTCCTTCAGCTTGCGAAGGCCCACAACAGGTGCTTGGACGCCATATGATGGCAACAGCTCCGCCAGCTCTTCGTCCTCCGCGTCCAGGAAGGGGAGCAGTTCGAGATATCGATTGAACATCGCAAATGCTCAACTCCAGCGGGTATGCTGGCAAATGATTGGTCAAAAGTTTTGCCATAAGCCGGTAGCCATATTAATACGCAGAAGTAAAAGTTTTAGTCGTCAATAGGGACAAATATTTCGAGAATAGACACACAATGTACTGAAATTTGGTGGATTCCGTCAAAGTACGCAGCTTCAGCATCAGCGACTGAACCAAATCTATGTTGCAGAATAGTCACTGAGTCCTTACATCACAGCTCTGTTACGCCGGTGGCGACTACTGGGGCCCCGTCAATGTGGTAAGGTGATGACCGAGGGAGCAGTTGTCGCCTACCAGGAATATACACTGCTCCACCCGATTGTCAAAGCCGTGAGCCAGCATCGTTGCCAATAAGAGATGGGGACGGCTGCTGACAAGTCATCGGCCTTACTATTGACGAGTGGAGCCATGCACAACAATGCATACCAGACTTCATCATTCACTTCGTACCACGCGAACACAGTGTTCCGAGTCGAAGCCCCACCCATCAATGATGAGGCCGGACCGATCTGGCATTTTTGATGCGATTGCATGCTCTACGGTGCTCGTCACCGCCTCTATGACGTAGTGGCGCCTTAACGCAAACATGCTCTAGGTTGGTGTACCTTACATACGTAAATGTTAGTCAGTTAATTAATCAAATGTACGTGCACAGTGACGAGCGTACCGTCGAGTCATCACGCTCTCGGAAAACCAGAGCGGCAAGTTACACTTGACGAGCCACTCCAGCCAGCCGAAAAGGTTTCAAGCGGAGTGGCGAACGTAGTGCACGGCAGAACCCGTGTCGGGGTTAGCTGCCAGCATATCCTCGGTGAAGCTGGGGCGCTCACGCCTGATGTGCTGCATCAAGTTCGTGTACCCTGTGCCGCTGACACGCTTCCGGACCGCGCCGTGGCAACAAAAGTACGCGAGTATAACCTCGTCGTATGGGTCGCGGCATGGCCGGAAGTAAGAGTCAGCAACCTGCTTGTTGGTGAAGGCGGTGGGCTGTTAATGCGAGACACGGGAGAAGCGAGCATCGTGGTGGTTGGTATGCATTCTAGGTAGATTGAGGGTGGAGAGAATTGTTTTGCTGTTGTTTGAAGACCAACTTTCAAACACCAAAGGATGGATGGCTGAAACGCGTTCCAATCGATTTTGAAGTTATCACGGGCAGGTCGATAAATCACCGAAACTTAACTGATATCACTCCGAAATAGATTATTGGTTTATATCTTTGCAATATTTGCCACCCATTTTTTTCCGACAGCCCTGCTTCAGATTCAGCTGTCTAGGGTACCAGGGGATCCGGAATTGTTTATTGCTCGGCAGCAGGGGGTTTCAATCAAAATGCTGCTGTCCAAGGCTGCCGACACGACTAAAGCATAATACTACTGTGAAGTGTAGGACTTGTCCTTCACACGATGGCCATCTAACGGTAACTACGTTGTCAATGCCAATCCGATGTCTCGTGCTATTGATAGTGAGGCGCCAAAAACACTAGAACTGGAATAAACTGTTTTTTTTTGTAAAGTGGCTCTGCCGCAGTAACACGTGTCTTTAGTTTTCGTCAACTAGACTCCGAACTGTGCAAACAATACACTTGAATAAGTCTCCAATCAGTCATTGCAACGTAATTCAAGTAATAGTAGTTGACCTACCAATTATTGGTGTGATTGCAAATATGAGGAATGTTGCCGCGGAATACGGAGCTCCTTCTTGCAACGCATGATGTTAAACCTGTGTTCAGCGCCATCCATCGCTCCCGATTCACATCACATCGGACGACAACTTCCATTGCAGCCATGACATCATCGTATATTGCCTGAATTGTAGCACTCATAAGCAGGCATGATAGCTATTACAACTTGATCTTTGTCCACCCGTCGAAATTTATACACTACATGGGAATTTTCAAAATAAAATGCAGACTCTGCACGTTATTCACGTGTACATGGATGTACTGACCTTTCCCGTACCCATCATGAACTGCGGATGGGAACAATTTGTAGTTGTCACTGTTGGTGTCGTGTGAAGCATCAATCAGCAATACGTCGGGGAAACACTCGAACAGTGCACGCATGCAAACGGTTTGAAGCTAGTGATAACTTGAACAACACCTTAGTCAAATTCACAATTCTTAGAGCAGCACTCGACATTTGTTTATAAGACAGCACACGCACGTTACCCATAAAAACTTTCGCAATGGTTCCTACCATCGCCTATCTTTTCAAATAGTCCGCAATTCGTTGTAACATGTCTGCCGCGTTACCTTTTTTTTTCAAACATGCGATGAGGTGGTGAACGTCTTTCACAGTTGGCTCCACTGTTGAATGCTCCAAGATACATTCGAGAATTATTTTCTGTTTGACCCGCACGGCGCTTATTATCGACGTCGGTAAGAACCCTCTCGTCCTCCACATGTCGAACCTCATGCTATAACTTGTAAAGTATATGCCCCGACAGGATGGATTTGCTTGGCGCACTGTCGTGTTTTAACCTGCCAAACCTCAGTCGATGACAGCTTGGTGCATGCATTTATCTACAACACCGGTTTTACTTAACTCGATTAGTACAGCCTTCATGCGCAGGCTACGCATTGCTACCATCTTACCCTGCCTGGGCAACTAGTACGGCGAGACTGCTTATTAGGTCGTTGGACCGAATGTCTAGTCCACTAACGCGGTGCTCCACTGTGTGTGCATACATACGTTTTGTGGTAACCCCCCTCCTCTCTGGGATTAACTCCGTAGCGGACTGTCGATTTTTATAATTGCGTGTGCCAGGTGAAATCGTCGTCCTGATCGAACACAGCTGTGACAAAACAACAAAAGCTAATATATCTGTAAGTAGTAGCACGCTTGTATACCAAGTAGTTACTATACATACTTGGAGCGACTCTCCGGCACCCAGAAGGTATTCCTCGCACTGAGTCCAGCTATTGAAAGTCGGCTTGTCAACGACAGGGGTGATGACAGGTTTGTCGAGCTGAAAAATCCTGCCGCGAACGGAGGCGTATTGTTCAATTGTAATCGATGTAGCCTCATTCTCTTCTTCACTGTTCGTGCTTTCAGAAGCAGCGACATAGCTGCTGCTGCTATCGGATTACGATCTTCCTCATGGGTGGCATAGTGATGTAGTGTTCCGATGATGACATACATTTCCCTCTTGATAAGAACAGCCACGGTAGCACCTTGGATGTAAGCGAGAACCTACAACACCTTTTCAGTTCACTGACAAGTCTCTCCGCACGTGTGTCGAAGCAGGATCAGTTGCGGAATTGTCATCTATTTTCTGAACACAGGTTTCGCGAACGCATTCTGCCTGTTTGACGTTCGCTGCTTCACACTCCTATAAAGAGGCTTCGCAATTTGCTAATAGCGACGCCAACCGTTTTGGTTTGAGCGATGGTCAGGCAAATCTCACGTTTGTGCCCATCTCAGGATGCTTTGGAAAGAACAGAAACACTTTCTGAATCGGTGCACCCAGCCACTGTAGTTGACAGAGGCTGGTTGCATCGATCCACACGCGTCACATTTTGGTTTAAATTTACTTTGTAAGTGAGGTCTCCCATCTCCCCTTACCCCTAGTCCTCCCGCGGACCGATGTCGTCGCGGTCTTGGCTTTGCTTCGTAAAATCAGTCGCCGCGCTCCTGCGAGGACAAGGTTAAATGTTTTGGCCTGCCACGGTGCTCGGCTAGCTGGAAAGCTCGGCGCTGGGCCCGCCTCCACAAATACCGAGCGGCCCTGCTTTGTGGGCACCCGCACGAGTTTGTTACGGCTAGACGCGCTCACAAGCGCTCACTTACGTTCGTCGTTTTATGTGACGCCTCCTGCATCGGTACAAGCAGCCCCTATCACTGTGGTTTGCAATCGGCGTCGCGTCGACCAGATTCGAGACGCCATCAGAAGCGCCGGCAGAACCGTCTTGGCCAGATTCGAGCTGACGCGTCAAATCTCAAGTTCTTCTCGATGACACGTGCACTTTGTCAGTTAGAACATTTGTTTGAGCACTCACGACCCGAAACTCGACATAGCGTTCATTGAGTATACAGCGACGGCAATGGAGTTTCCGTTTGCAGCGTGTGTGTTTCATCTCCATTGAAATCTTGAAGCAACCGATAGATTCCGAATTCGCCACAACAGGAAGTTAAGGACTATTTTTGCTCGATGCCAGCACCACGAGCAGTCGCGTTTGCTCGTACGTTACTTCAGACGGGCAAATATAATCATGAAGTCATGATCATTTTCGCCGATCCCAGGTAAAGTACATGTACGAGCTAGACGCTAAATTCTGCCGTATACTCAATCACAGCACGGACGCCTCCAAGGTGGGCAAAAGTTCTCGAATGATTAGGGGTTTGCAACCAGTGACCGCCGTCGAAAACGTCTATCAGTAATACGAGATAATCGCGAGCCGCTTATTGCCTGCGAAATTGGTGTCCAAACGGGAGGAGCGTCTAGTCGCCAGAATACATTTCGATGGACTTTACGACGTTTCCGAAGGTTGAGCAGTCTCGCACACAGCCAATGTAGAAATTATCAACAAGACGAGAACCTTCTCTGGCCCGAGGTTAGATTTTCTCCCCACTGGCAGTCGATCACTTGGCGATTTCCTAACTTAAGGAAGAGATCAGTCCTAGGAAGCCGATTCTGGCGCGCCGATCGCGGATACTCCGCGCGAAGGACGGGTGGCCTCGTACATAAACAAAAATTATACTGGATGATGTTTGGACCCGTGCAATGCTACCACCAGCGCGTCCGCTGTTGGCTGTATCGTCTGAGATCTGGTGCAAGCCGCAGTCCCAGGCTGTGCGGGTCGCGTCGGCGTTTGAGATGGTCGCCCTGCCTGTATGCGGCTGCGTGTTCCCGTTGATGTCGTGACCGAAGTTGTGTGACTTCCGTGAGGAGCAGCTTACTGGACGCATCGTCGTGCCGTGTTTGTTTAGACCAGGACAGATTCTAAGTTAGACGCAATCTAAGACAGTTCAGTCGAGAATACACCACACAGGGCTCAAGCACCTTCCGTTTATCTTGTGCCTTGAAGCCCTAACTCTAACACGTTAGCTGGTTAACAGCTACAGCCGCCTGTCCCTGTTGATCCAGATAAGCCACGACCGTATCGTTGCGCCCGTCCGCGCGTGCATAAGTCGCTAAAACCGCAGCCAAGTTGTCGAAGGCTGCGTCCCTGGATCGCGCTCCAAGAAGCCCCCCCCCCCCCGTATATCCGCCGTGCGCGAGCTGTTGCGGCACCCAGCGCGGACGTGGGGCAGCCAAGAAGGCGAAAGCTGGTGATATGACCTCTAGGACCGCAGTCACAAGGAAGGTCTGCATGGACACGAGAGCGGAAGGCATGGGAATGCAGCAAGAGGTGGCGAAATTACTTGATGTCCAATCGCGAACTGTCTGCGTGGTGCCACACCCAAGGACAACCATGGCCAGGACGTTGTGGACAGTCAAGAGGAGATGGAGACATATATATATACAAACAGTTGATAAATGAAGAACGAGATCGCAAGGCGGAGAAGGCCAAGTCGGACGCACAAGGATCATGGGAGCGGGCTCACCCATGAATTGCCTCGGCGTTAAGGAGGCTCGAGAGGGGGGGGGATCCAAAATGGAAGGGTAACTCCATACCAAGCCCAAAACATAAGGGGCATCGGCTGAGACTGTGGACAGGCAAGGACAATGGATATCGGTGCGGAGGAAGGAGTGCAGACAGAGCGATACGGAAGGGGCTGCACACTTTATTTGGCGTTGCCGAGACGCTAGGAGACATTGCAGGCTTGACTGCAGAACTGAGGAAGGCAGAGAGAGCCAGCAACTACTACCGAAGGGAGCAGCGCTGATGAGCAGGACGGCATTTTTTCATTCAATTTAACGAATGTGCCTAAATGGCTATCAAAATGGGGGGGGGGGCTGAACAGAATTTTGAGGAGTGGAAGTTGTTATACAAAGTGGCCGGGGATCTGTGGGCACTCGGTTGCCGGTGACACTAACCCGAAACGGGAGATGGAATGTAGATCAGTCAGTGATACGGAACGGGCACAGGGTTAGACAGGATTGACGCAAACGTGTCAAGGCTGATGAAAGAGGTAACATGAGCTTTCGAGCGCTATTGACTGAGCTTATACCCGAAAATGGCGGCAACCAAGTCGAAGATGGACGTGGCAGAAGCCATCATCAGAAGGTGGAAACTGGATTGTGACAAAGGAACGTGATGAGATGGTGCGTGTAAGATTCTTCGATGGTGGCTCGCGCGGGAGTCCGAGGGCAGGGGGCAATGAAAGTGTGGTAGTGGAAATGGGCCCAGGCGGCGCGAAGCACAAGATAGTGTAGGCAGCAGCTACGATGTTAGAAGAGCGACATAACCAACAACGCTGCCGAATTCATCGGGCTACACAAAACAGTTGAGCAGGACTGAAAACACATACACATTGTATGGGATAGCGCCCTCATACTTGAGATGGTGAATCTCAGGCGACCGCCGAAAACAAGAAGACTCAAACACCGGTTCAGAGTGGCCAAACGATGTGTCGATTTGTGTGGAGTGGCCAGTTGAAGGATCACTAACGACAACACAACAAGATGGCAGATTGACTAGCCAACTTTGCTATGTACAATAAAAGGAGCGTGATGTGGATAGAATGAGGCACGGAAGAAGGACAGCTCGTGAAAACGTACTGATGGAGCGCATAGGAGCAGACGTGCAGAGATGGACGGAAGGGTCCTAGGCGGTCGGGGATGCGGAATGAGGGACTACGCGCATGTCGAAGGGATCCAAGACAGAGGAGAGAGCGGAGAATGGAGCACTAGTGGAGTAAGCAAGAGAGGGCTGGCAGCATCTGGTTTGTGTAAGGGCGACATTCTGGAATGGATATTAAAGTTCAACGCTGCAGAGGGTCAGTAACACAATATACCTCTTAATTAGTACTAACTCTAACATCGTCCATACTGGGCCCCGCCGATCCGTATTTTCGAGGCTTCAATGCTCATCATCGAAATAGGTTGGGGATACTGACAGTCCCCCCCCCCGTTGAGATTCACCCAGCGGTTGCTAGTAAATATCTCGTAGAATGCTGGCATAGTCCTCGCATCCGCCCAGCGGAAACAGCACTATCCATCTTCTTCTTCGTCCTGATATGCAGAAAAAAAATGCGATCATAAACTGAGAACGTGGTTTGTGTCTCTTCAGAGTCCTTGCTACGACGTTTTGCTGACATCAAGCTCCTATTCCAGCACAAAGAGCGCGCAGTATATCAGAATAAAAAAAACACGAACGTCAGCATTGTAGTATCAAAAACATACATTAAAGACGCTGAGGGTCCACCCGGTTGCGGGGCCCACAGTGTCTTCGTCGAGGCAAGCAGAGTAGCCAAAAAGGTTACTGCGCTTTGTGGTTAATTTATCAACTACGCTGGATGACTGCATTGTGGCTCTGATGTTTTGGCAAGCTGTAAATGAACCAGAGAGTAGGTCCAAGTTGTTTCTTATTGGCGTGTGCGTTAACCGCACCTATAATGGGGAGTTGAATGCGCTAGCACAGGAGGTATCAAAAGCATGCACTGGATCTAGTAAGACAGCAGTATGATTTTGCAATCAAGGCATCAAAAAGGTATCATTGTTATTCGTTCGGTATGTACGTCCTTATCCAGTTTGTGCCGACGGACGACGTACAAGATGGTGATATCCCAGAGGAACACACCATAGACCCACGAGACTGGCCATGCTCGTGTATATTTCGGGTAACTCGGCTGCCCCCCTGTCGGTGTATTATATACTATTGGAGGATGATTCACTGCACGCTGTTGCTTCCTGAGAGTACCATAAACAAGAATCCCGTAAATTCACCGCGAAGACAAATGCAATGCACTGCTCGCGGTATCAAAGCAGATCGCCGACATTGCGGCAAAGTGGGGGACCCCAGCTTATGCAAAGGTTCTTCAACAACAAATTAGTTTTCTGCGAGTTTTGAAAGCAGGCTCAATCCCGGACGTGGTGATCAAGCTCACGCCTGTCTCTATGATCCAAAATAAAGGTGGCAGTCTCGATAGCGGAGAAACAATGAGGTGCCGACCGAGACAGTGAATGAAATTGCTGCACCGACTGATACTCTGAGCGATGGTGGTGCTTCTCCGCTTATATATACACGGTACTGCTGTACCGGAGCTCGACTGTGAGCAGTGGTATTGACGGACTCAGACATTGAATGGTGGCGCAGCTGGATTTTCTGATGTAGCCAGTATTAACGCAGGTAGTTCCAGTAATTCTGGCTTCGATTGTTTGGACACAGAGAAATCTAAGAGCATACGATGAGATCCGTCTAGCTCGTGCGATTATTTCGGGTTTTCAGTAGATTCCAAAGCTGTTGGAGCGCTTTTGGATGAGTTTTCGTGCAGCGATTATGAGGTCGCCGATTGGGATACAGCAACTTCAAAGGTTCTGGACTTCCGATCGATCGAGATGATAATTCCAGTGCTGATGAAGAAGCGGTGACCTCGACCAGGAGTATTATTAATTTTTGGGTGGCCAAACGATAATCGCCATTACCGAAACTTCCCAGAATTGCGCTCTAACGATAGAGCATCTTGCATCAAAAGAAATGAAAACCGAACGGTGGATCAGTGCCGTTTAAAATAGCCAAAACCACGAAACGCGCAGGCGCGGCAAAGCAAAGTCGTGCTCAGAAAATCGTTATTAATCGAAAAACGGTCCGCAAGACGACTAAGAAAATTTAAGTCATAGGGGGGGTTCGTATCTCTTGCTACGGTAGAAGAAGCTGTACGAGACGAAGCTCCGTATGCGTCGTACGAGAACCACCTGCGCGCACTACACAGACGGTTCTCGTATGACGCATACGGAGCTTCGTCCGCCGATTTTGGAACAGTGTATATTTTGAAAAATGCACGACCGACACTACGGCCATGCATTTCAAAAATGCCAAAATCGACGGAGCAAAGAGAATGACAATATTGTCTAAGAGGCAGACTTGATTGCAACTTAGCCGCTTGCTTGAATGTCCTCCGCTTCCGCGCCAGGTACTGCACCTCTTCAAGCAAGTCGTTATGTACTCGTGCACGACCAAGTTGAGCCGGTAACTTGCACAACCGACAAGCGGCACGCCCAGCGGATTGGCGAGATGCTTGTTGACAGCACAATTGCCACCAACTAAAAATAAACAGCCGGAAATAGACTTGCCAAAAATAACGGTAGAACCGCTTGATAGCAGTCAGATGACCCTCCACATTCAGCTGGTCGTTGGGCTAGTCCATTACTGGTGCTAGTGACAGAAGTGGGCATTATGTCCCCGCTTCCGTCGCGCAGCAGTCGTAGACAGCCAGGTAGCGCTCCGTCCCGTGCGTCCACCCGTCCTGAGTGAGGCCGTAATGCTCCAGCATCTCGTCGCCGATATCGTTCTCCACGCCTTTGTCACTGCCTCCATGGTAGAGGTCATGGTGGCCACATAGATGGGGTCTAGACCCGTGTACCTAACCAGCAGTCACAAAAAAGTTAGTAACAGCAAATCACTCAAATTCGGCACGAAAATGAAATAGTTACCGGCGCGTTCCCATGAAGTCACGAAAGGAGAGGGGTAGGTTGCCGGTAACGCCAGGCATACGGGTTCGAGGCCTTCTGGCCCGTCACGGCATCAGCGTGCAGGTCGGCGCGACGGTGGTGTCGCACATGTCGGTCTCAAAGGTCGGGTGCGCTACCTTGACGTGGGACACCAGATTGGTGCGCCCCGTCTTGGGTGTGTGCTTGCTGCACTTGCCGCAAGTCTTGCATCGGTAGTACCCCGTAATGTCTCCCTTCTCGTCCAGACAGGGCTTAAAAAAAGCCCCAGAAGTCTGCCTATGGGCTGCAGAGGGGCAGCAAAGAGAAGGTTGTCGGCCATTGTGGAGGGTAGAGGAGGGTAGAAGGGCTTGCTAGGCTTGATGCTTGTTTGAAAGTGAGATGTGGGGCTCATGCTGAGATACCAACTCAAGATGAATAGCCACAGCAGATGGCTGGTGCAGGAATAAAGTACCGATTTTGGGGGATGGTCCACGTAAGTTTCTTATTTTGTTGGGGCTGGTCCGAAAATAAAGAACTTGTACCGAAAATACAGATATATGTAGTTTCGGGATATTTGTTTTTGCCATCCCTGGCAGGAATGATCATTGAGCAAGGACCAATGACAATTGGTCGTGACAGACAGTGAAGGAAGAACGACTTGTCGTTGACTTCCTGGCGGCTATTCCGTCTGCGTTTTTCTTCGAGTGAATTACTGCGTAGTGGCTTTATACTGGCCGCACTACCCACGACGTCTTCCATCCAGGAGGGTATTAATGCATGGCGCAACATGGGGATGTCTGCTAGAAGTTCGATGATGTCGACGTGCTCCGTGAATACAGTTGCATTATCTGCTTGGCTTTGAAGCAAGTGTTACGAACGGCGGTCTCTATGGCACGTCTTGGGCAATTCCGATGCACAAGCGTCGCGAATCCCATGTGGCAAACATTCGATTCCACGCTGTCGGAAGCATTGCGAGTGCTCCGGCGGGGAAGCGACGTAATGCTACAACTCGTGCGGACTGGATGGCGAAAGAATAGCGGAGCAATGACCGGGCATATCAAGAGCAGCGACTTGACACGTATCGGCTGGGATACACTTGTGCAAACTGTTTCCCAGTGTCGTTGCCGGCGAAAATGACATGGACAAGCAGCAGGGCCCGAGCCAAAGACGGCACTCGGTATTTCGCTGTCTTGAGCCCAACTATTACTGCCAAGCGAGCATTTCGCGTACGGAACTTGTTTCGGACGGCGTTAAGAGTCTGGAGATGACTCTCGAGATGTGGAAGAATGGAATGATCGGACATGTTTGTAGACAAAACTAGGAAGAGTTGCGTCGGCCATGCAGAACTTGAGACTGTACAGAGCCTCGAGTACCAGTCTCTCTTACTACAGTGTCAGGCAGGATTGACGCACTGTACAAATGCATTGAACGACCTTGTTCTTACGGCCTCACGTGCAGATTTACTCGTGTGCGGAGTTTCCTTACCAGTGTTCGGAACACCTTCGATCGGCGAGTTGTATTGGCAAGTCTGTTTCTGGGATGCAAATGGGTCGCTAAAACTCAACTACTATCCCTATATGCTACCTACCTCTTTCCACCTGACTCAGTTCACTCCGTCGTGCGCACCAAAGCCAGTTCAGCTAATATTAGTGCTTGGCTCCCAATGAGGCGATAACTTGGTTGCAAACCGTGGAAATTGCGTCCAGGCCTTCGCTCGCCGCGTTTTCGGAAAGCTGTAGAATCGTGGCATATATCACATCCACGTCTACCGACGCTCGAAGCGTGTCAATACTCAGTAGTGTCTCCAACAGCTCGAGCGTGACGACGACAAGCTCGACGTCCTCCTCGTACAGCGGCCATCGAGCTAGCGGTTCATGCAACGTTTGTGTGACCGTGTGGGGGTTGGCCATGCAGAATGATACGACGTGAAGCAATAGCTTCCGCTCCGCTCGGATCAATCCACACAAGATCATGAACGAGTGCACATTCTCCGAAGACACGACTGGGTCGAGCAAAAAGCTGATAAAGTCACTGATCCACGGATGGTTTTCCACCTGCGTGTCAATATAAAAGAAAAGACGTATTGATAAGCTTTTTGCCACCTTTACAGCCTTCAAGCAGTGAGCTAAGCAAGGGACGTACCCGGAACTCCTCACTCTCAGCGCATCCAACGAGTACCGTCGCAACAGCTTCGGTCCGAAGACGTAAAAACTTGCCCCACTGAGAGCCGTCAAGCATTGAAGGCAGCAAAGGGAGTACCAGCTCATTAGCCAGCGGATGAATGTCCTCTCGACATGCAGCTGCTAGACGAGTAAGACCCGAAACAATTCGGTTTGCCGTCGTCTTGGAATACCGATCCAGCTGATGAATGGCCTGACAAAGCGTGACAACCGCAAGCTGCCGGCACGAGGCATACTCAGTACTCGCTTCCGGCACGGTAGACGCCCGCAAAATGGCCAGCACATCGCCGTACACTCGCGGATCAGCCAGAGTACCAGCCACATTGTGCAGAAAGTCCACCTGAGAGGACAGCAGATTGGCTGCGTCAGGGTGGTGAAGCCAAGAGAGAAACGCCTCCACGAGTGTGTGTCGGATCGCTGAGCATGCTCCCTTTGCGCTGCGTCGCTCCGCTGAATGTTTCTTAGGAAAACATGTCAGTGCAACCTGTAGAAATATTCCAAAACAAGACCATAAGTTACCCATTCACTTTTATTCTGAAGTCTTGTACTTACCTCAAGCCGAGGCATCACGGTACTCATCGCCTTGAAAGCTCCCTCAAGCGTAGATGCAGCTAGTTTATGCTGGAAAAGGCAAATGTCCCGGATAGACTCGAGCAGAGCGTTGACAAAGTCAAAGTCAGGAAGTGTAGTCAGTTCTGCGATATTCAACCTGCAAATGTGAAGAGAAAAAACTTTTGTGAGTAAATTGTGAAATGAGACAGCCAAAAATATTCTCACAATGAAGCCTACGTACGCGTTGGCCATCTCGTCAAGAAGGCTAGTAATTGATGTGGCGCTGTTTGTCACACTGTCAACCATAGAACCCCTAGCAATTACCCGGTACATTACACCCAATGCCTGTGCTGCTGCCATTCGCCGAGTATCCACTTCCAACCATGAACAGAGCACCCTGCAGCATTCCTCCTCCAGCTTCTTCGCAACCGCAATTGTCGACGGCTTCTCCTCCTCTTCGTCAACAGTTTCCATCCTGTCCGACTTGGCCTCAGCCGTCGGAGGGAACAGGACATTACCTGCAGAGACTTTGGACTCATCTGCTTCCATCTCCTCGACAAACGCGGGGAGTGACAATAACGCGAACGTATTGGGCGACGAGTACGGGAACTTCGCTTCCAGAAGCACTGCAGCAGTCGTGGCCAACTCCACTTTGACAGCTTCAGCCACCGCTGTATCCTGTTTGCCAGCACGTTCGTGCGTTAGCAGCTGCAACAGTTGCGGTAATACCTCCGTGAAGATCGCTTCTCTAGCCGCCGTGTGGGTCTGCAACGCCACCGCCGCATACTCGCACGCCGGTCGCAATAGCGCATTCCAGCGCTGCGCCGCCTCCTCCGTCTTGCCCCCAACACTCTCGTCCTTGAAAAGCGGGAACAGCCACCTCAGCTGTTTCAGCACGTCGCCAACCGGCACCTGGTCGCCGAAAGACTCCAGTACCCGTGTGGAACCCATCAACGCCACCGCCTTAAGTCCGTAGTAGCACTTGTGCGTCCATGCCGGATACTGCAGTACCTTCTTGAACGCATCCTGATAGCGCAGCAGCAGCGGCGTCATCGCTTGTCTCTCCGTCACATAACGAACAGTCTGCAATGGCAACATATAAATACACATTAATTTGTCCACTCGAAATTGACATTAAACCATAAAACGCCGTTACCAGCGACGCGGCGGTCACAAGCGTGCCCAGCTCCACTTCATGGTCGTAAATCAGCGGCTGATGATTGGGGGGAGACGGGAGGAACTCGTCAATGGCGTCATCTAGTTCCTCGATCACTTGCAATAGGAAGACAAAAGTGGCATCCACGCCAATGCTCGTGGAGTGCACACACTCCTGCACGTAAGCTGGCAAAAGAAGATGAGAAACAGTGGCAAAATGAACGAAAACGCAATGAAAAAGCAGCAGGAGACGCAAAAAAAAAACCTGCGTGACGAACATACCGGCGACACCTCCCGATTGAGGGGATAGCAGCGCGCGCGCCAGATCGCGCTGCATGCGGGGCGGTGGGGACGTCTCGGAGCTCGTCGACGGAGTGGTAGCCATCTCTAAATGACACGCAAATCATGATTCGACCACGCCCGTTGGTTGGCTAAGCGGGGATCAACTCATGTACCATACAAATTGCAAGTGTAGCAACTGACAAAATGAGGTCCAGCCGCTTCAACATGTCTCCGCTAAAAAAGTTTGGCAAAAAAAGAGAATGGCAACACATGTACCGGTACAGTAAACTCTCCGTTAATCGGGCTGTTCCATCTATCCAGCATGGTACCATCGGATTTGTCTTCGAAACACGCCGCCGAAGATGGCCGAAGTGAGCTCGTCGGCCGATTGCAAGACTGTATTTTTGTACGGAGCAGACAAGGTGCCATCGCCGAGTTGTGCTCGTGTCCTGGCCAGTGATTTCGCTACAGCGTACTCAACGACACACGCCCGAGGCGGACGAGACGGCGCACCAGTGCGTGTGCAAGCGGACCACGGCCGCGCTTCCCGTCCGAGGGAACGACACCGGCGGCAGATAATCTGCCAGAGGGCAGCCACCACCTTACCACAGCACCGGCATGGAAAAATCGCTGGCTTTGTGGTCGCCTTCTCTTCCACGGACAGGCTTGGTCCGCCGCATGGTGGCGGACCTGGCACAAAAGTCGGGGGGGAAGGGCGAGTATAAATACTGTAACAATTGATGCGCTCTATTTTTCACGATAAAATCGAAGATGTGACCGTAACCCGCCGCCTTGTCTGCCTTGCGGGATTCTCTGGCTCACTTTCCCTCCAGCTTCTGTCTGGCAGTCTGACGTAGCAAACACTGTGCTACGAACTCTTTCTATTATTTGAGGGCTGCTGCTGGGCTGTTAATGATAAATGACTCATGCCTGAGCGGATTGCCAAGTGAATATTTGCCATCGTCCGTCAGGTGGCCCCGACTGTTGAGAATGAAGCAGCGCCACCAGCTGCCAACCCATGGGCTAAAAGTAGCCGCAAGCTGATCCCGAATTCGAATTACCGCCCGATGGTACTACAACACGTCAATGTTTGGCATTTTGTCCGACCGACTTGTAGGCGTGATGGAATTGCGAATGCGACTGGGGCTTTTTAAAACTTAAAAGCTATCGGTTTTGGTATAAGGGGCATCGATCTGCAGGCCAGACGTTTTAGTCTACCGCGAAGTAGCCAGCTCATGATATCATCCATTGGCTTTAAGAAATTGCACTGTAAACGTTTATTTCCAAAAGTTGATACCTTTTGCCTGTCAACATCTCGGGCTTTCATGTTTCAAATCGGCGATGTAGCCAACTCGGAGTGCAGAGCACGGGCGCAGGTCAACAAAAACAAGAACGTCGGGAAAATGGAAGCGGCGCGATGAGCTTCATGTCTCGACGCAGCAGCAGCTCGACTCGAGGAGGAGAGGAGACCTGCTGGGCCACAACTGAATCAAGACTGTCGAGCAGCGAACATGGCGTCAGGAGGCGCCGCCCAAGTCGAGGAAGAGGCGGGCGAGCTCCGGCCGCTACGGATCCGCGTGTCAACGCCCGTCTCCCCCGGTCCGGACAGCTTCGACACACCCGACGGCAGCGAGTCAACGACCTTCGCCTCGGGACGCGGCGTCAAGCGACCAAGGCGAGAGGAAGCGGCGCTGTTCCTGGAAAAGACGTACGAGCTGCTGGAGCGGTGCCCACGCGAGCTGGCCAGCTGGACGCCCAGCGGCGGCAGCTTCGTGGTTAAGCAGCCCGCAGCCTTCGCCGAGCACGTGATCCCCACGTACTTTAAGCACCGCAAGTTTAGCTCCTTCGTGCGTCAGCTGAATCTCTATGGCTTCCGGAAGGTGCGCGCCAGTACTTCAGTGTCGGTTGTGGGGGAGATGGAAGCCGGGGTGGAAGCTGCCGCGGAGGACGCGAGTCCCAAAGAGTGGTGGGAGTTCCGTCATGAACGGTTCGTGCGGGGTAGAAGAGACCTGCTCTGTGAGATCAAACGACGCTCTCCCAGTGATGCAAGGGTGACGACGCCGTTGGGGGCTGGCACCCCTGTGGAACGCGTCGAGTTCGAGGAGCTCCGGGCTGAAGTGAGCGCTCTCCGTGACGATATGCACAAGATGCAGAGAACCAATGAGCAATTGACTGGGCTGCTTCAGAACCTGCTGGAGCGCGTCACCAGCTCCGAGAACGACGCAGGGAAAAGCATCAACCGACAGGAATACGTCCAGGCGTCGAGTTTTGAAAACTCTTCTTCCGTAACTCAGAGCCAGTCTAGATCTCTGCCTTCGATAGCGTTACCCAGTCCAACAGCTAGTACCAGTCTCAACGGGCCCCAACTAGCATTACTACAGCTTCATCAGGGACTGCAACCTCAGGGTACACCGCGGGATATCTTGACACCGCGGACTCCTGCTTCGGGATCTTTTCATTTACGCCCGGTGCAGTCGCTGATGGCGAATCTGAGCCCCAGCAGCCGACCAACTCCGAGTCCGCGACTCAATCCTAGCTACGTCGGCACTCCTTCATACAGTCAGCAACAGCAGGAACAGCTCAGCAGGAACCAGCAGTGCTGGTACCAAACCACTCCACTAACCCTCCCATCGCCGACAGCAAAAAACCGCTCACCGCTAAAACGACTGCGTGTAGACTCAGCTACCACCGTTGTGGAAGCTCAATCAGGGTACGGCCTCCGGTCTCCAGAGGACGTAGCAGTTCGTGAACTAAGTCGAATCGCGTCGGAGATCCGCATCGACCTTTTAACGTGCATTACGGCACGCGTCACGGGCTTTTTGCGCGTGCACCGCGATCAATCGGAGCCGACGCGTGAAGCTGATGCTAATGCCGTGGCCGAAGCGGTCGGCTCCGACATCCGCCAGAAACTTGCACTTTTACAGGCGACAACGACGACGTCGGACCCGATGCTCTTAGACGCGGAGACAAGTTGTATGTATCGTGTGGAGATCCTCAAATTCATTTCCCGCGAATTGCCGCGCGCCGTCCAGGAAGCTGTCGACAAGCGCCTGCCGGCACTGGAAAAACTGAAACAGCGCCCAGCAAAAGACCGATCACTGCTCGCGTTACTGGTGCAAAAGGCGCAGAAGGCACTCGAGCACCAAATGCACTCGGAAACGGCGACTGCTGCCGTGAGTACTGGGCGTCGCTGAAACATAAGTAGGAAGTTGTTAGATGACAAGAATAATAGTAATAATTTGATTATTGTTTTAGAAAGAACTTTAGATGGACTTGACGATCTGTAGTAGTTACAACAGAAGTTGGGAGAGTGACGTGTCGTCTTGCAGAGCACGCGATACTTCGGACATTACAACGCAGGAGGAGAGTTTCATCGTCCAGAATGTGCGAACCGACATGGCCGCGGCAGGACGAGACGCTTTATCGCCACGCTTGTTGCCACCTTGGCTTACCAGCGCGTAGCAGTCGAGTGACATCAGATGCGTCTGCAACTCCTCACGGGACAAGCGGGGCACCCACGCTGTCTGCGGCTGGCTACGCAACCGTGCGAGTTCTTCGCTGACTTGGTTCATATCACACTGCTGCAGCGGTCTCTTGGGGTTGCTATCGCCATTGCTTTCGTTGCTGCCGGGGGCGAGTGCAGTGATTGCGTAGAGCAGCAACTTGGCTTGTCTTGGCAGCTGCTTAATTTGCTGGACAACCGGTGACGAGAGCATCGACGTCGCACACTGGAACACGTCACGCATCGTGACCTTCACCTGAGCAGGAGCCGTTGTGTTCTTCTTCGAGCTGCCAAAGCGCTGAAGCGCGTGGCGTGCAGACTGCTGGAGCAAACTAATGGCTAGACGCGCGTCACCATCACGAGCTGCTACCTTTCTGGCAATGAGCTCAATCGCACGTGGCTCAACGAACTTGGAAACTTCTGGGACGTCTGTGCTAGATGCCAGCGCACTCTGAATGTGGTTTTGCAGAATCAGTAGTAGATCCTGATGGGTATACGAACCAAACACAACTCGTGGAACGTGCGAGTCGGTAGCAGCTTCTCCGGTCACATGAATATGGGAGACTTGATCATACATGTCGACACCATTCATGATGCCCAAGAACTTGATGTCCTGAGGTGCGACTGCGGCCCACCGCACGAAAAAATGGAGCACCTCCTGCACTGTCGGCTGCATGCGCACAGCCAGTCGCAGTAACTGATCCACTTCGTCCAGCACTACGACAATCATGTGTTTTTTCGCTTTCGACCCCCCACGCTGAGCCGCTACAAACCTGTCCATCTCAAACGGGTCCAGTTGCTCCGGCATCATCCAGTCCGTTGACTTTTGCACCAGCTGCGCCACTGCAGCGTACAAAACTGCAGGGTTGGTGAATGTGCTGCAGTTGATCTTCACCGCGGTCTTGTTGCTCTGCACAGCGCGTTTCCGCTTCAGTGTCGTTGCCATTTCCGCCGTTTCGTATCCCTGCTCGATCAGCAACGCGTTCACCGACGAACTCTTTCCCGTTCCTGGGGGACCAATGATGAAAAGACTTGCACCTTGTTTCGCCTGACCCTTCAACACGTCACGTACGATCTGATGCTCTTCCTCACGTCCAACAATGGGCAAATTGCTGCGCACCATCTGCCCCGAGCAGATCCGCTGCACTACCGCCTGAGGGTCCTCAACGGGCTCCAGAATGGAAGGCAACGTATACTGAAGAGTTCTTCGCAGCGCCACGCGGTTGATGACACTAGTCTTGTTCTCTGCGGGCTTCTCCGGGGTCTTGAGCATGCTCAGCATGGGGGTGCGTGGTTTAGGGTGGTGTGGGGTCAGCAGCAATGGGGACGCCAAGACGTCGTCCGTCTTGCGCTTCTTCGTGGATGGCGGACTCAGCGGCGCAGAGGAGGGAGCGCCGCCGACTGCAGCTGCCTCGAGCGCACGGAGACGGCGCTGCAACTGAAGGGCCAGCTCCGGCATTTGTTCACGCCTCTGGGCTCGCGTACGCATTATGAGGGGCGGGTGGGCGCGCAGCACGGCAAAGACAAAAGACACAGTTGGGCTTTTGAAGGCAAAAGCGATTGTGAACGTGACGATCGAATGGCGCCAAGCGCAAAATGGCGCGAAAAACGTTTCAGCGAATGGGAACGCAATATTTATATTTTAGACGAATAGGAGGGAGAATTGGAGATACGCTTTCCGGGATTCGTTGAAAGTACATCATAATGTGTCAAATATTTCTGATGGCATCAGTCTCGTCCTGGCGTTACCAGGCTGGCAACAGGAAGGATGTGATAGTCGCGCTCCGAGTGTGATCATGAAATATTGGAGATGACTGGATATGGAGACGACGGCGCGATCTCGGCGTGGAAAGATGGCGACGATCAACAGATTAGTACTGGGAAGGACTGTGGGAGTCGCACCTCTCTTTGCGGCGGACAACGCATTGTTTCGAACCGAGTTCATCGATTACGGCCGAAAGTTTCTCCATCAGTTGCTGTGAAGAACTCAAATGATATTCGTGAATTAGACCAGTCAACAACAGAAGAAGAGGCCGAACGATCGATTAAATCACAAGGTAAGGATATACTACGTAGTTTGTTCATAAGTTACAAAATGTCCTGGTCTCAAACTGGTGGTGACGCAGCTCTCACATTCCGACTATCTTTTTTCGGCAGGTATCGTCATCGGTGCTGTCATCCGAGGTGGTGACCACGAGCTTAATGGTCTCCGCAGAAGTCAGCAGTTTCAGCCGTTCGATGCGCGACGTCAAAAGTGGGTGCGAAGTGTCGCCCAAGTAGTTGCCTCTTTCAGTGATCATCCATGTGTTGAGGACCGAGCGCATGTCGCAGTTGCGGGACAACTTCCGCTGGAAGCAATTGATTCCGCCGCGTGCAAACCCGCTCTCGGCAGCCACCTGATCGGCCTCATGCTCTACGCTCCAGGACAGATACAAGTTCCCGACGGCGATACCTAGCACACCGACGATACCCGCGATGAATTTGTTCGGGATCTTGTGAATAGCGACGCAACTGCCTACGAGTGACGCCGGCAAGAAGGCCCCCGTGTACATAGAGTGGTTCTTGGCGATGTGCGCGCTTTCATGCGCTAGCACAAAGTCGATCTCGTCCCGCTTGGGAATGTCGTACTTGGCGTGCAAGTGCGCTGGTGCGTAGAAGGCGTCGTAGAGCTCCATAGGCAGTACGATGCACGCTCCACGCTGATCGACAGTGAGGTTAGCCCCCATGGAGGCACCCGCAGACTGCTCGCCGACGCGGATGGAGATCCTCTCTGGGTTCTTTACGCCCACACGGGCCGCAATTTTCCTCACGTTGATGGCAAATGGGTCCTTGCGATCGAGTTCATGGGCGTCCAGACCCTGCGCTAGCCGAAGCGAGTGCGTACTGGTGGGCTCTGCGATTGGGTACGACGCGTACCCGTAGAGCAACAGCGCGGACGCCCCGATGAACCGCTTCGAGTACAGAGCCGTCGACATGAGCTTGATCGTCGATCTCGTGACTAGTTTCCAAATGGGCTCGGCCGCGCCGTCGGGAACTTGTGGTGATGCGACCCGCATTGTAGTGCCTGACCTTGAGATCGCAGTGCGTTTTTCAGCGAATTTGGGCGGTCTACACGTTCGTGTGTCTTTGCTCACGGCGAATGACTGCAAGTTTGTATGCTGCTCACCTTTGCTGCCGATTTGCCCGTTTCGTGTCTGGAGCGCCCGGATCTGTTGATTCACTGCAAGGGATCAGAGGCACTGGGCAGTGGTTGCACACGGAGATTGTTGAGGAACGCGTAGGTCACGTGCGGTGCTGGTGTCCTGCAAGCAGAGTTTTTGAGCCTCTGGCTGGGAATTCTATGAGGTTTTGCGCGGCAGTCGATGACGCACGTCGTCCGATTGCTGGCCAGAGAAATCGTATGTGCCAAACCCCGGGATTGGCGGAAAAGGAGTGTGTGTGTCAGTGATCTGTATTACGATACCGGTACTTGAAGTATTACTGTATTTAAATAAATGTATACTTCTCCATTCCAACTGAAAATGGCCATTTACGCTTTAATGCTTACCACACTTGGGTTTTAATTGGTCAATATGTAATTGGTCAATATGTTATGTAAAAAGAGGATCCAGTTGCTGATTGGTTAATATATTGATGATAGCAGTAAAACCTCGCTGCTAAAGAACCTTTAATCCAGCTCGTATTGGTATTTAGACAAGGTAGAATGATAGCACGCCTGTCGGAGAATCTTGTCGGTCTAATATCGCTAATTTTGAATGAATTGCGAAAAATAACCTTATTCCACGGCTGCGAAGAGCGCACTTAGCGCCCGCTTGTGACGCTAAAACCACCAACGAATGAGTGTAAAATTACCATCGTGTGCTCCAGGTTCTGAGCTTTGTGAGGCTGGTTTCAGACTCAGCGAACGCGGTCTGCATCAAAAGAACAATTACGAGACCCAAAAGGACATAGTCCAGTGGGACAGATTATTATTCGCTTGTCAAACCTTCGGCAGTGGGAAGCAAACTTTTCAACTTACTAAGTTAAATACGACTGGCAAATACTGTAGCTGCCACCATCTTTTCGTGGCTACAGTATTCACCCCTGGCGAGAATAGTATTACCCGGTAAGTATTTCAAGTGCAAGGCAACTATATTAAGTGACAGTCTTCACTTTTCGCTACACACAAGATTTTCGAAACTTCGCGCTTCACAGCAAACCCCATCGTGGCCATTCATTTTCAGCCTTGAACTATGACCGCTGTTTGCCTGCGTGGCGGAAGTCCTGCTTACCGTTCTTACAGTACGGGCATTGCTTGTTCGGCTCGTAGTCCGGCGAATGTTGATCCTCCTTCGTCAGCGGACTGCGGCAAGTGAAGCAGGACACCACCGCCGCTTCAGTGAGATCCGGCTTAAGCGCCACGCGGTCGTCGAAGATGTAGCAGTCGCCCTTATAGTGTGCGCCACCCACCTTTTCAAAGTAGTTGAGGATGCCACCATCCAGCTGATAGACCTCCTTGTGGCCTTCGTTTAGCAGTGCATACGACGCCTTCTCACACCGAACGCCGCCAGTGCAGAACATCACGACGGGTTTTTCCTTTGGTACTTGTTGCAGCTGTGCTCGAGCTTCATTTGGAAATGCACGGAAGCTTTTGATGTTCAGGTCCACCGCGTTCTTGAACGTTCCCAATCTCACTTCGTAGTCGTTCCTGCATCAGAAGCCCAAAACTTACCAACGTCAGCTCTTCTGCTGACAACAACAAAACGCCACCACACTATCCCGCTGCACCTTGTGTCTAAGACTATCATATCCTTGCCGTCATCCATCCACGTCTTGAACTCTTCAGCTGAAATGTGCGCTGCAAGTCCGGTCACGGCTGGATTGACCTCCTTCATGCCCATGGAGATCACCTCTTTCTTGATCTTCACCAGCATCCTCGGCAGCGTCATACGCTCGGAGTACGAATCTTTAAACTCCATCCCGCGGATATCCGTATCAAGATCAATGACCGCGACCTTCATGGCCTCCACAGCCTCCAACGTTCCAGATAGCCGAATGTTCACTCCTTCGCATGACAACAAAATCGTCCCACGAAGTTGATCCTCACCGAAACGCGCTGCGACTAGCAGCAGTTGTTCCTTGAGCTCAGTCAATCGCTCTGCAACGAACACGCAGAACCCATAGGCCGACGAGTTCACGTATAGAGTCCCGGTCGCATCCTCGGTCTCTGTTCGCATTGCCATTTATGGCCTCTCGTTTCAAACCGCCTTCTATTAAGGTGTGGGCGTTTTAGTAACTTCAAGTAACTTTTGACATACAGTAGCAATCATCCCTTCCGAAGCATGCGAGCAATGGGCCTCTGCGATTGGATGGAGACGCCTAGCGTGATGCGAGACGAGAGGCGTCTGCTTCACAATGTCGAGCGGATGCAGGCGCCGCTGGCAACGGCAAACCGCGTGAACCTCCGACCCCACGCCAAGACACACAAGACGCGCGAGATCGCGGCCATGCAGATTGCAGTCGGAGCTTGTGGCCTCACAGTATCCAAACCATCCGAAGCGCTGCAGTTCTTGCGCGCTGGAGTGCCGGGTCTCACAAGTCTGGCACTCGCGTATCCGGTGGTACAGACCAATAGGTGCAAGTGGTGCTTAAGGCCGCGCAGGAGCTCGGCGTAGAGTTCTTGCTGACGGTGGACAGCTCGGAGGGAGTTGATGCTGCGCAGAAGGCGGCGGAGGCTTGTGGCTGCACTGTGCGACTGCTCGTCCATGTTGACGTCGGGTACCACCGCGTGGGTATTGAGGAGGACGACCCGAAACTACTGCAGCTGGCGCAGCGGATTGTCAAGACGAGCAGCCTGGAGTTTCGAGGATTGCTGTCCCATGTAGGCCACGCGTACCGCTGTAAGTCGGTAGCGGAGTGCTCTGAAGTAGCGGAAACGGAGAGACAGACTATGATCCGCATTAAGGACACGCTGGAGGCAAATGGAATTGCAGTTCCGGTGTGTCCGTGGGGAGCACTCTGACGGAACGGGCTCGTAAGAGCTTTGTTGGAATTACCGAGATTCGTCCTGGAAATTATGTCTTCCTTGACCGCACGCCCGTTCGCATGGGGCTATTTTCCGTGCAAGATGTGGCTTTGACCGTTTGGCTACGGTCGTTAGCTCAAACAAGTACAATTTCATTATTGACGCCGGGTCCATGGTACTCAGCTCTGATGGACCGCGATCGGATGGCGAGTTTGGCTCATCGTGCTTCGGGCTTGCCTTTTATGAAAAGGATTTCGATCGTGTCGTGGAAGAGCCTACTCGGAACAAGACACTGCTCGAGAATAGCGAAGCGTTGATCTGCTTCGAAGTGCCAGCCTGTCAGAGGAGCATGACTGGGCGAAGAAGGTCGAAGGGATTCCTTCGCCTGCTATTTGGCGAACGCCTCGTTATCGTGCCAAATCATTCTTGTGTTGTGTTAAATCTGACGAATAAGTTTTATATCCGAGCAAAGGAGCCAAAGAGCTGGACTCTATTGTCTCGTGGATGTACGCAGTAAGAGGAGCGTTCTTGCTCGGTGGAGGACGCAAAGGACTCAGTATTCCACGTAAAAAGAAACCTAACTTCAATGACTATTAAAACCATTGCAACTGAAGGTTTCGAATAAACTGGCGATTCGCATCATTTTCTATCTGCTGCAATAACTCTTCCCACGTTAGCGGCAATTTATTGCTGCCGTCCTTGGCTCGAAAATTAGTCAGCATCCGAGTTGTTGCAGTCTCAATCACTTGCAACTCTTGCTTGTGGGTCGTCATATAGTGGTCGAACGCTTCTGTTTGCAAATGTGATTCATGTAACGATTGAACCCACTCGTCCTTATAAACCAACTTCAGTAGATGTCTGCGAAAGGGAGATCGCAATATTTTGGTCATCATGGCCCCGAACGCCGCCGTAGCCACGTCCGATACCTGTTCAGTTGCAATACTCTGATAGTAGGCAGCGCTTTCAGCCTTTGCAGTCGGTTGGGGGGAATGGTACATCCACGTCGTAAGAGCGTACCTGGGCTTGATGGCAGGCATGACGAGGTGCAGCATTTGCTGGGAAGAAAACAGCACCAACTCGCCAAAACGCGGCTTCACTACGACACGTGATTTCGGGAATGGGTAAAGTACGATCTCACCCCCGTCTCCCCGCTTCCATTCTTCATTCAAGTAAAGCACAGCTGTGACGCACTTGCCGTCGTCCCCGTACGTGTCAAAGTGTAGGGGAAAACAGGCTCCTCGTCCAGCATTGCGTTGTACTTTCACCATTTGGTCTGCTAGCCCCAGCCAGTTCGGCAATGCTTGACGTAGTGGGCCAAACAGCACTTGCTGCTCGAAGAAATCCCTCAGGAACGGCACGGACGTCTGGTCTCGAATCGTATCGAGTGCCAATTCGGTCTCGAGGATGTCGTGCTTCTCCAACAACAGTCTTGGTCGTCGATTTGCTCCCATGGACAGTGTCAGAAATTTCCTTCAGCAAAATGTGCGTCGAGTTCGGGTACAGTTGGCCACTTGTACGCAACAATTTCATTTCGTCACGCAAATGACGGAGATACTCGACTGGGAAGGCGTCGCGCACCACGTAGTAGCCATCCCGAAGAAAATCGTTCGCTAATTCAGACGTCACAGACACCTCGCAATTAGCGCCAGCCCGGACTTGGGTTGGGACTGGTGACTGCAGCGATGAGAATGGCGAGAGGTGGAGCCTTTCACCAAGGCGCCCAAGCATTTTTTGTGTGTCATCCTTTTGTCCTTTTGTTCTGCATAGTATGCGATAGTACAGTTCGTGAATTGTTTATCACTACAGTATTGGGTTCAAGAGCCATGACGACGGAGTTCGTGCCGAGTGGAGTGATCGAGAAGGCGTCGCTACAGGATATGGTGTACGGTACTGCGTTGACATGCCTGTTGCTGGAAGAGTGTTTACTAAATACGACGTGAACTTACTGCAGCTACGCGGCGTGTCCTCGCTGCTTCACCTCCATGACTGCCCAATTGGCTTCTAACGCGGGTATGGAGCTGCGCGTGCAATGCGCGTCCTGCAGCACTTTCAGTCGTATAAACCAGTTGCAATTAAAGTATCGACTGAAGGTACGTAAGTCATGTTGGAACACTAGTGTCGCGTTAATGCGTCGCGACTTGTGCTAAGGTTGTTGCAGCTGCAACTTTTATATGGATCAACTGTAGCGGATGCCATACTGTTCGACGAGGTAGCGGAGTTGCTCTTAGGCGTTCCCGCATCGAAGATGAAGAGCGAAATCCTCTATATGTATCCTAGTCTGCCTCGAGTGCTCGAGGAGCTGCTCGTCGGACTTCCCGTGTCCTTTTCTTTTCAACGGCCGGCGCCCAAGCGCAATGCCAAGAAGGCCCAGTTCACGGTACGTTACTACTCACGCTGTCTGTATGGAATTGCAATGATACAAGACCTCCTGACTCGTGCCAACTGGTATGGGGGTCAGCGCGATATTAAAATCACCAACATAGGGCCACTGATTCCCCAACTTCTACCCAAGCCAGCAGTGATGCTTGCCATTGACCTGCTGCGGCAGCGTCCGAGTGGTGGCAATCACGTTCACACATGAAGACCTGGCAATCTCTATATACTTACGCTGCAGCAACGCCGATCACCCGAGATGGTGGGCTCCTTCGAAATAAGATCAGTGTGGTTATGCCGCATTTTAATAGTCCGTATGAAATGTTTATCTGCCATGTGCTGTAGCAGGATATAAAATACCGTTACCGTAGCAAGTTGCCTTTACAACAACACGCTCTGAACGTTACGTCCCGGTCTCCGTTGTGTCATTGGTCGAAACTCGGTTCTACTTTCATCCAATCGCGAGATTAATATCCTTCCCATTGGCCAGAATACCCGTTACCCTTGAGAGACGGAGACCCAGGGTGCCGACTATCGAGCGAGCTCAAGAGAGACCGAGGGGCAACGTCACTACTGTCTTGCTCCCCCTTCACTGGCGTCTCTCTACAGGTATCTTAATCTATTCTGCAGATCCCCTTCCCCACGCCATGGCGCACGACCGCGCGGCTACTGTGACCGCAGCCACGGCACGTGTGGGGCCGCCACTACTCGTAGCGCGCAACCTGCTGCCCTCCAGCGTCAGCAACAGTAGCAGCAGCGTCAGCGCTAGCACCACAAGCGTCATAAGCTCGTCCTCTTCCTCCTCGGTCGCCACAATGGGCGCACGCAGTGCCGCCAGCGGCACGAGACGACGAGACCGCAAGTGCGTGGGGGACGCCACCGCCACGGCGACATCCTCATCGACGCTGTCCACCGCATCCTCTGTGGACGCTTCGTCCACAGCCACTAGTTTCTCCGGAGCCGAGGCGCCTAGAAGTGCACGACGTCACACGCACCACAGCCAGCCGGACCACGACACGAAGAGCGCGAGACGACGTGGGGTCTCGTCCCCGCACCGCCATCATAGTCACAGTCACTACAGACGTCCACGAACTAGAGATATTACCGGAGATGTGACCGTGCCAGAGGTACCCGCTGGTGACACCGATATTGGTCCCGAGAAGTTCGCGTCCAAGGTGTTCGCCAAGACCCACACGAAGAAGGAGGCGACTGTGACGACTGCGGAGTCGCCGCCGGCTTCGCCCGAGAATTATTCGTCCTCGTCGTCTGGTGGACATGGGAGTGATAAGGAGGAGATTGCTGGACTCTCGGAACAGCAAAGACAGCAGCAGTTAGCTACGAAACCATCAAGGATGGTGGTGAAACGACGGGCTACAGCGCCTGCGAACAGTAACAGTGCGCGTCGGACGTCATCAGGACCTACACCAATGCCGTCGTCACCTGTTCGACAGCCTTCTAGGAGTGTGGGGAAGCCAGGAGTGACCAGTAGTCCACGGATTGGTTCAAGCAGTCCGGGGGTTGGTACGACGAGTAGTCCGGGTAGGACGACGAGCAGCTTGGAGCGGTGGCAGATTCGACTACAAAGATCGATTTCTGGAAATTCTAGCGGCACGGATGATGAACGCCAAGGACGGGAGCCGACATCACCAAGAAGGTTATACAGTAATCACCGCAGTCGCCAACTCATGGAGAGTCCACCCCCTCCAGATCAGGTAGCAGCAACTACCCGAAGGCGTGGGAGTGACTCACCGTTGATGGATCAGACGAGAACACGAGCACGAAGCACGTCACGAGGTTCGAAACATCCATCGTCACCAGGGATCAGTACAGGATTACCTCCACCACCTCCTCCTTTGTCATTGTCTCCGGACGGACAGGGTTCGACTACTCCTCGCTCATTGGCACGAAAAGTCCCCCAGTCCGACAACGATGCTACCGGTGATGACGAGGTTATGCCGAAACCTCGACCTGTCCGTATTCGTTATGAAACCCCAGAACGCGGTATGGGTGGCAAGCGCGAGATTTCTCACGCATCTCTTGGCAAACTCATCGCGCGTCTCACAGATGCTCATCAGTATGACACGGAATTTCGTGACGTGTTCCTGCTAACGTATCGCTCTTTCTGTTCATCATATGACTTCATTAAAAAGCTCTTGAAGCGCTACACTGCAGTACTTTCGCTTTGTGGAAACGTTGACGCGGAGACAATTGAAGAAACGCAGCGGCTGCTTGACCAAATCACTCTCGAGGAGCAGAATGAGCAGCGCTCGTCAAACCTGACGTCCATTTCTACCGCCCGATCCGATATTAACACTGGCATGGAGGCCAACGTGTCCATCATGCGTCTGCTGAGCGTACTCAAGTTCTGGATTAAGGAAAGTGGTTTTATTGATCAAGATCTGGCGAACGACCGCAGGGCTCAGAAGAAACTCATGGCGTTCCTGAGCGAGATTAAGAATACATCGCCCATTCCATCCATTCGTCGACACGCTGACAACTTGCTGCTGACTGTTGCGCAGTTACTCTCAGCGCAGAAGCAGCAAGCGCACGCACAGACTCAAGCTCAAGCTCAAGCTCAGGCAAAAGCGCAATCGCAGAGAGGACCTGCTAAAGTTCCGCCACCTCCCGCACTTGTGACTTCGTCGTCTGCGTCAGCACTGCCGGATAAACCATTTAGTAAGCTAGGAGGTGACGTCATCCCGGATCCTCAGAGTGCTGTTGCACTAGCGATGGCGCACCAACTTAGTGATCGTGGGGCGTCACATTCCCGATTGCGGTCTCAAGCTGCTACCAAACTTGCTCTGGCACGATCGTCTTCCGACCCGAAGCGTAAGCGATCCATGGTGAAATTACGTACGAAGAATTCGAATGGCGACATTTTCCAGCTCCGAAGTCGATCAATTCCTGCGGCGACAGATGACCAAGCCGTAGCAGCAGCAGCTACAAGGGATCGGATACTGCGCAATGGTACCCAGCCACACGGCGTTGTACCTACAGTGGCTCCAAAGATTGCGCGGGGAATCACCACTGGCAGTGTTGAGGCTGCGATCAAAGCGAATGCCAATGGTAACAGTGCAGGTGGCTTCGATGAAATTATTCAGGATACGTTGCAACGTGCCCGACTTACGGCGGCATCTCGCAAGAGTGCACGCATCAGCTACGATAACGTGGAGCCTTTGTCCGGATTGATGGCACAGGAGTTGGCTGATCAGCTCTCCCTCATGGAGGCAGATCAATACTTTTCCAAGCTGAATCCTCGTGAGCTGACCAACAAAGCATGGACGCGTGAGAACAAACACCGAGAGGCCCCACACGTGATGGCACTGATCGAGCTCTTTGACGCGACGGCTGAATGGGTTTCTAGTGAGATTCTACACCCGCAGTTGCAGGCTGTGGAACGCGCCAAGATGATCTCCCTTTTCATTGATGCAGCTGACAATTGCTACCAGATGAACAACTTTAATTCGCTGTTCGAGATCACGACAGGACTCTCGGCACCGTGTATCCGGCAGCTCAATACAACGTGGAGCCTGGTGGGTGCTGCTGCGCAGGAGAAATACCAATGTCTCCAGCAGGTATGCTCACCCGATGATAACTACCGCAGCTATCGTCAAGCGTTTGCACTGGCGGAAGGCCAGCCACGACTTGCCTGTTGGTTCATCTTAGTCAAGGATTTGTTTACTTATGAGGAAGCCATGAAGTCTATGGAGGATGGACTTGTGAACTGGCAGAAGTTTCGTAAGATCTACCGCGTTATCAGTGAGGCGCTAGACCGACAGAATTTCAACTATGTGCCTCCTAATAGTGCTGGAGCAAATGGTGCTGGCGGCAATAGCACCAATAATATGGGCAGTGTCTCGAGGAAGGGCCGCGGCATCCTACGACACGACAGGAAGATCCAAATTCACATCCGTCATCGGATAGACACGTACGATGCTCTCGATATGCCTCTAGTTGTGCTTGCATGCTGAACTGACAAACTGTGTGCTTCCTTTTTGTGACGCTTTGCAGTATCAGGAAAGACAGCTCGGTGCTGTATCAGTTAGCGCGCAATGCCAACACGCAAGAGAGCATTCTGTTCGTGAACAGTCTATCGGAGGCAGGTTTCCTATGACCAGATCGTCGTCAAGCAAGCATGTTATAGCCACCTCATTGGGATTGCCATTGCTGATGACCCGTACAAACAATGGTGCCATCCATCTCCGAGACGGGATACTCGGAAAGTCGTGAATTTGAAGATATTTACCATATCAGTCCTGCCAAGGCAGCAGGCCACATTAACCAAGCCGGTCCCGCCTCCCGCAATGTGCTAAACTTTATTCAGAGCTGCAACGATTGGAGTCAGCCCAGAACGGAATGAAGAACAAGCAAATACACCGTTGTGAATTCGGCTCGTCTAGGACGTGCTCGGCCTGCAGTATCGTACAAGATGAGCATTCGTGGACATCCGGTAGTCTCAGCTTAATCCGTGCTGGAGTTCTGGTCATCTGCCACTTCTCTTTCCTCGATCTGTGCGTTTGCTCCTGTAGCTGGCCTTACGCCTGTTTCGGACTTGCCCTTCTTCTCCTCACCCTGTAGGTCCTCGTCGGATGATAGTTTACGTTTCGCGCCCGCCTCACGTTTCTCTTCTGTATATTCATCCTTCTTCTCCTTTTCGTGGCCTTCCGCTTCCTCCTTGGCGTCATTATTGTCCTTCTCCTCTCTTTTTCCTGCGTCCTTCCGACCGGCCTTTTCTTCCTTTTTCTCCACTTGCTCGCTGCTCTTAACAGTTCCAGTCGGGAGTCTTGCATTATCAAACAAAGATTTGACCAACACACCCACTCGAGCATCTCCCTCATTCTTGCTCTCATTTAGCTTCATCAGTACTTCATAAGGGCGCCACTTGTACAGCTCGTCCAAAAAGTCGTCTCGCTCTAGATCCTTGGCTCCCAGCCCCATCTTGTAGTCCATGGACATGCCCAGATCCCACATCTTGAAGCCCGCCAGGTACAAGAACTTACTCAGAGCATGGAGCTGCACTGTACCCGCTCCATTAGCCCTACTGAACCCCGTCAGGCTCGTGTAGACGCTACCGACGGTGTATCCGAGCTCTCCGGCTGCCAATGTGTCCGTGGCCACGTCATAGAGCTCCACCGTAAAGAACCTAACTTTGATTCCAGGGTACAGTTCCACACCGTCGTCTCCGGCTTGAAACAAGGTCTTGAAACTCTCAACAATCGGTGGATAGAGCCACGGAATGCCGTGCTTCTCGTGGCAGCCCTCCACAACACCATCAAAATCGCGATTAAGTACGACCTTGAACTTCTTGCCACGTTTGCGCACGATCTTAGGTACGTGCTCAGGTGCATCGGGGTTAAGCAACAGCACGCAGCGCTGGCGGTGCAGCTTGGGCAGAAGGAAGAATTTACCCTGGAAGTCTGCGGCGATGGGTAGGAAGCCTTCGTACATGAGGTGGCTCAGCAGCAGCGGGTCAAAATGGCGCGACACGTAGAAGTCGTCCTGCGAATGGAAAACGAAGTGCCGAAGATGGGGCGGCACGTAGTCGGCGTCCGAACGCTGCTGCCGGCGCGGGGGCGCGGACCGCGGTGTCATTGCGAAGGCAGGTTACGACTGAATAAATTCGTTGTGTGGTGCACGTAAAATACCACATTCTCGCGCCATATGAACCAGTGGGCGGTGACCCGGGTCACCGCCCATTCCAGCGACAGATTTTCGAAATATTTATTTATATCGCGGTGGTTGTTTAAAGGGGTACAGTACCTCCATTTCGGTTAGTTGCTTCTAATGAGCACCGAGCGGCGTAGGGGTGGACCTGGTGGCTTTAGCCAGACCACAGCACGGCAACAGCGCCCACAGCGAGAACGGCCGAGCGCTCTGGAGCGTGCGTATGCTCGGCTGGGTGAGGACGAGGTGCGAAAACTTCAATCCAGATACCGATCGCTCGATTCACGATGGGCCGGATCCGAACATGAGCAAGCCGAAGGCATGGTGATGTCGTTGATGGAACAGGGTGTGACGGACGCACAGATCCGATCCATTTTCGGAATTGGTGGGACCAAGTTAGGACGGCTGAATAATTTGTCGAAGAATGGAACCGATGCATTTCATATTCGTAGGGTGGCACAACTCCCTAGTCATGCTTATTCCGATGATGATGTGGAGTTTTTTCTACAGACATGCAAGGATTGGGAACTCGAAGACGGATTTCCCTGTTTCCATTGTCGGACGCGTCAATACATGACCGATTCTGGTGTAACGTGGAAAAGTTGTGGTAGAACTACGAAGCGAAAGCGGTACACGCCACACGCCGTGTGATGGAGTACTCTCGCTGGCTGCAATATGTTCACTTGAAGTTTCCAGGAGTCAAAGTATCTCGAACAAAACAAGATTTGTGCGATGCTTGTGTTCGAATCGAGACTGCTCTTTTAGATTTCAACCTCTCTGACGCCGATCGGATAGAGTTGCAAGCCAAAATGCAACTGCATTTGAATGCGGTGATTAATCAAAGACGGACAATGTCCGATCTTGTAAGACAATATGTGTCAGCCATCGCACCACAGCAAGCCGTGCCGACAGAGATTATTCCAGACCACTCCGAAATGCCGTTGACTATGACACCTGCAATACACAAAAATGTTCCGCTAATGCATACTCAAATCGAAGACTTTGGGGGGAGTTTTTCTTTGCCTGTGTACAATAGTAGAAGACCTAGGGCCGACTACTTCAACTGGAACCTTATGATGCATAATTTCGTGGTGGCGGACTTGACGAATGGAATTAACCAAGTTCTGCTGTACCACGAGCGTGCCCAAGGCAAAGGCGCTGATGCAATGTGCAGCCTCCGGCTTTTGAACCATCTGAACCAGCGCAAACACTTCCAGCAAGCTGGTCACGACAGCCCCGAACGCAAACTCACCTTACTACAAGTGCTTTGACAATTGTGTTGGGCAAAATAAATCACGTGCGGTATTCATGTTCTACGCGATGCTATCCATTGTATTGTACAAGAAGGTATTTCTGTTATTTCTCCTTCCTGGCCACTCGGACAATGCAGCGGATCGAGTCGTCGCATGGTGTCGCGGCAAGATGAAAAAATCAAAACCTATACGTGCAGAAGAAATCATCAGGAAGATGAATGAAATTGATTCCGTACGAGCTGAATTCCTGGATCATCGCAAGCACGACCGCCATTCTTTTGCGGATGGGAAGATTTGCTTTCGAAGTACTTCACGCGCATGCCAGCAAAGTACGCAGGCAACTATTTCTTCGAGATCGATTCTGGAGTTGTATCGATGCGGTACTTGGTGTCTACAGATGATTCTGAGGTTGAAACATTTTCCATGATCGGTAATGGTGTTCCACAACTTGTACGCAAAGTTTTTCTCTGACCTCTCTGGTAATGAATGCGATCTCGACATCATGACTACAAAGGACGTTCGCTTAGAAAGACAGACCCTGCTCGACCTGACACTGAAAAAGTGGAAGTCACTTGCGCTGAAGTATTTCTCCATCCCACGAGAGCACCTGACGTACTATCCGGAGCTGCCGGAAGACAATGGAACTGAAGGTGAAGAACGTGGGTCTGTCGAAAGTGGCGGAACGAGAAAACGTGTGGTAGGCGTGAAGCCGAAAGCAAAAACAATCTGTCGGAAGACCCCGTAAAATCCAAAAGTTTTGCGAGCAACCAGCGTTCAATTTTCATGTTTCTGCAGCCAACTACGCCTGCATATCAAGCTGATACGACTGGTATTTCTAGCAGCACCATCGCGGGCATCGATGCTAGAACTGACGTCTCCAGCAGCAACAATATTTCCGACATTTTCAGCAGCAACAACACGTCCGACGTCTCCACCATTGACGCCACCTCCAGCACCAACAGCACATTGGGCGCCTCCAGCTTCAATAGCACGACGGGTGTCTTCCGCGACAGCTGCACCCGGGGCGTCTTCTGCAGCAGCACGACCATTGACAAGCTTCGCGACGGCAACTACTTTCATTGGGAGTATAATATGTGTAACGGGGTACACGAAGGTAACACGAGTGTAGCACCGTGCTACGTGTCACCTTGCAATAAGTGGTACTTGGTATCACTTGTAGTAACGGGATTTTACGTGGCCACAGGGCCACTCGATATGCATTTGACTAGGTTAAACTATGGTAGATAGTTAAAGTCATACATTTACACCACTGGCGGCTTTGCCACAGATAACCAAACAAATAACAGTTCAGTCTTAGCATCAAAGAGAGTATTGCCCTGGTTTAGAAAAATACTGACTTTTTGAGTCTCTAATGGTGAAACTAGAGGGAGCTAAGCCTCTGCGGAGACTGTTGGGGTTAGGATAACCACAGCTAAGACTCGGGGAGTCATACGTCTTCCTCTGACGCACTACGCTATGCAGCCACGCTGCAGTTGGTGTGAGCGGTCGCGGCTCGAGAAGATCGCTCAGGAGGGACGACATGACGCTATTCATGCTGGAATGATGTGCGGGAAGGAGAGGCGACGACGGTGAATCAGAAGGAGCGGCTGAAGGCCACGAGAGCAGTCAGTAGGTAAGAGTAGTCTTCGTAGGAGTGCTCTGGACGGCCGGTTCGGACCGCCCAACTCTCAGTTGCGATCTAGACAGGAGAGGGTCAGATTAGTAGCTAAAACACGCGTGAGGTTCTGCGGGACCGCGCGGCCGGCCTCACACAAGAAGTGGACTTATAGAGAGGGACGTTGCGTGAACAGGGTACGGCACGTACTGAGGCGGTAGACTGAAGTGTCTAGTGGTCATTGAGGGCGGAGGCAGTGGTTTGCGACCACTGGGGTCGAGGTGGACGCTGGTGTGATCGTCCCCTTACCGTGAAGGAGTGTTGTCACAGGAGTTGTCTAATGGCTCTCTCCGGGGACTCTTGTATGTGCATGTCGTCGGCAAGCGGACCACCGAACCGAGTCGACGCGAAACGTGAGTTCGCTAGCCTACTGCCATAGCTGTGAAGCACCGAAAGCGTCTGTGACGCTGTGCCCCACTGAATTGCCTAGTCTATACGTACGCCTCCGTGGTGTACATGACATGTTCCCCTCGCCCTGCGCTCGACATTGTAATACGTGATACTGAAGAGGATATCAACATACATGAAGTCTAAGAGGTTGCCGCGCGTTCTATCGGCACACCTTGCGCTTTCACGAGAAGGTGATTAACCTGCAAGACATGCCGGTAGTTTGCACCGTGCACCATGCTACCACGTTTTTGCTCGACAAGTTTTGGCAGCTATTGCGTTTAGCAGATAACATGAATTTGACGTTGCTCTTCGCGAATTCGGATTTGTTCATGATGAATTCGTACCGGCACCTGCCGAACTACGGCTGAAAAATGTGTAGTATGTGAATGATATCACATATCACTGATATCAATGGGATGTCGGTATGTGCAAGCGTGGTGTCCGCTGCAGACTTCGCGGCAATGTTTAACGCAACTACGAGCTTCTTCAACGACATTTTTATGCGACTATCTCAACAGTGGCGATCATTTTTGTGTACCGGTATGGTGCTTTCGCAGTACTTGATTACAGCAATCATACATGTATCAAAATGAGGCGGCTTAATGCATCTACGTTCTCACCCCAACATCAACAAGGTTTAACGAGCAATGGTGTGAACAGCCTGTCGGGCAAACTGTCTCGTGAGCAAACCATTTTGTCAGGTGATTCAGGTGACCACCGTGTGCACACACAGGACACCAGACGTAAAGACCTCGAACTGGCAATTGACTACAATAGACAAGCAAGTGCATCACATTAGAACAACTGTATCTTCGCATTTTCGATAAAACGTAGTGCGTACCAGATAGAGCAGAGCGTGGCAGCATTGCTGCAACCTGCACATAGAGAGACTGGCATACTACGCTCGCTTGGGCCGGAAGACTCGAGAGGTTTGGAACACCTTGCACAATTAAAATATACGCTTGTGGATTTCTATGTCGAGTAGACAAATAGAGATATCAGTCTATCAACAACACCGTTTCTCGGACAGAACGACTTCTTCGACGTACCATATTCATCTGCCGAATGGATTGGTCTGAGCAATTTGCTACCAGCTCGTTTGCCGTCGTGTAGATCTGTAACTGGTGGAGAAGATCGATGTAGTGCATGTAGATGTGTTGTAACCATGACTTTCCCATGACTTTTTCAACACTTGTCAGTTTCCCTACGGCAACGGTAATCGCAACACACGATTGTAGATCACCGATTTCCGTGTAGTACTCAAGTAGTTCCTTCAGAACGTCATCGCGTAGATGACCCAGATCGCCCATGACAGCACTCCCATTCATGATCATCGATGAATTACCACGCATGTTTGCCATCCCAGAGGTTCCGTTGCGATCTCCACCTTCGCGCCCAGTTTCGTTAGCGTGTCTCCCCCTCGGATCATATGGATACGGGTCAAACCCTTCCATTGCTTGAGGATTGACATGGTCGAGTTGTTCTAATAGCATGGTTGTCTCGCTTGCGTTGTTGTTGTGGCCATGACTCGCGTGACTGTGACTTTCATGCCCAAAATCGTCTACTTCGTGTCTATCGTCTCTCTGCACGAAATCGTCCATTTGACCATCATGGTTGCTGTCACTGGGTGACCGCAGATGGTTCTCTTCGTCGAGCTCTCCGTCCATCGGCATGCCCACTTGACCGTCTTCGTGGCTGATACCCTCAGCATAATGTTGGTCGGTCTTCAGCGTACGGCCTCCCCGCTGCTCATGCTTTAACTTTGTGGTATCGGCTTCCTCGTTTGCGTAAAGTACCTCTAGGATGCGCCACATCTGGCACAAGTGGGAATTTCCAGTGACAAATGCTGCCAAAGCGTTATGAGCACACATTTGGGCGAAGCTGACTCTTGTTTTGGCTGCCAAAGAATCGCCACTGCTTCCAGCACAGGTCGAATTGCCACCGCTGTTCTTGGAGACGTTAGTACTTTCGGGGAATAGCATGTAGTGCTTCGACAAGAATCGGAATGTGTGCTCGTCGAAACCAAATGACTCCTTCAAGTACTGGCCTTGCTCGAATTCAGCGCGCATATCTTCAACGTGTTTCCCCGCTTGCACGTACTCACTTTCACCACCCAGGAATATTTTCTCGAGTTGCCTGGCGTTGCTCACATTTTGCATAGTTACAAGCGCCACTAGCGCACGAGGTACTGCCGGGCCGGACATGATCGGGGTCACAGGTGAAGCAGACGCCAGAGAAGCTGATGATATTGAAACAGAAACAAAATTTCCGTCAGTGAGCGAGTTTCTTCCAGCCCCAGTGCTGTTGCTTCCCTGCAGTGGTAACATGTTAGGCTGAGAAGAAGACGCAGGGCCTGGCCCTCGGGCGATTCCTCCCGATCCAATCCCGGTTGCTGCATTCAGACTGCTGCTTCCCCCAACCGATTTAAAACTAGTTCCTATAGATGACACCCCACTCGATAAACTAGTCAAGTTGGCGCTGCTACCTGCTGACCGATTCAACCCCTTTGGTGCAAGAGGAGGCTGTTGTGATCCTGTACCGAACGACCAAGCTGTAGTTCGTGAAGATGACTGCTCGTGAGTTCCTCCAACATTAGCATTCTCCGGGCTTTCGGAGCTACCGTTGTAAGGACTTAACGACATTGTGAGTGGTCCGCTACCCGGTCTCCGATCACCATTAGAGGGACCAAGAGTTGGAGAGGGGGATGACACTCCCCCAACTGTAAAAAGCGAGCTGCCCAAACTGAAGTGGCGGTGAATCTTCAGGGATGCACAAGATCGATCTATAGGAAATAAATGGAAATACAACAGCGTGACATTAGACAACGAAAAACAGCTCGCAGAGTTAAAAGCTAGTGGTTACGTACCAATGTAGTCGTGGGAAAATGCGACCTGTCCTTTAGAGTTAAGGGCAAGTGCTGTGGTCGGCAGCGACTGGTGTGGTTTGAAGGAGTCGGCAAGCGAATGTAACTTCAGCGTGCCATCCTTCGAGCAGGCTAGCATGTGTTGCCAGTAATCGTGGCCTTCCCCGTCGCCTGGAATCTCCGGTTGGCCAAAATTTGGTGATACTGGCGTATCCATCCATAGTATGCCTGATGCAATGTCCGAATGTCCTTTCATGGATGCGACAGGGATAAATGGCCGCTTGGTATCCCAAACGTGAATGCTGTTGTCCATAAGCGAAGCACTCGTCGCGATATGTGTGACACAAGTTGGTCGCCAAGCCACACGTCCGACGCTCGCAATTGTCTGAATCGTTTGCTTCGGCTGTCGAACATCTCCCAATTCCCAAATATTCACGTACCGATCACGACCACCGGAAGCCAAAACATTGGCGTCTGTCGGGTGCCACTCTATACTCAGCACCAACCCCTTATGCGCGGTGAACTTGAGCTCCGGCTGGGAGTTCTTGCGCATATCCCACACCTGCACAATGCCGTTTTCAAACGCAGCAGCGAATTTGTTGGGGTGGAACGGACTCGCACGTACGTCGCGCACACTCTCCGATTTTGGCTGGTACGTCGACACAACTTTCCCACCACGTTTATCCTGCCCATCGACCAACAAGCCACATCAGAATACGAACCAACATTTCCACCCAGGAAACAGAACACTTCATACCCAGAGCTTGACAGTGCCGTCTTGTGAGCCACTAATGAGCACGTTCCAGTCCGACGTATGCCAGCAAATGCGGTTCACGGCACGTCGATGTCCATTCAGCACACGCTCTAACCACGCATAGAGAGATTATAGCTCATCAGATGCCTCTACCAACTCCAACGTCCCCTTGACCATCCCTCTCACCTTGAACATGTTTGTATCCGTCTCGCTCTAAGTTCCAGATCACCACGGTGCCGTTTGTAGCCGCCGTCGCCAATAAATTGTCCGAGTCTGGTCCCACAAAAGTGTCAGCACAACTGCGCCCTCCTTCCTCTGCGCTGCACACCACAGAGACGTACGCGGATGCCACCGGATGTCATTGGTGCTGAAGTTTAGGTTTGGTTTCCCCGCCACACGCAAGTTGCGCTTCTCCGTGAATCCCGAGGCCTCCAGCGCCACCACCTTGAGCACTGAACAGCAGCAAATCACGGCCGTGAGCAGCTGCGACTACATTCAAAGAGAGAGAGCGACGACAACGCACCATCTCTTCCTCCCACAGCAATCAAGCGTTTGTTTGGAGATGTGGACAGCGCGTTAAGCGGCCCGTTGAAGTCCATGGAAGCGCGGACACTCGCCGCCGCGCGCTGCTCCATCATGTGGCTGAAGTGATAATATGGAGATATTCATCCAATCAAAGCACTGAGGCTATATCTTAACGTGGATTGGTCGAAAAGTGGAAATTGAAGCCACTTTAAGCAGCGTTAAAAATCTCAATCGTTCTCACAGCTGTTCATTGGGATGCCGCGAACTTGAAGTCGCGTGCTCTGCTTTACGGGGCTCAGTGCCCTGGAGAGGCAAGTGTGCAATTGGATTGACACTTGACACGTGAATCTGTACTCTCGATACAAACCGTTACTGACCTGAAGTCCTTCACGCTTCTCACAGAGAAGCCACGAGTGCTCAAAGATCGTTGCAGTGCGTGCATGAAATTTTCGAAGGAGAACGGACGAACTGCGACAGCGGTCGCCACTTTCCCACCTGGCAGCTTCTGCCCACATCAACTACACCCGCAGCCAGCAATTCAGTTAACAAGCCACCATGGGAGTCTGCCAGAGCTCGTGCGCCAACACCAGCAGCCTCGAGTACTACGACGCCTGGGGGCATCAGGTCCGTGCCGCATGAAGCTGCGCCAGCCTCCTCTGCTGCTGTTGATGTTGATGTCCCCCTGTTCTGTTCCTGGTGCCAGCCAATTCGCCGGCCGTACAAGCTCGGCGTATATACTGGCTACCGCTTCCAGGACGACACCAAGTTCTGGATGTGCGAGCGCGGCTGCTGTTCTATCCGCTGGAAGCTCGACTATGCTGGTACGCCGACGATGGCGAGTAGCGCTGCTACGTGCGCAATGCTAATTATCATCCTATCCACCGTAGAGTTCCAGAATTATTTCAAGTACGTCGAGGTGTCCCCGTACGTGGTCCTACAGGACAAGACTCAGCAGTGCGACTGCGTCATGTGTCGCGGTATGGCAGACACCTCATCTCCTCAGAGGAGATGGAAGGACCCGTTCGTGCTTAAGAAGGACAGCAACTCGCGCACTGACGGATCGCTCACAGACGATGAGCCAGAGAGACCGGAGAGTCCGTGACGAGTGGTGTAAGTATAAACGTATATACTTACACCATCATGGGAGTTGTATTCACTACTAGGAAGCTATTGTAATTCATAGCGGCTTGCTTCCTTCAATTTAATTTGCGACGTACGTGATGCTCGTTGATTTGGTCAGGAGGCGGAGGGTACGAGGCATGATAGTCTTCCCACGGACATTTCCGTTTCATATCGGTTGGATTAAGACGCAGATTCGCGGTGGATCTGCTGCCGATGATGACAGGCGACGGCCACAAGGCTTAGTCGCCAACGACAGGCGACGTATGCAGCAATTCTTGAAACGCTAACCGCTTACGCCAGCGCGATCTTGGCTCATGAAAAGACGTCTGAAGTTTAAGCAGCGACGTTGGATCTTTTATGCGATGGAGATTAACAAACCGGAATCGTCTCGTTGGCTTGACATCGACGGCGTCACTACCCAAAGCGCCTTGATACCGATGACCGAACGCTGACGTTGGGATCCTCCATATCTTCATCGCTGCAGCCACCTGTCACCGCCACGAAGCACCACGAATGCCAACGAACTATACCACACGAAATAGCGGCGAATAAATATATTGACGCGCCGCTACTCGATCTCTGCGTCGCCCACCTTAACAAACGAGCCGGTGACTTCAATGCCAATTTTTCAACTGCATCCCTCACTTTCTGCGATCGAAAATGTCCTCAGAAGGCCGACCCTTCTCTCCCTTCGCTCCACTCGCTCTCCACCTGCCCACCACGATCCGATATGTGTATATCAAAAGCCAAAAACCACACTCACCATTTCTCCACACATAGGCTACAGACGACAGCACGGCCTCTCAGACCGACACGGAACGCGCGAGTACGGCCACCTGCTCCTGCAATCTTGTCTCCATCTGCGCGTGGGCGCTCTCAGCAGCCTCTTGGTCCTTAGTTAACTTGGCCTGCCACTTTGCGATGCCCTCGAGCTTCTGGATCACCAGCCGTTGCAACAAAATGAGGACATTTTCCGCCGCGTGCAGGTTGCGCATCCCTTCGATCGAGAGCGCGCTGTGCGGGTCGTAATGTGTCCGTGAGCGCCGAGCGAAGTCCGAAACAGGCTGCGGGAATTTGGGCGGTCGAACATGCGTCAGTTCTGAGGCGAACGACTCGTACTTGCGCCGCGCCTCCGGTTGGATCACGTGGCATGCTTGTTCAATAAGATGACCTGCCTCCACTGCCAGCGGATACGAACTGACAGCGAATTCGCGAATACTTCCCGAGTAGTTCGGTGACACGACGGCAGCTAGCGCCACACGTAGCAGATGCAGAGCCTTGCGATACATCTCCTCGACACGGTCCGCCTGCTTCTTGACACTTGCCACAGCTTTGATCTCGCTGGAAAAACTTGCAATCCGCGCGTGAAGGTCCAGCACGGCAGGCATATCCACCGTCTGGAACAAGTCGTTAAGAATATCCTCCTTTTCCCGCTCGAGCAACAGCAGCTCCTCCTGTGCATCTTCCCACCCCGAACTCATTCTCAAAGTCGGCAGGGGTCCGCTGCTCTCGCTGCCACTGACATCGCGCGTTTCGTCCAAACTACTCAGTCCGGTCACGCTCATGTTGAGCACGTTGTTGCTGGTATTGGTAAAGCTGCTGTTGAAGCTGTTGGTATTGGCAAAGCCGTTGCCTCCCACTCCGTGCACGTTGCTGACGTTGACGACGGCTGTGCCGTTCTGCGTGATCGTGCCGAGTGTCGTCGCCGACAAGGCCGTGCTTTGTCTCTCGAGTCTCTGTAGCTCCTCGTCTACGACAACCGACTCGCTGAGCTTTTCACACAGTTTGGAGCGCAGTTTTGCCATCTTGGCAGCTTTGTTAATCGTGAACACGCGGCGCAATCCGCCGCGTTCATGCTTCTCCATCTTGTCCAGTAGCTCCTTCTGCGCGTGGATCATCTGCGCCGAGCTCTTCTTGGCTTGACGCAGCTCACTCTTTACCTGGTTAGCACTGGAGGCATCTCCGGCGCCGGCGAATGCCGGGTCCATCTGCGACGCGCGGACGATGCGCTCGATCTCCTGGTTCACCTGCTCGTACTTCTGTAGTAGTCGGCGGTCCAGTACCACATTGCTAGAGAGCGTCGGGGGCAGCGACGACCGCATGTGATTGTCCGTCTCGGCGCGCCGGCGGCCGCCGACGCGCGCACTGGCGACGCGGCCCGCGCTCAAAGACATGGATGTGTTAAAGTGCGTATCGCTCTCTGGCCGACGGTGTGCGGATCTGTTGCTGCTCGGAAGCGCGGACTTGCTGGCACTGCCACTCTGGTTGCTGCCGAGGCGCTGCAGGTGGACAGCCGAGCCGTTGGACACGGGGACCGGAGTGGGCTTGGCCGCACCTCCACCGCCGCTGCTCATGCTGGGCCCCGCCGGGTTAGAGGAGCTTGGGTCGTGCGCACCGCCGCCGTCTTCGCTCAGGGGCCGCGTGCCCATTGCTGCTGCCGAGGGTCTTCCGCTAAGTGGCACTGGCTCGTCGGGCGGAGAAGTTACCTGCGCTCCAATAGAGAGCGCCCCCAACCGACTGTCTTCTTGTGGCGTGCCCGTCGCGCGATGTCGTGGGAAACAGAATGGGAACACCGTGTGCAAAAACACTATCGCAAATTGACTCGCTCTTTCGGTCCGTAGTCTTTTCACTCGGGTTCAATATGTGAAATAGGGCTAGGGGGTTACAAGAACTTGGCATCTCGTAAATGTAACTTGCTCGCGTTCACCAAGTGGCGGCAACGCGACGGCAGCGGCAGACGGCAAGCGGCAAAAGCATTGGCATCGGAGACCCGCCCAAAAGGTTGCATGTACTGTGTGTTACATGTATCCTGCTAAGTATCCGATAACGAGCAATCGAGCAGGGGCATGATGCTGGCGACCAAGCTGAAGTTTGCCGCTTAGGGCTTCTATTGCATTAGGGTTACAGTAAAGATATGCAGATTACGGCAGTTGAATTTAGCCAAAACCTGCTTGCCCGCCGCCTATTATCCTCCATTTTTCGTAGTTTCGCCTCAGACGAAGCTGGGAGTTCAGTCTCTCGGGTGGGTGCCGTTTCAATATGTGACAACACGGCCGAAGTCCTGCCAGCCTGCAAACAAGATGCCGCCCAAACTGTATTTCAGCTCACCTGCCACGTAAATGCTGCTCAAACCCTATTTTAACTTCTCTATGGAGTTGAGAGTATAACAGCCTTTTTCCTAATGGGCATGCACTTTATTTAGCTCGAATTGTTTTTATTTCGTTTTGCGGACGTAGTGAGTGTATGCTTTTTAGAGCATTTGCAGTTGTCTCAATGATGGTTTTATGCTTTAAAGCATCTACAGTTGTCTACATATACATGATGGTTTATCTAACACTTAAGAAGATATGCAGTTGTCTAAATGATAGTTTATTTAAACGTAGCGCCATTGAGACTCCGCCAAGACTTATAGGCCCCCGGCTCCAGGCCCTATGGCTGATCTTAACTTCACCAGGACCTATATTGGTTTGGTATGGAAAGCGGCCTTCCATTTGTAAATTTTAACTTTCCAATTAGGACCTATACCTTATAGGATGGTACTTGAAAATGAAAATAAGTCTCGGGTCTGAAGCGATCGAATTGCTTTCAGTGTAGCATAATAAGAACTACGGAAACGACACTTGCCCTCTTTAATCATGGCAAGGGAGAGAATGGAGTGAATGCGACACCATCCAGATCTGCTGTTCGTGGCTTAAGATTTAGGAAGACGCTGCTTGAGGTGATGGGAAGAAGGAGAAGAGCTCCGCCGTCGGTTGTATAACCACCGGTTGGAGACAAAAGAGAGGCGAGGACACCTAGGATCGCCAATCGCGATACATGACCGCTGGAAGAAGGGTGTAGCCGGAGGTGACGAAGTACTACGGCGTGCACGACAAACCAAGAGCAAAGCATTCTCGGGATGGATCAAAGAGAATTAATACTCTTCGTCCGTGTCGCGAAGTCGCCTAGCATTGTCGCGTAATCCCTATACCAGGGGTTGTTTGTTGGGCAAGTCATAGCTGAAGTGAGTGATCGACGCTGGTTGGTACTTAGCGTGAATTCTTCCGGTGGATGCAAGAGACCTTCATGCCGACTAATCTGAAACCCTAAACCATAATACCCGCAATTGGCGTATTGTACGCCCTCGTGCAAACCCCCTTTCAGTTTCGACGATGACAAGCAGTTTGTCCAGCTCGCCCGAACTTGTATCGATGCTGGGTCACGCATCGCATGGAAGGGCATGGCTCGGCGCATGAGCCCCACCGGACACTTAGCAGACGCGCTGCGCCAGAGGCTTCAGTCGCTTTTCAGGAAATAAGGCTGAGATATCGTTCACTTCCCTGCCAACTTCCTCACAGTGGCTCACCGTCCACGTGGCCGCCCTCCTGTCATATTACAGCAGCTTATGAGCCTCACTTCAAAACCATCGTCATGACGATCACGCCAAGCAGGAGCGAAGGCCCCACACCTGCAGCTCGCACACCTGCGGCACCTTTCGCGAAACATGCCTTTCCGCAGCGCTGTTCAAAATTAAGTCCAGCAAAAACAGCGTTGAAACCTGCGGCGCGGCAGATACAGTATAACGCCTCCAAACCAAACAACCAGGAAAAGCGACAGCATCTGCAACCCTAGAGGTATCACCGCCACCACCGCCAAGACAGGCAGGCCCTGCATGCTGTCAGAAAACCCGCCCTCTACTACTACCGAAGGGACGAATATTGGTCAATCCTAGCTATTGATCACGTGCCATCAGCGCCAAAAAGTCATGTAGGAGGCTATGTCACGTGACCAAATCCATCAGGCCATATATAGACACTTTCACCAAACTTTAGCACAGTACTAGCCCATACCCTTTGAAATACACTTCATCGGGAGGACACGGATAGTCCTTCCTTTCGGTAGGGATGCTCGCAAGAATTGAATTTTGAATGCCCCGCCAAGAAGTCATTCCTGCCCTTCCTGCACCCTGCTCAAGAATCAGCCCCCACCGCTTTCTAGCTTCGCCACGTCACCAAGGTCGACGCGAGAACTGACAAGCCCAAAATTAAGCCCAACAAAGGCAAATGGCGTACCGTACAGCAGAAGTACGAGCTCATCCTTCGAGAGCAAGGACGGGAGTGACCTCGGCTTTGACTACAAGAATAACCGTAAGGCCTGGATGACGAAGGTGTTGTACACGGACTGGATACGCGTGCTTGACGCGGACATGAGGGTTGCAGGCCGAGACGTATTGCTCCTTGTGGACAATGCGTCCTCCTACGACCTTGTTGATGGGGAGCTCACGAATGTTACCGTTCCACCCCCCCCCCCTTCCCAACACCTCTCGCACATGCAGCCTATCGATGCGGGAATTGTTACCGCTTTCGAGAACGGCTACCGTAAAAAGCATATGCAGGTTGGGGTGGACAGGGTGGACAACGACTCACCAGAGGAAACGCCCGAAGGTCGGCCGCAGAGTCGAAACCGGTCTACCCCAAGCCGTTGATGCTGAAGGTAAACCCATGTGAAGGGAAGGAAGATGAAAACCTTCACTTCTGGGTGGGAAAGGTTGAGCACGCAATGGATGCATATCTCGGCTTTTGAGCACCTCCGAGTGGCTTTAGCCCTCCCAACCTTAACGGGCGTGCTAAGAGTTCGGCGTATAAGCGGGAAGCGACAACGCCTGGATGCCTCACATCCTGGGTTCAGCTGTGTGGATAGCTTAGAGCCGCGTTCATCCTGGCGAATCATGAGTACCGCCAGCGGTCACGCTTCCTGTCATGTGAATAGGGAAGGCATGAGCTGCACGAGTACATCCAGGAGATGCGGGAGCTCACCACATCCCTAGTGGGAAACCCACTCCATGGACACATTAAAGTGACGGTGTTCATGGACGACCTAAGAGTAGGCCCAGCCCGCACCCAGCTATTTCGGGTGCAGGCCAAAACTCTGGAAGAGGCGATCGAAGTACCCTACAAGAGGAGAACAGTTACCGCCAGGCGCGCACGCCGGCAGCGCTGTGGCCAGGGGAAGCGACACCAAGTCGCGGAGCCCCAAGCGGGCCAGTTCCCATGGAACTTGAGCTCGCCGAGCAGCATGATATTCGCAGCTATAGCTGGGGTAAGGTAGGGCTCATTGCGCGTGACTGTCCTGCGGGGGGGGGGGGGGGGCAAACGAAAAGGTTTCCCTCCCAAGCCCATCACGCTTAACCATTTAAGTCATCATGAGCGGTGCGCGCACCATGGAGACTTAGCCCCTGAGAGTATTTGCACTCTCGAATCGATGAAGGCACCGCAGGGCCTAGTAGTTCACGTAAGTGTACGGGGATTTACCCATCCCTTCCGAGTTTTAAATAAACTCCAGGGCGTCGAAGTACTTCGCACGCCGCCACTGTCGCGGAGAACAGCAACAAGTTGGCCGATGCTTTACGAGAAAGCAAAGGCAATAGGACAGTGTCGGTACAACTGCCCAACAAAACGGTGATTACCGTTTCCAAGATCCATGTAGATCTAGCTGTGAAGTTCGAGGTTTTCGACAGCATGGAGCAGTTTCTGTCCTAGGGATGGACAAGTATGACTTGACCCTGGGCATACCCTGGCTCGCGAAACATGAACCATGGATCGATTGGCGAAACAAATCCATCGGGGCAAGCGACCCGCAGTTACTGGCAGAGCATTGGTGAGTCATGTTCCCACCTCTACCAGAAAATGGGTAGCAAGAAAGGGGGCCAGGATGCAGGAGCATCCAGTGAATTATTGTTGAGCCGCCGACGCATTGAGCGAGCAAAAGCTGCACTTAGTTGAGTGTGGCAGTCCTTACAGGATAGACCTCGACCACCGCCGGAGTCTAGACCGGCGGCCAAGCCTTCAATAGTGGCGGTGCCGGGTGGCGCCGACCAGGTCGGTAGTCAAGGTCCACACAAAGTCACCCAGACTGAAACTGGCGAGGAAGACGCACGAGGGCTTCAAGTGTGGGTAACTATATCCCCTCCCACCGAGTCATCCAAACTAAAACTTGCGAAGAAGGCGCAGAAGTCTCTTCCTGTGTGGATAGCCTTGTTCCACACCAGGTCGCCCAGACCATAACTGAAGTAGAAGTGGCCGAATGCGTTTCTTGTGTAGGTAACCATGCTCCACACGAATTCCTAATGGCGTTGGACATCGTCAATGCGACGTCAACAGACGTGGGTAATGAAGTACCACGTCATGGTCGCCGTCGACGGGACATAATCGACACCGCAAATCGAGTCTGAAATCATTTCAGACTGGAGTCGCTTCAAGCGACTCGTAACCCAGGGCCCGGGTTCTTCCGAAGCGGCCAGTCGAAGAATATTATCACATCTCGACTACAAGACCGGCCATCGGGTCAAGGCAGGTGGCATCCAGCTAGAGCCGCTGCCGGAGATGTCGGAGCTCCTTAAACTCGAAGAGTTGACGCCGACAGATTTCCTGGCCGACCTGAAGGCAGGAGAAATCGGAGAGGTGGTACTCTTGAAGCAAGGGTCCACTCCTGAGGAATTGAATCCCTCCTCGGTTATGGACGAGGGCGTTCTGGACACATTCTCCTTCCAGCGTACCTCGCGCTTGGGTTTTGCGATTCTCAAGAACCCGAAGGATCCAGTGTATCCTTTAATGAAGGAGTTCGAGGACGTGGTGTCCAAGGATCCACAGGCTCAACTCCCACCGGATCGTGGGATCAGGCATGACATTGATCTCGTGCCGGTCACAAAGTACTGTGTCACCAGACAATGGCCACTGCCTCGAGAGCAGTGCGAGGTCATTGATACCTTCTTCGCCGCAAAGGCCAAGGCAGGCATGGTGCGGGAATCGAACCCGCGCACTCGACGTCAAGCTTCTGCGTTCGGAAGCCGAACGGGAAGTGGCGTCTGGTTCATCTTCTCAATAAGCTGAGCAGCGCGATGGTGCCGGCCCACACACCTATCCAGCGAAAGGATGCGTTGTTAAACAACATGGCCAGGTGCGAGTTATACAGCGCCCTGGATATGGTGGACGGATACATGTACTACCAGATCCGGATGTGCGAAAGCGACATCTCGCTCGCCGCAGTAAACACCCCGAGTGGTATGCTCTGGGAGTGGCTAGTGATGCCATAGGGACTGTCTAATGCATCGGTGACGTTCGATCGCCTGGTCACGCAGTTGTTTTAGACCTCTGCGTGCGTACGCACAGTCGTACTTCGACGACATATTCGTCCGTAGCCGTGCCGAAGGAGGCAAGACGGCTATGGAGGTGCATTTGGAGCACCTCCGTCGAGTGTTGGAGGTCATGAGAGCGAACAATCACTATGCCAACATCGACAAGTGCGTCTTCGCGGCGCAAGAGATCCAAGTTCTCGGTTACTTCGTTAGGAACGTCGGCGTTCGAGCCGACCCGGAGAAAGTCAAGGTCATTTTGGCTTGGCCAACGTTGAGGTCCCAGAAGGACCCGAGGAAGCGGTTGGGCTTCGCCAACTACCTCCATACGTACAGCGAAGGGTACGCGGGTCTAACTTGGCCCTTCGGATAATCTGAAGAATGATACCGACTGGCACTGGGGCCGTGAGCACCAGGAAGCCTTTGACAATGTCAACGCAAGCCTTCAGAAGGCGCCTGTCCTGGCATTGCCGGACGAGATGAATCCGTTCAGCGTCGTCTGCGACGCATTCGAGTGTGCAATCGGATGTGTATTGCTGCAGAACGATGCAGCCGGACGTGAACAAGTGGCCTCGATTCTGGGACGAAAGTCGTGCTGCTGTGTCTGCTCCAGACAAGGTGACAATAGTCCTGGAACTGGCCAGGGTCGGATTAGGTTATATGTGACAAGTCACTTGTCCCCGTTGATTTTTAGTTACAGCTAACAGAGGGGATTGGCACCTTCGAGGTTTCCTTCTCAATCCCAATCTTGCTCAGTGGGATGCACGTGTGTTCACTAGCGTTATTGTCTTGCTAACTAAGCTCACTCTGACACCAGCATCGTATTAACACTGGCCTGCGCATCGTGCCAGGTTATGAGCCGAACACTTTGGGGCTTTTCGAATTGTTCTCGTGGAGCGCTGAGCGATAGCTGGATCGATTTGCCTTCGTCTAGTAGGAGCACCCAGCGGTGGCTTCTGGGGGCCAAAGTGGGGTTCTGTCGTCCGGTATCCTGGTGAATTCACTGGGTGGAGCTGGTGTGACGACCCCTACGACTACTGCATCAAGCGTTGGAGGGAGTTCGGTGAATACTGTCACAAGTGTGGCCTCTTATGACTTGAGTGGAGGTTTTACATCATGGGGGCAACTGGAGGTCCCGGTTCTCGTGTGACGGCGTCGCCGTCAACAGCGCCGACTACACCGGTGTTTGTGACCTCAGTGCAGCCAACGGTCCCGACATTGCAGTCGCTGGGATCGACTGCATTCGTATCGCCTTTGGCAGAAACTAGAGCACATGCAGCTCCTGCGACGGTCTCGCAATATTCCGGTGGTGGTTGGTATGGAATAAAAATGGAGAATAAACCACCCGTAATGCAAGGAAGTTTTGACTTGTTTCAAAAGAGTTGAAGCCTCTCTTGACCAATATGGATATCTGGGGAGTTGTTGAGGACGCTTCCTTAATGCGTACGACAGTAAGTGAGGTGCAATTTCGTCGGATAAACAATTTAGCTCGCGATGCGATTTTGCGAGGCGTGCCCAAGGTTAACGCTGAGTTGATATGTCATCAGCAAAGCGCCCAAGACATGTGGGGCGCCTTTGTTGAAAAGCAGACTAAACGCGAGTTCGCGAACTATATCTTCGCTCGACAGCGGTTGATTGCAAGCGTGTACACGTCAGAGAGAAACATAAATGACTGTATTCGTGAGATGCAACGTTTTCGCAATGAGTTACTGCACTACAATAGAGGGGTTTCTGATGCGAAATTTGCAAAGGTTTTGCCTCGAGAATGTTCTACAGACGCATCGAGGGATTGTTCGGCAGTTTCTCGGCATTTTGACCCTGTATATCAACGAGCAACGCCATCTTTAGCTCAAGTGATGAATGCGTTGGGAGCTGACTCGGAGATTGACGCCAAAATGGATGATCCACAGCAAGGTCGAGATATCTCGTTCGCGCGGGCTGGTATACACCGTGGCCAACAAGAACAAAGAAAATGCAAGCAGCGTGGTCGAGGTAAATTTAAGACTAAGGGCGGCAATCATAAGCAAGGTGGAAAGAAGAGGGGTGGTGAAAGCACTCACTCATCATCACGCCTTCCTTGCACAACTGCTTCTACTTGCTGTACCGGAATGACAGTTGACTGCAACCGATACTGCCCACGGGTTTTTATCAGTTTTAGCAGCACACTACCCTTGCGAATCCATGCGCACGGTTGCTTCTTCGGCTTCTTAAGTCCCATCCGTCCTTCTCAAGCTCATCCAGACTCAACAGATTATTTATACTACTAGACGTATAGATCACTTTAGCGAGATGAAACGAAGTAGCTACAGTAAGCTGATTTTCAGTTTTCACTCGAATGTCCCCTTCTCCAATCAGTCCTCTCCTTTCTGGCGGCTTGCCTTCCCAATCAAATACCACGGGACCATCGTCTTGGCGAAGATCGGAAAGCATGTCCTTGTTTATGCACACATGGCAATCGCTCGCTGAGTCCAGAATCCATTCTACATGGTTATCCATGGAACTCTGCGTTGCCTCGGTTTCCGATCCATAATTACCTCGAGATGCATGTTAACATCTCGCTTTACGCTGGTTTTATCAGCCTTCTTCTTTCCTTGCCAGCGTTTCCTTTCTGGAAATTGCGAATCATATCTATCGTCATCGCGCCTGGGATTCGGACCATTCGCCTGAATATGATCGACTTAGTAGCAGTCCAACACTCAAGCTTGGCTTGTGAGATGGCACGCTCGACTCGGCCACCTCAACTTTAGTGCTTTACAGCGAGTGGTGAGGGATGGAAGTGGGGATTGCTTGGAGTTAAGTGTGAGCGTACGCGCACGTAATGAACGGTGCTGGACGTGCATGCACGCCAAGATATAGCGGATGTCATACAAGCGAGTGACTACAGACAGGGCGAGAACGCCTTACCAGAAACTCGTGTCAGATGAGTGCTTTCTTGACGAGCCTTCCTGCAATGGCTACCTCACTTTCCGATGGTATTGGATGAGGCTTCGCGTTATCTGTGGGGCGTTTCTCTTGAAGAAAAAGGAAGAAGCTGCTGACGTAGTCATGAACCATCTGCAATGGATTCTAGCACAGTCTGTCGAGTCGAGGCATTTGTCTTTGATAGAGAAGGGAAACTGATAAACGGTCGGTTCAGGACATTTTTGCGAACGCATGGTATTGCTCTGGCGAAGACGAACGCGTAAAGCCCTGAAGAAAATGGGCTTATAGTGCGTATGCAGGGCGTCGGCTTAGCACGAGTTCGAAGTTTGCTTACAACGGTTGATTTACCGAACCTACTCTGGGGAAGCGTTCCACTTTACGGTGGAGATTCTCAACGTAAGTCCGATTGCTGGATTGGACGGAGAAATGTCGTACACTCGACGCTTTGGTGAAAGACCTGATCTTTCCGACTTACGAACGTGGGGAACTTTGGCATATGCTTTCACTCCGAAGGTCTTGAGGAAGAATTAGGTCGTGAACCCTGGACAGCCCTGAATATTTCTCGGCTACGTGAGGGAGTCGAAGAGCTATCATGTGCTGGATTTGAAGACTGGTAAGATAAAGGAGCCCAGGACGGTGGAATTGCCGAATGTTGGACAGTGAATACTCCTACGTGGAGAAGCTCCTGCTCAATCGTTACAGAAGGGGCAAGTACAGACCGCCGCCACAAATTCCTTACGTCCGACTGAGTGACTTAACGTCGCTAAGTCCGGCAAGAAGACCTCTCCGTGAACCGGAGCGCGATAAAAACGATGACCATCGCGATAAACGTCATTGCAGCAATGAAAATACGAGATCATACCGGTACTGTAGTTGAAGCTCCGATCGCTATGGGTGCGCCGGCACTGGCCAATGCTCCCGCAGGCGGTGCGTCGAGCGTGAGTCCCCGACGAGTGCAGCTGATGCTGTAACTTGGTCGTCGTGTGCGCGGGGATCACAGGAAGTGGATCACGTGCCGCAGCATGTAAATGTTGAGGAGATGGCGACGCAGAAGGTGGAGTTAACGTGTCTAACTTGTGGAGGCGGTGAAGGGCTGTCTGACCGCGGTGACTCTGCGACTTCACGACGCACGTTAGTGCCTAGTGAATCAGATGGCACGGACAATGATCCAGACTGGCGTGGCTCACATGGTGATCCTGGTAACGCTGGCATTGCGAATGGTGATCCGGTGGAGAATATTTCTCGTTCGGTGGAATCTGGGTGTGAGAATAATAGTGAGGTGAACGATGGTCTTGGCTCTTCGTTTCGGCGGTCGACCCGCACTAGGCGACCTAATGTAAGACGTCGTGACTACGTGGTCGATATTCCAGCTAGCTTGATCGTTCAGTCGGTGAACGAGTTACTCGAGCCGACATCAGTGGAAGATGCATTAGCCGCTCCTGACGCTAAGGAATGGGTCAAAGCTTTGGAACATCGAAACCAAAGAGCTGATGAGGAATCATGTGTGGGAACTGGTCGAGCGGCCACAAGGGGTGAAAGTTCTGAAGCATAAGTGGTTTTTTGTCCGGTAGAGAAATGCCAAAGGTGAAGTGTGCAAATATCGAACTCGAATCACCATCAAAGGGTGTCAACAGCAATTCGGCGTCAACTTCTGGGAAACCTACGCGCCCGTTGCCACAGCCGAATTGATTAGATTCATTATACTGCTTGCTCTATACCTCGGTCTGTTGCGCCGTCAAGTACATTTCGTCACTGCAATTTTGAATGGACCAGTGGGCGAAGTGAAGATCTATATGGAACAACCAGACTACTTTGACGATGGAACGGGTCGTGTTCGTAAATTGCTGCAGAGTTTGTATGGCTTGCTGCAGGCATCGCGAATCTGGTACAGGATGCTGGATAAGTATCTTCGCAAGTGTGGCTTCGCGTGTACCGAGATGGTCGCTTGCGTGTATGTAAGAACAGTAGAAGAAAACGAGATCTTTGTGACGGTATGTGTTGATGATCTTTCGATTGTTGGGACGGATTCCGACATCGAGAGGGTGTTAGCTGAGATACGTAGCAAGTTTAAAATCAAGGACTTGGGCAACGTGAAGCACCCCCTAAGGATGGAGATCACGTACGTGCTGGGGCGCATTCTGATGATCTTGCAGTAGGGGTACTGCGAGAAGATCCTAACAAAGTTTAAGATGAACAGAGCAAACCAGTGCCCACGCCTCAGGTGAAAAAGGAAACTTCCCAATGCCAGGAAATCCAGCGATGGAGCCAGTGTGTGTCAATGCTGATCCTGAAGTAGATTATCAAAAGCCCAGTGGGGTCACTACAGTATACGGTCTAATGCACACGCCCAGACATTGCGAACGCTATGCGTACACTTGGGAAATTCCTTACTTGCTACACGCATGAGCATCGCGTGCTTGCAAAACGAGGGATGCGCTACTTACGAGGAACTAATGAGAATGGGCTCGTGTGGACACGATTGGCGAAACCCGACTTATACTTCACAACGTATCTGGATGCATGGCGACCTTCAGCAAAGGTGTTAAAGATTGCGGCTTTAGCAGACGCAGATCTGGGCAATGAAAAGATGATCGGCGCTCAGTTTCTGGCTTTGCGGTGCAAATGGAGGGCTGTACCTATTCCTGTTCAAGCCACAAGCAGCGCCTCATTACTGATGATACATGTAGTTCGGAGTTTGTCGCCGTTGCGGAGTGTGCTGCAATTTGATATTGTGGACGCATAATCTCTGCAAGGAACTTGGTATGAGTCACAAGAAGACGGACTGTATGACGACAACCAAGCAGCCATTCCAGTGATAAAGCAAACACTGGAGACTACAAGACCAAGGGAATTGATTTAAGGTATCACAAGATTCCTGACTATGTGGAGAGGAACGAGTTTGCTATCGAGTACTGTCCGTCTGAGAAATGATTGCCGATATTTTGACTTAGCCGCTCGGGCTTACGCAATTCAAGAAGCCGCGATCGCTTCTGAATGTCCCGCCTGTGCCTTCTGCGGGAAAGGATCTGCACGAGTGTCGATGGCAGCATGCAGACGTGAGCAACCGTGGCAGTGGCCCAGTACCAGGAAGTGGGAGTGTGACGAAGGTCGTGCTGCTGTGTCCGCTCCAGACAAGGTTGACAATATTCCTGGGACTGCCCAAGGTCGGATTAGGTTATATGTGACAAGTCACTTATCCCCGTTGATATTTAGTTACAGCAAACAGAGGGGGTTGGCACCTTCGAGGTTTCCTCCTCAATCCCAATTTTGCTCAGCGGCAAGCACGTGTGTTCCCTAGCGTTATTTCCTGCTAACTAAGCTCACTCTGACACCAGCATCGTACTAACACTGGCCTGTGCATCGTGCCGTTTCAGCCCAGGAGCTCAAGGCTGCCGAACGGAACTACCCCGTTCATGACAAGGAGGTGCTTGCCACGAACTACGCCCTTGTCAAGTTCCGGGTGCACCTCCTAGGCTCCATCCCTTGTGGTCTACACAGATCACGCATCCTTGCGGACGACGACGAATTCGCCCCACCTGTCCCAACGGATGGCGAGGTGGCTTTCCTTCTTCGTGGAATACAACTTCCGCGTCGAATACAAGCCTAGCAAGCTCAACGTGCTTGCCGATGCGTTGTCACGCAGTCCGGAATATGAGCTGACGCACATCAGACGTGCCACGACTGATCTATACGATCCGATACGCATTGCCTATCGGGGCGACGAAGCCTTCGCACTCCTGGTACGGTTCCTGGCCGCTGGCAAGGAAGCCAAGGCCGAGTGGCTCACGTCACGTCAGAGATCCCGGCTTCATCAAAACGAGTGCCGACGGCCTGATCTACTATCGAGTGGAGCCCCATGAACTCTCACGGGTAGTCGTTCCAAGCGACGAGGATCTCAAGTATGACATCCTACAGGAGGCGCACGATACGCCGTCCAGCGGTCACGTGGGCCGCGAGAAGACCTTCCAATCGGTCTTTCAGTACTTTTGGTGGTACCACATGTACAAGTGGGTCGCACAGTACGTGAAGACATGTGAAACATGTCAGCGGGTGAAACCCGCCGGGTACGCCTCGGCTCCATTGCATAGCCTCCCCGTTTCAGTGGGACTGCTGGAAGTCGATGAGTCTGGACTTCATCTTTGGACTTCCAGCCGACCGCCACCGAAACACCGGCATCTTGGTGCTCGTGTGCCGAGCAAGGTGGTGCGTCTTGCTCCGGTCAAAGACACAGTGACCGGGGAACAGGCTGCAAAGCGGTTCCTGGATGGCGATTCTGTCACCATGATCTGCCGGAGACAATTGTCTCCGATCGTGACCCGCGGGTTTACCGCTGCGTTCTGGCGAACGCTGTTCCAACTACTTGGAACGAGGCTGCACATGTCCACAGCCGATCATCCTCAGATGGATGGGCTGACTGATCGTGTCAACCGAGTGCTTGAGGACACTCTACGCAGTGTCTGTGCGGAGGCTCCTCGCACTTGGTCAGAACGCCTGCCAGTAGTTGGGTTTGCACTCAACAATGCGGTTCACGCATCGACCGGGTATACCCCGTTCTATCTGAATAAATTACGCCATCCACGGGTGCCGCTCACTTTACGAGGCAGCACCCCGGCTTCAATTCTAAGTGGGGGAGAGGCTCGGAAAGCGCTTTCCTCCTATGTCTCCGACATGCGACCGGTTTCCTTGCGGAAACAAGTGGAGTCTTTTATAGACACCAGGCTGAACGTAATCAGCCGTGTCCGTGATGCCATGGCAGCGGCACAGGACAAACAAAAGGAGAACTCTGATAAGAATGGAAGAGGTAACTTAAACGTGTTTAATGTGGGTGAGTTAGTCCTACTAGGCACTCGCCACGGTAAGTTCCGTTGGGAGCAAAACGCTGAAGCACCGCTTCATTGGACCCTTCGTGGTCCTGGACCGGCATGGTGCGGCATATATCATTGACCTGCCTAAGTCGATGACGACCCACCCGACGTTCTACGTAGGCCGTCTGAAGCGTTACCATGATCCGCTGGGTTCCCAGGACCCAGCTCTTCAAAGCGAGGCTGCAACTCTTCTCTCTGAGCGCGCCCAAAGCCAGAAGCTCAGGTCCCTTGCGGGACGCGGAAGGGGCTTCATACGAAGGAACCCCGGCTGCATACGCCGAGTATGAGCCATAGTGATACGGCTGGGATTACGCAGGAGGCGCTCTCGCCTGGGGCACAGGCTGTAGGTGGCCCCGAAGAGAGACACCTCCCGTTGGACTCGGTCCATGGACGCCCAAAAGGCATCCAGACGTTGGAAGTTCTCATCCACGTCATTCGTACGACGATCGACCCGTCCTTCAAGGGCGGGCAAGTCATCGGCCAGACGATTCACGTCGTCACGATTTGGCCCAAGGCCCCTCAGCGCTCCCGGCCTGGGCGGCGGCAGCACCGCCCTCACCGAATCCAAGCGCAATCTCAAGCGAACGGACTCGGTGAAGAAGAGCAGCGTCTTCAACGGCCCGAGATGGAGCTGAAGGCGGCACACCAGGTCCTGATACAGGCCGGAGAGGGGTGGGGTGCCTCAAACTCGTACTCGTTCGAGGGCACCACCGCCTCTCCTCAACCGTAATGTGGAGACCAACTACCACGTGGAACGTGTACCCCCAGGAGCGGCGCTTTCAAGGGAAGCGCCAGCTCCGCGTGAAGTGGAGGGGGTGCGGTACTCGGAGGCTGAGTCTCCTGGGAGCCGTACGAACGGCTCCAGGCTGATTGCCCGAAGGCTGTCACGATCTGGGAACAGAACGGTGACGGCTTCGTAAATAGTTCGGGCTTTCTTGCCCGAACGGGGTGGGGTCGTAAAGCCAAGACCATACCCGCGCTCATCATGAGCACTAGAAACAGGATGCTTCTGCAGCTCTCGAAAGAGCTGTCGTTTGCCTGCCACATTGGCAAACGCGATGCGGAGATCTCCGAGGTCAAGCATCTCCTCAACGTGAGGTCCCGCCGGAAAACATCAAGTTGTCTAGCAGCGATTAGCTGCCCACTTCCAGAAGACGGCTTCAGCCTCCTGGAAAGGGCACAGTGTGGGGGCCTCACGGAAGGGTGGCCCCACACAGGTCGAAGTCTCGATCGGAGCTCTGGTTTCTTCCGCCGGCTCGTGAACTCTTTAAGAGAATATGGTGAGGTGCTAGGAGCATGCACCTAGCAGCGCTCAAGTTCCGTTGGAACAGGGCTGCTTGGCCACCAGGTGGCGCTCATACGCGCCCCTAGAAGAGCGCCCGCTGAGAAGCACGCGAGGCGGCTGGAGCTGACCCATGTAGGCGTCAGCTCTGCGGGACTCCTTAGGAGAGAAGTACCCGAGAGCGTAAGGCGGTCCCCCACGGACAGGTGAAGAACACTTCATCACAGGCGATCGAGTCGCCGGGGCCCGCACTCCCTTATGACGAGCAGCCTGGTACTCCGACTGCTGCCCGTCGAGATCGCTAGAGATCTGTTGGCCGACTTGGCCCTCTGCCTCCTCGTCGGAAGAAGACCTAAAGAGACCCTTGCTCGTGTACGTGATGGTCCCCAACTCTTCACGGACTGGAGACCGGGAAGCAGCCCGCCGCTTACAGCTGCCTTCGGAGCCTGCTGCTGCTTTCGCTACCTTGACGCGGGGAGCTGCCTCAGCGAGCGTCAAGTTCTTGACTGGAAGACGGGGTTTCTCTTCCTCCTCCTTGGGTGAGCCTGGACCCCTCTGAAGTTCTGACGTCTTCGGGTCGTCGACATCTTCGCCATGATGGCTAGACAGCGGGGTACGAGTTTCAAGGGAATCTAACTGACTCGGGTCGCCGTCAGACCCTTTGGCGAGCGGGTTTTCATTGTCACCCCAGGATGTAGAAGAGGCCTCCTCATAGTCCACGAGGTACTCAGAAATCCTCTGCAGGCGGCTCAGGCGCTATGCCAGTCACCTTGGATACCACCTTGGTGGATCCCTTAGCAGCAGAGCATGTGCCAGATGGCTTAGATCTCTCATCCTGATGCTTGGAAGCAACAGGCTTGGCAGGCGCTTTCGCACCGCTGCCAGACCGAGCATTGGTCATGTTTGAGACTGACGTGGAAGCCGAGAAGAAAAGGGGATGCGACAGTGCTCAAGGCCCAAACGGAAATGAGCCGGCTGCGGAAACTAACCGAAGCGAAGTCGATGTATTTCGACTTGGAAAGTGAAAGGGCGGCGACTTCCTATCACTCGCTCTAGATGGTCGGTAAACCGAAACTACAGTGAGGGGGGATGTAACGGAGTTACATGAAGAGTGTCAAGACACTTCAGAGTGGTGTACCAAAGTACCCTAAGTGATGTAGCCAACATCACTATGACGTCACGGTAATGACGTCACGGATGGTACCACACATATGATACAAATACATCAGAATCACCCAATAGGATAACATCTAGGGTTCTTTATAGGTGACTTATGTGTAGAATGTAGAATCATTAAACGTGATCACCTATAAATGTATTCAGTCTTGTAATTAAATAATTTTGGTATCAGTCCCCTCAGACCAGGGACTTGTCATTCACAAGTTATGAACTGCCGTTCGCTGAGATTTGTATACTCTCCGGAAGCTCCGCTCCCGGTGTGCAAGGTGTTGTGTGCCCCGTCACAGTCTTGCTCGCTGCAAATTTTGAAATGGAGCTGGTTTGTGCCACTCGACCAGGGGCTAATAGTAGACTACTTTGACACGACGGCTAAGTCGTAGTATTTCCCCATAATAGCGTTGTTTGTTCTGGGCGAGTATAAATTGGTACTGCATTCTGATACTACTTTTAGATTCTATCCTGAGCATGACGGCCACCGATAAGGACATGGGAGCGCGCTTCTCCGCCGGCAAGCGAGGACTGTTGCGTTTGTAGAGCTCCATCCAGTTCTAAACTAGCCGCCTCAAGATCACCAGCTTACAGCACCTCCTCCAGGACCTTCCGTTTTTCTACGCTGATCACGTGATGGCCACCATGAAGTGTCACGCTGAAAACTGCACGCTCGGGACATCACTAGCGGTTCAGCCTTGCGCGGTATGTGGTCGAGGTGTCCACCACATCTGCAGCAACGACTACCTCGACGGGGAGCTTAACACGCGGTGAGCTGTGCGAATGAATATGTTCTGTTCATCTTGGACTTGCTCACCAACGTAAATGTTTGCCAGCGTCTGCAGGTTCGTCTACGCAACTGAGCTGAAGGCCCCTCCTGCTGTCGGCTCCCACTAGGACAGGGAACGTCGTGCTGATGTCAACGAGATAGCGGGGACGAGGTTGCAGTACGGCGGTGGGAGACAGCCTTGGTGCTTATGACGATAATTCCAGCGATGTGGTCGTTCCGGTGTTCGACACCGAGCCTTAAGCAACAGGTTGAGCCCAGCTGCTGCTGTTGAATCATGGAGAACTTCACTATCACTCGAAACGCTGGTAACCGTGTGCAGGAAGGCGCTCCCAGAGGCCATCAAGTATGAGCAGTCACGGATGGGACGACATCAGCTCTGGCGTATTGTGTATGCCCTTGAGCAGAAGAGGAAGCACGGTAAGATCGAGGCCAACACACTTGTGTCTGCTTTGTGTCGCGAAAGCTACATCAAGGGCGTGTGCGAGGCCCGATGCGTGGGAGAAGGGTTTGTGCTGCGGAGCCAACGTCAGCAATGTTGTACTGCAATCCAGCGCCCTGGACACCCCATTGCCGCCGCTCTGATCAAGTCTACAACGGGGCGAGCGGCGGTATCGATCTCAATTAGCCGCAAGAGTTCATTGATCACGTAGCTAAGAAGCAGTCTGCTGATGGCACTGACAAATCCGGTGTGAGGGCTAAGAGAGAAGCTGAGACGGGTACGATCAAGTCTTCCAAAAGAACCAAGAACGTCAACACGTTGCATTCATACTTTCGGCCATCGCAGCGTCTGATCAGGACTGTGATCATGGAGTGGCTGACCGATGACGGCCGACCCTATCATACTGTGACTACAGCGGAATTTCGCGATATGCTGTGCGTATCTACTGGCAACTCACAGAAGGTGATCGCCCGTGACACGTTCAACGAGGCTACCAACGGGCGGTTTGATCTTTCGCCCGAGCCGTATGCAATCTGCTGTCATTTCAACAACAGAAGTTCTATGGGATGAAGTTCCTGACGGTCATCCACGACGCGCGGGCGTGCAACCGGAGAACTGGTGTGATAGGCGCATTGGTTGCGTTGATCGACCACACCTGGTGTTCCGCCGCATTGCCATGATAGCCACTGTGAAGAACGACGGCCACACCGACTGGGACGTATCGCGCCTCATCGAGGATCATTGTTCTGAGCACTACAATGTGGATATCCAATCCATGGCGAGATGGACGTGTCCGACACTACGGCCAGTGCGCGTGCCGTTGCAAACTACTTTGACGAGTCTGAACAGGAAGACTGTCGGATGTACTTACTCAACCTGTGCATTGCGTACGGAATCGGCCTAAAGGATAACATCAAGACGACCAAAACCGTGGGCCTTGATGAGATGGGGGCAGTCTTGGCGGAAAGGAAGATTGTGACTAAGGGTGGCACCCTTCCGGAGGGAGCTGCTGCTGTGCTCAAGCTATGTGCTATGAACAACTACTTCTGCACACCTCAGCGCATGCACAAGCTCACCAAAATCCAAGAAGCATACAACCTTAACGAATAGCCCCGCTCGTTGACATTGACATCCGCGTTGCCTCAACATGTAAGCTCATGCGGCGGTCTATAGTTAACAACTACACGGCCATGAAACTCTACTTCGCGGAGGCACCGGCGGCAAATGTGTTTTCGGCGCTACGTGAGGAGGATTGGACCCTGATCCGCGAGATTGAAGGCATCACGCAGCATCTCGCCGACCTCGCTTTATACGTTCAGTCCGAAACTATACTCGCGTCTTACATGGTAGTCTATCGGGCGATGGCGGAGGACCGCTTGAAAAGCGCATGCCTTCCGGTGCTTATTTCTTCGTCTTTCACAAGCCACCTCTATGGTCGAGGATAAGCTATACCATGAGGAAGTTCTCGTAAATAACTTCAGCAAGCCCGGGAAAGTGTGTCTAGCAAAATGCCTGGCGCACGTCCACGAGCGCTTCGCCCCCATCACCGTGCAAGAAACCATAACACTACTCATAGACCCGAGGACGAAGAACTGCGCCGGCTCCATCATCGACGCATCGGGATGCCCAATATGCATCGAGAGATCTCCTACAGAAAGCAAAGAAGGCGATCGTCACCGAGTAGGTGCATCTGCAGCAACTTCGCCACGGCCAGAAACCTAGCGCTGCGGCCTCCGACTCTCTTGAGTCTGTACCCACGTATCATATACCGACGTCCCTGTAGACCAAAGCAGTGCGGGCCTCATCGTCGGCAATCCGGTCCCAACCAATAGCAAAGTTGGCTTCCGTGAGTCTCAAGTTGAGGAGGGTGTTTCCAACGACTTCAACCGATGGATGCAGTTCCAAGAAGAATGGGTGAACGTTGCGCTCACACAAGAGATTCCAGGGGACCCAGCTAGATTGCAGAAGACTATGTGCTACAAGCGCGGTAACAGTGTGTGTTGGAACGTTCTCGAGCTGCTCAGAGTCGACATACTACGATGGGTCAGAGTAACCGCAGAGCCGCTGTTCCCGACGCTCATGCACTTGGCCAGGATCTGGCTGGGTAAGGTGTCGCCCACGGCTTTTCAAGAGCGGGGTTTTCTACAGCCGGGACTGTAATGTCGCCCCTGCGATCGCAGACGGACAACAACCGCGCCGAGAAGCAGTTGCTGCTCCGCGTCAGCCGTAGTGAGATAGAAAGTAGTACTGCTGGAGTGCTGTAGTAGCGATACTACACATAGTTGAGGTCTCCCATTGAATCGATACATTTTACTCTCTCCCTCCGCGGGCCTGTATGAAGCGCTACGATACACTCGATCTTAAATCAGATCTACTATGAGCCTCTGCATCGACGAACGACTGCCTGTAAGCGCCGGTCAGCTGATGGCTGTGAGTTTAAGAGCTGCTAGAAAGGAGTGGAGGTTGCTAATGCCAGATGACTGGAGAACGGCTCCTCAAAAGCACTGCAGCTCTTCGATATTGAAATAAGGCTATTACTATCATTTTGGAGATATTTTATAATAAATGAAAGATACTAATGCTGAACTTTGACTGCTACTATAATTAAACAAACAAAATAGAAAGGGATAATTGATATAATAGCCACTAATCTTACTTATCAACGGATATTTGTTTTTCGTATTTGCTATCAACCCCTGCATTTGGCATCCAGAAGTGGGCATGCATTTATTTGGAATCGCCTTTAATAAGCTACGGATTGGCTTAAAATGCAGATTGTGTTATATGGTGCCACTGCCAAAAGCGTACTTCTCAGCACTGTGGCCCACAATGCTGAGGACTCTTGACTCAGGACGTTGCACGCGTGGCTATGCTGCTGGTGGGGGTATGTGACGTACGACAATGCAAGAGGCTGAGTCAGCCAGAGTATTAATAGCGACACGATATTGATTGGTACAGGCACCGAGGGCGTTGCCAATGGCAAGGGAATTCTCATCGGATGCAGCAACGCGATAATTCGGAACGTACACAACAAGGCCCCACATCCGGCAGGGGTACCAAGCATGCAGACTCCCGCTACTGTAACAGAGGAATCCACTCCAACGTCGTCTTACACGGCTGTTTCAGCGACGACAATTGCAGCTCCGTACTTAAGTGTGTTCGTTGACACCAAGCACGGACGGATCAGCTAACGTGGGCTGAGACGCCATCGACTGCTTCATCAATGAAGGCGAATGGGCCATCCATCTCCCATGGATATATACTGTTTCTCCTTATACAAAAGGGCTCAGGGGCTACAGATTTTACTAAGCAGCTACGGTACTCACGCCACTATTGACCGTTCGCGGAATCATTAATACGCTATGATGTCAACAAACAATAAAATTAACAGAGGAAACAATATCAATGAATGATAGGCGAAGCCCCATTACTGTGAGCTCGTTTGACGGGTTTTCGGCGTCCCTCGCTTTTCTTGCTAATCTTCGAACAACTCCCGATCTTTGCCTTGATTTCATTCCTAAAGCTGGACAGGAGTTAGGACGAGTGTCGCTAAAGAAAGGACCTGGGATCTGCGATCGGCCGTGTGTCCCGGGTGGGTATGACTTTATAGACATTTACAGATAAGGTTTTGCTTCGCACTTAATTTCTACTATGAGCGTTCTTAGCTCAAAAGTCATTAGATACCCCTCCATCTCGGATAAGAAGTATATAGGGTTAGCAAGGCTGTACGCTGGAGGATTCGCCATTATTCGTGAGGCTAGGGTGGGTTAAGGTCGTAAGGATGGTGATTATAAGGGCAGATGTATGAATATATACACAACGTCCAATATTGCACTGTAAAACCTGCGATACTGTCCCGGTGGGGCACTACGTTACATGTAGCTTACATGGGGCACTATAACAGGTGGGGCACTATTAAAGGGTGAGGTATTGAATCTTGACCACTTCGCGAAGACGAACGACTTCACGATGACGTCCTTGGCCACACGGAATTCGATGCTCGTGTTGCGATTGTGAAAAATGAACAGAGCAGCTCATTCATGTTGTAAATGTTCGAGTACTAAATGTTGTACTATACTCCTTGATCACCAGGTTTTACAGATTGAGAAGCTCCGTCGCTGGTAACTCTAGTTAATGGATCGTGAGAGCATGGCTCTTCGGATTCATCACACTCGCATTCTGGTACTCTAGGAGACCCGTGCCGCTAGACGCCTAGACGCTCTTCATATGGGCTGGGGGGCGAGTTCTTGATGCGCTCTGCACATTAGGGACAGCCCCTTTCCAACAACGTTTGGTGGACATCTAGTATATATTATATTATATTTGTTCCATCAAATGACAACCGAGGCCTGAGCGTTGTTGTTTTCTCCACAAAACTTTGTATAGTAAAAAAAAACCTGAAGGAAAAGAAAAAAAAAAGGTGACATGATTAATGTTTCTAGTGAAGCAACGGACGACTTCGATGACACTTGTTGGGACTCGTGAGCTTGCGTTGGGAGGACAGGAGGTATTTCTAGGCTCCAGCTGGCTGAAGCAACAGAAAATCGATCACCGGGTGTTTGATGTCGCTCTATATCGTACTACTGTACTCTTCTTGTGTCCCTTATGTTTGATGTTTTTAACCACGTTTTGCCAAGTGTTACCTTCATGGTAGCAAAGTAAAAAATTCAACCACATGCAAAACAAACAAACACTCGTCTTACCAGCTGGTGGAAGTACCTATTCATCTGGTATAAGCCAACGTCTGAACAAGATGGAAACGTCCACTCGCGTCATGCGCGACATGTTTTTCGACGTCAATAGGCCGTCAACTCCTTCTGTTGGTATATCCCACGGGCGAGCTTGGAGTTGTTTCTCGAAGACAAGACTCGGTTGTTTACCAGAACGTGAATAATTGACAGTCTCGGGTGCGAACGCCACCATACTCCATACCATTCGCCTATCATGGCCCCTAGGCCGAAAGGTATCAGCAACCCAGAAGCAGCTAAGACCTGGTCACTTGCAATTTTACTTGCTCCCTCTCAAGCGCAGTCTACATCTTCAACGACCAATTTGAAACAGTATGCCGTCTGACCTCCAACGGGTCGCTGTACTCTTCAGCTTGATTTTAGCTCTCGCTTTGACGCAGAGCTGCTTCACCCACGCTGCATCCGTCGTAACTGGCAAGCCTCAAGGATTCGCAGCCGGCACGACTGGCGGTGGAAACGCTAAGCCTGTTTACCCCAAGAATATCAAGGAACTCGCTTCGTACCTTAGTGGTAATGAACCTCGCGTCGTCGTCCTGAAACAAAAGTTCAACTTCATTAAAACCGAGGGGTCGACTACTGAAAAAGGCTGCCGCCCCAAGCAGACCCTCGACTGCATCAAAAGGAAGAACGGGTTTCAAGGACAAGACGCCATCCAGCCGAGCTTCAGCAAGTGTGACGGTTCTACCGTCACTGTTACCTACGACAAGGCTGCTATCACTCCGCTAAATATTGGCAGCAACAAGACGCTGGTGGGCGTGGGCACAAATGGCGTACTGAACGGCAAGGGCCTTATGATCACAGGCAGCAACGTCATCGTCCAGAACGTTCACATCACGAACTTGAACCCACACCTCATTTGGGGGGGCGACGCTATCACCATTAGAGGGAACGGCAACGTCGTCCCGAAGGGTATTTGGATTGATCACGTCAAGGTATCCAGTGTCGGGCGTCAAATGGTTGTCATCAACTTTTCTGGAGCCACGGGGGTCACGATCAGTAACTCGGACTTCGATGGCAACACCAAATACTCTTCATCGTGTGATGGGCGCCACTATTGGGGGTTCTTGATCCTAGGCAAACGGACTGAGATGAGTTTGCTCGGGAACATTATGCATAAGATGTCAGGTCGGTTCCCGAAGATCGGTGGTCATGACGGGGAAGTGTCTGTCGTTCACGCCGCCAACAATTACTTCTACGACGGTACAGGTCACGCCTTCGACGTGGCCACTGGAGGGTTTGTCCTTGCAGAGGGCAACTACTTCAACTCCGTGAGCACCCCGAACCAACCTGACCCGAAAGGAAGCATTTTCATCCCGAATGCAGTGGATGACTGCAACGCGAGTATCGGCCGTCCATGCAAGCTAAACGTGCTTACTAAAAGCGGCAAATTTGCAAGCAACTCAAAGGAAGCTGTGACCAAGAAGATCAGTAACTTGAAGAGCCGTATTGGTAGTACCAAGGTGATTGCGGCAGCTCCTTTGTCGGCAGCGACCAAGAGTTTCGGCGTGCGCTCTTAAGGGCAATAATGCTTCTCAGATGGGTGCCAAGATAGCTGGAGCAGCGACTGTTTCCGACTCAGAAGGCAATATCATTTTCAATAAGCACCAAGGTACCAACACGGGTCAACTAGTTGCCTGTTATCGAGAAGGGCTCTGCGGAGATGCAAAACGGTGGAGGTCTACTCAACGACAGCATGGTCTCTTCAAGTAAAAATCAAGATGTTTTTCCTTTGCTAGTTGATAGGATAAACAAAGGAATCGATGTATGTACTGTTTAATGCCAACCGCCTTTGAGATGTCATCTCGCTGAAGCTAAGCATTGCGCTTCAGTTAGCAGTCTTAAGTCGATACACCAACGCGAATGGCCCGAAGGGAAACCTATTTGCCCAGTGATTGCAAGGACAACATAGGCCACAGCTGCAAGCTGAACATGCTCGCTAACAGAGCTTTCTTTTAGAGATCCAATCAATCCCCTCAGTAGCCATAGCGTCGGAAGTAGTGAGTGTTTAGTTTTGTATAGTTTCGTCCACGTTTTGGAAACGGAACAGTTTCCACGCGTTTGGCGGAACTCTAGCAATTGACCACGAAACTCAGCCACGAGAGTATTTATGAGAATTTCGACTATTTGAGATTTATTCTTAAAATTCTGGATTCGCTCGCGGCACTCAATTGATTGAGTGCGCACTCCGCGTGCAGAAATACAAAGGTTGCCGTGAGTTAAGCTGCTAAGAACAAGGACAATAGCGACGGTGAGTACATCGCGAAAGGCGCTGATCATGTGATACTAATATGTCATTTCGTGAGCAGCGATGCCTGGTGGGCGGCAAAAGAGAGGTCTGGAAGCTTTTCGAGGATCCTGGCGATGATGAAGCATGAAGTGTCAGCGCTGTCCTCATGTCATTGTGAATCCGAAGTCGATGAGGTTGGAGGGCCATTTGGTGAAGTGCAGTGGTTACAAGCTGGTACAGAAGAAGAAGCGTCAGTGTGCGGTTGCCGAGCGCGAGAGGAGGGCTCGAAGAAAAAGCTTGGGCAATGGAGCCCTTGCAACGCTTCAGCGTGTTGGAGAAGGCTCCGAAGAATTACCGAAGTGCCTTGTATCGTTTCGCAAGCTTAAGTTAACAAGCTGCTTGCCGACTTCACTTATGAATCGGGATCGGCATTTCGTGTGGTTGAACTGCCCACCTTCCAGCGTTTAGTCACGAACTGCCATCCAAACGTAAAGTTCTGTCGCACCTTTTCACCTTTCATTGGTCATGCTGATGAAACCCAAGTTCGTGGTGGAAAAGAAGCTATCTGTAGTCCAAGAACTGGAGGCTTCGAGCGTCCGGTAACCAAGAAGCATAAGCTCGACAGGCAGACATCAAGCACGTGCAGTAGTGATCAAGGAGTATATTTCAACATTTAGTACTCGAACATTTACAACACGGATGAGACTGCTGTGTTCCTTTATCACAATCGAAACACAAGAATCGAATTTTATGGGGCCAAGGACGTCAACGTGAAGTCGTTCGGCTTCGCAAAGGGGTCAAGATGCAATACCACATCCCTTTAAGAGTGCCCCACCCTGTAATGCGTAGTGCCCCACGGGGCAGTACCACAGGTTTACAGTACAACATAGACATTGTATATACAGTCCCCTCGCCAATTTAGTAGCTGTGCAAGCTAATTATTTATCAAACCACGTCGAGTCATCCACCCATTTCGCTTCCTATGGTTGTTTGAATGCACAGTCTCCGCTCTGATAGCTAATAAGTTGTTGTACATAATACGAATAGCTTCAACCGAAGGTATTAGATTGGCGAGGGGGATCTGTATATTCATGCATCTGCCTTATAATCACCATCCTTACGACCTTACCCAGCCTAGCCCCACGAATAATGGCAAATCCTTCCTTGCTAGCCCTATATACTTCTTATCCCAGATGGGGGGTTAATGACTTTTTGAGATAAGAACGCTTATAGTAGAAACCAAGTGCAAGCGAAAAAAACTTATCTGTAAATGTCTTTAAAGTCATACCCACCCGGGACACACGGCCGATCGCAGATCCCAGGTCCTTTCGTTAGCGACTATCCTAACCCCTGTCCAGCTTTGGGAAACGTAATCAAAGCAAGCATCGGGAGTTGTTCGAAGATCAGCAAGTAAAGGAGGGACGCCGAAAACTCCTCCAACGAGCTCACAGTAATGGGGCTCGCCCAATAAGGTTTGAACTAATGATGTTTAGCTATGTTAAAAAAAAGAAAATGGTGAGGTGTGCCGGCAATCGAAATCAAAAGATAGCTGTTGGGCTCATCCAACAAGTAAATTTTCCGAAGCAGTATCGGATGTTGCTGAAGCAGGAAAGATGATGACAGTTATCTTTAGAGCACAACTTCACAAAGATGTTGCGTGTTCTTGTGGGAAAACTATGAAGTTGGAATGCTCATCACTGAACGTACCCAAACCATAAAGCTTGGGTGCTGTCCATGCCAGCTTAGAAAAACGGACTCTCATGGACAATAAAACCGCTTAATGAATATGCTAATGCCTTGGAAAAAATCCATAAGTCCGTTCTTCATTTAATGATGAACGGACTAATGGATTTTTCTTAAGACAATAAATCATCATTTTTTATCAACGACATAAAAAATACTCGTTGAATTAGTTATTAATCAATTCGCCAATAGCGGCACATAGTTTCGGGGCTTTTTCCGTAGCAAACTTAGAATCACGTAGCCACTGCAACTACTGTTTATCGATATCAAATACTTGCTGGATAGTCTTGCCCTTGTACTTACCAAAATTTAGTAGGTACGATCCTCATCGGACCAATTTGCGATTTTTTTAATTTTTGCTCGCAAGAAATTTGTCAATGTCAGAATCGGGGTCCTCAAGTAGCATTTTTTTACTACGAAGACAGCGACAGTGGCTAGGATCATTTTCAAATACCTTCTCGATAGTGGAACCTTTTGTACTTGCCGAATGAAAGTGTAATGGTTATTATACATATATACCATATGGTACTAGATAGCACGAGAATTCAACTCGTGGAGTGGTGGAAGTCGTAGTCGTGGCTGATATCACACACCTGCTGTGAACCGATACGTACACTGAAGTCGTTAATCGATGAATCAGCCTGTACAGTTCACGGAGCGTTATCGAAAGGTCTCTGATACTCTTGCACGGCTGTCGTTGCGAAACTACTAGTCTGTTCAGCAAACCAAAGGGCCATAATGTACTTAGCGTTCTTAACACTGGCCGATAGCCGAAGGTCAAAAGAAGCGTTGAGCTGATTTGATTGCTTACCAATACCAGCGCGCTGATCGAATCGCTGGGCATACACTTGTTGTAGCGAACCTTCTTGACACGCTTCGAGATAATAGCCTGAGGGTTCTCGAGATGAATGAATGGTACGTATAGACGAGAGGTCGTGAAAGGCATGTAGCTACCACGAAGCTTAGGTTCAAACGAATTTACTACAGCGACCCAAGCGATGCTGAAACCAGCAGATGCGTTAAGAACACCAGCCGTAGGATTATTGGCGGAAGAGGCCGAAATCATGCCAGGGCAGGTGTTTCAACTCGGAGAGGTTAGATACATGAGCTCACCAGCATCTATAGCATCAACTGGCGTCTGGTCCATGCTTTCAATAAGCTGAACAGCGCCAAGGCGCCGGCCCACACACCCATCCAGCGAAACGATGTGGTGTTGAACAACATGGCCGCATGCAAGTTATACAGCGTCCTGGATATGGGGAACGGATACTACCAGATCCTGATGCGTGGGAACGACATCCCGCTCGCCGCAGTAAGCACCCCGAGTGGTATGCTCGGGGAGTGGCTGGTGATGCCATGGGACTGTCTAATGCATCGGTGACGTTCGATCGCCTGGTCATGCAGTTGTTTTAGACCTCTGCGTGCGTACGCACAGTCGTACTTCGACGACATATTCGTCCGTAGCCGTGCCGAAGGAGGCAAGACGGCTATGGAGGTGCATTTGGAGCACCTCCGTCGAGTGTTGGAGGTCATGAGAGCGAACAATCGCTATGCCAACATCGACAAGTGCGTCTTTGCGGCGCAAGAGATCCAAGTTCTCGGTTACTTCGTTAGGAACGTCGGCGTTCGAGCCAACCCGGAGAAAGTCAAGGTCATTTTGGCTTGGCCAACGTTGAGGTCCCAGAAGGACCCGAGGAAGCGGTTGGGCTTCGCCAACTACTTCCATACGTACAGTGAAGGGTACGCGGGTCTAACTTGGCCCTTCGGATAATCTGAAGAATGATACCGACTGGCACTGGGGCCGTGAGCACCAGGAAGCCTTTGACAATGTCAACGCAAGCCTTCAGAAGGCGCCTGTCCTGGCATTGCCGGACAGATGAATCCGTTCAGCGTCGTCTGCGACGCATCCGAGTGTGCAATCGGATGTGATTGCAGCAGGACGTGAACGCGTGATCTCGTTTCAGTTCATGCAGCTCAAGGCTGCCGAACGGAACTACCCCGTTCATGACAAGGAGGTGCTTGCCACGAACTACGCCCTTGTCAAGTTCCGGGTGCACCTCCTAGGCTCCATCCCTTGTGGTCTACACAGATCACGCATCCTTGCGGACGACGACGAATTCGCCCCACCTGTCCCAACGGATGGCGAGGTGGCTTTCCTTCTTCGTGGAATACAACTTCCGCGTCGAATACAAGCCTAGCAAGCTCAACGTGCTTGCCGATGCGTTGTCACGCAGTCCGGAATATGAGCTGACGCACATCAGACGTGCCACGACTGATCTATACGATCCGATACGCATTGCCTATCGGGGCGACGAAGCCTTCGCACTCCTGGTACGGTTCCTGGCCGCTGGCAAGGAAGCCAAGGCCGAGTGGCTCACGTCACGTCAGAGATCCCGGCTTCATCAAAACGAGTGCCGACGGCCTGATCTACTATCGAGTGGAGCCCCATGAACTCTCACGGGTAGTCGTTCCAAGCGACGAGGATCTCAAGTATGACATCCTACAGGAGGCGCACGATACGCCGTCCAGCGGTCACGTGGGCCGCGAGAAGACCTTCCAATCGGTCTTTCAGTACTTTTGGTGGTACCACATGTACAAGTGGGTCGCACAGTACGTGAAGACATGTGAAACATGTCAGCGGGTGAAACCCGCCGGGTACGCCTCGGCTCCATTGCATAGCCTCCCCGTTTCAGTGGGACTGCTGGAAGTCGATGAGTCTGGACTTCATCTTTGGACTTCCAGCCGACCGCCACCGAAACACCGGCATCTTGGTGCTCGTGTGCCGAGCAAGGTGGTGCGTCTTGCTCCGGTCAAAGACACAGTGACCGGGGAACAGGCTGCAAAGCGGTTCCTGGATGGCGATTCTGTCACCATGATCTGCCGGAGACAATTGTCTCCGATCGTGACCCGCGGGTTTACCGCTGCGTTCTGGCGAACGCTGTTCCAACTACTTGGAACGAGGCTGCACATGTCCACAGCCGATCATCCTCAGATGGATGGGCTGACTGATCGTGTCAACCGAGTGCTTGAGGACACTCTACGCAGTGTCTGTGCGGAGGCTCCTCGCACTTGGTCAGAACGCCTGCCAGTAGTTGGGTTTGCACTCAACAATGCGGTTCACGCATCGACCGGGTATACCCCGTTCTATCTGAATAAATTACGCCATCCACGGGTGCCGCTCACTTTACGAGGCAGCACCCCGGCTTCAATTCTAAGTGGGGGAGAGGCTCGGAAAGCGCTTTCCTCCTATGTCTCCGACATGCGACCGGTTTCCTTGCGGAAACAAGTGGAGTCTTTTATAGACACCAGGCTGAACGTAATCAGCCGTGTCCGTGATGCCATGGCAGCGGCACAGGACAAACAAAAGGAGAACTCTGATAAGAATGGAAGAGGTAACTTAAACGTGTTTAATGTGGGTGAGTTAGTCCTACTAGGCACTCGCCACGGTAAGTTCCGTTGGGAGCAAAACGCTGAAGCACCGCTTCATTGGACCCTTCGTGGTCCTGGACCGGCATGGTGCGGCATATATCATTGACCTGCCTAAGTCGATGACGACCCACCCGACGTTCTACGTAGGCCGTCTGAAGCGTTACCATGATCCGCTGGGTTCCCAGGACCCAGCTCTTCAAAGCGAGGCTGCAACTCTTCTCTCTGAGCGCGCCCAAAGCCAGAAGCTCAGGTCCCTTGCGGGACCGCGGAAGGGGCTTCATACGAAGGAACCCCGGCTGCATACGCCGAGTATGAGCCATAGTGATACGGCTGGGATTACGCAGGAGGCGCTCTCGCCTGGGGCACAGGCTGTAGGTGGCCCCGAAGAGAGACACCTCCCGTTGGACTCGGTCCATGGACGCCCAAAAGGCATCCAGACGTTGGAAGTTCTCATCCACGTCATTCGTACGACGATCGACCCGTCCTTCAAGGGCGGGCAAGTCATCGGCCAGACGATTCACGTCGTCACGAATTGGCCCAAGGCCCCTCAGCGCTCCCGGCCTGGGCGGCGGCAGCACCGCCCTCACCGAATCCAAGCGCAATCTCAAGCGAACGGACTCGGTGAAGAAGAGCAGCGTCTTCAACGGCCCGAGGTGAGCTGAAGGCGGCACACCAGGTCCTGATACAGGCCGGAGAGGGGTGGGGTGCCTCAAACTCGTACTCGTTCGAGGGCACCACCGCCTCTCCTCAACCGTAATGTGGAGACCAACTACCACGTGGAACGTGTACCCCCAGGAGCGGCGCTTTCAAGGGAAGCGCCAGCTCCGCGTGAAGTGGAGGGGGTGCGGTACTCGGAGGCTGAGTCTCCTGGGAGCCGTACGAACGGCTCCAGGCTGATTGCCCGAAGGCTGTCACGATCTGGGAACAGAACGGTGACGGCTTCGTAAATAGTTCGGGCTTTCTTGCCCGAACGGGGTGGGGTCGTAAAGCCAAGACCATACCCGCGCTCATCATGAGCACTAGAAGCAGGATGCTTCTGCAGCTCTCGAAAGAGCTGTCGTTTGCCTGCCACATTGGCAAACGCGATGCGGAGATCTCCGAGGTCAAGGATCTCCTCAACGTGAGGTCCCGCCGGAAAACATCAAGTTGTCTAGCAGCGATTAGCTGCCCACTTCCAGAAGACGGCTTCAGCCTCCTGGAAAGGGCACAGTGTGGGGCCTCACGGAAGGGTGGCCCCACACAGGTCGAAGTCTCGATCGGAGCTCTGGTTTCTTCCGCCGGCTCGTGAACTCTTTAATAGAATATGGTGAGGTGCTAGGACCCCCATGCACCTAGCAGCGCTCAAGTTCCGTTGGAACAGGGCTGCTTGGCCACCAGGTGGCGCTCATACGCGCCCCTAGAAGAGCGCCCGCTGAGAAGCACGCGAGGCGGCTGGAGCTGACCCATGTAGGCGTCAGCTCTGCGGGACTCCTTAGGAGAGAAGTACCCGAGAGCGTAAGGCGGTCCCCCACGGACAGGTGAAGAACACTTCATCACAGGCGATCGGGTCGCCGGGGCCCGCACTCCCTTATGACGAGCAGCCTGGTACTCCGACTGCTGCCCGTCGAGATCGCTAGAGATCTGTTGGCCGACTTGGCCCTCTGCCTCCTCGTCGGAAGAAGACCTAAAGAGACCCTTGCTCGTGTACGTGATGGTCCCCAACTCTTCACGGACTGGAGACCGGGAAGCAGCCCGCCGCTTACGGCTGCCTTCGGAGCCTGCTGCTGCTTTCGCTACCTTGACGCGGGGAGTTGCCTCAGCGAGCGTCAAGTTCTTGACTGGAGGACGGGGTTTCTCTTCCTCCTCCTTGGGTGAGCCTGGACCCCTCTGAAGTTCGGACGTCTTCGGCTCGTCGCCATCTTCGCCATGATGGCTAGACAGCGGGGTACGAGTTTCAAGGGAATCTAACTGACTCGGGTCGCCGTCAGACCCTTTGGCGAGCGGGATTTCATTGTCACTCCAGGATGTAGAAGAGTCCTCCTCATAGTCCACGAGGTACTCAGGAATCCTCTGCAGGCGGCTTGGGGCCTTGGGAGTCACCTTGGATGCCACTTCGGTGGATACTTAGATCATCCACACCGGTCGTACTATATTGTTAAGACGCTATCCAACATTTTGGCGAACTGAATGTTTCCACAATAACCCAGATTTCAACGATTTTCCCCACTAGTCAAAAGTGTTCAGATTGCTATTCTGGCTTGATGCCGCGCAGACCACCAAGCAACAAAGCCAAGGCAAGATGGCTGCGTCATGAGGCTGCCGCCAAGTTGGGCCGCCCAACTTTAAGGAGGCCGAGGACGCCACGTTGGCTCGTGCGTCCACAAAGGAGACTGTTGGCGGTTAAAGTTGGCGCGGGACATGTCGCTGTCGTAGATAGGAGACGAGCCCCAATAGTCGGCGAAGAGAAGCCGCCCATAGAGAGCACGCTGTCAATCGATGTTGCCTCGGCGTCCTGGTTTCGAGATTCCCCGCATCGGCTTCTCCACCCTCTTCTGTCTCCTTCTTGTCATTTACAAGACGGGTTGGAATTCATCGTTGCCATCCATCGCTCCTCTTGTCGATTTGAGTCTGTGGAGCAAAACGCCAGACTGACCGCCAGATATGGCGAGAATTCTGGCGGGGAATCAGATTTAACGGGCCGCTATCAAAGAGCGTCTCCCGATTTGAAAACACAAAGCGCCAAAGTTTGGTGAGTGACGCTAACATTTGACGTTTAGCGCGACCGTTGGGGATGCTCCTAGTGGCGGAGTGTAACGGGGTTACATGAACAGTGCCAAGTCACTCTTTAGAGCAAGTGTACCCAAGTACATTAAGTCATGTAGTCAAACATCACTATGACGTCAACGGTAATGACGTCATGGATAGGTACCACAGATATGGTACAAAGACCTCAGAGCCACTCAATATAGGATAACATCTAGGGTACTTTATAGGTGACTAATAGTTAGTATGTAGACACATTAAAAAGGGACACCTATAAATATACTCAGTATTAAAATCTACCTAATTTTGGTAACAGTCAAACAGGACAGGGACTAGTGAACTGCCGTTCACTGGGAGTTTGTATACTCTCCGGAAGTTACATTCCTGTGCGCAAGGTGTTGTGTGTCCCGTCACAGGTACACCTTGGTTTGGGTGCCTGACACTCATCCAAAATACAATCTGCCAACTTTGCGTTTAGATTACAGGTGCACAGACTCCATAACCATTGTACATATAGTTGCAAGGAACTATACTTGTTCCCGATTAGTGTGTGTTTCGTCCGCAATTAAAATTGCATTTTGTGGACGAAGGACAGATCCGGCCAGTTTAATCTACGGACGAAACTCACGGGGATCGGCTGCTACGCTAAAAAAATAGCCCGAAGACCTGACGCCAATGAGATTGGGGTACTGATACTGTAGCTCGATTGATAGTGATAATGCAAGCAGCACTTTAATACCTTAAAAATGTACGCTAACATCTACTCGCCCAAATAATCCAAGGTGTAGTCAAGCACGTAGTTCAGGTCAACACCACCCGCTTCTTGATCTTTGTTCTCGTCGTCCTCGCCGTCCTCATCTTTTTCATCACTTGAACTCAAAGCCGCAACGCTGTCGCCCTCATCCTCACCAGACTCGTACGCTTGATAGTAGATCCCAGTCATGTCACTCTCTCCAGCTTCTTCTCCGAACGCCATTTTCTGCGGTGTTGAAGGATCAAAAACAACTCTAGGAAGCGGCTTCTTCTTCATTCGGTCCCAATACAATGACAAACCCGAAAAATTGCTGCTTGCTCAGCACATCAATCTTTTGTATAGTTAGCTTGACGTAAAACACCTTCCGATGGGCCCGCCCACCTCCTTTGCACCCTGGTCTCAGCCGGCGTCGCCACTTGATGTTGACCTAGGGTAGCAACTCGCCAATGGCAATCCATTTATTCTGGCTCCGATCTGACAATTCTGAGTATTCCGATAACTAAATCAGACTAAAAGAGTGGAGCACTTCGCAAGGCCAACCCGGATGGGGCCTTCGGCTGGGGGCAGACCTTTTTAATTCCGGCACTTCTCAAAATATTCTGGCAATGTGCCGCAAATAAGATTTTCGGAGTGCCTAATTTAACCATCCTTCAGTTTCGAGATATTAAGGGGGAAAGATGAGCAGGCTCAAGTCGAGCGTCTCCGGCACGCCCCCGTGCTGTCTGTTCCGTTCACTGTCTGTTCTGTCGATATTTTGGACGAGAGGAGTCGAACGGAAAGCGGAAGCGAACGCAAAACTCCAAGTTGTACAAACTTCCTTTTCGACCACAGAATTATACAGATCACAACGCTACTGCTCATGGCGTGAACTGGGCATCACATCTAGCACTGAGTGATGAGGCGAAATCAGTTTCTTTTCCTGTCTAACTAGACACAGCAATCAGTTTCTTTTCCTGTCTAACTAGACACAGCAATCAGTTGACGTACCATTTCGAGGACGAGTCTTCCATTTTGAGGTTTGAATTTCCTGAGTCCATCGTGAATGACTTAATTGGAAAAATCTTTTTCAATTTGGAAGATAAAGATGTGTCCGTTGCAACCGTTCTTCGTGCATTTGGGAAAGTGAATTGCGGGACGTACACCATTATAATTAAGACTCCCCTCCGATTCTCTCTCGCTATTCGACATATTAGTATTGAATTATCGTTCCGTCAAACGGATGGTGTTATCCAGCAGCACTATAAAGCAACGGGCAACCATAAACCTTAGGGAATGACGGACAATTTGGCGAGCACGTACGCAAGGTATATCGTAGCTTCTCTCTTCACCGGATCGGTAATCTCATTACAGACTCAGACATGTGGGCTTTTGCTTTTGCTAGCGATATATCGATACACAACGAGCGGTCCTTCATGGGCCAGGGCGTCCGGCTTGCGGTTCATGGCGTGTTAATCAATCTACACTTGCTGGTAATTCCTAGGTACGACCGCCATACTGCTAGGGTCCAATTTGAATTAATTCTGAAGGTGCTTGATGTTCTACTCACCCAGTGGAGAGAAAAGCTGATTGGTGTTTCTTCTGATGGAGAGAATATAATGATGGACGTTCATGGTGGTGTTGTGATGTTACTCGAGAAAGAGGCAACTGATCCGATACTGCGAGTACGGTGTGTAGCACATCAGATGGATCTCGTGATGAAATCAGCATATTCATAGTTGATGGAGGGGATTTTGTAAAAAAAACCAAAGGATATACTCAGACACCTTCGCAGACAAAACAAGTTGATTGGAGAAATGGGTAGTGTTGCTAAATTGACTAACCGATGGCTCTACATGAACAACGCGTTGGGTTGGATTCTCAACAACCGTGTTGAACTTGGTTCTCATTTCGAGCAACATTCCTCTGATTCACCGTTTCCGATGTGGTGGATCAATGTTGCGTTCGTCTACGGCATCACTTCTGTGATAAATGTGACTTTTACTAATAAATCCAGGCCAAATATATTATTATTTCCCAACAAACAACAGAAGTTGAGATTTTAGTGGCTCGACTACGGAGTATTTTGTCTGTGCACCCGCAAAAATTGATGCATTTCTCATGATGCTAGCATTTCACATGGCATGAATGACGTTGTTTCCGAGAAGTATTGGCACAAGGAGCACAATCTCATCAACTATTTGAGAAATCAAGGAACGTTTGTGAATACTTACCTGGGTAATCTGTCACCGGAAAACAAGCGATTGACTCTCAAACAGCTAGGTAAATTTGTGGTGCACGCTATTGAAGGAATGGAGCTCATACAAGCAGAAAGGGACAGTAACAATCAAACATCTAGAAATGTTGCCCCACCAGTAACGCCATCAGACCTAGTTTTAGTTCCCCCGCGTGGTTTCGCCGATGATATATTGGGAGTTCGTCGCGAGCAGTTGGCGAAGTTCTGAAATCTTTCTCAGATTGAATTGTAGAATGCGAATATCTAGAGTTGTGTCGAACCAATCTGCTGGACGAGTCAGTGCAGACAGCAAATTCAAAAAGAAGACTATGAAACGAATTTCAATGACGGATGGAACGCTCTCGATAAGGCTGCAAAGCCGAAAACGTTCTCGTATCTCCGACAGTTTTGCTGTGGTTTAGCAACCGTATTTGCCAACACGCCCATCTGTCGAATCAGATTTCTCGATTATGAAGTGCGAATTGAACGACCGTCGCACATCGTTGACCTCACTTCCATTAGAGGAATTTTTCAGGCTAAACAGCAGGACCAGGTCAACAATTTAGGTATACAGAAGTTGTAGTGTTAGTTATAAATCGGCACAATGCTGGAAAATATATTCGGATGTGCCGAATTAAAGCTAATACGGCACACTCTGGCATTTGCCGGTATTAAGAAGGTCTGGGGTGGGGCCTTGTGAGGTTTGGGGGAACAATCCCAGGTTTTACAGTAGCTTCGTCACTGGCATCTGGTGTATGGATCGTGAGCGCAGGGCTCTCGTAGCCCGAGAAGTTTCGGCCTGCGGTCTCTAAAGCTCTAGACATGTTGGTATTTACGCATGTACCGCTAGATGTCCTAGACGCTCTTTATAAGGTGGGCCAGTTCTTGATGCGCTCTGCACATTATCGACAGCCCCTTTCCAACAACGTTTGGTGGACACCTAGTTTATAAACTTAGTAGTTTTATCCTCCAGGATCAACTCAATTTTGTTTTCGATATCTGCTTTATGTCTGTCTTATCGAGAGGTTTTGAAGGAGCACCTGGAGTGTCTGGTGCCTCCTCGAGCTCTCAGCTGGTCAAAGAAGTTGCGTCGGTGAAACCCTCTTTCATCGCATTAGAAGCGGTTAAACCTATTCTCCTTGTAAAATAAAGCTAAGAAGAAAAACCAACTGCGTAACCTGCTGAATATTACTACTCTGGTTCGAATCTGGTGAACACGGCGGTCCTTGAACCACATGAGAATTGTTTTTCTTACGAGACGGTTTGCCCAACAGCCTGTTCAAACCACTCATTCAACCTTGCCGACGATGGGGTGAGATCATAAGGATACATAAGCCTGTTATTAAGTGTTGTAAAAATACCACACACCAATCGAGACGAAAACGATCGCCGTTGTGGAGATAATCGCATAGAAGTTGCCGTTGAAGAAACTCGTAGTTGCGTTAAACATAGCCGCGGAGTCTGCACCGGACATGTTCGTGTCCGCGCTTGCATATAGTGAGCTTGCCGGGCCTAGAAATATTTCAAAGGGGGTGTTCTGCAGCCACCGTCGCAGGGCCAGTCGGGTCTTGGCGAATCGGATCACCAACTGAATTTCTGCTGCTCCAGCTGAAAGCTCCAGGACGCGACTATAATATCGATGTGCACGTTCTAGGTTAGCTTCGATGCCGTCTGCAAACTCGAGCATTTGACCGACATTAAAGGCTCCAACAGCAACACCCTCAGCGCTAGCGCGAGTGTACCATCGAAGAGCAGTCTTTGGGTCTTTGCGCAAGCCAGCACGTCCATAGTAGTGGAAATCTCCAATTCGCACGAGGGCTTCCTTGTCTCCGTTGTCATTGTTCGCCAACAACAAGTACTTCAGCGCTCGGCGCTCACTACCTACGTCTCCTGGTTGTAAAAGACGTTGGTCGTAAAGGAAGGCTAAATTGCTAATCGCTACGGGGTATCCGAGCTCGCAAGCTTCATGGTAAGAGACAACAGCACGTTCAAACTCGCCTTCGGTGTACAGATCGAAGCCCTTCCTCACTGCGCGTCCCCATTGCCCTCCATCAGACGCCGCTTTTAAGTATTCTTGTGCCCGCTCACAATTGCGTGGCACTGCCCCAGCTACTCCAGTCATAAAAATCTTTCCCATTTCAAAAATGGCATCGAAATGTCCAAATCTTCTCGCAGCTACGTCGTAGAATTCCATCGCACGGCTCACGTTCACACTTGTACCAAGACCCATTGCGTGACAATACCCCGCGTTAAATATGCTATCACCGTCTTCTTCGTTTTCTGCAGCCCGCTCGAAGTACTCAAGAGCAAGTGACTTGTTCTCCTGGACGCCACCACTTCCATGGAAGTGGATAAAACCTAAACCATTCAGTGCTCGGGTATGATTTTTCTCCGAAGCCTTTTCGTACCACTTGATAGCAGTGACATTGTCCTGAGCAGTTCCTTCTCCTTTCAGAAGCATACCTGCCACAGCTGATTGAGAATTCACATTGCCCGCTTGGGCCGCTCGATTAAAGTAATTGTATGCCTGAATGTGATCGCGCGGGACTCCATGAGCGCCCCAATAATAAAGGTCCCCCATTGCAGCCATCGACTCACCGTCGCCACTGTCTACGCGCATTTTTTGGAATTGAATTAGCTCGTCATCGTCTCCTAGCTCGCCTGCAGTGACGTCTCTCTCGAATGAGTCATACAATCGCGTCATTTCGTGCAATGGTTGCTTTCCAGGCTGATGAAATTCATATGCCGCTTCCATAGCTGCGTGGTAAAAGTGATACGTCGATATCTCCACATACAAATCATCTAAAGCACGGTATCTACGGCCCAACATAGCAAACGCGTCCTTTTCGCCACTTGCTGCAGCAAAGTGAATAAGCCCAGTTGTCAGGAAGTCGAGTTGACCACTATTATATGTCACTGCGCTGCTATTTACTGCAATGAGGAGTGCAAGAGGTTTTCCAGCGCTGTAAGCTTTTTCACTAAAAGCTGTAGCAAGATATTCTCCTGCCAGGGTCAAGTTTTGCTTAATAGGTACTGGAGCTGAGCAATGATCCTGAGCTGCGTATGATCCATACAAATATGCCTCACCAACATCTCGGCAAGCAGTTGCGTGCCCGAGGTCTGCAGCTTCAACTAGAAGATCCCAAGCATCCGGATCGCATGAGTCCCAAGCTGTGACTGATTTTTGATATGCTGCCATGTTAACCTCAGCAAAGGCCGTGAGAATTGCTAACCCTTCATCATCTTCGCCAACCACACTGTCAAAACTCTCAGTTTCTTTTTCTCCAATTGCGAAACACCGGGATAAGTAAGATATTTGCTTTGCTGGTTCTTTCATCTCGGCGTCAAGGGACACAACTTCACTGCAGTTCGCATAGTTTTTGTGACGGTGTCTCTCGGAGAAATAGAGCTGGCGCTGTTCCTCAGAAGAAACAGGAACTGGAAATACTCTCAAACTACTCGTAAATCCCCGCATACCATCCGTCCATGGTCCCTTGCCAATATGCAAGGGGCCACTGGTTGCAATTACAGGTTCATGGATACGGACCTCCGTATCTAGTAACCCATTCACATAAAAGGAATACGAGTACTTCCAGTTTTCAATGTCTGTATGGTTTTGGGGACAAGCCCTGAATGAATCACTCTGGGAGCAGTTCACAAAGGTAAACCCCAAGTGGATCCATTCGTTTAGAGGAAGCTCACCACCACTGTCAAGTCCAACGTCGACACTAGTATTCGTGCTTACCCGCAGCACAAGCTGACGCTCGTCTGGTTTCCACCATGCTGACGGCGTTCGCTGTTGATTCTCGCCATTTCCATTAAAAAACAACGTTCGGAAACTGCCCGTAGAGTCCTCTGTCAAGAATACCCAAAAGCTTAAGCTCCAGGATCCGGGTACTTGCATCTGAATAGATTCGTGCGGCAGCACAAATCCTTCGTCTCCACCATGCGTCAGCACCCCATCAATAGCAAAACTTGGGTGAGTTTCACTCAGCACTTCGTTCGCCAAGCCAACATCACTTAATGCAGCCGTTCGCGCGGGATCCATCACAACAAAGGATGTATCACACGGTACGATGGAGAGTCTGGGTGACCAAAACGCGTTCTCTCCATGAACAGAAACTCGAATCGCGTACATACCTGGCGGCTCAACACGTAAGCTCTGCAACCCTTCATACAGAATCATCTCGCCCCCGCCTCGACCACTTCCCTGTTTCGCTCCAGCAACAATAACATTCGTATGCAGTAATCCCTGCATCAACTCCCCCACAGGCTTCACTTGCTCAGTATGAATATCCATAATTCGAATCACTAGCTCTCTTCCATCATCTGACCACGTGCCCTCCAAAGCTTCTCCAATATATTCCGTAAAGCTCACAAAGCGACGAAGCTCCTCCTTGGAACTTGCACGCGGCCGGTTTGTCGGCTGCTCGAACTCCAATACAATAGAATTGTCTTTCTGCAACGAAGCCCTTTTTTCGATCTCCTCGTCAACATCCGGCAGGCGGATGCCCACCAGCTTCGGGGTGCAAAAGTCCGGGTCTAATTCGCATTTTAGTCCTTCTCCTGTCTTTTTCTCTCCTTCTTCAGTCTCTTCTTCTGGTTCAAACACTTTTCTGCTCTGTGTTGTCACTTTCAGCGGCCCCGAAGCCACGACGGCGCCGCTTTCCACCCCTTCCACGCTTTTCGCAACTAATTGCCATTTGAAAATGTCTTGTTTTTTGTATGAAAATGCTGGAAATCTCACTCCAAAGTGGAAAACGTCGAGCGCGCACATAGAGAGCGAATCGACGGCGCTCCAGGTGGACGACGGGGAGCCCGCAAACCACGCGACGTCTTCCATTAGCGATACAGACTTCACTGACCCCACAGACGCCGCTACGACGCCCAGAGCGACGCTGAAAATGCGCATCATGAAGCAAAATCTAAAATGCTCACTTCAACAAAATAATTCAGCGTTGCGATTGGTGATAAACCGGTCAGTTGACATCCAATAGAAACGAGGTGAATCCGCATTTTGAGCGCCATGGCGCTGGTCACGGAGGTGCGGCTGCGCAGCCGCAACACGCAGGCGAATCACGAGGTAGAACTGCTAAGCGTGATTACAGAGTGGCTGTATGTGGGTTCCGACATTTTTCTATGCTTTGCTCCGTCTTTTGCAGTCTGGGAAGGTTAAGAAAACCATGAAAAACAAGCGACGGCGGCTGACTGGCGACATTGTTGAGGATGGAGAGGAAGACAACGCGTACGCGGACTTGTATCGAGCTGCGCAAGTACAGTTGGAGCGAGAGATGAAGGCGGCAGGGATGGAGGGGTCTCTACCCCTGTGTTTCGGCAGCGGATCGAGGTCCAAGGCTTTGAGAAAACGCAAGAGATTGCTGGAGGTGGTAGAGCAGGTCGTTGATGAAGAGAGTGTAGAAGCCCATGGTGAACACGAGGAAATCATTATTGACGCTGAACACGCTGAACACGTGGGAGATGGAGGTGATGAGGAAGCTGGTGTTGATGGAGAGGAGGAACAAGCTGGTGAGAAGTCGGCTCCAAAAACGGAGATAACGTTAGTCGACAAGGTGCGCGTGGTATATAATTCAGATGGAGAAGTGACCGAGCGTGTCGTTGAGAAAGTCGAGGTGGTTGAAGAGGTTAAGCTCAAGGAGAAGAGTATCTGTGAAATTGAGCACAAGAATTCAACTGGCAAGAAGAAGAAAAACAAGTACCCAGGTAAGTGCTTGCGTTGGTTGCGAGGCGTTCTGGCGTGTTAGTGACCGTTCGCATTGTTTATGTTTGTTCTGCTGAAGTTCCGAAAGACGTCGTGAAGTTTTATTTGCAAAGGCATACTCTCTTCGAGAAGTTTGAGGACGGAATTCAGCTTGACCACGAGAGCTGGTATTCGGTGCGTAGTCTCAGCTGTAGTAGTGAGAAAGGACCAAATTGCTAATCCATGGTGATATGCCCCATACAGGTGACACCTCAAGTAATTGCAGAGCATATCGCGAAACGCCTCGCCTGCGATATCGTGGTTGACCCTTTCTCAGGCTGCGGCGGAAACGCCATTCAGTTAGCCATGACATGCAAGCAGGTTATTGCAATCGACATTGACCCAGAAAAAATCCGCATGGCAAAACATAATGCTGCGATTTACGGTGTCGCGGACAAAATTGAGTTTATCGTCGGCAATTCCATCGAGATTCTGCCTCGGCTCAAGGCTGATGCTGTGTTTTTATCTCCACCATGGGGAGGGGTGAACTACAGTCGGAAGCATTTTAGCTTGAAAGATATGCTTGTGAAAGGTGTTTCCGGTCTGGACCTGTTTGCACAGGCTTGCCAAGTGTCAAAGAATATTGCCTACTACCTCCCAAGAGGTACGCCCACAGCGGACTTAGAGGCACTAGCGCCAGGTGAACCCATGGAGTGCGAGAGAATATTTCTGAATAAGCAGCTAAAGGTCGTGATTGCCTATTACGGCGACTTGATTGCATCGGAGAAGCAAGTCGAAGGGTCGAGTTGCTTGTCGTCAAACGAGAAGGAAGCCCATACCATGAATTCAATTATAGCTGAAACATAGGTGCCCAAGCAATTGAATTGTTGCCATCCTATGACGTTCAACAATTCATGCAAACTTTACATTACAGGCTGCGTGAGCACTTAAAACGGATCCTTCGGGAGCTCCAGCAGTCCATACTCTTTCTTGTACATCTCCGCCATCGTGTTGTACGCCATCATGTCACCCGCTCGAATCATGTTTCCTGTACAGCAAGCAATACCCCAACTAGATCAACACACCGCACATCTATACTCTTTGTTGCGAGCACTTACCGGCGTCGCAGTTTAGGGGCGAATCAGCCGCAGGATCCGACAACAGCGAGATCACAGCCAAACACGCAGCCTAAGCGGATTAACATTAATGAGTATCACCGCGCAACCACAACATCAATCAAATCTCAGCTCACTCTCAGTGTCCACGCTGGAGACCACTCGCGTTTAAGAATGTCTAGACAGATGCTCCCGTCCTGTAGCGATTGACACGTAGCACGATAGGTTCACAATCAATCAGTAATTGCCCTCCCGTTCACTTCAATCTTTATTCGACTTGATCATCTGCCGTTGTCGCGCTTTGTTACCTTGAAATGCACGTTGGGGTGGAAGATTTTGGTGATAAATTTCATCTTGGGCGGCTCCATGGGGTAAAGCGGCGTGGTTTGGATAGCCAGTTCAAAGCAGCGGTCCTCGAACGGCGTATCTTTGGGTCCGCGAATGAAGGCCTTCCAGCGCATGATGGTGTCCTCCTCGGGGTACAGGATCATGTCCTCCTCGGGGTTCTTCTTAAGCTCTTGCAGCTCCTTGCGGAGGCGCTTCACGTTGGTGTTCATCTTGGACCTTCTTGATTGCAAAATGAGAGCAAATTTTTGACACACCGGTCATGTACTGGTATATCGATAGTAATAGAAATAAAAACCGACGCTTCATGGCGATCATGTAGCCATTTCTTCTATCGATCAACAAACCGACCATGAGCCGCGGAGACAACCAGCTTCCGAGCATCTGCTTCGATGACGACTGCCAGTTGCGGGTGCTGGACAAGGAGAACATTGTTCATACGACGGATCTCGAGCAGGAGAGCAACCAGTTCGCCACTAGTGCGTTCCTAGCGCAGACTCCTTCTATAGGGTTGCGAGTCTAACGTTTTGCTGGCGCTGCAGAGCTCGAGGAGTTCCATGAGATCGTCAAGGGGGTGCTGGAAGTGATGGAGGGTCAGGCGGCACGCATTGAGCGCGAGAAACTAAAGGTACGAGAGGGCATCAATCGATTTACCCATGCCGTCGGAAAGCTAAAAACGCGGTGACAAATGCCAGGCGATCGGTCAACGCAACCGCGTCGACAGCGAGGTGGAGAATAGGAATCGTCAGAAGCAGATGCTGGAACTGCAGATCAAGGAGAAGAAGACCGAGCTGGAACGGTGCGTTTGAGCGATGGCGGTCACCAAGCGTTTATTAACACTTGATTCTTCAATCGATGCGCATTTGCCGCGATCTGCACAGATACAACTTGCAGTACCAGTCGCTCACAAAGATAGCCGACGAGCAGCAGCTGCTCATGGACAAGCTGAGCAATAACGAGGCGTAACGTGGCGTCGTACTTGATGCAGCTTATCACTGCATCCTAGAGAGCGCAACGTTGATGTGGCAACTACGTCTCGAATCGAGATTCGTGATATCCGAGTTACCGGTTTACATCTCAAATATGCACTTTCTCCAAAAGCAACTAAAAACTGAGTAAGATGAACCAGAGAACGTTTCATGTTGAAAGAGGAATTCTTATCTGCAAATAATAAGGCTAACATACTACGGGTTTGTCACACCACACACGGTGAGCTTGAGTACAACGCCCTATCACACAGTGCAAGTCACAGAAAGATAAGTGGCGATAAAAAGAAGAGAAAAGGTATGACACTACATGCAGCTCGAAAAGAAAGGGTGGAGGTCACCAACGCCGAGGAAGAGATTTATGTGCGCTCGCCGCGGATGCGTCGCGCGAGCTGCATGTCCTTGGGCATGATGGTGACGCGCTTGGCGTGGATGGCGCACAGGTTCGTGTCTTCGAACAATCCCACCAGGTAGGCCTCCGACGCCTCCTGCAGCGCCAGGATGGCCGTTGACTGGAAACGCCGGTCCATCTGATACTCCTGCGTAATCTCACGCACTAGGCGCTGGAACGGAAGCTTGCGGATCAGCAGGTCTGTCGATTTTTGGTACTTGCGGATCTCGCGCAGAGCGACCGTACCGGGGCGGTAGCGGTGCAGCTTCTTGACGCCGCCGGCTGTGGGCGCAGATTTGCGAGCGGCTTTGGTGGCCAGCTGCTTGCGCGGGGCCTTGCCACCGGTGGACTTGCGGGCAGTCTGCTTCGTACGGGCCATCTTTCAATTGTTGAAGGTTGTTTCTTGTTGGTTCTTGGTCCGAAGCTTGGCAAAGCGGAAATGACTCATTCAAATGAATCGATCGAGCGGAGCGGAAAGAAAAGGAAAACGTGGGCGTGTCGTCGGGGCCGGCGCCGGCGCGCGGTATACAAAACGCAAGTGGTTTAACGAAGGTGGTGTTCAAGCAGGGGGGATGACACCGTTGAGGCTGCCGAACCCTTCAGGATTGTACTTGGACTTCGTATGGCAAAAAAAAAAAAACGCTGTGGAGAGATTGGGCCAGGCAAGGCGACGTGACTTACCGCATAACAGAACTCATTGTTCGCATCCAGCCTGCATCAAAATCGTACGTTTGAAGCTGCAATAAAAAACACAAAAAATTCTTTCATCTGGTAACTGAATAGCGGGTTCAGGTTAAATAACTAGCGTTCCTACGAGTGGCTTGCGGGAGAGATGAGAGCTGCGTTAATACTACTACCAGTATTACTACAGTAATGTGGGCGAATAAGCCACACGTGATACGGATAAAGCGGAGGATAATATAGAAGGAGGTTTAATGAATCGTCATGTGTACTAATTTAGTTCAATACGAATGACACGCCACCTTAGCTTATCAATGTCGAATGAAGCCAGCAAATACGTATGGTGGTGGCCGACACTTCGCTCAGGCCGCTCACTCCACTCTAATGCTATCAATATACACACTTTGTAAGGGTTCCCATCAAATTCATCAAGTTGCTCGAAAGCGTGCATAATTTTTTTTAGAGAGGACCTCTCGTTTGATGCACTATATATTACCTGGCTGAATCTTGGTCGTAGTATTCTGTGGTAGCTTGAGGACACGAACGTGGGTCAGTTAAAGACCTGTCTCGTCATGCGACGAAACGTTGTCGACGAGCAACAGCACTCGTCGCTCCTGAAGTGCCATCTTCTTGTCGAGATCATTCCAGCTCCGCAAGCATGATAAAGTCCACAACGTTGTGGTCGATAAAAAACTGGGCACGAGTTGGCGAATTTTTGCGGCCAGCATGGCCACAGCGCTCTCCATCAGCTTGGCTCGCGCTTTGAGCGTCCTGCTATCATAGATTTGCTAGGCGGTGAATTTAGACTAAAACTCACCTTGGCCCATAGAGCGAGCTCATGGAAGGACATTGTGGCGGACGATTTGGCCTTGCTGCACAGCAGTACCTTTTGGTGTCTTGTGAGCCGAGTGCGCTTGATAAGTTCTGCCTTCATCGTGTTGTCGAAGTGCTTGGTATGTAGCGAGAGAAATTAATGCGTGGCTTGACATCCACGGGAATGTAGGACCACAGACGATATTAGTGCCTCATTTCAAAAATTCAAAATTCTTCTCAGTGATTGGCGTATTCAAAACTCTTCCCGGTGAATTGCGGAGTTTTAAATTCTTCGCGGTAATTGACAGAATCCTTACCCCTCCCCCAACACCCGCGCTGGTTTTCCAACTTTCCAAAAACTCATACATGTTGTTTGAACAACATGATTGGGACGATGCAACAATTGAAATTTGTATAGTATGTCCTAGGTACGTGAGCCTGGTTCTGAAAAACGCGACACATCAGTTGGGTGTATAGACGTGCCAAAACAAGATGTTGTCCCCCACGTTGTTTTTTTTGGCCGGTTTCTGTGCAGGCGCAGCTAACATGTTTCCCAAACAACGTGTGCACTTAGTAATTTTTATCGGAGGCAGGACAAGGACGAAACGCAGCAGGAAGGAAATAGTGGCTATGCAAAGGGAAAAGACTACATGTTATTTAAAAGCATGGCACAGAGGGAGATACGGTCGTTCTTTGTCGCTGAGTCGGCATTCGCGATGTCGTTCAACATCTCCACAAAGGATGAAGGTGCCGCGATGGTCTTCTCTCCTTGTACACCGCCCGTATCCTCATTCTTTCTCTCCTCCTCGAGCGCTCATCTGGCGCGTTGTCTTCTGCAACATGCTCGAGGGTGCGGCGCCGGCGCTTCTTCTGCTTCCCCCACGATCCGCATCTGGATGTCGCGCTCACAGCGAGGCGGGCGGTCCGACTCCCACTCGAGATGCCATACTTGGTGGCAGGTGTGGCCGTTACCGTTATGCGGCCGCACGACGTTGCATAGGTAGACACTAACACATAACAAATTAGTCGTTGAGCACAGCTCCATAGCAGCAAAGCGTATGGAATACTCACCGAGCCTTGTCGTTCACGCTGTAAGGGGGGAGGGGGGGGGGCAGCATGCAGCCAACGTGTCCGCCATGGCTCTGGCGGCGATATTGAGCAATTGCGCCTGGAGCTGCTGCAGGAAGGTGCTGTGCGCCGGCTTCGCCTCGCCGTTTTGTTCCTTGGCCTCCCGGTGAACTATGAAGGCGTTCACGAGCGCCATGTCCACGAGACCAAGGAACAGAGTCTTGTAGTACTTCTGGAAAGTTACGTCCATCTGCAACGAGTAGCGCTGCAGGCGGAGCTGGTCGTGCACGTCAAACCCGCCCATCCATTTCTGGTAATCAGGTACCATAGTTGGGCAGGGGACTGTCACGTTCCGCCCGCCACGCGAGCGTCGCTCTACGTATCGCACATATATTTCACAACAGTCAGTATCTGAGTTAACATGTTGTTCTGAACAAAATGAAAGGCATAAACATGTTGTCAGTGAGCAACTAGTATCTGATTATGGTGCGCACGCGCCACATGTGTCCATGGCGCGACTGCTGCCGGTGGCAATAATTTGGACGGGCTTGTTGTCCCACCACGCGGAAGTCACGCGCGGGCAGTTCTTGGCGACCGCCATCCGTGTGGTGCCGCGCACGATGCTCTTTGGACGCGGGCGGTTTTTCTCGCGGATCGCCTGGCTGCAACCCAGCCGCTCAGCCATCACTGTGCCGACGAAGTACACACCTCGATGCAGCAGCTAGTAAGCGAGTTGCACCGAAGTGTAGAAGCGGTCTGTGACAACACAGTGGTATACACTTGGCTTCCTAGGCGGTAGGACAGCATTGAGGTTCCTTATGACGGCCGCCGGTCCGGAGTTGGTGTCTGCCGTCGGTGCCTGACCGTCGATCTTACTTGCGTGTTGGACCTTGTCACAGTACACTTCCAGCCTAAGCCAACACGTTGTCACAAAACACCATGAATAGGCCAGCACATTTAAGCAAAACAACATGTTAGACTTGTCCTCAAAAATCCCCGTGGATCCCCGTGAGGAGACCGCGGGGCAATACAAAAAAAAAACATACAGGACATCCACATGGTAGGCATGCACAAGCGGACAGATACACACAGACCAAACACGTACCATAGCAGTAATAGATGTTAGCACAGCACGTCATAAAGAGCTTGGTTCCCCACGTGTGGGGCTTGTCCTTGAGGTATGATCTGGTCCTGTTGAAGCGGCTGCGAGACGGGATGACCGCTTCGTTGAACGCCAGCACGCCTGGCGTTTTTGAAACCTTGCCGGAACGTTGTCTACAGCGTGTCCACGACCGAGCGCACCTTCCAGGCGCGGTCCGTCAACGCTTTGAGGTGCGCGTTATCCATGAAGTGGAGATGCTGCATGATGTGGGCGAACCGATTGCGGGGCATGTAACGCACGAGAGTACCTGGAGGCACAGCGCCCACATCAGTCGTAGCCCTGTGATCCGCAAGTTGCGCGTGTGTGGCGTCAGCATGCGCGCCACGAATAGCCCATGGAGAACAGCAGCTCCTGCGGCTCGATCGGCAGCTTTCTCGCCTCCTGCTCATAAATGTTGGCTCTGGTCCGGCGCGCCGTTCCTTTCTGCTTCTCGTACATTCGATCCACTCGCTGGCCCAGGTGCTGATTGCAATACCGATTGCTTTCCTTGGCGAACTTGCACTGCATTCGCTTCGGAAAGAAGTACAGGAACAGGGCGAGCGGGGAGTCCGCCAGAACCGACACAGAGTACGATGGGCCTGCCTCGCCATAATACAGGTCTGGGTATGCGACGCCAGACGCGTTCTGTTGCACCAACAGACAAGACACCAAACATAACATGTTGTCAGAATACGATGGAGTTCATTTGCCAAAAAACGCATGACGCTTACCGATCTCCGTCATCACGCATCTGACATACCGCGGCCTCATCGCGCGCAAAGTCCGCCATCTGCTCCTCGTGCAGAACAGCTGGCCGAGGAATTTTGGGACATCCTCGGCAGCTGCCCGCTCTACAGCCTCACCCACTTCAATATCCCCCGCTTCTGCGTCAACAGCCTCCATCTCTCGCCCACTACCTCGCCATCGTCGCACCACCCCAATTCGGCGTCCTCTGCATCCACGCCGCTGCCGCCTTCGTCACCGGAGTCTATTGGCATATAGCCACCTGACCAGCTAGCCAAGGGGCAACAGAATTTACGTCAGTATCATGGACAATTGCAGCAACACTCGACAAACCACTAGTATGATCAGCTTCAGCAACGATGCTGGCCATAAAGAATTAACAAACGTCACGTAGAAACAACATGTTGGGTTAGTACATGTTGTCATACACTGTAGGATATCCAAGCCATGCAGCCACATACTTCGCTGGTCGAAGTGGAGTCACCGGGACCTCTACATCCACCAATTCAATACTCGGGAGCGATATCTCACTAACACAGGAGCCGCTACTGGAGTCATCAGCGTCTCATCCGGCGACGTCCGACGCTTCTTCATAGACGCAGACCGCGTCGTCCTCTCGCGCCTCTTCCTGGCTGCTTTTGTACTCGAAGCACACTTAGCCTCGGAGGCTTGCTTCTTCGTGGTTGCCGTGCGCGATGTTTGCTCCTCTAACCGAAGCAGCGCGGTCCGACGCGCCTCTTCGTCGCTTGCTTCGGCTTCTTTTGTTTTGCGGCGCACGCAAATTTGTGTGCGCCCGCTCGCTGCGCTGCCGCCAGTTTCGCGTCCTCCTCCTTCTTGCGCTACTCTATCTGCTTCTTTGTTGGTGGCGGTTTGGCAGCCTACTTTGCCGTAGGCTGCCGGACGGCACTAGGCGCGGCCTTACGACTGGATGCAACTACGCTGTTTTCCTCGGCCGCTGCAGCGGCCGCACGGTTATTCTCCGCGGCGCTTGCAGCTGCCTTGCGTTTCTTCTCCGATGCAGCCAGGGCGAGCTGGTAGGCAACCTGCTAGCCCTTCGAGGCTTCGGCTTGTTGCGCAGCCGGTTAAGCATGCGGTCTCACCGATTTTGTTTCGAGCTCGGGGGCGTGGTCTTGCTCGCGGTGGCTGCGGGGGTGTTGTGAGCGTGGGCGACATCCCTGTTTCGTCGTCGCCCTCTGCTCTGGGCCTGGCGGATGGGGCTGGCCGGGTTTCTGCAAAGTTCCGCTGCCGCTCGGCCAGCCGCAGTTGGCTCTCCCCATCTCTCAGACCCTCAAGCGACTGGATCCATAGCGCATGCTCACGTCGGGCCGTCCGGCGCTCAACCATTTTACCGACGAGCGCGGTCTTCTCCCGTCAAACTTCCAAATGACTGGCCGTGCCGGCTACCGACCACTGAACCGCCCTGATTATCGGTTTGATCAGGTAATAAACGGATTTATCAGGGTCTGTCCCCCTATTTTTGCGCAAAACCGGCTGGCCGTTCTCTCCCCGTAGGGATCCCATCCGTCCCTTCTTGGTACTTTCTCCCCCACCCCTGTGCTTTTCTTCGGAAACGAGCCATGCCCTTTCTCGTAATTCGATCGTTTAGGCTTGATTAAAGTGCCTGTGCTATTGCTAACATGTGGTATGACAGCATGTTTGGAAAATACATGTTGGCAAAAACAGCATCGGGGTTTTAGGGGGTGGAGGTTAAGGTCATACCATCGGCAATTGCTATGAGCGCCTTTCGAACCACGGCAGGTAACGTCCTTGAGAAGCAAGCCGAGTGCGTTGTACACGCATCCGTAATAGAAAGCGCATAGCGGATGCTTCTTCTGGATCCGTTCTCGAATGTACTTGGACAGCACCGCCGCCTTGGGCGTTACACGTAAAGGATGACGACCCTTATTTTACTAACGGATTTTACAATATATAAGCCCCGGCTAATATTTACTTGTGTTTAAAAGTATAAAAGCCCTGTATCAAATAGAGACCCGGTATAAATATGAATCCGGTCTACAAATTAAAAAAGGTCACACCGTCCTCACGTCCTCGAAGGTTTATCTTCTCAACAATACCCACCCAGTTAGTTTTCATATTCGAAATGGCAACGACCAGACACAACGCTACCCCCCCACCCCCCTTGTAGAAGAAGAAAGAAGTACCCGGCTGGTTCAACACCGAGGTAATGGGATATCAGGTCGCGCTGTGCCTTACTTCCGCGAACGAGGCTGGGATCTGGATCCTGGACTAGTTAGGCGCAAGCGTAATGAAATCTGGGCAGGGAACCCCCACCAACAGCGCCTGCCTGGTGGCGGTCGCAAAAAAGCCCCGGATGTACTGGAGGATCTCCTGTTGGAGATGATCGTGCTGAGGAGACTCAAGAAGAGAAGATTACCAGGGAGTGGATTGCAATTCAAGCGTTGCCGATTCACTGTGAGCTTGATGACGGCCGGACTCGGACTTTCCAAGCATCCTCATATTGGGTGAGCAGTTTTATAAAAGGCAACGACCTGTCTCTCTGAGGCGGACCAATCTCACGGTGCTGAGTGATGAGCAGCTTGTCGGTCGTGCAGTCGCGTATATGCGGTACTTGAGTGATAAAAAGAGCACATTCAACTTCGCGCACACTGTACTGATGGACGAGACTGCAGTTTATTTTGAAGACGCTCGTGAACTGACTGCAGGAATCCGTGGAAGTTGCCACATCATTGTGAAATCGACTGGATTTGCATCCATAAGAGTGACTGTGGTGCGTTGCAGTCACGGCTACTGGTGTAAAACTACCACCTTTAGTGATCTGGAAGCACAAGAAGGGGTCACGCTCGATCTCAAAGATTGGGAGGACTTATGTGGCGTATCAACCGAAGACGTGGGTCGATTCCGAGTTGCTATGCAACTGGATAGACATTGTTTTCCCCGCAGTATTACAGGCTGATGGGAAAGCGCTGGTGTGGGACAGCATGAGGGCCCACCTTTCCAAGTGTGTGAAATCGAAATGCTCGGGTCGTGGCATAGCGATGTGTGTAATTCTTTGGGGCCTCACTGCGTACCTGCAGGCGGGTGACATTGGCATTTACAAACAGTTCAAGGATTTACTGTCTGGTTTAATCGACGAGTGGAAAAACTCCGATCGAGAGGAGTACACCCGCGCAGGAAATCCCCGGCGTCCGAGTGTTGAAGTTGTTGCTTGGTGGGTCTAGCAAGCCTGGAAAGGTACTGATCAGTCCACCATTGACAGCTCTATTGCAAGTGCCGGGTTCTCCTCCGTTCCAGGTGACTGGTTCATTTGGAGGCATGATGTGTATGGCAGTCGATTGCAACAGGAAAGGGATAAAGAAGAGAAAAGTGAGGAGTCCGATGATGAGAGTGAGGTTGACGACGAACTTGTCAATGCATTGAAAGATATCGAGCTCATAGACGAGTAGCAGCGGTAGGTGGGATAGAGGCATTGGCTGGATGGGCGGTAAGTGTAACTCGAGCGGAGTGAGATATGTTTTAGATATCCACTTCATATTATTTTCTTTCAAATTAACTCCGGATACATTAAATTGTATGATTGTTTATCATCCTGTCTCGGGAAGTACAGTATACGGACAATGTTTAGAAGTCCTTACTCGTATAGTAAGTAACCCCCTCTGATCAAAAAAAATGTTTTTTTTTTTTTGGGGGGGGGGCACTAAAGAATAGTAACCCGGGTACCATATGGTAAACCCCGTTAAATCAGTATTGCCCCAAATCTTGCGTGATATCTCCTTTGGTCGAGTCCAATAAATTGTGCCAGTCAATATATGTAGGGTTTTGACCGTTGCTTATTGACGCACATTACTGTATCATACTGCTGCTATTACTACTCTGACTTGCGCTGTTTGTGTCCTGTAGGTCATTTTGACGGCCTACCACTGTAGCTTAATGGGAAAGTATTCACGGGTGGACGGGTTTGCATCCCCCCGTGGTCTAACCCAAGCGTGTCGCTGGCCAGCTAGACGACGCGCGACTTTCATCAAGAGGCGTGGTGCGCGGCGGCTTCAATTGAGGGGCACGATACGGAAGGGTGTGGCACAAACGGGCGTCCCAATGTCATCTACAGCCACATATATCAGTTTGAAGGGTCGTCTTTTGTAAGGTTAACGCTGTTCAAAACTGCCATTACATTGCTACTTCTTCTTCTTCCAGCGCTGCAATGTCCTTCCGCGGGTCTATTGGTTGTAATGGCACGCACTGCTGCTGCAGAAGGCGAAGTACCTTGGCTCGGATCCTGATTCTTCGTTATGATTCGGTGGTGTTACTTGAAGCAGTCGTGTCTTTTTGAACCCATCAACAATCCTAGCAGTAGTTAGTGATAGCCATGAATGCTTGATCCACCGGATGACACCGTCTGTTAAGGCCGTCGTCATCTTGAACGGGGACCCGCGACTTGACGAGCAAACATGAGTCAGAAGCAACTCTATCCATTGCTTGCGTAGGTGCTCTTTAAGTGAATGATTCCAGGCCACATCGACCGGCTGGCACACGTATATGTAAGCTGGAGGGATCTTCATTAGCTCGACATTCAGAAGCCTAGCACAGCTCAACACCACCGTAGCGCAAATGCCCCCAAATTCACTACACAAAAGCTACAGGGGCTTATGCATGTTTTCTCCGCGACCAAAACTGTAACAGAGGAATTCGATGGACAGCTCGCTTTCCATCGTCCAGATCCGTTACCATAGATTCGGACACCCACTTGCTCCTCTTGCAGCTCGTTCCAGAGCGGTCAACCAAATCCATGGCGAGAACAGCGTTGTCTCGCGCTGTATCGGTGATCTTTGATGGCGGGGGTAATAAAGACGAGGAAGGGGGCCGCCTTGTTTCCATCGTTATCAGCCAGCAGCATTGCAGTTACTTTTACCTTGGATTTCCCGGCGCATGTTACCCACACCGTCTTCGCCCACCTGGTATTGACCGTGACTGTCGGAACATATTCGTAGTTCACATATATAAAACGAGCATTAGAACTAATAAACCAATTCAAAGCATAATGCGTCCGGTCGGCATTGTTTTTGTAGAGCTTGGCAATTTTGAGCTCCTTCATTTTGGCACAAACTTGGCCATTGAACTCTGCTAGCTTCTCGCGTGCGTCTTCGGTGTCGTCTGCCCCTCCCTTGTTACACGACGGATCCTCAACGAGTGCCGGCGCAGAAAGTGCTTCCGCCATGACCAGGATGCTGTGAGAGCGCCGTGAGGATACCCTGTAGCAGCGTAAAGGTCGCGCGCTTGCAGCTTCAACATCAGCCCCATCACGGGAGCACCATCTGCTCGGAGGTCGTTTATCCACCTCACCTATTCCGCCGGGCCTGTGATGGTGATGGCTACATAAGCCCGCTCGCACTTAGCGTTAGGGTAAGTTAGTCCTACTAGACACTAGGAACCTATCACTCGCCACGGTAAGTTCCGTGGGGAGCAACAAGTTGAAGCACCGCTTCGTCGGACCTGTGGTATTGGAGATCCGGATAAGATAGAAGTTGACCGGCAGCCGGAGAATCCACGTCGCCAGCGGCAGCCACAACAGCGTCAAGGTGATGGATCCAGACCATGCGATACGCCAGGCCTGTATATGGTCCCGATCCTGGACCCCTCCCGTGGGATGATATCCTAAGTACTAGATCGGATTAGTTTGTGCACACCGGGTTGAAGATCCGTAGCTAAATAGAGGTAGAGTGAAGACGGTTGGCCAGGAGAATGTCAGAGGTGGGATCCATGGTTATAAATAGTTCGTAGGGTAGGTTTTGGGATGGGATCCGAAGGTAGATATGCTAAAGTATATATCAGAACAGAATTTACACTGGAAGACAGACTCGACTATTGTGTAGGGGATTTCTTCTGGCCCTATACATAGATCAAGTCTAACTTTGGCGATCTTCCTGCACACGTGGCAGCCCCTGGATAGCTTGGCCAGGTCGCACTCGCCCTTTGGCTTCTCAACCCTCCTCCAGCTCCCGCTATTGGAGGCGGCATGCATCGTAAAGGAACAAGGACAACTCAGATCAGGAGCAAGGACACCCTCAGGAAGGAACAACTCCGGATCCTGTATTTCTAGTACGGATCCACAAGGTCTACGCGAGAGCCCAAGCCCAAACCGACACCAGATCTTGTGTGCAGGAATACCCGCGCAGAATCACCCCCTCCCAATTCCCCATAAGGACGTCCAAGGCCCATCAAGTGCTCATCTCGTGTCAACGAGAGAGCGTACAAGTCCGCCGACGGGTACACAAGGTGAACCAGTCAGCAACAACACGGCCGTCGGAGTTCCCCCTTCGTTAGTCGGTGTCTCGGCGCAGTGCGTGTGACTTTGGAGCCTACTGAATTTCCGCGAATCCGCTTCGCTACAATGGTGCGGTTCTGGCCAGACATGGTGCGGCGTACACTATCGATCTGCATAGGTCGATGGTGACCCACCCGACGTTGGCCGTCTGAAGCGGTACCATGATCCGCAGGTCCTGGCAGCCCCGCAGGCCCCATCCCTTGAAAGCGAGGCTGCGACTCCTCCCGCTTAGAGTGCCCAGGGCCAGAAGCCCAGGTCCATTGCGAGACTGAGGAAGGGGCTCGATACGAAGGGACCCCGCCTGCATACGACGAGTATGAGCCATATCGGTGCGGCTGATCGTATGCACGGATCACTCCCGCCTGGGGCACAGGCCTCAATATGTCCCGAAGGAGGTGCACCCTCCCGCTAGATACGGTCCGCGGACACGCGAAGGGCATCCAGACGTCGGAAGGCCTCGTCCACGTTATCGGTCCGACGATCAATCCGACCTTCAAGGGCCGACAAGTCGTCTGCCAGACGAATCACGTCGTCACGAGTCGGCCCCAGGATTCCATCGCTCCCGGCCTGGGCGACGGCATACTCGCCCTCACTGAGACCAAGCGCAGTCTCCAACGAAAGGACTCGGCGACGGAGAACGGAGTCGTCAATGGCTCGAGCTAGAGCCGAAGGTGGCACACCAGGTCCTGAGACGGGCCGTATGGGCAGTACCTCGTACTCGTACGAGGGCACCACCACCTCTCTTTAACCGTAATGGGGAGACTTACTACCACGTAGAGCGTGTGCTCCAGTAGCGGCGCGTTCACGGAAATGCGCCAGCTCTGCGTGAAGTGGAGGGGTTACTTGGAAGCTGAGTGCTCCTGAGGGCCTTATGCTCGGCTCCACGCTGTTTGACCGAAGGCTGACGCGATTTGGGAACAGAATCGGCGACGGCTTCTTAAGTAGTTCGGTCTTTCTTGCCCGAGGGGGGACGTAGCACCAAGACCATAACCGCGCTCATCATGAGCGCTAGAAGCAGAATGCTTCCGCAGCTCTAGGGAAAGCTGCCGTTTGAAACCACATTGGCAAACTCGATGCGGAGATCGAGAAGGTGGAATATGGCTCCAACATGGGATCCTGCCAGAGAACCTCAAGTTGACCTTGTGAGCAGCGCGTAGCAGCCCCCTAAAAGAAGGCGGCCTCGGGCTCCTGGAAAGAATCACAGTGTGGGGGCATTACGGATGGGTAGTCCCACATTGGTCGAAGTCCCGACCGGAGCTCCGGCTTCTTCCGCCGGCTCGTGATTTGTTTTGAGAGGAACATGGTGCGGTGCCAGGGCACGCACCTAGCTACACTCAAGTTTTGTTGGAGCAGGGGCTGCTTGGCCACTACATAGTGCTCATCATGCCCTTAGAAGAGCGGCCACCCGGGCACACTAGGCGGCTGGAGCTGATCCATGTAGGGGGGTCAGCTCCATGGGATTCTCAGGAGGGAAGTATCCGGGAGACATGGCGGTCCCCCACAGCGAGGAGAAGAGTACTTCTTTGCAGGTGGCTGGGTCGCCGGGACACGCACTCCCTTTTGACGAGCAGTCTGGTTTTCCGACTGCTGCCCGTCGAGATCGTTTGAGATCTCTCGGCCGACTTATCCCACTTCCTCCTCGTTGGAAAAAGTGCTAAATAGATCGTTATCCGTGTAAGCGATGGTCCCCAACGCATCACGGAGTGGGGGCCGTGAAGCAGCCCGCCTTTTACGGCTGACTTCCGAGGCTCCTGCTGTTTTCGCAGCCTTGACGCGGGCAGTCGCCTCAGCGAACGCCAACTTCTTGACCGCAGAACATGGTTTCTCTTGGGTGAGCCAGGACCCCACCCTGACGTTCAAGCATCACAAGCTCATCGCCATAGTCGCCATGGTGTTAGACAGCGGGGTACGAGACCCAAGCGAGTCGGACTGGATGGGGTCATTGTCGGGACCCCTTGACGAGCTGTCCCGAAGGAAGCCTTCATCCCAAGACATCGAGGATTTGACCGAGTCCTCTTCGTAATCAGCGAGGAGCTGGGGTCCTCTGCAGACGGCCCAGGCGCCTTGGACGCCATCTTGTATGCCACCTTGGTGGATCCTTCCGAAGCAGAGCCTTTGCAAGACGGCTTAGAGCTCTTAGCCTTCTGCTTGGAAGCAACACGCTTGACACGTGCTTTTGCACCGCTGCCAGACTGAGTCTTGATTATATTTGAGGCTGACCTGGAAGCCGAGAAGAAGAAAAACACGTGAAAGTGCTGTCCATGGCTCACACGGAAATGAGTCCGCTGCGGAAACGCACCTCAGTGAAGTCGATGTATTTCAACTTGGAGCGACGACTTCCTTTCACTCACCCTGGACGGTCGGTAAACCGAACCTAAGTGGGGTAGGATGTAACGGGGCTACATGAAGCGTCCCAAGTTACTCTTCAGAATGGTTTAGAATGGTGTACCCAAGTACCCTTGTGATATAGCCAATATCACTATGACGTCGTGGAATGACGTCAGGAAGGGTACTACGCATAGGGTACAAATACCTCAGACCACCCAATACGATAACATCTAGGGTACTTTATAGGTGACTTATAGTTAGTGTGTAGATGCATTAAAAGTGATCACTTTATAAATATGTTCAGTCTGATATCTATCCAATTCCTCTTGTCAAAGCATACACCAGCCTTTCGACCAATAGACAGTCAGAATTGACTCCTCCTCGTCTAATTGGAGGTAATGATTCACCCCCAATTAGACGAGGAGGAGTCAATTGGTAATGTACACCCATGTCAAACCGTACAGCAGCTGCTTGAAAAATATACTCAAGTCAGTCTGTCATTCGATGGCTCCTACGCAGAGGAAGCGATCAAAAGGGCGGCCGAGGCTATCAGGCGACGTCGGTCGAGCAGAAAAACAGCACAAGAAAACACCGTATTCTGCGGAGGAGAGACTAAGCGTCATATATCATTTGGCTGAGCACCGTAATATAGAGTACTACCTGCTACTTTTATCCTAGCCCGGCAACTGTTATATTTCAGAGCCGTCGTGTTCTAATTCTGGCCTGGCGTCGTAATCGAGTTCAGATTGAGAACCTGCGCAGCAAAACTGGCGGTGGAAGCAAGCGCAAATTGCAGCAACCGGTGTCGGCACAATTTTGCCGAGACAGCAAGAATTGGAGCTAGCTCGGTGGATAAACGAGCTCCGAGAGGAAGGCGTACCCGTTACGTCGACGATGCTACGTATACAAGCTCTAGATGTAGCGGCAGAGGCAATTACGCTTTTTAATGCGTCTTGGAGTTGGCATAAGGGTTTTAAGCAGCGCCACCGACTGTCGTTTCGATGCAAGATACGGCAAGAGCAAATACTATATTTACAATATTCACCTGCAACTTCCGAAACCATTACAATTTGATTTAGCCGGGACACGGCAGTTCACGACTCTATTCCGCACATTAAATGTATGGTTTAACGCGAAAAATTAGACCTAGTTTAGTAACAGTCACCTCAAACCATGGACTTGTAAACTGCTGTACACTGAGAGTTTGTATACTCTCCGGAAGCTTTGCTTCCTATGCGCAAGGTGTTGTGTGCCCCGTCACAACTAGTTTGTATTTTAGCTTTAGAGCCATTTCCCGTACTTTGCTTTCTCCCAGTGTGAGGCATAGTACAGGGCGTGGATAATTAGTGGCAGATGTGGTCTTGGCGCGACAACTGATTCTTGCACGAATCTGGCGCGGGCACGTCTTAAGTCTACAGCCTAGACGACAGATTTCGGAGAGCTATGAACTATAACCTTCAATAAAAGGTAACAAGTTTCCTATTACTTCTTAGTGTATTCGCTGCTGATTGGCTAGTCGACGGTGCGAACTATGAGATAGATATGTGCGAATTTTGATTTGTGTTATGCGGTATAACCAAGCGAAGCTTTTTTCTCTCCCCTGTCGCGGCTTCGTGTCTCTGGACCAATCGCTCGCGCCGACTCCCTATCCCAGGCCTCCGGCGTCGAATATATAGGGCGGTGTATGGGCTGGCTGGCGCCCACAGGCTGCACGAAAAGCTGCATCCAAATATCCGAAGGGGGGGTCGACTTTCACTTGCTTAAAGTATGAATCACCACCGTCGTTACGATCGACTCATTCCACCAATCAAGAGACCGCCCTTCCCCTACAGCGCGCATAGGAAAGGCCAGCCAACAGTGCCAAGTCCGATTATCAGTGCTATTACCGGCTGGCACACAGCCAAGCTCTGCGTTGAATCGCGCGGAAGCCAGTCAGCAACCAGGTCTGCTCATCGTTGTTGAATACCAGGTACTGTAGTGGCAGCCTGCCACTACACTGGCAGGGCTGTGCAATGCACAGGGTGTACACCCGTGGCCGCCGCTACAACTTGCTTTTGGGCCACGAAATTGGATGGAGATTTTGCAGTCGATAAACATCATGAACACCACAAAATGTGTTGATTGATGCGGACAGACTATTGACTCAATACGATAATTCGAGAAAATCTGATCGAAAGACTGGCACCTGCATCTACATTCTAGGTTGTCAGTGTATTTACACACTTTTGGTCAAGCTTGAAGCAGGACAGGAAGGAAGCCAGATCACCTTGAGCGAGCCTCCAAGGTCGCTTGTCTTGCTGCCTGCATCTTCGCTGTCATTTCGCTATTGGAACGACTTGTTGCCTTTTGCGTCCAGGCGCTGCGCAGCTGGACAGTCGGTAGACGATAACAACTATCACTCTGTCCAGCTTCAACCATCGTCAGTGCGTCACTCGATGTGGCCCACATCTGACATCACGGCGTCACTGAGTGTGGTGCACACCATGTACCTGTCAGCATCATCATCGTTCTAACAACAATGGACTTTGAAGCACTGGCGGCGGAATGCCGCAGCGCCGCCTTCCGGTACGTGCCCCCGGCCAATGGCTACACAATCCAGCTGGCGTCCTCAATGCATCGATTGCACGCTTTATCTCCTTACTTAACGTAACCAACTGACCGCTCGTTTTCGCCTTGTATTGCGACACTTCCCACCCGCAGAGACTCCCTCACTGCGTCGCCCGTGTGGACGCAAGCTGCCGAGACGATCGCCGACCACGTGCAGCGGCTGCATACCGAGATTCAGTCCGCAGGATCTGATCCAAGCACTGTGGACGATGCACTGGACCAAGACGACGCAGCTGAGGACGACGACGGCCTGGGCTACACGTTCCGCACGGATAGCAAGAACCCGACCGCCAAGTCGTTGCAGGACGATTTCTCGCCGCCCAAGCCTGTTGTAGCTGACGTCAATCGAGCGATCGGACAGATCAAAGCTGTGACGGCAGTCTTCCGCTTCCTACGTAATGCTTGTGCGGCGTGCGGCAAGAACCAGGACGCGTGCCGAGACGCCGGACTGATCAAGCTGGTGCGGCCTTAGACCGTTTGTGAGTTCGGATTGTGCGTTCGAGAGAGTTTAAGGTGGTTCGGATGATATCATGGGGTTTTCTAGGCGCATGATGTGGTGGTGCGTTGCTGCCTCTGGATGGACGTCGAGGACGAGGCACTAGAAGGGTACGTTAGTGCTTCCTCCGCATGAAGACGGAAATTGTTCGGGGGATCAATGGGTGTGGGTTGCTGCATCAATGCTGATATTTTAACATGTGCTAAATACAGGCAGGTCGTCCTTCTCTCTCAAGTCGCGCTTCAGTTTTGCGTGAATGGAGTCACCGGTAACGCGAGGAGTCAGGCGACAGCATGGGAATTGTTCTTCCCCGACGATTTTCAGGTGCGTTGTTGGGTGTGGCCAGTGCCATTAGTGTTGATTGAGGGGTTAATGTGCTAACATTATCTGCGACGTCCAGAAAGTTTTGGTGGAGTGCCACCAGTATCGCAAGGTGGTTGCCTTTGCGGTGGCGCTGCTCGTCAATTGCGTCAATTCAAGCAATGTCGATGCTTCGGATATCGATGAAGTTGCTGCTCGTCGCGTGGATCTGGTAGGCACGGCTTTCGCAGGACTCGGTATCTTAGGAATACGCATGTCTGAACTTTGCTGTTATATTGTTATCAGGTGTGCGCTCGCAATTTGGTGATCACGACTCTCCATCGCTGCATGGTGAAGCCCACGACCTCGTCGGAGTGTGATGCCTCGATGTCGAGTGGCCCACACATCGACGACAAGGACCCAGCTTTTGAGTGGATTTGTGCGTTATTTGGAGTGCTTTTCCGCGACAGTCGTGCCAAAGACCTTTACAACGCTGTGGGCGCGCACATGCTCAGCAAGCTTTGGTCTCGAGTGACTCCCGAGCAATTGATCTTGCTACGGATGTTCACGACGTGGGCTGTTTCCTCGCCCAAGTCGACTTCCCTAGCGACCACTCAAGAAGAGGCCAGTAGACAGGAGCCACTTCCAGAGGGTACGTTCGAGTTTGTGAAAAGCACGTGGTCGTACGTCATCACTATCAATGACGAAGACAGACCGGAGGAAGCGGACGAAATCAGGAAGAAAATGTGGATCGAGCTGGAAAACGAAGCCAAGTTGATGTTGCTTGATGTCCTTGGAGAACTAACGGTCGGTCACACCAGGCTTAATGCCGAGGGGACCCGAGAATTGCTGCTGTCACTGCTTCAAGAGCTCCAGCGAGTGTGGGAGCTCGGGCGTCAAAACCCTACAGCGAGGAACACTCGAGCTGCTGGATCGACGCTGCAGCCGCAAGCACAAGGGGAGCCATTCGGGTACAGATCTGGTTTGATCCGCGTCATTGGCAATCTCAGTTTCCGTCACACCCACCACCAAGATCTCGTGCGAGAGGAAGGATATTTACCTTTGTTCCTCAATCACTGCAATATCGACGAGATGAACCCGATGGTCCGAGAATGGTCCTTGGTCGCTCTGCGCAATCTGTGCGAAGGTAACGAAGCCAACCAATCGTACATCACTGCTCTACGTCCGCAGGGAATGGATGCAGCTTCGACTGCAGCTCTCGAGAAAGCGAAGGTGCGAGCAGATATGGGGGAAGACGGCAAAGTTAAGTTGACGAACAAGGAGGAATAACCTCATGACGAATAGAAATCTAGTCTTCACTTATCGTCGACTCATTGTTCGCCGCGTATCGTCAGGTCTGTTTGCACAAATCTCTCGCTCCTCTGTACCTAGGTGTTAGGTACTTCACAAATGTCTACAGTATTGATATGTACTGCCGTGCTTCAAGTTGTTGCGGAATTGACAAACCGTTGGAGTGGGGGGTCTTCTGAGAAATCTAACATTAAAATATTTCTTCTAGCGGCGCTTCACGATCCATAACGTTACGGCATCCGTGAAGAAATTTGCCGAGGCTGCTACGACCAACACGCTCGCTTTCGAGTGGCGATGCAAAGTACTTTCTACATGTCCGTCGAGTGGAGCAGCGAGCACCGAATGTTTTTGATTGTCTCCAACGAATCGATGGCAAACCAATTGCCCCTGTCAGAACTTGCATCTGATCACCACAACTTCATCAAACAAACATTTGAGGACAATGACCAAGAGTTGAGAGAATTAAATGGGCGTTTTAACGGATGTATAGAGAACCATGATGCGTCTTTAGCAATTGCAGAAATGCAAACATTTCGTACGCAAATATTGACGAAGGTCTTGGAAACTCGAACACCGTTGAGATGGTTCCCCGCATTTTTGCTTGCGTGGCAAGACGTCCTAAGCTCAATGGATGGAAGTGGTGACATTCAGTTAGCTTCAACCGACCTTATTGACTATTGCCGAGAGCTAATGGCACTGAGTGGTGGCTGGAAGCTTATCGGTGACATCGCACAGGCTCGTTCAACACTAGGCAAGTGTTTCGATGTGACTCGTCGGTACCTCAAGGCGCCTTTCACACAAACAGTTCTATTCGAAGATGATGACAGTCAAGCGCTACGAGATGTCGTGTTAGCAGCGAAGAAACTGCTGCTCGACTGTGTCGCATTTCAGACCTCCCTGGCTTGCACCAAAGAACTTTTCAAGCGCCATCAGGCACCAGGTCACGTGCAAGCTTCTCTCAGCAAGGAATTCTGGAAACTACTACGTGAAGCCCCTTTCTCCGTCGAGCTTGCACTTTTCCTGGTCCAGTCTTGGATGAAGCAACGTCAATTTGCTATGGTGACGAGGTTTTTAGAGCATTCGCCCTTCTCAACAGAGAGTGGCGACTTGACACTGATACGAGCACGAGCCTTAGCCTATGTGGGGTTTTACAGGCAGTCGATCCGGATTGTTGATATGTTTATAAGGCACGGAAACAGGGCCCCCACGGAAGCGTTGCAGACTCATCGCAATCACTTAAAGCAGCTGATTGCACTTCGTGAGCGAGCCGACGAGTGGCTGCGACTCGATCAGTACGAGAAGGCTATGGAAGCTTATGAGGAGTGCTTGGCTTTGGTGGATCCAGCGGACCAAAAGCAGCGTTCGGCATTGCTTTTTGGCCACGCGAATGCCTTCTTAGGCCAGAAAAAAGTTCCTGCCGCAATCAAAGATTTCAAAATGAGCTTACAACTAGACCCAGCGAATAAAATTGCCTCGATTCGGTTGCAAACCGCTTGCTTGCAGCTAGAGACCGAGCGAATCCAGAAAGAGATTTCTAGAAACAGACCTGACGATACGCGGCGAACAATGAGTCGACGATAAGTGAAGACTAGATTTCTATTCGTCATGAGGTTATTCCTCCTTGTTCGTCAACTTAACTTTGCCGTCTTCCCCCATATCTGCTCGCACCTTCGCTTTCTCGAGAGCTGCAGTCGAAGCTGCATCCATTCCCTGCGGACGTAGAGCAGTGATGTACGATTGGTTGGCTTCGTTACCTTCGCACAGATTGCGCAGAGCGACCAAGGACCATTCTCGGACCATCGGGTTCATCTCGTCGATATTGCAGTGATTGAGGAACAAAGGTAAATATCCTTCCTCTCGCACGAGATCTTGGTGGTGGGTGTGACGGAAACTGAGATTGCCAATGACGCGGATCAAACCAGATCTGTACCCGAATGGCTCCCCTTGTGCTTGCGGCTGCAGCGTCGATCCAGCAGCTCGAGTGTTCCTCGCTGTAGGGTTTTGACGCCCGAGCTCCCACACTCGCTGGAGCTCTTGAAGCAGTGACAGCAGCAATTCTCGGGTCCCCTCGGCATTAAGCCTGGTGTGACCGACCGTTAGTTCTCCAAGGACATCAAGCAACATCAACTTGGCTTCGTTTTCCAGCTCGATCCACATTTTCTTCCTGATTTCGTCCGCTTCCTCCGGTCTGTCTTCGTCATTGATAGTGATGACGTACGACCACGTGCTTTTCACAAACTCGAACGTACCCTCTGGAAGTGGCTCCTGTCTACTGGCCTCTTCTTGAGTGGTCGCTAGGGAAGTCGACTTGGGCGAGGAAACAGCCCACGTCGTGAACATCCGTAGCAAGATCAATTGCTCGGGAGTCACTCGAGACCAAAGCTTGCTGAGCATGTGCGCGCCCACAGCGTTGTAAAGGTCTTTGGCACGACTGTCGCGGAAAAGCACTCCAAATAACGCACAAATCCACTCAAAAGCTGGGTCCTTGTCGTCGATGTGTGGGCCACTCGACATCGAGGCATCACACTCCGACGAGGTCGTGGGCTTCACCATGCAGCGATGGAGAGTCGTGATCACCAAATTGCGAGCGCACACCTGATAACAATATAACAGCAAAGTTCAGACATGCGTATTCCTAAGATACCGAGTCCTGCGAAAGCCGTGCCTACCAGATCCACGCGACGAGCAGCAACTTCATCGATATCCGAAGCATCGACATTGCTTGAATTGACGCAATTGACGAGCAGCGCCACCGCAAAGGCAACCACCTTGCGATACTGGTGGCACTCCACCAAAACTTTCTGGACGTCGCAGATAATGTTAGCACATTAACCCCTCAATCAACACTAATGGCACTGGCCACACCCAACAACGCACCTGAAAATCGTCGGGGAAGAACAATTCCCATGCTGTCGCCTGACTCCTCGCGTTACCGGTGACTCCATTCACGCAAAACTGAAGCGCGACTTGAGAGAGAAGGACGACCTGCCTGTATTTAGCACATGTTAAAATATCAGCATTGATGCAGCAACCCACACCCATTGATCCCCCGAACAATTTCCGTCTTCATGCGGAGGAAGCACTAACGTACCCTTCTAGTGCCTCGTCCTCGACGTCCATCCAGAGGCAGCAACGCACCACCACATCATGCGCCTAGAAAACCCCATGATATCATCCGAACCACCTTAAACTCTCTCGAACGCACAATCCGAACTCACAAACGGTCTAAGGCCGCACCAGCTTGATCAGTCCGGCGTCTCGGCACGCGTCCTGGTTCTTGCCGCACGCCGCACAAGCATTACGTAGGAAGCGGAAGACTGCCGTCACAGCTTTGATCTGTCCGATCGCTCGATTGACGTCAGCTACAACAGGCTTGGGCGGCGAGAAATCGTCCTGCAACGACTTGGCGGTCGGGTTCTTGCTATCCGTGCGGAACGTGTAGCCCAGGCCGTCGTCGTCCTCAGCTGCGTCGTCTTGGTCCAGTGCATCGTCCACAGTGCTTGGATCAGATCCTGCGGACTGAATCTCGGTATGCAGCCGCTGCACGTGGTCGGCGATCGTCTCGGCAGCTTGCGTCCACACGGGCGACGCAGTGAGGGAGTCTCTGCGGGTGGGAAGTGTCGCAATACAAGGCGAAAACGAGCGGTCAGTTGGTTACGTTAAGTAAGGAGATAAAGCGTGCAATCGATGCATTGAGGACGCCAGCTGGATTGTGTAGCCATTGGCCGGGGGCACGTACCGGAAGGCGGCGCTGCGGCATTCCGCCGCCAGTGCTTCAAAGTCCATTGTTGTTAGAACGATGATGATGCTGACAGGTACATGGTGTGCACCACACTCAGTGACGCCGTGATGTCAGATGTGGGCCACATCGAGTGACGCACTGACGATGGTTGAAGCTGGACAGAGTGATAGTTGTTATCGTCTACCGACTGTCCAGCTGCGCAGCGCCTGGACGCAAAAGGCAACAAGTCGTTCCAATAGCGAAATGACAGCGAAGATGCAGGCAGCAAGACAAGCGACCTTGGAGGCTCGCTCAAGGTGATCTGGCTTCCTTCCTGTCCTGCTTCAAGCTTGACCAAAAGTGTGTAAATACACTGACAACCTAGAATGTAGATGCAGGTGCCAGTCTTTCGATCAGATTTTCTCGAATTATCGTATTGAGTCAATAGTCTGTCCGCATCAATCAACACATTTTGTGGTGTTCATGATGTTTATCGACTGCAAAATCTCCATCCAATTTCGTGGCCCAAAAGCAAGTTGTAGCGGCGGCCACGGGTGTACACCCTGTGCATTGCACAGCCCTGCCAGTGTAGTGGCAGGCTGCCACTACAGTACCTGGTATTCAACAACGATGAGCAGACCTGGTTGCTGACTGGCTTCCGCGCGATTCAACGCAGAGCTTGGCTGTGTGCCAGCCGGTAATAGCACTGATAATCGGACTTGGCACTGTTGGCTGGCCTTTCCTATGCGCGCTGTAGGGGAAGGGCGGTCTCTTGATTGGTGGAATGAGTCGATCGTAACGACGGTGGTGATTCATACTTTAAGCAAGTGAAAGTCGACCCCCCCTTCGGATATTTGGATGCAGCTTTTCGTGCAGCCTGTGGGCGCCAGCCAGCCCATACACCGCCCTATATATTCGACGCCGGAGGCCTGGGATAGGGAGTCGGCGCGAGCGATTGGTCCAGAGACACGAAGCCGCGACAGGGGAGAGAAAAAAGCTTCGCTTGGTTATAGTCGGCATCGACGTCGCCCCGCCTGGCCCGAACCTTTCCCCAGACGTCTGTCATACGAAGTCCAAGTACAATCCTGAAGGGTTCGGCAGCCCCTCGAAGGCGTCATCTCCCCTGTTGAACACTACCTTCGCCAAACCACTTGCGCTTTGTATACCGCGCGCGACGCCCACGTTTTTCCTTTCTTCCGCTCGGCGTGGTCGATTCATTTCCGCTTTTCCAAGCTTCGGCCCAAGAACCAGCAGCAGCAAACAAGAAGCAACCTTCAACCATTTAAAAGATGGCCCGTACGAAGCAGACCGCCCGCAAGTCCACCGGTGGCAAGGCCCCGCGCAAGCAGCTGGCCACCAAGGCCGCTCGCAAGTCTGCGCCTACAGCCGGCGGCGTCAAGAAGCCGCACCGCTACCGCCCCGGCACGGTCGCTCTGCGCGAGATCCGCAAGTACCAAAAGTCGACGGACCTGCTGATCCGCAAACTGCCGTTCCAGCGCCTAGTGCGCGAGATTGCGCAGGACTACAAGACGGACCTGCGTTTCCAGTCCACGGCTATCCTGGCGTTGCAGGAGGCGTCGGAGGCCTACCTGGTGGGACTGTTCGAAGACACGAACCTGTGCGCTATCCACGCCAAGCGCGTCACCATCATGCCCAAGGACATCCAGCTTGCACGACGCATCCGCGGCGAGCGCACATAAGCCTCTTCCTCGGCCGTTGGTGGTCTCCACCTCCTCCATCCTTCATGAAGAAAAGCTGAGCTCTTTAATTATAATATTCTTTTGTGAGAAAAATGTGCTCTCTCTTCGTAATACAATACTATAGTACTAGTACTATGCTAAATATACAAATAGTACTATATATTTCTTACTGCTACACTAGTCTACTACTACAGTTCAATGTGTTCATTCAATTCTACTGTATACATGTCGTAGAATCACTTTGCAACATTTCAAAAGTTGGATTACGTTTATCTCTTGCGTCTTTCTCTCAAAAGAGTTGGTCGAGTCGAACTACCGCAGCATATGCTTAGACTGAACCACCTCTCGCAATCTGGCGGAGGAGATCACGCAGCGCCCTGCTGCTTTCTATGGGACAAACTAAGTTCGTGATTACCAAATATCACGGACATAGCGGTGCTCCGTTCCCAGCTCCAGGAGCTTCAACTGAGCGTCCTCCAGGGATAGTCCAGCGCGCTCCGTCAAAATATCCATGAGAGCGGTGTGAACATCCTTAGCCATCGCGATGCCATCGCCACACACAAACACGTAGCCATCCGATCCCAGCAGGACGTCAGTCATGAGTTTCGCATTGTCACGCAGGTCGTGCTGGACGTAATGCTTCTCATCCTGATCGCGCGAAAACGCAGTGAAAAGCTGCGTCAGAGTGCCATTCGAGATGAATTCGTGCATTTGTTCCTTGAATAGCCAGTCCTCGCTCCGGCGACGGCATCCAAAGAACAGGTAAGCGTTACCTCGCGGTGAAGACGCACCCTTGCTCTCATGGTGACGGTGCTGCAGGAATCCCATGAATGGGGCGACACCAGTACCCGGACCAATAAGCACCAACGGCGATTGAGGGTTTTCTGGAAGATGAAAATCCTGCGTGCCTCTCAAGAAAATTGGAATCTTCACGCTTGCGGGGGCAGCTTCATCAGCGATCAACGACTGGCAAATCTTGTCAAGCCAATTCGTGCAGAGTCCGCGGCGGCGAAGGCCGTGCTTGCCTACGACATGCTCTACGACTGTAAACGCCACGGACAGTCGAGTGGGATCGACCAGTGGTGACGTCGCAATCGAGTAATACCGTGGCATCAGCTGCGGCAGTAGTGTCAGCAAGTGGTCGAGCGGGGGTTTGCAGGACGGAAATAGATGAATGAGCTCCACAATGTTAAGATACTGCTCCGTGATGAACATCTGAACATCGCAACATGCAAGCAATTGTCAGACACAAAACAAACTATTCGTTTTCCGATTAAGCGTTCTTACCTTGTACTTTCCTGCGCCGGCCTTGCTGCTGAGCAGCAACATGCGAGCACGCTCCTCCTCGTCCGAGCAATACGTGGCCAGAGCACGTACGGCTGCTTTCTTTGGTGAGCTGAGGATGTCAACATGGTACATTAAGACGCTACGGACACTGCACGGTGACGGAAAGTGAATCGATGTATTCTTCCGCTTGGCCGCACGTCCATTTGATGCGGCGACTGGCTCCGCAGAGAAAACCTTGTCCCCGCTGACTCCCAGACATGCCAGAAGTGCGTCCACATCTTCCGTTCGATTGGGGCATTTGATGCCGATCGAGTCACCAGGAATGTACTGAATCCCAGAGCCACTGATGTCGATATCAAGGCGAAGAACCTTATTCTCGGCGTGTGGAGCGGTCAGGTACTCAGCTCCAATAACTGAAGCCATGAACAGGTTCGTTGAGCTGATTTCCTTGTCAGTTTCATCAGAAATCGATACAGAGCTTGCCTCCTGACATTCCTCATCACTCAGGAAACGCACACACAGAAGCGAAGACTGCAGGCGAGGGAGGTCTTCAGGCACCTCCGTCAGAGTGTCCAAGGGACCGAACATCTTCTCGTACGAGATGAGTCCCTCCAAAAGGTATGGCGTGTTTAAAGCAGCTGGAGCTGACAACTGTATCTGTTCTGGCAATGACTCGGTAGCATTACCACGATCCACATTGACCTCCTCCCCATTCGAATCCGAGGTAGCAACATCATTGTCACCACACACAGTACCAGTAGCTGTGTCAAACGCCTCCCACAAGCCATTCAGCCATGGTTCCACACTGTCCTCAAGTCCCATCGCTTCATCAGCGACGCCTAATCATTCAAAAATGGCAGTATCGTTAGCATCCGTCGCCAACGAGAACGGAGCCTGAACAGCAATAGTACATACCAGACTCGTAGAAGCTCTGGGCTCCCAGTTCTCTCAAGCGCTTCTCGATACTCTTGCCCATAAAACTACATCATCCCAAAAACAAACGACACCAAGTTGTCAACCACCACTCAACCTCATCTGCAGACCTCATCCAATCTCACCAGAACTTATCGTAGTTGGTGTCGCCTAGCCCCAGCACCGTGTACCTCAGCTTGGCTAGCATGTCCGCCGGCTGCGTGCGGCGCTTCACGTAGCGCCAGAACTTGCCACAGTTGTCGGGCGGGTCGCCGTTGCCAGTCGTGGAGCACACGATGACCACGAAATGTCCATCGCGCGTCTCAACTTTGCTCTGTCATCGGACATCCAACCATCAGAGCCTGCACCATTACTTTTACTATTATAAAACCACAAGCGCACCTTCTGGAACATGTTCAGCGGGTGCAGCTCCGCGTCCAACTGTTTCTCCAACGCCTCGTCATAAATGCGCTTCGGAATGTATCAAGCCACAATTAGAACATTGGGTTAGCTACTGTCGATTGCGTTGCAGCTAACGATCCTGTGGGCGGAATATGGGGTAGTACCTGGGCGATTGACTCGGCGCAGCCGGTCTGCGAGCCGTAGAAGACGGACACGGCGCGGGGGGACATGGCGACGTGAGCTCTTCGATGACCACACAAAAATGTTAAACCGCCACCACTTGATGTTGTTCGAATGTTGCTTCACAGTTGGGGCAACCTCAAACTTTATATCATACCAAATCCAAATCACCGTATAATACATGTCTTTTTGCGTTACTGCTACTTGTGCCATTTCCGGGATAAATATACTCTATTGCTGCTGGTCGTCCACCGTTGGCAGCGTTATTATTCATTAAGCTTGAGGTTAAGCTAGGTAGCTCGCGGCAGACATCAATGCAGGACTGGCAAAGACGGAAACTGTTTAATTGCAGTATTTTCCCGTGGTTCTTTCAGCTCATCTTACTTTCTACCACATGCAACAGGGCTGCTCCTAACCTTGATACAACGTTTTAAATAGTACTTGGACGTACAGAGTAGCGACGCCTCCAGGGAGGGTGGATGTGTCTGTGTCAAAGTCACGGACTGACATCTCCCATGCCTTCCTCCTTCGCTGAAATCGCTTCCGTCCCGTCACCTTACGTGACCCAAGCAGCGAGGCTGCAACGTCTTACACATCCTACTTTAGCTCTTTCGTGATCTTTCGAGAAGGAAATTGTGGAGTTGAGCGAGGCTATCCGTAGCCAATGACAAACAGTTCTTTGCATCTAAATGGTTACGCTTGACTCGCCCGCTCTTGGGCAAGAGCTCTGATTTTCTCGGCTATGTTACAGTATTTCGGTCAGCGGTGAAAATGATGCACTATGACAGTGACTGGGGTGCACCAGACGAAGGCAAGTTGCTCTCTTGCCTTAGGCAACAGGCACCGTAAATATATGGTTTGACGGCACGAGTCTGCAATGAAAAAGTGTGGCGATCAAACTGTGCATACAAGTTACACTAATTGGTGTCGCACGACGGCGTGTGGCTGGCGTACAGTACACAAAAAAAATGCTTAACACATCGCAGCAAAGCTCACCTCGGCATCTTCCGACGGATTAGCGTGTCCGATTGAAAATGAATTTGTGGCGCTTACTGGCGAAGACACGCAGCATTTATCCGATTGGGCCCACTGGTGCATGAACTTCGCCTAACAAGCAGGATTTTGCGTGCCAGTGAAACGATTTTCGTACAGTTGTAGCGTGCGTGCATCGAGAAGAAAGTTGATGCCGACCACAAGACAAATCGTCCAACTAGCAGCCACAAACCGCGGTGAGGAAAACGACACAAAACAACTAGATATACGGTATTAAATTCCACACGAAGTTCGCGCGCTTGTGACATAGCTTTCCCCCCGCACACACTCTATAAACGAAAACAAAACTTTGTTTGAACAGCGCTCTATTCACTATACGAATTAGCCTGGAAAAGTGCTTTCGCCGCCATAAATTCGAGCAACGGTTAGGTAACTTTCCGGCCTCCACCATAAGTACAATGGACATTATTACGCAAACAAATCCCAGCTGACGCTTGGGAACCGCAGTAGGGACACTAGAGGACGAGCGACTCGCTCAGCGAGATCTTGGCAAGATGAGCAGTCATGCGCTCGTGCAGGTGTAGTTGGAGTGCTGCATTTACATTGCCATTCTACAATTTGCCTTCCGGGACTCACACTCAGATATATTTGCAAAACAGACATGAAGGTTCTTTTTGCTGTTGCTCTTATCGCCGCTGCTCTGGCAACCGCTTCGGCCGACACGATGGGCAATATGCAAAACGACCTGACGCAACCGCCGACTGCCACTTACGCCGCTAACACTGACATTCTCGGCTCTTCAACTGGAACCACCGGCACGGGAACTAGTGACCAGGCTACTTCGTCTGGCTCCGAGACGAGCACTACCCCGTCATCCGGCAACGGCTGGGGCCTT